>CP126891.1:230886319-233386319 GCA_030440675.1 Furcifer pardalis | reverse complement strand
GCAAATTATTATCTCACGTATCAACTTAAAATGTTTGATATTGCCAAGACACTCTCCCTAACATTTCTATTTTGAAAAACTTAGAATTGCTCAAAAATCTCTTCTTCAGGGGCAGCCAGGTTCCTTCAGTTTCAGCTTTCCTTCTGAAGTTTGACACTTGCAGTAAATACAATTTCTTGGCTGAATAAATCAAAGGAAAAAGAAATAATAGGGCAGAGTTCAATTCCCAGGTACCACATGATGAGTGAGCTCCCATCTCTGTCCCAGCTCCTGCCAACCTAGCTGTTCGAAAGCAAGAAATTGCAACTAGATAAATAGGGACCACTAGGGTGGGGAGGTAAACATCATTCTGTGCTCTTTAAGTGTTGAGGCATGTCTGCCACATGTCCATGGAAACATCTGCAGATGCAGACAGTACTGGTTCTTTGGCTATAGACAGAGATGAGCACTGAACCCTAGAGTCGGATACGACTGGCTTTTGAACAAGGGCAACCTTTACCTTACCTATACAAAGACAGGCATCCAGTTGTAGCAAGATGGTCTGTCTATCATGCCAATATTTATTGGGTGAAATATCTCTCTGTAGCATTTAATAATTGAGAAAGTAAAACCATCATAAGACAACAAAAATATTCAGTAGCGTGATCCAGTGGCATTAAGATTGGCAGGTTTTTCCTCAATAAAACCCTTCCTGTACATAAGAACTTGGCCATGAAAAGTTGCAGCAAAACAAATATAGGCTGGTTCTATCAGTTGCTCAACATTTAAGCAGTTAAAAGTATATCTTTACCAAAGTCATGAACACTCCCTTTACTGGCAGAACCAGAGATAGAAATCAAACTTGTAAATGCAGATGAATTATAAATGGATTATGTCATGCAGATTAAAATAAATCTTTAAAAGGTCAGTAACATCAAGTCCAGGAGTTAATCTACTCAGCCATCTGCCTCAGTGAAGCTGCTAAGTTTGTCTCTCCTATCTTCTCCTTACCAGTAACTAGAATTGTGAATGGCCAGCAGTGCACATGCAGAGTGAAGCAAATACCTCAGACAGCAGATGTTGTGGGGCAGAAATAGTACCAGGGATAACATGTTTTCCACCCATTTTGTTAAAGTGTATTAAAGGACTAAGGGGTACAGACCAGACATATCTCATGGGACATGCCATTCTAGTAGGAGGGGGCCACTACCGAGAAGGCTCGATTCCTGGTCAATGTCTTCCAAGCCTCCATCTGAGTGGAAAGCTGGAAACCTAATCCCTGAAAGAACTATGTAAGACAGGCAGCAGAACTTCAGAAGAGACTCTCTTACAAGTAAAGAGGTCCCAAACCGTTTAGGGCTTTGTACCAACACTTTGAACCTGGCATGGAAGCAAACAGATAACCAGTCCAGGACTTCAGAAGAGACTCTCTTACAAGTAAAGAGGCCCCAAACCGTTTAGGGCTTTGTACCAACACTTTGAACCTGCTGCAGATAAATGCTGGGAAAGGATGGTTTACTGTAGGGATTCTCAACCTGTGGCACCATTTCATGTGGCCCTTCACTGCCTTCACCATACCAAGAAGTGCCATGTGGGGGAGGAAGGGTAAAATGGATGTCTGGCCCCCGAAAGCTGTCTGAGGGGGCGTGACCCAGCCCCTGGCTTTAAAAGGTTGAGAACTCATGGTTTACTGCTTCAGAGTGTCTCTCCCAGAGATCTACTTGCCTGCATCATCTGGTCCTCTCAAAATATGCAGCTCAGACGCTGATACTGAAATGACAAATACTGTAACTAGAAAAAGAGCATTTCCGGGAGCGTTACCTTCCCTATGGAACAACTTTAAAACTCATTGAAAACAAACTTATTTAGAGAAGCAATCAAGGACATTCTTCACCTTGGGTAACATTTTGGTTTGGGGCCCAAGGTTTTGATTTATGTCATTCCAAACGGGCATGTTATTATTGTCATGTTTTCTCTTATTGTATTTGACTTAACGATGTAAACTGCTCAGAGTGGGAAATTTTTGTTCTCCAGTTGTAAGGAAGATTACTTTAAACAGCACTTTCAGCTCTTCTTTATTGTCATTGGACTTCTTTGTGGACGTGCTCCTCTGATAGTGACACGGACATTGTACAGTTTTACCTGGGCGGTTTTCTGTAATCCAGAGAAAGCTATTTTTAGCTCTGTTTCAGAATGATTACACAACAGGCCAGTGTGTCATGGAATTTCTGTAGTCTCAACAACAGCCTATTGTAGGAAGGATAGTTGAAAGAAGGGTGATTAGCATTCCAGGTGTAGCCGGAGGTGGAGTGAGTGGGTGGAGATGGTCAACCAGCACACAGCATCACTGAGAAATCTGGGCCAAGTGTTGTGACTGCAAGCTTCGCTTTTATGCAAGGGTGAGTCTTACCTTATGGCTCATAGATTAGACCAGAGAATTTGAATCCAAACTCATCCATCTGCTTAAACATACATTTTCTGTTTGGGACAATTTATCTGTAGGTTTCTCTAAAATAAGAGATTATGTCTTCACCAAGGCTAAATATAAATATTTACATTGGACGATCTATTCTGGAACTACCATGGTATGTATAAGACATAATCCTGTACTTCAGCTATGCTGTTTTAGAGGCTGCTGGATGTGGTGGAAACTCTAACATGACAACACAACAACAAATATACCAGATGTAAGTGTTATGTCAACAAAAGAAAGGCTACAATGTTCTGCAATGACCAGGACAAGGTAGGATGAAGAGGAGTACACCTGTATCATAGCTTATGCCCCTTGACACTATGATGTGTCAGTGGTTCTCCACAAGGTTGCTGTTATCATTGTCTTTGCTTCTATCTCACAAGTACTTTGTGGCATAAAGTGGTGCCACATTGTTATTTCAACAGCCTAGAAAAATACAGAGAAAAACCCTGTAGGGGTCAGTTCTGGTTCTGCATTTTGGAAAGATTTCTAAAAAGACAAAATCAAATGCCCCATAAAAATAAATTTCTCATCAAAATACATCTGGACTGCTGGCGAAAATAGGGTTGGGAAGCAATCACTTGTTATTCATTACAGTGAAGTAACTTAGGTGTCACTCATTATACCTACAAAGCAACTCTGGTAGTTAATCATTACATTACCCAAGACTCCAAAAGCCATTTACTGTGTTACTTGTAACTAATGGTTTTGAGCTTTGATGGGTACCACAGGGGATGCACATGGCATGTGGAGGGGGTGGGGGGAGAGAGAGGTTTCATCAGATTCCAGCATACATAATAAAGCATGGCTAGTTCTGAAGATGGCCACTGAGCTATTACCGTAGTTCAATTCACTGACCTGCTTGTCAGGCAAACATGCCTCAGTTCTTCATTTTTTGATCAGAGCCAGAGCCAAAGCATGTGGCATAAAGCAAACAACCACTCCCTTTCAGGTAAGAGTCACGTAAACAATGAGCTTTTTGAGCTTTTCTGCAGGAGGAGACAGTAGAGCCAGCTGTGTTCATCACCTCTGTTTGTTTGTTTAAGATGTACCTGAGCAGCCCATCCCCTCTATTCAGTGATACAGCAGAGAAGCCTCTAGCCCAGTGCTTCCCAACTTTTGGGTTTTGGACTTCAATTCCCGGAAGCCTTAGTTAATTCCTCAAAGCACTGATCGGCCACTGTACTGACTTAGACTTCTGGGAATGGAATTCCTACTGTGGGTGGGCCTCATGTTGGGAACCATTGATCTAGCCTTTTGAGAGCTTTTTAAATGAATGAAACATTGTTCTTTAAAAATAACGTTTATAGAAGTTAAAAAATGGCATCGGAACTGAACTGGGGAAGAAATGTTGTTCTATTATTTACGACAAACATTGTCAAATACATGGATATCAGAGAATCATAGAATAATTGATTTGGAAGGAGAGTGCAACCTCCTGCTCAAGGCAGGAATCCAAATCAAAGTGGATCTGACCAATGGTTGTCCAATTTTCTCTTGAATGCATCCAGCATTGGTGTGCTGTCCATCTCTCAAAGCAGTTGGTTCCACTGTCATACTGCTCTGAAAGTTAAGAAATTTGTCCTGATATTCTGCATATTTCTGGCTTCTTGTAACTTGAGGCCATTGGTATGTATCCTGTACTCTGTGATGACCGAGAACTGACTGTGCCCTTCCTCTTTATGACTATCTTTCGAGTATTTGAAAATTGCTATCATATCCCCTGTCAGTCTTTTTCCCCTCATGTCCAGCTCTTTCAGTCTTTTTCATAGGGCTTGGTTTCCAGTCTCCTGATCACCCTTGTTGCCATCCTCTGAACCTGTTCTAATTTGTTAGTATCCTTTATAAATTGTGATGTCTATAACTGGACACAGTACTCTAGATGAGGACTAACTAGTGCCAAATAGAGGGGAATTAGTACCTCATGGGTTTTGCCGGCTATATTTTTTAAATCCAGCCTAAAATAGCATTGGCCTTTTATGCAGCTACATCACACCTTTGGCTCACATTCAGCTGGTGATCTACAAAAGTTCTTGCATGAAGCGTTGCTGAGCCAATTATGTCCATCTAGTAAATGTGCATTTGGTTTTTCTCTCCCATAAGTGTAGAGCATTGCACTTATTCCTATTAAATTTTGTTTCTCCCATCTTCCAAGCTATTGGCTATTCCACCCAATTTTGTGTCATTCACAAATGCCCACAAATGCAAGCAGACACACAGCCCTCACAAATAACTTTACTTTTTCAAGGAAGAATTTCCCCATAGAATTGTATTTAACTTGATGGACTCTTGACAGAAGAGCTGGCTGGCTAGGAAACACACTTAGACTCTGGCTTGTGTGTGACATTTTAGCACCTACTCTACAACCCATTACTCATGAGAAGAACATATAACTTGCCATTCTGACTCAACAAGGGGGTGATGTGGAAGCAAACAACTGTACACACAAGCAACAGCCATCACATGGCATTTTTCAGCAGTGCTGACTGCACCAATTTATCCCCAGTAGTGCTGACCTTCCTGCCAACCTAGCAGTTCAAAAGCAAGAAATTGCAAGTAGATAAATAGGCATCACTTTGGTGGGAAGGTAACAGAGTTCTGTGCCCTCTGGTGTCTATTCATGCATGCCAAATGACCACGGAAACATCTGCAGACACAAACAACACTGGCTCTTTGGCTAGAAATGGAGATGAGCACCAAACCCTAGAGTCAGATATAACTGGCTTTTGAGCAAGGGTGAGCTTTGCCTTTACCTAGTGCTGTTCTTGAGTTCAGGTATTGAACAAAGGGAGTGAGGAGGCCTTGGTCCAGCTTGTAAATCACTCTTTCCCTTTGTAACTATAATATTATTAGAGACTGTTTGGTTGGAGTTGTGTACAGTATCTCCTGGACTGGGCTTTTTTCTTCTGAGAGAGATGTACAAGCTGTGTTTTGTTGTACAGTACAGTACAGTTAATTTGGGAGCCAGAAATATTCCAGTGAAGAACAAACAAGCTCTCACAGTTTCCACTGCTTCTTCTTGTCCTTCTTTAGTGTTTAGGTCAGACTTTAAGCTGCCAAAATGAAGCCATGTTTTGGTGAGTTCATTCTGCAGTTCCTTTTGCCTAGCCTAGTGTGAGAAAGATTAGTCAGCACAACAAGGTTGCCATTGAGTTTCCTCTGGTCATTTGATATCTATAAAAAGTGTCCTGTTAAAAAGCAACTACAAACCCTCACAGTTAGTTTGTGATGTGTGTTTAAAGAGAACACACCCAGTATCACGAGGCTTTTGAGTGTAACAGGATCTGGAGGAAAAGCTGGTTCTCAGGAAATAAGTTCAGTTGTGCTTTTTATCTCCCTCCATCAAAAGTGAAACCTAGCAAAGTCCAGCTCCAACAGGTTACTGAATGTCTTCACACCTTATAGTGGAGTGGCGTGTGATGCTCTTTTTTTTTTTTTTTGCACTCATTTTAATAGACTGGGTCTTAAATTCCAAGTGGATCTCAGTGGGTTGTGTCCCAAAACCAAAGGGCTGATTTCTTCTTCTTTCATGTCTAGGTCAGACTTTAAACTACCAAAATGAAGCCACCTTTTGGTGAATTAAGTCTGTAGTTCTTTTCACCTAGCCTAGAGTGAGAAAGATTAGCCAGCACAACAAGGATGCCATTGCCTGAGGTACACATGATTGTGGTTCAAAAATATCACGATCCTTGAGAAAGTTCTTTTTGTGTACTCCAAGGGATGAGTTAAGTAGCTCTCATGATTACAGTGGCAACTGTGTTCGTGTAATGTAGTTTGAACCCAGGCTGGCTTGCCAGTGGCTGTTCATGAGAAACAATCAAAGAGTCCACACTTATATGCAGAAGGCAGGTTTGTTTCTTTGCCAGAAAGTTCTATTCCCCACACTCCCACTCAAGAGAGTTCTAGTGGAACATTTCCAAATGAAGAACTAATAAGTGTGCACATTAATTTATTATTTTTTCATATAAAATATTTATAGGCTGCTTTTTTCCTAAAGAAAGAATCCAAGGTGGCTTGCAGTATTAAAAGAAACAATGTTAAAAGCAATATGTTATTATAATATTTTAAAAATAATTAAACAAATATAATCTTCTCCTCCTCATTCGTCAAGGCCAGACGTGAAACTATCAAAAAGAAGCAACCTTTTTGTGAGTTCACTCTGCAGCAGTTCCCTTCACTCGACCTAGTGTGAGAAAGATTAGATGACAACATGGGGGTGCTGTTGCCTGCGGTACAACTGATTGTGGTTCAAAAATACTACAATCTTCGAGGAGGCTCTTTCTGTGTACTCCAATATAATATTAAAACTAGTAAATAAAAACAGAAGTAAAATTACATTTAAAACAGCAACAAATTTATAGCAATCTCATTTTTTTAAAATCCTCTTAGCAACCTACTAAGGAAAAGCTTATCTGAAGTCCTCCCCTTAAACCATGACATGCCCATAAATGGCATTTCCTAACAATCTTTTTCCTGTATGCAAAATGGCCATAATTATTGAACTCTTGCAAAACCATTGGATTGTATCATTTTGCTGTCAGACAGTAGCTCAGTTATCAGCTGCATTCAGTGATTATTCTTTACCTCCCAGTACAAAGAGCTGTAGTCTGAGATGCATGATACAGAGCTTTAGTTTTTTCTCTGTCCAAATCATACTTTCCCTGCAACTTCCTTAAATGATGATTAAAGAAACCACTTTAAAAATACTTAGCTCCAAAACATGCTTCCAAGCAAAATATGGAAGAGGAATGGCTTGCAAGTCTAATTTTTGCAGCATAGCTTTAAGACAAAAGACCTAGATGGATAGATTAAAAACCCAAATGTCAACCCACCCAAAAGTATACAACAGACATTGACAGTTGTGGTCCTTTCCCTTTATGGCTGAGTTGGATTTACCACATTATCATGGAGAAGCTCTGGTGCTTTTTGCTGAAATATTTAGCCCCACTAGATGGGAGCAGAGAGACAGTTTCACTGTCTGGTCTACTCTAAAGAGGGACCTTCCTTGCTAGGATTTGCAAGAACCCTGCAAATTCCATCCATGCAAGAAGCAGCCTTGCTTCTAAATTTGTGTAGAGCTGATAAAACTTACTAGCACAGTGCAATGCTTCTGGGTCACCATCAGCCAAGGGTTCCTGAGATGTGTCTACTTGCTGAGAGGCCTCACAAACAAAACAGAATTACTGAGGATCTTAGAGCACCTGCCTGCTATATTCATCAGTGTCTCTAAATCAAGAGTAGCCAACCTTGGATCCCCAAAATTGCAGTGGCTTAAGTGGTTAGCTGATAACAACCTATCGCTTCAAAATCAAGAAATCGCAAGTAGATTTGTTTATTTTATTTATTTATTTCAAAACATTTCTACCACCACCCCTCGACGAGGCAACTCCGGGTGGTTTATACATATAAATATAACAGATAAAATTCTGTTTAAAGTTAAAAACAAATTTAAATTAAAAAAAAAGCCCTCCCTAATGCCGCATAAACACTAAAAGCTAAAAGCCCGGGAGACATTTATAGGAGCCAGCCCAGAGTGGCTATCTCCCCAGCCGCCCCCCACACCCGTTGTGCCAACCAGGGTTTGAGGTTTTTAAGAAAAGATAAAAGCTCTGCCTGGAGATGAAGCTCTCAGTGGGCAGGAGGTTCCACAGGGCTGGAGCAGACACAGAGAAGGCTCTCCTTCCCGTGCTAGATGGAACTATCAGGGAGCCCCTCCGGTCTGCTCTAGTGAGACAGGCAGACGTCCTTGGGGCGATGTGGGCTCTTACATATCCTGGTCCACTACCATGTAAGGCTTTAAAGGTAATCACCATCACCTTGAATTGCACCCGGAGGCACACTGGTAGATAAATAGGTACCACTTCAGTAGGAAAAGATCTTGGGGACATGAAAGGTAAAGGAGCTTCATTTGGGTGTCCCCTGGGGGGAGTTTCTCCAGCAAAAATCCTTTCAACCCAGAATAATTTCTGACATGAAATTATTATTAGCAAGGTTGGCCACCCTGATCTAACCCCTAAAATTGAAGCTCTTTTAATTCCAGAAGAGATGGGCTTTACAGCTGACAAGGGCTGTATGGCTCAAATATAACTCATTAATTGTGGTTGAAAAAGCTCTGTCTCTTTACTAAATATTGTGGAGTAACAGAAATGGTTGCCATTCCACTTCAAAGCCAAGGATTCTTTGTGCAACTCAAGGAAGGAACAATTGCTAAAGAAATAGAAGGAATGTTTTCCCTCAGGGTAACCCTGGCACCATTACGTTTTAACACAAATGATCAGCCAACATTTCCATATACCAGGAGTTTCATCTACTCTGATGATCTTGCCTTTACAGTCTGGGGGAATACTCTGAGTCTGAGTCCACGGAGCACCAGATAACCTCTGCTTTAGAAGCTCTTTCCTTATATTATATAGGAAAAACAGCTGAAATCAAACCCTTTAACAATACATGTCTGTACCTTCCACATAAAGAAAAGAGAAATAGAAAGAAGCTGCAAGTTACCCGAGAAGGTAAGATTTAGGAACATTGTTTTACCCCCAAAGTATTTGGGCATCATTCTGGATTGAATTCTGACCTAAAAAATTTTTTTGTCAGAACACCAAACAGAAAGTTTCCATCAGAAATAACATACTTAGAAGAAATTTCTGGGACATTATCAAATTTGATACACAGATTGCTATATGCTGCTTGATATGTTATATATTTTGGTATATTACAACCTTCCTGCCAATTCTCTTTAACAAAACTAGAAGTAGAGAAGTACAGTGTTTTTGTTTGTTTTCTGACATACAAGTAAGAAGTTAATCAGAAACCAGAATGGGCTTTCTCCACACCTTTGAGATTGAAAGGAAGACATTTAAAGCTAATGTGAATAATCTATTGTTATTGATAGCTGTAGGAAGCTGTACTGTTATGCTTGCTTGTCTATCATTCTGCTTGAGCAAATCCTTCTCCCTTTAACCTCTGAATTTGGTGTATATACGTAAACTATGCTTGTAAGTTTTACTCCATGTCTTAAGAAGTGGACTTGATCCACGAAAGCTAACAATAAAAATATAGCAGTTAGTCTTTAAAGTGCTACAGTGTTTTTTATTTTGTTTTCTGATATGCCTGAACCACAGACTAACACGGCTACTGTTCCAAAAAATACTTAGAAGATTGGCTGGCTCAGACTGGACTGCACACCCACAAAACAATAAGAACAACAGCCTTGTCCCTGTAATACTCCACAGTAGAATATGCTATTACCATATGTTATAAACCAGCACACACCAAACAAGTGGATGATTATTACTGGCTGCCTAAAATCTACCCCTGCTGAAAAAGTCTGTTATTTGGCTGGCATTACATCTCAAGAGGTGCTAGCAAATAATGTAAATCTAGAAGTGCTACAGAATTTGGCAAATTAAATAACAAGGAGTCATGTGGCATTTGAAAAACTAACAGGTTTATTTTTAGCATGAGTTTTCTTGTGTCTGTGCTGTGTTAAATCTGAAATACTACTCAACTTCCCACGCTTCTCCATAGCTGTGAGGATTGTTGTACCTGCAGGTAAGGTCCATTAGGAAGAAATCCAATTTATATTTTTGATGGCTAGTTCACCATTGATAAAAATAATATCTTCTGCTCCAAATCAAGTCTGGGTCATGAGGAAGAGAAAGAGAGAGTAAGAGCAAGAGCAAGACTGAGAGCCAGTGGTGGGGTGTCAAAAATTTTACTACCCCACTGTGATGTCATCACAGTGTAGGTGGAGCTAATGCCATGACATCATGATGTCATGGGCGGAGCCAACATCATGATGTTGTGGGCGGGGCCAAAGAAAATAATAATAAAATAAAATAAAAATAAGCACACACACACACACACTCAACCCACCCACCCACCCACAACACAAACCCGTAAATAAATTAAAGAAATAAAAAATACATTAAAATACACCCACCCACCCACCCCAAACACAAATCAACCAGAACTTTTAAACCAGAGCTTAAAGCTTATTCTGGCTAATCTTTCTCACACTAGGTCAGATGGAAGGAACTACAGAATGAACTCACCACAAGATGGCTTCATTTTGGCACTTTTCAACTGTTAAAGAAGTTTGGTACTAAGTCTTTGCCTAACCAGTTCTCTAGGATAATATGCCTTAATGTAAACGTAAAACAGCTGTACCTCCTTAAGTGGCCTCCAATTGGAACAGCAATTAGAACAGCACAGGTGTAGCTTATCGATGAGGTAACTCCAAGACTTTACTTAAAAACTCCAAGCCAGGCCGCTAGGCCTTTTTAGGAATTGTGGTAGTACATCAATACTGTATAGGTAAAGGTATTAAATACACATTAGAATACACACAGACACACCACATTCAAAGGTGAGTCACTTACCCTGGGGAATAGGCTATAGGGAGTTTCAGCCTAGCAGCTTCTCTCCCTCCTCCCCACTTGGGAGGACAGAAAGGAGGTCATGCATACGTGCCAAGCACTGTAGGCATGCATGCACACCAAGTGCTTGGCATGCATGCTCAGTGGGGGAACCAGTGAAAAGGAAAACCTCGAAGGTGGTTTTTATTTATTTATTTAAATTTGTTTATCGCCCTCCTCCCCAAGGGGACCTAGTGCGATTCACAACACATCAGCATCAACAACAATTTAAAACCAGTTCAAAAAATTAAAAGTTTTAAAAGTTAAAAGAAGCTTAAAAAACTGTCATTAAAAACTAGGTGTTGTAGCTAGCTAGGAGGCACTGGGGGTAAATTTGTTCAAACCATCCAGCCAACTGGAGAAATTGATCCATCCATTCCCCAGACCTGACTTGCCAACCAGGTTTTCACTCCTTTCCTGAAGGACAGCAGTTCCGTCTGCAGGCATAGTTCTATTGGGAGGAGGTTCCATAGGGCCGGAGCAGACACCGAGAAAGCCCTCCTTCTAGTGCCAGAGAGGTGCACCTCTCTGGCCGATGGCACAGCCAGAGAGCCTCTCCGGTCCGCTCTGGTGGGACGGACAGATGTTTTCCCCCAAAAGCTGCTACCGGTTCTCCGGGACACTGGGAAAAGATACTACCGGTTCTGGCGAGCTGGTGTGAACCAGTTACATCCCATTACTGCTGAGAGCCCTTTTGGAAGCCCTTATTCTTTGCTTGGTCCTTCTTGTATTCTAAAAGAGAAAAGCCCTGTAAAAACATGTGCCATGTAGACCCCACATATATGGACAGGAGCATACCATCTCCTCCTTTGTTTCCTTAATCACAGAAACATGAGAGTCTGAAGGGCAAGAGGTTGCTGTGCCCACATAATAATGGTAGATTCAGTAGGCTTTAGTCTAGCCTCCTGAAACGTCTTAACTTTGCAAGGCTAGACCTATATTTATTTGGGGTAAGGCAGCTCTTAAAGGATATAACTGTATTACCATGCAGTTGGCCTGGCTCCCTCTAAGCAAGCCTATTTTCCTCAAGTGTGAAGCAGGTCACTTCCAAAGTCCAGTTAAATTCAGTTACTGGTTTGTTTGGCTTTATTATATGTATCCAAGGCATATATACCACGCTGGGTATTACCATGGCAGCAAGCTATTTAGGGCCATGCCTGATTGAAATATAAAGTGTAGAACAGGGATCCTCAACCTGTGGCACATGGGCCAAATATGGCCTACAGCACCATTTCATGGATGTGTCATGTGGTGGAGGAAGGGCAAAATGGCCATCTGGCCCCTGAAGCTGTCTGAGGGAGCATGACCCAGCTCCCTGCTTTAAAAGGTTGAGAACTCCTGGTGTAGAACATGAACATACTGTACTTGCCTAGGTCTGGGTATAGGCTAGTACAGCTTTCCCCGGCCTGGGACCCTCCAGATATTTGCCTACAAGTCCTGATCCAATGATGTAACTGTTGTAGGGACCCCAGACTCTTTTGTTTACAGACAAACCTTAGCCTCCCCAACTTCCTAAAACACCCATGGTTCAGATTAATTGCCTTCATTCAGAGAGACGAAGCCTTTTCATCTTTAGGACTTTGGGCAAACATTAACCAGCCTTGGGGCAAATTGACTGTGCCTAAGTAACAAGGAACCCTCTAGATGCCAGCTTAGTTAAAAATACAAATGAGTCACCCTCAGACTAGCCAACTTTATTCCTTTCCAAATCAATATGATAAAAAAAAATGGTTGAAACACTTGTTTTGTTTACATGACCAACAAGGCAGGCAAAGGGCTGTAAGCCTGGAATGATATATCACTGGCTGAATGGTTGTATTAAGGCTGCCACTACAGGTGATATGATCCTGACATTATTAGTATAACTTGGTGCTTTCTAATCCTTTTATTGAGGATCACTAAATGGTAATGGTTTCCTTGCTCCTTGTGGACTATTAGTAACAGAACTTGTAAAAGTTACTTTTGACTTTTCTGATAAGCTTTTTGGTCAAGTCAGTTTTGACTTGAGACCTGCTTCACTGACATGCATACAAATATATCTTATTTTCTCACCATGCAGGGCCAGCTCTACCATTAGATGGAGTGAAGCATGTACCTCAATTATCAGATTTTAAGTGCCACAAAAGTAAAGGAACTTTACTCTTATTGGGTTTATTTTTTCTGGCTAGAGTGGGAGGAGATAGTTTCAAATGTTCTCCTCCTGTGTCAAAATGTTTTGACCACTTCAGTATAATGCATATTGACTTCAGGAGCAGGGTTCCATTTGCTCCTCTGTCTTGGGCAGAAAAGGACCATTGGCCACTCCTGTCACTGTGAAAGCAGAAGTAAGGGTATAATACAAAGTAGATTGAAATACAGAAAAAAAGAAAGAAAAGATGCGTTGTTACCTGACATTGTAGCTAAATACATAATACACACAGTTGGAGTGAAAGAGGTGAGATTGTAGAAAGCAGAATCAAAGGGAAATTAGATGGAAGAACTGATAATGATAATGGCATGAGTAACAATTTCTAGGGGGATAGTTTGGCAAGCAAAGTCCACAAAAACATATTCCAGGTATAATTTGTCAATCTTTGAAGCACCTCAAAACTCCTCATTAATATTCACAATGCATTCACAAAATCTGGTTTTTATAATCCAGTTAACTTGAAGGTAGTTTACATTTATAAACTATAAAAGTAGTTGGAAGGATTACCTGAGTAACCAATATAAGAAAAGGAGGAGATAGCTGATTACTGATTACTCAGTTCATCAAAGGAGAAGAGATTAAAAGAGCAATATGGAAGAGTGATCAGAATGCCCACAGGGAAGGGTGTGTGAGCTCTTTATCATCTTCAGCTGCTGTTTGGAAGGAGAGCCTCTGACTTTATCTTGTTTACATTTGGGATCTGCATAGATATGCAAGAAATATATTATTGCACCTTTCATGACCTTGTGACCTTGGATTTTTATTTTTATTTGCACTGAATATGGGGGTGGGCAGGCAGAAAGTAAAGCAGACTGTATCTGTGGGAGTTTTTCAGTGTATCAGACTTTTAAACAACTTCTTAACTAATTAATAGGAATATCAGCAAAGTTTTTTGAGTTCCTAAGGAATTAACAATGGAAATAACTAACAACCTTACACTTTATTTTTCAGGATTCACCTCCTGAAATGAAGCCAGCTTGGACATAGATTTTTAATTGTATGAAATCATTACCAGTGCTCAAATTCTGGTACTGAGAACAAGATTGTGTGTTAACCATTGTGATCTAAGGCATTTGGCACTTAATTCTAAACATGTGTCTGTCTCTCCTGGACCATTTTCTACTTGATTCCTCAGGGTTTTAGTGGCTCTTGCTGGTCTAATAAAAATCAAAATATGTTTGACAGGCCTCCTTTAAAAACCTTGTCACATAAACTTGGAAAACTTTAAGTTATAGAAATATACACTGCAAAAATAGTGTTAATTCTTACTTAGTTTTGTATCCTTTTTCTGACAAAGGACTGCGGAATTCAGCTTGCCACTTGAAATAAAAGTTAGATCACATGCAATCATATCTAGCATTTTGTACCTCTGACAAAAGTATACAGTTGTAATTCGCTTAAAGAACATAATGCATTCCACAGGATTGCTCTTTAAGTGAGTTTGCTCTTTAAGTGAAACACCATTGTAAATGATTGGGGGGGGGGGAGATTGTGAAACCCAATTTATTTGTTAAGAAAGTTTTTGGTTGGTTTTATTTGTTAAGCGAAGCGAACATTCAGAGAAAATTTTGCTCTTTAAGCGAGTTACTCTTTAAGCGAAACACTCTTTATACGAGGTTTGACTGTATATTTTATATTGGAAGTAATAATAATAATTTAGTGTCAGAAATTATTCTGGGTTGAAAGGGTTTTTGTGAAAGCAACTCTGCTCAAGGAATGCCCAAATGAGGCTCTTTTCTTGTCCCCAAGAGCTGGCACAGAGACGGGCACTCAATCCATCATGCAGTACCCAGGTCTTGAACTGCTGACTTGCCAGCCTTCTAGCTAACAAGGTGAACTTCTTAATCACTGAGCCACCGTAGCTCCTATACTGGAAGTAATGCAGCCTCTTCTTTATCCTTCTGCAGCTCTGCTCAGTGGACTCCCCTTCCTTACACATTATTAAACTTAACAAACAATAATATTTTTACAAAATTATTGAAAAAATAATTTAAAAATATTAAGAGGAAACCCCTCCCCCACATATTTTCAAAGAGCTTTTTTTAAAAAGAAAAGCACAGCATCTGTTAAAACTCCTCAGCCTGTTTAGTTGCAGAGAAAGGTCGTTATTGGGCGATAGAAGGGCAAGCAGGGAAAAGGCCAACCTTGCCTTATGTAGATGTCAGGTACATAGTGTATGAGCAGCCACTGAAAAAATCCATTCTTGACTCCTCACCAGAAGTACCTGTGAAGAGAGTGGATATGATAGATGAGTCTTCCCTGGAAATCTTAGAACAAGGGGAAGCTCCTTGGGTGATGTGGTCTTTTACCCACTAGTTAAATCAATGAAAAGTCCTTCAAGACAAAAAAAAGCATGAGCTTTCGTGGACTTTAAGATGCTGGTGTTTTGTCCTGTCAAGTTTTCTTCTTCTTACATGTCCAGGTCAGACTTTAAACTGCCAAAATAAAACCACCTTAATTGCTTTGTTGTAAGTCCTCACAGGTACATGTTTCTGGCAGTAACCGGCAGACCAGCAGATTATATGGATTCTATATCCACATTTACACAGTGTGTTGTTATCCGTCTGTAGCCCCCACTTGAGCATGTTG
The DNA here is from genome assembly GCA_030440675.1 of Furcifer pardalis. Classification (NCBI taxonomy): domain Eukaryota; kingdom Metazoa; phylum Chordata; class Lepidosauria; order Squamata; family Chamaeleonidae; genus Furcifer; species Furcifer pardalis. Next base: position 233,370,673 of record CP126891.1, on the reverse strand, counting down.
GTCTTACATTTAGGGACTCCTACCTTCAGCCTATTCAGGGTCCTCTAAGTGATATAGGGGAGGTTGATTTCCTTAGCCATATCCTCCTTTAATGTTATTGTCCAGTGAGCTCTTTCCTCCATCTTCTAATTTGAATTTGCCCTAGCGTACCCTCAATAGTGTTTATTATTAAATTAGATTTATATGCCCCTCTACTCACCTCACTGAGGCAACTCAGAGGGGCTCACATAACATAAACAACATATACAGTATCACAATCTCAAATATACATACAGCATAATATAAAAATATAACAACAGATGCAGCACAGATAATACAATAAATAAATTTTACATAAAAGAAAAAACAATACAATACAATAAAATACAGTGTAAAAATACAATACAGTCAAGAGAGACAGCAAGGTCTTTATGGCTGAGCTAGCTGGTCCACACAGTTGTTCTTGCCATAAAGCAATTCCTGGATCTGAGTTTGCTGTCAAGTCAGAACAGACTTATAGGATCAGGGATTGTAGGGTGAGATACTTACAGAATGGTTTTACCAGGTGACACACCCTGCATGCCATACGTTTCCATGGCTGAGTGGGAATTCCAACCCAGGGATCCTGAGTTCTAGACCATTCTTCAGTCTGCTGTACCATGCTGCCTATCAGGACTTTAAGATACCTGGACCAAAATCCTCTTAAATATCTATGCAGATGGCATAACATTTGGAAGCAAAGTATCCCAAGTCGATAAATTTGCCATAGATATTATGAATCGCACATTGAGTCATGCAATGCTATATGCAACTCATGACGTCTACAGTGATTTCTCAGCTTGGAACAATTCACCTCTAAAAGTTACCCTATTTGAGCTACACCAGCATAAGTAGTTAAAAAGATTAGGGTCATTAAATGTAAAAAACTATTGACAACTAATATACTTTGTTCATTTATCTCTAATTTGAGATATCATTATTTTGTTTCTTGTCTAATCCGAGTGCATGTGAATCTATGTTCAGGATGGACACAGGCAATTTTGGAACAGAGGAATTGTCAGGAAATGAGTTATTCATGAGTAGGACTTCTTACCCACCAGTGATTGCTTCCTAATTCTGAGCTGCTGCCTCCTGGCTAAGCAAGCCAGGCAGTTAGATTATTTTAAAAGTATATTGTAATCAGAGTAAGTTACAGAAGAAAGTTGATCAAAAGTTGGAAAGCACATTCAAATTAAAGAAAGCTCAGGGCCCCCCTTCTGGCTTAAGCATCTACATGATTGCAGTTCACCTTCAGCTCCAAGCATCGGGTCAAGAGAGTGTCTTGCCTCCCTCTTCTGGGTTATATCTCCTCCCTCAGGCTCCACATCTTTGCCATTCCCCCAAAGGAATCCACCCAATGATCATACAGCATAGCATGTCCAGTCCATCACACATTAGGTTCCATTTCTTCCAACCCCAGGGGCCAGCGTGTTTATACATTCCATCCAATCCCTCTGTTATGTTCTAAAAGGTCTCCCACACATTGAGATCTCCATCTTGGATGAGGCTAAAACCCAAGCATAAATCCTCCCTTGACAGAAATTTCTAGCATTCTGGCTTCTTTTCTTTTCTAGCTCAATTTCATTCTTCATCAAAAAGTAGCAATAGCAATTACACATACATTACCCCATAGCACTTAGTGCATTCTCTGTGTAGTTCATAAGGTGATTAGAATTTGCCCCCAACCTGGAGGAAATTGGGATTGAACTCAGATCATGATCATAATTTTGGCTGCAGTACTGTGACTATCAATAATATTAATTTTTCAAATACAACAAAATCCAATATTCGGTACAAAAAAGTACCATATTATAGTACTAGCTCAACAATACTAATTTGGCAGCCTATCTACCTGAGCCACAAATTAGTCCAGGGGGAGCTGCGGCAAAAATCACAAAAATAATACTAATTTGTCAGTAATTTATCAGATGCAATTGTTATTTCCATTCTACTTTGAGAAGTGATAGCAGCTAGTATTTATAGAGTTATAGGTAAAGGGTAAAGGTTTCCCTTGCTCTAAAACCAGTTGTATCTGACTCTAGAGTTCAGTGCTCATCTTTGTTTCAAAGCTGAAGAGCCAGCATTGTCTGCTTCTGCAGATGTTTCCATGGTCATGTGGCAGGCATGACTAAACACCGGAGCACAAGGAACGCTGTTTACCTTCCCACCGAAGTGGTCCCTATTTATCTTCTTGAAATTTCTTGCTTTCAAACTGCTAGGTTGGCAGGAGCTGGGACAAAGACGGGAGCTCATTCCATCCTGCAGTACTGCTGACATCCCCGACTTCCAGTCAGCGTCTTAGCCACTTATAGAGCATGTTTTTTGTCTAGTTGGTCATACTAACACTTTCAGTGAACCACCTGGACTTTCGACAAAGTCCACATTTTTATTTATATGACTATAATGTGGTAGAAAGAAAGCTAGTATTGCTCCATGCTACATACATGACAGAACACTGAAAGTAAAGAGGAAAGGCTGGCATGCGTGCAGGGCAGGGCAGTTGTCTGATGTGCAATTCAAGTAGGATTTGTCTGTGAGAAATCTCCAGGGCAGATGTGGCTTTATTCTTCAGGAAGGTCCCCCCCCCCCCAAAAAAAAAAAGTTATCTTGTAGAGGATGGCGTGAGGTGCCGAAAAATACAGCTTCAGTCTAGTTCACCAGATGAGAATTTCTGTAACTCTTAGTTTTGTTTGGCAAAGTTATATGAAATTAATCACTCCTGTTTTTTATTTTGCCACTCACTCCTTAATCCTTGCTGTCTCTCCATCCAAACCAGTTTGGTGGAGTTGTGACTAAGGAATGATAGGATAGGCATTTGTTTGCACAATAAACAAAGTAATGCTTGAGAGATCCTGTGTTGCTGACCTCAAGCCCTTTGACTATCAGTCAATAAATGGGTACAAAACACAGTCTCCTCCCCACTCCCACTGTTTGCCACACACACTTTTTGTAGCATGGCCAGGGCTATTATTTGCCTAACATAGCCAAGATCCAAGACAGATATGGAAAGGGGTTTAACAAGCAAATTATACAGCTTTGTGTCATTGAGTTTCTATTCCAGCAAATGAAATCCTTCTCTTGAGTTAAGGATTTATAAATTTTATTCGGACAAAATTTTATCTCAATTTCTTGCTAAACGTGGTGCTGAACACATCCTAGCAATAAACTCATGCCTAATAATGCCTAATGGACTCCCTAGATATTTGAAATCTTTGCATTTATTGGACTTGAACATGCTAACTCTACGAAAAACAACTCTACTAGGAACTACATATATACATAGATGTTACCATAACAGTTCTTAGGGTTTGAACTGTTAATTTCATACCAGTACTTGACTGTAGATTTGTATAAAGATAATCAGTACATTAATAGAGCAGCAGATATTATGTAATCAAGTTAAGACTAGCCCTAAGATAAATTGCACTATTGGAAAATAGTGCATTTGGATATCAGAGTTCTTAGGAGGTACCTTCTACAGAGTCTAAAGGATAACTAGATTACTATGCCCAGAAAAAAATGTAGTAGGGAATGAAAGCCTAGAATGCCAAATAGCACTGATGGCAAACCTTTTAGAGACTGAATGCCCAAACAGAGAGGTGGGGCGAACTCTTTGCTGGGGGAGGGAGGAAGCACTCCTATTGGGCTGCTGGGCAGGGGGCGGGGTGAACTATGCAGCACAGCTAAAGTTGGTGGGGCAAGAGGATCTTTCACAGAGAATAGCAGTGACACCCAAGCTAACCTTAGCACAGCATATAAGAAGGCAATGGTGAACCTTTTAGCTACTGGGAGCAGAGCAGAGGACAAATATGAATAGTGCTGTCACTAAATGTTTTTTAGGGTTCCACTAAGCCAACAATTTTGTTTATCACAAATACATGCTTCAGATAACCATACCGACAACCATACATATGGACATCATCAGATGGCCAATACAGAAAACAAAAAAAACTATGTAGTCATAAGCAAATGATGGAGAAGCTGTATTCTCTCTGTGAGAACAAGACTAGAAACCAATCATGCTACTAGTTATTATCACATATTAAAGCCTAAGAAGAGCACTAAAAGAATCAGATTTAAACCACATTTCTGATGAACTTGAGGTCCGTGTAAAGAACAAGTAAGTCTTAGAGCAAATCAAGTGGAGGCAAAATGGTGAAGCTGAGACTGTTCTACTTTGGACTCATAATGAGAAGGCAAGATTCTTGGAAAACATAAAAATCTGCTTTTACAAACCCAGCCTTATTACTTTACCAATTTGACAAAACTAAGACGTAGCTGAGCATTTATTTTCCTTGCTTTTGCTCTCTTGAGAGAGAAACAAAAGAGAGGCTTTTCTTTTTCCAGAAGGACATGCTTTTAGAGTGAGTTGCCTCAGTCTCTGCTGTTTTGAGTAGTCCTGTGTCACAGCTCTGTATGACACATTGTTTTTGTGGAAGTGCTTGGCCTCCAGGTTCTATGAAAACTTTACTGGGAAACATAGTAAGTGGATCTACCTCAAACTGCATTGCTCAGTGTTTCATGCAATACACAAAAACACACACTCATTTGTTAAGTATGCATTTATATTTTCAATTTTTTCAGTAAACACCAAACATATATCTTCATCAGAATAAAAGCAATCTCATGTGTGCTGTGTTTGACTTGTCATGTCTGGGGTTGGGGTATCAAGGATCAACATGTTGAGTTCTTTTAGCCTGTTAATACTGTCCATAGGGTTGCCAGTTCCTTCCCCAGTGGATCATGTTTAGTCTGAGTTCTCCTCTGGCCTGTTTGTCTTGGGTGGCCTTGGATGGCATAGCCTGTAGTAGCCTCATTGAACCACACAACCCCCCTCACCACAGCAAGGCAACAACCGTATTAAAGTTGAAGCTCAAATACTTTGGCCACCAACTTTGAAGAGAGGACTCACTGGAGAAGACTCTGATGCAAGAAAAGACCAAAGGAGAAGGGGTGGCAGAGGATGAGATGGTTAGATAGCATATGCACTGGGCATAGATCTGGGCCGACTACAGAGGATGGCGGACAACAGAAGAGCCTGTGATACATGAGGTGTCAAAGGGTCGGACTCAACTGTGTGACTCAACAACAGTTATTTCTTAATTGGAAGCTGAGTAAACACAATTTCAGTACAGAATTTTTATCACTATGCCATTGGTATATGACTCTTAGTGGACAGCAATAGATATTTTTCATTTTTCCTTCAATTCTGCTTTTGGTTATTGTCAGAGATCTATAGATGATATGATTAAACCATCTTTTGTCTTCCTCACATCTAGCTCTGTTACACCACCACTTAGTAGTAATATTTTTTTTAAAAAAAACACAACCCCAAAAAGCAAATTTTCCTGCCCTGCCTTGACTCTGTTACTATTTTCAGCCTTGCATTGTATGGAAACTAGGTTGCATCATTTTTGCAAGGAAACGTGAACAAATGTTCAGTGTGGAGAGGCTCTAGATTAGACCAGGCTACAGATTGTCCGCCCCATTCAATTTTCTGCACTAGGTCTCTCAGTATTTCTCAGAATGAGTTCCAAAGAAACTAGTTGGTTGGGTTGTGTAGGATGAAGATGTGCTAGTCCTTCAAACTAGCACAGTACTGTACTGTCTCTGGGTGGAATTAGGTGTCGAAATCCACTATGACACGATTGTTCTTTTCTTTTCGAGAAACCTGAAATATATGCCTCTGGGGCCAGCTTCCTATTTTAAGAGGGAGTTAGAAACTGGCGGATTTCCCCCAAGGGTATCAGCTCTAGTCACCCTTCTAGAAAGCATAGTTTCATTTAGAAAAACTCAGAAGCTGCTGCTGGCCTGCCCTTTGATCACTCCAGGTGTTATTGTGTAACTGTTACCTCCCAGTTTGCATGACAGGGCAGCTTCAGGGGAAGAATAGCTTTTGACCCAAGTATATATTGCATCCTTGCTGAGAGTAGCTACCTGAGAATAGTACAATTTGTAGTAGTGAAAGTTTCTGTTCTAGGATACTGACTTCCATTCTGGAATCATTTAAATAAAAACATATCTATGGATGTAACTCTACAACCCCTCAAGCAACATTTTAACCACATAAGAACAGGAAAATATTAGTATTCCTCAAAGGTTTATTTGTGTATTTCTCCAGTTGAAGTTGAAGTGTAAGAGAAGAGTGGGTGAAGCGGGCCTGATTTCTGAGGGGTAGACACTCTGCCAAGTCCTTCCTTTCTTCACCCTTCCTTTTTGTCACCATCCACCTATTTATTGCCTCAAGGATCCTGAATTAAACCACCTCATATCTATTGTGGAGAGGAAAGACAACAGGTCCTATGGAACCTCCTGCCAAGTGAGTTGCATCTCCAGACAGAGCTGCTGCCCTTCAGAAAGGGGGTGAAGACCTGGTTGGCGGGGCATCTGTGGTGTGCAGGCCAGACGGTCAGCTTGGTCGGCTGACTCCTTTGAATAACCCCACCTTTCTCCCTGTTGTTTTTAACTTTTTAATTCTTTTAACTTTTTTAAAAATTTTAAATTCTTATTGTAAGTAATGTGTTTTTAACTGTTTTAAACTGTAAGCCGCCCTGAGTCCTTGGATGAGCACAGGGTATAAATGTAATAAAATAGAAATAAAATAAATAAATTTCTGCAAACGGGCTGAGTCAGAAACATCATCACTGGTAGAATGTTAAGCCAATGCAAAACTGGTGTTTAAAACTTCACTCAGTTTGCACTTATTTTCCCTGTAGTTTATAACACATCTATTTGTTGTTGTTGTTGTTCAGTTGCATAGTCGACTCCGACCCTTTGCGACTCTATGGACCATTGCCCACCAGGCACCTCTGTCCTCCACCATCTTCCTCAGTTCACTCAGCTCTATCCCCCTTGCATCTACAATACCATCTAGCCATCTCATTTTTGGCCACCCCTTCTTCTTTTGCCTTCCACCATTAAGGCTTTCTCAGGTGAATCTTCTCTTCTCATTTGGTGTCCAAAATACTTTAGCTTCATCTTTACTATTTTACCTTCTAAGGAGCAGGCAGGGTTGCTTTCTTTTAGGATCGAGGAGAGCGGCATACAAATATAATAATAATAATAATAATAATAATAATAATAATAATAATAATAATAATAATAATAATAATAATAATAATAATAATAATAATAATAATAATAATAATAATAATAATAATAATAATAATAATAATATGTTCTACTCGCTGTCCAGAGTACTCACAAAACTCTCCTCCAACACCACATTTCAAAGACATCTATTTTTCTGCTCCCAGCTTTCCTACTAGTACTAGTCCAGCTCTCACAACCATACATTACCAGGAATACCATTGCTTTGACTATGTGAATTTTTGTTTGCAAAGTGATGTCTCTACTTTTAACTATGTTCCCCAGGTTTATCATAACTTGTCTCCCAAGGATCAGTCACCTTTTTATTTCATGGCTGCAATCACCATCTGCAGTGATCTTGGATCCTAGGAAAGTAAAATCTGTCACTGCTTCTACTTCTTCCCCATCTATTTTCCATGGACTGGTACGGCCTGTTGCCATTATCTTGGTTTTCTTGATGTTGAGTCTCAAGCCAGTTTTGCACTCTCTTCTTTCAACCTAAGCAGCAGCTTCGTTAGATCTAACTCACTTTCTGCCATTAGGGTGGTATCATCTGCATATGTTTCTCCCAGCAATTTTGATCCCAAATTGTGATTTGTCTATCCCTGCATTGCACATTATATGCTCTGTGTATAAGTTGAATAAGCAGGGTGACAAGATGCAGCCTTGTCTTACTCCTTTTCCTATTCCAAACCACTCTGTCATTCCGTATTCTGTCCTAACTGTTGCTTCTTGATTCATGTACAGATTTCTCATGAGGTATACAAGGTGCTCTGGTATTCCCATCTCTTTAATTACTTGCCACATTTTGTTGTGGTCCACACAGTCAAAGGCCTTAGTGTAGTCAATGAAACAGAAGTAGACTTGTTTCTGATATTCCTCCCCCCCCCCCCCATGATCCAATGTATGTTGGCAATGTGGTCTCTAGTCCCTCTGCCTCTTCTGAACCCCACCTGCACTTCTGGCAATTCTCTCTCCACGTGCTGCTGCAGTCTATCCTGTATTATCTTGAGCATCACCTTGCTAGCATGTGGGATGAGCGCAATTGTTCGATAATTTGAACATTCCTTGGCATTACCCTATTTTGGGATTGGAACATATACTGAAATACATATACACAGCTATTACTACATTCTTATTCTTCTTTTGTGTCCTGATCAAACAAACCCTGGACTGGCAAAATGAAGCTACTTTCTTGGCTTTCAAGGAAGGTTAGCCGTGTGAGCCATATTCAAATTGTAAAGATGCAAGAGATATAGGAAACAGGCGATACCTTTATTGGATCACTAAGAAAAACAAAATGTTGCATGAGCTTTCATGGTTCAAGACCACTTCTTCAGCCATGTATTAAAGTGTTCATGACTTGGTGGTCTGCCAGGTTCATGGTGTGATATTTTGCCAGGCTCTCTTCTTAAGGACAGCAGAATATTTCATGGAGTTAGGATGCCACTCCCACAGGAAGCTGGCTTCGCCTGTTTCTTGACTTTGCCATTGCCCAAACTTAAGTCCTCATCAGTGCATGTTTCTGGCCGTAATTGGTAAACCAGTAATTGGGTCAAATTTTGTATCTCTCCACACTCATACAGCATGTTGTTGCCCACCAGCAGCCCACACTTGAACATGTTGGTCTTGCATTTTGGGACTCTAGCCCTCAGCATTTTCAGGGTCCTCCAAGTGATGTAGGGGAAGTTGAGTTCCTCAGCTATATCCTCAGTGGTGGGCATCAGCAGGTTCACACCAGTTTGCCAGAACCGGTAGCAGAAATTCTGACTGCCCCCACCCATCCAAGTTTTGAAATAAAGTAGTCCTAATTCAATTGCAATGACCATGCCCATCATACCACGCCCACAGTGTGGTAGTAATTTTTTTTAAGCCCACCACTGTATATCCTCTTTTAATGATGTTCCTTGTCCAGTGAGCTCCTTCCTCCATCTTTTAATTCGCTTTTGCTCTTGTGTACCCTCAAGAATGTTTGTTCTTGCCATAAAGCTCTTCCTGGATCTGAGGCAGTGGACTTGAGGCTCATATCTGTTCAGAGGGTGTTGAGGGTCATTCTCTTGCTTAGCAAGAGAATTAATAGATTGATTGTGTGGTAATAGGCCCTGTATTTAAATTTTGATGTTGTTATGCTATAACCTCACTTCTGATCCATGGCAACACAATGAATGAGTGGCCTCCGAAACTCATGTTGTCAATACTCCTGTTCAGCACTTGGAAACTCAATGCTGCAGTTTCCTTTCTTGAGTCACTCCATCTCATATTTGGTCTTCCTCTTTTCCTGTTGCCTTCGTTTTTTTTCCAGTATAATTGGCTTTTTAAAAACGAGTCTTGTTTTCTCATGATTTATTTATTTATTTATTTATTTATTCAGATTTATGTTGCTGCCCACTCGCCGAGGCGACTCAGGGCAGCTTACAGTCAAAACAGCAAAACAGAGTATTTTGTGGAAGAGACTGGAAGCACAAGTTTGGACCCCGTACCCCTTGAATTTGCCTTTCCCTGTAGTACAGCCATTCAATTATCACTCTGCCTAGTCCAGGAGTGTCCACTGTTCTCTTACATGGACAATACAGTGCCCCACTATTTTCCTAAGACTTACTGTATATACTCAAGTACAATAGAACCCCGAACAACATGATGACATGGTTCCACAAGTCATGACGTTGTTCGATTTTTCACGTTGTTCGATACATTGATCGAACAATGCTAAAAAAAATGATGCGCCTGAAGCATGGTTAACATATACATATGTATGTAAATGTGGATTTTAATAGTCATTTCTATAGTATTTTAACTATTATTATATGATTTTAATTGTTGTCAGCCACTTTGAGTTCCCTATGGGGAGAAAGGCAGAATATAAACAATATAAATACATAAAAATATATATGAATACCCCCTATTTCTTATATATATTCACTGCTGAACATGCAAGTTGGAGCAAAGATTTAGAAGCTTCATCAAAAGCTGTGACAAAGTTTTCCTACCCAGGCTCTTTGGCACTTCCACTCCTGGCAAGATGCCTCTCTGGTGCCTCATTAACACTAACTACTCTCAGAAGGGCTCAGTAAATAGTTCCTCAGAAAGAGTGGCATTTATCATGACTTCACAAATAATTTACAGCAGCAGTGTTCCCAGGCCCAGCTGATCCCCTTGAACAATAAACCAAAAAAATACACACTTGAATATCTTATTCTCTAAGCAGTAACCAGGGCTGGCTCTGGTGCTTTTAGAACCCTTCCCATAGAGCTGATTAACAATGACCAAGTAATTGACATCTCTGGGATTCACCGAGAGTACTAAGAGGGTTGAGAGTGATTTCCCCAGCCAATTTGGAAATGGAGGATTCAGCACCACCACCTCACACACACACACACACACACACACACACACACACTGTCCTCCAAAGCTTTGAACAGCATGGCAAAGGGAGAGTTCTTCTTTGGGTCCACAGATCCTTGATTCCCACCCACCCCACACACACACTCCCCAGTTGAACAGATATCCAAATTATTATTTGCAAAGCAGGAGGAAGACCGGCACTATTTTTTATGTGATTTTTCCTTCACTGCAGTTTATGGCGAGAGTCGTTGTTGTCATCTGAGCATATATTTTCCCTGGAAGTCATTTTCTCCATTGATGGATGTGTCTCTGGTGACTCAATAAACTGATCCTGGCATGAGACATGCAACTACACACATTACACTGAATAGATGGTGGAGAGTGTAGTTGAATTTGATGAAGCTCAAGAGGTTTAAGCTGAGGAAAACATTGTGGAGGTATTACCCTTCTCCAGGGTTATGACACCTATCCAAATCCCCCCAGCTGCTTTTAAACCAAAGAAACACATGTCAAGAGACCTGGCGATGAGTCTGTCTGACCTGTGCTGTGAGGGTAGAACCACCATTTTGGATTTGGGGTTGAAGGACAAGTTATACGGTTTGTGTTAAGGTCCAAAAGCCTGCTCTTGGAGATGTTCAAGGAAAGTTGTTTAAACAAAATAGTCATAAAGATTTTTGAAAGCCATTTTGGGGTTTACTTTATTTCAGATGCTGGCAATTACTTTAGCATTGCTACTGATATAAAATGGGAGGGAGAGAGGTTTTGCTTTTGGATTGTGTATGTCATACTCTGTTTAATTTAGTCATTAGTTAGTGGAAACATCCAAAAGTCTTCTGGCACATTAAAGGCTAACAAGTTTAATTTGGAACATGTCTTCTATTTGACGTACCGTTGGTTCCTTAGATTTCTGACAAAAATGCAGTATGTTACATATACGGTAGGTTGGAAATGGCACAGAAACACACTATATCAGGCTTTCTCAACCCTTTCAGATTGCAGGCCTGACCACGCCTCCTGTGCAGCTGATCGGGCCAGTCACGTGGTTCCGCTCACCTGGAAGCAGAAGTAAAACTTGCACCATGCATGCACAGAATGCATTTAGCGGCATTCTGTGCATGTGCAGCATACAGTTTTCCCACTTCCGGGTTTGGCGAGGGCATCATGGGCCTGATTAAATAGCTTCGGGGCCCACGTCTGGCCCACTGGCCATAGGTGGAGAATGCCTGCACTGTATCATAGATTGTAGAGTTAGTGTGTAGAACTAGAGATATGCCAAGTGATTTAGAATGATTTAAAGAAATAATCCCAAGGAAACTCCCTGAGGAGTACAACCATAAGGAGTTTTGCTCTGGAAAAGGGACAAATAGGAAATAAAGCACATGCAGTCAAGGAAGAAGCACAGCTAGAGGGCACTCACAGTTAAACAAGTAACATAGTATAAAACAGGAGATAGAGAGGGCACTGAGTTTGTCATCTGTATCACTTGCTGTTTTATATTTAAGAGTGTCTGCAAAAATATTTTTGGATAGTGAAAAGTCTATGCTGTGGTTTATTCTTAAGCATAGTGTAAGGAAAAGGTAGCCCTTGCTCAAAAGCCAGTTGTATCCAACTCTAAGGTTCAGTGCTCATCTCTGTTTATAGCCAAAGAGCCAGCACTGTCTGTGTCTGCAGATGTTTCCATAGTCATGCGGCAGGTATGACTAAACACTGGAGTGCACAGAACACTGTTTACATTCCCACCTAAGTGGTACCTATTTATCTACTTGCAATTTCTAGCTTTTGAACTGCTAGGTTAGCAGGAGGTGGAACAGAGACAGGAGCTCACTCCATCATGTAGGACCCAGGTCTCGAACTGCAACAACCTTGAAATAGAGGGGCAGGCAGAATCTCATGAAAAGGACTTTGGCTGAAGTCACACGGTGAAACTGTGGCTCCACTGAGGGTTAAATTGGGGTTTTTATTTACGCCGCCCAGAGTTGCATGTCGATTAGGGTGGCTATACAAATTGAATAAATAAATAAATTAGGTTCACATCATGTAAAGTATGTTTGTAACCACTGTGCCATTTTAAAACCTTTTTTTAATCACAATCCTCTTCACAAACTCTGCATGTACTCATTCATGGCACTGAGATTTTTAAAAAGCTTACACCTACCACTGTTCTGCATGTGTAAGACTTGTTGGCTACTGAGAGGCTTGCTTGACAACAGATAGACATATTGTGAAGGCTATACCAGAAAGATGTTCTACTCTGAGATGGCATACTAACTATTATGTTTATATCCTGACTTTACTTCTAAGAGTTCAGCAGGGTATAAGTGGACTCACTTTTATCTTCACCAACAACCCTCAGAAATTTTAGATTACATCAGCCTTTATAGAGTAACAGGGGCTTGAACCTGGAGTAGGGTTGCCATATGTCCCAGCAAACCAGGATTGTCCAAGACTCAAGGTCAGAAACATTGTCCCAGCTGGTTAACTAAAAAATCATGTTAAAGTCTCAGAAGCCCTTTGCAGAGGCAGAGAGAGAGGGGGGAGGGGAGAGAGCTTTTCTCTGTATTTCTCTGACTTTCATAGCTCTATGGAAATCCTTGCTCTCCAAGTGTCAAATCACCCTGGGCTGTTCCCCTCCTCCTTAGCCAAGGGGGTCTTGGGCAAAGCAGCCCTTTGAGACCCACAGCAGCGGCTTCCAGAGGGTTCCTGGGTGGCTGCGAGCATCTGACTGGAGAAGCCTCAAGTCATTGGCAAATAAGCAGCTGTGCAGTGCCCACTTGGAGGACCCCTGTAGGCCTCCCAGCTTCGACTTGGAGCCGGTGGCCAGGGGAGCCCTGGAGCACCTGATCAATGGGCACCACAGGCTGCCTGGGAAGCTTTCCGCTCCTCGGATGACTGGTAGGGGCTTGGGCTGGAAGGCCCCATGGGGGTGAAGAAGAGCTGGAGGGGTTGACCCAGACTTTCATGCCCAAAAGTAGCCCTCTCCCATGACTGCCAAGGAGCTGGTGCTCAAAGGTGACTGAAAACCATAGAATCACGGGGTTGGAAGGAGCCTTTTAGACAATCAAGTCCAACCTGTTTAATGCCCTGGTTTTGTGGGAGAGAATTATGGCAACCCTAACTTGAGCGAGTTGAGGGGGATGGTGGAGGACAGGAGTGCCTGGCGGACAGTGGTCCATGGGGTCGCAGAGGGTCGGAATTGACTGTGCGACTGAACAACAACAAAAAACCTGGAGCTTCCTGCCATATATACCATATTGCTATCTCTCAGTTGTCAAAATGTTTTTCAGAATTATTGGTACTATTCAGAACATGGAAGGAACTTCCACAAAAAATGTGAGGATTGTGGAGATATTCAAGTACCCTTTGGCCAATAGCAGCACCTTATCAGTGATCCTTTTGCTCCGGAAGCACCACTGCATGAAGAAGAACCAGTTCCAGCTGGGGAAGCCTCTTTCTTTCCTCAAGAAACCAATGTTGAAAGACAACTATAACTGAGAGAGAAAAAAGCTATCATGATTAGCTGCATTGCCTTCACTAGTTCTCAGCAATAAATCAGTAGTTAAATTTTGAATAGGGTATACTTTACATTAATCTTTTCTGGCTTGTTATCCCTCAGAAGTATTTGACTACCTCCATTATTCTCACCAAATATGGCTATAGGAGAAGTTACACAAGACTTTATGGCTCAAGCGTTATCTCAGTGACACAAGGGCACTGTATGAAAATCAGTAATATTACTTTCCCTGTATTGGTGCTGGAAGATTGAGAATATGAAGCAGTGGATTATCTAAAGCTACCTAATAATATTGATGATTATGATAATTACATGCAGTCAAGTCAATTCTGACTTGCAGGATCATTTGAAGGATTTTCTAGACAGAGAATATACAGAAGTAGTTTACTGCTGTCCTCTTCTGTGGGTGCCCTGGGACTCTTGACCTTACTCAAAGCCCCACACAGGCTGGAACTTTTTAAAGGAAGCACAATTGGGGATTGAGAATTGAGTTACAGTGGCCAAGTGGTTAAGAAGCACACCTTGTTAGCTGGAAGGCCGGCAAGTTGGCTGTTTGAGACCTGGGTACTGCATGACGGTTTGAGCACCCATCTCCGTCCCAGTTCCTGCCAACTTAGCATTTCAAAAGCAAGAAATTGCAAGTACTGGTAGATAAATAGGGACCACTTCGGTAGGGAAAAGATCTTGGGGACATGAAAGGAGCCTCATTCAGGCATCCCCTGACGGGAGCTTCTCCAGCAAAAATCCTTTCAACCCAGAATAATTTCTGACACGAAACAACAACAACAACAACAACTTTTACTATTGTTATTAATATTACCAACCTCTGGGCCTGCAGCCAGATACCTAAACCCCGCATGTCTTAAATCTTTTTTTAAAACCTGAAATTAACAGCTACTGGGACACCCAGTCAGGATCTTTTTTGGAGCAGTAGCTGTGTTAGTCTGTGGTTCAGGCTTATCAGAAAACAAAAACAAAAATAATAATAAAATAAAAACACTGCAGCCCTTTAAAGACTAACTGCTCTATTTTTACTGTTAGCTTTCGTGGATCAAGTCCCGTTAGGATTCAGCTTCATTTTAGTAGAGGTGGAGTGGGAGTAAGGAAGGGCGATTTTCCTCTTGTACCACACAGCAATTTTGAAGACTGATTCTCTCCAGGAACACAGTATGAGAAGAAAACGTTTTTGTTTCTCCCTCCTCCTTCTCTTATACACACAACAAGATCTCCATTCTAATCACCTACCAACACACAATGCTGGTTGCTAACCACTATTTGAAGTTTAAAACATTCCCACAGTGCTGGACTGAACACTGAACGCTATGTGTGCCTTGGCCCAGTGCTGAAGTCTGATGCAAGATTTCATTTTCACCTCATTACACTGCACTACCTCCGGCACAAACTCACCCTTATGATCCTTGGCTAACACAGGAAACAGGCAGTCTTCTGTTTCAGACCAATTATGAGTTTCACAACCTTTGACACTTCCCTTGTTTCTTTCTCAGCTAACTGTCAATGTCTGTGCTAAGTACCACATTGTTTTTGTGTTGATCTCAGAGAATGAATGAAGCAAAGTCGGTAACATGACACTTTGCATTGGACCAAATATTGTTGGCAAGAAAGTGTGTGCTTTTCAGATGCACGTAGTCACTTCAGGTAAGCTGGGGACAGGACAGAACAAGCCAATAGAAAGACAAGCTGTACACCTGTCAGTAAGGATGCTAGGAAAGGTCTTGTTCTCCCAGTTCTTCTGTTTTTTGACTGACACCAGCTGGTTTGTGTCATCATACATACTGTATATGTAGAACAAAACTAATAAACTATTGATTTCTCTTTAATTTGCAAGTGCTCCTCATAAACCAGTGATCTTCTTGACTTAGTAACCCAGTGATTTCTTTGCATATCAACCCCATCCTGTTTGAAGTTCAGCTTTAGCTACAAGAGCCTATTGTTATGTACCATCAAGTTGCTTCCAGCTTATGGTGACAATGGTAGCGTTTTTGAGGTATGTGAGGTGTTTAGATAGTGGTTTACCATTACTATCCACCAGTGTGTTTCTGTGGCTGGGCAGGGATTTGAATCAAGGTCTCCTAAATCAACACACTATCCATTATAATATGCTCTCAGTAGGTCCTAAGCATTATTCAAATAAGCTCGTTCACCCATGGAATTAACTCTTGAAAGGGCAGTGGAATTGTTGTGCCCTGTCTCTGGCACAACTTCAATGGCACATTTTGAGCACTCCCCTGTCAACCACCCTTCACAGTTGTGTATTCAGTCATAAAAAGAACCAATGGTCACACAACTCATCCGAGTATTTAGATTCTCATATCTTCCTCTTCTGGACTCAAAAAAAAGTGCATGCTATTGTAGAATTGTACTTGATGGAAATGAAGACATTCCCTGCCTATGGACTTTATTTTGTTCTTATGGATCAACACAATTACTCACAATTTTCCCCATGATTTCGAAGGTCCTCTTATTTAGAGTTTCCAATCCAGGGAAGGAACCATTTGTGACTGCATGGCTTGGTAGTGAAGCCACTGAATTTCATTCATTCATTTATTCGATTTGTATACCGCCCTACTCGGTGCAACCGACTCAGGGCGGTTTACAGAAACCATACATATCAGACAATCAAAGGTAATAAACATAATCAAAAATCATACAGTATAATGCAATAAATATAACAATACAGTACAACAGTGCAACAAAACAAAACGACACTACAAAATAAGGTTACAAAGTACAATTCCAGTTGCATATACATAACATAGTTTCAATAATAGGATACAATATAAAAATAAAATACATGATCCGACAACGTCAGGGCTCTCACCTTAACCATAAGAAAACAACAGTTCAAACACAGATGGACGAGTCCCGGGGCCAAACATGGAGGTGGCCTCCCTCCAGCCGCTTCAAAAAGTCATTGCTGCTTAAACGTCCTCAATGAGGGCCAGGCTCAGTGTCCTCTACCGCATCTGTGGCTTTTGAAGCCCTCCATTCCGGCCGGTGGTGAGGGCGGGAGGAGGGCGTCGGCGTCCCGGGCTCCAGCCGGCGGCTTTTGAGCTCTCCACTCTGGCCGGTGGTGAGGGCGGGAGGAGGGCGGCAGCTTCGGCGTCCCGGGCTCCAGCCGGCAGCTTTTGAGCCCTCCACTCTGGCCGGTGGTGAGGGCAGGAGGAGGGCGGAGGTTGTCAGGTCAGGAGTTTGAGACCTGAGTGATCCATAATGGAGTGAGCTCCAGTCTCTGTCCCAGATCCTGCCAACCTAGCAGCTCCAAAGCAAGATATTGCAAGTAAATACCTAGGTACTGCTTTGGTGGGAAGGTTGCAGCTCCTACCAACCTAGCAGTTTGAAAGCAAGAAATTGCAAGTAGATAAATAGGTACTGCTTTGGTGGGAAGGTAAAAGTGTTCTGTGTTCTTTGGTGTCTAGTCATGCCTGCCGCATGACCATGGAAATGTCTGCAGACACAGAGAACACTGGCTCTTTAGCAGTAAACGGAGATGAGCACAACCCCCTAGAGTCAGATACGACTGGCTTTCAAGCAAGGTTGACCTTTACCTTTACATCTTCATGGCTATTAATGGCAAATTTTATATTTGTATTTGGATTTTGGATTTGTATGCTGCTCTATTCGCCAAAGCGACTCAGAGCGGCTAACAACATAGATCATAAAAATCACATAGCAAAACATAAAAATCAATAACATATCAAAATATCCCATATCAGTGACATATCAAAGTATCACAAACATATCAATAAACTACAAAACTTACATTACAAAATATCACATATCACATTTCAAAAACATATTAAAGTATCACATATTAAGAAATGTGTAACTATAACCTTGTGGGAAAGGTGTGGCCAAGGGGCACATTATTCCTAGCCACTAACATTTTCACTGACCATAACAGCCCTATTGTGGTCCTGCCTAGCAAAAGCTCCAAGCGCAAGCAGTTTTGGGTTGAGAGAGCTTCTACCCTCTTTTCCAGACACTGGGCTCTGTGCAAAGATTTGCCATTCCATGGTAGCACTTTGTAGTTTTTACACCACACCACCTGCTGTGGCTCACAGGCAATCTTCCTTCCTTCCTTGTTTGTGAATTCTTCAAGTCTGTAAACCTATCCCCAAATTCACAGAATTTGGTTCTGCCTGAAGGCTATCTAACATTTACCTTCAGAGGCAGCCACCTTAGATACTCCTTGTTCTCTTGGCAGCCAAAGAACCAGTTTGTGGCCATGCAAAGAATTTGCAAAAACCTTGCAGTGTGGAATGGAAACCAGTCAGATGTTACTGCAAGTATGAATTATAGGGAAGAGGGAAGAGATTGTTCCAGGGAATGCCAGATTGAGCTCAGATTGAGCTCTTCTTTCTCAAAGAACAGCCAAAGAACTCTGTGTAATAATATCACTGACCTGAGCAGAGAGATTTGTTTACTGCACAAGGTGGGTGGGGAAGAATCAATAGCCCTCTCTAATAACCATCCTTTCTGTTTGACAAGGGCTGGATCACAAATATTACAGAGAATAGATCATAGGAGCTCAGGGGAAAATGAATTGAGGATTGTTTATTAAGGTAATGCAAGGTCATAAGTGATAGGACCTGCAAAATCTCACGCGGGTTGGAAAAAGTGAGGGGGGGGAGTGGCATATATGTGTGAAGGTTAAAAAAAATCTTCATGAAGCACAGTGAGGTCAAAATCCTCAGCTGATACAGTGGATGGTATCAGTTAGGCAGTGACTCTCAACCTGTTGCCCGTGGGCCAAATGCAGCCCGCGGCACCATTTCATGTGCCCCCCCCCTGCCTCCACCACACCAGGAAGTGCCATGTGGTGAAGGGCAAAATGGCTGTCCAGCCCTCAAAGCTGTCTGAGGGAGCGTGACCTGGCCCTCAGCTTAAAAAGGTTGAGAACTCCTGAGTTAGGGTATGACTGAGGGAGGCACCCAGCTATATGTAAATTTATGTTTACACATTAATTATATATACAGGTATTAAAATGTTTCCACTAGGGAGCAATTAACACATGACGGTGTGAGAGCAGTACTAGCTTGCTACATGTGGGAGTTGTTTTTTGTTTTAGGGAAGAGAGCATTCAGAAATAAAGCCCTTACCCCTCTCAAGTGAATCAATCAATCCTATAACTTCCATTCTTTACTTCTTTGTGAGATCTCATGTTTTATTTATTTATTTATTTATCTAGATTTATATTGCCGCCCACTCACCATGCATATCATTCTGTCCTGAGTCAAACGGAGTGACCCTGAACAACTGCTATCTCTTTCAGTCTCATAAAATGTGATGAGAGTATACTGTAAACCCTTCCTGGGCTCTTAAGATTGAACAAGTGAGAAATCTTAATAAAATTAAATAGGAACATGGAATCAGAGCCAGTATTACCTCATATAGCGATAAATATCTAAATGGTACTCTGACATTATAGCCTCATAAAGACGACCCCATTCACACACTCTAATATATTGGCATCTGTGAGGATATTTAATCCTTTTTCCAGCATGCCCATAGTTGCACTAGTCTATCAGAGGGTTCTCAAACTTGCTCCTTCCATGAGGAAAGCTTTGTGAGTGAGGTGAAAATTAATTAATTCCGCAAGTCAGTGATGGTGAACCTTGACACTCCAGGTGTTCTTGGACTTCAATTAACAGAAGCTCAAGTCAGCGCTCCTTCTGATCAGGGCTTCTGGGAATTGAAGCTCAAGAACAGCTAGAGTGTCAAGGTACGCCATCACTGCTATAAGTCATAAACTGGGTACTGGAGGGCAGGGCAAAGCCAGTCATAAAATAGTGACAGAAACACAGCTTGACATAAACAGTTAAAAATAGTACCTGTAATATAAATTTATAGTGATATCTCTAGACTTCCTGGAAATTTCAAAAACCTTTGCCACACTGCATGCAAGAGAGAATTCTAAAGAAGTAAACACATTGGTGCTGTATAATTCTGAAGTCTGCCTCCACATCTCAGATAGAATTTATTGACCTAGACATTCTTAAGTAGAGAAAGCTTTTTATTTTCATTTTCAGTGTCTTTCATGGTATACTGTACTTTAAGGTCCTTTCCTTTGCTTTGCCTCCAAGTATCTCTGTTATCCACCTTCTCTTCTCTCTGTCATGTACACATACTTACAGGTGCTCCGTTTTGGAGTGTCATTGCCTGCTGTTACGTTGATATAAACATAAGCATCCTGTATGGTTGACTTTCTTTGAGTGCAGAAGCCCCTGAGTCTGGACTAGGAACTGCCCCAAGTTCCTAATGCAAAGGAGGTGAATATCTCCATGTTCAAAATATCTCTATGATCAAAGAAACTTTAGCTTCCCTCTCTCTGTTTTTCTAACTCCATTTGTCCCTTTATGTTATTTACTTAAAATATAATTACATTTTCTTCTGAAACAATGTCTTGTTAAGATTGTTCACAAACACTTCAAACAAATGAAGTTAGATGTAATTTAACAGTTAATTACTTGTCAGACTCTCTTTTTAAGGCAGGGGTGTTCAAACTATGGTCTGTGGGCCGTATCTGGCCCATAGGCTGTCGTTTGGGCACTCCTGGTTTAAGCAGAGAAAATGGCAGCCTAAAATCTATCTCATCCTCTTGCAAAACGTATATATGTTACAAAACAGATTGCAAGGCACATTTTACTTCTGCTTCCAGTGGGAGTAACCATGTGACCAACCCGCTGAACCACTTGACTGGCCCGCTGAACCACGGGACTGGCCCATGGTCTGAAAAGTTTGGGCACCCCTGTTCTAAGGTGTAATGCATGTTATACTCACTCCTTCCAGGCCTTATGTCCAGTGATGGGATGACACCAGTTCCATCCGGTTCCCTGGAACCGGTAGGAACAATCCCGGAGGGTTCTATGGGAGAGGAGTCAACTTTTGAGGAGTCTGGTTCAGGACACCTCACTGAAAGAATTTTTTTTTTTAAAAAAAATTAAATTTGTTTTTTTTTTAATTGCTCCAATTTACTGCGCATGCGCAGAAACTCAATCTGACGCATGCGCAATGCATCAGATTGAGTTTCTGTGCATGTGCAGTAAATTGGAGCAATTTTTTAAAAAAATTTCGGCGGCGACGACAGCAATAGTGGCAGTGGCGGTGGCGGTGATGGTGGCAGCGGCAACAGCGGTGGCAACGGCGGTGATGGCAACAGCGATGGTGGTGGTGGCGGCGATAGCGGTGGTGATAGTGGCGGTGGTGATGACGGCGGGGGCAACGGCGGCAGCGGTGGTGGCAGCGGCGGCAGTGGCAAGGGCGGCGACTATGGCGACAGCGGCGATGGTGGTGGCGGCAGTGGCGGTGGCAGCGGTAACAGCAGCAGAGACGATGGCTATGATGGCAGCGTTGGCAGAG
The DNA here is from genome assembly GCA_030440675.1 of Furcifer pardalis. Lineage (NCBI taxonomy): Eukaryota > Metazoa > Chordata > Lepidosauria > Squamata > Chamaeleonidae > Furcifer > Furcifer pardalis. The sequence continues at coordinate 233,349,333 of CP126891.1, read as the reverse complement.
ATGGCATCAGCGATGGCGTCAATGTCGGCCTGGGCAGGCGGCACCAGCCCTCAGAGGAGGGCACCTCCCTTGAGGCCGCCGAGCTCCCACAGGCAAGTTGAGGCCTGGCCTGCCCTGGCCGTCCGCCCCTGCCGAGCCCTCCCAGGGGTAATTGAGGGGTTTGTGTTTGGGGTTGTATTTTTATTTAACTTTTATTTTATTTATTTATTTATTTTATTTCTTTAATTTATTTATGGGTTTGTGTTGTGGGTGGGTGAGTGGGTGGGTTGAGGGTGTGTGTGTATTTATTTATTTTATTTTATTTTTAAATTATTATTTATTTAAGGCCCTGCCCCCAACGTCATGATGTCAGCTCCGCCCATGATGTCATGACGTCATGACATTGGCCATGCCCATGACGTCGTGACGTCATGGAGTGGTAGTAACAAATTTGTCATCCCATCACTGCTTATGTCTGCAGATGTTGACTCCACAGGAAGCCCATAGGGTTTTGACCAGAAACTGGACCTTCTCTGCAGTGGCTCTATCTTTATGGAATATTCTCCTGCTTGAAATGCATTAGGCCCTATCCCACCAGCATTCATGCCAACAGAGAGGGCTGGCCATGCCATTTCTGGCATAAGTTCACCACCACTGTGCTTAAAAAACAATTTGAGCTGCTAGACTAACTGGACTATAGGAAAGTACTAATTTTATTTTTTGCCTAACTTCAAAACTGGCCTTTATTCTTAGCCTCATCTTTGCCTTGATGACGAAAGGGTGCTCCTGATGGTATGCATCTGTGTTGCCTGTCATAAAGTGCCTGAAGTGTGCTATGATACTACATAGCTAGTTAAGAACCTGCCTGTGGCCACAGAGTTCCAGTCTAAAAGATATACATAAAAGGAAAAGCTGGGGGGGGGGGGGGATATAACTCAGACACCAAATTTATAGTGGGTTTTATTATTTTAAATAGTATGTGCATACATTATATCATTTACTTCTGTGCATACATTATATAACAAGATTAATGTTGTCTGCCGCTGAACAACAATCATATTCTGTGTGTCTGCATCTGTGTGGTTGAGTATATTTACTTTGCATTGTGGGGAGTGAAGTCCAAACCAGAAAAACCACTCTCCTTTCCTCACTGCTTCTGTGAGTTGCTTGGCTTAGGCTAGCAACCAAATTCCGTGGGAGTATCATTTGAATATTTCTTTTTCAGCAAACATTGTTTGATGACTGCTTGGCACAGCCTGAAGCCCTGCCAGCATTCTGTTCTCATTGGTTCAGAAGCAGGATTGCTATAGTAATGCTGCCATCTTTGGTGCCTTGGCATTAACACTCCTGGGGAAAGAGCAAAGGTCTCCAAATTAAGACTCTGAGGAAAAAGGGGAAATTCCTTGCTTTCACAATATGTAAATGAGACACAAAAGTGGAGTCTTTGCATCCCTGGGCCAGTACTTGAATCTTTACACCCTGCTTAGGCAGTGCTGGATCAGCCAAATACAGGAGTAGCAAATGCTACGGGTCCCACATCTCTGGGAGGGCCAGCCTCTGTGCTCAGTTAGACTAACAATCCAAATTTAAATAGTCTATGCATTCATGTGGATATTCAAAAATGTTCACTCAGAGAGACTCACCGATGCCTCTTTGGCGTGTTTGTTTTTACTAGTGATGTTTTATTTTATAGGTATCCTAAATCCTAACTCTAATCAAGGGCCTCTTGACACAATTTGCTACAGGCCTCGCACTGGCTTAATCCAGCACTGTGTTTAGGAATTTCAGTCCTCACTTCCCAAGCATGGTCATCAGTTCTGCAGACAACATAATGCAAATCCCCTTTGTCCTCCATCTATTAACTGGAGATTATTTCTTCCTTGCAGGTGCACATTAAAGAGTCACTAGAAGAACCTACAAATGGAACATATTATTACAGAATCATTATAGTGATACAGCTCTGCAGTATGAATAGGAGGGATTGTTAAAACTACCCCTTGAACAAGGGTACCGTATAGAGCTCCTCATTCAAGAACAGTGCACCGCAAACCCAACAACTATAAGCCTTAAAGCATTGTTTCTCTGTTTCTGGGAAAGCTGTCTATCTCAAAGAAATTTACTAGGCAGGAGAGGGTAACCCCAGAATCTGGGTGCAACTCCTGTGCAGTCAATTAGCTCATTGTGTGGGCACAGGGGGAATTAATTAATTAATTAACATTAATTCCCTGCCCTTCAATCTGTCTTTCTTAAATCAGAAGCTATTTTTTGTAGCAAAGGGAATATCTCTTCGTCAACTTGTTTTGTATAGTCAAACCTTGCATAAAGAGCGTCTCACTTAAAGAGCAGAATTTTCTCTGAATGTTCGCTTCGCTTAACAAATAAAACCAACCAAAAACTTGCTTAACAAATAAATCGGGGTTCACAATCCCCCCCCCAATTGGTCACTTACAATGGTGTTTCGCTTAAAGAGCAAACTCACTTAAAGAGCATTATGCTCTTTAAACGAGGTACAACTGTATTATGTCCCACCAATGATATTAGTTCTTCAGAGTAATCTGAGCAGGGTAAGGTAAACTTTTGGGGCTGAAGATATTAGAAAATTCCCTTTTAACACCAGGAGGAGGTCCTTGTCCTTTGTAAAGTGCACCTCACAGATGAGGATTGGTGCATCCAAGTATTATCTTGGCATGAGCACTGCATGTTTCTTGGAACTTGGCTGAGAGTTTGTATATACAGTATTGGTAAATGCCCCTAAATTTGCATCAGATTTGGCAGGGCTAATTTTTTCTTTTAAATATTGATGACTACATGATCCAAATCTAAGCACCCATTATTTTGGCTGCCAAGTGGGTTATTTTAAACTACCTCCCGGGGATTATTTATTTTACACTGATACTTGCTTCCAGCTGCAATGTGTACCTGTGAGCATAGGTGTTTATCTGGGGTATCTCAGAGAAACCTGTGGTGGGAGAGACAGCCCCCCAGCTGATCTCTGGTGTTTCTGCTGTCACCATAGATCACCATCACTGTTCAAGTATGGACAGTCTCTGCCAATCATCTGGAGCCTGTCTCCGCTGATCAACAGTAGTAATCAGTAGTGGCAGTGGAGATGTTGCTGATCAGCTTTAGCCCATCTCTACTATCAATGCAGATCACTGCCAACAATCAACAGAGTGGGCTCAGTCTGATTGGCAGAGATAGGCACCAAATGATCAATGACAGGGATTGGTGGTGGCAATCTGCAGTGCCCGAGGAGATCCACAGCTGATCAAGGGACATACAGGGACATTCACACCAGCTCAAATACCACATGACCTGAAATGGAAGTTAAAAAAACACCCCAATTTTGGCATGGTGCTATCCTACTTTTTAGCCACACCTGAGAAGCAAAAGTACTCCAACCCAATAGCTACAAACCAGACATTTTTACTTGAGCCAGCCTAAGTACCCCAGCATTCTGAGGAGAAGCCAGTGACTCAAGGAAAACTGAATTTCTAGACCTAACACACAAAATTCCTGTCAAGGGTTGTCATAGATAAGAATCAGATTGATATCATGTAGGATCATAGAATAACTGAATTGGAAGAAGCTTGTGCAGCCATTTAATCTAACCCCCTGCTCAATGCAGGAATCCAAAGCAAAGGTGAGCTAGCAGGTGGTTATCCCATTTTTGACTCATATTCAGCTTGTGATGAATGATTTTAGGTCAGGACTAAAACTCGCCAAAATGTCCTCTATCAAATCCCTTGGGCAAGGTGAAAGCAGGGGGCACACATCATGGTCTGCCTAGTCAGCGGGTGATGTGATATCCAAATGGCTAAAATAACGCATTAAGATGGACTTGATTTCTCAGGTCCATTTGCATGTGAGGAATGCCATTGCAGGTATGTCTTCTGGTGCATGGACTCCTCACTGAATAACAACTCCAAGGTATCCAAGGTATTCGGCTTGTGATCTATAACAATTCCAAGAGCCTTCTCACTCATTGTATTACTGAATCAAGTATCCTGCATCTTGTGAATGTGCATTTGTTTGTTTCCCCCCTAAGTGTAAAACTTTGCATTTATTCCTGTTGAAGTTCATTATGTTATTTTCAGCCCAGTGCTCAAGCCTCTTAAAATCTTCTTGAAGTTTGTTCCTGTCTTCCAAGATATTAGCTATTCTGCCCAATTTTGTGGCATCTACAAATCTGATAGGTATTCCCTGCACTCCTTCCTCTAAGTCTTTGATAAAGAAAATATTGAAGAGCACTGGGCCCAGGACTGAGCTTTGTGGTACTCCACTTGTTATCCTCTCCCAGTTTAAGAAGGAGTCATTAATAAGCACTCTCCGAGTACAATTATGTAACCAGGCTCTTGTACTATCCAGCCCACATTTAATTAACTTGGCAATCAGAAGATCATGGGGTTCAAGTCAAAGCTTTGTCGAAGTCAAGACAGATTATGTCTACAGCAGTGATGGTAAACCTTTTAGAGACCAAGTGCCCAAACTGCAACCCAAAACCCACTTATTTATCTCAAAGTCCCAACACAGTAACAGGGGAGGGGAGGAAGGAAACATTCTCATTGGGCTGCTGGGCAGAGTGGTGGGGAAAACTCTGTGCTGGGGGGAGGGAGGAAGTGCTCCAATTAGGCTGCTGGGCAGAGGGGCAGGGCAAACTCTGTACTGGGGTGACTACACAGGTGCCCACAGAGAGGACTCCAAGTGCCACTGGCATATGTGCCATAGGTTCACCACCACTGGTCTACAGCATTCCCCCCACCGACCAAGGAAATTACCAGATTAAAAACTGAGATAAAATTAGTCTGCCATGATTCATTCTTGACAAATCCATGTTGGCTTCTAGTTCTTACTGTATTGTTTTCAAAGTGCATGCAGAGGGACAGTTTAGTAATCTGCTCCAGAATTTTCCTTTGGATTAATGTCAGGCTGACTTGTCTGTAGTTCCTTAGTTCTTCTGACACTTCACCCATCTAGTGCTGGAACTGCCCATGAGCAACAACAACTTCTTTTTCTTCTTCTTCTTCTTCTACTACTACTACTACTACTAGTGCCATATCCAAATTTGAATATAGACGATCATCATGGTGATCAGCCATGAAGACTGTCCTGAGAATATAATGTAGTGGCCCTTCATCTGCCTTCCACATCCCAACATGACCCCCACACCACCGATCCAGTTCCATGAGTCACTTCCTGGTCCCAAGCCCTTTTAGCATGCAAAGTCCTTATCAGGCCCAGGCCAGGATTGATGAAGCTGATGTCCTCCAGCAAGATGGATTCAAGTGGGATTTAATCAATTTGGGGACCATCACCCTTTACTGTGGACTTTGGCGCCCAAGGCTGTTAGTCCTCAGGGTTGTCAGGTTACTTAACTGCTGCCTGACACTTGGTGTTGAGTTTCTGGCAGTATGATCTAAACCAGGAGTTCTCAACCTTTTAAAGTCAGGGGCCGGGTCACACTCCCTCAGACAGCTTCAGGGGCTGGACATCCATTTTGCCCTTCCTCCACCACATGGCAATTCCACATGGCCCTTCCTCCACCACATGGCACTTCCTCCACCACATGGCACCACACGGCACTTCCTCCACCACATGGCAGTGGGGGTGCACATGTAATGGTGCTGCGGCCCACAGGTTGAGAATCCCTGGTCTAAACAATTCTGGGGTCTAAGCAGTGCCATTTCCCAAGTAAACCATCCAGTAGCAACATGGATTTGCTCAAGCATTGAAAGATGAGAAGTGTCCATGCACACTCAGTGATCAAAAAGTGTTATTTTAGCCTACAATTGGTTGTGGAATTCTGAGAATCATAGTTCAAATATTTCTGATCTCTGTATGTGTCAAAGAAACACATTGAGTTGTTAGAAACAACATAGATGGAGCATGATCAAAAGTAGACCTTTGGTTAGAAGGTAGCAAGCAGCGGTGTAGCTTGTTTTTCTTAATTAATGGCAACCATAGTGGTTTGTGATCTTTTTTCAGAATGTAGTATGTAGGGAAGGAAGCTTTATTTCTTATTTCTTTCTTCCCAAGTTAGGCTGGAACCAAATTTCCATTCATATCAATTGGACAATTACTCCTAAATATTTTAAACGCATAGGAGGCATGGTTGCACTTTGGTTTGGATTGTGCTAGAAAAATAAATCACCCTCCCGATATGCGTTATTTTTGCTAAGCATTATCCTCATTCACACCTGTAATTGATAAAAGTATAAAAGTGAAAAAGGAAAGGGGAGAGGGGGGCTTTATGCCAGACTATTAATGAAGTGTGGTGTGTAGTTGGACCTTGAACATCTATGCAGAATTCCCAAAGTTTCTCAGCTCTACTATGTTTCTTTTAGCTTGCGACAGCAAATCATGGAAGACAGACCTATTATTTGAGGAATCTCCTCCTATTCATAAGATGAGCCATAATTACAGAATATTTACGTGTACTTACAATGACTCAGGCTGCTTCCTTCCATTGTATTTAATCATTTCAAGGCATCATCACTGACAGGTTCAGAAAATGAGGTAAAATGAGGCTTGAAACCTTTAATTAACAACCAACTGGGGAATTAACCCTGCAGGCTTCTGGGGCAGAAGAACCTCCTTGGGCAGCTCTCCGGCTTGCAACAGTTAGTTCCTGTGACTCAGCAGGTGTTGGAGATCTGCTAAAGTTAAACCTCTGTACAGTCAAACCTCCCATAAAGAGCGCCTCACCTAAAGAGTAACTCACTTAAAGAGCAGAATTTTCTCTGAATGGTCGCTTCGCTTAACAAATAAAACCAACCAAAATCTCGCTTAACAAATAAATTGGGGGTTCGCAATCCCCTCCACCAGAGGTCACAATTGGACACTTACAATGGTGTTTCGCTTAAAGAGCAAACTTGCTTAAAGAACAATCCTGTGGAACACATTATGCTCTTTAAGTGAGGTACAACTGTAACTCTAAAGATGCTGAAGCAAACCTGGATGCCTCATGGCATCCTTCTAATTATTCATTGGGGCACTTCCCATTGAAATTTAGAAAGGCTTTATCTATGAGAGGCTTGTGAGAGGTGGATAACATCAACCATGATACATTTTAAAACAGGAGCGATGGCACTGATAATCTTCATTATTGATTAGTTTTAAGTCTCACCACTGACTTTCCTTCCCCTTCATTTACTTTCACAATTACCTCAAGAGAAGGAACACTCAAGGCCACCCAGTTAGAGTAATGGTTGCTGGGGAGGTGAAACAGGATCTTCTCATTTCCACTCTGAGACTCTCACCATGACACTACAGTTAGTCGGGCACTAAAGGGCTGCAGTGGCTCAGTGGTTAAGAAGCTTGTCTTGTTAGCTGGAAGGCTGACAAGTCTGCAGTTCAAGATCCAGGTACTGCATGACAGACTGAGTGCCCATCTCTGTACCAGCTCTTGGAGACATGAAGGGAGCCTCACTTAGGTGTTCCCTGAGTGGAGTTTCTTCCACAAAAAATCCTTTCAACTCAGAATAATTTCATTATTATAGTCGGGCACTGTAGATATTAATGGGTGTATATAGGGCCCAAGCAAGTTAGAAGAAGGAATATTTGTTTGACTGTGTGCCTCCCATGTTTCCACATATGGGGTCTATAAAAATGCTATGTAGTATCCATTCCATGGATTAATGAGATTGAAAGCTCTCCTTTACATTGGTTCCTACACTTTCTGCTGTTGTCAGAAGAGGCCTTGAGGGGGTTTGTCTTTTTCTTTAAGGAGAAGAGGTCCATACCTGCCAAATATTGCCACTGGGACTTTAATTAAAGCAGTCTCATTTGCATGACAAGAAAATAAAACATCTAGCTGAACTTTTGCATTGCTGAGGAGGCTACAAAAAGAAAGGTGATGCTTAGACATGCTGTCTCCATCTCCTGGGATGATAACATTGAGATACAAGCCTAGGGAATGCCAACCAGAGGTCAAGAAATTCAGGTCTCAAAACCTTTCCAATTATAAGAATAGAATCTTCTCCTGTTTGGAAGGCAGATCAATGATTTTCCATATCTCTAATAGTCTGTTAATAATGTTTCTGCATTAACATAACTCTGTATTTCTTTAATTAACTGTTTGAAAAGGGACAAGGAAACACTAAAGTTAACTTTTCTAGATTGCTGCAAAGATGAACTGGTCACATTGTCCCTGCTATTGGCTCTGCCAACTCTATTTTCACTCTGCCCAGTCAAACCATGACATTTGGCATGGTTCCACATGTGGAGGCCACACAAAGCTTTAAAAGTCATTGCCAAGATCCCCTGCCTGACTTTGATTACTCAGGAAAGGTCATTGGCAATCTTCCGGGAAGGGGGGGGGGGTTCCACAACAGTTTTGGTATCTATTAGAAAAATCACTAAGGCAGAATTATGCGGCCAGTGGTCCAGCAGTGCCAAATGAGTTGGCCTATTGTGTTGTGTTCTCAGAGAAAACTTTTCTCTCAGTAGCACATAAATACAGGCTAAAAATCCTGTTGCCTAGCATAATATAAGTCATACTATAACTAAAGCAAACCCAGGGCCACAGCTCCACAAATTCCGGGTTGTGAGGCCCTGCTCTTGCGTGTGGGCCCTAAGGGTCAGCTGGGAATCTTGCTCATGTACCTGCCTCCCTGCAAGGTAGCAGATTCCCTGCCTGAGCTTCTCGAGGCAGTCTCCATCTTGGCGTTGGAGACTCCCAGGCTGATGGTCCTGGGGGACTTCAATCTGCTTTCACTGGTGACTGGCTCGGAGGTGGCTCGGGAGTTCATGGCTTCCATGGCAGCCATGGGTCTGACTCAGGTAATTCAGGGTCCTACCCGGGGCAGTGGCCACACCCCGGACTTAGTCTTTTTGTTGGAGCTGTGGCAGAGTGACCTGAAAATACAGAAATTAGACATTACTCCTGTGCCATGGTCAGATCACTATCTGGTGACTCTAGACTTCCTAGGGGCTGGACTCCGCCGTTGGGAGGCAGGGCCGATTAAATGGGCCCGCCCCCAGCGACTAATGGATCCAGAAGGATTCCAGAGGGAACTGGGGTGTTGTCCTCTTTACCTGCAAAGCGGTTCAGCTGAGGTTCTTGTCGACGCGTGGAATACGAAAGCGACAGCAGCCTTGGACGTAATCGCGCCACTACGGCCTCTCCGAGCCCGAGGGGAACGATCTGCCCCCTGGTTTTCAGAGGAACTAAGGGAGCTTAAACGGGCTAAGAGACGCCGAGAGCGCCGCTGGGTGAAGACTCGGAGCGAGTCTGACCGAACACTGGTTAGAGCAGCCATTAAAGACTACCTAGTGATGATGAGGGCGGTGAAACGGCAATATTTCACCACCCTCATTGCCTCCGCTGATAATCGCCCAGCGACCCTGTTCCAGGTGACCAGGTCCCTCCTTGGTAGAGGAGGCCCTGGTTGGCAGGGATCTGCTGAGGCTTTTGCCAATTATCTGGAAGGGAAAGTCACTCAGATCCGTTCAAAGCTTAAGCCCGGTGTGGAATGTATGGAACTGGGGTTGACCGAAGCACAGTCTAGCCATGTTATTTGGGATCGGTTCGATCCAGTTGGCCCTGAGGAAGTGGACAGGCTTCTTGGATCTGTCCGTGCCACAGCTTGTGTGCTGGACCCTTGCCCCGCCTGGTTGGTAAAAGCTTCAGGTGCAGTGGCGGGTAGCTGGGTCGAGGCGATTATTAATTCATCTCTCAAGGAGGGGTCTTTTCCAGTGCCTTTTAAACATGCTTTGGTGCGCCCCCTCCTAAAAAAGCCATCCCTCGACCCTACGGTACTGTCTAACTACCGTCCAGTGTCCAACCTGCCCTTCTTGGGTAAGGTCTTGGAAAAGGCTGTGGCGCGGCAGCTACAGGATGTCCTGGATGAAGCGGATTATCTGGACCCATTTCAGTCAGGATTCAGACCCGGATATGGTACGGAAACTGCACTAATCGCATTGGTCGATGATCTCTGGAGAGAGCGGGATGGAGGTCATCCGTCCGTCCTAGCCCTTCTCGACCTCTCAGCGGCCTTCGATACCATCGATCATGGTATCCTTCTGGGGAGGCTCCAAGGATTGGGGATCCGGGGCACTGTGTTGTCCTGGTTTTCCTCATTTCTGAGGGGCAGGACCCAGTCGGTGTGGCTGGAGAAGGAGAAGTCCAGCCCTAGGCCCCTTCAATATGGGGTGCCTCAGGGTTCGGTACTCTCTCCTCTCCTATTTAATATCTACATGAAGCCGCTGGGTGAGATCATCCGTTCCCACGGGGTGAGGTATCATCAATATGCAGATGATACCCAGCTATACATCTCGGCCCGTGGGAACCCAAGCGGTGCAGTGGAAGTCCTCTCCAGGTGTCTGGAGGCTGTGAGGGTCTGGATGGGGGACAACGGGCTACAACTGAATCCCGGTAAGACTGAGTGGCTATGGGTGAGGGGTCCTGTGTTATCACAGGAGTTGCCAACTTTGGTTCTGGATGGGGCAGTCTTGCCCCAGAAGGACCCGGTGCGTAATCTGGGGGTCCTCCTGGACTCACGACTACTGTTCGAAGAACAGGTGGCAGCCGTGGCCAGGAGGGCTTTTGCACAACTTCGTGTAATTCGCCAGTTACGCCCCCTCCTAGACCGGGACGCCTTGCTCATGGTCACACATGCCTTGGTCACCTCCAGACTTGATTACTGTAATGCGCTCTACATGGGGCTGCCCTTGGTGACCATTCGGAGGCTACAGCTGGTTCAGAACGCGGCAGCTCGGGTAGTGATGGGGTGCGGGCGTTATGCTCGGGCCTCACCACTGCTCTGGGAGCTGCACTGGCTGCCAGTATGCCTCCGGGTGCAATTCAAGGTGCTGGTCATTACCTTTAAAGCCCTATATGGTAGTGGGCCAGGATACCTAAGAGACCGCATCACCCTAAGAATGTCTGCCCGGCCCACTAGGGTGGACCGGAGGGGCTCTCTTGTGACTCCATCTGCTAGGGAGGCTCGTCTTACGAGCACTAGGAAGAGGGCCTTCTCCGTGTTCGCCCCGGCCCTTTGGAACCTCCTTCCAATAGAGCTGCGCCTGCAGACGGAGCTCCTCCCATTTCGAAAGGGGTTAAAGACATGGCTGGCAGGTCAAGTGTGGGGACACAACAATGTAGGTTCCCATCCAGGATGGCTAATTTAAGGGTAGCCATCCCCCCCACCACCTGGTATTTGTACCTGTCATCACTTGTTTTTATCGATTTTTAACGTTTTAACATTTTAATGTTTTAAATTTTTGCTTCTGATGAACTCGTGAATTTTTAATGTTTTATGGTGTTGTGTGTTTATAGATTACCCATTGCGGTAATACATTTTGTAAGCCGCCCAGAGTCGGGTCTTCCCGAGTGGGGCGGGGTATCAAATTCGAACAAATAAATAAATAAATAAATAAATAAAATTGAGTCAGTGAGAATTTAGTAAGTCAGCTCTTTCATATGTTCAATTGATTTAGGCCTGCTTTAGTTGTGGATTGCTTTCTGCTTGTAAATTGCAATTAGAGAAGGCCCATTTGAATCCCTGGAATTTATGAAGAATTGATTCACTAAATCCATACTGGATCAATGGGCCTACTCTAGTAAAACATACTACTTTAAGCAATAGCATTTCAGCCATAGTGGTCATAACATAAACCAAATGAAATGGAAATACATTAATCCATGGGGTGCAATTATACATAGATAAACTTCTTTTGGCAAGTCTCTACAGGAAGGAAAGGGTGTTTAGGGACACTATCCCTCTGTAAATCAAAAAAGACATATAATCAAACTAAAAATTCTCAAAAAGAAGCAAACTTCTCCACATATTTGCTACAGATTGTAATACTAGGACTGAAACATTGGGGACATAGCTCTGCTGTGTCCAAATGCTCAATACTATCTTGAGATGGAGAGTAAAATTGGAGGAGAAATGTTATTTAAAATCAGAATTTTAAAAAAAGGGCTTTCTGGGTTGAAAGGATTTTTGCTGAAGAAACTCTGCTCAGGGGACGCCTGAATGAAGCTCCTTTTGTATCCCCAATATCTTTTCCCACCGAAGTGGTTCCTATTTATCCAAGTGCAATTTCTTGCTTTCAAATGGCTAGATTGGCAGGAACTGGGACAGAGACAGGTGCTCAATCTGTCATGCAGTACTTGGGTCTTGAACTGCCGACTTGCTGGCCTTCCAACTAACAAGGCGAGCGTCTGAACCACTGAGCCAACACAGTCCCTAAATTCAGATTAACAGAGAGTGAACTAAAATTTAAACCACAGGTTCAGAAAATTGTCACCATGCCCAAGACTGTTGTAGTTAACGGGCAGAGTCAACAAAGTTATCAGAAGCAAGAAGATAGTCTTCTGAAAGTGGAAGACTTGACTAAATTAAAATGAAAGGAACAACAATGGAGGCTCAAGTAATGTAACCTGACAATAAAGAACAGAAGAAAAGAGAATATGAGGAACTTATTGTCTGAGATTGCTCAGAAGCTGAGTGAAGGTCTGTCTTCATTGCAGATGTTTGAAATGTCTCTTAGGAAGATTATGAAGAAAACAATGTTTTAAAAAAGCCAACTTTGTATTTGAGGACAGAAAATTTCCTTTTTTCAAAGAATAGAAGGAGTGGCCATACTGTCTGGGGGATGCAAGAAGCTGTAATTCAAAAAGTAACATTTCCAAGTTCCCATTTATAATCTTAAGGAGATCTTTTTTTTCCACTAAGAAATTCTGAGTCCGTACTCTAAGAAAGGTATGATTGCCATTGGATGTTACTGGAGTATTATTATTTTTGCAACTTTTTTGGGGTAAAGTTTCCAGTTATGTATCCACTCAGAGATAGAACATTTTTAGGGATAAAGGTGCAAGCATATAGGTATTAAATCAGCCAAACGGATACTTAACTTTCCTGCCTCAAAAGCCAACCAAAGCATGGAAAAAAAACACCCCAAGACATTTAGAATAATGATGAATTCTATAAATATGCATTTTAATTCTAATGGCTTCTTTTAAGAGGAAAGGGAGGGGAGTGGCCACCTTGCTCGAAGCTTAGAGGTTGTTTTATTTAAAATGATGCTAATAAAAATCAAACCATAGCTTAACACTGAGTCTGAAGTTTAAATCTACAGACTAGCTGTGGGATGTGATAGTGTGTGTGGGAGTGGGGTAAAATATTTTTTAAACTCAAACAAATAGCAACCTTAAAGAGACATGAAATGCAGCTGAGGAAAGGACTGGGGTTTCTGCACCTGCAGTCCTGGCAGAGAGATCTGAAACTCTATGAATGCTGATGTTAATGTGATACCAAGGCAGGGATCAAGAGACACTTTGAAAGCATCATTGCCTATTGAGAGCCATTTCCATGGAGATAATCCACACCCTGCTACCTGATGCTACCTTATTCTAAATGCACCCTCCTAGAATAGAGGGTCCACTGTGCAATTCTAAACTGCCTCAGCAGGGTTTGCCATCTTACTTTTTGAGCACATGTATGTGTTTTAATTTCCCCAAAGGGGAGAACCTCAATATCACCAGCTCCTTGTACAGTGCAGAGCTTTTCTTGTGCCTCTTTTAGGAGTATACGCTATGTGCAGCCACTCACCCTCCACTAGTCTTATGCAGTGTGAAGTTGTCCAGATGTTTTAGACAACGTCTACCCTACTTCCTGACTTTTGGCCATGTTGGCTGATGATTCTGGGAGTTATAGCATGAGACACATGGAGAGTACTACTTTTAGAGATGGTTGCCTTCCTACATGATGTACTCTTGATATGTTGCTACCAGTTGGAGTAATTAAACAGGCAGATGGAGAGGATGGCTGTATGTTGACCTCTATGTGTCCTTTTATTCAGAGGGATGTGATCAGACTTTTCAAGACTTGAGCTTGGCTTCCCAGGAGCATTAATGTATGCAGGAGGCAGCCAGGGAAGAAAGGTCCCTTTAATCTTTGTCTCCCAAGGAGGAGAGGGAACAGGCAGTGGCGTAGCGTGGGGTGGGGGGGTGGGGGGGCGGATGCCCCGGGCAGCGGCTTTCAGGGGGCGGCAAAATGTCCCCTCCCCACCCTTTTGCTGGCGAGCGCCCCACGTGCGCTTCGCCGCTTGCAGGCGAGGAGAAAAAGGATTTTTTTTTTAGGCGGACAATTCAAGGAGGGGGCCCGGCTAGCCGTTGGGGGCTCTCCTAGAGGGCGGCCCGCGTGCGCGCGCACGCTGCTCGCCTCTGCCCGCCCAGCCACCCACCCAACTTGCCGTGAGACGGGGCGCTCGTCTGGGGTGGGTGGTGCCGTGGCGGGGAGCCCCTGGCGGCTGGCTGGGCAGGAGGAGGTGGGCAGCGCGCGCGCGCACGCGGGCCGCCCTCCAGGAGAGCCTCCGACGGCCAGCCGGGCGGGGCGGGCCCCTCCTTGAATTGTCTGCCTTTTAAAAAACCCCTTTTTCTCCTCCTCTCCTGCAAGCGGCAAAGCACACGCAGGACGCTCGCCAGCAAAAGGGTGGGGAGGGGACATTATTTGCCGCCCCCTGAAAGCCGCTGCCAGCGGCAGGCGGCGCGCGGAGAGCCCCCGACGGCCAGCCGGGCGAGCGATCTGCCGGAGGTGCGCTCGTCGGGGGTGGGTGGTGGCGGACAGCCCCTGGCGGGCGAGCGGAGGTGTGTGTGGCGCGCGCGCCGCTAGTCAGCAGGGGGGCGCCTTCTGCCTTGGGAGGGGGGAGGGGTGGCGGCAGCGGCGAGCCGGGGGCGGGGGGCGGCGAGTTTGCTTTTCGCCCCAGGCGGCTGAAGACTGCGCGACGCCACTGGGAACAGGACAAAGTACAGCACACCTTGGTGCTGCTTGGAGGGTGTGTGTGCTCTGAGCAAAGGGAGAAAAAACACCTCTGGCTAAAATTCTGACCATTAGACAGCCAAAGCCTATAATACATGACATCATACGATGGTGGAATGCAGCCTTTCATCTACACAAGAAGATACGTATATGCTTTTGTACTTTTTGCACGACACCCATCTCAGTTTATCCTTCAGAGCAAACCTTTCTAATCTGAAATCCTTCAAATGTCTTAGATTATAATGTATTTGGAGATGTATGTATTTCAGTAAGCTTGCCATTCCTTTATTTTGGTTTGCAAGGTGGTTTTGAAATGAACCAAATGTGATGACATAGATATATATGAACAATGTACATTCTATTTTTCATTTGATTAATGCTCCAAAACAAGGGATATTGCAGTAAGATGCACGTCATAGAAAGAATCAGGGAAACCATGCAGCAAAATAAGATTCCACTGTAATGAGTCATTTACAGCACATCATAAATAGAACTCAGTAAATGATATATTTGATGGACATCATACACAGATGAATCTGGTGCAAGTAACTTATTAATAACAATAGTCAACTCATTATCTCAGTGTAGCCCCTTATGGCCCCCAAAAAAGGTAAAGTGGAAGGAAACTCATCCCCAAAACACCAATAAGGCCTCATTATGATTACAATGATTATAGCAGGGAAAGGAATAGGATATTGACTGAAATCCTGTATGCTGCATAAGGCCGCTGCCACTGTTGTTGTTCAGTCGCATAGTTGAGTCCTACATTTTACGACACATGGAACACAGCATGCCAGGCTCCTTTGTCATCTGTCATTCTTTGGAGTGTGCCCAGATCTACGTCCACTGCTTCAATGATGTTGTCCAACCATCTCATCTTCTGCCACCACCTCCTCCTTTTGCTTTTGATCTTTCCTAGCATCAGGGCTTTCTCCAGTGAGTCCCCTCTTCTCATTCAGTGGCCAAAGTATTTAAGCTTCAGCTTCAGTATCTGCCCTTCCAAGGACCAGTCAGGGTTGATTTCCTTGAGGATTGACTGATTTGGCTTCCTTGCAGTCCAGTTTTTTAGGGGATGGTCTTTATTTCTTTGTTGTGATTTTTATGATGTGTAAACTGCCCTGAGTCATGAACAAATTAATTAATTAATTAATTAATTAACTAGCTCTCAAAAGTTTTCTCCAGCAGTTGCTGCTATTGGATACAGTAATTTTTCAGTTTTGAAAATTGCTGCTGTTAGTAAAATCATCCCAGTGATGACAATTTGAGGATGTTAAAAACTTCCCACCTATCCCATGCTCCTCCAAGGACTCCCAACAATGAAATGGATTCCATAGAAGCTTCTGGACCTTTGGGGGAAAATGAATCGGAAAATGGATCGGAGGGGCTCTCTTGTTGTACCATCGGCTAGGGAGGCTCACCTCGCTAGCACCAGGAAGAGGGCCTTCTCCGTGTTCGCCCCGGCCCTCTGGAACCTCCTCCCAACTGAGCTGCGCATGCAGACAGAGCTCCTGTCCTTCCGGAAGAGCTTAAAGACCTGGCTGGCAGGACATGTGTGGGGTTCCAGGGATGTGGGATCCCATGTGGGGTGGTTAGTCTAAGGATTTTACCCTTCTGACGACACCCCCAGATACTGTTTTAGTCTATGAATTTTTAAATTTTTTATTGATGTGTTTTAACTTGGGTTGTAAGCCGCCCAGAGTCGGGCTTGCCCGATTGGGGCGGGTTAGCAAGTGTGAAATATAAATAAATATAAATAAATTTAAAAAATGTATATCAGAAAAATTACTTCAGGTTGGAGCGTTTTAAAGAAATGCTAATTGGATACTAATCGAAAGCCTCTTTTCAGTGCAGACATCAAATACAAAAGGGGGAAATGCTAAATTCCACCCCCAGTACAATGTGCTACTAAAATAACCAGGAAGAACAGAAAGAAGTCACATGAACAAACAAAGACTAAATAAAGTGATATAAGACAATACCATACATGGTAGTGCACCAGGATACTTAAGAGACCGCATCGTCCCAAGGACATCTGCCTGTCCCACCAGAGCGGACCGGAGAGGCTCTCTGGTTGTGCCATCGGCCAGAGAGGCGCACCTCTCTGGCACTAGAAGGAGGGCCTTCTTTGTGTCCGCTCCGGCCCTTTGGAACCTCCTGCCAATAGAACTATGCATGCAGATGGAGTTGCTGCCCTTTAGAAAAGGAGTAAAAACCTGGCTGGCAGGTTTGGTCTGGGGAGTAGATGGTGCAATTTCCCCAGCCAATTGGTTGGTTTGACCCCAGTATGCCTGTGTTGTAATTTTTGGCTTTTAATACCAAGTTTTTAAAAGTTTTTAGAGTTTTTAATTTTTTAAAATGATTTTATAATTGTTGTAAATCGCCCTGGGTCCCTTTTGGGAGGAGGGTGATAAACAAATTTAAATAAATAAATAAATAAATCATATGGATGGTGAGAAAAATACTGATTACATCAGAGGGGAATCCAATTCTTTAAGGAGAAGAAATGTTCTGCCAGGAAGAGTCCAAAGTGGATATACCCCCTCTGCTAAGAAACCCACGGTGCAGTTTGGGGCATGACACTATATTTCAGTATAGATCCAACAAAACCAACTTGAAGAATGCAATTGCTGTGAAAAATAAGGAGCTGCCTAAATAGAAGTAGGACAGGACATGCCAGAACTAAATCAATGCTCTTCCGTGGGGAATGGCGGAGAGTCTGCAATGTGACTGTGGTGCACCAGAATGAATGGCAACACATGTAGTTTGTGAATGTCCTCTCAGGAAATTTCAAGGTACTGTACTTGGGATAATTTTATCGCAGTCTCCTTAGATAGTGAATTGTTGTAACTATCCCATTTTAAATCCATGGTGCTATATTACTTTAATTCTTTTTTTTAGATTTTATCTTAAGTCTAATATTTTATCTTATTCAATGTACTGTATACATAATGTACATGTTAGAACTTGTTGTTTTAATTACTGTATAAATTGCCTGACCTCTGTAGATCCCATGCGCTAAATAAATCAATAATTATATTTCAAGATAAGTCTCTTACTGGGTTGTTTTGAAAATGAAGTATAATGTAAGTAAGCCAGAAGAGGAAAAATTGCATATTGCAAACACAGGAGATGATGATGATGATGATGATGAGGAGGAGGAGGAGGAGGAGAAGAATAATGAGAAGAAGAAGAAAGCAGACTCCAGCATTTGATCCTAAAGAAGTTTACAACAGTCCAGTAGTTACAATGACATCACACACAAAGAATGTAGGTGTGTAGCCCCAGTATAATTTTATTTGCTTGTTTATTTTGCCTGACATCTGACTTATCAGAAATGGTGAGTCAACATGTATATGGAATTTTTAGGGACCAAAGTACAGTTGATAAACAGGTTTTGTGAACAACAATGAGGAATCAAGACAGAAAGGAAAGGAAACGAAACACAATATTAAATATTAATCTGTAAGCAACAATGTCTTTTCTAGAGAAGAAGTGTGAGATGTTCAGCTCCAGATGATCCAGCAGCAAAGAACCAATGATATTTTCAGCCACTTTTAGACAGTTTCTTGGTTCGACTCCTTGGATATATAAAATACGGGAGAAACTCCAGTTTCATTTGATGTATGTATAACATTGTATGTCAACCAAAAAGGCTCCCTCAACATCCTACAGACTAATTAAAACAACATCAAAACAGTCTCTTGACCTCCAGGTTACTATGTGAAAAATATGATTCAAAACAAAAAGGGGAAAGGCAGGGTAGAGCAGGAGTACCCAAACTTTTTGGGCCTTGGGCCAGTCATGTGGTTCAGTGGGCAGGTCATGAGGTTCAGCGGGCCAGTCACATGGTTCTTCCCACTGGAAGTGGAAGTAAAATATGCCTTGCCCTCTGTTTTGCAAGCAGGATGAGATTTTAGGCTGCCATTTTCTCTTGTTAAACATTGGGTGCTCAAACTACGGCCCATGGGCCGGATCTGGCACCCAACACCAATTCATCCAGCCTGTGCCACCCTTGTTGGTTCCGGAAGCGGAAGTAAAATGTGCCTGTACAGCAATGAGGGCTGTGCGGGCTGGATGAATTGGTGTTGGCAGTCAGATCCAGCCAGTGGGCCGTAGTTTGGGCACCCCTGGGGTAGAGCATTAACTCAGGTGCCAGTTCTTAAAAGTTACAGATTTTCAACCAGAACCAGCTGGAACAAAAATTGTTCAAGGAGATCAGAGAATAAACAAAACAAAACAAAAAGGAAATCGTTGTAGGAGTTTGAAGACTAACTGTTATATTTTAATGTTAGCTTTTGTGAATCAAGTCCACTTCGTCAGAAATGGGAGTGAGACTTCATGGCATCAATTTATACACATCAGGTACAGAGTGATTGGCACAGGTACAGATAAGTATACAAATCAATATGGCTTTTTACAACTGGCAAAAGGAGACCATCTCTGGCTGTTATTTCGATTAGCTGTAAATCCTGCCCCCGTTCAATTGCAAATACAGTACAGTAATACCTCATATAACATTAGTATCGAATAACACGAAAATCGCATAACATCAAGGAATCTGGGGGGAAGAATTGCATCAGATAACATTAAGATCCTATGGGATG
Organism: Furcifer pardalis; assembly: GCA_030440675.1. Lineage (NCBI taxonomy): Eukaryota > Metazoa > Chordata > Lepidosauria > Squamata > Chamaeleonidae > Furcifer > Furcifer pardalis. The sequence continues at coordinate 233,329,982 of CP126891.1, read as the reverse complement.
CTTCAGATAACAACCGCGAAAGCCTGTGTGGTTACAATGTATCTCTATGGATCCCATAGAGGATCAGATAACACGAAAAATCATATAACACGAAGACTTGTGGAACCAGGTTTTAGTGTTATATGAGGTTTTACTGTACTATAGTTGGAGGATATAAAACAAACACCTGCCATTGACGAAGTGGACTTGATCCATGAAAGCTAACATTAAAATATAACAGTTAGTCTTCAAAGTGCTACACTGTTTTTCTTTTTGTTTTGTTTGTTCTCTGATATGTTTGAAATACTGATTAACATGGCTACTATTCCAAAAACTGTTTAAGGAGAGGAGGAGATGGACTGAGACAACACACAGTCCGGCTTCCTTTCTTTCATTCCCACTCCTGCAATCTAGTAGAACCCTATCATCGGAATTAGTGCTGGAGGAAGCATAGGAACATCATATATAGTAATCAGCAGCAGAGGATGAACTGATAGTTCAACCAGGTGAGCATTGGTGTCTTGTTGATCCTGTCTTTTGCTACTTCATGGAAATCACTGCACAGGAGTAACTTTTAGAGTACAATGTAATTGATAGGGTCATTTTCTACATAAGATCCCTGTCAGGAAGGATATGAAACAGGGTGTATTACTCATTGTTGTTTTACATTAAAATTAGATTACAGTACAGTATAGCACTTTGGGTTTACATGACCCTCTCCCTCATATAACTACATCTAGGCCTCTTGAGATCTAAAGAAACAATTAAGCAATGGACCTGAGTTAGTATTCTTCAGGAAAAAGAAGCAACTTCCAGGTTACCCAGCAGCAAATAATCATAATAAAAACTTTATTTCAAATTAGTGCATTCATGCTTTAGAAATCCCTAAATCCCTTTTACTTTTATTTATCATTCAGCATTCTTGAAGAGAGATATTTGTGCATTCCTTACTCCCAGTGTGTCTGCACATGGCAGTTGGGCATGGCTAAAACAACTGTCTATGGCTGCTGTTAGGATTACCGTTCAGTATGTATCACCTAACAAACTGTCTGGGCAGATCTGAACATTTTTCTTGCTGTTTGAGATATTGCAATTGTACTAATAAAACTGTTTTTAAAATACTGTAGCAACATTCTATGTATAGCTATGGTACACAAGAAAATTCTTTAAATTAATCAATAACCTATAGTCACTCTATAGTGAAATTGCAAAGCTATTGCTAAATATATAGAATTTTCTGTCTTGTCAGTATTCTTAATGTTTCAATAGTTGCATGTGGCTGTTCTATTATTACTGTATAATAAAAATTGAGTAGCAGATAGACAGACTGATGGATTGGAGGTAAAGCCTCCTAGAGTTGCACACGAAAAAGAGGAGTCCCTCTGTAGGGTTGGTAGCTACAAAAACAGACTTGGGATGCTGCACCTGCTCCTAGTCATCCCACTCTAAACAGAATGCTCTAGCCCAGGGATTCTCAACCTGTGTCCAAGGGGCTGAATGTGACCCATGGCACCATTTCATGTGGCCCACCACCATCTTCACCATACTAGGAAGTGCCGTGTGGTGGAGGAAGGACAAAATGGCCATCCAGCCCCCGAAGCTGTCTGAAGGTGCGTGACCCGGCCCCCAGCTTAAAAAGATTGAGAACTCCTGCTCTAGCCATTGCACTCTACTGTTCTTTTTTTATCTATTGAGCCTCAAGTGGATCTGGATCACTGTTGACCTTTCTTTCTATTGCTGCCCAACTGCAGCATGTATTCCAACTTAAGGTAACTTCTTCTTTCATGTCCATATCAAACACTGGACTGCTAAAATGAAGCCACTTTCTTGGTTTTGTCATTGCCCAAACTTAAATCCTCATTGGTGTATGTTTCTGACAGTAATTGTCAGACCAGCAAATGAGCTGGATTCAGTGGCATAGGAAGGGGGCGAGGGGGCGGTTCGCCCCGGGTGGCACGTTTTGGACTATGGGTATTCTTGGACTACAGTTCCCAGAAGCCCTAGCAGGAGTGGGCACCAGCATCCATCAGGCGGTGGCAAATTTGGCTTATGCTCCAGGCGGCTGAAATCAATGCCACACTACTGGCTGGATTCTTTATCTTTCCACATTCACACAGCAGCCTCCACTTTAGCATGTTGGTCTTGCATTTACGCCCTCCAACTCTCAGCCAATTCAGGGTCCTCCAAGTGATGTAGGGGAGGTTGAGTTCCTCAGCCATATCCTCTTTTAACGCTGTTCCTTGTCAGGTGAGTTCCTTCCTCCATCTAATTTGGTTTTGCTCTTGTGTACCCATAAGAATGTTTGAATCTGAGCCAGAAGACTTGAGGTTCATCATATCCATTCAGAGGATGTCAAGAGTCATTCTCTTGTTTAGTTTTCTCAGTGTCCACTGGTACTTCTCTCCTGATTTTAGGTCGAGCCATACCAACATGAGGGTATATTTTCTCAACTGGTGTTGGTCTGAGGCATCTTGTGACTATATGCATCCAGTGGTGGGCATCAGCAGGTTAGTACCAGTTCACCAGAACTGGTAGCAGAAATTCTGGCTGTCCCTGCCAATAAAGTAATCCTAATTCAGGTGCAACACAGAACTTCCCCCCTGGTCACACCCACCATACCACACCCACAGTGTGGTAGTAAATTTTTTTTGAAGCCCACCACTGGATGCATGGATTCATTAACAGCGATGTCAACTTGTTTTGCATGTGTGGATGTGCTATATACTGCATCAAACCAAAGGAACTTAAGGTAACTGCTAGCTATCTTGACAAAGCTGGCATGTGTCATGTATAGAGTTTCAGGTATTTGCTTTGTGTCAGGGAGTGTAATTTGCCTAATGACCTTTCTATATTGTATTTACCCAGCTCTTTGTTCAGCATTTTGCTGAGGACACGCCCCCTGGAGAGCTGGCACTGGCAAGAATTTTGTTATACAAACCTTTCCCATACAATTATTGAGAAATCAGAGATATTGTCTAAGAATCTCAGGCTTGGAGCCAGATGTAATTTTCCACCTGTTTTGTTTTGTTCTGTAAAGAGCTAGCTTGGAAGCAAGAGATTATATCAAGAGATCTTAGTTAGACATACTTTGCAAAGAAAGAAAGACAGAAAGACAGAAAGACAGAAAGACAGAAAGACAGAAAGATAGATAGATAGATAGATAGATAGATAGATAGATAGATAGATAGATCGATCGATCGATCGATCGATCGATCGATCGATCGATCTATCTATCTATCTATCTATCTATCTATCTATCTATCTATCTATCTATCTATCTATCTATCTATCTATCTATCTATCTATCTATCTATCTATCTATCTATCTATCTATCTATCTATCTATCTATCTGGTACTGTTGTTGTCGTCCAAAGTATAGATAGTTTGACCTGTTGATCTGTAATGAAGACAAAGTGAAATGGACCTGGGCTAACAATACCCATGTCTGATTTTGAAAGTTTGTTTTGATATTCCTACATTGAAAACTCATGAACCTCCTTTTACAGAAGAAGCCCTTTATTTGTAGGGCTGCCTGAGGAAAATCCTCCTTTTGAAGGTGTCCTTTGTTTAAAGGGATCTCTAGTCCAATCCTGATGGAAGTCAGCGTTTTTGAAGTTCCTCATCTCCAGTGGATTGATATGCAGATCTGCATGCAAACTAATGTTATCTTTTGTTCTCTCTTCTGGTGAGACTCATACTTTCTTTTGATGATGTGTAGGCCAGAAGTCCTCTGTTCCAGTTTGAGTTGCACAAGTTTGTACTTTGGGGATAAAAATATCCAGAAATCTATAGCCAGCTTGGCAACTGATCATGCTAGATGGGTAATTCTGGCAGTGAACATCTAAAACTACACATTTTTATTTCAGATGTTTTCCCCTTTGTAGTTTCACAACTCTAAATAGACAATGAGTGCATGGGTGGCTGAGTTTGGAGCCAGGATGTCCCAACTGGTAAAGATTTGTAACATGTTTGGAAAGAAGGAGGGAAGTCTATGACCTTGTTGGGGTGTGAGATCAGGCTTCTGTCCCTGCAACAAAGTCCCTACGTCTTACTCCATAGGCAAAACTAAGACTCTGGATAGGTAATGGTGATCATGTATTGTTGCTCATATACTGTAGTTAGATTTGTAGTGAGTCATTCCTTGGATTGGATATGTGTCACACAGTTTTTTTTTGCAAACACAGGAATAGCTGGATTGGCGTAGAATGGGTCATACCAGAGAAGTCACTGTGCCAGTCACGTATGCCAAGTATATCCTAAATGTGGTTTGTCAGGTACTGTACCATTTAAAATGGATTACTGTCTTGTATTTAAGGAGTGTGGATTTGTGATAGTAAGTATTCCGTCAAGAAAGTGATGCTCAGAAAGAGTGGGTCAAAGTGAGTTACTTGTAAACACACCTGCTGTTTGATCTCCAACCACCAAAGCAGAGACTGAAATCAAGGTATAGCTTCCTCACAACTTCTGCCCCTCCGAACAACCAGCCCCAACAGACTGCCTTAGAAAAATTGAAAGTGAGCAAGGAGCTACCAGATAACTGGGCAGAACCACATGACTCTCTACCACCTGTGTGGAAAGCTTTAAACAGACTGTGTGCAGGAGTAGGAAGATCGATGGCTAATCTGAGAAATTGGGGTTTCCTTGTAGATGACTTCCTGTGTGAATGTGGAGAAGTACAAACTATCTCCCATATGATACAATGCACATGATGCACCTCAACATGCACTGAGGAGGTCCTAATGTTGGCAAGAGGAAATGCTATTTAAGTGGCCTGTCATCTAGCCCTTTTAATTCTATTTTGTTTTAGATATGTTAATTTTACGTTGGCAAGAGGAAATGCTGTTGAAGTGGCCTGATATTGGGCAGATGTCATCTAGCTCTTTTTAATTCTCTTTTTGTTTTTAGATGTGTTAATTTTAGCTTTGTATGCTATTATATGCTGGTGGTGCATCTGACATGAATAAAGCAAGCAAGCATGGGTGTATTTTACATGAGCCCTGGTGGTGCAGTGGTTAAACTGCTGTACTGCAACCCAAAGTGCTGCCTTTGTTCCTAGTAAAAGCAAGATCTACTACACAGTGTCTGAATGATGGTGGAGTTATAACAGGCTATAACTGCACAAGGGTACCACCCATCATATTCATTCCATCCTCAGCATTTATTTAACAGATAACTGAATCAGGTGTGATGGTGTACCAACTCTACAGGCATGCAGCCAAGACAACATTTTGAACTGCAAGCCTCCCATTCCATATGCTTATATCCATGAAATGACGCAGTGTTTGAAAATCCAAAAGCACAGCATGGTTGTGCAACAGAAAAAATTCCTTCCTGCCCTCGATGAACTTAGGGCATAGAAACAGATCTAATGGTTTATAGAACATTCCATTGCCTAAAAATTGTTGCCGGTCAGCTCTTATGTCCATTTCTCTCTCATCTACTTATTTCTCATACCTGTACTGAGGAATTGCCATCACTGTTAAGTGCAGTAGAACCCTGAATAATGGAAAAACTCAGTTCCACGGAGCTCTTTACTATGTGTTTTTGACGTGAATTCGATGAACGTCTTACGTTTCGGTAGGGTGGTCTGACAGCGTTTGCCATGTAACGAAAATCATGTACTTTTGAAGAGTTGCCACACCAAAACTAAAGGACTGACAAAACTAATGCTTATGTCATATGAAATATCATCTTGGCAACTTTAAGGAATGGTAAGACCCAAAGGCCAAAAATGCAAAGCAATGACATCATAGCTTTCGAAAGTGGCTTTGGAAAAGTAACATTCTTGTGGGGGAGGGGTCGGTTGTCAGTGAGCCAGCAACCAAACCACTCAACTGATCAAAGTGATCCAAAGTGCATTTGATAGAGAATAAAATAACTTTTTTGGTGATACTATTAGAATTTGGATCGGACTTTGGGGAAAGTTTCTGTGAAGCTTTTTATAAAAAAGCCTGAGACCAACAGCACAAAAATGCTAAAATAAAAGGGGAAAAAATCTGTTTGAAACCGACCAGGACCACTTTCCGAGGTTGATAGAGTTCGCCTGCATCATGTGAAGAAGAAAGACGCCAGAGCCATTATCAACCACAAAGATACTGAGGAAAATCTGCCTCGAAAAAGTGACATTTTTGTAGCTGGCTCACCAACAACCGAACGCTGACTGAAAGACCCAATGGCTGGAAATGGAAAGCAATTATGTCACTACACTCAGAAACTGCCTCTCAAAAGTGACAGTTTCACTGACAGTGTCAATAAATGAATTTTATGAACATAATATCTTTATTTTTCCCCATTTGAAACATCGCCCTTAGCTAATGAATGAAATAAAAGAAATAAATGAACTAATGAGCATAATTCAACACGTTGAATTCATGAACTAAATCCCTGACGGTAGTGTCCTTAGACTCTACCTGCTGCTCCCCCCCCCCCCATTATGTGGCTCCCTATGGGAGATGTCCTGCATAACAGGGGTGGGGAGTTAGTTAACCGGGGTTCCCATTAAGTGGATATACCCCGGTTACCAAAAATCCCACATAACGATTTTTTTATGCATGGTATCGCCATTGATCTGCGAAAGCTCATAGTAAAAATATAGCAGTTACTCTGTAAAGTGCTGCAGTGTTTTTATTTTTATTCTTTTGTTTTTGTTTTAGTTGCCCATGATCTCATTAGTGTTACCATCAACATGATCATTACTGGCATACGTAATAGTATATTAATTTTATCAATGCACACCCCATACTTTTCGATGCATTCATTCTATTGAATTTAACATTGGCTTTAGCTCTGTGGGGTACTTGCAGTTATACTAATTTCCTTACGAGTAATCCCACTGTGTTTACTTCTGAGTTATTGTATATATTCTAGAACTTTGCTAAAACACCCTTTTGAAATTCTCCATTTTATTTGTGACTAAAGAACCTGGAGTGGATTTCTCTAGTAGAAGAAGAAATTTTGCATCAGTTTCGAACAGGAGAAAATCACTGTTAGCAATTATTGCAGGACAGCTATAGTTGCTTTGTCCTGGAGCATATTTGCTGTTGTCTTGCTCTGCTGGTGCAAGTACCAAGAATGACAACGGTGTTGGCAGTTTGTGAACATTATTTGCTTCACCTATAATTTCTTCAACCTAGTGTCAGTTTTGTATGATTCTGTGCTAATGAGGATGCAACAGCCTGGTATGATGAAATTATGGCTACTTTAATAAGTGTCAAACTGGATGGATAGCTCAGTTGTTTATGCAGAGCCAGAGTTTGGGTGCTTGGTTCCTCTCTGTGGCCCCTGGGAAAAGGGCCAGCCTGTAGAGATATGGCCAAGTTGCATAGTTCCAGAGTGCGCCCAGAAGAAGGAAGTGGGAAACCCTTCTGCATGTTCTCTACTAGAAAACTCTAGAAAGGGTCACCATAAGCCAGAATTGACTTGATCATCATCATCAGGCGTGCGTTGGTATATCGAGTAATCAGGCTTTGTCCCAACCCACCCTCGCCTCTGGCACCCTGGGGCACCAATAGCAATGTATGGGATTCCCCCCAGCCTCCCAAATAGGTGCCCCCACTCCCGGTCCAGCGCCTTCCCATGGTGCCCTGCACACCCCTGATCATCATCATCATCATCATCAAAAATCTACCTTGAGATTCACAGTCAAAGACTGGTATAAAACTAACTGTTCAAGACCTAACCTAACTGTTAAGGTAACATCTAAGTATAGAAGCACTTTCTAGTAAAGTTGTTTTTTGTAAAGTTAAGATATTCAAGGCCACCACCGCTGCCAACAACAACAATAACAACTACTAGATTACCTTAACAGTTCATAGGTCATTGGTGTTGGTAGCAGCAGCAGCAGCAGCCGCAGCAAAAAGCCACTGCTTGTTAAAGCAGCACTGAGGTGGCTTAGTGGTTAAGATGCTGAGCTTGGAAACTGGGAGGTTGGGTTCCGATACCCGAGTGCTGCACGATGGATCTTGGGGACATGAAAGGTGCCTCATTCAGGCATCCCCTGAGTGAAGTTTCTCCAGCAAAAATCCTTTCAACCCAGAGTAATTTCTGACATGTAATTAATTTTTTGAACTGTTAATTACTAAAAATCACAAAAGAAAACCCTGCTAAGACCAGTTTAAACACATTTTAAAAAAAAAACAGATTCCCCCTTATAATGGCTTCCTTAGCAGTAGTTTACTTTTCATACTTCTCTCTGAAAACTAACGTTTTTGAGAATCAATGATGGCCCTCCAGATGTTGGATTTCAACTCCCATAATCACTTGCCTTTGGCTACTATTGCTAGGATAGATGGGTGTTGAATTCCTGCATTGCCTGGAGGACCAGAAGGTGCTTGTGTTCAAGAGAAGGTTTGCCTTCCCAAGGTTAAAACAGAGCGGCCAAACTCAAGCAAGGTAGTACCTCTCAGTCTGGAAGATGATCAGGCAAGCCAATCTCTAGTGTTGCAGGTCCTGTAACAGTGTTATCAAAGACCATTGGGAGACTGAGTTTGCATCTGAATTCCTTGCAGGGTTTGATCCTTGTACATGTGCCCTTGTTCTACAGTAGTGTTGTTGGTTCCTAGGGAACAAGCACATTAAGCTGTCAGATTGTCTTTGAGCAACAATGACTGTGAGAGGAAAGTGTCTGCATCCAGGGATAGCTTGTAGCTTGCTGCTAATGGTTTGAGTAGTTACAGCTGGAAGCTGTATTTCCTCTTTTAGATCTATCCTGTAGTAAATTATTCCTGGATACAGGTCTGGCTTCATTAAATTCCTTTTTCACTTTTGGGTGGGGTCGGTATTGTAGGTTTAGAAGTGCACAATAAAAATAATTGAGTTGTGAGTGTGTAATTGGATGTTTTTCTCTCTTGCAATCTAGTTGAGACTTCATCCTTCACCCATCACAAATGGGAGACAAACAGCTTAACATTCACATGCCAACCAGCAATGGAAAAGACTAAGCTGGGATTCACCAGTGTGTGTCAGACCAGGAGGGTACAGTACTTGTATCCCAGGGAATTGCAGAAATGACTTTCCAATTGCCAGCTGGAAGGTGCTGAAGGTTACACTGTTTGCCTTCTACCTGCATAAAAATGCAATACAATTTCAGTCATAGTCTGGTACATTTAGACTCTTCTGGACAATAAATGATTGTTATGAAAAGCTCTTTGAATAAAAAGGAACAGAATCATTTGAAACTGAATGACACTGTGCAAATCTTTATGAAAGCCAACAGAAAATTAATCATAGCCTAACAATTCCAAAGGAGGAAACATCTTAGTCTGCTGCAGCAAAATTGCAGTCTTAGGACATTTTAAAGAGTAATTAATATATTGTAAAGTGAACTTTCATGGCCTATGCTCCAGACAGGCTTTGCAGTAGACTTCAACTCTTGCAACCTAATTTGTCCCATGACTATGATTTCAGATTGAACTATTATTAAGTTGAATCCTATTCCCCATTATAGCCCATATAGGAATTCAGTTCCCTGGATAATTTTCATGCCTAATCAGTAAAATCCCTGCTGCCTGCTCACTTCTGCCCAACACCTCCTTTCTAGTTTGCTTCCCTGCTGGATGTTCCCCTCTTCTCTCTCCTACTTCCATTCTTTTTCTGTTGTTCTTGGTGATGCAATCTAAAAGTGAGTTTGAGAAGATGGAGGAGGTCTTGACTAAGACTGGCGTTGATTTAACAAGGAGAGTTGTAAAGTGAGTTTCTGTCCATCAGTGGTCTCCTGTAGTCCACAAAATCTCATGCTATCATAATTTTTTACTCTTTAAGGTGCCACAGACCTCTTTATTGTTCTGATCAACGTTCTATATATATGGCATTGATTCTTTTCGAGTTGTGTCTCTTGCAAGTCCTGCCCTATCACTAGCAGAATAAGGAAGCCATCTCAGGCAATGTGTGTGTTGGGCAAGGTGGTCCTGGCAAACTGCTGAAGTTCCACATGCCTGGCCTGTGTCCCCAAGCTCAACTCCCAGCCTGGCCAGTTCTTGTACACAGAAACAGGGGAAGCAGCTGTTATCCTAATCCTTAAACACTAACAGCAAAATATCTTGGCTGGTGCTATAACTTAGTTGGTGAAATGAAAGAAAACTCTGGAACATTATGTCTTACATTATGCCAGTTAGTAAGATACTATTTCCACTCACTAGTGTACACAGTTTGTGGATTATTGTAAAAAGATGTGATAGGCCCTTGTAAAGAAGGCATATTACCACTCTGCTTTATTTGCACAATATATGTGCTGTCTGCTAGTCAGTTCTCAGACACAAGTTCAAGAGCTTATCAGTTGGCTTGTAAAGATAAGCACCATCTGCTAGTGCTTACTTTGAAAATCCTGGACTGATCCTTTCTTCTCACATGAATTAACTCATAAATGGGGGTGGGGGAATGCCCTTAGAAGTCCTCTTCTAGAGGTCTCTAGCCTCCAAAATTAGGCAGTGAGTGAGAGGAGACAAGGCCTTTACAGTGATCACTGTCATCTTTGGAACACTGTCATTCTCTGCAAGGAGGCTTAATGCAGATGGGGGCCAGCTGAAAACTCCCCCATATATTTTAAACAATAGTCAACCTACTATTTACTCTGATCTTCCTCAGCTTTTATTGTGGTATTGTTTTAAGTTGTTAAATATTAAGATTTGATTACTTACTGATTGTTTTATATTCTTTGTACTGCTTGGGAGTGGCAGCACTTAAGGACAAGGTAAACACACAAAAATAAATAAATATATAAGTATAAGTGCTTTGATTGACAGGCACTGTGGACAGGAGTTACTTAGAAGTTGCCCTTTCTAATGGAACATCCTGCCAAAGAATATGCAGTTGACTCCTTCAATAATAATCATGTACCACCAAGTCAATTCTGATTTACAGCTAATCTATTCAGGCTTTTTAAGGGTAGAGAGTATTCAGAAGTACTTTATCAGTCCCTTCTTCTGAGTGTATCTGGGACTGTTCAGCATGCCCAAGGCCGCTCAGTATGGGGTTTTCTGGAATGCACAATGGGGAATTGGACTCCATACAGGACTCTTTTGAGGCCCTGTAATTGGAATGAGTACACATACTGCCAGCGACTCAACGCCAATCATCAGGCAGCAGTTAACTAACCTGACAACCCTGAGGACTAATGGCCTTGGAGTCCACAGGGAAGGGTGATGGTCCTCCTCAAGTGAATAACAATAATAATTTTGTGTCCAAAATTATTCTGGGTTGAAAGGGTTTTTGTGGAAGAATCTCTGCTCAGGGACTGCCCAAATGAGGCTCCTTTCATGTCCCCAAGAGCTGGGACAGAGACAGGTGAATCCCACTTGAATCCATCTTGATGGAGGGCAGCAGCTTCATCAATAATTGCTTGGGGCTGATAAGGACTTTGCATGCCAAAAGGTCTCAGGAACCAGAAAGTGATTCACTGAACTTACAGATCAGTGATACGAGGATCATGCTGTAGTTCAGAAGGCAGATGAAAAGCCACTGCATTATATTCTCAGGACAGTCTTCATGGCTGATCACCATGAGGATCAGTAATATTTGGAATCAGATATGGCACCAGAAGAAGAATTTTTGATTCTGCAGTCAAATACCTAACTCATAGAACTATTCAGACAGCTAGCAGTACTTAAAGAGGAAACCCACTTATTTTGTACATTTAAAAAGATCAATACAGTCATGCTGCAGTTGTTTAGGCATTTTATTCATCCGACTTTTGAAACAGTTTCTAAACTCTGGGTGAATCTTATTTTAAAGTGTAGTTCTTAGAATTATTATTTTTTTTAAAAGATTTATTGCAGTATTATATTGCTATTGTATGGTTTTTTTATTTTGTCACCTTGGCAGATCCTGACAAATAACATAGCAATATTTAAACAAATAAAAGGGCTCCCATGGGGTGGCCATAAAGGTAGAAATTCCACTAATCATTACATGCTCCCAGCATTTTACACGTTGGAGGACATTGTGCGGCGCAGTACTCCATGTCTTCCTGAACACAAATGATCACATCCATCTCTCTCTGAACATAATGGGCAAAGAGGCTTTTACTGAGCTGGAATGTATCCGAATGACTCTGTTGCAGGAATGTACTTGTACTGTGGAAGGCAAAGGATTCCAGCAATGGTTCAGATGGTAGAGATTAAGAATGAGCAAGTTCAGACAGATTTGACCCGATGATGACATATGTGGGAATTCACAGTATGACAAGTGAGAGGCACAAACTGACAATAAGGGTGTGCACTGTTGCCATATTTTCCACTTGAAAAGGTACAGTGAGCCAACAATATCAACCCACTAGTTTCTCTCCATCAACCAAGCTTCCGGTACAGGTTAGCTGAGAAATAAATTAGAAGAGAGTGACTGGAATTACTCACAGGGGGCCAAATGTGTCACTTTCTGAAGGCAAAGTCTTAGTTTCAGTGGGGCAAACTTTAAAGGTAAAGGTCACCCTTGCTCGTATCTGACTTTAGGGTTCAGTGCTCATTTCTGTTTATAGCCAAAGAGCCAGTGCTGTCTGTGTCTGCAGATGTTTCTGTAGCCATGTGGCAGTCATGACCAAACACCAGAGTGTTTACCTTCCCACTGAAGTGGTACCTCTTTATCCACTTGCAATTTCTTGCTTTCAAACTGTTAGGTTGGCAGGAGCTGGGATGTACAACAGGAGCTCACTCTATCATGCAGTACTCGGGTCTTGAACTGCTGACCTGCCGACCTTCCATTCATTAAGTTCAGCATCTTAACTACTAAGCTACTCTTACTTGTGTTTAAGTCTGTGTTAGTGAAATCAATAGGATTGGACAGTGTAGCTTTGTCTAGATTGTGCCCCATAAACCTTTATGAAAATAAGGTAGTCTGAGGAATGCAAGATGGGGTTTTACTTGCCTTTTTAAATTGTGTTTGTATATTTGTTCTTTGCCTTCCGAGATGTCTATAGCACAATAAGGTATCCTGTAATTTCCAGCATTGCCACTACATCACAGTTTTATTTATTAAATATGTTACAGGTATACTACTGACTTTCCATTTTGTCTACAAGTTGATGTAATATTAATTTTGAGTTTCTCTTACTAATTGTAGCTATACTGTTTCTATTTCTTTTAATTACAGTTTTACAACTTTCATAGCATAGTTCTGACCTTTATATGTTTTTTAATTTATAAACCAACCATGTTTATATCACTGACATTGGTGTAAATATTAGAGAATAAGTGCATCTGTTAATAAAATGAACCACAAACAATATTCTGGGTTTGTACAACAAACTCTTCTAAGAAGGCAGATCTATTAGAGAAGTGGTATTTAGAGCCGGGGTGACTGCAGTGGATTAGTGGCTAAGACGCTGAACTTGAGGGCTGGAAGGTCAACAGGTCAGCAGTTTGAGACCCAAGTGCTGTCTCAACTCCTGCCAACCTAGCAGTTTGAAAGAAAGAAGTTGCATGTAGACAAAAAGGTACAACTTCAGTGGGAAGGTAAACAGCATTTTGTGCTCTCTGGTGTCTAGTCATGCCTGCCACATGACCATGGAAACATCTGCAGATGCAGAGAGCACTGGCTCTATGGCTATAGATGGAGATGAGCACCGAACCCTAGAGTCAGATGTGACTGGCTTTCGAGCCAGGGTCTCTTTTACCTTTATTTGTTTGTTCAGATTTATATTGCCACCCACTCGCCGAGGCAAATCGGGGTGGCTTACAGTCAAAACAGCAACAGTACAGTAACAATCATAAAATACAACCTCACAAAACAACCAAAGCAAAACACAGACTAACTCCCCTCTGGCTGTTGATGGGGGCCTGGAGGTGGGGGTGAAGTCCTCAGCTGCCTGCCAGGCCATGGCGTCTTTTCCCTCAGGCCCTTGGTGTGGGCCCAGAGGAGGGGGCGATGTTCTCACCTGCCTGCCAGATCACGGCATCTTCTCCCTCAGGCTGTTGGTGTGGGCCTATTTAGAGCCAAACCATGGCCAGTAGTAACCACAAGCAATAACTCAGATGGTTTTGTTTTGACCTAGATGACTGTAAGGGTGGATGTGGGAGGTTGCATGTCTGCCTCCCTGGCAACAAACATTAAGGGCTGCAAGATGAGATGTTGGGACCTGGGTCTTTCATGTGTGCATGCTGATACTTATCAATAAACTTGCCAGGTACTTGTTGGAGCCTCTAATATAAGTATTCACCTGCTTGGTAAGCTGAAAAACAAACGTACTTTTGTAATCAAGGAGTCGGCAATAAAAGTTGGAAGGGTAATAAAATCATGCTTGTCTCCCTCCCAGCAGCAGAACTAAGGCTTGGTTGATTTATGCTTGTGCATGCATAAACCCACACAGAGGCCAGTATAACGTGGCATACTGTTAATGGACTGAATAGGGCAGAGGTAGGTTTTCCTTTGAGACAGTGCTCCCTTGCCAAAACTTCCAATGTCTTTTGTTCCCAAACTAAGATCATGTGGGTCCTGCAAAACATGCAGTGAACATAAATGATTTAATCATAAATTTATGGCACACTGTTTTCTTGCTATGTGGGGTTTCAAAGTAAAGTGACTACAACCCCCAACTTGTGGTGTTGTCTTTAGTCATTCTGGTATACAGTATATTCTTTTGCTCTGGATTTGAATAAATAATCCTCGCATTGACATCCATACACTAGGAGCATATTTTTTTACTGTGTCCTGGGTCATCCTGGTACCAACTCCAGACTCATCCAGAATTATTTACTGAGGTCTCATTCTCAAAAAAACACACACAACACACACACACACACACACACACACACACACACACACACACACACACACACACACACACACACACACACACACACACACACACACACACACACACACACACCAGATTACCCTCGTCCCCATTTAACTCGGTCCTTCCCTTTCCCCATTATTTTTTCAGTCCATGGGGCATAGAGGGGAAGGATTGACCAATAGAATAATTCCTGTAAGGAAATTACTTCAAATGATAAATGATCACAAAGTGCATGGGTCAGCACGGTACCTGTAATCTTTTTCTGCTGTTACTGCTGCAGTGATGGGATGACAAATTTGTTACCACCACTCCATGACGTCACGACGTCATGGGCGTGGCCAATCTCATGACGTCACGACGTCATGGGCGGAGCTGACGTCATGACGTCATGATGTTGTGGGCGGGGCCTTAAAATAAAAATAAAAATAAAATAAAATAAAATAAATACACACACACACACACACACCCTCAACCCAACCCACCCACCCACCACACAAACCCGTAAATAAATTAAATAAATAAATAAAATTAAAATTAAATAAAAATACAACCCCAAACACAAACCCCTCACTTACCCCTGGGAGGGCTTGGCAGGGGCGGACGGCCACCATTATCGCCATCGCTGCTCTCACCTTTGTCGCCGCCACCGCCGTTGCTGCCGCCGTCATCGCCGCCGCTAGAACCACCGCCATCATCGCTGCCGCCGTTGCAGCCGCCGCCGTCATCGCCGCCGCCGTCATCGCCGCCCGGTGTTGCTGCTGGTGTTGTCGCCGCTATTGGTGCCTTCGCCGTCGATTTTTTTAAAAAAATTGGAGCTAAAATGGCTCCGATTTACTGCGCATGTGCAGAAACTCAATCTGCCGCATTGTGCATGCGTCAGATTGAGTTTCTGCACATGCGCAGTAAAATTGGAGACAAAATTGCTCCAATTTTATTGCGCATGCGCAAAACCTCAATCTGACGCATGCGCAATGCAGCAGATTGAGTTTCTGCGCATGCGCAGTAAATCGGAGCCATTTTTGCTCCGATTAAAAAAATTTTTTTTTTTCGGTGAGGCGTCCGGAACCGGACGCCTCAAAAGTTAATTACCCTCCCGGAGAACTCTCCGGGATTGGTCCTACCGGTTCCAGGGAACCGTATAGAACCGGGGACATCCCATCACTGTACTGCTGTATCTGAATCTGAATATTGGTGATCCTCATTGCAATCAGCCATGAAGACTGTGGTGAGAATATAATGCAATGGCCTTTCATCTGCCTTCTGCATCGCAGCATGACACTGATCCAATTCTGTACATCACTTTATGGTCCTCAGCCTTTTTGGCACACAAAGTCTTCATCAGCCCCAGGCCAGTATTGATGAAGCTGCTGCCCTCCATTAAGATGGATTCAAGTGGGATTTAATCCGCTTGGGGACCATCACCCATCCCCGTGGACTTCGGCACCCCAGGGCATTAGTCCTCAGGGTTGTCAGGTTAGTTAACTGCCACCTTTTCAATGATCATTTTGAGTCCGATGCCCCCTATTGCCATCTTGGATGCTTAGCTGTTTTGTTTTGTTTGGTTTGGTTTATGTTGTTTACAAGGTGTGAATGTTATCATATAAGGCCCTATATGATTTGGGATCTTACTATCTGTCGGAGGGTCTGTCTCTCAGAACAACTCCCCGCATCACTTGGTCATCACAGCTCCAGGTGCCGACCCTGAGGTTGGCTCGAAAGTCTTTAACTAGAAATAGAGCCTTCTCGGTGGCAGCACCAACACTGTTGAACACTCTGCCAGCAGAGCTACACCAGGCCCCATCACTGGCTATCTTTAAAAAGCAATTAAAAACTCTTCTTCAAGGAGGCTTTTCAGGGTGTTGTTCCTTTACCATTAAATTGTCAAACAGGTTGAGTTCCTATGTCCTCAGACACCAATTATTTTATTTAATTTTATTTTAGTTCAGTTTGTGACATATTTGTCAGTAGTTTGTTTGGTCTACTGTGTGTTGCTATTATTTGTTATCTGTTTGTTCACTGCCCAGAGTGGGATACCACCCAAATGGGTGGCATATAAATATAACAAACAAACAAACATGATTTGAGCATATATACCCATTCAGGTTTTAACCATCTCTCCAGTCACCACTCAGAGTAGCTCACTAGTGGGTGGTATAAAAGTACAACAAACAAATAATTAAATGTTATTAAAATGAAACCCAGAAAGAATGTGTTTGCGTCTATTTTATTCTGTTGACACTAGTTTCAGCCCTGCGTTATGTGAAACACAAGGATACAGTCCCAGTATCATGAGTGTTAGAAAATTTTTAACAAATGCTAGAACAACCAAAAAGGCATTTGACAATCCTTCATGCTCCATTTCCCTTCTCTAATCTATAGCTGATTGTTAACAGTCTCACATTGACTGCTGCAGTTACCTGTAAGGCTGCAGCCTTTTTCAACCTAATGCCTCTTGGTATGTGGGACTACAACTAAGAACAATGGAGAATAGGAACTCCCTGATCAAACCATTGGTTCATATAGACTACCATTAACTTCAATGGGCAGCACAGACTCTAAGGTTTCAGTTAAGAGTCTTCCCTAATCCTTTTAAGCCCTGGATTGTTCCAAGATTACAGAAATTGTTTAATGGGATTTTAGAGGGAGAATCAACACCGGAATCTTGGAATAGATCTATCATTGCATTGATCCCTAAGCCGGGTAAGGATTTACAGAAAATAGAATCATATAGGCCGATATCCCTAATTAACCAAGATGCTAAAAATTTTTCTTCAATAATGGTGACTAGGCTAAATAGTTTCATAGCCAAATACATAAGAGATGATCAAGCAGGGTTTGTAAAGGGCAGGTATATGTCAGATCTCACAAGGAGGGTAGTGGATTTATTGGATATAGCTGAAAAGCAAAAGGATAAAGCGGGATTTTTAGCATTGGACATTTTTAAAGCATTTGATTCTTTGCAATGGGCAACAATACATGAGGTAATCAAACTGTACGGATTTGGAGACAAATTCCAAAAAGTTATTAAGAATTTATATAAACAGGGGATAGCGACAGTGAAATTTAATGATAGTTATACAGGAGAAATAAAATTGGAAGCTGGAACTCGGCAGGGGTGCCCTTTGTCGCCTACTTTGTTTGTATTGGCTATGGAACTATTGGCGAATTTAATACGGCAAGACAAAGAATTATTTGGAATAGAAGGGAATAAAATAAGTTTATATGCCGATGATACACTAATCACAATTAAACAACCAGTACAAGCAATACCAAAGATTAATGAACATTTGAAAACTTTCGAGGAAATGACAGGTTTAAGGGTGAACTGGGATAAATCCGAGATGATTTTAGTTAATGGGAGTAAGAAGGATGAAGAAGAAATAAAGCAAAAATTTAATATTCAAACTCCGAATAAATTAAGATATTTAGGGGTAATACTTGCTAAAAAAACCGGGGAACTTAAGGAACTGAATTATGGAAAACAAATGAAAGAGATAGACAAAAAAATACTACAGTATAACAAGTTGAATTTATCGTGGTTCGGCAGGGTCGCAATGTGTAAAATGATGTTGTTACCTAAATTAAATTTTTTATTTGATGCTCTGCCAATAAAACACACAGATAAGGAATTGGAAAAATATCAAAATATCATAAATAGATTTTGCAATGGGAAACGAAGAGCTAGAATATCTAAGTTTCTGTGGTACGTATCGCAAAAAGAAGGGGGACTGGGTATCCCGAATGTTAGCAAGTATTATAGAGCCTTTCAATTACGAAATGTTATCAAATTACTAATTAGAGAAG
Organism: Furcifer pardalis; assembly: GCA_030440675.1. Taxonomy (NCBI): domain Eukaryota; kingdom Metazoa; phylum Chordata; class Lepidosauria; order Squamata; family Chamaeleonidae; genus Furcifer; species Furcifer pardalis. Next base: position 233,311,473 of record CP126891.1, on the reverse strand, counting down.
AATCAATATGGGGAAAATTAGAATCAAAAGAGTTTTCGAGGAAAGGGAAGGCATTTTTTTAATGTGGGGATAAGGATAAAAAAATGAGAATTCAGGGTAAGATGATAGGAGCAACAATAGAGGAATGGAACAAAGCAAGAAAGGATCTTATTCCAGGGATCTCATTGGTCACAGAATTAGAAGATTTTAATAATTTTCCGATGAAAATAGACGGTAGGATTAGGGATATCTTATTAGAAAATGGGGTCTCTATGTTGAAAGATTGGATCAAAAGTTGTAGGGATCTAGTGAGGAGAAAGGAGCTTTATCGGCAATTGGAGTTAGATTGGTTCAAAATCCTCCAGATGAACAATTGGAACAAGAGATTTTTTTTGGAATTGGGATCAGACAGGGAGCTTACAGAATTTGAAAAATTGCTGGTCAAATTAAGAAAAGGAGACATAGGAATAAAAGGGATAGTTAGTAAAATATATAAAATATTAAATAAAGGGGGGAAAGCTCAACAAATATTGAAAGATAGCTGGGAACAGGAATTGAACACAAAAATCACTGAGAAAACATGGGGGAAAATGTGGAGAAGACGTATTATGAGATCTATGTCGGTAAGAGTGAAGGAACACAATTATAAACTAATCTGGAGATGGTATAGAACCCCAGTAAGACTGCATTTAATGTATGAAACTGTGAGCGAGAAATGTTGGAGATGTAAAAAAGCCAGAGGTACATATGAGCATATGTGGTGGTCGTGCGATGTTCTGAAGAATTTTTGGGGAGACATTGAGGATGAAATTAAGAATATATTGGAATTGCAGGTCAAACTGGGGTCAAACACAGTCTTGTTAACTGAGGTGGATAAATATAAAATGAGTGAGGATAACAACGAACTGATGGCGATAATGTTATCGGCGGCCAGACAATGTATAGCGAGAAATTGGAAAAACAATGAAAATTTACAAAGAAGGGATTGGTACAAGGAAATGTGGGATTTGGCACTCAATGAAAAGCTCACCTGGGAGTTAAATTTTAATAAGGGTAGAGTAACTGGCAATGGGTTCTGGAGGATTTGGAAGCCTTTCGTTGATTATGTGATGGATAAAAATAAAGGCATATTCCCTGCATCTGAGCAAGATGATTTTTGGAAAAAATAAGGAAACATTAATCTCCGGACAATGTATATATCACGAGGGTGTTTCTAAAGTAAAGAAATAGTAGAGTTAGAGAATTAAATATATTGGTTTTGAGGTGATATGGGGAGATATAATTTACAGTTTGAAGTTTTATCATGAGGTAATAATATTTGAATGATGATACAAATGTAGTTTTGTTAATTATGGGAATTTATTATCTTCTTTTTTTTGATTTTTCTCTATATACACTTTGGATTTATGTAATGTTTTTATTTTTCTCTTTCTTGTTCTATGTATTTTTCTTGATTTGTAATACTTTTTATACCTAATAAAATTAAAAAAAAAAAAGAGTCTTCCCTAATCCTTTTAGTACAGTCTCCCATCTAAATTTGAACCATACCCAATCCTGCATAGCTTGTGAGATCAGTGTGTTTAGGGTGGAATGATACATTTTTACAGGTCGTGTGTGCACATGTGTGTGCACACACAGGTTCAGTTTCCATGGTTTCAGTTATACATAGGTCTAGACATTTTCAATAGAAAAACCCAAGAAACATAATATATACAGTCAAACCTCGCATAAAGAGCGCCTCGCTTAAAGAGCAATCCTGTGAAACACATTATGCTCTTTAAGTGAGGTACAACTGTATGCATTTCTATGGTGCATTATCAAAGCTGGCCACCAGAGATCACGGTCTGCAATATAAATATAGAGTTAGTTGTTATTCACAGTTTCATGTATAAATGGTAGGTCTCTAAATGCATTGCTCTGGTTATGGGGTCAGGGGGGAATGAAATGTAAATGGCCTTACTAGTTGTTGTCCAACCTATCTGGAGGACACCAGATTGAGGAAGATGCCACATAAATTGCTTGATTCAGTAAACCATCTTTTCCAGCTAGTAATTCTGGCAACTATAAGTCTTTGAGAAGGATGAGAGATATAAGAGCTTGCTGCACTCTCCACAAAGTAACATTCCCAAGTTTCTTTGTGCAGGAATGAGGAGCCATGACAGGTGACGTAGTCTAAAATTTATATAAACCTATTATATGCATAAGCATGTAACATGATTATTACAGAATGTATTGATTCCTGCTATGTTTCTTAGTCTTTATTTTCATCATTTTCTCAAGTTAGATGAACTATGTGAGGAAAGTGCCAGGTTTGTGCTAAAACTTACATAGCTAGGAGAGACAATAAGGATAGTTTGTCCTTATCCTCAAAAAAACAAAAACAAATGAACATTACAGTCATTTACAGTCAAAAGACCTGCACTAAGCAAATATCTCCTGGATATTGGGGTGTGTGCAGGGCCAGATTTTCCTACAGGCTAACTAGGCTTCAGCCTAGGGCCTCAAGATCAAGAGGGGGCTATATATTGATATATATCACAGTAATTATGTATTTTATTATCTCTCATGTAATTTACAAACTTAAAAATGGGAGGTGAAAGGGCCACATAAGTGGAATAGCCTAGGGCCTCTTTTCATGTAAATCTGGCCCTGGGTGTGTGTGTGAAAGAGCGAGCAAGCGAGCACACTAATTGATTTGCCTCAAACTGACTGTGACAACCACAGACTTAATACTACTCTTATACTTATTGTTGTACTCAATGGGGTTTTGACCAATTTGTCTTATTTGTATACCGTACATAGATATAATAAATGTAGGATGGGAGGAGCACTGGTATCAGGAAACTAAAGCAGCCAGGAACGGGGTATTTTAAGTCTGATAACTACAAAGCAAAGCAATTACACTTAAATATAACACTTAGTGCACTCTCTGGGCAGTTCACAAGTTAATTAGCATTTTGCCTCTAACATGCTGGGTCCTCATTTTACTGACCTTGGAAGAATGGAAGGCTGAGTCAAGCTTGAGCCCTGGTCAGGATTGAATTCACAACCTTTTGGTTCCAGTACAGCAGTTTAACCACTGCATCACCAGGGCTCAGTGTACTACTCTTGAAATGACACACTCAAAATAAATGAACTAGGGCTAATACTGAGGCAAGATGTAGTAGAGACAGTTAGAGGTTATACTGAAAGATCTGCCTGAACAATATAAACCAGAATCCATGGAAAACCTATCAGCATGACCATCCTCTTCCTTCAAGTCTGTGAAGGAAGAGGAGGAAATTGAAAGCTTTTATGTAAATACAGTACCCAGGAAAAAATTGATCACGTACCAAAGCAAGACATGTTTATAGTCTTAAGTGACTGAAATGGAAAAGAAAGAAACAAAGCAGAACCAAACATTGTTGGCAACTTTGGCCTAGGTAGGAGATAGAAACGAAGGAGGAGTGACACACACTGCAGTAATACCTCGCATGGCAAGCATCTCGCATAGCGAGTAACTCGCTTAATGAGCAGACCTTTCCCCAAAAGGTCTGCTTCGCTGAACGAGCAAAAACTCGCTTAACAAGAAGCTTCGCATCTGCGGGGTGTTTTGGAACGTGGGTGGGGGACCCCCTCCGCGTTCCAAAACCCCCCGCCTGTGTCTGTGGGGTGTTTTGGAACGTGGCGGGGGCCTCCCCTGACCATGTTCCAAAACGCCCAGCTGATGGGCAGCATGTCTGCGGGGTGTTTTGGAACGCGGCAGGGGAATCCCCCGCTGCATTTCAAAACACTCCACAGACACATGCTGCACGTCAACGGGGCATTTGGGAAGTGTGTGGGGATCTTCCCCATACCCTTCCAAATGCCCAACATGCACGTGTGCATCAGCAGGGCGTTTGGGAAGGGTACTGGAAAAGTCCCCCCCGCTGTTCACAAGCGCCCCGCTGACACAGGCTCCGCAGCAGCAGGGCGCTTGCGAAGGGTGGGGGGACCTTTCCAGTACCCTTCGCAAGCACCCCGCATGCATGTGGGATGCTTGCGAAGGGTACTGGAAAGGTCCCCCCACTCTTCCCAAACGCCCTGCTGATGCATCAGTGGGGCGTTTGGGAAGAGTGGGGGGAACTTTCCAGTCCCCTTCGCAAGTGCCCCACATGCATGCGCATGTCAGTGGGGTGCTTGCAAAGGGTACTGGAAAGGTCCCCCTACTTTTCCCAAATGCCCCACTGATGCATCAGCGGGGCATTTGGGAAGAGTGGGGGGACCTTTCCAGTACCCTTTGCTAGCACCCTGTTGACGCGTGCATGCATGCAGGGCGTTTGGGAAGAGTACGGGGAAGGTCCCTCCCCCCGCCCTTCCCAAATGCCCTGCTGATTAGCGAAGCAAAGCACGTTTCCCTATGGGAAATGTGTTTCGCTGAACGAGTAACTCGCATAACGAGTAACTACGTGAAACGCATTTTGCTCGTTATGCGAGGTATTACTGTACTGAGTTCTGCCCAACCAACACTTTGCTACCGTAACTATCTTACCACTTCACATTACTGTTTGCTTGGACACAGTTAAGGGAACCTTTTACCCAAATGGAAGAGCCAAGAGTGACACACTACTGTTACAGGGCAGCAGTAGTGGTGCTTGCATAAGAGATTTTGGGATAGCAGTATTTATGCACAAATGATGCCTATTGGAGCAGGAGCAGCTCTGAAAACAAAAATTGTCTATGTGAGGAGGGTTCATGGATTTTCTGATTGTCAGTCTACAACATTCAAAAGTTTATTCTCTCTACAGCAGTGGTTCCTAGCGTAGGGCCCACGCCCTACAAAGGGACTTAAATTCCCAGAAGCCTCAGTCAGTACATTGGCTGATCAATGCTTTGGGGAATTGGCCTAGACTTCTGGGAATTGAAGTCCAAAAACCAATGGTGGGAAACACACTGCTCTATCGTGTATTTCTCCTTGCCAAGCAACTCTCTTCCTCAAAAGGCTCTGGAGGTTGAGCAGAAAATACCCAATAGTTTGAGGAGGCAAATCATAGTACTGTAATGTTTCTGTCACATGACCTCAGGCAGGTCATGAAACTGTACATGCCTAAATCGTGGACTCACCAACCTTGTGTACCTAGTGGTGAAAAATGTAGTTAATCCATTATTGCTGCTACACTGACAGGAACAATGAGATCATCTTACATAAAAAAGGCAAGAGGATGACAGTAGAAAGGCTGCAAGATAGAAAGACAGGTTGCTTTAAAGGTTTTTTTTCCATTTCAGTGAGGCTGTTTGCAGATGGACACACCCATAGTATTAGTACTAGATCACAATCCTTGTGGGCAGATTTTACTGGCATACATACTGTACCATGAAGATAAACACACACCTTTTCTATGATGCTTAGAAAAAAATCCAGGGGCAACACTATACAGTTCTAATGATCTTATAGGCCTTGAAAGGATTGATGACACAGGCAAGTCTGTGGTGACTTATGAAGTGTTAATAATGGAAGAGCACTTCTCATCTTCATTGGCAGTTCGTTCCAGAGAGTAGGGACTACAGCAGGGAAAGCTCTCAATGTCATTATTGCATTTTTATTTCTTCTCTAAATGTAACAACTTGGAGCTTACATATCTGAGCACTCTGGGAATAACTGCTGATGAAGAGATGTTCCTTTAGATCAGGGGTGCCCAAACTATGGCCCAGTAGGCCAGGTTGCCAATGACACCGGAAGTGACCTGCTGCCAGAAGTCACGAAATTGTGCTAAAAATGCACCAAAACACTGAAAATGCAGCAAAAAAAATAATAATCAAAAAACGCCGCAAAAATGTGTCACCTTTGCTCCTGCCACCATAGGAAGTGGTAGAGGTGGAAAAAATGCCCAGAAATGCAGGGTGAATTCACATGCCACCACCATCAGTGGTGCTGCCACCTGGAGGAACCACATGACCGGCCCACTCAGCTGTTTGAGGTGGCATGGTGTGAAAAGTTTGGGCACCCCTGCTTTAGATGCAGACTAGCCAGGCATAAACTGACCAATACCCACAACCAGTCAGGCCATTACAATTTTGCAGTTTACTGAAATCTCCTTATCAGCCTCAAGGGTAGCCCAACAAAGAGAGAATTGCAATAGTCAATTCTGGAGATTACCAGTGCATAGGTTATTGTTATTAGGGATTTCCTATCCAGCAATCGCACACCACTGGTTGTCACCTTCGGCCCTCAACTTAATCCCCTCACACGCATAATGAGGGATCTCCAACCCATCTTGGACAAGAGTGCTTCACTTTCCAAAGCCCTTGGTGACAGACCCCTACTCGCTTATAGACAACCCCCCAATCTCAAACAACTATTGACACACAACAGACAACACAGAAGTGGAGCAGATATGGGAACTAGACCCTGCTGCAAATCCAGATGTCAACTATGTCCCCACATTCGCTCTGGAAACAGCATTACTGGACCCAATGGCACCACACACAACATTAAAGGCAAGTACTTGTGCTTCTGTCAATGTGATTTATGCCATCTCTTGCCAAAAATGTCCATCCATGCTTTATGTAGGACAAACAGGACAATTTTTACTTAAAAGGATTAATGGACACAAATCAGATATCCGGAATGGCAACATGGAGAAACCTGTCTCAAACCACTTCAATCTAACTGGACACTCTATCCATGACCTGAAAGTTGCAATTCTGGAACAGAGAAATTACAAAACTAGGATTGAAAGGGAGACAGCAGAAATCAAATACATCCATCTGTTAGATACCCATCACAGGGGGCTGAATATTAGTGAAGGGTTTCTGGGACATTATCAAATTTGATACACAGATTGCTATATGATTTTATATTATAACTTTCCTGCCAATTCTCTTTAGTAAAACAGAAAGAAACCAGGTACAGGTGTTTGCCCCCCCCCCCCCAATGCAGGTCACAAGTTGATGAGAGACCATAATGGGCTTCCTCAGCAACCTTGAGATTGAAAGGGAGTCATTTAGAGTTTATCTGAATAATCTATTGTTGCTAATGGCTGTGTGAAACTGCATTCTTGTGCTTGCTTGTCTGTCATCTTGCTTGACCACACCCCTTCTCCCTTTGAGCCCCTGAATTTGGTATACATATAAAGAACATGCCTGTAAATTTCACTTTCTCTGCAATCCTTTCTCAGGAGGGACACAAATGGCATTTACTGACAGAGCTTTGCTGGTCATGATAGAGGGGAGACCTTTCCATGATGGTCTGGTACTACTGCTTTGAAAGAGTGTATTAGGAAAAAACCCTCTGTGAAAGGAATTCGGATTAACCTGGGTATTCTGAGCATTCTAGTATCTAATGATTGTGACTGTGTGCCATCAGCTTGATTCCAACTTCTGGTGACCCTGGCAAGGGTTTTCCAGGAAATAGCATTCAGAAGCGGATCACCATTCCTTTCTTCCTGGGGCACTTTGTGGGAGCCAATTTATCTGAGAGGAGTTGTTCCACTGTGGAACAGTGGAGCTGGTCCTAGTGCCAGTAAACAATAGACTACTGGGCAGCAAGATAAACCAGGTGTAGAAAATGCAAATCCAAAGTAAAAAATGTCAAAATTAACTAGTCAAAGAGTTACTGCAACCAAACAGGTTATGTCCAGAAGGCTAGTCAAACAGCCAGGAAGTCCCCACCAGCTAGCAAACTTGTTCTATGGGTAACATGGACATAGTCATCCATCTCTACCTTGAAATGCTACCTGAGCATGTGATGTAATGAAGAGCTGGCCTGTTTTCCCTGCTAATATGAACTGCCCAGACCAAGACATGAAACTTGACCGACATCCATTATTTGTTACTTTTTTCTTTAAAAAAAGTAGATGGGATGGACCCCATCACAGTGATGAGGAATGCAAACAGCATTGGGTAGGTGAAGGGTGTGACTCTTGACAAGATGATGTTTGCATGAATTTGCAAGGAAGAATGATAAGTACTGAAGCAGTTGGCTAAACAGCAGTTCCATACGCTAGAGTTTAGTTTGGTAGCTAGCTTGATCCAACATAAATCAACAGGTCTGGTGCTTCTTTTCCATTGACTCCCTCCATCCAAATCCATAATTAGACCCCAACAACCACCAAGAAGTACTCTTAAGGGATGACTACATCAACAGATAATACAGACACTGCTCCAGGATTGGATAGGTCAGATTTGCATTATTATTATTCCCATTAACCACACAACATAAAAGTCAATGTGAACCAGCCAGGTAATCTCTCTCCTTAATCCAGTGGTTCCCAACATGGGACCCATGCCCAACAAGGGGACTTCAATTCCCAAAAGTACATTGATCAGTATATTGGCTGATCAGTGTTTTGGGGAATTAAATTAGGCTTCTGGGAATTGAAGTGCAAAAACCAAAAGTTGGAAAACACTGCTTTAATCCATACTCCCCACCCCCACCCCACTTCGTGGCTGGAGAGTTTCTACTTCCTTTTTTCTTTTTTTGACAGCAAATGCATTCACATCAGTTCAGCTGATATGATCTCTCTTCAGGGAGCTAGTCCTCAACGCAAACGGCTGCATGGACATAGTCAAGCTTCATGTTGTGGGCATTGCCATGGTAGATAATATCACCATGGAGTAGGTGGGCACAAGGCTTGAAGTTTTCTATGAGTAAATGAGGGAAAGGGAAGGCATGAGGAAGTCTGTTCTAGAAGTTAGAATACTTTGACCCCAACTTCAAAGGAAGAAAAAATATACAATAAGGTAAAATCAGCTATCTTAAGTATATTCCATGGTTGAAATCCTGTTGCCGTAACTTACACTATGTAAACCTGGTGACATCAGTAGCAGCAGATTTTAGAAATTAAACATTTCTAACTTCTCAGAAAGCTAAGGGGCTGCAAGATAGAAGTCTTTAATGTGTGAGAATCACAACTGCTGGTAAAGTCTTCCTGGTAGTCATGGATTTTGATAGCTCCTGTCCCACAGCCCTAGTGGCTTCCCAAAGTTGAAGAAGGAACATGGGAACTGCAAGATCTTTGGGATAGAAGTTGGAAATTCTCCTTTTCTGAAAAATCGCCCCCACAGCTGTCATCAAAATTATGCAGCAACCAGATTTCAGCTGGTCTGTTCAAACACAATCGATGCTGCAATGCCAGAACTGCCATATTTCCAGTACTGCAACTCACAAACTGTAATCTGTTTATATTGGCTGAACTCTGCAACATAGAAAGGAGAAAATCAGATAGAGCGTGTCATGTTGAAGCAGTTTGTGGCAACCACATCACCTCCGTCTCAGAACTGTTGTTGTAGCCCCAAATTCTCAGTGACGGGCCTTGGGTGGGTGGTGGGTATAAAGCCTTTCACATGTGCCAAACAAATTTACAGATGTCTTTATCCTGATCAGCAGTTAGCCTCAAATTGTGACGCTGAAATTAACCAGCTATTAGATGCAACTTCCTGGGAAATTTCACTGGCAAATGAAGGGAAGAATCCCTCTTCTGCCTGAGGACTGCTAATGATTTGACAGCCAAGTCCAACATAATTTGGTTTGCAAAGGCCTGCATCTCATGTTAAAAGTTAACCCCATGGCGAAATAAAATAAGAAAGAGATCATAATTTGCTCAACAAGATAGCACAAAATGGATACTAATTTTTCCTTTTGGAATTGCCCTTTGAAGCTTTATCGCAGACATTAAGGAAATAAAATAAAGAAAGGGGGGCTGACTCCCCCTTTTAGCGATAGTATATACTGCCCCATGGTGCTTAATGCACTCTCTGGGCGGTTCACAGAGTAATTAGCATTTTGACCTCAACTTGCTGGGTACTCATTTTACCTCAGAAGGCTGGAAGGCTGAGTCAACCTTGATCCCCATCAGAATTGAACCTACAATGTTTTGGCTGCAGTACAGCTGTTTAACCACTGCACCACCAGGGCTCGTGTATAATAAAGCCATACACAACCAACCCTGTGCCATCCAGAGTTGTAATATTTTTAGTTTTATACTTATTCCATATGCTTTATGTATTCCCAGGGCAGAAGACCCTGTCCTTAAATTATGAATGAAAATAAAGTTGTATTATCAAATGTGAATGCATACAGTTTAAGTTATAAAAGCGTGTCATAACACTTGGGTCTCCAATCAGACCTTTGCAGAGAAAGAAAGTTAAGCTGGAAACAGTTCCATGCCCAAAAAGAATTATTATCTTTAACTCCCTCCCCCCACTTCAATCCACACACAAATCTGCTTCTTTAAACAAATAAATGGCAACTTTACAGTGGGAAGGAGAAAGTGTCACAGTTTGAAAATGTTAGGTTGTGTTGTTTGGTTGTTTGGTTTAGGGAAAAAGAGCCCTCAATTAAAGGCAGGGGGAATTGTTTACTGCGGAAAGATGGATAGGCCATCTTTTTGGGACTTATAAGGGCCATGCATGTTCCAACCACCACATTATGGATGGCCTTTGTTGTTCGTGCATGGCCTTTGTTATGCTTGCTTAGATGCATCCACATGCATTTGGACAGGATTTATGCAAAGCCTAAATAAACTATAGCATGGGGCAGATTATAACAGCCTACAAACAAAGAACAATAAGATACCCAATACCCTTAGTAAAGGGTTTCTCAACCTGTGGCCTGAGGCACCATTTCATATGGCCCCTCACTGCCTCCACCACACCCAGAGATGCCATGTGGTGAAGGCAGTACAAAATGGCTGTCCGGCCCCTGAAGCTGTCTGAGCATGACCCGGGCCCCCGCTTAAAATGTTTGAGAACTCCTGTCTTAGTGTCTTAAAATTATACACAGTTTTTTTGGCAGTGTTATTTAGACTCTTAAATTCAGAGCCTTGATCTTAATCTGGACCTGCACACTCTTACTGTGCGTGTATGCACAGTCTACAATAATGTCATCAACATTGTAAAAAATGAGATACATAAAGGACTTCCTTCTGTGACAGAGGTATTACCTGGGAAGGTCTTTTTCCCCCAAAGAAATTCAAAAGAAAATTCTACTTTTCATATACATTGCCTGTTAAAGACCAGTCACAACAAACTAGCAAGAGAGGTAGAAAAATAACTGTCGTTTAATGACTGCTTAAGGCAGGAGCCTGTTTTGTCCCAGTTCCCAAAACTTATAACTCCCTTTCTCAACAGCAGGAATACTGACTTGGGCTTTTGAGAATTGAAGTCCAAGAAAACCTGGAGTGCCAAGGTTTGCCATCACTGCAATACCATCTACATAGCTTGATAGGTGACTGTGAAATCATGCATGGCCTCTCTTTAGCAAGAAGTGGTAGGTTTTGTCATTTGACACCCTTGACTTTTTGTGTCCTGGTCTTCCTTGCAGTTCAACCGCATTATTCTACATTGGGTCCAAACAATCTTTCTCCATCTAATATAAGACTTGTTCAGGCTTTCTGCTTATAGCCCAGCTCTGCCAACTGGATCCAGTGTGTTCGGAGAGAGCCATCTCATGCTTCACAGGAAGGGCATTGTTTACAGTTGGATGGGTATCTCCTTGAGGCCCTGATGCATATGTTGCTGGGATAACCACAGTGACAAAGAGACCTCTTGTTCAGCTCAGGAAATTATCATCCTTGAAGCTAGAGGAAAGATGTGGACCAGTAACCAGAGTGATAAAGTTTCAAGGCTTGAGATCAAAGCCCCTTCAGGGCCCCCCTACTAATCTACTTTTCTGGAGCCTTTAATAAGAGAAATCACCCTATAATTATTTCCCTTATGTAGGCCTTAGGTCCCTCTCCAACCAATGTAGTGAGCCATAAGTTCATTTTGGAACGCCCGCAAGCTGGAAAAGTGGCTTGGTTTGAAATGTCATAAAGAAGCTGTGCTGAATCTTGTTGTTCAGTAGGAGTAACCATGTGCTGTTCTCAGAAGGACTGTGTGTTGTCTTCTAATACACAAACTGGACCAGATTTTTGAATATCTAAACCTTACATACCAGGAAGCTTACTCTTTGGGAGAGAGAATCTTAGAGAAGTGGGTGTTAGAGAGAGCTTTAGAAATGTGTAGTGGCCAGAATCCTATAGGGGATTTTTGACCAGCATAAGTGCAGTTGTGAAAACAGCAATGAGCAATTGGCTTTAGTCACTGAATTGTCACTTAAACTCTTTGTATGGCTGCATGTGGGCTGAGGAATGTGAGAAACAACTACTTAATGAGCTGTAATTCATCTGTGTGATTCACACAGTTACATTTATAAAGACATAAATCCTGATAGGATTCTGGCCAGTATTTTTACATTGATCTATATTACATTTAAAAGTACTGTACGCAGTAGTGTAGTGTTGATTTCAACGACTTGAGGCATAAGCCAAATTTGCTGCCCCCATGGCCTGAAAAGTTTGGGCACCCCTGCACTAGTGGCAAGCACTCTGATTGCCCTCTCCTCCGTCTACTCTTGCTGCGCATCACGTCAGAACGTGCTAAAACTTTTGGTCTATCCAGCATAATAATTAACATAGCTATAACTCTCCCCAGGCATCATTGCTATTTCTCCTGACTATATATGCTTAAGATTATATTTTTAGATAACTTTTTCCTATGTAGTTAGTCAACACTTTACTAGGCAGGCAGATGGGCAATGACATAATTTATAGATTCAGTAGTTTGGCAACATTTCCCAGTTTCTTTTGCTCAGCTGATGGGGTTGCTTCGGTTTTCTACATCTCATCTGGTCCTGGAACACAACTAAACTTTAGCTGAGAGAAAGTTTTTCTTTGTAGCTCATTTTATTTGTGTCTGTAGCAGTGGTAAGATTTAAAAAATTCACTACCTCCTCTGTGGGTGTGGTATGGTGGGCGTGGCCAGGGGAAAGCCCTGTGTTGCACACAAATTAGGACTACAGGTACTTTATTTCAAAACTTGGATGTGTGGGGCCAGCCAGAATTTCTGCTACTGGTTCTGTCGAACTGGGGTGAACCTCCTGAATCCCCCCCACTGGTCTGTAGTCACTCTTATTTACAGGAAACTAATATAGATTTATCCTTCTCCCCAATACATACATATAGATCCCACCACCATCACCCTGCCCCAAGAACAAGGGGACAAGGAGTTTGCCTTTCCCTGGGATTGAAGAACATTAGATTACCGAGAACATGGTTGGCTGTTTTGAGTCTTGGTGAATATTTGGGTTTCTTTTGATAGGTGCCCACGCAATAGTTGTTCTTCAGTCTTGGATTTTTGTATCTCACCATCCACAAAGCACCACAAAGTATCCCATTATTTAACAGTGTTGGTTGTCAAACAGTTCATATTGGTCTTAATGTCCCATCTGACTCCTTGGTGAAGCCACAATGTTTGCAGAAAGGGCGGCATTGCCACAGCTGACGTCAACACACTGCAAGCCCGTGACCTGCTGCACGCTTGCTAGAGAACTCCAGTGCCAGCAGCTGGTAAAGAACAGAAGAAATGTGGATCAGCAGCCATAGGCAATGCCATACACGTATGGACATGCAGAGTGCCTGAGTTACATGCTTGCTAATTGTCGTCCCATTGAGACCATTTTTCAACAAACTGATGAAAAACCTCACAAAATACACACTCCCTATGAGCACAAGTGAAGATAGCCTTGCCCGTAGGACTGGTTCAACAGCAGCCCTGGCTTAATAGCTGTAAAACCAGATTCAAGTTATGATATGTAGGAGCTATATAATTAGGATTATATAATCGGGCAATCTTAAAATTCATTCTCCAGTGCCTTATTGATATACTGTACTGTATTTTGTTAATCCCCACACTATCACCTCCACATTCTCTACTTGCTGCAGTTGATGACACATATGTATAGGCTTACCTGTTCCTTGCTTTATCCTAATGATTAAACTGCACCAGCCTTGGGAAGTTACTGTGGCAACATAACATCATTAGTGCACTGGGACAGCAGTGCACATAGCAGTCCAGTGATGAAGAAATGAAGGGGGGGACACACACACACACACACACTACTCTCAAAAACAATTACCTCCTTGACTAAAGCCATCATTTTTGCTTCAGGTTCTACCATTTGTGGCCTGGAGATAAACTTAAAGTTTTGAGTGATCAGCAAGATCTGAAGGAACATTCTGCTCAAATTTAGGGGAATGTAGAATGGTAGAGTGCATTGAGTGTCCCTTCAGACCTTCATGCTCCAAATGCAAAGGTTAACGACAGAAAGAGCAAGCAAAATGGGGTTGTCTATCCTTTTCCAGGTTATTTTAGTGACTGTTACAAAGGTGCATCTTAATGGCTCAAATCTTGCTGCTTAGTGAACTAACCAACAACTAGAGTAGACCCTTTTCATATTTAATAGATGCATTCATAAAATTACCAAAGAAAACTTTAAGTGCACTCCAATTTGAGCCAAACATGACAAAAGTTTGATACTTCATGAAGCTGAAATAATAACTGAAGTGTTAAATTTGTTCTGCAAGCTCATGATTCTGTAAATGTGAGCTGGGTTTGGCAGGCTTTGTGATATGAAACTAGGCATTGTTCTGCCTTACATAACAGCTGAAGTAAACCTTGCAAACTGCTTGTGGCCCAGTTTCTGTTTTGGTTATCAGGTTCAAGGTGATTCACCTCCAATTTTCTTCCATTTACCTGACCAAAACAGATCAATCCAGGCAGGGGGTTGTTTATCACCAGGAGGAGGGAGGATTTGTCACGAGTGACTGACTGGTCAGTGAAGTTACACAGTGGCCTAGTTTTGAGTGTTGGCGGGTGTGAGAGAGACGACAGAAAGATGGATGAGAAAGGAGTTAGTTGGGCAGGTTTTCAGCTAGCTTGTGTGCTATAAAATAGATTATGTATTTAAATAGCAATAGCAATTACACTTATATACTGCCCCATAGCACTTAGTGCATTCTCTGGGTGGCATACAGGTAATTAGCATTTTGCCCCCAACATGATGGGCATTCATTTTACTGACCTTGGAAGGCTGAATCAACCTTGTCTTCCATCAGGATTGAACTCACAATGTTTTGGCTGCAGTACAGCAGTTTAAGCATTGTACCACCAGGGCTCTTATTGCACCATCAGGACTTAATACTCAGTAAGGACTAAGTTTATGCCAAATTACCAAGGTAGGCTCACCCTGTTCACAACACCTACCCAAATGCCATAGTGTATGAAAAAAATTCCAGGGATCAAGGACTTCTGGATGAGGCAGGCCATTTGGCCTGCTACCCAACCCAGAATGTTTTGGCATACAATGAGAAGGCAAGGCACCCCCTAGGGACTGGAGGGTTCAGTGCAAATCAGATCCACAGTAAAGATAAAAAGGATTTCACTGCCCAATCTGGAAAGAAAAGAAAGAAAGAAAGATCTTCTAATAAAAATGCTGCATGTCTTTCTTTTGCTGAAATACTTTCAGAAAAAAAGAAAAGAAAAACCAGGCTAATTTTTGGGTGCCCTTCCCCTCTAGAATCCTAAAGAAGTAGCTAGATTTATAAGACAAGAAACACAAAAGTTTCTTGGAGGCTACAGCTTCGGTCCATCTGACTGCAGATTGCAAATGAAATGCTGAATAGACTGTTATAAAAGGCGACCCAAACTTCAGGGGAAGGAAGCATAAAGAAAGTAATAATAGACCTACATGTAAAGGTTGGAGACCTTAGCTGAGTGGTGGCCTTTTATAAATGCATTACCATTAATGTTAATGCTGGGTTTGGGAGTGACGTGTTAATTATTGATTATAATTAAAAACTAAACTTTTACAAATAAAACAATAGTACTCTAGGATACCTTAAAAATAAATATTTGCAAATAGCTTCTCATACAAATTGTATTTCCTCACTAGACTGAAGAGAACTGTTTACTGCCAGATGGAGGGCTATGTAAGTTGGGCATGTATGTATGCAAAATATGGCAAATCTGAAAAAGTCTATGGAACTGTAGGAAGCATAGTTGAAAAACAAATAATTTCTAAAATGTTCTATACAGTATTTGACATAGGAGATACAGTATAGGTACCAAATTGTATTATATATCTGTATTATTATTCTGTATTGTGTTATATATCCGCTTTATTATTTGTATTAGTATTTATATATGATTGTAAGCCGCCCTGAGTCGGGTCCTCCTGATTTGGCAGCCTATAAATCAAATTATTAAATTAAATTAAATTAAATTAAATAAGATACAATTAGCATACAATAATAGAAATAAACCACAGTATCAAGGACATCACATAAGTCAAAACATCACAAATCAACTACCATCATAAAATATTTCAAAAAGTCTTAAGGATCTGTGATATTTCACATTAGGTGAGTGGAAACATCTGCCCCCCAGGCATGGGCTGGGCCACCAGGGCAGAGGGTTTCATCCTGGTGCACCCTTGCCCAGTCTGGTGCCCTGGGGTGCAAATAATAATTTTGTTATTATTTTAACTGCCCATTGCTCCAGGCTCCCTCCTTCAGTTTGGAGCAATGGTGTATTCTAAAGTGCAGCACACCGGACAGAGTAAGCAAAGGACAGAGACCAAACGGTTTCTGGGGGCAGCCTTCTCCCCTGCCCCTTGGTCGCCACCCCTCACCCCTGTCCAGCACCCTCCCATGGTGCCCAGCACACCCCTGCTGCTCCCTACCCACAAACACACACTGAAAGCCTCAGCATTTATGCTAAATTGGGCTGATAGGGTTGAACTCTTTTCTACTACCTATCTTATTCTAAGACATCAGAAAGTGTGAAATCTTCCTATGATGTAACAGGAAGGGCTGTGATCTTTTCCATGCTTGCCGCCCCCTGCCCCTGCCCCCCCCTGGGCTACCATTTTAGGCTGACCTAATTCCAAGGCTAACCTAATTGCAAATCAAATCACTGGAGACTTGGTTGCTTCTTTTTTTCCCCTAACCTACCTGTCAGACAGGTGTATCTGGCTACTTGCCAGTTTAGTCTTCAAGTCATTTACCAGAAGGAAGGATGTAAATAGAGAGAAAAGGTCAGGCCCAATGCCAGGAAACAAGGTTGGGGGAAAAGAGTTGAACCACCTTACGTTTATTTTGCCTTCTGAGAAAGAAATCTACATCTGAACCTTATTTGTCCATCAAACCATTGCTCACACAAATAAGAAGGGGGGGGGGATATAGTTGTTGATGGCCAGTCTTCAAACCTTGGCTTTTTGCCAAGATGTGTACCCCCACTCTACCTAAAATGGCCATTGAGATTAAAAATGTCCGTGGTGGAATAAGAACAGTTGCTTGGAGGATGGCTTTGCATACATTTTGGAAGCAGAAAGTTTTAATCATTAACTTTGAAATAGGCTGTCTAAAATTATTGTAGGAGCAAAGTGTCTGGTTGATGACAAAGGTGAATTGGAAAAGAGTTCCCATCTTATTTATTTTTTTACGTAAGGGAGAGGGCAATTCATCTGGTCTCTCCTTAAAGAATATATGGACCTCCTGAGACTTTCAAGTGTTGGATTATCCCAGTTCACCCCAACTTAAAAGGTTTTTTTTTTAATTAAATAAATTAGGCTTCAAACTTATGTATATTTGCCTAGCAATTAGCCCCAATGAACACATTGAGCTTATATTTAAATAAGTATGCAGGGCATTACACTGCTATTGTAGCATGGAAGTTTTATATTACAAGCTTATTTCATGTTCCTAATGACATAGTTGGTGTGAAGGGATCATTTTAAACATTTCCTTAGGACATTTTCAGTTATAATTTGGAAACAGGTTCCTGTTTTACCTGTAGACCTGAACTTTTCTATCCCTCTGGGGTATTTGGGATAGTTTCAGCTAGACGCTAGAGACAGAAACTTCAGTAGCATGATTCAAAAGGGACTTCCAGGTTTTGTACATGCTCAGAACATGATTGCTTTATTTAGGACCAGAAGGGAATTTTGCATATCCACTTGTGTGTGACCCATTCATTTGAGTCTTTCCACTTTCCCTGTGGCATATAGTTTGCTTAGGTCAAGGATGGCCAACTTTAGCACTCCAGGTGTTCTCAGACTTCAATTCCCAGAATCCCAAGTCAGCACTCTCGCTGATTAGGGCTTCTGGGAATTGAAATTCAAGAACATTTGGAGCACCAAAGCTGGCCATTCCTGACTTAGGTGCATCAGCCCTTTGTACTATCTTACACAGTGCATTACTTAGTGCATTCCCCTCACTAGGTAAGAGCCTTGTCGAGGTGCAGGGACTTGAGCGGTCTAACTAGGTAGTATCACCTGTGATGGGCAGCAGCCAGTTCGCACCAGTTTGCCAGAACTGGTAGTAGCTTTTCCCAGTGTCCCAGAGAACTGATAGCAGCTTTTAAGGGGAACCACCTCGGGAGCTTACCTTTTTGCTGGTTCCCCCACTGTGCATGCGCACCTACAGTGCTCGGCATACATGTGTGCCTACAGCGCTTAGCATGCATGCACACCTACAGTGCTTGGCGCGCATGCGTGCCTACAGCGCTCTGCCTGCCAAGCCAAGCAGCCATCCGTTGCTTGGAGTGTGGCAGCGCAGAGTGTTGGGCGGCCATGCACAGCCACGGAGGAATTGGTGGCTGCTGCTGAGGCCCTCGGTGGCCTCCTTGCTGTCCTCCCAAGTAGGGAGGAGGAAGACAGCTGCTAGCCTGAAGCTCCCTACAGCCTGCTCCCCAGGATAAGTGACTAGCCTTTGGGTGTGGGGTGGGTGGGTATATTTTAATGTATATTTTAATGTGTATTTTTATGTGTTTTGTGTGTATTTAATTTGTATTTATATGTGTTTTTATGTCTATTTAATGTGTATTTATTTTTAATGTGTATTTTCATGTGTTTTATGTGTAGTGTATTTAATTTGTATTTTTATGTGTTTTTATGTCTATTTAATCTGTATTTAATCTGTATTTATTTTTAATGTGTGGTTTTAGGGTGTCAGAGAGCCCGAAATGGGGCAAAAACGGGAGGTGTCCCCCCCCCCATTTCAGGCTCTTCAGCACCCCTGCCGATTCCAGGGAGGTTGGGGGACCTGATCCACACTGTTCCCGATGTTCCCTGACCTCCCTGGCCGGTGCAGTCAGTCAAAACGTTGGGATTGAGTGCCCATCTCTGTCCCAGCTCTTGGAGACATGAAAGGAATCTCATTTGGGCATTCCCTGAGCAGAGTTTCTTCCGCAAAAGTCCTTTCAACTCAGAATAATTTCTGACACGAAATTATTATTATATGAAGTCTGTTTCAATTCTAGTGATCCACAGTATGCATAAAGCTTTCCTCCAAAACCACCTTTGGATTATTTTTTCTTTGCAGAGGGAACGAGAATGGGAAGAAGGGGGGACACAAGCTATCAAAATGAGTTCCTGCCTAATGAGTAAAAAGGCTGGCGAACCTCTGGTGTGGCAGCTTGTTATTTTGCTTGCAAATAGCAAAGACTTAATTTGTTGTTGTTTTTCAGTTGCACAGTCAAGTCTGACCCTTCGTGACCCTGTGGACCACTGCACACCAGTCACCCCTACCCCCCCCCATCCTCCTCAACCCACCCAGCTCTGTCCCCATTGCATCTACAATACCATCTAGTCATCTCATTCTCTGTGGCCGCTTCCTTCTTTTGCCCTTGACCTTTCTCAGTATCAAGGCTTTCTCAAGTGAATCCTCTCTTTTCATTTGATGTCCAGAGTACTTTAGCTTCATCTTCACTATTTGACCTTCCACGGAGCAGTCAGGGTTGATTTCTTTTAAGATAGACCTATTTGTTCTCTTTGCTGTCCAGGGTACTCTCAAAATTCTCCTCCAACATCACATTTCAAAGGCATCTATTCTTCTGCACTCAGCTTTCTTTATGGTCCAACTCTCACAACCATACATTACTACTGGAAATACCATTGCTTTGACTATGCATTCGTTTGTTTGCAAGTTGATGTCTCTACTTTTAATTATGTTCTCATAGCTTGTCTCCCAAGAATTAGTCACCTTTTTATTTCATGGCTGCAATCACCATCTGCAGTGATCTTGGATCCTAAGACAGTAAATTCTGTCACTGCTTCTACTTCTTCCCCATCTATTTTCCAGGGAGTGATAGGGCCAGCCAAAACAACACAAAGGCTATTTATGTTCCCCTCCTACCAAATGCTTACTTTATTTCTTTTTTTTAAATCTTGCCACAGGAGACTTAGCTAAATATGCAAGTATCACCCCATTCATCATCAGTCATTCATCTGCATAATCTGCTCATACAGACCTGGTCTAACTCCACCTCACAAGGTTAAGTGTTCAGTGAGTCACTAAAAAAGACTGTTGTGGAGAGCTGGATCAGATAGTTATCATATGGTAACTTAAGAGAGAGAAGGAAAAACCCAGGGGAAGTTTACTTTCACTTTCTCATCACTTAAGCCATCAAACAAACAAATCTAAAACTCTGCGAAGGTAGGGAAACAATTGATTATTGTTCTTTGCTAGGATGGGACTATAAGAAGACGAGACCAGTTTCCTAGTTGTCAGATCGTGTGCACAGCTTTGGACAAGTTTCATTTTAAAACTATAATTCCAAATCCCCCAGCTAGGATTGCAATCAAAATACTGTATAACCTTTCCTAACTCTAATGCATGCATGCATACAGTGGTAGGCTCCAAAAAAAATTTACTACCACGCTGTGGGTGTGGTATGGTGGGCATGGCCAGGGGGAAAGCCCTGCATTGCACCCAAATTAGGACTACTTTATTTTAAAACTTGGATGGGCAGTGCAAGCCAGAATTTCTGCTACTGGTTTTGGCAAACTGGTGCAAACCTGCTGATGCCCACCACTGCATGTATATCTGTGTGCTTGTAAGTGTGTAAGTGAACAGCCCATAGGGTTCCCATCTCTTAGCAAAGTCTCTAACAGCTACCTAACAGAGTCAACACAAAACATGGCTATCTGGTCCATTCATTCAAATACAGTTTGAGACTGGACAGTGTCTTTACTTAATCTCTTAAAACGATATAATGAAAACAAGCTTCTGGATTCATCAAAAGCTCTCATCTGCTAAAGAGAGTATAAGGCTTCAGGTGAAAACAAAAGCTTAAAAAACTGGGCCATTTACACCATGTATGGGTGTTAAAGCTGGATAGTAAAGAAAGCTGACAAAAAAGGATTCATTTGGAATATGGTGCTGGAGGAGAGCTTTATGGATGCCCTGGACTGTCAAAAAGATAAACTAGTAGCTCCTAGAGCAAGTGAAGACTGAACTGTCTCTGGAAGGCAAAAAATGTCAGAACCCACCTGATCAGAAAGTAACATCCCACAAAGCAAATAGTTTCCAGACATGACCCTCCCTAGGACATACAGTAATACTTTGGATAACACTAAGACTTGGTTCCACAAGTCTTGGTGTTATCCGATTTTTAGTGTTATCCGATGCATGTTAAAATCTTATGGGATGGATCGGATAATGTTAAAGCTCCATAGAGATACATTAACATTATTCAATCCAATTCTCCTTCCCAGATTACTTAAAGTTATGCGATTTTAACATTATTCGAGGTAAACATTATCCAAGGTATTACTGTACTTCCATGAATAATACCCTCCACCAACCACATCCAGAGCACTTTAGTTCATTGCCAGCAGTGTCATCCCATTGTCTTCCTTTCAGCTCCCAGAATTTAAGACAGTTTAGAAGAAGAATTACATTTCCCCTATCAACACAGCATAGGGCATGTTTATGGTCCAGTGGAAAGAAAAGAACTTCCAGTTACACCCTGTGGGACTGCAGTGGCTTAGTGGTTAAGATGCTGAACTTCATGACTGGAAGGTCGGCAGGTCAAGTCCCATGATGCTCCCATCTCTATCCCAGCTCTTGACAACATAGCAGTTTGAAAGCAAGAAATTGCAAGTAGATGAATAGGTATTACTTTGTCCTGCCTGCCACATGTCCACAGAAATGTGGACAGCACTGGCTCTTTGGCTATAAACAAAGATGAGCACTGAACTCTAGGGTCAGATACAACTAGCTTTAGATCAAGGGTGACCTTACACCCTGCACACTTAACAAGCAAGTAATTTTACCTGCATCCTTTTGGAATAACTATTCCAGCCAGTCTGCAAGATTGCTCCATAAAAGCATGGGCTGCTACTACCACATACTGTATATCACAATTATGTACTTCAGTAAAAGTACATTGGACATCAAATGAGTAGAGAAGATTCACTTGAGAAAGCATTGATGCTGGGAAAGGTGGAGGGCAAAAAGAAAGGGACGGCCAAAAATGAGATGACTAGATGGTATTCTAAATGCAATGGACACAAAGCTGGGTGGGCTGAGGAGGATGGTGGAAGACAGAAGTGCCTGGCAGGCAATGGTCCATAGGGTTGCAAAGGGTCGGAATTGACTGTGTGACTGTACAACAACAACAAAAAGCTTTGGCTTTTGCCATTTAAATTACAAACATTTAAATTACAAACATGTGCAAAATATGGAGTTTTTGCATGAATCAAGAGAAAGACATTATTATCTTTACCATACCAGGTCACTTGGAAGGCAAGAAGACCATATCAGATTTTGCAAAATGGAGTGTGGGGTTGTTTTTTTGTTTGTTTTGGTAGCCCAAACATTGCCTGGAGGGCAATGGTCCATGGGGGTCGCAAAGGATATGAATCGGCTGTGCAACTGAACAACAAACAAACAAACAGATAATCTTTCCAATATATTTACCCTACTACCATTGTGAAATAAATATAAGCTGCAGTTCAAAGGGAAACTACCAAAATGAAGCCACCTTTTGGTTAATTCATTCTGTAGTTCTTACAGTAAAAAGAGCCCTAGATAGATGGTGGAAGAAACACTCAACGTTGTTAAGTACAAACAAGAAGCAAAAGTAAAAGGTGACGGAAATAGGATCAGAACTATAATGCAGTTTTTCACCAACTGTCATGAAGAGAGAAAAAGAACTACTGTATTGCAATAACTAGAATAAAGAAATAGAAAGCAACAAAAGGGGGAAACAAGAGATCTTTTCAAAAATATCCAGGAAATCAAAGGGAAATTTAAACTTAGATTAGGAATGTTGAAAGATTGTCAGGGAAGCACACTATCTGATGAGGAGAAAATTTTTAAAAAGGTGGGAAGAGTATACTTGATCCACGAAAGCTAACAATAAAAATAAAGCGGTTAGTCTTTAAAGTGCTACAGTGTTTTTTATTTTATTTTTATTTTATTTATTTTGTTTTGTTTTCTGATATGCCTGAACCACAGACTAACACTGCTACTATTCCCAAAAATATTAAAGATCTGTGTAGTAGAAATAAAAGAGTGAAATATTCCTTTGAAGAGGAATGTTATGATTGAGATCCTGCAGTTCAAGATAGTTAAAGTGAAAGCTGCTTTAAAAACATGGATGAAATAAATCATCAATGGTTGAAGGGATATTTAAAAAACTATTTTGGTCACAGAGACTGAATGTGTCAAGTCAAGTGTCAATAAATATGGAAAAGAAAATAATGGCCCACAGACTGGAAACATTCAATCTATATTCCAAACCCCCAGAAAGCAGACTTCAAGGAGTGAGTGTAGTAACTACACGACAATTACTCTAATTTCCCATACAATACATGCAAAGTAACAAGTAACAAGAGTGTGAAATGCTGATAGTCTAGCTGGATTCAGAAAAAAATATGAGGCACTAGAGATCATATGAAAAATGTCTATTGGCTACTGGAACACACCAAAGAATTTCAAAAGTACTGTAGATCAGTCTATGCTTTATAGATTACAGCAAAGATTTTGACTGTATGAATCTTAAGAAACTATGGGCTGTTTTGAAAGAAATTGACATGATTCAGCACTTAATTGTCCTGAAGTGTAACTTGAAGCTGTAATTAAGACAGAATATACAGGGAGAGAAAGATTTTGTACAGGCAGAAATGTCAGACAAGGGTGCATTTTATCTCTTTACATGCTCAATCTGTATGCAGAACACATCATATGTAAAGCCCAACTAG
The DNA here is from genome assembly GCA_030440675.1 of Furcifer pardalis. Taxonomy (NCBI): domain Eukaryota; kingdom Metazoa; phylum Chordata; class Lepidosauria; order Squamata; family Chamaeleonidae; genus Furcifer; species Furcifer pardalis. The sequence continues at coordinate 233,287,667 of CP126891.1, read as the reverse complement.
ATTCAGATGAAAAAGGAGTGGAAATTTGCAGAAGAAATGTGAATAATTTAAGACATGAAGATGACACCATTTTGCTGCCAGAAAGCAGCATTGAGTTGAAATGACTTTTAGTTAAAATGAAAGAAGAAAGAGTCAAAGCAGGTCTGTAGTGGAACATTAAGAAGACAAAAATCACGAGTACAGAAGAACTAAATAACTTCAAATTGACAATGAATGAAACAAAACAGAGAACAAATATTATACAGTACTGTATCTTCGTTCAATCATCAATCCAAATGGAGACTGTAACCAAGAAATTAGAAGAATTTCAGCTGAGACTCTGAAAGGCATCAATGAAGGAATTATAAAGGTCATCATATGTAAGGATGTATCACTGTAGATCAGGGGTGCCCAAACTTTTTGGGCCACAGGCTGGTCACATGGTTCAGGGTCACTATGGCCTATGGGCCGGATGCCAATTCATCCAGCCCATGAAGCCCTTGTCGCTCCTGGAAGTGGAAGTAAAATGCACCCATATGGGTGCATTTTATTTCTGCTTCCAGGAGCGACTAGGGCTTTGTGGGCCGGATGAATTGGCATCGGGGGTCACATCTGGCCCTGGGCTGTAGTTTGGGCATCCCTGCTGTAGATCAAGACCAAAATCATCCACACTCATATATTCCCAATCACTGTGTAAGGGTGTGAAAGCTGGACAGTAGAGAAAGCTGGCAGTAAAAAGAGTTGATTAATTTGAAATATGGTCCTGGAAGAGTGCTTTGAGGATACCCTGGATGGCCACAAAGACAAACAAATGAGCCCTAAAACAAACCAAGCAATAGTTCCTTTTAATGAGTCAATCAACCTCATACTTGTTCTTCCATTTTTTTCCTGCTTCTTTCCACTTTTCCTAGCAAGGAAGTAGGTAGGGAAGCTTTCATGAAATCCATAAGTGCCACCTCATATCCCCACCAAATTTGACCCCCATGATATTAACTGTTGTTGTTGTTTAGTCGCACAGTCGATTCCGACCCTTTGCAACCCTGTGGACCATTGCCCGCCATGCACCTCTGTCCTCGCCCTGCTCTGTACCTATTGCATCTACAATACCTTCTAGCCATCTCACTTTGGGCCGCCCCCTTCTTCTTTTGCCCTCTTCCTTTCCCAGCATCAAGGCTTTCTCAAGTGAATCTTCTCATTTGGTGTCCAAAGTACTTTAGCTTCATCTTTACTATTTGACCTGTAGCCTCCTTTAAAAAAATACAGTATGGGGTTGGTAACAATAAGTAGCATCACTCCCTGCCCCCCGCCCCCATGTGAGTCCTAATCTGTTTCTTGTGATCTCCCAGCTATCCTGAGGCAAACAGTTTGTCTGCAATTTCCATTTGCTAGGCATTTATTATGTAACTGCAGCAGTTAAGGTGGTTTCTCAGTGATGTGTTTACTCATCCATTTTAGAGCCAGAAGGAGATGGAGCAATACCAAATCCTTTATGGGCCGCACCCTTCTTCGGGTCAGGTGGGGTACAGGGCTCAGACTTGTCTGCTTTAAGGCTCTGAAAGAATCAAACTGCTGAGAGAAACTGGTAAAATTCCATTTATCTCTCCTGGAGGCATCACTGACAAAAGCCAAATCAATTCAGGCGGGAGTGTTTTTGGTGTTTTATGTTCATATATCTGCATATGATTTTTCAGGGGCTCGTTGGTAGTAAACATGGCAACACAACCTGAACTAAATGTTTTGTGAAAACATTCTGTAAGCTCTGTTGTCCCCACCCAGGGCAAAGGTGACAGGAGGGCCATCATTGATCATAGTGTACATGGACTCCAGGCTGCCAGAACTACTCAAACTAGAGTTTATTAGTTGCAGCATTACCCAAACTATGCTCCGCAGAACACCTGTGGACTTCAATTCCCAGAAGCCTAAGTCAGTACATTGGCTGATCAGTGCTTTGGGGAATTGGCTTAGGTTTCTGGGAATTGAAGTCCAAAAACCAAAGGCTGAGAAATACTGGATTAGGGTAGTGGGTACAAAGAATCAAAGGATGCAGGTTACACCCCATTCCCATAGTTTACCAGGGAGTTGAGTAACAGCCATCATGACACTGCTGTACTACAGCCCAAACTCTGCTAACATTGTGAGTTCAGTCCTGGCTAGATCTCAAGGTTGACTCAGCCTTCCATCCTTCTGAGGCAGGTAAGCACTATGAGGTGATATATAAGTGTAATTGCTATTGCTATTTCTACCACTAGTCCTTGAGTAAGTACAGACTCTTCCAACCCCCAGTTTCCATTACTTGGTGTGTGCTGCTCACAGTCTGTGGAAGGTGCAGGGTCTTTAACACAGCCCAGATCTGTCCTATGTCCTTAAGAGAGGGCTTGTAATACTGGCTGCTCACCAAAGGGCAGGGCTCACCACTCCCCCCCCCCCCCCGGTTACCTATCATGTTCCTTTCAGCATTTATGCTTCCAGTGCCTTTGTTGTGTTTGGGGGGCGGGGCTGGGGGTGCCCTGCTGGGTGCTGAGATTTTCACAGAGCCAGCACTGGCATTGGTGAAGTTGTCAGGCTGAAAATGAGGATTCCTCATGCTCTCATGCTGCAGTGGTTAAACTGCTGTACTGCAGCAAAAAAAAAACACCAAACAAACTGCTGACATTGTGAGTTTGATCATGATGGAGCGCAAGATTGTCCATCCTTCCAAGGCCGGTAAAATGAATACCCAACAAGTTTGGGGCAAAAAAATGCTAATTGCCAAGACCACCAAGAGAGTGCAATAAGCACTATGAGGCATTATATAAGTGTAATTGCTATTGATGTTGTTCTCCCTGTGTTCTCTTTTCTTGGCCACCGAGACCTCCACCCAGACTCCTGTCCTGGTCATCTGAGTATGAAGATAGTCCAGATCACTCCTCAGCCTTGCCCCATTTCTTACCACCTGAATCTGACCTCCCTTTTCTTCCCACTCTTCTCATTGTCTTCTTTCCACCCTGGGACCTGACCTCTGTCCCCTTACTCAGGTGGCCCACATCATCTCCTTTCTCCTTGCTTCCTCCTGCCAGCTGTCCTCCCTTCATGTGCTCTACTGGGGCCTTGGAGTTATGATTTCCTCTGGAGATGTGGGGCAAGGGTAAATGATCCAATAAGGGTGCCCATACGGACTCCATCGCACATTCCAATATCCTCTTAAATTAGAGGTCTTACCAGTGACTGCCTGCCTACCCCAGTGGGTCAATGGAGACACATTGCTTAAATCTGAGAAATTACAAGTTTTATTTGGGTGTTTTCAATGGCTTTGTTAAAGTTATCCCAATTAGGTGAAGCAAGAATATTTATATGTTACTTAAGCAGAAAGAGGGCAATTGTGCATTACTGTAATTTGTATTAAGGAGATCTCACCTGGCTTGTGACTATGGATAGTTACTGCCATCTGGTCCAATCTGGTGACCCTTCAGTATGCTGGCTATGACTCTGGAGATAATGGGTGTTATAGTTCAGCACATTTAGAGGCTACTTGACCGGAGAAGCCTGTAGTGGTTCATACACTTTGGTCCGACAGATGTTTTGGACTTCAAATCCCAGGCATTAGCCATGCCAGATTGACTTTTGTACCTAAACAAACATTAAGAATCACTGGAGTGTAAAGTGCTAGACTCAATAAACAAATGAATAGTCTAGCCTAGTATTTCAGGCAGCTTCCTTTGTTTTTCACTGACAGTCCCTACATCTTATGCTGTTCCAATCAATACTCAACCTCCTCATTCTGTGTTATCAGGACAATCCAGTACAAAGAACCACCCTGTTGAGTTTGGGCCCTGGGCTCTAAGAATGGAATGAAGCATTTCTGATTCCTGTGTCATTCAATTCTGATTGAGCTGAGCATACGCAGACAGCTTTAACCAACAATTCACAAGTCTGCCAGTGGCCTACCTCAAATTAAGACCACAGACCACAATTCACACCCCATTTATCCATGAATAATGCATCATGGGCTTCCCATTGGATCTGTACGCTGCACTGGGGTGTCTCCCTAAAGACATGCCTTAGCCAGAAAATGGTTGAGGAGTTGGCAGTAGCGTGATAAACTGTGTTGGGAAATTCCATTGCACATATCAAAGTGGCTCATTTGTTCAGACTTTACCAGGCCATGAACAGATGCAGGGAAACATTCAGAAAAATCAATTTAATGAATGTGAAAGATTAAACAATAGAGAAATGGTCCCATGTCTTAGGAACTATTGAGAGATGGATAAAGGTGCAAGTACTGTACAGGCAAACTCCAAGGCCACAAATGGCTATCCACATATGTTAGGTGGTTATGCAATTGGCATGATCTTCAGAGTGTCTTCCTGGCTTGCTTTCATGCCCTTCAGATTGCCTTTGGGTCTTTCTGTTCCACATGATAAACACCAGGGTGCTTCCCCCGCATGAAGGCAATCGCTGCATGTTTGTTTAATGACCAAACAAAGCATTGTTACACTAGAGGAGTTCCTGGCAGGGGTAATTTTTGTGTGACTATAGAGACGAGCCAACTGCCACCTCTTCTAGTTTATTATGTTACCCATATAATTACAGAGGGTGTTACTGGTCTGTGGGAGCTGAATCTGGGCATGGCTTAACTAACAGTGCTTTCAAGAAGAACATAGGGATACAAAAAGAGAAAAGGCCCCTTGACAATTTTTAAAAAGCGAATACTTAGTATCTTTTAATGTGCCCTCAAGGTGTAGAAGAGAAACAAAAGGTGAATGGTTTCTTTCTTTTAATTGATATATGGGTGAAGTCTAAAGCTAAGTGATAACTGTTTTGGACACAAGGTTGCTATTATTGCATTCAACATGTGTTACATGTTAATAACCAATGCAATCTTGGCTGATTAATATAACATCTATCTCAGGGATTCTCAACCTGTGGCCCACTGGCAAGATGCGGCTCACAGCACCATTTCAAGTTGCTCACCACCACCTCCACCATACCCAGAAGTGCCATATGGTGAAGGAAGGGCAAAAAGGCTCTGGCCCCTCGAAGCTGTCTGAGGGAGCATGACCCAGCCCCCACCTTAAAAAGGTTGAGAACTCCTGATCTACTTGATCTTTGGTTTGGTAGACCCTCAAAGTAGTCTGAGCATAATGCAGAACATTTAACACCATGCCAGTATCCTCAGCATTACATATAAAAGATTTTTCCTGTGGGGTTTTTTTTTTTTTGGGGGGGGGGGAGAACCGCAAATGTTGTCTCTCAAGCCCATCACTTTCACAGGCATGATTGTGAGGACACAAGAGAAGGCTTTATAAGAGGCTGCTCTCAGGTTATCAACCCCCCTCCCTTTCAATTGACCACATTTCCCCCCCTTCCTGCTATTCTTCCAATCAGGAAGCAAACACTTGTTTAAAAGTAAAGTTTTAGTAACTGAACTGGGCAATTGGAAAAGGGGACTTATGGCAGGATGGTTTGCCTCATATTGCTTATTCATACACATGTCTTTGTGTGTTATTTTAAGATTTGTGGTCTTTTTAGAATTCTTGTACATTTTATTATAGTCTTACTCTGTTTTTAAAAATCATTTGTGACCTGCCTGGATTTTCTGCACTGGAAGAAATAAAAGTAAAGGAAATAAATAAATAACATGATTTTTTAAAAAGATTGTGTTATAAGATTCAGAATTTTTCTAATCCCAGTTCACCCTCTTTTTGCACAACAAAAAATACAGCATGTTACATTAAAACATGCTGTCCTCATTCCTCTGCAACTGGCTTTCTACATCTGATGCCCCAGATGTGTTGCCTTACAACTCCCATCATCCTGTTTTGGGATTGGTCAAATTTTCTAGGGTGGCACAAAGTTACAAGCTCATAGCCTCCTCACTTTGCCCCATGTCTATGAATGTGTCTAATGTAGGAAGGAAGGTGACATTTCTCTTAGGGATCTGATGTTCATAAGGAGTCAGGGAGGACACACACAACTTCTTTCTTCCATCAGTCTTTCTTCAGTCTTCCTCATATATTGGCAAAGGTGGAGCAGGGAAGGCAAAATATTACAGCAAATTTATTTTAGTGTGAGTTTTGGTTTATCAAGATCCTCTTCTCCAAACACAAGAAATTGTACATATGCGTATTTATTCTACAGGAGTTAAATTTGTGTCTGGATGAGATTTCAGATAATAGATAAAGTGACAATGGTTTATTAACACAGGAACAGGACTACAAAAGTGTTAATCAGTAGATCCTAACCAGATTGATAAACTAGGTAAACTTTGCTGTCAGGAAGTCTATCTAGTTTATCACCTTAGCAGGAATGCAAAGAGTTATACAGTAATGGGATAGAGGTCAGAGTCTGTAAAGGGAGATAACAATTTAATACCCATAAGATATTACAGAAGTCTGGTTGTTGGAACATGTAGTGCTAAGAAATCTTGCTCTCTTTTTCTGTCTTTCCTATCAACCTCAGTTGGTCCCATTTCTAGAGTGGTCGTGGATATGTTACAATATGTTACATCATGTTTACCGTGTCTAGAATCTGAAGCTGATTTGTAGCTCAGTCTTTTTACCATTATGACACCCTTGGACCACTCTCACTCCTTAGTTTAATCGTTCAGCAAGCAGACTTCAAGATAGTGCAATCTGGTTTTTGAGTACTGTTACTAGCTGCAGCTTCTCAGAAACTGCCACAAAGAGAACTACAGTATTACATTACCCAGAGCAAGAAAACAGAGGAGAATAATAAAAAGTGAAAAATAAGAGATCTCTTCTAGAAGATCCAGAATATCAAAAAGAAATTTAAAGTTAGATTAGGAATGCTGAAAGACCAACTATCTGATCAGGAGAAAATAAAGAGGTGGAAAAAGTATACTGAAGATCTGTACAAAAGAGGTAAAAGGATGACAGGTTCCTTTGATGAGGAATCCTATGATCTAGAACTTGCAATTCTAGAAAGTGAGGTGAAAGCTAATCTGAAAGCAATGGGAAGAAACAAATCACCAAGGATAGATAGGCTATTGATAGAACTATTTCAAGCCACTCTGTCAAAATACTATGAAGAATATGCCAATAAATATGGAAAAGAAAACAGTGCCCATCAGACTGAAAATTGTCAATATATATTCCGGTTCCCAAGAAAAAAAATGCCAATGAGTGCAGTAACTATAGAACAATTGCTCTAATGTCTCATGCAAGCAAAGTAATGCTCAAGGTGTTGCAACAAGGGCTCTATCAATGCTGATCAATTATTCAGAGACTGTGCAAAAGATCTTGATATACTTCTACCTACCCATGGCCTAATCTGTTTTAGGGTACTGTTGTAAAGGAGAAAGGGTGGGGGGCATATATGTTGCCTTGAGAAGGAAGGAGACTCAAAATTTGCAACAATAAATACCCAATTAGCTATGTATAATTTGACAGACTTAGGCCTGCTACAGTGGCAACAATTGGTGGAGCTAGGCCTGCCATAGAGCAGAGAGCAGGTTGTCCTTGCTCAAAAGCCAGTTGTATCTGACTATAGGGTTCGGTGCTCATCTCTGTTTGCAGCCAAAGAGCCAGTGCTGTCTGCATCTGCAGACTTTTCTGTGGACATGTGGCAGGCATGACTAGACACAGAACCAGGGCTGTAGTCAGGATTCTAGATTTGGGTGGGTGAAAAATTTTTCAGGGGGGGGCAAAAAAATTTTCAGGAGAGGCAACAATGTCACACTCACATATATAACATTGGCATCATGGGGTGAGGTGGAGGTGTGTGGACTGTTAGCTCAGGAGGGTTTTCGCCCCCTGCCCCCCCCCCGACTATGGCCCTGCACAGAACGCTGTTTACCATACCAAAATGGTGCCTATTTATCTACACTACTTGCAATTTCTTGCTGTTGAACTTCTAGGCTGGCAGGAGCTGGTACAAAGACGGGAGCTCACTCGGGTATCAAACTGCTGACCTACTGACTTTCCAGTCATCAAGTCCAGCATCTTAACCACTAAGCCACCACAGTCCCCAGCAGAGAGTAAAGGAACCGAATTTTCAGATACTGTACAGGACTACAGTGGCAAGTGATATGCAGATAAAGAGTCCATCCACTTCACTGGGCCAGACCTGGCAATTTCCAAACATTCCTAATAAGGCAGTCTCTAGTATGCTAAAAATGTCTGGATGCCTGTAAGGGAAGAATATCCATTAGGATTGTGCAAGTAATAATCTAATTTTCTACAACAATCAAACAGTGTGAGTTTACCACCTGATGTTCTTCCAGGGGAGAAATCCCAAATATGGCAATCATGACTAGCAAGTGAAAGTAAAACCTGTTCTTTGAAAAGTCTTTTAAAAAGATCCTTGATGCTAGGTTATCCCCCTCCCCAGAGTTTTGATATCTAAGGCATAGTTATGCCACTTGGTCTGTTTTAAGGTAATGACAGCAACTGAAAGTGATTCACATACGTTTTCATGGTTCAGAATAATGAACCAATGTTCACTGTGGAATTGCACCAGGCCCATGCTTGATACAGGGAGCTGTAGTAAAGGTAAAGGTCACCCCTGCTTGAAAGCCAGTCATATCCGACTCTAGGGTTCAGTGCTCATCTCTGTTTATAGCCAAAGAGCTAGAGCTGTCTGCTTCTGCAGACATTTCCATGGACATGTGGCAGGCATGACTGTACACCGAAGTGCATGGAATGCCATTTACAGTACCTTTCCCATCAAAGTAGTACCTATTTATCTACTTGCAATTTCTTGATTTCAAACTGCTAGGTTGGCAGAAACTGGGACTGGGATGAAAGCTCACTCCATCATGCGGCACTCAGGTCTCGAACTGCTGACCTGTCGACCTTCCAGTTATCAAGTTCAGCATCTTAACCACTAAGCCACCTCAGTCCCTGGAGCTGTAGTATAAAAGTACAAAAAGTAACATTTTAAACTTCCAATTACAGCTCTGGGAAAGCGTTTTGCAACTTGAAGTCAGGCCTTGCTATGCCTGCAGCCTCTTACCAATTTCACCACCATGCATTTGGGCACCTCTTTGGGGCACACCAGTGTACCCTGCTCATAGCTGAAAATCACTGCTAGAGATTGGTGTTGCACAATTGTCATGGTAGATTGCCCAGCACTGGAGAGGTTGATTGTTTCCAGATCTGTAGGCTTGCCCTTTTGATTATTCTAGCAGAGGCAGACACACCTAATCTGAACAAGCTCTCTCTCATTCCCTGGAGGGATTATTTCCAGGAATTTCCAGCACTGCTGTTTCCAGGAGCATTAGCCGTCTAGGATTTGTATGTAAGAAAACAACTTTGGGACAAATCCAATTAATCAGACAAATCAGATGAAATCAGCCTGTTTCTCAGGGAACAGTTTATCTGTAGGCTTGCCTTTTTGATTATTCCAGTTCTTGTTCCCAATTGCAGAAGTAATACTGGAAACCATCCTCATTCCCTGTTTCTGCCAATGCTTTTAGAAAAGTTCCTTTTTAAAAGACTAGATCACCCAGAGTTCCCCCAACCAGCATGACTAATGACATGCAGAATTTAATTTCTAGAATGACCATATTGGTTAGGGGTTTGGGGGAGATGAAATCCAAACAAAAATATAAACACTTCAAAATGTTTGTGGGGTGTTTTTTTAAGAGTGTGCCCTGCAGAAGACACAAGTGCTCAGGAGATACAGCAGTGATGGTGAACTTTGGCACTCCAGCTGTTCTTGAACTTCAATTCCCAGAAGCCCAAGCCTCTGTGAATCCATGTACGCTCAAGTAAACCCATCTGTGTGGATTCACAGAGACTTCGGCTTCTGGGAACTGAAGTTGTAGAACACCTGGAGTGCCAAGGTTCTCCATCACAGAGATACAGTCTGGAACAGTTCCCTGAGCTGGTTAAATATTCACCCAGCCTAGTTAGGTAACAAGATCTACTGGAGTGGAGCATTGGCAAACTGGATGGGCTTGGCAGAGTGCAGTATGCGTGACAAGCTGCAATTGTGTCGTGCCAATCTGCCGCCTAAGGTATTGACTGAAAATAAACACCTTATCCACCCCCACCCTGAACAGGTGCCCTTCTCCCCTCCTACTCTCTGCCAACCTCTTCTGCATTGTGCTTCACTACAACTAAGTCTCTTTCACGGTAATGTTCTACTTGCTATTACAGCCTCAATGCCACAGAGGCAAGAGAAAAAGAAACAAGCACCTATCGGTTCTATGCTTCACTTCAATGTACAGTCTTGTGCATTGAATGTAAACTTCCAAAGTCTTGGAAATATATCAATGGATGGATTACTGATTACCCCCAAAGTCCATCCATGCTATAGGTTCTGCCATTTCTAAACAAGGGGTTGGATCCCTGTTTAGAGGTGTACAATCTGTTGTTAGACGTTTCCTGCACTTTCCTCTCCATAGCAGCTTCTATGTTGCCACAAACTTGCTACACATAGGTTTGGAGGGATCCTGGTAAATGGAATAAGCTGTGGTGCAGTGGGGAAACAGGAACATCTGAAATTTGCATGGAGGTCATTTCCATAAACAAAGCTTTTCCATCCATGGAAGTCAGATCCTGGATATAACCCAATATTCACATTGACTTTGGCTGGTATTTAATAGCTGTGGGGCTTCCACTAATTATAGCATCCTGTCATTCCTTTGTTGTCCAAACTAGTTTATAGATGGTATTAAATTCATTGGTTGAGGACATAGTTTATGAAAACACAAGGAAGGAAGTGGTGTGTGTGTGTGATGTATATTGGATCCAAGTCTCCATGCAACCCTACAGACAACTGGTTTTCCTTCTTGAGCAATCATGACTCCACAAGTACACTTTTTTTTAGTTACAGACAAACTGGAAATCATCCAGGCAGACAGACATTCCCAAAGGTAGTAGAAGTGGTTTCAGCAGGAACTTGCAGTCTTCTCAGGCAGTTCTTTTCTGAGCATAAAATGTGCACAGAAGATGAAACCTCCACCATTTTGCGGCCTAAGGTAAACAGGCAAGAAAGCCTCAGGGTGAGTCTGCTCTGGATCCATTGTCAAACCCTTTTTTGAACAAGCTTCTAAAGTGAACTGAGCTTGGGAGAACCAAGTCCTTCTCTGTCAAACTGGCCATGCAGGAGGCTCATTGCTGACTGATTGCCTTTTGTGGAAATCAGGAAGGAAACCTTCCCGCCCAGAAGGTGTTTCCCCCCCAAAAGCTGAAAAATATCCAGATAAGCTTTGGAACAGAGTAAAAAACATCAAAAAGACAGGAATGCAAATACTTGCAGACATAAACTGATGGTAAGAAGAACAAAAACACTAAAGAAACATGTCATTAGTTAGCCAATACTGTATAGAAAGATACATCAATGCCCATAGGATTGCTGTAGTCTAGTTGCCCAAATCCAGATAGCCAAATAAATAAATAAATAAAATTAGTCTGATTAGTTCTAGAGACCAGATTCTTCCTTTTCTGTTATGTAGGCAGGCTTCCAAAGACATTCTATGTGTGCGTGCGTGCGTGCACATGTATGCGTGTGTGCACACATGTGTGCACATGCATGCGTGCATGTATGTTGCTTTTACATCTGAAAAAGAGATCTCTGCTTTCTTTTAGCCATTCCATTCTGTTCAGGAGTATGTGTGACACTTCTCCTATGATTATGAAATTAATACAGATTGCATGGTACAAAAGACAGAATGGTTTAGCGGACAGAGTAGGGACTGAGAGTGACGATAGACAGATTGAAATCCCTGCCCAACCCTAAGGCTTACTGGATGTGGCTTTGGCTTGGGTCAGTCACCCTGTCAGCCTGACTTTCCTTCTTTTGAGGACAAAAGGAGTGTCACTTTGTTGACCTTGTAACTTTTTAAGCTTCCAAGGTAAGAAAGAAAATATGTGATCATTAACTTGAAAACATGTTTTTATATGATTGAAGCTCTTTTAAGCCTCTACTCTGTGTAAGCATTTATAATTGTGTTTAATATACTGTACTGTACTGTTACTTTCTAAAACCATAAATATAAGTTAGAAGTCAGCAACAGGAGGTCCTCTTGCTAAACCTGGACTTTTGAGGGATAACATCATGTATCAATCCTGTAATGAAAGGAATGGAAGTGATAGCAATGGGAGTAGGTGGCAGTCCATTTTGTAGAGAAGAACCAAGGTCTTTGCCTGCCCAATTTGGGAAGTAATCCTTCTACTAAGATAGTTCCTGATCATTCCTCAAATCTTCATAACTGGACAATGAAAACTGCTAACTGTTTTTCATCTGAGTCTACTCTCAGCTACTATAGCAAAGCAAAAACAATCACAAATGTATATACCACCCCATAGTGCTTAGTGCACTCTCTGGGCAGTTCTCAAGTTAATTAGCATTTTACCCCAAACATGCTGGATCCTCATTTTACTGACCTCAGAAGGATGGAAGGCTGAGTCAACCTTGAGCCCAGGTCAGGACTGAATTTACAACCTTATGGTTTCAGGGCAGCATTTTAACCACTGTGCCACCAGGGCGCAATAACTGGGAATGTCAGTCATGAAGTCATGGGTTTTAAATTTTCATACATAGTGTCAACATTTGTTTTGTTGATATAATATCATTAGGAAGTTTCTGGGTGATTATCCATTGACATTCTCCCAAATATTTATGGTAATTTCTATAATTCTCCTTCCTTAAACTTTCAGGAATGCTGAGACCATGTTGTTATTATATTAAACCTATCTCCAAACCATAACAACCCTATGAATGAGGAATCTCCAAAATGTCATGTCCTTAACAACTCTACTGTTGTTGCAAACACAAGCCAGTGGTTTTCCTCATGAATTCAATCCATCTCAGGTTTGCTCTTCCTCTTTTCCTGTTGTATTCCACCTTTCCCAGCATTATTGTATTTTTCCAGAGAGAATTGCCTTCTCATGATGTGCCCAAAGTAGGACTGCCTCAGGCACATCATTTTTGTCTCCAGAGACAGTTCAGGCTTGATTTGATCTAGGACTCACTTGATTTGATCTAGGCTTGATTTGATCTATGATGCTCCCCCCCAGCATCATATTTCAAATGAATCATTTTTTTTCAGGACAGCTTTCTTTACTGTACACAGAAAGAGCCTCCTCAAAGACTGTGGTAATTTTGAACCACAACTGGGCATACCCTGGTAATGGCAACCTTGTGTGGTTTGCTAATATTTTCCACATTAGGTTAGGCAAAAGGAACTGCAGAATGAACTCACGAAAAGTTGTCTTCATTTTGGCAGTTTCATCTCTGTCCTAGACACAGAAGAAGAATCTATACATGGTGATTGGAAACACAATAGTGTGAATGATCTTGGTCATCTCCAGTGAAACATACTTGATGCTTTTTTCTAATGCCTTCACATAGCTATTCTTCCAAGTCTCAGTCTTCTTACGATTTTTTTTTCCTGAGACAGTATTACATTGAAATTTTCTCTTTTCTCTCTGTGGGTGTTTTAAATTACAGCGAAAGCCTTTTGAATTAGAATTAAAAATGGTGGGGTGGGATGGAATACCATGACATCGGTTCCAATCTCCTTATCTGTCTACTCTGCCATAAACAAATCTGCATGCTTATAAGAATAAATCCTCGAAACTGAAATTATGACTCTTTAAAGCCCAACGCCTGAAAGACAAAGTACACCCAGTGCTGAATTGTTGCGCAATACAAATCAACTAAGTGGCAGTTCTCTGAGTCAAATGTATAGTTTTATAATTTGTAGGTTAAAATCCAGTAATAAGTCATAATGCAGTAGGTCCACTGAATCAGTGGGGATTTGGTGAGTCAGCTCCTCCATAAATTCCATTGCTTCAATGGGCCTATTCTAATTGTGACTTACTACTGGATTTCACCCATATTGACAGAGTCTAGAAAAATAACTTTTGTGGACTATAATTACCATAGAATGCCTCTGTCCAGGTTAGTCCCAAAATGAAGCGCTCCTAATCTCTGTTTAGTGATGGCAACCGCTCAAGGCTGTTTTACACAAAGGCAGATTATTGCTCCTTGCAAAATTTAGACTTGCCTATTTGGAATAAAACTCTCATGCTGGCTGGAAGATTCTGGGGAGTTGCAGTCCAAAAAGTACATTTTGTACGTATTTATTCTGTGTGTGCTTCAATTGCCAGTGGCTCTCCAGGGGAGGATCTTTCCTTGCTCTACTGGTCTTTTATCTGTTGAAGAGTAAAAACGAGAACTTTCCACATATAATAACACATGTGCATTATTGTGCCCCCAATATTAGAAACAAAACTGCAGGCATGATTTTAAGAGAAGGCCTGATCTGAATCCTACCTGCAAGGATCATTTCACACTCACCTATGGAGAGTGCTGGTTTAAGATTTATTTATTTTTGCCTTCTAACACGAAAATTAAGGTCATACCCCTACCCCACCTACAGCAGGAAATCGGAGAGACAGATGGATGTGACTTCAAGGTGATGTGCAGTGGTACAGTAGAACCTGGGTTCACAGAGCAGAAGCCCCAAGACTTTTAAATTAGCAGAGATAAGAGTTCGAGCCCAACAAATCTTGAAGGATGTTTTGTGGTGAAGAATAATGTGAAACATCCATAACAAGACATTCTGAAAGGGAAGACTTTTCTATGATGTCAATGGAAGTAATGCACATCTCTGTAGCATGCAGGCCCCTTCTGTCTTATCTCAATTTCTGCTTCTGTTTCACTGCCACAGACAGATACTGTACCTACATTGGGAAATAGTCAAGCTAAGAGCTCCCAAGGCATAGTTTCCTCAAAACTTCTGCCCCCCCCTCCCCTGAACAACCAGTCCCCACAGACTGCCTTAGAACTGTGGAAGGCAAGCAAGGAGCTACCAGATAACTGGGCAGAGCAACACAACTCTCTACTGCCTGTCCAAGAGCAACCACGGCCTGTGTGAAAAGCTTTAAATAGACTGTGTGTAGGGGTAGGAAGATCAAGAGCTAATCTAAGAAAGTAGGGTTTCCCTGTAGATTACTGCCTGTGTGAATGCAGAGAAGTACAAACTATCTCCCATATGATACAGTTCACACGATGCCCCTCAACATGCACTAAGGAGGTCCTAATGTTGGCAAGAGGAAATGCTGTTTAAGTGGCCTGTCATCTAGCCCTTTTAATTCTATTTTGTTTTAGATATGTTAATTTTAGCTTTGTATGTTATTATATGTTGGTGGTGCATCTGACACTAATAAAGAAAGATCCCAATGTAAATTTATTCCTTGTATTTGTCATAATTAATGAATACTATTGAAATACATCACATACTGATTTTAAAAAATGATTTACTGATTATTTATTAAAAAGCAAGATGCCTATACATCATGTAGAACTCTCCAGGAGTCCACAACAAGCAGGTACAGCATGAAATAAACATTTTCTGATTTCAAAATAAAGATTTCCTTTTCGTTCAGTCCAGCTGAATATTAACAACAATAATCATCCATTTTGAAAATGCCCAGTGCTTCATGACACAATCACAGAACCTTAAAAACGTTATGAAAAAAAATAGATATCTATGTACATTACATATATATATATTTACATACACATACACATGTACATATTTCACATAAATTAAGAGTTGGAAGAGGCTAATCATCATAGAAATGGCTGCCATACTTTCCAAGAAGAAGAATCCTCTTCCTTCACTGCCACAGACAGATACCTGCATTTGCATTGGGAAATAGTCAAGCTAAGAGCTCCCAAGCTTTTCCCATCAAAATGGTGTGCAATTCACAATAGTCTCAGCCTTCTTTGTGCCAATTGACTTCTGTTTATCATAATAGGAGTGCTAGCCATAACAACTGTGCAGCTGGATGGGAAGCTAAATATCCAATTTCCTCTCCAGGATGGATATCAGGATTATCAGCATCCTCATATACTCTGGGCACCACCGTGGCAAATCCAAGTCCCCCATGTGCAGTTGGACACAGCATTCACAATGAACCAGCAGACCATTTCATGCCTTGTGAACAGCCCTCTGAGATAAAGCAAACACCAAGAACAGCCTGTTCCTTTTGCCTCAGTGAGCTCCACGCAGGGCCTCAGACAGCCAAAGGCATTGTAATCCTGTTCCGAGTTGACGGCAGCCAGAGTCTGATCATGACAAAGTAATAATTGGTTCACAATAACCTACTTGAGCCAAAATATCAGCTGTAATTACCTGAACTCCCAGCTGGGAGCCAATACACATGTCTTGCCCTGTGGAAGGGCTCGAGTCTTCACATACACTGCTCAAAACAGCAGTTTAAGGGCTCAGAGCTCAGATCAGTCAGTGCATTTGCTCAGAGTTGGTCCTCTAAGCAAGAATGGGCCAAATGCAGGTCCACATGTAGCTGTCAAAGCTCCTTAGCTCTTCTCTTGCACCTCTTCCTCCTTCCATCCACTGGAGTTCTTTCCAAACTTGTACACAAGCCGCCGCCCATCCACTCGTTCCAAGATCTCCCGCTTGTAGTAATACCTGAGAGGAGGAAAGCCAGAGTCAGGCCCAGATGAACGGCAGTCCCAGGAGACAGACAAACAGACAGACACACGGGAATAGGAGCTTTAGATAGTGTTTTTTTTTTTTTTTTTTGCATGAACAGAGGAATTCTAAACATGATCAACTATGTGGTGGGAAATTAGTATTCAGATGTTCAAGTACTGTAATCTTCATTTACAGATCTCTATCTGCTTTATATCCAAAGAGCAAAGATGAAGAACATTTCATCATGTTATTCTCCTCGCAACCCTTATTTTATTTACCGTAGGTACTCCTCCATACCTAAAGTAATTAAAGAGATGGGAATACTAGAACACCTTGTATACCTCATGAGAAACCTGTACATGAATCAAGAAGCAACAGTTAGGACAGAATATGGAATGACAGAGTGGTTTGGAATAGGAAAAGGAGTAAGACAAGGCTGCATTGTATCACCCTGCTTATTCAACTTATACATAGAGCACATAATGTGCAATGCAGGGATGGAGGAATCACAATTTGGGATCAAAATTGCTGGGAGAAACATCAACAATTTGAGATATGCAGATGATACCACCCTAATGGCAGAAAGTGAGGAGGACCTAAAGAAGCTCCTGATTAGGTTGAAAGAAGAAAGTGCAAAAGCTGGCTTGAGACTCAATATCAAGAAACCAAGATAATGGCAACAGGCCCTATCAGTCCTTGGAAAATAGATGGGGAAGAAGTAGAAGCAGCTCCCTAAACCACACGATCGGCCCATGGCCCAAAACGTTTGGGCACCCCTGCTGTAGAGGGCAGTGCTCCAGTCATAATTTTCTTATCTTTCAAGAAGAAATAAAATCTGACTTCCAGGAACTGTGATATTAACACAATACTATACCAACCTATTTTGCTTTTCTGTCAGTGTCAGACAAAACCTGTAAGATTTCCAAAGGAATTTTCAGGCATAATTTGAGTCCTATTTACTGTTTTAGGCCTATGTATTTGTTTAATTATGTTGATATTGAGAGTTTGTTGCAATTTATGTTTATGCTTTTGGCTTTAAAAAAAAACCTAGCAAAATCCATTGCATTTGCATTTTATCTACAGTACTTTTTACGGTAACCCATACAAGGATTTTAAATTATTTCATTTATAGCAAAAATAGCACGTACAGTAAATAGCAATTATACTTATATACCAACCCATAGCGCTTAATGCACGGTCTGAGTGACTCACAAGGTAATTACTATTTTGCCCCCAACATGCTGGGTACTCAATGTACCAACTTCAGAAGGATGGAAGGCTGAGTCAACCTCACAATGTTAGCAGTTCTGGTTGCAATACAGCAGCTCTACCACTAGGGATCTTTAAATGGTTGATCAGGATAAAAAATCCTCTTAAACAGGTAGATACATACCTCATAGCACGGCTTAGTTTCTCATAAGTCATGCTGCTATTTTTTTTCTTTTGTCCCCAGAGCTGAGCCACTGCCTCTGAGCGTAGAAATTTGAAGATGCCTTCTTGACGATCTTCCCATTTCAGCAATCCCTCGTTCATCTCTGGGTGGATTAGGATGTCCCGTATGAATTCCCATAGGTGGATTCCTCTTGGAGCTGGTTATGAGAAAAGCGGACAGGACACAAAATTATACAGCTGTCAAGGCTGGAGAGATTAGTGGCTTATGAAACCTATATTGAGGTGTTTCCCTACTAGAACTCCAAAACCCAGAAAACTGGCACAAAAATTTGCCTGTAGAAGAAAAGAATTTTGAGGCAGAAGATTTGTTCTGAGTGTTATAATGCAACAGAGCTCACTATTCTTCCAAAATGAAAATCTATTTGTAGTTATTTCAATCAACAGAATTTTGTGAAGAAGGAAATCATTTTGGTGACTATGACTCAAAAAATCTTGTTGATCTACTGCAAACCATCCTGAGATCTACCTGTAGATCTAAATCTCCTTTGTGTGTACCTCACTGTAAGCAAGGGAACACCAAGCTGGGGCACAAAGGTTTCCACCATAGGGTGAGACCATCATGCTACAGAAGCAACTATCAGAGTAGTCTCCACATCTGATAGAATGCTGAAGACTTAACAGATAGTTGAGTTGGAGTTACTCATCTCCAACAATCCAAGGCATTGTTATGCATGGAGTGGAGGCAGGGAATAGTACAATACACATGACTCGGATCAATGCCACCAATTTCTGGTATAATGGTTGGGGATTTCTGGGAACTGTAACAGAAACTTGTTTAATCTTTCTAAGATACAATTTGCATTGCATGCAAGAGCTTGTGCCCTCCTTATGTATTGAACTACAACTCCCATCATCTCCAGTCAGTATGATCAGGCTGGCTGGGATGATGGCCTTATCATCCAACACATCAGAAGGACACCACATTCGACAAGGCTGAAATAGCAAAACATATAGAACCTTCCCCATCCAGTTGTGCAATCCACGTACAGTGTTTGTTCTTTTTGGTCTCCAGACAGTCTCTGTTATCCTTGCTGACCTTCCGGGGCCGTCCCCGTTTCCGCTTCTTGAGATCTTCTTTCTTATAGTCACCTGGAGGAATAGGAAGAAAAGTAGGAGACACTTAACATTATCCCCATGCCAGAGCATCTTAGCCCATTTTAGACTAGCTGACCACCAAGTTGAAAACCAGTCATTGAAACTGCAGTCTTGAATAGTTCTTTTGTACAAGTGTGTGTGGAGGGAAGGACCATTTGCTCTCTCCATGGATCACCTTCCCATTCAAAATCACCTCCCACCAAAAACTTCTCTGAAGCCACAGAGTTCTCTCACTCCAATATCTTTTCTGATACAGAGAAAAAAAGTGACTGAGTGACTCTGAGTTCGTAAAACATGTAGTTGTATGTAACCTATACATTGAACAAACAGGGCTGGACTGAGAAGTTCAATTCCAGACAAGTTATTTTGTTAGTGGAGATAGAATTCTCAACAACTGCCTCTCCTCAAGGCTAACAGTAAAATACAATAATAACAAAAGAAAAAAGCTAGCTATTTCCTACCCTTTCATAAAACTCACAGCTATTGCCTGAAGTAGTTTCCTCACTCTGTCTAATGGTTGGGCCAGCCTCAAGAGAAGGTGGTTTAGAAAACTGGAAGCTGGGCCTGTGGTCAGAGCAATTGTCTAGAGTACACAATTGGCCTTTGGCCTTCACCTCCTGCTGAAATGTTACTGCTATTTATAGGATAAAATCTGTTGCTGGTGCCAACTAGAGTAAATTGACAGAATCAATGCAACTTATGCTAAACTGCCCTTAATTAGCAAGGAATCCAAACACTATATCTCTAACATTACCAAAATATTCAAAAATTCAAAATAACTATTCAAAAACTGAACAATCAATATAATACATTGAAACATCCATAGAAGAAGAGTAGGGTATGTGATTTCTAGCAATTCTAATGCTGGGAAATTCTCACACAACTGACCATTAATGGGGCAAACACCCAGGCTTGCTCAGTTTTCCTGAAATCCAGTTTTCCTAGTGAGAACCCCTTTCCCCAGTGTTTCTTACCATCAGAAAAGGGACAGTGCTTTATGTCTATAGGGTCAAGATCCAGGTCACTTCCACCGGAGTCCTGAGACAAAGGGCTCTGAGATGTCGTCCCTAAGGAGAAAGTGAAGAATTAAATCTCTATTTCAGTGGAAGAGCTCTGAAGACATGAACACTGTACTAAGGCAGGCTTCATCAAGTACTGTCTATTAGAAGAATGTGAGCACAGTACAGTATTGGAAATCGGAGGAATTTGGCTATAAACAGAGATGAGCACTGTACCATAGAGTTGGATATGACTGGCTTTCAAGCAAGGGTGACCTTTACCTTTACCTATACCAAATAACACCAGTGGAGGCCACTAGAAGTTCTTACATCTCCCTTGACACTCGATGGGGTAAAAGAAGAAGCAAAAGAAGATATACCACCCCTATGGAGAATAAAATTCCCCACTCTTGTGGTAGGATCTCTTTTCTAGCATTGGCCTTTTCTTGTTACTGGGATATAGGCAGAAATATTAATATATTCCAATGAATGAAAGCAACTCTTCCCTGAAGGCCCTGGTATTCATTGAGCTAGAGCTTGTGGAGAAGCAGACACCACTGACAGAGAAGAGGTAGACTCTACCTGTGAAGGACATTGAGCTGTCTGGAGACATAGCCACAGAGTTGTAGCCAAGGTCAGGCTGTGAGAAAAGGTTTGTAAACTTCATCTCATACAGGTCGTCCTGACTGCATGAGTTCCCCAGTTCTGGAATAACAAGAAAGGAAGAGGAAGGTTAGGGTTCCATACATAATCATAAATACACAAAACTCAGGGCAAGAGCCACAATAGACTTAAAAAGCCAAGATACCTGTCCTCTCACCTAAAGAGTTGGAGTCAAAAAGGGTGTCTTGGGAGACATCTTGATTTTTCAGCACAGACATGATCCAGCTGAGTTCATCTGAGACAGAGGCTAAAAAGGTGAAGGAGAAAAAAATATTCTCTGTGAGTTAAAAGGACAAGGGCTACTGGGAGAAACACTGTGGCCCTTGCTTCCTAATGCAGGGACTGGCTAGAAAAATGCATCATCAACCCTTGAAGTTGTGGAATTATTTGAGCAAGACTAGAGCCATATAATGAGGATTGTCTCTTGAAGTTAAGGACTCTTGAACCCATGTGATGCTTTCCTGAGTTTCAATAGACCAAATCCAGAATACTATGGCCAGCATTGCAACTACTGTACCGACTGTAGGATTCTAGGAGTTGTAATCTAAAAAAAATAAGGGAAGAGTAAAAGGTAGCCTCCTTCTTGTGGCCACCTCTTCTGAAGGGTTCTAGGCTCAGATGCACATCTTGTCATCTAGGCTGGGAGAAACCAACCAGTTTCTTCTACTCTTGAGATTCTGTTGGAACTCCTGACCAGTTTGTTGCAGGGGATGGCATCAGGACATAGACACTTACTGATCTCATGCAAGCGGTCGTAGAGCTCATCACCAAGGGGCCCAAAAATGACCCCCAGTTGGTCCCGTGTGTACTGGCAAAGTGTGTAGCCATCCATGTTGCAGCAGGAGAAATCTATGGCACTGGCATCATATTTGTTCTTCTCCACATGGTAGCTGATCCACTCCAGCACCTGAGACTTGCTCCAGCAGTGGGGCATCTCTCCATACCATGTTGGTTTGCCTTTATGGGGGGAGGGAGGGACGGAAGCAAAGGGAGAATGAGAGAGAGGGAAAGAAAAAGGAGTGGGTTTGATTGAGCAGGTGCCACACTGGATGCTGCTTTGGCAGTGCTAACCCAGCCCTGGAACATTCTGTTGCCTGAACAGCACAGGGTGTGGCTAGTTCATTTACGCACAGGATTTATCTTGCTTAGTCACTGTGGTTAGGTTAACATGTACACCTGTCACCTGTCCCCTTATCTCTAAACATGCCCCTCCTCACTGAGGTGAGGTCATTTAGGACAACCACTTCCCAGCTGCCTGGCTCAACCTGTCATAACTATGTTAGAACAGGGGTCGGCTGACTTCAGGCTTGCTAGTTCTACTTTGGATTTTATGTATGTTTGGTTAGTTATTTTTTTAAAGTTAAATTCAAGGTGCAAAAGGAGCCTGGTGCAAAAACCCATTTGCTGAAGAATTATAGAATTCCGAGCACCAAAACTTCCCACTTCAAGCTTACAGCATAGAGTGGGAGTCCATTTTCTTGCTGCACTGTTAAAACAACTAAGAGTCATGCATTCTTGCTGATCTATTGGAAATCATCCACAGATCTACACGGTTTGCTTTCTGTTGAATTGCTCATTAGAATACTTTACATATCCAATGAAAGAGTGCCTAAATAAATGTTAAATGCCCTCAGGATCATCATTTACAATGGTCTACATTACAACATGGGGTAGAAAAGTAGAGACTAGAATAATACTGAACATCTCTCTGAGCTGTAATTAGTGCTCCATGTAAAGTTTTATTTTGAATGCCTCATCTCTCTGCAAGATAATTGTTTCAATAAATAGCTCCATTTATTAGAAATAAAATGCATCCGAATGTGAAAAATGTAATTTGCCATTACAATGTGAAGAACCCACAATTCAGCATATCTAGTAATTTGTCTACCTTCCAGAAGAGGGTGGTATTATTATTATTATTATTATTATTATTATTATTATTATTATTATTATTATTATTATTATTATTATTATTATTATCATCATCATCATCATCATCATCATCATCATCATCATCATCATCATCATCATCAGTTGAAATACTAAGATCACCCATGAGTTCAAATTTAGAATGAAAATCCTTCCCTCAACCTATCCTACTTCAGCTTGTGTTTGTTATATGCCATCAAATTAGAAGTGACTTGTCTTATGATAACCCTGCTAGGGCAATCATAATAAGTGATATATTTAAGGAGTGGTTTTAGCAGTTTCCCTCCTCCCCAGTGAGTTTCCATGTGCAAGTAGGTACAGTATTTGAACTCATGTATCTTGAGTCCTAGACCTAGTCTGTCATTCTATCCACTATCCACCACCACAGCAGCACATTACTAATAATTATGTACAGTAAAACCTCGAGTTACATAAAATTTGACTTACACAATGATTTTGTGCTAAAACCATGCCCCAATTTACACGATTTCCTATGGGTTTGCATTGAGTTACATAAAGATTATTCTTCCTATGGGTTTGCTTCGAGTTATGTGAAAAACCAATTTTAAAAAAAGCCTACGGAATGGACTTTTTTTCATAAGTAGGGCTTTTACTGTACTGTTATGTTGATTCTGAATTCCACTGATTTCCACTGACCCTTTTCAGGGTTTTCTAGGTACACAGTACTCAGAAATGGTTTACCATTCCCTCCTTCTGGGGATATGCTTATAGCCCCAGATCTGCAGGGCTATTTATCAAAGAGTCCTCGGCTGTATACCTTTTATAAAATAGTACTGCAGTCTCATTGTAGGAAGGAAAATCCACCAGAACCAGTGGTTCAAATGTTTCTGGAGGATACGAAGCACCCTTTTCCTATCCTTATTCTTATCCAGTACAGATTCCCCCACCCACCCAACACTAAACTATGGGTACCTACCAGTTGTCTCCATTGCTGAGTGTGTAGTAGACATTGTGAGAGAAGTGTTATCATCCTCCCCCAGGTGAGTCAATAGGTCTGGGTCAGGGGGTGTTTCCTCTTGCTGGTAGATAGCGCTGATGTAGTTCGAGAGAAGGTTGCTGATTTCACAGGAGCCCGCCATGTAACTTTCTGCCCTGCCACAAATTTGAAATAGTTAAGATTGAGAATGAATCCATCCAGCTTAGTTAGCAAGAAACTGCCAGCACATACATCTACATCACCATCAGCATAGCTTGCATGGACTAAACATAATCCTGCTTCTCTTCCATAGTCTCAGAAGTCTTTTTAGTCTTTTGCAGCTGGGATCTGGTCAAGACGACCAACATCTGAGACAAGGCTCGAAATACAGATTGAGAGACTTCTCTAGCCAAGGGAAATCATATTATATGTTCTACTTTTATCAAAAAGATCATTTATTAACCGTTTATATTTCTATTCTACTTTTCTTTCAAGGCAGTTGATCTGGCAGACATACTCCACCCTATTTTAGGCATACAACAATCCTAGTAGAGACTGGAGACCAAGAAATAGGAAATGGCGGGTTAGCCCAGTAAACTTGGTGGCGCAGCAGAGGTTTGCACCTGTTTCAGTCCAATACTACACATTTATTTATTATTATTTATTATTATTATTTGGATTTATATCCCACCCATCTGGGATATCCTCCCACTCTGGGCGGTTTACAATATATTAAAAAAAATGTTTACAATAGCAATAAAAGATTAAACATAAAGAATAAACAAACTGAATAAAATTATACATGATGCTCCCTCAAAACAAAACAAAAAAATTGCAGGTGCATTTCTTCAGCACCTGAAATGTACCCATCTAGTAAAGATAAATTAAATACTGAAAGAAGAAAGAGAAGAAAAGTAGATCTTGCTTATGATTTGCAAAGGCCCCTGCCCATCATGTTGTAATGTAGGTTGAATTCTAGTCATAAAATGCTATGGTGTTGTTGTTTTATACAACTTAGAAAATTCACTGTTTGACTATACAGTAAACCCTCGCATAAAGAGTGCCTCGCTTCGAGACTAAAGACTAACTCGCTTAAAGAGCAGAATTTTCTCTGAATGGTTGCCTCGCTTAACAACTAAAACCAACCAAAAACTCGCTTAACAACTAAATCGGGGTTCACAATCCCCCCCACCAGAAGTCCTGAATTGATCACTTACAATGGAGTTTCGCTTAAAGAGCAAACTCGCTTAAAGAGCAATTCCATGGAACGCAGTATGATCTTTAAGCAAGGAACCACTGTACATAGATCCTTGAATCCATCACCCACCATGGGAATCTTCATTCAGAAACTAACTTTTCCAAGCTCTGCTTTTCACTTAATTTTAAAATTGTATTTCTTTAAAGTGGTGTTCTCTTCCCAGGCATGGGCCAGAAGGTCAATGCAAACCTTCCTTGTATTTTCCAGCACCCAAGCATTGAGTAGGTAGTGAGTTCAAACAAGCACGTCCCCATCCCCCAACTAGATGCTTCAGGCTACTGGAGAAAAGATCATGCTTGCTCAATTGTGTCCTCTGGAAATAGAGATCCAGGCTGGCCTTGCCTATCTGCTCAACCATTATCATTCATCACTGACAATGCCTAATCCTTCTTTTATCTGCTGAGTTGAATCTTGCTCACAGATCCTCAGGGTATCAAAGACAGATACTGTACAAATGCTCAGTTTCAGTCAAAAGCCCAAACCCAGCATGAGCTGGCCAGAAAGCTGAGCGGACTGCAAGCGGTGAACCTTTTCAAACCTACAGCAACAGAAAAACCACCTGGGATCTATTTCACTCTGTGCTCTGGTTCCAGTGATGGCCAGTCAAATGCATTTGGAAACTCATAAACAGAATATAGAGGTAACAGTCAACTCTCCCTCAAGAAGTGCTTGTTTGGGAAGTGGGGAGGTAGAATCAGAGACTGCTTGCATTTTGGCAGAAAATAACCAGGTAACAGAAAGCACATTGTAGCAACTTTTACTTACTTACTTACTTACTTACTTACTTACTTACTTACTTACTTACTTACTTACTTACCTACTTACCTACCTACCTACCTACCTACCTACCTACCTACCTACCTACCTACCTACCAACCATATGACTTTATAAACACATGGCAGATAACATAACTATGTTACTCAAATAACTAAGAATCACAGTTGGCAATACCTGTATTCTTGTTTTGGTCTATATAATTCCAAGAACCCTCAAGTCACCTGGGGGATTCAAGGAACTGTCGTCAAAAAGAAACATTTCCAAGCTCTGCTAAGATATGACTGAAACCCTGCTCCACTACATCCATCTACTTTCTCCCACCCTACCCCTTTCTTTTACCTACCAAGCAGGTGGTCCAAGAGTGGTAACAGCAGAAGCAGGTAATCCACACAAAAGGCAGCTATGAAGCAGGCAATGTCCCAGAGGCCCCACAGCTTCTGCTCACCTGTGTGCCCTGATATTTGTGTGACTGCCCTCCGTCCGGTGTGTGGCTCAGCCCCTCCCCATTGCTGTCCCTTTATAGGGTGCCTCTCCTCGCCCGTAACATGATCTCAACCTCTAGGGGAATTCCAAGCACAGGTACTCAGCTCCTGCCGGGGAAATTTGCATAATTTGTGCCACCTGGGCTGATGCCAGCCTACCTTGCCGGGAAATGTAGGCTGGCAGTTTAATCATTACTAGAGGAGAAGGGCAGGGCCTAGGCCAGTTTCACTAAAGAGACTGTTCTACCTCCTCACGGGCACCCCCAGCATTACCCCTGCCCCTTTGATATCAGTGGGGTTTGTTTGCTCATAAAAGTAGATAAACAAGCCTCCTCTGCCAGGAATAGAGCTATATAAATGGAATTGATGGGGAGTAACTGGCACCTGCTAATTCATGGAGAAGAATAAAGCATGGGACGCAGGGCTAACATAACAGTCAGTCTGATGAACTTCAGGACTCACAAACAAAAACAACACTAATCAATCAATCAATCAATCAATCAGAAATTCACACATAAACATAAAAGTGAGCATCCCACAATCGGTTTCTTAAAGTACTGTTTTTGCTGAAACCCATTATCTGTAAACCAGAAAAAGTAAGTCGCACCTAAGATCGCAATCCTATATTCATAGGTTTTTTTTATCTAATAAAACTCTTATTGAAATGAATGGGAGCTCTCTCTTGTCCTCGTTCTCTTTGTGGATTTACTGGAGCTTGGAAAAGTTCCTTTCTTCTCATCTTCCCTTGTCTATCACAACTCCCAGTATCTCCCAGTCAGCATAGACTCAGGGGGTGCTGCCAGGGAGTTATTGGGAACTGGTCCAAAAGGGGAACATGTACAAACTCTGTGATTTGTACAGGATTGTGCTAAAAGTCCCTTGGAAGTAAATAGGATGTTTGTTAGCTCTATTTAGTCACATTACATCACTTTCAACAAAATATGTACACTGACTCTATGCATGTTTACCCAGTAGCAAGTCCAAATAAATCCAAGAAGACTTACTCCCAGACAAATATGTTTGTAGGATCTACCATTATTGCTTTTTGCCAAAGACAACATAGGATAAGGTCCCCAATCTGTTGTGATGAACTCCATCATCCTTGGGTTGTGGAAGGCTGCTATAGGGCTTTCTCATATTCCTGCAAAAAGTCATTTTCAACACAGAAAGGTTGGAAGTTGGAAGTTCAGGGTGGAAGTCGGTTAGATTTTAGTGGGTTTATTGTAATCTCCCCAATTAGAAATTCATTCAAGAGAAGCAGCTTTGTTTTGTAAAAACCAGCAAAGAGTCATGTGGCATATTAAAGGCTGATAGCCTTATTATGTTTCTTCACATAAGATTCAGAACTTGAGAAAAGTTATCTGACAGGGGGATACTGGGAACTGCAGTCCCCAAAAAAGTAACTTTCCCAAACACAGTGGCAAGAGATTACAGTCAGAAGACATGGTTGTCGCTCAATCACCCTCTAGTTAATGGGCAATTAAGGTTCTACAAGACTATTTCATTTTTGCTGCACCACCTAACACATATACCTGTTTGGGAAATCAACTTGGTAAATGTTTTTTTCTCAGTTACGCTGAATTTTCTGTTCTTTCTTGCAGAAATACCAGCACTGGGAGGACACTATGCGTCTTCTAACTTTCCACACACCCCTTTCCTGTTACCTCAAGCAAGGCAGCAGACTGTTTTCACAAGTGCCATAAGAACACTTTTTAAAAACATGGACTACATTCCTAGTCGATGTTGTCACTTGAAGCTAGAAAGCAGATAGAGGCTTTACAGACCAAAAGAATTGCATTTGACCAACAGGCAACAGAAATCGGGGGTGGGTGGGTGGGTGGGTTAGGGGTCAGAGAAAGCTTTGGGCATCACTTGTGAAAACACCCATTGTTCCTTGAGTTCAATGGGGCTCATTCTCTCTGTACTTGGCCCTGCCTTACAGGTATGTGTTCTGGAGGGGAATCTGTGTTGAGAGTATTAGGAGCTCTGCCAATCAACTTCTGTCCTTTTGTACCTGCTTACAGGTGGCTGGACTCTTTATTCATAGCAGCTACAGCACTGTGGAAACTCTAACTGCCTACCAGTAACCTGCTTAGCTGGCTGGGCCACAGGCAGTGTCTCTGTCACACCCTATTGACGTCAAACTCAGAGAGAATGGCATTTCTGAGAATGCTGCCTGGCATAGGGTTTGCCCAACTATTTGGTCCAGAGCTAGCCAACTATCCTTCTTGAGTTCTTCTAACAATAGCTATCAAGGCAGTGCTGACCTCTTTTGTGCTTTGGTTCCCCCCACCATTTATAATAAAGGAGACCTGGTGGGGCAGTAGTTAAACTGCTGCACTGTAGCCAAAATGTTGTGAGTTTAATCCTGACAGAGACAAGTTGACTCAGCCTTCCATCCTTCCAAGGTTAGTAAAATGAGTATCCAGCATGTTGGGGGCAAAATGCTAATTACTTTGTGAACTGCCTAGGCCCATGATGGTGAACCTTGGCACTTCAGATTTTCTTGGACCTCAATTCCCAGAAGCCCAAGCCCCTGTGAATCCACACAAATGGGTTTACTGCGATTCATCTGGCCCACGCTGCCCTCATCACTCCTGGAAGCGGAAGTAAAACACGCCCATATGGGCAGGATGAATTGCAGTAAATCCATTCGTGTGGATTCATGGGGGCTTGGGCTTCTGGGAATTGAAGTCCAAGAACATGTGGAGTGCCAAGGTTTGCCATCACAGGCCTAGAGAGTTCTATGGGGCAGTATATAGGTGTAATTGCTATTCCTAAGGATAGGAGCCTTTCTTCCATTCAGATCATAGTGTTGTATATAGCTGTTGTCCTCCCCATCTTCTTCATTACCACACCCTTACAACAACCTTGTGAGGTAGATCAGCTGGAGACAGTGTTACTGGCCACAGAAGACCCAGTGAATTTCTTCCTTGTTGTCATTATCTTCCTCTTCCTCTTCTTGGATTTATGGCATTTAAAATTATATGAGCAGAGTGGATGAAGAGCAAGGATGGAGAAGCAAATTTTTTTTCTTGCTGAACTTAACTCCTCCATGTTCATGGAAAGATGCAGTCACATTTACTAAATGTAATGGTACACTCATAAAGTTTCTCTGTGCTGTTTGGAACTGAGACTTTTATCTTCAACATGTACGTGTATCTAAACAACAACAACAACAAAAAAGCAAGGACAACCTCTCTGGCCGACAAGAAAAAGACAGAATGAACGGTGGTGCAATATCTTAATGAAGATGATCAACACTTATGTGACATTTTAGTTGACACTAATAAAAGCATTATGCAACTGGGCATTATGAATGCTTGTCGGTAATATTTTAGCCTTGCAATTAATATGTATGATGGGGGAGGGGAGTTAGTGTGATTCTGGTATCCTTTCCATGCATTTGTACCCCCATAAACATGACTGTTTGAGTAAAGAACATGCCAGTAAATAATGTACACTTCTCAAATGAAGCATATGTTTGGATCTGGACTGAAGTCAAGTATGTATATGTATCTTAATTGCTTCTAAGGCAATTGTACAGATATTCAGACTACACTCATCATTTTTAGAAAGCACACATCACATAATTTGGTTCAGGCACGGTGTACCTTGGGATATCTAGAGGTCACAGACTACAGCTCCCATAATTCCTTACCCTTGACCATGCTGACCAAAGTTTCTGGTCATTTGTAGATCAAAGCATCTCATAGGTTAAATATCCCACACTCTTTCCATCCTTCAGTGGACAGGACCACATGAGCTTTGATCTTTGGTTTGTGTTACTTCTGTATTTAACAGTGGTGTGAGCCATGATGTGAGAAGTCCTCTCTGTGTTGCACTGTGGATAAGCCACAATCAGGGTTCACACATGGAGCTTCCCATAAGCATGGAGCAGCCAAGGCTACTAGAGATGAAAGATTCTTCACTAGCTGAAAATTAAATGGATAATATCTTTTGTCCAGCTATTACCCACAACCTTTTTGTTTCCTTCCAAGGTTCAAGGTGTTCATATGAATTACCAGTCCAAAAATCCATGCTACTGCACACATTCATATGTCTGGCAATATGCCCCTTTCAGAGAAGAATTCCCAGGATTTAGTTTCTAATTTACTAAGAAAACTGATGCCCCAAAGCAACTAAGCTTAGACATGGCTACCACCTAGTGGCTGTACTGGTAGTTTGGATTATGATGCCACAATAATGTTAGTGCTACAAGAACTATAGCTGATTTGACTACCAGACCAAAGAGCAAAGCAAAATAATTACATGTGTAAATCAGGCATGGTGTAGTATTTTTCACTTCTACCCACTGTTTGCTTCTCTATGACCTCTGGCTGGAAAAAACCAACAACTTTGTGGAACTCTTGCCTACTCACTGACCCATTCTACCCACTCAGTGACTAAGGAGGTTCAATGACACAAGCTTCATCTAAATCTGATGAGACTGTTTTGGTTCCACACCACTGACTAGTCTTACAATGGTTCCCAATGTGGGGCCCATGCCTCATAGGGGGACTTTAATTCCCTGAAGCCTAAGTCAGTACATTGACTTAGGCTTCTGGGAAACACTGGACTAGAGTCAACCTGGTTGAGAGACAAAACAGAGGTACTGCTTGCCAGCTGAAAGGCAAATCACTGAATAGGGATTCATTTGGTGCTGGGTGGGGTTTAAATGTCAAGTTCTCAGCTTGGGTGGACTTCTGGATTTGTCCCTGAGCCTGTATGTCAAGGTCTTGGTGGTGGGCAAAGGTGCAAATGAACAACTGAAGCTAGTGCAAGAGTTCCACCTGTTCTTGGAGAGATCTGATTTGTCTACAGTGCCCCATGTGGCATCCTGACTTGATCATTGCAACATGCAACTGTACGTATGTGGCGCTGCCTTTGAAGAGTGTTCGGAAATTTCAGATGGTCTAAAAATGTATAGCCAGACTGTTGACAGGGTCAAATTATGGGGATCATAGAACTGCTTTCCTACAACCATTTCACAATTTCTGGCACAGCCAGAGTGCTGATATTGACCTAGAACAGGGGTTCCCAAACTACAGCCCATGGGCCTGGTCCTGATGCCAATTCATCTGGCCCACACTGCCCTCATTGCTCCTGGAAGTGGAAGTAAAACACACCCACATGAACACATTTTACTTTCACTTCCAGGAGCGATGAAAGTGGTCCGGGCTGGATGAATTAGCATCGGGGGCTGGATCTGGCCCACTGGCCATAGTTTGGACACCCCAGTTGGAGGAACCATGTGACTGGCCCGCTGAACCACATGACCCACCCATGGTCCAAAAAGTATGTGCACCCCTGACCTAGAAAATCCAATACTGTATGGCTTTATTTCACGTTATCTGAAAGACTGTATTCACTCATTGAAGCCTGATCAGACTTTGAGATTAAAAATACTGATGCCGGAGAGGCCTTTCTCATGATTCTGCTTCCTTCAGAGGACTGTTTGGTGGAACTAAAGAGAAGATCTTCTCTGTGGCCACTCCTGGGCTCTGGAACTCCTTGCTAAGAGAGCTTAGTCTGCTGTCCTAGTAGCAGACAAAGCACTTTTATTTTTCAGGCAAGACTTTGGCAGTTGAGTGCCTTGAATCTCAAGACCTTAGACCAGGGGTGCCCGAACCTTTTGGGCCGTGGGCCGAACATGTGGTTCAGGGAGCCGGTCACTAAGGCCCGGGGGCTGGGTGTGGCCCCGATGCCAATTCATCCAGCCCGCAAAGCCCTCATCACTCCTGGAAGCGGAAGTAAAACCCGCTCATGCAGGCACGTTTTACTTCCACTTCCAGGAGCGACGAGGGCTTCTCAGGCAGGATGAATTGGCATCAGGGCCTGTACCCGGCCTCCGGGCCTTAGTTTGGGCACCACTGCCTTGGACATTATGTTGGTTTCCATGGTTATAAAGCAAATTAGCATCAGTATTTTTAATCAAGAGATGTAAAAGTGTTTTAATTTTAGTTGCATTTTAATAACATAATTTAATTTTCTTTTAATGCTTGTGATTTTTCTTATATTTTAACCTTCTTATAACTTTGAACTGCTTTGTAAGATGTCAGGGTCCCAATTCTGGAAGGAATGAGGCACATAAGTAAAATAAATACAATAAATAAACAAAGACAGTGCACATGATAATGTACGCACTTTATGTAAACGGGTTGCTGCCACTGATACTGTCAGGAAACATCTATTGCTTGTGAGATCTGAGCTGTGGAAAAGCCTAGCACATAGCACCCTATTTTGCTACTGCTTCCAATATTATTACGTGTTACATTGTGGATTGTACCTGCTATTTATTATAATAGAGCCTTACTATTATTCATAGTAGAGTCTACTGTATGACGCAATACTGGATAATTTGGAAAGTGGCAGAACAGGCTTGTGAGTTCCAGGGAATGGGGATTATTTTTAGATGCCCAATGAATGTTTAGAATGAAGACTGTTGCTCCCTGGCCTTACTTTGCACCACTCTGGTCTCAAGGTTCACAAAAGTGTGGTTGCCAACTCAGTGAGCAGATATTCTTCGTGGGTTGGTTTGACCATTGAAACCTCTGGTCAGGTGACTGTCAAAACCTTTTATTCAATTATGTCAATTAGCTCAGAATTAAAACAAACCACCTTTACAGGTAGAACCTGCACTACTGGCTCTCGATGCAACTTAGTTTGCAGCTTTGGAGGGTCAAGGGATATTGGGGTCATTCCTGCCAAATACGCCAGGGGCAAAAGAGAATATGCAACTCAAAAAACTAGGACAAAAGGGTGGTCATTAAATCTGAATGCTTCTGCTCTGTGGTGCTACTATTAGGTAAAAGTGGCCCTTACTTAAAAGCCAGTTGTATCTGACTCTGGGGTTCAGTGCTCATCTCCATTTACAGTCAAAGAACCAGCGCTGGACATGTGGCAGGCATGACTAGACCCTGGAGTGCACAGAACACTGTTACCTTCCAACCAAAGTGGTACCTATTTATCTACTTGCAATTTCTTGCTTTCAAACTGTTAGGTTGGCAGGAGCTGGGACAAAGACAGGAGCTTACTCTGTCATTCAGTACTTGGGTCTCGAACTGCTGACCTGCCGACCTTCCAGTCATCAAGTTCAGCATCTTAACCACTAAGCCATTGCAGTCCAGTCCGATTGCTACTTTTACCACAGTGCTATTGCAGATTCTTGGTTTGACCTTGACCATCTTGAAAGGATGATCTGTTTGTGCATAAAAACAGCAGTCTCGTGGCAACCTAAAAAGCAACATGTTTCTTTTGGCCTGATCTTTCACAGATGGCACTAGCCTTTAAGATGCCAGAAGGCTCTCTTGTTTAGTTATAAAGAGTCACAGACTGCTCCCCTTGAAAGGTTTGTTATTTGTTTGTATGAACTCCTAAGTAACAATCACTTAATGATCCAACTATTCAAGATCTGTTAACAACTTCTGTTTGCAGAAACCTAAACTGACCATTTAGATTCACACAAGCGTGTGGCACTCTGGTAGACATCTAATCAGCTCCACAATAGGTTATTGTGGAGCTGTGTTTGTGCCACATCAGTTTGAGAACCAAAGAAGCAAATTGTTGATGGGCTCACTTTCTCGCTGTGTATTTGTTATGGAAATTATTCATGGTACAAAACAGTATTTGTCTTCATTCTGTGTTTTATCTATGCACTTAAAGTAGCCTTGTTAACGTTCTGCAATAAATTTATCTTTCAAAGTAATAATAGTTGGACAGCAGCAGTCATCTTGTGGAGTCCCAGAGGAGTAAAAAGACCCCTTGGCAGCTCCCCCCCCCCCCCCCAAAAAAAAAAAAAAAAGATAGGAAGACCCAATCGCGAAAAATTTTGGTTAAACCTGGAGAAAAAGAGTGGAGCAGCGAAATGAATTGAAAACAAGTTGAGACCAACAGAAACTTATTCCTTGATAGTCTGGACAATCAAGGAATCAAAGAATAGTTGGTCTATCTAGCCTCACATCCTGATGTAAATTAAAATTAAAATGCTTCTTGCACTGGCAGAGATTCAACTCAATGACCAATGAAGCCTTTTCCAGATCTAAATTCTAAGATCCTCATTTAAATTACATGTTTCCCTACAATGCTGGGTTAATATTCTCAAAATTTACATATATACACCTATGAGCAAGTAACACAATTATTTTAATTTTTATTTAATAATGTTAATTGCATGCTGTCAAGTAGATTTTGACTTATGGCAACCCTTTCCAGGGTTTTCTAGATAAAGATTACATAGAAGTGGTTTACCATTCCCTTCTTCTGGGAGTGACCTAGGACTGTGTAGCTTGCCCAGAGGCCACACAGTCTGGCTCTTCTCCCAGGAGGCACAATGGGAAATCAAAGTCTCAATTTCTACCTCCATAGCCATCATCAATACTCAGATGATACTCAACTGTATATCTCGGCCCGTGGAGACCCAAGCAATGCAGTGGAAGTCCTTTCCAGGTGCCTGGAGGCTGTGAGGTTCTGGATGGGGGACAACGGGCTACAGCTGAATCCTGACAAGACTGAGTGATTGTGGGTCAGGGGCCCTGCATTATCTTGGGAGCTACCATCTTTGGTTCTGGATGGGACAGTGTTGCCCCAAACAGACCCGGTGTGTAATCTGGGGGTCCTCTTGGACTCACGACTACTGTTCAAAGAGCAGGTGGCAGTCATGGCAAGGAGGGCTTTTTCACAACTTTGTGTAATACGCCAATTACGCCGCTCCTAGACCAGGACTCATTGCTCATGATCACACATGCTTTGGTCACCTCCAGACTTGATTACTGTACATGGGGCTGCCCTTGGTGACCATTCGGAGGCTGCAATTGGTCCAGAATGCGGCTGCCCATGGCCTTGATGGGGTGCGGGCGTTATGCTCATGCCTCACCATTGCTGCGGGAGCTGCACTGGTTGCCAGCGTGCCTCCAGGTGCAATTCAAGGTGCTGGTCATTACCTTTAAACCCCTACATGGTAGTGGGCCAGGATACTTAAGAGACTGCATCACCCTAAGGACATCTGTCCATACCACCACAGCAGACCGGAGAGGCTCTCCGGCTGTACCATCGGCTAGAGAGGGACACCTCTCTAGCACTAGAAGGAGGGCCTTCTCTGTGTCTGATCCGGCCCTGTGGAACCCACAGATGGAGCTGCTCCCCTTTAGGAAGGGGGTAAAGACTTGGCTGGTGGGGCATGTGTGGGATATGGGCCAGACGGTTGCCTCAGTTTGTTGGCTCATCTAACCCCTCCCTCTCTCTGTGTGACTTGTTTAATCTCTTTTAATTTTTGTAACTTTTTCATCCTGTTTAATCCTGTTTTTATTTTTATTATTATTATTATTATTATTTATTGAATTTATTACCCCGCCCCACTCGGGAGAACCCGACTCTGGGCGGCTTACATCGTCATAAAACAGAGGTAAAAGATAAAAACATATAAAATCATGAAGTTTAAAAGATTATCTAAAATTATTTGAAGTAAAAACAGTGCAAACTACACGCCAGTATCCCCCTGGTCCAGATCCAAGTGGCACTCCCTAAGTAAGCCACTTAGTATGGGAACCCGTGTTCCCTGGTCCCCAAATATGTCCTGCCAGCCAGGTTTTCAAGCCCTTCCGGAAGGGCAAGAGCTCTGTCTGCAGGCGCAGTTCGATGGGCAGGAGGTTCCAGAGGGTTGGGGCGGACACGGAGAAGGCCCTCCTCCTAGTGCTAGAGAGGCGTGCCTCTCTAGCTGATGGAACAACGAGGGAGCCTCTCCGATCCGCCCTGGTGGGCCGGACAGATGTTCTTGGGGTGACGCGGTCTCTTAGGTATCCTGGCCCACTACCATATAGGGCTTTAAAGGTAATAACCAGCACCTTGAATTGCACCCGGAGACATACTGGCAACCAGTGCAGCTCCCGGAGTAGCGGCGAAGCACGAGCATAACGCCCACACCCCGCCACTACCCGGGCCGCCGCATTTTGCACCAGCTGGAGTCTCCCGATGGTCATCAGGGGCAGCCCCATGTAGAGCGCATTACAGTAATCAAGTCTGGAGGTGACCAAGGCATGTGTGACCATGAGCAAGGAGTCCCGGTCCAGGAGGGGGCGTAACTGGCGTATTACACGAAGTTGTGCAAAAGCCCTCCTGGCCATGGCTGCCACCTGATCTTCGAACAGTAGCCGTGAGTCCAGGAGGACCCCCAGGTTACGCACCGGGTCTGTCTGGGGCAAGGCTGCCCCATCCAGCACCAAAGATGGCAACTCCTGTGTTAACGCAGGCCCCCGTACCCACAGCCACTCAGTCTTGCCAGGATTCAGCTGTAGCCCGTTGTCCCCCATCCAGACCTTAACAGCCTTCAGGTACCTGGAAAGGACTTCCACTGCACCACTTGGGTCCCCACGGGCAGAGATGTATAACTGGGTATCATCTGCATATTGATGATACTTAACCCCATGGGAACGGATGATCTCGCCCAGCGGGCGATACCATGTTTATAGTGTTTTAAGTGTTTTTAAAGTTTGTTAGCAGCCTTGGGTCTTTGTGAGGAGGGTGACATAAAATTTTGATTAAATAAATAAATAAATAATAAATGGCTGTACCAAGGGGTGGGGGGAAATTGGGGAAATAGGCACAGAAAGAGTAAAGTCAATAGGGTGTGTTTGAAATTGGTCATGTGTGATTTCTATGAATGCAGATTCAAAAGGGAAAAGAGATGGTGACAAAACAAATTTTACCTCCTCTCCCCAGGACTTCAGCATATCACCCTCTGGTACAGGTAAGTCAGTCTCCATCCCCTCATGGCTCGCTTGGCCTTTCTCAAACTACATGCTGTCACCTGCTATGTTTTATAGCAGGGGTGTTCAGACTATGACTTGTGGGCCAGATCTGGTCTGTGATGGCAATTAATGCAGCCTGCCACTCCTGGAAGCAGAAGTAAAACATGCATGTGCGGGTGCAGAATGCACCCGCACATGCACAGAATGCTACCATAAATTACCTATGGCTATCGTAAACACACATATGACAACCACGGGTCATTTACAGCAACGTTCTGTGCCCGCACATACATGTTTTACTTCCACTTCCGGGTGGAACCATGTGACCGGCCCATGGCCTGAAAAGTTTCTGCACTCCTGCTTTACAGAAATAACACGGAAATCACCAACTTTATGTGTCAACACACTGGGTGGAAAAATGTGGACCCCATGCCCAATATTTGGCCCTTGCTAACCTTGGCTGCAGTAGCCCTGTCCTGGACTATACACACAGCAGCCTCTTGAACCATTTAGTCTCTGGACTATGCCTGGCACAGAGAAGTATTGAATCAGAGGCCAGAAACCTTTTGCCAGTTATGCTTATGTAAGAGAAATTGCACAAGCATGATAGCAAATTGCCACACTGTCACACGTGTCCTATTGGGTGTGCAACCAAAAACACAGTGAGAACCTCACTAATGAGCCAAACCTGACATAATTTCATTTATGCAAGCATAGATTGGCAATAGGATTTTACTCAGCCAATCAGCCCTAGCTTCCTCTTTGCAGTTGAATTTTATTAGAGGAATTGACAGCTCAGTTGCCAAAACTTTTAGAAATACTGAACAAATGTAGTCTTTTTTAGGGCAGGCTGCCACACCATTTTGCTACAGTTCATGTTCTTTCTCTTACCCAAGAGCTGACATGCCTCCCAGAACACCTTTTCTTCAGCTTTCTTAAGACAGCGGCTTCACCTCCTAGCAGATGACACAGACTCCTCTGACAGCCCAAACATTTGGTGCATCCTCAAGCAATGAAAGTGAGCAACAACTATTCACACAGAAAGCGTTCTTAAGTCCTGCTCAGCTACAGCAGGGAAGTGTCTTCCTGTCTCACGCCAGCTAGTTGCGATAACAGTTGGCAGTAAGCTCTAGAGAGAAAGAGGGAAACCACGGGGAGGAAATGGCCAACCCAGCCTGTGCTCACCCGGAAAAAAGGGGGAAGAGGAAGTGTGTGTGTGAATTACTATGTTTAGTCATCCATTAAATCAGAGGCGCCCAAACTTTTTGGACTGTGGGCCGGTCACATAGTTCAGAGGGCTGGTCACTATAGCCCGTGGGCTGCATCTGGCCCCGGGGCTGTAGTTTGGGCACCCCTGCATTAAATCATTGAATAAACTATCCTTTATGTTGGGAATACATAAGAGAAATATGGACTCCGTTACTAGCATTTTAAAATTGTGGTCTAATGTGCAGTGCAATCAAAAGGAGAACTAGAATTGGTTCAAACTTTTTGTGCTTTGTTTAAAATATCTGGGACTGCGGTGGCCTAGTGGTTAAGATGCTGAACTTGATGACTGGAAGGTGGGCAGGTCAGCACTTTGAGACCAGAGTGCTGCACAACAGTGAGCTCCCGTCTGTCCTAGCTCTTGCCAACCTAGCAGTTCGAAAGCAAGAAATTGCTAGTAGGTAAGTAGGTACCGCTTCGGGCATTCCAGGCACTCCGGCATCTAGTCATGCCTGCCACGTGGCCACAGAAATACCTGCAGATGCACAGTGCTGGTTCTTTGGCTGTAAACAGAGATGGGCAACATAATCTAGAGCCAGATATGACTCACTTTTGAGTAAAATACAGTAATACCCCGGATAACGCGAGTACCGTATAGCGCGAAAACCGCATAACGTTACAAGATTTTCAGAAAAATCTTGTATCGAATAACGCGATTTTAACGTTATCCGGAACAAGCGTATGCATGGGGGGGGGGGAGTTGGATTGGGTAGAACATCTACCCAATCCAACCGCTCCACGCCCGTCCCCACGATGTTTGGAAAGGGTACGGGGATCCTTACCCTTTTGAAACTTCGGGCGAGCGGTGCGCGTCGGTGGGGGTTAGCGCAGGATACGGGGGAGACCTCCGTATCCTTGCGCTAAACCCCACCAACGCGCGCACGCCTGCAAGCCACCCGATGTTCCGAAAGGGTAAGGATCTTTACCCTTTCGGAACATTGGGTGGGCGGCGCGCGTCAGTGGGGGTTAGCGCATGATACGGGGGAGACCTCTGTATCCTGCGCTAACCCCCACCAATGCGCACGCGCCTGCAAGCCACCCGATGTTCCGAAAAGGTAAGGATCTTTACTCTTTCGAAACTTCGGGCGAGCAGTGCGCGTTGGTGGGGGTTAGCGCAAGATACGGGGGAGACCTCTGTATCCTGCGCTAACCCCCACCAACATGCGCGTGCCTGCAAGCCACCCGATGTTCCGAAAGGGTAAGGATCTTTACCCTTTCGAAACTTCGGGCGAGCCGCGCGCATCGGTGGGGGTTAGCGCAGAATACGGGGGAGACCTCTGTATCCTGCGCTAACCCCCACCAACGCACGCGCGCCTGCAAGCCACCCGATGTTCCGAAAAGGTAAGGATCTTTACCCTTTCGGAACATCGGGTGGGCGGCGCGCGTCGGTGGGGGTTAGCGCAAGATACGGGGGAGACCTCCAAGATACGGGTGCGGCCTCCAGCGCCAAATCATCCAGCCCGTGAAGCCCTCGTCACTCCTGGAAGCTGAAGTAAAATGCACCCATACAGGCACGTTTTACTTCCGCTTCCAGGAGCAACAAGGGCTTTGCGGGCCGGATGAATTGGCATCTAGAGCTGCACCCGGCCCCCGGGTCTTAGTTTGGGCACCACTGGTCTACAGTTTACAAAGCTCTCTCTTCATGTGTCATTCCCCAATATGACCACTGCATCTTTCTTATATTCTTATTTGTTCAGTAACATCTCATGCAAATAGCACGTTCCTGAGCTCAAATTGAGTAGGTTGCACTGTGACCAAATTCCAAAGATTACAGATATTTATACTCGGAACACCTAAGGGCTCCTCTGTATTGCTTGAGAGCATAATCGCTGACAATGGTTAAACATACATATCATGTAAGCATCAAAATGGCAGATAAAAATGTAACAACTTTTTAAAATAATTATCAACTTTTTTTATTGAAAACAACAAAAATGTGACTAGAATTACTTTCACATTTTGAAAATTTATACATATAAATTTTGTGTATATAACATTGTGTCTCACAGTTAAAACTTTTTTTGTTGCTTGCTAAAGAAATAATTCAAGCCAGCAGAATATCCATAAGGGAAATGCATTATCTGGGAATTCCCAGAAATGTCTAGCATGTGATAGAAATCGTTAGAAGAAACAGGGCTCCAGAAATGAAGGCCCCTGCTCTATGAACTCTGGAAGTTACATTTCATAATCAACCTGCCCCTTTTTGTCCCCCTTTATAAACAGACATTGGCTTAAGTTGGGGGAGGGGGGGAGATTATTTTGGCTTTCTGGCTTCCTTCTTAGATTCCTTCAGTCTTCACCCCCAAAATCTTTTTGACATAGTTCTGGACATTCACATGGAGTTGTGGAGCAGTAGAAGAAAACATCTCCATGGCCAGTGCCCGGGTGGTCTCTGAACCATTCACCATGGTCCGGTAGATGGGAAGAGTGTACTTCTGTTTCCCCTGAAATAAAGGAGAGGAAAAAAATCTCACTGCCAGTCCTATAGCACTTCACAGCTATTTTGGGAGGCACCTTGGAAATCCCTTCTCCAAATCCTATTGTTTTGATACCTAAAGCCAGATATACAGCAATCTTTGTATCTTGCAATAGCAATTATGCTTATATACCACTGCATTAGAGGCAGTTCACAAGTGAATTAGCATCTTGTCCTCAACATTCTGGGTACTCATTTTACCACCCTCAGAAGGATGAAGGCTGATTCAACCTTGATCCCCATCAGGATCAAACGCACATTCAGGCGGGCAACTGTGGGATTTCTTTAAATGGTTGACTCTCTTTTTTCTTAATGTTTTATGATGGTTGTGATTTCTTGCTGTTGTGATTTATATGATGCTGTGATCCATTTGTTATTATGGTATTGTCTTTTATTATACTGTGACATGTATATTTTTGACATGATATGTATAATGTGTACTGGATGTTCTATTGTGAGCCGCCTGGAGTCGCGTTGTCAAGTGAGCGGCATACAAATCCAAAAATAATATCATACCTCACATAACGAATTTAATTCATTCAGCGAGGCTGCTCGCTATGCGAGTTTTTCGCTATGTGAGTCAGACTCGCATAATGAATTTTTCGCTATGTGAGTCAGACTTTTCCCTATGGAAAAACTCGCATAATGAGCATTTCAAGGGGGAAAACTCGCATAGCGAAAAATTTTCACTATGCGAGTTTTCCTCATAGAAATGCTCGTTAAATGAGTTTTTCCATAGGAAAAAGTCCAACTCACATAGTGAAAAATTCATTATGCGAGTCGGACCGCTTAGTGAAAAACTTGCTCATTGTGCGAGTTTTTCGCTAAGCGAAACACTCGTTATGCGAGGTTTGACTATACTATTACTACTACTAATGATAAGGGCTGCAGTACAGCAGCTTAACCACTGCACCACCAAGGTTCCTTGTCTGGCTGTAAAAGGCCAGCTCGAATGGCACAAGGAAATCAGTTTCGCTTACTCCAGCTACTTGCTTCTGAAGCCAGTAAGACTGTTCTTGGGTGCAGGACAAAGGTAGGCAACATGCAACCTCCAGGCTGCATTTTGCCTTAAAGGCCTTTGTTGCGCCCTTCCAATCTGCACTGGACAGATGTGGAACTGCTGCCACCATACAAGAACCAGAACAGATGTCATTTTTTGCATACTTTGCTTCCCTGCAGACTTGGGCGTCTACATCCTGGCAGGGATCCAATTCTGCTGAGAAAGAAGCCATGTGGAGATGTCTTTCCCTCTGCAACTTCTTTCTAAGCAGCACTTGGAACAGCCTCCATGCACAGTCATCTTTTATCAGCATAGCTGCTGGGATAAAGGTGTTGGGCAGGGGTCTGCAAACTTGGCTCTCCAGGTGTTCTTGGATTTCAATTCCCAGAAGCCCAAGTCAGCACTCCTGCTGATCAAGGCTTCTGGGAACTGAAGTCCAAGAACAGCTGGAGAGCCAAGTTTGCTGACCACTGGTGTTGGGGAATAGACGCCCCAGCAAAGGCTAGAGCAGCATTTCCCAAACTTTGGTTTTTGTACTTCAGTTCCCAGAAGCTTAAGTGATTATTGCTTTAGGGAATTGACTTAGGCTTCTGGGAACTGAAGTCCAAGAACCCAAGGTTGCGAAACACTGAGCTAGACAATTCCCAGAGGCCCTTCCATCCCATCCCTATGAATCTACACCAGGGGAGCCCAAACTACGGCCCAGGGGCCGGATGTGGCCCCAACACCAATTCATACGGCCCGTGCCACCCTCGTCGCTCCCAGAAGCAGAAGTAAAACGCGCCTGCACACTCCTCTATTGATAGATGAAAGCATGCAATGGAGTATGCTGCCTCACAGTGGCCTCTGGAGAGAATTCACACATTTTATGTGTTTTTATATATATTGTATGGAGCCCTGAGTGGTGTTTGCATCAAAAGGGTGGGGTATAAATGATCAAAACAGTGGGGTAAATATCCTGCTATCAAAAATTGCCCACCCCCTCCTCTGGGAGATGGGGTAGCCAGAAGAAAATGAGAACAGGGTTGAGCCTTAGTATAGCAATTTGACTGGCTTAAAAGAGGAACTAGACAAATTCATGAAGGATGGAGTATTTAGTGGCTCTGTTCTGTCTATCATGCCCAGCACCTGAGGTATTATTATGTCCTCCTCATGGGCTTCCTGTAGACTGCAGCAGTGGGTACAGAATGCTAGATCAGTGGGATCTTTGCTCTGAGCTACCAAGAATAGTCTTATATTTTATTACTCCTGCCTCTACCACCACCACCTCTGCACCTGCTCCACCTTCCATCAGTCTGCACTGCAGTGGCAGAAAGCTGCCAGATTTGAAAAGCCGGAGATAATCAACACACAGCCAAATTCCGTCACAGACCTGGCTGCGAAGGAAGTCTTTCACTTTGCCAAACTCAGCCTCGTGACTGTTCTTGAGGACGATCTGGCACCAACGAAGACGCAGCTCGGCATTTTCTGACTTGGAGATTCTTGGATACGAGGCACTCATCTTCTCCACAGTCCCTTAATATCAAAGGATGCAAATTTAGGTCCGTTTCCTCCTACACAACCCAAGTGACATTTCCACAGCAAAAATAAATAAATAAACAAATGCCCTTCCAATTATTTCTCTGGGGAACAGTCAATGTGCTTGACTCAGATATATCTGAGCTTTTCAGAGACATGCCACACGCTGCACCTCACGCTGCCTCTGCCCCACTGTCTCCTCTATTCAATCATACCATCCACATTTTAAGATGTCACAAGATTCTGTGGGCTTGCTACAAGAAACTGATATGGTTACATCTCTAGATGCTATTATGTTTTGGAAGCACAAATATAAGAAATGTATGTGTGCAAACCCTCTGTTCCTAGAATGCATGAAAAAGTGCATGCATAAAAAATTCACCACCCACGGGTTCCCAAATCCCACAAGACAGGTTACTAAATCTCACATTCTGAACTCTACTTTACATCCCACTATCTCATCCTGCTTCTCGTGGGAGGAACGACATGACCAGCCCATGGCCCGAAAAGTTTGGGCACCCCAGCACTAAGCTAGCATCTGTAATGCTTCTTTATACTGCTGTGATCACTCCTTCGGCACAGCAGAGGGAGCCTCTCACCATCTGGCAAAGGGGATTTCTGCAAGATCTTATCCAGGAAATAGACGAGCTGATAGGTTTTCCAGGCCGAGATATCTATTGCTCTAATTGCTTCCATGTCATGGTCTGCGGATGCCCAGAGCTCTGCTAGATTCTCAGCGGGCTTCATTAGTTCCTCTCCAGGTGAAAGGTCAGGAAGGTACGGAGGCCAACCAGGCGTATTGAGCCACCGATCAAACTCAAAGCCTAGCACAGAAACAAGAACGGGGGTGGGTGAGGTAATAGAAGTCAGCAGCCTTCATAAACAACACCCCTAATTCACAAATACGAAGCAGATTTCACAGATTATTTTTGCAGTCCTTTTTACAGCATGCTTGACAGACTGATATCATTCCATCGAGAGAAAAGGATGTTTGTTCATAGATTCACAGAAGAAGCAACAACTGAAGGAGGAAATGTCCCAGGAAACATTCTTTGTTGCCACACACTGCCAGACTAGCTTTTTAGATTATGACTTCATATCATCCTGACCAGCAAAGCTCAAAGCTTTATGTCATTTAGAATGATTATGCTCAACTATATCTCCCCCACCCTTAAATTTCAGGGTTTCTAAGGATGTAAGGAATTGATGTATTCATTCTATTCATATTGGACATCTTGGTGACTTGGGAGAGTTCTGCTGACAAGATGGTTAGCTGCAGGGTTTACACATGATGGAGGAAATGTACAAATATGAAAATGCTGCTGACCTGGAATGGTTGCAACTCCTTGCTTCTTCAGTTCTGGGAAATAGTCCAAGTAGAACTCCAGAGCTTCATCAGCTGTGATGCTCTGAAACTTGAACTGGTTCACATAAGCCTGTCGTAAGAGAAAAACCGGCCTGAGTCACACATTGCCTCCTGCTGTTTCAACTCTTCTTAACCAACAATACAAAGCAAATGAGTTTGTATTCAACCTTTTCACTTTTTTAAACTTTGAAAACCAAGTTTTGCCTGGGAAGGATGGGTTGTTCCTGTTATGTTCCATTAAGTGCAAACTGATTTATAGCAACTCTACTAGGACTTTCAACCTATGTGAGATATTTAGAGAACATTTTTACTTGTTCTACATCTCCAGTAAGTTTCGATGGATGAGTGGGGATTTGAACTTAAGCCTC
The DNA here is from genome assembly GCA_030440675.1 of Furcifer pardalis. NCBI lineage: Eukaryota > Metazoa > Chordata > Lepidosauria > Squamata > Chamaeleonidae > Furcifer > Furcifer pardalis. Next base: position 233,242,961 of record CP126891.1, on the reverse strand, counting down.
CTAGTTCATTCTTCTATCTACTACACCACATGGGAAGGACAGGTAAAAAATTACAATTCTTGCCCTAATACAAAGACTGGATGTGTTTGATGGGTGAGAAGGGTAAAGAAAAGGTTGTGAGTTCAATCCTGACCAGGGCTCACGGTTCACTCAGAGTATCCAGACCTTGCTGCTACTGCTATTGCTGCCTCCATGACCACCTCAGGAACATCACAGAACTCTCTTTGCCTGCTGGAGAGGGGGAATGAGGGCCAGCTGTGTGGACCAGCTAGCTCAGCCATAAAGACCTTGCTGCTACTGCTATTGCTGCCTCCATGACCACCTCAGGAACATCATAGAACTCTCTCTGCCTGCTGGAGAGGGGGAATGAGGGCCAACTGTGTGGACCAGCTAGCTCAGCCATAAAGACCTTGCTGCTACTGCTATTGCTGCCTCCATGACCACCTCAGGAACATCACAGAACTCTCTTTGCCTGCTGGAGAGGGGGAATGAGGGCCAGCTGTGTGGACCAGCTAGCTCAGCCATAAAGACCTTGCTGCTGCTGCTGCTATTGCTGCCTCCATGACCACCTCAGGAACATCACAGAACTCTCTCTGCCTGCTGGAGAGGGGGAATGAGGGCCAACTGTGTGGACCAGCTAGCTCAGCCATAAAGACCTTGCTGTCTCTCTTGACTGTATTGTATTTTTACACTGTATTTTATTGTATTGTTTTTTTTCTTTTATGTAAAATTTATTGTGTTATCTGTGCTGCATCTGTTGTTATATTTTTATATTATGCTGTATTTATATTTGAGGTTGTGATACTGTATATGTTTGTGTTATGTGAGCCCCTCTGAGTCGCCTCAGTGAGGTGAGTAGAGGGGCATATAAATCTAATTTAATAATAATAATAATAATAATAATAATAATAATAATAATAATAATAATAATAATAATAATAATAATAATAATAATAATAATAATAATAATAATGATGATGATGATGATGTTCAGGACAAAATGCTAATTAACTTGTGAACTGTCCAGAGAGTGCACTAAGCACTATGAGGTGGTAGAGAAATGCAAATGCCCAAAATAACTGCAAAGCAAATTCCACCTTGGTTGGGACAGCCCAGTTTGACGAACACACTTTTTACTGAAAGGTTAGGAATCATAAGGCTTGCAGGCCACATGCTCCTGGGCTTGCATCCACTTGTGTGGCTTCAAGAAACCTCTGGCCCACCCCAGGCAAAAAACCTCTTTTTTTCAGCAACAAAGGGAAGAAAGACCCCAGAATTAGTATCCTTCCAGTAAAACAAGGCTCAACATTAAAGCACAACTGATATTCAGTATACTGCTCCTGAGACCGGAGATAGCATAAGACATCCTAACAAGCAACCTTTGATAGTCTTGAGTAATTAGAAAACACATTAATGTTGCAGAAATGTTGTTTTAGGCAATCTTTTGATGTTTGTAAAAAAAGAGATTTAAATGGTATCCAGTGCTTAAATCCTGAAGAGCAGGCACCATACAAAGGAATCTAATTTGCATAATCTCAGAGATAGGAACTTTCATTAAGAATTTCCCTTTAGACTCAATGAATCTTTCTAATCTCATTTTTCCATGTGGGTGGCCATTGCTACTTCTTGTGGCAGATTCTGCATTTTAAGCATGCGGGACAGTAAACTACAGATTGTTGAAAAATTCTTTTGTTTAATGTGTCCTAAATATCTCTGGCTTTTGAGCAAGGGTGACCTTTATCTTTTAAATATCTCTACCATGATTCCAAATTCAAGTACTGTACTGTATTATGAAAGATAAGGGAAAATATCTCTCCACACTCTTTCTTAACTCTATGAATAGCTTATATATGGTATTAGTTGTCAATTTTAAGTCTGAAACACCACAAACACTGCAGCATTTTTAACAAGGAATTTTTAACAGGGAAACTATACATGGGGAGCTGAAACATCCACACTGTGTACATCAGCTTTGGCCCCGAGTATGCTGCTCCAGCAAAGAGTACATCTGCACATGCAAAACAAGTTGACATTGCTCTTAATGAAACAATGCACATTGTGACAGGATGCCTCAAACCTACACTAGTTGAAATATAGATCTTCTTGTTGGTATCGCTCCACCTAAGATCAGGAGAAAAGTAGCAGTGGATGCTGAGAGAACTAAGCAAGAGAATGACTCTCAACACCCTCTGAACGGATATGAGCCCCAAGTCTGCCGAATCAGACCAAGGAAGAGCTTTATGGGAAGAATAAACATTCTTGAGGATGCGCAAGAACAAAATCAAATTAGAAGATGGAGAAAGGAGCTCAATGGACAAGGAACTCAACCTCCCCTATATGTGACTTGGAGGACCCTGAATAGGCTGAGGTTTGGTGTGCCTAAATGTAAGACCAACATGCTCAAGTGGAGGCTGTTGGTGGAAAACAACACGTTGTGTGAACGTGGAGAGATACAAAATCCAGATCATTTGCTTTTCTGCTGGTGACTACAGGAAACATGTGCTGATGACAATTTAATTTTGGCCAATGACAAAGCCAACAAGGTGACTTCACCTTGGCAGTTTAAAATCTGAGCTAGACCGGAAAGAACAGGGAGTTTTCTCTAGACGATTATCTTTCAAGTTGCCCTCTCTCTACTCTGCCATATCCTTTGTGGGGCTTTGGTGACTAGAACTCCATGCAACGGCATACAGAAAAAAAAATCTCTTGCAAGCAAACATCATAGGGACAAGGCTATCAGAGACTTTTATGAATTCAAATTACTGCTTAACCTAAATACCTGTAGGAAACTATCAAACTTGCTCTGGTCTCCCACCAGGTGAGCAAGATAGGAAACAAAGCAGTAGCCCTTTTCATAAGGGGTTTCATTATAGGTGTCCTCAGGATCAACACCTGGGAGGGAGAAAAATGCAGACAAAATCAAATACCTGACGTTATCAATTGGAGAAATCTCATTGCAAACAATAAAATATAAGACTTTAATAAAAACACATGCTTGTAAGGTCTCTCTTATGTATCATTCTGAAACTGGTCTCCTTCAGTTACAGAAGAAAACATTATAAGGGCTTTGCATCTTGCCAGAAAATCTATATCTAAATATAGTTCGAAGTGAATCAAAATTTGTGTTTAAACGCAATTAGCGCTGCATCACCTAAACCTTCAGAGTCATTTATGCTAACAAAGCAGAGTTCTCTTAATGCAGTAGATGATGAGAATAAGGACAGGCCTGACCATCAGATCATTTTCTCAGCCTTTCCTCGTCAGGTTTGCCTTTTGGAATTTGGAATACCCTTATTAAAATTGATATTACCTCCTTTTACTGCTGCTAAATACTGTTATGGTTTTAAGATTTTTAAATGCCATCTGGCTTTGTTTCTTGTGTTTTTCTTGGCTATCACAGGATAATTTCACTCTCTCTCTCTCTCTCTCTCTCTCTCACACACACACACACACACACTCTTTATTTGTTTGCTCACACTTGTATGCCGCCCTACTCGCAGAGCGACTCAGGGCAGCTAACATAATATCGCAGAGCAAAATATCAAAAAACACAATAATCCCAATAATAAATTCAACGATAAAACCATGAACAATCCAGTAAAAATTTAAAAGATTAAAAAGAATTAAGAGAGAGAGGGGTAATTATCGAATCAGCTAGCAGGCCGGGGTTACTGTGTTACTGGTACCCACACTTACCCCACCAGCCAAGACTTTACGCCTTTTCTGAAGGGCCTCTGTCTGGAGACACAACTCAATTAGCAGGAGGTTCCATAGGGCCGGAGCAGACACAGAAAAGGCCGTCTTTCTCGTGCCAGAGAGATGAGCCTCTCTAGTCAATAGAACAATTAGAGAGCCTCTCCAGTCTGCTCTGGTGGGACAGACAGATGTTCCTGGAGTGACGCAGTCTCTTAAGTATCCTGGCCCACTACCATGTAGGGCTTTAAAGGTCATTACCAGCACCTTGAATTGCACCCGGAGGCACACTGACAACCAGTGCAGCTTCTGAAGCAGTGGTGAGGCACATGCATAATGCTCGCATCCCATCACCACCTGAGCAGCTGCATTCTGGACCAGTTGCAGCCTCAAATGGTCATCAAGGGCAGCCCCATGTAGAATGCATTACAATAGTCAAGTCTGGAGCTGACCAGAACATGCATGATAATGAGCAAGGAGTCCCAATCTAGGAGCGGGCATAACTGGCATATCACACAAAGCTGTGCAAAAGCCCTCCGAGGCACAACTGCCACCTACTCTTTGAGCAGGAGTCGTGAGTCCAGGAGGATCCCCAGTTTACGCACCGGATCTGTTTGGGGCAAAATAGCCCCATCCAGAACCAAAGATGGTAGCTCCCGAGATAACACAGGACCCCCAACCCACAGCCACTCAGTCTTGCCAGGATTCAGTTGTAGCCCATTGTTCCCCATCCAGATCCTACCAGCCTCCAGGCACCTGGAAAGGACTTCTACTGCATCGCTTGGGTCCCCATGGGCCGAGATGTATAGCTGAGTATCATCTGCATATTGATGATACCCGCACCCCTTGGGAATGGGTAATCTCACCCACAGGTTTCATGTAGATATTAAATAGTAGAGGCGAGAGCACCAAGCCCTGAGGCACCCCATATTGGAGAGGCTTAGGACTGGACCTCTCACTCTCCAACAACACTGACTGGGTCCAGCCCTTCAGAAATGAGGAAAACCAGGACCAAACAGTGCTCCTCAGGTAAATTCTGGGTTGGGGGAGGGAGGAAGTGCTCCCATTGGGCTGCTGGACAGAGAGGTGGGGGAAACTCTGTGCTGGAGGGAGGGAGGAAGCAATGGTGCATGTGTCAACAGAGAGGGGATGGAAGGAGTGGGGATCCAGTTGTCCTAGATCCCCACTCCTCCATGGCATCTGTCTATGGAATCCTGGTAGCTGTAATCTTGTGAGTTTCTTAGATTTCTTCAGTCTCCTGTACTCCCTTGAACGAGGGCATGTTTGTAAGCCGCCCTGAGTCGCTACGGCAAGTGGGCAGCAATATAAATTTGAACTAATGAATAATAAATAATAATATATACATTGTAAGCTGCCCTGAGTGGAGATTGCACCAAAAGGGTGGGGTATAAATGTGAATGAGTGAATTTCAAACTGTTGCAAAAATTGCTGATGCAACTGCATCTATAGCCACTAGACTAGTCCTTCTTAATGTGGTCGCATCGACACTTCTATGCTACTGCTCCTACCATCCCACCCACTGGCCATGGTCAGATGGGATGTATGAGGGTAATGTCTCAAAATATCTGGAAGATGTCACATTTGGGAAGTGTGCAAGATCAACACCAACCTGGCTCTATTGTCACTCTGAGCTTGTTGAGAGGATGGTTTTCCCCAGTGTTGTCCATGTGTTGCCGAAGTAAAGCCCTCCCTGTAGCAGCCTCCAAACAAGTGTAAGCAGCACCTGGTTTATGGAAAGGAGGAAAAATCAAGACAGTTTTGAAATCACTGAAAACCAACAAAAATATGGAAAATAAATAAATAAATATGTCTTCCTGGTCTCTGGGATCAAGAGTACCTGAAAAATCATTTGGAAGGTATCACCAGTTAATTGGTCAGAAGAATCACAACAATTTTCAGGTCAAAACAGATCTCACTGGAAACACAATGAGAGCTAAGGCAACCGGCTTCTCCATTAGCCTACCCCTGGCCAGTGCCTCTTGTCATTCCTCAACACGTATGAGTATCTCTGCACTACAGACATAACTGTTTGTTATCAAATTAACTGCCATGGCACATGTCTATGGTATCCTGGTAGCTGTAACCTTGTGAGTTTCTTAGATTTCTTCCGTTTCCTGTACTCCCTTCAACAATGAGGGAAGAGATGGAGAATGAAAAACACAGGCTGGATCACTGGACAGCAGCTCTCCATACTGTAACATTTAAAAGCCACATTACAACTATCTGCCTAGGCAAGGGCTTGGAAAAGACCCTTCATTGAATTTCAACTCTCAGAATCTTATTCTAGCCATTCAAACTTTTATAAGCAATGGTCCAGACCAGGGGTCAGCAAACCTGGCTCTCCAGGTGTTCTTGGACTTCAATTCCTAGAAGCCCAAGCCAGCACTCCCTGCTAATCAGGGCTTCTGAGAATGGAAGTCCAAAAACTTTTGTAAAGCCAAGTTTGCTGACCCCTGGTCCAAACCATGGGTTCTCAACCTCGGCCCCCCAGATGTTCTTGGAGTCATCAATTCCCAGAAGCCCTAATCAGCAGGTGTGCTAATTTGGGCTTCTGGACATTGGAAGTCCAAGAACACCTGGGGACCCAAGATCAAGAAACACTGCCAGACAACAATGGTGGATAACTCACCATATAAAGCCATAGTTATTCTCCTTTGTGCATACATGGTGAAACCCTCATTGAGCCAGAACTCCCCCCAGTGGGCATTTGTGACCAGGTTTCCAAACCAGCTGTGTGAGATCTCATGGATAATGACATCTGCCAGGGAACGATCACCGGCCAACAGGCATGGAGTTACAAAAGTGATGCAGGGGTTCTCCATTCCCCCAAAAGGGAAAGATGGCGGCATAAAGAGCACATCATACCTGCCAAAAGCAAAAGAAGAGAGCAATGAGATAGTCAATATGGCAGCAGCCTCCCCTGCAAACATCCTCCCAGCTGTGACTCATCCACTCCTCACTCATACAGGTTGGATATTGGCTCTCTTGTGTTTCAAGCAGGGATCCTTCCTAGCACTACCTCTGGAAACAGCATGGAATGAACCCAGGCCTGTGATGGTGAACCTTGGCACTCCCAATGTTTTTGGACATCAATTCCCAGAAGCCCAAGCCCCCAGTGAATCTACACGAATGGGTTTACTGTGATTCATCGGTCCGCACCACCCTCATCGCTCCTGTACGAGCGCATTTTACTTCCGCTTCCAGGAGCAATGAATGCGGCACAGGCCAGATGAATCGCAGGAAATCCATTCATGTGGATTCACAGGGTGCTTGGGCTTCTGGGAATTGAAGTCCAAGAACATCTGGAGTGGCAATGTTTGCCATCACGGACCTAGGATATTCTGCGTGGAAAAGATCTGATCCACTTTGAACCCTGGGTTTCTCTGCTTCAACTGAAAGTAAAAGACAAGGAGTAGAATTGCAAACATCAGACTATGCTGCATGAATGTAAGAGGGAGTTCTTTGCAAGGGATTCTTTCCTGTTTCATAGCCACAGTAACAAGCCACGAAGCCGGAGGAGTACCTTTCCCAAACATACGGCCCGAAAAGTTTCTCTCCAGTAGCAAGGAACTCTTCAATCACACCATCATATTCTTTCTTGGCAGCCTCAATCAGGCAGGGCTCAGCCCATACATGACTCCTGGTAAGGGAAAAAATGAAATAAGTCCATGTACAAACAGGGTACAAGAATACAGTTGTACCTTGCTTAAAGAGCATAATGTGTTCCACAGGATTGCTCTTTAAGCGAGTTTGCTCTTTAAGCGAAACACAATTGTAAGTGACCAATTGTGATTTCCGGTGGGGATTGCAAACCTGGATTTATTTGTTAAGCGAGTTTTTGGTTGGTTTTATTTGTTAAGCAAAGTGAACATTCAGAGAAAATTCTGCTCTTTAAACGAGTTACTCTAAGCGAGGCGCTCTTTGTGCGAGGTTTGACTGTATACCCATTGCTACTTAAGCAACAGTGTACATTTCATTATTTAATTTTGGCTTGTATTTATTTGTTGTATTTACATTTCATCTTTTCTCCAGTTAGCTCAAAGCTGTGCATATGATTCCCCTTATTTCCCATTTTACCTTCACAACAACCCTGTAAAGTAGGTCCAGATGGAGGAATGTGATTGACTTAATGTCAGCCAGTGAGTTTCACAGGGATTGATTTAATTGATTTGATTGATTTATTGGACTTGTATGCCACCCACTCAGCTATGAGACTCAGGTTAACATTCTATTTGCTTGGTTGCAAGTAGGAATATATTCTATAGTGGGTACACAGGAAAGGAACTAGCCCAGTGATAGCGAACCAGGGACTTGGCCTTCTGGGTACTGAAGTCCAAGAACAGCTGGAGTGCCAAGGTTCGCCATCACAGAAAGCAATGATCACCCAATGTACTGACAGGCTTCTGGGAATTAAAGTCCCCTTGTGGGGTGTGGGCCCCATGTTGGGAACCACTGGCCTAGAGGATGTCATGTTCCCCATTCTTTTACTGCCTGTAGTCAGTCTGATCATCTTTTAAGTCATTTGTGCTAAAAATAAAACACAAAGTGTTTCTTTCTCTTGTGCTGAATGAGAAATAATACTACTACTATATTACCGATAATACAATATTTATTATTTATATTATATTAATAATAATAAAGTTATGACTAGATGATAATACCTATGCAGTCCTAACAGGTGTCTCAGTATTTCTGCATTCTCACCTTCTACCATTTTCTTCTCTAGACAGGAGACAAGTAAGATTTTGCTGACTGGGGTGCAAGGGCAGGTCATGCTAAAAATAGCTGCAGGCAAAGCGTGGCTCTCCAGAGGTTCTTCTCCTGGAAATCCCATTAGCTGTAGTAAGTACAGCCAGTAGTGAAAAAACAGAGGGAACTACAGCCTCCAACCTTAAGAGATATATGTTCTTCTTTGATGTCTTTCAGAAGCCAGTCAGTTGCTACCTACCCAGTTGCTAGCAATATTCTTAGAGAGGAGCAACATCCCACTCTCATTGTCAATTCTCCATGAATTAAAATGCTTGCATGTAGACCAAGGGTGCCCAAAACAGGGCCCGTGGTCCAGATTGCTGCTGATGCTGGAAGTACCCAGACATCATTGGAAGTGCTGAAAAAACTGTGTTTTCACGCCAAACCCCCCCCCCCCAAACAACGCCAAAATGTTCCTTTATTGCTCCCTCCTCCAAGGGAAGCAGCAGAGGAAGGAAAACATCTGGGAACGTGGTGCAAATTCACATACCACCGCTGCTGCCACTGGGAGGAACAATATGACCGGCCCGCTCAGCTGCTTGAGGGGGCGTGGTCAGGCCCCTGGCGGGAAAAGTTTGAGAACAACAATGTAGACTCTATGAATTATCTTAAATTCTTGAAAGTCTGGGTATTAATTCAAATACTAACAGCCATTTTTCCGCCTAAGCCCCAGCCAGCACTCTCTGTGGTCAGGAAAAATGGGACTTGTAGTCTACAAGATTTGAAAAGCACTAAATGGTTTATTCTTATAGTAGAATACACAAATACTAATAACTGCAAAAGTCTGAATGTCTACATGTATAAGAGCTACAACAATTTACACATGAAGAAAGCTATGCTGAGTGGAGGGGCTTGTTGATCTCATCAGTTTTTTGGTAACAACTCGAAAGGTAACAACAGAAGAAGGTTTGAGTGACAAATTTTAGAAAAGTCAATTTAACTGTGTTGAGTAAATTGATTTATTGTATTTTTGATTAATTTTGGATCTGTTTAAACCAAGGATTAAATTTTTTGGCAGCCTTATTTTGCTAAAATTAAGCCTAGACAGACAGAAAGCAATTCTGGTGGTTCACCTTTATTCCTGTGGCAGTTTCTTACCTGGGTCCCACTTCAGCTGAAACAATGTCACCAACAACCAGAGCAACCAAATAGGAAGGGATGGGATGAGGCATCTTAAAAAAGAAAGTGTTGTCTTTCTGCTTCTCTTGTGTAACTGCACTCATTACAGCTGTGAAACCCTCGGGAACCTAAGAACAGAGATGATGATGATGATGATGATGATGATGATGATGATGATGATGATGATGATGATGATGATGATGATGATTTTGTGTCAGAAAATGTTCTGGTTGAAAGGATTTTTGCAGAAGAAACTCTGCTCAGGGAATGCCCAGATGAAGCTCCTTTCATGTTCCCAAGAGCTGGGACAGGGACGGGTGCTCAATCTGTCATGCAGTACCTGGGTCTCGAATTGCCGACTTGCCAGCCTTCCAACTAACAAGGCGAGCTTCTTAATCACTGAGCCACTGCCACCCCTAGAGAAGATGACTGTTGTTTGGTAGAAAGGAGGGGCAGTTCAATTTTGGGGAGGGCTTGGGCACTCTCACATTCTGCACTGCTTGGAAACCCTCCCCCCCTTTCAATAGACAAGATAACATTACAGTATTTGCAATAGAAGGAAAGAGAGGTAGGCAAATCAGCATTTTGAAAATACTATAACTGCTGTAAGCTCAAGCCAGCAGTTTGAGGTCAGGAATAATGGGACTTGTAGTTCACAAGATTTGAAGGGCATCATGGCCTGCAATAAAATATACAAATGCTAAACAATATCTGCAAAAGGTCTACATGTACAAGAGATATGTCAAGCTGGGAGACGTGTGGCCTTCTAATGCAACTCCCATCATATCTCACCACAACTGCTTGAGGCTGACCAAAGTATGAGACCAAGAGCATCTGGCTCCCCAGCCTTTAGTGAGAGAAGAAAATAGTTACACTCAGGGACTGACTTTCCAGTGGCCATCAGTGCCTCAGAATCAAATCTGTATATTATTACAGAAAGACTGGGCAAGAACATCCATATTCTCTCATGATTGGCATCGCTGGCTTGGACAGATTGGAGTTGTGAGTCAACATGAGATGTGAACACCCAGGCAGGTGCAGAACACATGCAAGACACTGTTGAGAGGAGAGCCCCTCCAGGTATCTTATACAGACCATCATGAGTCTCACAAAGAACAAACAAAACATAATAGTATTTAAAATATATTCAAGTTTTCCACTTAATGGTCAAAATCCAACTAAAATGATGACACCATCCTTACATCAGTATAAATGTCTGCAGTGAGTTACCACCCACTCAGAAGTCAGCCTTTGCATTTGACGCACCAAGAGACACAGCTGGCATGCAACAAGAAATGCAACTGCAAACTTGACTAGTGGCAATTTACTGCTAATTTATGCTGATGGTCTTATCGTGGCAGGCACTAAATAATAGGGTTCCGGCCAATAAACTCTAAACCAGGGATGCCCAAACTATAGACTGTGGGCCAGATGTGGCCCAGGAAGCCCTTGTTGCTCCTGAAAGCATAAGTAAAACGCGCCCTGACGTGCGGTCCACTTCACTTCCAGGAGCGACGAGGACTTTGTTGGCCAAATGAATTGGCGTTGGGGCCCAGATCCAGCCTGCAGTGACTGGCCCCCTGAACCACATGACCAGCCCAGGGCCCAAAAAGTTTGGGCACCCCTGCTCTAAACTGATGGTTTGCTTCACCCACCCCCTGTACAATATGCCCACATAATATATGTGACTTATCAGTTCTGCTTCTGTACAGTGAGGCACTGGCTTACCTTTATAACAGCCGAGTATGGACTTTTAACTGCAGGGGTGTCAAAACAAGGGAAAAAGGATCTATTCAGAACAGCCTGGCCTTGAGTGTACATATAAGGCTTCTTCTTCCCTGCTGTCTGCTCAGGAGTAAGCCAACACACCTGACAAAAGACAAAACAAATAGCCTTCTATGAACTACGGGGCACTTTACCTGGATCTGTGCAGTATATGTGCTCTTGACAGCTGGAGTGTGAAAGCCAGGGAACAAAGACCTGTTGAGCACAGGAAAGCCAGAGGTGTAAAGAAAGGGTTTCTCCTTTTGGGCTGTTTGATGAGAATCCAGACAAGATATCTATAAGAGCAGACATAGGATCAAGCTGTCAGGCATACTATTCTGCTCTGGCATGTATCAACGTTAGCCAATAACTAGTACTGTACATGCTTATTAGGCCCAGCAGCCATTGAGCCTTTACAGGCAACTCCACTCATTTCATATTAAGACAAGCGATGAATAGCAATATAAAACATCCAATGCACGAGTTCCCAACTTTTTTTTTTTGCCAGGGGCCAGTTCCCGCCACCGATGCTCAGCTGTGTGGGCCGGAGGCTCCAATTGTGCTGTTTTTGCAGCTTCTTGCACAGCCTCTGCCACTTCCCAGGGCAGCAGAAAGCTTTCCAGAGCATTTCCATTCTTTTTGGGGATTTTTTTTCTCCGCTGCGTTTTGGCAGCCAAACCACAGCAGTTGGGAACCTTCCTGCTTCCATGGTGTGAACCTAGGCACTGACATAAGCTCCGCCCACCACTGGAAGTCCCCAACCACCACGGTTTAGGTGCCGAAATGCAGCGGAGAAGCGGCGAAAAAATCCTAAAAGGGAGATAAAACCCTCCGAAAAGCCTCCCACCACCTTGGTAAGCCGCGGAGGTTGTGCAAGAAGCTGCAAAATGGCATGATAGCCATTGCGGCCGCAGTAAGTGACATATTGTGACTTCCAGAGGTGGTGGGAGGTTCTGGAGGTGCTGGGGTTCCCGTATTAGGCCCACGGGCCATAGGTTGGGAACTCCTGAGCTAATGGAACCAGAGAAAACCCAGGTTAAGAAGCACTGTTGAATGCCTCACATATCCTGATCCTTTAGCTGGCACAAAGTAAACTGTGGTTATTAGCAGATACATGCTTTGCAAATTCTGAACCTCCAGGGTCTGGGGGATATGGCTAATTGTTTCGAATAGGACAACAAAAATATTGTTTGCATATGAACATAATTCACGAGTTAGGCATTGTACGTGTAACAGAAGTGCAAGGAAAGGCCTGCCCACTCTCGTTTTGCCTAGAATTGGGACCAAAAGCTACCAAGGAAAGTATGGCTGCAATTCAATAAAAAATAGTTTCACATCAGTTTTCACTTGAGGTCTTCTTAAGTGGCTCTTCTTGCCAAGCATGAGCAGAACAGTATTAATAATAATTTTGTGTCAGAAATTATTCTGGGTTGAAAGGATTTTTGTGGAAGAAACTCAGCTCAGAGAACGCCCAAATGAGGCTTCTTTCATGTCCACAGATAGGCAGTCCCCTTTCATGGGACACAGATAGGCACTCAGTCCACCATGCAGTACAGGGTCTCAAACTGCTGACTTGTCAGCCTTCCAGCTAACAAGGTGAGCTTCTTAACCACAGAGCCACTGCAGCCCCTATAGCAGGACAGTAGCTAGAACAAAACAAACAAAAACAAAAGTATTGTTCCATATTTAAGACTAACATCCTTACACCAGCATGTGTCAGTTTTAAAAATGCTATACAGTGCTTTTGCTTTCATTTTGTGCTTGCTTCTGCCAAGACACTAACACAGCTACCTCTCTGAAAAATTAGTTATGTAGCACGGGTTTGACCGATTGTTAATCTTCAAGTGATTCAAGGCTTCCCAAAAATTCAACTGAATCTGCCAATGTCACTTGACTCCCTACCATATGAAAATGCAAGATTCTGGGACATAAGGGACAAGCAGGAAGCACGACGACGTTTCTTCTCCTCTTTACAATTTCTGGTAAATGGTAAACAATTCTCTCGCAGGAATCTCCCTAAGAAAACTCCCTAAGATCCAGATGAAGATCTTTGGGAGTTTGTTCTTGTTGATATTTATAATTTATTCAATTTGTTTCATTTTTATTGCAAAGCCACCCAGAGTGGGAAACTATCCCAGATGGGTGGGATATAAATGTAGTAAACAAATAAGACGTTCACACACATTAAAGGAGCATCCAGTACTTTGAAAAGTTATTTTTGTGGGCTAAAACTCCCAGCCACGTGTTGGGAGTCCCTAAAAGGAACTTTTCCAAGCCTCAAGGCAGTCTGGAGGAAAAGAAGCCAAACTGTCTTGGACTTTGGGTTCCCCTCACTTGCAGAGCCATTAAAAGCATTCAAACAAATGCAGAAGGCAGGCCATACCACCAGTGCAGCAGGACCACAGATTTGATGAACTTCCACTAGGTAATATTTCTAAGTGACTCTGATTTGGACTAATTTGGCTACTATTGGCATGCCTAGCGGATAAAATAAAATTTGTTGCTCAATTCTGGAGGGCACTGGGTTTGAATTGCACCTCATCCCTAGCCAAAAAGAAAGCTTCTAGCTTCAAAGAGGGTCTCTGGGGGAAGGTAATATGCAAATCCCTGGCTTTATGGTTTTAGATTGTAAAAACATATAGTCTGCTGTTTATTTTCCCATGAAACATCTAAGCCAGGAGTTCTCAACCTTTTAAAGCTGGGGGCCAGGTCATGCTCCCTCAGACAGCTTCAGGGGCTGGACAACCATTTTGCCCTTCCTCCACCACATGGCACTTCTTAGTGTGGGTGGAGGAGGCGGGGGGGGGGCACCTGAAATGGTGCCACAGGCTGCAGGTTGATAATCCCCGATCCTAAGCATCCAGCCTGGCTTGACGAACATGCCATGAAGTTTGCCTGAAGAAGTGACCTTTGAGTCATGAAAGCTTGCACTGTTTATTATAATTATTTTGTTAAGTGATCCCATAAAAGGTATCACCTTCCATCTGCATTTGGGTCACATGGCTTATTTTTGCTTACCAAAAGCACTCAAGAATATGATCAGGAGAGCAGGGAAACTTGGGAAGTGGCAAAAGAGATCAGGACCCGCCACAGAATAAAGTGCCATGCATAGAGAAAAAGGGATGTGTCAGCTCCAAAGTGTGGACTCAGCTTTGGAACATATTCCTCTTGGAGAACCCAAGCAAAATAAGGAAGGGACCTTCTTCAGAGCCTATGCAGAGTGTCTTTCCCTCGCCACAGAGCAGTCACACAACCAACCAGGAAGCCCAGCCTAGGCAGGGGAATGGCTTTCGGTCCAAAGGACGCAGCGGCGGAGCCAGAACAGAGGGAAGGAGAGAGAGAGAGAGGGAGACGGCAGCCAGGGTTCTCACTCACTCACCCCGGGGCCCCCTCCGGCTCGGTAGGCCACCTCCACCGCCACCGTGTCCCCCCTCGCCAGGGGATCGGGCAAAAGGAGGTGCAGGGCGGAGCCGTAGCTGGCGAAGGGGCGGCTGTGGGAGGCGAGCGGGCGCAGCGAGGCAGCCCCGAGGGGGCCCTCCCCCCGGTCGCCGCGGCGGGGGCTCCCCGGCTGCGCCAGCCCGGCGCTCTCCACCTCCAGGCTGGGGTGGGAGTCCAGGACCAGCTCGCGCGCCCCGTCCCGCAGGCAGGTCAGCTCCAGGCGCGCGCGGCCCCGCAGGCGCCCCGTCGCGACGCCGCCCGGCCCGAAGTCCACGCGCAGGTCCAGGTGCAGGTGCCGCAGGCGGAAGGCGTCCGCGCTGCACGCCGACGCCGCGTCCCGGTGGGCCGCCATGGCGGAGAGAGAGAAGGCTGGACGAGCACGGAAAGGCAGGCAGGCAGGGGGGAAAGCCGAGCCGAGCCAAGCCAAGCCCTGCGGGGCGGATCGGGGCGGGCCGGGCTGCAAACCAGGAGGGCGGAGCCAGCGCGAAAGCCCGGGAAGCCCGAAGGCGTCTGCCAACCCGATCTCCCCGGTTGAGCTGGACGGGGCGCGCTGGGGGAAACCTTGGCTTGGATAGGGGGGGATGCTTGAAAAAGGGATCGCGGAGGCTTAGTGGTGAAAAACGCTGGACTGGACGCCCGGCTGGAAGGTCTCCAGGTCCGCAGTTCGAGACCCGAGGGCTGCGCGACAGAGAGGGAGCTCCCGTCGTCTGCCCCAGCTCCTGCCAACCTAGCAGTGCGAAAGCAAGACATTGCAAGCAAGTAGATAAACAAAGATTGCTTGGGACGGTGGGAAAGGTAAACGGCGTTCAGTGCGCTACGGCGACTAGGCAGGGCTGCCAGATGGCCACGGGGACATCTGCAGACGCAGACAGCGTTTGGCTGTGAACGGGAATGAGCACCGTACCCTAGAGTCGGACACGACTGGCTTTCGATCAGGAGGTGGGGGAAAATCGGGACCGTATTTGCTGCTTGCCTAAATGATTCTGGCGTGAAAAAGAAGAAGACTCTCCCCTGTGGCAGAGGGAAAAAAGCTGCTTTGGGAGCCCAAGTAGCTATAGCAACTACACTTATATGCCGCTCCTTAGCGTTTAGTGCCTTCTCTGGGTGGTTCAGAAAGTAGCATTTTTTTTGCCCCCAAAATGTTGGGTACTCATTTTACCAAAAGATGGAAGGGTGAGTCAACCTTGAAACTGATCAGAATCGAACTCACATGTTTTGGCTGCAGTACAGCAGTTTATGAGAAACCTGGGGAACATAGTGAAAAGTAGAGACATCACATTGCAAACAAAAATTCGTCTAGTCAAAGCAATGGTATCCCCTGTGGCAATGTATGGTTGTGAGAGCTGGACCATTAGGAAAGCTGAGCGCAGAAGAATAGATGCCTTTGAGATGTGGTGTTGCAGGAAAGTTTTGAGAGTCCCCTGGACAGTGAGGAGAACAAATAGGTCAATCTTAGAAGAAATCAACCATGACTGCTCCTTAGAAGGTCAAATAATAAAGATGAAGCTAAAGTTCTTTGGACATCAAATGAGAAGAGAGGATTCACTTGAGAAAGCCTTGATGCTGGGAAGGGTGGAGGGCAAAAGAAGAAGGGGGCGGCCAAAAATGAGATGGGTAGATGGTATTGTAAACACAATGGGCACAAAGCTGAGTGAGTTGAGAAGGATGGTGGAGGACAGAGGTGCCTGGAGGTCAGTAGTCCATGGGGTCGCAAAGGGTCGGAATCGACTGTGCGACTGAACAACAAAAAAACAGCAGTTTAACCACTGTGCCAAAAGAGCTCAAAAAGGGCTGGGTTGATTTCAGTCAACCTTTGCGTTATGTGGTTAGTTTAAAAAAAGGAAGAAGTAAAACCTGCAGTATTTGACCATATAGTTGCAGCCTTAATTGGTTGTTCTTAAATGGAATAGTTTGCCATTTTGTTTACAATGCTGCAGGTGGCTTTGTTTAAATAGAGGCATTAATAGGCAACGAGACAGGCTTGGCTTTTTTTTTCTGTGTCCGTTGCCTGCTTCAGACACTAGGCTTTACTTTGTTAGGTGGTTAAACAAAGAAAATAACAAGTTTTGCCCAGAAGTAGAAGGTTTGGAAAAAAGAAAAGAAAGGTGATAGGAAATAGGCTTCTTTGGCCCCAGTGTGTGCTGCCACTGCCCCATCTGTGTATGCCCATAAGGGAAGGTGGGATGGTACGTTGAGTGTGAGCTCAAACACACACTTTGTCCTCCCTTTCTGCATTGACTGAAGCAGTCACATGCACGAATTGATCCAAAAGGATTCAGAATTTCCCTGTTGAAAAAGAAAAGCTGTGGGTTTAGGAGGTGGGGGATCCCGAATGATTCACATATTCTGTTGCATCATCTGCTGAATGTGGAAAATGCAAATCAGCTTCCCTCCACATATTGTAACAGTATTGTTGTTTGGGCATAATCCAGTTGCGAGCTGGATTATAGAACATGAAAAGAGTTGTGCTGGGTAAAAACCAAGATTCCTGAGTGGTGCTTGCACCAAAAGGGTGGGGCATAAATATAAATAAATTCCTTTCCAAAGATGACCAAACAGTTGCTCAAATTGGACCTTCCTGCCAGGTTTCTAGCAAACCATGTTCAGAGACAGTGTACTGGAAATTATATATCGCGACTAGTAAATGTTGATGATCTTACCTTGCATATCTGTCAGTTTTCTCCTTTTAAGTTATCTGTTGGTATCTGCCCACTGAGGGGCTCTACCTTTGTGTGGTGGTTGGCATTGTGTGTTCCAAAGAAGTGAAAGCAGTGATGGGCAGCCAAAAGTTTTACTACCACACTGTGGGTGGAGCCTAATTTGTGGGTGGAGCCAATGATGTGGCTGGAGCCTAATTTGTGGGTAGAGTCAATGTCATGGGCAGAGCCTAATTTGTGGGTGGGGCCAATGTCATGGGTGGGTGGGGCCAAGGTTGGTCACATGACTTGCTGAGTGGCAATGTGACTGGGAGGGCGTCTCCAAATTAATGTTTTAAGTATAAAAAAATACAAAAAGGTCCCAGTGTGTCCGCCCCAGCCTCATCCATCACCTCGGGTTACCGCCTCCTCACTGCCGCTGCCAAGGGCCTCCGCCTCCAACTCAAGGGGCCTCAGGCTGCCACCCCCTGCTGCCGTTGCCAAGGCCCGCTGCCGCCCCCAGCTCAAGGGGCCTTGGGCCACTGCTGCCTCACTGCTGCTGCCAAGGCCCGCTGCCACCCCCAGCTCAAGGGCCCTTGGGCTGCCACTTCCATGGGCTGCCACCTCTGTCAAGGACCGCCGCCACCGCTGCCTAGGGCCGCCTCTGCCGAGGGCTGCTGCTGAGGGCCGCTGCCGCTGCCAAGGGCCATTGTTGCTGCTGAGGGCCATTGTTGCTGCAAAGGGCAGCCACTGCCGAGGGCCACCGCCTTGTCATTGACGCCATCATTGCTGCCAAGGGCCGCTGCTCTGGAGTGCTGCCGCCGCGTCATCGTCGTTGCACCACTGCTGCTGCTGGAGGCCTACACACGTCCAACTCTGGTGAAGACCAAGCAGAAAATGGCTGCTTGGTTCGGCGCATCACCGGTCAGGAGGAAGATAAAAGGGGCCTCCCTCGGCCACCCGGCCTCGAAGGGAGAGAACTTGGGGGTCTTGGGCGGCTATAGAGGACTCAAGGGGGGGGGGGTTGGTGGGATATTGTTTTGTTTGTATGGAAGCCGCCTAGAGTCAGGTTCGCCTGAGCGAGGCGGGGTATAAATTTGAAGAATAAAATAAATAAATATTTTAAAGATTCCAATTAACGCATGCACACTGAGCACTTGTGGCACGCGTGCGTCAATTGGCATCTTACTGCTCATGCGCAGTAACAGGCAGTCATTTTGGGCTGCACTTCTGGGTGGCTGGAGAGGTAACCACCCCGGGTGGTCTCCCAGGGAAGTTACTCCCCCCCTTCCGGAGACCACCCAGGATTGTTAGATGATTGTCTTCTTCCATGTCTAGGCCAGTCATGAAACTGCCAAAATGAAGCCACCTTTTAGTGACCTAGTGTGGGAAAGATTAGCCGGCAACATAATGTTGCTGTTACCAGGGTATGCCCGATTGTGGCTCAAAAATACCATAATCTATGAGGAGGCTGTTTCTGTGTACCCCACCAGGGCAGAGTTTTGAATGGTTACTGGAAGAGCAACCACAAAGAAAATGCTGGAAACATGAGTACCAAACTGTAGTTGAAAGTTACTATCAAGAAGATTGAACCATTCAAGATTATCACAAATGGTTGTTCTCTAAAGGAAAAAGTTCCCTGGTACCAATGTAACTGAAAATTGATTTTGCGACCTTTGGCAGTTTTATCATTATCATTTGTTATTGTTATCGTTGTTATAAAAAGACAAAGTATCATGCTGAAATTTTGTCTGAGGCCCAGAGAATTTATTTATTTATTTGACTAATTTCCCACCCAAATGGTGGAAGCACCACTCTGGGCAGCTCACAGACATTACAAAAATCAACAAAAATATCCTCAAATAACCTTACATAAATATTTTTAAAACCACAAGATTATAAAATATATAAACAACCAAGATGGCATTCCAATAAATCAACAAACCCTACTAATAATATATTGTTTAATAATAAATTAAGTTTGGGCACCACTATGATTTTTTTTTAATTAATTGGTTTGGATTGGACCCATTAGTGCAAGCATTACTCTTATCCATAAAACATTCTAAGCTAGAATGGCCCTGGGATCACGAGCAAAATGGGGAACCTGCCTGACCACTGCAATGAATTATGGATAAGAAGCTATAAAATCCTTTTCATACTGTTGCCTACATTTCTCCTGAAACCAGCTACATTCCTATAGAACTCATCTGACACCAGACGAAATAATTTGTTTTCCTGGACAACCACAATTGCTATTTACTAATGATGAACAGGTACTGGAGGTTCCTGGGTTTGAAAGCATGCTGATGTGTTTTTAGCTGTGGAAGAATACAAGTGCTCATGTGTGTGAGTTGCATGCACAAATATGTGATCCCCAGCTACCCAGCCAGCACTTCAGGGTATCCAAACTTTGTACTATTGCATTTTTGGAATAAACATTCCATTCCACATTCTACTTCATAAACTAGCATGTTGCCTATATTAAGGGCTTGGGTTCATTCCTGCCTCATATTTGGCTCATCTGGAGCAAGGCCTGTTCCCAACACTTCCTTTTTGATTTTATGGTCCTCTAAATGTGACTGCAGTGGCTTAGTGGTTAAGACGCTGAACTTGATGACTGGAAGGTCAGCAGTTCTAGAGCTGAGTGCTGCATGACAGAGTGAGCTCCTGTCTCTGTCCCAGCTCCTGCCAACCTAGCAGTTTGAAAGCAAGAAATTGCAAGTAGATAAAAAGAGAAAGGTAAACAGCGTTCCGTGTCTACTCATGCTTGCCACATGTCCACAGAAACATCTGCAGATGCAGACCGTGCGCTGACTCTTTGGTTATAAATGGAGATGAGCACTGAACCTTAGAGTCAGACATGACTGGCTTTTGAGCAAGGGAGATCTTTACTTTTACTAAATGTTGCTGAACTTCAGCTCTCATCATCTGTTGACCCAAGTTGGCTGAAGCTGATGAGAGTAGGAGTTTGTTAACTTCTGGAGGGACAGAGGTTTCCCACTCCTGCTTTTTCAGGTTGCTCCTCCTTTTCAGCATCCTTTCCCGAATGGCTACTGCAATAAATACAAGCTGCCAGCAGGTGTCCTGGTAACTGCACATTTTTTTATAAGTTAGTCCAGAGGAGAGATGTGATTTAGCTTCTGGTATTTCTTTGGCAGGGACCAAACCAATGAGATACATCTGGTTTAAATATCAAGTCTTTCCATTCCATCTTATTTTTGGACTTTGCTATTCTCTCTCTCTTTATTATTGTGAACCGATGACTTGACTTTAGCTTACTCTGGCAAAAGTAAGGAAGTAGAAAAGAGTTATCTGAGCCTTGCTCTAGTTTATATGTAACCTTTAAAATCAGAACTGTGTTCCCTCAAACCCTTTGATACGAAGATTACAACCCCCAGAATCACTTGCTGAAAGTAATCTCAAGGTTGCAAAGAACCAGGATTTTATTCTTTAAGGTGTCTCTACATCTGACTTTAGGGACTGTGGTGGCTTAGTGGTTAAGATGCTAAACTTGAGAACTGGAAGGTCACCAGGTCAGCAGTTCGAGACCTGAGTGCTGCAGGACAGAGTGAGCTTACATCTCTGTCTCAGCTCTTGCCAACCTAGCAGTTTGAAAGCAAGAAATTGTAAAAAGATGGATAGGTACCACTTTAGTGGGATAGTAAATGGCATGCCATGCTCTCCAGTGTCTAGTCATTCTGGCCACATGTCCATAGAAATGTCTGCAAACGCAGATGCTCTGGTTCTTCAGCTATAAAGATGAGCACTGAACCCTAGAGTCAGATACAACTTGCTTTCGAGCAAGGGCAACCTTGCATCTGACTTTCAGTCTATAAAGGATATTGTATTATCAGGCTATACAAGTGTCTTTGCTTTATAGCATTTGGAAATTTCTGCAATGGCAGTGAAAGTCACAAGGGTTATTTTACTTATGCTTGTGTTTAGTCAATGGATTTATATTCACTTATGTAATAAATTTGTGTCCTACAATTTCAGTCAGTGGGAATTCCAAGGAGGCAATACAGTATAAGATCTAAGAATATATTCTACAACTCTTATAATCAGAACCAGTAGGGAAAGGTATACAATACCAGAGCAAGGCTGCAAATGATATGACCCCTTAGAGGTTACTAGTTCATTGGGTTATCATACATAGGAAGTGATTTGACAGCACATAGCAACAACAGGAAGAGTTGTCATAATTGTAATGTTTATTTTAACCTTGTTATATATTTGTATTTCATTTTCACGGTTTTGTAAAATGAGTAGGGGTACCTCCCAGATGGGTGATATATTAATAAAATAAACAGGGCGACAGGCAAATAAATAAGACAGGGAAGATGAACAGTGAAAGCCATACCCTGCGTGAAAGGTAAGCATTTAGAAATCAGGAGAAACAATAAACTCTTCCTTGATAGCTGTGATTTCAGTCCTGTAAATTTACATACAGAATTTGTCCTACTAAACTCAATGAGGCTCACTTGAGAGTAGCAAAGCTTTGTGTGGCACACTATATTAACACTGGTGCTAGGTGAATTTCCCCAGGAAGGCATTGTAAAGATGGAGGGATGCCCCATATATCAGGGGTATGCAACCTACAGCCTGGGGGCCGGATCCGGCCCATGACACCAAATAATTTGGCCCACCACCTCACTCCAGCCGCCACCAGAATCGGCTGCAGACTCATTCATGCCTATTGTAAATGTATTTATGACAGCTGTAAATGGGGGGGGGGACCACCAGTCCAGCCCCTTCAACTGTTTGGGGGAGCGTCACCCGGCCTCTGACTTGAAAACGTTGAGAATCCCTGCCATAGATGGTGTTGAACATGTTGTTACATCTCAGAACAAGAGGGGATCAGGAGGAAGGCTTGAGAATGATTTCACTAGCCAGGCAAGGTGGCATGGGAAGAGGCTGCCTACCAAACAGAAGGGTCCCAAGCCACAGAGGGTTATTTATTGCCTTTGGAGCAGGTTTTCCAGGGTGGCTCCCTTGGCGGACAGAGGATGTGGAAACTCATTCCATGTTTTCTACATGGAAAGCATTTCTCATGTAGGAAAAAGCTTGAAGACCAGGAAAATTACTGTCCTAGCTTTGTATACATGAGGGTAATACTGTATTGTGTCAGGTACACACATGTAATGATTATTTTCTCTGAATAAAGCAGTGTACAGTGAAACCCCTATGAAAAAGTCTGTTCCGTAGGCTTTTGCTTAAATCAGTTTTTTATGTAACTAGAAGAAACCCATAGGAAAAATGAAATTTTTATGTAAATCAAAGCAAACCCATAGGAAAAAATGAAATTTTTACGTAACTCAAAGCAAACCCATAGGAAAAAGAATCTTTATGTAATTTGAAGCAAACACATAGGACATGGTTTTAACACGAAATCATTATGCAAGTCACATTTTATGTAACTTGAGGCATATGTAAGTCCGGGTTTTACTGTACTGTATATTGAAAATTAGTGGGAGGAACTCGCTACAGAGCACATGCAGAACCAACAAAAAATCCAGAAAAATAACATCTTTTGTGGATGCTATTATTTCAAGGATGACTGGGATACAATGTTGTATCTGACATTCTTCGGAATGCTAATGGCTGCTGTGAACAATCTCCTCTTGTTCTGTTCAAAAAGTTGGCCTGTTCCTGATTCAGTGAGTCTACTTTTAAAAGTATAGATCAGGGGTGCCCAAACTTTTTGGGCCATGGGCCGATCATGTGGTTCAGGGAGCCGGTCACTAAGGCGCAGGGGACAGGTGCGGCCCCCAATGCCAATTCACCTGGCCCACAAAGCCCTTGTCACTCCTGGAAGCAGAAGTAAAACACGCCCGTATGGGCGCGTTTTACTTCTGCTTCCAGGAGCGATGGCTTCGCAGGCTGGATGAATTGGCATCAGGGGCCGCACCCAGCCCCCGGGCCTTAGTTTGGGCACCACTGGTATAGAGATTTCCTACATCACTGTGCCAGAGAGCAAGAATCTTCAGTCAGACCATCAATAGTTTTCATACTGCTTGCATAATCTTCTTCAAGTGCTGTATCCAATCCCGAATATTGGCTATCATCACAGCGATCAGTCATGAAGATTGTCTTGGGAACAATACGATGCAGTGGCCTTCCATTTGCATTCCACATCACAGTGTGACACCTGTACTACTGCTGATCCACTTTCATGTCTCACTTTCTCATCCTGAGCCCTTTTTTGGCACACAGATTCCACATCAGCCCCAGGCCAGTATTGATGCTGCTGCTGTCATCCATCAAGGTGGTCTCAAGTTGGATTTAATCCACTTGGGGACCAGCACTATCACATTGCTACCCAAGGCTGTTAGTCTTCAGGGTAGTCAGGTTAGTTAACCTCTGCCTGATGATCAGCGTTGAGTCTCTGGAAGTATGGTCTGCTCTATTACCATAGGAGGATAACCTGGCCAGACATGGCTTGCATGTGGTTTTGTGTAAATTTGCAATATTATGGCAATGCATAGATGATAACTGTTTTCTAACAAAGCAGCAAGCAATTCACAGTCTGGTAGTTGGTGAGGGAGGTATGGAAATAGTAGAAAATCACCAAGGACTCTAGCTTACCCCCATCAATAGCAATGTACTTATCCATGTCTCAAGTTACTTCTCTTTTTAAATTATAAGTCAGATGATTCCCATTCTTCCACTGGTTTGTTCGCTTCTGGAAGAGCATATTAGTAGCTTTAATCAGATTTTGCATTACACTTCCTAACTGCTTCTGTCAGACTAGCTTCATTGTTAAAACTAAATTGTTTCTTCTAAGTTTTTGCTGGTTTCCAGGGTAAAATATTTCTATTAACTTGATTGAAAGCATCACATCCCTGTTATTACTATTTCAATATATGAATCTTCTAATTTTTGATTTATGGTTTTGAGCTTTCCTTGATTCATACCTCTCACTTTTTGTGTTTCATTTCTATTCACCATGTAGCGTACATTTTTCCTTTTGCCATCATACTTATCAGCAATTAGATGTGCTTTTGGCTTTTATCCAATTGCTTCATTACTGATAAGTAGCACTGTTTGTACTTGTCCCTTCCTTTTCCCGAGCATCTGACGGAGTGCCTTCTGACATGCTCTCTCTCTCTTGCCTTCTTCTATTGTCTTGTGGCTGTAGCGGCTAAGTGGTTAAGAAGCTCGCTTTCTTAGCTGGAAGGTTGGCAAGTTGGCAGTTTGAGACCCTGGTACTGCATGACAGTTTGAGCTCCTGTCTGTCCCAGCTCCTGCCAACCGAGCAGATTGAAAGCAAGAAATTGCAAGTAGATAAATTTTATTTATAATTATTGTATATTATAGATAAATAGGGACCACTTCAGTGGGAAAAGATCTTAGGGACGTGAAAAGAGCCTTATTTGTACCCTGAGCAGAGTTTTTCCTTTCAACCCAGAATAATTTCTGACATGAAATTATTATTATATTGTCTCATAGGGTTTTCAAAGCAGTTTGCCATCACCTTCTTTTGTGCAGTACTAGTAAGAGTTAGATTGAATTCCACTGCCGTTGTCTATGACAGATCTTTCACTAATGTCACCTTGCACTAGCAGCTGCCCTTCAGGAGTACCTCTACTCACTTCACTGTTGGAACTGTTAATTGATGTCACCATTGATACCAAAAGAAAATTCATCCATCTTAGTCTGGTGCAGCGTTTCCCCAACGTGGGGTCCACACCCCACAGGGGAACTTCAATTCCCAGAAGCCTAAGTTAGTACATTCTGCTTTGTGGAATTGACTTAGGCTTCTGGGAGTTGAAGTCCAAGAACCATTCTGTCTGGTGTAGGTCTTCTAGGAGTCTAGACTCTAACTCAGGAATTCCCAACCTATGGCCTATGGGCTGGCCCCGGCCCCTGATGCCGTCCCATCCAGTCTGTCACTGCCTCCGCTGTACCTGGAAGTGGCTACATTTACATCATCTATAAAACATGCCTGCATGTGCAAATGCGCCCACTGCTAGCGTAAATGTGGAAGTGGGTGCATTTACATCAGCTGTAAATGCGCGTGCTTCCAGGGGGCGTGGTCTGGCCCACGACGCTATCCAAGGACATGGTCAGGCCCACGACGGAAAAAACGTTGGCCACCCCTGCTCCAGTGGTGGGCACCAGCAGGTTCGCACCAGTTCGCCAGAACCGGTAGCAGAAATTCTGGCTGGCCCCGCCCATCCAAGTTTTGAAATAAAGTACCTGTAGTCCTAATTCAGGTGCAACACAGAACTTTCCCCCTGGCCATGCCCACCATACTACACCTACAGTGTGGTAGTAAAATTATTTAGAGCCCACCACTGCCCTGCTCTAACTAAATCTAACCTCCTAATGCTATTGCACCCAGTTTCCTTGACGCACCTAGTACCCCTCACCATGTTTAGGTGTGCATCCAAGAGGGAGATAGCCAAATGCTGCTTGTGTTTCAGCATGTGTAGAGAGAAGGGTTGTAACTGACTGATCATCTGGGACCATGTATGCCAGACCTATGTCACAATAAAAACCTTGTGCTCTTCAGAGGGTGGGTGAAAGGTCAGCTTTCATTTCTGAGGCTGGGGCCTCACTGATTTCCTCTGAGAACAGTTGAGAGTCTTGTGACATGAGCCTGTCATTTGAAGGGGAACGGCCTTCTTAGAGAGACACTATTCAACCTTCTTCATTCAAGTCATGGCTTTCGTACAGATTGATCATGAGATAAGATGAGTGGACAACTTTCTGTTAACTAGCAGGGTTGCTGAATATTTAACTGAAATGATACAGTTTGGTCCCTAAGCCTGCTACCCTGCTAATGTGTAGTAGTACAACTCCTATTACCCCAGCATTTAACCCAATTTACTGGGAAAGGCTGGTGTTCTTGCACAGTAATTGCCAAGCATGACTGATCTGGGGTCAAATTACACAATAAATGTCTGTTTCTTACCATTGCAGTGTTTCTTCTCCAGGCACAGAGTTCCTTCAACCCACTATCAGTCTTGTAAATGAAATCTGTGTTTAGGTTGCCATTGCTTGAAAGCCAGCCATATCCAATTCTAGGGTTCAGTGCTCATCTCTGTTTACAGCCAAAGAGCCAGAGCTGTCTGGATTTGCAGATGTTTTCATGGACATGTGTCAGGCATGCCTCAAAATTGTTTACCTTCCCACCAAAGTGATACCTATTTATCTACTTGCAAGTTCTTGCTTTCGAACTACTAGGTTGGCAGGGGCTGGGACAGAGACATGAGCTCATTCTGTTGTGCTGTACTCGGGTCTCAAACTGTTGACCTGCTGACCTTCCAGTTGTCAAGTTCAGTATCTTAACCACTTGAGCCACCACATCCTCCTGATAAATGATCACAACACAAAAGTAAGCTAACTTGTAAAAAGTAGGCTGAGACAAGCTTGTGCTAGGACATTCAAATGTCTTAGCATTCTAGGATGCTCTACATCTAATAATGTGGTAGGCATAATAATTTTGGCCCAAGTGTGTTCCTATTTAAACCTCATTATACAGTATTTGCTTCTTGATCTACAGTGATGAGAGTAGCAATCTTCAAAATACAGTACACCATAATGTAAACGGAGCTTTCCTTTTCACATTTCAGGAAAACTGATACAGACTAGTCTTTTTAACACAGTGGATTAGCTAAAGCAACCCTGCAAATAGTGCAAAAATCATCCCAGTCCTAATGAACCTCACTAAACATTACAGTAATCAGTTTTCTGCAAGCTTTCAGCCTCTTAACTGACCAATTTGCTTCTATGTTAAGATCTTCTGAGGAAGGCCTTCTCTGTGTTCCATTTTTAGAAACAATATGTTATGCACATATAAAAGAAATTATCTTCTCTGGGCAGGGCTTTGACTTTGAAACGACCCCTTAAAGGAGGCGTGCCTGGTGCTGACATTCTCTTATTCAGCAATATATTACAATCTTTATTTCTGCACCCAGCTATTTTAAAGGAATTCCTTTTCAGTTGCTTAAGGAGGTAGGTATTCCGTTCAGTTTCATTTGCTGTTCCTTCCTGCTTTATGTTGATTTCAGTTGTAGTGTACAGTATTTTGTAACCTTTGGTCCTTGTTCAATATTGAGGGGTATACTGTACAGTGAATCAGTTTTGACTCTACCTCACCAATGTGGCCATCTTCTCTTAATACACAAAATATCTCAATACACAACGTCTTATCTAAAATCCAGCTAAGGCAGAGATTCACAACCTACTGCCAGTGAGCCAGATCTGGCCCATGGTGCCAATTAATCCAGCCTACGGTAAGGACCCTGCCACCGCCAGAAGCGTCAAAAACCCACCGCCCTCACTCCTGCCACAACAGGAAGCAGGAGAAATGGTGAAAACTGCTGAAGCCAGATGTGATTTCAGAACAAAGTGACTTCAAATAGCAGCAAGGTAATCTCTTGCTTCAGATCAATCTCCTCTGATCCTCAAAGCCAGGGAAAGAGAGCCTTCACTCCAGTTCTGTTTCTCTCTGTCCAGCTATGTGGTTCTTATATGAGGTCTATTTACTCTAAGGCAGGGGTGGTCAAACTATGGCCCACATGCCGGATCTGGCTTGCAGTGGCAAATCATCTGGCCTACACCACCCTTGCCGCTCCTGGAAGTGGAAGTAAAATGCGCCCACACATGCACAAAACACTGCTGTAAATGCACCTGTGGCTGTCATAACATGACAGCTGTGGATGCATTTTACGGAAGGAAGAACCACGTGACCAGTCTGCTCAACCACGTGACTGGCCCCCAGCCGGAAAAGTTTGGCCACCCCTGCTCTAAGGGTCACTTTGAAATTGTGGTGAACCCAAAACATACTGTTACAAGGAAAGTGTACTAACACATAGACATGAGTGACCTAACCCTAGCTTGTTCTTTAATGTACTGCAGTGGCTGCAATAAAGCATTATACCTCTGTAGTATGCAAATGAGATAGTATGCTAGGTTCAAACACTAGGTTCTCAATGCATTTTCTACTCCCACCACTTGGTGAAGTGTGCCTTTTCCTCTACAGCTTGGATACCTTGGAGTCCTTATTCAGTGAAATTGGTGGACGTCAGTGACATTCCACACATGCAAATGGACTTGAGATATTAAGTCCATTTGCATGTGGTTTTTTAGGCATTTGGATATCACATCACCTGCTGGCTAGGCAGACCATGATGTGCACCCTCTGCTTTCACCTGGCCCAAGGGTGATACTTTGGTGACTTTTAGTCCCTGCCTAGCCTCATTGACAAGAGATGGGCAACACTGCTCAAGCCCACTTCACATTATTCAAACATTTGCTACTCTAGACAGAGCCTAGTCTATATCTTTTGCTGGCTTTGGACTTCAGCTGGGCTGAACAGAGTCCATGTCCTGCTTAGCTACAACTCTTACTTAGATGTCTTGGATGAATCATCATTCCTTGCCAGGAATTCTGTGGAATATCCCACAGAATTATTGTGAACCTAAAATGAACTAACTCTATATGTACTGCCTGGAGGTCTTTGGAAGGAATGGGAAGTCACAAATGTGAATGAATGAAAATATAAATATCATTTGTCATTCTGTTCCTAACTACAGTGGAACCTCGGTTAACATAATTAATGTGTTCTCTGCGCCGTTTCTTACAGCGAAAATTACTTTAACCAAACTTCCTACAGGAATGCATTGAATGCAATTTCCCATAGAAATGCATTGAAAACCAATTAATCCATTTGGAAAAAATTCTGTAAACCGAGCCACTATTTTCTATGGATTTCCTTTTGTGATGCAATTTTTATGTTAACTGAGCTCTTTGTTAACAGAGGTTCTACTGTATAATTATGTAGTAGGAAATCCTATTTGATTTCAGTGCACTTTTTCACCAAGGAAGCTGAGAACTGCTACTGCTAGTACTGGGAAATCCACTCTAATTTGGTGTCTTTTTTTGTTTGTTTGTTTTTTGCCGTCCCTGAGCCAAAATAATTTTAAATATGGCTGAATTTAGAATATATGATAAACCTTTAAAAAAAGAGGCTAGAATGGACTAGATTATGTGGCTAAGCTTCAAATGCTACTTGCATTTAGAGATGTGGATAGTCGTGTGTAATAAGGGTTGGGATACAAATTAATTAACCGTATTGACTTTATGCCAAGGTTGTGGAGGTATAATAGCACTTCAGACATCATTGGATTAAACTTCCATTACCCCTGACTACTAGCTGTGATAGCTGATTCTGATGGAAGCTGACTTCCCACCACTGTTTTAGAACCTGTCCACTAATACACAACAAGGATGAAGTCTGCAAGAGGTACCATGGTTGAGCAGAATTCCCTCTGGAATAAACAACATCGATTAGACGAGACTGCTCAGCATATATGTTAGCTTGGAGAAAAGCCACCATCAGCTGAGATGCATCATGCATTCCTAAACCAATTATAACTTCAGGCTGCCATGAAGAAAATTTGGAATTAATCCAGCTTCTCCCCAGAAGAAAAGTGGAAGGATGTGCAGAATGGGTGGGGCTTCAGAGTGAGATACCAGGTGTGGTTACTACCTGGAGAATAGCTCTTTGGCTATAAACAGAGATGAGCACTGAACACTAGAGTCAGATATGACTGGCTTTCAAGCAAGGATGATCTTTACCTTTATTTACCAGTTTAACTGATCATAGAAATTACAGTCAAGCATAGATAACCTCCCTAGCGTTTTTCCCTTGCTGACGGAGGGTGCTAGGAGTTACAGTCCAAACTCTCTGGAGAGCTAAGAGAATCACATCATTTCGCCTTTCCCAGAAACTCCCAGGAGAAGGGTGGGTGGTGACTCAGAAATTCGGATCCTGCCAAGATTTGCTGAGTCATTTTGGCTTTCATTAGTGTTGTCCCCATCCTTTAGTGACTCAGCAGTGGCTGCCTGTCTTTCCTTTTTGAACGGGGGGGGGGGGAAGGGGGGGTCAGTTGTTGTTCAGAAGCACATAGGTGTGCAAATCCTCCTAGCTGTGTATCTGAAAATGTGACCTCAGGCTCACATCAAACATCTGGCAGGTTATTCAGCAAGATAGCATATTATTACTGGTGCTCGATGGAGGCAATCTGCCAGGTTCCTTATTATTTATTCTGTTTTCTGTCTGTTGTTTCAAACCAGTCTGGCCAGTGCCTTTTGTATGCTTGAAATCCTGGCTGCTTAGTGATTAGAGGAGCTTAGTGAGAAGATCATCTTGTTCTGAACTGTTGCTACTTTGACGATAGCCAGTTGGCTTATCAGGTTCAGAAAAATTCTGGATCTAGAATTGTGATTGTGAATAGGGCAAAGATTTGCACTGGAGGATTTAACTTCAGAGCTAACCCTGGGAGACAAGAATCACAGCAGTGACATGTGCAATGATCTCACCTAGGACTGAGAGGAGGGTCTCTGTCAGAAGATGAGTTGTCCCAGCAGAAATAGTTGAGACAGAGAAATATTACAGTGCCTTAGGTGGGAGGTGAGAGAATAATAGGATTTTCCCAATAACACTGCAAATTTATAGTGGATCAGACTGTTTATCCCTTTAGCCCAGTACAGTCTTAGTCTGACTGACAATAGCTTTCCAGGATCTCAGGTCAAGAAGGGTCTTTCCAATCACTAGCTATCTGTTCCCTGGAGATAGGAAGGATTTGAAACCTAGACATCATGCATTGCAAAACATGTGTTCTAACAATGTGCTACAATCCCAGTACAATAACTGCTGTTAAATTGGCAAAGGAAAAGCGGAATCTTTCAAGTGAAGCACAGCCTGAAAGAAACATCTGGGATACATTTATTTTAAAAATATTCAAGAGCCTGTCTGCCCTTATTTTTGCAAACTGATCTTGTCGGGTCTGTGACTGCACATTAAAGACTGATTGATTGTTTGCAAACTGATGAATTTTCTACAAAGGCCAATAGGAAGTCTGGGCAACAAGAGCAGGCAGCTAACCTCCCTCAATCCGAGGGTCACCACAGGAGAGCAGTACTGTGGCCTTGTGCTTTCCCGGTCACGGGAAAATTGTGGTGGTGTCTGGATTTTTTATATGACCCTTTCCTCTGATTTCCCAATACTTTTCCTAAACCACCACCTCCTCCTCCTCCATCTGGCAAATAAGAGGCTGGTTTTTTAAATCTTTTACAACAGGCCTTTCAGATGTTGGTTCCACAGTTAGGACACTCCTTGTTACAATATTTGCTGTATAGAATGCAGCTCATGAAATGACATTCCTTATGCAACGTTATTGTCCCTATTGTTTTCTGTGGGAAAAGAAATAATGATGGGGAACGATCCAGCTAAAGATATAGTACTATGCTGTCTTTATTGTTTCAGCGAGTGACTCAGATCAATGGAATATGAAAAAACATGAGTTATGACCAATAGATTCTGGCCAGTGAAATTTGGAAACTATGCATTTCAACATTAGCCTGCCCACCCCAACGGTGCCCTCCAGATGTGTTCGTCTTGAACTCCCATTATCCCCAGCTAATGGTGATAAGATTGACTGGGAGGTGGGAGATGCACTCCGACCCACTTAGAAGGGTAACGAATGCCTTCTTCCAGGTGGACCACGGACCACTGCCGATCGCTCTGCAGCTGTCCATTTGCCAGCTGCCCCTCTGCCGTCGGTCAGCCTGGCACCCGAGTGGGTGGGTGGGGGCCCGGGCCCGCTCAGACCAGAGGAAAAGCCCGCCGGTGGGTCCCTTCCAGGCGACGGCGAGTCCCTCCTCCGTGAGAACTTTCTCCCGGCCCGGACTCGTCAACTCCACTTCTCGAAACGGACCCTTCAAGCAGGAAATGAGAGACGTGGCGAAACTCCCGGGAGGGGGAAGGAGGAGATGCACCTCTGCCTCCTCCTCAACCCAAAGCTTCCGCCTCCCCAGCGCGGGAATTCCGTTTCCTCCCCCCCCCCCAATTTCCCATCTCCCGCGGTGAAACGGATCCAGCTATGAACCGAAGGGCGGGGAGGGGGGCTTGGCTAGAGCGCAAAGACCTGCCCGAAGCCGGCCTGAGTCCCGGGGTGGGAGTGCGGGGCAATTGCAGGGACGGGGTCGCCTGTCATTCCCCACCGCACCCGCTCCAGGGCTGACCTGACCTCCTCCCGTCCAGCCCACCACGCCGGTCCCTGCCAAGGCCATTGTTGTCCTTCTCCGGAGAGAGAGGGGGGGGGATTTCCTGCCTCTCCGCCCCCCCCCCCCCGCTACGTGTGGGGAAGGAAGGAGGGAGAGAAGGAGGGCAGACAGACAGACAGATCGCGGCGACTGCCAGGCAGGAGAACCCCTGGGGTGGGCTGTCAGCGTTTAAAGACCGGGCCAAGAGCTGTCAGGACCGCCCGGGTCCCTCCCTCTCCTGCCTTCCCTCCGGAGCTCCACAGGACGCCTCAGACGGGAGGGAGCAGGTCGGCTGCCTCGCCTCCCCCTCCCACGGTTGCCTCGGGAGGAAGCGTCGAGGGGAAAAACAAACGCACCGAGAGAGAGAAAGAGAAAGGAAGAAAGAAATCGCCGACGGGCG
Organism: Furcifer pardalis; assembly: GCA_030440675.1. Taxonomy (NCBI): domain Eukaryota; kingdom Metazoa; phylum Chordata; class Lepidosauria; order Squamata; family Chamaeleonidae; genus Furcifer; species Furcifer pardalis. The sequence goes on along the minus strand of CP126891.1, from coordinate 233,210,081 downwards.
TGCACGTGTGCGTGCGCGCGCGCGCGTGTGTGGCGAGTCCCCCCCCCCCGGCCTGGCAGCCTCCCTTCTGACAGCAGCAGCATAAAGAGCGAGCGGGCGCGCGCCGGAGGGGCCAAGAAGGCCACGTGACCGCCCCTCCCAGGCTCTCTCCCGCTCGCTCTCGCTCTCTCTCTCACACACACACACCCCGCGCACAAACGCGGGGTCGGCACTTTGTTCAGGATGCCGCCGCCGCCCGCTCTTCCCATTGTGGCTTGAAGGTCTGCCAGGGGTCCGACCCGTCCTCGCCAGCTGGGAGGAGGAGGAGGAAGAGGAAGAGGGAGGAAGGGAGGGAGAGAGGGGCGAGATCTGCCTGCCGAGCGAGCGGGCGGGCAGTGGCCGGGTGGGCGACCGGGTGGGATCGTGGGATCCCTCCCCCCTCCCGCGCCGTCCGGGCTCCTCCACAAGCGAGCGGAACTTCGCGGACGCGCGTGAGAGAGACATTTCGCGTGGGACCGGCTCACCCAGCCCCGACGGCGTGGACTCCCTCCGGCGGGGAGTAGGAAGGGAGCGACCGCCCCGAGGCGATGGCCAGGCAAGCAAGGACCGCCTAGCCAGGTAAGTTCCCCCCTCGCCTCCCAACGTCGAGCCGCGTCTTCTTGGGCTGCCGTGCGAATGGGGGCGTGGGGTCCGAGGGCAGGAGGGATGGTCGCGTCGCCTCGACCTCGTGAAGAAGTGAGGCGGCCCCTCAGCCCTGCGCGCTCAGCCCCCGGACAGTCGGTGACCACCCCCACCCCCGCGTGAAACTCTGGTCCTGAGGGGGGGCACCAAGAGAAGGGAAGGCAGCCCACGGGGGTCCATCATGTGCGAAATTTGAGCCTGGGCTGGGCTGGGTTCCCGAGGCGAGCTTTTGGCCCTCGGGGGACTCTTGGCAGAGCGGGAGGAGGAAAAGCCCAGACGTGTCCGAGGCTCACCATCCTGCCAAGGGCCCGGGAGGGCAGGCGAGGGGAGGGGTGGCTCTCTTCTAGCCGAGCCCCTGAAGCTCCCGGGAGAGCTTGGCCGGGGCGGCGAGGGCTTGGGCCATCTGCTGCGGTTCCGTTTGGCGGCGCTTGCCGAGGAAGCCAACGGGCAGACGGGGCGGACTGAGCCAGCTGCCAGGAGGCGGAGGGCAGGCGGGTCGTCTGTCCCTCTGTCTGTCTCCCCGGGGGAGTTCGTGACTCCGTCTCGAGAGTCGGAAGCGAGGAGAGGGGAAGGAGACTCCCTGCCCCCGTCTGGTCCCGAGCAGAGTTGGGTAGGCCAGCCCGGGGCCGAGTCGCCGACGGCTTGTTGGGTTGTGACAGAACTCGCGCTCCTCATCTAAGCGCGCTCGCTCTCCAAAGTATAGACGCGCTGCCTGAATCGCCTCCTTTCCAATTCCCTGGGACTCGACCGCTGGCGAAGCCCCATTGTCAGGTTCTCTCACTTTGCCTGGGTCTGGGGTTTTATGTACGTAGAGGAGGGAGCAAGGCAGAACTAGGGAGCTCCTGATCAAACACCTTCCCATGCTTCTGTTTCGGGATGTATTCGCCCTCTGTTTTCACCTCTCCTTGCCAACCTAACAGCTCCGAAGTAAGACATTGCAAGTAGTTAAATAGGTACTTCTTCCGTGGGAAAGATAACAGTGTTCAGTGCGCTCCAGCGTCTAGTCATGCCTGCCACACGACCGCAGAAATGTCTGCAGACACAGACAGTGCTGGCTGTAAATAGAGATGAGCACCAACTCCTAAAGTCAGACACAACTGGCTTTCAAACAAGGCTTTACCTAAATCAGGGGTGCCCAAACTTTTCAGGCCACAGGCCGGTCACATGATTCAGGGAGCCAGTCACTATGATCCAGGGGACAGATGCGGCCCCTGATGCCAATTCATCCCTTGTTGCTCCTGGAAGCGTATGGGCACATTTTACTTCCGCTTCCAGGAGCAACAAGGACTTCATGGGCTGGATAAATTGGCATGGGGAGGGGGGCTGCATCTGGCCCCTGGGCCATAGTGACCGGCTCCCTGACCTAAATGATTGTTACTCAACCATTTCCTTTTAGTACTGCTTGGGTTTGTAGTCAGGATGTACAAAATGAACAGAAAGGAGGATCCAAACTTTCTGCTTCTGTAGGGGAAGAGGTGTAGCTCATTCTTCAAGGAACTCCCCCACCCCCCAAAAAACCAAACCTCACAACAACACACAAGCACACCCTAAGACACCCAAGTGCTTTGTTGGCCATGACTACAGCTTCTTAACTGGGAGGAAGTTGAGCAAGAATAGTTAGTCCCCAGTAGTGTCTGCTCCCTACTCCAACCCCTGTTGTTGCCATGTCCAACGAGTGACTTGGAACAGTTTAGGTAAATAGCATCAGGGAAATGCATGCGATGGTGATGGTTTGTTTTTCGTCACCCTTGACATGGGTCTGCAACCAACAGCTATGAACACAACAAACTGTATGCTGCAAGCAATGTAGTGTCATCAAGATGAACTCATCCAGGAAGTGACAGGCTGATTGCACCTCCTATGCCCATAAAGTTGTGTGAAAGAGCATTTGGCGTTTCATCCCCTGGGATGTAGAAGGCAGGCTCGTTTTCTTTTGCCTTGAAGAAAGGCTTTCTGCCTTTCAGAGCATCCAGGGCTCACATCCGTACTGCACGCATTGGCTCTTCTCTTTTATCAGATTACCTTCTCTCTACACTAGGATCTGTAGCCATTTAGCTGCCATGTTCAGAGTGATGAGTTTCAGTGGTCAGGGAAGCCTTCTTTGCTTTAATCAACACCCCCCCCCCACTCCATCCTAAAGAAACCACATTCCCTGGAAGCTGATGAACATGCTTACCTTTGCAACAGGTCAGCAGTTCAAGACCTGAGTGCTGCATGATGGAATGAGTTCTGCTCTCTGTCCCAGCTCCTGCCAACCTAGCAGTTCAAAAGCAAGAAATTGCAAGTAGATAAATAGGTACCACTGTGGTGGGGAAAGTAGCAGTGTTTTGTGCACGCCTGCATCTAGTCATGCCTGCCACATGACCACGGAAATGACTGCAGATCCAGACAGTGCTGGTTCTTTGGCTCTAAAAGGAGAAAGGTACCAGCCCCTAGAGTTGGATATGACTGGCTTTTGAGCAAGGGCAACCTTTACCTTTCTCACCCTCACCTTGCAGGGCTCAGAAAATATGAGTTTCAGACCAGATTTGGCCAAGGAGCTTTGGGTGTCTTGCTAGGGTTCTGGAACATGATACTGTGCAAGAAAACAAGTCATTGCTGGTAACCATCAACTAGAAAATAGGTTGTGCTGATTGAGGAGTGTGGGTGTGGGAATAGAGGGAGGCTGGGGGAAATGTGTATGATCATCCAACAGCATTCAGTTCCTCAGGAAGCTGATAAATCACAAGGAACAAGCATGGCTAACAATGAGGGCAGCTCTTTCTTCCTTTGGAAAATCTTGGTTTAGTTTTGTTGCTGTGTGTGAGCTTTGCCACTGTTTTGCTTAGAGCTGGGTTGAGTGGCTTTAAGCAAGAAGAAAATTTTGGGGTGTTTTCTTGTTGTTACATTCATGCCATGCTTGCAGTAACAGGCTGGCATACAGAGCTGCCGAACAAGAGGCGGGCTCTGCTTCCGACACCCAGAAGCTGCACATAGCAAGCAGAGACAAAGAGAAATAAAACGGCAGGGAGGACGGAAGCTGCAATGAGCGGCCAAGGACCACCCAGCAGGGTACCAGGATGTTTGCCAAGTTGGCATAATGCTTGACGACTCCACCTGTATGCCCAGGACCAGATGCCTCATCTTCTGAATTAAACCATTAAACCTCTCGTAAATTAGAAGATCTGAATTCATAGTTAATTCTCCGATTCACTATATTTATGGCTTAGAGAGCCCATCAGCCATCTAATCTTTGCTAGAAGTATTATGATTGCAACTCACCCAGAGCCTAAAGGAGGTTTGTTGTGTCATGCTTGAGCACAGCAAAGGCACACATTGTTCTTTATGAAGCATCAGGATGGACAGTGGCAGAACCCTGGCACAGCTACCTAAAAGGAGCTCACCCACCCCACCCCACCCTCTTTTTTATGTTGTGGCTGTTGAGAAAATTGCTTGGCTACCAGGGTTTGTTTCCTTAGGTTGTTTCAGAGAACAGATGGTTACCAGCTACAGTTTTGTTTAATGCAAGCTTGATCCTTCCTTTAGAAATCCTTGAGGATGGCAAAAGAAAATCTTGAGTGGCCTGATTCTGTAGATTGGGGCTTCCCAACCTACAGCCTGTGGGCCAGATTTGGCCTCCCATGCCAAATAATCCAGCCCCTGCCCTTGCTCCAGCCACCACTGCTGCTGCCAGAATCGGCCAAGGACTCATTTATGGCCATTGTAAATGTGTTTACAACAGCTGTAAACAGCGGAGGAGGGACCAGTCCGACCCCTTCAACTGTTTCAGGGAGCGTGACCTGGCCCCTGACTTGAAAAGGCTGAGAACCCCTGCTGTATATGCTTTCTAGTGGGCATGGGATGCAATATTGCTATGGGGTTTTTTTTTTGGGGGGGGGGTTTACCAACACAAATTGCTACCTTAAAAAAAATTGACCATTGGTGGGGATGAGGGTTTCTTTGGTGTTTGAAAGCAGAATATTTTGGGAGTGGGTTGCTATCTCCCCAGATATATTTGAGAGAGAGAGAGATTTGGGGGGAAGCGGTGTAGCCCTCCAATATCCAGAGTAGAGAGATGTGGCCCTTGGATATCTGGAGATTGGTGAGTTGTAATGTAGAACTTACAATAGGAGATGAATTTAGAAATGGGTCACCCTTTCTTGGAAGAGCAAACTGAGGCTAGAAGTCTTCCCATGCCCTCTTGCACGCTGGATATCTTCCATATTACTACCAGGGGGCAATTTTTGTTGAATTCAATTAATGCACTTATTTGGTCAATAAAGATACTAGGAGTCGCTGTCTCAGCATACAAGCAGAAACCTAATCCTGTTGCTAGTTTCAGCTAAAATAGACCCAATGAATTAGGAAAGACTGAAGGAACTGGGCATGTTTAGCCTTGAGAAAAGAAGAATGTGAGAGGATATGATAGCACTCTTCAAATACTTGAAATGTAGTCATAAGGGGAAGAGGCTGGGTCTGTTCTCAATCATTTCAGAGTGCGGGACATGTAATAATGGACTCAGTTTACTGGAAGCCAGAAATAGGCTGAATATCAGAAAAAAAAAACAACTTCTTGACTGTTTGAGAAGTACAACAATGGAATCAATTATCTTGGGAGGTGGTGAGCTCTCCAGCCCTGGAGGCATTCAAGAGAAAAGTGAACAACCACTTGTCAGATCTATTTTGATTTGGATACTTGCACTGAGCAGGGTGTTGGACTCCATAGGCCCCTTCCAACTCAGTTATTCTACGGTCTATGTTTCTATGAAGCTGCTGCTGAAGGAAGAGTCAGCATATATCTAAATCCCATTGATTCAATGGTTCTTCTGTAGTTGGACTATTGAATCAGATTCATGCCAGAGAGAAGGGGATCAGGGGACAAAATACATACCAGAGTAACTCCAAAGAGATAGGAGAGGGGATCAGTTGCATAACCAAATTGGCAACTGACATGTTGACCATATGGACAAGAATTGACCTGTCCATGTACTAGCATGAAACACTGGGACAACAAATACACCCATCCTCGTATTTCAAGGTGCCTCATACTCATGGTCAGCCAAATTATCTTTGCACCTTGGAGTGGGCGCAAAGCTTAAAATGTGTCACGATCTTTCTCTAAATATCAAATTGTGCCACTCTGAACTTCCTCTTATTGTCATGGCACTTATTTGTTAGTGTTATTTTCCTACATTATATCGTTGGAAAGAGTCCCATATTTCCTGCTCATTGTGGTTCCCATAATTGCTGCTGTTGCCACCCACATCATTGATTCACTCAAGCCACAAGTTAGGGAGAATTGATTTGATTCTATGGATTGGCCATTGCAACATTGTATTGTATTGTATATTTCGATTTATATGCCGCCCCATTCGCACAGCGACTCTGGGCGGCTCACAGAGGAAACAGTTACAATTACATAGCAAATTCCATAGCAGTTCTGTGATTTTGTTGTGCCCTTTTGGCACTCTAGGTAAAAGTGGGCCAGATTTCCTCATACAGGCACTGAAGACAAGCTTCCACCTCCTTTTCCCTGAGCATCAGAATGATAACTCTGGCTGCTATGGAATATAGTTTAATTGAACAACTGGATATACTAGAGCTGTGATGGTGAACCTTGGCACTCCAGCTGTTCTTGGACTTCAATTCCCAGAAGTCCAAGTGCCTTTGAACCCACACAAATGGGTTTACTGCACATACCAGGAATTTAGGCTTCCGGGAATTGAAGTCCAAGAACAGCTAGAGTGCCAAGGTTCACCATCACTGGACTAGAGCAAAAGACATTGTGTAATTGATTTTCAAATTAATTTCAAGAGCAGGTGGAGGAAAATTAGTGTACAGTACTTTTTTTTTTAAATTACCCATTGATCTAAAAACACTTTGTATGGTAGAACTAACAACAGCCTTAGGAAAAGAGATAATCACTCCCAAAAACACTGGACTTGCTTCAGGATGGTGTCCAAAAGAAAATACAGTATTTTTAGGTATTTTTGGTGGCAGTCTTTTATTGTCAGGAAGCCACTGTGTTTCTTCACATGTACTGTGCACACACAGATACGCCTCCCACCACACCACTAGTTCATCCAAACACATCTCCAGTTCTCTTCTGTCCACAAAAAGCAGGGTTTCTCAACCTTGGTGCCCCAGATGTTCCTTGACTTCAATTTCCAGAACCATCGATCAGCAGGTGTGCTGACATGGGCTTCTGGTAATTGAAGTTCAAGAACAGCCGGAGTGCCATGGTTGAGAAAACCTGACATAAAAAGTAAAGTTAAAGGTTTCCCTTGCTCGAAAGCTTCTCATATCCAATTCTAGAGTTCAGTTCTCTTCTCCATTTATAGCCAAAGAGCCAGTGCTGTCTGCATCTGCAGACATTTCCCTGGTCATGTGGGAGATGGAACATTGTTACCTTTTCTGCTGAAGCAATACCTATTTACCAAAGTGCAATTTCTTATTTTTGAACTGCTAGGCTGGCAGGAGTTGAGACAGATGACAGGCACTCACTTCATCACTCAGCGCTCAGGTCTCAAACTTCTGACCTGCCAACCTTCTGGTCATCAAGCTCATCATCTTAACTACCACAGCCTTCTTTGTCCACATACTCTGGCTGAAATCCAATAGTATGCAAACACTAGAGTGGACACACTGAATTATGGGGGATTTTGTAACGAGACACCTATGTAAGTTATGTGATCAACTGCTTTAGTTGCCTCATACTATCCAATTTCAGCCTTGGTTTGTGATCATGTGCATTTATGTGATGGGGCAGAGAGTGAGTGAGGGGTTTTTTTTTTTTGGGGGGGGGTGATGATCACTGTGCATTGTTTTCAGAGGAATCTCAAATTCTGACCTACAATCTAAATCAAAGTAGATTGACCAGTTGAACCTAAGTGAATGTGGATCCAGGGAACTTGTCACTTCAGCATAGAAGGTGTGACATCTTACCTAGATGAGTCCTTCTCAAGAGGGGAGAATAAGAATGGAGATATGGTAGCACTTTTCAAATACTGTACCTGAGAGATAATCAGATAGGGGAGGGGCTGGATCTGTTTTCAATATCTCAAAACATAGGACACATAATAATGGGCTCAAATTACAGGAACCCAGATTTCTGCTGAATATCAGGGGAAACCTCTTAACTGTTAGAGAAGTATGGCAATAGAACCAATTACCTGAGGTGGTGAATGCTTCATCATTGGAGGCATTCAAGAGAAAATTGGACATCCATCTGTCACATCAGCTTTGACTTGGATTCCTGCACTCAGCAGAAAGTTGGACTTGATGGCTTTTTTAGGTCCCTTCCAACTGAACTATGATTCTTAGAGGAGGACTTGATATGGTGAAGACACCCAGCAAGGTAAGACATGACACTAGTCTTTTTAAAAAGCAAATTTTAAGGGCTTAGTACACAAACTTTGCAACTAGCTATCTGAAATATAGGAGGATTATTCCCCTTCTTTAGAGTGTATCATGCATCCAAATGTCACGTTTCATGTAAAAGCAATAATAATACTGTAATAATATTATAAACATTTTGTTTTCCAGTGTTTTGACTTCACATATTTCAGAACTGGGACACAAACTGACCAAATGGGGCATAAATCACTCCAAACTGAATCAGGACACAGTCAAATGCTGTGAGCTGGTTTCCAGATTAGATTGTGGCCTGTGTATAGCTCTAACAAGGATGCTTCCCCCTCTTTATTAAGAATTTTCAGCCAAAATTATGGATTGTGATGATCTTTAGAAAGAACAGAGAGGGATTGATTGTGGCAGTGGCAGTCCTTACCCGCTACATGTGCCCCCCAATATATTATCTTGGAGGAAATGCAAATTTTGACAGAAAAAAGATTCCCCACTTTTGGGCGAGACTGCCTTGGTAGTTCTTGCCTATTGGAACCAGGGTTACTACACTGACACTATTTGATCAAGAGGATGAATATTTCATTGCTTCCACACACTCAGGCATGTTTGTACTGCAATCTTCACAGTGACATAGCAGGAATTATTGTGGATAATATTCGCCTGACTTGGTTCTGAATGGAAATTGAAGTCTATTAACTTTACAAAAGATTGGTTCTTGCTGGGAATGAAGCTGCAGGAGCTGATTTCCTTATACACTTCACTGTAGCTGCCTGCAGTTTCGGACTTTATAGTGCCTGCACTTCAATCCATTGGTATATAATCTATGATTCTCTGCTGTTTGAAGAACACTTGCAGTGGTTTCCAGATCCATCAGCTTTTTAACGCATGCCTAGCATAGGGCGTTGTGACAGCTTCCTCTGGACAGTTTAGGAACTGTGGTGCTTTGGACTTTTGACAATTTGTTTCCTCATCTGGTTTGTTATCTGGCCACTAGCTAATTGAAAAAATGAGATATATACTGCTTGAGGAAAGATCCTTTTAGGGTGACAGGTCACAGAATTCCCAGCTAGGGATTCCTATAGCTGTAACACAAAACCAGAGCATTTATCTGAGCTCTTTCTGTAGATTTCTCTGATCCTGTTTGCTGAAATTAAAGGTAGATGTGATGGCTGGCAGAGATGATAAAGGACTGTGATGGCAAACCTTGGTACTCCAGGTGTTCATGGACTTCAATTACCAGAAGCCCAAGTCTCTGTGAATCCACACGAATGTGTTTACCACGTGTATGCGCAGTAAACCCATTTGTATGGATTCACAGAGATTTGAGCTTCTGGAAGTTGAAGTCCAAGAACACCTGGAGTGCCAAGGTTTGCCGTGACTGATATAGGAGTCTTTCCCCCACTCAGGTGGGGAAGATATAGTAGGAAAGGAGAAACCTGCTGAACCAGCTAAGGAAAAAAGAACATCATTTGCTGGGGTCACAAAAGCCATTTTCTCACTTATTGCTTCTCCTATTGATTATCCAACACTGGTAGGCCCAGAAGGTAAGTGATTGCATTTTGCTTACTTAAGCAGGCAACCTGAAAGTAGGTTTTGCATTTTAAGTTGGCACAAATCAGAGATGGCTTCCTGGAAAAGCATCATCAGAAAGCTGAATCACACATCCAAGGGTGCTTCTGTGTATTAAACCAGCTCAGCAGACAAATGGCTTTAAGCATCTTTTTAGCTCGAGGAGCAGGTCAGGACACTCTGATGGGATTGTAGGAAGACTGCAAGAGTAGACTGTTGGCAACGTGTATCTGCAGTGACTGAGGATGATGGAAAATGGTTCTTGGTTAAGGGGGAAAGATAATAGGTAGGTCCTCAAGACAAGTATCTTGCTGGTGATAGCTGAGCCTAGAATATTACTGGGTAGGACAGCAACTCCCTGGCCCAGCTCGGATTGGTCAGTATGACTCTGGGATTCTAGTAATTGCTGACAAACAAAGTTGCCAATTTGAGAACATTGATCAGAATGAAGCATTGGAAAAATGTCTGTTCCAGGACAAGAGCAATTCCTGCCACCAATTTCGAAGGCTTCAACCCAGGTAAAGAGATTGCTAATGTGATCACAGAGCAGAACATTAGCTGCTATGGTTCTGGTAGAAATATCCACTTTTGAGCCCACCACTTTTTATGCAGCCTTAAAATCCCATAGTATGCATTGGCAGTGATTTTGCTAGGGCACTAATGCTGTACTGAATGCTCAAAGAAATGGCCTCTTCTATCCAACCTGGGGATATTTCACTAAGAATCCTTTGTGGCTTTCCTTCCATCTTCACCTTTGCACTTTGCCTTTGTCTGCTTTCCTTTATAGACTCTGAGCTATGCTTTGTAGGCCTGAGAACAATTTTAGTAGGAACATGCATAGAACTGTGCCTTGCTTTGTGTGCTCGATGGGGAAATGTTCAAATGGCTAAAAACCACATGTGTCTATGTTCCATTTATCCTTGTTACTGTAATGTGCCCCACCGAATCCTTTCCAATTTGCATCATGCCATGGCCAGGAAAAGGTACCAAATTCCTATGTCAGGTTACTAAAAATAGAAACGAGCAGAGAAAAAGTTGCCCTTGCCTTCTGCAATATGCCCTTGAGCAGGGAATGGAAAACTCCAGTCTAGAGCACTAAGCTGGCCCATAATGGATAGAATATGGCCATGGAGTGTCTAGAAGAGGCTTCTTTCCAAGCTCAGCCATGACAGGAAATCCTTCCAATTGCAAAAGTCATCATTGTCAGCTGCTACTTGTACTGCATCCGAGGATGTATTTTTCCTGTGACAGGAAAAAATGCCACTGGTGTGAATTTGTTTAAGGTGAATCCCAGTTTGTCATGAAGTGACCCACACACTATGATCACAGGGCCATCTCCTGCAGCACACGTGAAATGAGGCATGCAGGATTTAACCCTGGGACAGCAATGGACTGCCACCTTTTAACCTTTTAAATCTTTTTTAGTATTTTGTAAATTTATACAGTAATACCGCATATAACATTAGTATCGAATAACACGAAAATCGCATAACATTAAGGAATCGGGGGGGAAGAATTGCATCAGATAACATTAAGATCCTATGGGATGCTTCAGATAACAACCGCTAAAGCCTGTGTGGTTACAATGTATCTCTATGGCTCCCATAGGATTTTAACATGCATCGGATAACACTAAAAATCATATAACATCAAGACTTGTGGAACCAGGTTTTAGTGTTATATGAGGTTTGACTGTAGTTTAATTTTTTTAAAAAAATTAATTTTGAACCTTAAGGTTTTAATTTCTGAATTTGTAGGGGTATAGTGGGATTGTTTAGTTTGTTTTGCACTCATGTATAATCTTTTTCTTTTTTGTAAGCCGCCTAGAGTTAGGTTTGCCTGATTGGGGCGGGATAATAAATCTAAATAAATAAATAAATAGCTAGCTAGCTAGCTAGCTAGATAACAGCCTTGAGGATATTAACAAGGTGTGCCTTCACAGCCAATCCTTCTGCCTCCATGACCGTTGGGAATCAGAATACTGAAGTGGTTCCTCCTCCGCTCATTTTGCCATTGAGCCCAATAGGATGGTTTCCAGTGGCATTTCCTCCACTGAGGGGGACCATCACCCCACCTAAAGAGGCTCATTCGCCTGTAGCCATTGGCCCTTTTAGGGAGTCAGGTTATTTACCACCACACAACACTCGGCATTGAGTTGCTGGCTGTATGGTCTACTCCATTATCATAGTGGGAGGTCTAGGCAGACACAAAAGCAATCAAGACAGAATTGGGTAAAAGTTATATGTAGCCAAGAACATGCAGAAATCCAATTGTGCTTGTTGCCATTTTGGAATCTATCCTGTAGAAAAAGCCAGGTGTCAGTGCCTGCACTTATGGCAACCATACCTTGTAAGTCAGGAACCTCTTCCATATATCTGATGCAGGAAATCCTGAAGCTGACCTAAAGCAAAAACTGCAACAAACATTCAGAGTGTCATCCAGTGAATAGCTACCAGAGCCCTTGCTGCAGGGCAGAGGTTTAAAATTAGATTATTGAGACCCTGTCTTTTTCCTGTTAAACTACAGCCATCCTTTCTGTAATCAAGGGGGCAGGAAAAAGGTGTTTCCTTTTGGTGAGGACCATGGAGGGACCCAGCTAGGCTTCTGGATACCAACTGGGACCAATCAGGAAAAGCAAGGAGATGACATTTTATCAACAAACTCTAGCAGATTGTCAGTGAGTCTAAAGGGACAGGCAGAACCTGTCACGTCCACATAATATGAATGGTGGAGACCAGATACATCCTTTCAGCCCTTCGGGCAAACAAGGTTTTCCCATCCCAGATGGCTCCAACATCTGTCTGACACACTGTGTTGCTTATTAGCCTAAAGGGCTGCAGGGTAAAGGTCCAGTCAGCATGCTGGGGAGCCACAGATGGATGCTTTGCCAGCCTCCTCTATGTTTAACCAGTTGTTTGAAATTGTTTGTGCTCTGGTGCATAAATTGAACAAGACAAAGGTATTGGAAAAGATGCCTTCTGGACTAGGTAAAGCTAAAGGTTGCACTTGCTCAAAAGCTAGAGGTACTGTATCCAACTTTAGGGTGCGATGCTCATCTCTGTTTACAGCCAAAGAGCCAACACTGGCTGTGTCTGCAGACATTTCCATGGTCATATGGCAGGCATGACTAGACACCGAAACACACAGGACACTGTTACCTTTCCCAGTGAAGTGGTACCTATTTCTTCTTCTTCCATGTCCAGGCCAGATGTGAAATTGTCAAAATGAAGCCACCCTTGGTCAATTCATTTTTGCAGTTCCCTTCACCCGACCCAGTGTGAGAAATTAGCCAGCAACACAAGATTGCTGTTACCAGGTATGTCTGATTGTGGTTAAAAATACCACACTCTTCAAGGGGGCTCCTTCTATGTACCCTGGTACCTATTTATTTACTTATAATTTCTTGCTTTAGACCTGTTAGGTTGGCAGAAGCTGGAACAGAGACAGGAGCTCACTCTGTCATGCCGCACTCAAATTTCAAACTGCTTTCAGTCATCAAGCTCAGCATCTTACCCACTAAACCACCCCCACCCCATATCTTTTGGACTACCACTCCCATAATCCCAAAACAGGATAACCACTTGCTTCACTGGGAAAGCTTGGCTGCTGTAGTACAAAACTCCAACACGTGTCATCTTTGCAAGGTGTTTTGCCAGATGTCCTCTCCTGATGATAACATTTTATTTATTTCTGTGCTCCTTCATTGCCATATGCTAAATAAGTAAATGTGCTCCTACATATGCTAATCTTTTAGGCAAAAAATAGGCTGCAAAGAAAAAAACTAGAAGATAAAAGCAAATAGGGGGGGGAAAATCTCTGAGGTGGAAATGGTCAAGATAATATTCATATGTGTTTGCAGAGATTCTTTTTAAAATTCATTTTGTGTCCACTCCTCTATTGGGGAATGGCAGAACCCTTCTGTGTGCAGATAACTGTTTCATATATATTTTGAAAAACAATCTGAGTCGACCCCATTCCATAGCTGTTCAAAATAGGCTTTATTTTGGTTTCTCCCTGGGACATTTCCTGCTTTGCTGGCAGGAGTGGGCATTTTCCCCTTACGTGAGCCACGTTTGAAAGGAAACCTTTCTGCATCATTGTTTTGCCAGCAACATAAGATGAGAAAGAGATCAGCAGTGGACTTGGACGTGGCATACGAAGTTACATAAATTGACATGCAGCAGATAATACCTATAGAGATTTTCTAATTTACAGCAGGAGTACACGGAAAGAGCCTCCTTGAAGATTGTGTGTCTGTATTTTTAAACCACCATCGGGCATGCCCTGGTCAACGGTAACCTTGTTGTGCCAGCTAATCTTTCTCACACTCGGGCAGTGATGGCAAACCTTGGCACTCCAGGTGTTCTTGGACTTCAATTACCAGAAGCCCAAGCCAGCACTCCTGTTGATTAGAGCTTCTGGGAATTGAAGTCGAAGAACACCTGGGGTACCAAGGTTCGCCATCAGTGCACTAGGGAATGAATTCACCAAAAGGTGGCTCTGTTTTAGCCATTTAAAGTCTGACCTAGACTTGAAAGAAGAAGAATGTACTGCAATTAACTGCTAAAAGTTATGCCTTTTGCCTAACTGCACAACAGGATGTCAGCCGTTGTGTTTTCTTTTAATTTTACCATGTATGCCTTATCTTCAGCACTTCATGTGGCATCTACAATACATAAACATGTAATGAAACATGACGATGCCTGTCTTATCATGTATATCTACAGTACAAAGCTGAGATAATCATCATTTAATGCATAGAAATAGATTCAGATATAACAGGCACATGTGGTAATGAAGTATATGCCCTCACCAGAGGTGTAGCGTGAGGGTGGAGTGGGGTGAGGAGGGTGGCCCACCCCGGGCAGCACTTTGTGGGGGGTGGCAATCCCCCAGACTTCCTGGTGGCTGGGGTGGGAAGTCTCCCATGGGGATGGGCGCTGGGACCCTCCGCCACTGCCGGCACCCTGCCCCCCCGGCTGGAGAGCGCGTGGCTGATGGTGTGGTGGGTACCAGGAGGTACCCCTTTCCCAGCCCCAGCCCCCTCCTCCCCAGATGCCCCCTCCTCACAGCCAGCCAGTGGTGCCAGGTGGTGCTGTGCCGGGGCCAGCCACGGGTCGAGACCCAGGGGCTGTGGCGGTGTGGCATGGCCCCAGCGGGGAGCCCACCGTCGTGGTCCCAGGTGCTCGGCTGCCCCACCTCTGAGCCTGGCAGCAGCAGCTCGTTCACCTTTGGCAGCAGCGGTTCCCTGGAAGGTGGAAAGGGAGGCCGGTTGTTGCCACGGCCCAGCACCCGTGGCTGGAGCAGCGCCGGCCAGGCCTTTGCAGTGTGTGTGTGTGTGTGTGTGTGTGTGTGTGTGTGTGTGTGTGTGTGTGTGTGTGTGTGTGTGTGTCCTCGGCCTGGCTGGTGCTGCTCCGGCACCAGCCGAGGCCACACACACACTGCAAAGGCCTGGCCGGCGCTGCTCCAGCCACAGGTGTTGGGCCGTGGCAACCGCCGGCCTCGCTTTCCGCCTTCTGGGGAGCCGCTGCTGCTGAAGGCAAATGAGCTGCTGCTGCCAGGCTCGGAGGCAGGGCGGCTGAGCACCTGGGGTGCTGATGGTGGGCTCCCCGCTGAGCCTGTGCCTTCCCCCCCCCTCAGCCCCTCGCCACGACCTGGCTATGAGGAAGAGGATGAAGTTGGTGGAAGAGGAAAAAGCACCCCCTGGTCCCCACCGAGGTAGGATTTTTGTGCCTAGGTGGGGGGTGGCAGCGAACCTGGGGGGCGAGTTTGGCCTGTGGCCCCGGGTGTCTGAAACCTGCCCTACGCCACTGGCCCCCACCCTGCCTCCATACAAATAGGATATAAGAAAATTATAATAGGAAGAATAAAGGTCAAACGCTTACTCAGCCATGAAGCTTGTAAGGTTACTTTAAACTCTTAGCCTCACCTATCTCATAGGGATGTTGTTTTAAGTGCAGTGGTGGGCAGCAACAGGTTTGCACTCCCCTGGGAGGGGAGGTAGTAAAATTGGGTGGCCTCTGGACAGGGGTGGTGGCAAAATTGGGTGGCTTTTGGGTGTGGGGGCGAAGTGAAATTGGGTGGCCATGCCCATCTGCCTGCCCTGCCCCATCAGGTTTTGTCCCTGCAAGTGGTTCAAGGTGTCCCTTGTTCAAAACCCAGTCATATCCGACTCTAGGGTGCAGTGCTCATCTTCATTTACAGCCAAAGTGCCAGTGCTGCCTGTGTTTGCAGATGTATATATGGCCATATGGCAGGCATGACTAGATTGCCCACAACGTAGGCTCTGCCCATGATATAGGTTCTGCCCATGACATAGGCTCGCCCACGATGTGGTAGTGAAATGTTTTGCTGCCCACCACTGGTTAAATGGGGGCACAGAGAGAATGGCTGACTGCTTGTGGACCAAGGAGGAGGGATACATCATCCCCAAATCATGGAAGGTGGTGTTGCTTTGCTTGGCCTGTGAGCTGCCCTTAGAAAGAAACATAAATGCTACCTTCCTCAAGCTTTGGAGGAAATGTGAGATATAAAATGCATAAACCCCAAAGTAATTAAATCATCGTTGTCATCAAGTCAGCCACTGTCAAGGGGGAAGAGTGTGGAATCAAACTCCACTGAGCTATCTAGCTCAGAATTGAATTGAAACCATTAAGGTTTTCATCAGTCTACCACAGGGATTCTTAACGTTTTCGTGTTGTGGGCTGGACCATGCTCCCTCAGACAACTGAGCAGGCTGGACTTGTGGCTCCCCCTGCCATAAACACTGCTGTTCCCCCCTATCAAGTGGATTAGAAGTGCTGAGCCTGTGCTTGGTACTGAGCACTGGCTGGACAAAGTTAAAAGGGGTGCAGCTCCTTTTTACAGTGCCAGTCTCACTGTAAATCCAAAATTGAGACAGGGATGGCCATCGCTGCCTCCAGTGACTTTGTGTTGACTTTGTGTTGCTTCTTGCTAATAAAAAAGTGATGGCTGTTGAACAGAAGAAAGCCCACAACATTTATCTGAAGAATCTCACAGGATGATTGTTTTTAAATGGCGGCTTCCTCTATTTACTCACAGTCATTAATCCACACTTGAGTGGAAACGGAAAATGTGGAAAAAGCAAAGCCTTTGTTTATATTTGCCCTGCAAACTCCAATGTTAGCCAGCAGGGGGAACAAGCACCTCACTTTAAATCCTAGCCTAGCCTCTCCTTCTTTGCTTTCTTCCTTCAGTTCCCAGTTCATATTAGCATCCTCTTCAGCCAGTCTGTATTAAATCAGCCTCCTCCCTCCACAGTTAGTGAATAAAAGGTAATCAGATAATGGCTTTAGAAGAGGATTCAACGCTGCTGCAGAATCTCCTGGGATGCAACAAATGAGATGGATCGATGGCTGATAGAGTGGAATTTGCATAATCATGTATATTTGAAAAGCAGTGCAGAAATAGGATGAGCCAACCCAACAGTGGAGGAAACAGCTGGGTAGATTAGCAACAGCCTCCTGCACCCATCATTTATGCATCGTTGCTATGTCATTGTAGCTTCTTTGAGCCCAAATGCCTTGATGGGAGGAGCGAGGAGGTTGATTTATCACATAATCGACTACAGAGTGCTGCTGGTGAGATTATAGATTAAACGGAGATGTGGGATTAAATTATTGCATGTCAGGATGCATTTTGGATAGAAACTCATCCTGGATTCAGAATTTTATCAGGCTGACTTAGATTTAGGAGATGTCTAAAGTTTTTATTTGGAAATGAAAACAGAATTCCCTTATCATGTATGTTTGTTTTCTCTGCTGTGAGGTTCTCTGGCTCTGCACTTTGGAAGTCTGTTTGCTTTTCCTCAGTAACTGATTGTCAGGAGGAAAGCAAAGATACCATGGATGTGGCACTTCAGCATCTACTTGTATCCGAGCACACATCCCCCCCCCCCGGAAATCATTTTCAAAACTGGAAACATTCCACTGGTATGACTTTGTTTAAGGTAGATCCCAGCTTGCCATAAAGTGACCCACACACTGTGGCCATGGAGCCATCTCCTGTGGAATGTATGAAATGAGACATGCAGGATTTGACACTGCATGTCTGCACTGTAAATATAAAGTTTACTGATGTCCATGGTCTCAGGTATCTGAGGAAGGTCTGAGAATGTAGCTCCTGCAGATAAAGGAGGTGACCTGTAGTTGTTAAAATTATCCTTTGATAAATGTGGGGTTTGGAATGGGACTTATTATTGTTTCTATTACACAGGAAAGTAAATTACCTTCTGGAAGAGATGCATTGATGATGTACATAGCCCTGACCATGGTCATCTCTTTTGCTGATTTTAAGAGGCAAATTGATTTAGAGAGCAGGTGGGGGCTTTTCAGCATGAAAGTGCCTTGTCTGCATCCTCAGGCTGTACTAACTGAAACGTATCAGATGCTGCACTGGACATCTTCAGATCTACTGATGTCAATAAGGAGTCAAGGTTCCAATGGATGCTTTTAACCTTGGAGCAGTGCTTCCCAACCTTTGTTTTTTGGACTTCAATTCCCAGAAACCTAATTCCCCAAAGCACTGCTCAGCCATTGGGCTTTTGGGGATTGAAGTTTTAGGCTTTTGGGGATTGAAGTCTTCCTGTGGGGCATGAGCCCCACATTGGGAACCACTGCCTTAGAAAATGAGCTAATATTCAGTTGCAGTTATCTACATTGTAAAAATTGTTTTATCTGGGAGAGACGATGGCATGAACTACATAGAAAAGATTCTGCCTGCTGGTTGGAAGCCACCTCAGTCAGCTGGATATTGTGGCTTCTTTTACTGGCCTTATGTTTATGGTGATATCTTCTGTATGCTTCCCTGCCAGATGCCAGGTTGACCTCCACTCCTCCTTATAAGGATGTGGCAAGTAATAGTTCCCCTTGTTTACTAGAAGCTTGAACTTTATGCTCAGGGATGAAGACCACTGATGACCAAATCTATCAGTAATCTGTATAGGAGAGGAAAAAAATCAGACTTCACATGCCACCAAGGAAATGCAAGCTCTGCAATAAAATAAAATACATTGCATTAAAAATCATGCACATTCAGAATGTTTAACCATTTTGCTTTCCAAATTCAGCATTCTGAATAATGGAGCCAGTTACATTTTTACAGGCAAGAATGGCATCATAGGAAAGAAACGAAATGTTGGTGACACAGAACAGAACTAGAGATTCTGCAGAACTGTAGCTGCAGCATCACAATGAGGAAGTTGGATAAGATGATTATGAGAAGATCTGCTTAGATCACTGTCTGAACCTGAGGTTTCACGAGCTACTGCTTACATACACTCCAATGCTCATTTATATTCAGGAACACTAGGAGCACAGCTTAAAAGCAGAGGATTTTGATGTGTCAAACCAAACACCAGGTACCAAGTTGCAAAGAATCTGTGGTTGTTTACAGTTTCCCATTATGGCTGTGCTGGCATGGGTTGGTGGGTGATGATGGGAATTATAGTTCCAAACATCTGGAGGACCCCAAGCTGAGGGAAACTGCAAGTAAACTTCTGTCCTGTTTTCCTGGGGCCCAAATTGGACATGGAGAGATATTGCGGGAGCCAAGGGGCAGGCTGCACTTGTGGAACGCAGGACCTATGTTTAGTATTTGTCCCCTGTTTCGGCCCCCTGGTTACATCTCTGGTTCCTGAGCAGCTGGTCCAGAGTGTCTCCTCCTAGGCTGCTGCTGCTGAAGGCCAGTTCAGCTTTCAATAAGCCCCCCCACCCGCTTTTAGATTTTATTCTGGGGAAGCAGGCTGACCTGGCATGTGTAATGAAGTAAGCCCCATTTTAAATGGTGCTTTTTTCATTACCTTTCTACCCACCTAAATGTGTTTTAGTATAGTCATACCTTGCATAACGAATTTAATTCATTCTGCGAGGCTGCTCGCTATGCGAGTTTTTCGCTATGCGAATCAGACTC
Source organism: Furcifer pardalis (assembly GCA_030440675.1). Classification (NCBI taxonomy): domain Eukaryota; kingdom Metazoa; phylum Chordata; class Lepidosauria; order Squamata; family Chamaeleonidae; genus Furcifer; species Furcifer pardalis. The sequence goes on along the minus strand of CP126891.1, from coordinate 233,190,578 downwards.
GCATAACGAATTTTTCAAGGGGGAAAACTCGATTAGCGAAAATTTTTTGCTATGCGAGTTTTCCCCATAGAAATGTTCATTATGTGAGTTTTTCCATAGGGAAAAGTCTGACTTGCATAGCAAAAAATTCATTATGTGAGTTGGACCACTTAGTAAAAAACTTGCTCGTTATGTGAGTTTTTCGCTAAGCGAAACACTCGTTATGCAAGGTTTGACTGTACTTTCAAAATGGCAATTCCAAATCAGGGGGAGAGAGAAAATATGTAAACATCCTTGTCTCATGGTTTTAGTGAAATGAAACTTATTGTGTGATTGACATGTCTTGCTGTAAGATCATTGGTTGGAGTCCCTAAGGGGGAGGGCCAAAGGTTAGACATAACTACTGTGCCATGGTTGGATCACTATCTGGTGACTCTGGACTTTCTGGGGGTGATGTTTCACCACAGAGAGGCAGGGTCAGTTAAATTGGCCTGCCCCTGGCGACTGATGGATCCAGACAGATTCCAAAGGGAACTGGGGTGTATTCCTCTGGATCAGCAACATGATTCGTCTGAGGCTCTTGTTGACCTCTGGAATGAGAGGGTGATGGCGGCCTTGGATGCAATCGTGCCACTACAGCCTCTCCGTGTTTGGGGGGGGGGGGCACTGTTCATCCTCATGGTTCATGGAGGAACTGAGGGAGCTCAAATGGGCAAAGAGATGCTGAGAGCACCGCTGGGTGAAGACCCAGAGTGAGTCTGACCAAACACTTGCTAGAGCCGCTATTAAAGCCTATCTAGTGGTGATAGGGATGGTGAAACACCAATATTTCATCACCCTTATTGTCCAGTGACCCTGTTCACCCGGTAGAGGGGGGTTGGGCCCTGGTTGGGAGGGGTCTGCTGAGGCTTTTGCTGATTATCTGATGGAGAAAATCAATTGGATTTGCTCAAAGTTTAATCCCGGCATGGAAAATGTAGGGCTGGGGTTGACTGGAGTGCAGTTTTGCCATGTTATCTGGGATCAGTTCGATCCAGTTGTCCCTGAGGAAGTGGACAGGCTCCTGGGATCTGTTCATGCCACTGCTTGTGCATTAGATCCATGCTCCGCCTGGTTAGTTAAAACTACCAGGGCGGTGACAGGTAGTTGAGTTGGAGCGATCGTAAATTCTTCATTGCGGGAGGGGGTCTTTCCAGCAGCACTAAAACATGCTTTGGTGCACCCTCTCCTGAAAAAGTTATCGCTCGACCCCACAGTGCTTGCTAAATATTGGCCTGTATCCAACCTGCCCTTTCTGGGTAAGGTTCTGGAGAAGGCAGTGGCACGGCGGTTACAGGCGATCCTGGATGAAGCAGATTATCTGGACCCTTTCCAGTCAGGATTCAGGCCCAGATATGGTACCGAGACTGTGTTGGTCACACTGTTGGATGATCTCTGGTGAGAGCAGGACAAAGGTCATCCATCTGTCCTGGCTCTTCTTGACCTCTCAGCAGCTTTCGATACCATTGACTACAGTATCCTCCTGGAAAGGCTCTGAGGATTGGGGATCCAGGGCACCGTGTGGTCCTGGTTTTCCTCATTTCGGAAGGGCCGGACCCAGTCAGTGTGGTTGGAGAGCAAGAGGTCCAGCCCTAGGCCCCTCCAATATGGGGTGCCTCAGGGCTCTTACCTCTCCTATTTAATATCTACATGAAGCCTCTGGGTGAGATCATCCGTTCCCACAGGGTGAGGTATCATCAATATGTAGATGATACCCAGTTATATATCTCGGCCCATGGAGATCCAAGCAATGCAGTTTATTTATTTATTTATTTATTTATTATTCGCATTTAATACCCCGCCCCACTTGGGAAGACCCGACTCTGGGCGGCTTACAGAATGAATTACCGCAATAGGTAATCTAAAAACAAACAATATATAAAACCTTAAAAAATTCATAAATTCATAAAAAAATTTAAAACAGTAAAACAGATAAAACAAGTAAAACAAGTGAAGTTCTATCCAGGTTTCTGGAGGCTGTAAGGGTCTGGATGGGGGACAACGGGCAAGAATGAATGGTTGTGGGTCAGGGGCCCTGCATTATCTCAGGAGCTACCATCTTTGGTTCTGGATAGGGCTACTTTGCCCCAAACAGATCCAGTGCATAATCTGGAGGTCCTCCTAGACTCGGGACTCCTGCTTGAAGAGTAGGTGGCAGTTGTGGCCAGGAGGGCTTTTGCACAGCTTTGTGTTATAGGCCAGTTATACCCACTTCTAGATCGGGATGCATTGCTCATGATCACACACGCTCTGGTCACCTACAGACGTGACTACTGTAATGCACTCTACATGGGCCTGCCCTTGATGACCATTTGGAGGCTACAACTGGTCCAGAATGCTGCTACCTGAGTGGTGATGGGATGTGGGCATTATGCACGTGCCTCACCACTGCTTCGGGAGCAGTTCAAGGTGCTGGTAATTACCTTTAATGCCCTGTATGGTAGTGGGCCAGGATACTTAAGAGACTGCATCACCCCAAGAACATCTGTCCTTCCCACCAGAGCGGACTGGAGAGGCTCTCTGGTTGTTCCATCGGCTAGAGAGGTGCATCTCTCTAGCACTAGAAGGAGGGCCTTCTCTGTGTCTGCTCCAGCCCTATGGAACCTGCTGCCAATTGAGTTGCATCTCCAGATGGAGTTGCTGCCCTTCAGAAAAGGCTTAAAGACTTGGTTGGCAGGCCAGGCCTGGGGTACTACTAATGTTGTGGCCCTGCCTGTTGGCTGATTTGGTGACTCTCTTCCTCTCTGTTAACCTTTTAATCTTTTAATTCTCTCAATTTTAAAATCTTATATGTTTTAATCTTGTGGTTTTGTATTCCTTTTAATCTTTTGACATTTTGTGATCCACCCACAGTTCTTAGAGCGGGGCAGCAATATAAATTGAAATAATAAATAAATAAATATCAGAGAATAACCAAAACAAAAACTTTGTAGCACTTTGAAGACTTACTCTTCTATTTTAATGTTAGCTTTCATGGATCAAGTCCACTTCATCAGACATGGGAGTGAGACTTCACGGCATCAGGTATAGAGGTACAGAGTGTTTGGTTATCACAACAGATAAGTATACAAATCAATATGGCTTTTTACAACTGGTAATGGCAGGAACATTTCAAGCAAAAATTAAGGGACCAAAATGGTAGGATTTAACAGATGCATAAGAGATTAGGAAAAGATGGCAAGAATACAAAGAAGAACTCTACAAAAAGGACCTTAATGACAACCACAATGGTGTGATAATTGACATTGAACCAGACATCCTGGAGTGTGAAGTCAAGTGAGTCCTAGAAAGTATTACTAACAACAAAGCTAGTGGAGATGATGGTATTCCAGTTGAGCTATTTAAAGTCTTAAAAGAAGATGCAATTAAAGTGTTACACTTAATATGCCAGCAGATTTGGAAAACACAGCAGTGGCCACAGGATTGGAAAAGGTCAGTCTGTCTTCCAATTCCAAAGAAGGATAATGCCAAAGAATTTTCAAATTATCATTTATTTATTTATTTATTTATTCAGATTTATATTGCTGCTCACTCGCCAAGGCGACTCAGGGTAGCTTACAGTCAAAACAGCAACAGTACAATAAAAATTATAAAATATAACCTCACAAAATACAAAATACAACCAAACCAGAACACAGACTAACTCCCATCAGGCTGTTGTTGTGGGCCCAGAGGAGGGGACGATGTTCTCAGCCACTGCCAGGCCATGGAGTCTTCTCCCTCAGGCTGTTGTTGTGCTCATCTCACATGCTAGCAAGGTCATGCTCAAGATCTTACAAATTGGCTCCAGCAGTATGTGGATTGAGAACTTCCAGAAGTACTGGCTGGTTTCCAAAGAGGCTAGGGAACTAGAGCCAAACTGCCAACTTTTGCTGGATCATGGCGTACCAGAAATGTCTACTTCTGTTTTACTGACTACACCAATGCCTTTGATTGTGTGAATCACAATAAACTGTGACAAGTCCTTAAAGAGATGGAAGTACCCGACCACCTCATCTGTCTTCTGAGAAATCTGTATGTGAGCCAAGAAGCAACAGTTAGGACAGGATACGGAACTACAGATTGGTTTAGAATAGGAAAAGGAGTACGACAAGGCTGTATATTGTTACCTTGCTTATTTAACTTAGGACTGCAGTGGTTCAAGTGGTTAAAACACTGACTGGCTGACTGGAAGGTGGCAGGTCAGCAGTTCGATACCCAAGTACTGCACAATGGAATGAAATTAATATATTTATTTATTTAGATTTATATCGCCGCCCATTTGCCATGGCGATTCTGATCCAGCTCCTGCCAACCTAGCAGTTCAAAAGCAATAAATTGCATGTAAATAAATAGGGACCAACTTGATGGGAAAGTATACAGTATTCCCTGCACTCTGGTGTCTAGGCATGCCTGCCACATGTCCATGGAGATGAGCACTGAACCCTAGAGTAGGATATGACTGGCTTTCGAGCAAGAGTGACCTTTACCTTTATTTAACTTATATGCAGAGCACATCATATGTAATGCAGGGCTGGATGAAGCACAAGCTGGAATTAAGATTTCTGAGAGAAACATAACAACCTATGACCCACAGGCTGAATCTGGCCCACAGTGCCAGATATTCCAGCTCCCGATCTCACTTCAGCTGCCCCCACCGCCCCCACCACCACTGGATTTGGCAGCAGACTCTTACGTCCATCATCAATGCATTTACGACAGTGGTGGACATGTTTTACAGCAGCATTTATGATGGGGGATCCACCAGTACGGCCCACGTTTATGGTGGGGGGAAGCACCAGTCCAGCCCGCTCAGCTGCCTGAGTTCAGCCCGTGGCTGAAAAACATTGAGAAACCCTGGGTTGTTGTTGTTGTTTGACTTGTATGCTGCCCCACTCACAAAGCAACTCTGGGCGGCTAACAAAGATACAAAATATACCGTTACAATTACAATTACAAGGTACCACATTATCATAATACAGCCGTTGGCTTTGGACTTGAGAGATCTGGATTCCTAGCAGTCACTGGATGGCTTTGGGCCATTTATTCTGAAGATAAAGCAGGGAGGAAGAGAGTCTTGTGAAATGCCTTGAGCTTGTTGGAGGAAAACCAAAGTATAATTGAAATTAATAAATTTAAGTGTTTGGTTTTATAAATGCTAACTTTTAGACACTGCCGTGGGGCAGTTTCGGTTTTATTTGGTTGATGAACCCGCAGTGCCCCAGCAGGTGGCAGCACCATTGTGGAACAAATCCTCTACAAGGCTAATCTGCCTTCAAATCTGCTGGAATTAAACTGCAGTTTCACATGCCTGGTGGAAGTTTTTGACTATTCCCAAATGGCAAAAAAGGCTCAACATCTGCTTTCTTCTGATGCCCATTTTACATTGTGAGAAAGTTTTCTGAAATTCCCAGGGACACAGATAACTGCTTGACATTATTGCTAACATAATGAAATGATATTAATTAATCCCAGTTTATTACATGCCAGTTTCCCCAGACGATCAGTCAGTTTTCAGTGCAAACTCGGCACTTCGGATTAGAAGAATATGGTTTCAGGGGTGCTTTCCCTTTAAGGCTGTCTTTTCTGCTTAGTTCTGGGGGGAAAGTCTTTAAGTAACTTTATTTTGATTTACAAACTGTTGGATATTTAAAAGTCTAAGCGGCGGGAAAATCGCTGCTTCCAATTGGTCAGTGGGCTGGGTCAAGCAGGGTATTTAAACCCTTGCTGACCCAGCCGTTGTTGTTGTTGTTACCAGCGGTCACAATAAACATACGTGTTGTTTGGTTCACCTTCAATGGCGTCCGTGTCCTCACTCCCGCGCAAGGATCTCCGGATCTAACACTGGCGACGAAGGTGGGATCCTGAGGAACGGACCAGAACCAACACATGCCAGAGCCACCACTCTCGAAGCCACCTCGCCATGGCTACTTACGTCCCTCCGGCACCCTTCCAGCCGAAGGACGAGAGATGGAAGAGCTATATGGACCGGTTTGAATTCTCCCTCCTGGCTGCAGAGCTGGGAGAGATCGCACCGGAGCGGAAGAAAGCGTTCTTCCTGACCCATTGCGGGCCCAAAGTTTACGAAGTGGCCCAGTCCCTGGTGGACCCCACGCCAATTCTGGACGTCTCGTGGGAAGCACTACAGCTGGCCCTCAAGAATCACTACGCGCCGGAGCCCTCGAGATTTGTGTTCAGACTTCAGTTCCGGGACCGATTCCAGATGTCGGGGGAAACCATCGGCGAGTACGTGGCCGCCCTAAGGGCAGCAGCCGTTCCGGCGGTATTCGGGTCATTTCTCGAGGACTCCCTAATCGAGCAGCTCATCAGGGGAGTCCGCGACAACAAACTCCGCAAGAGACTATTGGCCCGGAGAGACCTGACCCTGGCCGCGGCCATCGAGGAAGCCAGAGCTTTCGAACTCTCGACGACAACAACATCCTCCTTCAACCGGCCCCCGTCGGCGCCCCGCCAAGCCTCCACTCACCATCAAGATGTCGTTCCCGATGAGGACGAAGATGAAGAAGCGGAGGTGTGTGCGACCGACGGGGGAAACTCGGGCAGGAGCGGTCAGCGCTGCGCTAGCTGCGGAGGGCCACACCAGCGGGCACATTGCCGCTTCAGGGACGCCATCTGCCGCTATTGCGAAAAGAGGGGACACATTGGAAAGGTCTGCCGGGCCAGGCAAGCGGAGAGCCAAGCTGACCGGCACATTCAAAAGTTCCCGCCGGGCAAGATGGCCGCCAACCAGAGGGCGAATCAGAGGCGCCAAGGACGAAACAGCGGCAAATTCGAAGATGCCGAGACGCACACGCTAACGATAAGCCACACCGCCACACAGAAAGGAGGAAAGTACCACACCACAGTCACGATCGACGGGGCTGAGTGTCCCATGGAGGTCGACTCTGGGGCCGCCATATCCATCATCCCGTGGCGGTGGATGAAGAAGGCATTCCCGTCTCTGAAGGTAGCGGACCTCCAGACTCAGCGGATCCGGATCAAGGACTGCCAGGGCAGATTCCTCTCCGTCGCAGGGCAGAAGTGGGTCCAAGTTAAGTACGGACCAAGGGAAGAACGCCTCCCACTGACCATCGTCCACGGCAACATTCCAACGCTGCTAGGCACAAACTGGTTCCCCGCCCTGGGACTGTCCATCGCCGGCATCCACAACACCGCGACTGACCAGCCCGGAGACGCCTCGCTGAGAAACGACCTGATGACCGAATTCCAGGACGTTTTCGGGGAAGGCTTAGGCAGGTATGTGGGGTCCCCTATTTCTTTTGCGCTCAACCCAAGCGTCGCCCCCATTAGACTCAAGGCTCGGAGAGTTCCGCTGGCACTTAAACCCAGGGTCGAGAAGGAACTCGACAAACTGGTGGCCCAAGGAATCCTCGTTCCCGTGGACCATGCTAGGTGGGAGACCCCCATAGTGACCCCCATCAAGCCGGACGGGTCAGTGCGCATCTGTGCAGACTACAAATGCACGATCAACAAGGCACTAGAGCCGAGCGCGTACCCGGTTCCCGTCATAGACCACTTACTCCATTCGCTGGGCCCTGGCAAGATCTTTGCCAAACTAGACCTGGCCCAAGCCTACCAACAACTCCCGGTGGACGACGCCACGGCCGAAGCCCAAACCATTGTCACACACCGGGGGGCATTCAAGTGCACGAGGCTGCAGTTTGGGGTCAGCATAGCTCCGGGACTGTTTCAGAGCACGATGGAACGGCTCCTCCAAGGACTCCCGGGGGTGGTCCCATATTTTGACGACGTACTGATAATTGCAGGGGATCCCGGACAGCTAAAGGACAGGGTCGCCGCTGTCCTGGCTAAATTCAGAGCCGCTGGGCTCAAGGTAAAAAAGGACAAGTGCCTGCTGGGGGTCCCCTCCGTGGATTTCTTGGGATTCCGCATTGACGCCAAGGGCATCCACCCGACAAAGGGGAAGGTAGAGGCAATCCGGAACGCCCCGGCCCCAAAAAACAAGCAGGAGCTGCAGGCGTTCCTGGGTCTCCTGAATTTCTACGCGGCCTTCCTGAAAGGGAAGGCCACGGCGGCTGAACCCCTACACAGACTGTTAGCGGCAAGGGCAGAGTGAGTGTGGGGTCCCGAACAAAAGTCGGCCTTCGCCACTGTAAAAAATCTCCTCTCCCAGGACAGTTTCCTGATACAGTACAACGCGACCCTGCCACTGGTCCTCGCCTGCGACGCGTCTCCCTACGGCGTCGGCGCGGTCCTGGCCCACCGTCTACCCAACGGCCTCGAGGCGCCCATCGCCTATTATTCCAGGACCATGTCGCTGACCGAGAGAAACTACGGCCAGATCGATAAGGAGGCGCTGGCGGCAGTGGCAGGGGTAAGGAAATTCCATGATTACTTATATGGCCGGGACTTTGAACTCGTGACTGATCATAAACCCTTGTTGGGACTTCTGGCTGGTGACCGGCCTACACCCTCTGCCTTGTCTCCCCGGATGCAACGTTGGGCCCTTTTCCTGTCGGGGTACTCATACACCTTGGTCTACCGCCCCGGGAAACACATGGGCAACGCTGACGCCTTAAGCAGATGCCCCCTTCCGACCCAGGAAGGCGCGGAAAAGGGGGAGGCATCGGTTCTTGCCCTAGACGTCCTGGATTCTTCCCCCACCACATCGGCCGAGGTTGCCAGGGAAACGGCGAGAGACGCCGACCTCCGGACTGTGTCCAGCTGGGTTCACCGGGGTTGGCCGGACAAGGGGGAAGGGGAATTCAAGGTATTTCACGACAAAAGGAACGAGATGTGTTACGTGGGGGGTTGCTTGCTGTGGGGGGACCGGGTAGTGATTCCCAGGAAACTCCGTCCCAAGGTCTTAGACACTCTGCACGCCAGCCACCCGGGAATAGTAAAAATGAAAGGATTGGCCCGAAGTTACGTGTGGTGGCCTGGCATTGACAAAGACATAGAGTCATGGGTGGCCAAATGTACACCTTGCCAATCATCACGGCCCAATCCCCCGGCAGCCCCGATCAGGGAATGGGAACAACCCTCGGGCCCATGGCAGAGGATTCACATTGACCTCGCCGGCCCATTCCATGGCCAAACGTTCCTGATTGTCGTGGATGCATACTCAAAATGGTTGGAAGTCCGACTCTTGAGTAGCACCACAGCTAGAACAATAATCAGGCAACTCAGACAAATCTTTGCCACGCACGGCATCCCCGACACACTCGTCTCCGATAACGGGCCTCAGTTCACGGCCACGGAGTTCGAGCAGTACCTGGCATCCCTGGGAACCAGACACGCTCTCACATCCCCGTTCAGGGCACAAGGGAACGGGCAGGCAGAGAGGTTCGTACGAAGCGCAAAGGAAGCCCTGGGAAGGCTAGGTCCGGGGGACTGGCAGGAACGCGTTGACACGTTCTTGTTGGCCCAACACAACCTTCCCTGCGCTGCCACAGGAAGGGCCCCCGCGGAGTTGCTCATGGGTAGGAGACTCCGCTGTCATCTCGATCGGTTACATCCCAGGTACTCCCCAGACAAATTCAAGGGAGATCAACCACAGGGCAGGACACTAGCCATTGACTCGCCAATCTTTGCCAGGAACTATGCGCCCGGCCCACCGTGGGAAGAGGGAACCGTCAGCGAGATGCTGGGTCCCTACACCTACACGGTTCGCCTCGCTGATGGTCGGACATGGAAACGCCATGTCGACCAACTCAGGAGGCGAACAAGTCCCGACACGGATAGCAACCTTCCCCAGGGAGTGCAGACCGGCGCTGAGCCAGACATGCACCCGATGGACGAACCGGTCACCGACCCGGTTCGGCCAGAAGACACCCCCAGTTACGCAGCACCACCACCAGTCAACTTACCGTGTGGAGCAGGCTCACCCCCGGTCACCGCGGAGCCCGACGGTCGTGTCCCGGAACCGCCAGCGGCCCAGCCGGGGCAGAGCGAGAGCGACAGGTCCGCTCTGCTCGATGCCCCAGCGCCGACTGAACTGCGCAGGTCCGATCGTGTACGGACACGCCCCCGTCACCTGAACGATTATATATGTAAATAGCGGACTAAGGCATTCTGGGGGAAAGGGGTGTTGGATATTTAAAAGTCTAAGCGGCGGGAAAATCGCTGCTTCCAATTGGTCAGTGGGCTGGGTCAAGCAGGGTATTTAAACCCTTGCTGACCCAGCCGTTGTTGTTGTTGTTACCAGCGGTCACAATAAACATACGTGTTGTTTGGTTCACCTTCAATGGCGTCCGTGTCCTCACTCTCGCGCAAGGATCTCCGGATCTAACACAAACAAAAGCAAGCACCAGCCTAGTTATAAGCACATGGCGATTAACTGTGTGCAGCAGAAAACAATATACTGACTGAAATGACAGTAAATGTTACAGAGCCAGCACGCAGTGGGTAAAATGTCCTTGATCTACATTGGATCTTTTCATAATTCACATGTTCTCATAAAAATCCCAAAGTGTTTTTCCTGAGTACATGGTCTGCATTATAGTGTTTTTAAACACACTCAAGGGAAGGATGTTGAAGCTGTCTTAGTATGTGATTACTCTGGAAAGGTGGACATGTGACAGGCCTGCCTCAACAATGAGGAGTACACTACACTGTTTACACTTGAGCCACCACAGTCCCTTGCTCGTTCTAAAGGCATCGCCTATTTACTCCTTAGCCTATAGTGTTATCCTGAAATAGGTACCTTGGTTTTTTACATACATTTAAGTGTCAGAAATGATTCTGGTGTACACAAATTAATTCATAGGTTTTGAAATTACAAAAAGACATATATTCTGTTATTCCCTATAACATAGCCATACAACTTAGCCTATGACATCACCGCTGAAGGTGTGTGTACTCAGAAACAAAGCATGTGATCTAATGCCTTCAGCAGCTCTGAAGCAGCTTCATCTCACCATGACTGTATTTGCCAAAGACCTTCCTGGATCATTCCTTTTGTTAGAGTTCTGAAGCTGTAAATCAAAGAGGTCTCCATTTTGTCACTGAGCCCAAGGAGACCAACTCAAGTACATGAGGAAGGCACCTGCTACTTTCAGATGGGAAACGTTGTAATGTATATGTTCCCTTTACAAACTTTGAGAAAACTCTTTTGGGCAGGATGCTGTGGTTTAAGCACCGTGACAGCTGGGAAGGAATAAGCAAATGACTGAGCAGTTGCTGCTGGAATGTTTCACTTAACAAATTACTATCTAACATCAGCTTCATGTTAGATTTCCCAGATTGCTGCTTGTGAGGTTATAAAGAGTGCAAAACTCTTGGTGAGTGATTCAGGCCAGAGAAAAGAAATTACTTCTTCATGCAGTACATGGCGAAATCATCGCAACACCTTCCAGAAAATGTGTCGGCCACCAACCTAGAGGGCTTTAAAAGTGAATTAAACACATTCATGGAGGATAAGGCCACCTGTAAGAACAAGCCAATTCTCATAGGCTGTTTGCTTCTGAATACCAATTTCCTGGTGATCACAGGTAGCAGAGGCGTAGCTACCGCCGTATCAGCCGTATCAATTATACGGGGGCCCCGGGCTACGGGGGCCCCCAACGGCAAAAAATAAAATTAAAAATAAAAAAGAGCAAAAATTTACTGCGCATGCGCAGAAACTCAATCTGATGCATTGCGCATGTGTCAGATTGAGTTTCTGCGCATGCGCACTTTATTGGAGCCATTTTTGGCTCCAATTTTTTTAAAAAAAAGCCGGAGTCGGAGAGTCAGAGTCGGAGCCGCAGCTTTTAAGCAGCGAGGCAGCCCCGACTCCGAGGCCCTCCCCCCGGTCGCCGCGGGGGCTCCCTGCCTGCGCCAGCCCGGGCGGCGCTCTCCACGGTCGCCGCTGGGGTGGGAGTCCACCAGCTGCAGGACCAGCTCGCGGGCGCGCCCCGTCCCGCGGCAGGCGGCAGGTCAGCTCCAGCCAGGCGCAGCCACCTGGAGCGCGCATGGAGCTGACCTACCGCGCGCGCCTGGAACTCACCTGCCGCGCGCGCCTGGAGCTCACCTGCCGCGCGCCCCTGGAGCTCACCTGCCGCCTGCGTGCGGGATGGGGCGCGCGAGCTGGTCCTGCAGCTGGACTCCCACCCCAGCGTCGACCGTGGAGAGCGCCGCCCGGGCTGGCGCAGGCAGGGAGCCCCCGCGGCGACCGGGGGGAGGGCCTCGGAGTCGGGGCTGCCTCGCTGCTTAAAAGCTGCGGCCTGCCAGGGAGCCCCCGCGGCAACCGGGGGGAGGGCCTCGGGGCTGCCTCACTTCGCCCGCTCGCCTTCCACAACTGCCCCTTGCCTTCGCCGTGCACGGCGAGGGAGCGATCGTGCGATGGCAGCAGCGGCGGCACGGCGGCGGTGACAGCAGAGGCGGAGGAAGAAGAGGCCCCAGGATTAAGGTAAGTGAGGTTTTTGTGTTTCGGGTGGGTGGGTGGGTGGTTTGAGTGGTGTGTGGGTTTTTTTTTTTTACATTTTAATTCTATTTTATTTATTTTATTTTTATTTATTTTATTTTTATTTTTGGCCCCGCCCACGGCGTCATGACGTCATGACGTTGGCTCCCCCATGACGTCATGATGTCATGACGTTAGCTCCGCCCCACATATAAAGGGCCCCCAAACAATTTTTATACGGGGCCCCGGCAAGGTAAGCTACGCTTCTGACAGGTAGGAAAGAAATACTTTCTACTTGGCCTTACTGAGGACAACCCAGAAACATTATGAGGCAGAGAAAGCTGGAGCAGGCAGGACTCTTGACCTCACTCACCAGGATTGGGTGGGTCCCAAAGGCTTTTATGAGGCCCCTAAAGCTCTCCAGAGGAAATAAAAAATAACACTTTACTTTATTTTTATTTTTTAAAAATACCCAGAACAATTGTGACTGTGCATGATATGATTATTTCCAAAACAAGGCATGCCCACTACATTTTTAAAAAGCAGAAATTAGGATTATTATTATTTACAAATGTAAGGAAGGATTTTGTGGAGAAAGCAATTCACACTGTCTGTTTCATTCGGAGGGATGATCTAACCCACGGAAAATCTGAAGGCTGGAAAAATGACATCCAGATTCCCAGAGTGTACCCATCTTTCTTATAACATGTTCCAATGAGACAAATGATGTTTGAAAACAAAACAATCTGATAAACTCCAGTTCTTGGAAACTTTGTGTCTATACACCTACATAAAAATATGGTTTATTATATACTTTTTAAAAGTGCTTCAGATATTTGTTGGTGCATTCACTTTAGGCACAAAGGAAGATATGGAGAAGTGGATTCAACCAAGCCATCTCTCCCTCACCTTAGATACTGTGTTTGGAATAGATCCCATGAATAGATGTTTAGCTTGTTTACCTGCATAGCTGAATGGACTCTAACGTTTGTACTAGAAGGCTAAGATTCAACACAAGGCATTAACCAGAGACACATCTAATGTTTCTTTTTGATAAATGAAAACCGCTCATTCCACTGCCAACTTGCCTTCCAGCTAACAAGGCAAGCTTCTTAACCATTGAGCCACCTCAGCCCCTTGCTTTCCTTCTCATTTGCAAATGTATACCCACATGTCCATTTTTTAAGAAGGAAGTAGGAGTTGTTTATTAAAAACCAAGAACTGTGAACAGGGAACTACAAGCATAGCCATATCTGAAAAAGGCAGGCAAAAATGGAAGAAGACAGTAGTTTCAAAATTAGAAATAAGGCAACAACAGTGATAGCAGAGGGTACAGTTTTGGCTAATGTCTTTCTACCATTATTTTGAACTCACAGTCAAATTTAATGCTATGCTTCAAAGGTAGGATTCTCCCCCACTCTTTCAACTATGTGGTAGGTGGATGCTTGCTGGCCAATCATATGGCTACTCATCCAACAGTGTTTGTACAACTTCATGTTGATGTTTCTGAAATGGTATGATCAGCCAAGAGGTATTATCATGGCTTGTAGGATGCCCAAATGTCTCCATGTTCTTTGGGGAGGCTCTTTCAGTATCCATTGGTCCATCAGGTTACATGTATTAGTAGGAATGTTTACCTCAACACCCAAAGGAGTAAAAGAGGAAGTAAAGAAGAGGAAGTGGGAATATTACTCAGATCAAACTTAGACCTTTTCTCATACTTGCTAGAAACTGCACTGTCCCAAATCCACACGAAATAAGAGGATAGAAGTTAGTGCTAAATAATATGGTTATGCATGACACTAGAAGCTTAGTGGGTGGGTGACAAGAGAGCATATTCAGTGCTCTTTTCCGATAATTTGGAGTCATCTGGACAAGGGATTAGTGCAGGAGATTATTTCTTGTCTGCTGGACAGGCTTGCTGTAATTTCAGATGGGACTGCAGCTGCCTCTATCAGTGATATAGGATCTACATCATTGGCACAGTTTCTTGTATAGTGTGGGTACAACTCTCTCTACAAGCACTTCTTTTCTTGGAAGTTTGTTGGCAGTAAAAACTTTTCTATAGTCTTACCCGGGAGTGCCCAAACTTTGGCCTGTGGGCTGAATCTGGCCCCCGATGCCAATTCACCCAGCCCATGCTGCCCTTGTCACTCCTGAAAGCAGAAGAAAAACAGTATGGGCCAGATGAATTGGTGTCAGGGGTGGATCCGGCACACAGGCCATAGTTTGGGCACACGTGGTTTAAGAAGAGAAAATGGCAGCCTAAAAAATTACCTTATCTCATCCTGTTGCAAAACATATTTGTTACAAAACAGATTGCAAGGTGTATTTTACTTCTGCTTCCAGTGGGAGGAACCACGTGACCGGCCTGCTGAACCACATGACCAGCCCATTGAACCTTATGACTGGCCCACAGCCTGAAAAGTTTGGGCACCCCTGGTCTTACCACTTTATTTATTGCTTGTCTCTGGTAGAATTCAATGAGGCTCAGAATCAGAGCAGCTCAATGGAGTCTTTAAAAACATATACATATTTAACTTTCAAAGAAACACATGAAATATTGCAAGTGTGAAGGTCCAGAACAAAGTTCCTGGGTGATTACATGCGTTTACAGATTTTTTTCCTAATCTGTACAGTTATTTTGTCCTTTGCATGATGGCTTGTAAGCCCCTTTTCACCTTGTCCCTTAAAAGATTTCAATTTTGCAAATACATTTGCAAATATTTATTTATTTATTGTTCACATTTGTATGCCACCCTATTCGCAGAGCAACTCAGGGTGGCTGACATAATATCACAGACAAACATCAGGACCACAACAATCCAATAAGTTCATCAATAAGACATAGCTAAACCAGCGGTGGGATGTCAAAATTTTTACTACCCCACCGTGACGTCATCACAGTGTGGGCAGAGATAACGTCATGACATCATGACATCATGATGTTGTGGATGGGGCCAAAGAAAAATAATAAAATAATAAAATAAAATAAAAATAAGTACACACACACACACACCTCTCAACCCACCCACCCACCCACAACACAAACCCATAAATAAATTAAATTAATTAAATAAAAATACATTAAAATACACCCACCCAAACATCCACCCACCCACTCCAAACACAAATAAAACAGAGCTTTTAAACCAGAGTTTAAAACTTATTCTGGCTAATCTTTCTCACACTAGGACAGATGGAAGGAACTACAGAATGAACTCACCACAAGATGGCTTCATTTTGGTACTTTTCAACTTTTCAACAGTTAAAGAAGTTAGGTACTAAGTCTTTGCCTAACCAGTTCTCTAGGATAATATGCCTTAATATAAATGTAAAACAGCTGTACCTCCTTAAAGGTTCTCCAATTGGAACAGCACAGGTGTAGCTTATTGATGAGGTAACTCCAAGACTTTGATTAAAAATCCCAAGCCCGGCCTTTTTAGGAACTGTGGTCAATATAGGTCAAAGTATTAAATACACATTAAAATACACACAGACACACCACATCCAAAGGTGAGTCACTTACCCTGGAAAGCAGGCTATAGGGAGCTTCAGGCTAGCAGCTTCTCTTCCTCCTACCCATTTGGGTGGACAGCAAGGAGGCCATGCATACACGCCAAGCACTGTAGGTGTGCATGCACACCAAGTGCTTGGCGCCCATGCACAGTGGGGGAACCAGTGAAAATGTAAGCCCCGAAGGTGGTTCCCCCCAAAAGCTGCTACTGGTTCTCCGGGACACTGGAAAAAATTACTACCGGTTCTGGCGAACTGGTGCGAACCTGTTACATCCCATCACTGAGCTAAACCCATAAAAATTTACAAGCTTAAAAGCTTTAAAAAGTTTTAAAAAATAAGATATTAAAAGAGAGAGAGGGAATATCAGATCAACCAGCAGGCTGGGGTCAGTGTGTTGCTGGTACCCCACACTTGTCCCACCAGCCAAGTTTTTTATGCCCTTCCTAAAGGGCAGCAGCTCTGTCTGGAGGCACAACTCAGTTGGCAGGAGGTTCCATAGTGCCAGAGTGGACACAGAGAAGGCCCTCCTTCTAGTGCTAGAGAGATGCACCTCTCTAGCCGATAGAACAATCAGAGAGCCTCTCCGATCTGCCCTGGTGGGATGGACAGATGTTCTTGGGGTGATGCAGTATCTTAAGTATCCTGGCCCACTACCATGTAGGCCTTTAAAGGAAATAACCCGCACCTTGAATTGTACCCAGAGGCACACCGGCAACCAGTACAGCTCCCGAAGCAGTGGTGAGGCAGGTGCATAACACCCGCAGTCCATCACCACCTGAGCAGCCACATTCTGGACCAGTTGCAGCCTCTGAATGGTCATCATGGGCAGCCCCTTGTAGAGGACATTACAATAAATAAACAAACAACACAAGCAGAAGATGCTAAACAGTTCATATATATGTATTTGTTTTTTTTTTAAGTTTGGATTCAGATTGCTCTTTTTATATATTGTTTTTGAGAATGTCTCTCTAGTTGATTTGTGTGCTTATTAAGAATATGGATGTAACACAAACTGACAACAATGACCAAAACATTTTCTCTAATCTGTGACATTTAACATGTGTACATCTTTTTACATCATAGGCTATGTTTCTTATAGAGTCAATTTATACGTTTAGCTGCCAATATTCTTGCTGGTTCCCATATTTTCTTTCTTTAATCTATCTTTCTATCTATCTTTGATCTATCATTAGGTACTGCAGCTTCATGTGCCTCCAAAGAGCTCCTGTTAGTGAGCTATGTGCCCTATCTGAACATGCTTAGAATGTCAAATGCAGTGATTTTTCAGAAAGCCAGTTAACCCTTTCAGCTTCCTCTGTGGACCACCAAGTATAGCAAAGCTAAGTGATCTACTAACTGGCATGCCAAAACTGAGCTCCACTGAGTCCAGTGAGATTGGCCCCTAACTGATAGAGGCCCTTGGCTCTAAGAAAATACTTTACTTCTGTGTTTGCTTTAGCAGCCTTGTTCATATTCATTCAGAACATAACGGTGAGCTCACTTAAACAATGCATTTGGTTTTGCATCCTGAATGCATGTACTGTGTTCAAGAGTCGCTGTCCATATTAAGCCAGGAACACTATGAGGAAGGCTGCCTTGGGTCCTGCCTCAGTTGCTTCTATCTTGGTTGCAGAAGTTGCCTTTGGAACTGCTTTTGAATCAAGATTTTATTCTGAACTCTGCACAGCATTAAGGGACTTTTTAGACAAAAATGGCAGCATAGGAAAGAAACTTGTTTATACCCAGCCAAAGGAAGCCTTCTTTCTGTTCCACTTTTCAGATCACAAGCCTGTCCTGTAAAAGAGCACCCAGCTGGTTGCAATGCTCCCTTGTGGGGCAGGAAACCAAAATATCTTCACTCTCTTTCTCCCTCCCTTCCTTTTCAACCCCTAGAATAACTCGCCCTTTCTTTTTAGACAGGAATCAAAAGAGGAACGTGCCCAGAGTGGGATGTGAGGTTCAAGCCTCACCCCTTCAGAAAGCCCCAACAACCCCCCCCCCCCGCCCACCTCTTTTTCTTTCTGGCAGACTCTGCCACTTGCCAGGAGTCTGCCTGCCCCTTGCCAGATGGGAAAACTGGCCCAGGCAGTAATGGGGATGGCGCGGATTCTGAGTCGAGGTCAGCAGGTAGCCCCTCCACATCCAGGTTTGGGAAAGTGCTTAAGAGTCTCAGAAGCCATGAAGATTGTCTTGGGAACAATATAATGTAGTGGCCTTCCATTTGTCTTCCACATCACAGCATGACACCCATACCACTGATCCAGTTCCATGAGTCACTTTCTGGCCCTGAGCCCTTTTGGCATACAAAGTCCTCCTCAGCCTTAGCCAGTATTGATGAAGCTGCTCCCCTCCATCAAGATGGATTCCAGTGGGATTTAATCCACTTGGGGACCATCACCCTTCCCTGTGGAGTTTGCCATCCAAGGCTGTTAGTCCTCAGGGTTGTCAGGTTAGTTAACTGCTGCCTAATGATCAGCACTGAGTCACTGGTAATATGGTCTACTCCATTACCATAGCAGGGTAACCTGGCCAGATTGGTCATCTGCCTTTGTTCAGAGCTCATTTACTAGGTCCCCAAAATATAAGGTTTTGTACTTCTGTCTGTCTGTCTGTCTGTCTGTCTCTCTTTGTGGGTGTGATGTACAGGATCATTTGGATTGAAACTAAACAGGAATTGCTCAGCTTACCTAGGAGGAAGTAGGGTAGTCACCCTTCCACCATCCATGGGCTACCAAGGAATAACTTCATTAATTTAATTTAATTTTTAGATTTCTATGCCACCTCATTCGCAAAAGTGACATTAATGTGATGAGCAGGCCATGGCTGGAAGCATTTTGTTTGCTTTTATACTCCAGCCCAGAAAGGCACAACCCCATGAAGATCAACCTTGACTAGACATCTGCTGATATCCCTGAAACCTTCAATGCTCTCTGCACCTGATACTTTGCCTTTCTTCCGCTAAGCCTGTTGCTCTCAGGCCTGGCTCTCAGGTTCCAGTGCTGTTTAGCTGTCAATTCTCTCTGTTCAATTTCCTTTTTGCTTAGCTCTCCAAAAGTAGCAGAAATTGACATACCTGAAGGTGTGTCCTTGGTAAATAAAATATGAAGCCAAGCTTTCATCAGAGGGCTAAGTGCATAATAGGATCACAAATGGAAGTGGCTAATAATGCCCACTAAGAGGATAGCAACATTCTGATAGCTGGGAAGGCCTGGTTGCTTGCTTCTATGGGGTAATGGTGCCAAGATATGCCAGTTCTCATCTCCTGTCTCTCTGCTGTTAGTAGCCAAAGGCCTGGAGCTGAGAGGCTGTGTAAGCTCATATGGTTATCCTGTGGTCGCTGCTGGGCTGATGGATTTGGATAGTATTAAGCTGAGTCACAGAGGAGGGATTAGAAAGGATCTGCGTTAAGAAGGATGGAATCAGTACTTTACACTGACACCCTTGAGAAGTGATGACACCAACTCTAAACACTCTCTTCTGGGCACCCAGCTCACATATAGACAGTTACTCTGTTGTACGATTTTGGTGGATTTATACCGAAATATCTACTGAAGAGCAATTTTGGTATTTCAACCTCACTACTTGCACTTTTGCCCACATTTATGCCATTCACCTAACTTTTCCCCAGTGTCATCAAGTTCTTTAACTCACAAAGGAAATGTGTAGTTGGCATTCTGAACAAATTATGCAAAGCATGACCAGTTGCATTTCTTGACTAATGACTTTGCATAATTAATTTACTGCTTAGGTTTTTTTAAATATAGGGTTTTTTTTATTTAGATGGTTTGAACAAACGGTCTGTTCATTGTTTTTTAGCTATGACATTGGAACTTGTCTCTCTGGATTGTCTGACTCTGGCAAGTAGAAAAAAAATGTAAGCCAGGGTTTGTTCTTGGCTGCTGTCTGGAAAGCTCAGTGAAATGGAGTACTGTACAGTAATACCTCTAATAACATTTACCTCGGATAACGCTAAAATCGCATAACGTTAAGTAATCTGGGGAGGAGAATTGGATCGAATAATGTTAAGGTCCTATGGGATGGATCGGATAACAACCGCTAAAGCCTGTGCGGTTACAATGTATCTCTATGGAGCTTTAACGTTATCTGATCCATCCCATAGCATTTTAACATGCATCGGATAACACTAAAATTGGATAACACCAAGACTTGTGGAACCAAGTCTTAGCGTTATCCGAGGTATTACTGTACTTAGTTGCAGAGCCAGGGTTGAGAATTTGATTCCCTGCTACTCTCTGTAATCTTGTGTAACCCTGCGTGGGATTCTTTCGTCTCCCATTGCTTTGTACATAGAAAATGCTGCCAAGGATCATCATAAATTAGAGCTGACTAAAGAACACATCATCATAATCACCATCATATTCCTGTAGCTTGATGGGAGAGGGACAAGACATACTGGACTAAGACATCATAGTAAACAAGCACTGGCTGGAAATCTCTGTTCTCTCATTTTTAATGAGCATTGTGCTTGAAAATGCTGTTTTGAAATTAAAAGGTTAGGGTTCCTTGGAGCCTTGACTTATGGTGACATGCAGACAGGGCACTTGATGAAACAGTGCCTACATGTCTCTTATTAATGGGGAGCAGAGAGCCATGACCCATGCAGATCAGGACAGTTTCATGCTCAAGACTTCTCAGCCTTCCTTTGATTTTGTGCCATCATCATCAACATCTTTATGTATTCCAGAATTGAGCCATGTGTATGGTTGTGTTTGAGTGACCTTTTGATGTGGGAGCTGACTGGGAGCCTACTTCCTATGCTGTTGTGAGTAAACTAATGAGTATTGTGCTCCTAATAATAAATATGTGCCATCAAGATGAGTCTAGCATACAATGACCCTGTTCAGGTTTTAAAAAACAAAATATAATATTTCCTTCTTCAGGAGACAATCTGGGACTGTGTAGCTTGCCCATGGTTATATAAGGCACAGTGGGAAATTGAGTTTCCAACCCCTGGCTACTCAGTCAGGTGATCCAACTCAATGAGTTTTCCAGGCACTTGTGTTGTCCTAGTGGTGTCCCATTGTCATTTCAACCAGGAAAATAGTAATAATAATCTCATCTCAGAAATTATTCTGGGTTTAAAAGATTTTTGCAAAAGAAACTCCACTCAGGGAGGCTCCTTTTTTGTTGCCAAGAACTGGGACAGAAATGGGCGTTCAATTCATCATGCAGTACCCGGGTCGCAAACTGCCAACTTGCCAGCCTTCCAGCTAACAAGATGAGCTTCTTAACCACTGAGCCACTGCAGCCCATAGAGGAAAATAGTAAAAACAGTACACTATTGATCATGCCCATATACGGCCTGCCTTCCCTATATTCCAACATTTGCTGAAGTGGGAGGATATCAGTCTTGTTGCAGGTGATCAAGACCTTGGGATTGATGTGTACTAATAGCAGATTGTATTTAAAAAGATGGCATTATCAGATGACAAATGTAATTCAATTAAGTGAAAGCAGGGAAAATATTCAGATTCAAGTTGACAAATTATTAATGAAAATAGAGGGTGTAGGTGCAAAGTGTATCTGCAGTTTTTTCACACACACCACTATTCTTTCACCACATTTATGTTGATACTTGAATCTCCCCATGTACTACAAAATGTCTAAGCTAGAATGGATCTCCTAGTCTTCTTCTTCCATGTCTAGGCCAGATATGAAACTGCCAAAATGAAGGCACCTTTTAGTGAGTTCATTCTGCAGTTCCTTTCGCCTGACCTAGTGTGGGAAAGATTAACCAGCAACATAAGGTTGTTGTTACCAGGATATGGCCAATTGTGGTTCAGAAATACCACAATCTTCAAGGAGACTCTTTCTGGGTACCCCATCTCCAATTAACACTGCTGGAAGAATGCAAGAACCGCAGATAAGCAGATAACACTACCTTAATGGCAGAAAGTGAAGAAGACCTAAAGAGCTTGAATCTCTCTTGGATTCAGTGTAAGGTATTTTAGGGGCCTCACCCATTCACACCCCCACACTCTTATTCTTGTAGTCCCCCCCTCCCTCCTTCCAGTTTGGCTATCATTTTTGCTCAGAGAACATTACTTTTTTTGCATGGCCCAGCAACAGGACAGGCTTGTTCCTAATGCTTGTTCCTCCTACATATTTTATCCTTTCCAGGATAAGTATTGGCATTTTTTAAAAGTTCCATTTTGGTTAATAATAAGGCTTGCAAAACAGGTGTGGGGTACCACCGGTATAGAAATGTCTCCCTAGACTGGGCCTTGGGTGTGGCAGAATGAGGGATATGTTTAACTGTGTTTTTAAGGGTTTTTAAAGTTGATGGTTTTAAATGAGGATGGTGGAGGACAGAGGTGACTGGTGGGGAATGGTCCATAGGGTCGCAAAGGGTTGGAATCGACTGTGTGACTGAACAACAACAACAAGATGTCTAATAACTCCTGGGCTCTTTTCAAGGTGTTTACCATACTATCCTGAACAGAACTGATCACATCTGCTTTTGCTCACATGAATCTGCCCTATGATTACGATCTTGGTTTATCTTTTTACATAACTGCTTTTTGACTGTAGACTGAGTTCTAAATCCAGTCATTGTCTCAGCTAAAGTAACCCCATTGAATCCATGGAAATGTGGACATCAAGTTTCCATTGATTTGGAGAATCTGCTCTCATTGGGACTTAGAATTAGATATTGGTCAATTCAGGGTTGGTGATGGCCAATTATAGAATGTGCTTCACATTAAGAGGAGCAACTTTACTGTTAACTTTTAGGAGCCACTCAATGACTGTCCTGTTCACTCAGGCTTTTAATGAGGGTTCAATGCTCATCTCCATTTATAGCCAAAGAGCCAACTGTGTCTGTGTCTACAGTTGTTTCTACGGACATGTGACAGGTATGCCTAGACACCAGAGTGCATGGAACACTGTTTACCTTCCCACCGAAGTGGTCCCTATTTATCTACTTGCAATTTCTTGCTTTTGAACTGCTAGGTTGGTAGGAGCTGGGACAGAGATGGGAGCTCACTCCATTGTGCAGTACTCAGGTATCAAACTCTAACCTTCCAGTCTTTAAATTCAGCATCTTAACCACTTGAGCCACTACAGTCCCTGTTTATCTACTTGCAATTTCTTGCTTTTGAACTGCTAGGTTGGCAGGAGCTGGGACAGAGAGCAGAACTCATTCCATCATGCAGCACTCAGGTCTTGAACTGCTGACTTTCCAGTCATCAAGTTCAACATCCTAACCATTATTAGATGCTGGTGCCCAGCAGTAAAGCCCTACTAGTTCCACCCTATCTAGTTCCACCCTCGCTGAATACTCTCTGCTCCTTCTGCTCCATACATGTGTTTATGTTTTATTCCATCAGATCTAGATTTAGTAATGATATTTTTGTTGCTTGTTGTTGATTTTACTGTGGTGTTTAACCACATTGATTTATTGTATATTTTCCTTAGTATGTTTGTAGAAAGAGAAGATATTTCCCTTTGCTGTTTTTAGTCTTTAAAGGCTTCCCTGCTACCTATAGGGCTTCCAATCAGCTTTGCTTGGTCTTTTATTATTATTATTATTATATGCTCTTTTGTAGATTATATGATCTCAGAGCAGGGGATTATCATGTATACTCTTTGTAATTGATTATTTTCACTAGTCTAGGGACTGCTTTTCATGTGACTTACAAGACCAACTGATGAATGAAGCCATTTCCTTTTTGTTTCCATTTTGCAAATAACTTTACCAAAGCTCATCTCTTTCAGTGGACTTTGGCTACTTTGTTGCATAAAGAATGATGGAAAAACAAATGGTATTTTCTGTTTGCCAATCAAATATGAAAAATGTACACGTGCCTGTCTTTTTTCTTAAGTGTCTCATGGGCATGGGGTTTGTGTGAATCATGATCTTGTGAGTCTTGAGTTCAGAATTAGTGCATCTGTGGGTAGCAATTGACTGTACAGTACTGTATTGTGGAAGGGAATTAGCTACAGGGAGAACACGTGAATCCTACAAACACAAAGTAACTCTTTGTCTTATCACCCCGCTTCCCTGCTGTTTATTGAATCACGGGCTGTGAGACATTTTGGAAGAATGTTTGGAATTTGGAGTCAATGAAAACTGAAACTAGATTATGCTATTTGATTAGTAAAGGTAAAGGTTTCCCTTGCTCGAAAGCCAGTGGTATCTGACTCTAGGGGTCAGTGGTCATCTCTGTTTCAAAGCCGAAGAGCCAGCGTTGTCTGCTTCTGCAGATGTTTCCGTGGTCATGTGGCAGGCATGACTAGACACCGAAGCACACGGAACGCTGTTACCTTCCCACCAAAGTGGTCCCTATTTATCTACTTGCAATTTCTTGCTTTCAAACTGCTAGGTTGGCAGGAGCTGGGACAAAGACGGGAGCTCATTCCGTCCAGCAGTACTTGGGAATTGAACTGCTGACCTTCTGCCTCCCAGTCAGCGTCTTAGCCACTGGATTCAGATATTATAAATTTATATCTGATTAAGATACAGTAAGAAACATGGTTATTACATGGTTGCCTACTATGTCTCCTGTTCTCTATTCAAGTGTACATACTGTCTTCTGCTAGCCACACATTTACTGCTGTAATATAGTTTAACTAGACTAGACCAATCCAATTTCTGTTGCCTGATTTTCATGATGTATCATATGTTTGTGTCAAACCTATTAAATATATGTAGTTTGCATGCTCACAGCAATCTTGCGACTGCAAATACAGCATGCCACTGGTATATACTGAGCATGCTCTCTCAAACAATTCTGTTCAACTTATTCTGTCAAGCATACTGTTGCAGAGGGATGTTTTGAGTCTTGCAGAGGAAGAAGTTTTAGAATCACTGCCCCTCTCATTCTGCACAGAGCAAGCCCTAATGACAAATGCATTTGGAATGTGTGCATATGGGAGGACTCATATATCATTCATTTTATGCAGGTTTTATCTCTGGTGTTTTCAGTTTAAGGATCCTTGATATATGTGGATGGGAAAAGACCTTTGCCAGAAGCTTTGAAAGTTAACTTTGGAGGTTTGCTTTGAGAAGGCAAAGGATTTCCTTTTATAGGAATCATTTAAATAGAGGAATGGGCAGCCACCCCCATTCTATGAATGCTTTATCAGGAGTTCTCAACCTTTTAAAGCTGGGGGCCGTGACATGCTCCTTCAGACAGCTTTGGGGGCCAGACGGCCATTTTGCCCTCCCTCCACCCCATGGCACTTCTGTGTGTGGTGGAAGCAGTGGGGGGGGCACATCCAGCCCATGGGGTGCAGGTTGAGAATCCCTGGCTTTATGGAGCAGGAGATGCGATTCAATGCCCTCAAGACTCGTCCTGTATTTAAAATTCTATACTCCTGTGAAATAAGAATCAATATTGGGCTAGAAAGGCCATTTTGTTTGACCCAGTAGGAAGCAGCAGGTTCTTCTGCTAGACCTGCATCTGGATGTAAAGGCATCACACATATGTAAGTGTAGGAGAGATATCCAGAACTTGTAGCCCTCCAGATGTTGCTAGACTATAGTTCCCATTGTTACTATTGAACAGCACTGGTAGGAATTCACAGGGATTTACTATCTCTCCAGCATACTGTAGACACATATCACATGAAGGCCATGATCCTATGTA
Source organism: Furcifer pardalis (assembly GCA_030440675.1). NCBI lineage: Eukaryota > Metazoa > Chordata > Lepidosauria > Squamata > Chamaeleonidae > Furcifer > Furcifer pardalis. The sequence continues at coordinate 233,165,084 of CP126891.1, read as the reverse complement.
CTTTTACTTGAGAGTCATCCTCATTGGCCATGATAGAGCTTGTTTCATGACAAGCATGTGTAACATTGGGTGGTATCTCTTTTAGCTTTGAAGATCTTTTATGATATAACATGTTGGCTACTATGAATATCTTATTTGGGAAAATAAGTGAGCTCAGCCCTAATTAGTGCTTGGATAGAAGACTACCAGGGAATAGCAGGGATTGACATGTAGGACTAGGAAAGAATCTGGCCTGAAACTTGAAAGAGTAACTGTCAATCATAGTTGACAGTCTATTAAACTGCACTGCCTGAAAACCAAAGCTAAAGTTAGTATGAGGAACAATATTATCAGGAAGTTGACAAACTATAAATGGGGAGCTTAACCATCCATGCATCAGCTTGGCCCTGAGCATCTCTGCATCAGAGAATGCTGCTCCAGTATAGAGCACATCTGCACACTCGGAACAAGTTGACATTGTTGTTAATGAAACAATGCACATAATGGGAGAATGCCTCAAACCTACACCAGTTGAAAGATATATCTTCTTGTTGGTATTGCTCTCCATCTAAGATAAGGAGAGAAGTAGCAGTGGATGCTGAGAGAACTAAGCAGGAGAATGACCCTCAGCATATTAGCCTCAAGTCTACAAACTCACATCCAGAAAGAACAAACATTCTTGTGGGTATGTAAGTGCAAAATCAAATTAGAAGATGGAGGAAGGAGCTCATTGAAGAAAGAATAACATTAAGGAAGGATATGGCTGAGGAACTCAACCTCCCCTGCATCACTTGGAGGACCCTGAGGGTTGTAGTCTCTAAATGTAAGACTAACATGCTGAAGTGGGGGCTGTTGGCAGACAACAACATGCTGTGAATGTGGAGAGATACAGAATCCAGATCATTTGCTAATCTGCCGATTACTACCAGGAAACATGTACTGATGAGGATTTAAGTTTGGCCAATGACAAAGCCAAGAAGGTGACTTCATTTTGGCAGTCCAAAGTTTGATCTGGACATGAAAGAAGAAGAAGACGTCATAGTTGAGAGTATGTGGCCCACTGATCTGACTCTGTATAAGTAACTTTCCTGTGCCTCAAGGGACTCTGTCTTTTCTGCAAGATCATTGGTCTTTTAGGCTGATTTGTAGATCAAAAGCTAGATCTGGCTTCTTAATATTCTCACTGCCCATCATGAAGTGCATAAGAAAGTCTGAGGGGGATGGAGGGGGTGGGGGCAAACAGAACCATTGCTGAATTCTTATTGTATTGTTTTTTGATATTTGGGTATGGGGTGCCCTGAGGGCAAGGAGCCATGTGGGATGTGTAATTTATTAACTTGGATGTTAAAGGAATTGCCCAAGCTGTGATTCAATGGGAAGAGTATTATTCTCCAAAAGTGTATTTCTTTTGTGGGTATCATCCATGTTTATAGGAAAAAAGTTTTATATTGGTTGCATAACAGTAACTCCTTCTCGGTGTTCATTGTTTATGACGTGAGCTGGCTAGCAAGGCAGGAAATAGGGTGCCAAGAGGGACAGAAAGACTGCTTTGCACAGATGGCTCCTATTCAGCAAGGACAGCCTAAGCCAACTTCTCATCTGGTTACACCAGGGAAATTGCATTAGTGCTCATGGCATTACTCCAACCTGCTAGTATTCTGTCCAAGAATTGGAGCAGAGGTGGATTTGATCTCCAGCCAAAATCTAGGCTTTTTTGGCCTAAATGTGAAGCTAATATTAATGTGCTGGGGAGCTGAAAGAGAAACCAGGACCCTGACACATCATTTCTCTTCTGTATGTGTGTGGTTTTCATAAACATGATTTAGTTGTTCCTTAAACCTGGGAGGGTGTTTTCTTTCAAGATCTTGGTTTTTTTTAAAAAAAATTTGAACAGCTCACGCTTATCTTGAATTAGGACCATTTCCAAGACAGCTGTTCCATATCTTATTACTCTTCTGCTCTTCTCCTGAAAGGTGCCTTCCCGGAAGGGGGTTAACAACAGGGATCCTGTCATTTCCACTCCCTTTTGCCAAAGAGGCTTGGCTCAAACAGCTTTTTGAAATCCAGATTTGTGAGCCAGGGGCATGAGTGGAGAGTTAATTTTGGATATGGATGGGAATAAATTTAAAGCTTTGCTCAGTTATCATGCTCACTGGATGGCCTCTGCTAATTGGTCATTCTTGGTCTTAAGTGTCTCACCAGGGATGTTCTTTGTAGTGATCAAGTTGATTAAAAAAAAAAGCTTGCAATCAGTCTAGCTTCGAACCAAGGCTGCCTTTCCTAGAGTTTGAGGGAGCTGTTTTTGTAGGTGTACGGTTCCCAGAATCTCCCCACTAGCAGGTCTGGTAAATTCTCAGGTGTCTTCTTCCCATTGTTTAGCCGCCCTGGGTCTTTTTGAGGAGGGCGGCATAAAAGTGTGATGAAATAAATAAATATGGTTCTTCTCAGTGGAAGGATGTGATCTTAATTGGATCAGAGAGGGTTCTTTGACACAGTTTATTGCCAAATTATTACTCGACACTTTCATTTCTAGATCGCAAGATAAATATAACACAAATATGCAATAGCAGTCAGAAGGACACAAAGGAAGGATTGTTTGTTGGTTTTAAATGAAGAGCTCTGAGCAGCTGGTCAGTTGAAACAAATATTTTGAGTGATCAGCACTTAACTGTTGTGAGTTAAAGTCAAATTCATGTACTGTACATGGAATGCTGCAAATACTTCTCACTACTGAGGTGATGATAGGAGTCTCATTAGTAACCAGTCCTCCTAAATCTGGCCTGGGAAAATGTGTGACCTTCTTGATATAGAGTTTCTCTCAAATTTATCAAGTATAGCTTATGGTGAGGACAGATAGGAGATGCAGTCCAACTTTAGTAGGGAGGGCCATAGGCTGCCCATTATTTTTCTAGATCACAGAATTTAGGGAAGGAAATTACTTCTTTGGACTATACTATTATCTAACAGGAAACCCTAGACACCCCAGTCAGTGTGACCAAAAGCCAAGCTGGCTGGGAGGTTCTAGGTATTTAGGTCCCAAGAATTATTTTTCCCAATTTTATCTGGCTTTGATTACTGTCTTCATAACTCCTGCCTCTGAGCTGTGCCTTATAAATGTTTCTTGGGGTTATGTCAGGCATGCCCAAACTATGGCCCACAGGCCGGATGTGGCCCCTGAAGCCATTCCATCAGGCCCGCAGTGCCTTCACCAAACCAGGAAATGAATATGGGCACTTTTGCACATGTGCAGATGTGTCAGTATTCACTTTCTGGTTTGGCATGGATGTGCTCGCACATTCGCAGAAGCATCCATATTCACTTCCTGGTTTGGCACAGATGTGCTTGCACATGTGCAGAAGCATCTGGACCAAACCAGGAAGTAAATATGGACACTTTTGCCCATGCACAGAAGCATCTGCGCTGAACCAGGAAGTGAATACAGATGCACATGTGCAAACATGTCCACTTCCTGGGGCATGGTCTGCCCCCTGGCGCAAAACGTTTGGGCACCCCTGGGTTAAGTCCTCATTCAGCTTGTATACTTTCTTCTTCTTTGCCACATGCTTTGTTCTGACATAGTTGACTCTCTCCCTCTCATCTGCTATTGAAGTTCCTCGTCCTCAATTGGTTGTACATCCGCAGAACTCCCAATGCCATTCACAGAACCCATGGTACTCACTGTAATAATGGCAGCTGACTCCCACTGTGGAGTTTGTAGACACTTTAGGAAAAGGATTAGAAGCAACACAAGCTTTTTGGCACCTGTTCATCTGGCAGGGTTTAAAGCCAGGCTAGCTCTTAGTTGGCAGAGTGTCTAAGTGGGCTAGAGCAGTGCAACATGGTTGTCAGCTGCAGAAAGAAAGACAGAGAGAGAGGGAGGAAGGGAGAGAGGTTACTGCTGATGTAGCAGCCTCAAACCTGTTCTGAGCATAGCCACAAAAGAATGGTACAGAAGCTGCTTTGATTGAAGAAAGGGAGAGAGAAAAACTAGGATGGTTTTGTTATTGCTGACTTAGCAGCTCTAAGGCTGTTCTGGCCACATCCACCAAAGAACAGCTCAGAAACCACTTCCTCTTAGCATTTATTTAATTTTATTTAGATTTGTAGATTGCTGTATCCTGAGAACTCAGGGTAACACTAGAGGCCTAGGAGACAGATGGACCTGGGGGTGGGGTGAGGTGAACTTAGCAAGCGTATCCTTTCAAGAGCAAAAATAATTTTGCAAAATGTTCACCCTGGGATCCTCTTCTATTCTGCCCCCAAACCATTGTCTAGAGAAGGCACATTCCCTCTCATTGACCTGCTCTTCTTCTTTTTAACATGAATTCCTCAGAGACACATGTTTCTACAATCAGACTTACAAATTTAGCTTGGGTCTACCTTCCAATCAACATTCATAAAATTAAGCACATCGAATGCAAAAAGGAGATCTGAAGAAGATCATATGCAATGACAGAGGTCTTTTGCCACTTAGAAATAGTATGTTTAACATAGTACTGTATCTGGTTTGTCCACAATTATTATTATTATTATTATTATTATTATTATTATTATTATTATTATTATTATTATTATTATTATTATTATTATTATTATTATTATTATTATTATTATTATTATTATTATTATTATTATTATTATTATTATTATTATTATTATTATTTACTCATATTTACTATCCCGCCCCAATCAGGTAGACCCGACTCTTTACAATAGTAAAGCACTTGCTCTGCTTGTCTACTAGACATGAGAGATAGCTGTTTCTATCTTGTAATGCAACCTAACCTTTCTTGTTACTTTTCATCTAACTCTTTGTTCCTTGTCATGGGTATATTTTTAGAATCTTGATCACATTAGTTTTCTTTGCCAGAGCTTTAAAAAGTTGATTTATGGACTGTACTGTGGCTCAGGTCCATAGCCAGGGGCCCCGGGATGGGTGTACGAAAACCCTCCTGAGCTAACAGCCTGCCTCCCCAACCACCTCAGGGGGGGCCAATGTTATATATGTGAGTGTGACATTGTTGCCCCTCCTGTAAATTTTTGCCCTTCCTGAAAAATCCCCCCCCCCATCTAGAATCCTGGCTATGGCCCTGCTGTTACTGTAGAAGTCTGGGAGTTATAATCCAAAAAAGTAGCCATACCATACTCTGGTTTGTATTAGGTAACAGGAAATCCACAATGCCTTTACACCTGCCTGCCTAGAGTTCATAATAAAAGAGATCACCTCAGACATTAATTCACAGCATGCAGCATGATCATCATTTCCAATCTTGGGTGGATGAATATGGAAGGAGGGACTGTCTCCTGATGTTCCTTCTCCTTTCTTCTAATTAGACCAGTAATGGCAAACCTTGGCAGTCCAGCTGTTCTTGAACTTCATGGCTTTTCAGAAGCCATGATCAAAAGGAGTGCTGACTTGGGCTTCTGCTAATTGAAGTCCAAGAACAGCTGGACTGCCAAGGTTCATCATCAAGGACCTAGACCAGTGATGGTGAACCTTAGCACTCAGGATGTTCTTGAACTTCAATTTCCATAAACCATGATCAGCAGGAGTGCTGACTTGGGCTTCTGGTAATTGAAGCCCAAGAACACCTGGAGTGTCAAGATACACCATCACTGACCTAGACCATCACCTTGGAATAGAGCAGGAGTGAAGCCACTGTGAAAATGCTGCTGAAATAAGTGCACTGAAGTGTGTAGCCTAGGTCTTTGTAATTCAGTAGCAATCTGCCTTGCTAGAAGAGATGAGTTATATCATAAGGGTCAAACCAGTCAATTTTCCCCGACTAAAGTCAATATTACCATGTTAAGTAAACATAATGGAAGCTGAGAATTGTGAAAAAATGCTTTGGAAGCATCCTTCAAACAGCAGATTCAGCTATTGACCAGATGATTTTGCAATTTATATAAGAAAAAATGAATGATCTGATTAAGACACAGTTTTACTGTTACTAAATTAGAACTTGTGGTTTTATTTTGGGTACAGAACATGAGAATTGATTAGGAAGAGGTGGAAGGTGAAAACATTTTTCCTCAGTCTCTGAAGATCAGTCAGATGCAAATCTCCCTAGAGTACAGTGAGAGATGCTGATGTCTCCCCTTCCTGCTTTGAACCTAAAGATCTGTCCACTGCAATGGGAGCTATACAAGCCACACCCTTGATTCTATTACTTTAGTACACCCAGGGTGCCCAAACTATGGCCTGGGGGCTGGATCCAGCCCCAATACCAATTCATCCAGATTCACAGCCCTTGCCATGCCTGGAAGTGGAAGTAAAACTCGCCTGTACGGGCACATTTTAGTTCCAGGAGTGGCAAGGGATGCGTGGGCTGGAGGAATTGGTGTCAGGGGCTGGATCCAGTCCATGGGCTGTAGTTTGGGCACCCCTTGTTTAAGCATAGAAAATGGCAGCCTAAAAATCTATCTCGCCCTGTTGCAAAACAGATTGCAAGGCATGTTTTACTCCCACTTCTGGTGGGAGGAACCACATAACCAGCCCGCTGAACCATGTGACTGGCCCATGGCCTGAAAGGTTTGGGCACCTCTGCTTTAGTATGTCATTTGTTCCATAAATGAAAGAGAAGTTCAATTTCCAGAGCATTTGTTTGTTTTCATGAATGGAGGTCCTTGGCATGTATTTGAACACCTTCCACTAAAATGGTCTACACGCTTTGCCCAGTCTGAGGTGAAGTTCCTGCAGGAACTGGCCATGCAGGCCCTCAAAGAAGCAATGATTCAGTTTTCTTTTGATTAGCATGCAATTTGTTCTTATGATATCAAGGTGGGATTAAATATATCAGCATAATTTATTTTACAGCATTTTCTATTAGTAACAAAACCTTAGCAGGGACATTTCAAACATTTAAAAGGAGGGGAGGGTGTGGCTGTCTGTGGATTTTCAGAGAATCTGATTCAACCCGAGATCTTAAGGTTCCCCATTTCTGTTATAAAAAATGAATGACTATGACTTTATTGTTTGCTAGAAATTGAAAGCTCTCCCATGACATTTAACAAACCCCCAATTTCAGCAAATAGTTAACTTAATTTATAAGGTTGTTTTGTGAGTGTATGCTTGAACAAAAATAGGAAGCATTTGAACTCTGTCTCTGTGGAGACTAGCTCTAGTTATTCCTCCTGACTCCTGCTGCAGCAGCAATGTGGGTCATTTAATTAGCAAAATGGTCTTTCTGGCAGGTGAGTCAAGCATGGGCTTGTTGTGCAAGAACTTTTGCCAGTGCTGTAGCACACTTTTCTATTCAAATCCCTGGCTTCCTGTGTTTGGACTGTAAAAAGATACAGTCTGCTGCTTATTTTTCCATGGAACACCTAACAATAAGAGCCTGGCTTGGACAGCATGCCATGAAAGTGCCTGATGAAGTAACCTTTGAGTTACAAAAGCTTGCAAAGTTTTGAATTTTTAAAGTGATCTATAAAAGGTTTTATTGCCTCCTGCATTTCTTTGATTTTCTAGGAGAGTGAAAGCTAGCTAAGGAAGTCTTCTAGGGTACATGCTTAACCTAGATAATTGGCCCCATCCTTTACTCTCTCTTGGTCCTTTTCCAAATACCTTTTTTTTAAAGGAAGTGATTTAAGAGCATGTATGAAAGTAAATTGATCACATCTGTCCCACAACCCACAGGGCGGAGGAGATGACAGGAAGAAAGGGCAATGCCAACTTCTATTTCAGAGTCTGGAAAGTGAGTGCAAGAAACTGGTCAAAGTTGAGTGGGTTGTCAACCCAACTGAAACTGCTCAAAAGAGGGTCACTCATTGGGCTGTAAAATGGATATTTTTGGAAGATTTGTGGGCTATTTTTCTACTCCTGTGGATCCTACACCTTGTTCTGTTTATATAGCCTATGTGGAAACCCAGCAATGGCTGAATCAATATAGCTAACTAATGGGAGTGACTTCCAAGTGTCGTTAGGGACACAAATTGTAGGGGTAGACAGTATGGCTGACTAGTGAGGAATGACTAGAATAGTAATGCAGGATCTAATAAACTGTGATATTGAAACAGTTTAAAAAGTTGTAATATTAAAACCAAGCACCAAGTTACAACAATTAAGCCATTTAATGGCAGGATGAAGAGAAAAGAAAAAGGGAGAACCCACCATGAAAGACCTTTCTTTCATAGAATGAGACCAAAGGCCTGTCTGAATTTAGATGGTCTTTACCTGCTAGGAAAAATAAACAAGAGAGAGAGAGAGAGAACTGTAAAGAGTCCCATAGCTTTGAAGCACCCAAGAAGAGGTGCCTTTCTCAAGCTCCCACCACATATGCCTAATGGGTGGTGGAACCAAGAGAAAGGCCTCCCCTCAAGTGTACCTTTCCATTTTTTCCATTAAGGATTGTCATTAACAGAGCCATTTCCCTTTGGACAGGAAATGAAGGAGTTGCCTGCAGTAGTGTTCTCACTGTGTGACTTCTTACAAGTGTGAATACAAGCTAGGAGAGATATTACAAGGGTTCAGAAACAAATGCACAGGCAATAGTGAACCCACTAAAGATGTCCTAGAGCAGGAGTTCCCAACCTATGGTCTGTGGGCTGGATCTGGCCCACAATGCCACCTCATCTGGCCTGTCACTGCCTCTGGCACATCTGGAAGTGGAAGCAGGCACATTTACATCAGCCGTAAAATGTGCCTGCACATGCGCAAACATGCCCGCAGCTGTCATAAACATGGAAGATTTACAACAGCCAGAAATGTCCCCACTTCTGCTTCCAGGGGGCATGGTCTAGCCTACTCAGTTGTCCATGGGCATGGTCAGGCTCATGGTGGAAAAAGTTGGCCACCCCTGTTCTAGAGTAAGCAGCTTTAGTTGTTATTTGGAATATATGAATCAAATATCAGGTGTCTGAAATTGTCATCTTTCCTTTTATGGCCTCTGTCCTTCATTAGTAGCTACTGAAAATCCTAAAGTCTAACAGCACAATTGGAGAACAGTATAAAGTTAGTGAGGCAGTTTGTGAAAAGAAATCTGCCTCCTTATTCTATTGGATGTGGTATACAGTCCTGCTTTGTAGCACAACAGATGTAAAAATAGTGATTTCTTTTGTCCTTTTCAATATGCAAAGGCAGCACAAGCTGCTTCTATTCTGCAGATGCTTTTAATGTCAGAGAGGATCAGAATAATAAAAATTACTCCCTCTGTGCTCTTGCTTTGCTGTTTCAGAAAGACAGATTCCAGTAGTTCAAATTGTAGTATCTAAACTTTACTAAGAATTCCATCTGATAAGAAGCTTCACTAGCATCAATGAACTAATAAAGTTCAATGTCAAACCTGATTAAGATCTTCACTGCATGCTCATCCTTTCTTTGAAGATATAGCATTGTTTTGAACTCTATTGGCCACTTTATCTCACACTTCAGGAATATCTCCTTGTTTGCAAATGGGTCCAGTGAGGCCTCTATAATGCCAAACCTGTAAAATAGACCTCCATGCTAATTCACAGGTGTTCTTCTTCCATGTCCAGGCCAGATCTGGAACTGCCAAAATGAAGTCACCCTTCAGTGAGTTCATTCTGTAATTCCTTTTGCCTGACCTAGTGTGAGAAAGATTGGCTGGCAAAAGATGGCTGTTGCCCAGGTTATGCCCAATTGTCATTCAAAAATTTAGATGGTCTAAGGAAGCTCTTTCATTGTGCCCCATTCACAGGAATGACTAGCAGCTCGAAAGTGCAAAGAAAGAGGAAGTAGAAGTCTTGGCATTGTCTCCAACAATTATTCTCTTGGCTTTTACAACACTGTTAAAGACATTCTTTAGTTTTCAACATTTCTGAGAAGCAAAGATCCTTCCTGAGCAAAGACCTGACAATCTTAGAACAAAAAACTCCTAATATCTTGTTGCCTCAGTGCTATCGATACATCTAGGTTGCAGATTCTAAATATTACAGAGACTCATCATTTGTTGTAGGAGATTCATCCGCATTGGTTTTATGAATTGGATCCAAATTTAGTCATTCTTAGAGCATACTCCTGGTTGTTATAAAGGCATTGTTCTGCATTTTTATTGTTCTAATGGCCTATACACTGTTAACAAATTTAAGTTGAATACATTAGTTATGGCTAAATAGTCCTTTTGATTTCTGACATAACTAAGACTAGATCTTGCCCATGGTATTTAATGCTATTCCATTAGTTGCCAATACATATTTTTTTGTTGTTGTTCAGTCGCACAGTCGATTACGACCCTTTGTGACCCCTATGGACCATTGTCCACCAGGCACCTCTGTCTTCCACCATCCTCCTCAGCCTGCCCAGCTCTGTGCCCATTGCATCTACAATACCATCTAGCCATCTCATTTTTGGCTGCCCTCATCTTCTTTTGCCTTCCACCTTTCCCAGCATCAATGCTTTCTCAAGTGAATCCTCTCTTCTCATTTGATGTCCAAAGTACTTTAGCTTCATCTTTACTAATTGACTTTTTAATGAGCAGTCTTGATTTCTTCTAGGATCAACTTATTTGTTCTCCTCGCTGTCCAGGGTACTCTCAAAACTCTCCTCCAACACCACATTTCAAAGGCATCTATTCTTCTGTGCTCAGCTTTCCTAATGGTCCAGCTCTCACAACCATACATTACCACTGGGAATACCATTGCTTTGACTATATGAATTTTTGTTTGCAATGTGATGTCTCTACTTTTCACTATGTTCCCCAGGTTTCTCACAGCTTGTTTCCCAAGCATCAGTCACCTTTTTATTTCATGGCTGCAATCACCATCTGCAGTGATCTTTAATCCTAAGAAAGTAAAATCTGTCACTGCTTCTACTTCTTCACCATCTATTTTCCAGGGACTGATAGGGCCTGTTGTCATGATCTTGGTTTTCTTGATGTTGAGTTTCAAGCCAGCTTTTGGACTCTCTTCTTTCAACCTAAGCAGAAGCTTCTATAGGTTTTCCTCACTTTCTGCCATTAGGGTAGTATCATCTGCGTATCTCAAATTGTTGATATTTCACCCAGCAATTTTGATCCCAACTTGTGATTCGCCCAACCCTGCATTGCACAATATGTGCTCTGTGTATAAGTTGAATAACCAGGGTGACAAAATGCAGCCTTGTCTTACTCCTTTTCCTACTTCAAACCACTCTGTCATTCTGTATTCTGTCCTAACTGTTGTCTTTTGACTCTTGTACAGATTTCTCATGATGCATTTAAGGTGTTCTGGTATTCCCAGCTCTTTAATTACTTGCCACATTTTGTTGTGGTCCACACAGTCAAAGGCCTTAGTGTAGTCAATGAAACAGAAGTAGACTTGTTTCTGATATTCCTTTGTTTTCTCCATGATCCAATGAATGCTGGCAATGTGCTCTTTGGAACCCCGCCTGCACTTCTGGTAATTCTCTCTCCATGTGCTGCTGCAGTCTATCCTGTATTATCTTGTGCATAACCTTGCTAGCATGTGGAATGAGCAAAATTGTTCGATAATTTGAACATTCTTTGACATCACCCTTTTTGGGGATTGGAACGTATACTGATCTTTTCCAATCCTGCGGCCATTGTTGTGTTTTCCAAATCTGCTGGCATATAGAATGCAATAATTTGATTCCATCATCTTTTAGGGCTTTGAAAAATTCTGCTGGGATACCATCATCTCCACTGGCTTCATTGTTTGCAGTGCTTTTTAGGGCCTTTCTGACTTCACTCTCTAGGATGTCTGGCTCAAGTTCAATTTTCTCATCATTGTGATTATCAGGGGTGTTGAGTTCCTTTTTGTAGAGTTCCTCTGTGTACTATTGCTATTTTTCTGTATCTTTTCTTCATCAGCTAACACCTTGCTGTTTTTGTCCTTTATCATGGTCATTTTTTGCTCTAAATGTTCCCTTGATATCCGCAAATTTTTTTTGAAAAGATCTCTAGTCCTACTCTTCCTCTATTTCTTTTTGTTTTCCTCTATTTCTTTTCATTGTTCATTTAGGTAGGTTTCCTTATCTGTCCTTGCTTTTCTTTGAAATTCTGTATTCAATTGGCTGAAAATTTTCCTTTCTCCTTTGCCTTTTGCATTTCTTCTTTCCTCTGCTATTTTAAGAGCCTCAGCAAAGAACCACTTTGCATTCTTATGCTTCTTTTATTTTGGTATGGCTTTCCTTGCTACCTCCTGTATGATGTCCCATGCCTCTGTCCATAATTCTTCTGACACTCTGTCTATCAAGTCTAAGCCATTAAATCTGTTCCACACCTCCACTGTGTATTCCTTAGGGATGTTGTCTAGGTCATACCTGTCTGGCCTAATTGTTTCCCTTATTTTCTTTAGTCTAAGCCTGAATTTTGCAATCAGTAGATTATGATCTGAGCCACAGTCTGCTCCAGGTCTCATTTTTGCTGCTTGTATGGAGGTTCTCCATCTTTGGCTGCAGAGTATGTAATCAATCTGGTTTCGAAGTTGGCCATCTGGTGAAGTCTATGTGTAAAGTTTCCTCTTGTGTTGCTGGAAGAGGGTGTTTGCTATGACCAGTGCATTCTCTTGGCAGTACTCTATTAGCCTTTGCCCTGCTTCATTCTGTGTTCCATTTACTTTTTGATTTCCTACTTAGGCATTCCAATCTTCTATGATAACGTGGACATCATTTTCTTGGTATCTGTTCTATGAGGTGTTGTAGGTCCTCCTAGAACTGGTAAACTATGGCTTCATCTGCACCAGTGGTTGGTGCGTATATTGGGATTACAGTGATGTTGAAAGGTTTGCCTTGGATTCTGACTGAAATCATTCTGTCATTTTTAAGATTATAGTTTCAAACTGGAATGAGGTAGTGTTGGTTTTGCTTCCCTTGTCTGTCCTCCATTAAAGCAGGAGAAGATGAAATAGTAAGCATATTTACCAAAGCCTACCAAAGATTCCCCTGAAATCCACTTTCAACATTATTGTTTGAAAATGTAGTTCCAAACATCTGTAGAACTAATGGGAAAAAAGTTAACACAATTTCAGTAAGATTGTTTAACATTAAAAATTGGACATTCAGCCAAGCTCTAGAAATTAATCCAGAAAATTCACTTTCTCTCTAGGAACGGTGGATATCCCAGAAGGTATTTGCATTCATTGCTAAGAAACAGTCTTTGAAATGTAGTGCTGGAAGTGGCCCTGTAGGACAGCAGATGTTGCGTATCCATGCCAGAAAGAGACTGCTCCTCAGGTGACATGAACTCAGGATTGTCGAAGTTCATTTGGATTCATGAGCTCATGGACTAGAACCAGTGTGTTCTCTTGTGGTGCTCACATTCCTTTTCTTAAATCTCATGCTAGTGGGATGGAAATGCTAGTGACTCCCAGAAGACTCTTCAACAGATAATATTTCAGTTTCATATTCCCCCAAGCTCACAGTCACAGAATATTTCAAAATTTGTAGACAAAACATTAGTATTGCATTTCATTGGACAGCTATTCTAATTTGGCTCAGCTGCTTTTGGGGAAAATGTGGTTAATTTTCACTTGAAAGAATCTTATATTCAACTGTTAATGTTCGCATTATCAGTAGGAGATAAGTATCTTCTTAAACATGTAATTCATCATTATTATGTTGATTCCCCCCCCCCCAAAGTCTGGTTGTTAGCATAGATTAACACCACCAAATTGTGATTTAGGAAAAATGTCATAGATGGGGAAGAAGTAGATGGCCTATACTAGCCTTTTTTCAGTTTGATGACTTCCAAATGTGCTGCCTTGCATCTTTCAGAGACTCGGCTTAGTTTTGAGAAGACTGTACTATTGTATTTTGCTTTTTTTGCTTTGATAGCCACAGGAATAAAATAGCCTCCTTAATCTTTCAGCCAAGTAAGGTAGTTATACATTACAGAATCATTGAACAATGAAGTTGGAATGGACTTATAAGGCCACTAAGTTTAATTCCTGTTCAGTGTAAGATTTGGATTTGCCATATTACTATAAACATTAGTCATGAGGCAGGACTGAAAAGAAGCAATAAGAGATATTGACTGTATAGTGACAAACAACAGGAATAAGCAAAAGGGCTCATACCTGGAGAGGAGAGGAGGTGCTCCAACACTAAAATTGGGGTCAGGCCCCTTCCCTGCTCAGACCATGTGAATATATGATTCTGTCTATTTCTATTTGGTTCATGCCCAGAATTTGTCTATATAAATGACATTGTGATCTAAACTGTGTGGTCTTGTCTACATAAAAATGTTTAGTTAAAACTTTTGGCTTCTGACATCTTCAACCTTTCCATGGCAAACTTAAAAAGACTGAGGAGGCTGCCATTTATTGAGTCAAACCAAAGGACTGTTTATCTCAATATCATCTACTAACTGGGAGTAGTTCAAACAGGCATATTTCTCGCTGGGCTTTATGTTTACAGGGTCTGAACACAAGACATTCTGCATGTAGAATACACTCTTTGCTTCTGAACTATAACCTTTCCCTAGTAGTATGGGCTCCTTAGTGTGTTACACAAGCACTGCAATGTATACACATGTTTGCTCTTCCCCTTACTGTTCACCAGCATTTATGTTTCCTGTGTAAAGCAGGAACGTTTAGACGACTGTACGGTCCTTTATATTAATAGACATGTTGTGCTTCAGATTCCTTGGGCTGTTTTTAAAACTTCATCCATTGCTGGGAGGTAATCTTCAAGATATCTCACAGGAGCTGTCCTTTCAGCACCAGAGATGTAGGTGTCAGTAACTGGAGAAGCAGGACTGCTGAAAGTGAAAAGCACACCCTTTTGTCTGAGTTTAACTTGCCCATTACTGCTTCCTGTGCTCCCAGTTTAAACACTGTTGCACAATATCCATCTGTGCTTTTTCCTCTCCTAAACAGCTGGGAAGAAGATAGAAGGTCTGTTGCTGCTGTTTTTCAAATCCTTGGAAAATGCTGAGATATTTAGCTCAGGCAACAAATAGATCCACTGGAATTCATTCCCCCTCCCCAAGAAGCCTCTCGCACCTACTCTTAGCAGCTGGGTCTCAACTTGTAATACTGAAAACTCCTCCATACTTGCAGCTTGCATATTCCTCCATATGAGTCACATTTCAAACCTCTTATCTATGGTTTAACTTAACTGTTTGTGCCCCACTGAGTTCCTAATACCAATTGTACATATTCAAATCCTTTAAAATGTCAGCAAGAAATGTGAAAGTGCCTCCTAGTTGAACACCACCTCGTTGGATTCTATTGTGTCATTTTTATATATGTGATTATTTTCCAAATTTGCAAACTACAGCACAGAATGTTCTGTAATACTGATAGCTGGGGTGGTGGTGGTGGTAACAAATTTAAAATAAACTGACAAACTAAATTAACCATCACCTCCTTTCCCAGCAACTTACATAAATAGGTACACTATAAAAAGTACTTAGGCACGCCCATTGCCAGTTCTTTTTCAGTAGATCGATGAGGGAAAGTGCTTAAGCTTAAGCTTGCTGGTTCATTGGAGAGAGTGACATCCACTGTCATGCATTATTAGCATCTAGGTGCTTTTGCTGTTGTGAAAGTTGCCTGTTCAGAGCTCCAGCTTATGGACTAGAGTAGGAGAGGCGTGAAGAATGCTAGGAGTGAACTGTCCCTTTGCCCTGAGAAAAACCTCACAAGGACTGTTGGCATCTGTAATTTTGTAGGAAATGGAAAAAGTGGCGTGGATTGTACAGTTCAGCTTTCTGAATATTTCTCTTCCATTCCATTCCTAAAAGCATATTAGTAGCACAGATAGATGCAACAATGTATGCGAAAAGTGTAGTCGAAAGCAGTTAAAGCTGTTTCCCAGAAGAAGGGGAGGCTGAAAAGTTTTGTGCTTTCAGGATTATCATCGTGTCCAAAATAAAATTCAGTGATATCTTTCCACAGTTCAATCTTACAAGTATCTAAGCCCACCCATCCCCCTGATTTGCTAGAATTTATCCCTAGGCACAATGTATGATATAACTTACTTCCATGCTGCTAATTACTTTGGACTTTACTGAATCTTTAGAGTCCCTAGAGGTCATGACACCGACAGCATCAGTCCAGCAGGGCCCACTCTTTCAACAATCTGTGACAGGATCCTTTCAAGCATCATTTGAAGCATACTCATGACCCACAAGGCACTCCTTTATGCAGTATGTTGGAAGTAAGTCCCACTGAGTTCAGTGGGGTTTACTTTCAGGTACTGTAGGTACATGTTGGTGTGCAATGGTAGTCTTTATAAAAGAGTTGGATGTTTATTTATCGTAGTTGTTGATGGATACTGATATTTTGTAATAATTTGCATTTTTCTTCATGGTACATCTGGTTCTTTAATAGAAATGTTTCCCATTACTTTTTCTCATCTCATTTTACCAGTTCTTGAAGCTGGGCCTTTCTGCCTGGGAAAGAGAACTCTCCCCCCCTTGTTCTATGGCTTTTCTCCAGTATTTTCATTTTAGAATGGTGTTTTACTCTGAAACTGAGGTTTGAAAATCTGCTGCTTTGGACTATAGCAGGGGTTCCCAAACTATGGCCTGGAGGCCAGATGCAGCCCCTGATGCCAATTCATCCGGTCTGTGAAGCCCTCATCACTCCTGGAAGTGGAAGTAAAACACACCCATACAAGGGCTTCGCAGGCCGGATGAATTGGCATTGGGGCCCACATCTGGCCCCTGGGCCTTAGTGACTGGCTCCCTGAACCAGGTGATCGGCCCACAGCCCAAAAAGTTTGGGCACCCCTGGACTACAGCATGTTAACTATAACAATGGCCATGCTGTAGTTGGGGAAAAACACATTTGCCTGGCACCTTTCCTAGAAGAGGCTCCCAACACAATGAATCTCTCTGGAAAGTAGCATTAGTGCAGCATCACATCTTACAAAGGTAAGTACATTTAAATCCAACATCACATGAATCTGGCATTACATCTGCTGCTGTAACTGAGCTTTCTCCTCTTGCTGCTCCATCAGCTTTCTGTGCTGTCCAAAGGCCAACTCTGGAGGGGTTTCAGTTGCCTGGTGTAACTTCTTAGGGTACAAGTTTGATTACATGTGGTTGGGGGAATTGCTTGCTTCCTTATTGGATTCATCAGATTCTGTCATTTGGCACATGTGTGGTTTTGCTCATACATAAATCCTATGTCTTCTCTGTAGAATGGAGGTCTCCTTATGTAATCCACAATTAAATTAATACTGTATATTGTTGTGAAGAGCTCACATAAAAATGAAGGTAAAGATTTGGTTGACTATTAGACATCACCTTAGGTACCAAAAGTACAGGATAGAAGTGTATTCATTTCCTGAAGTGGCAACAGGATTCCACCATAAGGTCTCCTGGGAAGATATGACTGTTTTCCATAACATATCTTTTCAAAAGAAATTGGGGAAATCAAGGAAACGTTTAAAGCAAAAATGACCATGATAAAGAACAAAGATGGCAAGGAGTTAGCTGATGCAGAAGAGATTAAGAAAAGATGGAAAGAGTATGCAGAGGAACTCTACAAAAAGGACCTCAACACCCCTGATAATTTCAATGACGAGGAAATTGAACTTGAGCCAGACATCCTAGAGAGTGAAGTTAGAAAGGCCCTAAAAAGCACTGCAAACAACAAAGCCAGTGGAGATGATGGTATCCAAGTCGAACTTTTCAAAGCCCTAAAAGATGATGGAATCAAATTATTACATTCTATATGCCAGCAGATTTGGAAAACACAACAATGGCCACGGGATTGGAAAAGATCAGTATACGTTCCAATCCCCAAAAAAGGTAATGCCAAAGAATGTTCAAATTATTGAACAATTGCGCTCATCCCACACGCTAGCAAGGTGATGCTCAAGATAATACAGGACAGACTGCAACAGCTTGTGGAGAGAGAATTACCAGAAGTGCAGGCGGAGTCCCCTGGACAGCGAGGAGAACAAATAGGTCAATCTTAGAAGAAATCAACCCTGACTGCTCCTTAGAAGGGCAAATAGTAAAGATGAAGCTAAAGTACTTTGGACATCAAATGAGAAGAGAGGATTTGCTTGAGAAAGCCTTGATGCTGGGAAAAGTGGAGGGCAAAAGAAAAAGGGGCAGCCAAAAATGAGATGGCTAGATGGTATTGTAGAGTCAATGGGCACAGAGCTGAGCGAATTGAGGGGGATGGTGGAGGACAGGAATGCCTGGAGGACAGTGGTCCATGGGGTCGGAATCGACTATGCGACTGAACAACAACAAAAATTATTAACTGCTACTTTTAAATGTGATGAGCATGAAGTGTTTCTGTTATCTGGGAAAGTAGGAAAAATTCATTGACAGGATGCTGCTTTTCACAGTGCATAGCAGCTACAGAATAAATTGACTTGAGGGAGGGGAAAAATACAAAGTTGGCAACTTTGTGGACAATTCAACCATTTCTCCTCACTTGTTGCTTCAATGACTTGTAATCTGCTTGTTTTAGGAGATGCAGTTTTTACTCTCTGAGATCTTCTTGACTTATTCCAAAATTAGGCAATAGAAGAAGCACTTAGGGTTAAATTAGGCCAGTTTCCAAAGTGGCTGCTGTGTAGAGGCAGCCACCCATGTAGCTGTTAGCAAGACCCTTCCTGATAACTTTGTCCTTTTCTGTGTTTGTTTCTGCATGGTTGACCCTAGATCTCTTCTCAAATCTCAGCTGGAAACATTTCACTCTTTCCTATCCATGTCTCTTGCTCCTAATATCACTCCTGCTGCTGTGATTTTATTATTTAGTCATGCTGCTTGAGAACCAGCACTCTATAAGCACAGGAGCAGGTGTAGAATAAAATGAAAAGCCAGTACTGCAATCAGCTTGCTGATTCTTGCTTGTAAGCATGTCATGCTGAGTCTATAGGCTCCAAATTGATGAACACATATTTATTTTTTATACCTATACTGTATCTCTACTTTTCTCTCTCATCTCTAGATGGTGATGCACTTACTTGCTCTCCTCATTTCATCCACATAGCAATCACATGAGGTAGGTCAGGTTAGGAAAGGAGAACTTGCTCAAGGTCACTCATGACATTTTATGGTCAAATGGAGATTTGAAAATAGGCTCCTGAGTCCTAGTCCAATGTTCTAACCACTGTATAATAATGTGAAATCTGTTTATGATTGGATTTGGAACAGTTGCTTTAAAAGGGCAAATGAACTATTCTTTCCAGTTTTAAACTGAAGCCATATAGACACTGCAACCAAAGGGGGGGGGGAATGCAAGGGCAAACTTAGAGCTGAATGAACATGGGTTTTTCAGCAATTCTGGAAATACATGCCCTGCTAAATGCTACCATATAATCATGGTAAAGGGCCAGTAGACATATTCTGATTCAGGAGATCTAGGTGCAGATCCCCACTTGGTCAAGGAAATTAACTGGTGGTGTCAGTGGTAAATGACTCTTTTTAATGTCTTACGTACCTTGAAAACACTATTAAAGTCACCATAGGTCAGAAATGACTTACATATACTGTAATTACATGTATGAAAGTTTAAAAACAAATGCAGAAAGGTTAATGTAATTTGAGGAACCCTACACATGGTGCTCTAGCAGCCTCTCTCAAACAGCAGGAGTCTGGAAAAGTGCAGTCATAATTTGGAAATGGGTCATTGTGTGATGCACATGGTGCATGCTCACATACATGTGCCTCCTCTCCTGCTGGTAGAGTTTTGCAAGGAACCTTACCAGCATGTGCCCTGTCTGTAATTGCAATGCCTTTGTTGGCTTCCCTGAAAGTAGTGGCTAAAGTCTGTGATCTTTGTTGCTTTCTAATTTGGATGGAGCTCAACTTTCCATTAGACCAAGTAAGATCACTGCCCCAGTCAGTTGATTTGGGGTGTTGTGAAAGAGCGGCAAATTATTAGCTACTTCATTTATTGCTGTTGCTTTTTGGGTACTCTCAAGAAAAAGTATTTGTAGTTTTCTATCTCAGATGCCCAAATTGTTTGTTGGGCCTTGGGTACTATGTGCAATTGTTTTGTTCCACTTCAAGTAGAAAAAAAAAAAGATAATCTTGGAAGCATTTCTTTCAAAAGATTTATTTATGTAACTGTTGCCCTTTCCTTGAAACCACAAAATCCAAGCCAGTGCCTTCAGAAAGAAACTATGCCAATCTAGCACCTGGAGAGATATCTGTCACCTGGTAAAGAATGAACTCCCTTAGAAACTACAAGACTTTCTTCAGTAGGTCCAAATTGAATTGCGTTCTGGAAAGGCATTGTGAAAATAAAGTCCACTCTCCCTTCCAACTGCCTCATTTTGGCCACTTATTAGGATATCAGTGCCCATGTGATGCTATCATGAATCAAAAATTACCCTGGTTTTCTCTTGCTCCTGCAAAGAAGAAAATTTGTGCTGGGATTCCGGGCAAAAGAGGGAGTCGGGGGCTCCAGTGCTATTTATGTGGTATCATAGAATGACTAGAGAAGGTTCCTTACATCACTTGTTAAATGAAAAGAGAGAAAGGTTGCTCCAGAACTGCCAACTTCTGATCAGATGCAAACTGACGGAAACACTTGCAAGTCCTACTATTTTGCACTGAGAAGGATTAGAAGTGAATAGTTGTTCATTTAGAGATGTTGAAAGAGGCTTTGAGTTCAATGGGAATCAGTCTCGGTTCAATATCCTGCCTTTAATGAAAGATTAATTTCATTTACTGTATATGCTGGCATATAAGACTACTCCCCCCCCCCCCTGAAAAACATGCCTCCAAGGGGGGGGGTCATTTTATATGCTGGGTGCACTTCAGTTGGGATAGACATAGCTGCCCATAGTGGCCTCCCGATGCTTGCCCGGTGCCCATAGTGGCCTCCCGATGCCTGCCTGGTGCCCATAGTGGCCTCCCGATGCCCACCCACCTCATTCTACATACCATCCAGTATCGCGCAGTATCCAACGTGGCTGCAGTGAGCATCAGCAGTGAGACAGGGTGCCAGCCTTTTCGGCGTGACCGGCCCGTTCTGCTCAGTGGGAAGCAGCGGTGCTCCACCCCGCCCCGCCCCGCCCCCTGTCTATGCTGAGCTCGCACATGCGCACTTGCGCACTAGTGCCGGCCACAGGGAGATGTTGAAATCAAATCTGATGTTCTTTTATCTTTTATTTGGTGTGTGGAAGGTGTGCGGAAGAAGCGGTAGTCTTATAAGGCGAGTATAAAACAAACTATATTTTGAGTGGAAATGTTGGGGGGTCGTCTTATATGCCCAGTCGTCTTATACGCCGGCAAATACGGTATATCTCACAAAATATTATTTTAGAGTTTCCCCCTTGAAATGCTTGTTATGTGAGTTTTTCCATAAGAATTTTGTTTGTTTCACATAGTGAGCAACCTCACATAGCGAGCAACCTTGGATAATGAATTAAATTCGTTATGTGAGGTATTACTGTAATTGCTATTGCTAAATTATATTCAAATGTAATCAAATTCATGTTGCTGTTATGACACCTGAATTTAGCTACACTTTGCCTGCTAAAGAAAGTCTTTCCTTTCATCTGCTCACCGTTCTTCTTGAAGAGGCCTACTGGTCAGATGGCCGAGCATAGCACGAGGTTTTGCAGAAAACTAGATTTCCCCCTTCTTTTAGCCAAATGCCAGTGCTTGGCATTGAAGACCTGTGACCTTTGCAGAAAAAGCAGCCTGGGTCTCCAACCTGCTGTGCTTTTTAAAGATTAAGTGCACTGCCAGTCTGATTCTGGTCTGGAACTAGAGAGATCCTGTCGACCTGGGTTTTGCTTGTGTTTCTTCCATTCATTGTACCATATCCTCTGATGCACTCTGAAAGGTTGACCTATATTTCCCTTCCCACTTAGGTGGGAGACATTCCAAACCAGGCCCTGTCTGCCGTAACCCAACGTTGCTTGGCATCTGACTTCAACAGCACAATTCTAACTGGCAGGTGGTGTATGTGGGATTCTCCATTACATCACCGGAGATCCCTTACCTCCCCCCTTGTACTTCCCTCCTCCTGTCACATTTTGCTGTCAGACTCTTCACATCTCCCCAGGGAAAGAGCCACAGTTGTGAACTGCTCTGGCATGATGCCTTGATGACACTGTCTGGGCTATGCAGCTGCTAGATTTTTTACTAGTCAAATTCTGTGCATTGCACAAATAACAGCAGGTGCTGATTTGGTTTTGGCAGCAGAGCAGGAATGTTTGGTTGGCAAATGAGAGAAAGCTGGTGAACCAGAAAGTCCAAGGTAATAAAGCAGTTAATATTAGAGGCTGCAACAAAAATCAGGAGATCTCATCAGACCTGCCTTAAGATAGACCCTGAAATGCAGAGGGAGATGTTCTGTTGGTCAGACAACGTTCTTATTATTTATAACACACGTGGCCCAATCAAAGGCTTCATATTCTCCAATATTTACAGGAAAAAATGCTGTATTTTTCCATGCCTTCTCATAAATATGAGGTATTGATTTGTTTATTTGAAGTTTTATCCAGATTTCTCTAAATTGACATTCAAGGTGGCTCAGTGAAAGATTTAAAAACATTGTGATAAAAACACAAAAGATTGTTGTCAAATGTATCTTTCATTAAAGCCATAAAACACATACAAAATTGTGCAAAAATGAAGCCACAACATCCCTTCATAGGGGCCCAGCTGTTTCTCTGTGTTTCACGTGCCCAGGGCATATCTTATGTCCCCTGAAGTAGCTTATGACCCTCAGGTACTGTAGGAGACACTGATCCGTATACAGTAATTATCAGTGTGGTGCAAAAGTTAACTACAGTAAAACCTCGAATAACGTTAAAACCTGGTTCCACAAGTCTTGGTGTTATACGATTTTTAGTGTTATCCGATGCATGTTAAAATCCTATGGGATCTATAGAGATACATTGTAACCACACAGGCTTTAGCGGTTGTTATCCGATGCATCCCATAGGATCTTAATGTTATCCGATGCAATTCTTCCCCCCAGATTGCTTAATGTTATGCGATTTTAGTGTTATTCGATACTAATGTTATCTGAGGTATTACTGTACTGTATCAGTCCTGTTTGCTTCTGTAGATAGAATGTGGAAGGCATGGTCTTCCTCTTTACACCAGGGTACACAGAAAGCCTCCTTGAAGATTGTGGTATTCTTGGACCACAATCAGGCATACCCTAGTAACAGCCACCTTGTGTTGCCAGCTAATCTTTCTCACACTAGGTCAGGAGAAGGGAATTGCAGAATGAATTCGCCAAAAGGTGTCTTCATTTTGACAGTTTCACGTCTGACCTAGACACGGAAGAAGAAGCAAAACATCTTAGTCTCTAAAGCTCAGTCTCAACAAGTAGCTATTGTTTACCTATGAAATGTACAACATCTCTTTGGTACTTGTATCAAAATGTAGTGGTTCCAGAAAGAGGATGAAGATACATCAGAGAAAAGCTTGTGAGAGATTTCCTTTGAAACAGATGGTTAAAACTAGGCACAATTTTGTTTATGATAAATAGGCCAAACTGAAAGCTCTGTGCTTTAAGCTAAAATGATCAGATGTGAATTATGCAGTGATGTAGAAATAAGTAACTTCCAGATATGACATTTGTAGCCTTTTAAGCTCCCTGTCGAGCAAGCCCTTAATGGGATTTTTCCCACCATCCAAATGATGTTTCTCTTACCTCAATAGGTACAGACACAAACAATATTTTTGGCACAAATTCCTACATTGATTCATTTTGAGATGTTTATCTACTTCTTTCCCCAGCTGGGAGCTTGCATTTTTTTTAAAAAAGTGATTTGAGCTCTTGCATGCAAGAACAAAGAAGGGTATTGGTTTTGTACTATGTCATTTCCTCAGAAGAGAAACAGATAAGAGAAGATGAATGAGAATGACAACAGAAAATGTGGAGGGAGAAAGGAGTAAAGAAAGACATTGGTAGCAATGAGGATAGCTCTTTCATTAGTTGCATTAAGGCTCTAGGTCAGTGGTTCCCAATGTGAGGCCCATGCCACACAGGGGAACTTCAATTCTCATAAGCCCAAATCAGTATGTTGGCTGATCAGTGTTTTGGGGAATTGACTTAGGTTTCTGGGAATTGAAGTCCAAAAACCAAAGGTTGGCAACCACTACTGTAAATGGAAGGAAGGTAAAGTAAAAAAGAAAGGCAGGCTGATAATTTGGGTGGACCATCAAGAAATGAGCCATGACCTGTATGACATGAAAAGAAGTGGCAAACAGAGGTACAAATGCCCCATCTGGAAGATCTGTTAGACGTGTGGTAGGTCAGAATGTATGAGATTCTTTCTTCTGCTTTTAGACTATGTTTCTTCCTTAAAATTGTTCTTACACGGTGGTGACTGTATCTCAGGAAATGAACCAGTTGAAGTATCATGAAAAATATGCACACACAAGCAAACAACCCAGAACAAACTTCCTCTGAGGAATTAATTCTTTTTCCTGCCTTTCCAGATGGAGCAGATTCAGAGCCAAGACAGCAAATAACCTGAAAGGAAACATTAGGGAGAGTGGAGATAAATGGGAAATGTTATTTCTTTTATGTAGAAGGTCTTGATTGTTAAGGAACTCCTGATCAACCGCTAATAGTCTGAGAAGGAAGTATAACAAGGGTGACTGAGGTTACATCACTGGAAAGGCTTAGCCATGTAAATTAGCTTACTGCTGGAGAGCCTGCCTCCCAACTCTAGAATAACAGCTTGGCCGGCAGCACAGGATCCTGTGTGAGAGGGGAGGGTGTTTGGGCGAGCCAACATCTGGTGAGAAAGAGGATTTGAACTCCCAAGAGTTTGAATTGTTGCATCGAAGAAGAAGCAGCAGCACGGTGGCTGCCTAGCCTGAGGTCTGGGTGAGTGTTTTCATGCTCTTCAAACCGAGGGCAGCTGGTGATGAGGCTGCAGTACAGGAGGATTGATACGAAGAAGCTACAGGAGAGGGTGCTATCCTGCCAGGAAGCTTTTGTGGGACAAAAAGTTGGTGGCTTAAATTGGGGCCTAGAGCAGCTTAGTGGAGGGACTTTGGAGCTCTGGTCATGGGTTGGCATGGCTCCCATGGAAGCTTTTGTGCAAAGAAAATGGAAGGTTTCTAAGGGTGGTGCAGCTGTGACTTGGCAGAGAAATCTACTGTTGGAGACAGGTAACAAACCTGTTGCAACAGACTATTGGAGCTATTATGCTTATGTGTTACCTTTCAGTGCATCGGTCAGTATATCCTATGGGAATCTTCCAAGACTTTGTCGCCATTGCTGTTATTGAAGTTGCAGTTGTGGTTGCTATTAAATTCCCACCCAAATATAGTGATCCTATGGATGAGTTACTTCCAAAATATCTTATCATTAACAGCATTCTTCAGCTTTTGCAAACTCAAGGCTGTGGCTTCCTTTATTGAGTCACACCATCTCAAGTTTGGTCTTCGTTTCCTGCTGCTGTCAGCTTTTCTTAGCATTAACTTTCCAAGTACTGTACTGTAATTCTTGTCTTCTCATGAAGTGCCCAAAGTATCATAGCCTCAGTTTAATTATTTTACCTCCAGAGAGAGTTTAGGCTTCAATTGATGTAGAGCCTGCTTGTTCATCTTTCTGGTGGTCCAGTCATGTCCATAAAGCTTTCCTTTAATACAATATTTTGGCTGAATCAATATATTTTTTCTGTTGCTTTTCACTGTACACTTTTATAGCTACATGTAGTAATTGAGAATCCAGAAGTGTGGATCTTGATCTTGGTCTCCAGTGTCATATCCTGACACTTCAGGATCTTTTCTATTTCCTTAATGGTAACCCTTCCAAATGCCTCCTTAATTCCCTACTAGCAACCATGGAACATGTCAGTACTGACAAACCTCTGTTCACTTTTCATTTTAGGACTCTTGGCAAAAGGTCCTATTATTTTATCTTTGTGATGTAACCACAACAAGCTCTTTTGCTTCTGTTTACTCCAGTTTTGTGACTGAGTCTAGAAGAGGACCCCAACACCTCAATCTCTTTTTAAGGCACAGTGTCTGTTGCATTCCTATTTGCTGTAGTGTATTTGTTTCTTACAAAAAACAAAACAGTTTCCTGGTACAAAAAGAAGACTACTTCCACTTCCCATTTCTGTTTCCAAAAGGTATTGCAAACAGCTGTGTTGGCTTTGCACAGCCTTTACCTTTCTTCAATTTAATCTGAAAGTGATAGTAGGAAATATCATTTACATATCTTTAACACATATTTTCCAGTTCCCAGTACTCAGTTATTTAGGGGTGTTTTCTTTTGACCCCATCCCATTTCAGACCATGGAAAGATAACTGTTTAAAGTAACTTGCTTCCACTCATCATAGCATTTGAAAGGTTATTATTCTTTACATTGTTGAAAAAGCAAATTTTTTTAATTGCTTGTGACTTTGCATTACTTCCAATTACTTTGTGTATGTGTGTGTGTGGAAGTCTTAGGGTGGAGACAATTTGGAAAATCCCTTTACAGTATCTTAATATAACCTTTGAAATAACTTTTGAAAGTAACTAGGAAATTCTATTCATTATATCAGTAAAGTAATCTTTTTCCTGTTTTGCTTGAAATATAAATGTGTTACACTCTCATTACTTAAAATGTAGGTACTACAGGAAGCTATATTAATTCCAATTGTTAATTTTAACAAGTGATGTTTCCATGCTCTTTTGCTTTTAGATTAAATTAGTAGTTGTATAAGTAGTTTAATAAGGTACATAAGATTCTTCGGAAAAGCAGTAGCTAATTCAGAAATAAGTAAAGGTTGTGTAAATGTATGCACAGGACTGGCTCCAGGGTTGGAATAACTATTGGAAAGGACTGTCATGTGACCATACCATGTTAGCAGGTCTCTTAATTACATTGGAGGATAACATATGATCTTTTATTTATTTCCAGCTAAGCATGGGCTATTTGACAGAGCTTGCAAGCCAAGGTGAAAGCAGAAGCAGGTGGTGGATGAAGGATGAATGGAAGTGACTGTGATGTCCATGTGATGAGCATTGGTTAATGCTGTAATAATTTCTCATAATAGCCCACGGTCCTATAGCGTTTCTCCATGACACTGGGGGTAATCATAATAGTGGCCAATTAACACTTATCAGAATGCCGGAAGGGGAGACTGTGCAAGGGAGAAGAGGAGGCTGTTCTTTGTGATTGCCAGAAGGATCCAGCCTGCTGATTATCAGCACAGCTGTCTCTCTCTGTGTGTGTGTGTGTGTGTGTGTGTGTGTGTGTGTGTGTGTGAGAGAGAGAGAGAGAGAGAGAGAGAGATGTGCCATCAATTTGTTTCAGTTTATGGTGATTCTAACAGCATTTACAGTGTATCTGAGATATTCAAACTGTCAACTATTTGGACTGAATATGTTGAAACTTTGGTAGGGGGTAGTAGCTGAAGATAGCTGGGATAAAATATTCGATGGAGAGAAAAATATTTAGAGAGGTGACATTCATAACACATTCTTCCTTTACATCATTCCAAAGTTGTGAAGTAAAGGGGAACCACTACAAACATTTGCCATTCCTAATTTTAACCTTTTGGACAATTATTTCCTTCTTCCAGCTTGTAAACTGTCACACTAGTATTATATTAATTCTTAGTTCCTGGGAGGTGGTCATTTGAAAATAGTTAAAATAATGTTGGTTAAATGTAGGTGGGGCTAAACCAGGGGTTCCCAACCTTTTCATCCTGGGGGCCGGGTCACACTCTGTCAGCTTTGAGGGCCAGACAGCCATTTTGCCCTGCCTGCACAATGAGGGGTGGGGTGGCCATTTTGTCCCAACAGCTTCAAAGGAGTGGTCATTTTGTTTCTCAAGTGCCCCTGGAGAGACGGGGGACCACATTAAATCGCACCGTGGGCCACATCCAGCCCACAGACCTTAGGTTGGGAAACCTCTGGGTTAAATGCTTGGCATATCTGATCTATCTTTGGGATAGATTGGCTTGGATGCAGATGCTTCAGTCTTAATTTCTTGTGCATTTTTCTCTCTTCCCAGCTTGGTCCATGCCAATTGAGTTTTCCTGATGATGAATGGAACAGCCAATGTAAACGCAGCTGGACGTAGCCATTATGGCTCCTCTATTCCTGTTCCCAGAGCTGCATCTCACAGCAAGATACACACACTGGCAGCATCTCCTAAGCTGCCTCCGAGGCAGAACACTGTGGCAGCTGTCCCTTCACAGAGGGCATCCTCACCCAGGACAGGGAAGGGGTTGGCTGGCTCAAATAGTGGAACTCCCAAAGGACCCAAGCAGAAAACCACTCTCAAGACTCCAGCATCTACAAACCCTGGGCAGGAGGGTTCTGAGAGTCATGTGGAGGCAGAAAGAGCAGACTCCAGTCTCAGCCAGAGCATTGTGTCTGGATGCAGTAGCCCTCGAGGGATGCGTAAACCCAATTCTGGAGCTACCAGCTCAGCTAAGAAAGCGGTTGTACAGGCAACAGAAAGAGTAAAACAAGTGGAAGATAATACCAGCCTTGGCATCAAGAAGGGTCTTGGAAAGCCCACTCCAGTTTCTGAACCTGGAAGACCCTCTCACCTCCCAGGGAAGAGCCCTTCATATCTTGGCCTGTATAGTGAGACTTTGTTGCCCAGGTCTTCAGAGGGACCAACTACCAAGAGGCCTCAGAGCTGTCCAGTGAAAGGCCAGTGGGTTTCTGAGGCCACCTGGAAAGGAAGTGGAACATCCAGGCCAGAAGAGAAACCTCAAGTGATCTCACTGGACACAAGCAGCCTTAATAAGGGCCCTGCATTACACACTGGTCCAGTCAGTTTTTCTTCTGTGCCACAACATAACCATCCTATCATGGCCACTGTTGCTCCCTTCCATTACCGGTAAGTATAAGATGATACTGTCAGAGCCCGGCACCAGCAGAGCTCTGTAGCTGGTTAGAGATACAATGGGGGAAGGGGAGCTTCTCCTTATTTCAGATTTCAGAAGGAGCAGAGCAGAGTCTTTGTTGCAAGTCCAGAGGTCAGGATCCAGTGGAGTTGTACTAGAGGTGCAGGGGTCATCCAAGAGGATGGTCAAGGTCACAGTCCAATGTTCAGAATCAAGGTCAGGAAGCCAGGAGAACAGTGTTGGGTTCATCAAACTAATGAATTGGCCCAACAAGGGCCTGTCGGCACACCTCTCCTTTAAGGGGAGTCA
The DNA here is from genome assembly GCA_030440675.1 of Furcifer pardalis. NCBI lineage: Eukaryota > Metazoa > Chordata > Lepidosauria > Squamata > Chamaeleonidae > Furcifer > Furcifer pardalis. Next base: position 233,136,138 of record CP126891.1, on the reverse strand, counting down.
GACCTCACAGCTGAGGGTCTGTTTAGGAGGCATGCCTGGGCCCTCCTCCTTCCCAGCTGCACCTGATGCCTCAATGAAACCCAGTAATGAGCAGGCATGCCAGCCTGCTCCTGAGTAGCCTGCCTGCTGGCACCTGGCCTAGCTGTCAAACTCTGATCCTCTGGCCCGGCTTGGCCCTGCTGGACAGGCTCTGGAGTAACAGCTGGCTGTGAAGCCGGTGCTATGTCCATGTCCTCCAATTCGGCCTCCTGATCTGAGCTGGCCGTGGCCTGGGAGACTGGCAACAGGTCCTCCTCAGGCTCAGAGTCCAAGCCGGAGCTGGCAGCTGGCAGCTGGCAGCTGGCAGCTGGGATGGCTGAAAGTCCTCCTCCTCCTCCTCACACCCAGGACCTCAGGTCACAACAGATACAGACTTTGAGATTGGGTATAAAGACTGAAAGATCTGGGGATGTTTAGCTTTCAGGAATGAAGACTGAGGTTTCATACAGGGGAAGGGCAGGATCTGTTTTCGTCATTCCCAAGTGAAGGATGTGTAATAATGGTGTCAAGTTATAGGAGGCCAGATTTCTCCTGAATATAAGGAAAATGTCTTAACTGTTAGGGCAATACTACTATGGAACCAAATATCTCTTGAGGTTGTGAGCTCTCTAACACTGGAGGCATTCAAGAGAAAGCAAGAAGCACCTGTCAGGTATACTTCAGCTCAGATTACTGTATTGCACAGTGGGTTGGACATGATGGTTTTATAGGCCCCTTCCAACTTCATTATTATTTTATTCCCTTTTCCTCACGCAGGAAGGATAGTTTAACTGTAAGTGGTTGGTGGAGCAGGGATTCCCTTTATTGGAAGTTCCAGAGTTAGTCTTAGAAGAGAGTTTATGAAAGTAGGGGCAGGCCTTATCCATAACTCTCCACTGGCTGAATGGGGCATTTCCATGGATTGGATTAGACTTGTCCTGTAAGCCAAAGTTTCCAGTTTCCTGTCATAGGCAAACAATACTGGGTCTACCTCTCTGGGTCACCACAGGAAGCAATGAGAATTCATGCTCCATACAGTTTAATTCAACTAAAATATTCAGCATGGCTGTTAGATCACGTGATTGTCACTTTGGACTTGCCTCCTAGAAGGAGCTGTTTGATGGTCCTATACACTAGCTAGACAAGGGATTGAACTGTAAGGAATCTTCTATGCATTTTGTCCAGGTAAACTCTACAGGCAGAACAGATATGGAGAGCAACACTGACATAATGTGCTTTCTTTGCTACCAGGCGACAGGGCGAGAAAGAAAGGAACAGCCTTCCTGAAGAGGAGCAACATTCATATGAGATGCAACATTCTAGCACTGCAGAAGGACCAGAAATCAGATTGAGAGCCATGGGTAAGTAGACACACTCTTCCTTAGAGGTAACCAATGAATGAGAGTACATGATCCATGTTTACTTGCAGAGGGAGGTGGATCTCCTTTTCTGTGCTGCATATGTGCCTGTGATTAGATAACATAATAGCAGCTGACTTGTGGGCAAAGAGATAAAATCCCACACTTTCTCTACCAGTCATTAGTGTAAGAATGCTCTGGTAGTCTTGCCCAGTTTAAAATGTGAGAACACAAATTAAATTTGGATAAATATGCCACACTTTTATCTTGTAGAGGAGGACAAAATGTAGACTGCATCCTTAATTCTTTTAATAACTAAGATCCCCCCAATAATTTTAACAAAAAATATGAGGTGGGTAGAGGCTCAGATTATTTTTCTTTTGGGAGCCTTCTTTTTATGTAGCTACATTTAAAAAAAGGGTAGAGCAAGCCATGTATTTTGGGTGCAGCAACCCACAATCTGGCATTTAGTTCTAGATTGTCAAAAGAATGGAGTCTGAGGCTACAATCTGAAAATACAGTAAATACAATTTCTCATGAGTAAGAGCAAGTAAATTGAACTGACTTCTGAATAGACTTATATAGAACTGTATGGTAAATTATGCAGTACTGTATCTGGATCTTTGCTGGTTGACAGGATATAATGCTCAGCACTTTGAAGGAAAAGAAAAACACCAGACAGACTATGTAGGAACAGGTTCTGAAAGTACAATAGGAATTGTAGGAAAGAATATGAATTTTAATACTGATAATATTTCTACCCCATCCTCACCACTACTAAGTAGTGCTCAAGAGAGTTTACAATCATAGGCTGAAGACCAAAGCTTAAATACACATGACATGCAGTCTCTCCCCCTTAAAAACAAACAAACAAACAAATCTAGAGTAGATGTAGGATGTTGCAGTCTACAAGAAGGATAGATGCAAGGAGGGACTGATTATTCCCTGTCTCCAGTTTTTTTGTTGTTCAAAATTTGCTATCTGTGGAGGGGTGGAAAGAAAGAACAGTATCTCTGTCCTTTTGCTAGGCAAATAAATCCATCTGGTGGAAGAGATAGTTCTAAATGAAAAGCATTAAGAAGAAAATTATTAAAGCACTCCCTTCTCTGTTCCTCAGTTTTCTATATACCGTATATAGTCGAGTATAAGTCAAGTTTTTTAGCCCCCAAAATGAGATCCAAAAAATAGGACTTGATTTATACTCAGGTCAATGTAGACACTCAAAAACATACCCACACAAATGTCTAAATTAATTAATTTTACTGTGTTTTCATGTATTTTAATTATTAAAACTCACTAGCAGCTGCTGCATTTTCCACCCTCGATTTATACTTGGGTCAATCTATTTTCCTGGTTTCTCAGGTCAAAATTAGGTACCTCAACTTATATTTGGGACAACTTATATTTGAGTATATATGGTTCCCTCTTATAATTTCTGGTTTATTAAAAAAAAAATCAAGGGATGCAACTTTTTATCATATATCATTTCACTTAAGATGGACAACAAGATGTGACAGATAATAATCATTCTGGAGGAAAACTCTGATTAGGGTTAATATTAATATTAAATCCAATTTAATGTATTTCTGGCATGAGAGTGAGAGTGTTGTAAAAAAAAAAACCAGGAGAGGTTCTGCAACATTTTTGGAAAATGATGGCAATGGGAAATGATCTTTGTTGATACAGTAGAAAATTGCATAATCTCAAACTCACTGGGTCAATCACTATGCTGATATAAATGAGAGTGTCTTAGTGCTTGTTTTCGTGCTGATACAATCAAACCACAAAGTATGCACAACTGTTTGTGGGTACTAGAGCAACATGATAACAACATTAAAATACAGCAGTTAGTCGTTGAGGTGACACAAAGTTTTTTGTCTTTTTGGTTTGTTTACTCTCTGATATGATAGCAATGTTTATCCATTTTCATATTTTAACCTCTTCAAATAATATTATTAACAGAAAGAATGCCTCATGAGCAGGAGATGTCAGTTATTATGTATACAAGCAAAATGGGTATCCTATAATTTTGGTTCTAAACTCTCTTAGCTGGGAGTTCCAGGACATGGGAGGGATAAACAGGAAGGCTATCTAAGGACCCTAAGGATAAAGTCCTCTCCTTGCCAAGAACATGGTATTTTAGATAGCTTGTCTGAGGTTGATCATGTTTTCTGCCATAAACAGTTCTCTGAGAGAAAGAGAGGAAGAAATTGATAATCAGTACTATTTTGCAGCTTTTAAAGATAGCTCTATTATAGTCATGCCTTTTGCTAATTGGGATGGCTACAGCAAAAGCTGCAAGCAAGAGCTGATTAACAAAATGCAAACACAGTTTCCCAAATACACATCCACATATGGATTTTTTTTCATGTTTCCATGGGTTTTTTTCTCCTGGAGGGAGATGATGGAAATCTGGAAATAATGTCATCTTCTTTATGGTTTTGGGGGACTATGGTGGCTCAGTGGTTAAGACACTGAACTTGATGACTGGAAGGTCCGCAGGTCAGCAGTTCAAGACCCGAGTACTGCACGATGGAGTGAGCTCCCATCTCTGTCCCAGCTCCTGCCAACATAGCAGTTAGAATGCAAGAAATTGCAAGTAGATAAATGGGTACCACTTCGGTGGGAAAGTAAACAGCATTCCATGCACTCCCATGCCGAGTCATGTCTGCTGCAAGTCCATGGAATATCTACAGATGCAGACAGTGTTGGCTCATTGGCTATAAACAGAGATGAACCTTAGAATTGGATACAACTAGCTTTCTGAGCAAGGGTAATCTTTACCTTTACCCTCTGTGATTTATTCTGGGCTCCTAATGACCTCATTTCAGTCTTTCCTTTGCATGTAAACATATACTAATCAGCTAGACTTTCCCTTACACAAGGAATGTTCCCAACCCCCAATTGTCCATCCAGATCTAATTAAGCAACAGAATGGAAGGTTATGGATAAAAGAGACATATGGAGAAAAAAAATGAGGAAAGTGGAAACTAATCTATTACATTTCAAACTCAAATGTGTTACTTTTTGTTGGGAGTTTTAGTTTTCTGTACACTATTGCTTTCTGTCTTGACATGCACAGCCTTCCTTGTCAACATGAAAGAGAATTCTAGAGGCAGCCTTCACTGTAATGCTGCTGTAATGCTCTATATTGATGGAACTGATTGATCAAGGATTATTTCTACCACCCCACTTTAGCACTGAGCATGTCCAACTATATATAGCTAAACAAGTTCTGGAAGCCTTGGCTGTGTTTTGTGTCTGTGGATCTAATTTTCAACATCCCTGTGTCCCCATATATTAGGCCTTGGTGAAAATCCAGTTGAGTCATCCAGTTTGTTTGCTTGTAACAACCAATTGTATTAGGATATTCTGATTGGTTCACATTCTTTGGTTACATTTGGATGCCATTGTGAATTATGTCTTAACAAACCAGAATGTGAATGAGTAATGAATGTACTGTGGGTCACTGACTAGTTGTTCTCACTTGTGTGCTTAAATAATACCCCTTGTGTGCTGTTAACTCCCGCATGCATTTCAGTGGCCTTCTTTATTTAGTTCTACTTCTATTAAACCAAGGGTTGGCAACTTCAACCTACTTTTCTATCCCGAGGACCTCCCAACAACTTCATCACCCCCAGAAAATAAGGGAAATTACCAAAAAGAAAATGTAAAATGAAATGTTGTTGGAAGTACACTTCTGATTTCATTTTGATAGAGAGTGGAGGGAAATCTTGAGAGATGGAGGGATCCTGCTCTCCATTTTATTCCAAAAGTATTGTTCCTTATGGCTTCAAGGACCAGAAAAAAATACTCCTTCTCCCATCTGTTTATTGGCAGAGGGACATCCAGGGACAGCAATAACAACCTTGAGTTACACTTTGCCCAATGCTGCTTAACCAGAGGCTCTGTCTTGATGCTTCTTAGAGCTGCTGTAATATATAGGCCATGTTAAATCACTCCACATGTCCCCATTGTGTGGTCTTTTGTTGCTCAACTCTTGTATATCTTTCAACAATATGTGGGGCCATTAGGCATTGGTGGGCTAAGAGCTAAGGCAAGCTACTTGTGCATCAACCCAGACAACATGTGTACATGATTGTATACACAGGGTTTTGTTGGTCTGGCATGTTTTACAGAACCAGGGCAAGGTAACTGTGATTATTTAGGAAATTGAGTGGCTAGGCTAGTGTTCGGTTTGGTGACCTTATTTAAGTGTTATATATAAGTTTTTATATAAATAGTTTCTGACTGAGGTAGATAGTATTTCTAGAACAGTTGCTTTGTGCTCTGACTAGCCTTTCTTTTTTTAAAGTACGTACTTGGAAATGTAGCTGTTTCAAGGACTAACATTCCAGAATCTCTTAGGCAGGCTGGCCAGTAATAGCTGGGGGATGATGGGGTTTGTGTTCTAAAAGGTATATTTCCCAAGCTTGGATGCAAGCAGCCATTGGATTGTTTAAGAAAGAAATCTAGGAGGTCACATTGATATGTCCCAGTTTTAACCAGTTTGATTACATTTTTGGCATGAACATGATTTCTGAAAAGTCTGAGTGTGGATGCTAGTGGGTCTGCAGAGGTAAGAAAACTCACCGTAATTGCCATGACCTCTAGCCATGTTAGTTACAGATTCTGGAAACTATCGTCTAATAAAGTAAATTTTCTGAGCTCTGATGTTTGTAACTATAGGTAAAACAAGAGTGGCTGCCTTTTCTAGGATTTGGACTAGGGAGGATTGGGGATCATTCCCTGATGATGCTTCCTTCACATGCAAATATCTTTTCTCAGTTCATCCACTCTAGAGATGAACAGTTATAGCTAGTCACTACTGCTTGCTTGTGACAAAGTGGCACCCATTAGGGCGTAGAATGTAAATCCTCTCCAGGCCTTGGAAAAGAAAAGAGAACACTGTGTGTGGTAACAGGATTATAGGCTCATTCAGCAGCTTTGTGAGGGGAAGAAAGCCCCAGGGGGGGAAGGAATTGGGGAAGAGACATTGATTCAGTCAGATTAGCTCAAAGTATGAATGAATGCAGAGCTTGGTAAACATTATATTTCAAGAATATGATGCAAACAGCATGGTCATTTTATTTGTTTGTTGGTACTGTCTGCAGACACAGACAGCACTGGCTCTTTGGCTAAAAACAGAGAAGTGCACTGAACCCTAGAGTTGGATGTGACTGGCTTTTGAGCAAGAGCGACCTTTACCTTTATTGATAACTTTGAGTGGGTGTTTTGGAGCACTGGGATCCTGCTCTTGTTGAACTGGCAAAAATGTCTCCCTTACCTCTGAGAGGTGGCAAGGATCTGTGTTAAAATTTATGGATACTTTGGATATAGAAGACTGATGGATTTGGGGTGTCGGAGATCCATATGGAACTCACAGGCCACACTTTGCCCAACAACAGCTTTAAAGGGCATTTCCTTATTGCTTTCAAAGTCTGGGCATGTTGGCTATGCTAAAAGGGTGCTGGACAGGTAGTGATGAGAGCATATAACCCTAACAAAATATATACGTTCTCACTCACCTTTTAATTTTAACTCCCCTCTGGGGATTCAAACCAACAACCTCCTGCTTACAAGGCAAAACTACAACCTATAAGCCATGGCAGCCCCACTGTCAATGGAGCTGCTTTTGTAATCTTATCTTTGGCAGCACAGAAGGAGGAAGGCAGACAGAGGAACACAGAGCCCTGCTCATTTTCTCAATTGTTCCTGCCATTCAGGGCATCACAGTTCGGCTCAGTTCTTTGGGTTGGCACCCAAAGGTGTGTGTGTGTGTGTGTGTGTGTGTGTGTGTGTGTGTGTGTGTGTGTGTGTGTGTGTGTGTGTGTGTGTGTGTGTGTGTGTGTGTGTGTGTGTGTGTGTGTGTGTGCGCGCGCGCGCGCGCGCGCGCGCGCGCGCGCGCGCGCACCATAGTACTAGGAGCCTGGGTGTGTATGCCCTGGGCTGAGTCCCAGTAGCCCAATGGGCCAGCCCACCACTGTAGTAACACCTTTTCAAAGGTGTTGGAGTATATGTGGCAACAATGGCTTTGGAATAGATCAAGTCATAGAACAAATGTAGTGAGACAAAACTTACACAGAACAGGCCTTTCACCTACACATAGTGACCCTGTTTCCTTAGCAGTAGATCTAATGACAGCAGAAGGTGTAATTGCATGGAAGTATGCTTAATGCTGAAAACCTGAAGCTACAACTGGGTTTTACTAACTATTTTTGTCATAATGTACAGTTGGAGAGCCAAACTGCAGAGAGGATTTACTATTGGAGGCTACATTTATTTTACTTTTAACACATAATCTAAATTAGCTGGTTAATATAGCCTAAATGCAATTTTTAGCCCCAACAGTTATAAACCCATTTGGGGGTTTGTAACAGTCAGGACTAACTGAATCTGTAGAACTTACACTAATGTTGAATTATCAAGTTCCCATTTATTCAGTTGATCTACTGCAGTTGAAGGACTAGATTTTTAGTGTAATCAGCTATTTAAAACTGACTGCTGTATTTACTAACTGAAAGGGGAGAGGTTTTTTTTAACTCTCTCAGTATGCAAAGAGTAAGAACAGTTATGAAATGATCATGAGTCAACCTGCAAGTTATTCTCAAAAAAAGGAATACCTTTTCTCATATGAAAATGATTTTTGTGTAGGAAATGTGCAATGATAATACAGTAATACCTCGGATAACGTTTATCTCAGACAACGCTAAAAATCTCATAACGTTAAGTAATCTGGGGAGGAGAATTGGATCGAATAACGTTAAGGTCCTATGGGATGGATCGGATAACAACTGCTAAAGCCAGTGCGGTTACAATGTATCTCTATGGAGCTTTAACATCCGATCCATCCCATAGGATTTTAACATGCATCGGATAACACTAAAAATCGGATAACACCAAGACTTGTGGAACCAAGTCTTAGCTTTATCCAAGGTATTACTGTAATAATATTTGAGGAGCAGAGCACACTGTAGCATTAGGTAGAGTAAAGTAGCTTTCCTGGCCAGCAGACTTCAGGTTCTCATTAGAAGGGAGGAAAATATTGGTTTACTGGCTGGTTCTTATTGCAAGGAGAAGCAAATTATTAGCTCTCTCTTTGGAGTTGTGTTTTAACTGCCAGAGAGCAGAGGAAGTGATCATGTGCCAAAATAATGCAACTGCATTTAGGCATTATGTGCCTTGACATATGTGTGTGTGTGTGTGTGGGTGCGTGCGTGCCATTTGCTGTTCCATCTCTGGCAGCAAAATATCCTGGGTAATCCTTGATGAAGGACTCCACCCTTAATCATCACAACAAGCTTGGAAAAATTATCCTTTAGGCTGCAACTCGTAGAAGCCATCAGTTAGCATTCCCACAAGTAGGCTGGTAGATTCTTGGCTATATCGTTTAAAACGGTAACTTTTATAAACTCTGCATCTTAAAAGTAGAAAAGATGGGAAAGAAGGCTTCTGTTGCATCTAGTGCTTGGGAAGGAAATGCTAAGGGAGAGGAAAATCCATTTATTTTTCTAAATGGGACCTGGTGTGTGATCAAGCCTAGAGCTACCATTTGGAGAACCTATAAAATGGGGACATAGAGGGGAAGTGTAGCACCCGCCTGCCTTGCAATTCCTTTTCCATTAACACTGCCACATTGAATAGGAAGGTGTTGTATTTAGAGGCAAGGAAGCAGATGGATTTTCAGCCATGTGTCCAGAGCTGCTTGAAACTTGACTGCATTGACAGATGGGAGGCTGCAGAATCTGCTTTTCACTGCCTAAAATGGCAGGTCATGTCATGACCAATGCAACAGAGAACAGGGGCTTGGGGAGGGGGGAGGGAGAGGAGGACAAAATCATTATTGGAGACATTGGAGATGGGTGGGGGAAGGCTGAAATATCTCTAATAGCATGAAATGCACTAGAGGTGAAAGTGAGGGCGGATGGTGGCTTCCACCACTGATTGTTTAGTGGCACTCACCAACCACCTTCTAGGTCCTCTGTGCTCTTACTGATGGCCTGGGGACAGGGGTAGCCTTTTGAGAGCAAAGGGGAAGGATAAATGGAGATCAAGAGAGTTTTACATTGTTTGCTGGCCATTTCCCCCGAAAGTAATGGAGCTGTGTCTTGTGAGCCCTCTCCGTTTGTTTTCTCCTGCTTTTTATACACAAGTCCTCAGGGCGGGAAGAGCTGGATAACTAATGTTTCTAATACTGGGTTGAGTGGTTTATTGTTTTTAGGCCTTTAGGGTTATGGAACATTGCATTTTTTATTCTAAATCTACCTTGAAAATATATATATATATATATATATATATATATATATATATATATATATATATATATATATATATATATATATATATATATATATATATATATATATATAAACCTGCCATTTTCTCTGCTTAAACCAGGGGTGCCCAAACTACACCCCGTGGGCAAGATCTGCCCCTGATGCCAATTGATCCAGCCCACACCACCCTTGTCGCTCCTGGAAGCGGAAGTAAAATGTGTGAAAGCGACAAGGGTAGCATGGGTTGGATGAATTGCTTGTGACCCCTGGATTAGATAAAGGAAGGAGGGAGAAAAGGGCTACAGGAGTATTTATCCACTACATAGAATACTTCGATGCTTCTCTAACTACTGGGGCAATGTCCAGTGGAAACCAGGGATTTATAGATAGAGAATGTACTCACAATTCACTGATAGAGATCCTAAGGACCCTCTCCTGAACTACAGTAAAGTCTTCCTTGCTCAAAAGCCAGACATGTCTGACTCTAGGGGGTGGTGCTCATCTCTGCTTGCAATGAACTGCTAGGTTGGCAGGAGTTGAGACAGAGATGATGGGCACTCACTCTGTCAAGCAGCACTCGGGTCTCAAAGTGCTGACCTGCCAACCTTCTGGTCATCAATGTCAGTATCTTAACCATTAAGCCACTGCAGCCCTTGATCTACAGTAGAGACTTCTAAATACAACACCAAATTACACACCCCACGATTCTGTAGGATGGAGCTGTCACAATTATGGTTGATATTAAGATGCTCTAATGGTGTCTTGTAGATATGCTTTAAGTGTAGAAAATGGGGGTTATGGAAGAAAGAACCCAGTGAAAAGGAATGATATAGGGTGTGAAAAAAGGTAAAGTTTTGCATTACTGGTGGGAATGAAATGGAGGGAGGCAAGAATGTTGCATAGCTAGAAATGCCAAGGGGCAAACCTGGCATTATCCAAGAGCATCCCAGGGCAGCTGTCAAGGCCCACTGTTGGTCATGCCCAGTTCCCTGTGTATGTGCTCTGATGAGCATCCCCTGACTGCCAGGATAGTTCCCCACTTTTGTCATGTAATCACTAAGGTGGCTGTACAGAATTCTTTGGAGAGTGCTGCTGCCCTCACCTGTTGATTTATATAACTGGAAATAAATAAGAGGCTTCCTGTTTTCATGCTGCTCCTTGTGGCACTGAAGCAGGAGTGACCACTTGAGGCCGCAAAGGTGGGAGGAAGCTTCAGTCTTTTTTCCTTTCCTCCGTCCTGAAACAGCCTCCTGCCCTGTCCCAGCAATCTTGAACAGAATCCTTGGACCTTTCAGCAGGGGCTCAAGCCTCCCTTTCCCACGACTGGACTGGGGTACTGAATCCTCCCTTAACATGGTGAAGCAAAATTGTACCAAATCTTCTGTAGAATTAAAAAGGCCCCTCAGGAATAGTCAATCAAATGTACTAAAAAAATCAGGCACAAAAAGGTTAATACTGATATTGTTGCTAAGCTGTTGCAGGAGAAGTAAATGAAACAGTAGACTAACTTGTGAAGCAGTGGACATACCTTATGCTCAGAAGCTCTGTATTACATAATTGAGAACCATTTACATCTAGAAGAGTTCAAAAGCATGCAGTACGAAGCATAGTCCCTTTTGTAACTTCTTCAGGGAGCAGAGATAGGGCTCACAGAGCCTTGTTGTCCTCTTTCTTGCAATTAGAACTGTGTGAGGGGGAACTCTTGAATTGGTTAACAGGGTGGTTTATATATCAACATAGGGAATATTTCAGTTTTTATATTCCAACGATCTACTTTTGAGAGCCTCAGGATGGAAAACATTTGTTTTTAGCTCAGAATGCTCAGAGCTGGAAGGTTCTGGATGTTCTAGTGTAAAAAACAAACATTTCCCATCTATAAGCACCCCTGTTTCTGTGGGAAGTGCTTGAGCTCTTGTTTGGCCTTGGAGACAGAAATTATCATCCAAAGATTATAATGGTAAAAACTTTGTAAAGCCTAAAAAGAATGATTCTAAATCATTTAATGGGTGTGGTACAGGGGTGCCCAAACTACAGCCCAAGGGCCAGATCCAATTCATTTGGTCCATGCTGCCTGTGCCGTTCCTGGAAATGGAAGTACAACACGTCCATGCATGCACAGAACACTGTCACAAATGCAGCTGCGGCTGTTGTAAATGTGTTTATGACAGCCACGGTTGCATTTATGACAGTGTTCTGCATGGGCGTGTTTCACTTCTGCTTCCAGTGGGAGGAACCACGTGAGAGGCCCACTGAACCATGTGACTGGCCCATGGACTGAAAAGTTTGGGCACCCCTGGTGTAGTAGAACAAATCCTCAGACCTTAGCAGGCTGGCTGTAGACCTGAGAAGAAATTTACAGAGTAAATCCTACATTTAATTCAAAATATTGAGGATGTTTTTTAAATTAAGATCACAGGGGCAGCAAAAGAGTGAGCGCTATCTGCATTTGCAGATGTTTCTGTGGGCATGTGGCAGGTATGACTAGGCCCCGGAGTGCACAGAATGCTGTTTACCTTCCCACCGAAGTGGAACCTATTTATCTACTTGCAATTTCTTGCTTTCAAACTGCTAGGTTGGCAGGAGCTGGGACAGAGGCGGGAGCTCATTCTGTCCTGCAGTACTCGGGAATCGAACTGCTGATCTGCCAACCTTCCAGTCATCAAGTTCGGCGTTTTAACCACTAAGCCACCAGAGCCTAATACACCGGCCTTTATTAGTACCTGCCAAATTTGACCAGTGATGACGGGAGATAATTTTGTTTCTGCCCACTTTTGCAGAATTTGTCAAACTTTGCAAATCTTTTTTTGGGATGGAAAGGTCTTGAGGTTTAAAAAAACTGCTTCCTAAAACCAACAGATTTCTCTACTAATTTTTATGTATATATAACAAACCACCTTAGAGTGGGGAATCAGAATCCTTACCAGTAGCAGTATAATCCTTTCAAAAACTCCAGCCAGGAGTGATCAGAACAGGCATTGGGGTTTGCCTTTGCACTCCCACTCTCCATAGGACATCTGATCCCTGTGAGTTCCAGGGCAGCTGGGACCAGCTGTGCTCAACTAGCATCTGCCTGGGAGATTAGAAGATTGGAGGTCACTGCCACATCTTTCCTGTAGTCTCTCCGCAAGTTCCTGCTGTTTGATTTTCTGTGGCTGGAAATTAAAGCACTTGGCTGGGAAATAGTCTCTGCTTGGCCCTGTGGGCAAAACATTATCCAGCATGACCAGGTTAGAAGGATGGATGAGTGGAAATCTGGCATGGGAACTGGTTCTTGCAGAAAGGAACTTCAGCTGCATGCGGGATGGGAGAGAGGTGCAGTGCAAATACTTCATTCCCTTTACATCTCTGTTTGGGCAGAGTTTGAGGGGATGGAGAAAGGTCTCTCTTGGTTTATTTTTTGGACATTGAGAAAGAGAGTCATGGCTCTCTAGTCATGATGCGGCCTCAGTCCTGAGCATTTAGGAGAGGAGTTCTCAACTGTTTTAAGCCAGGGACCAGGTTACGCTCCCTCAGACAACTTCGGGGGCAGGGTGGGGGTCATTTTGCCCTTCCTCCACCACATGGCACTTCTGTGTGTGTGGTGGAGGTGGTGGGCCCCCCACATGAAATGGTGCCATCGGCCGCATCTGGCCCATGGGCCACAGGTTGAGAACCCCTGATTTAGGACCTATGGATTTCCTTCAATAGCCTTTCCCAACTGGGATATTTATTAGCAAAGTGGCATTACTGTAACAGTGTTTATCCGTGCTACTTAAAACAGAGAGTCAGCTTTCAAATACTTTGCCAGATTCCATCATACTCTTCTGCAAACAGTTTTTTTTTCTCATCACAAGCACTATGCAAGGTAGGTATGGGAGGGAGTGTTAGATAAATAGGAGTAGGCAGGAAAAGAGGAAGAATGATGCTGATTTGCCCATTTAAATCCCTTTTGTGTATGCATGTTGAGAGTTCCACAAATGTAGCCATGTCATTTTGGGCGTGGAAGAGCAAGAGGCTGGGCCACTTAGAAGGTATACAAGTCTAGTAGATTAGAGATGGCTAGTGCAAAGATATCATTCTTGGAACTTAGATATGTGCTGTTCTGAAGAATCCTGACATGCATATAGGCCAGTGATGGTAAACCTTGGCACTCTAGATGTTCTGGAACTTCAATTCACAGAAACCCTGATCAGCAGGAGTGCCGATCAGGGTTTCTGGGAATTGAAGTCCAAGAACATTTGGAGGGCCAAGGTTCGCCATTACTGATATAGATGATCTTGTTGCTTTTTAAGTTTGTTTAATTTCTTGGACTCTTCACCTCCCACTTCTCAGAGACATGGAATGATGGAGAGTACAATGACTTTTATGCAGTGCCCAGTTTCCTCTGGATGAAGTCACTGGAGATATTTGGTGTTTTGTTGTAACAGAAAGGTACTTGAGCACTGTTTTACTTGACAAAACCAGATCTTGCTGGCAGATTTCAATCTGTCATCCAGATCCCAGACCCATAGTCACAGCATCATGAGCTGGAGTGGAACTTGAGGTCATGTATCTGAATCCCATGTCATTTTAATGTATTAATGTAGCTCAAGAAATCTAGTGCAGTTATCTGTAGCAATGTAATTGATTTCTCCTGCATGATTCTGAGCTTCCTTTCACCCCTTTTCTTGGCCAGAGCAAGCACCATTATTTCTAAACAAAATGTTTGTGGGAATACAACCCCTACCTTTGTGGGGATGTTTCCCATGAAATGTTGCCCATTGGAGGAAATGAGAAAGAGCAGTATTTAGGGTAAACATTTCACTGCTGTCTTGGGAGAAGGCCAAGCCCTTTGGTCAGGCTGCATCCCATCAGGAGGTTGGAACTGAAATTAACCACCAGCTACACATGGCAGGAGGAATACAGAGGCATTGTTCCTTTCCTCTAATTGTTTAATTGCTCAATTATCTTTGCTCAAAGACTGTACAGCTCCTTTTTTCTCTGCCTTTTCCTTCTTTTTTCCTCATTCTGAAATGCAGGCAAAGCCTCCCCCCCCCCCCTAAAGACATTTTAAAACGAGCCTGGAGATTGTATTAAAAATGAGAGGAAAATGCAGCAGTCAAACTCTGTTGTAGATGCACTATGACATCCAGACATCTCATATCCACAGGGAAGTTATTTGGCAAAGATAATTAGGAAATAAAGCCTCTGCACTTTATAGAAGCTGCTGCATAGCATTTCCTGTCGGCACAAATGTTTTACCCTTAAACCCACTCCCCTCCAAAACAACAGCAACAACAACAGCAACAACAACAACAACCAGGCAGTGGTTGAATCCATGTTTACAAAGTCATTTTTCAATGAACCATTCACATCTGTTTCCCCCTCCAGCCTAGTTGTATTTGTATGCTGTCTGCAGCTACTGATATACTAAGGGCTTTGGTGGGATGAGGAGGAAGAAAGAGGCGAAATTGAGTTACCTTATTCCTTATAGGAATGACTAGGGAGGGAGGAGAAAGAGAAATTTCCCCCTGCAAACTGATTCTTTAAATACATTAGACCTCTCTGCTCTTATTTTAAACATATAAACTGAATGGTACTGGGGTGGCTGTTGCCAAGGTAGCAAAAAAGCTGACTCTGAAGATGAAAATGGTGGAATGCTCTGGGGTTGTGCAAAGATTATCAAAATAGTAAGAGAGAAAAGGGAGAGGTTACTTCATGGATCACTTTAAATTTTATAGGACCCTATGTCAAATGTTCATTTTTGTTCCTCTGGTTGTTTGAGATATGCTTCTTATTGATATTTTTGTTGATTATTTATTATTAATATTTATATATCGCTTGATTTAGTGCCATTTCTACTCTGGGCAGTCTTTTTTTTCTTCTTCTTCTTCCATATCTGATTCTGAATATTGGCTATCATCATGGTGATCTGCCATGAAGATTGTCCTGGGAACAATATAATGCAGTGGCCTTCCATTTGCCTTCTGCATTGCAGCATGACATCTGTACCACTGATCCAGTTCTGTGAATCACTTTCTGGTCCAGAGCCCTTTTGGTACACAAAGTCCTCATTGGCCCCAGGCCAGTATTGATGAAGCTGCTGTCCTCCATCAAGATGGATTCAAGAGGGATTTAATCCACTTGGGGACCATCACCCTTCCCTGTGGACTTCAGCACCCAAGGCCGTTAGTTCTCAGGGTTGTCAGGTTAGTTAAGCACTGACGATTACTGTCAGTATGGTCTACACATTTCTGGACCCTCCATTGGGGTTTACTACACGTTTATGGACTCGCCAATGGGGTGTTCCACAGGGGTCAATCATCTCCCCATTGCTGTTTAATATCTACATGAAGCCATTGGGAGAGATCATTAGGAGATTTGGGGTTTGGTGTCTCTAATATGCAGATGACACCCAACTCTATCTCTCCTTTTCATCGTCTGTGGTGGATGCAGTCCGATGTCTTGATGAATGCCTGGATTCAATAATGGTATGGACCAAAGCTAGTAGGCTGAAGCTGAACTCTGACAAGATGGAGGTTTTGGTGTTTGAGAGGCTGTCTGCCAATCTGGGAGGCCTGGGCCCTACTCTTGATGGAACTACTCTTACCCCTAGGGACCAGGACCGCAATCTGGGGGTCATTATGGACCCACTGTTCTCATAAGAACAACAGATAGCAGCAGTGTCCAAAGCTGCTTTTGCCCAGCTCCAGCAGATTGTGCAGCTATGCTCCTATTTGGAGAGATGATCTCTCATAACACTGACCCATTCATTGGTAATCTCATGGATTGACTACTCTAATGTTCTCTACATGGGGCTGCCCTTGTGTCTGATATGGAGATTACAACAGGTCCAGAATGTAGCAGTCAGGCTGATGACAGGTTTAAAGAAATTTGATATTTCCCCAGCCTTGGCAGGCCTGCACTGGTTACCTATTGCCTACCATGTCAGATACAAGACCCTAATGGGTTGGGACCTTAATATCTGTTGGAGCATCTCTCCCTCAGAGCAACTCCCCATGTCACCCAGTCATCACAGTCAGTGCAGCTCCAGGTGCCAACCCCAAGGATGGCTCAAAATTCTTTAACTAGAAATAGAGCTTTCTCAGTGGCAGCACCAACATGTGGAATACATTACCAGTGGAGCTGCGCCAGGCCCCATCATTGGCTACCTTTAAAAAACAATTTAAAATGCTGTTCTTCAAGGAGGCCTTTCAGGGCATTGTTCTCTTATCAATAAATTAGCTAGTTAGGTTCAGTCCTGATGTCCTCGGTTGCCAATTATTTTATTTTATCTTAGTTTAGTTTGTGATGTATTTGTCGGTGGTGGGTTTTGATTTGTTGTAGGTATTGTTATTTGTTTTCTGTTTGTTCATCACCCAAAGTGGGATAACACCCAGATTGGCGGTATAGAAATTCAATAAATAAATAATACCATAGCAGGATAACATGGCCAGCATACAGAATAAATCAGTGGTGCCCAAACTTTTTTGTCAGCAGGCCAGTCCCGCCCCTGACACGCAGCTGTGGGGGCCGGAAGCGGCCTGCTCCTGCTGCTGACTGTTTTGACTCAGCAGAGGCAGTGGCAGCGATCAGGCTTTGCTCCTGCTGGTCCAAACAGCCTCCACTTGGTCCCAGCACTTCAGAAACCTTTGGCAACTGGGATCACCGCATTGAAGAAATTTTCCGAGCTTTCTTTTTCAAAATCCACAGTGCTGGAAGGGTAAACCTGGTGTCCTGGAGGCTGCTCAGACCACCAGGAATGAAGCCTGATTGCTGCCGCCGTTGCTGCTACCACCACCGCCACCGCAGGTGACATATTGCTACGTCAGGCGGTGGGGGCGGTCTGCTGAGTGCCGCGGTTCTCACCATAGTCCTGATTAATTAGATGCCTGATTAATTAGATGCAAGGGCCTAATTGGGCCCATGGGCCATAGTTTGGGCACCCTTGGAATAAATAATAAAAAAGATACTATTGTATAACAAAAAATTAATGACTTAATAAATTAACATAAAATAAATAAATGCCAAATAACAGATCATAAATCACAAACTCCCTAGCATGTGCAAGTAAGCAAATGCCTTGAGTAGGACTGAAACCTCCTGGGATTGGTTTGATTTTCTGGTGTGCTTTCATGGTGTCATATAATCTGCATTGTATTCTACACTATGGTGGGGAATAATGACTCTGTGGTAACTGCCTTGCAGTCTTTGCTGTCAAAATTCAAACTGGTAAGTAGGGATATGAATTTCACATTCCTTTGCTCGTGAAAAGAAACTGAGGAAAAACTGCCATTTCCCCCTCACAGTGAGAATTTTCTGTATGATATGTTCTTTTTCTTTGATGATTTCCCCAGTCATTATTTTCCCTGGGAGAAATGCTGGATTTTGTAGTATTCCAATACTTTTATAGAATGTCATCACTCCTATGCAGAATTCACTGGAAAAAGGCATGAAATGGTGCAGTTTGTTTGCCACAAATGCAAAACAATGATCAGAGAAGGGGACGGCAGATGAGAGATTGAGACCTCACTCTTGTTTTTGTGGGAAGCTGGGAAATTCCATTGATTCACTGGTATGTCTTAGTAGGGAGTCTCAGCACGATGAGACTCAGAAAAACACCAAGAATGAGAGATGTTGTGAATACTCATCATACCCCTACAGGAAACTGTGGAGGGAATGCTAGCTAGAATGGCTAGTTTAGGCTTATGAATTATGAGTCACAAAGCTGCACAGTTTCATATAGTGTGTGAAATCTGGGATTCCAGAATAATAATAATAATTTTGTGTCAGAAATTACTTTGGGTTGAAAGGATTTTTGCTGGAGAAACTCCACTCAGGGGATGCCTGGATGAGGCTCCTTTCATGTCCCCAAGATTGTTTCCCACAGAAGAGGTCCCTATTTATCTAATTGAAATTTCTTGCTTTTGAACTGCTAGTTTGGCAGGAGCTGGGACAGACGATGGGTGCTCAATCCATCATGCAGTATCCAGGTCTCAAACTGCTGACTTGCCAACCTTCCAGCTATCAAGACAGGCTTCTTAACCACTGAGCCACTGCAGTCCCTACCAGAATAACCATTTTCCATTTGCAGTAGTATTAAGAGAAGGAGGAGACTTCAGTTCTGGTTACTCACTAATGATTTTAATACAATTTTTAGCTTTAAAAAAAATAGCTCCCATTTAATGTTATCTCCTTGGTCCAGTTTGCTGGTTCCAGTACAGCTGTCATTTACATAGATGGGTTTATGTGCAAACAATATATACATGGATTTTTATCTCCTTAAAATAATAGCTGGATCTTTGTATGTACAAACTCTGTCAGCAGAAGTCCAATAAAAAAAAGTCCAGATATGCTGTAAGACAGATAATAACTATAAAGGCTTGTGGGTTGTGGCTTTGTTTTCCCCCTCTAACAGATAGTACTGTAAAAGAAATAAAGCACTCATCCAGTTAAAAATCCCTTCTGCCATGAGCAATGTCAGTTGCCAAAGGCTTGCTTGAATAAAAAGGTCTTTTCCTGCCAGTGTAAATAGAACAGGGAGGGAGCCAGCCTAGCCTCATTAGGCCAGGACATTACAGAAGCTGGGATCAGCCACCAAGAATGTACATTGTTCACTATCTATACCAGTGGTGGCAAATCTTGGCACTCCAGCTGTTCTTGGACTTCAATTCCCAAAAGCCCAAGTCTGCGAATTCACACAAATGTGCTTACTGTGCATACACAGTCTTTTCAGAAGCATCCTATGATGTTTATCATCACCTTCCTACCCATAGAGGACTGTGAGGAAGGGGTTTTATTCAAGGTCCTCTTGAATACATGAGCCATGTCAGAGGTTGGAGACTGTTTTGAACTCCCACAGTCTTCAGTGAAAAGCCATGATGAGTGGGGTTGATAAGAGCTTTCAGACATAATATTGAGAGGGCCAAAGACTTCTTTCCAACACCCAACACAATTAGTGTGTAGTAACTATGTGTTTAACTTATTTTAAGTAGTTAAACACTAGTGGTTGTTTTTGTTTACCCCCCTGTTATGTACTTGGAGGACATGTTTTCAAACTACATCAAAACATCAGACCTGGGGATATTGGGATGGCATCTTACACAAAGCATCTTGAAATCTATGGAGGACAAGATTATGAAGAGATAAAGACCTGAGTGCTGCACGACGAAGTGAACTTCCATCTCTGTCCCAGATCCTGCAAAGCTAGCAGTTTGAAAGCAAGAAATTGCAAGTAGATAAATAGGTACTGCTTCGGTGGGAAGGTAAACAGTGTTCCATGCACTCTTGTGCCTAGTCATGCCTGCCTCATACCCACAGAAACATCTGCAGATGCAAACAACACTGGCTCTTTAGCTATAAATAGAGACGAGCACTGATGAGCTAAAGTTCTTAACAGTTATGGTAATGATAACCCTTGGATTTATTTTATTTTCCAGTGCCAATAAAAGTTTAAATATGAAATGGGCTTTGAATGGTGCCAAAGCAAAACCAAAACAGTTCAATTTAGTTTGCCAGCATAAAGGTCACCCTTGCTTGAAAGCCTGTCATATCCAACTCTAGGGTTCAGTGCTCATCTCTGTTTATAACCAAGAGTCAGCACTGTCTACATCTGCAAACATTTCCATGGACATAGGCTGTTTACCTTCCCACCAAAGTGGTACCTATTTATTTACTTGCAATTTCTTGCAATGGTATTCCCAGTAGTAATTATGGTTGTGAGATGTGGTGCTGGAGAAGACTCTTGAGAGTCCCCTGGATAGCAAAGAGATCAAATAAGTTGCTTGTGAAGGAAATCAACCCTGATTGCTCCTTGGAAGGACAAATATTGAAGATGAAGCTAAAGTACTTTGGACACCAAATGAGAAGAGAGGATTCACTCAAGGAGGCCTTGATGCTGGTAAAGATCAAGGGCAAAAGGAGAAGGGGAAGCAGAGGACGAGATTGCTGGATGGTGTTGTTGATGCAATGGGTGTAGAGCTGAGCAGACTTTGGAGGATGGTGGAGAAAAGGGGTGCCTGGCGTGCAGTGGTCCATGGGGTTTCCAAGGGTTGGACTTGTCTATGCGATTGAACAACAAAAATTTCTTGCTTTCGAACTGCTAGGTTGGCAGGAGCTGGGTCAAGATGGGAGCTCACTCTGTCATGCAGTACTCGGGAATCGAACTCTGACCTTCCAGTTGTTGAGTTCAGCATCTTAACTACTTGAGCCACCACAATTGCCAGCATAGTTGCAGCTTTATTCACTCATATTCATTCTCAGATTTTCTCCTCTCCTAAATTCACTCCCAAAACTCACCACCACTCACACAAAACTGGCAGGTTCAAAGTTCAGAAGAAAAAGAAGGCAAGTGAACTTCTGCTGCAGCTAAGGAGGTGGGCAGGAGTTTGGTAGTTGGCAAAAGTCTGGACCTCAAGCGGGACAGTGTCCTAAGACGTCAACCTCCCCTGTTTGATATAGGGAGCTCTTTCAGAGATTTGTCCTTACAGACTTTCTCACATGATTCAGGCTAAGGAGAAAACGAAGTCTTGTTTATTTGGTTGAAAGAGTCCTCTTTTCTGTGTACAAAGTCATGTTTGTATGTGTGGAGAGGAAGAGTCGGGGGAAGAACCATGCACACAGCATGCTAGATCTAATGCTTGTGCTTTCTACAACAGCATTTTTAACCTAAAGTACCTTGTTGGTCGATACTGTCAAGTCGCTTGTGAGTTATGGCAACTCTACAGGGTTCTCAAGAAGTGTAAGCTATTCAAGGAATAGTTTGCATGAGTTGTACCATGATAAGACGATGTTTTAACACATTTTGGTGTTCTGGTTTACCATTTGTGGGACGTTGGTACAGAAGGGGAGTGCCTGTAGTTCCTCCTCGCATGTCTCACCTTTCCCAGCCAGAAATAGTTCTGTTTTCTGTCAGCCTAATGCAAATAAAAAGCTAAATAAGGAGTTTACACAATAATAGCTGTGTGGTCCCTCACCATTGATCCATTGACTTCTATGCTGAGTGCTCCTGGATAATGATGTTCTGCACTAATTTTATAGATTCCAAAGGGGTTTTCTCTTCTCAAGGGCTGACATGAGCATTTTTCAAAGATTCAGAACTAGGCAAAGCCAAGGAGCTTGCAATCCATTGTGCAAATGGCTCTGTCTATGCCTTCTTCATGGCTTCGCATGCTATATGATTATCTGATGCTACCCACAATTTCTTCCTCTACTGGAAAATGTTGTGGCTCTTTGCTAGAAGAAATATCTGTCACTGACCAAGGCTTTTAATCTTTTGCCATGATGTTCTTTCTTTGCTTTTTGTAAAACAATCAGAGCATCACTTTTAAAAATAAGGGAAGGGTCTTGATGGAGACTTTGAAGTTACAAGACCCCTGGTTCAATTATCCTGTCTTTGCTACTTAAAGGCAGGACTGGGGAATTTTGCATGACTGTGGAAGAACAAAAGCTATACTGAAATGCTGCAGCTGCTTTCAATTGAACTGCATTAGGATGATGCTCTGGCACCTGGAGTATCATCCTGCCATTGTTCAATAATAGATGGCTTCAACATACAATTATACTATTTATTGTAAAAGTGATTTTCCCAACTCTCAAATAGAAAAATTAGGGAAAGTGTAGTTCAACAACATCTTGAGGGACATGTAGGGCAACCATTCCTAAATGAAGTTTTTTTAAAAAATAAAATAAGGGAAAAATTATTTGCTGTAGAACTCAGAGATGAACCAATGAAAGGTCCCCCACAGTACTGTATAAGGCATCTTATTTCATTCATGACCTACCTGGTGGTCACAGTTACATGGAGAGCTAAATTTGTAGAAGTGTTCTTCTCTGATGTATATCTTTTCATTCTTACTGTCTGAGAATGAACCTACAAGAATTTAACAGTCTGCACAGTGCCCAGATTTGCTAACTCAGGTGGTTCTAGCACAAAGTGTTACATTCTGGTTTACTGTTATACACATAGGCAGTGATAAGCCTCAGCCATGAGGAAAAGATTGAAAGCTTTGCTTCTGCTTTTGAAGCACAGTGTCTCCTTTTGTTTCAACTTGAGGGCTTTCTAGTCAGTTTGAATCAACTCTTCTCTCACTGATGCTCTGCTGTTATAAGTACAAGTCACAGGAGCCCCTTCTAGTATCAAGGACATTGGGAGATATAATGAAAAACATCTGGAAGGCACTGTGTTGAAGAAGACTGCCTTAACACTTATATAGTAGGACTGGATGTTTCAATCTCCCACAGCTGCATTTTATTGGAAAATTCACAGAAAACCAGAATGATATCAGTATTCTAGGCCACCTTGATTTACACAGGGTTTTGAGGTCTTCTGAAGAGTCCCTTCTCACAGTCCTATCACCTTCAGAGGCCTGTATAGTGGTCAGTCTAGAGAAGATCTTCTCTTGGTTGCTTCTAGGCCTTGGAACTGTTTGCTGACAAAGGCTAGGATTGCCCTTTCACTTCTGTCCTTTTAACTAAGCCAGGAAAGGCCATTTTATTTCTACAGAAATGCACCAGTCAAATGCATTTAACCATAAACTTTTAGCTGATATGCTAGGGCAGTGATGGCAAAAATTGGTGCTCCAGGTGTTCTTAAACTTCAATTCCCAAAAGACCTGATCAGCAGGAGTGCTTACTTTACTTGGGCTTCTGGTAACTGAAGTTCAAGAACAATTGGAGTGCTGAGGTTCACCATCACTGTGCTAGGGTGTTCTCTCCCACCTCTCTCAGGAAAATAGTTCTTATTTTAAATTAAAATGTTTTAATTGTATTTTTATCATATAATGAATTTATATTTAATATTCATAATGCTGTATATTATTTTTTAAATAAGTTGTTTATAAAGTGAGTTGTAAAATAGTTTGTAGCTTTGGGAGAAATGGAATGTATAAATATCAAATAAATATAATTTTAAACAAGAGTTCTCAAAGTTCAGTTACTTTTTGCATATGGTTTTCTTTTAAGGACAACTCTTACTACTACAGCAAAAATACTAGGACAGGTGTCTCAAGAAATGTATTTATTTTCTCAGACAATATAACATCTTGAGAGATAAAATGTCTCATGCCATTATTTGCTGAACTGTGATGTGTTCTTTGTGTCAATAGGTTCTCTCCATTTAGTGGAAATTAAATTTCCATTCATTAACAGACATTGGATTTTCTTGGATTTAGAAAATAACTAACATGATATGAAGGATAGGCATTTTATTTTTATTCCATTTTCTAGCTTTGGGTTCTTGGGAGAAACACACTTGATTCTGGCATATCAGAAAACAAAACAAAACAAAACAAAATAAACAAAACAAAATAAAATAAAAAACACTGCAGCACTTTAAAGACTAACTGCTATATTTTTATTGTTAGCTTTCGTGGATCAAGTCCACTTCATCAGACAAAGAGTGAAACTTACAGGCATGTTCTTTATATACCAAATTCAGGGGCCCAGCGGGAGAAGGGGTGTGGGCAAGACAACAGAAGGGGTGTGGGCAAAATGACAGACAAGCAAGCACAAGATTCTATATGCAAACATTTCTGAGGGTTAAACTATATTATATCCATACAAAACAGAATCAAGCCTTGGTTTATAAGCCTGGCTTGGTAACAAATAGTAGTTCCGATTCTGAGTTTAGACATAATGGGGTACTCTAGTTAGCTTAAAAGTGGAAGAGCATGCTTCTGAGTCCCTTTTGGCAATATGAGGGGAGATGGAAATCAGAGATCTTAAGCCTAAGGGTTCAAGAAGACAATACATTTAAGATATTGTTAGTACTAGAGTTTCTTTAAGAGGTGAAGACTGTTAATTTTAACAGGAATTTGTCTTATTCCACATTTTGAAAGTTAGTTTGCTTTTGCTTTGTACTGGTCATCAGGAGATCAATATGGCTTAATTTGCATAGTGTACTTGAATCATAAGTGGATAACTTTGAAAAATGTTCTGTTCATTCTCTCACTGGAACACTTCTTCATCTCCAAGTCAATTAAAATCAGATTCTGCAAAATGCTGCAATGTTTAAAAAGCAGCTAAATAGTTTTTAAAATACAGTCAAACCTCGCATAAAGAGCAACTAGCTTAAAGAGCAATTCGCTTAAAGAGCAACTCGCTTAAAGAACAGAATTTTCTCTGAATGTTCACTTCGCTTAACAAATAAAACCAACCAAAAACTCGCTTAACAAATAAATCAGGGTTTGCAATCCCCCCCCCACACTGGTAATTTACAATGATGTTTCGCTTAAAGAGCAAACTCTCTTAAAGAGCAATCCTGTGGAACGCATTATGCTCTTTAAGTGAGGTACAACTGTACCTGATTTAGTTCAATGGATTGCTTTTTCATCCTGATATGATGCCCTGATTGTTTTGGACTGATGGAGGGCATGAACTTTTTTGCTTCAAAAATAGAAGAGTCTGTTTGTATATAGGAAGAATGGGGTGTCTTATGAAATAACAGTTCAGGGCTTAAACAAGAAGAGACCTTGGTTGTCTCCTACATTGCAAAATGTCAGTTCCTTTGATCCCCTGAGATGGGATCTAAGAGTTGCTATAGTCTCTGCCAGTTTCCAGAAAAGTAGACTCTTGAACAGTGGTGGGATGTCAAAAATTTTACTACCCCATTGTGACATCATCACAGTGTGGGTGGAGCTAGCATCATGATGTCATTGTGGGTGGGGCCATTTTTTTTTTAAAAAAAAATTAGAATAAGCACACACACACACCTCTCAACCCACCCACCCACATCACAAACCCATAAATAAATTAAATAAATAAAAAATAAGCACACACACACATACACCTCAACCCACCCACCCACAACACAAACCCGTAAATAAAATAAAAATTACATTAAAATACACCCGCCCACCCCAAACACAAACCCGTCACTTACCTGTTAGTATAAGTGCCTGGGCAGCACCATGTTGCAAGATGGATATGGTCATTGTACCAGTTTTCTAGGATAATATGCTTTAATGTAAATGTAAAACAGCTGTACCTCCTTAAGGGTTATCCAATTGGAACAGCAATTGGAACAGCACAGTTGTAGCTTATTGATGAGGTCACTCCAAGACTTTGCTGAAAAACTCCAAGCCAGGCCGCCAGGCCTGCTAGCCGCCAGACCTTTTTAGGAACTGTGGTAGTACGTCAATATAGGTAAAGGTATTAAAAACACATTAAAAGACACACAGACACACCACATCCAAAGGTGAGTCACTTACCCTAGGGAGCAGGATATAGGGAGCCTCAGGCTAGCAGTTTCTCTTCCTCCTCTCCGCTTGGGAGGATAGCAAGGAGGCTGTGCATACGCGCCAAGTACTGTAGGCATGCATGCACACCAAGTGCTTGGCGTGCATGCACAGTGGGAGAACCAGTGAAAAGGTAAGCCCTGAAGGTGGTTCCCCCCAAAAGCTGCTACCGGTTCTCCGGGACACTGGGAAAAGTTATTACTGGTTCTGGTGAACTGGTGAGAACCTGTTATCCCATGACTGCTCTTGAGTTCTTAGCCTGAAGCTATTTTCTTTCTGTTCATTTTCTCTTTTCTACAACCCTGCCCTCTCTTGAAATGTCCTATAATGAGATATATCCTGTTTGTTTCCTTTGAATGATCTGTGACATCACCAGATAAAGTTAATTGCCCCTTCCCAAAGGAAGGTTAATCAGGTTTAAAAAAACCAAGAATAAATTACTATAGTCAAAGCTCACTTCCATGTATTTATGACAGGTAAACATCCAGGTCAACTCCAATCCTTGAGATGTGACTGGGGATGGGACAATGAGAAGCATGGTTTGCTGGCCTTAATCCAGACATCACTATGGCCAGACTTTAGCTTTTGACTGTGTCACGTAGAAACAACATGTTTACTTGGAAAGGTCCCACGGTGAGCTTAGTCTCAAGTAAATATGTGTAGATTTGTGCTTGAGAACTCCTTGAGAAGCAGGAACGGAGCCTGCAAAGGTGATTTGTGGGAAATACATCTCCCAGAATCTCCCAGGCCACACATCCAATGGAAACTGCAGTATTAAAAAAAACCTCTTCTAAACTTCTTCCTCTTGTTTTGCCATATCCGAATCTGAATATTGGTGATCCTCATGGCAATCAGCCATGAAGACTGTCCTGAGAACACAATGCAGTGGCCTTCCATATACCTTTCACATCATAGCGGACAGGTATGACATCTGTAACACTGATCCAGTTCCACAAGTCACTATATGGTTCTGAGCCCTTTTGGTACATAAAGTCCTCATAGGCCCCAGGCCAGTATTGATTTATTTATTTTTTATTTTTTATTCATACTTATCAACTGCCCTCCTCACCGAGGTGATCCAAGGTGGCTTACAATTCATAAAAACCCACAATAAAACACTCTTAAAAGCATTCCTCCCCCCCCCCCCATTTAAAACTTTCAAATCAAAATCTAAAAACTAATTGAGGGCAAGTGGGACTTAAATCAGCCAGCGGGCTGGGGTCATAGTCCCTCCCGCACCCCATACCTGCCCTGCCAGCCATGTTTTTAAATTTTTGCTAAAGGGCAGCAACTCCATCTGGAGACATAACTCTGTTGGCAGGAGGTTCCATAGGGCTGGGGCAGACACCGAGAAGGCCCTCCATCTTGTGCCAGAGAGATGCGCCTCTCTGGCTGATGGAACAACTAGAAAGTCTCTCCGATTTGCTCTAATGGGACAGGCAGATGTTCTTGGGGTGAGGCGGTCTCTTAAGTATGATGAAGTTGCTGCCCTCCATCAAGATGGATTCAAGTCGGATCTAATCCATTTGGAGATGATCACCCTTCCCTGTGGACTTCAGCACCCAAGGCCATTGGTTGTCAGGTTAGTTAACTGCCACCTGACACTCAACGTTGAGTTGCTGGCAGTATGGTCTGCTCTATTACCACAGCAAAATAACCTGGCCAGACAATCTCTTCTAAACAAAATTAAAGAATGGGAAATTTTCAGCCTACTACATTCATCCTATCAAGAGGTGCTTCTTTCAGTTCCACTACCTTCCCAGGTACATTTAACATTAAATATAAGTTTGTGCTGACTTGGAAAATTTTTAAGATGCTGACAAAGTCAAACTTACATTTCTGACAGTAATTGAAACAGAGGGCTCTAACACAGGTCTGTTTCCCAAACCAGCAGCCTAGTGTTGCGTTTCCTTCATGGGTAGTGTAGTTTGCAAAGCATCATGCCCTGACCTTGGTTTAATTTAATTTAATTTAATACTCGTATTTAATACCCCGCTCCAATCGGGGAGGCCTGACTCTGAGCGGCTGTTTTTCTCTCTGTTTCCTAGTACTACTGCTACTGGCAAGTACAGTAGAAAGATCGCTGTAATGACATCACAGTACTGTGCTACATGTCACAGAGGAGACAGGAACATCCAACACAGAGTTGCCATTTCCCATTCCTGTCTTGCACATTGATTGGATTTGTATTTCATCTTTCTCTCTCTCCTCCAGCTGGACTCAATAAAATGAACAAAATAAGTGGAAGTTAAACATATAAAACAAATTTTAAAAACCAAACAGCATTAAAAGGCAAGTATATATTTTAAATGTACAGTACTATTTCTCAAGCTGGTACTCTCCACATGTGTTAAACTCAAACCCATCCTCCTCAATTGATCCATCACCATCCTGTCTGGGAATTGTGAAAACTTATAAACTAACACATCTGGAGAGAGCTTGGTGGGGAAATCTGCTCCATCTGTTAGTCTAGAGTTTATATACACATGAGAGTTTAGATGCCATAATAAAAGTTGACACCCTAGTTGACAAATGGTATGAGAGATTGGCTCAAGCTATCAACAGGATTGCTCCTAAATGTCATCTTCATCTCAGACCCCATCTGTCACCTTGATTCAATGATGAACCTTGGGATCTGAAACAGCAGAGGAGAAGGCTACAGAAAAGCTCCCATGGATGTCAATCTGGCTGCGTTTAAAAATGCACAGGATTGTGTGATTTACTGGCACAATCTATGAGGAAGGCATACAATTCAATGTTGATTGCTCAGTCATCTAATAATCAAAATAATTAAGATGAGTGATATAAAATCTTTACTCATTCTTGGATGCAGAGCAGCCAAATATGCATCAGTAAGATATCTAATTGTGTAATCAGTTTGCAACCCATTTCAGAACCAAGGTTGAGGACATTTGAGGGGACCTGGACTCCCAGATTAGATCACAAAATCAACAGGAGATGTCCAGTGCACTGTCTTGTCTGGTTTGGTGGGATTGCTTTCAGCCTATATCAGCAGAGTCTGTTGCCAGAGCACTAATTTGCCCAAGTAAACACAGTTGCTGGTCAGGGCTTCTGGGAATTGAAGTCCAAGAACACCTGGGGCACCAAGGTTGGCTACCTGTGCTCTAGGGCAACGGCCTTTCCTCTGGACCCATGCCCATCCTTGCTAGTAAAATCACCCAGGAGTTGGAGATTATTGTAGAGTGGGCAATGCATATTGTAAATTCCCCTCTGTGTGTTTGGGGGCTATCTGCCTGACTGATTAAAGGAGACAGTTGTTTGTCCCATTCAGAAAAAGCCAGGGTTGATGGCTGTTAATTTAAACAACTATAAGCCACTTGCCAACATACAGTTTATAGGCAAGGTAGTAGAGAGGGTGGTGTCTGATCAGCTGTGGGCATTCCTGGATGAAACAGATCCCCTTGATCCTTTCCAGTCAAGCTTCAGACTGTGCCATGGTACAAAGTTAGTCCTGGTTGCACTGCTAGATTACCCTCTTGGTTCTCTTGGAACTCTCAGTGGCCTTTGATATGGCTGATCATTGTATCTGAGTGGATATTTCCATATTTTCCCAGTTCTGGCTGGTTTGCATTGGTTGCCATTTTGTTCTATGCCCTATACAGTTTGGGATCTTACTACCTGGTGGAGCAACTCTTCCAAAGAAATACCTCCTGGGTGGTGAGATCCTCACAGAACAGGTTATTGAGGGTAGCTACTCCAAAAGAGGCTAAAAGATCAGACATGTGTAGAAGGGTCTTCTCAGTGGTGGCCTCCTGGTGAAATTCAT
This sequence comes from Furcifer pardalis, assembly GCA_030440675.1. Lineage (NCBI taxonomy): Eukaryota > Metazoa > Chordata > Lepidosauria > Squamata > Chamaeleonidae > Furcifer > Furcifer pardalis. The sequence continues at coordinate 233,106,506 of CP126891.1, read as the reverse complement.
CAGGTGGGTTCTCTCAACATCTTTAAAAAAGAGTTTCTTTGTAAACCACCTGGTGTAGTAGATAGATATTGCAAATGAATGAATGAATAGTCTTTGAGATGGTGCAAAGACTCCTTGTTTTTACAAAGGACTAACAATTCTCTGATAAATTGTTATATAATGGCTGAAATCCAGTAGTATGTTGCAGCTACTGTAAAATTCTTTAATCTGTGGAGTTTATGAAGCAGTTGATCCAACAAATCATCACTGATTCAGTGGACCTACTGTGATTATGACATATACCCCTGGATTTCAGCCAGTGTCATTCAGCTCTTACTTTCTAATAATTATTGGCCTCTTCTTCTCTGTTTATCATCTGCAATTTTTCTGTTTGCCAAGAAAATTGCAGCTTCTGCAATAAGAGGTATATTACAGTAAGTGTTGATCACAAAATTAAGGTCTGAAATGATTCCATTCATTGCAGTGTGTGCTGTGTGAGTGCATAATATGGATTTGCTGGCATCAAACACTTATGGCTGTTTGATAACAGAGTCTCTCCACTACTACTTCAGCAATATTTCTTTTGAAGAAGTAAAGGCTTAGTCCCTACTAGGAACCTTTGGGGAAAAGAATTATCCATAAACTGTTTCTTGCATCATGGATTTTCTGCCACTTTAAGTGTTGATCAGTTGCAGGTAGGAATATATTGTGCATTTGGCAGTTTAAAAATGAACACTTATGTCAGCATCATAAGTTTTAATTTTTCCTTCAGAATCCAAGTAGCTTTGCCTTAAGGGCTTTGCTCTACATAAATGTGGCCAATTTTGCTTTTGAAAAGGAATAGGAAAACCTCCTAATCTTTAGGGCAGTCATGGTATTCCACTTTGATTTGCTGAGCATGAAAACCTACCGGTCCACTGCCTGCATGATGTGCCTCTGAAGAGGTCTTGAAATTAAAGGCCAAACTGCAGAAAAAAACCATGACTAGCTATGCATATCATAGCCATTTTATTTTATTTTCTCCACCCAGACAGCATGCATTGGTGCCTATTCCTTCGCTGTTTGAATGCAAGAATCAAATACTGTACTGTACTACAATAAAATACCCAATAATACAGGCACTCCTATTGTTTCTTTTGCTTTTGATCAGAGACAGGTATGTCATTCCAGGTTCAGTCCAATGTTGACTCACATACTTTTGCTGCCTGAGATAAGAAGAGAAGACATGCCACTGCCATGGTTATGCTGGAAGAGTCAGAGGAAGGAGGATACAAGATAGTAGAGCTAGGGTGAAAACATTGTTTCTCCTGTCTGGCACCATCTGGGCATCTGCATAGCACAAATGTTTCTTGGACAACTAAAGGCACATCTTGATTAGTAAATACTCCTACATCTGTATAGCTTTTGCTAGGTTCAAAATTGATTCAAAGATCAAAGAATACACAATGAATAGCTGAAGCTCACATTATCTTACCAAAATGAGAGTTATTTTAAAGCACCCAAGGGGACTGTTTATTTAGCAATGATTCCTGAATCACTGTATCCAGGTGTGTAGATGCATATCTCAGTGCACATTGTGCCTCTCGGGTCTGCCACAGTGATAGCAGTGCAGACGCAGCAAGGAACATGACTGGTACCAGCTATAGGGATATGAGTCAACAGGCAAGAATATGGGGGAAAGGAAGAGATGGAAACTTGAGAGAGGAGAAAAAGGCTGGTGGGACTGCACTGTTTTCTTCCTTCCTCTATTGCTTGGTGCTGCTGATAGCAAGAGGAGGGAGAGGAGGAAGAGGGAGAGAAGCTCAGCTGTTCTGCACCCAGCCCAGTCCCAATGAGGTATCATCACTTACCCTTGGCTATGTTCATAGCAATAGCAATAGCATTTACACTTATATATTGCCCCATAGCATTTAGTGCACTCTCTGGATGTTTCTCAAGATAATTAGCATTTTTGCCCCCAACATGCTGAGTACTCATTTTACCATTCTTAGAAGGATGGAAGGCTGAGTCAACCTTGCCCCCATCAGGATTCAATTCACAACATCAACAGTTTGGGCTGTAATATAGCAGTTTAACCACTGCACTAGCAGTACAGCACATGTACAATGGACCAGAAGCACATAATTGGAAAACTGGAATTTTAAACTCTGATTTCGGCACTGTGTTTTCACCCAGTTAAGACATGAGTTCTGGTGGTCCAGTGGTTAAATTGCTGTACTGCAGCCAGATGGTTGTGAGTTCAGTCCTGACCAGGGCTCAAGGTTGACTCAGCCTTCCATCCTTACGAGATTGGTAAAATTAGTCTCCAGCATGTTGGGGGCAAAATGCTAATTAACTTATGAAACACCCAGAGAGTACACTAAATGCTTTGGGTGGTATATACTGTAAGTTTAATTGCTATTTCTATGACTTGAGTGAAAAACAAGTGATTTTTTGGGGCGGGGGCAAGTACCTCTGCCATTATGCCTTGATCCTGAGGAGCTTTGGGACCAGGCATTGTTCACATTGCTAGCTGGAACATGATTGTACTTTGGAGGCAATAGGCAGGTGCAGCTAGGAGAAGGAGGAGGCTGTCACTGGTTGGCTCAGGTAATTGGTTGGTGAGAGGTGAGGCAGGGGTTTTGCCATCAAGGCCAGCTGCTTGCCACATGAGGCAAACACTTCAGTCTGGAGAGTGGCCACCACCTCATGCCTATTTCCCCAGGAAAATATAAGTTCCTCCCATTTAATTTGCAAAACCTGAATGGCCTAACAGTTTAATCTCACATCAGTCCTTGAGGGGAGCAGGCTTGTTCAAGGGATGGAAGATAGACAGCATAACATGTACAACAATACTGCTCAGGAGAAACTGGGGGGAAGCTGCTCTCACCTGGCAGCTAAGGCAGCCACTTATGCTGTCTGATGATAGGACTGACTCTGGCTTGCATTCTGACATAAGTCCTGGAGGAAATATCAGGTCAGGCCTGAAGAAATGTCAGCCAAAACTGAAACCAAATAAAGAGCCTCACCCTATGGCTTTTTGTAGAGAAGTACACAGGATTATAGAAACAGTAATACAATTGGCACCTTATTTATTAGTGGCAATTGGCTGTGATAAATTACAATATTTTAACTTAAACATAAACCACCAAGAGACTATGGCCTTGAATTCTTTTTATCCCACCTTTCTGTGTTAAACTTGTCTTGAAATGGCACTAAATAAAATATTCGCTACATATCATTTTCAACAGAAAATATCTCTCAAATTCATAATCACCTTCTCTGGTAAGTGGTGAAATTGTAAAAATTTGAAATATTGGTGTTCATTAGAGAAGCCTCTGTACATGTCCACAAAGTTTGGCAGAAAATGGAGGCATATTAAGTCTAGCCATTTTTTTCTTTACCAGGAAGAGATCTTTAGCAAATCTAGTAGGTTTTAAAGCTCCACTGAAGACCAAACAACTAAAAAACACCTTATGTTTTGAGATTAGTGGCTCACAATGATAAAACAGTTTTTCTTTCATTACTGTGAAGGTTGCAACTAAGCTCTGAGGAAACAGAAATCAGATGATCTCATGGCCAGTGCTAATCATAAGAAGAATCATGCTGGATCAGACCAAAGACTTAACTAGTCCAGCAATTTTTTTCACATAGGCTAGAATCCAATTAGAGAAAAACCAAACATGGAATGGCAATCATTTTTTAAACCATGTCAAAGGTTGAAAGGATTTTTGCTGGAGAAACTCTGCTCATTGGATGCCTAAATGAGGCTCTTTTCATGTCAAAAAGATATTTTCCCACCAAAGTGGTCCCTATTTATCTACTTGCAATGTCTTGGTTTCAAACTGCTAGATTGGCAGGAACTGGGACAATGATGGGCACTCATTCCATCATGCAGTACTTGGGTCTTGAACTGCTGACTTGCCAAGCTTCCAGCTAACAGGCTGAGCTTCTTAACCAGTGAGCCATTCCAGTCCCATGCAGCAGGTTTACTCTTTCTTTGGCATTTTCTTTCTTGCAGTTGAATATTCAAAGGAGAGCCCACTGGAGGTGGGAATATCCTTACACAATTGCCAATCTGTGGTGACACAAGTAAATAAGATTCTGGCTATAATGGCTAATCAGTGGTCCATGGAAAGCTCACAAGCAGGATATGATTGCAACAGCACCTTCCTGGCACCTTAATCAGCATGCCAGTGGCAGGTGGCTCAGCTATCAACAACTTTGATCAGATATAATTTCACTCTCCTTCAGTTCCTTGAATGGTTCATGTCAGATCATCTCTCAAATTAGTTCAGATGTGTTTCCTGAGAACAAAATGCACATCTTGCTCCATTCTTGACAGGCCTGTTTTCTGGGACTTTGTACCTTCTTTTCACAATCAATGCACCATCAAGCTACTGCTTGGAAATGTTCCTTTTAAAAAAACCTAGAAGTCTCAATTCTCTAACCAGAATGGCCAGTGGCTGCACTAGATGGATTTGGGGAGCTGTCGTTCAGGAATGGAACTTTTCCAAAAAGTTGTGGTTAACCAGCTAAACTAGCAGAGAAACTCATTGTGTCAAGAGAGATGTAGGACTAAGCCAGTTGTAAGTGAGTTGCCATGAGTGGACAGAAACAAATCTAATCACATACAAGGAAACAATGTTGCAAGCTAAAGCTTTCTACTTGCATGCATCAGTGAGTTCTATACACAGTGATTCTTCAGATTCTTTTGTTTCCTGCCCTGCCAGTGATAAAGCATTCTCTCCACGTAACACACATATCCTGAAGGCAAAGTATCTCAGCAGCTGTATATCAAACTCAAAGCCCACATCTTATGAGTAATGTCGATGAGACATGCAAACCTCCAAATCACTGTCTATCCACGCAGAGATAACAGCCATGTCCTACTTTATCTAAGTTGAGAGCTGGCCACAGCTGACCAGTAATATTGCAGTGACTCAGAACTGAGTGAGTATTAGCATTTCTTTGAGCAGTTTGCTTTATGGATGTCTGGAGGTTTCTCCTGTTGCCCAAGAGACACACCAGCTGAATCTTGGCTAGTTTTCCACATCACCAATTTGCTTAACTTCAGGATCCCTGAGAACTCCTTTTCCAGAATGGATTATTCTATGCTGTACGAGTTATTCTTGGGTGCACAGGAATAGTCCTGTGAACAGTTCCACCCAAATTTGTATTCTTAATCTGGACACTCAGGGGTTTAGAATTTAGTGTTACACAATTTGTCATTTTCATTGAAGCAGCAGTCTCACTGATTTGGGAAGATTTCCAAGATTTCCAAGATAAACAATAGTATGAACCTAAAATGTTTTTAAATGCAGAAGGGTTTTTTTTTGGAAGCTGAAAAAAACATTTTACTTCCAGTTTCAGATTTGAGGGATTTGGCTGCTCCTCTTCTTAAAGCAGTGAACTGAGTTTTAATATAGTGTTTTAGTCTCCATATTGAGCTTTAGAATGGTAAATGTAGGTCATATATGGTACATTATCTCAGCAAGGCAAGTATCCATTATTGGAGAAGCTCCTTGTCTAAAAAGTTTATGATCTGAACTGGGGGCTTCACAGCTCAGGGTTTTGCTTTGTCCTGTTTTGCTACGAAGCTACACAAGTTCTCACTGTTACTGGATGAACACAAAGAAGGTCATCTCCTTGGATTCCAAGGCTCTCAGTCTGAAGTTTCTGACTACCCTTTAAATCAGGGGTGCCCAAACTATTGCGCATTTTATTTCCACTTCCAGGAGTGACGAGGGCTTTGTGGGCCAGATGAATTGGCGTTGGTCATAGTGAGTGGCTTCCTGAACCACATGACCGGCCCACGGCTCAAAAAGTTTGGGCACCCCTGCTTTAAACCATCTTGAGTGGATACCTGCCTGTTTCTAGGCACTGTTCAGAGTACTGGTCATTGCTTTTAAAACCCTATCTGGCTCAGGATCAGCCTATGTAAAAAGATATCCTCATCCCTGATTATGTAGTAAAATCAATATATTCTGCTTCTGACTGAATTATGATCGCTGAGAACATAAAGAAGGGCCTTCTCTGTTGTAGCATCCAGAGATGTACTATCCTTTCTGTTGTAGCATTCAAGAACTCTCTGCCCCTCTGATCTAGCTAGCCCCCTTTTCCTTTGTCTTCTGTCAATGAAAGGCTTTACCTTGTGTTTTTAAATGGGTCTTTGATCTGACCCTTGAGCATCTTTCTGCATTCTTGATTGCTTGGGTGTCTTTCTGTGAATTTGACTTATTTAAATTGCTTTTTGGTCTATAAGGCTCTCAGTCTGGAGAGTTTCTGCCTAGCCTTTAAATCCATCTTCAGATGGGTACATGCTTGTTTCTAGGCAAGAATCTGCTTGCTTTTTAAGCAGACTTATTTTATGATTTTAAAAAAAGTTAATGTTAGTGGCTCAGTCATACTTTAGACATCAGAAAGTAGGAAACAATCCACCCCACCCCCACCCTAAGTAAGCAAGTTAGCTAGGTAGGTGTTTCATTGTACAGTATATGATCCCTGCAAATCATTCTGTTTACAGTACGTATCTGATTGGGGAGTACTGTCAGTGCAGGTAGCATGTACAACTCATATGAGGCAGATGACATTCTGACAGGCTTGTAATGTGTCACTCCTCTCTCTGTACTGGCTATGATATGTATTTTTCATTGAACGAGGACCTCAAAATGCAAGTGAAACTTCTTGCCCAATAACCTGAGGTGGTACACATTATTTAATGATAGGAATGATATTTAATATCAACATCTTGAAAATATCATTTGTGTTTGGAAGATTGCATTTGTGCAGAATTTGCCTCTACTGTCATTTTTTCTTTTCATCCAATCAATTTGGCAGGAGCTCAGATTGTGGGCATTTCTTTTGAAGCTTTCCACTTCTTTTGTGTCCCAATCAAACCCTGGACTGCCAAAATGAAGCCACTTTCTTGGCTTTATCATTTGCCAAACTTAAGTCCTCATAGGTGCAAATTTCTGGCAGTAATCCGCAGACCAATAAATAAGATGGATTCTGTATCTCTCCACATTCGCACCAAGTGTGGTTGTCCACCAGCAGTTCACACTTCCTGAGTGGCAGCTTTTCAGATACAATGGGGGACTGAATGAAGACTACTTTGTGTTTTATTGGCATTCCTACATGGGATCTTATGTGGGGCCATAACATCTCTAGTGGGCACACATGTGTTCCTATGATTATGCATAACTGGTTGCACAACACCAGACTAAGTTGTGGTTAGCAAGAAAGTAGACCCCTGGGGCCTGTCAGAGGTCCACACTTTGTATATTAGTCTAAATGTGGAACTGTACCAGGAAGGAACTGGATTTTCAGCAAAGCCTGAAGGATATCTTGAAGAGGGCTTTCCAAGACAGAGTGCATTTGAGCATGTGCTGATAGCCTCCCTCTACCACAAGTGTGATTTAGAGCGAGAGAGCATTCCAGAGCCAAGAAATGGGGGTGTCTTAAACGCGGGCAGCTTTTAAGCCGTTCTCCCTATTCGAGGGCAGCTTCAACGCGCTAACCTGCGTCTCCTCAGCGAGATGCACAGGAAGGGCGGGAGAGACACTTCTTCATGGACGGCGGACGAGGCTTGAGAGGGAACCCAGTCGGGAGCCCGGGCTCCGCCAGAGAGCGGGACCAGAAGGAACCTTTCCCTTGCTGACTGCTGGGCTCCCTCAAGCCTCGCCCGCCGCCCATGAGGGAGCCTCGCAAACGCCTCTCTTTCACCCAGTCCTTTCCACCGCGGGGGAGCCACGCTTCACGGGGGGCGCGCGGGCGCGTGCCCGTGCGCCGGCTCGTTCCTATCTGTATCCCCCCCCCCCACACACACACACGCCCCTCTCCCTCCTCCCTCGCCGTCTCCTCCCTCACCGAGCCCGAAATAGCCTCGCGCGCGTCTCGCGCCCTTCGTTTCCCTCCTTTTCTCCGCCGAGCCAGCGGTACCTCAGGAACGGGCGGGCACGAAAGCCAGTGAGGGAAGACCTGCCGTGTGTGTGTGCGTGTGTGTGCGCGCGTCCCTTGGCCGTTGCTCCGTATCTCCCCCCAACACACGCACGCACACGCACGCACACACAGACACACACTCTCCAACGCCCTTCCAAGCTCAGTTCTCCTCAGCGGCGCTGGAGACGAGAAGGAGGGGCAGGGACTGGGCTCTGCTGCGCCTCCGCGAGCGCGCGCCGGGGCGGGGAAAGGTGGCACCGGCGGCGGCGGCGGCGGCTGTCGCTGCTTTGACAGGGTGTCTCATTTTCTGTTTTATCCCGCCACCTCCTCCTCCTCCTTCTCCCCCTTGCTTTCCCTTCCCCGCCTTTTTTCACCCCGTCCTGCCCCTCCCCCTCCCTCCGCTCTCCCCGCTTCTTCTTCTCTTCTCTTCCATTCTTCCCTCGTGCTTTTACCTCAGAGGCTGGGCTTTTAAATGGTTTCCTCGCGGCGAGCGGGAAGAAGATGCTCGGCGGCAGCGGCGGCGGCAGCAGCAACAGCCTCCCCAACGCCCGCAGCCTGCAGCAGCACCAGGAGGAGGAGGAGGAGGAAGTGAACGGCGAGGAAGAAGGGCCCGAGCCGGCGCTGAGGGGATTCAAGAAGGCGGCCAAGCAGGCGGCGGCGACCCCCACCCCGCTCTCCTCCCCACCCGAAGGCGGCCGAGCCATGATGCAGAAGCGCGCCAACGCCAAGGGCCCCGCCGGGGTGGCGCCCAAGGCGGCCGAGCTGAAGGTCTTCAAGTCCGGCAGCCTGGAGGGCCGGGTGCCGCTGGCCTCGAACCTGCGCAAGCAGAAGTCGCTCACCAACCTCTCCTTCCTGACCGACAGCGAGAAGAAGATGCAGCTCTACGAGCCCAAGTGGAGCGACGACATGGCCAGGGCGGTCAAGGGCTTCGGCGGCGGCGGCGGCGGCGGCGGCGGCCGGGGCTTCCGAGGCGGCAAGGAGGCCCCCTCGATGATGTCCAAGAGCCTCTCCCGCTCGGAGCACTCGCTCTTCCAAGCCAAGCTAGCCCCGGCCGCGAAGCCGCCTCCGCCGCTGGCGCCGCTGCCGTCCAACCTGGGCAAACCCAGCCGGATCCCGCGCGGGCCTTACGCCGAGGTCAAGCCCCTCAGCAAGGCGCCCGAGGCCGGCAACGCCGACGACCCCAAGTCGGACGACGAGATCCTCTCCACCAAAGGCAAGGGGGTGGCTCAGCAGCAGCAGCAACCGGGGCCCCAGCCGGCCGGGAAGGGGGCGCCCCCGGGGGACGAGAAAGCGTTCCTGAAGGTGGACCCGGAGCTGGTGGTCACTGTGCTGGGCGATCTAGAGCAGCTGCTCTTCAGCCAGATGCTCGGTGAGTCGGTCTGTCCTTGGCCGCCCATTCCTTCCCTTACGGATGGGGCTGCCTTGCTCGATGAAGGTTATTGGGGAGACTCGGGTGGGAGGGGAAAGGGGGACAGGTGGCTGCCAGGACTCCTGGGTTTGGTGAAGGCTGGTATGCTTTGGGATGGGGTTTGATGAACATCTTTTTGCTTTATTCTGGGTTTGCAAACATGGCAAATAGTCCTTCCCTTCCCTTAGCAGAAAATACTAAGGGGCTGCATGTGCAACGAGAGTACAGAAAATATAGGTCAAAATTCCCTGATTCTGATGTCACAGGTAACAAAATTGGATAAAGCGGTAGAGACTCATTCTGGTTCTTCCTTGCTCAGAAATGTAGAACCAGATTAGGGGAAAGCTAGAGAAAGAGAAACCAGGGTGGTTATTTCCCCCATTTCTGGTGAAGAAATAGAGCAGATTGAGTTAGGAAGGCAGACCTGTTAAACTAGAAGAAAACCTAAAAGAAAACCAAGCCTGCTCAGGAATTTGAAGTGTGTGTGTGTGTGTGTGTGTGTGTGTGTAGAAGAGTGCAGATGAATGCAAGAATTAGTGCTAAAATGGACGGCACCCCATTTATCTGTTAGAAAGGGAGTAGGAAAATGCTCGGGGTTTTTTTGTGTGTTGGTGGTTATGTCATGCTAGTATTCTGATTCTCCTGTAGAGAGGAGGTGTGTTATATGGAGGGAAGGGGCAGGGTCAAGGAAAGACAGAGAAGCAAAAATTATGACTACAACATGGGCTGTCATTCACAGAGCATAGAATGCGTGGGCTATGAGATGTTGCAGACAGCTGGATTACAGGGTGTGTGGGCGCTTTCACATAAGGGGGTGTGCACTCAGAATATAGCAGACGTGCTGGGCACAGAGTATGCTATCATTGCCTTTCTGGTTGCTGTTGGTGAAAGAGGGGAGTGGTCGCTAACACAGCTCTGAGCCAGCTGTAGCTGAAATGAAAGCTTGCAAAATAATAATAATTACAAGTGGGGTACAGGGGTTGTGGGGAGGGGAGCTGTTGATGAGGTTGTCTCCTAGAACAGAAAAGGAAGAACACACACTGTTTGGTTACTAGGGAGATCTGCATAGGAACAGCCCTTACGTTACCAGTGCTTCAGTGCTGCTGTTGCACTTCTCCACCTGGAATCATTCTGCTTGAGACATCCACCCAGGAATGGCTGCTTTACAAATGCATAAACTGAAATAAATTGCACCACCTCTTAAAACCAATAATCTGGTTTCTATGCAACGGCTGCATGCATAATGATCTATCACTACAGTACAGAAAACTCCCAGCCCCCAATAAATGCTACTCTGTAATGGGGCTGCATAATTCAAAAAAGAAGCATTGCCATTTAGCAGTGGAAGATCTAGGCAAATGGGGAGTACAGTAGCTTGGTGATTTGTAGAACTTACAGTATACTTAACTGTTTGCCTTTGGAAAATATCCCACACCCCTTGAGTTGACTCACAACTGTTGCTCCAAGCTGAAGAAGCAACATGATACAGATAAAAGGAATCAGTTGTAATACATTTGTTACATGATAGAAAAGACCTAGAGATTGCAGTGGCTCAAATGGTTAAGACTCTGAACTTGAAGACTAGAAGGCCGGAGCTCGATATTCAAGTATTGCACGATGGAGTGAGCTCCCATCTCTGTCCCAGCTCCTGCCAACCTAGCAGTTCGAAAGCAAGAAATTGCAAGTAGATAAATAGGCACCACTTAAGTGGGAAGGTAAACAGCATCCTGTGCACTCCAGTGTTGAGGCATGCCTGCCACATGTCCATGGAAACATCTTCAAATGCATGATTTTTTTGGAATAGTAGCCATGTTAGTCTGTGGTTCAGGCATATCAGAAAACAAAACAAACAAAACAAAAATAAAATAAAATAAATAACTCTGCTAACACGAAAACTAACAATAAAAATATAGCAGTTAGTCTTTAAAGTGCTACAGTGTTTCTTATTTTGTTTTTATTTTATTTTGTTTATTTTATTTTGTTTTCTGATATATCATCAAATGCAGACAGTGCTGGCTCTTTGGCTATAAACAGAGATGAACACCGAACCCTAGAGTTGAATATGACTGGCTTTCGAACAAGGGTGGTCTTTACCTTTGCCTAGAAAAGACCTGATCTAGAGAGGAAGTAGGAGTGCAGAAGGGCAGACTCAACAGATCATAAAGGACAGGAGATTGAAAATTGGGAACAATTGTTGAAGGAAAGTGGAAAGCACTATTGGAAAGATAGAAAACCTGTGAAGTTATGACTGAAAGAATTATGAAAGTTGCAATATAAGGCTTGGATGTGAGTAGAGTGAATGTTACTTTTATTAAATGGATTGTTGGTAAGTATCGAGAGCATGCTGAAAATATGTGATCGAAATATGTGTTAGTAGGACAATGGTTGTAAACAGTGATGGAGAAAGTGGGCCATGCTTTGGATCCTAAAGATGACAATCTTTTAAAAGGTTCAATCCTTCAGTTTTCTTGTCATGTCCGAAGGGACCTTGAAACCCTGAAGAGGTCATTCATTTTCATGTCAGAGATTACTCTGGGTTGAAGGGATTTTTTGCTGGAGAAACTCTGCTCAGGGGATGCCTGAATGAAGCTCCTTTCATGTCCCCAAGTGTGCTACCTATATATGAATGTTACTGAATTGGGATAAAAGTGTTGTGAAAAGCAGCTTCCTACAAGGAATGGCTTTTATCTTAATTAAGGAAAACATTTGTAGAAAAGCAGTGTGTGTGCTAGTCTGCATCATAATAAGTGTAATCATGGCAAATTAAACATAGTGCCCTTTTTCAATGACAATGTATTCTTTTCTGAGGAAAGACAGCATGGTTTTAGCACAATGGATAAGGCTGACTCTTAAGAAGAAATGCGGAATCAGTATAGCATTGGATGTTAATTAGGCATTGGCAGAATTAGGAGAAAATGGGGCAAACTAGGCTGGTGTTGCAAATAGATATACATTATGTTAGAAGAGAGGAACATTGATTTATATCCATGGGAGAGAACAGCAGGGAGGGATGGTTATGATTTGGAAACTATATCCTTATAGATCCATGCAGGGGAACTTTTGCATGGTATTATCTCCCCACCCCATACCATACCTAGTAATGAGTAGGAAGCTAGTCTTTACTAGGTATGGGGTGGGGAGATATGCCATGGTTTACAAGTGAATAAACTGGAAGCACACTATAATGTGATATAGGAACTGGAGCATCATCTGTGGCTGGCTGGGGCGGAGGGATGGATGAAGCAGGTTGCTCAGCATCTGGTTTGTATTTCTAGACAAAATGCTTCCACTTCCATTTCCCTGGAGCTCCCTCCAGAAAGGACAGCACACACTGCAGTCTTGGCTGAGAATTAGCTTGCTTGCCTATATCCCCTTCCCCACATTCTAAGGAAGAAATAAACTGTAAAACTGAAGGGCGTGTCAAACCTAGCTATGACCGGAAGGAAAACCAAATGGAGCATGAAGCCTTGTTTCTGGCTGTTCCAATACTCCAGGATCCTCTTGCCTTGTTATATCATATATAAACACATGTTCTTAGTTCCCTGTTGTTGTTGGTTTTTTTGTGCAAAATTTAGGATTGAGAAGTAGCCTGGAATACTAGAATTCTTAGACTGAACACTTTTTCCTATTTTGGGGTATGGAAGGTAGAATGACCCCAGCACATTGGATGATCTGAGCCCCTCTCTTTTTCTACTTTTAAATTAGTAGTTGTAGCATCTGGCCTGGTTTTAATCTGTTTTTAATATTTTTCAGATTTTAATTTTTAATTTTAAAAGTTTTAAGGTTTTTAGATGGAAGCTCCCACTTCCTAATCCTGGGTCCTATCTGCCCAGGGAAGGAAAAGACTAACGTCCTCTGGCCGGAAGGAGGAATGGATTTTAGCTGTTTGTGTTGTGTGTGAGTTGTTGTTGTTGTTGTTTTGGTTTTTTTTCCTGATTGTAAACCGCCCTGAGTCACCATGGCGAGTGGGCGGTGATATAAATCTAAATAAATAAATAAATAAATAAATAAATTGGGGCATACTGAGCATTTGTCTATTATCCAAGCTTGCCATATATTTGTCTTCTGAGTGAAGGGTGGAAAGGTTATAGGAAAGTCAAAAGAATATACAGATAACTGTACAGTATATTGTTAAATCAGTGGTGTATGCATGAAATCCAATATCCAGCCCTCTCAATGACCAGATGTGAATACATCCGCTAATTTATAATTGCATAGGGCAGGGTGGGCAAAGAGCTAACTTGAGGCCCTGAGCAGTCCCCATGGCAGTTGTTATACTTTCTAGCCCTATCATTCTCATATGCCCCCAGCAAAAAAGGTGAATTTCTATTCCTGGAAGACTCCAGGAACATCAAGTCACCTTTTAAGTAAGTTACATGACTATCCTGCATTAACATTGGAAAAATGCTTCTCTTTTCAAAACTAGAAGCAGGTACATTCTGCTTGTCTCACCCTCTTATATTTTTGGTAGTCTATGTGTTCCTTGGAAGAAAATTGGCTTCTGACTTCATTGAACTTGCCTGGGTTTGATATAGATCAAGTAGATCAAGTTCCTTCCATTTCTCTTCTACTTATAGCAGTGATTCTCAACCTGTGGTCCATGGGCCTGCAGCACCATTTCATGTGGCCCACCACCACCTCCACCACACCAGGAAGTGCCATGTGGTGGAGGAAGGGCAAAATGGCCATCTGGCCTCTGAAGCTGTCTGAGGAAGCATGACCCAGCCCCTGGCTTAAAAAGGTTGAGAACTCCTGATTTATAGTCTTAGTTTGATACTAGGGATATTGTAAAAAAAATTATTTTCAATTTCTCTCTTCCATTACATTATCTAATTTTGGTTTAAAATGTGTTGTTATTTGTTTTATGGATTATGTTATACTATTAGTGATTCCTTTTTCACATCATGTGTTGTATGCTCCATTTAACACATCTTTGCTTCAGCCTGATTTTTGGACTTCTGCAGCCTTTTTTTTTAGTTAAAGACTGGGTTTCTGGGTACTTTTCTTGCAACTGTTTAGGATATTCACAGCCTTTTTTATGCTTTGATTTGTTTTACATTCTCCACATATATCTTATAGCATTTCTTATTTTTAAATAATCATGTGTTTTTCATAACTAGTAAAGCTAGAAGTCTTGTGAATAAGTCTTTACTATTTTTATAAAAACTAATTAATCTTCAAAGTGCTACAAGGCTTGTTGTTTCTCTTGTGCTACTCAGACTAACACAACTAGCGACTAACACATAAGTGATAGAAAGTTCTCCTTTTTGAATAGTTACAGTATTTACTACTCATGTAGTGCTAGAGATCTTAAATAAGTAGCAACAGCTAATTCTGTGCTCAATCTTTTGGGGTTACTTCTCCTTACTGTCTCTCTCTTAGCGTCTGCCATCACCAAAATTCATTTGCAACTTTATTTTTTTGTTTCTGCAGATCCATATAAATGCCCTGCACAGTGTGCTACTTTACATTATCCAGCATCATCTGCAAATCTGTTCACACCTTTTTTCAGGTTGTTAATGAATATGTTAACAAGAGCAAATTTCAATACAGTTAAATTTAGAGGAACCTCACTGAACATCTTTTTCTACATTGAGATAGCAGCTCATAAATTACTTCTGTTTCATTCTTTCATTCCATATTTAAGAATTTAATTGACCCATAAAAAGTTATTTCATTTTATCCTGTGATCACTTTGCTTTTGGCGCAGTTGTGAAGAACTCCACCAAAGATTAATTGAAAGTCTAGAACACAATAGCTGAAATCTAGCAATAAGTTTCATGGAAAGTGGGGATTTGGTGACTCAACTCCTATATAAATGTTCCATTGATTCAATGGGTTTGCTCTAGTTACAATTTACTACTAGATTTCAGCCAGTATGAGATAGGTAGAAGTGTCATAGGAGGAGAGAATAGGAAAAGAGCTCATTGTTGCATTACTAAATCATGTTTTAACATTATGTCCAAGTTTAGCTAGGCTGTTCAGCATGTAAAAATAGTAACTCTCTCTGTTTCTTGCAAATGAAAGAAGAGAGTTTGTTTCTTAGTTAAATGTTGTATAGGTTACACGTTATATCAGGAATAAAGTGAGGGTGGGTGTCTTTTGTGGTTTCCTAATAGTGGTAAAAGTGTGGACATCCTGGATGGTTGGTGCCTTAGACAAACACAGGAGACAGAACCTCTTTAGTAAGATTTTAATATCTGTACTAAGAAACTTGAAAATGACACTTTTGTTAGGTAACAGATTCAATATGAAATATTAATTGCATATATTTATTCAAGTATGTGTTGGACTATATATGTGTTTTTATAGATCTACTCCTAGCATCAATTAGCCAATATCATTTTTGGTAGAGCAGTGGGGGAAAAACAGGTGTATATTGAAACAGAAGTAATAGTAGAACTTCAGATGCCTTAAAAACATTTATAGCTTGCTTTGACTGATTCCCTTATTTTCAAACCACATGTTTAGCATCAAATGACTAAATGCCAAACAGTGATCCCAGCAGGTTTTCTTATTTCGCAGCATCTTGCAGTCTGGAAGACTACTAAATCTCTAAAATGCACAGCATCTGCAAAATGGGGTCTGGGCCTGGGAAATGTTGCTAGATAACTGAATACAGATCTTGAAGAAGGTTCAGACAGGATTTTCTGTAGAGAAGACATAAAGCAGGGGTGCCGAAACTATGGCCCGGGGGACAGATCCGGCCCCCAATGCCAATTCATCCAGCCCGCAAAGCCCTCATCACTCCCAGAAATAGAAGTAAAACCAGCCGCCTGAACCACATGACCAGCCCATGGCCCAAAAAGTTTGGGCACCCATAAAGATACTGATTTGTCAGCCCTTGGGCATAGAGAAGCTGTTTGAATGTATGCATATGTATTAGGACTGACAACAGATAAAATAATTTTCAGCTCATTTACTCTAATGTTTTATCTGTTTAATTCTATAAATGTAATTGAAATACAGTACATATACTTACCACCAGTATCTTAGAAAAAGTGAGCATAAGAAAAAAATCAGTTCAAGAATCTATCAAATCCAGTTTATTTCCATTTTACCTTTTTTCTGATCCTAAGTTTATATTGCTTTGTGTCTTTATCAGTAAGCATTTTAAAAAAGCATACATAGAAATTTGTACATCCTGCACATTTTCCTGATTTGCACACTTTTGTGTGCAGTTTTGCCTAATATATCTTTTTAAAACTGTTTACCAAATTTGTGGGTAGCGATTCACAAATACATGCACTTTTTATGTATGTTCACGTGACACTCAAATTTTACATGCATTTTTAATTGGAGAACTGCATCACAACATTTAGAGATAGATATATGGAGAGTTCTGCTTTGATTTAGAGTTCTGTGATACTATGACAACTTTCTGAGACCACAGTAAATCTTTCATTCTGTCTCCTCTCCTCCCTTCTTTGTGCAACATAACAGAAAACTTCCTGGGATAATTAATCACAATTCTGTGTTATATCCACATGGGGGAAATTATGGTTGTCAGGACTGGAACAAAATAGGATGTGCAACCACATTTGTACCATGGTTTCATATCTTTTGTTGTGTCAGTCTTGGCAAGCATAGTTTCTTGATTTGGTAATCTGATTAATTAACTCAGTATCTTCATTGACAATAGTGTATCAATAAAAAAGGAAGGGAGGAAGATGGCATGAAGATTGAATACACAGTCTCTTCATTATGCCTGCACATTTAATCTATCTTGGGACATTGAGGTATGTCACATTGAATTTTTTGTTTTGATTCATGACAGACTCTACATATATTACACCTTGCTTCATTGTTATTTTCTATTAATATCTACTGTAAATAACTTGATCTTGGACTACCCATGTGAATTTAAGCATTGAATAAAGTGTACATTGGTAAATTCATAGTTTCTGTCCTCTGAGAATTTGCCCCTTTTGATATGGGTACCACTATTATAAGTCTCAATGAATTTTTAAAGACTATTAAATTGATTGGGAGAGCTTGCAAATAACATAATACTTTCCATATACAGCAAGTGTGAAAACATCAAGGTCATTTCTTTGATAATTATGCTTATAGCCTTTAGCACAGTCACTCAGTTGTCTAAACAGGGGATTTGAAGCAAGGAGATCACAAATCATTCTCATCTTGGCTATCATTAGTGTGCTTGGAGCTGCACATACAATAGAATATTCATAGTTAACATAAATTGAGACAGTTTTGATAATAATGTCTTGTGTTTCCTTTGGATATGTTGGAATTTACATTAGTGTATCAACTTTAAAATTGGGCACTTAAGTAATAATTGTAATAAGATGTTTGAGCCTCATTGCTTAATGTAAGTAACAAAATTCTTACAGCACTTCTGCAAAAACAATCTGATTCACATGCTTAATCCAGTATGCCCATGTTGCTGTAAAAATCCAAACATGAGACATTTATATGTCAGTAGGTCAAAAACTAGTACACTAAGTCTCTCTTCTCAAGACACTGGTTTGGGGAGTACATAAGACTGGGCCTTTAGTATCATCACCTTGATTATGGAACTTCCTCTTAAGGCTGGCTCCATGCCTGATGAGCTTCTGGCAGATAGCAAAGGCAGTATAATGCCATATGGCATTTTATCTTTAAAAGCCATTTTTCGAATTGGCTTTTAGAACGGTTCTTATTCTGTTATTGAATAGTATTTTTATTGAGTCACCTACGAGAGTAGGGCGGAACAGAAATTTGAATGAATGAATAAAAGCCATTTTTAAAATAATACATTTGATTATGTATTAATAAATTATATACATAATTATGTATTATGTCTTAAGGATGACTGGCAGTCAGATAAATACAGTAAAACCTCATATAACACTAAAACCTGGTTCCACAAGTCTTGGTGTTATATGATTTTTAGTGTTATCTGATGCATGTTAAAATCCTATGGGATCCATAGAGATACATTGTAACCACACAGGCTTTAGCGGTTGTTATCTGAAGCATCCCATAGGATCTTAATGTTATCTGATGCAATTCTTCCCCCCAGATTCCTTAATGTTATGCGATTTTAGTGTTATTCGATACTAATGTTATATGAGGTATTACTGTAATAAATATATGACTGTAATAAAATAAATAGTAAAATAAATGTGGTCTCAATATGCTATGGAAAAAAACAGATTTTAACCAAAAATGAATAAAAGTAGGCGAACAGAGAAATATAGATTTAATTGTAAATATGCCCATGGTTGTGTTGAAAGAAAATGACAAGTTTTCCTTCAGGTATTTTAACTATTCTAAGACTCAGGAAAGTGGCAACTGATAAGGTAAATGTGTTTGCAGAACTATGAATATTCTTCAACAATGTTTTGTAAAGAACATGCATAGTTTGTGTAGAAATGTTTTTTCATGTGTTCCGAAGGATCTCTAGAGAATGTTGCAGCAGAAACATCTGTTTTTACAGTGACTATTTTCAACATACAAATTATACATTTCATATGAATTAGAGGCTGAGGTTAGTTATGAAAGCTTGTGGGAAGTGGGTTTGGTAATTGTACAGACAGGAGATTGAGTAAATTCCACCAGTGCTATAAAAATAAATATAAAGTTCAACTCTCTATGTTCATGTAACTCCAATGGGAGTTGCAAGTAAGTATTTTTATGTGAAAGCAAAATATATTAAAAGTATACTTTCATCTGTCCACCTCTGTGTGAAAATTACTTCAGTCCGAAGTGATATTAGTTACCATATCAAGCTATGAGGGTGAGGGTATGGGTTCAAATCATTTCTTAACCATGAAAATAATAAGATGACCTTTAGCTGGCCACTCTTATTTCCACATAACCTTCATCTCACAGTTGTTGTGATGAACAAATGGAAAAGTTGGAGTGTATACATTCAAATCACAGATAGCTTTTTGTTGCTATTGTCATCATTAAGTCAGGATTGGAGTCTGTAGTTTTATGAATCAAAACTTGCTTACTGTCTCCTCCAGGAGCAATGCATGTTACTCTGTCTAAGGCAGGGGTTCTCAACCTATGATCTGGCATGCAGCACCATATAATCCAGCCCCTGACCTCACTCCAGCGACCCCCATTCCTATCACCAGAATCAGTTGCGTACTCCTTTATGGCATTTACGATGGACATAAATGAGTTCACGGCTGTAGTAAATACATTTACTACAGCCGTAAATGAGTCCACGGCTGTCATAAACACATTTACAACAGCCATGGAATGTTTTAGAGCAGCATTTATGGTGGGGGACCATCAGTCTGGCCCGCTCAGGTGTCTGAGGGGGCGTGGTCTGACCTGTGGCTGAAAAACATTGAGAACCCCTGTTCTAAGGGAATATATTATGTTTTTTTTTCAAATGGAAGAAATCATTGAGCATCTCTAGCTGCTATTAGTACCAGCAGCTTGTCAAGATAATTTCATTAATATTAATGTAAAATTAGAACTTAATTTGTTAGTTATATTTGTGACCAGCCTTTCCTCCAATAAACTCTTGACTCCCATCCTCCATACTTGTACCCATAATTGTGTGAGATAGGCAAATTGAGAGTACAGTAATACCTTGGATAACGCTAAGACTTGGTGTTATCCAATTTTTAGTGTTATCCGATGCATGTTAACGTTAAAGCTCCATAGAGATACATTGTAACTGCACCAGCTTTAGCAGTTGTTATCCGATCCATCCCATTGGACCTTAACATTATTCGATCCAATTCTCCTCCCCAGATTACTTAACCAGTGATGGGATGACCCTGGTTCCATCCGGTTCCCTGGAACCGGTAGGAACAATCTCGGAGGGTTCTCTGGGAGGGGAGTCAACTTTTGAGACGTCCTCACTGAAAGAAAGAAAGAAAATTTTAAAATTGGAGCCAAAATGGCTCCGATTTACTGCGCATGCGCAGAAACTCAATCTGATTCATGCGCAATGCGTCAGATTGAGTTTCTGTGCATGCGCAGTAAATCGGAGCCATTTTAGCTCCTTTTTAAAAAAAAAATCAGCGGCGACCGCAGCAATAGTGGCGGCGGTGGCGATGACGGCAGCGGTGGCAATGGCGGCGGCGATGGTGGTGCCGGCTATAGCGGCAGTGGCGATGACGGCGGCAGCAATGGCGGCAGCAATGGTGGTGATGACGGCGACAGCGGCGATGGTGGTGGTGGTGATGACGGCGGCATCAACAGCGATGATGGCGATAATGGCGGCGGCAGAGGCGGCGATGGCAGCAGCGATAACTTTGGCGGCGGCATGGGCAGGCGGCACCAGCCCTCAGAGGAGGGCACCTCCCCCGGGGCCGTTGAGCCCCCACAGGCAAGTTGAGGCCTGGCCTGCCCTGGCCGTCCACCCCTGCCGAGCCCTCCCAGGGGTAAGTGAGGGGTTTGTGTTTGGGGTTGTATTTTTATTTAATTAATTTATGGGTTTGGGTGGGTGGGTGGGTTGAGTGTGTGTGTGTTTATTTATTTATTTTATTTTATATTTTATTTTAAGGCCCCTCCCACAACGTCATGACGTCATGACATTGGCCACGTGGTGCTAACAAATTTGTCATCCCATCACTGTACTTAACGTTATGTGATTTTCGCGTTATCTGAGGTAAACGATATCCGAGGTATTACTGTACTGTACTGTATATACTTTGCCTGAGTTCAGGAGCTTAATGGCCAAGTGGGGCTTTCAACCCAGATGTCCTGTGTCCTCATCCAACACTAAACTAAAAGAGCTTTCTTAGAAGAAAGTGTTGGAACTAATGCCTCTTGTCATCCTCTCTGTAACATCCTATTATGGGCCTTGAAAATGTTGTTTCATGAACTGATCTAGTATTGAAGTGTTGCTTGCTGGTGTTTATTGTCTGAACCTGTTTTTGTAAAGTCCATATAAAGAGTAATGAAAAACCTAGATTCTAGATGTAAGTTCGGTAGCCTGGTGCCAGGAATTTCCACAGTCAATGTCCATGAGTCACACTAACTGAGGTTTATGGGAGATGCATTCTGAAACGGATGCTTCAGGGTGGTTCTTAAGTCCCTACCCAGCCACAAAGAGAGTAGGGCTCTTCTGGGGAGGAAGGAAGTGCTCCCATTGGATTACTGGACAGAGGGGCAAGGCATATGCCCACAGAGAGGAAGGGTAGGGACTTACAGGTCGGGTTGGGACTTATGGGCCACCCTATACATTATCTGTGACTGTAGCTTTATGTTGATCCTGAGTTTTCTCTCACACACATACAATGCTGAGACCTTGGGTCATAATGAGGTTGAATGCTAAGAGAATCAATAAAGACACAAAAACAAGTTGCATTTCTTGCAGCATGTAGTTAAACTACAGAATTTACTGCTACTCCAGTATGTACCAAGTTTGTCAATCTGGATTGCTTGAAAAGGGGATTAAGTTAATTCATGGAGAATAAAGCTATAAATAGTGACTGGTCATGGTGACAATATACAGTAAAACCTCGGATAACGCTGAAACTTGGTTCCACAAGTCTTGGTGTTATCCGATTTTTAGTGTTATCCAATGCATGTTAAAATCCTATGGGATGCATCTGATAATGTTAAAGCTCCATAGAGATACATTGTAACTGCACAGGCTTTAGTGGTTGTTATTCGATGCATCCCATAGGACCTTAACATTATTCGATGCAATTCTCCACCCCAGATTACTTAACATTATGCGAATTTAGCATTATCTGAGGTAAACGTTATCCGAGGTGTTACTGTACAGTACAGTTGTACCTCGCTTAAAGACCATAATGCGTTCCACAGGATTGCTCTTTAAGCAAGTTTGCTCTTTAAGCGAAACACCATTGTAAGTGACCAATTGTGACTTCTGGTGGTGGTGGTGGTGGGGATTGTGAACCTTAATGTATTTGTTAAGCGAGTTTTTGGTTGGTTTTATTTGTTAAGAGAAGCAAACATTCAGAGAAAATTCTGCTCTTTATGCGAGTTACTCTTTATGCGAGTCGTTCTTTATGCGAGGTTTGACTGTATTACAGTTACATCCAGTCTCGGAGGCAGTGTGGGAGACATGAGTTGGTAACTGCTGTTGTATTTGTGTCTTGCTTGTTGGTTACCCTCCTATAGACATTTGAAGAAAAATGCTAGACTACAGCGAGATCAAAATACTGAAGAATCCATGTTCTGCATTTTTATATTGTGCAGTGGCAGCTGTCTGGTGTCTGGTTTACTGAGATATTATGGCTTGAATCCAATTGGTAGTCTCAATAAAGAAGACATTGAATCAGTGGGGTTTAATTTAAGTTTTGACTCCACATTGACCAACTGATTCAATGGGTGTGGTCTTGTTAGGACTAATAATAGGATTTAGGCCTCCATTTTACAAAATTATCTTTTTTTAGGTTTGCATAATTTTGTCTTCATTCTCTCTCTCTGTTTTCACGCTTTATTTATCCCTTTGTTCTAATTGCTCATGGGGATATATATATGGTTTCCTGCACTTTCCTTCATGCCTGTTAAGTTGCTTGATCTTAGGGATAGACTAGAGAGTGGCCTTCATAACAGGAGTTTCTTCTGTTTTAGTCTGATACCCTGTCCATTATGTCTCATTGGATCTCCCCATATCCACAGTACACTTAGCTCCCCCATGTCTTTAGATAGCTGCTTCCCTGAATTATTTTCTTTCTAGTCTACTTCATGTTAGATGATTTGATATGAATATTCCTCTCAGATCTCATTAGAAGCTCCCAAGGAACCACTCAGGCAGAGTTAGAGGCTACATTACCTTGAGGGATTTGTTCCAGGTCATTGCAGAGCAGAAGATTACTTCTTCTTAAAGGTGCATAACTTCTTTAATGAAGAAAACCATTTGTGACAGGGTGCTCTGGTTTTAATCATAGGAGTTATTCTAGCCATTTAAGATACATAACTTTCCTCCCATACTCTGCTCTTAAATGTGTCAGTTTTATCCTGCTGACTTCAAATTTATTGTCTTGCTTCCAGTTTCTTATTTAGTGCTGTTTTGCTAATTTATTCCTATCATATCTGTTTCTGTTTCTCTTAAGATGAGATAGCACATTACATGAAAGTATACCTACCTACCTACCTACCTACCTACCTGAGGAAGGATCAATATACAAACAGTAGAATAATGTAAGTTGACTGGCTAGCTCAATGGTTTAGCTGGGGACTGAGTGTTCAGTTCCTTGGAGCAGAACCCTAAATTGTTAGAGGCTGGGACTTCAGTTCCCCGCTATGCATCAGATAATCTCCCCCTTATGCGGTGTTGGGCAAGCTGCATAGTCCCAGAGCACCCCTAGAAGAAAGGAATGATAAACTACCTCTATGTATTCTCTACCTAGAAAACCCTGAAAAAATAGCCCCATAAGTGAAAATTGACTTGACGACAAATGATTTTTATTTTAATAATGTAATTTTTTCTTTCTTTTCTATACATTTTAATGGGTTTGTTTGAGTTTGTTTGAATTGATCTAATTTTCATGGCTTTTGTGTTTAAATTTTAATTTTCCATTTGATCTGCACTTTATTATTGTTCATAGCCGCGAGCATAGTTTTTAGTAGATAAGTAAGATATATATGTATTAAATAAATTAACAGCTGCCCATGACAATGCAAAGAGAACTGAAGGTAGAATTTATTTTGAAAAGGAGATGATATCATTTGTCTTGAAAAGGTGATTAAGTTCACTGATGGAGGAAAAGCCTATCAATGGTGGTTGTATATTACTTCCAGTTTCAGAGGCAGTAATGGGTGCATTCTATGACTTCTGCTTTGCCAGCAGCTTTGATGTACTTTTTAAGTACATTGGAAATCCCCTGTGATAGCATGTTGACTTTCACCTGTAATACTGAAATATGGCCTTGATGTCCAGTAATATTTTTGTTGAGCATTGACATGAGAGGTAAAGGCAGAGATAGGCTTTTTGGGACTACAGCTTCCAAGGCCACATGACTACTGCCAACCATTCCCCAACAGTATCTAAATAAAGCAGTATCTAATTTTCTGATGGACACTCAGGAACTACACCTCAGAGCTCTTGTCCCTTCATGTAAGTTATTCTTAGATAAACAGCTCCTTCTGCAAGGGTGCAAAATTTTTTAAGTTTCTATGTAGAGTAATGAGAAAAAGCCAGAGTTTTATCTGAGGTAGACAACCTGATGTCTTCCAGGTGTTTTGGTCTATAATTCCATACTGTTCAGTCAGCATTGCAAAACATCAGGGATAATGGGATTCCAAATCATCTGGAAAGTACCAGGTTACCCAGTTTTTGGTGCATTGGCAATTATTGATCCAGGTGGAGAGTGAATACCACTTAATAACTGCCAATGCATTGGTGAAACCTGAAATGGGAGAAGTAGATCACAGTGAAGATTGGGAAGTAGGATGTAGTTGCAACAGAACATTGTAATTTGCCCATGTTAGGGAGCTGAGTATGGTGGTGGCGGCGGCGGCACAGAAAAACAAGTCTGGATTGTAACTTTGAGATGAGCAATAATATGAAAGCATTTCTATATTTACTGGTAAAGCAAGAGTGATAGTGTAGGGCAGCTTTCATTAGAAACATGTCCTGGCTGGTGCTTTTAAAATTGTGTTATTCTCAGCTACTTCACTCATTCCGTGCCTCATTTACTTCTTTGCCATGTCCAATGCAAGCAATGATGAGTTCTTTTTATTAAATTTGATGGAAGAGTTCAAAGGGAAATATCATCTTTCCTGGGAGGTCTTTTTTGTGTAGCTAATATAAACCTTTTACACAAGTACTGGAATAACTAATATAGCAACAGTTCATTTCTGACTGTCAAGGGAGAGGTTTGAAGTTTTCAAAGAGTTGTTTCGTGAAGCAATTCTTCATCTAACTGAAATGAAAGCAGCTACAAAGCAGACAGTGTGAAGTAGAGGACAGTACACACCTTCTCCTGTCTTGTCTTAATGAACTGTTTTACTGACTCACCATGAAATCTAGCTCCTGTACAGTAAGGGTATTGAATAGTGGGGATTTCTGGGTTAAGAAAAGAGGAGTAGGATTTCAAGAGGACTAGAGCAGATACAGGAAGTGATATGGATATAAAGAGAGAATGCTGACAGACTGAATCGGAGAGCAAGGTGATGTAGTTGGCATTAAATTCTATTGATTTTTGCACTGAATTGTTCCTCCATCTGTTAGGAAAAGAGAGAACTTGCTACTGAGAAAGTCTGTTTCAAACCAGAACTATTGAAAGAATTCAATATTGACACTAAAGTCTCTTCATTTCCCCCCTCTATATTTTTACTCTATAGTCCTATTTTATATAAAAAAGGATGTCATTATCTTATTTGAATATTAGTACTAAAAGTTCAGGAACTATAAAAATAATGCTTGGGAATGATAGGGAAATTGTGATGCAAAATCCAGGTTGAGTATGAAGACTTCCAGATAACTTGAATATTGTTAGAGGTGCTGTTGGCCAGGGCGCTCCATTTAGATATACAAAAATAGATGTAGATTTGGGAACAAGTAACTTATCTTCCTTTCATGTCTATAATAGCAAATTAAAACTTTATTCCTTCTCTCTGCTTAGCGGATGATTTCCTGTACTGTCACAAAAGGCCTGCTTGTACAGACTTACTCTAGTACTTTTGGCTGACATTGTCATTTGCTTTGATGACTTAAATATGTTTTTATGGCACTGAGCACTTTGAAAACATTAGTCAACATGCTCATGGAAACCATCAGAGTGGGAACTGTGTCTACTCATTGTCAGTTACTGAAAGAGTCGGGGTTTCATGATAGGAGTGGAAGGGAATAGCAAGTTTCATAATAATTTTTTTTTTAAAAACCCTCTTTTCCTAGCTTCTTCTTTTCTCTTCTCCTAAATACTGTAATAGTAAATGTGTGTCTTGGGCCTGTAGCTAGAAAGTTTTCTAGAGGGAAAGTAGCCCACATACAAAGTTCAGCATTCCTCTTGTTGGCAACATATGACATTTCCAGATCTGTGGCAGTTATCAAAAGAACAGTCTGACTTTTCCAATCTGAATTCCAAAGATTGTGATCAACCTACATGAAATGAAGCCTATTTAGTTATGTCAGTACACAATAATTTCAGTAAATATCTAAGTAATGTGGCTTACCTCAATTGTTTCAGAGGCTTTTGATATAAACAGTTGGAGAACACTCTGTGCATTTTTATTTATATGAAGGCTCCACATGACCACACATGCAAACAATATCAACATTCAAAAGGTTGATGGATAACAAAGTTAGAGCTTTGCTTCTGGCATTATTTAATATGCCCAAAGTGAATAAGTCATAGTATTATGCAGTCACATGGCTGTGTGCATTAGAAGGCTGCAGTTAAATAATGACAAATACTTAGTTCTGCAATTTTCTGCATTACTATGACTGCCATTCAGCTGTGTCATAAGTTAATATTCTAGTTTGTATGGCATGGGATATTTGGTCTTATATATGTCCTTAATATGTTCTTTCTGCAGTGATAAGGGGAATGGGTCCTTCCAGATGTTGCTCATTAGCTATGCTAGCAAGGCTAATAATAATTTCAGTCCCACAACATTTGTTCCCTTATTTTAGAAAAAAGGCCTTTTATATTCTGTTTCTGTTACAGCTTGTGGAAAGTAAGGTCTTGCTCAGTGTTTTGAATATCACAGGCAGAATTCTATTGGGTGTGTCTGAAATGAGTTGGCAGATGACATAACCACATGATAGATGTAAACTGTTTAAATGTTGTTGCCTTGTTTCTCCATAGGAAACTTAAGAACTAATTCGGGAGCAGTGTTGCGGTTGTAGACTGCCATGGCAAAGATTCAGTATCTTGAATAGAGAATCATCTGCATCTCACTAAAGTGCAGTTCCTAAATTTCTTTGGGAAAATTTTTGACCATTAAGGTAGACTCATTAAGGGTACAGTCCAGATTGTTTAATCACATGGACATTCCAGCCAATGCAAAGGTGCTTCCTGGTTGGTTAGAGAGAACTAACAGCTACATACTCTTTGCTATGGTTGTTCCTTCACACCATAGTCAGATCAAGTCTCCTTTTGCTTGCAGGCCAGTTAGTTTTGTGGGGTTTTAGACAAAATTACTTCATTCTTAGAATAACAGTCTTTGAATAAAACAATGCGCTAGCAATTGTAGAATGTATGGAAGATTTCTGTCTCTCCCTGAGCTTTTGCTTCTATGATTTGCTTGGGCTAAAGTTTTCCTCCATGTCATAAGACAACTTTAATGATATGGATGAACCAATAGTACAGTATAATCTCTTCTTTGCTAGATTTTGAAATTATAGAAGCCCACTTAAGGGGGGGGGGGAGACAAAGATTGCTCATTTATATACTTGGGAGAGAACATTTATTATTTAATAATAATAGAAATGACTGCTTGTTGTTCCAGGCACAGGTGTCATTTCTAAAGAGGCGAGAAGCTTTTACTCTCACAATCATAACTACAGAATAATTACACAACTTTTAACCTTGACAGTGAAGAAATTAAAATACTGTAGCTAAAAATTTTGTATATCTTGGTTCAACTATCAATCCGAACGAAGACTTCAAGAAATCAAAAGAAGACTGAATCTCAGATGGACAGTAATAAAGGTATTAGGAAATGCCATCAAGTGTAGGGATATATAATTGAAGACTGAGATTAAGATGACTCACAATCTTCTATTTCGGATGTACAAGTAAAAGTTGGACAGCAAAGAATGTCATAACAATTGATGCCATCAAGTTGATTACAATTTATGGTGACCCTTTCCAGGTATTTCTAGATAGAGAATACACAGAAGTAGTTTGCCATTCCCTTCTTCTAGGAGTGTCTTGAAACTGTGAACCTTGCCCATGATGACACAGGATGGCTCTTCTCTCTGGAGGCACAGTGGAGAATCAAATGCCTAACCTCTAGTTCCCAAGTCAAATACCTAAACCACTGAGATAGCCAGCCAGTTAGACAGTAAAGAAAGCTAAAAGGGGGAAAATTGATTTGTTTGAGGCATATCACTGTAGCACTTTAAAGACTAACTGCTATATTTTTAATGTGAGCTTTCATGGATCGTCCAACAAATGTGAGCTTTCATGGATCAAGCGATGTGAGCTTTCATGGATGTGAATTAAACAATGTGGATCAAGAAATGTGGATCAAGTAATGTGAGCTTTCCTGGATCAAGTCCACTTCATCAGACTTTGTTTGAAATATGATACAGGATGCAATATGATGCAGGATGAAGTCCACTTCATCAGAATTTGTTTGAAATATGATGCAGGATGAGAGTTTTGAAAATATCCTGGACTACAACAAAGACAAACATGTGGATCCTAGAGCAAGTCAAAACTAAACTATCTCTGGAAGCAAAAATGATGAAATTGAGGCTGTCCTAATTTGGGCACACCATTTATTTATTTATTTATTTATTTATTTATTTATTTATTTATTTATTTATTTATTTATTTATATTTGTTTATCGTCCTCCTCCCCGAAGGGACCCAGGGCAATTTCCAACAATTTTAAAAACACTTTAAAAATTAAAAACTTTAAAAAGCTTAAAAACTTAATTAAAAACTAGGTATTATAATCATAAGAAAATAAGATTTTCTGGAAAATACTATAATGCTAAAAAATGTTGAAGGTAGCTGAAAAAAAGAGGAAGACCAGATATGAAATGAGTTGATACACTAAAGGAACTCATAGACTTGAATTTTTAAAAGTTGAGCAGGGGTCATTCATAGGATTACAGAAAGAGCCTCCTTGAAGATTGAACCACAACTGGGCATATCCTGGTAACAGCAACCTTGTGTAGCTGGCTAATCTTTCTCACCCTGGGTCAGGTGAAAGGAACTGCAGAATGAACTCACCAAAGGTGCTTTCATTATAGCAGTTTCATGTCTAGCCTAGACATGGAAGAAGAAATTCATAAGGTTGCCATAAATTGGATGTGATTTGATGGTGCACAACTGTAGCTGTTTTAGAATAGTTTACATGACTTAGGCAGGTGATGTTAATATAAGGCCCTATACTGTTTGGGACCTTGTTATCTGTTAGAGCATCTCTCCCTCAGCACAACTCCCTGCATCACCTGTTCATCACAGTCTACGCAGTTCCAGGTGCTGACCCCGAAGATGGCTCGAAAGTCTTTAAATAGAAATAGAGCCTTCTTGGTGGCGGCACCAACACTGTAGAACACTCTACTGGTGGGGCTGCCCCAGATCCAATCACTGGCTAACTTTAAAAAGCAATTTAAAATTCTCTTGTTCAAGGAGGCCTTTCAGGGTTTTGTCCCTTTTGCTATAAATCAGTCAGTCAGGTTGATCCCCTATGCCCTAAGATGCCAGTTATTTTATTTTATTTTGAGATGTATTTGTTGGTTGTCTGTTTTGATCTGTTATTTGATATCTGCTTGTACACCACCCAGAGTGGGATACCACCCAAATGGCTGGTATAGAAATGCAATAAATAAATAAATAAATAAATAAATAAATAAATAAGCAATTTCCCTTTTATAATATTTTTGTATGCAGGTGGCAAACAGTATCCTTACCTTCTGACTGAGAACAGAACAAGTTACCTTAAGTTGTTCCTTTCTTCAATAAAATACATGGAAGTGACACCCTGATTCTTTGTAAATAATGTTCTTTGCATTTCAAATAAAAAAAGTTGTGATTTGAAGGCATTGAACAACAACCATTCAAATCAAGTTAAAAGTACAGTAAAACCTCATATAACACTAAAACCTGGTTCCACAAGTCTTCGTGTTATATGATTTTTAGTGTTATCTGATCCTCTATGGGATCCATAGAGATACATTGTAACCACACAGGCTTTCGCGGTTGTTATCTGAAGCATCCCATAGGATCTTAATGTTATCTGATGCAATTCTTCCCCCCAGATTCCTTGATGTTATGCGATTTTCGTGTTATTCGATACTAATGTTATATGAGGTATTACTGTAGTTGGAATTTTTGTATTCATTACTTTACTAGTATTTTGTTGCAAAATGTGATGCTAAAATGTTGCATAAGGGTTAAGAAATGATAATATTCTCCCAGTAAGAAAAACAAAATAGAGAGAGGTAGAAAGAAGTAAACTTGGGTTATATTTGTGAGTTTTGGTTGCTTTGCATCCCTTCATACTTTCCCAGAACAAATCAACATTGCTGCCAATTTCATTTTGGAATCAAAGAGGTGGAAGTTTTAGATCCTACAAATCATTAATCCCTCCCATGTGAAAGGCTTCAGGAAACAAAACCAGTCATCTTGGATCTGCAATGCTGGGAAAAGTTGAGTCGTTTGAATCTTATGCCAAAATGTTTATATTTTTAAGTGAAGAAAAATACTTGCAGTTTAATCTGAAATTTACAAATTATTAATGGGTAATTGCTATGTACTATTCAACTGCATTTGCAAATAGGCAGGTAGCTTTACCAATAGGAACAAGCATTGCTGCGCCTGCATCAGAAAACAGACAAACACACACACACACACACACACACACACACACACACACACACACACACACACACACACACACACACACACACACACACACACACACACACACACACACACACACACACACAGGCTGTGGGGACAGATTTCAGCAGTTTATAATTATTGAATTAAAAAGTCATAATTTGCTTTCTTGTCTTTCTAAAACAAGTTGTATTTTGTTTAAAAATACTTTGAAACAAGCCATGATGCATCTAATATCAGCATTTTGCTGTAATATAGTGAGGCGTTCTAGAGTTAACAAAACTCAAATGGCTATGATGTCCCAAATATTGTGATGAAAAGACTGGAAAAGTTGCTCTCTCATTTTGAACTGTAGTTCATAGAATTCTGCAAATAGCATATGGAGTAGCTGTGTTAGCTTGGGAATACTGAGAGTTGTAATCTTAACAAGTAATTTTCTCAAGTTCTCACTAAAGGGATCTTGCCTTCTTTTCAGAATAGTGCCTTGTGATATCCAAATATGTGGTAGCTAAAGGCAGCTCTGTACTATTATTTGAATTACATGATTATGCTTTTCATACAGATGACCCTAGGTCCAGTCCTTAGTATATCCTGGGAAAGCTGTACAGGTCTCTGAAAAGTTGTTTGAAGATCCCTTTGGGCAGTAGTGAACTGGAAAGACAGGTACACTTATATATAGCAGATTCTTGTCTTTCTATCATTAACAGCTAAATGTTACCCATTGAATGGCATGAATATCCCATGTAATTACAGATGACCTTTAGGTCACATGAAGCCTATCAAGCCACCGATGCCTCTCTTCTTTCTTTCCTGTTGTTCCCAAAGTTTTGGTTTCCATATAATGATTTTTACATGTGCAGATAAATAAATAAATGTTATGTCAGAAATTACTCTGGGTTGAAAGGATTTTTGCTGGAGAAACTCCAATCAGGGAATCCCCGAATGAGGCTCCTTTCATCTCCCAAGATTTGTCTTGCAACACTCGGGGATCAAACCCTGACCTTCTAGTCTTCAAGCTCAGTGTCTTAACCACTAAGCCACTGCAGTGCTACATGTGCAGATGTATCTAAGTCAATGTGGCCATCAGCACTTGAATGCTGGAAACAGTTGGTGCGTTACATAGTTGATAGTCCCTGTAATGGAAGCTGGTGAAAATATGTCTAAACTGTCCTATACTTTGACTGATGCTTATGGTGTGTAAGTTGGGAGAATAGAACACCTGTCCAGGCATAGTGTTAATATCTTTTTAGAAACTCATTGGAAGATGGTTTTGAAATACAAATCCATTCTACACTTGTGTGTGCTGCTGTCTGGATTACATCCATTCTCAGACTTCTTTATTAAATTTCAGGTTGCCATTTAAACATTTTGAACTAGGACTCCTTTTAGACTATGTCAAAAACACAGTGTTGCTTTAACTCCACCACAACTAAGGAATGGCTTTACACTGTCCTTTTCAAGAGTAAGCATGTTTTTGTTGATATGCAACTCTGCTTCCTTTATTGCCCTATATATAAACTATATAGAGGGCAGCTCCCAAAGAACTATGACACCCAGGAAGCACCATAGGAACTTTAAAAAAAAAGAATATCAGGAACAGGACATGGGCTGGAGGTAGGCCATGCAGCTTTTGAGACAAGGCTCTGGTCCAGGTGAGTGAAATATAGGTGTCTGTATGCATGTGTCCATGGTATAGAACTCTCAGAATTCTGCATGGAGAATTCTTGGAGTTAAGAGTCCAAAAAATCCAAATGATACATGCCTAATCAAGCTATTTCTAACAAATAACATCATGGAGAATATTATGTGCGACCCACCATGCAGAACCTTTCTTTTTTTATTATATCAATAAAAAAAATCAATATAAATCCTTCTTGCATAGCTGCGTGCAAATGCATATTGAATGACAGCTCTTGTGGAAGAGGTATTTGTTGTCTCAACAGGTAAAATATAGTAGAGAAACAATGACATAGTGATGTGCCTGGTTTTTTAACTAAGAGCCGGTCTACACTGAGCATTCAGCTTTCCTTGCATCCATGATACCAATATTGCATCTTGGTGCCTATACAACACAGGTCAGCAGATATAAAACAGGTGAAAAAAACCTCACTGCTTTCTGATAAACCAGGGCAGTGGTGTTTATTTGCTCTACTATGCTTCTGTTTTCCCCAGTGCATAATCTGCTTCAAAGGTCCCTAGTAATGCATTGTTCCATGCTGATCCATGCACCTTGTAGATGTGTGGCATTTGATGATGCTTTCATATGGGCATTTTTCTGCTGGTCAGTCTTCATTAGTTGACCAGCAGAAGAAAGCAGAGGACAGAAAAGATAGGCAAAAGAGGAGGGCAAATCTGTGTTGTGAGTGGGATGGCAGAGGGCAATTCTGGATAGCGGTATTGGAACAACCCAATGCATCAAAATACAGTAAAACCTCGGATAACACTAAAACTTGGTTCCACAAGTCTTAGTGTTATCTGATTTTTAATGTTGTCTGATGCATGCATTGGATAATGTTAAAATCCTATGGGATGCATCGGATAACATTAAAACTCCATAGAGATACATCTCCATAGAGATACACAGGCTTTAGAGAACATTATCCAATGCATCCCATAGGATTAAACATTGTGTGATATAATTTTTTTCCAGCTTGCTTAACATTATGTGGTTTTAGCATTATCTGATGCAAACGTTATCAGAGGTATTACTGTATAGTGAGCAACAAACATGCTCTTCATGTACAGACACAATACTTGGATGATCTATTCAAGTTGGCAATAAAAAATAACAAAATTCCTCAGAACAACCCCAGAATGACTAGAGACAACACCATTGTGTGAATGAGTCCTCAGCTAAACTATATATACCTTTTTTAAACCGGTGACACATGGTGTTCCTTACAGAGCTATTTGTCAGTTCCCAGTCTTAGACTTAAGGAACACTTTATTAATTCTCTTACTAAATGAAAAATAGTGGTTAAGCAGTAGGGATTCCTGGCATCCCAACTTCCTGAGATGCTGAAGTGGTGACAGTGCAATGCACATTGAGTTTCTGTATGCCAAAATGACCTATGATATTCCCCAAGGCTTATGCAGACCCATCAAGAGAAAGTAGTTGCCTCTATTTAGGAGTGGAGGAATGGACTGCCTTACCCTGTGAGTGTGTTTGACACAAGGTAGACAATTATAGAGTTAAACATTTGAGTGCTTTGGGAATCTGACATTCCCTCCCCCCACAGCTGATATGCCCTAGAGCTGTACAGACACTGGCTTGTCACAGTGTTTTAGTACAAGAGCCCATGGAAAAGACTGTTACTATATGATTGGCCCTGCATACCCAAGGGTCTGATGTGGTCGACAGTCTCTGGCAGAATGACGATAGTATGTTTGTGCTCTATAGAGCTCTGTCCTAGAGTGACTTCAGCAGCCCAGTTAAAAATTTTGTTTGCTACTCTGTAGTTCTCTTGCTATAAATAATGTGAGGCATGATTGCTGCCAGTTCAAAGCACACATCCAGAACTGGAAACAGAATTTACCAGCTTAATGCTAGTCTTTATGTGAACTTAGCTCTTAAGTCCATCCAGAGAAGACAATCTGATACATATACACAATGCAAGCTAGCAATTTCTTTTGAGTTGAAAGAAGTACAGTATGCCAAATTATGGATGGTTTGGGACTTTGTGGTTTGCTGTTCAATTTTCTTCTCCTCACATACTTTCTGATGCAGCTTCAGTTGTAAATGACAAATATTCACATAGAGTTTATTCTTTATTGACTAGCTTAACTTCATAGTCAAAACTGGTTCATGTTCTGAGATCTGCCTTGGTTGACCTTGGACTGAGTTATTTCTTCTCTCTGTATCTGTATACAGTAATACCTCATATAACATTAGTATCGAATAACACGAAAATCGCATAACATCAAGGAATCTGGGGGGAAGAATTGCATCAGATAACATTAAGATCCTATGGGATGCTTCAGATAACAACCGCGAAAGCCTGTGTGGTTACAATGTATCTCTATGGATCCCATAGAGTATCAGATAACACTAAAAATCATATAACACGAAGACTTGTGGAACCAGGTTTTAGTGTTATATGAGGTTTTACTGTATCTGCTTCTCTAAAATGGACGGGATAATATGCTTGGCTTTTGAGGTACCATGATGGAAAATGGGTTTACTCTTAAGTTACTTAATCAGTATCCTGTTTTTAAGAATATCTTTATTATGAAGGAAATAAGGAAACATTAGTACCTAGGCATCATATAAGACAGATAAAAACTAGAAAATCTTATTTCCGAAGATACTGCATTATATTCAAATGTCTTCTAGTGCAATAAGAAAGAAACTGAGTTTCTTCTTCTTCTTCTTCTTCTTCTTCTTCTTCTTCTTCTTCTTCTTCTTCTTCTTCTTCTTCTTCTTCTTCTTCTTCTTCTTCTTCTTCTTCTTCTTCTTCTTCTTCTTCTTCTTCTTCTTCTTCTTCTTCTTCTTCTTCTTCTTCTTCTTCTTCTTCTTCTTCTTCTTCTTCCATGTCTAGGCCAGACATGAAACTGCCAAAATGAAGGCACCTTTTGGTGAGTTCATTCTGCAATTCATTTTGCCTGACCTAGTGTGAGAAAGATTAGCCAGCAACACAATGTTGCCATTACTATGGTACGCCTGATTGTGGTTCAAAATATCACAGGCTTTGAAGAGGCTCTTTCTGTGTACCCTAAGAA
The DNA here is from genome assembly GCA_030440675.1 of Furcifer pardalis. Classification (NCBI taxonomy): domain Eukaryota; kingdom Metazoa; phylum Chordata; class Lepidosauria; order Squamata; family Chamaeleonidae; genus Furcifer; species Furcifer pardalis. Next base: position 233,071,064 of record CP126891.1, on the reverse strand, counting down.
TCTAGGTGCACTTGTTTTTCTCAGTGATCAGCCAGATGTTTTTAGGAAGTGTAGAAAGAGAATGTGAAGATAGATCTTCTGTATTCTTACACTGCAGTTGCAGAGGTGGTTTTCTGGCTTTATATCACTCCCTACTCTGTTCTGAGGCTTCCATAGTGTTCATCTGGACAAAGAGAATTCCTAGGAATCCCTGGAACCTGATTAGGAAACTTTTAATTTCCCTGAAATAGTTGTGACTAATAACATCATGCTGGTTTGTGTGATGCAGCTCCACCAACAAGATTCTAGCCACTGTCCCTCAACATATCAGCTTCATTTCACTCTCTTGGAAGAGTAATTAGCTCTCCATGAACTTGAGCCATTGGAATATTATCTAAGATGGTGATCATCATTTGTTGTTGGGTGGCAAGTTTATGATAATATGTTGTTTGAAAAAGTGTTTTCCTTTTTTCCTATTCTGAATTGAATCACTTTGATGTTCAATACAGTCAAACCTTGCATAAAGAGTACATTGCTTAAAGAGTAACTCACTTAAAGAGCAGAATTTTCTCTGAATGTTTGCTTCGCTTAACAAATAAAACCAACCAAAAACTTGCTTAACAAATAAAACAGGGTTCGCAATCCCCCCCCCCCCATAGAAGTCACAATTGGTCACTTACAATGGTGTTTCACTTAAAGAGCAAACTCGCTTAAAGAGCAATCCTGTGGAACACATTATGCTCTTTAAGCAAGGTACAACTGTACTATGGAAAATGAAGCATCTTCTCTCTATTCAGTTACGTACATTACAAATGTTTATTATTTCACCTTAGTTGGTTTATTTCTAAATTAAAATTCTCCAGTGTTTTAGTCCTGGTCTGTATCTCGCTCATGGTACTTTTCACTCAATCCAGAGTGCCTTCTTGAGGGTAAGAATCTAATGGGTTTTCTGATCAGCAGCTTTGTGTGTATAACAAGCACTGTTCCTCTGCCTGTCTCCAAACAATCTTGGTCTAGCTCATCATCAAAACCAGACAGGAAAGAGAAAAACCAATCAATTCCACAACGTATTTGTTGAAGAATATGAGCACTTCATTCCACTATGGAAATTAGAGAATAGCCAGACTTTCAAAGGTCATTTTTACCAGGCAAAGAAATATGTTGATAGGCAATAAAGTTTCTTTCACTGAGAGACATGTATAAATAACAGTGTGACCATATATGTCATTTCAATGAGGTGCTCTGTCAGCTGAGAGGAAGTTGAGCCATTAGTTCTACTGTCTCTGCAAATTTATCTCATCAATTGTTTCATATTATTTCCAATAGATTTTGAGAAATGAATTGCAAGAATAATTTTGAGCTCTGGAAAGCATTGTGGTTAGTAAACATCTACAAAATTCAAATATTTTGACACCTATAAGTTGTAAAAAAAACCCTACTTGTTTTGCAGGTAATTTCTGGAGCCTAATGGCCTTCAATTTAGAAATAACCTTTTGAAAATAAAATGTGAAGTGATCCTAAGTAGATTTTGGATCCAAAAATCCTACAAGACATAAACTTGGTGATTTTCTAACTCCTTCTCTACTCAGTCAGTTCTTAGATGTTGGCAGATTATATTTTTGCATAATAAACAATATTTTAATTCTGCAGCTCTATTGTGTCTTACATAGAAATCAGTCTGTACAATCTTTGAACATTCACATACACAGTTCCCTCTTTTTCTAGACAGATTCAGTATTTTCTGTTTGCACTAATTCCTTGAATTTTAGCTTTCATAACATTAGTTTGAAGTAAGTCATAGTTAAGAGTAGACCTATAGGACTCAATGAAATTTATGGACAAGTGGACTCAATAAATTCCCATTAACTCAATTAGTCTACTCTAGTATGATTTAGCATGATTAATCAACAGGATTTTAGCCACTGGGCTGGAGATTAATGATTTATTTTTCTGGACAGATTTCACTAAAATTCCTATGCTTCCGAAGGCAAGTGTTTCATATGCTGCATGGCTGGTGGAGAAGGAAAACGCCTACTAGATTCCATCTGGGATTTTTATTACACCCAGATACAGGAGGTGTAATTTGTTCTCTTTATTATTTCATTTATTAAAAAAAAACAAAGATAAAATGCTAGCCTTGATAAAATATGAAAATAAGCAGTGTGGAATGTAAGAAGAACTTGGTTTAATTTTTTCCACATAAGTCAGTTCTTTTCCAACATCACTATCTTTCTCCACACCCGTCATCATAAATAATTGCTATTAGCTTGACATTCTTAGAATGTCAGCTGCATTGCAGATTAGATATGTCAAAGTATATTCCCTCAAACTTTAGTGCCTTCCAGATTAGACCATGTCATCATTGCAATTACAAGGCTGTCATCTCTTAATCATGCAACCCAATAATTAGCATGGTTAACGTCACCTTGTATATGGGAATTTCCCAGAGGTGACAAAGTCTCCCTTTTCTTCTTTTCTTTGTTCTTCTCCTTCCTGAGAAAACAAGTCCTCTATAAATTAAAAAGTTAAGACCCAGTATTTCCTGCAGCACATCAAAATTACTTTTTTCAGAAAATAATTGTCTATTAGATCGGAAAGGCAGCTTGTTTTTCTGGAACAGCTCCTCAAATTTTCAGCAGGTCAAGAATATGTGTCTCGATTAAAATTCTGGGTACACTTCAGTAATAAACTTGGTTGCATTCTGATACATGTGTGTGTAAGCCATCTCTAAACTTTGGCAATATAATGTTTGTTTCTCACAGGTTTCTTGTTGAACACACAACAAACAGCAAGAATTATTTCTGAGGAAATTAGTGAGTTTTAATAAAAAATTAATTAGCTCTGATTCAATAAGAAGCCCAATATATAAGAAATAGTTTGTGAGGGAAGTTCCATCTGACTCTGGTGGGCCAACTTCCTTGGACTTATGCCTCCAGTAACAAGTAGGCCTAAGGAGGCAAAAGAAGAGAAGAAGCTTTGGCAGACGAGTTGTACCTGGAGAGAGGAATGAAGGCTAGGATGGATTGGTGGGATGCAAGCTTAAAAAAAGAGGAGAAGTAAGATGAGGGGAACTCACTGCCCTGAACAGACTCAGAGGGGAGGGAAATGGTGGCCTCAAAGGAGCACCTTCCCATCTTCTGCACCTTTGATTAGTACAGGATGTTGGAGGACCTGCAGATGGACAAATGGCTCCAGTTCCCCACAGGTAAAGCATGCAGGGTAACCATGCTGGTCACCACCCAGTCTGCTCCTTCACAATAATGACATAAGTGCACAGCTGAGCACTGGGCCACCCCAACACAGAAGCTGGCCTGGGAGAGCAAGGATCACCAAATGAACACCTACATCAGATCCTTAAGGTGAGATAATCTATTGGGATTCTGGAACCTGCATTGACCCAATGCTACTGGTTCTCCCTAAAAAGCAACAGCTGGCTGGGGTCAGTGTTGGGAACTAGACCCCAGCCTTGGACTAGAGACACTAGTGAATGGAGCTTGTGCATAGCTGGAGACTGAAGGCAGCAGGGACTGCTGAGGATAACTAAGTCCTCCTTTGGATTGTTGGGACAGGGAGAATCAGATTCCCAGTCCACTCTTGTACTCCTTTCTCCTATCTTAAGAAAGGCCAGTTTGAGTAGCAACTAGAGTCTGGAATTCATGAAGCCTATGGTTAAGGAGATCCTCCCAGCTATCCCCACCTTTGGTAGGGTTGACAGCAGTTACACATGTAAGACTCCAAATTAATTAATTCAATAAAAAAATTTGGACTGATATGTGGAAATTGTCTTACAGTGCACTATTTAGAAGAAGTGCTATGAGGTCTAAAAATTAAGTCATTAACATTCACATGATTTTACCTAAATATGCAACACTCTGAATATGGAATTCCCAAGCCTGTTATGAATGGAAGGATCCTTTTGAAGAAGTTTTATTTAGATTTACAATTTCATAAGAAGTGAATTTGAGAAAGCTACAACTGGATGGTTTAGGGGAAATGGCTAAGGAAGCTCTTTGTCAGTAAAGTTATTTCAATAAAGTTTCAAACTGATTTCATTTAGAAAGACATGCAGCAAGGGCAGAATTTTAGGGTGCTGTTTTCTTTTGCTGTTGTAAAACCCAGAATCTGTTTTTTTGTTTATTCATTCATATTTATATTGCTGCCCACTTGCCATGGCAACTTAGGGTGGCTTACAGACAATACAATCAATAAAATAATAATAAAATAATAATACAATCGATCAATGTTGGAGTGGGCTTCGGTGGGGGGGGGGAGCCTCAGCCTCCCATATCTTCCTCTTCAGCCCCTGGCCGTTGGAGTAAAAATTCCCTTTTTGGACTATAGATCCCTGTTGCTTTATCTAAAGCTGCTTCCCTTTGTCTTTGTTCCAAACATGGAACTGTTAGGGGCCATTTTTACCTGGCTAAAATTCAACCCAAATAATTCAGTTTCTCCTATCTCTGCTTCACTCACAATTTAATATCCTGTCCTAAATTGCTTGACGATGTCACTGTTGTTTATTTTGCAGCTGTTGTGTTCTGCCACAGAATTGGTTGCATTTCAGAGATTACCTTCCCCTTCATGTTTTAAAATTGTTTTCAGATGAAAGTCTTTCTTTGAATAAGATCTGTATTATGTTACTGAGAAAGGCAGTGGTATTAAAATTGCAGCTAGTTTGTAACGAAAGACTGATTTTTAGTTCTTGTGATGAACAGGTATTGTGTATCTTTTTCTCTTTTGCAACACATTTCTCAGTCTGAACAATCATCTAGTTTCCATGAGGAAAAAAAAGACAAAAGCTCCCCCCCCCCCTCTCTTCCAAAGCACCATGATGTCTGAACCTGTGGTTTGTGCTCTGCTGGTGCTTGAGGTGAAGGAAGAAGTGAAATAGATTATGAACAATATTTGATTCTGATCTGGTTTGCTTTTAGGCACTGAAAACAACTGCAGTTGATTTGGTGTTTTTTCTTTTTTTTAAAAAAAGTTAATCTCTCAGTGCATCTGTATCATCCCTGCTTCAGAAGAACACAGGACTACTATCCTGGTTATTTGAAAGTAGAAAGCTTTATGAAATTATACTATTGATGGTAGTCCTTCCAGTCTTCCTAACAGTTGAAACATTAAACATCTTAAAAATTGTTTCAGGGACTGACTTACAAATTCTTCCTCTAAAAGGCAATCTTGGCAAGGTGCTTTCTTCCTCTGAGAGGAGCAGAGCTAGGAAAAGTTCTCTTTTTGGCCTGCAGATCCCAGATTGTCCCAGCTATCAGAACCACTTGCTTTTACAACAACAACAGGCCCTAGATGAGCCCTACTCTGGGTGGTGGGGGTGGAAACTGTAGCAGAAACAACTAGTAGTCTTCAAGCCACCATTTTTATTTGTCACTTTCCTCAGAGATGCTTTTTACAACCTATGTGGAAAATCAAAATTGGTACTCTTAGGCTGAGGCACATGGGAGACACTATGTAGTTACAGTATATGTAATTGGTTGTTTTGGTGCAGTAGATGTTGTCAGTTGTCAGATGGCATCATCTACTCCACAGTTTCTAGTGGATATTTCAGGTGAAGGTTTCAGGGAGATATTTAGTTTTAAGAAATGAATTTTGGGGAGATCCAAAATACCAGAAGATAAAGTCATTTTGGTAGAAATAGGGAAGTTCCCTTTGCTCTTGTTAGATTGGATTGGCATTTAGAGAGTTGATTTTAATTAGAATGGAAGAATTCTACAGTTTCAAATATTTACCTCATGTTTGAAGGAAGCATTACTGAGCCTTGAAGTTAAGTTACAGGCTTAAATATACTGAACTCAGAGATGTCTCTGTTCCTACTAGCCAGAATGGGCCAACTGATGTTGGTTTCTTAACAGTGCCGTCTTAAATCAAAAAGGGTATCAATGGCTACATTTGGAGATGGGAGGATGGGAGAGGGGCTCTTAGTGTCTATGTTGCATGGGTTCCATTATATCCCACAATCCAACCCTGTTTCTTAAGAGAGTGAATTTAGTTGTGCCAAATCCAGACTGGCACAGGGAAGGGGCCAGTTCTAGAGCATCTCTTGTGAATGAAAGCATTGTTATATTTATCCTTCTCTTTGCTTCGATGGAATACCTTTTTCTGGGGACTCTCTGGAGTCTCTAACATGGAAGTGGGCCCCTTTCTAGCAGAAACACATTCCATGATCTATTCAAGTCTTCCATCATTGATGGTTGTTCAGGGAAGGTTGGGTTGCTTTGTCCAGCAACTCGTTGCTGGCTGGTCTGAGAAATTGAAAGGTTGATTTGGGTTTGGTGCAGATGGGCTTGTTAGATTTGACACTTAGTAAAGTCCATAAATAGAAATTATGTACTTGAAAATGTTGCCACACAATAGTACTATTTATGAACTGCCATATTTGGTTACAGTAAAGACACTTGTTTTGCCATGTGTTTTAGCTTATTTTAATCAATCTCTTCTGTTGTAATTGATAGTTGCATCTATTTCTTCTAATTCTTTGCCATTAATCATATTTCATTGAATTTGTTGCATATATTTAAAAGCTATTGTAAATTGCCTTTGAAATAAACATTGGTCTCTCTTGACACCTATTTTAGTAATGTAGCACAGAGAATGTTGATCAGACTGGCAATACTGTACTCATGTTAGCACCTGAATAGGATTCTTAGTTCCCAGAGGTCTGTTGCACACAACCCCCTGCAATTCTGATATGAATATTTTTGCTCTGTGCATCTCTGTCCACGCCCGGGGTTGTTCATAGGGAAAGCATACAAAAGATAATCACACGTTAAGTAATTTGTGGAGAAACCCATTTTTAGTGTACCATTTCTTCGGGATCTATGTTGCTGTGATTTGGTGAATCTGACACAAAGCTGTCATTTTCAGTACAGCTCTGTTTTCTTCCCATGTGCCATACAGTAGGGTTGCAGTAAAAAAGAGACTCCACTCTGCCTGGGAATAAAGCCCTGTTAAAGATCAGCTATAAACTGGGCCTATGTGGCAAGAAATAGCCAGTGAAAAGGAATTCATTAACATCGGGCAGTTAAAGGAGCCTGAAGTACAGTACAGTACACCAAGCAGAAGGCAACAGAAAGCTAGAGTCAGCATTGTTAACAGAGCTGGCACAGCAGAGACAAAAAAAACCCTTGATTGGTGCAAATGAAAGCATTCATTTTGGTTCATAATGATTCCTTGTGTCATGGTGTTCATTATTGCTTGTATGTACTTGGGCAGCCGCTTGAAGGAAACATTTGTAGATTCCAACAACTCAGGAAGTTTTGGCACTAACAATTAGTTTCTAGTAGGCAAATTGAGACTGAAAAGCATCTAATACATGGTGTTTGTTTGTCTGCATAATGTACATACATGAATTACAGATATCCCTACTTGGTGCATAATTCTGGAGGGATGTGCCTGTGTGTAATGATCAATTCTTAGACAATTTGATGTGTCCAAAAATACATAATTGCTTTTTAGTATGGAAATTCTAATTTTGACATAGCCTTAACAGCCCAAAATATCTTAAGTGAGGAATGTGTGTGTCACCTTGTACCTAATAATGGAAGAGAACACATACATTTTCTCTTTTTGGTTGGGGCACACATGCCATAATGAGTTGTGGGCAGCTCTGTTTATTGCATTCATATAGGACTTCTGGGCAAAACTCTTTTTGCTCCATTGCAAAATCTGTGGACCAATGAAGCCCCATTCTAGTTGCAGCTGACAAATGCTGGAGGCTGATTTGGAATTGGATAGTTTGCCATAAGAATCCTGCATGGACAAAGCACGGCCTGCATATGAGAGAAGTCCATGGAACTGCTGATTAGCACGTATGGCAGCCTGCTAATTGCAGCCTCATTAATTTAAGATGGTATGTCCACTTCATTATGAACATGCTCAACCCATCTCTGCAAAACCGGTGATTTCTCTATCTTGAGTAGTGAGCTGTCAGAGCTGAGCAGGGGCAACATTCTGACAGGTTGTGGGCCATAGATGGTTTGGTTTTGGGTCAAATAATGTCTTGGTTTCTTGATGATCAGCAAAGATCCAAATCTTCTCTGCTTTTTTGTTGAGTCATAAGTTCTGCAGCTCTTACATTTTGGACTGTAATCCATGATGAATCTTGTTGAAAACAGTTATTTTACTTCCACTTCTGGTGGGAAGAACCATGTGACTGGCCCACTGAACCATGTGACTGGCCTGCAGCCCAAAAAGTTTAGGCACCTCTGCTCTAAAGCAAGAACATCCAACTTCTTCCCTTTATCAGGAAAAAAAAATACTAGTTTAATTTGGCTCACAAGGAATTAACATGCCACCATTAAAGCATATGTATAATAATAATGAAATAATAATATATAGATGCAGACATGTACATAAGACATGCACATAATTATTTATAATAATATTTTATTTATTCTCATTGAGTTTTATGCTGTGACTCAAGGATTGGTTAATGATTAAACACATTATTCTGTCTTGTGAGTGGAGGTGGGGGTGCTGTTACTGCATCATAACAATTTCAATTGTGCAGAGGACCCAGTTTCTGAGACTCTGTCTGTCCCCAAAGAGGAAGGGTACCTCAAATCTATGCTAAACTGTCAGGTAAGGTTTCAAAAATGTGTCATGTGTTGCCCCCAGTAGCAGCTTTGCAGAATATGCTCATGTTCCCTCATATTCTATCTGAAAACTTACCCACATTAGAAAACTGCTTGCTAAACTTTTACTTCTAGTGTAATTGGTTGTTATTATTCATTGTGGGAGGTCCAGTAATTAGTTAGTTGCTGTTACCTGGGGAAGTTCAAGGGGTTTGTAGGTCATAAGTATTCATGTTAGACTAGCACAGCTATAGTTGCCAGATCTGATACATTGGTGGAAAGCAAACAGAAGATTGCTATACCTTAGTCTTATGAAGTGTTGTGTTCTGTGGGTGTTTTGGAGAACATATGCAGTGATGGGCACCAGCAGATTCTCACCAGTTCACCAGAACCGTCAGCAGAAATTCCGGCTGGCTCTGCCCATCCAAGTTTTGAAATAAAGTACTGTAGTCCTAATTAGCGTACAACACAGGGCTTTCCTGCTGGCCACGCCCACTATGCCACGCCCACAGGGTGGTAGTAAAAATTTTTGTAGCCCACCACTGAACATATGACATATGCCTATGTTTTGCAGTGGATTACTGTAAAGTGCAGGTTTTCCCCCAGCCTGTTTTTATATTGAAAAATGCAGTTATGAACTATTTTGGTGTCTTTCTGCTATACTTTGTTTTCGTATTCTGATGGGAGTGTTCTGTTTCAGCAGATGATGATGTGCTTTACATATGCCTCTGGTGGGTGTTGCCATCATTTGTATTGCCTGTCTGCCTCACTGTTTCCTCCACCTCGGCATCATTAGAGTGTTGCCTTCATTGTTTTGCAACTAATTCTATTTTCCCCTTAATCTGAATACACTCATAGGTCTTCAGTACATGTCTCGTCTTTTTCTTTCTCCTTGGCATTGATTGTGTAGACCATCATGATGACATGTCAGTAAATCAACCAGAAAACCACAACTGGAAATATGGGTTGTGAACCCAGTTTGATTCTAGCCTCATGATATGCTTGATGTATTTAACTCTCTGTGTGCCTTCCCAGGCACTATTAACACAGAATGGAAAAGGATTGTGGTATTACCAGAATTAACTCAGCTCCCATCATCTCCTCCTCGCCTGGCACTGGCATAAAGGGAGCCAAGTGTATCACATGCTCTGCCACACATGAAGGGTAGGGAGTGCCCTTGGCCATTCATATGGTTTTGCCTGCTAAATTCCACATCATGCCTAATGGGTGTGGCAGACATCGCAACAATGCACAACAAGTCATAAGACTAAAAATGAAGAGCAGACAGAATGTGATACATGTATTTCTTTTACAGTGCAGGATATTTTAATTACTGTACTCATCTTGACTTTCAGGCATCTTGAGGTTGCAAGTAATCAGCATATAAACAGTATATAAGTAAATGAAAAATAAGTAGTAAAAACAGATAATTTGTTAGTAGTATGTAAAATAGTATTTGTATTTCAAAATAGAATTATCCTAACAGCATTTTTAACCCTATGTAATCTATTTAATAGCTGACTGGATAGCTCAGTAGTTTAGGTTGTGGAAACAGAGGTTGGGAGTTCAATTCCCCACTGTGCTTTCTGGGAGAGGAGCCAGACTGTATAGTCACAGACAGGCTGCACAATGCTAGGATGCCCTCAGAAGAAGGGAATAGTAAACAATATCTGTGTATTTTTTTTTACGTAGGAAACCCTGAAAAGAGTTGTTGTAAATTTTAATTGACTTGATGGCACACATAAAGCTGTTTGTAAAGAGTGCTGACTAGGAATAAAATTCTAATGGTTAGGGCTGGCCCTACTGCAAGACAACGTGAAGTAAATGAGTAAGGTAACTGCTCCTCCCCCATCAGTATGTTATCTTTTTTTAAAAAAAACCCTGTTAAAATTAAGTGGCAAGTGAATGTTCAAACACATATGTGTATAAGTGGTGTTTTAAGCAATGTAAAGGTAAAGGTCACCCTTGCTTAAAAGCCAGTAGTATCCAATTCTAGGGTTCAGTGCTCATCTCTGTTTATAGCCAAAGAAACACTGTCTGTGTCTGCAGATGTTTCTGTGGACATGTGACAGGCATGTCTAAACATCATAGTGAATGGAACACTGTTTACCTTCCCACAGAAGTGGTAATGTATTAATCTATTTACTTGCAATTTCTTTCTTTCAAACTGCTAGGTTGGCAGGAGCTGGGACAGAGAAGGGAGCTCATTCCGTTCTGCAGTACTCAGGTCTCAAACTGCTGACCTGCCATTCTTCCAGTCATCAAGTTCAGCATCGTAACCACTAAGACACCACAGTCCCCACTTAAGCAATGTAGACATACACAAAAAGGAAGCAGAACCATGTTAGAAAGACTAAAACTGAATCATCAGTAGAACAGAAGGAAAGTAAACATCATTTTATTTATGATATATTTTATGGTTGTATTTTTATATGTTTTAATCAGAGTGGCTTCAGCCAGGTAGGAAGTATATACATATAACAAATTTAATGAATAAATGTATGTATGGGTGTGAAATCTGTCCCGGATAGATCTTTTAATCTCAAATCAATTCAAGTAAATGGCTGTTTTCATGTTACCAAGCTGAATAGGCAATCTACAATAAATTTAGCATGCCTTAGACCACCTTCAGGATTGTGGTGACTGAAGTGGTTAAGATGTTGAACTTGCTGACTAGAAGGTTGACTGGAAGGTTGGAGTTTGATTCCTGGGTAGTGCATGATGGAGTGAGCTCCTGTCTCTGTCCCAGCTCCTGACAATCTAGCAGTTCGAAAGCAAAAAATTGCAAGTAGATAAATAAGGACCACTTCGGTGGGAAGGTAAACAGCATTCTGGGTACTCAGTGTTGTGGCATGCCTGCCACATATCCACAGAAACGTCTGCAGACACAGATGGCGCTGACTCTGGCTATAAACAGAGATGAGTACTGAACCCTAGAATCGGATACGGCTGGTTTTTGAGCAAGGGCCACGTTTACCTAGATCACCTTTGTTTTGTTTATATTCATAATCAGCCCTAAAACAGCAAGTTTAAAACTTTCAGTACGATTCAAGGGTTTCTCCGCACCAAGCAAGTGCAAATTGTACTTCGAGTTCTGTACAGAACATAGGTTCTCATAGTGTAGTCTAAGATGCAAAAAAGAAATGAAATAGGTAAAATATTCTCCCATCCTCCCAACTTCTAAGAAATGCATTAGCCAAGCTCTCCTGATGGCCCCATTCTTTACACATGTTTTATGGGACTAAATCAAAGCACAATAAATAAAGAAGCATAGAAATCACACATCCTACTGAGAAAGGGGAAGTAGCCAAGGGGAGCTCTGATTAGCATCTGCCAAACTGAGGGTGATTAATTCACAATAAACCAGCAAGGGTCTTGCATGGGCTTTTATTTCCAAGACTTGCTTGAGTCAAATGCTTTCTATAAATTCTAGAGGAATAACCTTGTTATCCTGTTGTTGAAGCAAAAAGATCAGTGTCTTATGGCAATTAAAGACTTATAAACCTCCAAAAATAAGCCCAACAGGCCATTGCTAGAAGTCTAATAAATGATATTCCTCTACTTATGTAATCGTAGCCTTAAATGTTAAACATTTATCCAACCCATGTTATCTTGCCCTTGGGCAGTTGGCCATGTATCAGAAAATATGCAATGACAGGTTATAGTGCCAGGTTATAATGTGACAAGCCATCTGAAGTTAAAAAACATAACCTTAATAAACATGAATTTTAAAAACACATTTTGAAGCTACTAAAATATATAAAGCAAGACATGGTCATTTTTAAAAATAAAAATAATAATACATGTTGCCAATTGTATGGCAAATTTTTTCAGGATTTTTAAGGTAGGGTGTTCTAAGAAGTGGTGTACAATTCTTTTCTTCTGGGGTTGCTCTGGGATTTGCACATAATTACATAGGCTGACTTTTCTTTTGGGATACACAATGGGGAATTGAACTCCCAGCCTCTGATACCTAATCCATTGCTATCTATCTATGAAAGGCATCAAAAGTCATTTAACATTCAAAACTAGGTTTCAAAAACTATATGCATCATTATATATTATTTTGATAACAGTAGCAGTAGTATCCCAGCTTGCCATGAAGTGACCTACGGAGCCATCTCCTGCGGCACATAAGAAATGAGACATGCAGGATTTAACACTGGGACTGCAATGGCCTGTCGCAGCCTTGATGATATTATCAAGGTGCGCTTTCATAGCCAATGGCATTTTCCTTGCTTCAGGGGAAAAATGCATTCTCGGATACAAGTTGCAGCCGATGACGAGCAATAGTAGATATAATTCAGAAATCCTTGGCCCTATCCAGTGTTTTACATGGAGTATCTAAATTGAGAAACACATGAAACTAGACTCATAGACAGAGTCTAGCATCCTATCCTCTAAGTCAGCAAGAAATTAAGTACATTCCAACAATTGTATTTCCAATATTAAAGGCTCCCCTTCCCTATCCTATGGCTCCCAAGGGCTTCTCTAGGACATGAGGGTGAAAATATGGTTTCTGTGAGCTATGGCTGTGTGTGTGTGTGTGTGTGCGCGCGCGCCTCTGATTCCCTGGAGACCTATTGGAAAGTCATTGCTGATAGTACTAGCTTAGATGGAACAAAGTGTATGAGGCAGTTCCATATTTTCTTATGGATTTAGTCCTGATGAAAATGTTGTAGTTTTGAGCAAGAATTGTTTACATATGCATCTTTAACTGTCTTGCTGTTATTTTGATGTACCTAACTACAAACTAAAGCAGGGGTTCTCAACTTTTTTATACCGTGGGCCTGACCATGCCCCCAGACAACTGAGTGGGCCTGACCATGCCCTCTGGAAGTGGAAGTAAGTGCATTTACAGCTGTTGTAAATTTGCCCACTTCCACATTTACTACAGCCATGGCCGCATGCACAGGCACATTTTAAGGCTGATGTAAACATTTCCGTTTCCACTTCTGGGTGTGATGGTGGCAGCAGCAGTGGGCTGGATGAAATGGTGCTGTGGGTTGGGTCTAACCCTTGGGCCATAGGTTGGGAACCCCCGAACAAAAAGATATTTGATCAAGGTAGAACAACATGTTTTTCCTAGACATTGGGAAGAGTTCATCAACTGAAAAGAGTTAGTTGATTAGCAAATACAATTCTTCTTCTTCTTCCATGTCCAGGCCAGATGGAAAACTACCAAAATGAACCCACCTTTTGGTGAGTTCATTCTGCAGTTCCTTTCACCTGATCTAGTGTGAGAAAGATTAGCCGGCAGCACAAGGTTGTCGTTACCAGGGTATGCCTGATTGTGGTTCAAAAATACCACAGTCTTTGAGGAGGCTCATTCTGTGTACCCCAGCAAATATAATGAAGGGCACAAATTCATTTGAGGCTCAATCATATGTTGTCTAGTTAATTTGACAGGGAATCGTATAAAAAGATTTATGTAGAAGGTGAATCTTTGAATGTAAAGTAAAGAGAAACTCTTTTTTGGTTTTACATTGGCTGTGAGCCTGGCTAAGGTCAAAAGTGTGTGTATGTGAGAGGGGTGGTGGTTCTCTATGCACTTTATTTTGCAGATATTCTTCTGTTTTAACTCTCTTTCGGTGCTCATCTTTGGAATGTAACTGCTGGTATTAGTGACAGACCATACGATGAGTGTGTGTCCCTTGCTGCTGGACAAATCACAAGTATTATTTCAAAGATATTCCCAACATCTGTTCAGCAAAAGCACAAACCACACAAGAACTCCAGCCATTTTGGGTTGATACGCATTTAATGAAACATTTTTGTCTTTTAGAGCCATGCTGGGAAATGCTGAAAAACCCTTGCTGCCTTTTATGCTACATAGCACTAAAGGATGTATGTATATGTTTGTATGTAGAACCATGCCCACACTGATACTACAAAGTTGTGTCTTGGGATAGTCAGCTTCTATATTTCTGGGCTACTTTGTTATTCAGGCAGCAGACGGCATTTACAGTACAAGTGGCTTTCCTGTGAGTGGTCAGACTCCATAATAAAGCTGGCACCATCTAGCATTAAAATTCCTAATTTTGGAATACATTTGTTCAAGCATGGCATTATAAGCTGTCATGTATATATAGTGTGTATATATTGTGTAGATTCTCTCACTTTTCCTCTTTTGTCTTATAGGTGAAATTACAAATGCTGTATATAAATTATGATTCCCTCAAATATGTCAAGGTCTTTGGAGGAAAAATAAAATAGCTTTGTGGTTTGCCTCTAAACCACTGGTTCCCAACATGGGGTACACATCTCAGAGGGGACTTCAATTCCCAAAGGCCTAAGTCAGTACATTGGCTGATCAACTTTGGGGGATAGACGTAGGCTTTTAGGAACTAAAGTCCAAAAACCAAAGGATGGGAAACACTGCTCTAAACTGAGAGATGAATGCCACTGTGTATTTTGTGTCTGGATGGTGCTGAAATTGTTAACTAAGGAAGTGATTGTGCTGTAGATAGCTACAGCCCTTTTCCCCTGTCTTTTTGACTCAGCCTGTTAACTGCCCTATATAAAGAACCTTTTCTTACCATTTTTCCTAAGTACCTTTAATGCATGAGGCCAGGAACTCTACAACAGCAAAGTGAGCTGTCAGTGTCTTAATTTATCTGGAAATACATTGCTCAACCAGAAATCAGGTGAAATTGCTATGGCAACTACCAGATGACATGGAGTGTTGTTGCCCTGGGAACAAGAGAGAAATCCAAGAAAGACCGCTCAGTAATTTTGAATTTCATATGCCTGCTTATATTGTTTTATTTTTTAAAAAGAGAGCAGAGAAGAACTGATACTTGGCTGCCATTCTAGAATACCACCCAATCATCTGAACAAAGCATCATAGAACCTTGTTAGAGCTTTCCTTAATAAAGCACAGTCCGCTATTTTTTCTCCACTTCTCTTCTTTCAATACTTTTACTGTCGTGGTTACATGCCATTAAGTCACTTCTGACTTATGATGACACTATGAATGAGAGATCTCCAGAATGTCCTGTCATTAATGGCCCTGCTCAGCTCTTGTCAAATCAAGTCAGTGGTTTCTTTTAAGGAGTCAAACCATCTCATATTTTCCTTTTTTCCTCTGCTACCTCTAACCTTTCCCAGCATTGTCATCTTTCCCAAAGAATCTTGCCTTTCATGATGTACCTGAAGTACAACAGCCTCAGTTTCATCATTTCGGTCTCCAGAAAGGTCAGGCTTGATTTGCTCTAGGAACCACTTGTTCATCTTTCTTGGTTATCTGCAAAGCTCTCCTCCAGCACCATATTTCAAATGAATCAATTCCCTCCTCCCTGTCAACTTTCTTTACTGTATAGCTTTTACACTTATATATAATGATCTTGGTTTCCAGTGATACATCTTTACACTTTATGATCTTTTCTATTTCTTTCATTGCTCCCTTCTCAAATCTCAGTCTTCATCTGATTTCTGATTTCTAGAGCATTCTCTCACATCTTATATAAGTGACCAGATTGTTCAGTCTGGTGCATTCTTATCCTAGCGTATTAATTTAGGGTTCTGATTGACTTAGCAGACTAGTAAAAGTAAAGGTCACCCTTGCTCAGAGGCTAGTTGTATTTGACTCTAAGGTTCAGTGCTCATTTCTGTTTATAGCCAAAGAGTCAATGCTGTCTGCATCTGCAGATGTTTCCATGGACATGTGGCAGGCATGCCTGGATACCGGAGCGCATGGAATGCTGTTTACCTTCCCACTGACATGGTACCTATTTTCTACTTGCAATTTCTTACTTTCAAACTACTAGGTTGGCAGGAGCTGGGACAGAGATGGGAGCTCACTCCATCTTGCAGTACTTGGGTCTTGAACTGCTGACCTGCTGACCTTCCAGTAATCAAATTCGGCATCTTAACCACTTGAGCCACCATAGTGTACAAGTCTAATGTCTCACACTTTTGTAATTGATCCCAGGGAATATATTATTATTATTATTATTATTATTATTATTATTATTATTATTATTATTATTATTATTATTATTATTATTATTATTATTATTATTATTATTATTATTATTATTATTATTATTATTATTATTATTATTATTATGCCACCCATTTGACAATGCGACTAGGGGCGGCTCACATAAACAACAAAGCATATACACATCACAACAGAATAAAATACAATGGGGTAACAACAGATAAATCACAATATCATATCATATCATATCATATCATATCATAGCACATTACAAAAAGAAAAAGAATTGTTCATTTAAAAGTCATAACAACAAATAACAGTCCCAGCTGTCCCAGCACGACTCACACCCTGTTGACACAACCAACTGCTAGTAAGGCGCTGGGGTCAGTGGCGTCTGGGGTCAGTGGCGGCATCTTCAGCCACCTGCGCAGCCAAGGTGGCTTTTATCTCCCCCAGCCATTGGTGGGGGCTGGGATCAGTGGCGGCATCCCCCATATATTGTACAACAGACACCTAACTAAGGTAACTCAGCCATGTTGATGAAGCAAAGGAAATAGCAAAATTGAAAATTGAAATATACATTATTATTGCCCAGTAATTTGAAAACTAGTACAGTAAAACATTGCATAAAGAGCACCTCACTTAAAGAGTAACTAGCTTAAAGAGCAGAATTTTCTCTGAATGTTCACTTCACTTAACAAATAAAACCAACCAAAAACTCGCTTAACAAATAAATTGGGGTTTGCAATCCCCCCCATACATAATTGGTCACTTACAATAGTGTTTCGCTTAAAGAGCAAACTCGCTTAAAGAGCAATCCTGTGGAACACATTATGCTCTTTAAACGAGGTACAACTGTACTCCATTCAAGGGTTTATTATATAAGTTAAAATTTAACAATCAAATAATGTATCTGCAGCTATGGTGACCAAGTACATACTTGCAGATTCAGTTTGAAATGGCATCTTATTGTGGCTTATAAAAATAGTATCTCATACGAATTTGATGATATATATCTGAAAATATTAATATGTTGAGAAAGATTTAAAGTGACCTAGAAAAGAAAGAGGAAGTTTATTCTTGGTATTTAGTGGGAGATCACTGTTACTAACTGGAGCCTCTATGCACAAGTTTTGCAGTATAGCTTGCTTCGTTTGAAAAATGGCTGGCTGGAGTTGTTATTCCATATTTTCTAGTTTGGTGTTCTGTGGAGGTAGAACATATTACTTTTTAGACAGCAGCTCCCAGAATCCCTTGCTTGCCATGCTAATCAGGTATTTAGGTGACTGCAATCTAAAAGTATAATTTTTCCCATCTGTACAGGTTGCTATAGGACAGTGATGGCAAACTTTGTTACTCCAAGTGTTCTTTAACTTCAATTCCCAGAAGCCCTGATCACCAGGAGTGCTGACTTGGGCTTCTGTTAATTGAAGTCCAAGAACACCTGGAGTGCCAAGGTTCACCATTCCTTCCATAGGATGTGTTGTTTTCTGCTACCTCTGAAAACCTCCCTGATTCCCACATTCATCCTTTGATTTTTGTGCTGGTTCTGTTCCCATTGCCTTTCTCCCAGCTTCTTGCTTCCCAGAACTCCCCAAATCTTCTAAATGCTGGAAACTTTGACAAATGTCTCATTTATCTTATACATGGTGATATGGTATGGATATCTCTGTTTTTGTTTTCCATATGAGATATTGATATGCCTAAAGAATTTCCCATTGCAGATAAATAGAATGACAAGCTGAATACTAGTACAGCCTGATAAAAGTAGACCTCACTTTGAATTCTGCATGTGTATGTGAAAACCTAATTAACTAGATTTATAGACTCTATTTCCTGAGAAACGTTGAATGCTGCTTAAAAGTCTGGCTTTCCCAGGCAGGATAATGTTCAGGTTTTGGGTCTCTTAGCTCCTTTAGATTTATTTTCACATGGCTTAACAGCTGAAACTGGCCTGGAAATGCTGATCTGGCTGAATAAAATGTTCCTTTTCTGCATTTGTTGAAGCTCTGGTTCTGCGCCCTCTGTCTTCTAGTCTCTCTAATGCTAAGTTAAAGCCTCTGTGTCAGCACAAAATTTTGAATAGGTGCAAACAAGGATTTTGAAATGGGCCACTGGCTTGTCAGCTGTTGGTTCCCATGGTTGAACATAGTTTTGTTTTGTGTTTTAAAATGGGAGGAGTGATTTCATTCCTGCAGCTGCCATTTTTATGACTCTCAAAGAGATCTTTTTAAGCAGCTGAAAGATCCTCAGTCTGAGCCAAAATCAATCCAGAGCCAGGAGTAGTGACTAAAAAGAACAAAGCTAGTGCAGCTTATTGGCCAATGAGGTTCACCTTTTTGCCTTCTTTCATCTTGGACAGAGGATGGAGACAAAATTAATGATCCCTTCATAAATAGCTTGTAAAGAGTTGGTCACCTGCAGTGAGCAAAAATTGTTTCTGATCAATTGAGAAAAGGACATTATTTTGTAAATTGGGAGGCTCTTCTGTCTATTTCAGATCAACGGTGTATATATATGGACAAACATGCTAATAAAATAATTGTGGACAGTTAGCATATGTAGACATATTTACAGATCTGTTTTAGTAAAGGTAAAGGTCGCCCTTGCTTGAAAGTCAGTCACATCCGACTCTAAGTTTCAGTGCCCATCTCTGTCTACAGCTAAAGAACCAGCGCTGTCTGCATTTGCAGACATTTCTGTGGACATGTGGCAAACATGACTATACACCGGAATGCACAGAACGCTGTTTACCTTCCCACCAAAGTGGTCCCTAATTATCTACTTGCAATTTCTTGCTTTCAAATGGTTAGGTTGGCAGGAGCTGGGACAGAGATGGTAGCTCACTCCATTGTGCAGCAGTTGGGTCTCGAACTGCTGACCTGCCGACCTTGCATGCAATTTTTTGCATCCAGTTGGAATGAGAAGATGCTCGTTGAAAACATATTTTCACTTTCTCTCTTTCCCCACTCCTTCTCTCTCTCTACTTTCTTTTTCTCCTACCTCCTCATGGGAAATACAAGTGCCTTCTACAGTTGTACCTCACTTAAAGAGCATAATGCGTCCCACAGGATTGCTCTTTAAGTGAGTTTGCTCTTTAACCAAAACAACATTGTAAATGACCAATTTGGGGGAGGGGGGGTTGCGAACCCCGATTTATTTGTTAAGCGAGTTTTTGGTTGGTTTTATTTGTTAAGCGAAGCAAACATTCAGAGAAAATTCTGCTTTTTAAGCGACTTACTCTTTAAGCGAGGCGCTCTTTATGCGAGGTTTGACTGTATTAGACAGCTTTTCTTACCTGGCCCCTTCAACTGGGTAGATATTAGGTCCTTCTTATGCTACTAAGATGTTAAGATATACTATGTTTAGTATAGAATTTTGTTCTTTGGTATTTCAGATAGAGTACAAGCCAAAAAATTTTTGGTATAAGACCTGAATTAATTTTTTTTAAGATAATTTATTTATTATTATTTATTAGTTCAAATTTATATTGTCGTCCACTTGCCGTGGTGACTCAGGGTGGCTTACAGACAATAAATTACATTACAATACAATACAATATGTTGGGGTGGGCACAGGGCGACAAAGTCCTCCACCTGCCCTGGCTTCTTCTTCCCCTGGCAGTTGGTATATAATTGCTACTGAAATCTATAGAATGGGACTTCCTTGAGTGAGATTTCCTGAAGTAATAATCAGTCCAATCAAACACAGTGATTGAAGACTTTTAAGGCAAAGAACAGATGTTTTTAATAAAAAATAAAAGAGGCAAGCTGTGTTTAATACGTTAATAACTTTAATTTACAGTAACAAAAGAGAAAGATAGACAGAGTTCAATAAAGGCCACCATGAAATTATTTAAGCTACAAAGAAGCCATGCTTTGCTGTGGTGGATCTGTTTGTTGTTGTTGTTTTAAAAAACTTTGCTCAACCTAATTAAGTGCCTAATTTAACTTTTAATTTACTTTAGTAAAAACTTATGGTTTTATAATTAATATATTATTGCAAACATTAAAGGAATTTGTGGTGGCATGTACCTTCTGCGGCCACCTCTGGATTAACTGGTACAATTTTGAATTGCGATAAACTCTAGAAGTTCAATATCTTGACCCACATTGTGTATTTTGCACATAATTTTTTCTCACCATAAATCAAACAATGAACTTCACTTTATAAATTGCCTTTTTGCACAATTTGTTAGTTTACATTAGTCTCAATTAAGCTTCTTAAAATGTACAATTGTGTCAATTTCTTCTAAAATCTGAGGATAATGTGCTCATTTAAAGGTTTTTGCTAACTCCTACAATACTATATGATCCTGTGTCTATCATGCCATCTCACACAATATTATATTGAGTGCAAACTGTTTTCCCTACATGGATAAGGGCAGTCACAGTTATTGGTTAAACTTCAGGGACATGGTGAAACATAGTGACCAAAAAACTGAACTACAAATGAGGAAATCCCTAGTTCAAATCTCACCTTTGCCACCAATTCACTAAATAGTAACACTATAAAAATTTATTTAACAAAGCTACTTCCTAGTCCCCCACCATGATATGGTGTATAATACTAGGGCTATTTTCAGGATTGGAACTTGTATATTAATATCTGTAAATGCCTTGCAAGTTAAGCATCACTGCTATGTTCAAAAAGAATATAAGCAATTATTTTAGGTAAGCCATATCATACTGCAATAAAAAAAAAGTAGAGGAGATGATAACTTCCATAGCAGTTAATCAATTTAATTCTTCCAGAAACTTACTCTCTCTTTTTTTTGTATTTTGCAAAAGTATTGGATATATTTCTTTGAAAACCTCAGCTCCTTGGAGTCATGGGATTTCAGAAATGGTCCATTCTAATTTAATATGAAACTGAACATTTTCCCTTCATGGTTACACAAAAGAAAGGCACAAAGACATAGGAAAAAACACCTCTGAAAGGGAAAAGGGCTGACATTTATTGTTGTCAACTGAGTCTTATGATTGTGTTGGCTTGAGTCATGTAAGAAAACTTGGGGTTGACTATTAGGCTATTATGAATGACTGCAGAGAAGGATGCATTTTGTAAAGAAAAAACCCGCAACTGTTATAAGGAGAGAGAGCCCCTTTCAGATGAAATAGAATACAGTACAATGAAATATTGCAGCATGGAGTATTCCTGTTCAGTCTCCCAGCAACATAGATATATTTTCATCAACACTGTATTCAGTTCCCAGCCACTTACCCTGCATTTAGGCATGCAGCATTCTGTATCCATGTACAGGGATCAGCTGGCTATCACCCTCTGCAGGCCCATGCCCAGTGCTCCTGTGGATTGGGCAACATGGGGACATAGAAGGGGCTTCAGCTCCCTATTGAAGGGGAAGGTTCCATAAGCCTCGATAAGTTGGTGCCAGGAGGCATGGGGTAGAAGAAGAACATTTCTGAGGAATGGGGGAAGATAACATGGGTCCTATGGATGTGGTAGGAGGGGAAGAAAGGGGAGAATGCCAGGTGAGGAACAGGGTGAGACTTGGGAACACACATTGGGAGAACTATTGTTTCAGGTATACTAGGAAATTGACAATGAACACAGTGTGATCACACTGGGTCTTCATGAACAAATATTTAACAATCCAGACTAAGCCCATGGTATACCAAGCTGTTGTTATCTCAACATTATTGTATGGCTGTGAAATATGGATAGCAGGTGGACTAATAAGCCACTAAATGGTTGTCTTCAGGTTGTTTTGTAGGTGAGCTCCACATTGATACCTTCTTTCTCTTCCTTCCTAGCAAGGCTGACTCAGTACATTTTGCTGCCTGAGTTACAGAAAAACAACATTCCTTACACAAGTTAACTTGGCACACAAAACAAGATTTCTGATAAGCATCCCTCACCCTTCTTTGTAGTTGTAGTACTATAATGCCAAAAGAAACAATAGTTTGCTTTCCTTTCATTATGTCCACAGTCTGATACCTAAGGCCAGTAGCTCACTCTTTCTTATATTAAGGAGAGCTCTGCTAGCTGGTCTTGTTCATGCTATACTTCTAGTATTCATTAGCTCAAGTGACACTTGTAATGAAAATAATCTTGCTGTTAATGTGAACAGATATGTTATTTTACAGTGGATTTGGTCCTGCTGTTGGTTTGCGAAATAACTCCCACAATCAGTTTGTATATATTTACATAGAATTTTGCTCAGCTTAGAAATAAGTCATAGCGCCAAAGGTTTTTCCTAAAATCAGAGCTTAGAAAAGTAACTTTAGACCAACTCCACCTGTCCTCCAGCCAGAAAGGTGAATGAATGTGGAGATGGGGGATTCTGAGAATTATATTTCTTCCCCTCATCACAAAAGCAAAACAAAACTACCCTAATGAAAAACTTGCTCAAGCTCATTTTAGAAAAACATATTTGGTTGTTTGGCTTAAGATGGCCTTAATGTGCATAAAAAAGGCAAGAAACTGGAGATATGAGTCCATGGGGTAGGGAGGCAAATAGGTGAGTAATAGATTAAACTTCTGTACACACATGGAGCTAACTCCAAGGTTATCCGTCTGTCCCACCAGAGTGGACCGGAGAGGCTCCCTAGCTGTGCCATCAGCTGGAGAAGGTTGACTCTCTGGAACTAGAAGGAGGGCCTTCTCCGTGTCCACTCTGGCCCTGTGGAACTGCCTGCCTCTAGAGTTACGTCTCCAGACGGAGCTGCTGACTTTTAGGAAGGGAGTGAAGACTTGGCTGGTGGGAATGGTGTGGGGTATTGATGGTTCATTGACCCCTCCCCGCTGGCTTATTTAACATCTTATACCCCCTCCCCCTCCTTTATCTAAAGGAACGAGACGCTGTTTTAAATTGTTTATAGATTTTTAATTGTATTTTATTGATTGGTTGTAATCTGCCCTGAGTCGCCCATGCGAGTAGGGCAGAATAGAAATTTGATGACATAAATAAATAAATAAATAAATAAATAAATAAATAAATAAATAAATAAATAAATTACTGTAGATGTCTGTAAGAACTCTTCCGGTCAGACTTGGAAGCTCTTATTGATTAAGCAAGTCAAGGGTTGCCTGGGTGTTACAGAATTACTCTTGATCAGGGAGGGAACATTCTGATTGCAGCCTTGAGTTGTTCACCATATGGGGGCAGGAAGGAGAAACAACAGCAGAGATCTGATATTCCTGTTTTAAATTTTTTAAAAACAGGGGATGGGGTTTTGTAGCCTTTGACATAAACGCTAGCTGTTTGAATCAGGAGGCTGTCTAAATGAATTATGTTGGATAAAAAAGCACTCAGCTGTCCCTATAGGTCGAGGGTTCTCAACTTTTTCAAGCCAAGGGCCAGGTCACACTCCCTCAGACAGCTTGGGGGGCCGGATGGCCATTTTGCCCTGCTTGCCACACATGGCACTTCTGGGTGTTGCAGAGGTGGTGGTGGGCCACATGAAATGGTGTAGCAGGACACATCCAGCCCCCAGGCCATAGGTTGAAAACCCCTGCTATAGATGAATCCAAGTGCCACTGTCGCACAGAGACATAGAAATTTTTTCTTCTGGCAGGAAGCGCCTACAGATTGTGAGATTCCTGGCCATTCTTTGCCCTGAATAGCTTGGGCAGCAACATTGGTAGGTCTGGAACCCTCTTTTCTGTCCTTAGGATCCTCTGGGGACAAAAAACTAACAAACAAAACCACTCACATGTAGTAAAAACAAAAATTAGTAGAAGTCTGCTTCTAAATCCTTGTCCATCACTCTATCCACCACACCACACTAGGTCTACTTTCAATGAGGAAAAACTCTCTTGGAAGGCTGCATATGGATCTATGCTGCAGTTTGTATATCCTTGGTTTAATCTCTTCTCTGCCATTTGAAAAATCAAAGAAAGAACTCTTAAGCAGGAAGACCTGGCCTGCATCCTCCCACATGAACTGCTGTGCAATGAGAATGTAATTACAACAGCACACAAGTCAGTGGTTCAGTTTATGGGTGCACACAATTGTATAAGAATGTATTGATTTACATATATTCTGTTGCAGTAGAATAATTTTTACAACTTTGCAATATTGTCTTGTGCTACAGGTTCATTATTAATATTTGTTGACTAGAAGGAATCTTGCAGTTACTTGAATTATTTCCCTGACTGCAGATATTCATTGCTTCTACTTTATAATGGGGCCCCAGTAAAATGACTCAGAATTACAGCCAAGTCTTTTTTAGTAAATTCCTATTCATTGTTAAAATCTTAATGGTGTCAAAGGGAACATTTTTCAACTTCAATTTCTGTTTGAACCAGGCGGCTAGCATAATACATTGTTTTTGATAAAACAGCACACAGCTGCATCTATAGATGAAACCAAGTGCCACTGTCACACACAGTTAATAGTTATGTTTGTCTTTACTTCATAATAAGGTCACAATTACACACAAATGCTAAAAATTCATGGAAACTGTATTCACATGGACCATAATTTGAGCTGCAGTATTGCTAGAGATTCATACTGGCAGACATCCACACTGTAAATAATTCCATGTGCATGTGTCATCTTTTATGAAATTTTTGAAATAGTAACCGTGTTTGTCTGCATTTCAAGCATATCAGAGAGGAAACAAGACGACACAAAAAAGGTTGTGGCACTTTAACTGCTGTATTTTATTGTTAACTTTCTTGGATCAAGTCCACTTTGTCAGACCTTAAAGCTAGCATTAAAATACAGCAGTTAATTTTTACAATGCCACAACTTTTTTGTCTTTTTGTTTTCTTTACTCTCTGATATCCTTTATGAAAGGTGATGACTCTTGCTTAGCCTGAAGAAGAAGGAAGTTTTATCAATTTAGGGTCAATATCAGAAGGGAAGGAAGTAGTAAATAAATTGATTGCACCAAATTCTTTGACATTTATGGTTGTTGTTTTTAGTTTAGGCACATTTCTTTATAAATTGAAGGCAACTTGACAGCACATAAGAATAACAGCAAAATTATATACTGGGGGAAGTTATTTGGAATAGATACAGAAAAAAATTATCTCACCAGTTTCCCCATTACATCCAGTGAGAGAATTTGAGAAATTAGCAGAAATTCTGACAGAGAATAGATTAATAAAGAGGCAAGTTATTAGAATAAAGGATTGGTTAGAAAATATAAAGAATAAAGAGCAAATAAAAGAAGTCATGGGTATGGATAATATATTTGAGAATAATCTTATTCAATTAGAAGAGTGTACAATGAACTGGGTGAGTAGTTATATTTAAAAAAGAAAGCAAAGATGAAAACAATATAGTGAAAAGTACAGTAAGTATTTTTTTTGGAAGCAGAAGATCAGAAGGACTCACTTAAATTGTTATGGAAATTTGATAGGGGAGAAGAAAGACATATCAGTGCTTAGAGAAAAATATGTAACATTCGAATATTGAAATCTATATTCTCCTTCGTGTTGTTTGGGGATGCACACTGATGGGTTCTGCGCCTGCGCTGAATCCTGAGCGGAGCTGGAAAGCTGATTGGATAAAGAGTTTTGAATGTGGGACCGCCCACCATGCCCAACCCCTTTAGGCGCCATTTCGCGCTTTCCCCTCAGTTTGCTTTTTTCCGCTGCGCAAGCAGGAGCCTGGAAAAAAAGCTGTGAGTACTTTAACTGAGATTGTCTCAGAATCTTCCAATTTTTCTACCCTACAATTTTTCTCAGACTAGGGGACTTGATCCCTTGGTCCTCGTGTGGCTGGGGCTTGCCCTCAGCCGCCGGTAAAAAAAAAAAAAAAAAAACCAAGAAGGAAACCGTTCTTTCCTGCAATCTCGTGCCGGGGCCTCCCGGCCGGGATAATTTTTTCTCTTCGGCCATCTACCTCGGTGGATGGCCTCAGCGGCAGCGTTCAAGCAGTGTCCGTCCTGCAAGAGAAAGTTCCCTAGTTCGGACGGACACGTGCGCTGCCTCCGCTGCCTCGGGGAGAGCCACCAGGTCCAGACCTGCGAGGTGTGTAGAGGCTTCTCGAAGGCCGCTATCAAGAACCGCCAGTACCGCCTCCAAGCCTACCTCATGGAGGCCGCACTCGCACCACCGCCTCCCCCAGCTCCAGAGCAGGCCGCTGCCTCAACGTCTGCTCCTTCGACCTCTGCTCCTTCTTCACGGCCGTCGGCCTCCGAACTGTTTAGACGGAAGAAGGAGCAGGAGAAGAAGAAAAAAGATAAGAAAGAGAAGAAGAAGCGCCGCAGCTCTACGTCTTCTCTCCTGCTGACCCCGGGACCAGCTCACCCCTCGCCGCCACGCTCCCTAGCATCCGCCCCGGTTGCAGCCCCACTTACGCCGGGCAGGATGCCGGTCGATGTCCGGGAAACTACACCGGAGAGGGCCCCCAGCCCTCCGCCGTCGCCAGAGGCCCTTCCACCTCCACCGCCGCGACGATCTACCTCTCTTCGCGACCATTCCGTGGCTCCTGGTCTGGCTTCCGAAGTGCCACCCCAGTTGAGCCTCATCGCCCCGTTTATCGAGGCGATGGTGCGGAAGCTGCATGCCGAGCTCCAAGGTCCTCGACCGACACCATCCGAGTTCATGGAGCACCCTCTGCCTCCCGAACCAGCCACGGAGGCACCACCGCTCCGTGACGAGGGTCCGGCACCGAAGAGGCAATGAGTGGAACAGGCGCGGTCGGAGGCCTCTCTCCCTCCGTACCAGCTGCCTTTGCCGGGGAGCGATCCGAGATCCGCCAGGCCGTACTGGTCGGACTCGGACCCCGAGGCCTACCTGCCACCGCCCAGCGTCTCGGAGCGGTCAGGAGGCTCCAACGACTCGTCGGACCAGGAGGAGGAGGATCGGCCACCACCGGTTGCGGTTGACAAATCCCCGGACGATAACATCGGCTCCGTCCATGGCTCCCAACCGGAGGACCAGAAAACGTACACGGCCCTCATCACCCGCCTTGGATCCACGCTGGGGATCCGGGCGGAGGCTCCCCTGGACGAATGCGAAGATGTCGTCTGCAGAATGGCCGTCCGGAAGGAGCTAGTCCCCGTCCGTCTGGGGCTACTCCCGAAGATCGCCAAGGCGGCCAAGGAGATCTGGAAGAGACCCGTCTCTTCCCATTCGGTGTCCAACAGGGTGGACTCCATGTACAGACTACTGGAAGACTCCAACTTCTTACACGTCCACCCGGCGCCGAACTCCCGAGTGGTGAAAGGCTCCCAACACCGGACACCGATTAGTAGCACCCCCGTTCCGTCGACCCAAGAAGGGAAGAAACTGGACGCACTGGGCAGGAGGGTCTACGCCAATGCCTCCTTGTCCTTCCGTGCGTCCAACTACGCGACGGCCATGGGGGGCTACCAGTGCCGACTGTGGGAACAGGCGGAGTCCTTCAAGTCACTGCTACCACCGGACAAGCGAGCGGACTTCGAGCGGGTCTGCATGGAGGGAAACCAACTCGCTCTCCAGCAGATCCGTACGGGCCGCCACGTCACGGAGTCGGAGGCGAAGAATCTGGCCTCTGCCATCCAGCTTCGTCGACACGCCTGGCTCCGCTCCGCTGACCTGCAAGACGACGTCAAGCGGCTGGTGGAAGAGCTCCCCTTCGACGGTGAGGGCCTCTTCGCCAAGGAGACCGACACCTCCTTGGGAGAGCTGAAGGGGGACTACGCCACCATCAAACAGCTCCGCCCTCCACGCCGTGGGTCCAACCGTTACCAGCAGGACCAACCGTCGACGTCCCAGGCGGGTCCGTCCTACCAACCTCGCCCACCACAGAGGCAAGGCGACTACTCCCGGTACCAGCCCTACCAGCCACGACCACAACCCAGCCGTCCACGCTACCAGCAGCGTCACCAGACTGGTAAACGCACGGAACGGAAGGGCAAACAACGTGTTTGACTCTTCCGTGACCGAGACTCTACCCTACCGTCCCCTCGCCAACTACCTATCGGCCTGGTCTGCCATCACCACAGACCGATGGGTTTTAACCATCTTAGACTCTGGCTACGCGATCGAGTTCAGGAAATGCCCTACTGTCGGACGGGTCCGCGTCACCGATCCGTCCCCACCGCTCCAGGAAGAACTATCAGCTCTCCTAGAGAAGGGCGCCATAGAACCGGTTGCAGCGTCGGAGTCTCACGAAGGGTTCTTCTCCCGCTACTTCCTCGTCGGACAAAAAAGACGGGGGGACACGTCCAATCCTGGACCTCCGTCTCCTCAACAAGCACATCGACGCGAGGAAGTTCCGGATGGTGACTCTTCATTCCATCCTCCCACTGATCAACCACGGGGACTGGTTCACCGTCATCGACCTGAAGGATGCCTACTTCCACGTATCCATCAGAAGGGAACACCGCCGATTCCTACGCTTCCAGATCGGCGGCGACGTCTACCAGTACACCTGCCTACCCTTCGGCCTCTCCACCGCTCCGAGGGTATTCACGAAGTGCATGGCGCCGGTGGCTGCTCATCTTCGGCTGCAAGGCGTCCAAGTGTTCCCGTACATAGACGACTGGTTGGTCTGCTCCCCAACCCAACAGAAAGCCAAGGACGATGTTGCCCATTGCCTGGCCCTTATGCAGAGTCTCGGTCTACGGGTCAACTACAAGAAGTCTCAGTTGACCCCCACTCAACGAATAGACTACATCGGAGCCGTATTGGACTCTCTGGCTCTGAGAGCCTACGCTCCCCCCAAACGTCTGCTCGACATCCGCACGGTAGTGGCTCGGATCCAAGGCAGTCGTCGCATCCGTGCCAGGGATGCTCTCCGCTGACTAGGACTCATGGCGTCGACCACAGCAGTGATCTCGCACGCCAAGCTCAAAATGCGGTCGCTCCAGTCGTGGCTCCTAGCCTCCTTCGACAGCACCCACGACAACCTCGGGAAGTGGCTCACACCGACCCCCGAACTGCGGGACCAGCTGAACTGGTGGACAACGGACCGCAATGTGACCGCCGGGAAGCTCTTCACCCTCCCCGCGCCATCCGTCCAGGTCACCACCGACGCGAGCACACACGGATGGGGTGCGTGCTGCCTCGGGCTACGGGTCCACGGCATCTGGACGCCCGCGGAAGCCGACCGCCACATCAACTTCCTCGAGCTGTTAGCGGTATGGAAGGCGATGAGGTCCTTCAGACTGTCCCTAGCAGGCCGCGTGGTGCAGATCGCTTCGGACAACACCACGACCCTAGCCTACCTCAACCGGCAAGGAGGGACCAAGTCCCTCTCCCTCCTTCACCTGACGGTCCAGATCTGGGAGTGGTGCCTGAAGGTACATGTGTTCCCCATCGGTGTCCACATCCAGGGCACGCTGAACTTAGAGGCGGACTCCCTGAGCCGCAAAGGGTCAGCGATGCACGAATGGGAACTGGACGGATCAGTGTTCGACCGCCTATGCCGACGGTGGGGCACACCGAGCCTAGACGTGTTCGCGACACAGATCAACACCAAGTGCCGCCATTACTGCTCCCGGGCGGGGATCGGCCACGGATCGGAGGGCGATGCCTTCATGGTGCCGTGGCACCAGGAACTGCTGTAAATGTTTCCTCCGATCCCTCTCATCCAACGGGTCCTGGTACGGATCCGTGCGGAGAACGCCTGGGCGATCCTGATCGCCCCGTCCTGGCCACGCCAGCCGTGGTTCCCGCTACTCCAAACCCTGGCTTGCGACCGCCTCCGCCTACCCACCGATCCGAACCTCCTCCGCATGGAGGACGGTCGGATCCTCCACTCGGATCTGCCGAGCCTACACCTGACGGCCTGGCTTATCCGCCCGACATAACACGGATCCTTGAACTTTCAAGGAAACCTTCCACGCGAAAGTCCTATGATGCCAAGTACCGTCGCTTCATAGACTTTCTATCATCCAGTGACCGCACCGTGGACTCGGCATCCCTGCAGGACGTCATGTCCTACCTCCTGCACCTGGCTGAGTCAGGATCTGCACACTCATCCTTAAAGGTCCACTTGGCTGCGGTGGTAGCCAAGGCCCCACCTTCATCAGTATTGTCCTCCGCTTTCAGAGACAAGACTGTTAAAAGATTCCTCCAGGGACTGCGTAATGCCTACCCTCCAGTGAAGATACCACCTCCTCAGTGGTCCCTCACTGCTGTGCTCACCGCGCTCACGAAGGCGCCCTTTGAGCCCATGGCTACAGTGGACATTAAGTTTGTTTCTTACAAAACTGCCTTTCTCGTAGCCATCACCTCTGCCCGGAGGGCAGGAGAACTGGCAGCCCTGCGGTCTGACCCTCCTTTTCTCAAGTTCTACCCCGATAGGGTAGTATTGCACCCGGACCTGGCCTTTCTGCCCAAAGTCCTGACTGAATTCCACCTGGCCCAGTCCATCACGCTTCCAGCATTCTTCCTGAATCCTTCGTCTGCACAAGAGAGAGTGTGGCATTCGCTGGATGTCAGGAGGGCCTTGCTGTTCTACACACAAAGGACTGCGTCCTTCAGGAGAGCCAAGCAACTGTTTGTGGCCTATGGTGGCAGGTCCAAGGGACACTCTCTGTCTGCCCAGAGACTTTCCAAATGGATCTCAAGCACCATCTACTTGGCCTATGAGATGTCATCTCTGCCACCCCCGCCTCATGTCCGGGCTCACTCCACCAGGACATTGGCTTCCTCCACTGCGTTCCTTGAAGGCATCCCGATGGAGGACATCTGCAAGGCCGCTACCTGGTCCAGGTCCTCCACCTTCATCACCCACTACCGGGTTGACACAAGGTCTGCTTCCGATGTCAGACGGGGCAGATCCATCCTGACGGCTGGTCTCCGATCCTCTTCGCTGATGACCGCCCATCCATGATGCCATCGCGCTCTCCTACATCTCAGGACGCCGGCTGCCCACCATCCAAGTAAGTGAGCTTGCTAGTCACCCATCAGTGTGCATCCCCAAACAACACGAAGGAGAAGGACAGGTTTCACTTACCAGTAACTGTCGTTCTCCGAGTATGTTGTTTGGGGATTCACACAACCCAACCCTGCCTCCCCTCAGGGCTGCCGGCCTGAGATGGCCTTATGCTTAGCGGGCAGCTTTAATATCAAACTGAGGGGAAAGCGCGAAATGGCGCCTAAAGGGGTTGGGCATGGTGGGCGGTCCCACATTCAAAACTCTTTATCCAATCAGCTTTCCAGCTCCGCTCAGGATTCAGCGCAGGCGCAGAACCCATCAGTGTGAATCCCCAAACAACATACTCGGAGAACGACAGTTACTGGTAAGTGAAACCTGTCCTTCATATGGGTAAAATAAAACACAAGTTAATTTGGAGATGGTATTTAATTGAAATACTGTGTGTTTTTCTTCACCACCAGTCATGGGTTCACTTCTCTCTGTGGTAGAGCTGAAGTATATTTCCTTCAGCTTTCATCACAGTCTCCTTTTGAGTGTGGAGGGATTAGTAGCACTCTCTCCCAGCTGCTCTCTTTGACATCTTCTAAGCCAGAAGTGAAACTGCCAAAATGAAGACACTTTTGGGTGAGTTCATTCTGCAGCTCCTTTCACCTGACCTAGTGTGAGGAGGATTAGCTGTTGGGTCTCCACTGTCTTTGTATGTGTGGCTAGGCCCTTTTTAGACAAACAGGAAGTTTCTGCCATGAACTGTACCTCATTGTTTGCACCAGTATGCACAAAGCATTTATATTCATTAAAAAACTGAGGAATTCAGAGAGAGAGGTATGTAAAAGATCAGTGGTTTTTAGACTTACCAGAAATCTTGCAAGTGGGAGGGATCTGTTTTGTATGGAGCAGGTGTATTGATGTGCTGTACTATTAAAATTCCTGTTTGTGGAATATGGGAAACCTACAGTTAAGACCCTTGATTTCCCCTCATTCTCATTCTCATTCTCATCCTCAACTCTCCCCTTTCTACTTTGAGTCATTAACTGGCTTGTTCTGATATTATAGATAGGTTTTTGAGGTAGAGATACCTGTCCCTCGTTAGAACATAAAAGCCAAGCTTGAGGTCACAGTGGCAAAATCTACCCTGGAGACTATAGTACTTTAAGATCCTTAAGCACTATTTTAATAAAATAAACTTTCTTAACACCACAGACTGTGCATTCTTTGTGACAGCTTGTGACCTCTCAGTAGTTTGGCTGCTCTGGTGTTGCAGGAGAATCTAGACTATCAAAAATGCCTACGTGACTCATGAGACTTTTGAAGAGAAATTCTGTGTCCATTAATAATTTGTTACATTTAATGATGTGAATTTTGTGTAGTGCAGATTGGTCGTGAAGCCTACAGATAGCCTTGGGCAAGTTACTTTTTGCCTAATGTGCCTCATAAAACATGATCATCTTCATGCTTTGGAGGAAAAGCTGTACTAAATGTGACAATGTAGTTGATGTCCCAGACATTTGGATCATATAATTATTAACAGGTACTGTCCCCTCCAGGTTTGGGTTTTTTTTTGTTTTTTTTTGCAGTTAAGGGTATGGTAGGGCAAAGGTAAAGAAGTGTAAAGAAGGTAAAGAAGTTATTATGTAAATTTTCAGGCCAAAACCTTGTTCACTTGCATGATTGCACAAGGACAATTGCACATTTCTTGCTGTGTCCCCATTGTACAAATGGTCAGGAATGCCAATTGCTTGGCCTTTTGGGCAAAGGGGAGTAAGTCAACAAGAAAAACTGCTGCACAATTGCCTTAATGTGTAGATAAAACTGAAGATAATTTTGGTCTTACTCTGTTTTTCTGTAGTAATTGGCCAAGATGAGTGGCTGTGGACCACTGTCTATAAGCCCGGTTCTAAGACAAGTTCACAATTAAAAGACAGATTAAAAGGCATGCATTAAAGCAAATCACCATTTACTGGTGAAAGATAATGGGTGGGGGATGAGTCAAGCCTTAATATGAAGATGAAGCCACTGAGAACACCTTGAGAAGTTGTTTAGATCTTCAAGTAAGCCCAATATTGATGCTTTAATAGAGTTCACAGAATATCACATGCCTTACCTTGGCCTGTCATTTCTACCTGACATCCTACAAGCGCCTGATTTTCCTAGAAACTGGCTATGCTCTCTGCCCATCCTGCTTTTGTTTCTATTCTTGTTCAAGCAATTTTTGTCTGCTGAGATATTGCTCATCTTTCTTCTTCTTTTTTTGCCATTCAACAGTATCTCCCTTTTGCTGGTGCTTTCATGACCTCTGTCTAGCAAAGGCGCTGCTGCCATTTCCATAGCAACACGTCGTGTTCAGAAGGAGATATGGGGATCAGCTGGTCATTGTAGGGTTTTGAGTGATGTTGTTGTTCCTCACAAAGGAGAGACTTGATGACTATAAGAACCACAGATTGCCTGCGAGATCCCTTTGGAATTCACAAGGGTAAAGGAGTGTTTCCTAAGCAGAGTAGAGAGATTCTAAAATATGTAGAAAATATCATCTTTATGTTGTATTAATACTTGTAGTCTGGCTGGGTATATAGTGAAAGGAAGCACATTTTTTGGTAATTATGTCATTTACATTCTATTTACTCACTTTGGCTGGCAAAGCAGGTGTGAGGCACTGGTGATGTGGTGACCCGCAACTGCTGGCGGATATAGCAATATCACTCTTTCATTCTTTTAGCTGTTTGGGGTAATTTTTGTAATATTTTTTAATTGAAATTTTATGGGTTTTAAATTTTAGATTGTGATGGTGATTTTAACGCTGTGAGGTGTCCAGAGTCATTTTGAGTTGGGCAGTTATATAAATTGGACAAAATGAATGAATGAATGAATGAATGAATAAACAAACAAACAAACAAACAAACAAACAAACATACATTTTAACAAGTGAGACCTCTAAAATTCACTGCTGGTCCAAAACAATTAGTAGAGCATTCAGACAATATACCACTGTAGTATTTCCTCTTGAAACAGTGAATTCACTGTATAATACAAATAGTGTGATCTTTATTAGTTAAGTACCCACCTACTACTGTTGACTATTGGAAGATTCCAGATATAGTCTGTGGTAAGTAAAGGGGACAATACTGCATCCTATTGTGGTGGAGTAATGTGCTTGTCTGCTAAAACGATTGGTCATCAGTAGAACATCTATATCTAGTAAAGCCTGATTAGTTGAAATCTGAACAGGATGTCCTTATATTGTGTACTGTTTTTTAAATGACAGACCCTGGATACATGAAAAGTCTGATGCCATTCAGAAACCTGAAGTTTTGAGTGCGTACACACTTCTCATGATTCATAGATGATTCCTAGGAAAGTAATGGCAGCTTCTCCCTCTCTACCTCCTATTGATATTTGTCTAATATTTGTCTCTGGCTTCAAATGAACATTTGAGTGAATGAAGGGAGCAAGGAACACCCTGTAAGCAGTAGTGGAAGCTGATCCAGTGGAATATGGAGAGATAAAAAAATTATAGAAGCAAGGCTTACTCGTGGTAATTTGCCCAAGTCTTTCTTGTCCAAGTAGACCTTACAAACAGAAGCTAGGATCATTGATTAGGCTTGCGGAATGCAAACTTCAGGTACTGATAAAAATAATAAATAAATCAGAACTGAAAATGTTCTTTGAATGGACCATTTAATTATTACCTCTGTGGCTCAGTGATAAGAAAATGTTTTATTGCCCCAACAGTATTTGACTATTAGGTTTCCTTTTAATTTTAGAATCAAAGACACCCTGGACTGTATTGTACTATGGCCTGCCTGTAGTTTTTTTAAAATGTCATTTGTTTATATTTTGTATATGTCTATATGCTTTTAATTGGGTAGATCGCCCAGGGTAGCTTTTAAGCTAAATGGGCAGTGTAGAAATTAAGTGAATGAAATATCTGAATTGTTAGATATTATACCAACTGCACAAATACTTACCTTATAGTTAAAAGTATCTATTGGCTCCTTTGGAGGGGTTAAGGCATGCTTAGCTTTGATTCCCCCCCCCCTCCAGCTTCTGAATTAGATGAAGATTGCTTTTTAAAAGTACCATTCCTTGTATTTGTACTTGCCCTCTAAGAAGTCCTGTATTCCCACTATAGTGCAGCTTGGAAGGCACCCTGGACTCTAAAAAGTTGTGGCAGCAGAATGTAAGCTCTGGCAGTTTCTACTACGAAGCTGGAAAGGCTGAAAATATGGGTGTGGTGGCAAACTATGCCTTTCCTATCTGAGGACCAATCTAACTAAGTAAGGAGAGGCCTTTTGTCAAAAGGATAGCTGGCACATGGTAATCTGCCTACAGCAACTATGCAGCAATGTTGACTAATTGTGATCTTCATGGGTACAAAGGTTATATCTACTGGTGAAGTCATGGATCCTGAAGGTATTTGACACCACAGAATTGCTTCCATGTCCAGAAACCAAGCTTTCTGCTATTATTTCAGTAGGTAGCTTTATCTTAATACTGCTACCAAATTCAGGGCTAGGTATTTCAATACTGACTTCTTGTTCCAAGCCTTTTAGATTCAAGAGCTTCTCCATACCTGGTGTTAATACCAAGAAGTTCACTCTCTTCTAGGAGAATGCTACATTCTCTCAGAAGCTCAGACTGTCAGGACAGACAATGACTTATGTAAGCTTTCCTCTCCTTTTCTCATTGTGAGTAGTTGACAAATGCATTATGAATCTGTATTAAAGTGAATAAAACTATACAGTGATGGAGGAGATTCAGAGAAAGAGAAACTGAGAAATAAAAAGGGAAGGTAGTGTTTGGGCAAGATGATAAAACGTTGTGACAATACAATAGCAAATATGAATAGGATATATCTTCACATACATTTGTATGTGATGTTGCAGAGGGAGGGGTCATAGCTATGACAGCAGGAACCCAGAGCAGGCTATCAGATGACATTCCCTGATGAATTTGTTTTTGGAGTCAGTAACTCATGATGCAAGAAACATGTGTATTCTTTATTTCTAGCATTACAGATGCTGTCTGGGACTGATGAGGTCAACTGGACTTCTGTGAAAGAATATTAAATAAATGAAGGCAGGCACAAGGGGAAGTTAGGAGCTCTGGCCATTGCCTTAATTGGTATTTGTTGGAGTCTTTGAATCTCTAAAAACAGGATGTGCAAAAAACAAAACTGTATATAGAACTAAACTCTGGGTGCTGTTCATCTGAGAGGGATTTGTTGGCAGTTTTTAAACTTGTGAAAGATAACTCTTAAAAAGTATTATAGCCTGAAAAACAATGGCAAATGCAGACATTTTCGTATAAATGCATGGGGAGCAGCTCTTTACAAACCTTGCAACAGTTGTAGGGGAGATTGCCTGTTACAAAAGTGACATACAGTACAGGCATTTGCATATTGTTTTCAAGCCTCTGCAACATTGAAAAGGGCATCAAACACAAGTTACAGATGCATCCAAGGAAGGATTGCTGAAGGGAGATGGCCACAACTAACTGGTTGCTGAGGTGTGATACTTCTG
Source organism: Furcifer pardalis (assembly GCA_030440675.1). Classification (NCBI taxonomy): domain Eukaryota; kingdom Metazoa; phylum Chordata; class Lepidosauria; order Squamata; family Chamaeleonidae; genus Furcifer; species Furcifer pardalis. The sequence goes on along the minus strand of CP126891.1, from coordinate 233,034,251 downwards.
ATATTTTGCTTACAATGCCACTGCTTGTCCTTCTCCTTCTGGCCTTAGGAAAAAGTTTGAAATGATCCTGATCCATTCTTGTGCTTGTATTTCCTACTTACTTGGAGAATGGAAATTGATTTCCAGATACCTTAGATGTATGGTTTATTAGATATAGGAGATGGGACTAAAATGCTTTGGTTACCTTAATGGGTACATTGAAAACACCTTCTCGAAGATTGTGGTATTTTTGAACCACAATCAGACATACCCTGCTAATGGCAACCTCATGCTGTCAGCTAATCTTTCTTACACTAGGGCAAGTGAAAGGAACTGCAGAATGGACGCACCAAAAGGTACTCTCATTTTGGCAGTTTCATGTCTGACCTAGACATGGAAGAAGAACCTTAATGTGTAAATTACACAGCAATCCTGTGGAACACATTATACTCTTTAAGCGAGGCATCACTGTATTGTGTTTGTCAGCTATGCATGGGATACTCTCCAACCCTTTGAAACTGACTTTAGAAAGAGCCTGAATGTAATAAATGCTACAAAGAGATACAAAAATCTTATGGAGGATAATACTTTATAGGCAAAAGCTGCGTAAGACTAGAAAAGTTGTTTGTACACAGGAAATTAATGAGAAGGATGAATATACTTTGTTTCAAAGTCCAGATAGAAGGACAGATTCGTAAACAAAATCATAAAATCTCTGTAATGTAATAGAATAATATAACATAAGAATCAATTAAATTCCATGGTAGAGAAAGAGTTGGGGAGGGACTCCATGATAGATGTTTTTAGCTCTGCAAAATGAGCCATCACAGGTGTCACTGTTTGCTATTCTGTTCTTAATGGCCAAGTAGTAGCCTGTGATGGACCAATGTTCTAGCTGTCTGATTAATGTTCATTGTTTATTTATATTGTAGTAAGTAAGATTTATCAATGTTTTGGTAAGGAATCCTGAGTATAATGGTATCACATCCTATGGGTTATCTAACAAACAGAAAGACTCAGGATAGGGAAGAAAATAGGTAACAAACATTGTAGTGAGCTGTGGGACTGAAAAGTATCTAAATTCACAACTTCATTCATCAATATGCTGTCATCAATATGCTGTCTATTTTTTAATTTTTTATTTTATGTCAGAAAACAAAATAAAAAACACTGTAGCACTTTAAAGACTAACTGCTATATTTTTATTGTTAGCTTTCGTGGATCAAGTCCACTTCTTCAGACAAAGAGTAAAACTTACAGGCATGGTTTGTATACACCAAATTCAGGGGTTAAAGGGAGAAAGGTTTGCTCAAGCAGAATGACAGACAAGCAAGTGTCACAATACAGCTTCCTACAGCTATCAGTAACAATAGATTATTCATATTAGTTTTTAATGTCTCCCTTTCAATCTCAAAGGTGTGGCGAAAGCCCTCTTACTTGCATGTCAGAAAACAAACAAAAACACTGTACTTGGTTACTTCCTGTTTTGCTAAAGAGAATTGGCAGGAAGGTTTTAATACACCAAAATATATAAAAATATGGGCACAGAGCTGAGCGAGTTGAGGAGGATGGTGGAGGACAGAAGTGCCTGGCGGACAGTGGTCCATGGGGTCGCAAAGGGTCAGAATTGACTGTGCGACTGAACAAAAAAGAAAAGCAGCATATAGCAATCTGTGTATCAAATTTGATAATATCCCAGAAGTCCTTCACTAATATTTAATCTCCTGCGATGGGTGTCTAACAGATGTATGTATGTGATTTCTGCTGTCTCTCTTTCAATTCTAGTTTTGTAATTTCTCTGTTCCAGAATTGTAACTTTCAGGTCTTGGATAGAGTGTCCCGGTAGATTGAAGTGGTTTGAGACAGGTTTCTCTGTGTTGCCATTCTTTAAAGTGCTACAGTGTTTTTTATTTTGTTTTTTGATATGCCTGAACCTACAGTATTTTTTATTTTGTTTTTTGATATGCCTGAACCACACGGCTTCTATTCCAAAAAAAATTAATGTATGCTTTTCCTTATGGCTTTCTACAGGATGCAATTACTGTGCCAAGTGCTTCAAAGAACTTGAGAAGGGGCTGCTACTAGACTCATAATTTGGTGGTTTAATGTCTCTCAGCCCATGATAAAACAGTAAAGCCATGCTATCTGGGGTTGACTCTTGTATCAGGAACCAACCCGGTTTTGCCAACTCAGCATTTGTTCTGCTGTCACGGACATGTTCTTGTGCTGAATCTTACTGAAGGATGTCATTACAGATTGGATACAAACCTTTACTGTAGAGAAACATGGGACAAGTAAAAAGCACCTTTTCGGAAGCCAAGACCATGTTGGAATTGCTCTCATATCTTTAATGTACATGAATGTACATGTGCATTCAAGTTTTCTATATTACCCAGTTCACTTGGCATAACTGTGACATATTTATGGATTTGGAAGATCGTTCCATAGTTACTATTGAATATGTCAACACAATTAGGGAGAGTGGCTGGAGAAATGCAGTGAACAGAACTGAAATGCTTGTACTAGGACATGCAAAGATGCAGTGGCTGGTACTCTTTCATTTTTAAATAGTGGCTCAACAGAGAGAAGGAGAAACAAACATCTACATTTATTTAGGATTTTGTCAGGATACTGTGCATTTTTGTATGGCAGCTGTGAAATCCAGCTCACATCTGCATATAATATAGTGGAATGCTCATTCTTTCAGTGCCATGTTGTTTATTCAATCAGTGTTCACTGCACAAGAAAAGTGACCATTCTCAATTGTGCCACCAGGGCCCATTAGCAGACTTCCATTCATTCCTATGCCAGATCACATGCTTTTGGAAGATGAATATTGTCATGAATGTGATATGTCTTTTATTTATTTCTCTGTGCATGCATAAATACTATTGCACAGCAGTCGTTTTTAGTAAACTGCTAGGCTGCATTTAGTGAATATCTGACATGTATATATAGCTGCACTGTGGTAGTGGGCAACTCTGATGGGTCCAAAGGCAATACAGTTCACCCAAAGTATTTCAAAATGGAACAAACTGAAGTGGCTAGGAGTCACGAAGGAAGATTTAGAAATTGAACAAAAATAAAATAAATAAGATTTCAGTTCCTTCTTCTTTACCAAATATAGCTGTAACATAGACTTGAATCTTGGTTGTGTTGTTAGGCTTTCCACGATTAATAATATTTACTCTGATTTTGCTTTACAGTCCCAACTGCTTGTGCTATGTCTTCTAAATTAGTCATCTCCAGAGCAAAGCAAATTATAATTATCTAATTAAAACTGTCCTGTTTCTTTCCATTTGCTCACCAACATATTACAATATTAAACATTTCATTTCTTGTCTTATGATTTCAGTCCTGAATGATTCACTATGATCTAGATCTGTTTGTTTGAGATCTCCTTATTTATACCTATGCTAATTGTGGAGCAAATCCCAAATTTTTTTTGTCAATGCAATCACAGCCTATGTGAACTTTTCCTTTAAGAGTCTAGGAGGCAGGGCGGAGATGTAAGTAAAGACTATTCAGTGGGTAATGTAGATGCTAAGTAAGGTATCATGAACATAAGTAGTGATGAGCTAGAAAACCTCAATTTCAAAACTGCTGGTTTAGGAGAGCTTGTCAAATACTGAAATGATATATGACCCTAATCATTATAGGGCCTAATGGGATTTTTGATTAATGAATTAACAAGATGAAGAGGTTTCTATAACAATTTCTATAAACTTTTCTGTCTGTATACTAATAACTTCACCCTCTTAACAGTAGACATCTTAGAAGAAGCAGAACCTGTTCAGTGAGTTCTTCCCACCAATGATATTCCTGCTTCTGTGTTTCTGTAGCAACACTCCAGTTCCATCTTGCTGATAGAAATTGTGTACTGAAGCAAGGGGGTTGCAAAAAATATTAAAGCAACTCCTTAATGAAAATTTTAAATACATCATAGGGCCTTGGCTGAAATGAAATATTGACAGCGTTGTCTCATAAAAGCAAAATGCTGTTGAGATTGTACAGACATTTGTGGCCTGTTAAGTGCACTCAAATCAAGAATGTTACACAAAATAACCCTCCTTCACTGTGAAATCTTGTTAGCAGCTCAGATTTAAAATGGGAGCCAGTTCAAAAGCGAAGTGGCTATTCCAATTACTGTTCTTCATTCTGGGATCAACAATATGTAACATAGTGCAGTTCACAGACATGTTCTTAAACACAGGCCATTCATGATGTACCTTTACTGCCCAGTTTCTCACAAGTACATGGGAAAGTGGAAAATAACAGGTGAATAATGAATACTGTAGTTTTGGTGTTCAGTTGCACAGTCAATTCCAACCCTTTGTGACCTAGTAGGCTGTGTTTAAGGATATGATTGGTGATCCAGGAGCAAGTTGGAACGAAATAACTTATTTTTGCAAAGAGTTCTGGAAAGATGCCAAGCAAAGACTACTTTATTCTGTTGTTTAGTTATTATAGTGTACAGTCAAACCTTGCATAAAGAGCGCTTCGCTTAAAGAGTAACTCGCTTAAAGAGCAGAATTTTCTCTGAATGTTCGCTTCGCTTAACAAATAAAACCAACCAAAAACTTGCTTAACAAATAAATCGGGGTTCGCAATCCCCCCCCACCACAATTGGTCACTTACAATGGTGTTTCGCTTAAGGAGCAAACTCGCTTAAAGAGCAATCCTGTGGAATGCATTATGCTCTTTAAGCGAGGTACAACTGTATATATTTCAACATGACACATTCATTCATTTAAAATGTTCGTAACCCACCTTTCTCTTCAACAGGAACAAAGGCGGGCTTGCAATATTAAAACAAAAAATAATAATAAAGCTTTAAAACCAATAAATAATTAACAATGTTTTAAAAAATAATTTAGAAGATACCAAATTAAAAACTAGTGGAGAAAAACAGTTCCATTTTTTAAAAAGATGCTTTAAAAATAATAAAAATACATCAGCCCTGTTTTTAAGAGCCCTGTCTTACGCAGCTGGTTACTGAGAAAAAGTCTGGTTGAAGAGAATTGGCTTTGCCTGTTCATGGAAGGACAATGAAGAATTGCCAACTTGGCCAACTACAGGAGGGAATTCTGTAGCTTGGGATCAGAGACAGAGAACAAACTCTCTTATGTCCCCAGCAAATGGCCTTATGAGGATTGCACAACCAAGAGAAAGGCCTCTTATGATTTTAGCCCCCAGGCAGGCTCATAAAGTTATTGGGGTCTTGTGGGTAGCTTGAATCCAAGTCTTTTAAGGCTTTATAGGTCAAAACTACTATGAAATATGCCCAGAAATGGGCTCGCGGCTAGTGGAACTGTGTAACAGAATAGTTATGAGGTCTAAGTAAGGTAAAAGTAAAGGTCACCTTTTCTCAAAAGCCAGTTGTATCTGACTCTAGGGTTCAGTGCTCATCTCCATTTACATTCCAAGAGCCAACGCTGTCTGCATCTGCAGATGTTTCTGTGGACATGTGGCAGGCATGCCTAGACACCAGAGTGCACAAAATGCTGTTTATCTATTTATCTACTTGCAATTTCTTGCTTTTGAACTGCTAGGTTAGCAGGAGGTGGGACAAAGACAGGAGCTCACTCTGTCATGCAGTACTCGGGTCTTGAACTACTCACCTTCCAGTCATCAAGTTCAGCATCTTAACCACTAGCTGAGGGCATGTCTTGACTGTCAAAAGAACTGGATTTCCAATTGTGTGGGTTTTTAAAAAAACCAGGTTAAGACCGTGTGGTGCTTGTGTTGTTTTGGTCATCCTTTGTGAAACCTTGCACAAACAAGTATTTTTACACTGCAGCTGCGGCCTCCAAGCAGCCTCACCATTTCTCCCCTCATCTCTGATCCCCCTTTGGGGTTTCTTTTCTTCTTCTTAACTGTTATGTGGCTAGCAGCCTCCATTTTGGGCGGGTGGCTGGGGGGGGGGAGGAATCTGCTGCCACCGCAAACACCACCTCTGCCTCTGCTGCACAGCCACCCATAGCTGTACTACCTTGGGCACAGCCCCCAATTGGTACCAGGGTTTTTTAAAAAATGTAGTTAAATGTTAAAAGGCTACAGTAGTTCTTCAGCATGACAGCAAACAAACCATTGAACTTTTTTTAGCTTTATAACTCTAAGGGTCAGGGAAAGAACCATTTTCTGGCTGTGGGGAATCTTGTCAACTTTACAGGCTAAATTATATGCACTAATACACATGTGCACACAGAAGGATACAGCGATCCAGGAATTGCTGCAAAATAAATGGTCCCTGAAGGGTTGTTTAAAATAACTCAGATTTCGACAGGTTAATGTACGCCTCAGCTGTGCATCTTTCCTCGGTCTTTGAATCCATTTTGCACCTGGCAAAATCATTACTTTTTGCCTATCAAGATGCATCCTGACAGCATTTTTGACCCATTGAAGATTCCAAACAGTTTCCAAAGGCAGCCCATATAGAGCATGTTACAGTAATCCAAGCAGGTGCAAAACAGATATCTACAAGAACAAGCATAGCTGTCACACTAATTTTAACTGTGGAAATGCACTCTGGGCCAACTGTAAGAACTGGGCATCCCAAACTGCCAATCTGTGATTTCAAAGATATTGTAACTTCATCTAGCACAGAGTGAAACCCTACTCCAGGGGTTCTCAACCTACGGCCCATGGGCCAGACCTGGCCCATGGCCAATGCTGGATAAAGCCAGCACAAGACCTGTAGCAAATTGTGTCAAGAGGCCCTTGTTTAGATTTAGGATGCTTTTACCTAATCTGACAGAAATTATATTGCATTGTCTTCTTCTCAACTGTTGTATCAGTAAACAGCAGCAGGCAAATAAACAACACTACATAAGAATGGCAAGAAATAACATGCCGCCACTGCTTCACGTGCTGTCAATTAAGAGAGAATTACCAGAAGTGCAGGCAGGGTTCAGAAGAGGCAGGGGGACTAGAGACCACATCGCCAACATACGTTGGATCATGGAAAAAACAAAGGAATATCAGAAACAAGTCTACTTCTGTTTCATTGACTACACTAAGGCCTTTGACTGTGTGGACCACAACAAAATGTGTCAAGTAATTAAAGAGATGGGAATACCAGAACACCTGATATGCCTCATGAGAAACCTGAACATGAATCAAGCAGCAACAGTTTGGACAGAATATGGAATGACAGAGTGGTTTGGAATAGGAAAAGGAGTAAGACAAGGCTGCATTTTGTCACCCTGCTTATTCAACTTATACACAGAGCACGTAGTGTGCAATCCAGGGATGGAGGAATCACAATTTGGGATCAAAATTGCTGGGAGAAACATCAACAGCTTGAGATATGCAGATGATGCCACCCTAATGGCAGAAAGTGAGGAGGAATTTAAAACCTCCTGATTAGGTTGAAAGAAGAAAGTGCAAAAGCTGGCTTGAGACTCAACATCAAGAAAACCAAGATCATGGCAACAAGCCCTATCAGTCCCTGGAAAATAGATGAGGAAGAAGTAGAAGCAGTGACAGATTTTACTTTCTTAGGATCAAAACTCACTGCAGATGGAGATTGCAGCCATGAAATAAAAAGTTGACTGATTCTTGGGAGGCAAGCGATGAGAAACCTAGGGAACATAGCGAAAAGTAGAGACATCACATTGCAAACAAAAATTCGTATAGTCAAAGCAATGGTATTTCCAGTGTCAATGTATGGTTGTGAGAGCTGGACCATTAGGAAAGCTAAGCGCAGAAGAATAGATGCCTTTGAGATGTGGTGTTGGAGGAGAGTTTTGAGAATCCTCTGGACAGCGAGGAGAACAAATAGGTCAATCTTAGAAGAAATTAACCCTGACTGCTCCTTAGATGGTCAAATAGTAAAGATGAAGCTAAAGTACTTTGGACATCAAATGAGAAGATTCGCTTGAGAAAGCCTTGATGCTAGGAAGTGTGGAGGGCAAAAGAAGAAGGGGGCAGCCAAAAATGAGATGGCTAGATGGTATTGTAGACACAATGGGCACAGAGCTGAGTGAGTTGAGGAGGATGGTGGAGGACAGAGTTGCCTGGCGGACAGTGGTCCATAGGGTCGCAGAGGGTCGGAATCGACTGTGCGACTGAACAATAAATGTGGGAATGCTTTGTGTGGTAAAGATGAAAAGAAATTAGAAAAATCTGATGCAATCCAGTTGTGTGGTAGAATAGACAATTCATTAATATTTGTGTGTGCATGCGTGCGTGCGCGTGTGCGTGTGCATGTGTGCACACATGCGTGTGTGCGCGCGCAAGTGTGCATTGTCAAATTCAGCATCTTAACCACTAAGACACCTCAGTCCCAAGCACAGTCCTAAAAACAGTGGTCCTTTCCTATACCTCCAGGGGGATCAACTCCTGTCTACCTGTTTTAATACCAGAAATGTGGCAGAGTAATAAATATGCTGGAGTTCCCAGTAACCAAAAATTCCATCTTTGTTAATTGTCTACCCTTTAAGCTCTCTCAAGCGTTGAGAAAGAGTTAATCTATTATTGAATAATGGAATTTGTAGGTTATTCCGAGGGTGTAGATTGTTGCGTCCAAAGAAGATAGGCTATATGAGTACTGTACTGTACTTTGGAATTCTCTCCCACACTGAACTTTGCTAGACCAGTTCCAAGCAATTTCTTAGTCCAGTTTAAACATCCAAGGCGTATTGCTGCCATCTTCTGGATGGATGTTGCAAATGATGGCTGTTTCAAGAGGGGAAAAAGAAACACAGAAATTGAAGTGTTGGAGAAAACTAGAGTTGGCAAGTTGTGGCATATAGCACAAGTTGAGCTCTGAACAAATCCTTTAATTGATTTACCACCCATCCATTAGTCCATATGAACTACTTTCAGAAACTTATTTCTGTGTAAATACTTCCTGTGTGAAACAATGAAAAGAAATGGCATGCAAACATACAACAGTTGCTTGCTTGATGCTGTGCAATTCTCTAAATTCCAAATCGGATGTCGCATATACCTTTGTGTTTAATACAACATCTACCTGCTATTCTGTTCTCTTGTGTTTCCACCAGAGCATTTCACTTCTGTTTTGCAAATGGACTATGCTGGCATGTATGTAATACATAACATTCAGATCTTTGGTAAGGAATCTTCTTTCTTTATATTTTAAAAAAAATTCTATGTAAGTGGCTAAAGAAAATGATATCAGTCAGTCATCTTTACACTCATGTGGTTCGACATAAGCAGTCATGCCCCAAGAGCATGCAACTGATAACTGTTTGTAAGGGAACTGCTAATTTCCAGGTCAAATGCTGATCCCTGAAAATATGGCTTTGATGGGTTTAAGAAAATTTTTGCCTGAAACTACTGCATTTGTAATATGTTGACTTTGACATAATTCATTTAAATTCTAATATTAGGTACTGTCTGTATAACTGTAATGCTTTCAAGTGCATATGTAAGATTAATACAACTTTGAGTCAACTTTCTGAAGCTAGAAAGATTAGCTATGTAAAAAAACATTCTTGCTTCATTTACAGACAAAAGTGCATATAGTCATGTGTGTAAATTTAATGATACTCTTGTGAACAGAACAGAAATATTCAGGTGGTGCCAAGAAAAAAGTAATTACTGTATCTGAAATGTATGGCACCACAGCCCAACTCTTCAAAGGCCTTAAGAATTTGGGTCTTATTGCCAGACTGAATGTCTCATTACCTATCTGCTGAGCATCATATGTCATTCATAAAACTGGCTGCCAGTGTGAATGTCTATGTAGATGTTTACAAATCATTTCTGCTACCTCTTAAACCTGAGATAACAGGCGATTTCAAACAAGGAGGCTTTTGCTATAAGGCCTTTGCAGACCTTGAATCATCTGACAAGGTACTTTTTCTAAGTTGGCTAATTTTACGAGGCATATAAACACAGGCACATAAAGATGCACACAAACACTGATAAATACACCCACTCACCCTCTTAATAATCCAGTACAGAATAAGTAAACAGAGAGAGTGTTTCCTGGAACAGTGTGCTACTTTGTAACTACCCACAGGAATCTCTGCAGGGAGGCCACTGTTCTGGGTGCTGCTTATCGAGTCTATTCAGTTTATGCAGGTTCATACAGAGAGAGGCACTGTCTACAACAAAACTCACTAGGCAGCTTCTGGTCTCTGGCTGTGCTTTTGCATGGGGAGTTGACAATCCCTTAGCACCAGTAGATCAAGGTTTAATGGGAGGAAATGTAGGGAGAGGGAAAATTTGGTTGGGATGGAACTGCTGGTGGCCCTTGATATACCCCACACTTTTGATTCAAATCCATGCCAGTCATTATTAAAATATTTTAATATGATACAAGGTTGAATTATCTGCTTTAAACGCTGTAGCACAAAATGTGTTTTTTGTTCTTGAGAGGTTGCCAAGTGAAGTCCTTAATCCTGTCTTTTGCTTTCTTTTCTCTCTGGACCAATTTTGAAAGATATTTTGCTCCCCTCTACTAATTACCCTTGTCTATTTTTGGGAAATGATGATACCATTCTTTCATTTTAAGAAGTATGATAGACTTTCAGAATCTCTCCTTTAAGTGCTATATCTTACAGTAATGTTAAATTCATTTCCCAATTCTTTATTCCAACTATAGATAGAAAGTTCCAACATACTCAAATGCTTGTGTGTATCAAAATAAATACAGACATAGGACTTGCCAGAAGACAGCACTTTGGCTGCTGAAAAGAAAGTGGCTTGAAGTAACCAAAAATGGACTTTTACATGAATGAAATGTGGGCTCAGTTCAATTTTGGCATGGGGAACAGTCTCCTGAACTCTGAGACATATTTAAAGTGGATATCTTTTGCTCCTGGTATTGCTAGAGGGTCTTGGGTTTCTGGAAGAAACAAAGCATATCTGACAAGATGAAGGATGTTCTGAGATTTTGTTTAGTCTACATTTGGAAGCAGAATTGCCAGAATCACACCTTGTACATCAATGCCCCCCCCTTCTGAGACCTAATAACTAAATAGGACAGTATGCTAGTTAGAGTGACTAATGGCCAAATAGGACAGGAAAAAGAGTACTGTATTAGACAGTGTCTCATTAGGCAGGAAGAACAGTGTGGGTCTGAGGGAAAAGGCCTTGAGAAGGGATAGCAGTAAACAAGCAGGTTGGAAGACTGCACAAAAAGAACCTGGAGACCACATGCAGCTTTTGGGTCACAAGTTGGGGGCCTCTGTTGTACCCTAACTGTTCATTGGAATATTGTAACCATCTGATTCCATACTTCATGGAACATAAATATACCATATAATAAATAATTGAATACTGTCAAGTCAATTGTGACTTTTGGAGCCCTAGCGGCACAGTAGTTAAACTGCTGTAATGCTGCTAAATCATTGTGAGTTCAGTCCTGACTGGGTTCAGGGTTGACTCAGCGGTCCATCCTTCCCAGGTCAGTAAAATGAGTACCCAGCATGTTGGGAGTAAAATGCTAATTAACTTGTGAATCGTCCAGAGAGTGTACTAAGCACTATGGGGTGGTATATAAGTGTAATTGCTATTGCTAATAATTGCTATTATGGCAACCCCTTCCAACTGAAAGGAGGAGAAAATGAGTATATTGCATGTACAATTGGTCTTTAATATGTTCATTAGATACAGCCTCCTTTTTTTACTGTGATGCAGAAGTGCTCATGCATTTTGATTAAATGAGGGAAATAATGTAGGGAGATGGAGACGTACATCTTCCCATCATGATAGACATACTGTATACCATGTAAAACATCAATAAGCTGTTCTTCAGGGTATGGGTCTTCTTTAAGAAATAAATGTCTATGTAGCCTTTCCAAGTTACACTGTTATACATTCCCTTTTTTATTCCTGCTAATACTGCATCCATAGTTTCTTAACCTAAAATGGAGACAATGCTCTTAGTTTAGGTTACATATTTCCAATACAGTGTATTACTTTGTAAAAACAATAATAATGATCCAGAAACACAAGAAAAGCATTAAACTTGCAAATATTAAGTGAGGCTTTAGAATGGTTCCCAACCTTTTTACGCCATAGGTTGGCAACTCCTGTTTTATATAAACCAAATTCCTTTCTTCTGTGGTTGTTACACATTTATGAAATTATAGCAAATTGCTAGTCCTTTTCACATGGTATTAACTGTTCCCTGAAGATGAAAGCAAAGCACATTTTTAGGTTGTCTTTGACCCATCAATCTTCTTGAAGACAGATCTTGCCTTTTAAAGAACAAACTAGGGGTAGTACCAACTCATAAGGCAAAATGTCTCTTAAATATCATGTTTTTCATTGCCTACATGTAACAATGATGTTTGCTGGTATGTCTGGTTGGGACATCATGATTATTGATGGTTATAGAGCTTGCCAAAAGGTATTTCTGGTGTCTTGCTAAAAGATAATTTGCTCTAGAAGATATTACTTTAAGAAGGGAAGTCTCTATTGCTAGCAACATTGGGAGATGATTAACAGAATTAGGAAGATTAAAATCAACAAAGAAAAAGGTGCCAGTTAAAAGCATTACTATAAATCAAGTTTCTTGATTTGCATTTAGTTTATCTTCAGTACAAGATTTAACTTCCAGAACAGTTTTCACTAACCCAGTATCTTTCAAGCGCATTGGACTATCCCAACCAGAATGACCATGGACTACACTTAACCTGATAACACCAACACTTTATATATAAGCAGGCTGGCAACAGTTGATGGGTATTCCTGACGATTTTTAAATTTTTAATTGATTTAATATAAAGAGAAGTAAAAAACACATAATTCAAAAATACAAAAACACTAAAGTACTGCAGTCTATCAATAGAAGATAGAAGACAGCCAGTCTTGTTCTAGAACTAGCACTTTTGTTTTTTGTTTTTAATCATATCAAAAGCACACAAAGGTGCTTTCTGGGTTGAAAAGATTTGGAGGAACTCTTCTCAGGGGATGCCTGAATGAGGCTCCTTTTGTGTCCCCAAGATCTTTTCCCACCAAAGTGCCCCCTCTTTATCTACTTGCAATTTCTTGTTTTTGAACTGCTAGTTTGGCAGGAGCTGGGACAGAGATGGGCTCTCATTCTATCATGCAGTACTTGGGTCTTGAACTGCTGACTTGCTGACCTTCCAGATAACAAGGCAAGCTTCTTAACCACTGAGCCACCGCAGCCCCTGTACTTTTGTTATTAGCAGTATTATATTATGGCAGAATGCAATATATGTTTTGTATCTGGCGTATCACTTGGTGTCATTTTTGTGCACCTAAAAGTGTAAATGTTCCTTTCATCCAGGTCTAAATTATAAATGAGCATTTGTTACTTGGGCTCAACTGTGTTGAACTTTCAACCCACTCATATTTTTAACCATCCCTGTGCTGTAGTTTATAGCACTGTGTTTCCCTCTGCTGGCTGCTCTGAGAAAAAGCTATATTTGTATAATGGGAAATTGAAACTACAGTAACACTTCACATAAAGAGCACCTCACATAGAGACTAAATTGCTTAAAGAGCAGAATTTTCTCTGAAAAATGGCCTTGTAGAACAAACAAAAACTCACTTAATAACTAAATCGGGGTTCACAATCCCCCCACCAGAAGTCACAATTGGTCACTTACCATGGCGGCAGCGAAGGTTTTTCCAAGTGTTTCGCTTAAAAATCAACTTGCTTAAAGAGCAATCCTGTGGAATGCTTTATACTGTTTAAGTGAGGTACCACTGTATTATTTAATATGAACACACATAACAATACTCTGAGTGACTTTATGTAGTGCTCTTATCCAGGAAATGATCAAATCTATTGTCCACTAATAACATTTTCATTTTGACTTTTACAGAATGAACTTAAAGAAGGCAGAATGTTTGCTTAGTGCAGGATTTCTGTGTGCAGCTGAGGTTTATTATTTTAAGTATGCAGATCCAGATTAGAAATGGATATACCCCAATCTCTTTGGTCTTACTGCTCTGTGTTTGTACCACAGTGTGCTCTCTGTGTGGTATGAACTCTCACCTCATGTTCCTACCCTGCTACTACTGTGTATATAATAACTGGCTTAACCTATCTTCTTGCTGCTGCAAACTGCAACATCTGGAACTGGGTCTAAATTGCATGGCTTGAACCAATTGGTTTCTTTCTCCAAGTGGGAGGGCAGTGAGGAACTTCTTTCAATAGGGAATAGGGACATGAGGAAGCATTCAAAAAACATTCCTAGCAATATTTGTGGCATTGAAGTCTTAGTCAACTAGGTCTAACATTATATTTTACTAGTAGTATGTTTCACAATGAGACTTATGGTTGTCACACTACAAGACAGAATGAAACTTCATATGAATAAGGCTTCTTATGAATGAACATTTAGCCTTATGGACTGGAACAATGTGTCTCCCCCCCCCCCCAAGAATCTGTTCATTTCTTAGCCACTCCATAGGAGGAGTTGGATGCTGCACAATTTGTTTTGGAGAAGTGTATTTTAACAGTGTTTTTGAAAGAGTATGTAAGCAAGGTAGAGACCAGTTAAGTTATCTTTGAAAATAACTTTTAATGTTAAGCTCAAAAGGAGGGAGAACTGGTCATATATCATAATCTCTTTACTGAAACTGACAGCTCTTTCAATTTATTTTTTTTTCCATTAGAAAATGTTTCAGATTAGCGTCTTTTGGCCATTTTCACATTGATAAAAAGGTACAGAAGAAAATACTCGATCTTCTAATGAATTTCCTAACAGCTCTGAGTTGTTAGAGAAATATAGTGAGGAATGTTGTGCAGAAGAGTACATGGGTATCTATAGAGAAGTGGAACAAAGAGAAATTAAGCCAAGGTATTGGGTGTACATCAAGATTAATGGTGGAATGAAGAGAAATATAACACATGGAGAAGTAAATGAATTTTTACAGCCCCAATATTATTGCTTATAAGGGTTTTTTTCCCCTTTTGCAATTTGTTTTCCCATCACTGCTAGACTTGGTATGTCAGAAGATATGTGTTCACAGAGAAAAATATTCAATTCAACAAGAAAGAGAGACATGTAGAAGTGAGGCAGGTACACACTATATTCAAGCAAAGTCCACAGAAATGCACCTCCTGTGAGTGGTCAGCAGCAATGAGATTTTGAAATGACAGCCATAAAAGGAGTACTAAAACTGCAAGAGATCCATGATTGCAGGTGCATTCAGTACCAGGCTCTCCTTGCACAATTCACCAAGAAACTAATACCCTTTTCTTCCAACAGATCCTGAATCTCAGAGAAAGAGGACAGTTCAGAATGTACTTGACCTTCGACAGAACCTGGAAGAGACAATGTCCAGCTTGCGAGGCTCCCAAGTAACTCACAGGTGAGGCCTTTATTCTTATGTACCCTCCTTTTCTTGACCACAGGAATAGATGTGGCATTTCTGAATTGATCTTTTTTGATGTTGTGCAAAATCAATAAAATCTGCTGGCATTCCATACTGACCAATTCTGTCTGTCTTCTACTTAAAGCCTGGAGCTAATGCATGATGAGTGATGATGTGTTACAGCTAGAGGTAATGAGGACATAATCATTATTTTTCAGAACCAAGATAAACTTATTTATAACATGGTAATTTATTTTATTCTGACAATTACTGTTTGTTATTACTCATAAACAGTTGTGTTTGGGGTCATTTTAGGGATTTTTGGTCCACTGTATATTTTTAAAGTGACTAAAATATAATGTTCTGGTAATAAGAAACAAGCAGTGCTTGTTGAAAGAATGAATAAGAAATACTAAATCACTTTTTTAAAAGTAACATTCCATTCTCTGTTCTTCCTGGTAAGGAAAGACATAAATGCAACCACTGCCCATAGAGTAAGAAGCACAAAGCAGTCCATACTGAAATGTCATTTTAGACATTTTCTTGGCTGCATGCTGTCATACAACGTTGTCAGTGGGGTTAGGATATGTTCTGATGAGGCAGCCATGGAACATTTTTTTCTGAGTTAGCCATTTTACTAAGTACAGTACAGAATTGTATATCATGAATAGAAAGCTGGGGGAAGGGACCATTGCTTCTGTCTGTCTGGACTCATCAAGCTTTGCAGATGTCAGGCTCTTTCCATACATAGAAGCCCAGTTCATCTCTGGTTCTTCTGTTTTTCTGCAGGCATCTTCTTCCACAAAAAGACCTTACTATATTTCTCTATACCAGCTACAGACTAAACAGCCTCATTGCAGTATTTCTGCTCCAACTATTCATTGTTTCTCAGCAGAAGAACACATTATCCAATGAACTTAATGAATTTACTACTTTGATAGTGGGGAGAGTGAAGTGGTTTTCTATTTGTTATCACCAGACTGCAAAGCCCCATGTAATTTTTAGCTTCTGTTTTGTGTAAACCTAACATACCTAAGTCTTGAATTAAGCTGAAACTTTTATGGATTGTTCTTGTGTATCAAGGAGTAAATGATTTTCATGTGGTAAGAAAATCTTACTAATGGACTGTTTTGGCTATTCATGCCTTTTTCATGAAAACTGTTGCAGATGATTTAGCTACATTCTTTCTCCCTCTTTATTATTACATTGTTCTCCCCTCTATGATCAAAATTCCAGCTTTTTTCTAACCAACGTTAGATATAGAGCTTCCAGTTTATTACAGGACAGTTGTTGGGTACATGGTACTTTGAGCCCTATCATTCTCCTTTTAATTAAATTTAGAGATGGAGGCATCTAAAGATCAAAAAGAAATAAATGCACATATCTACCATGGGGATGGAAGAAGCAATTGTAAAATAAGAGCTACTGAGGATAATAAAGGAGCTTTAAGACCTGTTACTTGCTCCCTAATTATTATGTCAATGGAATGTTAATGCAATCCTATTTAAAACAACATCAACAATAACAGGGTTTTAGTGTGTTTGATAACATGCATGACTTGCCTGAAAAGAAAAACTAGCAAAGACTTATGTGATGATGGTAACCTGCTCCAGTAGTAAACAGAGCATACACAGAAGTCTTTAAAAACCTGGAAACCCAAACTAAATAGATATCTTCAAGCTAACCATTCCTGAGGCCAGGACACAGGAAGCAACTTCTATGTAATGAAAATCCCCCTTAATTTTATAGTCTCCAAATGAGCTAATGCAGTGGCAGCAGCTTTTGGGACCTACGGAGAGCAAACCACAGCAATGTGTGTGTCTATGTCATTGCCATTTGGCAGTCTATTTAGGGTGGGGGAAAAGTCGACTGGCAAGGTGAGCTCATTCTCCAGGCTGAGGACATGGAATTTGTGATCATGCTGTCAGTGCTATGGAAGTGCCATGGAAGAAAATATAAGCAGCATGCCCCCTTTCTCTCCTGCTGTAGCTCATTTTTCTCCTTTTTCTTTCCTTGTCTTCTCTCTCTCTCACACACACACACAGAGGGAGAGGGAGAGGGACTTCTGGTTGGTGATGTCTGCAAGAGCCTCACAGTTTTTGCCTCACTCAATGAAGACTGGGTGCTGCCAGATGTACTCCACCCATATGAGTCACTGCAGCATGGGATCCAACATAGGAAGAATGCTGGGTGGCTTCCAGCTTATTTGTTTTGCTGAATGTGGAGAGGATACATGGGGAGCAAATTCAAAGTGCACAAAGTGGACGTGGGAGAGCTCCATTAGCTAAGAAGCAGAGCAAGAGAAAGGTATAAGGTCCTGGGGAAATGGAGGCTAGTCTGCAAAAGGGAAAGTGATGTGTCCCACTTTGTACATTCTGCTGTTTGGCACATACAGAAAAGAAAGTGTGGAAGCCCAGCAATGCAAACATGTGTCTGTATGTGTTCACATATATGTATGGTTTTATGCTTCTACAAGACAGGCCTGAAGCCATAAAAAACAAACACGAACATTCCTATGCCACCTAAAAAATGATCAACTGTGTTACTGAGATATGAAAATATTATTGTAGCATGAGCTTTCTTGAGCACTTCTGCTCTATTAATTCATTAATGATATTTTTATCTTGTACTTCGTCTGTGCTTCTTCAGGTGCGACACAAAGGTTCTGAGTCAGGTTGGGTCTCGGTCTGATAGCTTAGAAAGGATTTGTCAAATGGCTAGTGCTTAATATTCAGTGCTTAAGATGCATGTACTGTATGTCGTTCATTCCTTATTAAGTAATTATACTTCTTTTGAGTTCCCTTGCTTATAAGCATTTACCCAATTTTGTCTCTGTCATCTAAATGGCACCTTTGTCACTTACTTTTAAGACAACAGGGTCTTTGCAAGATAACCATTATACAGTAATTCCTCTTCCTTCCCCTTTTCTCTTTCTTAATTAATGGGTTGGGTGGTGGGGCCTGAAATACTGCTGACTACACCAGGAACCACCTCAAGTGACCACACTTTATATCTCCCTCCATTCTCAGAACTGTTAATACTGGAGAAGGGTGTCATTTTTCAGTCAGACAGTCTAGTCTTACTGGCATTCTTATCAGGTTTGCTTAACTGTCCCTGCTTAATTGTGGCTAATTGACAAGATGTCAAAATGCACATAAATGAGATCCCCAGCACTGAATCATTCAGCCACAGTTACCTGCAACAAGTTATGCAAATCTTAACTTGTAGTTAATTGTATCTTCAATCAGACGAGTCTTCCCTGGCATTCTGAACCATTTTGGCTGGTATAATCTGAAGTATAGTCTAACATTGATGAGCAACACGTGAGGTCTAGGAAGGAAGCAGAGATGTGAAAATTTGCTTTTCTTAATTTAGACTCCTAGACATTTTTTCCATCTCTAAAAGTAAGATAGATGGGAGCAAGCTTTTGTATCACTAGCATACTGGTTTGCAAATAATACTTGAGTGCAGAACACTTGCCTTGTTACTTTATGGTTTTTACCATAAAGGTTACTGCAAAGGACACAATACTAATTCTGAATTTATATTGAGGGCTGCTTCAGTAAATTAACCTCTGAGCAATTCTTACTTCCTCTCTTTTCATTTGGCAGATTGTTTTGCCTAGAAGAGTCTGCTTCTAATTTTAAGTCAGAGCAAATGAACATGTGGCCTTCCAGGTGTTCTTTCAATGCAGCCCTACCCACCATGGCCAATGGTGTGTGATAATGGGAGTTTCAGTTCAATAATACTGTACATAATTCCATGACCTGGTCAGAGCCACTCTTAATCTAAAGTTATAATACAACATAATGTGTAGTTTAGAATCATTGGGGAGGTTCCTTTCAACAGAAGAAAGAACTGGGTGTACAAATACAGTACCTAAAATGACATATTACATTGAATCACAGTTTGACATAACCTCACTTAGGCTTGAAGATAAAATCATATACTGTACAGTAATACCTCAGATAACGTTTACCTCGGATAATGCTAAAATCACATAACATTAATTAATCTGGGGAGGAGAATTGGATCAAATAACGTTAAGGTCCTATGGGATGGATTGGATAACAACCGCTAAAGCCGGTGCGGTTACAATTTATTTATTATTATTTATTTATTAGTTCAAATTTATATTGCCGCCCACTCGCCGTGGCAACTCAGGGTGGCTTACAGACAATACATTACATTACAATACATTATGTTGGGGTGGGAACAGGGGGAGGGGCGTCAAGGTCCTCATCCTGCCCTGGCTTCTTCTTCCCCTGGCAGTTGGTTTAGGCACAGGGGGAGGGGTGGCAAAGTCCTCATCCAGCCCTGGCTTCTTCTTCCCCTGGCAGTTGGTTTATCTTTCTGTATCTCTATGGAGCTTTAACGTTATCCGATCCATCCCATAGGATTTTAACATGGATCGGATAACACTAAAAATCGGATAACACCAAGACTTGTGGAACCAAGTCTTAGCGTTATCCGAGGTATTACTGTAATAGAAGAATATTGTCTGTGATCTGAAACTAAATCATAGAGTGTTAAAAGGAAACAAAGGTCACCAGAACCTGTAGGACAAGGCTTGTATTTAGTGATGTAGCACCAGGTTGAACTTCTCATTCACCCCATGTCACAATATGCTTGTAAAATGTAGGTTACCCATCAGATCTGTGTGTAAAGTTACACATTTAGTGTAACCAGATGGTAAGACAAAAATAAAAACTGTCAAAAACCTTTCATGAAAGCTCTCACTGAACTATAACATTTGTCATTTTGCTTGAACACACCCTGTTCTCTTTGACTCCTGAATTTGGTGTATGAAAACCATGCCTGTAAGTTTATTTATTTATTTATTTATTTATTCGTTCAAATTTATATTGCCGCCACTCACCATGGTGACTCAGGGCGGCTTACAAACAATACATTACAGTACAGTACATTATGTTGATGTGGGCACAGAGGGAGGGGCGACAAGGTCTTCAACGTGCCCTGTCTTCTTCCTCCCCTGGCAGTTGGTGCAGGTTTAACTCCTTGTCTGAAGAAGTGGACTTGATCCATGAAAGCTAACAATAAAAATATAGCAGCTAGTCTTTAAATTGCTACAGTGTTTTTTATTTTATTTTGTTTATTTTGTTTTGTTTTCTGATATGCCTGAACCACAGACTAACATGGCTACAGTTAAAAAAAATTGAAATACAGTAAAACCTCATATAACACTAAAACCTGGTTCCACAAGTCTTGGTGTTATATGATTTTTAGTGTTATCTGATGCATGTTAAAATCCTATGGGATCCATAGAGATACATTGTAACCACACAGGCTTTAGCGGTTGTTATCTGAAGCATCCCATAGGATCTTAATGTTATCTGATGCAATTCTTCCCCCCAGATTCCTTAATGTTATGCAATTTTAGTGTTATTCGATACTAACGTTATATGAGGTATTACTGTATAACCATTGGTCTTCAAGGTACAGGTACTACAACATTTTTCTTTTCTAATTTTTCTTTTTTGTTTTATATCTTTTGTCAGATGTGTTTATATGGCTACTTCTTTGAAAACTGACTTTATGGTTGTAGCACTTCAAGCAACAAGTATAACAAGACATTATTTGTGGGTTGTTGTTGTTTTTACATTTTTAATACCTCTATTTGTAACAGACTGCATAGTTGTAGAAACCTAGCATATTCTAACACAAGCTGGCCTAGAGACTTCAGACTCAGCACCACTCGGAATGGAGATTAAGGCAATATCCTAGGTTCCCAGTCTGACCACTACAGTAATGTATGCTGATGAGTTATAACTATTAAATAGATAAGATATCTTTAGAATAAGGCAATTTCAAATTTTGGAGCAGAATTTGTTATACTTTTGCTATCTTTCCATTGCCGGCTGCTGCAACAATTATGATCTCTAACATGCAAAACTGAATACTGATATCATTAATATCTTATTTTCAGTCTGGCCAGGTTATCCTGCGATGGTCAGAACACATGGTCAGTTAACTAACCTGACAACCATGAGGACTAATGGCCTTGGGTGGTCACCAGTCCACAGAGAAGGGTGATAGTCCCCCAGTGGATTAAATCCCACTTGAATCCATCTTGATGGAGGGCAGCAGCTTCCTCAATGCTGGCCTTGGGCTGATGAGGACTTTGTATACCAAAAAAACTCAGCACCAGAAAGTGACTTGTAGAAATGGATCAGTGGTACAGATGACATGCTGCGATGTGGAAGGCAAATAGCATTATATCGTTCCCAGGATATGGCTAATTGCCATGATGATTGCCAATATTTGGAATCAGATATGGCACTTGAAGAAATATATATATATATTACTACCGTATGAATGATTATTTTGCAAAGCTTCTGTAACCTTCTGCAGTGTTTCCCAAACGTTGGTTTTTGGACTTCAATTCCCAGAAGCGTATGTCAATTTCCCATAGCACTGATCAGCCAGTGTACTGACTTAGACTTCTGGAAATTGAAGTCCCCCTGTGTGTGTGTGGGGGTGTCCCACCTTGGGAACCACTGCCTTAGAGCAAACAAGTGGTATCAATGCAACAAAAGCCAAATGCTGCAGCTCCTGCCTGCAGTGCCCTACAAGAACCAACACTCTAGCTGCCATTTGCCTTCCACATTGCAGCATGTGGAAATTCTACTGCTGACCATGTGTCCTGTCCTCACTTGTCAGATTAGAGCTGAAAAGCAGTAGTTTTGTGGCTGTGGAAATGTATTGCATAGAACAAACATGGGATACTCTGTGATCTAGGCATGTTTGCCAGTAGAGGGCACTCAGTCCTACTAGAATTTCTTACCTTGTAACAGCAAAAGTACTATCTTTCCAGTACTGAAGAGTTCTTCAATATCAGTGATGGCGAACCTTGACACTCCAGCTGTTCTTGGACTCCAGTTCCCATAAGTCCTGATCAGCAGGAGTGCTGACTTGGGCTCCTCATAATTGAAGTCCAAGAACACCTGGAGTGTCAAGGTTCACCATCACTGTTCTATATCGATGTTTCCTAATCTTTTTAAAGTCACAACCCCCTTTATAATAACCAAATCATCTGCGGCATACATACCTAGTTTTGCATACAGAGGTGTGTTAATGGAGTAAAGAAAACACATAAAAATATATTTTTTTAAAAACCTATAATGCCCCTGCTTTGCAATGTGACTAATTTAATAAAAGAGTGGTGTCTCTCTAAGATCCGCCTCTGCTCCCTCCTCCCGTGATTCTCTTCATCAGTGCAGTATAGTATAGCATAACTGCAATGATCCCCCAGGAAACACT
This sequence comes from Furcifer pardalis, assembly GCA_030440675.1. NCBI lineage: Eukaryota > Metazoa > Chordata > Lepidosauria > Squamata > Chamaeleonidae > Furcifer > Furcifer pardalis. Next base: position 233,011,721 of record CP126891.1, on the reverse strand, counting down.
TTGTGAACCTCTATAGGTCTATGTTATATAAGATGAATACTAAACAAAACAAAACAAATGAAAAATAGAATGCAAGGGAGAAAAACTGGGCATTATGAATAATCCCCAATGTCTGTAGTCTGTAACAGTTTTCTGGATGAATCCAGGAATTCTTAAATTTATTTAAGGTGGGCTTGGTCATAATCCATTTTTTGTTGTATCACAGGCTCCTAGAACAAAGTGAGGTTCCCCAGGGGTTTAGAAGAACATGAAATCCAGCAGTAATTCAGATCCGTTTATAGCACTTAGCAGAAACCATGTGGTGTTTGTGAGATAAGGAACAGAAGTATATTTTTGGAAACTTGCTGATTAATTTAAATTTAGATACAGAAGGTAAGGGTCATTTTTTGTTGTTCAGTCGCACAGTCGATTCCAACCCTTTGTGACCCCATAGACCATTGTCCTAGGCACCTCTGTCCTCCACCATCCTCCCCAACTCACCCAGCTCTGTGCCCATTGCATATACAATACCATCTAGCCATCTCATTTTTGGCCGCCCCCTTCTTATTTTGCCCTCCACATTTCCAAGCATCAAGGCCTTCTCAAGTGAATCCTCTCTTCTCATTTGATGTCAAAAGTACTTTAGCTTCATCTTTATTATTTGACCTTCTAAGGAGCAGTCTTCTAAGATTGACCTGTTTGTTCTCCTTGCTGTCTAGGGGACTCTCAAAACTCTCCTCCAACACCACATTTCAAAGACGGTCTATTCTCCTGTGCTCATCTTTCCTAATGGTCCAGCTCTCACAAACATACATTATCACTGGGAATACCACTGCCTTGACTATGCAAATTTTTGTTTGCAAGATGATGTCTCTACTTTTAACTATGTTCCCAATGTAAAAGTAAAGTTTGACTCTATTATCTAAACAGCTTCCCAAACTTATTTGAACTTAGGAATCTTATCAGGTGCAGTGCAGAGCTGGTACTCAAAGAAGGGTGACCATGCTGAAAATGGAAGTGCCCTCTTCGGGCAGCAGGAGATCATCTTCCTCCAATTTTACAATACGTCTCTGGGACACCTTGTTTTCCATTTTGCAAAATGGACTACCATTTCTTGATGAACCAGATCAGAGAATGGTGGCCCAATCCTCTTGAGAATCGATGTGTGATAGTAAAATGTAAAGGGTGTGGTGCTCATCTCCATTTCGGAAAGTACTAAACTAAAAGGTCAAAAATTCACATTTAATTTCACTTGAATAAGCCTGCCACTGCCTGGTCAAATACCGCACAATTTGTTCAAATTGTTCAAAAACAGATGAATTTAAATTACTTTTTACTGATCTCTTGGCATAAGGCCAGTTTGACTCAGTCCAGCCCTTTTTGTCATAATGCAGAGGTTTTGCTGTGCTGCTTGTGATTTCTACTTTTTTCAAGCCAGAACAATTCAGATCGACTTTCCCCCATCTGATCAACTGATCTGCAAAAGGGCAGGGAGCATATCTATGGGTGGTGGTGTGGTGACTGCAGGATCACCCACTCCATTATCTGTTCCCCAAGTGTCCCCAAATTTTTATTTTTTAAATAAATGAGACTAGCACTGAGTCAGTGCATTAATACATTAGCTTGATGCTATACCACTTATGCAGTAAAAATAAAAGGAAAAGTCAAGCATAAAAGAATTGACACACACATGATTCACCTCCTTCCACCTTCTCACAATCAAGTCTTCAGCACAATTCAAGTATCTCTTGGATTGACACATGGCCCCTGCTAAACCCTAGTGCAGATTTCACTATAGACTGAAGTTCAAACCCTTACACTGGTAACTTATCTCTCCCTTTCCTTTGCTTCCAGCACTTTGGGGACATAATGTTGCCTGCTCCTCTGTCATATTCTTTTACCTGTTCATCTTCGGGGAGAAGGCATGGGGTTAGTCCATGGCTGTTGCTGCTCGGGATCAACAAGCTAAATTTTTTTTTTTTTGGGGGGGGGATGCTTCTTTACTTTCTTACCACTGCTGCCACCATTGCCACCAGAGAACCCTGACAAAGGTGCCAGGAATGGGTGCTGTAAATCTTTAGAGGGGCTGAAATATGGATCACCCCAATAAGAATCTACCCAGGGCTCCTGTGTGATCAAATGGAAATGGAAGATAAACTGTGAATCAAACCACAGCAAATCCTATTTGCTTTGTCACTGTAGTTACAGGCTAACTTTTGTGTGTACCATTGCAATTATTGGAAGCATGTTTGCAGCTCATTGTAGGCTGAGCTCCATCTTTCTTAGGGCTGTGAATTCATTCCAGAGACAGTTTTAATCATTGCTTTATATTTTATGCACAGTAACTGCTTTTCTAGAATCTAAATGAAAGGTGTGCTTGGGAGTTGAGGCACCGGCAAAGATCATAACCTCTCCTGTCAGTTGTAATAGAAATACAACATGCTATATTACTGCATTGGTAATACTTCCCCGCTTTTTACAGTTTTCAAACCTGGTTTATATCATGGTGGAATGTAGTGTGAGGGAAATCTGAATTTCTAACTTGGTCGGGTTTTTTGTATTACAAAGCATGAACATGTGAATATCTGCCTGGATTACATCTGCCTGGCTTTATATTACATTTATATGAGTTTCCATTAAGAAACAGCAGTGTAATGCTCAGTGCATACACATGGCATAAAGGATTTTGATTTGGAGAAAAAGAGACCTGGATTTCTTATGCCCTCTTTTAAAGTGGAAATTGCCTGCTTTGGAAGAGAAAGCACAGCCAACTCTCAGAAAATAAAATAAAAAGAACTATCAGAGGAATGGTAGAAAGTGTTGTTTTCTTAATTGTTTGCCATTTTTTTCAAAGGCTAGAAGATAATATGCACACAAAGTCATATTGAGTAGAAATAAGAATAAAACATATTATCATATTGTATTGTTTAATTTCAGTTACATGTAAGTGGAGTGGAAGGCTACCGTGTTGTTCGCTTTAGTCCTGTGTATAAACTCAATATACAGCAACATTATCTGTATTTGCTATCCAGGAGCAACTCCCTGAACCCATCCCATACAAAGTTTTTAACATCAGACTTTGATATTCTGCACCAGTGCCAAATAAAGATAAAACGAGATTCTTGGGATCACCATGGAACAAATGCTGGTACAGAACAGTATTTGGATAAAATCATATGAGAAGCACAAGTGCAGTTACTGTAATCCTACAGTGTTCAGTGTTCCTTTGCAAATAGAATATAGCATAGTTTTATATTTTATCTGGCAGCCAGTTAGAAAGTTGAAGGCAAATAAAGGCCACAAGCATATGGTATCTTGTAGCCCATTAGGCTTAATGTGTGGCAATAGCAATTACACTTATATAACACCCCCTAGTGCTTAGTGCACTCTCTGGGCAGTTCACAAGATAATTTGCATTTTGCCCCCAACATTACTGACCTCGGAAGGATGGAAGGCTGAGCCAACCTTGATCTCTGTCAGGATTGAATTCACAACTTGAGCAGTTTTGGCCACAGTACATTGTTTCACTTCATAATTCAGACTACCATTCACAACAGCTGCCATTATATGCACATTTTGTTTCTGGCTGCTTCAGCTTTCAGAAGTGTCCAGCTGATTCTGCTTTGCCTCCCTCCACCTTTAGCCCTCAGACTTTTCTCTCTGCTCTGTTCCTGCAGCTCACTGGAGATGACGTGTTATGACAGTGATGAAGCCAACCCTCGCAGCGTGTCCAGTCTGTCAAATCGTTCTTCTCCCCTCTCTTGGCGCTATGGTCAGTCCAGCCCACGCCTCCAGGCTGGGGATGCCCCATCAGTGGGTGGGGGCTGCCGCTCTGAAGGCACTCCAAGCTGGTACATGCATGGGGAGAGAGCTCATTACTCCCACACCATGCCCATGCGCAGCCCCAGCAAGCTGAGCCACATTTCTCGCCTGGAACTTGTGGAGACACTTGATGCTGATGACGTTGATCTCAAATCTGGGTATATGAGCGACAGTGATTTAATGGGGAAGACTATGACGGAAGATGATGATATCACCACAGGGTAGGTACCCCTGACATTCATCAAACATACAACTTAGAGATGAAAGCTTAATGTAATTAGCCTTTGCTGAAGTGTTTGCACAGGCCTAGGAATATGTTTACCTGGCCTGTCTCTCTTTAGTAAAGCAAAGCTTATTTTGGGTTGTTTACAGTTTTTTTTATGTGTTATGTATATGGCATTGAACATTAGTGTTTTTGTATCAAGAATGATTACCAGCAGTGATGTCTGGCACCCAGTGTGGCTGGCAGGATAAAAGGTACTACAGACAGCAGTTGGTAGAACAAATGAGATCCATACATGCTTGCTTTGTTTGTATCTTAGTGTTCTACAATTAGATTATTTTTAACCAGAAATAGGCTACTTCAAAGGAATTTTCTTGGGCATATATTATATCTTATTTTGTACATGTCATGGGGCATAACTTGTATGTATATAAATGTTGCATTAATTGAATTTCTCCACATTCACCGAAAATTTGTCTTGCAGCCAGGTAGCCCCATTTTATTTGATTATTATTTGGTCTTCTTACTTTGCTTTGGAGTCTATTAAGTGATTTTCAGATGGCCCTTTTCTGTTTAATATTTTGTGCTTGAGAGCTGTGCAAAAATATTTTGCTTGATTTTAGCCATCAATTAGGAGGCTGGTGTCTATGAACTGGGTAGATTTTGTGCTTTGCTACCTCATTTCATGATGGGCTGCAGTGGCTTAAGTGGTTAAGACTCTGAACTTGATGATCGGAAGGTCGGCAGGTCAGCTGTTCGAGTCCTAAGTACTGCACAACGGAATGAACTCCTTTCTCTGTCCCAGCTCCTGCCAAACTAGCAGTTCGAAGGCAAGACATTGCAAGTAGATAAACAGTTACCTCTTTGGTGGGAAGGTAAACAGTGTTCCATGCACTCTGGTGTCGAGGCGTACCTGTCACATGTTCATGGATACGTCTGTAGATGCAGACAACACTGGTTCTTTGGTTGTAAACAGAGATGAGCACTGAACCCTAGAGCTGGATATGACTGGCTTTCGAGCAAGGGAGAGCTTTACCTTTATTAAATTATTTATACCACACAACATTGTCATATTATGCAGTGGAACAGCAAAGGGACAAAACTGTTCTTATTGTTTGCTGGTGTATATCCCAGCCTGGCCCAGCTGGTTTTCTAACTTCTGGTAGCAACTTTCTGTTTAATGTTTAGGCATTTTTTTTGTAGGTCAGGGTTTGATCCAGGGTGAAACCCAAATACTTTTCATTAGGGCAGTCTTGCCTTCCCAGCTAACTTGAGTCTTCCCCTGAGCTTCTCTGTTGTTTAAATAGAAAGCGCAGGGCTCCATTTTTAAAAGGTTTGGTTTTAGCTGATAGTTTTTGTAACATAAAGAAAGATCTTCTAAGGTAGCGTTAGATAGTGCTTGATGGATTCAAAGGCTTCCCCTTGGACTGTCAAGGCAAGATCATCAGCATAGATCAGGAGTCCCCAAACTATGGCCTGGGGGCCGGATCTGGCCCCCAACACCAATTCATCTGGCCCACAAAACCCTCATCACTCCCAGAAGTGGAAGTAAAATGTGCCCATATGGGCATGTTTTACTTCCACTTCTGTGAGTGACGAGTGCTTTGCAGGCCAAATGAATTGGCTTCAGGGCTGGATCCAGCCCCGGGGCCATAGTGACCACCCCCTTGAACCATGTGACTGGATCACAGACCAAAAAGTTTGGGCACCCCTGGCATAGATGAAACTCACATGGGAATGTCAGTTGATCATTTATGTAAAAGTTAAAAAGTAATAATGCCAGGATCCTACCCTATGGCAGACTGTTCTTTTGATTTCTCCAGTGACTCTGCCTCCCTTGAAATTCAACAAAGAATCTTTGGTTTCAAAGGAGAATGATGATCATGCATGCTGTCTTGAGCACATTGCAGGAAAACTTGGATTCAAATGTAAATTATAGCAGTAGATTTTAATTGAAGATGTGAAATGAATGATAAGAGGGCATAACTCAGCTCCCAAGCAACCTAGATACACCAAAAATTGGAGAGATTCTTCTACTGATTCTTCTCCCAATCCTCTCCAGGTTTGGTGAAATTTGTAGTTAAGGTGTCCAAGTTATAGCCCCTCAAATCACTCATTGACTTTCCTCCAAACCAGCTGATACTGTATATCAGCTTTGCCCAGTCTCTTTCCCCCTAGATGTACAGTATTTGATTAAAAGATCCAGCATCCCAAAACCAGCGCACTGACTAGAGATTATGGAAATTATAATCAAATGTATGTAGGGGGGGGGGGCTAATCTCTATTTACAGAGGCTTATTTACTGCTTTTTCATGTAGCTTGCAACATAGTAATGGGGCACAAACTAAATCTGAAAACTGAGGAGAGGTCAAAACCCAAGAACACAAATTCTTTGCTAGCAACACAAAATTAAGCTGCTTAATAGGGTTCTTAAGCAGCATGAGTTATCAATATACTGTTCTTCCCATTATTATTTTATGGAAGAAGCCTGAAGGAGCTGATCCTATAATTTACTGACTTCTCATATTTCCCAGTCAGTTAAAACCATGTGGAATATCTAAACTAGGTTCAACTGAGGACTCTTTACTTTTTAGTGGCTTGTAACCCATGTAAAAGGACTGTGGCAGTTTAGTGGCTAAGACACTTGAACTTGGTTACTGGAAGGTTGGCTGGTCAGCAGTTTGAGACCTGAGTTCTGAACGATGTCGTGACCTCCTGTCTCTGTCCCAGTTCTTGCCAACCTAACAGGTGAAAAGTAAGAAATTGGAAGTAGATAAATAGGTATCACTTTGGTAGGAAGGTAACGGTGTTCTGTGCACTCTGGTGCCTAGTTTTGCCTGCCACATGACCATGGAAATGTCTGCAGATGCAGGTAGTGCTGGCTCTTTGTCTAGAAACAGAGCTGAGTGATCCTAGAGTTGTACATGGCTGGCTTTAGAGCAAGGACAACCTTTACCTTTACCTACCCAGGTAAAACTGGTCTAAACTAAGACCTTGTTGAAACAGAGTATACACCTTGCTAGTTGAAGCTCTTAGGGATTACTCAAAATTAAGATGTCCAAACATTTTGGATATTGGAGCATTCCAGCCATCCCCTGAGCACTTTTTTGAGCTCCTGTCATAAGGTCTTACTTTGGGGGGGGGGGGGAAGCTTTTAACCTATTCCCAGTGAAGTGGGTGCTGAGAATGGGGAAAAAGTGAGCCTCAAAGCTGTCAAAGGCTGCTTCTGGTATAAACATCCAGGATGTTGGTTAGAATGGTCAGAGGAAGTGAAATATTTTAACACCTTTTTTTATGATTGATGAAATACAAAATTTTATTTATTTTTTTAAAAAAATGATTTGTATGTGTAGGAGAACAAATAGGTCAATCTTAGAAGAAATCAACCCTGAATGTTCCTTTGAAGGTCAAATAGTAAAGATGAAGCTAAAGTACTTTTGACATCAAATGAGAAGAGAGGATTCGCTTGAGAAAGCCTTGATGCTGGGAAAAGTGGAGGGCAAAAGAAAAAGGGGCAGCCAAAAATGAGATGGCTAGATGGTATTGTAGAGTCAATGGGCACAGAACTGAGCGAGTTGAGGAGGATGACGGGGTCGCAAAGGGTCAGAATCGACTGTGCAACTGAACAACAATATTGCCAATAAAAACTACAGCTTCAATTGTAAATACACACAGAAAGAAATATTTTTAATCTAAATGAAATACAGTTGTACCTCGCTTAAAATGCATAATGCGTTCCACAGGATTGCTCTTTAAGCGAGTTTGCTCTTTAAGTGAAACACCATTGTGAATGACCGATTCACAATTTATTTGTTAAGCGATTTATTTGTTAAGCGAGTTTTTGGTTGGTTTTATTTGTTAAGTGAAGCGAACATTCAGAAAAAATCCTGCTCTTTAAGCGAAACGCTCTTTATGCGAGGTTTGACTGTAATTACATTGCACAACAATGATTTTGCTACTGGGAATAACACATGTGATTTATCAAGTATGCTTATTCCAAATCTGAACTCAAAATTTGCCTATCACGTACAGATTTTAAGGCATGCTATAGCTGTTCAAATGGTCGGTAATTGGGTAATGTATTTTTACATGGGAACATTATAACAGTTGCAGTTGCCACTATGCCTGGATCAGCTGAATCATATCCCCTGGTGGAATGCATGTTCCAGAAACAGCCTGGCATGTCTGGGCAAGTCAGTGAGCTGACGTCAGAAATAGGTACATAAGGTGAGATGGACCAAGGGTTTGTCTGTAGTGTGAAATCATCATATTGGATAGTACAGCTAGGCTATAGTGAGTCTATTTTGAGCTAAAGATGAGTAGACACAGTTGTGTTAATAAATCGGACAATTGTTGCTACATTTGTGACAAATATACCCCACATGATCAATGTAAGAACCTAACCAAGAGGGTTAGATTTGCTAATCCTAATGTCTTAGGCAGAATTGGTCTTCAGATTTGGATTCACCGTACTTGATTTAGTATAGGATACATGGATTAGACCAACTAGCAGACAATATTTATTTTTTTATGATGCAGTTTTATCACATCAGAGATAATGTAAAAGACATTTTTTAAAAAAATAATTCACTTATCTTGGACATTCACAGTTGATCAGGGAAGTGTAAAAAAATTTAAAGCACTGATTCCTGTTCAGACTGGAGGAGAGCACTGAATGGCACATCACTCTTCTCTTTGAACAGGTACGAGTGCTTTTCCAGGTGTTATAGCAGCATAATCTTGACATGCTCTAAATTCTAATGTAACCAGGCACTTAGTATCTATTGGGTCATTCCATTGCCCACTCTCCACAAAAATTGATGAGTGGTGTGTAGTTTGGAAAAACCAGTTGGGACTTGGAGGGGGGAAAAGCCTGGCTATCTAACCAAAGCAAAAATGCATCTGAAACCAACCCCCCCCCCCTTGTAAGAATGATAATTGTTCACAAGCTCAGGTTCTTCCTTTTGAACAATTCCTGATGCCATTTGTGATGTCCTGAGTGCTTTTTATTTAACTTGGGTGCACTCCAGGATCAAGGGGATATGTCTGTGCATATTTTTGCTGGACAGAATAAATGGGCAAATGTTGTTGCTTTCATATGGGGTCCCCAAGGGTAACTGATTGGCTGCTACATAAATAGAATGTTGGAGAAGATAGATGGTTCATCTGATCTTACATTAGGGATGTAAATCTTTGTATGTCTCATGTCTTCAGGCAAGACAGGTGTGCTACAAGATTTGTATTCTCTTCCCATGAGAGGTAAGGAATTTTGTGATACAGTACTCTCAAACAGAGAAAAGACAGATCATGAAAAGGAAGGGGGATTTGTCACAAATTAATAAAATTGTGCAAAATATTATCTTAATGCAGGTAATATTTTAATAGGAAAAATGCAAGCAGTAAAATGATAATTGCTACTGTTATATTTCATGGACTTTAAGAGGTAAGCATGGAAGTGGGTGTGTCTTTAAATAATCTGTCATTGTTTTCAGCTTCCTCTGTGTATCTGGTGTAGGTGCTTTTTTTTCTCAAATGGTAAACTGTGCCGGTACTCCCTGAGTACCCTAGGCCTCCATGAGCAGGTAGGCTTCAAAGGAGTCAGTTTGGTTTGGATGCAAAAGCACAAGACTTGATTTGCTAACAAACTGGAATAATTTATTGAGAAGCCTGGTCAGAGGTGCAGTCCCAGAGATGAGCTAACCCTCCCCCACAAATCTTTTTGGCCTACAAGATCTTCACATAATTCCATCATATATGTTCCCTTTAGTGGTTTCCAGGGGGAATTGTCAGCATACAGTCAAGAAGTATCTTGCCCCTCCACATTTTTTGTCTTACTTTCATAAGAAAGAAATCTTATGGAGGATTGAAAATTCCTGATGAGGTATCTCATAAATTCAGACAGTCTAAACTGGTGAAAGTGAAGAAATTACATCCCTACTTAAGATATCCTAACACTCAATAGGTACATTTTCTTACAGGATCATAATATCCATTTGTTTCTGCAGAGTTGTTAGTATTTAGTAATAAGCCACTGGTTGCAACATAGTTATAGTCTTGTTAATTTGAATATTATACTCTGCATGTGTTAAGTTGTTTGGCAATAAAGGGCCTTTGGCCTTGTTTTCTTTTGGCTGCTTACTCTCCTGAGAGAAATAGAAAACTCACAGAGTGAGATATTCTGTCATGAGTTTTCCATTTATCATTGGAAGGATTTTAGAAGTCCCAGAGCTCCATCAAGGGAAGGGGTGTATTGCTGGGCATAAAAATACATGTCATGGAAAGCTATGTTAGAGAGTCCTTGTTAATTCTGTAACTCTGGTCTGCAGATGTGTAATTGCGACAAGCCCTGGCCAGCTGTGTGTGTGTCTGTGTGTGTCTGTGCGCACATGCATGTTTGTGCATATGCCCTTAACATAACTATTACTAGGATGTTACAATAATAGAGCTTATCTTGCTAACTATAGATCAAAGTTAAATACAGTGCGGTTGATGCGCCTGCAGTCCACATGGTAGGACAAAGGATTGTTTAACTTTCCTATCAGATAGTGGATAGGTTTAGTATAGAATTGTCAGCTTTTTTTATTTGCCCTGTTCTTGGACTTTTAACAACTCACTGATTTGCAGAAGTTTAAATGAGTAAAGCTTTTTCTATCCATGCAAGCTTCACTGGCCTGTAGTTTGCTGTTGAACATGCATTAATGGAACAGAGAGCAGGCTGGGCATTTTACTCTTTTTCCAGAGGATTCATAGTGGGAAAAGGGGGACATAGGATAGGCTTTATGATAAAAGGATTTGAGATTATTATAAATTAGGAGATAATTCACATACAGTAAAACACCGGATAACGATTGGATCGGATAACGCTAAAATCGCATAACGTTGGGGAATTTGAGGCAAACATTTGGATCGGATAACATTATGTTAACCATTATGTTAACATTATCAGATCCATCAGATAACCTTTGCCTCAAATTCCCTGAGGTGTGGCTGTGACTCACCAGTTTCTCTTGGGAGAAAGGGAGGGGCTGCCTGCTCTCAAGCTTGCCACATTTGAATAACAAAGGCTTGCAAAAACCAGTCTGACTAGTTTAGCAAAGTGTAACCCAGAACACTTTGCAGAAAAATAATTGCAAAGAGACAATTTGACCCAATTACCTTTATGAAGTTTCCCCTTTAAATTCTAAACAGCCTGAACCCAAGATTGTAGCTACGCAAGCCTCATGCATTGTCAATGGAAAACAAGCAGACTGAAACCTTTCACCTACAAAGCAATTAAGCTTTTCACACCCTGCGAAGCCCTGAGGGAACTTCCTTTATTACAGCAATGGTAGGTGGGTTGATTCTAAAGGAAAACATTTTCCTAGCTTCTGATCAGATCTTTTAAAACAGCACTTTATAAAATTTTCAAAAATTTTAAAATGCTGTATGGCTCTGTTCCCCTAATGTCAGGGTGGTCTGGCATGTTTTTGTAATGTATTTACCCTTTAGACAATTATTTCTTAAAGTTCTTTAAGTTTCCAGCATGTTTCATTGACTTTCCCTTGAAGCCTCTGTTGCTTATCTCTATGGAGTTAATGTTATCTGATCCACCTGAATAGGATTTTAACATTATCTGGTGCATGCATCGGATAAAGCTAAAAATCAGATAACGTTAAGACTTGTGGAACCAAGTCTTAACGTTATCTGAGGTATTGTTGTATTCATATTTGATATTCGACTGCTGAGCACTTGATGCCAAATAGATGAATATGTATGAATGGCTCCATAAAATAGTATTTTGCTTAAAGTGACAAGACATTCATACAATGAAGACATTGCTTGATTGTTCAGTGCATCAGGCGGTAAATATATACATGTAACTCAGCATTTGAGCTAGGAAAATTATATAGGTGATGCCACTACTAGCAGTGTTGGAGTAGACCTGGGGTTTGCAGAGATCCAGGATTCTCGAAGAAGCAGGGACTATGATGTTTTCCACCAAGGCTTACTTGTTTTCTCTAGTTTTGGCTTCAATCCATACAGCAGCTAGAACAGAACTGGATTTTGACATAACATTGGTGCAAGTATCTTTGTTGTTATACAGAGTTTTTGAGAGTGCTTTGACATTGAGCAGGCAATTAAGAGCCACTTGTTGTTGTTCAGACACACAGTTGATTCTGACCCTTTGTGACCCCATGGACCATTGTCCCCCAGGGACAGCAGTCCTCCACCATCTTCTTTAACCTGCCCAACTCTGTGCCCATTGTGTCTACAATACCATCTATCCATATCTTCTCATTTGATGTCCAAAGTACTTTAGATTCATCATTTCTGTTTGACCTTCCAATGAGCAGTCAGGGTTGATTTCTTCTAAGATCGACCTATTTGTTCTCCTCATTATCCAGGGTACTGTCAGAACTCTCCTCCAACACCACATCTCAAATACATCTGTTCTTCTGCATTCAGCTTTCCTTATGGTCCAGCTCTCACAACCATACATTACCACTAGGAATACCATTGCTTTGACTATGGTTTACCTAATACAGTATCTGGTTCTTACTTGTTGGTAGGCTGAACCAGCTGCCTACATTTTTAAACTCTTGAAGGGTACCAGTCATGACAAGGGCTTGCATTTTTGAAATTTTCAACTACACTACTGAGTATACTACTAAGTACAATGTTACATTATGGAGAGATAGAGGCATTTGGATTTTAAGGTTTCTGTCAAACCAGGCTTCATTATACTGATAATTTGTGGATGTTCTCCTGTTTTTTTAAATCAAATATTCACTTTTGAAAAATCCAGCTCCAGTTGTCTTCCTTCCTAATACTGTACTCCCAAACATGGCTAAATGCCAGAATCCTAGTTTTTTATTTCATGGCAAGAAAAAATTAAACATTTCTAGTGCTAGATTTTGTCCCCATATGTAAAGAAGGACATTTGCCCTACAGCTTGAAGTAAACAAAATCCCAGCTGTTCAGGGTTCTGGTAACAAAGAGCAAATCTTAGAAAATGACTGGTGATTCATACTAAGTTTGTAGTATCTTTTATCCATGAGTTTGCTTCTCTCTCTTTATTTCCTTTTGCATCACATGGACTGATAAAGACCTCCTCCTATCCTGGATAGATGAGAAAGAGCCAGAGAAATTTCCTTTTCCTTTCTTTTCCTGATGACTATACTTTTATTAGTATGGATTCTTCTGTGAAACTATGATATATAAAATGGAACAGTCATTGTATTCTGCAGCTCTGCTGTGTTCTGAATTGAGGGACATCTGGCAATCCCATTTGTAGGCTTCTCCTTCATAGAGGCGTGCTAATACGGCTGGCATTATTACAGTGGCTGTGCTGCCCATCTTTCCATATGTTTCTTACAGACTGGTTGTTTAACATCTTGCAAGGGAACTATCACCCTGCTACATAAGATAGAGGTACAGGAAATAAATGACGTCTTGTGTTCTCTTTAAATGAAATGTGTTTTAGGAGGCAGCCCCATTTCTAAATCTCTACATAGCCTCATAGGAAAGTCATTCTGGATTCTAGATTCTTCCAGTTCAGATACCAGACGTTACTTGTTCTTGAGACCCAGAAAGCTTGGAACTCTTTTAAAGCTGTAATTTAGCAGAACTGTGGGTCCCTCAGTCCCATCTGTTGTTGCAGTTTCCAGAAAGATCTGTCCTAAAAATTACACAGCTGGGGCATAGAGTATTTGCCAAGGGAAGTTTGTTTTTGGCAGAAACATTGTATCCGTTATAACACAGACACCAGCCCTTGTAGAAAAATGAATGAGATCAGTTGTAATCTTTCTCGAGTTCCTTAGAATGCCTAAGAAACTATAGCTTTATCATGGTCCTTTTCAGTTAGAGTTAGTGGGAAAGCTTGTAAATAATACCTTTGTTGTTATTTATTTAGAGACCAGTGATGACAGAGTGATATGAGAACACATGGTTCCATCCAAAAACAGTTTCCTGTGCTCTTAGCTTCTCAGTGCAATATAAGACTGAAAGTGTGGAAGTGTCTCTGGAAAAGACACGCTCATTTTTTCCCTGCTCACAAACATTTCAGTATTAACTTCAACACAACTAGCTGAGCAGACTGCTAAAATTCTGGGAAGAAATGCAGTACTAGTACTGTACTGTGCAAAAGTCTTAGGCCACAACCTTGGGGAAAAGGTGGAAAAATTCAGTGAGTGATTTGGGAAGGCATAACTCATACTTCGCCAAGCTTGGAGAGGGTTGAGAGAAGGGTCAGCAGAAGTCTCTCACTAATTTCTGCGTGTCTAGGTGGTTCACTCTGGGCAGGTTTTCCTGTTATGGTAATAGAGTAGACCATACTGCCAGCGACTCAAAGATGATTGTCAGGCAGCAGTTAACTAACCTGACAACCCTGAGGACTATTTATTTATTTATTTATTTATTTATTTATTTATTTATTTATTTATTTATTTAAATTTGTTTATTGCCCTCCTCCCAAAAGGGACCCAGGGTGATTTACAACAATTATAAAATCATTTTTAAAAATTAAAAACTCTAAAAACTAATGGTGGTGAAGTCCACAAGTGGATTAAATCTCACTTGAATCCAACCTGATGGAGGACAGTAGCTTAATCTACACCATGATTTCTGTTTGCAAGGATGATTTCTTTAGAATTCTTGAGAATCTTGTCTCTTCCATGTTGTAAAAATTCTGCCTTGAGAATCAGTAGGCATTTGTCCAATTGCTGCAGATGGAATTGGTAATGTTCCAGAGCAAGGGTTCCCAAACTACAGCCTGCAGGCTGGCCCTGGCCTGTGGTATCATTTCATGTGTCCTGTACCACTGCCACTGCTGCACCTGGAAGTGGAAGCAGATGCATTTGTGTAAGCTGTAAAATGCGCCCATGCATGCATAAACGTGCCCATGGCTGTCATAAATGCAGAAACGGGCACATTTATGACAGCTGTAAACGTACACAATTCCGGGTTTTGTGGTCCAGCCTGCTCATCCAGGAACACCTGTTCCTGAGGAACACAACAAAGGTGGTGTGTAAGTGTACAAAAGTTTTGTTTTCCTGTACAAGTTTATGTCTATAAGCTTCTGCAAGAAAATTGTCCTGTGTTTTTTTTCTCCATATCCCAGGATTCTGGTGTGTCGGTTTGCATGTACACACAAACACATAAATTATGGTAGCATTAATTAAAAAGCCTCATATTACATAGGCACTAGGTCCTTAGGACAGGTTGTGATTTCTTGGCAGGTGCCAGAACAAGACGGTAGCGGCAGGAGGTGGAAGAGTAAGTGACACATTTAATAGGCCTGCTCTGCAGTTAATAGCTGAGCCTGACACATTTTTTTCAAGACAATTTACAGGCAGCAATTTCCTGTGAGTTTGTAATTGAAAGAGCTGTAAGGCAGAGTGGTCACCAGGGAATTTGAAACACATTTTGCTCTTGCAGTAGATTAGGCAGGTGAGCTATTTGCTAGCTCCAATCTTGTTCTTGTTGTGGAGCATGAAGGACAAAAGCCTCTTGAATACATCCAAAGCAAGGATGGCTTTCATGGTATAGTATTCTGGAATTTGCAGTACTAATCTTGCAAGGAGATGTGCTAGGATGCATTTATTAGTAATCCTGTTCACACACTTGTAGCTGTCTTGAAATAAATTTTCATTTGGGGTGTTCCGACTCATAGCTCAAAGCATAATGGTATGGTGTTTTTTGTCCATCCGAGACTGCAATAGTACTTTCAAACCATCACTTCTTGATTTGTGTATATGATGCTAAATGTCTAGGGTGAGGTTTTGCCAACCGCCTGCAAGTCATGTCAACTATTCCAGTGAAGGCTGACTGGAAGGCAGCCCAGCCTGATTGCACTGTTTGCATGAAAAGCAAAGAGAAGAAGCTGCAATTGCTTTGCAAATGCTAAGAGAGGGAGAGATGAGCAAAATCATGTTTCCATGGTACCGGAGCATGGTTACTCTGCAGCAGACATACTAAGGATACTCTAGTCTAGGATCCTACATTGGTATTCTTTTGCTTGCCATGTGCTCTGAGCTCATTCCATTATTAAAACCTTTGATTTCAATTTGATCAAATTACCCTTTGACAGGGGAAACGCTGTGGGGTAAGCAGTTTCAGATTTCCAGTTTGCATTCATTCAGGTTTATTTTGTATACTCTTATCTTTTTGTTGTACTGTATTTCCTTCCATTCTCCACAGCTCTAAATGGCTTCATTTGTGATGTAGGAAGTAACATATTAACAGTTCAAATGATTGCAACCTTGGGGGAATATAATAGACACTTTGGTTTAGAGCGCCCCTTCTCCACTCAGTTGGTCACGCAGTTCTTGAGTTGTCTGCAACATGTTATTTACTTTGACAGTATCCAAAATGTGTCAAGCATGAAATGAATTACGTACAAATAATTCCCAGAGAAAAGCCTTGCCTCCCTCTTAAAAAAAAAAGTCCAGTTGTTGTGCATTTTGAACCAGAATGGGTATTCAGTTAAGCAAGTTAGGATGTTCGGCAGCATATAGTCATGATGGCTGAAATCCAATAGTAAGTTGCAGCTAAAGTAAGCCTATATACAGTATATATACATTTAGTATATGCATCTATACCTACACATGCACAGCAGACAGATTCTTAAATATCTTTTTCCATTACCAAAATCTTGCAGGGTGTCTCAACCTTGGCCCCCCCAGGACTTCTTGCACTTCAATTACCATAAGCCGAAGTAAGCACACCTGCTGATCAGTGCTTCTGGAAATTGAAGTCCAAGAACATCTGGGAGCTCAAGGTTGAAAAGCCTTGGTCTAGAGAGTACAATTATATCATTGCTTTGATTCTCTTTATATACTTGTTACATCTGGTAACTTCATACCAGGTATCCTAGTGTCTTTTTTTTAAAGGGCTGAGGTTGTAGAAAAATGGAAGGTCCATTACTTTGTCAGTCTATGCCAGGGGTGCCCAAACTACGGTCCATAGGCTGGATCCGGCCCACAGCACCAATTAATCTGGCCCTTGCTGCCCCCAGAAGTGGAAGTACAATGTGCATACACATGCACAGAACATGCCCATGCATGTGCAGAATGCTGCCATAAATGACCCATGGCTGTCATAAACATGTTTATGACAGCCATGAGTCATTTACCGCAGCATTCTGCACATGCATTTTGTGAGTTTTATGGGGAGTAAATTTTAATAATTCTTGATTGTTTTATTGTCAGTTTAATGATGTTAGCCATCTTGAGTAGGAATGATTTTTTCCTAGATGGGCACAATGTAAGTGTAATAAATAAATAAATGTGCATTTTACTCCTGCTTCCAGGTGGGTGGAACCATGTGACTTGCATGCTTGGCAACATTACCAGCCCATGGCCTGAAATGTTTGGGTACCCCCGGTCTATGTCAACAGTACTTTATTAAACCGACCACTCAAAGTGCAAATGCCGTGGTCATTTTTGAAGAAGCTGATATGATCTAATAAGGATCACTTGAGATCAGGTTGAGAAGCAGTATGCCATTTTGTGTGATCCATGTGACCAAAAGGCATATCAACCTCAAGGGAACCTATTTCTAGTATCGTGAAGTGCTTAATAAGTGAGCCACTTCAGAATATCAGCACATTGAACACTTACTCTGCTCCTCTGCAGAGGAGTAGGGAAAGTGAAATTATTTTTTTTTTAGTCTGTTAGACCATTGTTGATGCACTGGTTAAATGTAAAATATTAAATTAAAAAAAAAATTTTGCCTTGTGCGTAGTGCAGATTGAGAGACTGTCTACAGCTGTTTCAATTCCTGCTTCACACAAAGGCAAAGGTTTTTTTAAAAAAAATTAATCTATGTGATCCAGTACATTAGCAATGGCCAACCAGTCTCAGAAAATTAATTTCACTTCCACTACCCCTCTGCGGAGAAGCAAGGGAAGTTTTCAAATTGCCAATATCCCTAGTAAATGACTTGCAGTTATGTTATGTTTGCTAGACTTTTTCTAGGCTGAGGTTTTGTGGCAGCACCTACATGTCAGATGGACACATTGCCCTTCTCCTTTCCCTTGGACAGAAGGAAGGGGAGTAGTCAGTTGGTGGCCACCAGCTTAATGGGTAGGATTCTGGGTGAGTGGGGTGGAGATGCCTTTTTTTAACTTTTTTTTCTTTGTAAGATTGTGTAATGTTCCTATGGTTTTTGTAATATTTTTGTAACTTTATGATGTATATTTGGGTTTTATCTTACTGTACTGTATTTTATGATATTCTATTGTTTGAATTATTGATGTATGATATTTCATTGTGTTGTGACATTGTATTGTTCTATTGAATTGTTGCACTGTGTTTGATTGTGTGTTGTGAGCCGCCTTGAGTCGGTTTTCGCTGAGTAGGGCGGCATATAAGTTTAATAAATAAAAATAAATAAAAATAAATACTTCGCCAATTCACAGTGCTGTACCAGAAACTGACATAATGAGACTTTGAGAGCTGCAAGATTCAATTTTGTCTGTTCCCAGCAATCTTACAGAGTGGGAGAGGACTAAAACCAGGATGCGCCCTACCTACACACAAAAAAGTAGAATCTCTTGAAAGAATCTCAGAAAGATGCAGGTGGGGGCTCACTGGGGGCAGATTGATCTGCTTCTGCATCACGAGATCACTGGAAAGAAGAGTGGATTAAGACACTCCCCATAGTGCACAAAACATCAGACAAACGCCCATCTGATCCAGTCTTTAGTCACTCAGTGTAAAATAGCTTCCCATATGATGTCTTTTGACATTTCATATCCAGGTTCCTTTCTTCCAACAAGAAGACAAAGTGTCTCCAACTTTTTTTGACTTTTTTTTTGTATGACTTTGTATTTGTATCGTAAGATAAATGTCTTGTCAGGTTGATATGTACAAAAATAAATCCTGGCATTCTCCCCTATTTTAATTCTTGTTTGTTTCGGGTGGGTTCATGCCCTGCATTTTTGTGACATACAACAGAAAAGTGGATCTACTCAGTCGACATAAGTGGTTTTCACTGTATAAGGGTGTTTTTAGCTGCTGACTCAGCAACAAACTGCAGACTAATCCAAGTGATATGATGATGTGCAGAAGCGGATTATATGTTTACGTTTAGATTTGAGATGTAATCTGTTAATGCACTTCAAGGGGACAGAAGAATGTATTACTTCAGTTGCAGTGATTCACAAAACTGAATGTTCTTCCCAAACCCAAAGGGAACCGATCCAGCTCTGCTCTGCAGCTGTTGTTGCTAGAGTTCCTGCTGAACATAGTGGGCTTTTCTTTTTCTTCAGAAAAGAAATAAACTAAAAAGGAACTTGAACAATATTGATTGCCAAGTGAAATCAGTCAAGTAAAATTAAGCATGATGAATCAGAGACTACCTTGCATCACTTCAGCAACCAGACTTATGTTTGTGTATTTTATTACAGTTTTAATTATACATGTTAACCACTCTGAGAAAGAAATCATGTAAATTCCATTGACTGATTTCTCAAGTTCACTCTCATGGGATTTCAAAAACATCCATTCTCTCAGAATGAATCCAGAGGGGATCTTTGTGATGAATTTACAAGAGTTTCTGAGCAGTCTATGGAGATAGATTAAATGGGGCCAATTAAATTTGTAACTTTTTATAGCTAAGAGGAGAAAGAGGCATAATCATTAGTTTGGGTTCTTCCTGGAAAGCCTATGTAATCTGGACTTCAAAGGGAGCTTTGGGTTGGATTTAACCTGTCACAGCAAAAGCTAAGTAAAATTTGCAGAGTGATACTAAAATATAATGTACAGTACTGTACTTGGTACTAAAGCCTTGTCACAGGAATCAGAAAGATAGGAAAAAGATCTGTTATCTCATTCAGGTTCTGTATGTTTCAAGCATGCAACACCTGAAATGTTTCCTTTCCTTTCCTTTCCTTTCCTTTCCTTTCCTTTCCTTTCCTTTCCTTTCCTTTCCTTTCCTTTCCTTTCCTTTTTTTGCACCATTCATACAGATGACCTTTGCCCAACCTGATATAGATTTATCTGTGTGGATTGAAAGTCTGCTGCTATATATGATCTTTTACTGGCCTAATGAATGTTATTACCCACCTTAGCCTTTGGACTGTGTATAAGGGCCACATAGCTAGCTAGCAAACTCTCTTTCTTTCTTATATAGTTGGGTGGGCAGGTTTGTTATGGGAGCCCTGCAATTCCTGCATCCATGCAAAGGAAGGAAATGAAGTAAGGAAGAAAGGAAAGGAAAGGAAGAAAGTAGTCAACATTATGATAGAAATAGTCATAATATTTGTAAGCATGCTAGAGCTGAGTTGGGTTAAAACTTCAAGAATACTTTAGCTAGTACAGTAATACCTCATATAACATTAGTATCGAATAACACGAAAATCGCATAACATCAAGGAATCTGGGAGGAAGAATTGCATCAGATAACATTAAGATCCTATGGGATGCTTCAGATAACAACTGCGAAAGCCTGTGTGGTTACAATGTATCTCTATGGATCCCATAGAGGATCAGATAACACTAAAAATCATATAACACGAAGACTTGTGGAACCAGGTTTTAGTGTTATATGAGGTTTTACTGTATTGCTATGGGTTATGCTTGGTTGAGGATTTTGAGAGGTGCAGTCCAAAAATTAACTTTTCAGAGCTCTGGACTATATATGTCACTGTAGAAACCGAAACAAACACATTTACTTTTTTTTTGTCTTTTACTACTTTCAGAACAGTAACTCAGTAACCACACTTATTCCAGAAGTGTTTTGTATAGTTCAGTTGTATATTAAAGTCATATTAAATAGCTATTAATGGATCTACTGCAGGCAGTCTTGTAAATTTAGTGTGATGGGTTTGACTTGCCGAAAAATGTCTCATTGAACGGCTCCAAATTTGGAATTCTCTTTCTCTCCTGGATGAAAAGCATCTTCTCCCACCCTCACATGGATCTCCCTTGCAGTGCCTGGGTTATGTTTGCATAAACAGTGACTCATTCCATCATGTCTTGACCCGGTCTTTGGACTGTCTGTTGTTTACACAGACTCCTTTGTCTTCCGCTTGTGGATTTATCTGTGGCAACATAAAGCCAAGAAACCAGGACTTCTCCTGCTCTGTGCAACTTTGTCCCTTCAAGTGGTTTGTCTCCTTGCCTTTGTGTTGCCTGGTAAACAGATAAACTGTTACACAAACTGGGAGAATGAAGGCTGGTTGGGTTAAGATTCACATCTGTACACTAGATCTTGGTCTGGCCTTGTACACTGAAAGGACAAAGAACAAGAAGGAGAAAGGAGCTGGGCCTTCAAACTAACGTTATTGCCTTGGTCTTGGAGATTTTAGGACTGAAACTACAGGATATCTAAAATAGCATAGAGTTTGTCATGAGAATACCTACGACCAGATTAGAGGTGGACATAAACTGTGGATCCTGAAGGCAATTGTTTTTGTTTTGTTTTGTTACTCTACAGACCTGAAATTCCCCTCCTGCATCACATATTGAATGATGAATATAATAGAGCACAAAATAATAATAAATAATAATAGAGCACAAAATAATAGAGCACAAAATAGAGCACAATTAAATAATAGAGCACAAAATTAAAGGGAAATAGCGAGACATATCTGAATGTGTTGGCTACTTTCCTAGAACTGTTTTGTGATTGAGCTAAATGAATGAAATCTGGTACACCAATTTCTTCTTTCCTGTCTCATTGCTTCTTACAATTCCCACCACCAACTTTTTTTGCATATTACATGTGTGTCTTGTATGCCTCAGAATGCCTGGGTGTTTAGAGCAGTGGTTCCCAACCCTTTTTTAGCCATGCCTCACCTAACCATCTCTAAAATCCTAATGCCCTGTGACATATAGTTTTTATTATTCAAAAAGTCAACTCTTATTCATGTGGAGGAAGCTTAAAAGGCCATTAACTTGTTAATAACTCATTCTTAAATTGCCCCACTTAAAAATCAAATTGCCCCCGTGTGGGGCATGTGTCCCACATTGAGAACCATGGGTTTAGAGCAGGGATTCTTAACTTGTGGCCCGTGGGTCAGAAGCACGATTTCATGTGGCACCACCTCCACCACACCTGGAAGTGCCATGTGGTGGAGGAATGGCAAAATGGCTGTCCAGCCCCTGAAGCTGTCTGAGAGAGCACGACCCAGCCCCAGGCTTTAAAAGGTTGAGAACTCATTTAGAGGAAGTAATTATCAGCATAGATTCTGGGCTATCAGGAAGACTTAGGAAAGACAGCAGTGCTGGAGATGAGTGAATAGACAAGTGAAGTGAAAGATGAAATACTTTTGTTGTATCTTTAAAAGCCAATAAAAACTGAAACCTTTAAAAAAAAGAATATCTTTGAAACGTATGGATTCTATATTAGGCTGTAAGAGGAAATAGATGTTATATTTTCTTTCTTTGTGTCACTCACTCATGAAAGTATAGCTGTTGTGTTTTATACACCTATTGTTTCTTACTTCATCAATATAGTGGTACCTTACTTAAAGAGCATAATGCGTTCCACAGGATTGCTCTTTAAGCGAGTTTGCTCTTTAAGCAAAACACCACTGTAAGTGACCAGTTGTAAGTGACAAATTGTGACTTCTGGTGTGTGTGTGTGTGTGTGTGTGTGTGTGTGTGTGTGAGAGAGAGAGAGAGAGAGAGAGAGAGAGAGAGAGAGAGAGAGAGAGAGAGAGAGAGAGAGAGAGAGAGAGAGATTTTGACCCCCGATTTAGTTGATAAGTGAGGGGACCATTCAGAGAAAATTCTGCTCTTTAAGCAAGTTAGTTTCTAAGCGAGGCACTCTTTATGCGAGGTTTTACTGTAGATATAATAAAAACAAAATTATTATGGTACTTTTTGTACCAACAGATTTATCTCAGCATGAGCTTTTGTGAACTACTCCATGTATCTGAGGAAGTGGAATGTAATTCACAGAAGTTCGTGTGTGTGTGTGTGTGTGTGTGTGTGTGTGTGAGTTTTAAAGTGGATGTATCATTTTTATTTTTATTTGTTTTATAGTCTGAAATACAGAGTTATTTCTTTGAAAATCTTGTTGAGTAGGTGCTCCTGGAAACTTTGCTAAGTGATAATTCTGAGTAATCTCATGCTGATCAAAGTCTACACAGATGTATTACTTAAGGCTGTTTCTTTATGAAACATGTTGATTTAGTAGCTGTATTTGAAGAGAGGCTAAGAAATATTAGGTCCAAATCCATCAGCTTCACCGATGGGAGGGGTTTTGCTGATCTTTCCTCTTTTCAGGTGCACACCCAGTGAGTTTGAAATATTATTCTGTGATTACCAGGGATGCAAAATTGTGACAAAGAGCTTATTTTGGTTTGTGTCACTTTTGCCTGTGTTCATTTGTTCACTGTAATTTCTGCCTTAATTTGTTATTTTAAAAAATTAAATTTATGACTTTAAAATACAAACCTCCCACTAATACATACATGTTTCTTGCTGTTATGTGTTGTCAAATCACCTCTGGTGGTCTGGAGCTTACTCTATTAATAAGTTCCACACCCATGAACAAATAATTGCACTATGTTTGTTTGTCTGTTGCACATATATACCTCTCATCTGGAATATACTTTTACTCTGATGGTTAAAATACCAACAACCACATACAAATAAAGATGTTCTACAAGCTCCCCTTCAGATGGTGACATGTCAAAAAAGAAAGAAAAACTTAATTTAATTAAACATAAGTAAAACTAACACTTTAAATAAACTAACCAAGATTTTTGAACATCATTCCTATAAAATAACAACTTCTGCATTCATTCTCCCAAGACAAGCATTTTATAAACACTTGTAAGCAAAGTAGGTGACTTTTGCATGTGTTCTAAATGTTCTTAAAAACTTAACAGCAGAACTTTGTGAAAACCAAAAGATAGCTACTTTCTGATCTGCATATCAGCCCAGAAAGAGAAAGTCATGTTACAAGCATGGAGTGAATGAAATTATTGAATATTCCTCTTTTAAAAATAGGTGAAGTTGGAGCCAGAAATTTAACATATTAGAGTACTTTTCTCTCTCCTCTTGCATTCACAAGAACAAACTTATATGGATGTAGTTTGATACGCAGTTGGAGAGGACACAGCTAACCTTTTCTTTAACACACAAACTGAAAGTGGTGTTGGAGGTGGAGGTCTAATGATTTATTGTCTCACTCCCCACTGGGAATGCCAAAATTGGCTTCTTTTTTTATCCTCTCTTCTCCTTTGCTTTCTTCTTCTCTGTCTGATCAATGCCTTTCAGTCTCCAGCAGTGCTGTAGCTTGCTAAGAAGGGAATGCAGTAAAGGTGACCTGTTAAGGTCTGCTAGTATTGGTAGTTTGTGCCTAAAGAGAAACTCATTACTTTGAAGGCAAGTGGGTCAATTCAAGTTTTATTACTACAAATGACAAGACAGAAAGTGATACCAGATGAGAAATGGGACACCGTAGAAAGATTTTAAACTGTTGGGCAAGCTGTGAACTTCCTTAATAATTGAACTACAGTGGTACCTCGCTTAAAGAGCATAATGCGTTCTACAGGATTGCTCTCTAAGCAATCCTGTGTGGTGGTGGTGGGGTGTGAACACCGATTTAGTTGTTAAGTGAGTTTTTTGTTGGTTTTAGTCGTTAAGCGAGGTGACCATTGAGAAAAAAATCCTGCTTTTTAAGCAAGTTAGTCTCTAAGTGAGTTGCTCTTTATGTGAGGTTTTACTGTACTGGAATTGGGGAGGGTTTGCCTGGGTCGTGACGGGGTCCGGGTGTTATGCTCGTGCCTCACCACTGCTCTAGGAGCTGCACTGGCTCCCAATATGCCTCTGAGTGCAATTCAAGGTGCTGGTTATTACCTTTAAAGCCCTACATGGTAGTGGGCCAGGATACTTAAGAGACCGCATCACCCCAAGAGCATCTGTCCATCCCACCAGAGTGGACTGGAGAGGCTCTCTGGTCGTGCCATCTGCCAGAGAGGCCCATCTCTCTGGCACTAGAAGGAGGGCCTTCTCTGTGCCCTATGGAACCTCTTGCCAACTGACCTACATCTCCAAACAGAGCTGCTGTCCTTTAGGAAGAGTGTAAAAACTTGGTTGGTGGGGAAGTATGGGGTACTGGTGGCACATTGTCCCCAGCCTGCTGGTTAGTTTGAGCCCCTCGCCCTTTTAACCTTTTTATTTGGAAACTTTTTAGTTTTAATCTGGTATTAATTTTTTGATCTTTTAAAATCTTTTTAAAATTTTAACCTGAACTGCTGCAGATGTTTTTATGTGATGTCAAACCGCCCTGAGTCACCTTGGTGTAGAAATTTGAATAATAAATAATACAATAAATAAATTAGTCAGGGGTAGCAGTGCACATGGCTGCTCATCTAGAGCAGGGGTGCCCAAAATACTACCCATGGGCCAGATCTGGCCTGCAATGCCAATTAATTCAACCTGCACCACCCTCACTGCTCGCAGAAGCGGAAGTAAAACATGCATGCGTGGGCACAGAATGATCCTGTGCATGCATGTTTTACTTCTGCTCCCAGGTGGGAGGAACCACATGACCAGCATGCTTGACCACAGGACCAGCACACAACCTAAAAAGTTTGGACACCCCTGATTTAGAGCCTTCTGACTGACAACGACACACACAGATTGCTAATAAGATAGAGAAGTAATAAGATGGAGCTTAGATCCTCTTTCTATATGGAAGGCTGGGTCAATTCAAGGAGGAGTTTCCTGCCAGTTCTTGGCTTTGCCTTTTTAGCAATATTATAATATAGCAATTAGTCTTTAAAGTCCCACAAAGTTGCTGACTTCTTTATTTTTGTTTGTTTCTTGCCGGATATTATTAGTACAAAGATACTTCCTAACAATTTTTCATTACGAAACATAAATGTATTGGCCCATGGGAGTGTTGGCTTATTTCTGGAAGTCTATCTTTTAATATTCATATTTTCAAGAAAAGAGTCAAGCATCGGCTGACTCTGCCTGCCAGATAGTGGGGAAGTTTGGTATTGCTCTCCCATTGCAGGTCAAAGGCCAGGATCCCATCGTTCCCCACTGGTACTTAACTCATTCATGTGTAAAGGGAATTATGCCCCCAGTTAAGGTGTGATTTCCAGATCAAATGGTGGGAATGTGGCCAGATGCTTGGGATGTTTGTAACTTTTGTTGGGCTTGTTTCATCTGCCTAAGATTTATGGTGTATTGTGTTAGATGTGCATGTATATTCTACAATGCTGGTAGTGGGCTAGGTTAAGATGTAGATTCTCCCTAGGCCTTTCTTAGGATGCGTATTTCTGTCTCATAAAATGGGCTGCCTGTGAGGGACTTAGCTTGAAGGTTTTAGTGTTAGATTTATGGCCTATGCAATTGGGTTTTTTTCATTGTGTGCATGTTGTTTTGGGCATCTTACTCCTCATGGGAGGAGGGGGCATGTCCACCAATAATTTGCTATGTGACCCCTCTTGAGCCAATCTGGGGGTCACCTGGACTTTTAGTTGCCTCAGCTATAAAAGGAGAGGTTTTTCAAATTTTCAAGGCTACTAATTTTGGGCTAGGAATAGCTAGCAGCCCTGGGCTTTGACTCCTGCCACACAATACCCCACCCCCTTGTGTGGCCTGGGACTCAGGACCCAGAATATTTCCTTATTGTTATTATATCATATTATGTTGTTCATTCATGATTCTCTGTATTGCTGATTATCATAGTTTTCTCCCTATCCTGTATTCTCAATATCTTTACTCTTTGAAGCTCTTTGCATTTCTCATTTATTCTTCATAAGATTCCATTCAGTCCTCTGCCAGCTAGATCCTGTTTTTAAATAAATGCAACTTTTATTGGAATGTTCTTTTCTGGTGTATTTTATACAATGCATCCCCTTACTTTGGGGCACTGCAAAGTGTTGGGTATTCAGGTAATAAAGGTGCTGAGGCACCTCCATGGGCCCCCACAGGAACCCCAGGGTTTCAGGTAACAGGAGGACAAGAAGGGACTGTGCCCGAAGAAGAGGAGAGAATGAGAGATAAACTGCCAAATATGAGGAAAGAAGAGAAGAAGAGAGACATCCCATCAGTTTTTCTAATATGTCAAGCCATGCATTTTCAGCAGAGATGAGAAGATGGAGTCAATTATGAATGGGCACCCCCTCCCCATATTGATTGTTTTGTGATGGTATTGTCAGCACCTTATCATCAAAGCACTAAATGTGTCCAAAGGCTCCACCACTGACCCTGCCTAATCTAAAATTAGGACATAATGATT
The DNA here is from genome assembly GCA_030440675.1 of Furcifer pardalis. Classification (NCBI taxonomy): domain Eukaryota; kingdom Metazoa; phylum Chordata; class Lepidosauria; order Squamata; family Chamaeleonidae; genus Furcifer; species Furcifer pardalis. Next base: position 232,984,504 of record CP126891.1, on the reverse strand, counting down.
GAAATAAAAGAAGTTGAAATTTCATTCCTTTTGCTCAAAATTATTATTTGTTTTTAAAAGAAATTCATTTCTCACCAGAAAGCAGTTTTAGGGCTGAGTGGAAATAATAACATATATAACATTTGATTGAAAGTTTCAAACAATCCTAACCTTCTGGTTGGTGTGCACATATATTTATTTACCCACTCCATTGGCGTTGCGTACGGGGCGCTAGGGGGCGGGTGGCCCTGGGTGGCGGTTTTTGGGCTGTGTGTGTTCTTGGACTACAGTTCCCAGAAGCCCAAGCATGAACGTCCACCAGCGTCCACCAGGGGACAGCAAATTTGGCTTCAGCCCTGGGCGGCTGAAATCCAAACGATGTTACTGACCTACTCTATAGAAGATGAAGAAAAATGGACACTTTTCTTCAATTAGATAATTAGGTCCAGAGTAGCTTAAATAAAAAACTATCTAAACAAGATCTTTGTGTGTTTGTCCATGAGAGGCCAGTAGCAGGAGAAAGGGTAGTGCTTAGAAATGTTATTTTTCATTCACTGTGATGCTTTCTGAGGATTCTAAGACTTTTAGTCCAGAATTTTTCCAAACTCTGTGTATATAATGTCTCAAGCTAGGCAGCCTTGATATAAGTACTGTAGTATATAGTGGGTTAGGTATTTGGAAAAGATGTCTTTTTGGCCAGATGCTGCCAAACATTTTAGGAATCTAGCCAGAACATAGTCTTGAGATTTACAGAAATTCACATAAGAACTTTAACATTCTGGCAGCGCTGACAGTCAATGAGATGGGGTATGTTTACATCTGGATTTCTCTGCATGGAAACAGAGCCCTTGGGATCGTGTTTTGTGTTGTGGTTTATGAGGCAATGCCTTGTTGTTCTCACTGACAAGCAGCATGTTACTGTTTTATTATTCCACAATGGGATGAAAGGTCTGTTTGTACATGTATGTGTATGCATGTTAAAAAGTCAAAGGTAGGACTGGTGTTTAGCAGCTTTGGTCCATTTTGGGACAAGCTTCATATTAAGTTAGTAGTGGGAAAGTGGGAAATTCTTGGCATGTAAGCACATGTTTATCTGCAAGTGAGTAACAGACTGGCTTCCCTTCCCCCTTGGAGAGGGATCATGGATCTAGGAGGGAGAAATCAAAGGAAGTTAAAGATGATGCATGTGAGGATTTAGCTAGATTAGGCAGTGTCTTGATAAGCATGATGTTATGGGACATAGTATTCTTTCGTGCCAGGAAAAAAAATCAGTATTTATCTGTCCTGATTTTTAAGCAGTGTGATAGCTAAATGTGCTTGGTTTTGATATCTGCTACCACCTCCACAGCAGTGGAACCATTATCTCACCTCTAGTTTTGTGATGCAAATTCCAAAAGAGCTCTTGAAAGACAATAAGGTTTTGCCTCTGGTTAGTCGTTTCTTTGCCAAAATCCAAAATTCTTACAGAATGTTGTATTCCTAGCACATTTACATAAGGTATTTTCAGGTATAAACCCTTTTTACAATTATTGAGAGGCAATAAACATAGCAAAGGAAAGATAACATGGGTATATATGAGTATATATGGCGTAACTATTTCAAAACAGGTTTCATATAACTGTAAAATTATTTGAAAGTATTTATTGCTTACATTAGTTACTAAAAGAGTGAATTTGACACTGTATATTATAATAAGGATGTATATCACCAAGTGATATTCAAGAGGAGTAAAAAGACCTCTTGAAAGCCCCCCCCCCCAAAAAAAAAAGATGGAAAGACACAATCATGAAAAGTTTTGATAGAGCCTGGAGGAGGAGAAGAACACGGTGGACTTGAGGCTCATATCTATTCAGAGGGTATTGAGGGTCACTCACTTGCTTAGTTCTCTCAGTGTCCACTGCTACTTCTCTCCTGAACTTTGGTGGAACAATACCACAAGAGGGTATATTTTCCTCAAAGAATGGAAAATGAGTTGCGACCAGCAGAAACATATCCCTTGATAGTCTAATCAATCAAGGAATCAAAGAAAATGGATTTATATTGCAGTTACTAAATGCATTCTTCTTTTTTCCATGTCTAGGCCAGATGTGAAACTGTCATAAAGAAGCCACCTTTTGGTGAGTTCATTCTGCAATGTCTTTCACCTGACCTAGTGTGAGAAAGATTAGCCAGCAACACAAGGTTGTTGTTACCAGGGCAGGCCCAATTATAAAAGTATAACATAATGGCTTAACATATCTGTGGCATTAGTAGAATATAAAGTAATTCATATACAGTAATACCTCGGATAATGTTAAGACTTGGTTCCACAAGTCTTAACGTTATCCGATTTTTAGCCTTATCCGAAGCATGCATCAGATAACGTTAAAATCCTATGCAGATTACTCAGATAATGTCAACTCCATAGAGATACATTGTAAACAACACAGACTTCAAGGTAAAGTCAAGTAAACATCCTGGAACCTTAAAGAACTTTAAGAAATAATTGTCTAAAGGGTAAATACATTACAAAAACATGCCAGACCACTCTGACTTTAGGGGAACAAAACCATACAACATTTTAAAACTTTTAAAACTTTATAAAGTGCTTGTTTAAAAGGTAAAAACACAACTCTACATTGCAAAACCATGACATACCACCCTGACTTTAGGGGAACAAAACCATACAGCATTTTTAAACTTTTTAAAACTTTATAAAGTGCTGTTTTAAAAGATCTGCTTCCTTTTTTGCTGACAGATGTTTTTTTCAATGATGCCATGGCACACCAGAAAAACTAGGTGAGCAGAAGAAAACAAATTTTAGTTTGTGTACTGTGCTGTAGTGCACTGACCTTCCAAGATCACCAAGACTGGGGGTGGGGGGAACTCTTTCAATATGCCCTGACTCCATTTTAAAAGCTAAGAGGGATAGAACCAGGCCCCAAATGGATGGCATCATTTACCATCATGCAGAGTGGCCATATGGAGCAGTGCACAGGAATCCATTTTAAAAGCTAACAGCATGGGTGCCCAAATTTTTCAGGCCATGGGCCAGTCATGTGGTTCATGGGTGACTGGCCCATGACCTGAAAAGTTTGGGCACCCCTGCTGTTAGCTTTTAAAATGGATTCCTGTGCACATGGCTCCAGATGGCCACTTCGCATGATGGTAAATGTTGGCATCCATTTTGGATCCAGGAGTGATTGAGATCATGCAACCTTGGGAGAAAGAGAGCAGGCAGCACCCCCCCCCCTTTTCTCCTAAGGCAAACTGGTGAGTCACAGCCACACCTCAGGGAATTTGAGGCAAACATTTGCATCGGATAACATTAACATAACGTTATCTGATGCAAATCTTTGCCTCAAATTCCCCAACGTTATCCAATTTTAGTTATCCGAGGTATCACTGTACTTTGTAATAAAAGTAAATAACAAAGAAAACCTTTAATTTCTTCAATGCAATGCATTGAGACAAACTTTATAGTTACAAGGTTAATCAGAAGGAAGATTAAAATTAGCTTTCTCCATATAGTTGATAATAGCACTTATAGAATTTAAAGGACTTATTACTTATATTAATAATAATAATGAGACAAATAACATATCATTCTGGATAAATATGATATCAGATTCATCAATACATTCATACTGAGGCACACTTGATTCTTTATGTTAACAACAAAGAGAGAAACATAGGAAAACAGTATGACATCTCAAATACATTGCTACTAAAACTTGTACTCCCAGTTATACCATTAAGAAAATTAACACAGCTTCTAGTCACAACAATTTAACTATGTGTTTAAGATTAAAAGCAAAACCAAAAGAAAGAACACTCCCAATTAAACAGTAAATTCAATTAGAGTAGGAGAATTAATATTTTCAATAGTAAAGGTAAAGGTTTCTCTTGCTCGAAAGCCAGTCGTATCTGACTCTAGGGTTCCATGCTCATCTCTGTTTCAAACTTAGGTAGAGCGATACCACAAGAGGGTATATTTTCTTAACTGGTGTAAGTTTGAGGCATCCTGTCACAGTACGCATGGCTTCATTAACAGCGATGTCAACTTGTTTTGTATGTGTTGATGCACTGGAACAGCATACTCTGCTGCGGAGACGCTCAGGGCCAAAGCTGATGTACGCAGCATGGATGGTTGAGTTCCCAATGTAGAGTTTGTGAGTTTCCTGATGATGTTGGTCCTCATACTAACTTTGGTTTTGGTATTCAGTGAGACTTCTTGTCTACTATTTTGGAATATGTAATATAAACATACCCTCTCTTGGTAGAAGGCTCAGATGATCTTTGAATGTAAACAGCAGGTGAGGTCTTCAAGCAAAACTGGCAAAAGCCAGTGACTGGGCTTAAACCGTAAAGATGCTTGTATTTATACTTTGAGGGAATGATGTATTTCAACCCCCACCCCACCCCCTTATCAGGTTACCTTGCTGGGAATAGCTTGGCCAGTTAAGCATCATTTGGCAGTGTCAGTTTTAGTTGGCATGGGCTGTCTCAGCCCCTCTTTTCATTGCTTTAACTGTGGTGCCGAGTAAATTTTTCTGCTTTAGCTGAGTCATGTAAAGTCCATAAAGCCCCATACATTGCTTTTAAAGAGTAAATGTTTTCATGCCACTTTTTATTAATTTATGCACTCTGACAATCATCATCATTATTGAACTGAAGAGCTGGAACAGACCCTGCTGATCATAGGGTCCAAGTCCTATCAAGGAGGTACAGAGGGTAATCAACTTACCTTATCTATACCACGAAGCTAGACTATTAGACTATTCCAAGTGGCCTTTTGCCTAAAGTCATCTGGAGGCAAAAACAGCTGTTTGGCTAAGCTTCTTAGTCTAATAGAATTCAGGGAGACCTTCTGTACTGTTTCTCAGCATTACACATCATTGACCAGAAACTTTGCATCATTTCACAGTATCCATCCTTGCTGGCTGGTTGTTCATTCAGCATTTCACAGCATCACCTTTCCCATCCTTGCTGGCTGGATGTTCATTCCCCTGCATCAGAAATATGACTTTCTAAAATAGTTTTGGGCTCTGTAGCAAGGAAGATTTCAATAGAACTGTAAAGCAATCAAGAGGATACTACAGGAAGTATCCATGAGGTCATTATATCCTTAAAAGCTTCCCATTTTTGTGCTGTGGACCAGTCTCACTCAAATCTCTGGAGTTCCAGTTTGCTTATTTCAGCATGTTTGGCTGTTTTATATATGTTTGCTGAAACTAAATAAGCAGAAGGAAGTCAATATTATCCCCTCTTGGCCTTTACACAGTTTGACCTCATCGCATGCAGGGAATCATGACTTTATGGAAAATAAAGGAAACACTGCTATGAACAGATCACCTGCCATAGAAGAAAAGTTAACTCTTTTGCTATCAAAAGTGTAATTCTGTAATAGCAGTACTGTATTTAGGTTAATACTGCTATTACTTTTAAGTTTTGATATTAACATGTATGTTGTATTGTTTTGTGCTAAGCTGCCTCTTAGCGCTTGAGATAGCCAGAGCAGAGAGGGACTAAATTTATGGAATTCATCTCAGGGAGTCATTGATTAGGTAACCAAAACTTGATGAGCAGATGAATGCCAATGTTTTAATATAATTTGTTCATGTTGCCTGAGCATAGCACAGCTTTTTCTAAACTAGTGCTCTCCATAGATGCCCTCCAAATATTGCTAGCAGGGTGGTGATATGGGAATGGGAGTGGTAATCCAACACATCTGGAGAGCACAAGTTTGGGAGAAGTTAGTATAGAGCTCACCAACACTTCATTGACTGAGAGCACAAGAATGTTGTGCTGGTGAATCGGGTGATTCTGAGAAACACCCCAGTGGCTTACACACAACATCCTGGGCTTATTGTTTGCAGTAACTCTGTAGAGCACACCTGTCATGACTAATAACTGTCAACCAATCTGTCTATCTCAATGGTTATCAAACCCAGGCCTCCAGATGTTCTTTGACTGTAAGTCCCAGAAACCCTAGTTAATACAGCCAATGAGTGATGCTTTTGGGAATTGTAGTCTCTGAACATCTGTGGTTGGGAGCCACTGATCTAGTCCCTTTTAAAAGCAATCTAAGATGGTGGTAGACTTTTGAACTCACTGTTTTCATACATCTATGAACATCCTGGTGGAGGGATTCTTGGAACTATAACCCAAAAAGTAAGGTTTCAAAGCTGTAGGTCATGACTCCCATTCAGTGGTGGACATCAGCAGATTCACACCAGTTCACCAGAACTGGTAGCAGAAATTCTGGCTGGCCCAAATTTTGAAATAAAGTAGTCCTAATTTGGGTGCAACACAGGGCTTTCCACCTGGCCTCACCCACCATACCACACCCACAGTGTGGTAGTAAAATTTTTTAGCCCACCACTGCCCACATTACATATTATGGAAGGGAGTTCCATAAAATACCTGCAGGCAAACTTCTTTTTCCTTTGTGCAAAAGAAAATATACTACCAATCAATTCATTAAAAATGGTGAACTGTCTTTATTTCACAGCATTAACACTAAAGATATATGGTAGGTGTTTTGTAAGGCTGTAGCTTTTGACTGGCACTTATTTATCTCTCACTTCCTGATAATGAACTGCAGAGGGAGCCAAGGGCACTCTACCTTCTACCTTTGTTGTTGTTCAGTCGCACAGTCGATTCTGACTCTTTGCGACTCCCTGGACCACTGTCCACCAGGCACTTCTGTCCTCCACCACCCTCCTCAACTCGCTCAGCTCTGTGCCCATTGTGTCTACAATACCATCTAGCCATCTCATTTTGGGCCGCCCCCTTCTTCTTTTGCCCTCCACCTTTCCCAGCATCAAGGCTTTCTCAAGCAAATCCTCTCTTCTCATTTGATGTCCAAAGTACTTTAGCTTCATCTTCACTATTTGACCTTCTAAGGAGCAGTCGGGTTTGATTTCTTCTAAGATTGACCTACTGTATTTGTTCTCCTCCCTGTCCAGGGGACTCTCCAAACTCTCCTCCAACACCACATCTCAAAAGCATCTATTCTTCTGCACTCAGCTTTCCTTATGGTCCAGCTCTCACAACCATACATTGCCACCGGGAATACCATTGCTTTGACTAGACGAATTTTTGTTTGCAATGTGATGTCTCTACTTTTCACTATGTTCCCCAGATTTCTCATAGCTTGCCTCCCAAGAATCAGTCACCTTTTTATTTCATGGCTGCAATCACCATCTGCAGTGAGCTTTGATCCTAAGAAAGTAAAATCTGTCACCTTCTACCTATCCTGTAGAATATAGGATTCTTTCAGTAAATGAGGCTTTGAGATGACTGCTATAGCAACTGTCCTGAACCAGACAGTCTACTCCATACAACTGAGACTAATAGAGGGATATTGGGAGTATTTCCCCATGCTTATGTCTTTGGCAAGCTTATGTGTTTGGTATTGCTCACCCTCCAGAGAAGGGATGCTTTAACACCTCTCTGGTTACATTACAATTGTGGTTGCTGTGCTTTTGCAATTGGATGTGAAATATAATGTGTACTTTTTATTAGTGTAGGTTTCTTCATTTTCAGAGCTCAGGCTGAAAGAAGGAAATCACAGAGGAGCACTTGGTTCAATGACTACAACTTGCCTAGAGGGGAAATATATGACTTTGTATCTACATTTATAAAATGATGTAATATGTAATGTATGGTTGTTAGCAGCTACATGAATTGTTTAGCAGAATGGGGAACTGTTTGAAGCATTTGGTTATGAGCTGGTAATGTGTTTGCATGCAGGCATCTCAGAAAATGCAATGCACATGTGCAGTTGTGTTTGATAGTGGTAGGAGTGTTAGAAACCAGGTTAGTGTAAGTATTTATAGATAAACATTTGGGTTGGCATATAAAAGAAATCTGCAGTCTGCCCACAGAAATCAGGTGTGTGCACTTTGTGTATTTGAAAGGGAAGTACTTTTTATGCAGAATTGAATGTATGTCTGTGTAAATTTGTGGGCCATTTATTTCCTTTTGTTAGAATGTTGCACATTTTGTCTTCATGATATCCAAGGGTAGATTTTTTTTGATGATGCTAACAAAAATGCTTGGCTTGGCATATTCTGTTGTCTACCTCAAACCTCATTTCTTTGTCATGCAGGCTAGCTTTTCCTGGAGAAAAAAGAGAATGATTGGTAATTTGGGTGTGGGAGGCTGACTGTGGTTGACATTCTATGTATATGAAAAGGAAGGAAAAACATCTTGTATACTCGTTTGTTTTTTTCACAGAACTTGAATCAGCACAAAATATTTTAAGCCACTTATATGCAAGGTAAGAAGGAAGGAAGGAAGTAAAGGTTGCTAGATCTTCACCTGACGTTTATTTGTCTGCTTAAAGAGTGAATGCAGTCCTTGTGCCTTGCACCATATTCATCCACTACTGTATTCCCATCTGGCCTTCAGTACTCATTTTTTACTCACTGTATGGTCAGAAGGGTTTCCCCCCCAAGAGAATCATTGGAATTGTGGCAATCCTCTCCTGTCTTAGTACCTTGGACCATGTAAATGTATGTATTTCCTCTACACAGTGAAGCGTGTCCCAAGTTTCCATCTTGGAAACATTTCTGCCAACTGTTTTAAGAAGTGTGGGAGTCTTTCTATCACATTTGCATTCTGAACATGATAATAGTGCTCAGATTGCAGCAGTCCAAACAGTTTTCTGAAACACAGTGGGACACAAAGTTGAGGCATGCAGTAAGAATAAGTATATGTAGACAAGTTCTCTACTCTGTGACTCACAAATGTGGCTTTATAAGGAGGCTTCTTTTCATGGAAACTAAAGGTGTGTGTGTTACACACATGGTGTCTTGTTTCAGCACCATACAAATGATGGAAGTGATTTGTAGTGTCTGACTTGGGCTTGCTGATTGACTCTGACATCCAAAACTTTAGCAGATCAGGAAAGACCCCATGAAAGCTTTGTGAGCTTTGAAGCTCACATGGAAAATATACCAGCCTAGGGGCTCCTCTGGTAGTCATCCATCTCATGCAGTTCAGCAAAGAGTCAGGAACTGGTCGCAGCTATACAGCCATGCTATGGCTGTTCCCCACCTGAAAATCCCTATAACTAGCAAGGAATAAAAAAAACATGAATAGAAAAGTGATGGATTTGGTTTTTGCTTTTGTAGAAAGGGTTAATACTTCCATAAGCACAGTTTACACTATGGTTGGCCTTGTAGATTTGTGGTTATTTTCTCTTAAAATTGTCTTTTTCTCTTGAACTTTATTTTTCCCCTTTAAGCAACGTGTCTGAAGCATGAGCTCTGCCTTGCTGTGGTTGATTAATAGCATACCAATTGTGGCCTCTGTCATTTCTGCATGCAGCCTGCATCTCTGACCAGCATTTTGGTATGTGGACAGCAAATGCAAGAGGACCTTTGTGGCTTAGTCCTGATGCTTTCTGAGCCAGGACACATGATTGTGATTTAATGCTGATGTCATTTGTACAATTGGATAAGAACCATTTGAAAGAACCATTATAGGGTAGCTTGTGCCTGTCCTTGCTTGCTTGGGTTTCATGCCAGGAAATTGGACACCACAGTGACCACAGATGAGCTCCAGCTGTTCAGCATATAAAAATGGGAAATCCAGGTCCCAAACACAGCAGTTTTGGTGATAGAATATCTTGGATTAGGAATGCCTGTGGGAAAGTATCATCTGTGGTTTAGAAGGGGCATAGTGTACCCTTTTCTGCTTTGACTCCTTGACTTTCAGTATTCTGCAGAAAGTTGTTGCAGGAAAGGTGGCAAATCCAGTTCTTGCAGACAGACAGACAGACAGACAGACAGACAGACAGACAGACAGACAAGTACACACTTAAATACCTGCTGTGGCCTCTGTAGGGTCTTGCTGATAACTTCGATGTTCTAGTTCTGCACCAACTGAATCCACCTTTTTCCTTACAGAGCAAAATAACTGTGAACCCAAGAACTTTAGATGGCAAGCATACAATTTCTGGTGAGTCATAGTGGCTCAGTGGTTAAACTGCTGTTGTTGGTGGGAGCTGCAACTCATATCCAAAAATGACATTTTTTTTTTTTTGCAACCAAAACTGCTGTACTGTATTGTAGATTTGATCCTGAGGTGTGTGTGTGTGTCAAAATTAACTTAGCTTTCCATCCTTCATGTTGGGGGCAAAATGCTAATTACCTATAAACTGCCCAAAGACTGCACTAAGTGCTGCGGGGCGGTATATAAGTGTAATTGTTATTGCTTTTTAGACTAGGAAGACATGGATTCCAGTCTCCACTCAGCCATGAAGTTCACTAGAGGTTCTGGGTGCAATCATTACTTGACAGGAGGGAACTTTTTTTGAAAAGGAGTGTCATCATGTTTACAGTCTTTAGCTCCAAACTTAAGGATGGTAAAACAGCTGTGAATGATCACAAATAGAAAAGTTATTTCCACTGATATCAGTATAATATGTCTAGAAGACATAGCCTGAACCTAGAATGCATTTTTTTACTTAGTGCACTTACCGTCCACTAGCATGGTTTGTTAAGGCTAGGGAATCCCAACTATTTTGAACAGTTTTGCTAGGGCAACCAAAACATGTACATATCAGGGTGACATAAGAAACTGCCTTATAATGAGACAGATCATTCATTTTTATAGCTCAGTGTTGTCTGGCCAACTGGCACCATCTCTTTAGAGACTCCATCAAAGGTCTTTCCCATCAAATGCTACATGACATTTAACAAGACATGACAGAGACCATATCTGGGACCCTCAGCATCAGCATATTTCTGTTTCAGGGTCAAGAATTGTGGCAATGTGCGCTGGGTCAGCTGTTTGAGCCACAGAGGAGGCATCTTTAATCAATTAAATGCTTATAAGTCATTAATTATTATTTTTGGCTAGGCTGAGCTCTAGTAAGGAATTTTCCCCCCACAGCTGGTAATGAGGATTTTCCCTAGAGCCAGGAAGGAAGCATAACCTAGAGTGGTTTAGCACCTAGGAGGGAATTTTGGCAGAAAGAACCCCAGAATAGCACCATATGAGGCTTGAGAACTTAAATAATATGGTGATTCTGTAAAAAGAGAGCCAGCACAGCCTTCCTGCTGTATGGTCAATAGGCCAAGAACGTCATCCCACCCCACAAACGGAAAAATTGGCTTATGGAGTTAATTATTTTTCTGTCCAATTAAACAGAAGTTAGATCATGTGGACTGGAGCCCAGATCAATTGCAGATGCCTTGAGACTATAAAGTATTGTTCCCTCCAGTAATGTCTGCTGGGGGGAAGATACAATATAGATTCCCACTTTGTCCCCACTTGGTGATAGGAACTTAAGCAACGTACAATGAGGATATTAGGGAGGAGTGACTGGAGCAGGAAAAATGAGGATGCTTGTGAGGCTGTCCATCCTGGGTGATGTTCAGCAACCCTCCTTCATTCATCCATTGGTCCATGCATCTTCACACCAGTAGATATCCTAAAGCAAGTTTTATTGACAGTGAAACTACAACAATATAAAAGCAGGGGTTCTCGACCTATTCAAGCCAAGGGTTGCGTCTTGCTCCCTCAGACAGGGCATTTTGCCCTGCCTGCTACACATGGTACTTCCAGTGTGGTGGAGGCAGTGGGGGTGGCACATGAAATGGTGTCATGGGCCACTTCCGGCCCCTGGACCATAGGTTGAGAACCACTGGTATAAAGCATACAGGGTCAGTTACCAACATTATCCCAGACTACTATCTCTGACACACAGCTTGCTTTGTCCTGGCTAATGTCACTGGGGTGGTGTCAGTCTTTGTTCATCATGATAAATGAATGTCCTGCCTGCAGTAGGGACGCCAGGCAGTGTTGCTTTGCTTGTTGCATTATGAAGGACTCTGGGTGCTTTGTTGATGGCAAGGGTGATGACAATACTTCTTGCTCTGCATTTGCAGACTGATTCCCATTTCCTGCCTGCTACTGACACTTCCACTCTCACCTTTTGTGCTCCTGCCAGTAGGAAGGTTTCACAGGGACCTGCAGGGGCCGGTGCCACTTGCCTCTATTGCTGAAACCTGCAACTGCACAAGGCCACCAATACAGGAGGCTTCTTTGTAATATAAGTCTAGTCTCCAGGAGGGAAGGGTTCCTGCAGCTCCTCTACCTCAAACAGAAAATGCTCAGTTCCTATAGGCCATTTTCCCAGTCGACTTCCTCAACCTCTCCTTCCTTCTCCCATGCCTCAGGAGAAGGGTCATCAGTCTGCACTCTACTCTTTCCTGCCTACCTACATTAGATTTAAGGGTTCACTAAATTCATCTAAAATACTCCATCTCAACTCACTTATTTTGTTCCTTACATTATTCATCAGATTCCACTAATTCCTCCATTAGAATACAGTACCTGAAAAAGGCTCCTCTTGAGCACTCCTCTAATACCTCATTTTTTCATATGATTATCTCAGAAATAATAGTGCTTCTCTAGTTGTAATAATATGATTGCCTGACATAGGTTATGTGAAATCTCTGTTGTGAAGAGTGATGGATCACTAAGTCGTGCAGGCATTGAGCATTTGGAGGTTCTAATCCTGGGGCTCAATTCAGAAGCTTCTAGTTCAACAAGCTCTACCTCAGCCTCAGACGAGTCATATTGGTTGGGCCTGGGGATTGTGTATCCATCTTATTCTTTACTTTCTGAATTACAGCCTGGGATCTTCTGAAGCAGGGGTTCCCAAACTTTTTGTACTGCAGGCCTGACCATGCCGCCCAAACAGCTGAGTGAGCCAATCAGGTGGTTCCTCCCCCCATAAACACTCCTGTAAAATGCATCCACACCTGTCATAAATGTGTTTATGACAGCTGCAGGTGCATTTACAGCAGCATTTATGGCAGGTCCAGGCATGTTTACACATGTGTGGGCGTGTTTTATAGCTGTCATAAATGTGCCTGCTTCCACTTCCAGTAGCGGCAAGGGTGATGGTGGGCCACATGAAATGGTACCACAGGCCAGGTCCAGCCTGCAGGCCGTAGTTTGGCTACCCCTGTTCTAAAGGAGCAGAGGACTCCAGGAGTTGGTTGTGTGTCATGGAAGTTACTCTGAAAAATCTGGCCCCAATGCTAGTCATATCTGACAACAACAAAGCTCTCAGACAAATGGGAAAGGCACCTTCCAAGTATGAAGTACAGTACTGATTTTGTTAACTACCTCCCATTTGTTGTGCATTAACATGTACCAAATGGCAAACATAAATAATTAACAGTTCCTTTTGTTAGAGATTAAAGTTTGCTTATGGGTTTGGTAGCACTGTTGCTACTCAGTCTTAGGCTATCATGTGTGGTACTAAACTTAGCCATGGTTTGTCCTAGACAGCATAATGATTACCATGGTATACTTAGCAACAGTCACCATATGTCTTTAAGGTTTGAGAGATAGAACTGAAGGGGTGTGTGTGTGTGTGGGGGGGAGAGTCTGCCTTCACTTGTGAGCAAGGAATCATGCACTTCTAGGCAGAAAAGAAGATTCAGCTTGATCGTAGTTTCTCTGATTCAATTGCAGTGGTTTTGATATTAATTCCATGATTCATAACCCTATCTTGTTCTGTCCTGTAAGTGGCTCCATGTTGTCCTTCTTGTTTCAGGAAGTGGAGGAAGCTGGTGGATTTAGAAAAAGATCTAGGAGATTTAACAACTTTCCAGGATGATTTTAAAGGGCAAATTGTACCCAAAGAATACTTATATAGGAGCCAGGAAATAAATAGTGTGTGTGTGTGTGTGTACTTAGATGATGTGAAAAATCTGTTATTATGAAAAAAAGGTTTCTTGGGCCCAGAATACCTGTGGAGTGGGAAAAGTGACCAAATATACATTAAATAGTTATACTAAGTTATGAATCCAAATATGCAACATAATGTAGGCATAGAATGGAAGCTGATTTGACATACTTCCACAGAACCAAAGCTTTGAAATGTTAGAAGAGCACTTGCTGTATTACTCATAGATCCTGGATATTATTTTAGACAAAAGTGGGCAAGAAACCAGGACAGGTTCAAGAAGCTCTGGGATTTAGGTGGAAGGGCAAAAAGAAAGAAGTAAATAAAACAAATTTGAACAGGAGAGACAAAAAACAAGTGAAGTGTGGAAGAGGCAGACTGCAGATAAAAGGTTGCAGTATTCTTAGTGTCCTAGAGGATTTCAGAAGAAAATTCCTCCACTTTGGCAGATTCTTGGGATAGGACGGAAGCAAGACTCCATATCTTTTAAGTTAATCAGCACACCCCTTTCATGCTCCACCCACTGAGCCCTAGAATTCTACCTGTCTTCCAACATGTTCTTCACCAAGCCTACAACACTATGATAAGTATAAGGAGGCAATTATCAAATTTGATTAATGGAGCATGACATCTATGTTTCTATTATTGTTTTTGAAAACATTGCTTTGAAAGTAGAAGAATATTTTTCCATCGGAGCTGCTTTCCAGAGTTCGCAGATTAGCATGACTAAGATAGTGATTGTGTGTGTGTCAGGGCCATAGCCAGGATTCTAGATATGGGTGGATTAATATTTTTTCAGGATGGGCAACAAAGCCTCTTTTTCAATGCATCCTATGGGAAACCACACTTTGCCAGGGTGGGTCAACTGCTAACTCAGGGTGGGCCAAGCCCACCCTGGCCACCCACTGGCTTTGGCCCTGGTGAGTGTGTGTGAAACCCAGAAAAAACTGGCTCTTGTTTCAAGTATGCCACATTCCCCTAGCAGTTGCCATGAAATTTGCCTGGCAGCATCAGAGCGGTATAAATCTGCCCTGCCTGCCTTCTGTCATATCAGCAGAAGTTAGCCTCACCATGCCAACATTTGTAGAAAAAAGCAGTGTTTGTCCAATACTGTTTTCTTCTTCTGCTTAGTCCTGTCTTGTCAGCCATTCCTTGTACAAGTTTAGCTGTAGACAGTGATGGGATGATAAAAAATTTTATACCCCACCCTGACGTCATCACAGTGGGGGCGGAGCTAACGTCATGACGTCATGGGTGGAGCCAACGTCATGACATCATGACGTTGTAGGCGGGGCCAAAAATAAAATAAATAAAATAAAAATAAAACACACACACACACACCCCTCAACCTCCCCCCCACAAAACCGTTAATAAAATAAATAAATAAAATAATAATTAAATAAAAATACACCCAAACACCCACCCACCCCAAACACAAACCCCACTTACAATGGGGACCGTTGGGGCTGGCCCCCAGCCTTGGTGCCCGGCGCCGCGCCTAGCCGGGCGGCCCACGCTCCCGGCCGCAACGCTCCATGGGCGGCCCCGACCCTCGGCGCTCCGCGGCGCGCCTAGCCGGGCGGCCCACGCTCCCGGCCGCAACGCTCCATGGGCGGCCCCGACCCTCGGCGCTCCGCGGCGCGCCTAGCCGGGCGGCCCACGCTCCCGGCCGCAACGCTCCATGGGCGGCCCCGACCCTCGGCGCTCCGCGGCGCGCCTAGCCGGGCGGCCCACGCTCCCGGCCGCAACGCTCCATGGGCGGCCCCGACCCTCGGCGCTCCGCGGCGTGCCTAGCCGGGCGGCCCACGCTCCCGGCCGCAACGCTCCATGGGCGGCCCCGACCCTCGGCGCTCCGCGGCGCGCCTAGCCGGGCGGCCCACGCTCCCGGCCGCAACGCTCCATGGGCGGCCCCGACCCTCGGCGCTCCGCGGCGCGCCTAGCCGGGCGGCCCACGCTCCCGGCCGCAACGCTCCATGGGCGGCCCCGACCCTCGGCGCTCCGCGGTGTGCCTAGCCGGGCGGCCCACGCTCCCGGCCGCAACGCTCCATGGGCGGCCCCGACCCTCGGCGCCCCGCGGTGCGCCTAGCCGGGCGGCCCCGAGCTGCCCATGGAGAGTTGCGGCCGGGAGCGTGGGCCGCCCGGCTAGGCACACCGCCGGGCGGCGAGGCTTGGGGCGCCCGTGGAGCGTTGCGGCCGGGAGCGTGGGCCGCCCGGCTAGGCACACCGCCGGGCGGCGAGGCTTGGGGCGCCCGTGGAGCGTTGCGGCCGGGAGCGTGGGCCGCCCGGCTAGGCACACCGCCGGGCGGCGAGGCTTGGGGCGCCCGTGGAGCGTTGCGGCCGGGAGCGCTGGGCCGCCCGGCTAGGCACGGCTCCTCCTCCTAAGCCCTCCGCCACTGCCAGAGCCACTTCAAAATGGTCCGGCTCCGGCAAAAACAAGTGCGCATGCGCAGAAACAGAATCTGACGCATGCGCAATTTAAAATTGCAGCACGCATGCGTCAGATTGACTTCTGCGCATGCGCACTGAATTGGAGCCATTTTGACTCCAATTTAAAAAAAAATTTTTTCTTTTTTTCAGGCGTCCGGAACCGGACGCCTTAAAAATAGATTACCCTCTCGGAGAACCCTCCGAAATTGTTCTTACCGGTTCCAGGGAACCGTCTGGAACCGGTGACATCCCATCACTGGCTGTAGATCTTCACAGTCAGTCAACTTGTCAGGTGATCAGACAATTGTACTGTCTGCTTGTTTCTTGGTGGCACATACTGATGACACATACTTTTGTTAGCAATAACAGTTTATCAATTTTGTCATGTATGTAAATCCCAATTAGATCTACTGGTAGTCCCAATTAGATCTACTCTAGTTGGGACTAACAGTAGGATCCTGGCTTCTATGTTATATGTGCTGCATGATGTGCAAAGCACAGAATACCTATACCTTACCACGTAGATTTGCAAAATCACACAGAAAATTTTACTGTTGTGTTGGTCACATTGTATGGAGAGTTTCTATGCTACTGGTCTTTTATGGCATTGTTACTGGTGATTTGGGAATTCTTTGTTTGATGCAAATAATTGTTCAGTGTGTTGCAGCCACCACATGGGAAGTACTGTAGTTGTCTTTTGTGTGGCTGTCATACTGTGTAGACTAGGACCCAATGAACACTTATGAGAAGACAAGGAATCGTAAGCTTCTTTAGTGATTGCAGCTATAGATATGAAGTTAAGATGGGCTTTTTATTCTTAATAATGGTATTATTTTTAATATATGGTATTTTCAGTGAATGAGTTGTAACTTACCGTGTTGGAGCACATGGCTGAAGAGATTATATGATTGCCATCAAAAGGAGGGACTTATAAACCAGAGTACCTAGAATATCCTCTGAGAGGGTTACCATATGTTGGAATAGACCTGACAGCATGTAATTATTGCTGTATTCTTAGTGAGAATAGTAAGGAGCTTGGCATTCATTTTTCTGTACAGTAATACCCAATTTGGAATACAGTTCTCTCTACAGAATGGATAGAACAATGTGGCTTTCATGTAGATATGTATAGAATTCCACTGTCCATAGTTCCTGATATCAGGCGCTTTTGATTTAGCTGGGAGATGATCAGTGAACAGAGATTCTCAGAAACTGCAGAACTTAGTTTAACCAAAGAATTCTCTCTATCCTTGCCAAAGGGGAGAGAAAGGCTAGGGATGGAGGGATTGGCAGCTTCATATTTTTGCAGAAGTACTTCTTTATCTGATATGATTTGAGAATCTCATTCTGTAACTCTTTCATATCCTTGCCAGAGAACTGAAGAAAATGGGGTAAGTATAAGTCTCAAACTAGCTGATTTACAAGGCAACCACAGAGAGTAGGTAGAAAAAACAGGCTTCTTCAAGCTAGCTGATTTACAGGGAAAGAGGCAGGCTGGAGACTCAAGAGAGAAGTGGACTGAAAGAGCACACAGAAAATCTAAATATTGATGGTTTCTTTAACCAAGACATTCATCAGGATTCTTTCAGAGTGAGCTGTGGTCTGCTTTTCTGTAGTGTCTTAAGGATGGACCTACTGAGTTAGCTTTCATTTGTGCTTGACTGCATTATTTAGTCTTTATTTATTTGATGCCAGAAGCACAACAGTACAATCAATAGAGTGCAATATAAAATTAGGCAATAGCTGATATATAAACACATAGTGGCCAAGTTGTTTAGTATAGTAAATCATACAAGAGTAGGCCTATTGAATCAATGGGATTGAGTCAACTCCTCCATAAGTTACAGTGATTTACATGGGGCTACTGTAACTGCAACTTATTGTACTAAAGCAAGTTGCAGCTAGACCCATTTGAATCATTGGAACATGTTTATTTATTTATTTATTTAGATTTATTATCCCATCCCAATCATTTGAACCTGATTGGGGCGGGATAACATAGGACTTGATTTAACTAAGCTCCATCAATTCAGTGGGCCTAGTCTAGTTTGACTTACTGTGCTAAGCAACATGATTTTGGCTATAAAATACAAACTGGTATATAAAAATAAACTTGGAAAGCTTAAAAATATATATCATACAATTTTCCCCAATAACAATCAGCATTAAAAGCTTCTGGGGCAGCTAGACTTTACTGGGGTTCCATGCATTTTAAGGGGTAAGTAGTTATTTCTTTTTCTATTATAATCCTGGCATTCTTTGTTGTTCCTTCAAGATTCACATATTTTCTGAAAAACATTTCCTTGGTTTAAATCTGGGGGACGTAGGATGATAGCAAGAGAGTGCTCATGGACTTGATGGAGATGCTTTGAGACATTTACCGTTTGCTGGTGACTCTTACCCTATGACACTGGGTGCAGTGCCTGTTAGCTAAGTGTCTATCAGTGGAAATTGGCTTTCAGCATCCAATAATGATTCTGCATCTTTAATTGAGCACTATATCTACCTGTTTTGCATGGACTGAACTATATCACACTATGCTGGTGTATTCTCCTGCAAAGTACTATAGGAGCAAGATGGAAGTTCTTGAAAGTTGTGGTTTTGCATCCTATCTATTTCCCAATTGCTTTCAAAAATGTTGTTCCTTATAGAGTTCTTTGTATTGTTGCAGTGTTTCTTATAAATGAGGAAATGTTCAAAAGTAAAATCTTGGTCAGGGGTGGCCAACCTTAGTGCTCCTGCTGTTCTTTGACTTCAATTCCCAGGAGCCCTGATCAGCAGGTGTGCTCACTGGGACTTCTGGTAATTGAAGTTCAAGAACAGCAGGAGGACCAAGGTTGGCTACATCTGATCTATGTATTTGGGGGCAAAACAGTTATCTTGTTGGGTACTCTTACAGGTACTTTGCTTAAAGAGCATAATGTGTTCCACAGGCTTGCTCTTTAAGCATGTTTGCTGTTTAAGTGAAACACCATTGTAAATTGTCAATTGTGGGGAGGATTGTGAACCCCAATTTAATTGTTAAGCAAGTTTTTGGGTGGTTTTATTTGTTAAGCAAAGCAAACATTCAGAGAAAATTCTGCTCTTTAAGTGAATTACTCTTTAAGCGAGGTACTCTTTATGCAAGGTTTGACTGTATTCTGGTATTTCCAAGAATATTGGCTTGTTTCTCAAGTGAAAGGCACTTATTTGTGTCTTAGCAAGGGTTGAGTTTAAGTTACAGAGGAAACTTGCTTAAAAAGTGGTTTAGTTAACACAAAACTTGCATAACAAAAGCAAATCCATAGAAAATAGTGGCTCAGTTAACAATTTTTTTCCTGGAACAGATTAATTGGTTTTCAATGCATTCTTATGGGAAACTGCATTTCAATTAACAAATTTTGGGTTTCAATGCATTCCTATGGGAAATTTGCTTTACAGTTTTCTTGTAGTACAAAAGGTCCTAGAGAACATATTAAATTTGTTAAGCGATGTTCCATTTTATTTTCCATTATAATATGTGCTTGCTTAGTTTCTTGGGGCTTTGTTGCTGTAAGCCATCTTGCAATTATGTGTGAGAGAAATTGGGTAGTTCTAAAATACAGATCATTTGAATTCCAATAAACTTCAGCATAGCCAGTCATACCAAATATCATAAGGCAGGTACTGGCCATTTTCTTCTACCCACACATAAAACACACACTTCTGGCATTTCAAGCATTTATCTCATATATCTGTCTAACCATTTTCATGTATACTTTCACCCAGTGGTGGGTTGTCAAAATTTCTGCTACCACACTGTGATGTCATCACAGTGTGGGCGGAGCCAATGTCATGATGTTGTGGGCAGGGCCAAATAATAATAATAATAATAATAATAATAATAATAATAATAATAATAATAATAATAATAATAATAATAATAATAATAACAACAACGCACACATACCCCTCAACCCACCCACCCACCCACAACACAAACCCATAAATAATTTAAATAAATAAAATAAAAAATAAAAATTACATTAAAATACACCCACCCACCCAAACACCCATCCCAACCACAAATCAACCCACCCACCCAACCACAGTTCAACCCCCCACCCCCAAACACAAACCCATCACTTACCCTGTCCCTGGGTCGACTCGTCGCCATCGGGGAACAGCAGAGGTGGTGGTGCGGCAGCATGGCAGCAAACTACTGCTACTGCATGGTGCGGCACAGTGTGGACCGGTGAGGGAAGGCTGCCGCCGCTGCCACCGCCACTGCCACCACCACCACCACCGCTTCTTCGGGCGCTGCCTGCGCCCTTCCTTTTCTCTCTCCAGCAGCCAAAATGGCTGCTGGGAATTGTGCATGCGTCAAACCTCAATTTGATGCATGCACACTCAAAAATAGAAGTGCGTATGTGTCAAATCAAGGTTTGACACATGCGCAGTTCCCAGGAGCCTTTTTGGCTCCAATTTCGAATTTTTTTTTGTGGTGGTTAAGCATCCGAACCAGACGTCTCAAAAATAATAATAACAATACCGGGGGGGTTACTAACCCCCCAGAGAACCACCCGGGATTGTTGCCACTGGTTCAGATGAACCGGTGCGAACTGGGAACAACCCACCACTGTTTTCACCCATGGATTAGTTGTTTTCACATGTATGCGTTACAAAAAAAAATTTCTTTTCTTTTAAGGATCAGACTCATTACTTGCTGGCTGAAATCCTGTTTCTTAGTGTAAGCCAAACATACCTTTTGGTCCATTTCATCCTGATAAATAGATCATGTCTGCCACAACTCTCAGGATGCATGCATGCATGCCCAAAAAATCATGACATGAACAATTTATTTAGCAGGAAGAAATAGACCAAAAGTTACAATTTGGATTATGCTAAACAATAGGATTTCAGTCACTCATAGTTTATTTGGACAGAGAAATAAGCCAGTTGTAACCAGAAGGCTCACTGACAAAGGAGTATAGAAAAGGACAAGAGAGCTTGAGAAACGAATTATTGTTGCCAAGCCCATAAGGATTGGCTTTTAAGTCTTGATGCTGGGAGAGGTAGAGGGCAAAAGAAGAAGGGGGCAGCCAAAAACAAGATGGTTAGATGGTATTGTGGGCACAGAGCTGGGCAGGTTGAGGAGGGTGGTGGAGGACAGGGGTGCCTGGAGGGCAATGGTCCATGGGGTTGTAAAGGGTTGGAATCGAATGTGCAACTGAACAACAACAACAAAACTGTGTTTAACCCTCTCTATCTTCCTGTAAAGTTCACAAAGCTCTGTACATAGTTCATGGGTAGGGGACAAGTAAATGGGTTGGGGACAAATAAAGACTTTCAGATTGCAGATACAATCCAGTCTTTCTACTCTTCCATTAAATAGCTGAGATACAGAGGTCATTCAGCTTGGAGAATGAAGTACATTTGCACTCACTGACAATTGTTTTTATGTTCACAAAAGGCTAATAGCTACTTGTGTGCTTCAGCTGCTACATATTTAAATGTGTCAATGAATATTATATAATAAATGATTTTATTTGACTGGCTGACACATTTAGGCACATGGATCATGGCCTGGCAATACACAAGTGTAACTGTTTGGCTGTGGCATTGTCAAATATGTTTGTTTATTGCTACACTTTTGACCCACCCAAAAAACTATGTGTGATACAGAAATAACTTAAAATGAGCCAAAATACCAAATTAAAATGATATCTAAGCAAGTTATAAAATAATGCAGAACATTATTATGTTCCTAATATTTCAGATAGGATGCTATAATTCTGGAATTTCAGATTAAAATGGCAAATAAAACCAGACTGTTCAAAGCATCACCTAGTGTATATCCTTATAAAATAATGTAACAAAGCTGTGGTAATCGAATAGCATGTGATTTCAAAGTCCCAGCACTTAAAAAGAGAGTTAAGAATCACTACTTTGAATTACTGCCATGAGGTGTAGTCCTCTATACATGCAGAAAAGATCCATAGATTTCATCTGATTAAGTGATTTCCTTACTTTGAACTTTACAGCCTAATAGACAGGACTCTTTCAATAAATGGTAGTTTTGTATGTGTGTGTTTAGTTGCCTAATTTTACTACATTTGACAGTAAGCTGAATTCAGCTCATGTTAAAATTGATAGGAAGCGTTTATGTGACCTGAATAGCAATGGAGTAGCCATCAATTGCCTTCGTTGTTGTTATTATGCAGTGACTGGCAGACCTATTTGATATGTACTTAGGGAATCAGTCTCATTTAGTGGACCTGCCTTGAGTTTCTTTCTGTTTTCCATTCCTTTTGTATCTCACCAGATCTAAGTGAAATATCTATTAGTCTTCATTAATAAGCCTGCATCCTGACCTTGAGAAAGGTGATGTGTGAAACATCATTGCAAATATCATTGCCATATAGGTAAGAGCTGGACAGTGACCAATTGGAGAGGGATAAGAGGGCTTGATTGAGCAGAAAGGAAAATTCTTTGACCTTAGATATCTTAGTACCTACTGACGGAAGCAGTGTTCTGTCATCTGTGATTCTCATTCTTCCTTGAGCTTGTTTCAGCTTGAAACTGCCTCCCTATAGTCTTGTCTGTGCCTGAGTCAGAATGACTTGGTTTTGGCAGTGTGTGCAGCCAGGTATGACTAAATTTCACCTTGTTTTTCTGATTCAGCTGTTGAACCCTAAATGGGCCACTGAGGTCTCTACATCCCATGTGAACTAGCATTAAGGCAATGTGAGTAAGTCACAGCCAGATTGTCATTCATAGAAATCCTTTCCCTGGCCTTGGGAATCAATGCTACAGATCATGGGCTTTGCAGGCTTATGTATGAAATTGTATAGTGCTCAGTGCACAACTGATCACAAAGAGGAACCAGTTGGATAAATTCCTAGAGAAGTGAGTTAACCTTCTTACATCTCTGTTCTCAGTCTTTTTGTACAAGGCAATGAAGGGACAGAGTGGAGCAACAGAGTATCTTGTACAGAGTTAAATAAATTTAAGACAAGCATGATTTAAAATTACAAATGCTAGAGAATATGATGGGGACAGCCTCAAATTTCAAGTCATTCACCTTTGCTGGAACAAAACAAAACAACCATTAGTGCCATCTTTTCAGGCATTTTGTACATTAGAAATTTGCATTTCTTAATTATTGTCACAAAAACTCTGTAACACTTGTTAAGCTGAGAGATACCCACCTGCTCAAACCTTTGAATCATTGTTTTACTTAGTGGAGAAGACCATATAGTTACAGGCTGTTTACAACCAATGAAAAAGCAAGGATGAATGGGAATTCACATTGTCACCCTGAGAATGGGCAACTCTAAATATTTTGTTAATATTTTGTTAATATTTGTTGTTCAGTTACATTGTTGAGTCTGACCCTTTCCAACCCCATGGACCACAGCATGCCAAGCTGCTCTGAAATCTGCCATTCTCTGTAATCTGTCCAGATCTATGCCCACTGCATTAATAATGCTGTCTAATCATCTCATCCTCTGTCACCCCTTCTCCTTTTGCCTTCAATCTTTGCCAGCATCAGGGGCTTCTCAATTGAGTCCTCTCTTTTCATTTGGTGGCCAAAGTACTTGAGCTTCAGTATCAGTCTTTCCAAGGAGCAGTTAGGGTTGATTTCCTTCAGGATGGACTGATTTGATTTCCTTGCGGTCCAGGGGACTCTCAAAAGTCTTCTCCAGCACCACCGTTTGAAGACATCTATTCTATTGTGCTCAGCCTTCTTTATGGTCTAGCTCTCACAGCCATACATTACAATTGGGAATACCAATTAGGTAGGTAGGTAGGTAGCTCAGATACATCTGGAGCAAATTGTACATTTAGATTTCTGTGTTAAAAGCATTAGCTGGAAACATTTTACATAAACTGGAAAAATAGCAAATGGGAAAGGAGTGTGGATGTGAGAGGATTATTTAAGAATAACAGATATAGGGTGGTGGTTTTGCTTTGTGTCTTGAAATGTACAGGAAAAACCTTAGCAAATCTGCCCCAGCGTTTAAATCCTACTGAAAATTGTGTCAATTGTGGTGATAAATTGCAGATAATTAACAAAATACCAGTTATGTGTCTGGTTGTGTGACTGCTGTGGGATCAGATATATGTATCACCCATGGATAAACTTCACTGGTTTCCAGATTGACCTGGGAATCAATTCAAGATGCTGGCTTTGACCTGAAAAACTTTGAACTGTAGTTAATTAATTATCTGCTACTTATAAAGCACAGTTAAAATAGTTTGGGACCAGAAAACCTGAATGATTATATCATTCCTTATGCAACTGCACTATTTTAGTTATCACTAGAGGCTCTGCTTTATATCCTGCTTTAGCAGTGGCTCAAGTGGCTAAGATGCTGACTGGGAGGCGGAAGGTCAGCAGTTTGATTCCCGAGTACTGCAGGAGGGAATGAGCTCCCGTATTTTTCCCAGCTCCTGCCAACCTAGCAGTTCGAAAGCAAGAAATTGCAAGTAGATAAATAGGGACCACTTTAGTGGGAAGGTAACAGCATTCTGTGTCTAGTCATGCCTGCCACATGACCATGGAAACATCTGCTGAAGCAGACAGTGCTGGCTCTTCGGCTTTGAAACAGAGATGAGCACTGAACCCTAGAGTCTGATACAACTGGCTTTTGAGCAAGGGAAACCTTTATCTTTACCTTACTGGGTATCCTGTGATGGTGAACCCTGGCACTCCAGGTGTTCTTGGACGTCAATTACCAGAAGCCTAAGTCAGTACATTGGCTGATCGGTGCTTCAGGGAATTAACTTGGGCTTCTGGGAACTGAAGTCCAAAAACACCTGGAGTGCCAAGGTTCACCACCACAATAACAGCATGCTGGTTGTGGTGTAGGTTCTTTAAGAGGCTTGAAATTAGTTCCTTCCTTGTTCTGTGCTAATTAGGAAGGAAAGACTATCCTGTTCAAGGAGACAGTTTTATGTGACAATTTAATGTATTTAATGTACACCATCCTAAACGTTTTTCTAAGTGCAGGGTGCATTTTTATAAACCCAACAAATAAAGTAAGTAATAAAACTAGCTATTATTTTTTAAATCACAGGTTATGTAGGACAGCTGAGAATTAAGGCTACTGTTGTAACAAATGCTGATACCTCTTGGGGCTTCACATTTATTCACAGATTGCAGCAAGAAATTATTAGAAATGGTTGTCTGTAGGAAGCCCCCTCCAGTGGGTGAGTTAAGAATTTATCCCAGCAAGCTGTCTTAGGCTATTAGAGATGCATAGGTGTGGAACTCTAGGTGGGTTGGTACATGAGCACCAGCATTGGTGGAATTAAAGCTCATCTGTTCCTGAAGCATGGGGGAAGGAAATTGATAAAATACAGTACTGTATTTGGAAGTCTTTGCTGAATTCTCTTGGCCTTGTTCGGATTCTCTTGCAAAGCCCATCCCCGTAGATTGCAGGGGCCATGATTGATGATATGATTGCAATTAGCCATACAAGCACACAAATACCCAAGCAGGCAGCCCGGGATTAAAGCGACTAGCGAAGAACAAAGACATTTGGCTTGCCTGCTGTCAGGATGCTGAAGGTTGTGCCTGGATCGTGGCCCATGCAAGGGGAGCGGTATGTAGCCGGGTGTGTGTGTGGGAGGGGTTAATGCAGGTAGGGCGTCGCGGCAGTATCCCCTCCCCAGGACTGGGTGGTTTTCGGGCACTGCCTTTTGCTCCGCTCGGCATGGCACGGCATGGCTTACACCGTTGCGCGGCGGCCTGACGATTGCAAGGGAGAAGCAACGGGAGCAGCCCTTTGTCTGCTGTACCTGCAGTGGCTGCTTCAGAGGCAGCGTCGGGCAGCCGAAGGGACGGGAGCCGGAGCCGGAGCTGCAGCTCTAAGCTTGGCTGACAGGAGTCGTCGGAGAGGCCGAGGGGAGGGGCCGAGGGAAGGGTCTAATTTCTTCCCCTCCCTCCTGGCTTCATGTGGCCGCTTTCAGGGAGGCTGTGCGACTGACGGGGAGCACGGGCTGAAAGGCAGGCTTGCTCCCGAGGACTACGGACGGGGACGCGGGAAAATGCTCCATGCCCCGCTGCCAAGGTCGGGCCGGACCCTCCGGACAGTACATTTTGCCCGGCCCAGCAGGTGAGGAAGGGAGGACACCGGGTTGGGGAAGAACAGGAGAGAGAGAAGCGCCTCGGCTTCGCCCCTCCAGATTGTAGCCTGGGGGCGGCAGGAGAGCAGGATGGCGAAGCACCGCTGGGTGAGAGGAGCCCGGAGGTGCCAAGGCGAGAGCTTTCCTGGCACCCTAAGCCAACCCGGTTGGCGCGTGGTTAGGTTAGGCTCCGCCGGGGTCACCTCTGAGCAGAAACAATGACAGGAGCCGCGCTTTTAGCAGATCTTTGGGGCGCAAGCGAAAAGCTCTGCTCAAGGGGCGTGTGCGCTTTAATGGCAGTGCTAGTCTCCCACACACACACACACACACACACACACACACACGAAATCCACCTACTTGGTCGCTCATATTCGCCTGTGTGCCAGTCGGACATCAACTACAAAAGACAACGGTTTCAGCTTAGCTGCAGATCTTGATAAAAATGTCCGTATTTTTGTCCCCTCTGAATTGTTCATTGAAAGTAGCATCGGAAGTGGCGCGGCATTGTTTGGAGCAAACCTGATTTTAAAGATGGATTTCATCGGAACAGGCCATGCGCCGATATTGATTGACTGTCTGGGGAAAGCGACACCGACGCGCGTGGGGTGGAGGGGGAAGAAGAGGGCTTAAATGGGCACGTGGGATTCTCCTGGCCTCGAAAGCTTCGGAAAATCTAGTGTCCTCTGCGTGCGACCAACAGTTTCCCTTGGATTCCTTGCGGTGCGTGAACGGACCGTTGGGAATCCTCTGGGGGCACCTGGCCTTCCTTCCTTCCTGCCTCCTCAATTCATGTGCGGTGTTTTGATTTGAAATGCACCCGGCAGGGCTCCTCTCCCCCCCCCCCCGGTCATCCTATCCCCTGTGAAATGCGAGCTTTCTGAAGGGGCGGAGGCCACGAGGGGAAGAATAGGTGGGACTTGGACGATTTGAATTTGTTAGGAGCCACATGGCCGCGGGAGAGACCGGCTGGCAAGGAGCAAACGCCTGGGCTCCAGAGCCGACCCGCCCCAACATTGTTCGCTTTGGAAGCGCTAGGCACGAACAGACCGGAGAGTCGCGGGCCTCCATTGTAGGAAGAGCGGAAAGGTAACCTGCTCAGGAAAACCAGAGAGAAGGTTGCAGCAACGCCTCCTTTTAACGAAGCCTGTCTGCAGGAGTTGATAAAGGATGCTATAAAAGGGATCTCTTTTGGTCTTGCTTCATGCTGCTGCTTCCTGAGTTTCGAAACTGAAAACAAAAAGGACTTTTTCTTCTTGTTGTGCCATATCTGATTCAGAATATTGACAATCATCATG
Source organism: Furcifer pardalis (assembly GCA_030440675.1). Lineage (NCBI taxonomy): Eukaryota > Metazoa > Chordata > Lepidosauria > Squamata > Chamaeleonidae > Furcifer > Furcifer pardalis. The sequence continues at coordinate 232,957,012 of CP126891.1, read as the reverse complement.
GTGATCAGCTATGAAGATTGTCCTGAGATTGTCCATTTCCCTTCCTCATCACAGCATGACACCATTACCACTGATTCAGTTACACGAGTTACTTTCTGGTCCTGAGCCCTCTAGGCACACAGTCTTCCTCAGCCCCAGGCCAGTATTGATGAGGCTGCTGCCCTTCATCAGGGTGGATTCAAGGGGTTTTTAATCCACTTGGGCATCATCATCCCGTGATGATGTCCACAGAATTGGATGATGGGCTTTTTCTACCCAATAAAATCTTCCATTTTTCAATTTTTTCTATCTTCAGCAAACTTCCAATGATGCATTGCAGTATTGCCTGGTACTGTTTCCAAATAAGAGAGCTCTACAACAGAAAAGGCATTCTATTTGTATCTGCAATGTAAACTTATTTTGCAGTTCCTCCTTGATTTAGCAGAGTACTGCTTTTTTACCAAATGTGTCTTGGCTAGCTTACAAAAGGGGCCTGACTAGGGAACAGTGACTGTGTGTGCATATACATGAGTATGCATGGTGTCCAATCCTGACACTTTTGAACTGAAAGAGATGCCACGCCAAACAAAAACAGATACATTAATATTAATTATAACATGACTTCTATTTAGACCAAGACTGTGCAGGTTGTAAATTTATGCCTTGCAGTAGTCAGCTGTTCTCTATGAAAATCTTACTGCCAGATGTCCATGTTTTTCCCCCAGTTGAATGTGTAACTGCATTCCATTGAGAGAGGCACTGATTGTATCCATGCTCTGTCTGCTGAATAGCAACAATCTTGTTCTTTCTGTGAGGAAATGGGAATCTGTGGCAGGAAATGGAGACTACATAAAGAGGGGGAAATTCAGACCTAGTGTTTCTCTGAGAAAGAGAGTGGATTCTTCCAGGTGGTTAGGATTTGTGAATGAGATTTCATCCAGTTTTGACCCAGAGTGTTGTAGTAACCTGCTCAAACTTCTTTGTCTATTTGAAGAAAAAACACCATTTTCTGATACTTCTTTAAAGTCAAGAACCATGCAATAATAATGCCTCCAAATGTCTCAGACTAAGCCTCAGACTTTCAGAATGTGAGATTTATGCTGTAACCCCAGCAAACTACAGTTTCACTACATCATGAAGACAGCAACTGTCTGTGGTCAATAAGGAAAAATGCTTATAATTAGATAAACCTTTGGTTTCATATGTTGACTGTTACCACAGTCATTGCAAATGTTATGCTCAACAGTCTTTTTTTAAGTTTCAGGGTTTTTTTCTTTGTGACTGGTTTGTACCTAATTAGAGAGATCCAGATTTAATTAGTGTGTAAATAAATCGTCATGTGTAGTTATTTGTACAAGTGCTTTTCCCTGATCAGTTATGGGGCTGTACCAGGTAAGTCAAATGTTTCTTGTAGGAGATTCACCTCTGGGCATGCTATGCTCTGTCTTCTTTCTTAGAAATGGGTGTGAGCATTTGGGAGCAACCCAAGTCAGAAATCAAGCTCTCAGTGGTTTATCTTAGCCCATTAATACATTTGGAAAGGAGGGCGACAGCAAAAGGGAGGTGGAGACTGACATCCTAACCAGGGGAGCTTCCCAGAGAAATTAGACTCCATTTAGAGGAAAACCAAAACCAAAAATACTTTATGGGATTCTGTCTCATAGAATGATTCTTGAGGTGGCACTTAAAAAGGAAAGCCAAGTTCCACAACACAGCACTATTCTTAGAAAGTATACTACCAGCAATCATCACCAAATGCCAAGAGATTTGCTGAGAAAGCCAGAGCAAGAACTGGCATCAATAATTTTAAAGAAATTAGTCATTTTATAATTGCATCATGCTAAAGGTCCTTCATTCTTTGTTGTGATTAGCCTGATATTCCAAGAAGTCCTCAGTCATCAAGGGAGAAGCTGTCATCCTTGATTATTGCTTGCGTCTTGAAGTCACACATAGGCAGGTTCTTTTTTCAGATATATAGATAGTGGCTATTGAGGAATCTATATTTGTATGATTATTCATTGGTGGGTGGAGTTATGTTCTTGCAAGATTCAGAGATGCTCATGACAGAATGATAGAGCTTTCTTCCCATGGCACAGAAAGATTTTCTACTGAGTCTTTATGTAAATTTCGTGCAAGATCAGCAAATTAAGTTTGTTAGTTACACTTTCCTCAATTTTTTTATTAGATACTGTACTTTAAAAATTCCACAAACTGCTGCACTCATAGCATCTTAGACAAATCAATGAACTGATACAGTTGCTGTGAGCATGTGTAGTTTATAGTAAAGTACCGGTAAGTGAAAATTTCATGGGACAAGACATGAGTTTCACATTTACTTTAATATCCTTCCAGAAAAATAATTAATCTCCCTGAGAGACTCATGGTTGTTTCAAACATCTTGAGAAGGAACCACTGTAGAAGACAAGGAGTTCTGACCAAAGGGGCTCACTGAAACCTGTATAGTAATTATTATTATTTTTTGGTACATCTAACAATTCCATAGACCATACTCCCCAGTTTCCGAAGGCTATTCTGAATCTGCTTGACCTCCTCATTAAGTTGCTACTCATTCACCACCTATTGTATTTTCTGTGGGGAGTGAGAAAAGAAAAGATAAAGGGAAGGAGTAATTTCCTCTTCATTGTGGTAGGGAATTGCAGCAAGACTGCATGTTGTCTGTCCACACTCCTGTGCCCTCTGGAGTCAACTGACTTGAATGGGCTGTTTTTTATACTATACATTAATCCCCAGATATCTAAAATGCTTGTCTATTTGTTTGACCCACAAGAGACAAAGAAAACCCTTTTTGTTTTTTGTAATAAAGAACTAATAGAAGAGATGCCACTGGTTGAAATGACTTAAGCACACATACTTGAACATTAGGTAAAGGTAAAGGTCACCCTTGCTCAAAAACCAGTTGTATCCGATTCTAGGGTTCAGTGTTCATCTCTGTTTCAAAGCCAAAGAGCCAGCACTGTCTGCTTCTGCAGATGTTTCTGTGGTCATGTGGCAGGCATGACTAGACACCAGAGTGCACAGAACACTGTTACCTTCCCACCGAAGTGATTCCTATTTATTTACTTGCAATTTCTTGTTTTTTAACTGCTAGGTTGGCAGGAGCTGGTACAGAGACAATAGCTCATTCTGTCCTGCAGTATTTGGGTATCGAACTACTGACCTACCGCCTTCCAGTCGGTGTCTTAGCACTTGAGCCACTGCAGTTGCAGGGTAATTGAAAGGACTTAATTTCAATTGTACATCTTGAAGATGAGAGTGGAAAGATAGCGAGAATTGGTTATTTTTCCATAGGGTATCTGAAAACTCGGCAGGTATTAGAGGAAGGAAGGAGACTGTAAATGAGAGGTGATGGACCTCACAGGTAAAGTGTGGGTGGGCATGAAAGAATAATTATCATATTGTAAAGAAATCCTAGGCACATACTTCTCTCTCTAAGTCTGTCATTCTGTTTGTCTTGGCTGTTTAACCTCTCTGCTTGAATCATTTGTGCTCTTTCCCACTCAAATCTACCTCAGGCTTCAATCTCTAAGTATTTTGTAAGACTGGTGTGCACCACACTGATCAGCAGGAGTGTCTATTATTGCATTATTAAAGGCCTCTTATCCTCCACAAAGCCTTTAACAGGCCTGTTCCAGTGACTTCAGTTAATAGTCCTTCAAGCCATAAACAACTTGGGAGTCTCTAGAATCCTCCCTCTTCTGCTGCTTTTCAGGAAAGGCTGGTCTCTTGGAAAATGAAAACAACATATAACTTCTTCAACTTTGCTGGCTTCCCTAATCATGGAGGAACAAGCTGGATGTGGGGAGTGAGCAGCTGTAGGGAAGGAATCTGGTAGAAGGAACAGATGGAGGCAATGATGGTCTTTCTGTCATGGGTAATATGTTGACTAAAATTCTGTTGTACAATTTATGGCTCATATGGCTGATGGTGTCATCAGCTGTATGTCCTGTAATATCTGGCAACAAAATTCCGGCCATTATATACTGTATGCCAATGTCTGATTAAAACAGGCATCTTTTCAAAACCAACTAAAATAGCACACAATTGGTATCTGTTATTTTTGGCTCTCCTTTCTCAAAATATAGGAAAGGAAAGTGTATACAGTAATACCTCGGATAACATTTACTTCGGATAACACTAAAATCGCATAACGTTAAGTAATCTGGGGAGGAGAATTGGATCGAATACCGTTAAGGTCCTATGGGATGGATCGGATAACAACCGCTAAAGCCTATGTGGTTACAATGTATCTCTATGGAGCTTTAACATTATCTGATCCATCCCATAGGATTTTAACATGCATCGGATAACACTAAAAATCAGATAACACCAAGACTTGTGGAACCAACTCTTAGCGTTATCCGAAGTATTACTGTAGCTCTTCAAACCGCTTTTGGACACAACTACCATTGCTCTCCCAGATGCTGTGCAGCTACATAGAGAGGGTTATACATTCCCCAAATGGTAGAGGTAAAGGTTGCTCTTGCTTGAAAGCCAGTCATATCTAACTCTTGGGTACGGTGCTCATCTCTGTTTATAGTCAAAGAGCCACTGCTGTCTCCATCTGCAGACATTTCCATGGACATGAGGCAAGCATGACTAGACATGGAACACTGATTCCCTACCCATCAAAGTACCTATTTATGGGTGGCAGAAACTGGGACAGATGGGAGCTCACTCCATCATGCAGTGCTTGGATCTCGAACTGCTGACATGCCACCCTTTCAGTCAACACATTCCCAAACCCTGTCCAAATTAATGTGCATTAATTATTTTTGTCATTATTTATAATTTTATCTGGTTGGGTTTATTGTTTACATTTAATTTTGTATTGGTGTTGTAAATATTTTTTTTAATCTATTGCATGCTGCCCAGTGGGAGAATATCCCAGATGGGTGGGATATATATGTAATAAATAAAAAATAAAATAAAAATTATTTGGGGGAAGGGAAATGTAAGCTCCACTTTATATGTACCTGGGGCTTCTCTAAAGCCTTCATATTTGCACTTGTGCCTGTCTAGGTACATCTTTTAAAAATCTGAATTTCCAGTCGAGTGTTTCCAGGTTATGGTGTGGTTTCAGTCAGGCGACCCACTTTTGAAAAGGAGGTGTGTTATCTCTGTGGTCCTGTCATTGCTTCTGATATAAGTAAAATATCTACTCTTGCAGTAAAGTATCATCTTCATCTAGATGGATGAAGCATACTAGAAAATCAGAGGCCAGGGTATATGGCTGTTTCATGGCAATTTGAAGGACCTTGTTTAAGAAAGATTTATTTACTGAAGTGAGCAAGCCTGGATGTTTTTCTTCCGGATTTATTTACTTGTACTTAATCTGAATTAAGCCCCTGTTTAGACATTTTTAATAAGGATTATATGTGTCTCTATCCTTTTCAATGATAGCTAAAGCAAATTGTAGTGTGTAACAGTTACTAATCTTCCTATCCACAAACCTAGTTAAAAGTTAGAAAGCAACTGTCTCAATGTTTGGAGAATCCAGTCCCACTTTGTAATTTCCAGCCCTCTACAGCAGGGGTTGCCAACCTTTTTAAGTCAGGGATCCTCAGATAGTTGAGGGGACCAGACTGATGGTCTGCCTGCCATTTATGGCTACTATAAATGTGTTTACAACAGCTGTAAATGAGTTTGCGGCCGTTTCTAGCGGAGGTGGGGGCTGGATTATTTGGCACCATGGGCTGTAGGCTTCCTACCCCACTCTGCAGGCTATATAATAACTGTAGGTTCTCGGACAATGTTTTTGGAGAGCATGTGCTGGTGATTACATCTAATTGTGACACCCTAATTTTGACGAAGTGGATTTGATCCATGAAAGCGAATATTAAAATACAGCAGTTTGACTTTAAAGTGCTACAATGTTTTTGTTTTGTTTACTGTCTGATACCCTGTCTTTTGTTACTTACTGTAATTGTTGTTATTTAAGTACTATGTATATTGTTTTTATGTAAGTTGTATCATTTTACTGATGTATATTATGTTGAAGACATGCTGTAAGCCGCCCAGAGTCGCATTTCTCAAGTGGGGTGACATATAAATTGAACAATAACAATGACAATAACAATAATTCAGGATTGTGAGTTAATTTAAAAATGACTTCATTCCAGTTCTTTAACCCACATCTTCTCTAATGTCTGTGTCCAGTCCAATGGAATGACTCCTTCACTAGGTCTTACTGTTGCTCTTCTTCCATTAACTTATTCTTGTAAAACTTGCATTAGAGTCTTTGGCTTTAAAACCCAAATGCATAGATTACACTAATACATTACATTGCATTATTGCTAGGAACCTTAGCTATAGGTTCCACTGGGAACTGGTGTAACTAGAAGATACTAGAAACTGTATTTTAGATTATATTTAAAATTATATTTAAACTATATTTTGCTACCAGGAATGGACACTTTTCCATTAAAGGGTTCTCATCCAACTGTTAAACATGCCATATCAGACAACAAGCTGAATGAGCATAATGTGTACCAGGTCTAGTGTGTCCACCTTTTGTGGAAATATTCATCAGTTCAGAGACAAAGACTGTTAATCTTTTTCTATTTGAAGTGGTCCTTGAATATTTAGTTTAGTTTAACTTTAATCTGGTATTTCAACCTGAGTAGGATCTTGAAACTAAGGAATCATTCCCAATCCCATCCTTGGTCTATACATCAAAATCTTGTATTGTATTTGATGCTGCTCAGTCAAAGAAACAAGAACCAGAGCCATATAATGTGTTACTTGAAATGGAGATATACAGTATTGGCAATGTGTCCCTGTGTATTATTACCTCATAAATGGAAGAGCATATCTCTACAGTATGTAGACAGTCAGATCTTTCACATTTGTAGACTTTGTTTTGCAAAATACTTGGTGCTCTTAACTATCCCCCCCAACAACAACAACACATTGATGACTTTTGATAATGGATAAGTTAAAAGGCAAGAACAATCATACCTCAAGTAGACATTCCTAGAAAGAAATACACTGTCCACATTTTTTTTTAAAAGGAATGTTCCAAATAAGAATTTTGACCGTAATCTATCTGTCATGAGGAAAGAGGAGGGCAGGCTGCACAAAAGCTTGGAAAAGACAGAAGGCTAAACCTCCTCTGGACATAGGACTAGATTATTTTGTGGCAGTGATTTAAGCTCTGTCCCATTTGTCTCCTGAAATAAGATAGGAAAAGCAGAGAAAGGGGAATTGAAGCCTTAGGTCTCTTCTTAGCCCCAGCCCTAAGTTATGTTATATTGCAGAGCCTACCTGGGTGGGGGCAGAGAGTGGGCGGCTGTAATTTTAGCAAACGTGGCTGGGCAACAAAAGGCTGAGTCAACACTTCCCTCACAGTTGGTCCTCATTAAGGAGCAGTTTGTTAAGCCAAGCAATGCTATGAGTTCTGCTTTTTGTTTTGAAAAGAAGAAAGTAAATATACTGAGAAAGAAAATCAGAGTTGAGGAATAGGAACTTGGAAATGAATCTTTTGTCAAGATCCCTTATATACCAAGCAAACACCCATAATTCATTCTTGTGCATTTTGCGTGCCTCCCCTTTCCTGAGTAAAATCTGGTTTTGATACTTTGCATAACTGTAATCCAGACAACAACAGGGCTGTAGTTCTGAATAAAGTCTTCCTGTTGCTTGGGGACACATTTGTCTTAGTTGTCTATGCTGGTGGCTCTGTGTGTTAGTGTTTAGGAGCTGGTTTAATGCTTCGGGGAGACCCTAGGGCAGTGATGGCAAATCTTTTAGAGTGCCCAAACAGAGGGGTGGGGTGAACTCTGTGCTGGGGGGGGAGGGAGGAAGCACTTCCATTGGGCTGATGGGCAGAGGGGTAGGGCAAACTCTGTGCTGGGATGACGGTGTGCATGCCAACAGAGAGGTCTGGGAGTGCCCACTCTGGCCCATGTGCCATACACAAAACAGATTGCACAGAGACCCTCAACAAACTGGAGAAATTAGCTCAAAAATACTAACCAAGGCAAGAAAAGACACGTGGGGACGATGTTAGTGTAATGGCAAGGCCCCTCTTGGCAGTTAAGTGCAAGAGGAAAATCTGGGATTTTAGAGCCATAGGGTTGGCCATGCAATGGGGAGAACAAGTGACAGTAAGAGCTATACAAGGAGAAAATGGTGTGAGTTTCCATTCAGAGAAAGTAGAAGATAGAGAGCTTTAGCTGGCATTGACTGTTTTGTTTTGTACAAGTTTCTGGCTAAAAGTTCACAGTGTGGCAACTATCTCATTTAAAAGACAATAATATGCATAGTGGTTTTTGCTTCATGTCTTTCCTCTGGTCCTTTCCTCTGTCTGTCCTTTCTTCCTCTGGTTCCACCTCTGCTGATCATTTTATGGTTTGCAGACCAGCTGGTTTTGTGTGTAGAGCTAAAGAAAACAATCTTAGAGCTGATCTAATTGATACTGTTGCTTTGTAGCATTTATATACTGTACTGCCCAATTTAGTGATCAGGACTACTCTGGGCAGTAACATACGAAAAATTAATCCCAGCAACCTAACTGCACTCAGTAAAAAGACCACCCACACCCTTCAAGCATTAATCGTAAAGATGACAACAAATAGGCAAAATACATATTAGGCAGGCCTATCAGATCTTTTCACCTGAACCTCTGCCAAAGCTACTGCTAAATGTTCAGCTGTATTCCTCCTACCTTCTGGGCGATAGCAGAACTTTCCTTGACTCTTGGTTGGGGTGAAAATTCTTTTTAAAAACAAGTTCTCATTATAAGTTATTCTCCCCATTCTTACATACACACAGTACAGGGGCATACAACACAATAATAAGGTGATAGGGTGGTGTAGTGCTAATCTCCTATATGTAAGAATTGTTAAATGTTAAAGGATGAAAATCAGAAGCGAGGAAACAATTCAGGGGTGGCGTTTCCTGGTCCTGAACATTACATCCCCACACCCACACCCCAAATGCCTACATCATCGAAACACCACATACAAATACTCCCCATCTTTAAATGGATGATTGCACAGGGAAAAACCCATTTAAATCATTCTGGCTTGAAAAAGTAAAGACCCTTAGAGATGGGGTGGTGGTGGGGGAGAGAACCATGTAGGGAGCAAACAGGGCTTGGACAAATTTGAACCAGCACTATGTCATGTGAACCCTAAAAAATAAACTGAATTCACCTGTTTTATAAATTGAGCAAATGTCATGGTATTTGACTAAGTAGTTGAGCTCTCAAGCAGTGTGATGTGTATGTTATCTGAAGATTTGCTGCTGCCTTCTAAGACCTCCATGCATAGCAGTGATGGGATGTCCCCGGTTCCATACGGATCCCTGGAACCAGTAGGACCAATCCCGGAGAGTTCTCCGGGAGGGGAGTCCACTTTTGAGGCGTCCGGTTCCGGACGCCTCACCGAAAGAATTTTTTTTTAAAAAATCGGAGCTAAAATGGCTCCAATTGACTGTGCATGTGCAGAAACTCAATCTGATGCATTGCGCATGCGTCAAATTGAGTTTCTGGACATGCGCACTAAATTGGAGCCAAATGGCTCCAATTAAAAAAAAAAAATCTTCCGAAGCTGGAGCCGCCCCTTTTTAGAGTGGCTCCGGCAGCAGCGGCGGCAGCCCTAAGAGAAGGGCACCTCCCCTAGCCGGCCACCTGGCTCCCACGGGCACGTTGGTGCCTGGCCGCGCCGTCCGCCCGCACCGCGCCCTCCTAGGGACTTGGGCCCGACAAACCCCCATGCCCTGGGTAAGCCCGGCGGGGCTGAAAAGGCAACGGCCCGAGGAAACAGCAGGCGCCCGGCAGAAGACGATGCGGCGGTGGCGAGCCCCGCCGGGCTTACCCAGGGTATGGGGGTTTGTCGGGCCCAAGTCCCTAGGAGAGCGCGGCGCGGGCAGATGGCGCGGCCAGGCACCAACGTGCCCATGGGAGTTTGGTGGCCAGGCAGGGGCTGCAGGCGGCTGTGGCGGCCGTGGCCGGCGGATGCAGGGCCGGCCGCGGCCTTCGTAGGAGGAAACGGCCACAGTTGGGGGCAGCGTGCCTTGCCGGGTGGCCCTGGGCCACATGGAGGTTCGTCGGCGCCAAGGAAGGTAAGTGAGGCTTTTATATTTAGGGTGGGTGGGTGATTTATTTGTGTTTTGGGTGGGTGGTTGTACTTTTATTTAATTTTTATTTTATTTATTTATTTATTTTATTTCTTTAAGTTATTTACGGGTCTGTGTGCATGTTTATTTTTTTATTATTTTTTTTATTTTTGGCCTTGCCCACAACGTCATGACGTCATGACGTTGGCTCCGCCCATGACGTCATGATGTCATGACATTGGCCACACCCATGACATCCATGACGTCATGGCGTGGTAGTAGAATTTTTGACATCCCATCACTGATGCATAGAATGTTATTTGGGAATAGGGTAGGGAGTTAGAGTACCCCTGCTTTTTGATGTGATGTGGATATAACTACAGTAAAGTCCTTTTTCCTTTGGGTATCCCATATTTAAGGGGTTTTCCCAACAGAAAGTTTACTTTTACTTCTTGTCTTCATATGAGGCTGATCTTCCCAGCCTTATAAACTTATTGTTTTCCCTTTTGGGTTGCTATGCACTGATTGTTTTTGATCTTAAATAGGCTTTGTTTGCTGGTTTAGTTAGTACATTCCTGTTCATTGACTTTAACTAACTATTATTTATCACCTCTGTTTAGAACAGAAATGCTGAAAATCAATGTAACTTTTAACCTCATAAAGTAAAACCCTATTTTTCCATCTCTTTTTGATTGATACCGCTGTATGAAGATGCCCTGTTTATGGTGGGTGGTCTGCCCTGTAAATAATACTTAGTATCAGCATAGAGAAAGATCTACAGCCATATATAACATTCTGCTTTTTCTAATTTCTGAGACATCTGGATTTACTCAAAGCTGGGGAGGGGGTCCTTCTCTTCATTTTAAACAAAACATGATGCCCCAGAGTCTCCCCAACCCCTCCACCCACCCACATGCCCTTATAGCTAAGGAGATGGAAAGATTTTTTTTAAAAAAACCTAGATCACTTATAGACAACATTTCTTCATCAGAGGTCCATTTGTGTGGGTGGGTCTATATTATTGCCAGAGGAATTTATATTTCATTGTGTCATTTTACCCCTTCTGTTAAATAAATCAAAGTTGAAATGTTTCATTTTTAAATGAAAAAGTAATCCTATGTGTTTATGCTATTTATAAAAAAGAATTATGAGCCAACCAGTTGAGAAGGCTTTGAAACGGACTCATGAGAGTTCTTCATGTCTACACCAACTTCCTTTGCTACCATGAAGCTAGTCTCTCTGGATTTTTACCTTCCAAGGAATACGTTATTTTTGAAGGAGGGAAAGCAGTCTCCTTTTGGTTCTTCTCACCCACAAATTCTTCTTTTGATAGCATTCCTCATCCCATGCCGCCATGGGATTTGCTGGTTAGATTAGTTTGGCTTATTCAGAACTGCTTGAAACCACAGACACGTAATGAGGCAGACGACTGACTCAACTCCCCCTCATTGGAGTGATGGTGAGGTCAAAAGAAGGAAACAAACTGGAAAAGTGGAGAGAGAGCACAAATGAGGTGGGGAGTAGTTTGTGTTTCTTGCAGAGCTTCCAGAATAACTTTGCTGTTACACATGGCTCTATCTTTGGGATCTTCTTTGGAACCTCTGCTTCATGCACTGCCAAATCTCTTGGTGCTTTTCACTTCAGTGCCTTGTTAGCAACCCTACAAAGTTTGTTGTGGTACTTAAAACAAAATTCCTTCAATGTTTCTTCATTCAGGAGCATCAAAGAGACTATTTAATGCAAACCACAAATATTTGTGGATGAGGGCCAGGCATAACTACTGTAAATCCTAATGAATCTCAGCACCTTAAAGAAATGAGAGATATCACCCCCACTCTTGAATACTTCTAGCTGTTGGGAACAGTAAAGATTTTTGCTTTGCTAAGTGACCACAGGAAGTACTGAGTTAAGCTGATAATTTGTGTAATAACAGGGATGGGGAACCTATGGCACTTCAGACATCATTGAATTGAAGTCCTGATCATCCCTCACTGTTGACTCTGATTATGGCTGATAGGAATTGCAGTTCAGTCTAGTTCTGAAGAGCTGCATATTCCCCATAGCAGTGATGAAGCAAAGTGAACAAGGAGATTTGTTAATTTTGTTTTGTAAAGTCATCTGTAGAATGCAGGAGTTGTAAATCTTTCAGGACTAACCTTACCTTTTCTTTTTTTTAAATGTAACCTGACATAAAATACACACAACTCCTTACAAACAACATTATAATACTGTACTAATGTTTCTCATATTAACCATCTTAAACTAAACAATTTTTTGACCTTATCTTTTCATCACCCAAGACACTGTTCCCACACTTCTTAGAACATGTCTAGACAGGCATAAAGTATGGTCTCTGCAATGTTTTGGGGAGTGCTCATCTGCTTCTCTGTCCAGTGGCTTTCAGACATGTTGGAGGTTGGAGTGGTTCCAGAGGTCCCCAAGGAGTCTTTTCAACCCTCATTAGAAGGTTCAACTTTTTGGACACACTCTCATATAAACACTGTTCCTAGTACCTGTGAATCCTTGCAGCCATAAAGGCTGCTTTCACTGTAAACACACTTAACACTTATTGTATATTGAAATAAAACACTTCCCCTGCTCCTTTGTGGAGGGACATGGAAAGTATAAGTATTATTTCTCTCTCTCTCTCTTATATCATCATTGTAGCACTCCATCAGTTATGAGTGGGGAAAAAAATCTTTTTATCTGTAGTGCCAGTCTGGGTGGTTAGCAACAGAAAATTCACACTTAAAAACAGTCACACATTTAAAAAATACATATAAATATACCAGGAACAAAAAAAACTAATGGTGACTGAGAGAAATAAAACAGAACACCTAACTCTCAGCTGTTGGCAATATACTTCCAAAAACCTCTTTAAAAAGAAATGATTTTAACTGTAAATATGGCAAGGATGGAACCTGGCGTAGCTCAACTGGAAGAGAGTTCCACAAAGTTGGTGCCGCCACCAAGAAGGCTCTTCTCTAAGTCCCAGCCTTTCTTGCCACTCTCGGTGTCGGCACCTGGAGCTGCTTTGTCTGGGAGGAATGAGTGATTTCCTAGTTCTCTCATCAGTAATAATTGCACATCTTGTTTCCATCCTGAACAGCCTTCTCTTTCCCTTGTCATTAACTGACTGTATTTATCTACTCTCACATTTTTTCTTCCATTTTAATTCTTGAATGCTCTCTAGATCATCCTTTCCAACCATCATTTTTTCCTTCTCATTATCTAGGCAGTTGCCTGCTGTTATAAAGGTGATCTCCAAACTGAGCTATGTTCCAGATGTGATCTTCTTGGTGTCACAGAGAAAATAATCAACACGTTTACTGGTTGATAGTTTTATTTATAAAACAGCATCCAGTCTCAGTTAAGTAGTTTTGGACTGCAATAGCCGATGGTGAGGGATTATGAGAACTCAAGTTCAAAGACATCTGGAGACCACAGTCATAAATATAAGTATAATGTTGTCACTTGATAGCCATATTCAATAGCAGAACTTTTTGAGCTGGGAAGAGGAAGTGTCTTTTGTGTTTAGATTGTGAGAGATCAGTATGAGAAAATAAGAGAGGAAGGCTCACATTGTAGAGATGACTTGTGTATAAATCTGTAAATGTGTGTGCATACGCATGCCATGTTTCTCAGTATGTAGACCTTGCTACCATCTAAGCTGGTTCAGAAAAGTTGATTTGAAATCAGAAGCATAAAATTGCTATCAAATCTTTTACTTGATAAAACTGTCTCACTCATCATCTCATCATATGTGTGTTCTACAAGACCATCAACTAGCTCTTACCATGTTTAAGATTACTCCTTGTGAAGTTTCATAATAGAAAAGTAAATTATTCTCTCCATCTCATTGCACATATTAAGCCAATACTGCAGGTGTTAATGACTTCAGTTGGAAGGTGTTAAACCATTAGCCACCAATAAAAAATGTTTTTATTATTTTTCCTGTTAATTGCCTGGGAAGTTTTTGCATTGAACAGTGATATATAAATTGTGCAAACATGTTTCAGACAATCCTTATAGTGCATTTTAATATGGATTATTTGTTCTTTCATACCTGTTCACATAGTGCTGGATAAATAGTGAAAACTTGGAAAAATTCCTTTATTCATTATATGCTTAGAAACAAAGTATGGGACCTAAAGTGGCAACATGGTTGCAAAGTTTAGTAGGTTAATGAGCATCATGGTTACATAGGTCTTCCCCAGTTAGGGACATACTCAATATACTCATAAAAGTGAGACACAAAATATTCTCTTATCATTAAGACTGCTTTAAAGAATAGTAAAGGAGTGCAGTGCTCACATGTTGTTTTAAGTAAAGGAAATGTTCTAATCCAGTGATGGCAAATCTTGACACTCCAGGTGTTCTTGGAATTCATTTCCCAGAAGACCCAAGTCAGCACTCCTGCTCATCAGGGCTTCTGGAAATTGAAGTTCAAGAACACTGGAGTGCCAAGGTTCACCATCACTGCTCTAATCTATGGCAAGGAAGAGATTAGTAGAACAGGCCATCATTTGATTAATTTTTCTAAATGCAGCAAAAGACAAATACTCCATCAACAATGAACTTTATGGATTCCTTGGAATGCCAGAATTATGAGCAAGTAGGTCCCAGAGTAAATTAAGCCTGAACTACCTCTGGAGGCAAAGATGTCAATATTAATGATATCATGTTTTGGCTATATCATGAGAAGGGAAGATTTTCTGGAAAAGGCAATAGTGCTAGAATATGTTGAAGGTAGCAGGAGAAGAGAAAGACCAAATCCAAGATGGAATGACTCTATCAAGGAGACCACAGGTCTGTGTTTACAAGAACTGAGCAGTGCTGTTAAGGACAACTCATTTCGGAGATTCTTTATTCATACGGTTGCCATAAGTCAGTGGTGATTTGACAACTATAACAGCTATGACTCTGAAGTGAGTAACTGTGCTCCTCTGAATATTTTTGACCTGCACATCTAACCACTCCTTAGTAAGCAAATTGAAAGGAGAAGGACTGTGGGAGCTATAGTTAAAAAAGGTTTGGAGGACCATAGTTGCCAACCTTAGAAGATTTGGAATACAGAAAGCAGAAGAGACTTTTATGGGCAATGGTGGCTTATTAGAATTAGTTGCAGCAGGTTACTAAAACAGCATATTGTTGTGTTACATGTGGAATACAAATTAGTTCCATTAGTGCAAGCATGGATATGAAGTGCTATGTGATAATACAGAGACCTGGCTTATTCTCCACTTTTGTGAAGTTCAGTGGAAATCCAATACCTGGCAGATTTGAGCCAGAATTTGATAAGCTTCATCCTGTTTTCAGGGGTCACTAACTAGCTGGCCTTTTAAAGAAGAATACACTGTATTCCTTGTCATCTTGTTTTCTCCCAAATTCTTCATTTGTCTTGTCTTCTCTTCCTCTCATCCCTCATCCTGTCCTTGTTCCAAATAAGCTGAGTTTGCAAACAAGGGCCCTCATAGGCCAGAAGATTGGTGCTTTTCCCAGTGGGGAAAGAGGCCACCCACACCATATGTTCTCGCAGTTGTTGGTGCAGACACAAACAGCACAGTGTTCAACTGTCTGTCTGAGCTGGCTGCCTGACAGTCTTGCTTTTTATCCGGCCATTGGGAACTAGAGTGCGTATACATGAAATGGATCATCAAAGAAGATTACTTCTCTTCCGTCCAATCTATGCAGCTTCACAGCAAAAGTGAGAGCAGAATGACCTTAGTGTATTTCTTGGCCACTTAATCTGTTGTTCTAAAGGGATGGATGCAAATTAGCAGGATTTGCCTTAGTTTAAGTCTGAACAACTTCTCATTTCTGATTCACCAAAAGGGCAAGTTTGTTTCAGCTCTTTTAAAACACGGTAGCACTATATAACACTCATTGGTCAGCAGGCAAGACAATAAGAAACTCAAAAAGACTACCACAGTGTGGGCGGAGCCGATGTCATGATGTTGTGGGTGGAGCCAATGATGTGGTGGAGCCAAAGTAAAAAATAAAATACAAATACAGTACACATAAAAATAGAAATAAAAAACATATAAAAATACAAATTAGACATTAAATAGAAATAAAAAACATAAAAATACAAATTAAAATAGACATTAAATAGAAATAAAAGCACACTACATAAAACACAGTGTTTTAAACACCCACCCACCCCACCCCAAACACAAACCCTAGTCACTTGCCCTGGGTGGGGTCGGGGAGCAGCAGGCAGGCGGGAACAGCAGCAGTGAGGCATGGCCTAGTCCGCCCTGGCATGGCATGACCCCAGCAGCACAGCCTGGCCCGGCAGCATGGCCTGGCTCAGCCTGGCGGTGCGCCATGGCCTGGCCTGGTGGCAGCGAGGGATCAGCATCAGTGGTCAAGGGAAGGCCACTGCTGCTGCTGCCGCTCCTCAGAAGAGGCCACTGAGGGCCTCAACAGCCAGCTGTTGCACCCTTCCTTGCAGCCCCAAATGGCTGCTCGTAAGTGCACATGCGTCAAAATATCATTTGACGCATGCACTTATGAGCAGCCATTTTGGACTGCAAGGAAGGGTGGCCGGAGAGGCAACCGAACTGGTCACCTCTAAAAAAGGTAACCATCCTGGGTGGTCTCTACCCCATGGGAGACCACTTGGGACTTTTACTACCAGTTTGGTAGAACCAGTCCAAACCAGCTACTGCCCACCACTGGTTGTAGCTCAGGAGTTCTCAACCTATTTAAGCCAGGGACAACTTTCAGACAACTTCAGGGGCCAGACAGACATTTTGGCCTTCCTCCCCTCCACCACATGACACTTCTTGGTGTGGTGGAGGCAGTGGGGAGTCACATGAAATGGTTCCGTGGGCCACATCTGGCCCTCAGGCTGCAGGTTGAGAATCCTTGCTGTAGCTGATAACAAACTTCCCTTGGTAAAGGATGAGTTTATACCACTTTATAGCAGTTACAGTATGCTCTGAGTGGCTCACTAAGAAATTAGCATCCCCCTCCCCCCCACCGAAGCTAGTTACTCGTTTTACTGACCTTAGAAGAATGGAAGGTTAAATCAACTTAGAGCCAGTTAGATTCAAACATAGATCATTAGCAGAGTTTTGGCTGCAATGCTGCAGTTGGACCACTGCACCACATGTACCATAGTATTTTTAAAAGGGATGAAATTATAAGCCTGCTGACCAGGGCTAAAGGGATCTCTTGAAAAGGAGAGGCTGAATTTTTTTAAGAAAGAGAAACCCTACAAACTGTGAAGCCCATAAAATGTTATAATAATTTTATACTATAGGATTTTTTTTTATTTGCTGTAAATCATTAGGAGTCTTTTGTGTCAGAAAACTTGTATTTGAACATTGGTCTGATGAGATGAGTGATTTTTGATGAGTATTTATGCTTCTTGAGCATTAAGACTATCTGTTCCAGATGCTTCCTGGAAATTCAGAAGTTTTGGCTAGCAGATGTCCATTCTGCAATTCTCACAGGTATTTGGAATGAGCAGTTGTTATGCTTAAGCTGGCCTCGTACTTTTGTTCATTACACCGTTCAATCATGCTGCATGGAATCCACTTGGTAATTACTTAACTGTCTTGTAAAAGGTTCATTTTTCCTCCATCCATCCCCAGTGGTTTTGTCATACTGTTTATATGCTTGTACATATATATACAGTAATACCTCGGATAACGATTGCATCGGATAACGATGCAATTTTTAAAAAAACATTGCATCAGATAATGATCTCTTAGCGTTATCTGATGCAATTGTTTGTAGCAGCAAGGTGGCTGGGAAGCTGATGGGGGCTCCCCTTTTGGGTTCCCCAGCTATCCCGCAGTTGCGGAGGCAGGGGCGGGGTGGCTGGAAAGCTGAACTCCAGCATTTTGGCTTACTGCAGCAGCCAGGGAGGTTGGGGAATGTCAGGAACAGTGTGGATTGGGTCCCCCAAACTCCTCAGAGGGTGGCAGGGGAAGTGGGGAGCCCAAAATGGGCGGGAAAAATTGAAGTTTTTTCTGTCCATTTTAGGCTCTCTGGCACCCCTGCCATGTACGGGGAGGTTGGGGGACCTGACCTGCAGTGTCCCCAACCTCCCCAGACCTACCCGGGTGCTGTGATCACAGCATTCGATCGGTGCTTGGGTTGGGGAGTTGAACGGGGGCACGCCCAGTTCAACCCCCAACCCAAGCAGCTGATCCCACGCTGCGACCCACCTGCCTCTTTGGAAAGGGCAATGGGGATTCCACTCATGGAATCCTCATTGCCCTTTCCAAAGAGGCAGGGGGATCCCCCCCCCCCAATTCCCTTTCCTCTTCGAACAGGACTTTTTTTAACATTGTGCGATCTATACATCGCACAACGTTAAAAACCGGATAATGACGAGACTTGTGGAACCAAATCTCATCATTATGTGTGGTACTAGTGTATCATTAAAACACTGACATATGAGCAAAGGAAGAAGGTTTCACATCGGTGTTCCCCAACCTCTGGTTTTTGGACTTCAATTATCAGAAGCCTAAGTCAATTCCCCAAAGCAATGATCAGCCAATGTACTGAGTTAGGCTCCTGGAAATTGAAATCCCCCTATGGGGCATGTGCTCCACATTGGGAACCATTGCTTTACATTGAAGCAAATAGTGGTCTGATTTCAGTAGTGTTAACATTGTTTTTAAAAGCGATCTAACTATTAGTAATGGCATACATGTCAGAGACAAATAGGTAGTTCACATTAGATGTTAGAGAACATCCAGTGTGGCAAAAAGTCAGTGCAAGTATAGAAGCATTTCCATTCATGCAATTGAATGAATGGTCACAAATGCCTTCATCACAGTCATCATCTCTGATGGGACTCAGTCAAGACATAAATTATGGAAGGATGTGATGAGAAAGAAGAACTTCAGCCTCCACTGCCTCCCTATGTAGGTTCTTGCTCTGAGAAATACAGGCAGAGGCATGGGGAATTAAATGCCATCCAATTGTCCCCCTGCTGGAATATGCTTTGCTCCCACATGCTGTTCCTAGATCCATGATGGCAAACCTTGGCACTCCTGTTGTTCTTGGACTTTGATTCCCAGAAGCCCAAATATCTGCGTATGCGCAGTAAACCCATTTACATGGATTCACAGAGACTTGGGGTTCTGGGAATTGAAGTCCAAGAACACCTGGAGTGCCAAGGTTCGTGATCACTGTACTAGATGTTGTCAATTCTACTCCACAGATTCAACCCTTCTCCACCTTTAATTGCACACATTAGTCTCAAGGCAGCTATGCTATAGACATCAAATAGCTACCTAATGGCAAATTTTGAATTTTCCATATCAGTGAGCTCTCACTGAATGCAAACAATATGAAATCTGTCTAAAATGCGACACACCCTGGGGTATTGTTTCTTGTTCTTTACATGTCATTTCCAACTCAGCTTTCACATTTGGTTGCCACATTCAGAGGCTGTTTGTCATATCATTTTTATAGCCTTTTCTTTGTTACAGTGGGCTTTGGTAAATCATTATTGGTTCTTCTGTGCAGTATAACTCAACACAGACATTACTGAAATGTAAAATAATTATTGCGGTAGGGTTCCTGTCTCCAAACCAGCATTAACTCTTCATCCATCACTTGTACATATTGCTTGACTAAAGCATCCCATACGTTTTAAGGCTTTCTTTTTCTTCTGTATTAAAGACTTTTCAGTTTGGGTGATGGGATTTCAATATGAATGAGAGCATAGAGCAGGGATTCTCAACCTGTGGCCTGTGGGCCGGATGCAGCCCATAGCACCATTTCATGTGACTCCTACTGCCGCCGCCACACCAGGAAGTGCCATATAGTGGAGGAAGGGCAAAATGGCTGTCTGGGCCCCAAAGCTGTCTGAGGGAGCGTGCCCCGGCCCCTGGTTTAAAAAGGTTGAGAACTCCTGGTATAGAGATTCCTTCTTCCCATTGGATGTGTGCACTGTCTCTGGAAGTGAGCAGCTGATCAATTATGCTGTTGACTAGAGATCTACATAAATTGTGACCTATGACAGTGAGTGTTTTATCACCACTACCCCAATCTCTCCTTTCCCATTCAGCAAACTAGCATTTGTCCTCTGCATCATTCTTCTGCCTCAGACCTTGTCTAGACTTGCTAAAATGGTCAGGGGGGCTACTACTGATCTACTCAAGCAGTGACCTGAAAAAAAGTGGGGGAGGGGGATTGTGCTTATCCTGATGGAAGAAATTCCATTCTAGCTTGTGCTGGGATGCCCTCCAGGGCTCTCAGTTTTAGGGAAGATGGACCTTAGGGGTAAGTCACAGCTGCCACTGTGTTCTGCAGTTTCAGAGCAATGCATTGACCGAGCAGCATCCTTCACTTGAGATGGCTTGAATGACAACTGAAATGATAGGTTTTTCCACATGGCCTACTAGGGCACAGTCGTCAAGATTCTCTTTCATTTGACAAGCTGGAAGATGTCATTAGCTACCTCTGTCCATTCCCAGTAAACCCAAAGAAAGCCACAAGAACAATTACAGAGAGGCCCTAAATTAAGACTTCACTACAAGGTGTTCTTTCTGCTCTGGACTTTTCCTGTCATCATTTCCTTTCATATGTATATTAGAGGTGTTTGTCTCTTTTTGAATTGTATTTTCTTTCTAATCATTATTTTGGGAACAAAAATAGAGCTTGAAAAATGTATGGGGTTTATAAATGTATGGTAATCCAAGGAAGTAACTTTTCAAAAATTCTGGCATTTATATGAAAGTGAAGAGTTAGACTCTACAATTTGTGAATTAACTAAAGAAAATGACACATTGGGGAGTTCTAGGTCAAATGAATATCTGCCACAAGGTTATAAAGTTTTGTTTTGTTTTGTTTGTAAAGATGTCCAAGAAACATTTTAGGTGGTATGGATCATTGGGTAGAACAATTTCACTGAAAAATTAGGGACCATGAATTCCACAATCATCCTTGCAAACCATTGCAAGTTATGAGAATTTGAATTTGAAGACTAGTTGGAGAAAAAAGCATATTTTAGGAGTTGTTTGAGGAGGTTCTGATGGTTATTGGAGAGCTGGCTTGATGGTGGGATGACCTTTTTGTGTTGGAGAAAATTAAATCTTGTTTTCTTTTAATGGAAGAACTTTGGTAGAGCTTCAAAGAGTCTAAGAGTGCCCATATGTTTATTTAGTTTCTCAAAATCTGGCTCTGACACACAGTTTTGAAGCTTTTGTATTACACTGACTTCATTTGGCTGAAGCCCATGGAATCAAGTAATTGTGAGTGTGATACAATGATATTACGTATCTTCAGACCTGTTTGTACTTTTTGTTGGTTAGGTCACTGCAGTATATTTCCCAAAAAGGCTTATGTATTCTGGGAAGGAGGCAAAGCAGTATACTATAGGGATGAGCATAGTAGTTTGGTAGCTGAGATGAGGATGAAGATCTTTCTCAGGGAAAACCATACTTTAAAGCAAAGCACATATTCTCTTCTTACAACATTATCCCTCCAGGCAATGTAGCTCTCTTAGTTCTGGTTGCCTGAGACATCAGATGTGCAAATAGAGCTTGCTATCTACCAATAAACCAATTAAAGCAAGCTCATTTGCCAAATGTGAATTGAGGCAAACTCAGCTTAAACTATACAGTTTTTAATGGTCCACAGATGCTAAATACACAACTGCTTCTCTGAGGCCTTAAATACTAGATCTGTCTTCTTCTTGAGTATGAATAATGAATTTGAATCCATTTTTTTGTGCTGTTATAATTACTTGTCTCAATCAGTCATGGAATAATGTCTTTAAAACATTAGATTTTAAGAGAGATGAGAGGCTGGAATAAAGAAGGTAGAGAGAGAGATTTCATCTGTGGTTTGTAACTTTCTAATGTTTCTTTTGAATTAATCTGAACAAACAAATCTCTGGATAAATATGTCTTTCAGCAGTATTGCAATTTGTATTTTAAATGTAACTGTATAGTAAATATGCAATTTGCCTTAGAAGTACATATTTGATCCTAAAATGCACATTCTAAATCACTCTTCAGTATATTTTTTGAATTGAGAACTGCTTACTGAAATTTTGAGAAACATATAAGCCAAAAGATAATTAACACTTCAATCAACAAATTAGTCCAGGATGTGTGGATCTGGACACAGGAATTGATAGGTTACTCAAAATTATCTAACCAAAACCATTAAAGAACAAGAGTAGGACTGGAGGGCAACAAATGACAACTGAGCAGGGTGGGAAGAAAGATAGATAGTAAAATCAAAACTCAAGAAGGGGATTAAGACCTTATCATTATGGCTCTGCTTTTGTATTTAGGCCAACAGTGTCAACTTAAACAGGTTTTTCATTTTAGCATGTTGCCCAGCTAAAATGAAAATATAGTTTTGGTATTGCAAAATGTGGGCAGTTTCCATTTTTTTTGTGTATGAGTTTTCTTTCCATCCTTTGAAATCATGTGAGGAGATCTGGCAGCTGTAAGTGAAGATGGGTTTTGCTTTGATTCAGACAGATATGCTGAATTTATTTGGAACACTTTTATCGAACCTGCATGAACAATACAAATAAAGGAAGAAACATTCTTCATGTTTTGTGTTTTTCTCTCCAAACGGAATGCTCTGTCAAGGGAGGGAGTCAACTCTACTTTTCCATATTAATATATTAATGTGATTCATCGGTTAATTAGAATGTAGCTATGTAAGACAGTATGTTTGATCTTTGAGTTTGTATGCATGAAACTAGGTTTTTAAGAATTGTGATATGCAGCTGGAAGCTTGTCTGTCACATCTGTTTTCAGTGTAATTACTAAAAGTCAGTTTCTTCAGTCACTGAGATTACTTAAACTGCCCAGAGCAACGTTGGACAGAACTTCAGTCTTTCAAGATCTATTATTCTGTGCAT
This sequence comes from Furcifer pardalis, assembly GCA_030440675.1. Taxonomy (NCBI): domain Eukaryota; kingdom Metazoa; phylum Chordata; class Lepidosauria; order Squamata; family Chamaeleonidae; genus Furcifer; species Furcifer pardalis. The sequence goes on along the minus strand of CP126891.1, from coordinate 232,934,097 downwards.
ACTAGAACCACAAAAGATCCACCTGAACTACTGGAACAAAAGTTATACATTTAGAACCAAATAGTTTTGAGCTCAGGAATTTGTTTTGAGCACTACAATTGTTGTTAGTTCACAATACTTTCAATCAAAAATTCATTCCTAGTTAGCCCTTCCATCAGTAGCCTTTCTTTATTTCATCAATGGATGTATGGATGGTGAGTAAGTAACATTTTGTTACCGCATAAAGAGCCACGTGTAGATTCCTCTCTTACATACCTCTAACTTAGAAATATATGTTTGCAGAGGCAACTAGCTTTTGAGTGTCCACATGTGACTGGGTTGCAGCTTGCATTAATCCCAAATAGGGTGAAGGTTGTTTGGAGTTGCGTGTGCTTCCCATCCTTGGTTAAACTGTTGCTGATAATTTCCTTTAAAAATGCATAACACTTTTCAACTACTCGCCATCTTCAGGATCAAGAATCTTAACACCATTGTTGCTTATTTCAACAAGGTGCCCCTCCAGAAGCATTACACTAAAATTCCTGTCACCCCATTCAACAGGTTGTGTAGATTATTTGTGATGGTAGGTAGGTTGATTGATTTTTACACCACTCTTAACCTAAAATCCAGTTGTCTGTTTGGGTTTTTTGCAGGCATTTTGAAATCTTTCTCTTCTAACTCTTGGTTCTAAAATCACACACATGCACACTCTCTCAGAACTAGCCAACTGTTTAATGGTTGAATACTTGGAGATCCTGGCATGTGGTGGGTAAGTGCACTCTGCAGCTGTTAGCAATGGTCTGGAGAGAGAGGAAAAGCTAGCAAAGAAACTCTCCCCAAGTTGCTATACATTTCTGGAATCCTCATCCGGCTATAGTCTTGAACAAACAAGTCTCAGTGTCCAGTAGCCTTCCCCTCCATTCTGATTATTAGATGACAAATAAAAGATGCTTTTAAAGCAAAAATATTTCTGTGAGCAAAAGAAAGTATTTTTCAGAGCCTTCTTTTGTTACTATTTCTGGCTCTTTGATATTATATGAGGGCAAAGGTGGGTTGTAAAATGAGAGGCAAGCATACGGTGTGGCTAGGCACTAGAAAGGAAATGATGTTGACTGGAGCTGATACCAGGATGAAGAGTGAAAGTACTTTATACTTGACTGAAGAATGAAGGTTACATTGTGGTATATGATAGTAAAATGGAAGGGGTGCTCATCCAGATGCTCTGCCAATGCCTCAGTTCATTTCTCCTGCATTTTATAAACATGGATCAAATAAATAAACTCAGATTCTCAGATATTTTCAGGTAATGCTAACAAGGGATAATTCCCTCTTGTTTTCCTGAATAATTTGCCTGTCCTATGCTCACATTGATAATGGCACATAATAAAGGTCATGATGAAACACTTTACTAATGTTAATGTTTACTAACTTATTGTGACTTTTACTACTCTACCCACTTTCAGTAATGCCTGAATTGGCATATATTAGTCTTCTGCTTTAGCACCTTCTTAGAGAAACACTTCCTTCTCTTCTCCTGGTTGGTGCTGGAAGTATAAACAGTAGAGCAAGGTCTTCTACCTTAATTTGAGATGCTCCCAATATTACAGTCTGTGATACAAAGAGAGAAATTGTACACATTTAAATGTATAATTTTATCTTGCAACTGATTGTAGTTTGTCTTGGGTAAAGGCAAATAATGTGCTAATGAGAGCTTGTTTAATTTTCACAAGAATTGGCACTTTGTTGTTGTTCAGTCGCACAGTCGATTCCGACCCTTTGCGACCCCATGGACCACTGTCCGCCAGGCACTTCTGTCCTCCACCATCCTCCTCAACTCACTCAGCTCTGTGCCCATTGTCTCTACAATACCATCTAGCCATCTCATTTTGGGCCGCCCCTTTCTTTTGCCCTCCACCCTTCCCAGCATCAAGGCTTTCTCAAGCAAATCCTCTATTCTCATTTGATGTCCAAAGTACTTTAGCTTCATCTTTACTATTTTTGACCTTCTAAGGAGCAATCAAGGTTGATTTCTTCTAAGATTGACCTATTTGTTCTCCTCGCTGTCCAGGGGTATGTCTTTTAAAAACATTGCAGCATGGATTCCTATTTTATAGTCATTATGATTCCAGTGATACATTCGGATGTGTTCTAGCAGATTCTACAGCTGGCTCCAATAATTTTGTGGACAGAGAATAGTTCCTCCTAATGCATTGTCTACACTTGCCTTGGATGCCTTGGAGTTGTTAATCAGTGAGGAGTCCCTGCAAGAGTAGACATCTCTGAGACAACATTCTGTACAACCTCTGTCCACAGCTATCTGTCCCTGGCAGTTCTTATCTAGCAGGTGTGTTTGTGCATGTGCTGGTGCATTTGCACATGGACAGGTGCTTCTGCTTCTGGGTCATTGCCATGGGCCAGATGAAATAGTGTAATGGGCTGGGTCTGGCCTGCGGGCCATAGGTTGCAAACCCCTGGTCTATACTATCCACTCTTAAATGAAGCAAACTTTTGCTAACCTACTCACATAGGCATATAGGGTGGCTTGAATATTTTTATCTGGAAAACTGACTGCCAATATTTGAATGTTCAGTCAAACTAGGGAACTGCATGTAAATTGAACAAAATAGTGTGAGTTGTTTTGGTACAGATTTATAAAAGCCCAGAACATCAGTAGGCTGGTATATAGTGAAAAGGAAGTGCATGTGAGGAATCCAGAGAGATGGTTCAAAGCCTTCCATAACCAGAGTTCTCAATAGATTCTAATAGGATGATTTATTTATTTATTTATTTATTTACATTTCTATACTGCCCTTCTCGCCGGGGCGACCCAGGGCGGTGTACAACATCATAAAAGCACAATAAAACCCAACCCAAAACCATTGTTAAAAAACTTCAAAATTACAATTATAAAATTTAAAAAGTTTTAAAAATTTATAAACATCCACAGGTCCCAACAATCATTTAAAAGTTAAAAACTCAAAAACACAAGATTGAAAAGATTAAAAGAACATGGGGGAGAGGGAGCTCAAATCAGATTTGATTTCTTCTATGCTGGCGTACTGAATGTAATCGCTTGTTTGGCTGCCATTAGTTGCATACTGTGTCCTTTTATACAAGATTTAGAAAGTGTTCAGATCTATCTAGGCAGTGGTGGGATGTCAAAAATTTTACTACCCCACAGTGACGTCATCACAGTGTGGGCAGAGATAACGTCATGACATCATGACATCATGATGTTGTGGATGGGGCCAAAGAAAAATAATAAAATAATAAAATAAAATAAAAATAAGTACACACACACACACACACACACACACACACACCTCTCAACCCACCCACCCACCCACAACACAAACCCATAAATAAATTAAATAAATTAAATAAAAATACATTAAAATACACCCACCCAAACATCCACCCACCCACTCCAAACACAAATAAAACAGAGCTTTTAAACCAGAGTTTAAAACTTATTCTGGCTAATCTTTCTCACACTAGGACAGATGGAAGGAACTACAGAATGAACTCACCACAAGATGGCTTCATTTTGGTACTTTTCAACTTTTCAACAGTTAAAGAAGTTAGGTACTAAGTCTTTGCCTAACCAGTTCTCTAGGATAATATGCCTTAATGTAAATGTAAAACAGCTGTACCTCCTTAAAAGTTCTCCAATTGGAACAGCACAGGTGTAGCTTATTGATGAGGTAAATCCAAGACTTTGATTAAAAATCCCAAGCCAGGCCTTTTTAGGAACTGTGGTCAATATAGGTCAAAGTATTAAATACACATTAAAATACACACAGACACACCACATCCAAAGGTGAGTCACTTACCCTGGGAAGCAGGCTATAGGGAGCTTCAGGCTAGCAGCTTCTCTTCCTCCTACCCATTTGGGTGGACAGCAAGGAGGCCGTGCATACACGCCAAGCACTGTAGGTGTGCATGCACACCAAGTGCTTGGCGCCCATGCACAGTGGGGGAACCAGTGAAAAGGTAAGCCCCAAAGGTGGTTCCCCCCAAAAGCTGCTACTGGTTCTCCGGGACACTGGAAAAAATTACTACCGGTTCTGGCGAACTGGTGCGAACCTGTTACATCCCATCACTGTATCTAGGGCTTTTAAAAATGTACTCTTGTCAGACAGGAGCCCTGGTGGTGCAGTGGTTAAATTGCTGTTCTGCAGCCAAAACATTGTGAGTTTGATCCTGATGGGATTCAAGGTTGACTCAGCCTTCCATCCTTCCTTGGTTGGTAAAATCAGTACCCAGCATGTTGGGGCAAAATGTTAATTACCTGTACACCACTGAGAGAGTGCACTAAGCACTATGGGTGATATATAAATGTAATTGCTATTGCTATGTGGGCCTGTAATTTCTAAACAATTATGTCTGTACTTGTCTTGGAAACTGATGCATGAAGTACCAGAAGAAATTAATTAGACTGACTGTCTAGCTAGATAGCTATCCAGACACTAGCTCCTCCCAGATGATCTATATAGAAAAGAAGCTACTTATAGATTATGGTGTTCCTGAATTCCTGTCCTATGTGTTAGAATTGGCAAGAGTTCCTCATATTTATCCTGTCCCTGGTGTTCTGCTTGCTCCCTGCTCTGTTTTCAGAAATGTGGCTAAGATTTACCCACACATAATTTATATGTTCTGAGTACTTGGCAAAATACACTGGTTCATTTTTTGATGGATTTTTTTTCTCATTCTTTCAGTCTATACTAGTATCCAGGAATAAAAAATTAGGAGTTGTTCTGTTCTTTTAATCTAGAGCAATGTTTCCCAACCTTTGGTTTTTGGACTTCAATTCCCAGAAGCCTAAATTAATTCCTCAAAGCACTCATCAGCCAGTGTACTGACTTAGCCTTCTGGGAATTGAAGTCCCCCTGTGCCCCAGTTTGGGAACCATTGATCTAGAGTAAAATTGCCTGCTCTTCTGCTTGTATCTCATGCCCAAACCTAGCAGCCAGGATTAATTATAATGTGAGTGGTGCACTGTAATAAAGCCTCCTTGCTGTTTAGATGCATGCTGTGAAAGATCTGTTATTGGACCATTTTTTATCATCCTGGCTGTAAAATAGTAAAAGAATGCGAAAGAAATTGACTCCATGCTAAAATTACCTAGATTACCCTTAAATTGTCATTTAAGTATGTCTTTAGACTTAAGGCTCAAGCTTTGGCTGGCACTGAGTGGATTTTTATTGCATTTTAACCTTGCAATTGTTTCATTTTATTGCTTATTTTGTTAGTGTGTGGAAATTTGTCAAAGTCAGTCATGTTGTAGTTGCCTTTTTCCTGCCTCATTTTCACAGCTGCCCAAAGTTATGCTTTTACCAGATGGGTGGGGTATAAATGTACTGTACTAAAAAAAATTCAGGACATAAAGAAAAACACCAATTCCCTCGGTTCCATAAATTTTCCAACTGCTAACACTTGGCTTTCTTTAATGGACTGTTTGGGCAGGAATACCAGGGTCTGTTTTGCACAGTAATGTCTGCATGCCAGTTTTTGCCAATTGTTCCTGTTTGTTCTGTGTTGCAGCTGGGATGAGAGCAGTTCTATCAGTAGTGGCCTCAGTGATGCCTCGGATAATCTCAGCTCAGAAGAATTCAATGCCAGCTCCTCTCTTAATTCTCTACCTTCCACTCCTACAGCGTCCCGCAGGAACTCTGCCATAGCAGTAAGTAGACCAAAAACTCATGGTGTCCATGAAAACATTCTCTGTTTGTGTGCTTGTGTTTCAACAGATTTGAGACTAGAAGAAAAAACTACATGAAATCCAGTGCTTTCTCTTTCAAATTGCTGCTACACTAGTACCCCGGATAATGTTATGACATGGTTCCACAAGTCATGACGTTGTCCGGTTTTTAGCGTTGTCCGGGGTATACATCGAACAATGCTTAAAAAAAACCTGAGAAGAGGCGCTCGCATGCGTGCGAAAAGGCGCGCCAGCGGGAGCCTCTTCTACCAAACGGGTATAGCAATGGGGATTGCACGTCAAGGCAAGGGATCAAAGTGGGGGTGCTACCCCCCACTTTGATCCCTTACCTTAATGTGCGATCCCCGTTTTGCACACCTGGGCAAGGGTCGGCTTTTCCGAATTCCCCCCTCCCCGGGGGAGGGAGGAATTCAGAAAAGCCGACCCTTGTTTAGGCGAGCGAAACGTGGATCGCACATCAAGGCAATTGCCTTGACGTGCGATCCTCATTGGTATAGCGAGCCCGGGAAAGAGGCGGCTTGGCTGAAATTGTCGCTCTTGGCCACTTTCCCTGGCTCGCTATAGCAACGAGGATCGCACGTCAAGGCAATGGATCAAAGCGGGGGGTGGCTCCCCCTGCTTTGATCCATTGCCATGAAGTGCGATCCCCATTTAGCCGTTTGCGATGGGAGTTTGGGTGCCGGGTTGAACAAGCGCCCACCCCTTCAACCCAGCACCCAAACTCCCATCGCAAAGCGCCTAAACAAGGGTCAGCATTTCCAAATTTCCCCCTCCCCGGGGGAGGGGGGAATTCGGAAAAGCCGACCCTTGTTTAGGCGAGCGAAACGGGGATACCTTCCTTGGGGCCGATGAACCCCCATGGCCCGGGGCCACCCGGCAAGGCGCGCTGCCCCCGACTGCGGCCTCCTCCTCCTACGAAGGCCGTGGCCGCAGGAGCCACCACCTGCCTGCAGCCCCTGGCCGGCCACCGAGCTCCCACGGGCACGTTGGTGCCTGCCCAGGCCGTCCACCGCCACCGCGCCCTCCCAGGGACTTTGGCCCGACAAGCCCCCATGCCCTGGGTAAGCCTGGCGGGGCGCGCCACCGCCACATCCTCCTCCGCTGGTTGCCTGCAGCTTCCTCGGGCCACCACCAGAGCCACCGCTGCCCGCAGGCCCTGGCCGCCCGTGGCCGCAGCCGGAGCCGGGCCGAAAAGGCCGGTGCCTGAGGAAGCTGCAGGCGCCCGGTGGAGGATGCAGTGGCGGCGCGCCCTGCCGGGCTTACCCAGGGCATGGGGGCTTGTTGCCCCAAGCCCCTGGGAGGGCGCAGCGGCAGCGGACGGCCCGGGCAGGCACCAATGTGCCTGTGGGAGCTCGGCAGCCCCAGGGGAGGTGCCCTCCTCTGAGGGCTGCCGCTGCTGCCGGTGGAGCCACTCTAAAAAGGGGCGGCTCCAGCTCCGAAATAATTTTTTTTTAATTGGAGCCAAAATGTCTCCAATTTAGTGCGCATGCACAGAAACTCAATCTGACGCATGTGCAGTGCGTCAGATTGAGTTTCTGCACATGCACACTAAATTGGAGACATTTTGGCTCCAATTAAAACATTTTTTTTTCTTTCGGTGAGGCATCCGGAACTGGACGCCTTAAAAATGGGCTACCCTCTTGGAGAACCCTCCGAGATTGTTCCTACCGGTTCCGGGGAACCGGATGGAACCGGGGTAATCCCATCACTGTTATAAGTGCAGTCCATGATATCTCTACTTTAAGAAGGTTTGTAGAGCAGATGATAGGAAAGACTTTTGTCTGGGATGCTGAAGAGTTGTGTTCAGTTAGGATAGAAAACAATGAGCTAGTTGAACAAGTTTTCTATTCTTGCTTGAGGCACCTTTCTGCATACCTGTAACTTGGGAGGTTAAAGATGTTGGGTGGTGGAGGAGGCGGCCTGCCAGACTAACAGCATCCCTTTTGCTGTCTACCCAACAGCTGCGCACAGACTCTGAGAAACGTTCATTGGCAGAGAGTGGGCTAAACTGGTATGGTGAACCAGAAGAAAAATCCCAGAAGAAAATGGACTACGATAGTGGGAGTCTGAAGATGGAGCACAGTTCCTCCAAATGGCGTCGGGAGCGTTCTGAAAGCTGTGATGAAGCTCCTGCCAAAGGCGGGGAGCTGAAAAAGCCTGTCAGTCTGGGGCCCCCAGGTTCTTTGAAAAAGGGCAAGACACCACCTGTGGCAGTGACCTCCCCCATTACCCACACAGCCCAGACTCTCAAAGTGGCAGGTGAGTTTAGAGTGGGTAGTGGAGTCATACTATTAGAAGGACTCTAGATCCGTGATGGCAAACCTTGGTGCTCCAGATGTTCTTGGACTTCAATTCCCAGAAGCCCAAGCACCCTGTGAATCCACACAAATGGGTTTACTGCGATCCATCTGGCCCATGCTGCTCTCGTCACTCCTGGAAGTGGAAGTAAAACGTGCTAATATGGGTGCGTTTTACTTCTGCTTCCAGGAACGACGAGGGCAGCGTGGGCCAGATGAATTGGAGTAAACCCATTCATGTGGATTCACATTGTGCTTGTGCTTCTGGGAATTGAAGTCCAAGAACATCTGGAGCACCAAGGTTCACCATCACAGCTCTAGATAAATGGGAAGCAAACAGAAGGGATATGATCAACTCTACAGCACTGGGAGAAGCAAGGAATGAATTAAGTGCATCCCAGGTTTGCACCTCAGTAGAATATTTGATCTTACTTTATTTGCAAAATTCTTCTAATTCAGCAGATGCAACTGGCTAACTTATACTACTCTAAGGCAGTGATGGGATGTCACCGGTTCCAGACGGATCTCTGGAACCGGTAAGACCAATCCCGGAGGGTTCTCCGTGAGGGGAAGTCCACTTTTGGGGCGTCCGGTTCCGGACGCCTGACCGAAAGAAAAAAAAAAAATTAAAATCGGAGCGAAAATGGCTCTAATTGACTGCGCATGCGCAGAAACTCAATCTGACGCATTGCACATGCGTCAGATTGAGTTTCTGCGCATGCGCAGTCAATTAGAGCCATTTTCGCTCCGATTTTCAAAACATTTAGAACTTTCAGAGCAGCGGCGGCGGCAGCAGCCCTCTGAGGGGGGCGCCTCCCCGCGGCACGTTGAGGGCTGCCTCGGCCGTCCGCTGCTGACAAGCCCCATGCCCTGGGGACGCCCAGCGGGGTACACCGCTGCCGCCGCCTCCGCCGGGCGCCTGTGGGCCGGGTGCCTGCACCCGCCGTCCACAGCCGCCGCCCGCCGCCGCCGGAGCTGCCGCTGCCTGAATCCCTGTGGACTCCTTCTTGGGTCGGTCCCTTTTGAGCTCGGCTGCCGCGCGCTGCGGAGGAGGAAGCTGTAGGCGGCGGCGGTGCGGCATGGGGACGGCCCAGGGAGGCGCGGCAGCCGCGGCTGCCCGTCGCCCCTCGCCATGGCCGGAGCCGGGCTAAAAAGGTACCGGCCCAAGGAGGACGCCACAGGGGTGCAGGCAGCTCCGGCGGCGGCGGCGGCTGTGGACAGCAATCGGGGTGCCGGGTCCCAAGAAAGGTAAGCGAGGGGTTTTTATTTGGGGTGGGTGGGTAATTTATTTGTGTTTTGGGTGGGTGGTTGTTTTTATTTTATTTATTTATTTGTGTCTGGGTGGGTGGGCTGAGAGGGAGGGGTGTGTGTGTATGTTTATTTTTATTTTTTATTTATTTTTATTTTGGCCCCGCCCACAACGTCATGACGTCATGACGTCGGCCGTGACGTCATGACGTCATGCCATTGGCCACGCCCATGACGTCCGTGACGTCATGGCGTGGTAGTAGAATTTTTGTCATCCCATCACTGCTCTAAGGGGAAAGCTGAAGCTCTTCAGATGATAGTGAACTGCTATTCCAATAATCCCTCTCATTGCCCATGCTGGCAGAACCTGATAGGAATTAGAGTCCAGCAACATCTGAAGGGCCAATGGCTCTCCAGCTCCATGTTTAGCTGCTCTGTTAAATCAAACATATGAGTGGTATGTGAGACTTCTCTTGCTGCCAATGGGCAGCTTGTCTTTTGTACTGGGTCAGTGGAACTCATTTTGTAGCAGATGTACTGGTTTTCTTCTGCGCACACTCATCCCTGTGATCTTTGTGCACATCCTCCCATTCAAAATGTCTTCTGAGTTGGGAGACAAAGGGATGAGAGTTAATTTTTAAAAAATCCTGTGTGTATAGAAAAGCCCTGACAAATAGTTTCCTCAGCTATCATTGTGTGTTGTCTATTATTATTATTATTATTATTATTATTATTATTATTATTATTATTATTATTATTATTATTATTATTATTATTATTATTATTATTATTATTATTATTATCATTATCATCATCATCATCATCATCATCATCATCATCATCATCGGATTTATATGCCACCCACTTGACAATGTATCTGGGTGGCTCACCAAACAATACAACATCTAACACACATTATATGTATCATATCAGAAAATATACATATCACAATATGATAAAATACAATATTAATAAATAAATCACAACATTATATAAATCACAGCATCATAAATCACAACCATCATAAAACATTGAGAAAAAAGAAGAAAGTCATTCATTTGAAAAAGTCCACAAATCGTCTGCCAGAGAGTCTCAAGGCCAAGGCTGGCCAGGGGCAATGTCCAGCCCCCAATTCTTAATGCCAGTTCTTCACACCAGTCCTTCACATCTGTACAAGCAGCCAAGTCCACAGGATAAATTTCCCAAAGAACCCCTGTTACTTCTTGTTTGATATGCCACTGATCAGTTAGATCAGGGGTTCCAAACCTTTTTATGCCGCAGACCTGGCCATGCCCCTCAGACAGCTGAGGGGCCAGTCATGTGGTTCCCCCACTGTAAACGCTGCTGTAAAACACATCTGCAGCTGTAGTAAATGTATTTGTGACAGCTGCAGGTGTGTTTGCGTGTGCGCAGGCATGGATGCTTCTGCTTCCGGTGTGTTGGCATTGCAGGCCACATGAAATGGTGCCATGGGCTGGTTCCGGCCCATGGGACATAGGTTGGCCACCCTGAGTTAGATGTTTTGGGGAAAGTTCTCTAGGAGAAAGGGTATATAGCATAACTTGGGAGATCTCTATACTGTTGTGTCCCTGTGTGACCCCCTTTCCCCACTTTTAGGAATTAATATCCACCTAAGAAGTATATTGCATAAATACATTTCACCTTTAGTGCTTTCAAACTTTGTTGTTTCCTGACTGAATCCTTTCTAATGCTGTTCTTTAGGCAAACATGAAGCAAAAGCAACAGATAAGAACAAGCTGTCTGTGAAGAATGCTGGCCTACAGCGCTCTTCTTCTGATGCTGGCCGAGACCGGATTTCAGATGCTAAGAAACCTCCTTCTGGGCTCACACGAACCACCACATCTGGCTCCTTTGGCTACAACAAGAAGCCACCTCCTGCAACTTGTACTGCAACAGTGATGCAAACTGGTGGTTCAGCCACACTTGGCAAGATCCAGAAGAACTCCAGTATCCCTGTCAAGCCTGTCAGTGGGAGGAAAACCAGCCTAGATGTTTCTAATGTCGAACCTGGTTTCATGGCCCCTGGAGCCCGTAGCAACATTCAGTACCGGAGTCTGCCACGCCCAGCCAAATCCAGTTCCATGAGTGTAACAGGTGGGCGCAGCGGGCCAAGACCTGTCAGCAGCAACATTGACCCCAGTCTCCTAAGTACAAAAGGCAGCATCTCTGTCTCACGGCTCAAGGAACCCTCTAAAATTGGCACAGGCCGTAGCACACCAGTACCTGTGAATCAAACAGACAGGGAGAAGGAGAAGGCCAAGGCCAAAGCTGTGGCCCTGGACTCTGATTGTATCTCAGTCAAGAGCATTGGCTCCCCTGAAAGTACCCCAAAGTCTCAAGGCAGCCATCAGACCCCTGCCAAAATAGCTGAATTGCCACCAACACCACTCAGGTAGGTACTGTGGGAACCTCCAGAGGAACTACAGCCCAGCTTGTCTGCTTGATTAATGTATGGTTCTGAGCCTGTGAATTACACGAGCTCTTTCTGACTTCTGTGGGTTATAGGGTACTGTACTTTGCTGTTTGCAACCTAGGTATTGGAAGAATATAATGCTAGTTGAAAGCTTTGTTTCAGTAAATGAATGTTGAATGTTCTATCACAGCTTTGACTTGCATTACTTTGAGTTACTGCGCCATGCCTACATCTTACTTCTCTCTTAGTATAGGGTGCTATAGTTATGAATATACTGTATATATTTTATGCATATATACTAGTACCTTGGATAACGATGAGACTTGCTTCCACTAGTCTCATCGTTATCCGGTTTTTAACATTGTGTGATGCATTGATCGCACAACATTTTAAAAAAGCCCTGTTCCCTTTTGGAAAAGGAAAGAGAACAGGGTGGCAATCCGCCTGCCTCTTCAGAAAGGGCAGTGGGGATTCCATAAGTGGAATTCCCACTGCCCTTTCCAAAGAGGCAGGCAGATCGCAGAGTGGGATTGGCTGCTTGGTTTGGGGGTTGAACTGAGCGCGTGCCCGTTCACCCCCCCCCCCACAACCCAATCACCAATTACACATTGCGATTGCTGCACCCAGGCAGGTCTGGGAAGGTCAGGAACAGCAGGGACTGGGTCCCCCAACCTTCCCAGAGGCAGCAGGGGCTCCAAAGAGCCCGAAATGGGTGTGAAAATTGGAGTTTTTTCACCCATTTTGGGCTCCCCACCTCCCCTGCTGCCTCTAGGGAGGTTGGGGGCCCCCAATCCGTGCTGTTTCCAAAGTCCCCCAACCTACCCGGGCAGTGCTGCAAAGCAAAACACCAGAATTCAAATCCCGGCATTTTGCCTTACAGCACCACCTGAGGAGGTTGGGAACAGTGCAGATCGGGTTCCTCAACCTCTCAAGAGGTGGCAGGGGCTCCAAAGAGCCCGGAATGGGTGTGGGTGTGTGGGACAACAGGGCTTTGTGGGCCGGATGAATTGGCATCAGGGGCCAGATCTGGCCCACAGGCTATAGTTTTGGCACCCTGATGTATTTCATAAGATGTAATGCATGATGTAATTTTCTCTATGCAAAAATTCTCAACTTGTACTCATAGCAGTGTCCTAAATCTCTGTTGCTCTCTTTCAGGTCAGCTGCAAAAAGCTATGTGAAAGCCCCTTCCTTAGCCAACTTGGACAAGGTGAACTCCAACAGCCTGGACCTTCCTTCCTCAAGCGAGCTTCACCAGATGCATGGTGGCAAACTGCCAGAGTCCCATACAGCTGTAGTGAATGTGGGCAGTCACCTCACATCATGTTTCACACCAAGCCCTGCTCCTGTCCTTAACATAAACTCTGCTAGCTTCTCCCAGGGCCTGGAGCTCATGGGTGGCTTCAGCATTCCCAAGGAAACCCGCATGTACCCCAAGCTTTCAGGTTTGCACAGGAGTATGGAGTCCTTACAGATGCCTATGAGCCTGCACAGTGCCTTCTCCACAGGCAATGCAACAGCTCCCATTTCTACTCCGGCCCCTCCTGCTGCTGAAGAGGAACCCAGTGAAATGGTCTGGACAGGAAGTCCCAGAATCACACACCTGGAGAGGTAGTGAAAGGGCTTATGGGGTAGTTTTTGTACGGTAGAATGTTTCATAAGATATAGGAGCTTTTAGTAAGTCAGCTGTTCAGAAAGCAAAGCTGGGGAATCTAGATGTTTTGGGTTTCCCATGTGCTGATTTGGACATCTGAAAGTGAATGCCTAAAATATCCAGGTGACAGGACAATACAGACACTTGTCATAAAGTACTTAATACTTGCAATTAAATCTTTGTGGTTCTGCTAAGAAGATAGTAGAAGAGATGGAATTACAGTGCATTGGGGGATCTTTAGCCAAGGTGGACAAAGTGCAGGTCTCAAGATATCACTGGGGTATAGTTCCCAGCATTTTCCTTATTGCCTATGTTATCCAGAGCTGGTAGAAACCACAATCTATCAACATGATGGGCCTTCCTCTGACTATCCCTACTTTGCAAAACTTCGAGCATAGTCTTTCAATTCCTTCTTGTTGTTAGGCAAGGTCTAGTGCCACCAGTGGTGCAGATCCAAAACTTCAGGCTTCTCGTGTTATGTTTTCTGTTCTCATACTTCACCACCACATCTGCCCTTTGCTATTGGATGAAAACAATGTTGGTTGCCTTGGTGGATGCCCTAAGCCAGGAACTGGACAGGGAGAGTATGTCCCTGTTGGTTCTGCTGGACCTTTCATTGGCTCTTGATACCATTGTCCATGGTTTCCTTCTGGGTTCCCTCTCTGGGATGGAACTTGGAGGTACTGTTTTACATTGGCTTAGTTCCTTGGTGTCCCTCAGGATTCTGTTTTGTTCCCCCCTACTGTTTAACATATACACACAACCATTGGAGTCTATAATTTTGAACCACTGGAGTCTAGAGTTTTGGAGTTTGGGGTTATTTTTACTCAGATGACATTCAGCTTTACCTGTCTTTTCATCTTACTCCAAGGAAGTTGGTCCTGTCTGGACCAGTGTCTATCAGCAATAATGGCCTGGATGATGGCAAACAAACCAGACAAGACAAAGGTGCTCCTAGTCAGTTGAAAGGTGGAGGACGGTCTAAGGATTCATCCTGTGACTGGATGAGGTTCTGATCCTCATGAAAACTCAGGTGCTCAGTTTAGGTATAATCCTGGACTCATCTTGAGCCTTGATGCTCAGGTCTCAACAGTGGCCAGGAGAGCATTTGTATAGTTTAAAGCTGGTGTGCCAGCTGCTCCCATTCCTGAAGTTATCTTATTTGGCTATAGTGGCACATGACTCAGTTACTTCCCACTTATATTACTGTAATGCATCCTATGTGCAGCCTTTGAAGACAGTTTGGAAACTTCACCTGGGTCAAAATGCTGTAGGTAGGCTGTTGACTAAGGCCAGCAGCATGGATCATATTACTCTCCTGTTAACAACAGCTCCACTGGCTGATAGTCTATTTGCAGGCCCAAATCAAAGGACAGTACTGGTTATGATGTATAAAGCCCCATATAGGGTTACCTAAACTAAAGGAACATATTTTCATCATATGGACTTTCTTGTCTCCTAAGATCTTTGAAGGGGGAGCTTCTCTCAGTCATACTGCTCCCAGGTTGTGGAGTGTTATCTTTCAGGAAGGAAAACTGGCTCCTCTCCCTCTTATCCTTCCTGCATTAGGGGAAGGCTATCCATTTTAGGCAAGCTCTGAGCAACTGAGTAGGCAATGAAGAGGTTTGGGTTTGGGTGCTGCACAATATTATTATCTTACATGTGTTTAAACATATTTTAACATGTTTTAACTGTTTTAGTTTATTGCTTTCATGTTATATGTTTCTGTGTGTTTTTTATTTTAAAAGTCAGTGAATAGTTCATTATCATCATAAACAGAAGGTGCCAAAATACATGTTTTAAGAGATATTATCCATGTCTTACTTTTCAACATTGAATTGAGTTATAGTAGCGATATGTAGTATGTTCGCTCAAAAGAAATTTTTGGAATAGTAGCCGTGTTAGTCTCTGGTTCAGGCATCTCAGAAAACAAAATAAAATAAAATAAAATAAAAAACACAGTAGCACTTTAAAGACTAACTGCTATATTATCAAATTTGATACAGAGATTGCTGTATGATTTTATATTATAACTTTCCTGCCAATTCTCTTTAGTAAAACAGAAAGAAACCAGGTACAGGTGTTTGTGTCCCCCCCCCCCCCCCCATGCAGGTCACAAGTTGATCAGATACCATAGTGGGCTTACTCAGCAACCTTGTGATTGAAATGGAGTCATTTAGAGTTTATATGAATAATCTATTGTTGCTAATGGCTGGGTGAAACTGCATTCTTGTGCTTGCTTGTCTGTCCTCTTGCTTGACCACAACCCTTCTCCCGTCCAGCCCCTGAATTTTGTAAGTTTTATTCTTTGTCTGATGAAGTGGACTTGATCCACGAAAGCTCAAAAGAATGAATGCTAGCATCACAATGTGACAGGCAGAACAGTCAAAGAAAATGGTGGAAGCACAGTTGTCACTTGAGTGTAAGACCATTTTGAAGTGGTATTTGAAATTTGAGAACATTTTCCTGATTTAACACGCCCTGACTTCTACCTATTGGAGACCTTAAAAGATGTGATGTACTGTAAAAACACACAGCTACATTGGTGGTATTTTGGAAGGAATTAAAATGGCATGCACAGCAATACAAGTGGACACTTTGGTCAAGGTTGCTGAAACACTGATGGTAACTACTTTGAGCACCTCTTGTAACTGCAGAAACATTACTTTTATTTAACTTTTGTTATCAGTATATATTGAGAATTATTATTTTAATACATGTTTTCCTTTCTAAAAATGTTTATACATTTTGGCTCCCTCTGTATATGATGATATTGTGTCATCATCACTTTACATTTTATATTATTATTTTATATGTGATTAATTTTTAATACAATAATTTATCATATTTTTAGTTGGTTTGTTTTTAATAATTCGTGATACCTTGGGTCCCTTTACAAGGAGAAAAGCAGCATAAAATTGCAACAAACAAACCAACAAACCACTTCATATCCTATTAGGAACCAGAGCTGCTCAGGCAAATAATTAACAAATACTGCTGTTCATTTCCTCTTCTACAGCAATAACCGAGACCGGAATACACTACCCAAGAAGGGACTAAGGTAATCCTGCTTCCTGCTATCCCTCTTTTCAATGTCACCATGATAATACAGGATGACCAGCCAAATAAACGTGTTTCCCTCAAAACAAGACTGTATATGCTTCTGATCATCCTGTTTATCATCTCCTTAAGCAGGAAACCTATAGCAAATCGTTTAGCCATGGTGGCTTATAACAGTGGTCCACCCGTTTTATTTAGATCAAACAAACCTAGGGATCTGGTTACATCTCTGTCTTCATGGTTTATTGCTTGATCATATTTGACAAAGCTAGGCATAGCTTTCCCATTTCTGTAGAGCTATTGGATATGATGACTTTGCAAGAGCGATTCTGTATAAATGCTGTTGACTTTATTTTCATTTTCTAAAGGCCATGATTGCATTAAATAAAAATTTACAACTCCAACTATTAACTGAAAGTTAAAATGAGCTCCATTGATATATATAACTACACTCAGACCAGAGTGAGTGCATACACTACGGCCCAGTACTATATAGGTTTGTTCCAAATGATGTCTCATGGATTTTAGCTCATGTTATTCCTGATTAAGTATACCTTTGTTCAACAACTTTTAAAACTGTACTTGGGAAAGAATGCCAGAATGATGATAATTATAATGATATCGATATCCTGTTATTCATCTAGAAAACTCCGATTAGTTTATTAGCTCATAGTAATGTACATTTTCTTAGTTTCATATGTGTTGTACAAGGTTTCCCCAAGCCTACTGCAACTGGTAGAATTTTGGACTTTGTATTTCTTTGCATTTGCAATGTCTAACTTTAAACTGGACATTTTCAATGAAAATTCATCTCTGAATTTTAAACTGTTGCTTAAAAGGTATTGAGACAGGGCTAATCCCAATCATTCAGGGGAAAAGATTAATCCCTTTTGTTTTCAACAATCTTATTTGGATTTTATTAGGTGACTATATGGTTCTGATTGTATCTTGGAGCTTATTCCACTGATCTTTGTAAAACTGCTTCATAATTCTCTGGTTTTGGCACCACAGAGTGTTTGGGTATGAACTACCTGATTCCATGCTTACCACAGCTCCTTCATGATTTTCTATTCCTTTCTGTTTGGTTATGACAGGTATCAAATCCAGTCCCAGGAAGAGGCCAAAGAGAGGCGACATTCCCACACAATTGGAGGGCTGCAGGAATCAGATGACCAGTCTGAGCTGCCTTCTCCCCCTGCTCTCTCCATGCCATTGGTTGGAAAGGTTCCAGTCACTAATATTGGTTAGTTCTCCTTTGCTGTGTTTTCTGTGTTTTCCAGAAGCAGTCATTCTAGCCTAAACAAAGCAGGTGGAGTCCATTTGCAGTTTCTGAGAGCTTTAACTTTTTTCCTTATAAGATAGCATTAACAGCACACTCAAATACTAAGTTCATGGCCATGTGGAGTCTGGGGTTCTATATACATCTGTAGACTGTCCAACAAAAAAAAGATGCATAATTAAGAGAATGCAGGTTATTTTTGCACAATTTGTGCCTTTCTCTGTTTACCATTTAATATTGCAAACATGTGCCAGATTGTATTCTTACTTTTTAAAAGGAAGAGGGATTAGACTACTGAGAATAATCTGAGGCTGAAATAATTAATACTTCATTCCCACCTGTCTGCACTGGAACACAAGAAGCAAGTTGCTGGTGGCTAACCTTGGCACTCCAGCTGTTCTTGGACTTCAATTACTGATCAGGGCTTCTGGGAATTGAAATCCAAGAATAGCTGGAATGCCAAGGTTCACCATCAACCACTTCAGCCATCAATTGGGTATTTTATGGGTGTTGACTAAGGGTCTTAATATCAGGTGTGGCATGTGTTCGCTGATCCTGCACCTCCCTATCTCTGTCCTGGCTATCATACCTTCACCTTATATCCCTGTGTAGCACAGCTGGTTCCCTAGATCCCATTCCTGGCTTTGAACTGATTAGCCTCTCCTCCCCCTCCCCCCATCCCCTTCTTCTACAGTGAGCCCTACGGCAACCAACACCCCAAGGATCACCCGCTCTAACAGCATCCCTACTCATGACTCTACCTTTGAGCTGTACAACGCCTCCCCCATGGGCAGCACTCTTTCCCTGGCAGACCGGCCCAAGGGCATGATCCGCTCAGGCTCTTTCCGCGACCCTGTGGATGATGGTGAGAGTCCTGCACCCAGCCAGGAGGACAAGAGTCTCCTCCTCAGTAATAATGGTGAGAGGGATACACTCACAACAAATTATGTCCATCAGATATTCTCAAGGATGTTGGATGGCCTTGGCAGGGGATTTTGCAGCTGTGGAAAGTTCTTCTTGGTCTGCAGGGCATCCAAGTGATGTAGAGCAGTCAGGGATGAAATGAATGCAGCCGGTACCCTTTTCATCTCCATTTTCTACCTCTTGCAGCACCTGTAGGATTTGGTAGACAGGCATCCTAGTTAGGCCAAAGTATCAGACTCATGACTGCTTGGATAGCTCCATGAATTAGGTTTGAAGGTAGTTTCCCCACTAGGTGTCCTGGGAGAAGAACCAACAATGAGCAAGTTGCACAGCTCCACCCACTCCAGAAAGGAATGCAAAATGATAAAATCCTGTACCTTGAAAATCCCTGGAAAGGGTTCTGTAAGGTAGAATTGACTTGACATCATATAAGTATTGTTATTACCAGCCTCCCACGGGACAAAGTCAGTTTCTAGTCTTGCTTTGTAAGGGTGTGTTTTATCTAAAATAGATTAAGGAAACATTGTAAAGCAAAGCAATCACATTTATATACCACCCAAAGTGCTTGGTTCACTCTCTGGGCGGTTCACAAGTTAATTAGCACTTTGCTGCCAACATGGTTAGTACTCATTTTACTGACCTCAGAAGGATGGAGGGCTGAGTCAACCTTGATCCCTGTCAAGACTGAACTCTCACAACTTTTTGATTGCAGTACAGCAGTTTAACCACTGTGCCACCAGGGCTCCTATCTGACAAGAGTTCATTTTTAAAAGCCCTAGATTAGTCTGAAGTGAAAAAGTCCTGCAGGTGCCTGATTTGAGTGGTGTTATGGTGGTGTGTTTGTTCTAAACATTTTGCATTAACCTGATGGTCTTGTGTTTATTTAAACAATAATACAATGGTGGGTGGGTATGCCTCCAAGATGTTTTCCCTTTGCTCTAGGTAAATATTTCTTAGCATGCTAGGATACATGGGTTTCCTAGTATCCTTACAGAGCACTCCTC
Source organism: Furcifer pardalis (assembly GCA_030440675.1). Lineage (NCBI taxonomy): Eukaryota > Metazoa > Chordata > Lepidosauria > Squamata > Chamaeleonidae > Furcifer > Furcifer pardalis. The sequence continues at coordinate 232,914,496 of CP126891.1, read as the reverse complement.
CCTTCCTCTAGGCCCGTGATGGTGAACCTTGGCACTCTAGATGTTCTTGGACTTCAATTCCCAAAAGCCCAAGTCTCTGTGAATACACTGTGAAATCCACGTATGCACAGTAAACCCATTCATGTAGATTCATAGAAACTTGGGCTTCTGGGAACTGAAGTCCAAGAACACTTGGAGTGCCAAGTTCACCATGACTGCCCTAAACATTGACTGCTCAATGCTTGTTCCAGGGCTAAATGCTCTTCCAATCAGATTTCTTGCATTCACCATCACAGGAGCCCTTTATTAGCTCAAGATGCTCTTGGTGTTGGTTCTGCTCCTTTGCGCACACCCAACCCTGAGGTCCTTGCCCAGTGCCTTTCTCCTTTGTGTGCTAGTGTTCCCTAGGCCTTTTTGTGTTCAGTTAGCTCCACTTCTTGTGCCATAAACTCCCCCCGACATGTGTGTCTTTCTCTGTCTTTTCTATTGCAGTTCATGGATCCGTGTTGTCCCTGGCATCCAGTGCTTCCTCCACCTACTCCTCAGTAAGCTGTGCCCCTTCCCTTCATAAATCAGATTACACTTCTCTCTATGTTCAGTTCCTGCAAGATATGTATTCCACCCCACTTCCGCCAGGTGATCTGGTGTTGTGGAATGGAGTGCAGCTGATTCAGGGCTTGGCATGTTGTAATTGTGAGGTGTGTTATAACTATCTGGGTTGTGCTGAGGGTGGCATGGAAGTGAGGGTGGAAAGACTGATGGCAGTTCAGGTGCCGGATTCTATGCATGGCTGCTCACCAGTGGCTGTCAATGTTTCTCCTTCTTACATCCTAACCGCCTGCCTCTCTGTCTCTCCTCTGCCCCATCATCTGCTGCCAGGCTGAGGAGAGGATGCAGTCTGAGGTACAGTAAGATCCTCTCTTTCCTCCTCACTGCTATGTTGCTCTTGACCATTGGTGGAGAGCAAAAGAGTTTTCTGCTCCCTGCCTTACCTCCCACTTTCCCCTCTCTCTCCATTGCAGCAAATACGCAAACTACGCCGTGAGTTAGAGTCATCCCAGGAAAAGGTTGCCACACTGACATCCCAGCTCTCAGCTAATGTAAGTTGCTGTGTCTTGTTTACTTGGGATGACAGCAGAGTTCCTCTTCTCTTTCTCTTAGATCCAAATGTGGAACTATCCTGTGGGTAATCTCATATGTAAAGGCCTTGTGTCCCCTCTTACCATGTCAGGAATAACATGCATGGTTCCCCAAGCCTTGTCTGTCAGTGACTTACTCTTAGTGGGGGTATTCATGTGACTCTGCTTCTTGTGCTGTTGCATGAGGATTGTACCCTCATTTTTCCTTTTCAGGCCAACTTAGTAGCAGCTTTTGAACAAAGCCTGGTGAACATGACATCCCGCCTCCGACAACTTGCCGATAATGCAGAAGAGAAGGTAAGACCTGTGAGAGAAGAAGTAGCAGTGGAGCACCTAAAGATCACTCTACTTTTGGAGGTTTCTTTTCCCTTTGTCCTCCTCCCCTGCAGGTTCATATTCCACAGGAACAAATGAACTGTCTCCCACTGGCAGCATTCTGCTCTCATGACCTTTTTTTTAGGGGCTGTAGATATTGAGAGAACAAATAACCATAGTGATAATTATTTATTATACTTCAGCGTATATTTGGCAGCAGCATTCAAAGCTAGAAAGGAAGGAAAACCTTCACACAACAATCTGTTCTCCACAGGCTGGTTCAAACTCTATCATTCCCTGGAATAGATATAGTGTTGTCTCCTTTATTGCATGGTAGCTGAGTCCCCCACAGCTAACAATGCTTATTTCTCCCTCCGACTCTACCTCTTCCACTTCTTCTATGTTCAACCTGCTGCTCTGTTGATGTATACAGAGTCAGCCAAGTCTTCTCTAACAGCTGATCTTTAAGGACCTTTCAAAGCCAAGCAGTATTTTTGGCATATCATGCACAGGAGAATTCCCTGCACTTGGGACAGGGCATTTCACTGGATACCCCATTAATTATTTCCTACCTCTGAGATGTTATCAAAATCTGGCAGTTAGAAAATAGTCAGCTGTAGAGATTGTGCAAGCAATGGCTACCCTCAGAAGTAGAGGGGATTTATAGGGGTGAGAGGTAGTAAATTCCCCATCGTTTGTCACCTGAAGCAGCCATTTCACTTTGCCTAGTAGCAGAGTGAATAGTATGGCTTGTAGTTATGTTACAAGGTGAAGAATGCAATAAGCTGACCCAGTGGGCAAGGGATTTAAGGGCAAGCATTGTAGGTCTTCAGTTACAACCATTAGAAAGATGTCAGGTGCTGATGGCAGTCTTCCAGCTGCATTATTTTATTTCATGCCTTCCTTCACCATGTTCTGTACCTATATTTACAGTGAGACTGCAAATATAAGGACAAAACTCAAAGTTTCTGTTGGCCATGCATCTTTTTTCTTTTTTTTAGGACAGTGAGTTGTTGGACCTGCGAGAAACTATTGATTTCTTGAAGAAAAAGAACTCAGAAGCCCAGGCAGTTATCCAGGGGGCCCTGAATGGCACTGATGTTACACCTAAAGGTGAGCACAATCTTTTGCATGCATACTGCCCTTGTGGGTCATTTGTTCTGCTTCTACAGAATGGTTGAATTTGTGGACAGCTGGACTTCCTGACCAGAAGTGAGAGGACTTGGGTATGTGCCATAGATGGTAAAAAGCAGACTTGACTGCAGATGACACCTGTCCTTCCAATGTCAAGGACTGGTCAGGTTACATGTCCAGATTGTGAATGCTCTCCTTTAGTGAGAGAGTAATGACCCCGTAGGTTCAGAGAAATCCTTTCAATGTGAGACTGGTTGCCCCTCACCAGATGCAATGTCTGAAGATTTCTTATCTTATAACAATTTGAATCTGAAAGATATGTTGTTTGTGTAACTGTGCAACAAAATTTCAGCAATTGTTGCATGGCATGGTGCTAGAGTTGGATTTCCTTTCATAGTAGCAAAAACACAGACTAATACAGTACTAGCCTTTAAGGTTGCCACATGACCACGGAAACATCTGCAAATGCAGACAACATTGGCTCTTGGGCTGTAAACAAAGATTATTTATTTATTTATTATTTTATTTTATTTTGACTTGTTTAGTCGCCCCCTCGCCAAGGTGACTCCAGGCAGCATAAACACAAGAAACACCCCCAACAGATTGGCATCGCCCACCACAGTTGGACATGAATGGCTTTCAAGGAAGGGAGAGACCTTTACCTTTACAAAACTATACTTATGGACACTGAGCACACTGCTCTTTAAAAATTATATGTCCAGTTTTGTCCTCTCATTCACTTATTTGTAGCCTTTAACAGTAAGAACATTAGGGGGGTGCTGAAAGCTTAGTTTTCAGTTTCTGTGATGATAGAATAAAGATAATGTGTGCAGCATTCTTTTTCTTTTTTATACATTGAAACATAAATTGTGTAATTGTAAATTATCATTCATTTGATAAGACTACCCCTAACACAGCAAGTCAGTTCAATACTGATATTGAATGTACACAGCATCTCATTTTTGATGAAATACATGACTTCTCTTCTTTGTCCTGTGACACTAACTTATCCTTTGGACTTTAGTACCCTGAAGTTTTGTGTTTTTCCAGCCAAAAGTCTAGCTTGTGTGAGAGATACTAAATGAGTGTGTGTGGGTGTGTGTGGGGGAATACAGAAATCACAACTTTCTATGGTAACTATGTTCACACGGTAGCTAAGAAGCAGCATTGGTAGCTGATCACCTGAGTAGCTACAAGAGCTCCAGAGCAACTAGTTGCCTGCTGGCAGCAAAACAAAAAACTCATGAAAGGTCCTTCTGGAGACTCTCTCTATGGGACTGCAGTGGCCCAAGTGGTTAAGATGCTGAACTCACTGACTGGAAGGATGGAGTTCGATTCCCGGGTACCGCATGATGGAGTGAGCTCCCGTCTCTGTTTCAGCTCCTGCCAACCTAGCAGTTAGAAAGCAAGAAATTACAAGTAAATAAATAGGGACCACTTTGGTGGGAAGGTAAATGGCATTCCATGTACCCTGGTGTTGAGGCATGCCTGCCACATGTCCACAGAAACATCAGCAGATGCAGACAGTGCTGACTCATTGGCTATAAACAGAGATGAGCACTGAACCCTAGAGTTGGATACGACTGGCTTTCAAGCAAGGGCAACCTTTATCTAGACTCTTTCTATATTTCCAGAGCTGCGGATCAAGAGGCAAAACTCATCAGATAGTATATCCAGCCTGAACAGTATCACCAGCCATTCCAGCATTGGCAGTGGCAAGGATGCAGATGCCAAGAAAAAGAAAAAGAAAAGCTGGGTAAGTTAAGGCCAAGGGAAAGCAGAAGTAAGCATGAGAATGAAATCTTATTAGGTGATTTGTCACTACAGCTAGTGCAGTGGCAAGTGAAGTGTCAGGATTACTGACCAGTGAAAACAGAGTGGTTTAGTATATTAAGAAATTACTCTGCATCTGTTTTGCTCCAAATTGAAATCTTCTCTAACTTACACCTGGGATCTACTGCTAAGTGATGCTGTCCACCTATCAGGTTATGCTAGCTTCAGTCATGATATGACCCAGCAGGTAGACAGAGATGCTAATTTAGTGATGCTATGATTGTTTTGAGGAAAGTGAAAAAAGCCACGTTTATTGTGTAGTTCCACATGCACTTCTACTGTTCCTAGAATACCTGAAGATAAATTACCTCCCGATCAAAAGAGAGAGTGTTTCTTCTCTCATTAAAGCAGTGTAATGTGGTTTAATAATGAGACTGGAAAAGCATTCAGAGTTTTAAGTCCTTACTACTACCACCTAATGAGAGAGAAGGAGTGAGAGTGTGATTTTGACACTGGGGACATTTGTAAGCACGAGTGAAATTGTTGCATTAAAGAATTGCACTTTAAAAATAAAGATTGCATCGCAAGAGCCTTCATGTGGCAAATATTTAAGTCAATTGCTGGTGTAACCCTGGTTTTCCTTTACCTGGACCTTGTAGTCCTGCCTCTTCCTATTGAGCTGACTTGTAGAAGGAAGTCTCTCACCCTTATCTCTCAGCTCAGCAAGTGTCTCACCACCTTGGGAAGGCTGGTGCAGAAATCTGCCCTGGTTTCTGAGCTCTCCCCCACCCCCCACCTCCCCAGCTTGCTACAGGCAGGAATCTGACCTAAACGCATGACTAAGTCTTGCTGTGTGTTTTTTCTTCCTTCCTTCAATGCTGATCCCAACCCCCTTTTTTCCAGGTGTATGAGGTAAGCTTGGAACTTCTTTGTTCCTCTGCCCCCTCCTGCCTTTGCCATCCTTTCCTTACCTTTTACTCCTGACTAGTCACTCCATTGTGTTGGGACAGCACAGCACTTGTGAAACTAACCATCCCATTCATACTTCCACTTGCACTGCAAACCTACACAGAAAGGGGCCACTGCACTGGTGCTGGGGGGAAACTTCATGGGGGGGGGAACCAATGACAGACGTATTAATAGTAGGATATAATATACAGTGGTACCTCGGATAACGTTTGCATTAGATAACGCTAAAATTGGATAATGTTGGGGAATTTGAGGCAAACATTTGTATCACACAACATTAAGATAATGATGTGTGAGACAAATGTTTGCCCCAAATTCCCCAACATTGAGATTGCTTGCTGTTAGATTTGCATTTCTCCAGCCAAAGGCAAAGGCTAACAGCAAGGGATTAACCCTGCCCACCCTGTTGTTTCAGCAGGGGAGGTAGGGCAAATCTCTTTGCCTTTGGGTTGGGGGTTGAACCAGCGCTCATGTTCTATCCCCAACACAAAGGCAAAAGGTAAAGGCTAGCAGCGAGGAGGCATTCGCCCTGCCCACCCTGTTGTTTCAGCAGGGGTGGCAGGGCAAATCTTTTTCGCCTTTGCCTTTGGGTTGGGGGTTAAACCAGCTTCTTTTTTAACATTGTGGGATCAATGCATCGCACAATGTTAGAAACCAGATAACGTTAAGACTTGTGGAGCCAAGTCTTAACATTATCTGAGGTACTAGTGTACTCCTCTTATCTAACTGGTGAGACATTTGGTGATTGTACTCCTAAATTAGAATGGGGGAGGCATGTATCATGAATTCTATAGACTGTATATTCCATCATCATATATACTTGTCAAAACAAGTGCAAGTATATCTTTAAAGAACTAAGAAATAAGGTTGAGTATTTTCTTTTCCTTGTTGGGGAATGGTCAGATGTATATAGATATACAGGAAGGAATAGATATAAGTATAGGTACAGATGAGAGGCAATGTGATGTACTGAATGGAGTGTCAGACTAGAATTCAGGAGAACTCAAGTCAAATCCCTGTTTAGCCATGAAAAATTTTTAGGGAATAGCAATGAAGAACTGCTCCTTGAACATCATGCATACCTTGCAAATTGCATTATAGTCACTCGAAATCAAAAGCATCTGGATGGTACATAATAGCAATATAATAGCTGTATACTGTTTGATGCCAGGTGACATAGTAGCAGAAGTTCAAGCACTGACACAGCTCCAGTCCTTTGGCCTCTTGTGTCCTCAGACTGGTTTGTGGGGAGAAGAAGGAAACACTACTCCCCCACATTCCAGTAGCCTTCATCCATTACAGTGGCTGTTTTCCCTGCTACTTTCTCAGTTCATGAATGGATTGATGCTTGCTTTGTTTCTGTATGAGCATTTGTGCGTGCATGTTGCATGCTCCACCTGAGCATCGTTGAAACCGCACATTGAATAGTTCACTTTAGGAAAGCATTTGGTGAACTAGACTTTTTCCTTAAAAAAAAAAACCTCTTCTATAACATTGATTGAGCCTTTCCATATGAGAAGAGGAATGAGTGCTTCTTTAGGTTATTAGAAGCAATGCCTTTGAATGCAGGATTTTGACTTCCTTTGTGTGAGTTTTCTTATTAAAACCTGAAAGGGGTTCTGTGTTCTGTGAGGAAACAGAGCAGCCTATCATTTTTAGGAGATCTAGAGACTGGTACCAGTGGGGCTATCAAAAGAGATGAGATATGTAGAGCCTTCAGTGTAGGAAGCTTTCTGTAATCAAGCCTGATTTATCATATTCTAGACTTAGAAATATCCCTGGAACAGAAAGACTCCTGGTGATAGTTGGTTGAACCTGTGAGCCCTACGAAGGCCTATTTGTACTCACTGCAGACTTTCTGGCTAGCTATTGTATAAAAGCTAGTTGCTTACCTTAGGACTGTTGCACTGGAAAGTCAAATGCATGTGCAAGTGTAGGAGATAACCCTGCTATGATAGTGATGGAGTGCTTTATGGGTTCTGAAGATGCTGTATCCACCACAATTATAAGTCCAGTGCTGCTTGTACTACACTGTTATCAGCTAATATATGATCCTGTATTACAAAATGAATACAGCTGTAAATGGTGTAGCACTGCCTCATACATGTTTTGCTGACAGAACATGTGCGTGAATGTGCTTTTTCTGTTTCCTTGTGCCCTATGTGGAGTTCTTCCTATTGTATAATATGTGTAATATCCACTTCTGTGGGAAAAGCATCTGTACCTCTATGTTCCAACACAAGGTTATATCTATGAGTAAAACAGCACCTCATTTCAGGCTCTTTTAAAGTAGTTAAAAGTTCAAATTAGTTTCAAGAGGTGATGGTAGATATAGCTGTATGCAATGCTGCATATGCTGCTTCTGTGGTAGCTAAAGTAGAATCATGTAGTTTGCTTTCTCATTCATGCTGTGATGGGAAAATTTAGCTAATGCCTGCTCCTTTGCCAAATAATAACATATCATTTATTATCCCTGAGGAGGCACAAGTCAAGACTGGGCTTTTATTTGTTTCATAGTTCATAGTTCTTCCACTATAAACATGTTTTGCAACTTCCCCTAGGGCCCAGATTTATGGTTATCAACCCTAACAATAGCCTGATACTTTTCTTGGTGGGTATATTATAATGACATTTGGAATACTTTTAGCTTCTTTTCCAAAAGCTGACTTGGACTTGGGTATTTCACTTTCCTTTGGCAAGTGGAAGTACTCTCTTTGAAATCTTGATTGCATTGGAACCTTTAAAAGCAACCAGTATAGCTGTTGATCATGTTGAACATTTTGGAATCTATTTCTTAGTTGCTTCGGGCATATAGCTGACATGTGCCTGATGCAAACTAGATACCCCTTAATGCTTCAGTTACTTTGAACAGCTTACATCTGTGTTGTTTTAAAGACTGCTCAAGAAAAAAGGGTTTTTCTCATTCTGTCAGTGCATGCATGAGTGGAGAACAGATTCTAATTTAGTATCACAGCTTGTAACTGCAGAAGAAAGGGTTAATTAAACCAGAGTGAAACTCTGTAGATAGTGGTTTAACTCCAATAGACAGCCCCAATTAGAGTGAATCAATATGACTTGTTAACATGTATGCATCCCATTAATTCTGACAACCTATTCTATTTGAAACTAACAACTGGATAGAATTCAGAAAGTGTTAAAATAAAAAAAATGTGCATCAGCCAAAGAAGTGGTGATATTTGATATTTATGTTGGCATGAAAAGGGAGTCTAAAATGCTAAGAAGTGTGCAGATTGGCTATAATGTTCTGTGTAACAGAGTGTAGAAGAAGGCACACATTTTCTCTGCCACTCACTTGCCCCATGATGGAGCATTCCTTGCTTCTTGGTAATAGATCTTAAGTGGCTTTTCCAACATTTTCTGCATCTCCATTTCCCTCTCCAGTTGAGAAGTTCTTTCAACAAGGCTTTCAGCATCAAGAAGGGCCCCAAATCTGCCTCTTCCTATTCTGACATAGAAGAAATTGCCACCCCTGACTCTTCAGCTCCATCCTCTCCCAAGCTTCAGCGTGGATCAACAGAGACAGCCTCACCTTCCATCAAATCTTCCAATTCATCTTCCGTGGGAATTGATACCACTGAGTAAGTCCCGCCCACTGGGAAATGGGGCGGGGGGGGGATATGTCTGTGTTTTTTACATTTATGCACCATCTGCTGATGTAAGAAGTCCTTAAAGGACTGCAAATCCAGTTCAGTTGACTGGTATATTCTAAATGTTTTGAGTTTTCAGTGCTCTATTGTGGTGTGGAAGAAGAGTAAACAACTGAGCAATAATTTGAAAACTCTTTTTCAGTAATCATGAAGATGCGGGAGATTTTACTCACTGTCATGAAGGGAAAATTGCATCTGAAGTGATCCACAACCTGATACAGTCCTCACCTGCCACAGTCCCTCAGACTCTACCTCTCCAGTGCATCTGTCTCAGAGTGTGTTCTTATGTATTCATGTCCTTTTCCCCATTGCATAGGATCTTCCAAGCCAATGAAGAAGAGGAGCCTGAGAAAAAAGAGGTCTCTGAGCTACGCTCAGAGCTATGGGAAAAGGAGATGAAGCTGACAGACATTCGCTTGGAAGCCCTAAATTCAGCCCACCAGCTGGATCAGTTGCGTGAAACTATGCACAACATGCAGGTGAGTACCCTGCTCAAGAAAATGTGCCACCAGGTCCTGGTCCTAGTGTGTCTTTGAAATTTCAGTTTTTAAGCATCTGTTGTTGATCCTGTTTTTCCAAAGAAACAGAACAGACTATGTGATAAACATCCTTCACATAGGCCTAGTGCCATGATGGCCAACCTTTACATTCCAGGTGTTCTTGGACTTCAATTCCCAGAAGCCCAAGTCTCTGTGAATCCATACGAATGGGTTTACTGCATGTACACACAGTAAACCCATTCATGTGGATTCACAAAGACTTGGGCATCTGGGAATTGAGGTCCAATAACACCTGGAAAGTCAAGATTCACCATGACTGCCCATGACCTTGACACACCAGGTGTTCTTGGGCTTCTGGGAACTGAAGTCCAAGAACACCTGGAGTGCCATGGTCTAGGGCCATGATGGCCAACCTTGGCACTCCAGGTGTTCTTGGACTTCAATCCCCAAAGCCCAAGTAAGCAATCGTGCTGACCAGGGCTTTTGGGAATTGAAGTCCAAGAACACCTGGTGTGTCAAAGTTGGCCATCATTGGTCTGGTGTCTTCTGTGAGAGCAATCAAGCACTTGATCTTCAAAAATTCTTCCCAGATCAAATTACTGTAGGAGTTGTTAGTATTGTGTTATATAGTTAAAAGGAGCCTTCATGGCACAGTAGTTAAACTGTAATGTTGCAGCCCAAACTGCTGATGTTCAGTCCTGCCAGGGTCAGGGTTGACTCAGCCTTTCATCCTTCTGAAGTCTGTAAAATGAGTACCCAGCATGTTTGGGGCAAAATGTTAATTACCTTGTGAACTAACCAGAGAGTGCTGTAGGTGCTATGTGGCAGTATACAAGTGTAAGTTGTATCAAATGCCCTGATGTTGGTGCTAATTGCTCATCTTATTTTTGTATGCAAAGGCAAGAAATTACAGCATTACAGCATTCTTCTCCTTGCAAGTGATAGAAAAATCCAAGAAATTATTCTATTTATAAGAATAAACACACACACACACACACACACACACACACACAAACCCATATTCTGAACAAACTTGCCTATTTTGCACCAAGCCACAATATGTGAATTGGAAAATGTAGATTGGCTGCTGCTTTTAGATGAGTTAATTGTCTTTTCCTTAACAATCACACCATCCTTCTGTGCTTGCTGTGTGTGTTATATACAGTTTGTTTCTCAAAGGGAAAGATACTGGAAATATGTTACACAAATTACAAAGAAACTGAAGGGAGAAAAAGCTCTTTGTTTTCTCTTGACTGGAAGAATCATAGGGGCTTGAAAGTTCTACATCAAGGTTTCTCATGTTGAGACAGTAACAATGAATTTAATGAGTATTCCCTCCATCAATAATGCTTATGATAAAAAAGTAGAAAAGAAGAAAAATGCCAGCCACCTCCCCTCCTTGTAAGAAAGGCTGGTTGGGGTTGTATTTGACTGTGTGAAGGAATCTTTCCAAATTTCCCTCTTTGGGAGAAGCTCCACCTCTTATGAAGAACTTCCCAATCAGTCATTCATGGAATCCAGAATTCTGCCAGCTCATTTTCTTGTCCCAACCACAGATTTCTTTCATTTCTTGTAGCTGGAGGTGGATCTTCTGAAAGCTGAGAATGATCGGCTGAAGGTGCCTCCAGGGCCCTCATCGGTGTCAGGCTCCATCCCAAGTCATATCCTGAGCTCATCTGCTGCCTCTTCCCCAAGGCGCTCTTTAGGACTGCAGCTCGCTCACTCTTTCAGTCCTAGCTTGACTGACACAGGTACGAAAGCAAAATGGGAAAGCTCTGGAAGGGTTTGAGGGGGCAGAAGAAATAATTAGAATCATCCTTGGGTGGGTCAGGGACAAGAGGGAAGTGTGGGGTGTGAAATGGCATGTATATGGTAACTTTTTGCATCAGGGGTAAAGCTTGTGGCATTTGAGCACATTCTGCTTCTAGCTTAAATGTTCAGTCCTGCTGATGATGCCCTTGTTTTATTGACAGCTTACTATTCTTTCACGTGTGGAGGATTTGTTTGTTTGTTTATTATGTTTATATCCCACCCATCTGGGATATTTTCCCATGATGGGCAGCTTACAACATATTAAAAATGTTTACAATAAAAATTAAAGACAATGAATAAATTATAAATATCAACAAGAACAAATATGGATCTGTTTGATTGTGAGTTTGAAAGAGGCAGAGATATAAATATTAGGGCCAGCCAAGATGGGAAGAGGACAGTTGCTCTGAAGTCTAGGGGTAAAACATTTCTTCAGATGGATTTTGCCAAATAAAGCCTATTAATGCCTTCAGACTCCAATTACTTTATTTTATCTTATTTTAATTTGTGACATATTTGTTGTTTGTTTGTTTTGATCTGCTGTGGTTTTTGTTGTTGTTTGTTATCTGTTTGTTCACTGCCCAGAGTGGGATATCACCCAAATAATCTTTAATATGCCACAAGAATCTTTGTTGTTTTAGTTGCAATAGAACAACACACGTATCCCTGATCATAAGACCTGACGAAAGGGGGAAGCCATGCTATAAAACAGGGGTTCCCAACCTTTTTACACCGTGGACTTGACCATGCTCCCCAGATAGCTGAGCGGGCCAGACCACACCCCCAGAGGTGAAAATAAATGCGCCTACTTCCGCATTTACAACAGCCATGGGTGCATTTATGGCTGACATAAACACATTTGCTTCCACCTCCGGGGGTGGACCACATGAAATGATGCTGTGGTCCAGGTCTGGCCTGCAGACCGTTGGTTGGGTACCCCTGCTATAGAAGAAAAAAAGATTTGCTGAAATCCTTTTGGGCCAGTTCTAGCTGCACTTTAGGCATAATATTACCTGTGGTGGCTGATTGCAGTGGATTAAAAGCTTCTTTTTGCAGGGATGTATATGAGGCCTGTGCTTCCTGAAATCAAAAACTGAAGCCTTTAATTGTTAACATTCTTCAATTGCTAGTAATCTTATCCTCATTGTATGGGCCAAACTGCAAAACAGGGTTTCTGCAAAACAGCCATTGTCAAAACTCCCAGTATAAGGGGCAGAATGAAGGATGAAGGAAGAGAACATTTTTCTGCTGACTACATAGGACTTTCTAGCAACACCAGCCCATGCCAGTGGCATCTGCTTTTGTACATAGTATGCACTGTGGTTTTTCCCCTTCCAGAACTGTCACCCATGGATGGTATCACTGCTGGCATACAGAAAGATGAGATGATGCTACGAATCGTCGTACGCATGCCACCTCAGCACATTATCAAAGGGGTAAGCAAGCTCCAATGAAAAGATGGGGGGACTCAGCAAGTGGCACAGTGTTTCCCAATCACAGCACCAGGAAGATCTAGTTGCCATTACAAAGCTGATTCCCAATCCTAGCCATATATTTATTCCTCCTTTTTACCTTTCAGGACTTGAAGCAACAGGAGTTCTTTCTGGGCAGCAGTAAAGTAAGTGGGAAGCTGGATTGGAAAACACTGGATGAAGCTGTCTGTCAGATCTTCAAGGTAAGATAGTAACACAATAAAGGGATGGATTGGAGAAACTCCAGAATAGGCGGGTGATGACTGAAAATGCTAAGTGCAAATGAAATTGAGGTAGCCATTTTTGTAATTCAGTAGTAGCCTATTCTTAGTGTCTGTTAGTGGAATGAAATATCCTGGAAAAGAGCATGGCTGGCTGGCTGGCTGGGACAGTGAAAGTGAACATGACATAACTGAACATATATTTTTTTCCAGCTCCAGTATCGGTGTTGATTTTACTTAACATTTATCATACAGTATTTGTAGTCCACATTTTGTTAAGGGATTGCAAGGGGCATTTATGGTTCTTCCTTCCTAAATTATATTCTTCACAAGAAACCTGTGATGTAGGTTGCACTGAAAAATATAATGGCTTGCTCCAGTTCTTTCTTTATTCGTGTCAGACGCACCACCAGCATATAATAATATACAAAGCTAAAATTATCACATCTAAAAACAAAATAGAATTAAAAGGGCTAGATGCCCAATATCGGGCCACATCAACAGCATTTCCTCTTGCCAACATAAGGTCCTTCTCAGTGCACATTGAGGGGCATCGTGTGTATTGTACCTTATGGGAGATAGTTTGTACTTCTCCACATTCACGCAGGCTGTCATCTATAGGGAAACCCCACTTTCCCAGATTAGCCCTTGATCTTCCTGCCCTAGCATGCAGTCTGTTTAAAGCTTTCCACTCAGGTCATGGTTGTTCTTGGCCAGGCAGTAGAGTCTTGTGGTTCTGCCCAGTTATCTGGTAGCTCTTTGCTTGCCTTCCATAGTTCCAAGGCAGTCTGTGGGGGCTGGTTGTTCAGGGAGGGGCAGAAGTTTTGAGGAAACTATGCCTTAATTTCAGTCTCTGCTTTGGTGGTTGATGATAAAAATGGCTTGCTCCAATGAGTCTCATGATAGAATTCCCTCCACAAGCTAATTATTTTCCTGTCAGGTAAGAACCAGAAATGCTTTCCCAGGCATTCAGAAGGGGTATTTTTTAGAGTGAAGGAGGTACAGTTTCTGCTACAATATGAACATACAGGCAGTGGTGGGTCTTCTTTTTTATTTTAAGATTGTTTTTAAAAACATTTTTTTTTGCTGTTGTTTTTAAAATATGTTACAATCACCTCATGAAATGTGGGGCATAGTAATGCATTATAAACAGTTTAAAATAAATGATCCATTCTAAGGTTAGATCTACTTCTGAAGCCACATCTGAATCCCTCCCTTTCTTCATTCAGGACTATATAACCAAGATGGATCCTGGTCTCACACTAGGACTCAGTGTAGAGTCTGTCTATGGCTACAGTATCAGCCATGTTAAGCGTGTTTTAGACTCAGAGCCACCAGAACTTCCACCTTGTCGAAGAGGTGTGACCAGCATTGTTGTGACATTGAAAGGTACATCTCCAGCTATTTTTTATCATACATTATGTTTTCAAATGTCATCACTAACACTAAACTGCATGTAAGTCTGAATGAAGCAGACATTCAACACTCACCATTTAAAATAGTTCCTTAGACAGCTGAGCACTATAAGCATCCGGAAACTCTTTTTCTCCTTCTTAGAATCCTATTGATGATTTATACTGGCTTAAGCAAAATCCTAAGTCTTAGAGGCATGTTGCAGCTAATTAATGAGGTGCTATTTAGGTTAGGAATCTCAGGTTATTATGAATGGAAAGAAATTCTCCATTTCATTTTCATTTTTTTTTGGTTCATACCTGAAAGTGAGTCTCTTAAACACAAATTTTCATGTTAACCAAAACAGATGGACGTGAAAATTTTGTGATGTTTTGTGATTCTATTTTCATTTCTTTCCTTCACCATTTTTTCTGTCAAATCTCCCATAGAAATTTTCTATCAAAGCATTGCTGTCAACAGTCAAGCGAGTGGCTAGTTTGAGCTAGAGGAGAGTCTGGTTTGGTTGTTGAAATGAGCAGAGGGTGTTCTAAATGTTCTTAACTCAAGGCACCAATGGTTTTAATAACATGCACACACACAACCACCACCACTAAACATGAATCCTCCCACAACCAAACAATAGTTTTTGAACCTCAATGGGCTCATAATCCACTACTAAAGTAAACTTCTCATCCCTTTAACCTGCTGCGAACCTTTTCTTTCCTCCCACTCCTCCGGCTGAAGTATTTATACTTTTATAAGTGTAAATTAGTGATAGAATTCTGTCCATTATGTCCAAAAGAGTAGATTATTGAGTATTTGATAACAATTAGGACTAATGCTGTCTCTTGCCAGAAACTTCTGCTTGATTTCCCCCACCCCTATTCTAATAAATTTATGTTCTGTTTCCTCTCATCCTCTGCCTCCTTTACAAACAGTGTTGTGTTTCCACTTGAAAACAAGCTCCAGTTCTAGGTTACTTGCAACCTAAGATAATTGTGGTTTGTTGTTTCCGAAGTCAGTTAAAACAATTTAGGCTCAAGCCATGGCATGATACCCTGGCTTGCTAAATATATTTGGTTAGAATAAAACACACTCCTTTATATCTGAACTCAGGCTGCATAAAGATAGATGTTGAGACTGCCAGGTGCTCTGGGGGAATAAGTTACTCTAACAGAAGATAATTAGTAAAGGTAAAAGTTTCCCTTGCTCGAAAGCCAGTCGTATCCAACTCTAGGGGTCAGTGCTCATCTCTGTTTCAAACCCGTAGTGCCAGCGCTGTCTACTTTTGCACATGTTTCCATGGTCATGTGCCAGGCATGACTAGACACTGGAGCGCATGGAATGCTGTTACCTTCCCACTGAAGTAGTCCCTATTTATCTACTTGCAATTTCTTGCTTTTGAACTGCTAGGTTGGCAGGAGCTGGGACAAAGAGATGATTAGCACAAGATATTTGCAGTTGAAAATGTCCAAAGTCTTAAAAATGTGGGTTCTGGCATAAAATAATAGAATTAAAAGTATCCCTGACAGATCTGACCTTTATTTAATAAGCTCCAGTGAAGGAGAACCTAACTCTTCCAAGGTAATCAGTTCCACTGGTGAACAGCTGTTACTGTCAGGAATTTCTTCCTAATGTTGAGGCAAAAATCTCCTCCTTCTCATTTGAATCCATTACTTTGGCAATTCCAGCCTGGAGCCACAGAAAACAAGCTTGCTCTAACTTCAATGTACCAGTCCTGTCAAATATTTAAAGATGTCTATCCTATCATTTCCAGACACTTTACCATTAATTTGTTCTTTGGACAGAAAAAAAAGAGCATTCTGTGGCCTTAGAAGGACCATTGCAATGGAAAAGAGAACCTAAATTTCTTGAACATTAGTGGATGTCTTATAATAGCCTTTTTAAAATTTCACACAGGTTTGAAAGAAAAGTGTGTGGACAGCCTGGTGTTTGAAACTCTTATTCCTAAACCCATGATGCAACATTACATAAGCCTTCTGCTCAAGCACCGACGCCTTATCCTTTCTGGACCGAGTGGAACTGGCAAGACTTACCTGACCAATCGTTTGGCTGAGTATTTGGTGGAGCGTTCTGGCCGTGAGGTCACTGATGGCATTGTTAATACTTTCAACATGCACCAGCAGTCATGCAAGGTGTGAAAACCCTGTCTACTCTCTTGTATCTGCTCTATCGCATTCACTGACCCCAGAACATAGTGGATTATAGCTTTCATTCCCAAGTTTCAGTTTTCTTGTAACAGTAGCTGTGTAAGCTCATGTATGCTTAGAATTCATTAATCTTCTGCTGCAAGACTATACATATCTGATAAATTAATTCAGTGGACTTACCCCAGCTAACTATGTATCACACTGTAGCTTTAATCTTCATACTGTCCTTGCATAAGATACCCCTCTCATTCAATTGCTGTTCCTAAGTCCAAAATCTAATACCCAGCACATTTCGCTTTGTTTCTAATTTTTTTTAAATGGATGCTAACATGCTAACATAGTGACTTTTGTTTTGTGCCATTCTTTACCAGGACCTACAGCTTTACCTCTCTAATCTGGCCAATCAGATTGATCGGGAAACAGGGATAGATGTACCATTGGTTATCCTCCTTGATGACCTCAGTGAACCAGGATCCATTAGTGAGCTTGTCAATGGTGCACTAACTTGCAAGTACCACAAATGGTGAGAGGTTGTATCTTGTATCAATAATAGTGATTCTGCTCTAATAGAATGTTCTGAGGCTATAAGAGCTGATAGACTGTGCACCAGTGCTTTCTGATGTGATGTTACAATTTCCTGTTGATTGTGATCATCATCATCATCTTAGAACGATAGACCTGGAAATGACCCTGTGGATCATAAAATCAAGCCCCTGTCAAAGAGCGCAGTGAGGAATTGAATTTTCAACCGTACCTAAACCACTGAACTATCCAGAAGTTCCTTATACTGTATTCCACAAAGGCTTTGATGGTAAAGGCTTTACCATTACCACAGTCCTGCATCATCACTGGTTCTTGATTGCTGCTCCTCCATCCCAGATTCTGTGTCATGCGTATCCAACTCTTTACCTGGGTAGCAGAGGCTGTAGCATTCCTCTCTGGTCCTGGAGGATTAGGCCTTTTGTGTTTTCAGGACTATATTTTCATAGGCTCTTCAGCAGTCAGAGGTGTATCTACCAAAACCAAAGACAGTAAAAGACCAGATAACGATTGGATTGGATAACGCTAAAATCGCATAACATTAAGTAATCTGGGGAGGATAATTGGATCG
This sequence comes from Furcifer pardalis, assembly GCA_030440675.1. Lineage (NCBI taxonomy): Eukaryota > Metazoa > Chordata > Lepidosauria > Squamata > Chamaeleonidae > Furcifer > Furcifer pardalis. The sequence goes on along the minus strand of CP126891.1, from coordinate 232,896,840 downwards.
AATAACGTTAAGGTCCTATGGGATGGATCGGATAACAACCGCTAAAGCCTGTGCAGTTACAATGCATTTCTATGGAGCTTTAACGTCATCCAATCCATCCCATAGGATTTTAACATGGATCGGATAACACTAAACATCGGATAACACCAAGACTTGTGGAACCAAGTTTTAGCATTATCCGATGTTTTACTGTAGTACTGAGTAGCTCAAACTTCTGATTCATCTTCCAAGAAGAACTTTCCTCTACTCTTGAAGAATTTTGGCCATGGAGAGAGTTATCATACATTATTACAAGTACAGTGGTACCTCGGATAACATTTGCATTGGATAACATTGGGGAATTTGAGGCAAACATTTGCATTGCACAATGTTATGATAACGTTGTATGATGCAAATATTTGCCTCAAATTTCCCAACACTAAGATAACTTGCTGTTAGGTTTGCATTTCTCTGGCCAAAGGCAAAGGCTAACAGCAAGGGATTTGTCCTGCCCACCCTGTTGTTTCAGCAGGGGAGACATAGCGAATCTCTCTGCCTTTGCCTTTGAGTTGGGGGTTGAACAGGCGCCCATGTTCTACCCCCAACCCAAAGGCAAAGGGTAACAGCGAGGGATTTGCCCTGCCCACCTTGTTGTTTCAGCAGAGGAGGCAAGGTGAATCTCTTTCGCCTTTTGTCTTTGGGTTGGGGGTTGAACCAGCTTTTTTTTAACATTGTGGGATCAGTGCATCACACAATGTTAAAAACTGGATAACGCTAAGACTTGTGGAACCAAGTCTTAATGTTATCTGAGGTACTAGTGTATCTGGAATTCTTTGGCCTAGAAGGGAGTTTCCTGTGATACCAAACCATATTGCATTTTGTAATTATTTGTTTTAGTATTAACATTTTATGTCTCTTCTCTTCTACTTTGCAAAGTAAATGCCTGTCTTTAAATATTTTGAGATCTTAAATATAGGACAACTTCCTCTATTAGCTTCTGTCACAGCCTCTAATATTATAAGGGTATCCTTCCTACCTACCCCCAATTCTCTTTTATCATCATTCCTTTCAAGAAGCAATGTTCTGTTGCCATGAGGAGGGAAAGAGAAAAGAACTGTTTTTCCAGTCATATCCAGGGACTCCTGCTGTTCTCTAATATGGACATGAAGGAAAAATTCTGGGGCATTTCCCCATCTTTCTCATTCCCTCAAGAGATACTGAATTACAACATGAGTCACCTGGTGAGGAGGGCGGTATATAAATGGGAATAAATAAATAAATTAATAAATTATTCCCAGCCAGCATAACCCCCAGTCATGGTAGACAAGAGTGATGGAGGCTGTAAACCAGCAAACATGGAGGAGCCAGACTGGGGAAGACTGTTCCAATCCTGAAGGGTTAGGAGAAGTGGCAGAATAAAAGCTTTCCAAAAAATCCCCTCTACAGAGAGCAAGTGGAGGACAATGAAGCCTGATGGAAGTTCTCTTTCCTTTCCTTAGCCCATACATAATTGGAACAACCAACCAGCCTGTAAAGATGACTCCAAACCATGGCCTTCACCTGAGCTTCAGGTAAGGAATTCAATTTTGATCCATTGGGAGTAGCAACATTTAGATAGTATTTTTTTTACCTTAGTGTATCCCAAACTTCCCAGCCTTCAAAAAATTTTATTTTGGCATGGGAGGATTCACATTTAGTGAAACAGTGGTGTGTGGATGTGTGTTATCTAAACCATTGGTATCTGGAGTGAGGAAGAGTTGTTTGCAATGCTCAATCACACTCAAGTTTATTTCAGTTATTGACCAGTGTGGAACTGCTCAATGTGTAGCCAAATTTTTCTGAAGGTGGTACTTCATGGACACTGCACTAAAAGATCCATATAGCAGCTGTAACCAAACCAAAACCAAAACTAGCTGCACCAATATATTGTAAAAATTCCTTCTGACTTTATTCCTAAAATAAAGGAAGAACTAATTTTGACAAAGTAATGGCACAGCTCTGTTTGATTTTCTTGTGATGTTGATTGGAGCCAGGACACACACTTAGACATGCATCTCTTCCTCATTCTCTCTCTCTTTCTGATACACCTGCTTACATGCAAGTCAGGAATACCCATAGCCACTCTGGGGCAAGGTTAGCACCTCTTCTGTTCCTGATAGCCACTTCCCCCTGGGTGATGAATGACTAACTGGGCAGTGGGGAAAAGTTGGCATAGTTCCAATTTAACTCAATAGAACACATAGAGTCATTCCCAGCTAAGAGCCACATAACAGGACAAAGGTTGCCAACCAGTGGACTCTAGAAACAGCTTTGTGAATGGGTTGTTTACTTTATTTGTGTTTTTATTACCTTGCTGCAGGATGCTGACATTCTCCAATAATGTGGAGCCAGCCAATGGTTTCCTAGTGCGCTACTTGCGCCGGAAGCTGCTTGAGTCTGACAGTGATGTCAATGCAAATCGGGAGGAGTTGTTGCGTGTGCTCGACTGGGTGCCTAAGCTCTGGTATCATCTGCACACCTTCCTGGAGAAGCACAGCACTTCTGATTTCCTCATTGGTAAGCTTCAAAGCTACAGGAAGCTGAGATGGGAAACAGTAATGCTAGGCTAAGTTGCCTGTCATCTCCAGCATTTTATCTCCAGCAGAGAAAATAGAACTTCTCATTTGGATCACTGGCATTAAGTGTAGTAACTTAGAAAAGGAAGTGGCATATGATCACTCTTTTAACAGTAACAGGATGTATGTGTTTGTTTGTTTATAATTTCAGTTTATATCCTGCCATCTAACTGAATTGTTACTCTGGGCAGCAACCCTAATGATCTCAGTAAGAGTTGACCCATTGACCCATTAAGTACACAGTTGTACACATCCAATTGATTCAACTGGTCTACTCTAGTTGATACTAGTACTTAGTTTCAGGCACTGTCCTAGACTGAGTGCTGTCTACAATCAGCTACATCTGGGATGGGCAATTTATGGACTCCAGATGTTTTCAGACTGCAGCTCCCATAACCATTAACTAGCACAGTCAGGGATAAGGTATAGTAGGGGCTGCTTTAAACTAGTCCAGCCCTTTAGAATTTTGGTTTATATGAGCTGTTGACTAGGTTGCAGTTACTAGCATTGGTGGTTTCTCAACTGGCTGTTCTAGACTATCATGTCCTTATTGCAGGCATGGCCAACCTTCATGCTCCAGCTGTTCTTGGATTTCAATTCCCAGCAGGAGTGCTGACTTGGGCTTCTGGTAATTGAAGTCCAAGAATAGCTGGAGCACCAAGGTTGGCCACCCCTGCCTTAGTGTAATATAGCTCATCTTTGGATATTCATGAATCCCAGTGTAGTTACAAAATCCAGATCGTGAACTCAAATATCATAGGAAGCAAATGAAAATATAGTCACAGTTCAATAAGAGGTTGTCAGGCTTCCACCACTGACTCCCTGGATTTAACATAGCTGTAGCCAGTATAACTTGACAATGAACACAATCATCACCAGTATTTCATCTCTTTATGATCTTTTCCAGGCCCATGCTTTTTTCTTTCATGTCCTATTGGTATTGAGGAGTTTCGAACCTGGTTCATTGACCTATGGAACAATTCCATCATTCCCTACCTTCAAGAGGGAGCAAAGGATGGTATCAAGGTATTTCTATTCCCACCCCACCCCACCCCAATTCTCATCCCAGTTAGATGATTTTAAATATTAGTTATGCACTTCACCCATTGATCTGCATGGATTATTTGGTTTTAAACCGTTTTCTACAAAACTGTTCCTTTGAATGTAAAACGATTTCTCTGAATTTCTATTAGAATTTGGTCAGGGCATCCTTGACTAATGTCATAAATTCCATCCAAATGCTTGCAAGAGTCAGACATTTTCTTTGCCTGTTCCCTTTGCAGGTGCATGGGCAGAAAGCAGCCTGGGAGGACCCTGTGGAATGGGTGCGAGATACATTGCCATGGCCATCAGCCCAACAGGACCAATCAAAACTCTACCACCTCCCCCCACCCAGCATGGGTCCCCACAGCACGGTTTCCCCTCCAGAGGAACGGAGTGGCAAGGATTCTACACCCAATTCTTTAGAAACAGATCCCCTGGTATGTCTTCTTACTTGGTTGACCCATACTTCACATGTCTAGCTTGATGTGGCGGATTGAAGCATTATCTCCCATGATGTTTTAGCAGCCTCTTGCCATCAGGAGGCCCTACCACGGCAGTAGCAGGATCTCATGGTGTGCAGGGAACTGTGACCCATGTTTTCAATGCTCCTTTAGCCATTTTAAACACGATGACACAGCTGGCTGGGCTCATGTCAGAGTTGGCAATGTTAGAACAATGTACTGGCCAGGTGCATTGCCCAAGTACCTATCTCCACTTAGCTCACCTGTAGTTCTTGAATGGAGGACCATTCCGGACTGCTAACACCTTTATGGCATGGTTGAACCTGCCAGGGGAGTACACCCCCTGCCACCATAACTGTCAGATGGCCAGGGTCACTGCTGTGCCACTTTGAGGTGTGAGGTGGGATTTGCAGTGAGCTATGACTTCAGTCTGCAGAAAAGGACAGTTGCCCAGAAATACCGTATTTGCCAACACATAAGACATCGAAGTATAAGATGTGCCCTATTATTACCAAAAAAAGCTCACTATAGGCCACTATATACAGTACAAGATGAATTCCATTTTCCAGTGTATTTTAAGGGGGGGGAGTGGGTCTTATATGCCTAGCAAATATGGTAGTTCCTATAATGCTGGAGTGAATTTTATCAAGTTTTGCAAGAGTGAATTAAACTGGGAGTTCAGAAGCACCTGCTGGATGAGTGGCCCAACTCATTGCTGCAGTTCCATAGCCTTACTTCACTAATTATTTCTTCATAGTGGTAGATGTCACTGTTGCGTCTCAGTAGCTGGGAGACCAGAGATTGCTGGATGCTAGAGTAGACTGGCCTTCTGAGAGTAAAGAGTTCAGGCCAAAGCAGGACATATTTCAAGTCCCCTGGCTGTCAAACAGGACTATGAAATCCATTTTTATAAGGTCAAATGCAAATATTCTTCAAGAAAATTTATTTGGAACAGTCTAATAGGATAGAAAGAGTTAGTCTAGGTGGCATGTGGGTGCTCCACTTCCCTCGATAATAAAGTAAGTTTTAAAGTGAATGAGAAAACTGCAGTGTGAGGTTGTGTCCACATGGTGGCATAAAGGTATAAGCCAAAGAAGGAAGTTGACTGCATACCAACAGATATAGTCCCTAGATTCTTCTTCTTCCATGTCTTGGCCAGACATGAAACTGCCAAAAATGAAGCCACCTTTTGGTGAGTTCATCCTGCACTTCCTTTCACCTGACCTAGAGTGAGAAAGATTAGCTGGCAACACAAGGTTGTCATTACCACCAGGGCACGCCTGATTGTGGTTCAAAGATACCATAATCTTTGAGGAGGCTCTTTCTGTGTACCCCAGTCCTTAGATTAGTACATGTTGTAGTGGAATTGTGGACATTATAGAAAAGGCAGCAGAAGTGTATAGTCACTTGTAAAGCTTTAGAGATGACATCTACACAACATCTTTGGCATAGTGTACATGGGACTAATGCTCCTACTGAGCACTATACAAGCTAGCTTTGAAATCTGTTATCTTTGAGCTGCATGAGCTCTTTGACTGATTGCTGGGATGGTAACATAGCAAATAAGTTGTAAAAATAACAAAGGTGATGGTAGAACTATAGGGTCACTATGGTAACTTTCTGGTTGGTCTTATTTTCCAAATAGATGGCAATGTTGCTGAAGCTCCAAGAAGCAGCCAACTACATTGAGTCTCCTGATCGAGAAACGCTGGACCCCAGCATGCAGTCTGCACTCTAAAGACAGATGAATCGGGATGGAGCCAAGTCTGGAGTGAGCTGGTCTCAGCTGCCTTCGTTCTTAGTTCTTCTTCATTTTTTGCATCTGCAACCTGTGGTCTAAATGGATCATTACAGAAGGTGGAGAGGCACATATAACTTGCTTTGGTATCTTTTTAGATGGATAATGAACGAGGAGGCAATTTGTCATTCCTCTGCAACATACTGCACTCCTCCCAGCCCCCATGACTTATGGTGGTAGGAGAATGATGGTTTTTATTTGTTGGCTTTTGGCCTCTGTCATGAACTCCTTGGTTTTGCAGTATGACTTGAGGGGCATTAATAAATCTGTTGGACTCTTTATATCAAAGTTCCTGATGGGGGCAGAGACTCTGAAGACCTCTTCACAGGACTGGCCACTGCATTTCAATAAAGCAATGCTACCTTGGCAGAACAGCACCTGAGTGTGTGGTTCCCTACAATGAGGATCTTTTTATAAAGTAAAGAAAAGCAAAAACAAAAAACAGGAAAGACCCTGTTAACATGGAAGTGGAAGAGTTGCCACTGCAGTCACTTACTACTGCAGCAGTTTGTCTCTGGATGCTGCCCTCCAGCACTCCCTATCAAAAAATTAGGCAAAGGCCTAGGACTGTTAATTCTGTCATTGTACCCTCCTTATTTAATCTGCATGGTGGTCTTTTTACATTCAGACTTCCAATAAACTCTGCTTTGTTTTTCTTTTCTTTTCTTTTCCCCCATTATTTTATTTTGTTTCAGCTGGGCTGTTCTGTTCACGCTTTGGTTGTCAAAATTTCTAATCTCCTGGGTGTGAGTCTACTAGGAGGAATTGCTTAGTTGCATTGTAGTTTTTTTTTCTTTCTGTTCAATGCACCCTTTCCCTCTTCTGTCATTCTAAAATGTCCATCACTGTGGTCCCTCCAACATAAAATCGGTGCTGACTAGATGACCTCCAGTAATTACACCTGCCTTGTGGGCCCTTGCAGCTTGCATCCAGATGCACACAGGGTTGAAGTAGCAGCAGCACAACCTTCTCAAAGATGCACAGTTTGCGGATAGGCTCCCCTTCTTATCATTCCATTGGTAAAAGCACAAGAGGACTACAGACTGAAATCAAAGGAAAGAAGGAAAGAACTTCATCCATGGCTGCTCACTATTGGACAGGAAAGTTATCAAATGCCTCTCTGGCTAAAGCTGTCTCTCAGTTCTGTTATCTCTACTGGTATGCTTGTGAATCTTCTTGTCCAACTCTCTTCTGGTGACTTCAGGCAGAGAGTCTTTAACAGACTTATTCTGGACAAATACGTCCTTCTATATTTTGCCATTCTCAGCATTCTGTGTTGATCCACAGGATGTTGTGGGCTTGATTTCTAAAGAAATACCCATCAGAGTAAGCCTGCCTTTTCCAGCTGCTGCCTTCCAGATGTTCTAGGCTATAGTTTATGTAATTTCTGACCATTACTCATTGTAGCAGAAACTAGTGAGAACTGTGACCCAAAATACCTGGAGGGTACCATATTGGGAACAGCTGGAGTAGGGGCCTTCCAAGGAAAACAACTATATGTAGCTGCTATGTATGTGCGCTTCTTTTTCTGCTCTGGTGCAGTCAACTATCATGAGGGGTACAAAGTCGTGCCCTTATTTAGCCTAGATCTGTGTTCATGTTCTGAAAGAACTGATTGGATTAGATATAGAAAGTTGGCATGTTTGACTGTATGTTAAGGCTTGTCTCAACGGAGTTTCATTTTGTAAGAGTGTGTTGGGTTAATCTTCTCTGCAAATTATAAGGAACACTCTCCGCAAATAAGATGTCGGGTTCATAAAATCTTTCATAACCCTTCTGCCCATACAGTCTTAATCAGAAACTATTTGTCATGAACAGCTAATTACGAGGTCCTCTCTATTGCATATCCCAACTTTCCAGTTTAAATATAATTGGATATAATTTCATATTCCTGCAGAGAGGCAAAGTGTGTCCGTTACATATATAAATACACAGAGAAGTGGGGAGAGAGCGGACAATACAGAGGGCAGAATTTCAGATGTACCCAAAATTGGAGAATAATCACTAGAATATTCTAGTGAACTATACTCCAGCCCAGCAGTCTTTATTGTTTGTAATATTCTTCTTTACAGGGCAAATCATTTGATACAGTTTTGCTAATAGAGAAATGTTGCTAATAAAGCAATTTAACCCAGCTGTAATCCACAACCCCCACATTGTTCTTACGATGTAGAAGCCCTCTTAGGGCTTCTTTTACCCTGAATGATTATGAACTATGTTTGTAGATAGATATACTGTGCCAAATATTTTAAAGATTTCACTCTGATTCACCAGAGATCCCTGTATAGTTCCAAACATTTGGATGATACTGCCTATATTTTCAGTATTTTCTTGGCAATCACGAGGCCTAGAAACTGCTTTTGGAAAATCAGAGTGAAGATTCTCAGGACTCCAGATTATGTGCCAAGTTCTGCTGTTGACCAATTAACATTTAGAATAAATGTTATTCTATATTAGCCCTCTCCCTCCCTTCATTTTTCCATAATGAACGTATTGAAGTCAAAACCTTTTCTCTCTTACTATAAATAGAATGTGTTGTTAAGAAATGAGATTAGCAGAAAAAATTATAGGATGAAGTTCTTCTGTTTAGCGGACCAGCTAGTCAACCATATGTTTCTGCAGGATACTTCATTCTGTTCCTTCAACAGTTCTCCCCACCAAATAAGTTTTTTTTAAAAAAAAATAGATGGTATTCCATGGCCACTAAGCATGCCCACTTCTTGTGATTTCCTCTTTTAGCAGGCAGGTAGTTTTGTTAAATACATTGTTGTTGTGTTTCTTACTATTTTAACCATCTGACATTCCCTGGGGGGGGGGGGGGTTAGTGGTGGCTGCTGCTCCTGCCTCTTGTACATGAGTAGTGAATCCACAGTCAGAGAAATAGGTTGGTATTCAGGTTCTAAGTAATGAGCAATCAACTTGTGGCACAGATGCTAGAATTAACAAAAGCTGTGTAAATAAGAGAATTTGGAAAATTTCCTTTTTGCAGTGATCTCAAACTAAAGAGCTGCAAGACAAATCAACTTGTCAGAACATAGGCCAATATAAAATTTTAAAAATCGATCTTTTAAGCTCAATGCTGCTTCCACCTTACCCATTATTAGCCACATTGTGCATTCTTCATTTACAACTTCTTCAAATAACTGGGCCTCTTTTACAGCCTTGCCCCATGTTTTGAAAAACAATGCTTCAATTAGATCTTAACCATGACCAAATAATAATCTCAAATACCACATGAGTATGCTGTGCTGGCCTCCTCTACGATGGTGCCCTCAATGTATGTTGAGCTTCAACATCTTTCATCTCCTGTTAGCAACTACACCTTCACTGTAGTTCAGTGTATCTGTAGAGCAGAAGCAGGAAGAAGGCTGTATTTTAGAAACCTATAAAGACTTTTTGGAAATAATGTTGATTTGAACATTTTACCATATTTCCGAATCTTTTGTTGAATGTTGTGTCCTTCAAATAGAATGTGTTTAATTGCCTTCTCTTTGTCCATTTGAATTAACCTAGAAAACTTTGGTCATGGTGATAATGGTGCCTGTGGGCATTTTTTATGAGGTATCCTGTTAGCTATCCAAATCCCACCCCCTAATCTAAATAATAAAGATGAGGATTTTAATCTGGAGGGCAGTGAAATGGTGCAGCATAAACAAGATTTATTGCTTCTCACCTACCTCACAAACAGCCAGGGAGAAATGGATGAGAGGACTAAATGAGCCCTACAGAGCATTGAACTCCTTTACCTCAAGGATAGGTATTCAGGGCAAATTCATGGCATTCTTAGTTGGAGAAACTTTTATTTTAAACTGAAATTATGCTGCTATCAAACTGTGATCATCTGACCAAAAACACAGTTTGGAATTGCCCTGCTCCTACAATTCTGCCTTAAATATCACTATTTGGAGAAGAGAAGCCCCCATCCATGAACTAGCATCTCCTGCTATTTTCTGGATGCAGGAAGAAGTGGTCTCATAAATCTAGGGCAGGCCCAAATTTTGGGCTATCTCAAGGATTCTAGTAAAGGATGGCAGGATAACAATCCCTCATCTGCTGGGCTTGTTTCTATTCCCATTATTGGCAGTGATGCTTTGACCTTTTAGGTAGTTCGTTTCAGGAATTAGGCAAGCAGCTGCATTGTATGGCAAGGCACAGAGTTGAACAAAACCAGCTTGTCTTCCTCACACACTACACAACTACAGTTGGTTGTGTGGTTTCCTCATGCGTATTCTGGAGAGCTAATTTGTTTGTTGAGTGCTTTAACCTCTAAGTGAAGTAAGAGGTTTAAGAAATGTGACTGTCCCCACCTCCTTTATTTAATTATCTGCCCATTGACTGGAGCAACCCAGATTTCTAACGTACTTTGCCTCTTTCCCATCAGATCTTTCCCATTAGATCTAACCAGCTGACCCCAACTCTCAGTGATCAAAGGATTTACTAATTAAGGAAGGTGCAGGTTCCACTATAGAAATACAAATTTGCTTTAGCAGTAGAAAACCATGATAAAGGAAACATTTCCGCTCATGCAAAGCCCATTGCTTACCACAGATGAATTTGACCTTGCCTTCGAAGGACAAGAAGCCATTGATCCAATCTATGAGTTTGACCAGAAAATGTGCTAGCCCGTCAGAAATAATGATAAGAAGGGAAAAACCTTTTTTCTACCATCTCCTCCCTTATAGGAATTATTCTTCTGTGTCAAGGCCAGACGTGAAACTGCCAAGATGAAGGCATCTTTTGGTGAGTTCATTCTGCAGTTCGTTTTGCCTGACCTAGGGTGAGAAAGATTAGCTGTCAACACAAGGGATTGTGGTTCAAAAATACCACAATCTTCTTGGAGGCTCTTTCTGTGTACTCCCTTGTAGGGATTTAGAAACAATGAATGAATGATGTAAAAGTTGTAGCTTGGCTGCTTGGCCCCTGCAGCTTCAGCATGACAGGCTCTTAATCCTCCTCCTGCCCTCTCACTCTTCCTTTTCTCCACTAAGAATTCAAGATAACCAATCCACAACCTCCATCATGGCTGTTAGCACTCGAGGTAGATTCTCCAGCTTCCTATAGCTATAGAGCTGTCTCCTAGTAACAGAAACAACCCTGATTTATTTCCTTTCTGCTCTCTCTTAGGAAAAAAATGGGTTTGTGGTGCCCCTCCTTTGTACCTTTTTCCAAAAGACCATCTTTTCTCTCCTCATCCTAGTGGGGAGCAAGTCTGACCGACTCAGTTTTGGCTGAGCTCTCAAACCAACTGTGCCATGGTCTGAGAAGCTATAATGGTAGATAGCATTGTGTTTTAGGCAAGCAAAAAGCTGTACAGTCATACCTCGCATAATGAAAATGATTCATTCTGCGAGGCTGCTCGCTAAGCGAGTTTTTCGCTATGTGAGTTTTTTCACATAGCGAAAATTCCTATAGAAAAACTCGCATAACGAGCATTTCTATGGAAAAACTCACATAGCAAAAAAAATTCATTATGCGAGTTTTCCCCATAGAAATGCTTGTTATGCAAGTTTTTTCATAGGCAAAGTCCAACTTGCATAGCGAAAATTTTCATTATGTGAGTCAGATCACTTTTTGAAAAACCCGCTCATTATGCAAGTTTTTCGCTAAGCGAAACACTCATTAAGCAAGGTTTGACTGTACCTATATTTTATCTTGGCTTTCATACCCTATGTTCTGTATATAGTCGTTCATTGGTACAGCTTGTTGGTTGCCCAATGGACTTGCAATGAGCTAAAAAGAACTTGCAAGGTGTTTTCTAAAGCATGCCTTCTTCACCTAGAGCAGGGGTTCCCAACCTTTTCAAGCTGGGGGCCGGCTCATGCTCTCTCAGTCAGCTTCAAGGCCCAGAGGGCCATTTTGCCCTGCCTGCATGATGGGGCCAGCCTTTTTCCAACAGCTTCAAAGAGGAGGCCATTTTGTTTCTTGAATGCCCTTGGAGTAGTGGGGGTACATGATGTGGTACCAGTAGCTGGATCTGGCACACAGGCCTTAGGTTGGGAACTCCTAACCTAGAGCTTCAGTCATCCTTGAAGCTTATGATACCTTATGGGTTCTTCCTCATGTGTTCCCTCTCACAGCCTGCTCAAATTGTTTCTCCTTTGTTTTTGTTAAGGCAATTTCCTGACTTGTAAGATCCATTTATGAATATAAAGACCAGCTATGAATTTTCCCAAGAATATCAAATATAGGCAAAATGGGAGGAGCATTATAAGTTTTAACTTGACTCTCTTTTTCACATAGTTCTAGGAAAAGACCTTAAGGAATTTGAGCTATCCTTTCATATCAGTTAGATCTGATTCAAAAAGATTTGATAATCCATATCTAGTTAATGCCACTGTATATTTGCTCTGGATGATCAAGTGGAAATGCTAAATGTGTACCTGATGCCCTCATCCCACTTATAGTTGTTGACAAACATTCCAAAAAGACCTCTTTATCCATTTGAAGGTGCTACTGTCTTTCTGATTGGCTGTTGCTTCTTTATAGCATCAAGCAAACCTCAGCCATCCAGATTTTATCAACATCAATAAGTTATATGCTCTAGTCTGCCAAATTGCAAGTGCTGGTCACAGCAGAAGGCTGGGCACAGAACATTCCCATCTCTGAACTGGATCTTGAGTTCATAAAGTCAATGAGGCATATTGTTGTAAGAAAAGTATGTGTATCCCCTCCCCACCCTGAATATCTCTTTGGTAGTCAACCACAGGGTAGCTATGCTGTTCAACTCTGTAACAGGTCTGTCAAGGACAGATCTATGTAACAGCACTGCAGGAGAGTCTGGCTAATTGACCAGCACAGACCTAAGGTGCTTGCTTCTCTTTGTATAGCTATATATATATATATGTACATATATATCCTGTTTTCTGTATCTGAAATCTTGAAACTGTTAATATATGCTGGAACCCAGCAGGTGGTATAATAGTTATGGACTGTAGCAGAAGATGCCTGCTGGCTGGTTTGAGGCAAGCAGGTCTGTTGAAATATTTGATTCAAAGGGGCAGAATCTTTAGGGGTATTATATATTTAAGAGTATACTCTGCCATGATTGAATGAATAGGTGCTATGGCTCTAAAGCTGTACTTTAAATGCCAAGATCTTATCTGTTTGGACTCCAGCTCCTAGTATTCCCTGGTCAGTCTGGCCAGGGTTGCCTAAAAGAGCTGGAAGCAGTAATCCTCTGGGGAGTGGGCAAGTCTATGGAAGAAATGGTTTTTTGTCCTTCAGCATAAACTGAAATCTGTTAATTGTGCCACTTCTGTTCTCTTCTGGTGCTGCCTTTTAGAGCCCTTCAGCTAGCCTTTGGCCTGCTTCTCAATATTTATTGCAGTAAAATTCGTATTTAAAATTCAGTCTGCAGTGGTTGGAAGCCCGGAGGTTGACTGTAGCATCCTTGGCTGCTATATGTGAGCAGCAGACCAGTGATAGAGAAGGATCAATTGGTCCAGCTTAATGTGTTAAGTCATTTCAGCAGCCAGAATGAGGTTCTGCCATCCTTTTTCAAATTTTGCTCACTATATCACAAGTAATTTTTTCCAAGTTATCTTTACCATTGTCCAGGGCCAACAAGGGCAATGGCTACACAGGTGAAAGATGGTGGGGATTGCCATGCAAAATAAGAGTAGAGCACTAGGATGGGGAGAACTAGTCTGGTAGGTCTTTGGAAATTTCTCCTTGCTGAAGTTCTCACTGCAAATCAGTGCTGGTGATCTGCTGACTTTAGCTATCCATTTTTACCAGAGCTCCTTTATGTAGGTTGATACTAACCTGCATTACTTAAAACTGTGGGATGTGGGGCTCAGCTGTAATAACAGGGTCTATATTCTTTGCCATATTATTGATGTCTGTAGTCATATTGTATTCAGAAAATCCTAACTTGAAAAATCACTTAGTATGCAAAAATTAAGTAACAATAATAATGTGATGGTATAATTCAGGAAGAAAAACATTTGCAAAAGGTGTTGCTGAAATTATATGAGAAATAATGAACTTTTTTTAAAAAGTAATGCAGTTCTGTTACTAAGTTTATGTATCCTCTGCCCTCTTTCTTCCAAACTCTGGCTTTCTGTTGCTGACAAGCTTCACCAAAGACCAGGGCTCTGCTCTGCCACATGGCTGCATGGAGAATGACCCTCTTTTTCAAACATTTAAACATCCAGGAGAATTCTTTGTACCCTTTTGTGCTAACAAATGATACCAAGCAGAACCAAGTAGCACGTCTTAAGACAGGAAGAATGGTAACCAACAAGGGTGTTTCTTTCCATGTTTCCTTTCCTGCACACCCATTTCCCAGTCTTACTATCTTTTTCATTTACATATCCCTGTCTAACCATTAAAAAACTGTAGACAGAATGGGAATAAACACAGACTCACAGATCAAGAATCACTAGCAACCCGGGTCTCAAATCATTCAAGGGGGGGGGGCACTCTTACAGTGATTTGATACACATTTGCTCTGAGTTGAGCCCCACTGCATCCAGTCGAGTTTAGACACCATTAAGTGTGCCTGGGATTGAAGCCTTAAAATGACAACTGACATTCCCTTAAACCAACCAGAGGTAGGCTGTTTGTTTTGTGCACAGCCTGGTAGATTTCTCTGCTGTTTGTCCAATTTGTACTGCCCCTTTCTTCACATTTGGTGCTTTCTCTATCTCCTCTCCTCTCCAGGTTGTTCATTCATTCTCCTCCTTGCTGGATCCCTCTCCCCTCCAAATTGCATTGTTGTTGCTAAATACCTCCCCACCCCCACCCCACCCCATCTGAAGCCTAAACACTCTGTCTGTATTGGGGCTATTTTGCACAGTGATGTACAAGATGTCAAACCTTGTGCTGGGTTTGACTAAAAGGTTCCTCATTTGCCTTTTTTTCTGTTTTGCTTTTCTATGATTAGGGTATGCTGTAAATAACCTGTAACTGAATTGCCTGGATGAGTCTGAGGGACCACCCGTTGGAGATGGGCCCTGTGCTTGTGATGCATCAAGCTGGATTTGTTTTGAGGATATATTTTTTTTGTACTATGTGTGAGTAACTGTGCTGTGTTGACTCATTTCTGATTGTATGATGATGTACACCTCCCAGCAGTTTCTATGGGCCAATGGGAGAAGGTTGCAACAGAACACCTTCTTCCAATGGGTCTTGGCTTCTCCTTTTTCTCATGCTGCATCTGCTGCATTTCTTCAATACTTCTGATTTGTATGCCATCTAGAGTTGGGTCCGCCTGAGTGGGGTGGGATATAAGTTTAAACAAATAAATAAACTTTCAACAAAGCCTACCAACCTAGCAGTTCAAAAGCAAGAAATTGCAAGTAGATAAATAGTACCACTTCAGTGGGAAGGTAACAGTGTTACATGCACTCCAGTGTCTAGTCATCCCTGCCACATGACCATGGAAACATCTGCAGAAGCAGACAGCGCTGGCTCTTTGGCTTTGAAACAGAGATGAGCACTGACCCCTAGAGTTGGATACGACCTGCTTTCGAGCAAGGGAAACCTTTACCTTTACCTAGCAATAATGAAGCTGGCAGAAATATTCAAAGAACGCTGGTATTATGAAATTTAAAAAAAATCTTCTGCCAAGCCTTTGTCTCAAGCATTATGGTAATGAGATTTCCAAGACAAAACACAGATTTTCCAGTAATCTTAGAGTCCAATTAAGTGGAGTGGACCCAATCTATATTAGGTTAGAACAGGGGTGCCCAAACTACGGTCCATGGGCTGGATCCAGCTCCCAACACCAATCCATCCAGCCCACGCCGTACGGACACATTTTACTTCTGCTTCCAGGAGTGATGAGGGCAGCATGGGATGGATGAATTGGTGCCGGGGGCTGGATCTGGCCCACAGGCCATAGTTTGGGCACCTTGGTTTAAGCAGAGAAAATAGCAACTTAAAATCCTGTCGCAAAACAGACTGCAAGGCGCGTTTTACTTCCACTTTCAGTGGGAGGAACCATGTGACTGGCCCACTGAACAACATGACCAGCCCACAGCCCAAAAAGTTTGGGCACCCCTGGGTTATAATGTTCGGAGATAGGTGGGTACTGTAATCTGCATGATTCCCTTAGCACAGTAATTGAAAGGTAGGCAAAGAATAGCCTTCTGTAGAAAGAAATGTCTCATTCTCACTCCATTCTTGTTTCCTGCCTTAGTTGCAATGTATCATTTGGAGAGTGCCCTTTCATGACATATTGTTTATAATAAATACATTATAAGATATTGGTAGATAGAAAATAGGGGTATCACATCTCTAAAAGAACTGTTAGTTTGCATGTTTAAAATACATGATGAACTGAAGTAATATTGTTTAGGATTTAGAACATGACCTTTTGCCTAATACAAAAACTAACTGGATGTAAACTAGATGGAGACAACCTGGCCAGGTGCTACTCACTATAGAGCAGAGCAGACCTCCTGAATTCTCAACCTACTTCTGAGTCAAATCATTAATTTGACTTCCATTTTTATCACAATATCTCAGTCCAATGTTATGTGTTCTCCTCGCCCTTTAGGGATTATGTGTGTTGCACTTAGTCGTTTTATTTACTCTCCAATATGTTTTATTCATATTTATTCTGCTGTAGTTGAAGGGTAAACTGTGATGGGAGCAGAAATTTGCAAGACTAGTTTTTGGTTTTTAAAAACTAATTGAAGTGAATTTGTTTCTCACACAGACAAACACGTGTGTGATTGTGTGTGTTGAAATGGGGTTATTTCCATTTGAAAAGATTCTGAAGCTAGTTGAAGGATTATGTTTTCTTGGGAAGGATGAGCAAGAATGCTAACTAAGAAGTGTCATTCGTATTGACAGGCACACAAAATTTCCTCAGAATGACCTTCCAAACTGTTAGGGTCTCTGTACCTCCCTGCCTGATAACCCAGACTGAGTGTGGAGGAAAACAGGCTGAACTTGCAATATTCCTACTGCAAATGGAAAAATGTTTAGAATTTAGCACTCTTCTGGAGGTCCACAATATAACAAGCCATACATACACACAAAATGTGAACTGATAGATGGGGGGGGGGTCACTTTCCCCCATATCTAGGGGAAGCCCATTAGCTTCTACAATATTATCAACCAACATTCTGGTGGGAAAGCCCCTTTTTTTTCTTAAAAAGGGCCTTTCTGAATAATTGCATAAAAGCAGGACATAAGAAGCAGCCAGTTTCACACTTGCTTTCAAATAACCTGCAAAAAAACTTACTGCAAGTCATCTGAAACATAGCTCCAGCCCTAGTTTCTAATTCTTACTGCTCAAGAAAGGATGATAAGGATTTTATAAGGCCTGCTGAGTAGTGATCTTTTCCAAGGAGAGGCTTTTTGGAGTATAAGCCTCCTAGGAGTTCTCAACCTTTTAAAGCTGGGAGCCAGGTCACACTCCCTCAGACAGCTTTGGGGGCCGAATGGCCATTTTGCCCTTCATCCACCACATGGCACTTCCTGGTGTGGTAGAGGCACTGGTGGGCCACATGAAATGGTGCCACAGGCTGCATTTGGCCCATGGACCACAGGTTGAGAATTCCTGTCCTAGACTATGCAAGACTTCAAAAGATGGAAGCAAATGGGTATCTAGTTTAGTTGGCATAAAACAGTTGAACATGCCACCGAAAGAGTCAGGTGGCAGTTTTATGGTAGAAGTGATTAGAATGTGGTCCATCAGCTTTAAAAATCCCTATCTTTTTTTCTTATTCCCCCAAAAGTGCTTGCTGCTACTGAATTTGTGACACTGGTGATAAAAGTATGGATTCTCCATAAAGATAAGGTGTGCACTTCCCTTACACATTATTTATAAATAGACTTGTAGTTGTAGAATTTAACTACTAAATGAGCTGTGGAGTGGGTGCATACTTTTTTTAAAGAGAAAGCAGCATCTTTATTATTTTTTGCCACTGCCACAAGTGGCAGAAGAAAATGCAATTTCCTGTGGCTGGAAAGAAAAGGACAGTGAACACACATGCCAGTTACTGGAAACTGCTCACTTTGTTTTAAGAGGCAAATGAAAGAAGCTACTTCACTCTGAACTGTTTCTCCAAAAGCAGTACAGACTTCAAGAATAGCCTCAGGATTTATCTGTGTGATCAGATTGGGATGAAAGTTTCCAAACTAGCCATTTTCTATCAGCATCACTTCTATCTTTCTAACTGCAGTCTGATTCTCTCTCATCCACTTGACTACAGCCTCCAACAGGATAATAGTTTTAGATTGCATGAAGCCCATTAAGAGAGTCTTGTTTGCAATTCTGTTTTGACATTTCTCTTCTTATCTATTAAGAATGGACCTCTGAAGATATATAAAAAATCCTGTTGTAATCAGTGGGGTTCTCTTCTGAGTAAAGGTAGTTTTAAGGCAGATCATTCTAGTGAATAAGCCCAGTAAGGTAGCTGCATTAAACATGAAATGTTAAGTGGACAAATTAAACAAATAAATGAATATGCAGAGTTCTGAGATGAGCAATGTATCAGAGAGATGCTCTTGATAGATAAGAGAAGAAAAGGACAGCAGGACAGAAGTTGCATCTATCTCTAGTATAGTGTCTGAGTATTAGTCTTAGAATGTTTTTCCACAGCCAAGGACTTGATAAACATACACTTACAAATACCCCAAGGAATGGTGTTGTGCTATTTAATAATTGGAAATGAAACTAGTAGACATCAAGCAAAATTCTCATGAAAACATCTTCCCCTGATGGGCTGAAAAATGTATGACCTTGATATCTTGGCTATAGTTCTTGCAAAAATCAAGTGTTAATTCTAATGAGCTTCACTTTGTTTCATACAAATCCTTGGATTGCTTAGTCTAACTGACAGGTTTTTGGGAGATTCTTCTTCATCTGTTTTCTGAGATAAATTTTTTTGGTCATTTCATACTCCATCACACAATGGATATGCCATTGACTGACCCCATAATCTTATATAAGCAAAGCAAATATTCTTTTTGCTCTGTGGCAGCTGTAATGAGTTAGAGACCCTTGTGGCTTTAAATGCAAGATAATCAAATTTGATTTTCCCCTGAATAAAATCTGGCATCCAAATAAGAGCATGTCCTATGAGGACTTAGCCATCCAGTTTAGAGAGTTGATTGGACAAAAAGCAATGGGAGTTGAGCAGCAAAAACCTTGTGTAGGACCAACTGTCCTGCATGTTACTTTGCAGCAGATGCAGTGTTGGAAGAGGTTGAGAAAGACACACTGTTTTTGAATGCTATCACAACTTCAACCCTATACTGCAAGTATATTTAAGAATTGGGAAACGGGAATTTCACCCATCTGATCACAAAACTCCAAAGGGCAAAGTTAGGTGGTCCTTAGTGACTCCTACCCGGAAGCATTGTTGTTAAGTAGCTGGAGGTGTCAGTCCCATTGGAAGATAGAAGGAGGCTGCCGGAACACTGTTAATTGCACTAATTCATCAATCCATCAGCAACTGTAGCATCTGTTTCCCGCTGTCCCTGCCAAAGACATGTCACCTTTCTGCTCTTGCCAAGATATGAAGGTCTTGGTTTGGGATGAAGTTGGAATGGTATCAAACTCCAGGGTCTCCTTGGCTCAATAGTTACTGCTGGCTGGTGGCCCAAACCTTACAATTTTAGCTTTTTCCTAATTAAAATGCATTTTTTAAAAAAGAAAATTAAAAAGAAATGGGAAACTCCTGTTTAGAAGAGCTGTGTACTTGACAGATTCTGTGTTTCTTAACTGCATGGTATTCCTTTCAAGGGGTTTTTATAGCACTTTTTTTAATTCTTGGAAGATTTTTGCTTCCAATTTCTATGCTACCTTCTCTCTTGCTTCTTCTTGTCTCTCCTCCCCACCCCCCTGCTTTTTTGTTTTGGGGTTTTGGTTTTTTTGTCTTCCATTTCTTTCTTAGAAGCAGTTCTTTGTAAACCTGCAATCTGTTTTATACCTGATGTAGACAAAATGAAAACAGAAACTCCAGATGTTGTACATAGCTGCGGAAACAATCACGGGGAACAACCGCCATCTGGATTGTTTCCAACATGGATCATTTGTACTTGTGGAAAAAAGAAAAAGAAGCCAAAAAAAGGCTTTTACAGGAAAAAAATAATAAAAACTTTAAAAAAGAAAAAGTAGAGTGCCCTTCACCACCTCATCTGTTTCTACCAAGCTGCTCATCCCATGCAGCATGTTTCTTTCTGGGTGTGCCAGTCTGTCTTAACATCATTTGAAAATTAAATAAAGCTATCTCTTATGTTGTCTGTATGTCAATCCTCTCTGTTTGAAAGAGTCCTCCTAAGGACCACAGACCTGTTCCCTTGATGAGCAAGATTACCTGTCAAGGTACCGCTGTGATTCTATAAAGTTAAATCTGGCACAAAGGAACCACATAACAACAGCCGTGCTGGAGCTGTGCCACTTCAGAATGTGGTGGTGGTGATGTTGTTTTCTGGTTTCCTGCCTTCAAAAGCCTGATGCACGTAGGTAAGTTGTCCATCAGGTAAATGGTAAGCATAGAGAACTACTGGGCATAGAGAACTACTGGGAAAGGGGAAATGTTTTACAATGTAAATCTTCACCCAACATTTTGAAATGATATACAGTACTGTAGTTCAAAGGTGATTTGGTTCTTCCTCGTCTTATTTCAATTTTTTTTTTTGCTGGTCACTGTGTCCAGAAACATGTTGAGTTTGTTTTTCTGGCCTAGTGGTTATCCTCATCTCATTATCACCTTCTCTCTGGTGAAGTCCCAGCTTTTTTTGCACTGAAAATAGCATGAAAGATGAAATATGGCATTATAGTACCAATAATGAATAAAGCCACCTTTCTTGAGTGCTTCTATCCCCAAGCCACCATACTCTAGATGTGGGGACCACAGTTATTTTCATTCTAGCCAACATGCTGGCTGGTAGTACAATACAACCCAGAGGGTATGAGGTTGGCGAAAGCTGCTCTTGGAGGGAAAGATTAGGTCTTTAGAACTTATGAACATACAGTGTAGGGGTAGGAAAACGATGGCCTTTTAGATGTTGCTGTGTTGTGACTCCTGGGTTTCTTTCCACCATTACCTGTGCTGGGTGGAGTTGATCAGAATTGCTCTTTTAACATTTAGAGAGTAAAATTTGCCCTCTCCAATTATAAATTATCAAGACAAAGGACATTTTTTCATTAAAAAAATAGGCAACTTTATTAGCTCAAACAAGGAAAGTGCAACAAATAGTCCTGAATGGTACAAAAAAACCAAAAAGTTAAAAGGACTTGTGCAAAAATATTTAAAGCCAAAAACAAGTTCTGCCATCCTTGAGAATCTGAATCAATAACCAACCAAATTTCTAGATGTTGTAATGAAAATCATAGTGGACCCAAAGGTGGTTTGTAGACCAAGCAGGGGGATGCCTCACTCCCAAATATCAGAAGTGATGCTTTTTGATCTGGTTACAAGCTGTCTATGACTTGATCTGTCTGTTTGAGAATAAAAGTACAGTAATACCTCATATAACATTAGTATCGAATAACACTAAAATCGCATAACATTAAGGAATCTGGGGGGAAGAATTGCATCAGATAACATTAAGATCCTATGGGATGCTTCAGATAACAACCGCTAAAGCCTGTGTGGTTACAATGTATCTCTATGGATCCCATAGAGGATCAGATAACACTAAAAATCATATAACACCAAGACTTGTGGAACCAGGTTTTAGTGTTATATGAGGTTTTACTGTACTGCCAAGTTCTAGTATAGTTTCAACTACTGGAATAGAGTTAATTGCAGCAGCCATCTGCTTCAGTATTTCAATGCAAATCCTATCAGCTGTCACTCACTGTTCTTTTACCTCTTTCCCACTACTACTACTACTACTTCCTCTTCCTCCTCCTCTTCCTCTTCCTCCGTATCCAAATCCAAATATTGACGACCCTCAAGGCTATCAGCTATGAAGACTCTCCTGAGAATATAATGCAGTGGCCTTTCATCTGCCTTCCGCATGGCAGCATGAGCCCCATGCTGCTTGCTGATTCAGTTCTGTGAGTCACTTTCTGGCCCTGAGCCCTTTTGGCACACAAAGACCTCATCAGCCCCAGGGCATTATTGATTAAGCTACTGCCCTTTATCAAGATGAATTCAAGTGGGATTTAATCGACTTGAGGGCCATTACCCTTCCCTGTGAACTTCGGCACCCAAGGCTTTTAGTCATTAGGGTTGTCAGGTTAGGTAACCGCCATCTAACACTCAATGTTGAGTCGCTAGCTGTTTGGTCTACTCTATTACCATAGCAGGATAACCTGGCCAGACAAGTCACATGTTAGAATATTCCTCTCAACTACACACACTTCCAAAAATTGATCACCACTACATTGACACTACTTGGAAAATTGTTTTTAAAGTGCATGAATGTAATGATATGCTAAAGCTTTCCATTCATGAGTAGGAACAGGATGATACGTCTGCTCAATTATGAAATGTGTTAGCATATAGTTATATTCATCTTATAACCATCTTCAGCCTAGCACTAATGGGTGCACATTAAATCTTCTCACATCAGAACAGCAATGGCTAATGTCAGCTGGATTCCTCACAATGAGGAGGCAATGGTGATTGATTGCAATCCATTATCTGATCATTTAGTGTCCTTTTGAAAAGGCCCTCCTGAGTGACTGTGTCTGTTCACTAGGAAAAGTGAAACATCTTTTGTCTGCATGACTTTTTTGTCTCCTTATCCTTGGTCACCTTGCTAGCACTGCCTCATGATATCTGACTACGGCTTTGTTTTTATTTTTAAGACCAGTGGTATGCATTGATCATTGATGATGAAATCTTGAGCTGTAGATGGGCAGAGCTCCAATGAGTCAAGACTTTGCTGGAAAGGGAAGTATCTAATACCAATATTAAACTAGAGTTCTGGAGGTAAAGCAGACCTGTTAATGATTATATCAAAGATTGCTGGTCATCAAAAAATACGACAAACAAACAACATCACAAAACAAAACATTGCAGTGGTTACCTTTGAAATAGTAATTTGCCATCAACAACAGCTCTTGCTTGTCAGAGCCAAGAGGCTTGACAAAAGTGCATTGCTGTTCTGCTTTACATAATGCTGGTGTTTTTCTCCATCTCCACAAATGCATCCAAACAAAGGGAACTGGAATTGTGTGAACTAAGGGTGAACATTCAATTCATTTACACCAGGGGTGACCAAACTACAGCCCACAGGTGAGATCTGCTCCCCCCCATGCCAATTCATCTGGCCCACTCTGCCATTGTCGCTCCATACAGGTGTGTTTTACTTCCACTTCCAGGAGCAACGAGAGTGGTGTGGGCTGGATGAATTGGTATTGGGGCTTGATCTGGCTCATGGGCCATTGTTTGGGCACCCCTGGTTTAAGCAGAAAAAATGGCAGCTTAAAATCTATCATCCTGTTGCAAAACAGATTGCAAGGCACTTTTTACTTCTGTTTCCGGGGTTAGGAACCACATGACCAGCCCACTGAATCATGTGTCTGGCCCACTGAACAGCATGACCAGCCCGCAGTCCGAAAAGTTTGGGCACCCCTGATTTATACATTCCATTTGCTACTAATTGTCTGACAATCTTTCCTGGATACCCTTTGGCCAGCTTGTTGCAATTATATCCCACCTTTGCACTAAAAATAGCATGAAATGCAGTAAAGTTACAGATAAAATAAAACAAAAATGATAGTTAAAATACTAAAAGTTCAAATTAAGACACTTTGGTTAAAACTAAATAAGGAACAGCCATGCAATTAAAGCAGGCTTCAGCAAGTAACTCATCTCTGCCTGTCATAGATGGAGTATGTTTTGGCCTAGATTCCCTTGGCAGAGAATTCTAGATCATAGGGGAAACCATTGAAAAGCCCGCTTTTATTTATTTATTTTACAGCAAAGCATACATCCTATGTCAGTGGCACAGAAGAGGTGCCTCCTAATTATTTCCTGTAATAATACAAAATTTTCTAATACAAATTCTACAGAATTAAAACCATGTTGCTGATGCCCAAGAAATAATGTGAAGCTGGATTTCCACCAGCCCCAGTGTTCTGCTGCTATGCATTATACTAAGTGTTTAGGTGGGAATATGTATCTTCTTCTGTAAGGCAGACACAAAGAAAAACATATAATATGTCTGATAGCTCTAGGTAAAATTACTATTTCAATAGTTTTCTGAGAAATATGTTTTTCTGAGGTCTGATTTTAGATACAGCCTCCCAGTATGAATATGCTGGGACGCAACTATGCATGCTGCCAGGAATGTAACCTTAATGAGTATTAAGCAGCGCATACGTTTGAGTACAAATGCTTAAACTAACATGACCACTCCTGATTTAGAATTCAGACTGTAGATCAATAGTAGGCAACCTTTGTATTTCCAGCACCACATATCCCTGGAGTTTTCTGGGTTTTGTGGTATTGGGGGATGCATGAGCAAACACAAGGCCAGGGGTAGGTTGACTGTTTATATACAAGTTACAGTACTGTATTGCCTAATTTTATATTGCATTATATTAATTTTAATTTGGTGTTTTTCACAAGAATAGAGGAAGAAAGAAGACTTTGAAATTTAAGGGAACACTTTTTCTGCCCTGTTCTTGAGCCGTCACTGCTTGGGAACAGATACCTGTGCAGATCCATATGCATGGAGTGTTTTTGCACCTGAAAGTGCAGGTGTAAATGTCCTTTTCTTATCCAATATGAATAAGCTCTGTGGAAGGCAAAGCAATGGCAAGAGCTATGCTTCTCACTTGTTACCTTATGAATCATTGGTATACACATCCTGTGTTTTACTGGCTGGCTGCATGTGCCACCAGTGTTCTACATCCTAGTAAACAGCCAGCTACAAAGCAAGCAAATATATTTGACTTTTGCTAAGCTAGGAATTCAGAATGAGATGCTAGTCCAGACAGCCAATGGCACCTCAATTATTTGGAAGAAACCCAGCTTCAGCCACTTAGTCTAAAGATGAACCATGTTCTGCAACAATGTCCTCTGGGTCTAATAAATCTACCGGGGACAGAGGCTGAGCATTGCTCTGATTACAAAATGACAACCTTCCTAAATTCTGATTGTCCTCCAACCATACTAGAGGGCCATTGGTTCCTACTGGTTCTGAATTCTTCTTTGTTGCTTGTTTTCAATTTTCCCTGCACATTTCCCTGCAAAGGGAGGAGAGGATGTTGTTTCCACATAGTGCTGCTAAGCAGAGATGGGAATTCTTGCTGAGAAAACCAGTCCCTGCACTGAATAGGAGGACCTGAATTCATTTGAGTGAGGCTTGTTATAAATGGCAACACAGACCTCAAACATCTGTGAGAATCCACAATAATGATACTCAGTCTATGGAGAGTGACATTCATCTCCCAGTCAAACTACTGCAGTCTCTCCACTTCTCCTACTCTCCAACATACCTCATTTGACAGACCAATTTTCTAGGTTAGAGCATGAGGCTTTTGCAGGAAACTTCATGCTCTGGTATCTCAGATCTCTTTCTCAGGAAAGTAACCACAGCTCAGAGTTGCCAGTTTTTACACTTTGCTCTTGCATATTTAAGAACAGCTAGAAACCTCTCACAGAGATATCAAGCTGATGGTGCATTTATTGGCTGTATGACAGAGCAAACACCATCTCTTTATTGTCTGCATACTTAGTTACTTGGTTATTTGGTTGATCTGTGTTTCACACATCAGGTTGACGTGGTGGATCGAAGCATTGTCTTTCACTGTTTCTGATCCCTTGCCAGTCTCATCATGACTCTGCATACAGACAGAGAGATAAGAAAGTGAGTGAAAAAGAGAATAGCCATAATTCATGACCTTTCTCTATGTGCTGTCAATTTGAATTAATGGGGGCTGGCCATTTTGAAGGGTATCTAGTTGGGCCACTCTTTGCAATATGTTCAAATTTGTCATTAGAATTGCCAGTGTGTGAACAGATTTTTTCCCCCCCTTCCTTCTGGTACAGTACTATGTGGCAAACAAAAACTTAGTAAATGAGGTGATTTCTGACCCTCTAATTGAAAGTAATGGGGATGTTTCTAATACTCAAAACAGTTGTTAAAGACACAAAACTCGGCCAGAAAACTGCCATCCCTTCTTTCTGATAAAAAAAAATATGACACTTTATCTGTGAGTGGGATTCTACCTATCCCAGCAGTTACTTGACAAGACCAATTTGTTGTATCCTCCTTTGTAATATCAACAGGGTCCTTGGGAATTCCATATATTTTCTCAATAAAAGTCTTTAAAATGCTTCATGGCTTTTTGTGATAAACTACATTGTGGAATGGACCTCTATGTTTTCATGGAACTAAACTGCAGAAGAATCAACATTGTTTTCATCTGGAAGATATAATGATGCCCAGTTATAGCTAGTTTAACTTGATTTGTAGATTGCTAGGAATTATAGGAGAAAGGTAGTGGCAGATGGGGATGCCCACTAATGAAAATTTGTGTGTTATGTGCTGTCAAGTTGGAAATGATTGATAGTGATGCTAATAGGGCTTTCAAGGTACTGTAGGTGAGATATTTAAGGAATGGTTTTACCAATTTTAATCACACACTCAATGAATTTCCATGACTAAGTGGGGATTTAAACCTATGTCTCCTAAGACCTAGTTTGTCTTTCTTTCAACTGCACCATGCTTATTATGGAAGATTCAGTAATGAAACTCAAGCAGATACATGTGTCAGAGTCTGCTTCCATGCATTTTCAGACTGCTAAAAGTAGTTAACAGGATAGGAAAAGTAGCCATGTAAATGAAAGTAGTTTTATACTGCAACTGGGGAAAATAGTTTACATAGCAGTTATCTTGCTCGTCAGCTGAGTGAGGTCACAGAATTAAAATATTTTGCCAGCTGAATTTTTTAGAATAGTAGCTATGTTAGTCTGTGTTTCAGGCATATCAGAAAGCAAAAACAGAAACAAAAACTCTGCAGCACTTTAAAGACTAACTGCTATGTTTTTAAAGCAGTTAGTCTTTAAAGTGCTGAAGAGTTTTTTTTTTTTGCTTTCTGATATGTCAGCTGAATGTGTGTTAGCTCAAATTATGTTATCTTGAGCTTGAGAAACTGTTTATCTTGAGTAACTGTGAATGAATCCAATGAATGGAGAGGTGTATATTTTATACAATAGCACCATCTACACGTAATTGATATAATGTGGCATAAATTCTTGGAAACAGAAATCTACTGAACATGTTGCCAACAGCTTCTGAAATTAACTGGATCTGATTCCTTCAGGGTAGTTAATCATAGGCAAAGTAAAACAGGTCAGAATATCTGTTCTCCGGATCAGATGTTTGCTGGTTCTGTCAAGTCTTCAAAATCCTGTGTAAAAACAGCTAACCCTGCCATCTGCAACCCCAGTGCTAGCTAAGGTCCACCAAGAAGATATTTAGGTTAGATAAATAATGGTCAGAAAAATAACTAGATGTTGATTCCAGAGGTGAACATTGCAGCTCTACACAAGGCTATCCACATCAAACTCTGGATTCCTGGACCAGCCAAAGTATGAGGCTTTCTTTTCAAAAGTAGCAACAGAAACTTATCATGGAAATTTCCCCATAGATTCATCAGGCAGACAGGGGTGAACTATCAAGTCCAAAGTACAATATACTTGAGATTAGCCAAGATATGAGGGTACTTAAGGCAGATAATATCTCCCTTCCTAAATGTAAAAATATGTACGATTTTTAAAAGTTAAATTACCACTAGCCTTTTGCTCTTCTTCATCACAGTGGTAGGACTAGTCTTTTTAGGAGTGTTAAGTGCTGACAAAGGTGAGCCTACTAAAGTCAACATAGGATGAAACAAAAAGGAAATTGTGAGAAGAGCTCTCCTTCCTTTGGTCTCTGGACCAGCCAACATTTATTATTTTCCATTGCTGAGATCTGAGCTGTACCCACATTGCATCAAATAGGTCAAACCTATCACTCATTTGTGGTAACAAAAGAAATAGCAGAAAACTTTCAATATCAGTATGGGGCGTAGTTCATCAACAGAACTCTATCACAGTTGGAACTAGATAAAAATGCATCTGTACACTCAGAGATTTTATCTGGATTCCAGAGGCGTACATTACATTGTGTTAGGGATTGGGTCAACTATTCTCTTAATGTACTGTTGAACTATAAGTTCACTGACAAAAATTCAATCTGAATTGTATCCTCTCTGCCACCTGGCATTGTTAAGGATCATGTATAAGGCATGTGTTTTAGGATCATGTATAAGGCACATTGAATGGGATTCTGCTCATTTTATAAAGGCATCACCATTTTCGTTATCTTGTTCATAGCCCCAAATGTGGCTATGACAGTTGAAGGTCAGTGTTTTGGTTTTCCATATTAGATGACTTCTTAAAATAGAATGGTATATAAGTTGTATATTTGGAGGTTTATAAATCAATTTTACTTTGCATGCAACCAATTCAATTATTAAGATGTTTATATTGTCCTCTTCAAGGACCGTAATACTGTACCTGGTCTTACAAAAATGGCACTTTTCAAATACTTGGTTGTGGGAACTTTCTGCAATTGTTACATCCCAGGAACTTTTGGTCAATGCTGAGCAATTCCTCTGTGAATTTCATAGACACAAAGGATACATTGGCCAGAGTTGGAGGGCTTTAAAAAGCTGCCGATGTTGCAGAGGATGTTGAGTAGCAAAGGACTTTATACTATTTAATTGCTATGTGCTATTTTAGTGTTAAATTGTGTTTTATTATGTAAATTGTATCTTATGGTATTTCATTCTGTTGATGTATATTGTGTTGAGGACATGTTTGTGAGCTGCCCAGAGTCGCACTTTGCAAGTGGGGTGGCATATAAGTCGATCATCGTCATCATCAATTACCTTTTCAGCTTGGTCAAGCTAGGAGTTCCTTTTCAGCTGAAGCCACCTATATTAATAATAATTGTTATCATTTGCTCATCAGCAAGTTTAGATTGCAACATGTCTGGATAGGAAGGATTAGCCAGTTTCATGCCATTGTCCAGGGGATACGTGAATGTACTTGCAAAACTTCCAATGTTTTTAGGTTTGGAGACTCCATCTATCTCCCCCACCATTTTGTCTTGCTGAACTGGCATGATCTCAAGCCTCTATACTTGAATTTAAGGTACAGTATATCCTTTTCTTTTGTGAAAAGTTATAACCCCTTTAAGCCACAGTTGCTCATTGGGGTGAGGGAGGGAAACTCACGTGTACAGCTTCACATAAGTCTCTCAACCCAAGATGGCTCTTCAGAGAAAAGTCAGGGGACTAACATATTTTAGAGCTATTTCAGACTTTAGAAATTTTTATCTGTTGCCAGCAGGTTCATGGTTTCAATAATCAGACGAGTTAGCATATGATTATTTTCATTATCTCAGTTAAATAGAATGAATGTGGCTTAAGAGTTGGCAGTCAATCAAAAAGTGGCATCTATCTACAGAAAATCTACACCTTACTTGAAATCCCTGCAGAGCTTCTCAGTAAGGCCCTGATCCATGGGAAACCTAGCAATTTAGTCAAATATGTTTGATTGTAATTGTGTGAAACAGAACTTGGAAAAGTTAGCTTTTCAATTACATCCTCTTTTAAGATGCACCAATTAAAAACTATTGATTTTTTAAAAACAGACTTTGCCTTAGCATTCATACTTTGTTTCCTATGCACAACAAACACATAACAAAATAGGCAGGAAAGGCCAAATGAGTGAAAAAAAATAGACAAGAAAAAGAAAAAAGAAAAGGGAAGAAATAGTGATAAGAGGGAAATGGGGGAGATAATAGTGATAAGAGGGAAATGGGGGAGAACAGAAGCTGATCAGTACACTCAATCTTATGTTCCTTCTTGAAATTCATTTTTTCCAGAACCACTGCTCTGATACCATCTAACATACAAGGATAATACCACAGGGGGGAAAATAATGATAAGATTAAAAAATTCTCTACAGCTAAGGCCTTTTCTAAGCACTTTCATAATTTCATTGGTTCTTACTCCCAGGTAAGCTTGGGGCTCTCAGGATTACGGCTGTATATCTGAGAGAACATCAAAATGAAGCTCACTATCTTCATTTCAGTGTTTAGAGGTTTGTTGCATTGCTCAGGCATTTGGAAGCTTGAAGGGCATTCCACTGAGATGTGGAAGAGGAAGAGGAAGAAATTTCTGATTAGCAAGGGTAGCAGAATGCATGAAAAGCATTTCAGTTTCAGTTAATGGAATATATTCACTACATACAGAGAAACAGAAACCCAAAAAGGAACTGGCTATGTCGTATATGGGCTGTCAACAGAGACTGTAGTGGCAGGAGTCAGAAAGCTGTGACTCACTCAGTGTTTCTGGACTTCAGCTACTATCATTCCAGCCAGTATGGGCAATGGTCAGATTTGAAGGGAGTTGCAACTCAATAACATAAGGAGGGCTGCATGTCCTCACCTCTGGATTAGTGGCAACAAAGGAGCATAACTAAGGCAGAAAAAGAAGAGTCTCTGTTGCATGGACAATGATAGCATGAAACAAACAAAAGCATGATTAGATGCATTCACCTAAAAGCTATAATGGTACACCAAATGGAAGCAAGCCATTCTGAGAATGTTGTCATTTCCCAATTGTGTACATGTTTACCTTGCCTTCAGATGGTGGACAAGAAGTAGAGCTTTATTGTGGTGATCTAGTAATTGGGAGAACCATTATCTTGTAAAGTAGAAAGGGACATCAAGAGTCATCTGCTCCAATCCCCAACCAAAACAAAAAATCATGGCTAAAACAGACAGGTGTCCATTGAACTTTCAGTGAAAATCCACATTTTCTGGGGTAGTCCATTTCTCTACTGAACAGCTCTTACTGTCAGAAAGCTCTTCCTAATGCTTAATTGGAATCTTCTTTCTTATACAGTAATTTGAATCAATCTGTTCAGCTTCTACCCACTAGACTAGAGCTACAGAAAATCTGCTTGCTTTGTCTTCTGCATAACAACTTTCCCAATATTTGAAGCTGGTTATCATACCACCTCCGAACATCTTCTCAGGGCTGATTATATCCAGCTCACCATTCATCATAAGACATTGTTTCCAGATTTTTTTTTTTGGCCTCGTCTAGACACCTTTCAGTTTGTTAATTTTCTTCTTAAAATTGTGGTGTCCAACAACAGTACTTCAACAGATGCTTTATCAAAGCAGAATGTGAGTTTATGCCTAGGATTCTAACTTCCCAAATTGCAGACCAGCAAGAATGTGTCTTCCCCAACTCCTAAATGGCAACAAGTCAACGGTACTGGATGATGAATCTCATGTGTGATATTCCATTACATGCACAGTTTGTCATAGGGATATAACTAGGAATGTGTCTGCATTCACATAATCCCCAACTTTATCATTGAAGGGATAACAAGGTGACTAAATAAATAAAGTCTGAATCATTACTAAATTCAATTTTTCATTTTCTTGTCATTTGCAGGTAGTTTTCTGTTTTTCTTTTACAGCATAGTGTTGCTTGGATTTCCTAGGCAATATGTTTTGTTATTGATCCCATGGCCAGTAAGGTTAAGTACCTATGTCACTCCATGACACACAGCAAATCTCTTAAGCCCAGAGGAGGTTCAAAAGCATCTTGAAAGAGGACATGATGTAAACTTTGTGCTATGTCCTCATGGGTTTATGAAAGTCCTTGAGTGTGTCAAAAAGTAGATGCATCAATTGCCTGCAGAGTCTTTAGAGTCCTCTGAGCTGAAGATTTATCATCCTCTTATTTTTCTGGTATGGTGAAGAATTATGGCAAGTATGCTCATCCTGGTGGGGTTTGTTAACAATTATTCTCTCCTGCTCCCCCCCCCCCCAGTTTCATTTTTTAATTTTTTTATTAAACAAAATTACATAACATATCTCTAATCTCATTGCAAAACTCTTATTATACATCTTAATACATACCTTGTTAATACATAACACATAGCAAGGTCCACCCCCAGGACCACATTACCGACAGTACATTGTCTATTAGTAATTTATCCCCTATTTCCAAAAAGCAATAGATTTTTGACCTGGCTTAACTCCCTTAGATTCGTGGAATACATAGTTTATAAAACATCCCCCAAAATTTCGAAAGTCATTATCCTTTATCATTCCTTTTTTATTTTAATTTACACATAAGCTTATCATTTAATGTGAGTTTCCATAATTTCATATACCATTTGTCCACATCAATATACATGTACACTTTCCAATTCTTTGCTATAAGTAATCTCATAGTTGTTACCATAATTACAATCAATTCTTTCTTATACTTATCATTGTTTATATTGTTCAAGTCCATTATCAATACTGTACAGTTTCATAGATAATATATCATTATTTCTTCAAATACTTTTACCCACAAATTGTTCACAACCTTACTCTCCTGGTCTGACCTTGAGCAGATCACTGATCATCATCATCTTTCATGTCTAGGTCAAACTTTGGACTGAAGCCACTTTCTTGGCCTTGTTGCTGGTCAAAATTAAATCTTCATTGGTACATATTTCCAGTAGTAAGTGAGCAGACCAGTAAATAAGCTGGATTCTATATCTCTCCTCATTCACACAGCATGTTGTTATCCACCAGCAGTCCCCACATGAGCATGTTGGTCTTGCATTTAGGTATTTTGACCCTCAGCCTATTCAGGTCAAATGTAGAAGGCGAAGGCGATACCTTTATTTGATCACTAAACATAAAAAATATTGTGAGCTTTCATGATTCAAGATCACTTCTTCAGACATTCTTGTGGGTAAGACAGGGAAATTATCAATGAAAGTCCAAATGTTCATGGCATGATGGTCTGTTTGCCAGGCTCTGTTCTTAAAAATGAATTTGAAGCAGTAGTCCATTTGATACCCTTCACTTGAAGGTCCAGTTCTCCAGCTATAGCCTCCTTTAAAGTTGTTCCTCCTCCAGAGAGCTCCTTCCTCCATCTTCTAATTTGGTTTTGATCTTGCAGACACTCAAGAATGTTTGTTCTTGTCAAAAAGCTCTTTCTGGATCTGAGATGGCAGACTTGCTTAGTTCTCTCATGTCCACTGCAACTTCTCTCCTTATCTCAGGTGGTACAATACCAAAGAGAGGATACATTTTCTCAACTGGTGTAGGTTTGAGGCATCCTGTCCCTATAGGCATTGCTTCATTAACAGCAGTGTCAACTTGTTTTGTGTGTGTGGATGCACTCCATACTGGAGCAGCATACTCTTCTGTGGAGATGCTCAGGGCCATCGCTGCTGTATGCAGCATAGATGGTTGCAATTCTCCATTAATAGCTTGTGAGTTTCCTGATGATGTTGTTCCTTGTACTCACTTTGGCTTTGGCATTCAGGCAGTGCTGCTTAAAAGAGAACATCCTTTCAAGCATCACACTGATACACAAGTGAATGAAGAGGTTGATTTAAAAACAGAAAGGACAGTAAAAGTTGATATGAGAATAAAGGAAATTTAGAGAAGATGTGCTTACTACCTTTAGGATTGGAAGCTTAATTCCAAGAATGGTGTCAGGGCCCTGGTTCAAATCATTACTACTGTCTAAGTTATTTAGAAATAGAACAACCACTTACATTTGTGACACCAAAAGATTTATCCAGACCATCTAGTACAATCATACCTGATCCCTGGAATGAACGTAAACCCTGTATAACATTAGTAAGCATGGGAAATAGAATTATGAACACCTTGGTTTATAATTCCCAGATTCCTGAAGGATGTATCCCTTTAGAAAGAACTTGTATTGCAAATAGAAATCTGTATAATTATGTGAACAATCAGAAGACAAGATAATTTGTTAAAACTCTACCACTCCTATTAGATTAAATGTTTCTGTATGGGAAGGCCTGAACCTAATATACACTCCGTTGGATACCAGATTATATTTTTAACACATGTTATGATTTTGAAACAAGGCAGGAAACCCATACAGATAACATTTGATGTCTGCAAAGCAATGACAAAGGTAGCAACAGTTGCATGTGAAGGAAGTTCCTGAAAAGAAACATATAAAAGAACCAGAAATATTTGTGTAAGTGCAACACTAACCCACTATTAGGACAACCAGATACATTTACACCATGTGGGGAAGGATAAATTGACATGGATGGGCTTGTGTGTGTGTGTGTGTGTGTGTGTGTGTGTGTGTGTGTGTGTGTGTGTGTGTGTGTGTGTGTGTGTGTGTGTGTGTGTGTGTGTGTGTGTGTGTGTGTGTGTGTGTGTGTGTGTGTGTGAACATACTGGAGGAGGATATAAGGGTTGTAAATATATTACACGATTCACTAGAGTTGATGGAATAAATCAGGTAACCCTTGAAGTAAGCAAAGACCATCCAGAAGTATGGAGTTATGGAATTGAAATAGATGGCAAGGGAAAAGATCCCTTGACATTTATTACCTTAAAGGTACACACAAAACATGAAGGAGAAGTCAGGAGTATAGGATGGTCAGTATACAATAAGGTAAAAGAATGGGGAGAAAAAAATATTGAAATTGAAGCAGTGGCATGTAACTTGTTTGTGGAAATGGCTGAGAAGATAGCTAAACATTAACTGTAAAGAACTGTTTTGTATGTGGAGGAACAAGCATGGGTAAACAATGGCCGTAGAAATAACTCTAGAAGTGTTCAATGAAATGTCTAAAGCAGGCAGCATATCCAAACACACTAAACCCAAAGACATAATTTGGACACTAACCACTAATTTGGTATGAAAGACACGTTTCAGGAGGGAAGCCACCATTGAAGTTGGGCCCTTAAGTTGTCTTGGAACATGGGAAGAGGGCCAGACAACATGGAGATCTCCCTCCAAGTTACCCCCACCAGTAAAATGTGGCACCACAATCCTGAAGTACTTAAATTCCGCAGGTGCTTGGACTGCACTGGAAAACATGTACTGGATATGTGGAAGGCTAGCTTATGAGCAACTACCAGCTAATTGGTCTGGAACTTGTGTTCTAGGGTGGATCAAACCATCTTTCTTTCTTTAGCCAAAAACCAGTAGACAGTTATTGAGCGTGTCTGTCTATGGTAGATTGGGAGCAGTAAGGAAAAGGAGGTCTGTTATGTACGAGGGTACTGAAACAGCTTTTTCCAGGTTCCCATACTACCAAAGAACACAGACAAGCTCCGGACGGTGGAAAAATCATAATAAGCTAGCCTTGGAACATCTTTTGGTAAAAGAGGGGGGTCAGTGAAACATTTAATCTTGATAATTACTGCCTACACATAGAAGAGTCAGGAAAAGCAGTGGCTCAGTAAACCAAAGTAGTAAGACAATTAACTTACAATCCTGAACAACACTAGAGCACAGCTTTCAATGTTAAGGAATTTTTTGGAACCTAGTTGCCAAAATTTCCAACATTGCAAATTCTTTTGGACACACAGGATACCTTGGATGTCTAGTGATAAAAAGGTGTCATCCCTTGTATGATAAGCATGATTCCTCAGATGGCTAAAGTA
Source organism: Furcifer pardalis (assembly GCA_030440675.1). Taxonomy (NCBI): domain Eukaryota; kingdom Metazoa; phylum Chordata; class Lepidosauria; order Squamata; family Chamaeleonidae; genus Furcifer; species Furcifer pardalis. The sequence goes on along the minus strand of CP126891.1, from coordinate 232,861,549 downwards.
GAAGCCTTAAGAAACTGTGAAACTGAGAGTTGTGAATCTTTACATTTTGAAAAGATTCAGAGGGGGGGAATGATGTGGCATAATCAAATAATAGAAATAAAATGTGAATAAAATGGAATCAAAACACTGCTTGCTGCTAAAGAAACTAAGGCCGCACTAAGGTGACGTGTCAATTTAGAAATTCTGCTTACAAAGGACAACTGCAATGCTTACATGGACCAGAATAAGGTCTTGATGATTAAATGAGTAATGTTTGCTAAATAACCCATGATCAGAAATGGTGAGGTTGACCTGGACTTGGGTCATAAGAAGTATATGTTCCCTGATTGCAAATAGAATATGTTGCTTAAGTTTCCTTTGAGACCCCTGTAATAGGTAAACAAATATTATGATGAAAGTATGAAATAATAATTTGTATAACCTGACACTAACATGTCACAGCAATAAGGTCAAGAATGTATTGGATAAACAATATGTAGGAAACAGTGTATAAAATGTTCTGTCTTTCACTGTTCAATATTCTCATCTTTGGAGTGACAACACTCATGAGAATCATTATTATGCATAATAAACTCTTCTCTTTTTGACCAAAGGAATGCTGTTTTGTCCTACCTTTAAATGCTATAACAATTTCATAGCAAGCTGTGATCCATCTTAAACAAATTCATGTCAATGTCATTCTTCCTGCTTCAGGAAAAAATGCATTCTCAGATACGAGTTGCAGCCGACAACAACTGTCCTAAACCAGTCCTCCACCTGGTGTGGGTTTGAGGCACCCTGTCGCTATACACATGGCTTCATTACTATCAGTGTCAACTTGTTTCATGTGTGTGGATATGCTCCATCCTGTAACAGCATACTCTGCCACAGAGCTGCTCAGGGCCAAAGCTGGTGTAGGCAGTGCTAGATTGCCCTCACCATTATTGATGGCTGGAAGTGCTCAAGAGAGGGTCCACGGCCGTTGCCAAGAAGAATAAACCCATTTCCTCTTCTGAGTGCTGTGTGTGTGTGTATCTTAATGTCATTGGTGCTCCCTAGGGCCGTGATGGTGAATCTTGGCATTCCAGATGTTCTTGGACTTCAATTCCCAGAAGCCCAAGCACCCTGTGAATCCACATGAATGGGTTTACTGCGATTCATCTGGCCCTTGCTGCCCTTGTTGCTCCTGGAAGCAGAAGTAAAACGTGCCTGTACAGGAATTGAAGTCCAAGAGCATCTGGAGTGCCAAGGTTCGCCATCACAGCCCTAGGCAAACAAGGGTGCTCCCTAGGAAGTTTTCTGGTCCTGGCTCTCTCTCAAACGTATTGGGAGAGTTTCCCCGTCCGACCTACTGTCCTTGCAGCAGATGCAGCAGCAGATGCAGCACCAGCTGCCCCCCTTGGGGGCCCCAGGGCTCCCCCCCCCCACCAGTGCTCACCTGCCCGCTTGCCTGGTCCGGACTGCAAAGCTCCACGAGTCTCTTGACAGGAGTTGGGGAAGCTGCGGGAGGGGCAGGCGAAGGAAGTGCACCAGCGGAGCGGGGCGGGGGGGGGGGATCGAACCATCAACCATGAGGCGGGAGCTCTCCAGGCAGCGGCGGCGGACTGGAGCCCTGGAGGGGAGGGTGTGTGTGTGTGTGTGTGTGTGTGTGTGGTGTGGTGTGTGCGCGTGCGCGCGAGGAGTTGGCGGGGGGGGGGGAGGAATCCACTGCCGCATTTGACGGGGCTGCCCTGCCGGCCCTGAAAGTCTTCCTCAACTCTGCGTGGGTCTGGGAGTGCGCGGTCTCCTCGCCGGCAAGCAGTAAGTTTCCTTTCCCTTCTCTCTTTCTTGGCACCACTGGATCGGCTCCTCCGAGGCACTTTTCCGGGAAGGGGAGGAGGGGGAATGAAACCCAAGCAGCTTCCCTCCGCCGAGTCTGCCTTCTCGGAGGGCGAGACGTTCAGGAGGAGCGGAGTGAAATGAGGACCGGGAGCGGGAAGGGGGGGGGGCAGCTTTGCCTTCTTGGGCATCTTCCTTCCCTGCAGTGAGCGCCGCTCTTGGAAGGGACGCGGGAGGAGAGGCGGCGGGGAGGGGGGGGGGAGGATGATTTCCCTCCACCGGGACTGAGGTTTCGCACGGAACTTCCGTGGGACGAGGTTGAGAGACTTCGCTGTCCGAGGTGCTGACTGAGCGGCGGTTTGAACCGACAGCTCCGGAGGGACGCAACAAACTCCTTTCCCTGGGATCCGGCGAAGCGAAGGAAGGCGGACCGGTGGGTCACTTCGGATTGGCGCAGAGGAATTCAATTCTCTGTAGCAGGTTTGAGCATGAGAGACGAGAGAAAGAGAGAGAGACTGATTCTGTGGTGTAGGTTATACCGGTTTGGGTAAGGGTCAAGATACAGAAAAGTCCTGCCTAGTGTGCAGATTGACGATGTGGCAAAAGCTCGCCTTCTCCCGCATGCACACAGAGATGCACACCGACATGCACAGCCATCAAGGTTATAGTACTGGCAAGAATAGGTCAGGCGTTGCACATTTTCACCCAACAGTCCAGATGCCTACCCACCCTGTTTCAGGAGCTGGGAAATGTTGCAAATGGGAAGTGAGGCACCCTGTGGGGCTCTGCTCATCTGATCTGCAGCACATCAGCCCTCAGCCTCAAATACTGGTGCAATGTGTCCCCACTGAATACGCAGTTGGGTTCTGTGGGGAAAGTGTTCCACTCTCTTTACTGGCTTAAGAACTTCAAGTTTAATGGACATTAGATTCAAGATTCAATGAATGTGAGATTTAAGAAGTGCTCCTTTGGAGTGAGTTAGATCCAGTGCATTGCCTTGCTATTCAAAACTTTCACAGTCTGTTGTGATGCAGCATCTTCGCCTTTGCTATCCATGCCTGTCTGCATGCCTGAAATCTTCTCCTGCTCCCTTGTCATTGCTGAGAAGATATGCTGATTCAGCCCTCTCTGCCACTCACTAGTGCTCAGCAGTGCTCAGTGATGGCTCCCAATAGAGAAGAACAGACTGCATGGGGCAGAGTGGAATCTGCTGCACCAAAAGCCAGATGTGTCACAGTTTGGACATACCCAACCAGGTGGCATGTGAACTAGAGAAATCAAAGGGGAGAAAATGTATGATGAAAGAAATTGGTCGTTCTATGTGACAAGCTGGGGCTAGTCAATGGGGTGGTCTCTCTAGTTGAGTGAAACTTGCCATAGATAACTTCTGATATATACATTGTCCTTCATTGTTGTCTTGGGAACAGTGAAAAATCACAGGGATTTTTGCCATCTCAGTGCATGCACATGTCAGACTATACAAAATGTTCTCCATATGTTTACCTGCACATGGTTGTATAGAGTAATGTTAGCTCTCAGTGCAATTTACTTTATGAATAAGGGAAGGGGGAATCAGAGAGCAGAGCTGGTGGGGGGTTTCTATTTCTTACGTTGCAAAACATTCAGCCTTTGGAGGTAGACTGCAGGATGAGCGAACTGAGATGAGTCTGCTGATTCTTTGCTGGCTGCCTGGCACACAGGACAACTTGCCAAGCTCTCTGTCTATTAGAGCTCTGGAGAGCTTACAAGATGAGATGGGAGATAACGATTTTCCAGCACTTGAGTCATTAGCTCTGTCTCTTCCTGATAAGGCCAAGCTCACCCTTCTTGCTGCAGTCTACTTTTGGAACATACATATAGTCACAGCCAGCTCGCTGTCATTTGCTGCAGACCTAGATGGCCTCATTGATGTAGGTATCAAGCTGCTTCACTCTAAGAGCATAGAATTGGTCATCACTAGGTTCTTGCCAGGGCTCCTGCATAACTTTCCTAGTGTCTTGCATTGACTCAGCAGTTGGGATGTATAACAACAGAGGGAGATACCATCAATAAACAGGAGTGGAAATCTATGAAGGTACTTTGGCACCAGAAAATCCTTTAGTACAGAAAAGGACATTGTTTTTATGGCCTTGCCTTTTCCTTTACAATTTTTCATCTTTCTGTATGGAACTGCTGATGGACTGCTTTGTAATGCATGAGGTTTCCCCCCCTCCTCCTTTCTAGATGAAGAGTGTATTGATGTGCACAGATCACTTGGAGCAAATGTATAACTTCTGATGTGTTCCAGGACTTATCTGGACCTCAAAACATAGAAAAATGAAACAGTACTAGGTTTATATAGCAAAAGGGCTTCTATATGTACTGCATGGACAAAGGATGGGAGTGGGAAGTGAGATATGACTGTACATGTCCTGAAATCCCAATGCTGGGTTTAGCTCCAGAGAACTTATAAGTGCCCAGATCTTCCAGGAAGAAGGAAGGAGATCTATGCTGTGTGTGCACTGCAGATGGTTTGGGACCTAGCTAAGGAGTGTGTTTCTCTCTGTGTCATAAGTCTGTACATTCACAGCTGGGATGAGTTTGTCATGCAGTGTGTTTCTACTTACCTGTAGTTGTGTTAGCCTCAGAAGTGTGCATGGGAAATTGTGCTATTTTATTTATCTAGTGCTGTTTTGAGAATGAAAGTTAAGAAAGGATCCTAGTGGTTAAACTGCTGTACTGCAGTCAAAACTGCCACTGACATTGTGAGTTCGATCCTGATAGGTTGCCTCCCATCCTTCTGAGGTTGGCGAAGACTGGGCATAGATGTGGGTCTTTGAGTTTAACACTGGTACCCTACACCAGTGGACAGCAGCAAAGCATGTACAGTATTGTATTCATTCAAGGTTTTGCCAAGCTTTGGAATTACTTTTTATTTGTATTGTTATTCCCAGAATCCTCCAGCTACCATGGCCACTGCCTGTGTTGGCAAGAGGCTCTGGAAATCATAATAAGAAAAAGTAGTTTCTCCTAAGCTCTGGGTATCCTTGGTAGCATGCGATAAATGCATCCTTGCTGTGCACTGATGTGAGTACCAGCCTGAATCCTGCTACCATTGCTGGGCAAAGAATCTGGGCAAAGCTATGCACCCACAATGTTGAGTTTGGCTGTCAAGAGTGATACTGCTGTTGTAGCTAAAATGATTCATGTTCTAAGATCATATATGTCTGGATTCCTTATGCTGGGCTTAAACAATTCAGATGTGTGTGCTGCCTTTGTACCTTGGTTGTGGATTTATTTATTTGTTTATGAATTACAGTATTTCCTACCTTCATGAGCTACTTCTTGCTCTTCCTTTTTGCCAATTAGTTCCCCACTGTATCACTTTAACAACCCTATCACATAGGTCAGGCTGACATTGTTCAAGGTCACAAGGTGAATTTTATGGCACAGTGAAGCATTTAAACTGGATCTCCCAAGTTATCCTCCAGCACTATAACCAAGAGCCAGTGCTGTCTGTGTCTGCAGACATTTTCATGGACATGTGGCAGGCATGACTAAACACTGGAGTGCACGGAACGCTGTTTGCCTTCCCACCAAAGTGGTATCCATTTATTTACTTGCAATTTCTTACTTTCGAACTGCTATGTTGGCAGGAGCTGGGACAGAGACGGGAGCTCACTCCATCGTGCAGCAGTCGGGTCTTCAACTGCTGACCTGCCAACCTTCCAGTCATCAAGTTCAGCATCATAACCACTTTTAGACAAAGCATCAACAGCCTTCATTTTACCTTTTACAGAATCCTTCTACCGTTGAACAAAAAATTATAAAGGTAGCTTTAACTTGAAAAAAATTACCCTTTTGGACTACAATTCCCAGAATACACAGTTACTGGCAGATTTGTAGTCAATGAAAGTAACTTTTCCAGACTTTGCGCCTACCTTTGCTAAATGATGAAAGACTCCTAAAAGACATGTTATTTTTGTATACTGTAAGTTCTGTGTATTCAAAGAGTGTTATGGATGGTTTTAGAGAGCTATTAAACAACTTTAGTTTTATTTTAGTTTTTGGGCCATAGGGCTTTGGAATGCCCTGATCTTTAAAGTCTTTACCTAGCTGCTGTGGTTATTTAGTTGCAGTCCTCAATTTTTTTCCTTTGCTTCTTCCATATTTTTTTCTTTTCGTTTCACAATTGAAAATCTGCTGAGGAAAATGGGCAGAATAGCCGAACAACAATTTTCAAATGTGACAGAGGCCCTCAGTCTAGAATTTGGCTCTCCAGATGTTTTTAAACTTCAGTTATCAAAAGCCCAAGTCAGTACACTTGCTGATCAGGGCTTCTGGGAACTGAAGTCCAAGAACATCTGGAGAGCCAAGTTTGCTGAGCCCTGGTCTAGAAGCACCCATAAAAACCTATTTTGTTCCCAAAGCAAAGGATTTCTTCAGATTAATATGCTATCATTTTACTGGTTGAAGATTTTCCTCCTGCCTTAAAAATGTTGTATATAGCGGGGGATCTGTTGCCATCTGCTGCATCATACCTCACCAGGCTACCTCATTTATTAAGCTCACTGCAGTCTTCATACTGCAGTCATAACCAGCCACTTTTTTCTGCCTGTAATGTATTTTGTCTTCTAATGATCAAGCTCAGAAATGACTAAGGTACAGCGTGTCACTTCCCCAAGGTCGCTCAGCAAAGACAGGCAGTGTGGAAGGCAACAAGCTCCTGCAGACTTCATCTCCCAACTGACACTGAACAACAAAAACTGTCCTCCTTAAACCATTTGTCATATGCTCAGATCATGGGGAATGTTCAGAACACATTTGGGAATGTCCAAGGGGTCTTTCCTTTTAAACAGAATCCAGATAATTACTGGTAAAAGATAGTGTATGAGAATCACTTGCTTATACTTCCTATCCAAGAGCGAGAAGATTTCAGGGTTGCAGAATTTTATGTTTTCTTTTTACTAGAAACTCAATGTCTATAAACCAGGTGCAAGAGACAGACACTTCAACTCAAAGAAACTTGAACTCACAAAGCTGAGTATTAGAACTGGAGACAATAATTTTTTAACTATAGTTCCCAGACATCAACATGCTGGATGGGGTACTGGGGTGTGCAGTCCAAAAAGGAACTCTGACTAAAGATCCTTCTGCACAAAAATTTGCTGTGGGTTAGCATTAAGACTTCTCCCACGGTAACAATTTAATTTAAGATTGTGAGAGCCTATTGTTGCTACTGTTATTAAACAGATGCAAGCCAGAAATCCTTACTGTCTGGCTGCAAATCATCCAGTAAATAAGGCAAATCTGTTCTGGGTAACCTTGAATTAATCTATTTCTTTTCTAGACATTAAGTTAATTTGCATGTATTAAGAGCAGACATTATTCCAGTTTAGGCAGTTTGAAGTTGAAATGTAGAAGATTAAAGATGATGGATACCATCTAGGGACTACTTGTAAACCAAGGAGGAGGAGCCCTTCATCCAATAATTCTAGCATGCTATCAGTTGTGAGGCATATAGCACAACCGTGTTGGAAAATAGTAGCATGTTCCAAAATTAATAACAGAAGTACTGCCCTGTGCAAGGCAAGAAAAATCAAGTTCATCTTTGCTATGCTGTTTTCTCATCACAGGGTTCCTGCAATATTGTGGCTATAATTAGTACTACTGGATGGTAAGCATGATGATGGGACTGCATGTATCTCCTCCACTATAGTTCCCCCTGGAACTGGTACAGCAATCAGTGAGAGTTTAATTGAGAGGAAGAACTTAGCATTAAAGGACTTTAATGAACTTCAAGGAACTTCTGTGTATGAGCCTTCCAACCTGCTAGCTTTGTAGTTCACATAATTTCACAGTGATCAACCAGAAAGTTTCATTGGTAACGTTAACAAGCTTTTGGACGTACATCATCATGTGTAGTCATAGACTTTAGAAAAGCTATTTTGCTTAAGTGACAAATGACAGAATGGAAGAAGAGAGACACCAGTGCTACCAAGAGCTCATTGGAGCAAAGTTGGGATATAATGGTAACAAACAAACAAAAATAGAATAAATGTTATGCTGGTCCAAAAGCCACTGTGCTTTTGAATTTCTTCTTTGAGGGTACTAGAACTCCTAGGTTTGAAGCCAGATGTTATGATTTGGAGACTCTTCTAACAAGAGGTTAAAGCAAACTGAGATCTGCTCAGCTCATTTCAGAATTTTATCTCTTCCACCAACACAGGCAAAAGATCCCACACACCTAGTCATAGCTATTCTGGGCCATTGATTCATACCCCGTTTCAAAATACTCTGTATATTGTGCACATTTCCATACTAATGATATTGGTTATGAAAGTATATAGAATATAGTATGGCTTGGATGCAAATGGTAGTTCCAGCTAGAGAAGATCCAATGCTAAAATTCTGTTGCATAGCTCTGTGAGTGGAATGCCAATGTTGTAATCAGCAATAACTAATTGCCACTCATTAAGGTGTCTTTGGGAGGTTTTGAAGTGCACATGATTTTCTCAGAAGTAAATTCTGAAATCACCTTCTTCTCCTCCAACTACTATTCAATTATTGGTCACTAGCTTCTGCTGACATCACCCTCATTGTACACTGTATGCGGTACAACAGGATTCCAGCTTCAGAGTCAATGGGAGTCATGTAGATATTGGCTTATAATTAGACAACGATTCAATAAGCCTGTAGCAGCTGGAACTATTAACTCTATTTGAGCTTTTGAGTGCTCAAAACCTGTTGAATTTCAGCAATTTTTATTTCACTCTGCAATTGTAGATGATGGACCAGTCAGCACTTCTTTCTATCCTGTTATGTCCACTTTGGTGTACGCTTATCTTTACTGATGGCCACATTTTGCCAAAGATTCTCTAGTGAATTATTTATGGCTCAGGTAAAATTGGAACCAGGCACTTTCAGCTCAACAGTTTATACTATTAGTTACTCAGTTGCTTGCTGCATCTTTAGTTCAGTATTAGCTCCACTCCATTTCTTCTGGGACTGTCATTTCTAGAGTAGAAGACTTTGTAGTAGTCAGACTGAAAATAACCTTTTCCATGCCACTTTAGCTCACTGATACCAAGCGCTGCAGTCTTTATACATTCTGTTTCTTGTTTTATGGCATTCAGTTTGCCTTAACTCATACTTCTCACATTTTATGTCCCAATTGCATGTGTTGTGCAGCATTGTACTTTCTTTTGCTCCTGTGCATGTCAACCTTTCAACTTCAGTTGAGTTGCACCATTAGTGGCAGCGCTATTCATACCTGTCCTATAGCTGGCTGAGTGCCTTTCCAACTGGGATCCTTGCCTTCAGCTCTGTCTTTTGTTTCATTTTGGACTGTCTCATTATAAAGTTTTCATGGTAAGGAAAGTTCAGCAGAGATTTACGACTGTCACTTGCATCTTTTTATCAAAAGATTGTCACGGCTGTCACCTCTTTTGTCAGTGTCACCTTCAGCTACTGCTGCTGTTCAATAACTGTCATCACTATCAATGCCCCCCCTCCGGTCCTTCCCTCTTAGATACTGCTGTGTCTGATGTCCCTTAGCATATATTCCCCTGTCTTGAACTGTTCCTCTGCCTTGGACAGTCCTCCTGGCCTGAATAGTCCTAGTGGTTGCTTCGTGACTCCTAAGGTTACACTCCCTCCAATGAACCACATCCCTGTATGAACAGACAAAGACCCAAGTTTACAACTTCTCCTCAGGAAATTAAAAGGGAGTCAGCACCAAAATACCTCAGTGTGACACTTGACAGGACACTATCTTTTAAGAAGCACTGCTTGAATTCCAAAACCAAAGTTATTAAAAGGAACAATATTATCAGGAAACTCACAAACTACAAATGCGGAATTCAACCATTGATGCTGCGTACATCAGCTTTGGCCCTGAGCATCTCTGGAGCAGAGTATGTTGCTCCAGAATGGAGCACATCCACACATGCAAAGGAAGTTGACACAGCTGTTAATGAAGCCATGTGTATAGTGACAAGATGCCTCAAACCTACACCAGTTGAGAAAATATACCCTCTTGTTGGAAGCACTCCACCAAAGATCAGGAAAGAAGTAGCAGCAGATGCTGAGCGAACTAAATAAGAGAGTGACGACATCCTCTGAATTGATATGAGCCTCAAGTCCACCATCTCAGATCCAGGAGAAGTTTTATTGCAAGAACAACCATGCTTGTGGGTACTCAAGAGAGGAACCAAATGAAAAGATGGAGGAGGAAGCTCACCAGACAAAGAACAACATTAAAGGAGGATACAGCTGAGGAACTCAACCTCCTCTACATCATTTGGTGGACACTGAATAGGCTGATGGTTGGAGTCCCTGAATGCAAGACCAACATGCTTAAGTGGGATCTGCTGGCAGAGAAAAACACACTGTGTGAATGTAGAGACATAAAGAATCTGGCTCATTTACTGGTCTGCCAATAGCTGCCAGAGAAATGTACCAATGAAGATTTAAGTTTGGCAAATGACAAAGCCAACAAAGTGGCTTAATTTTGGCAGTCCAGGGTTTGATCTTCATGGACAGCCATGAAGACTGTCCTGATCACCATGATGATCACCTATATTCAGATACAGGAGGAGGAGAAGGAAGGGTTTGATTGGTACAACAAAAAAGAAAAAGCACTAAGTAATAGAAATAAAAGGATAAACAAGGTGAGAGAGGATGGTTAGGGAAGACTGTGAGAGCATGAAGTGTAGGGTCCTCCTGGAATTCTTCTGGGAACTCAGCACCCACTTGGCTTTCAACAGAGGCACTGCTGTAGCAATGGCTCTTGTTTCAAAAAGCTTCAAGGAGAGGAGAGGAGGGGCCATCAGATCTGCCAGGGACTTCTAGGGGCTTCCAGTCCCAGCCCTTTTTCAAATGCCCACTCTTCTATTCATGGGCAGAAACAAATTTCATGCCTTCTTTTGTCTGTAATGGGATTATGACAGCATCACACAGTCTTAAGTATGGGATAAAACTCATCTTGGCACAATTACCAGATTAGTAATGCAATCTTGAAAGATAATCCAGACTGCACAAAGCTTGGAAAATGGCTATGACTTTACCTGAACAGTGAACGAAGCATCTGCAAATGAGTTGTGCTGCTTTGAAGCGGAAGTGCCTTTCCCTTTCAACTATCCATCAAGCAATTTTGCGTGCCAAAATGCAGCTGGCCTAAAGCCAGTGTTTTAAATTACAAGCCAATTTAACAAACCTGTGCATTCAGTCATGACTCTGCAGTTTTAAAGAAGTCCAGGGTAGACATAAAGACTCTCCATATTTTTTTTTGAAAGCAGAAAAGGCTTAACTTTACATGTCTAAATGAATGAATAAAAATTACATTTTTTCTTTTCAGAAATTTCTACAAGTTTCTTTTCAGTTGTTTATTCACTGCAATACCAGAAATAAAACAGGACAGCAGCATGTATTATCTGAGCCTCTAGAGCTGCTTTCTATTGTGCTTGATTAATTTGTGATCCAAAAAAGTTATCAATTTGCTCTCACATCTGTATTGTGTAAGGATCACATGACTCTGTGTTTGTTTCTAGAACAGTGTTTCCCAAATGCTGGTTTTTGGACTTCAATTCCCAGAAGCCTAAGTCATTTCCCCAAAGCACTGATCAGCCAATGTACTGACTTAGGCTTCTGGGAATTGAAGTCCACTAGTGGGCTGTGTACCCCTTGTTGAGAACCACTGTTCTAGAACATGGAGCCTTTCATATGTGTGTGACTGCAACTCTCTTCATCACTAGCCACCACAAGTGCTGCTCTGTGATCAAATAATTGTATAGACTCAATGATGGTGAGAAATAGCAGTCATTAGTATGAGGCCATGCATGGTTTTCTCCAGTCTTTTTGCCTTACAGTCTACTTGCCACAACGACAACAAAAGGATCAAAATGGCAATAATAGCTACTGTGACATTCTCTAGCCACCAGTCAGTTTTCATTCTTTTTTATTTCAAAAGTAGGCTGAAAGTATTCTATTTACATTAACACGGCAGCAGAAGGAATGGAAAGTGAGTTGACACAAGCAGAAATTCATCCCTTGATAGTCTGATCAATCAAGGAATTGAGGCAGTGGTGGTATGTCAAAATGTTTACTACTCCACCATAACGTCATCACAGCATGGGCAGAGCTAACGTCATGATGTCGTGGGCGGGGCCAAAGAAAAAATAATAATTAAAAAATAAAATAAAAATAAGCACGCACACACCTCAAACCACCCACCCATGCACCCACAACACAAACCCATAAAATAAATAAATAAATAAATAAATAAATAACATTAAAATTCTCCCACTCACCTAAACACCCACCCACCCACCCACCCACCCCAAGCACAAACCCGTCACTTACCTGTTAGTATATGTGCCTGGGCAGCACCATGTTGCCAGATGGACATGGTCATCGTACCAGTTCTCTAGGATAATATGCCTTAATATAAATGTAAAACAGCTGCACCTTCTTAAGGGTTCTCCAATTGGAACAGCAATTGGAACAGCATAGGTGTAGCTTATTGATGAGGTAACTCCAAGACTTTGCTTAAAAACCCCAAGCCAGGCCGCTAGGCCTTTTTAGGAACTGTGGTAGTACATCAATATAGGTAAAGGTATTAAATACACATTAAAATACACACAGACACACCACATCCAAAGGTGAGTCACTTACTCCTGGGGAGGAGGCTATAGGGAACTTCAGGCTAGCAGCTTCTCTTCCTCCTCCTAGCTTGGGAGGACAACAAGGAGGCCTTGCATACGTGCCAAGCACTATAGGCATGCATGCACACCAGGTGCTTGGTGCACATGCGCAGTGGGGGAACCAGTAAAAAGGTAAGCCCCAAAGGTGGTTCTCCCCAAAAGCTGCTACTGGTTCTCCAGGACACTGGGAAAAGTTACTATGGGTTCTGGCGAACTGGTGCAAACCCGTTACATCCCATCACTGAATTGAGGTGTTCATTATGATAATCTCTATTTCAAGTCCTCTACTGTAATGCAAAATTGCTGACAAGATCAGCTTTTATCAACAAATGAAAAGCAGGTCTTTTGTAAACCTAATGACTCTTAATTGCCAATTTAAGTCTTAAACAATACATTTTGCCCACAACAAAGATAGTTTGCAACAATATGCTACTGTTTATGAGAAAACCTACCTCTATCTTAGGTATTGTGAGAATTGTAGTCAAGCAGAAAGAAAACGGGAAAGACTGAGTGGGGAGGGTGATGTTATAAAAGCTCCAGGACTTTATCTCTGCAAACCATGGTTCCACTATGTCACTGCTGTGGCCAAAATCTGTTTGGAGTGAGATGGGGATACTTACAAAAATGAATCTTCTTCTTTGCTTCCTCTTTTATCCCTTTGGATGCTGGGTGAGATACAGGGTTCTTCTTCTGTCACTTCTAGCAGCCTCCACCAGTGTTATTTGGTGTTTTTGTAATGTTTCTTTGATGTTCTCTCTCCACTTTCCTCTGGGTCTGCCTTGTAGTCTTTGTCCTTCTCCTCTTTCCACATAAGCTTTGTATGGTATGGAACTCCAATACATTATCTCCAAATGGACAAACCACTTTATTTTTTCTCTCTGTATGTAGTGCAAGATTGGCTCTGTTCCATTTTTTCCCTTATAAACTCATTCCTGATTTTATCCCTTCTAGTCACTCCAACAGCCTTCCTCAGACATCTCATTTCTGTGGTGACTAACTATTGCTTATGTTTTATTGTAAATTTTCATGTTTGGCACTGGTAACATAAGGTGGGAATGAATATGCTTTGTTACAAAAGTGAATAGATTGCAAAAGTGAATAGATTCTGGCATCTATATTTATCTATATTAAAACTGCCAGGTCTCAGAATGCCAGGTGAAGTCTCACAGAGTGGAAATCTTGAACGTATTGCATGTGGTGAATTAATGTCTCAGCACTCCTCTGTTCCTCGCACTCAAATGATGACATCCACACAGGCTGTGTTGTCTGTCAAGTACTACTTATTATTGTACTGTCAAGTGTGACCCTTTGCAACCCCATGAATCACAGCATGCCAGAGTCCACCGCCATCCACCATCCTCAAGAGTCTGCCCAGGTCCACACCCACCATGTCAATGATGCTGTCTAGCCATCTCATTTTCTGGCACTCCCTTCTCCTTTTGCTTTGGTCTTTCCCAGCATCAGGGGCCTTCTCCAGTGAGTCATTTGGTGGCCAAAGTATTTGCATTGTCTAGAACTACATATATACACACATATTACTTTAAAAAAACAAAGTGAAGTGTTATTTAATGACTAAATTAGATGATGGTAGAGATGGTAAACCAGCATTTACTCAGCTCTGCCCTGCTCAGCCTTGGGTGTGGACATGTTCTGAGCTGGTGGTATGGTTGCCTTTGTCTCATTACTATCTTGTGGTTTAGGGTTTTCTGCGTGTCTGCATTGCTAATTGAAGTTACGCCAGTACCGACGTTGAGAGAGCAGTGTTATCCTTACACAATACAAATGCAGGTGAAAATCAATACATATTATTTTGCAACTGTTACACAAATGGCCACCTTCTGTGACAGGGGTGCCTAAACTTTTTGGGCCACGGGCTGGTCACATGGTTCAGGGAGCCAGTAATTAAGGCCCAGGGCCTGGATCCAGCCCCTGATGCCAATTCATCCGGCCCACGAAGCCCTCATCACCCCTGGAAGCACAAGTGATGAGGAAACTCCTGGAAGCAGGCAGGATGAATTGGGGCTGGGGGCCAGATCCAGCCCCCAGGCCATAGTGACCGGCTGGTCTTTTTCAGAGTTGATGTGGCAGAAAGAACAGTTTTCCCTCCTGCTTCCCTCCCAATTCCATATAAATCAGGGGTGCCCAAATATTTTGGGCTGGTCATGTGCTTCAGGGAGCCAGTCACTATTGCCCGGGGACTGGATCCAGGTCATAGTTTGGATACCTCTGATCTAAATCACTCTGGAGATGTGCAGTTTGACACTGTTCAGACCCAAACCTTTTGCTGCAATGGGTGCTGCAGTATGGAGCATGCCAGACTAAATATCACTAGCTCATCTGTGCTATTCCGTGCTGTAAAGGTGGCAGATGCACTTAAGCCTTTCCTTTTTACTGGTGAGCTACAAGGGGCCCATTCAATGATGAAAAGAACTCCTTGTAATAATGGTTTCAAGCTGTTTAAAAAGAAACAGTGGCTGGCAGGCAAGGAACCAGTGCCTCATGAGCTAAGTTAGAAGGATAAGGGGACGCTCAGTCCATGCGTCGCTACAGAGAAATGGTTCAGCTTGAATGCCACAATCCAGCTGAGAAATTTATTCTCCACCCCCTTTTATTTCTAAACTGTTGGTATCCTCCTCTTGTTTTGCTGGGTTAAGCTTTTCCCCAAATGAAAGGCAATACTAGTAACACTTTCACTTGATTTAAAATGTCCTCTTATGACAGGTGAGCAACTTGATTCTGGGTATCCATATTCCTGCTGAGGTCTACTAAGGTTTAGAACAGGGGTGCCCAAACTATGGCCCATGAGCCAGATATGCCCCATGGTGCCTAATAATCCAGCCCATGCTACCCTCACTGCTCCCAGAAGTGGAAGTTAAACTTGGCCACACATGCGCAAAAGACTGCCATAAAGCACCCATAGCTGTCATAAACCAGAGCCATAACCAGGATTCTAGATGCGAGTTGGTGAATATTTCTTCAGGATGGGCAACAATGTCACAAATATATAAGCAGCCTGGAGTTTGAGGGTGGGCAAACTGCTAACTCAGAGTGGGAAAGGCCCACCCTGGCCACCCCCTGGCTACAACTCTGTCTTAAATGCGTTTACAACAGTCATGGGTGCATTTACAGCAGCCTTTTGCTCATGTATGGGTGCATTTTGCTTCCACTTCTGGTGGGAGGAACCACATGACTAACCTGTTGATGTAACTGATCAGCAGAGTGGTGCAGTGGCCAGCAAGAGGTTTGCACCTGGCCAAGTGGTCTCTTGTGAGAAAAACAGGCAGACCAGAGTTTGGTGCAGAAGAAAACTCAAAGTAGGTTTACTCAGAAAGTAGAAGGGTGCAAGTATATACAGTGCAACAACTATAACACAAAACAGATATATTCTCTTGGGCTGCTCAGTTGACCTCACTGAGACAGTACAGTTGTGCTATATACAAGTCCATACAGTTCAGCAACAGTTCAGTTCAGCAGGATAAAAGCAAGCTGTACTTACAAACAAAGCCAAAGAGTTCTACAGTTTCTGTCCTCCCGGTGGGGCCTTACCCCAGTTAGTTATCCTTTGACCAGTAAGCACAAGTGGCATATCCAGCAAAAGCCATCAGCAGGAACAGTGGCAAAGGTTCAGTCCTCATAGCAGGTTCTGGAAGATACAGGAATCTTCGTCCAGACTATCCGCAGAGGAAGGTGAGCATTAAAGCTCAGGCAAGTTGAGCATTGTAGCCGAAGGTCTGCAATCCTGCTCTGTCCTAAATACACTGGCCCTTGGAGCACATCAGGGACAACTCCCAGCACTTGTGTGCCCCAGCAGTAAAGTCTTAAAGGCATCACAGACACAATGTACCTTGCAACCAGTTAGGGAGACCAGCAAAGACTTGTGTTCCCTAACATGGCCCACAGCCCAAAAAAGTTTGGGCACCCTTGGTTTAGAAGATAGCAGTCTGGTATTCAGTTGAAACCTCCATAGGGCTCATCCAGTGGCTAATCAAGCAGATTCTATATCTAAAAAACAGCCCACAAATAGACTGGCTTCACTGAGTTTCGTCATGTTGAGTTCTGTTGAGCTATGAACAGTTTCAATGTGGTTGTCTGATTAGAGTATTAAGCTGGGTTTGGAGAGACTCCCTTTCAAATTCCTATTCATCTTTCAACCTTATTCATCTTTCAACCCTTTCAAATTCCTATTCATCCTTCAACCTTGCTATGGATAGCTGGGATCAATTGCTATTTTTTGTTCTCTCTCAGTCTAATTAGCAGTGGAGGCTTCTTGCTGATGGTAGTATTTGAAATTTGGTAATTCCTCTTTTAGTGGAAAGAAATGCATGAACAAATCTACCAAGTCTCTTTCTGTGTGTGTATACACTCTTATAACATTAAAAAAACAACCCCAGAAGTATTTAGGCAAAACATCTTGGCTAGATAGATATGTTTTGGATAGATCACCAAAATACAATAGATAGATAGATAGATAGATAGATAGATAGATAGATAGATAGATAGATTCATATAGAGATAATACTATTCAACCATCTATATTTGGAAAGCAGAAAATGGAAGAGAGTAAAGGTGATTAGTAAAGAAAACCACAAAGAGTCTCAAAGACTGAGACATGGAAGAACTCTTATGTGTAGCTGCAGATGAAGAGCACACTCTCCACAAATATCTAGTGCAAAATGAGAAGCATGCAAGGTCAAATTTTTGCAACCATTGTTTAGAGCACCTTCCAGTAAGTGTGAAAAATAATAATTGTTGTATTTGTTTGCACACTCAGAGGCTTACAGTAATGTTTTAAAACATAACATCAATAAAAAACGTCATTGCTCCCAGGAAATTCAGCAACAATTAGAACTCAAAATTTAAATAGTCACACAATGGGCTAAACTTCCCATAGTGATAAAGATACACAAAGACTAAACAATTCACTAATAACTGACAGTGAAGCCTGGCGAAAAGAGAAATAAGAAAAGGAAGGCAAAATACAAACTTCAGCAGTAAATAGACAAAACCCACATGTCCCCTCCCCCGTTCAAGCTACATCTGGTTCCAACTAGAAAGTTCAAAACGTCCAGTACATAGAGCACCACCCACCGCTATAGACTTTTTTAGCAGGAGTCCATCATGGCATCCCCCTGATGCCCAGGCCAGGTGAAAATTGGCCAGGCAAAGGAACATAAACCAAGTTGTGCAGGACTCGTCGTTACTAGACAGACTCTGTGTACCTTTGGCAGCCGCAGCTTTTTCTCTGCAACTGAAACCTGACAGACAGAGGACCAAGGACCAAAGCTTGTATAAGGTGCACTATATCTGTACCAATATCTAAAATAAACCTATGCATGTTTCTACACATGTACGTGTGGTATGTTTATAGCTGGAAAGTCTCTGAAAGTCTGAAAGTCTCTAGTTCAGCTAGTATCTGAAAGTCTCTAGTTCAGAAATTTCATGGCTTTTCTCACAGGTTCCTGTTGGAACATCTGCATAGTGTACCTGAAAGAGTTTGTTACTTGAGATGTAAGATATGACATTCCCACCATCCCATGTCAAGAGAGGAGCTAGCTGAACTCAGAATTCAGAGATAATGTTAGGATGACAAAAGTTATCTCTGCCACAAATTGATGTAAAGAGAAACAGAGAAGAACAAGGCTGCTATGGATCTCTCTTCCCTACAACTGTACCAAGCATCATTTTGCCCAATGGCAGAGTCAGTACAAGCTGTCACGAAACCAGCCGGCCCCCTCTGCCTTGGACCTCCTAAACCAAAACCCCCAGAGGGCGAGCTGGCCAGCAATGCAGCTAAACAGCCCTTAGCTGCTTCTCTTCCACAAGGAGGTTTAATCAGGTAGCGTATTCAAAGGCTTGTGTGTGAATGCATTGCTTCTCCTACCCCTTAGTCCAATGAAGAGATGTTGTTCAAGCACACGTAGGTTTATTGATCATGTATATTGATCAGGTTCATAAACCATAGGTTAGTAGCATAAGACAGTCCAGCAAACAGAACAATGCTCCTAGGTAACCATTTTGAAGAAGCCAAAAAGGCATAGCCCCCAGGCAAAGATGTTAATCCATAGACATCCAAAAATGAACTCCCTCTCCTCTCTCCAAAATGGAGATTCTCCAGTCAGGTGGGTTACCCTTGACCAATCAGGGAACTGAGAAAAACTTTCTCATAACATAGGATTGTTGACACACGTGTACAGTCAGTGCTATAACATGTAGTCAAAACAGCTAGCTAGAGAGATAAGGAGCAGGAACACTGACTTGAAAACAATCTATCTCATGTCACGTAGTCTTGTGAGACAGAGAGGAAAGGATTTTTAGGCCTAGTCAAACTACAACCTCTCCAAGCTTTGAGAACATTAGGAAAAAGATGTTGTTTCATGATACAAGCCCTCCTAGATTTTTCGTGAATCAGGGGGCAATTCCCTAGAGCAAGATTTCAAAACAATTTCACACATATACGCTATGTAAAAGTCACTGAAATTAATATAGGGGTACTGAATATGCTCTTGTAAAGGCTATATGCCCTATACATTTTATAGAGCAGCCAATGGAAAGTCCCTGGAGCAGCAGCATAACAAGAATATTATAAGTGCAATCCAATAGGAGTGCATGCACAGGGAAACTGTGCACATGAGGAAAAGCATTTCTGACAGTTGATTTACTATTTTACATTTAGTGGATGCAGTTAATAAAAACCTCTCAAGCACAAGCTGGATCAGATTGCTTGGAAGGAAGGCCTCCTCCCACATGAGCCAGGCTGGTGATTAAGATCTTCCTCAAAGGCCATTGATCAAATCTATTTTCCCTAGCGAGGCAGGTGGACAATCATGAGCCCTGAACTCTCCATCTCCCTCCCTCCCTCCCCAGAAACTAAATCTAGTCTACTGTTTACTTTACCTGCTCTGTTTTACCTTGGCTTATGTTTCTGCCCTATTGTCGCTGTCAGCTCCAACTTGTATCTGAGAATACAGTAATACACTGGATAACGTTATGACTTGGTTCCACAAGTCATGACGTTATCCGATTTTTAGCGTTGTCCGATGCATGCATCGAACAACGCTAAAAAAAAAGCCCTGACTTCAGGGACAAACTGCTTTAAAGGCAGGCAGGGAAAGAAAGAGACCTCCCTGCCTTTAAAGCCACCCTCCACAAGCAGCGGTCTCTGCCACTGCAGTAGGGTCGGGGAAAAGCACCTGCCTTTCCCCGACATACTGCAGTCGCAAAGCCTCCTTTTCTCTTTATTTCCCTCCCTTTATTTAAACTACAGGGAAGGGGGAAAGAGAGAGAGGTGATTGGTTCTCTAGAGATACAGGGAGGGAAAGAAAGATGGAAGCACTTCTCTCTCTCCCTGTAGTTTAAATACAGGGAGGGGAAAAAACGTGTCGCGACTTTTTCGTGATCGCATCTTTTAAACTACAGGGAGGGGAAAAGAGAGATGTGATTGGTTCTCTAGAGAACCAATCATCTCTCTCTCTTTCCCCCTTCCCTGTAGTTTAAATACAGGGAGGGAAATAAAGAGACAAGGAGGCTTTGTGACTGCAGTATGTCGGGGAAAGGCAGGTGCTTTTCCCTGACCCTACTGCAGTGGCAGAGACCGCTGCGGGTGGGGGATGGATTGGGTAGTTCTACCCAAACCTCCCCATACCCGCAGACCATTGCATCAGACAACACTAAAAGAATCGTTATCCGATGCAAGTTTTTTCCAAAAAACTTGCATCGTTATCTCATTCTAGCGTTATCCGATGCAATCGTTATCTGGGGTATTACTGTACATTTTTTTCCTCAAGCAGGAAAAATGCCATTGGTGTGAATTTTTTTAGGATGGATCCGAGCTTGCAATGAAGTGACCCACACACTATGATCACAGAGCCATCTCCTGTGGCACACATGAAATGAGACTTGCAGGATTTAACACGGGGACTGCAATGGACTGCTGAAGCCTTGAGGATATGATCAAGGTGCACCTTCACAGCCAGTCCATCTGGCATGGCCTCATCTGCCTCCATGATAGTTGGGAATCAGAGTTCCTCTTCCACTCATTTTGCTGTTGGGCCCAATTCTGCCCTATATATTCACAGCATTTGTGCTTTCATTATTTCCTTGTTTTCTATTGGTGTGAGTAATTGGGGCCTTTCAACAACTCTTATGGATCCAGGACAACACAACCAGTGATGGTAGCAGCAGTCCACAAATATAATATGGCTCATGATTTTCCACCCTTGATTTCTAGCCTGTTTTTCTCCCAGAACTGGGACTTCTTATAACAAGCATCTCATACCAAGATCACCTTAAAAGATTCAGCTAAAGCATATCAAGATATAACAATAAAGCGCAACCAAACACATTATGTCAGTAAAATAATTATATTGAAAGTAATTTCAAAGCACAATCATTTGTTCAAAGCACAGTAACCATCTATTTAAAACTGTCTCCTTAGCAGGCAGCTAATTGCAAAAAGCCATCCTGAATAAAATACATTTTGTCTGTCATAAGCTTTTTAACAATTATGCTTGTTTTTGTACGTATGAGCTAGCCACTTATAAGAAGTTTAGCATTTTGTCTAAAAAGGAGTGATAAGAGGCTGAAATCAGCTATAGATAGCAAGTAAACTGAGAGTAGAGAGTTTAAGCTAAGTGGCAATATGGACATAGACAAAAAGAAATGGTATGTGGAGCTGAAGCTCATGGTAGATGAGGCCAAAAGGCCAACCAGACTGAAAAGAATGGATTGGGACAGTGTTGGTGTGACACTAATTCTAGAAGCAGTTGTGGTCTTTATAAATCACAGACAATCAAGTCTGTTAGTAGGTGCCATACTTTCTTGAACATCTGTCAGCTAAGAGGTTGTAAGAGTCAGCAGAACTTCATCCTGTAGGATCCCTGTTGCTTCCGAATTGTGCTGATGGAGTCAACCAGAAACCTCAACCAACCCATCAAACTACCTGTCTTAGGTTGGGTTATTTTTTAAAATCCAGCTAGAGCTCCTCCTGTATTCATGACAGCTGTGCTTGCTCTTGGAAAAGAGAGAGAAACAAATGTGACTGAGCCTATCCCATGTTGTGTCTTCCATTGCTATCTGCTGCTGTTACTGAGATGATGGAAAACTTGCCCTATGGCAGGGGTTCGCAACCTATGGCCCATGGGCCAGACCCAGCCTGTGATGCCATTTCATGTGGCCTGCTGCACTTGCTCCCTCCTCCACCAGAGGTGCTGGAAGCAGCCAAAAATGTGCCACCTTCACCGCTGCCAGAAGCAGCGGAAGCAGTGAAAACAGCCAAAAATCCACCAGAAATGCACCCGTGGCATTTACAACAGCATTGGACACGTTTTATGGCAGCGTTTATGGTGAGGGGAACCCCATGTCTGGCCTGCTCAGCTGTCTGAGGGGGCGTGGTCCGGCCCATGGCATGAAAACTTTAAGCACCCTTGCTCTATGGAGTTTGCAGGATGGGCTGGTGTCCTAGGGTTGCTGTTTCCTTTCTGCAGTGATAGCATTATTTTGGGGAATGCATTAATAGGAGGTTTCTGGTGAATCTCAAACTCACTACCTTATAGTAGTGACTGACAATTTTTAATATTCCAAATATTGTATGATGGTATCTCATGGTGTCTTTCATCATTGACTTCCTTCCCTATGCCTGAAGCTCATTTGAATGGCAGTTAACAATATCTGGAGGGCCACAAATAGCCCATCCCTGGCCTGGCATCCATGAGTGTCCATCACTTCCCTTGTTGATTATCCTGGCCCCTCCTCTTGTCTGTTTGAAAGAAGATTATTTCCCTTTCTTGGAACATTAGTTCCAGAACAGCCATGTGTGTTCTTTATATCTGGGCAACATATGGCCATTGTCACTGGCACTAATGGAGTTTTCAAGGACAGTGGAAGCTTCAATAGTTGTTTATACCATTTTTGTACTTTCCAGGGTTGAATATGTTTTGAGTATGATGGACAGTCAAGTTATGCAGAAGCAGAATATCTCTGCCCCACCCCCCCACCCCCCAATGTGAATGTATGCTTACTTTTTAATCATGGTAACAGTTAACAAGTATTTAGTACACAACTGAGTTAGATGCCAGGGAGGGAAGCAATCTCCTCAAACTAGAAATCAGATAAAATAGAACAAATGCCAGGAAGGTATAGGGAAGAACCATAGTCTGTCTCTTCTGAATCCTGATATTAGATGTGTCATGGCCATTTCAAAGTACACCATATGTTTTATTGGATTACTTACCAGCATGACAGTGTTTTTTCTTTTAATCTGAACTCTCAGATCTCAGCCTCTTTGTAACAAAACAAAACTCTTACAACGTTTTGCCCTTAAACTATCTTGTGTTTTAACCTGTTATGGTGACAGATTTTATGTAGCTTTGAGGTACCTCTCATACTCAAAGCCAGTGGTGCAAAACAACCTTTAGTAAATAATTTATGTGAGTTTAGCCTTGTTTGTTTGTTCAAGATCCAGTTTTATGGCAGCACCATGATGACAGATGGAAGGAAATTAGGCACAATAGCTCTGTCAGTGGCACAACATTTTGATGTCCCTCATACAATCTAATCAGTGAATTTATCTTCACAAGATGTAATTTGCAGTTGAGAGTGCCAGAACACAGGACAACAATTTAAAACCTTATTTAAAAAAATATAGCCAAAAACAATATCCCATTTTGGATACTGTGCTCATTTCACAAACGTATTACAAGAGCAGCAATTCATGAATATGTACACAGAATTTAAGAATAAAAATATTTCAGAAGACACCAAGGCAAATTTCCCAGGCTGTAACCTCATACCAAGTCCCATCATTCTGAAAAGTAGTTCCCCAGATGCAAGAAGCCCTGAAATAAATTAGAGGTGTGTGATGTTTCTTGCTACTTATTTTGTTAAATAACTGGCCAAAGAGAGGCCTTATATGGGCTTATATCTTTATGTTCTTGAGGGTGACATTCAAAATTGCGTCTGTATGTACAAATACTAACATGTTTGCGACATTTAAAATATTATGACAATCTCCCCCCCCCTTTATTGGTTTAAAAAAAGCCATGTTCCAGTTTTAAGAAAGGTCCAACTGGCTACCAATAATGTAGATCTGTAAGACCACATTCTTCTCATAGAATTGGATTGAAGATTCCCTTTCCTGCTTCCGAGATCACCAACCTGAAGTAGACATACATTTCTAGGAAGTGCTATGTGAATAAAAATGGCTGAATTATTTGTCGCATTAGCCATATGCACAATTTAATTTGTTTGTTTATGACAAACCAAACCATCTGTCACATTTTCATTTATTTGGATTCCTGCATTGAGCCAGGAGTTGGACTCAATGGCCTCATAAGCCCCTTCCAAGTCAGTATGATTCTATGAAAGTGTTAAGTAAAACAGAAAGTTACTCTTAGGTCCAATACATACAACTGCTGTACAAGAGCTACTTTCTCCCATATGCCATTCCAGCAACATCTGCAAGGACACCAGGACAATGGTTTATTCTGCTTTTTATTTCTCTGTCAGCCACCAGTAAGGATTTAGGGATGTCACTTGCAGAACACATATTTAAATTTATTTTAACAGATCTATTGGACCAACATGGAATTAGACCACAGGGAGCAATTCCCCAATACAGTGGAACCTCGGTTAACATAATTAATGCGTTCTCCAGGACGTTTCTTACAGTGAAAATTATTTTCACTGAATTTCCCATAGGAATGCAATGAAAACCAAACTACATTAACTGAAATGCGGTTTCCCATAGGAATGCAATGAAAACCAATTAATCCGTTCTGAAAAATTCCATAAACTGAACCACTATTTTCTATGGATTTCTTTTTGTTATGCAATTTGTATGTTAACTGAACCATTCCACTGTATCTCCAATATGGGCTGTAGGGTTTCACATCAAGGTAGCCTATTTACTAGTTTTTGGTTTTTTAAATGCACCTTTCTCCAAAAACTGGGACTCTCAAATTGGCACACAACAATTTTTAATTTTTTAAAACAGTGGCCAGAATCTTATTTGTGTTGGAGTAAGTTTTATGTAACTTACCATGTCTATTTGTGACTAATTGGTGAAGTGCTGGGCTGCTTCTCAGTCATGTGTTTGGTCATGTGCCTAACTGTGCAACCAAAATGTGCCATTGCACTTTGCCAGTTAGCTGAAATTAGCAACAGTAAGTAACGCAAACTTTCTCCATACGAAAACAAGATCCGGGCCAAGTAAAGCTAAATGAAGATTAAAGACAAACAATCACAGATAAATAGATAATATTAAGACATGGATGAATTAAACATCATTTCAGAAAGCAGAACTTTAAGCTTTTACAAGCTTAGTGCTGTACTTTAAAAGCCCTTTCTACATTAGCACTCACTTCTCAAAAGGCCACCTGGTTTTTAAAAAAATGGCAATGGAAAGATGAGGGAAATGGGTAATACAGCCTCATCCCTTATGTGCCTACTCATCTTTAGCTCAAAACAGACTCAATCTTGCCTACCTGTACTGTCCAATAAGATGGTTTCACACAAGAGACAAGCCCTTGGTCCATCTAGCCTTATTTATTTATTTATTTATTTATTTATTTATTTATTTATTTATTTATTTATTTATTTATTTTTGTTTATTGCCCTCCTCCCCAAAGGGACCCAGGGCAATTTCCAACAATTTTAAAAACACTTTAAAAATTAAAAACTTTTAAAAGCTTAAAAACTTAATTAAAAACTAGGTATTATAACTTGAACATACTGGGGATCAAACCATCCAACTGGCTGGGGAAATTGAACCATCCACTCCCCAGACCAGACCTGCCAGCCAGGTTTTCACTCCTTTCCTAAAGGACAGCAACTCCGTTTGCAGGCATAGCTCTATCAGAGGAGGTTCCACAGGTCCGGAGCGGACACCGAGAAGGCCCTTCTTCTAGTGCAGAGAGATGCGCCTCTCTGGCTGATGGCACAACCAGAGAGCCTCTCCGGTCCGCTCTGGTGGGCCGGGTAGATGTCCTTGGGATGATGCGGTCTCTCAAGTAACCTGGACCACTACCATAAAGGGCTTTAAAGGTAATAACCAACACCTTGAATTGCACCCGGAGGCAAACTGGGAGCCTGTGCAGCTCCCTCAGCAGCAGTGAGGCACGGGCATAACGCCCGCATCCCAACACTACTCGTGCAGCTGCATTCTGGACCAGCTGAAGCCTCCGAATGGTCACCAAGGGCAGCCCCATGTAGAGCACATTACAATAGTAAAGTCTGGAGGTGACCAAGGCATGTGTGACCATGAGCAAGGAGTCCCGGTCTAGGAACGGCCGTAACTGGTGAATCACACGAAGTTATGCAAAGGCCCTCCTGGCCACGACTGCCACCTGCTCTTTGAGCAGTAGTCGCGAGTCCAGGAGGACCCCCAAGTTATGTACCGGGTCTGTTTGGGGCAGGACTACCCTGTCCAGAACCAAAGGTGGTAGTTCCCAAGATAACACAGGGCCCCCCAATCCACAGCCACTCAGTCTTGCCAGGATTCAGTTGTAGCCCGTTGTCCCCCATCCAGACTTTGACAGCCTCCAGGCACCTGGAAAAGACTTCCACTGCATTGCTAGGGTCCCCACCAGCTGAGATATACAGTTGGGTATCATCTGCATAATGATGATACCTCATCCCATGAGAACAGATATACCTATTTCTGATGTCAGCTCACTGACTTGCCTAGACATGCCCAGCTGCTGCTGGAACATGCATGTCACCAGGGGATGTGATTCAGCTGAGGTGACAGCAGGCATAGTGATAGCTGCAACTGTTATAATGTTCCCATGTAAAAATACATTGCCCAATTACTGACCATTTGAACAGCTATAACATGTCTTAAAATCTGTATGATATAGGCAAATTCTAAGTTCAGATTTGGAATCAGCACACTCGATATCATATAAAGCACGTGTTATTCCCAGTAGCAAAATCATTGTTGTGCAGTGTTATATGAGAAAATCCTACAATACTTTAAAGATTAACCAGGGTCATTTAGCATAAGATTTCATGGATTCCAGTCTACTTCATTCATTCATTCATTTCATTTCATTTCATTTCAGTCCCACCCATCTGGGATATTCTCCCACTCTGGGCAGTTTACAACAAATTAAAAAAGTTTTACAATAACAATAAGAGATTAAACAGAAAGAATAAACCAAACCAAATAAAATTCTAAGTAACAACAACAACAACAAAAACTATAACAATGCCCGGAAAACAATACACATGGCAATGGCATAGGTTACTTCAGTGGACTGTAGACCATGCAAATGTATACTAATAATACCTGACTGATCCCTAAGGTACCAATATATATATACTGATTTTTTTTTTCAGATGGAGGTGATGATGGTTTTCCTTTGAGGAGTTGCAGTTGGTGCTGTAGGTGAACAGATTGCAAAAACAGAGCAGACACCTTTTTGCAACTGCAGGCTCTGGCTGCTAACTGCAGCTTCCTGCCTCTGCAGCAATGCCTTGCTGCTCTCCACTCCACAGTTCTGCAGTGCAGTTTGTCATTCAGTCAGCAGAAAGGCTCCCACTGCACCGGAGGAGGGTGGAAGGGTGGAGAGGGCAGGGAGGAGAATAGGACGTGTGCTCCTGGAAAAGGAAGGAGACGGAGGCTCAGCAGCCATGCGAAGCCCCAAGGAAATTAGCAACTGAGTGGCTTCTGATTAAAACTTTGCCCTGCAAAGGCACTGGACTGGAGCAAGCATGCCCTGCTCTCTTGCTCTCTCATCTCATTCTGCGAATGAATGTGGTGGGGAATGCCACATCCTACCCAATGCTTCACGGAAAAGCCCATTATGCCCATAATTCAGGAATTACACTTGGCATGGTAAGAAGCAGGAGAAGGACAAAACTAATGGCTAATGTTTTGTGCACATTGCATTCTCGCATGAGTTAATTAATATATATGTTAACTGGAGGGAGTGCATTGGCTTAGTGGTTAAGATGCTGAACTTGATGACTGGGAGGTCAGCAGTCCAGAATGCTACATGACAGAGTGAGCTCCTGTCTCTGTCCCAGCTCCTGCCAACCTAGCAGTTTGAAAGCATGAAATTGCAAGTAGATAAATACAGTAATACCTTGCATAACAAATTTAATTTGTTCTGCAAGGCTGCTTGCTATGCAAGTTTTTCACTATGCGAGTCAGACTCGAATAGCAAAAATTCCTATGGGGAAACTCGCATAATGAGCTTTTTTAGGGGGAAAACTCACATAGCAATTTTTTTTCATTATGTGAGTTTTCCCCCATAGAAACGCTCGCTATGCAAGCATTTCCATAGGGGAAGTCTGACTCACATAGCTAAAATTTTCGTTATGTGAGTCAGCTCTCTTTTTGAAAAACCTGCTTGGTATGCAAGTTTTTCATTAAGTGAAATGCTTGTTAAGCGAGGTTTGACTGTAGGTACCACTTCGGTGGGAAGGTAAACAGCATTCCATACACTCCAGTGTCCAAGCATGCCTGCCACATGTCCATGGAAATGTCTGCAGATGCAGACAGTGCTGGCTCTTTGGCTATAAATGGAGATGAGCACTGAAGTCTAGAGTTGGATAAGACTGGTTTTCAAGCAAAGATGACTTTTGCCTATGTTAACTGGAGGTCAATAGAGTAATGAATTTAAAGAGAGACTGGTTTTCACTCCAGTCATTCCCCCTTGCCTCATTTTCCTTTCCCTTCATCATGTAACTCTGCACTCAGCTCCCTAGGGAAATATTTATGTATTGAAAATCTCAGTGGTGGACACACATATTGGGGGGGAAAGGATGGGGATAGAAAGCTACTGGCACCTTTCTTTTGTTATAGATGTCAGTTGTGATATGCAAGCCACATGATCTCCAAGCAGGAATCTGCTGAGTTCACATTTCTCTATGAAATTATTGTGCACTTACCTCCCAGCAGTAGCAATGGCAGAAATGTGCATGCATACAAATAAGAAAAATGTATGTATAAAGTTGCACACAAATACACTTCAGTTAGTAGGAGATGCTTGCACACAAAATAGATTAAGGTAAAATGTATGTTTAAAAAGACCTATCTTGGCAGGGGGCGTGAAGAAATAGGGAATTATTTGAGATCTTGATGCCCCTTGCAAAAAGAGATGTTTTTAGTTCGCTGGTACAAACAGGTATAGGGAGGAGAATGAAGAGAAAACACAGCTCTTTGAGGTCTGGCAGCTGTGAAATTACCTTCTGAGAGAAGAATGTAGCTCAAGGACAGCACATCAAGGTGTATATGGACCAGCTAATTGCCAATTAGGAGAAACTGATTCCATCTGGAAGGAAAGAGGAGAAGTTACTTTTGATAAAAGTTTACATGTTCAAGAAGATTCAGGAAAATTCAGGTTCTGAGAGATAGAAACTCCTTGAAGTGTGGATGATGGGTATAAATCAAAGAAAGAGGTTATTCTACCCTAACTCTGTGCTCTACCAAAACCTTGGGACTATGCTGCAATGTAAGTAACAGATTAAATTTAGTTGGTTTTATTGGGGATTTGCTTACAAGTTGCTCACCACTATTTCTTGTATAATGGATTGGCTACACTCTTTGCTGCTGTCTTTACAGATTTTACATTTATACTTTCTTAAAATCTTTCTGGAACTTTTATACCTTCTTTAAATAAGATAACAATATTCTTAACCTGGTTTGGATCCTTGTGGGAAAAGGTTTATTCTGTGGTATTATGCCCTGTCCTTGACTTTGTCACGCAAGAAGTAGTTTATTTTGTGGGTCTGTGCTATCTTGCAGGATTGATGTGTGAGCCAGAAGAATATATCCTTGGAATTTTACTGGGTCTCCCTGAAGCACTAAGCAATCTGAGGACTCACAGTGTGAGAGAAGGGCCTGGCAGAGAGATTTCCCTTGTCACAGCACAGTTACCTACCTGGAAAGTGCCCATACCAAGACATCTTTTAGGGTAGCATGGCTGAGTGGCTTGTGTGGTCCTTTCAGCCCAGTTCCATTTCTTGATAGTGGGGGATACACAAAAAGCATTTGTGTTTCTTCACAGGAACAAAAATGTCTTCCAACCCAACACTGAATGGGAGCAGGACAAGGAAAGCATCAAGATTCTGAGGAACATATTGAAAATGTGATGAATTTACATGAACTGTTCTCCTTTGGCATCTTTTTGGTGAAGTTGTTTTTGTGCCATGGACTCCCTTGTGGCATTTTGCTTCTGTGAGATTTGTATGCACACTGCCAGAAAATGTCCTTCGGAAAACTTGGCGGTGTTGCCTTCAGCATGGCTGCTAACTATGCAGAATGTAGCCAAGTAAATGGCTCATAAACATGGAGAAAAGCCACCACACAGAAGTAGTTATAGCTAGTCTCCATATGGCAGCCATGTCTTCAGAAGCAATACATATTTCTTCCATCTGTTTATAAGATACCTGTACTGGAAATCTTGAACTGGAAATTCAGGCAGTCAGACTGTCTATGTCAGCATGGTGGCTCGCCAGAAGGGGGAAGTGGTTTTCCATGTGGCCTGAAGGTGTATTACTCTTGTTTAATTCATCAAGTATCAAGTGACACAAGGGGTCAAGAGGATCCTTTCTGGTTATGTTACAATGATAATTGTGACCTGGCTTTTCAGCCTGATTACGTCATTGTTCAGACTTTTGGATTTTCAAGTTCCCAATCCACACATACTAACTTTTCTGTTTCCTGAACCACGTCAGGACTGCCAGCTATGAGATTCTAAATTGTACCATTATAGAAGCCTAAAAATGATTAAATCTAGCTTCCGACCAGGGGGGAAAGTCCACTAGTAATGCATTCCTGTGTCTGTCCATGAACGTCCTCCTCAATAATTAGTCAAAACCCTTTCTCTTGTAATCTCAGGCAAATGGCTTGAATCCTACTCTTTGGAGCAATTGAAAATAATTGAGCCACTCTACCCAGGGAAAAGTATCAGAAAGCCTTCTTGCATATAAATCGAATTAATAATAATAATTGGACTGTGATAAGGACTTTACTCCTGAAATCTGAAATGCCTCATCTTGAAAGTGTTAAACTTCAGTTTTGATTGAATATCTTCTTCCTTTCTTTGCTTGGCTTGGATCATGCTTTGTCCAAAATTTCAGCTTGCATGAGTTGGATAAACTCTGGAGTATAATGAATTATAATAAGCATGAATAGTTAGCAACTATATTAGTAAAAGTTAGTAACTGTCCAAATAAATAGAGAAAGGTCCCAAGACTTGGTGTTTCTATCCTCTCTGCACAAAAGTTGCAGCTCAGAATTCAGTCTTTTTTCACTTCTGCCATTTCTGAACAAATGCTTTCAAAGATCATTAGAGGACAAAATGACAAGCAAAGGGAAAGAGCATATTTGCCACGTGGGCTCTTACTGTTCTGTAGCCAGATGAACTGATAAGACAAAATAATATTTTCTTGCTTCTAAATTAGAAATGGCTCTTTATGAAGGGTCAATTTTTTTTGAAGGTTGTAATAAGGCCTAATAAAAAATTTAGAGCAAGGAGAAAAAAAGAATGGTGGGACACTCATTTGCTGATTGCTTTGAAAATTCCTTTAAACACTGTTTTCATTACAGTGGAATGGAAATATTCTCTTCACAATATATTTTGGTGGTTAGAGAAACTTATTTTTACCAGCAGAAGCATAACTGTTTTGCAGGGTATCTTTCAAGTTTGTTGGTTGTTTTATTGTGTTTTGCAAAAGTCATTGCATTTGAGCTGAATAAAGCTGAAAAGCGATATAAATCTCTTGTATACAACTTTATCTAGAGAAGCAATTATTTGCAATAGCTGACAACCACATTATGTCCTGCAATAGCTAAATATGAACTTGTTGGCTAACAGGAGCGAAAGCAACTTAGCAAAGCCTCATCTCTCAGGAAAACTAGCTAATGGTGTGTGTTGACTATCAACAGAATTGGGTGTTGTAGGTGGAGAGTGTTTCAGAAGTGGCATCTCCTGTCCTGTAGTTGAAAAGCTTACAATCTGTAATTGACTTTTGAGGAATGGCTGAAGATGAAGACACAGAAAGAAAAGTGGTGATGTTAAGATGTCCTTGAAAGAAATGTATCTCTGTATCTGAGAGAAGCATCTCTAAACCCAGGAGAAAGTGGAAGAGCTTGAAAACTGAGGAAAACTTAAGCATCTGGCTATAGCAATATGATGGATTGCCAACCAATATCCAGTTCTTACCTGCTCTATCAGTCTGTTGCTGAATACATTTAAGGAGACAGTGATCAGTCTGGCATCCCTGCTGACAGTGATACTAGTTATGTAGCTACACTCTCTTCCAGATTGTCTGGACCTGTGGGGATGATTAACTTCTGGCTCAGATGCTGGCAAACCACATCTTGGCTGGGAGTTTCCACCTTATCTCCCTGGTGCACAAGAAGCTTGTTTATGTCTTGCCTGGGCATTTCCTCCTTATCTCTCTAGTATATGTCTCGCCTGGGCGTTTCCACCCTTATCTCTCTGGTGCACAAGCAGCTTGTTTATGTCTTGGCTGGGCGTTTCTCCCTTATCTTTCTGCCCCACAACAGGCAGCCTGTTTATGCCTCACCCTGGCCTTAGCCAATCATAACAGCATGTGGCTCAACCTGGCCTTAGCCAATCATGTACCGCTTACTGATAACAGCACGTGCCTCACCCTGGCCTTAGCCAATCATAGCAGCATGTACCTCACCCTGGCCTTAGCCAATTATGTATTGCTTAGTGATAAGAAAGCTAATAAAAGAGACGTTCCCACAAAGCTGGGCACGCCTCACCTGAAGAGTGGCTTGACTCCATTTCTTGATCCCTTCATGGACCCACCATGGGAAATGAACTGTTGGTCAAAAACAAGCTTATCTTTGTATTATTTAACACTTTTATATCACCCATCTGGGAGGAAATTCCTACTCTGGGTGGTTTATATCTTAAAATAAAAACAATCATTAAAATACACATAATCCTTCCTGACGACAGCAGCAAGCAAAATATAACAATAATCTGCACTGGATCCATCCTAGAAGATGTAAAGGAGAGAATGAGTTATATTATCCATGTATTGATGACAACAAACTCCAAATAACATCCCCCCAGCAGCTTTATATAGATGTTAAATCAGGGAGACGATTGATCCCTGAGGAACTCCAAAGTGGAGTATCGACAGGAATAAGACAACATCCCTGAGTTGTAACATTTATGAATAGTTGTTGAGGAATTAGCCAAGCCAGTGTAATACAAGATCCCCAGTTCCTAGCTCTGATAGCCTCGCTAAAAGGATACTGTGGTTCACAGTATCAAAAGGCACCAAGAGATCCAGCAGCATCAGGAAGAATAATCCCTCCCCCAGTCATTGTGCAGTGTGACCAGTGCAGTCTCAATGCCATGATGAGACCTAAACCATGAATGGAAAGGATCTAGGCAGCTGGTTTCATCCAAAGACACCTGCACCAATCTCTCAATCACCTTGCCCATGAATGGTAAATTGGTGATCAGTCATCACATTCAACTTTTTTTGGAATAGTTCCAATAATTGTCTTTAATGAGGGAATATTATCCTTTTGCAATGAGGAGTAGATGATCCAGAAGGACCATTCCTGTGTCTCTTCTTGGGAACTAAAGGGTTGGAAATGAAGTTACAGTTAGGTTGGGGCTAGGCACAAGCTGAGGCAATTAAAGAGAAATAGGAATGAGGCAGAAATTCCAGTTAAACACAAGGTGGGAATCAAATACTGTACTGGATTGATGGGGAGCTGAGGTCATCTCCTGTTACCAACAGAGACAAGTTGGCCAGACTGATGATGGGCTTCTCTGCAATGGGTTTATTAGGCCACCTAATCAGTCCTCATTAGCTTATAGAGTCAGCTGTCCTTAAAGCTTGGAAGCCAGACTGATTACTCTTCATAGGCTAGAAGGTTGCTGAAAGGACACCTTTGAGGCAGAAGCAATGCTTTCATCATTCTGTTTTATGCAACCAGAATGTTGCCAGTACTGGGAGGGGGGAGCCCTGGAGACTGACCACTGCCCAGGAGGTTTAGACTGGGGGTGGCCCTTAGCGGGGGCCCTTCCCTCCTTTGGCCCTTTCCTTTCTTCAAGTGAAAAGGTTGAATGGACTTTCCTGGAAGCTCCCAAAAGTGGTGGTTCACTGATTTATTAGTACCACTGCACTGTTTAGTTCCATAAATATATCTGTTTTTCAAAACTGGAGGTATGGAAGGCTTTTTCTCCTTCCTTCTTTTGCACATTTATTCTGCCTTTCTCCTGCTGATAGGACCCTCAGAAATAATTTTAAAAGGCAGGAATTAAAAACAACATGCAAGAAGCAATATTAAAAGCATTAAACAATGAAATATTAGACTCATATATAAACATTTTAACATATAAAATGTGTTAAATATATATATGTTGGTAGTGAATTTAGTGCAATTAGGTATGTTAAAATTTGATGTGAAACACTAATAGACTGTTAGGATAGAAATGTTATTAATTGCCACCAAAAAGAGAAGAGATTGGGGCCAGCCTTGCCGCCGCCACCGCTGCGCCCTCCTGGCCCCCGTCACCGGCTGGGAGGTTAAAAGGAGCCTCCCTGGCTGAGGGAGGCTCGAAGACGCCGACGCTGCGCAAGACGCCGCCGACGCCGCAGCGCCCTCCCGGCCCCTCACCGGCCGGGAGGTTAAAAGGAGCCTCCCTGGCCGAGGGAGGCTCGAAGACGACGACGACACGCAAGATGCTGCCGCCGTGCCCTCCCGGCCCCTGTCACCGGCCGGGAGGTTAAAAGGAGCCTCCCTGGCCAAGGGAGGCTTGAAGATGCCGCCGCCGCGCAAGATGCCGCCGCCGCGCAAGATGCCGCCGCCGCCCCCTCCTGGCCCCCGTCACCGTCCGGGAGGTTAAAAGGAGCCTCCCTGGCCGAGGGAGGCTCAAAGACGACGACGACGTGCAAGACGCCGCCGCCGCCGCTCCCTCCCGGCCCCCGTCACCGGCCGGGAGGTTAAAAGGAGCCTCCCTGGCTGAGGGAGGCTCGAAGAAGACACCGCCACCACTGCCGCGCAAGACGCCGCCGACGCCGTGCCCTCCTGGCCCCCGTCACCGGCCGGGAAGTTAAAAGGAGCCTCCCTGGCCAAGGGAGGCTCGAAGACGCCGCCAATGCTTTGTTGGACTCTCCCTCGGCCAGCCGGCCTCGAAGGGAGAGAAACCTGGGGATCTTGGGCAGCGATAGAAGACCTTGTATTGTGGGAGTCTCTTTGTGGGAGTTGGTAGTAATTTGTGATGTTGTTTTTGTATACTATGGAAGCCGCCTAGAGTCAGGTTCGCTTGAGTAAGGCGGGGTATAAATTTGAAGAATAAATAAATAAATAAAAATAAATAAATAAATAAAAAAGGGAAGGGCATTCCATAACCTGGGGGCAACAACCAAGAAGGCCTACTTTCTGATCCCTGTAAAACCTACTTGTAATGGTAACAAGATCAAGAGAAGGGCCTTCCTGAATGGTCTGAAGACCCAAGGGAGAGTTATGTAGGAATGCATCGACCCAAGTCTTGTAGGGTTTTATAGGTCATAACTGGGCTCAGAAACAGACTGACAGCCAAAGAAGCTGCTGTAACTGGGGATTATATGCTCCCAGTTATATGCTCCCTATAATCTGCTCCAGATAATACCTTAGTTGCATCATTTTGTACCAG
This sequence comes from Furcifer pardalis, assembly GCA_030440675.1. Taxonomy (NCBI): domain Eukaryota; kingdom Metazoa; phylum Chordata; class Lepidosauria; order Squamata; family Chamaeleonidae; genus Furcifer; species Furcifer pardalis. The sequence continues at coordinate 232,826,430 of CP126891.1, read as the reverse complement.
CTGAAGCATCTGAACCATCTTCATAGGCAGCCCCATGTAAGAATACGTTGCAGTAATCCATCAATTACAGTTAAGCTGAGGATGGTAAAATGTTGGATGGGGTGGCAGAAAATGTTTCTGAAAACATAGCTTGATGCTAAGTATAAATTGCATTATTAAAATAATGGAAGAGGAATTAAGACAGCATACATACTTATCTAGGAGTAAGTCCCAGTAAACTCATCCACTACTACTAATATCTACATTTGAGCAGACGTGAGTAGAGTTCCTCTAAAAATTAGGTAAATTCCTTCTGAATGAATTTGTAATAAACAAAAATATTTGGAGTTGTTGCTGATTTACAATCAGCTCTAAATTGTAAATTGGTTGTTCAAGTTTTCTGACATGCATAGAAATGTGTCTGAGATCCACACACCTCTATAATTGGATGGGCTAAGTACTCTTCCCTTAAAATTGATGGGAAAGATCTTCCCCTTTCATATCATCTGCAGGGATTACATAAACTAGTCTAGAAGTTCATTATGATGGTATGAAAAAAAAGTGAAAGAAAACACTTATGAGCAATTTGTGGTATTCTATTCATGTTTTGACCTTTGTAATTGCATTCTAGTAAACTATAGATCAGCCATAAGCATTTAAAGTCCTCAGCATCTTATTACTATGCTATTTTGTACTGCCATGAACTAGATGCAAAGCACAAGGACATTTTCAGTTCCCAGTGCAAAAAGGCATTACACTCTATGGTACTTAAGCATTTAATAACTCGGCAGCAGAAAAAGCTCCTCTGTTGGAATCTGTGGAGCATAGCATTTATAATATGGAATACACAAAGCCATGTCCCAGAGTCCTAAACTCAAACCCTTAGTGAACAAGCAGAGTTTTATGTCATCAGCTGCATATCAGTAAACAAGAACATTCTTCTCATCATAAGTACCTTTAATATAAGAAATAGTTTTACATCTCAGCCAGTGGATGTCTGTCACTGTCCCTTGTGTGCCATTTACATCAAGTCATGCCATCCATTTGGAAATACATTATTAGCTGTGTTTGATCCCCTGTCTCATTTAGCCTATCAATAAATGGCATTTCTTCGAAATATTTTCCTCAATGCCTAAATATCCAAGCTATGACTATGAGACACAACTGCAGAATTTCAAGTGGGAAAAACTCATTTATCAAACAAGGATTCCAGAACAAGTTTTAGACATTATATCGTTAAGTTACAGTATGCAGGTAGCTGCAGCACCCGTGGTTGGAGATTCAATTTTCAAGTATGCTTCCTAAGAGAAGAGTTAGCCTGCATAGCATTAGGCAATCTGCACAGTCCCAGAACACCTTCAGAAACAAGGAATGGCAAAACACTTCAGAGTACTTTATATATAGAAAACTCTGGAAAGGATCATAAGTTGGATTTGACTTAAGCATACACAACAGCAAGAAATCTGTAAAGCAAAAATTGATAAAGTGGTGGTGGTGGTGGTGGTGGTAATATTCCATCTTGTTTCCTCCACTGATGGTTTTCAGTAAATTCTTGAATACTTGCTTTGAGGTTAGGCAAGTCAGCTGAGCTCTCAGAGTGTTTGTATTATAGCTTGTTGTACACAGGGCTGGCCTTGTATACAGTGAGGCAGATGCCAGGAAAAGAAAAGAAGGTGTTGGAGGAAGTGGTCATGTGCTAGGTGACTGCCTTCTAACCCAAAGCTGCCCTTAAGCATTGTAAAAGATGCTAACCCATTATCGTTTCAGGGCTGCCCTGAGATAATTTGCAGCAGGAGAAAAACAATACAAAGTCTGACCTTTCCTATTCCATATCCAGAAATTGCTGAATTAGTGTAGGCCAACTAGGTCCTGGACGTAGACAGACTTCATGGCTGAAGAACTTGAGAGACTGGTGTGACATGTCCTTTGAAGAATTGTTCGAAGGAATTAAGAGCAAGAAAGACTATCGCAATGATGCTGGCCAATATCCGGAAGAAGTAGGATTGGATGTGGGGTACAAATCCTACAGGTTCTCTCATCATAGGAACACTGAGAGGTTACATTACAGTACTGTACTTAGATTTCTGCTGGTCTGGAGAACTTCTGAGTTCATATCAGTTAGACATTACCACCAATTCTAATAGCCATGATTTGTTGTGTCAGGATACACTCGGAACTGGCATTTGGGGTTGATACTGGTGGAACAAAGAGAAGCAGTGGTTGGAAGTACAGTACATTAGTCTATGGACTAGGGAAGTCATTTTTGCTGCCCATGCCTTCCGAAACTGTTTTCTTCTTGCTTGACCTTTGAAAGCACTTTTCAGCAGGCCTGCTAGGATCTAAAGAAAAGAATGTGCTTTGTGGTACGGGATCTGTAACTATGTCCAATGAGAGAAGCATATAATGTCCTTGCTATAACAGTATCAGTCTCTTTATCGTGCATGTGCACACACACACAAACCCCTACCTTTGCTTCGCAAAAGTACTATGATGAAAAGCTAATAGTGTTAATAAAATATAAACAGTGAGGTCAATAGCCTTATTGCATGCTCTATCAAAGGTTTTTTATTTTTATTTTTAGAACATTGATATCTGGTTTCACAAGAGACTAATTGTATACTTTTTTATGGTAAGACATTTTTATGATAAGACAGTATGTTCTTTCGAAATATTTAGTTCTCGTACTTTGGTATGCATTAGAAGAATTGCAAGTCTATTTTCAAGTTCTGTAATGCCGTACTTTTTTTGAGGGGGTGAACCAAGAAGAAGGCAAACAGATAATGTTAAGCAACACCTTGTGAATTGGTAGTTCATAAAGAATCATATAATAGTTAATGTATCATTAAAATTGGCACAGTTGAAGAAGATGGATAGCATCTAGAGCAGGGGTTCTCAATATTTTCCCACCGCAGGCTGGACCATGTCCCCACAGACAGCTGTGATTCCTCCCGCCATAAGTGCTGCTGTAAAATGCATCCATGGCTGTTGTAAATGTACAGCCAGTTTTCAGCTGTTTTTACTGCTTCCAATGGCAGCAGCAGCACGTTTTTGCTTGTTTTCACTGCTTCCGCCACTTCCAATGGTAGTGGTGACGGGCCACATGAAATGATGCCACAGAACAGGTCCAGCCTCTGGGCCATAGATTGTGAACTGCTGATCTAGAGATTTGCCATTAGTTGGCAATGATTACAGTTTTTGAGTCTGCAGAATAAATTCCACCACCACCACCAGATGGAAACTGTGTGCAAACACAAAATGGAATGTGATTTTCCCTGAAGGGATGGTGGAGAACAATTTTGTCTGGGTTTTTTTTTAAATAGAATAGCATTCCAAAATGTATATTCAGTTAAACTGCAGTGGCTCAAGTGGCTAAGTTCCAGTTCGCCAGAACCGGTAGTGTTTCCCAGTGTCCCGGAGAACCGGTAGCAGCTGCCCCCCCCACACACACACCACCTTCAGGGCTTACCTTTTCACTGGTTCCCCCACTGCGCATGCATGCCAAGCACTTGGTGTGCATGCATGCCTACAGTACTTGGTGCGTATACATGGCCTCCTTGCTGTCTTCCCAAGTGGGGAGGAGGAAGAGAAGCTGCTAGCCTGAAGCTCCCTATAGCCATCTGCCCAGAGTGATTGACTCACCTTTGGATGTGGTGTGTCTGTGTGTGTTTAACGTGTATTTAATACCATTACCTATATTGACGTACTACCACAGTTCCTAAAAAGGCCTGGCGGCCTGGGTTGGGGTTTTTAAGCAAAGTCTTGGAGTTACCTCATCAATAAGCTACACCTGTGCTGTTGCAATTGCTGTTCCAGTTGGAGAACCCTTAAGGAGGTACAGCTGTTTTACATTTACATTAAGGCATATTATCCTAGATAACTGGTTAGGCAAAGACTTAGTACCTAACTTCTTTAACTGTTGAAAAGTTGAAAAGTGCCAAAATGAGGCCATCTTGTGGTGAGTTCATTCTGTAGTTCCTTCCATCTGACCTAATGTGAGAAATATTAGCCAGAATAAGCTTTAAGCTCTGGTTTAAAAACTCTAGTTTATTTGTGTTTGGGTGGGTGGGTGTATTTTAATGTATTTTTTATTTTATTTACATATTTATTTAATTTATTTAATTTATTTATGGGTTTTTGTTGTGGGTGGGTGGGTAGGTTGAGGGGTGTGTGTGTGTGTGTTTATTTTTATTTTATTTTATTTCTTTGGCCCCGCCCACAACATCATGAAGTTGGCTCAGCCCATGACATCATGATGTTAGCTCTGCCCACACTGTGATGACATCATGGTGGGGTAGTAAAACTTTTGGCATCCCACCACTGCTGGAAGGTAAAAGGTCAGCAGTTTGATACCTGAATACTGCAGGACAGAATTTGCTCCAGTCTCTGTCCCAGTTCCTGCCAACCTAGCAGTGGGAAAGCAAGAAATTGCAAGTAGATAAATAGGCACCATGTAGGAGAGAAGGTAAACAGTGTTCCATGTCTAGTCATGCCTGCCACATGACCACAGAAACATCTGTAGAAGCAGGCAGCTCTGTCTCTTCAGCTTTCAAACAGAGATGGGCACTGAACCCTAGAGTCGGATATGACTGGCTTTTGAGCAAGGATGACCTTTTCTTTTACCTTAAACATATTTTCCTTAATAAAATGCTTCTTGCTTTATTAGTAGACTCTATGGAGAGTGAAAACATGGCTATTTTCTTGAAGAACCTAGTGCTTTTGTGAGCAGATCATATAGTCAGAGGAAACCTTTGGTTTGCAAGATACTGAGAAGAATTCATTCATTAATTCTGATACACCGTAGGGCCACTCTTTGGCAAAACAACACGTAAAGGAGAGTAGTAGATTGATTGATCAAGAACCATTGGTGAATTATTGTTCAGTTTCTGGTTACCCTCCAGTTCCTGGAAGTTGTTGGGATTACAGTAAAACTCCAGGTTATAATCTCCTCGGTTTAAGTTTTGCAGTTTAAAATGGCAAATCCTATGGAAATGTCACTCCGGTTTACAAATTTTTAATTTTGTTTGTTTGTTTGTTTACAACAATCACTTCAGGACCATTTGTTTATTTTTCAATGCATCCCTATGGATGTTTCAGTTTACAATTTTTTCAGGTTACAATGGAGGCTGTTGGAACGGACCTCCATAGTAACCTGGAGTTTTACTGTACTTCAAACAGTGGTCTTCCCCAAGACATTTTGCTGTGGTGACATTTCCTTGACAACAGGAGAACAACAGTCACTCCCTTTCTGCCCTACATATAGAGAAACTGGATGGAACATGGCATCCTCTTTGAGCTCATCAGTTGGCTAATGCTGTTGCTGCCTGGCTTTTATTATACAGTACCACTACTAGATTTGTATCATTCTCTTCCACACCTTTGGGAGAAGAAAATCAAGTAGACTATTGGATTTGTGCCTCTGCTTTGTCCTTTGTTGGTAAGGACAGTCATTTCAGAGAACAGACTGTGTTTAGAAATTGCTTAATAATTTTACAAGTTCCTGGGTAAGAACCATAGGCTTTCCATCATAGCAAGAACTCCTTTCCTAATGTCTTCTGCTGTGCAATATCCCATCATGACTTCTAGGGCCATTAGGATTGTCATCACCTCTGGCGATATTAAAGCTTTGAATTCATGAGCTATCATTGCTGTTAGATTGTAACGATAGGATGTCTTACTCTCAAGTAGGCCCTATTATTCTTCTGAGTTTCAGCTCCCTGGCTGGACAACCCAGGCATCTAGATATGTGTAGATAAGGTAGCATCGAGCCAAGTAATTACTCTAAGTCTCTTCAGGTATTTTAAAAGTATAATGAAATCAAAGCATAATAAAGAATACAGTCTAGCAAAAGCTAAGAAACCATTTCAAAACAAAGAAATAAAGCAAGCTGTTTGTTTAAGGGATAGCCAGTGGCCCCCCTTCTGGCTAAGTAGGCTACATGATTGCAGTTCAAAAGCACAGCATTCCAGAGAGTATCTCCCATGTGTGTGCATGAGTCTCTGGGTTATACTGAATCTCCTACCAAATGGTCCACCTTGTGGCCCTCCTCCTTAGAGATTCCAACTAATGATCATACAGCATGACATGTCTATCACACATGTTTCATTTCTCTAAAACCACTAGGCAACTCATGAGGCAAGGATGTTTACATTCCATTCTCTCTCCCCCTGATCTGAAGTCACCATATTGAATGAGGCTAAAGCAAGAGTAATTGGGTGGACAAAAAGCTCATGAAAAGCACAGTTTAAAACAGGGCTTATTTCATGACATAGAGCAGGGGTACCCAAACTTTTCAGGCTGTGGGCTGGTCACGTGGTTCAGGGAGCTGGTCACTATGGCCTGGGGCCAGATCCAACCCCTGATGCCAATGCATCCAACCTGCAAAGTCCTCATCACTACTGATAGCAAAAAATGTGCCTGCATGGCTGCATTTTACTTCCCAGGAGCAACAAGGGCTTCGTGGGCCAGATGCATTGGTGTCAGGGGAGGCATAAGGCCCCTGCGCCATAGTTTGGGCACCCCTGACTTAGATCAATTACACCGGAAGTCAAGTACTGTACTACGTTTCTCCTTGTTTAATGTCAGAATTATACTATAGATCTTATTTTTTCCTGTTGCAGGCACTGGATCAATTTTGAATTGTACAGATTAAAAAAAAGCTTAGAGTAGGGATGAATTACATGTTTTGCAGCGACTCACACAATGTGTTGTAATGACTGAATAGTTTTCTGATGATAACATAAGGATATATATGTGTGCTACTTTGATTCATTATATAAGGACTATAGAAGGTTGGCAACAAATTTAGAATTTTATGGGAAATGGCTACCTTTGTCAGGATTAAAGGGGGAAAGGAATATTTATTGACACAAACATAGATGATCTGCATTCACAACTATAATTTGCTGAATTGAAATGTTATAATAATAAAATAGTAAATAAACTCCCTGCTCAATTCTGCTATTTGATTGACTTTTGCAGATGCTCTATCTGTCCCTATTGTCAGCCCTATCCATTTTCATTTCTCATTGGAATACAATTTAATAGAGTGATAATTTAGGACTCTTTAAATGCAACTCTTTGGTAAGTTAGTCACATGTATTGTCCTGACATGAGATGGTTTGACTCCATAAAGAAAGCCACAGTCTTGAGTTTCCAAGATCTAAAAATGGTTAATTTAAGCCCCTTGCTCTTTTAATCTTTTAATTTGGAAACTTTTTAGTTTTAATGTTGTATTTTTTTGATCTTTTAAAATCTTTTAAATTTTTTAACCTGAATTGTTTTTATGTGATGTCAAACTGCCCTGAGTCACCTTGGTGAGGAGGGCGATGTAGAAATTTGAATAATAAATAAATAAGGGCTGGAAATGACAGGACATCCTGGAGGTTACTCATTCATAGGACACATAACAACAGTATTGTCCTGGAGAGAATCTTCTCATTCTTTTGATTTGAAATCTATCAGTGCACTTGCACTATATAAATATGATCAATTGACTTCATTTTGATAGTCACTGCACAGATCCTACAGAATCCTAGAATTTGTAGATATAGCAGATTTTTTTTGTCATTCCACTTAGCATAGTATAAGGTAGAAAAAACAACAAGAAGACAGAAATGTGAAGAACTCATTCCCATCACTACTACCCCATCTGTTTCCCACGCAAACTAGCACTTTGTATGAAAAAAGCATCATTCTAAAAACATTTAAGTAGGACAAAGTATCTTTATTTGCAGTTACTCTTTGTACTTATAGTCAGAAGGATTAAAAAAGAAAATGGAGTCTTCAGTAACTGGAAAGAACCTCCATGCTTGTTGATTGATTGGAGGTCAGAGGAAGAACTGCCCCCTCCCCAAAAAAAATATCAATGGAAACAACAGAGCCAATAGATAGGTGAGGGCTTGCCTCAAATGCCAGAGGTGGGGAAAGAACTTTATTAATCCAATTAGTGACAAAGGACAATCAAATTAGGCTGTAAGACTCCTCTTGCTGATACCTAGTGTTAGTGCATGCAAGATTGCTACTATCCCAATGGCAGATGGGTGATGTTTAGAATCCTCTGCTATAAAGCAGCTAGTGGATTCCTTTGAACAACAGTTCCCAAGGAACTCTGAGACAGGACTAAGGATTATTTATTTATTTATTTATTTATTTATTTATTTATTTATTTATTTATATTTATCCACCACCTTCCTCACCGAGGTGACCCAGGGCGGCTCACAAATAACAAAAGCACCCCAAAAAATACAAACATTCCTAAAGCCCTCAGATATAAAACTGTGCAAGATTAAAATCTAAAATCTAAAAAGTTTAAAAAACATCAAAAATCTGTTCAATTTTGTACTGTAAGTACTTCTGTTCAAGGAAATCTACTGCAACTTTGTAGCAGAGAATTCTCAATAGTACAAATCTCAGGATTCCTAGACCAGAGTTATGATAGGTAAGTAAAATACAGTAAATAAATTTCATGTCTGAAATTAGTCTGTGCTGAAAGAATTTTTGCTGGAGAAACTCTGCTCAGAAGATGCCTGAATGAGGCTCCTTTCATGTCCCCAAGATCCATCGTGCAGCACTCAGGTATCAAACCCCAACCTTTCAGTCTTCAAGCTCAGCATCTTCACTGCTAAGACCAGATAAATTAAGTTGTGTACTCACATTCACATAGATCCAAAGGAGAAGCATGGTAATATTATCCTCCTGACAAGCTGTACACACAAATAGCTTTTGAGAAAGCAGAGCTTGTATAAACTAATTTTTGAACTACAACTCCCAGATTCCTCTAGCTAGCACAGCTGCTGGAAGCTGTAGCACAAAACAACAATTCTTCCAAGATTTGTGACTGGTACAAAAAATGTTTCATTCCATTATGCTGTGGTGGGACTGATAACCATCTTGCCATGAATCTCCTTCTTTACGCTATGAAACAGATAAGACATTTTGTAGGCCACTCTTCTAGGCTTCTGGACAGTGCTTTCATTAATGATCCTTTCATCAACATTTCCAGTGGGCTTTTCTGCAGATTAGAAAACCTGGAAAGACACACCTGACCACTACCACCCATCATTTTGAAGTTAGTCTGCAGGCTCTAGACTGCTCATATCACTGTTGTGTTCATGGTAGCACCCTGTTTGAATTTTAATGGGATAACAAATGTTCTTTTTGGAGTCTTTCCACCCCCACCCCATTATAAGCTACTCATACAGCACCAGCTGGTTGGTTCGATGCAATTATTTCCTTGTAAATCTTTTGCAGCCCATCTGTTCCTCCAGATGCAACCAAGCCTGGCAGATATGGTAAAAACCCTAAACGTCAGGGTTGTGTCCACTAGTAAGCACAATGTCACTCTGTGACCATAGTGTTTTTGTAATTTAAAAGATAAGCCTTCTCTTTCAAGACCAGCAACATTTCCAGACAAGATGAAGCAGAAGTGAGAAAACATGTGCTTTTGGACTACAAATCTCAGCATATCTCAAAGAATGTGGCCAGAGGTCATGGTAGCAAAGGTATTGTGGGAGTTGTAGTCCTAACTCTGAGATAAAGTACAACATAATACAGTATACCTCAAATGGTTCCCTCCACATGTGTGGGACTTTTGGCTCCCACATGTCCCAGCTAGCCTGCCCAATTTCTGTGCTAGCTGAGGATGATGGGAATGACAATCTCATACTGTCACTGGAGGGGGCTGGAGTTGGAAGATGGCAGGCCTTAAGGGCTTTCTACTACAATATGGTAGTACTGTAATATGCTTTTACCAAATTGCATTGCCAGAAATAACCACTCACAGCTCAGAGCAGAGGAATATAGAATGAGCTTTCCAAGGTCACCCAATAAGCAGGTGAAGACCTTGCTCTGGAAGAGCAAATATCTGGATTTCCTCCACCTAAGCTACACACACAAGTCTCTGAACCATGCAGAACCGAACCATTGTCACATTATATTGCATCATCAGTTCTTTTGAAGTATGCTGTTAGTCCTGGAAGTGGTGGCCAGGGGAGGGTGTATAGCCCACAATATTACATAGAACTGGCATCTCATAAAAATTTAGGGAAGTTCTTTGGCACAGATGTTAAACTGTAGTACTGTAACCCAAATGTTGTGAATTCACCCTAATGGCCTCAAAGTTGACTGAGCCATCCATACTTCTGAGGTTGGCAAAATGAGTACCCAGCATGTTGGGGGCAAAATGCTAATTACCTTGTGAATCTGTCAAAAGAGTGCACTAAGTGCTTTGGGGTGGCATAGAAATTCTTTTTCTCTCTCTTTCTTTTGAAATACAGCTCCCAGTATACTCAGGTATAGAGATTTGAAAGATCACTTACCTCTACGAGGGATATGTAAATCTGACAGCCTCAAACTCAACTTCCCTCTGTGTTGCTTCAGTGTTGGAAGCAGCCCTTTGGGGCTCAGTCATTGCCAAGATAGCCGCTATGCTGCAGTACACAGGGAATCCTTTTCTTGTCACTGACATAGAAAGAAACATGGAAAAACATGAAGCCACCAGCCATGCTCGGGGAGGGGGGGGGTGTCTGGAGACTGCCTGCCAAAAAATGTAGCATTTCTAAGCTCTGCTGCTGCAGATCTTGAAATCCATGCCAAGCTCTTCCTTTTATGTATAAGAATCTCATGCTTGTAGTTGACAGCCTGCGGGGCTCTCCTGGACATCTGTCAGGCAGGGTGGACATCTATTGCATAGATCCTTGGCACGATCCAGTCTCTAATCTCTAAAGGCCCCCTGTGATTATATAAAAGTACCATCCACCCTTGTTTTCAGATTAAATTGTGCAAGTTTCTTTTATTGTGATTTTATTTATTGTACCCTAGGATCTATTGATATAGGGTGGGCTAGAAGTATTTAAATGATTGACTAAACGAATATTATTTTTCTGCTTCCAACTGGTTGCCACACAGTTTACAATTAACTGCTACACGTGTTTAGAATTCATTAGATTCTGTTTGGTATCAAGACCACAGCCTGAATGTCTCTTAAATAACATCTCTATGTTCTTCATAAATGTGAGTCTACAGGCTTTTGAGTGTTTGTATTATTGATATCTCTGCTCTAGATATTTATCATTAAAAGAAAGTTTATTTGTTAGCAATTATTAAACATTCCATTTAGAAGCATAGAGATTAATGGTAAATATATATATATATATAATGCGGGGAGACCATTATGTGCAGAATAACTAATACAAAGATTAACAAAAAATATCATTAGTGATTAAGGGAATGTTATATGTAACCACATGCAGAATTTTGATCAGTCAGCCTTCTGAAGTTAAGAAAAGAGTCTTATGAACTTGAACATGATTAATTAATTTGCATTAACTTTCTGTTGTTGTTCAGTCGCACAGTCGATTCCGACCCTCTGCGACCCCATGGATTACTGTCCGCCAGGCACTTCTGTCCTCCACCATCCTCCTCAACTCACTCAGCTCTGTGCCCATTGTGTCTACAATACCATCTAGCCATCTCATTTTTGGCCGCCCCCTTCTTCTTTTGCCCTCCACCTTTCTCATCATCAAGGCTTTCTCAAGTGAAACTTCTCTTCTCATTTGATGTCCAAAGTACTTTAGCTTCATCTTTACAATTTGACCATCTAAGGAGCAGTCAGGGTTGATTTCTTCTAAGATTGACATATTTGTTCTCCTCGCTGTCCAGGGGACTCTCAAAACTCTCCTCCAACACCACATCTCAAAGGCATCTATTCTTCTGTGCTCAGCTTTCCTAATGGTCCAGCTCTCACAACCATACATTGCCACCAGAAATTCCATTGCTTTGACTATACGAATTTTTGTTTGCAATGTGATGTCTCTACTTTTCACTATGTTCCCCAGGTTTCTCATCACTTGCCTCCCAAGAATCAGTCACCTTTTTATTTCATGGCTGCAATCACCATCTGCAGTGAGCTTTGATCCTAAGAAAGTAAAAATCTGTCACTACTTCTACTTCTTCCCTATCTATTTTCCAGGAACTGATAGGGCCTGTTGCCATGATCTTGGTTTTCTTAACATTGTCTCAAGCCAGCTTTTTCACTTTCTTCTTTCAACCTAATCAGGAGCTTCTTTAGGTACTCCTCACTTTCTGCCATTAGGGTGGTATCATCTGCATATCTCAAATTGTTGATGTTTCTCCCAGCAATTTTGATCCCAAATTGTGATTCCTCCATCCCTGCATTGTGCATTATGTGCTCTGTGTATAAGTTGAATAAGCAGGGTGACAAAATGCAGCCTTGTCTTACTCCTTTTCCTATTCCAAACCACTCCGTCATTCTGTCCTAACTGTTGCTTCTTGATTCATGTACAAGTTTCTCATGAGATATATAAGGTGCTCTGGTATTCCCATCTCTTTAATTACTTGCCACATTTTGTTATGGTCCACACAGTCAAAGGCCTTAGTGTAATCAATGAAACAGAAGTAGACTTGTTTCTGATATTCCTTTGTTTTTTCCATGATCCATCCTATGTTGGCAATGTGGTCTCTAGTCCTCCTGCCTCTTCTGAACCCCGCCTGTACTTCTGGTAATTCTCTCTCCACATGCTGTTGCAGTCTATCCTGTATTATCTTGAGCATCACCTTGCTAGCGTGTGGGATGAGCACAATTGTTCGATAATTTGAACATTCTTTGGCTTTACCCTTTTTGGGAATTGAAACATATACTGATATTTTCCATTCCTGTGGCCATTGTTGTGTTTTCCAAATCTGCTGGCATATAGAATGTAATAATTTGATTCCATCATCTTTTAAGGCTTTGAAAAGTTCAACCTAGATACCATCATCTCCACTGGCTTTGCTGTTTGCAGTGCTTTTTAGGGCCTTTCTGACTTCACTCTCTAGGATGTCTGGCTCATGTTCAATGTTCTCATCATTGTGTTGAGGTCCTCTGTGTACTCTTTCCATCTTTTCTTAATCTCTTCTGCATCAGCTAACACCTTGGCATCTTTGTCTTTTATCATGGTCATTTTTGCTTTAAACGTTCCCTTGATTTTCCCAATTTTATTTGAAAAGATCTCTAGTCCTGCCGCTGATGTTGTTTTGCTCTATTTCTTTGCACTGTTCGTTCAGGTAGGTTTCCTTATCTCTCCTTGCTTTTCTTTGAAATTCTGTATTCAAGTGATTGTATTTTTTTCCTTTGCCTTTTGCGTCCCTTCTTTCCTCTGCTATTTTAAGAGCCTCATCGGACAACCACTTAGCTTTCTTACGCTTCTAGTATTAAAATAGCCATCAATCTATCTATTGATCTGGTAAGTATGAGAGATTTGTAGTTAGTAGGGTGGCTCATATCCTCCCTGCCTTTGATTGGCAATGAGATGGATAGCTGAACTAAGCAACTCAGTTAGAAGAATGATTACTATGACTAATGGTAATTGATATCTATGATTTAAGCAGACCTATTGACATCAAATGAGAAGAGAGGATTCACTTGAGAAAGCCTTGATGCTTGGAAGGGTCGAGGGCAAAAGAAGAAGGGGACAGCCCAAGATGAGATGGCTAGATGGTATTGTAGAGACAATGGGCGCAGAGCTGAACGAGTTGAGGGGGATGGTGGAGGACAGGAGTGCCTGGTGGACAGTGGTCCATGGGGTCGCAGAGGGTCGGAATCGACTGTGCGACTGAACAACAACAAATTGAGTCAAACCTCTCCACCTTTGTCTGTGGTGACTACTGGCACCCTTCAAAGGTTCAGGACTCCGTGATGGTGAACCTTGGCACTCCAGATATTCTTGGATGGGCACATTTTACTTCCACTTCCAGGAGTGATGAGGGCGGTGCGGGCTGGATGAATCACAGTAAACCCATTCGTGCTGATTCATGGAGGCTTGGACTTCTGGTAATTGAAATCCAAGAACATCTGGAGTGCCAAGGTTCACCATCATGGGTTCAAGTAGATTCTTTCATGCCTGGTGCCTGAGGTCCTTTAACTCTGAGACACCAAAGAATGAATTTGGACCTCCCTGCATGGAAAATGTCTTTTTTGCTACTCATTTGCTCCTCTGCTAATATCAGGTTGTTAAGCTTTGGCCAGGTGGCCATTGTGCCTGCTCAGTTTTCTCTCCAAGTATTCCCTGCTGACAACCCAGAGTTATGGTCCTCACTGTTTTCACTTACTGTGGTTCTTTATCTTGAAGTTTAAAACACTTTTCAAATAGAAGATACCATCAGATAGATAATGCACACAGAGCTGTGTGAACATAGTGTTCTCTGTAAAGATGGATATGTGTCCCACAGCTTTCACTCACAAATAGCATACTAACAACTCTCATCAAATAGCACTTAATTCTATACTAATTCTTTGAAACAAATGTAAAGGTAAAGATCACCCTTGCTCATACCTGATTCTAGGGTTCAGTGCTCATCTCTGTTTATAGCCAAAGAGCCAGTGCTGTCTGCGCCTGCAGACCTTTCCATGGACATGTGGCAGGCATGTCTCAACACTGGAGTGCACAGAACTTCCCACTGAAGTAGTCCCTATTTATTTACTTGTAATTTCTTGCTTTTGAACTTCTAGGTTGGCAGGAGCTGGGGCAGAGACAGAAGCTCACTCCGTCATGCAGTATCCAGGAATCAAACTCTGACCTTCCAATCAGTGAGTTCAGCATCTTAACCACTTGAGTCACCACAGTCCCTTTGTAACAAATCAGCAGCAATTAAGTAGCATTTTGGACTCGGCCATTGGTACCACTTTAGTGGGAAGGTAAATAGTGTTCCATGCACTCCGGTGTCTAAGCATGCCTACCACATGTCCATGGAAATATCTGTAAATGTATACAGTGATGGCTCTTTGGGTATAAACAGAGATGAGCACTCAAATCTAGAGTCGAATATGACTGGCTTTCGAGCAAGGGTGACATTTACCTTTATTGAAGTAATGGCTTATACAATGGGATTTTTGCAATAGCACAGTTCTTTGTGGGTGCAGAGAACAGGCAACCTCACACCTATGTCAGTGTACTCTGCACCCCTCCATATGTACCATGGAAACACTCGTGTTAGCTAACCCAATTACCTTTGGTATTGCCAGTTATTGGGCAACAATTATCTAATATGTTGATTAATTGTAGGATGGTATTTCTGACACAAGGAAAGAAAGAAGTTCCATGTCATGGAACAATAATTACAATGGTCATCTTTTAAAACTTTGGGGTAGGGAATAGGCTGTATTGTTGGAGTTACTTTCCACATTTATTCATTATTTGTTGTATATCTTTTAAATTGGTGAAACGATTTAAAATGAAGAAAATTGTACTTATTCTTTCTGACCTATTGCTCACAGGCCAAACTCATGGAATTTTTTAATGCTTAAATAGTTCAAGTTGTCTCATAGAACAGGGAAGGATTATATGCCGAAATTACTGCTTTCTGTTTCAGAAGATACAGATGCAGAACGCAAGCCTAGATATTGTGAGATTACTTGTTATTAAGTTGTTGAATAACAGCAGAAAGCAGTGTAATGAACCAATATAACTCTGGCTACTCTATATAAAAACAGCCACCTTGGCTTTTTCTCATAGTATCGTGAGAATGCAGCAGAGCTTTAAGGAAGGAAAGAGATTCAGAGGCAAAGACGGCTTCATCTTGACAATATCGGAAGGAAGCAGCAGAGAGAATTGCTTCTGTTGACCATAGACAAGGTCACTGGAAATTCCTGCAGAAGCAAAATATTGTATATGTGCACTTGTAAATCAGTTTTATCTATCCAAGTACATGCAGCTCCATTACTCATCTTAGATTTGAACTGAATAGGGTTTTCAAATGACATCTTTAGTAAGCATTGGTGCATTCTTTCTTTTTTGTGCACACCACATAAACCTCAGGATTAAAAAGAAACTTCAGTTTGAATTTAGTGAGTTTAGTATTCCATGCTGTCAAGGCAATTCTGACTTATGGTGATATTTTCTTGGGTTTTCTAGGTACAGAATACATAGAAGTGGATTATTGTTCCCTTCTTCTGGGAGTGCTTTAGGTTTGTGCAGCTTGCCCATGGCAATGCAGGCTGGCTTTTCTCCCTGGAGGCACAGTGGGGAATTGAACCCCAACCTCCAACCACTGAGGTTTCCAACCATCTGAGTTCAGGATTACTTCCCTTTATTTGATAATACAGATCAATTATTACTATTAAATGATTAATGTTTGTTGCATTTACATCCCACCTTTTCACTATAAAATAATCCTCAAGGTGGTATTTAGCTAAAAAAATAATGAAAGCATATAAACCAGCCTCACCATAAAAGCCATTAAAACTGACCAAATGCATTAAAAACCATTAAAACCAGCAAAAAAATCAGATTAAAATCAACACTGCAAGGCTGATTAGAAGGCATATGCCAGACTAAAGAGATGAAGCTCTCTTATTTGGGGTCAGGCCATTTATTTGGTTTTTTTCCCCATTTCCATTTTGGCAAATACTACATGTGAAGCGGTGGCTCGGTAGTTAAGAAGCTCACCTTATTAGTTGGAAGGCTGGCAAGTCAGCAGTTCAAGATCTGGGCAACCCAAGCCAACCTTTGCCAACCTCTGTTGTAGCTGAATCAGGAGCTGATCCTGTGACCTTTAGCACACGTCTTGCAAAGAAGATACAGTACTGCCAATCCTAAAGAGATTGGGTAATTCTGATCACTCTCAGCACTATGACAGGTACAGAGCTGGACTAACATGACACATAATTCCAAGCAAAATATGGGCCCATTCCGGTTGCTGACACGACAGGTCTTCTGACTCATGGGCTTACTACAGGGATAGAACCTCACATATTTATCAGACGCCACAGCACCTGCACTTAGTTAGGTTTCTACTTAATTAGATTTGCTTTCTGATCATTATCAAAGCTGTGCACATGACTTGAAAGTGAATGGTGTATTAGTCCAGAGGCTTAGAAATGCAAGACCTGAATAATTTACTTTTACTGATCTCAGATATGGGCAATGCAATCTATCCCAGTGTTAGGAAAGTGCCTTGAATATAGCCGTGGGAGTTAAATTGGATTGATGAAATATAGCAACAGGCCATCACATTCTACTTGGCTAGTAATGGAGATGCTTGCCTTAGCCACGCTGCCAAAGGAGAAGAAGCAATGGACAACTCAACCGCTGGGGTTTTATTCCTACAAACAGGACATGAAGTGGGCCCCCCTCCCAGTTCCTTTGTGGGCATGAATATGCCTTCCTCATCCCAAAGTGATATGAGGAAAGAAGAGCCCATAAAGAGCTGCCAGTTCCTCTTTGTGAAGCAACTTAGCTAGTTGCCTTATATGTATCAGGGTAAGTCCCATGAATAGACTATTGGTCCATTTAACTTAGTATTGTTGACTGACTGACAGCAGCTCTGTGGTTTCAAACCAAAGTCGTTCTGGGGTCTGCTTGAGATTGAACCCATTATCTGCTTCATGAGCTTTTTGTTGTTATTCAGTCACACAGCCGAGTCCAACCCTTTGCAACCCCATGGACCACTGCACTCCAGACTCCTCTGCCATCCTGCATAGTCCACCCAGATCTATGCCCACTGCGTCAATAATGCCATCTAGCCATCTCATCCTCTGCCATCCTCTTCTCCTTTTGCCTTTGATCTTTCTCAGCATCAGGGCCTTCTCCAGTGAGTCCTCTCTTTTCATTTAGTAGCCAAAGTACTTGAGCTTCAGCTTCAGTATTTGTCCTTCCAAGGAGCAGTCAGGGTTGATTTCCTTCTGGATTGACTGATTTGATCTCTTTGCAGTCCATAGAACTCTCAAGAGCCTCCTCCAGCACCACAGTTCAAAGGCATCTATTCTTCTGCACTCAGCCTTCACAGCCATACATTACTACTGGGAAGACCATTCCTTTAATCATGAGCTTACTTAACTCTATTACTGAGATATAATATTTCCATAATGATTCTCTGTGCATGGCTCTACATTTTTCTCTTCTCGACAAGATGTATGTGGAGGGTGTATCCACAGTATTTATACAAGGTAAATGAATACCATAGCAAAATTTGGTACAGTGATTCATTTCAGAGAAGTCCTCATTATTTTTCTGAGAAGTATCAGGGAAACTTTGTTACTGTTGCCATTAATCTTCAGTGGGCACTAAAGTGCAGAGAGTTAAACAAAAAAAGATGAATGAGGAGCTGTTAAATGCTGCTAAATAATAAACACAGTGCAGGTCAACAAGAATATTTGACTAGACAAAATAAAGCTGTCCAGAACGTAGATAAAAGGCAGGGGCAGTGATTTTTCTTAAAGAGACCAATTCAACTTGAATTTAATTCCACTAGCAAAGCACTGAAATTTGAACCATCACTGATAGGAAGCCCGTTACTGACTTTGTAATTTAGCTGCTTTCTATCTACACCAGCGTTTCCCAACCTTTGGTTTTCAGACTTCACTTCCCAGAAGCCTAAATCAATTTCCAAAACACTGATCAGCCAATGTACTGACTTAGGCTTCTGAGAATCAAATTCTCCTTGTGGGGCATGTACCTCATGTTGGGAACCACTGATCTACACTCTTTATAATTATAACAGTGAATAGGAATTTAAGCAATAAATAGATGTTTATAATACACAGAACCACCCCCCCCCCATCCAATTTTTCACATTCCTTTTCCCTTTCTGCTTGCTTCTGTCCACCATTTGGTGAAATGTGAGAAAGGGTGGACTCAGATGATTGCAGACTGAGACACTATAACTTTCTTTTCACAGGTCTATAAAGTAGGCTAAATGCTCTCCAGTAATCAAGACAGTCTATCAATCCACCAGTATTTTCTTCATCTTTCTCTCTCTTGCTGCAAGTTAGGGCTCTGGGAAAGGTACTCAAAATTATTACTTCCCAAAGTGATGAGTTTACTTATTCCCTAAACAAATAGCCTGTCTAAGCTACTGGCTATTACTATGTCCTGTGCTAGTAAGTTCCAAAGTTAATTTCACATTCTGCTGGTTCACATGTAGCACCAAACTGGACTTGAGAATCTGATCTTTCCAAATTTTTTGTTTGGCTCTTCCCAATCAAAGCTAACATAAGAACATCAGGAGGGACAAATGTCTCATTCATTGATGTATTAAAACAAGATTTAATTCATGCAGGAGACCTAACACAACTTCACAGTAAGGTAAAGGTAAAGGTCACCCTTACTCAAAAGCCAGTTGTATTGACTCTAGGGTTCAGTGCTCATTTTCGTTTCATAGCCGAAGACCCAGTGCTGTCTGCGTCTGCAGACATTTCTATGGACATGTGGCAGGCATGCCTAGACACCCGAGTGCACGGAACGCTGTTTACTTTCTCACCAAAGTGGTCCCTATTTATCTACTTGCATTTACTTGCAATAAAACTGCTAGGTTGGCAGGAGCTGGGACAGAGATGGGAGCTCACTAAATCATGCAGTACTCGGGTATCGAAATGCTGACCTGCCACCTTCCAGTCAGCATCTTAACCACTTGAGCCAGTGCAGTCCCTTCACAGTACATTGCTCCTTTTCCACCTTCCCCAGTGACCTATGACCCATGAGCTGTGGTTTGAAATTTATTTCCACAACAGGTACCGGTAGAAGCCATGCCTTCTCCATCACAAATGTTGGAGCAAACTTTTCAGTCTGTACTAATGAGTTAGTTTTGAGCAACTTAACTTTTCAACATCCTTTGCAATGACTTTAGAGAGTTAGGGCAGTATCCTTTGGTTTTGTGAGCTGCCCAAACATGGTGTATGTGAAAATTATTAATGGCTATGTGCATGCTTCTGTAACTACTCATTAAAGAGTGTAGTAATTAATTGCTGTTAGAACTTCATTAATCTTGATCTATTGCAGCCAGTCTCCTTCATCCCCTTTCTTGTTTAGCAGTCTGAGAGAAGAGAGGAGGAGCACAGCCATTTCAACTCATGGATAATAAACCTTGTAAATTCTTACAGGACTTCTTTGACTGAAGGAATTCTGGCTTCAGCCCACATGGAAAGAAGGACCTTTCCACTATAGATCATTAGTGTTGTCATTACATTATTACATTAGTATACAATTATTTATCTTATAGTACATAACAACTATACAATTTATCACAGTGTATTTCTACCCTGTCCTTTCCAGTGCTGTACACAGTGCTCAAGGTGCTACAATGCTACAATAAGCGTAAATCATAATAAAAACAACAGAATTAAAGGATCAACTATTTAAGTATCAGGATGAAATGAAATGAAAGATGTCGCACAAACCCCAAACCACCTAGAATTTACAATTAATTAAAATCATTATCATAATTAAGGAGCTGTGGTAGCTCAGTGGTTAAAAAGCTCACCTTGTTAGCTGGAAGGGTGACAAGTCAGCAGTTCAAGACCTGGGTACTGCATGATGGATTGAGTGCCCGTCTCTGTCCCAGCTCTTGGGGACATGAAAGGAGCCTCATTTGGGTGTTCCCTGAGCAGAGTTTCTTCCACAAAAATCCTTTCAACCCAGAATTTCTGACATGAAATAAATATTATTATCATAATTAAACATTATTATATGTAAGTTTTGGAAGATGTGTCTTCATATCCTTCCTAAGGTAGCAAGAATGAAAACGTATTACAGTTCTGTAAAGAATACATGCCACAATTTGGGTCTGAGGGACCCCTCCCGATAATAATATAAAGGATCGATACCAATTGGTTAAAGTCTGAAAGATTTGAGAAGAAAGTGTGGGAAGCAGCAGGAAAGGAGCCTGAAGAAATAGAAGCATGAAAAATTTAGGGCAGAATCAGGATACAAAGATATATAAGACATAGTAAAACGTGGAGGTGTTGGGCAGGAATGTAGAAAAAAGATAACATGACATGGGGAAAGGAGGACTTGGTAGTACTTTATAGCAAGGAATTCAGAGCCAAAATAAACAGCCAATACCAGCCTAGGGGGCCCCAAAGGGCACACGGAGACAAGAGGAGTTATAGTCAAGAGCAGGGGTCAGCAAACCTGGCTCTCCAGGTGTTCTTGGACTTCAGTTACCAGAAGCCCAAGTCAGCACATCTGCTGATCAGGGCTTCTGGGAATTGAAGTCCAGAAACATCTGGAGAGCCAAGTTTGTTAGAGCAACCTGGCATGTAGTACACAGCAGGGGGGAAATGCAAGTGGATCTACTGTGAAGTCATACTCCAGAAGTGAGGTTTCCCCAAGTGAATTTGCTTCAACTGACTACACAGGAGTCATCATGGGGATAGGGGAAGAAATCAGCCCCAATTACATCCTGTTGCCCATTTGAATCGTTTTGCCTGATGCATGGGTCTACTTGTTTCCTTCCTTCCTTCCTACTTACTACTAGACCAGTGCTACCAGACCTAAGATGGCCAAAATCAAAGAATTGGCAGAGTTTCCCCCCCGACTTCCTAAGGTAGCTCATCTCATCTCATCTCTGGCTGTCCGGATTTGCAGGGCACACAGTTAGAGCAGAGCTGCCTTAAAACTTCCTCCCCTCTTTTTTTCTTTGATGAAGCAACTGGCCCACAGCTAGATTAGCAAGCCTTTAAGACAGAACAGAAAGGGAAAGGAAGATGAGAGAAGACCCAAGCATCAAATATGGGGAGGAAAGAGTTCAAATGGTAGCCAATTTCCCTGCTGCACTGCCTCTCTCACTGCTGCTGAAGCTGGCTGGAATACCTTTAAATAAAATAATTGTAAATCCCCTCAACATTGTCTCAAGTGATCACACCCTCTATAATAATAATTTTGTGTCAGAGATTACTTTGGGTTGAAAGGAGAAACTGGAGAAACTCTACTCAGGGGATGCCTGAATGAGGCTCCTTTCATGGACCCAAGTGCAGCCCTCGGGTATCGAAACCTGACCTTCCAGTTTCCAGCTCAGCATCTTAACCACTAAGCCATGAGGAGCAGCTATCAAACCCTCTGAACCAATGCAAAGGCATTTGCCTAAGGGGAAAAAGCATTACCCCCAATGGAAGAGGAAAAAACTATGGAATGGGGCAGGGAGGGGGATGACTCTGGGTTGATCTACACTGGCTTTTTTTTTGTCATGTAGTCAATGGAAAATAATGTGAATCAGATTATCCAAATCCCAAAGCATTTCAAGTATTATTTATCAATGTAATTGCACCCTTGGTCAGTGGTGGGCAGCAAAAAAATTGCTACCACACTGTGGGCAGAGCCTATGTTGTGGGTGGAGCCTACATCATGGGCAGAGCCTACATCATGGGCAATCTAGTCATGACTACCATATGGCCATGTATACATCTGCAAACACAGGCAGCACTGGCTCTTTGGGTGTAAATGGAGATGAGCACTCCACCCTAGAGTTGGATATGATGGGCTTTTGAGCAAGGGAGACCTTGTACCACTTGCAGGGACAAAACCTGATGGGGCAGGGCAGGGAGGTGGGTGTGGCCACCCAATTTTGCTACCTCCCCTGCCCAGAGGCCACCCAATTTTGCTTCCCCCCCTCCCAAGGGGTGCAAACCTGTTGCTGCCCAACACTGCCCTTGGTGGTCACTAGGATGAAGAAAATTGAATTAAACCTCTGAAAAGTTTTAAGGAAAGTCATGGCCAGCTTGTAATCAGATGTTGACATTTGTTAGAGTTCCAGTCACATGATTCAGGCAGACTTCTGTGATTAAATAATCGTACTTGCAAACAAAGCTTGCGTGATAGAAAGGATGTGAATGATTAAATGGAATATAACCTCTGTATTTATTAATTGTATACCTTAAGGGCTCTGGGGCAATTGAAAATGTGTATGTCTGTGTGAGTTGCCGGGTATAAGAACCAGAGGTTTTTGTAGTACAGGAGGTTCTTTCAGGAAAACATCACTGTCTCCTCTGCCTTCATATAATCCCACTCTGAGTTATTTTATCAAAAGAAAAACCACGGCTATTTCCAGTGGTGGGCAGCCAATTTTTTTACTGCCACACTGTGTGCGGAGCCAACATTGTGGGCGGAACCAATGTCATGACATCTTGGGCAGAGCCAACATCATGATGTCATGGGCAGAGCCAATGATGTGGGCGGAGCCAATGTAAAAAAACTCATAAAAAGAAGTACACAAAAAAACACAAATTAAATAGACATAAAAATACACAAAAATACACATAAAATACACATTAAAATAAATACACATTAAATAGACAAAAACACATAAAATACAAATTAAATACACATAAAACACATAAAATATACATTTAAAATAAATACACATTTAAAATAAATACACATTAAATACACATTAAAATACACACAGACGCACCACATCCAAAGGTGAATCACTTACCCTGTGGAGCAGGCTATAGGGAGCTTCAGGCTAGCAGCTTCTCTTCCTCCTCCCTGCTTGGGAGGACAGCAAGGAGGTCGTGCATGCATGCCAAGCACTGTAGGCACGCATGCACACAAAGCCCTTGGTGTGCAGTGGGGGAGCTGGTGAAAAGGTAAGCCCCCAAGGTGGTTCCCCAAAAGCAGCTACCGGTTCTCCGGGACACTGGGAAAAGTTAGTACTGGTTCTGGCGAACTGGCGCGAACCTGTTGCTGCCCATCACTGGCTATTTACCATTTCACAGCTGCTCATTGAAACTGTGCTTCAAAATGTTGAAAGGTTTAAAGTAGGGGTGCCCAAACTATAGCCTGGGGCCAGATCCAGCCCCCAATGCCAATTCATTCATCCTGCGAAGCCCTCATTGCTCCCAGATGCAGAAGTAAAACATGCCTGTATGGGCATGTTTTACTCCTGCTTCTGGGAGTGACAAGGGCTTAGCGGGCTGGATGAATTGGTGTCAGGGGCCAGATGTGGCCCCCAGGCCATAGTGACCAGCCCCTGAACCATTGACTGGCCTGCAGCCCAAAACAATTGGGCACCTCTGGTTTGAAAGGCGTCAGCTTAAAAAAAGAGATGTTTTGCAATGCCCTCCGTGTAGAAAGGGAAATATATTTTACATTGGAATATAGGCTGTATATTTTCTTGGACACAAATGTGCTCACCTGAGGCATTTTTTAGGCTTTAGCGAGTGATATTATTAAGGAGAAGAGAGCAAGTCTAGAGATGAATGAATCAATCCTGATCCAGTTTGTTTTCTGACTGCAGGTGATTGTCCTGCCTCCATAGCCCCTGCTTTCTTTGAAAATTTGAATGGATTTAGTAAAATGTGGGAAGTTCTTGCATTACAAATTGGTTTGAGGGCTGACGTGAAACATTTTCTTTCTTTGTAATAATGGGTATCACTCACACGGGATGGTTAGAAAAAAAAATCTGCATTACATATTCAAAATAGGCCTGGAATTGTCCCCATGGGAACAACAACAGCATGTATTTATGGCCTTCCCTCTCAGCAGAATTGGTTGCTGATGCAGCTGTTTTTCTCCCATGGCCAATTTGACATGATGGGGGTGGGGGCAGGAGGGCTGCCTGCTCAGGTCCCTGGAAGCAACAGACATTCTTTTTGAGAGGAATAGCACACAGTTAAATGTACCTGACAAATGCCTCTTTTTCTAGCCACTCTGTGTGGCTGGTGCCCAATTAAAACCAGAAAGGAAATGCATAAAATAAGTTCTGGTGGAATTCTGCTTCATTTTGCATATTGGAACAGGCTCAACCCCAGTCTCCAAGTTTGTCAAAGCCATGCAACTCAGTTCTATCCACTTTGAATTCACCCTTAGCAGGACCAGGACAGTCCCATAGAGAGAGGTTGAATACTGGGTGAGATCATCCAGTCCCACAGGGTGAGGCATCATCAATATGCAGATGATACCCAGTTATATATCTCAGCCCATGGGGACCCTAGCGATGCAGTGGAAATCCTTTCCAGGTGTCTGGAGGCTGTGAGGGTCTGGATGGGGGACAACGGGCTTCAGCTAAATCCCGGCAAGAGTGAGTGGCTGTGGGTTGGGGGTCCTGTGTTATCTTGGGAGTTACCATCTTTGGTTCTGGATGGGGCAGTTTTGCCCCCAACAGACCCTGTGCATAACTTGGGGGTCCTCCTGGACTCACGACTACTGCTCGAAAAGCAGGTGGCAGTCGTGGCTAGGAGGGCTTTTGCACAACTTCGTGTGATTCGTCAGTTACGCCCGCTCCTAGATCAGGACTCCTTGCTCATGATCACACACACTCTGGTCACCTCCAGACTTGATTACTGTAATGCGCTCTACATGGGGCTGCCCTTGATGACCATTTGGAGGCTTCAACTGGTCCAGAATGTGGCTGCCCGGGTTGTGATGGGGTGTGGGCGGTATGCACATGCCTCACCGCTGTTTCAGGAGTTGCACTGGTTGCCAGTATGTCTCCAGGTGCAATTCAAGGTGCTGGTCATTACCTTTAAAGCCCTACATGGTAGTGGGCCAGGATACTTAAGAGACCTCCTCACTCCAAGAACATCTGCCTGTCCCACCAGAGTGGACCGGAGAGGCTCCCTAGTTGTTCCATCAGCCAGGGAGGCACATCTCTCTGGCACTAGAAGGAGGGCCTTCTCTGTGTCTGCTCTGGCCCTATGGAACCTCCTGCCTACGGAGCTACGTCTCCAGACAGAGCTGCTGCCCTTTAGGAAGAATCTAAAAACATGGCTGGCGGGTCAGATATGGGGTAAGGAAGGTATAATGACCCCAGCACATTGGATGATCTGAGCCCCTCTCTTTCTCTACTTTTAAATTAGTAGTTGTAGCATCTGGTGTGTTTTCAATCTGTTTTTAATCTTTTTTAGATTTTAATTTTAAATTTTAACAGTTTTAAGGTTTTTAGATGGAAGCTTCCACTTCCTAATCCTGGGCTCTACCTGCCCAGGGAAGGATAAGACTAACGTCCTCTGGCCGGGAGGGGAAATGGATTTTAGCTGTTTGTGCTGTGGTTTGTTTTTTTCTGACTGTAAGCCGCCCTGAGTTGTCATGGCGAGTGGGCGGTGATATAAATCTAAATAAATAAATAAATAAGGACATGCCATGTGTGAACCTTTGAATGAAAGGTTTCTTCTCTGAAGTCTGAGTGATGTCCTATCACTCCAGTCTGGTGCTAGATACGAGCGTTGACAGCTTAAAATGTTTGTCTCATATCGGAATCAACATTAGAAGTCAGGAAATTATCATCCATAGTTTTTCTGAATGAAATAGAGAAAATGAAAATGACATTCCACAAGCGCAAACATGGCTTTTGAGCCTTGTGCTACAAAAACAAGTTATGGGAAAGACTTCTCTTCTTCACTTTCCCAAGGCTGGGGGTTGTTGCCCCCAATTCCCTGACTAAATAGGTGGGGTTTAAAGGAGATGGCTTTGGTAATTAAAAAGGAATTATTTATTTGGAATAAACTCCTGAAATCCCATAACAACTGGCAAAATGAATACATGATTCTGGGAGTTATAACCCAAGGAAATAATGTCACCCATATCTAATTGGGTGGGTTGGAAATGGCCCTGCAGGGGCAGGTGGGAGAGGGAAATTTGGCTCATCTTGGACACAGAGTCAACAACTCATTTTAGGGATATTGTTTTACTTATTCCCAAGCTAATCTTACATGAGTTGGAGGACAACTTCCCATCTCTCAGTCATTCTCACCTGAGAATAGGGGTATACAGAAAGAGTCTCCTCAAATATTGTGGTATTTTTGAACCATAATTGGGCATCCCCTGGTAACGGCAACCTTATGTTGCTGGCTAATCTTTCTCACACTAGGTCATGCAAACGGAACTGCAGAATGAACTCACCAAAAGGTGGCTTCATTTTGGCAGTTTCACATCTGACCTAGGTATGGAAGAAGAAGAAGAACCTGAGGATAACATTTCTTCTGCATTCACACATCTACACATGTAGTGCTTCAGTAAGAAACATTCAGCATGTGCAAAAGTCACCAAAACTGCCATTCTGAATAGATTTTGCTATGGGAAGTGGAAGTAATAAAAAAGATAGACACCATTATAAATTGACAGAGTTCCCGCTTTCTCTTAATCTTGCTAAATTCTACCACCTGCCTGCCTGGAAGTTTCATTTTTAATTGAGCCCAGCTTGGAATTCTTTTGCAATCTCAAGGCAAAGTTGATGAGAAACCAAACACAGTCAACCATAATAATAACATCATAAACTTGTGATTAATAACAATGATGTCTGATAGTGGGACAATGCTTTTTACTGCATGGAGGGCAGAACTAAGATGAAGAGATATGCAAACTGTTTATCAATCTTGCCCGAGGCAATTTGGCTTGTTAATGAAAATGATTTTTTTAAAATGGGATTTGCACAAAATACAGACCCTTTCTGAAATGCACACTGTGATTCTAGTGGGAGGCATAGGACCCCACAGGGTTGGAAATAGTTTGGGATGGAGAAAATAATATAAAACTCACCATGGATATTGTTATACAAAGGTCAAGATTATCCTACTGGTTTTCTATCAATCTTGTTTCTAAGGCCAGTATGAGGAATATGTGATCTACAGGTCACAGCAGGCTTTATCACTCATTTTCTAGCCAGGGCTGATCAGAATTGCAGTCCAACAATATCTAGAGGGCTGCACATTCTCCATTCTTCATCTGAGAGCCAACACAGAGGAACTATATTTATGGAGGTCCATAGACAAATCTCTTGAAGACTTGTACGGTGACACTCGATGGCAAGTAATATTGTGCAAATATATTTCAATAGGAACTAAGATGATCCATGAAGGCTACCCTAGGCAACTGCTTGCAATGATTAATCTTTACCTCCATAAGGTCCATAACTGAAAATGGAATGAAGATGAAAGAAGCAACCGATGCCTGTGTTTGTAGTTGACAGTGTATGCTGGGAGCAAGGATTCAGATCACACATTTTAAAATGCATATTTCTTTTTGCTATTATATTTTCCCCTCTGAGCATGCAGTTTCTTCTGAGTTCTATGCCTGTTGAATTACAGTTGCAAATGAAGCTCATGTTCCTGACTAATTACAAAATAAAAACAAAGTGATGCATTTAATTTGGACCTGAGACTGAAAGGAGACAGAGAACTAAGTGATGCATTTAATTTGGACCTGAGACTGAAAGGAGACAGAGAACTGAGTTCCATATGTACAAGAAATTGTTTGGGACCACGAGTTCACTTAAACATCTAATATGATGTAGGAATTTGCTGGAATCCAGATGCTGTGGACCCTCACCCTATGTTTGAGTTGATATAATACGCTACACTAATACACTACAACAAACACCCTACGTCTCTAGTCACATGATCGGTGCAAGAAAATTTAATTGTGAAGTAGTGCTAGAATGTGTGAAACCTCTTACTATTTGAAGCAGGCTCCTTGATATTACATAATAATATTAGCATTCATTTGTAAATACTCTTCATTGCAAAAAATCAAATTAAATTAAAATCCTGCCAGCAAATAGAAAAATATTCAAAGGTTCCAGGTTAGATTTCTCCCTAAAATGTTACATTTGATTCTTCTCCCTGTGCTGTGAAGTGGTGCTAAGAGGGCTGCAAAAGTCTTCAACTTTTCTTCATGCATGTGAGGCAATATATCCTATCCCATCAGCAGTAGCTATTTTCCCTGTGAGTGACCTTAATGGCATTGGTTAGTATCATGTTGCTAGTGTTAACTATAGCAGACCTAATTTATGGCTCAATGTCAAACTGCTTGGTACTGAATGTTCTGGGAAATGTAGAAGTGTTCCAAAATTCTTCTTGGTGTGTACAAAATACTGTATACCACAGAAATACCATTTATTTCATCTGTATTGTTATTATTTTGTTTGTAATTTTTAAAATTTCCTTTCCTAGTCGGGAGGTGAACTAGCCTAAGCTAGTAAATCCATGCTAGTGATGAGGTGATAAAGTGATCTAGTGCTATTCTCATAAAAAGGCTTCTCAGCCTTTTGGCTAAGATCAAGTGTAATAAAGAAAAAATTTGGAGGGCAATTGAAGGGAGGAATGCAGGGCTAGTGTTCCTGTGGTCCTGAACATCATGCCTCAACCATGTATATCATCAAAACATCACCCACAGAAATGTCCCCCATCTTTATACAAATGATTGATCACACATAAAAAAGCTGGCTTGAATTGTTCTGGCTTGAGAAAAGTAGATGGTTTCCAGCAGCAGGGGAAAAAGGCATGGTGGGAACAAAAAGGTCCATTTTAGTTAGCCTTTGCATTGTGTGATCAGAAAAAACACTTCTTTGAATCAATCCATACTATAACTGCAGCAAATCCCATGGTATTGTATCATATAGTCAGAGCCTTGGTTGGAACTAGCAGTAGGATAGTGGTAATTAAGATTTGAAATGGTAACACCCATGTTTCAGGTACGTACTTGGAATGGTAGTCCCAATTTTCTGTTTTGTGACTAATTTCTGCAGCCATCTTTTTATCATGCCAGAAAAGGAGAGAAGAAACCAGTTATAATTTGTTGTACTAAAAGGCAAGATTGGTGACTGTTTTGTGCTGTGTTAACAACATGCCACAGAAAATCAAAGGTTTGCATTTCTCATTCTCCTGGGGTAAAAGCAGAGCATGATGCAAGGTTAGATAAATTCTAGTAACAGGTCATTTGTTTCTAACAATTCACCAAATAGTCAACTACCATAATAACACCATACATTTCTGACTTCTACTCAGATTTATTTCATTTGCTGCTTGTCACGTTCCTCATGTCTTTATATTAGATTCAGGACTATAAAGCTCTATGTGAGGTGGTAATTCAAACATGCTGTGTGAGCTACATAAAGCAAATGGAGGCAAAGAGCACAGTTGATTCATAGCTTCTCTGAAATCACTCATTTTTTCAGTGGCATCTTGAAAGTTACATATAAGTTTGATTAACAAATACACAGGCTGCTAATGTAAATATGTCCAGATATTTGGGAAGGATAACTTTCAGACTGTAAGTAGAAGGGGAAAATCACTGAATTTGACTTGTGTACATTGAAAATGTATTTTGCCCACTGAATTTGATTTTGCAACATATACCACTTGATATCTTCTCCCTTGAAGCAAATAAAATTGTTTTTTGAAAGATATTGCATGAAGGGTACAAATGCTTACTCTAACTTCTCTTTTTATTTATTTATTTATTTATTTATTTATTTATTGAATTTCTATACCACCCATCTGGGTGGTGTTCTTATTGTTTTCTCTGGGGCATGTATAAGATTGGACCATTCTGTTGCATACCAGTTGCAACTGATGTAGCCTATGGAATAATAAGGAATTTCAAACAGACAATAAAGGCTCTTAGTCCATGGTTCCCAACATGGGGCACATGCCCCACAGGGGGGCAATTTGATTTTTAAGGGGGGGCAATTTGAGAATGAGTTATTAACAATGAATGTCCTTTTAGGCTTCCTCCACATGAATAGGAGTTCACTTTTTGAATAATAAGAATTATATGTCATGGGGTGGTGGTGGTTGGAATCAGGATTTTACAGATGCTTAGGTAGTGCATGGCTAAAAAAAATGTGGGGTACCCCTGCTCTAAGTGAAGTGACAATTCTCTGTACTGATTGTACTTTGTGCAATCCATGTACTGTACTGAAGAAAAATGTCAGACTTCTAAATCAGGGAAATTTTATGGGAGCTATCCAGGGTGCTGAACTCCTCTTCCTCAAGTAGATTTGACACCTTGAATACAGTACCTCATTTAAGTTTAACCTAAGGTAGTGATGGAGAACCTTGGCACTCCAAGTGTTCTTCGATTTCAGTTACCAGAAGCCCAAGTCAGCACTCCTGCTGATCATGTCTCCTGAGAATTGAAGTTCCAGAACACCTGGAGTGTCAAGGTTCACCATCACTGACCAAGGTACTAACCAAAACATCAGAGCCACCAACCTTCACTGTTACCTAATACCATAGGTTTTCAATGCATATATCTTGCCAATGTCTTGAAAGCCTATATCCTTCCAA
This sequence comes from Furcifer pardalis, assembly GCA_030440675.1. Taxonomy (NCBI): domain Eukaryota; kingdom Metazoa; phylum Chordata; class Lepidosauria; order Squamata; family Chamaeleonidae; genus Furcifer; species Furcifer pardalis. The sequence goes on along the minus strand of CP126891.1, from coordinate 232,795,673 downwards.
TTCACAACCACAGTGTTGTCCATGGCACAGCTTTCCAACAGGCTTAGGCCAAAGGACAAAGAATTTCTTTTCCAGTAAGCATGAGGGGGGAGGGGGGAGAAAAGAGTTCCATCCATGCAACAAGGCACACTGTAGAAATGTTGCCATGCCAAAGTTAGGAGTGGTGTAACGAGAGCACAGTATAACAGTATATAAGCTTTACCTAGCAAAACAACAGCTTAGATGACAAACTTCCTGGCTATTATGCTGTGGATTTGTTTCATGCTCACTGACAAAAGAAAGCTTGTGTGATAGGACACTGGGGTAAAAAAGTACTTTACACACAAAAAAGTAGAGGTGTGAAGAATATTCAAGAATTTTTCTCATTTTAGTGATTTTGTAAGTCTTGTCATGCTGACACTTGCCACTGAGATTTCCCCCAGCACCAGTGAAATGTCTTAGCTTCCTGTTAAATTGGAGACTACAGACTTGTGTCGTTCCCCACTACCATCACCATATTTTCTGTCTCTAATAATTCTGGATGGATTGGTGTTTCTTGGGGGGGGGGGATGTCCAAGAAGTCCCCCAAGAATCCTTAAAGAAAGAGGGCCCCCCCCCCATTGTCATTTTTATTGGGACCAAGAGAGAGTAAAATTCACATCCATAAAATAGAACACTTCACAGAAAATGCTTCGGCCTCACCACACATGTGGAAACTTGAGCACATGGGTAAAACATTAACATGGGCATTACTTTGACATTACAGTAAATCAACATCCTTTCACCTGAGTCTTAACATCTGTGGATGCCAGGATAGAACACCCCACAAAGGCAAGCAAGAGAAGGTGGAAATTTGATGCACCTTCTCTGTAGTTCCTGGGTCCTATTACTCCATTGGAGATGGGGAAAGTTACTTTGTTGGACTATATTTCCTAGAATACTCTAGGCAGCAAAGCCACATTCCCAATAGCCAAACTAGGTTTTCTATTCCAGCTGCTGACCAAATACAGTAATACCTCATATAACATTAGTATCGAATAACACTAAAATCGCATAACATTAAGGAATCTGGGGGGAAGAATTGCATCAGATAACATTAAGATCCTATGGGATGCTTCAGATAACAACCGCTAAAGCCAGTGTGGTTACAATGTATCTCTATGGATCCCATAGAGGATCAGATAACACTAAAAATCATATAACACCAAGACTTGTGGAACCAGGTTTTAGTGTTATATGAGGTTTTACTGTACTATTAAATACATCCTGGTATACAGAATCACAATATGGATTAATGAGTGCAAGACTAACAGAGGAGCCAGAAGCAGAAAGTGACCTCAGAGAATGAGGAAGAGCCTGAGAAGAACAATGTGGATAGTGGTTAGTGGTTTAAGTAACTGGCTGTGTAGCAAGAAATTGGTAGTCTTTTTCTTCTTTGTGCCTCTTTGACAGGGGCTGGACTTAATAATCCATTGACTCCCTTCCAACTTTGTAGTTCTACAATCATGGCTGTAACTAATGTACATATATACTTAGGAAAAATTAATCTCAGTGCAGAAAAAACACTCCTGGTTAGTACTGAGGATGGGACAGAAAGCTTGGGTGGAGTTAGGCCTAGCTGAGCTTCAGAAATTTTCAGTTCAAGCCTTTCCCTTGGAGAGCCACATTTAGGTATTTGTCTGTCAGACAGAACTCCCAGGCAGAGTTACCAACTATGCCAGAACTAGGGGGAAGCAAGCAAAAATATAATCACCTCGATTCTCTCCACAAGCCTTTTATGCTGCCACTAAGGTGTAAATTTGCTCCATTGACTTCTGCAAAGATATGGCTGTGTTGCAACCACAACAGTGAGCATTACATATGTTCTGTGGCTAAACTCAGCTCTGCTCTACTGATTGTTCTGCCCTGCCTCTATGTACAATAAATGCGAACAGTGTGATCACTGAAAAATTGCATGATGTTAGTCAACTCATGCTGTTAATATTTTAGAAAATAGGCCTTAGCATTTTTATGCTATGTATGGTGCAGCAGTTACTGACAATTTAAAGGGAAGTGTGTTACACGTCATAAATTTTCCCTTATTCATTATAGATCATAAGTTCTCTCCTTGACAAATGAAGAAAAACCAAGTACCACTCAGGATACCAAATTCAGTCTCAGACTCTAGTTAGATAAGATAAAAAGATTGGATGGCCACCCTCAGCATGGTCAGTTGTGTGAACTAACTAAAGTTAACTAATAAATTGAGCATTGTGCAATATTCAAAATGCACAACAGCACCAAGAAGAGAACTCTGAGGCTGCAACAATTATGCAGCTTACAAAAGGAGAACAGGATATTGTTGTCTAACTACCACTAATTATGCCTATATGTTCTCCCCACCACTGAAGCACTATAACTCTCAGTACCAGTCACAAGAGTGTGGAAGGGTGCAGTTTTCTTTATGATCTGCTTCAGGTCTTCCCATAAGCAACTAAATCAGATTAATGTGTGAGCAGAATTTTGGACAATTTTTAGGAATCTATGGATTTGCACATTCCAACATCAGTTTGAGTGTACAAAAGGGAAAGGAGGAAAGAAGGTGCTCATTAGGCAGTGAATTTCAAAGCTGCCCATGATGTACAAAATTCAAACCCTGAAAAGGTCATTCTGAGTCTGAATTGACTTGCCGGCACACGATAATTATCATTACGTGAAAATTACACACCAGACTTTTGCAGTTCTTAACAAGAGTTCATATTGATTTCAATTTTTCACTTGGCATCTATTCAAAAATCCCATTCCGTCTCACATTCTGTATTGGTGGGGGAGGATTTTCCCCACACTATTCTTCTTGCATCCTATTTATATTCTTCTTGTGTCCTATTTATTTTGACAGTTTAATCTTAGCAAAAGATCATTGGACCATAGGAGAGTGACCTATGACTTGCCAAGATGGTTTGGGTGATGTGCCGAAAAGTTGTTTCTTTTGCATACAAAGGACCTAAAACATGTCAAAAATTTCAACCAAACATGGGATTGATTGTCTTTACAGCAAATGATACTATAATAAAAGAAACTGTACATTAACTTTATTTTGATATAGATTTAAAGTTGTTATGACAAATCAATGACTCATTTCCTGGGGCAAAGAAATTTCATCCTATCCCCTGATCAGCTGCCAAGGCGCATGGGTAATCGACATAATGTCTCTTGATTTATTCTCAGGATATACCTACCTTCACAGGATTTACTGTGTAGTGGTTTAGTGCTTCCAGATCACAACAGTTACCTGGAAACAAAAAAACCCCGAAGACACATTCTCAGTTCTAAATGTTTTGTTACTCAGGAATGAAACAATGATGCTTATCCTATGTGAGTAACTTGATTCTACCATCAGGACAGTGCTTGGAGACTTCTTAAAAAATAAATACAACTGTATTGATCATTTAGACTGAATAACAGAAAGAGCAGTTGTGAGCAATCATAACTCTAGATAAGCTGACTGGAGTGGGGTAGAATGGGGCAAAGGTACCTTTCAATTGGAGGAAAAGAGGTTCCCTATAGAACAGGGGGAAGGATCATGGGACTGCAATTCCATCTGCAGAAAGCTTGGTGAGTGGGGACCTGCCTGCTTGGCTGCCCAAACTGAGACATTTGGTGGTGCTTTATAATTGTCCATCCCATCCAATGGCTTTTTTTTTTGTTTCTATTGATTTTATTCTATTGGTGTGTCTGGGTGTGGGTGTGAACATGTGTGCATAGCATGAACTAGGAGGGTGTTGGAAGTGGGAGATAGCTCACCATTATGCTCCCTCTTTACCTTCTCACCCCTTAGAATTTCTGTAGAAATAAAGTAAAATCAGATGCATGTAATTCAAACTCTAAAACACCCTTGATTGCAAAGCCCAGGCAGTTCCTGTTGGTGGGCCAGTAGCTGTTGCTGCCATCATCCTTTCATCTGTTATTTCTGGTTAATGTTGCTCAATATTTCTGCTCCCTACTGACTGAAGACTAGCCAGCCCCTCTTCCTCCTGTGCATAGGTTCCTACACTCAGAGGATCTTCTTTATTCTTCTTCTTCAGGGTCTTCTTATTTGTTGTCTTTCCTCATTTTCCACCCCAATTCTACCAACTGTATCATCAGGTTGTTCTGCTTTCTCACATCCATGGCCCTCTAACACAGGGGTGCCCAAACTATGGCCCAAGGGTCATATCTGGCTCCCAACACCAATTCATTTGGCCCCTGAAGCCCTCATCACTCCCAAAAGTGGAAGTAAAATGCCCCATGCAGGCACATTTTACTTCTGCTTCCGGGAGTGGCAAGGGCTTTGTGGGCTGGATGAATTGGTGTTGGGGCCAAATCCAGCCCACGGGCCATAGCGACTAGCCCCCTAAACCACATGACTGGCCCATTTGGGCACCTCTGCTCTAACATGTCCATGCCTCTCCTCTGAGAACTATCCCAACATATTTTGCTCCCTGAAGCTGTGCAACTGTCCAGATACACAGGCAGCTTGTTACCAGAAAAGAAGGGAATTCCTGCAATGTACTGGTGTGATCCTCCTCCCTCCATCAGTTCCTGAGCTGCTGCTGATTCCAGAGAATGAATGTAATGGCGCTGTCAGCAGAGTCTTTCAAACAATGGCTACAGGATAAGGTCCACAGGGTCCTTTACTGCACCTGAGAAAGTGGTGCATGACAGGCTGGTTGCCTCAGGAAACATGGGTGATGACCTGGCACTGCTGCTGTCCTCTGGGATTTTTCTATCTCAGGTGATCACCTCACTTTCTTAATGGAGTGGGGGCCCTGACCATATTCCCACTTTACATGTCCCAAACCTGTGCTTTGTGTAACTATATATACTGGTGATTGTCTTAGTAATGACATTACTAGCCACTCATAGTATCATAAGAACCATGGCAGAACACCAATAAAGAATGTAAAAAAAACTTTAAAAACCCAGAGAACAATAAAATGCCATATAGAGCTTGGAGAAATTATGTTTTTGTTGTTGTTAAAGGATTCTAATGCTGGTTGGGGCATTCTAGACATTGTAGCAATAAATGTAACTTTTCCCAAGCTATGGTCAAATCACAACCTCATAGCTTCCCTGGCCATGTTAGCTGTGGAAGTTGGAGCTATAGTTTCCACAACAAATATTTTCTGTCCCTGTAAATTATTTTTTGAGTCTGGTCAGGTTATCTTGCTATGGCAATAGAGTAAACCATACTGCCAGCGTCTCAATGCCAAGTATCAGGCTGTGGTTAACTAACCTACAGCCCTGAGAACTATTGGCCTTGGGTGCCAAAGTCCACAGGGTAGGGTGACAGTCTCCAAGTGGATTAAATCCCACTTGAATCCATCTTGATGGAGGGCAGCAGCTTCACCAGTACTGGCCTGGAGCTGATGAGGACTTCGTGTGCCAAAAGGGCTCAGGACCAGAAAGTGACTCACGGAACTGGCTCAGTGGTATGGTATCATGCTGCAATGTGGAAGGCAGATGAGAAGCCACTGCATTATATTGTTCACAGGACAGTCTTCATGACTGATCGCCATGATGATCACCAATACTGTATTTAGATTTGGATATGGCAGTAGCAGCAAAAGAAGTAAATTATTTGACTTTATCATCCCTGCTTCTTAAGAATCAATTCAAATTTTCCAGGGCTCACATACTCTTCCACACAACTGCATGGCCTCATAATGCATGTTATACAGAGTACGTCTTCTTGGAAAAATCTCTGTCCATGTCAGAATTTCAATGTATCCGGAAAATCTGTACATCAGACAGAAGATATCTTTCCCATACTATTGCAACAGTTATATTACTAATGCTTCTAATGATTAATGTTCAGCCTTCTACATTCCAGATAGACCTCTGAAATATCTTAATAATGCATATGGTTTAAAATTAAAGTGCCAAAACATATGGTCTTTGATTTAGTGTAGCAATTATAGAATGTTAGTAATTATCCATAGAATATTCTCAATGTATATATTTGTTTTAGAAATTGCATTACAAGCAAAGAAAGGGAGAATAGTAGTATATCAAATGTATACACACATACAAACAAATATGGAGAGAACAGGGATTCAGGAGAGCTCTAATCCATCACTAAAGAGCAAGGAATACTGAGAGATAAAGGAATCTTGGATATTTCAACCCACTTCTGATGTTTTAATAAATGTTTGAGATTGATGCAGCTGGCTTGTCCTTGGCTCCCAGGTGTTTATTATAACTCCTCTATGAGCTAGTATACATTGTGCATCTACTTAGAGTAGTCCTTTTGTGTGAGAAGACTCTTACCTTTCAAGGATTTCAGATCCCATGGGGAGAATCCTCTGCTTGTATAGCTGAACATGCCAGGATGTTCTATAAATGTTGTAACTAGGTCTGGTTCTCAGGCTATAGATGTCATAAAAGGGCAGCAGGTTGTTAATAAATTCATTTGTGGCTATTGTATTTTTACTGCTAGGAAGGGGGAAGAATGTTTGATATATTTTCTTCTTCCTGTGTGAAAATTGGCCAGCTAATTTCAGATATATGCACCTTGACTTGTATGGTAGAACTCTTCTCCCTCAGGCAGTAAAATATTTTGGGTTTCATCCAGTTATAATGAACACTGGGAGCACTTGGGTATTGCTGTCTCTAACTTGTTTCAACATAATGTGTAATTCATTGGACCATATGAAAAGGACTTCTCTTTTCTGTGTCCCTCCTCAAGCTCTCATCACTCTACATTCTGAAGCCAGAATTTCAAGACAAGCAAAGAAAATACCTTCAGTTATTAAGAAAAAATAATACTCTTTTGTCAAGTTCCTAATTTCCTACTGAAAAAATGTCAACCTATCTATTAACAATCAGCCAGCTTAGCAAGATATATTAGTCAGATCTAGTGACTCTACTAACATGTTTTGACCATCAAGGGGGAAGTAATGGTTATTGAGTTTAAAATTGATTGTGGTGCAGGAGTCCTTTACCTAGGGATTTTGAGCAACCTATAAAGGTAAAATAATGAAAAATAACTGGTGTATAATGAAACAACCTAGAATACACATAAATAGTATAAGGTAGATGAAACACAATATAAAAACAAACCAGCCCCCCTCCTCCGTAAATAATAAATCCAACCTTACAGTACAAGTATAATAAAAATTAAACCTGAAATTCAATTACATCAAATTAATGAAATCTCCCCAAAGTAATTATTCACTATAAAAATTAATTGGAAAATGCTTCCATAAATAAAATGGTCTTTAGCATTTTATAGAAAATAGTGTAGCTGCTATTCTGATATCAAGGGGCAAGGTCTGTATGTCTACAACAGGATAGTATGTCTACAACAGTTTGTGACCAGGTTATACAGCAAGTCCAACAATTTATCTTTCTTGGCAGTATTATGTCTATTGATGGAGGCACAAAGACATCAATTGCCAAATTGAAATGATGTTGGCTATTTCAATGCATGCACCAAATTTGGCCAAGAGCAGCCATAATTATCACCGGAAAGATAAAACTCTTCAAGAGTGTTGTCATACCAGCTGCAATATACACCTGTGAAACATGGAAATACACAACCAAAATGATTTAATGGCAAAATGTTTTCCAACAATGTCACCTGAGAAAAATCCTCCTTATCTCTTATTATGATCACAAAGATCAGACCCAGAACACTTGTTGAGAAATGTGAATGAATGCTGGATGCAATTTGTTGGTCACATCCTACACATGCCCAAAGATCAGCATCCAAAAAATTGCATGTCAATGGTTACCTCCTGGGGGGGAGAGGAAACAAGGTGGCCTCAGAAAACTTTGTACCAAACTGTTAAGGAAGATCATAAAACTGCTAATAGCTCTTGGGACATGCCAAAGCTTTTGGAAATAAACGAGATCACCGAAGAATACTTGTTTCCCTATGTGCTTTCAGACAGGACCTAGTGATGACAAAGGTAGATATTTTGTTATTGTAGGTTGTTGGTTTTTTACTTCTGTCAGATTGCTTCCTTTTTCAAAGAGTCATTTTAAGTCAAAAGAATCAAAACTATCCACAGCTACAACTGTTGCCTCCTCATGTTTGAAAGGTCACTTTGGAAAAAAAGGAATTCATTCTGTTATTAATTGCCTCTGGGTAGCCAGGCTTCCAGGCTTGTCTTGTTACTTCCAGTGATTTGTTATCCTATTGCTGAGATGTTGTACTGCTGATGTCAAGAGGCCAGAAAAATGCTTTCCAATGCTTTATAGTGGCCAATTCTGAAATTTCAGCCTGCAAATAACTCTGTAACTATTTGGTAAATTGCTTTTGCTATAAACTGGTTACTACTAATTACTTCAATCATTATTCAATAAGTAATTAGTTCTTATAATATTTACTTCCAAGCTCTGCATGCTACAGCTAGGCGCTACAGTACAGACATCAGAGTACGTTAAGGTCCTCTCCTGCATGTCTACAACCCTAGCTTTTCCAACTAGAGAAAATCATTCCCTTTCCAATGACAGAATCTAATCATCTCCTATCTTAGACTGCCTTCTCCAGCTTGGTGTGCTCCCATCGCACAGGCAGCTGTGAGCAATAGAAAGGTAAAGGTCACCCTTGCTCGAAAGCCTGTCGTATCCGACTCTAGGGTTCAGTGCTCATCTCTGTATATAGGCAAAGCTGTCTGTGTTTGCAGATGTTTCCGTGGACATGTGGCAGGCACGCCTCAACACCTGAGTGCACAGAACACTGTTTACCTTCCCACACAAGTGGTCCCTATTTATCTACTTGCAATTTCTTGCTTTTGAACTACTAGTTTGGCAGGAGCTGGGAGAGAGACAGGAGTTCACTCCATCATGCAGTACCCAGGAATTGAACTCTGACCTTCCAGTTGTCAATTTCAGTGTCTTAGACACTTGAGCCACCACAGTCCCATGAGCAATAGTAGTGGTAGCCTAACATGAGAAAAGTAATGGATTATGGAAAGCTGGTTCATATTTTATAGATACCAAGAGTCTGTGGGCAAAGAGGTCTTTCTTTTATTATTATTTTTTACAGTACAGCATGCATTATATCGAATGGAAAAGGTTTTTGAAAACTTTCCCTTTTGTACTAATTTGGGCACAGCAAAGACACCATCGCTTTCTCATTACTGCTGTAACCTCTATATAGTTACTGTCTTCCTAGGAAGAGCATTCCCAAAAGAGTTGCCATCGAGAAAGCAGTGAAAGAAAGGAGGCTGAAAAAGCACTTGCTCAGCAACAGATGATGTCCTTGTGGACCTCTTTGTTTCTTCAATGGCAGGTGTACCTGTCAAGCTGGTTGCTCTTGAGCGGCCAGTGAGAAATGTAATGAATTGCTGAAGAATAAGCCAAAAAAAAAACCCATAAAGAAAGTCAGAATGGAAGAAGAAGAAGGAGAAGAAGAATGATTTGGTTCTTTCCTTTACTGTTTCTTTCTCCCTTTTAACATTTCCTTAAGACACTGAAACTAAAGGAGAAGAAACCCCAAGAGCGACACATTTCCCCCTCTGTTTTCTTGAATAGGCAAAGTAGCAAAATAAATTCACCTTCTGATAGAACATGAAAATTCGCAGCTGGTGGGTAAACAATCCCATACATGAGTTACAAGCTCACAATCTGGGCACACAAAGTAAGCTGTTAATAGCTGATTGTATCATCAAACAAACACGAAGCAGCTATGCAAGCATCAGAAGCAACTAAGGAGTCAGGGTGTCTGGTTTGCATCTTAAATCACACAGTTCTGTTAATGCTTGGCCTGTTCAAATAACTCAAATTTCCCTCCGTGCAGTGTACCGTGCTTTGGCATTAACACATCAAGTCTGGCTCTTCAGCTATGAAACAGAGATGAGCACTGAACCCTAGAGTCAGATATGACTGACTTTCAAGCAAGGGTGACTTTACCTTTACTAAAAGCAAACTATCAGCATAGAATAGGATGATACAGTAATACCTCAGATAACATTAGTATCGAATAACACTAAAATCACATAACATTAAGCAATCTGGGGGGAAGAATTGCATCGGATAACATTAAGATCCTATGGGATGCATCGGATAACAACCGCTAAAGCCTGTGTGGTTACAATGTATCTCTATGGATCCCATAGGATTTTAACATGCATCGGATAACACTAAAAATCGGATAACACCAAGACTTGTGGAACCAGGTTTTAACGTTATTCGAGGTTTTACTGTATATAGAATAATGAGGACTTCCATTCCAAGTCCCGTTTGAAATTCAGTTGCTTATTTTTTTTTAATTTTAAAACTTTTTATTAAATTTTTCAAACAACACCACACTACAAATATAGCTTGGAAAAAAATGACTATTTGAGTTTACATTGTCTCATCTATATATGTGGTAACAAGACAAAAAAGAAAAAGTTCACATACATTACATGACTAACAGTATATTATAACATAATGAAATAAAAAAAAGATTTTTTTCTTATAAAAACACAGTTATTGTTTAGTTTGTAACAATCACCCTTGTGCTATTTACATTGCCAAGGAGATGATGGGGGATCAGCTTCTTTTAATTCCAAAAACTCATTTGTTCCGGTATTGGCTTCCCTTCCTCCCCATTCGATATCGCTTCCACAAATAAATTCCAAATTTTTGAAAATTTGTTTTCTTGAACTAATCTTTTTGCCACATTCAACTGCCACGTTAATTTATCATTTAGAGCAACCTCCCACATCTCTTTATACCAATCCTCGATCTTTAATATTACATCATTTTTCCAATTTCTTGCTATACATTGTCTTGCTGATGTTAACATTATAGATAACAATTCTCTTTTATCCTCATCCACATTTATACTGTCCACATCTGTCAATAATGCCGTACCTGGACCCAGCTCAAGCCTCATCTTCATTATTTTTGACATTTCCTCTTCTATTTTCCCCCAGAATATTTTTACCACATTACAACTCCACCACATTTGTTCATATGTTCCTCTTGTTTGTTTACATCTGCAACACATATTGCTTACTTTTTTATCTATTTGATGAAGCCTAGCTGGGGTCAGGTACCACCTCCATAGCATTTTGTAATTGTGCTTTTTCACTCTCACAGACAACGTTCTCATGATCCTTCTCCTCCATTTTTTCCATGTTTTATTGTTAATTTTAATGTTTAGATCTTGTTCCCAAATATCCTTCAAAGTTTCATGGGGCCTACCCTCCTTATTTATCATCCTATAAATTTTGCTTACCATGCATGCCCTTATGCCCAATTTCTCCCTTTCTAATTTTTGTTATCATTTCTTCAAATTCTGTTCTTTCCCTTTCCACACCAGATTTCTTTAAATATTTGTTATTCCATTTATCTAGCCGTATAATTTGAAACCAATTTATCTTCATCAATGAATAAATTCTTTTCTTCTCTTCCGTATTTTCACACATCTGAAGCCAATTCTTCAACATTATCACACCATTCTCTACCAATACTTTTTTCACTCTCTCATCTAATTTTATGGGAAAATGTCTGATATCCTCAATTTCTATTATTGGAGATATATCTGGAGCTAACACCTTCTTCACTTTCCCCCATAACTCTAATAAACCTCTTAATAGCTTGTTCTTACACGATTTTATCTTTGTCTCTATATCTAGAAAAATGGCTTTTCCCAATTGTGATATTTCTTTTAACTCTAATTCTTCCCAAATTACTTCTTCTCTCATTAAAATCTTTACCACATTTTTGATCTGAAAAGCTTTATAATAATTTTCAATATTTGGCATTTCTAAACCACCCTCTTTTTGGGGCAAGTACCACAGGTTTTTTGACAATCTTATTCTGCGTCCCCCATTGCAATAGTTATTTAACATTAATTGAAATTCTTTCAATTCTTTTTTTTAAAGCTGGATTGGCAAAGCCTCAAACAAAAAATTCAACCTGGGTAACAACATCATTTTACATAATGCAATCCTGCCAAACCAGGATAAAGTCAACTTCTTATATTGTTGTATTTTTTCTTTAATCTCTTTCTTTTGTTTATCATAATTTAATTTCTTGAGATTGCCCCATTCTCCTGTGATAATTACCCCTAAATATTTCAAACTATTTTTTATTTGTATTTTATACTTCCCCTTAATTTCCAACTGTTCTTTTTCGCCTATATTACACAATATCATTTCCGATTTATCCCAATTTACTCTTAATCCTGTTATTTCCTCAAACTCCTGTAAGTGTTTTTGTATTTTCTCCAATGTCTTCATAGGGTGTTTCACAATTACCAATGTATCATCAGCATATAGTCCTATCTTATTTTTTCCACCTCCTCTATATCTTTATCATCTCTTATAACATTTGCTAATAGTTCCATAGCCATTATAAATAATATTGGGGACAATGGGCACCCTTGTCTTGTCCCTGCATTCATCTCTATGTCTTCCGTAACCCCCTCGTTTACCTTGACACGTGCGGAACCTTGTTTATAAAGTTTTTCAATCATTTCTCTAAATTTAACACCAAATCCATACATTTTGTTGATCTCCTTAATTGTTTCCCATTGTAATGAGTCAAACGCTTTAAAGATATCTAATGATAGAAATCCAACCCTTTCCTTTTTTTGATTTGAAATATCTAATAAATTTAAAACTCTCCTTGTCAGGTCTGCCATATGTCTTCTTTTCAAGAATCCCACTTGGTCCCTATTTATATATTTACCCATGAACCCATTTAATCTATTGGCTAGGATTGCTGCAAATATCTTAGCATCTTGGTTTATTAAAGAGATGGGTCTATACAGTTGCTTATTTTTAAAATCCCTTAAAGAAAGGCTAGAATGCATGAAGAATCCTCGGGAAATGTTCTTAAGCATGGCCACTATCTCTCAGCTTTGCTCAGACCCCAGGTAAATTATAGTAATAGCAATACTGGCCTAATACTGGCCTATATCACAGGGCTTGAATAGGCATTAAATATATGGAGCACTGTGAACCTGTTCTATTAACACTGCAAGTGTCGAACATTAACACTGGCTGAGAAAAATACACGTTCAAATTTCCAATTACCCATGAAGTTCATAGAAAGTGCCTTGAAACAAGGATGGAGTCTAAACATAGTAATAATAATAGTCATGTGTTTTTGAGGAGAACTGCTTAACAGTGGTTCCTTTATGAGTATGGCTCTGTAAAAAGGGTCTGGAACTGGGGAGTCAATGCTGAAGGAGAGAGAAGGGTGCTGAAAGGCCATCATTTTCCCCAAGATTCTTCCTGCTTATTATGTTAATCTGAGATGTTGCTCTGTGTTCCCCCATCACTGAGCACCACCTGCCTAGTGAGAGCATCTACCAACAGCTGTCTCCATCTTTTCATAGGGAAGATTCATCCAATCCAGTTTCAAGCTTTGATGTAGCCTTTTGACCACCTTTGGAAGAACAAATGTTTAGAGAATAATAGGAGGTCTCTTGTGGTCATGGCACCTAGGCTGTGTAGTATGGTATGGCACTGAATTAACATATCTTGAATTTGAACTGAATTTTTTTTTATATTGGATATAATTTTGCTCACAGTAGAAGGAAAATGTTTCTCAAGCAACTTTACCTACAGATTTTTGATTCTGTACTTTGGCACTGCCCATAAAACTCTCTAGTTTGTTTCCTCCCCCCCCCTCCATTAGCTAAACAAGGTCCACAGCCTCTAGAAGGACCCTAGGCAGGTGGTCTTAAGCTAAAATTTTGTTTTTGGAGTAGAGCTCCCATAATCCCACAACCACCATGGTCAGCTTTTTGACAGCTGTAGTCTAAAAACAAGCTCTTTCCATCTCTGCTGTAGTCCATCTTCTTCCTGTTCACCCTGAAGACTGCATTACCTTGAGCAAAAGGTATTGATGGTGAAACTGATCAATAGGCAGAGTCAAAGCTACTCTGTGAGGCAGCCATCCACCTGGAAAAGAGAACTACCAATTTATCTCAGCTGTACAATTTAGCATATGTAATTGTCTTCTTTGTCCTTTTATTTTAATTGTGCATGTCCATAGTTAGGGGGATATGCTAGTGGTGACCCTAGCTGACTGGATAGCTCAGTGAGCCAGAGGTTGGGGGTTTGATTCCCCACTGTGCCTCCTGAAGAGGAGCCAGCCTGTGTAGCTTTGGGCAAGCAACAGAATCCCAGGGTAGCCCCAGCAGTTTTGTTGTTCAGTCAGTTGAGCCCAACCCTTTGCGACTCCATGGACAACTGCACGCCAGGTCCCTCTGTCATTTTTCACAACCCACACGCTGCTTCAGTGATTCCATCCATCCACCTCATCTTCTGCCATCTTCTTCTCCTTTTGCCTTCAATCCTTCCCAGCATCAAGACCTTCTCAAGTGAGTCCTCTCATTTGGTGGCCAGAGTACTTGAGCTTCATTTTCAATATTTGTCCTTCTAATGAGCAGTCAGGATTGATTTCCTCCAGGATTGACTAATTTTATCTCCTTGCAGTCCAGGGTACTCTCAAGAGTCTCTTCTGGCAAGGATAGCAAACCACTTCTGTGTATTCTCTGACTAGAAAACTCTGAAAATTGTCATCAGAATTGGCTTTATGGCACACAGTTGTTATTATTAAGTAGCCACCTTATCACTATCTGGCTAGTTCCTCATTCAACAAACTGCACTTTTACTTACACGCACTGTTATCAGCTTTTTGCCTTCACTTTGCCTTTTCTTTTCTGTCTGTCTATCCAGAAGTGCTAAATGAATGCTTAAAACCAAAAAGGAAATGAAAGACTGTGACATAGACAGATGAGTCCTGCTGCTAGCATTTGATGAACCAAATTTAACTTTAGAACATATAAACCCCAAATGTGTTAGTGCTGGATGTAGTTTAATAATGCTTCAATCGCATTTTCATCTCTGGGTCCCAGAGAGCTTTAGCTTTGATTCCATGAAGCCATTAACTGGAAGACTAATGCCAAAGTGTGGGCCCCAGCTCTAATGTTATATTCGAATGGGAGGCCTTTCTATGACGATAAAGAACCAGAGATGCAGGCTCTTTACCTCAGCTGCTTCCCTAAACCTCCAGCTGCAGCTATAGTGATCCATCTTCTCCCAATGATTAGTACTTGTCAGCTACCTCCAGTGGTCTGAAACACTTCAATTTTTCTGGGTAATTTTAACATCTGGTATACGTTGTGTGCAGCAGTAACAGAAGAGCAGGACAGTTAAAAACCAGAATGAACTAGAGCTTTGGAAAGTTACTTTTTTTACCACAAATCCCATAATTTTGAAGATTCTGGATACTGTCTATCAAAAAGTAACTTTTCTGAGTGCTGAGATGGACTCTACAGTCTTTTCATCTGCTCATGTCTAATATTCTTATTCACGTTTTCCCCCCCAAAGGTACTCTTTGCATAGTAAATTACATTATTTGGCTTTTGGATGCATACCTTTAAATCAGGGGTGCTGAAACTATGGCCCATGGCCCGCATCTGGCTCCCAACACCAATTCATCTGGCTTGCGAAGCCCTCATCACTCCTGGAAGCAGAAGTAAAATGTGCCCGTACAGGCACGTTTTAGTTCCACTTCCGGGAGTGATGAGGGTTTTGTGGACTGGATGAATTGGCATTGGGAACCAGATCTGACCCCCAGGCCATAGTGATCAGCCCCCTGAACCACATAACCAGCCCACGGCCCAAAAAGTTTGGGTACCCCTGCTTTAAATCAAGGCTAGGTCAGGACACTTTGCACACTGAACTAAGGGACAAGATGGCACCTTCATCTAAAGAAGCTGGACAGTTAAACTTTGGTTCAGTACTCGTGTTCTCCATTACAGTGGTCTCCAACCCAAGGCAAGCTGCTGTCCTTTCAGATTTGCAGTCTGAGGCAATTGCTTCACTTTGCCTTTATAGCATATTATTGCAACAAGTAATCAGTATCTACACTCGCCCTACAAAGACCCTTGCTCTGTGAGATGTCAATATCATGTTACTCTTTTATGTGCAGAGAACCAATTACAGGTATATGGTTGCAAAAAACCATGATACCATCCTTTGTGGAATGTATTTATACATCTAACGTTAACTGTATTATTTTCTGTCTTTATCCATATGGAATATCATTGTGTAAAGTCTGACAGATTAGGACACAGAGGAGATTTATTTATTTATTTATTTATTGGATTTCTATACCACCCATCTGAGTGTCAGCCCACTCTGGGCAGTGAACAAACAGAAAATAAATAACAACAATACCCACAATAAATCAAAACCCAACAACAACAAATACATCATAAACTAAACTAAACTAAAATAAAATAAAATAAAATAATTGGTGTCAGAGGAATCAGGACTAAACCTAACTGGAGATCAGGCAGGATAGTTTGCTTCTCCATTCTTTGCAAATAAATGGAACCTATTGCCCTGGTATGAGTATAGTCAGCAAGAAAGCACCTTATTTTAACATGCCCAGGTACCATAGTCTGTACTTATTTCAACCTTCTTGTTGTTGTTGTTCTGCCGTATCTGAATCTGAATATTGGTGATCATCATGGCAATCAGCCATGCAGACTGTCCTGAGAATATAATGCAGTGGCTTTTCATCTGCTTTCCACATTGTAGCATGCCACCTCTACCACTGATCCAGTTCTGCAAGTCACTTTCTGGTCCTGAGCCCTTTTGAAACACAAAGTCCTCATCAGCCCCAGGTGTGTATTGATGAAGCTGCTGCTCTCCATCAAGATGGATTCAAGTGGTATTTAATCCACTTGGGGACCTTCACCCTTCCCTGTGGACTTCAACACTCATGCTATTAGTCCTCAGGGTTGTCAGGTTAGTTAACTGCCACCTGAGGCTCAGTGTTGAGTCTCTGGCTATATGGTCTATTACCATAGCAGAATAATCTGGTCAGACAGATTATTTCAACCACGTGAAATAATTAGGGCAAATGATCATGTCTCAGTCAAAGCTTTCAAGCCTGATTCACTTTATATTTACCCAGAATAAGTCTCCCGGAAATAGTCTGGCTTACCACCACCACCACCACCACCACCACCACCACCACCACCACCACCACCACCACCCCAATAAGTATGCATAGCATTTAAACTTTGATAGCATTAAACTTTGATGCATAGCATTTAAACTTTGCGGTGATTCATCAACTAAACCTTGTTACACTGTTGTTCTGATGCATCAAATTTGGCCCCCATAGGACAAAGATCATTGGGGCAGTCCTCCCTCCTCTATTCATTTTGTATTTTCTGTGTCTTTATTAACAATACTGATTGATATCTCAGGAGCGGTGCTTGAGCGACAGCTTTAATGTTTGCACTCCAGCCTCTTGGTTATTCTGATGATGGATGGGAAAGAATTGATGGGGTGGAGGAGAGGTTATGCACTGAAATGAATAATAAAGCAGCACATTGAGCAGAAGGCCAAGGAGACTCTCTTTGTGTGTATGCATGCATACATATGCAGCACTGTACACACTAAGCAAGCATTTCAGTAGAGACTGCAATGCTGATCAGGGACATTCCTAAACCTAAGTCAGCTGTTGACTGACCTAATGTCACATTGCAGCTAGTGGTGAAAACAGGAGTGGGGTGATTATGGTAACACAAAATTACCCATCTAGCATGATGAGGTGGATTTGTTGGAGCCTGGGCCTGAAAAATCACTTTTCCAAACTGTGCAGATCTGCCAATGCTCAGCTAGCTAACTATGCTGCACCCATCTGAGTCAGCAAAATTCAGTACACTGATTTGTACATGTGGATACCTAGTGTGGTGTAATGGACAGAGTGCCAGAACCGAACTCAAGAAGCTTTGGGGCAAATCTCTGATCAGTCATGAAATTCAGTGGGAACATGGAACTGGTAAAGCTATCCCTCAAATATCTCACTTACCTCAAAAGTCTTATTAAGGTCATATCAGGAAGCACATTAAGGTCACTATAAGTTGGTTCTGACTATATAGCACATAACAATTTGCACACAGTGGAGATGTGGCCTTATGCTTTCTTTCAGGAAAGAGCCTGCTAGGACTTGTATTGATGGATGCAGACTACAGGTTCAGCTGTTATTCCATGTGCCTGTCACTAGAACATCTCTGGACATCAAATGAATAGAAATCCATTATAGTAGTTCTGCAGCAGTTCTCTTTGACACTGAAATCAAAAGAGCTTTCTTGCAAGTGAAAGCATTTCAGAACCCAGATTCCACTGGCCACACAGATTTGTTACCAGACACATTTGCCCATAATGTAATAGTAATTACCATATTGCTATAACCAACCTGTGGTTTTTCATTATCAGAGGGCTGGTCATTTGGGATGGTATTTTAAACATGGTCCTTTAAAAGATAGTTGCTCAAGTTAGAAATAACCTTTAAAATGAACAGAATCGTCAATATTTAAACTTTAATGGACTATAAGCAACTAATACTTATAGACTACCCATGAACAGAGAAATTATAATGAAGACCTAAGAGTATACTGATATAATGGTTATACTGTAAATCATTAAAAGATTTGATCCTACCATCTATAGCTTACACTGGAATAAAAGTCAGACTACATTTAGGTAAAGGTAAAGGTCGCCTTTGCTTGAATGCCAGTCATATCTGACTCTAGGGTTTGGTGCTCATCTCCGTTTACAGCCAGAGAGCAAGTGCTGTACTAGTTTATGAATGGCAGTTACATTTATGTTATTGTAAACTGTTTTGTGAGATCTCTGTTAATGTTTTTATTATTATTACTCATGTTCTGCATTCTATTCCCCCTGGTTCTACTATTGAGAGTCCCACACCCAAACAACATGATGCGTTACATTTTTTATGAAATGGACTGTACTCTACAGAGGTTTGTGGCTGCCTTTAGTAAACTTGAGCAGATAGTGCCACCAGCATATTAGTGTGGGATCGTGTGGCTGTTTTGCAAGCACAATGTAGTTTTTCTATATAAAGAGCATCACCTGTGTAAAGTCCCCCTCCCACTGAGACCCCGTGTTAGTACTTGCAAAACTCCCAACAATTTTAAGATCTGCCTTTAATTTAATTCTGTTTTAATATTTGATATCTTTCTGTGTTTTAATTGTACCATTCATTCAATTTCACTGTAAGTCACCTTGAATCCTATTTTTAGCAGGAATGTGTGATGTGAATTCTATAAATAAATTAGGGGTATGCATTCACTTCAGCTGAATTCCTAGTTTTGAACTGAATTAGTCCAATTTGGATCGATTTGTATGTGGCTGAAGCAAAATGACCAGATTAGGATTCTGCATGAAGTGAACATGTTTAGAGTACTTTGCACCAATCTAGAGATTCAAGCATCTAAAATGAATGGGAAAAATATGTCTCCAACAATGTGTCTCTAAGAAAGTTGAGGGATCTAAAATGAACTTTAAAGAATGATTTTTACCATCACTCTCCAAGAAGTGCTCCTACTGATGGTTTGTGTGAGCTCAAGAATGTTTTCTCTTACTTAGTTTTTCATCTTACTTTTGACAGGTTTACCAGTGGCTCTAAGAATGTAGCTAAATCATAGGAAAAGGTTGCCCTTGCTTGAAGACCAGTCATATCTGACTCTAGGGATCTGTGCTCATCTCCATTTATAGCCAAAGAGCCAGTGTTGTCTGCATCTACAGACATTTCCATGGACATGTGGCAGGCATGACCAGACACTGAAGTGCACAAAACACTATTACCTTCCTACCAGAGTGGAACCTATTTATCTACTTGTAATGTCATGCTTTCGAACAGCTAGGTTGGCAGGAGCTGGAACCAGAGACAACCTGGTTTCCATCAGGTGTAAACCTGGGGCTTTTCTAAGGAGTATGGAAAAGTGCTGCCAATATTAGGGGCCAGATGAATTTATAGTAAAACTTTGCATAAAGAGTGCCTCGCTTAGAGACTAACTCACTTAAAGAGCAGAATTTTCTCAATGGTCGCCTTGCTTAACAACTAAAACCAACGAAATACTCACTTAACAACTAAATTGGGGTTCACAATTTCCCCTGCCAGAAGTCACAATTGGTCACTTACTATGGTGCTTCACTTAAAGAGCAAACTCACTTAAAGAGCAATCATGTTCTTTAAGTGAGGTACCACTGTACATGGTTTAAGAACTATACTGTACTAAGAAGGGAAAAACCAAGAAGAGACAACATTTTAAGGATGCCTTAACATGAAGCTACAGTGGGTCCTGGAGGGCCATGATGGCTTAATGATTAAGATATTGAGCTTGATGACTAAGTCAGCAGTTTGAGACCAAAACGCTGCACAGCGGAGTGAGTGTCTGTCATCTGCCCTAGCTCCTGCCAACCTAGTAGTTCAAAAGCAAAATATTGCAAATAGATAAATAGGTATCACTTTGGTGGGAAAGATAAGTGTTCCATCCACTTCAATGTTTAGTCATGCCTGCCACATAACCACAAAAACATCTGCAGACACTGGCTATTTGGCTGTAAAAAGAGATGAGCACCACCCCATAGAGTCAGATACAACTGGCATTTGAGCAAAGGAGACCTAACATATAGCTCCCTGAATCATCCTCTCTGAAATTTCAGGTTTACTCTCTGCTTTAAGTTTTATGATGTATCCAAATTTCAAGTACTGTACTGTATATCAAAAGGGGGGAATGTTACAGGCATTTTATTTTTCCAATGCATGCCATCCCATTAAAATTCTCTTTGTGGTTTGATGTTTGACTGAAGAGAAGAATCTTGGTCAGTTGACAAATGAGGGAAGGAGCCACCTTAGCCTCTGGTGAAAGTGAGTTTTGCAGCCATGGTAAAGACTTTGTCTTGGGTCCTCCCCAATGATGGGATGTAACAGGTTCTCACCAGTTCTCCAGAACCGGTAGTAACTTTTCCCAGTGTCCCAGAGAACCAGTAGCAGCTTTTGGGGGGAACCACCTCCAGAGCGTACCTTTCCACTGGTTCCCCCACTGCGCATGCGCGCCAAGCACTTGGTGTGCATGTACGCCTTCAGTGCTTGGTGCATATGCATGGCCTCCTTGCTGTCCTCCCAAGCGGGGAGGAGGAAGAAAAGCTGCTAGCCTGAAGCTGCCTATAGCCTGCTCCCCAGGGTAAGTGACTCACCTTTGGATGTGGTATTTAATACCTTTACCTATACTGACATACTACCACAGTTTCTAAAAAGGCCTGGCGGCCTGGCTTGGGGTTTTTAAGCAAAGTCTTGGAGTTACCTCATCAATAAGCTACACCTGTGCTGTTCCAAGTGCTGTTCCAATTGGAGAACCCTTAAGGAGGTACAGCTGTTTTACATTAAGGCATATTATCCTAGAGAACTGGTTAGGCAAAGACTTAGTACCTAACTTCTTTAAGTTGAAAAGTGCCAAAATGAAGCCATCTTGTGGTGAGTTTGTGGTGACATTGGCTCCGCCCATGATGTCATGACATTAGCTCCGCCCACACTGTGAAGACATCACAGTGGGGTAGTAAAATTTTTGACATCCCACCACTCCTCCCCAAACATGCCTCTATGAAAGTGGTAGGATAAAGAGCAGAACTTCCCCTGAAAACTGCTAAAACCCCGGGAGGCTCTGAAAAAAGAATGATTCTATGGCTTAGAATTTATTTTATATTTGGTCTATATTTGTGTCAACATGTGTCAATATGTTATTGTATCATTAATGTACACTGGAGTCGTTATTCAGCAAGGAGTCCTTGTATGAGTAGATGTTTCCATGACGACATTCAGCACAACTTCAGTACATAACGATCTATCCCTGGCAGTTCTTCTCCACGTTGGTCCAACATTTTTCTTGAGAAAACCTTCCCATCGGTGAGGCAGTCTCCCCCTAGGTCTTCTGAGATTTCTGGGATACCAATTCATTGTTCTGGCATTCCACATGTTGTCACTTGTGTGTGCAACATGGCCATCAGTCTTTTGAAAGTGATCTTCACCTGATATCCTCATTGTTTACTTTATTGCAAAGTGAGATCATTAATGTATTGGTGCGAATATAGTAAGGATCCTACACATCCCACAAATCTGCCATGTACGAGAAATCAAAAAACCTGTCTCTCTGTCTCTCTTGAGTGGTTATTTTCCAATCATTCTGATCTGGTTGGGTCAGGGATAAAATTCCATTTACATTGTAATGCCTACACCATTTTAGAGTATACATTGTGCTCAGATAAACAAATTTTGGAATTTCCAAATAATGTGGGGGTTTTTAAAGTTATCAGTTCAGTTTTACTTTTGCTAACAACTCTTCTTTCACATGTATACATTTTGCCTGATAGCTGAAACAGGCATTACTCTAATTTCTTTCTGTTTACTTCCAGCTCAATTTGTAATCCAAACACCAAGATCAGGCTGCTGGTAAGTATTCACCCTTATCCAAGAGTCATTCTAATTACTAGGGGTTCCACTGCTGCAACCTTACAATATATATGGGTGGAGAGCTAAATGGGGAGGCTGCACTGATATGCCTATGCTCTTTTACTGATACTGTGGAAGAACTATATGAAAGAGTCATTTCCCTTTGCCCCAGCACAAGTTTCTCATTATAGAAGTGAATGTTCATTAAAATGCTATCCATAATTGAAAATAACTTTCCCTTAATACTTGAGATAGCACCTTTACCACATTTGAAAAGTTTTCAGAATTTGATTAAAAGAAATCTTGCCTCCTTTAAACTCATCTAAGCTCAGATGTGATAAAATAGGTTTTTTAAGTAGTGCTTTTTTATGTATTTGACTGAGGATTTATTGGAATGATTATTAAGGAGTTTGTTGGACAGAAGGGAACAAGCGGGCAGTGGTTTTGAAGGGGAAGGTGGAAAGAGGAATTAAGGGCATTTTGTTTGGGAGGGCTATTTTTACTTTTATATTTATCAAACTGTAAAATAAAACATTAAATACCAAAAAAAAAAAAAACCTCTGAGAAAAAAATCTTTTAAAATTAATACAATCAATAGAATTTGCTAAACTGGGTTCAGTTTCAAGTTTTCCTTGTGGCCCAATGCTTTTTTTAAAAAAAGAATTATTCTATAAAATATCTTTTGGAAGTTTTGACACTGTCTTTCTATTTGGCACATCTTTCCCAAGGAAGTAATAGACTCTGTAAAAGGGTACCATGCCCCATGGACTGCGGTGGCTTAGTGGTTAAGATTCTGAACTTGATGACTAGAAG
The DNA here is from genome assembly GCA_030440675.1 of Furcifer pardalis. Classification (NCBI taxonomy): domain Eukaryota; kingdom Metazoa; phylum Chordata; class Lepidosauria; order Squamata; family Chamaeleonidae; genus Furcifer; species Furcifer pardalis. The sequence continues at coordinate 232,772,630 of CP126891.1, read as the reverse complement.
GTCAGCAGGTCAACAGTCCAAGACCCAAGTGCTTCACGATGGACTGAGCTCCTGCCTCTGTCCCACCTACTGCCAACCTAGCAGTTCAAAAGCAAGAAATTTCAAGTAGATAAATAGTGTTCTGTGCTTCCTGGTGTCTAGTCATGCCTGTCACATGTCCCTGGAAACGTCTGCAGACACAGACAGAGCTGGCTCTTTGGCTGTAGACAGAGATGAGCACTGAACCCTAGAGTTAGATATGACTGATTTTTGAGCAAGGGCGACATTTACCTTTACCTTACCATGCCTCATAGAAGTGAACTCTACATAAAGATCCTGTTGGTACCTATCTTTTCTCAGTTAACTCCTCTAAGTCATCATTTAAAACAGAGCCAGGAAATTGGCAACTTGCAGGCAAGTCTCTTTGGCATGGTTGATGACTTCTCATATCTGACCCTACTTCAAGACCTTAGCATCATCCTTCCCTGCTTCACTGACTGCTGCTGATTACTACTGCCCTATGGTAATCAATGGTCCCTGATTTTCTGAGTCTGTCTGTTGCTCTGCATATTTATTCGTGTCCCACTTCTCTTTCAGAAGTACCAAACAATCCTCTTTTTCCTATTGCTGCTTTCCCTTCTTACCTGGTTACAGAGATGTGGTTCAGGATGCAGTTTCAATTGGGGATACAGAAAGAACTTTTCTTTAATTTCAACCAAATGATGCATAACATCAGCAAAGATCTAGAACAGGGTTTGTCAACCTTGGGGCCCCAGGTGATCTTCGACTTCAGTTCCCAGAAACCTAAGTCAATACACTTGCTGATCAAGGTTTCTAGTAATTGATGTCCAAGAACATCAGGGGGCACAAGACTGAGAAATCCTGGATCAAGAAGATGAAAAAAAATATTATTTCACTTCCCTGGCTGTTCACAGATGATCAGGGGAAGTGTCTAATTACACAGAAAGGGTTGGTGTCCATTCAGACAAGAGGAGCATGCTAGATGGGAATTTGTTCCTTCCTCCAAATGGGAATGCTTGCTATCCCAGCCAAACCAGGAGCATGTTTAGCAAGCAGTCTGGACAGGACCTCAGCTTGCTTCTTTCTTTCAAGCATTAAAAAAGAAGGAAAGAGGTGGTCACCAGGGTCTTCATACTGAGAGCCTGTGATGGATTTTAAGAGATAGGTAGAGATTAAGATGCAGATGAGGATTAAGGGCTCAGATTTAAAATTTGAGGGTGTGGCCTTTAATTGTTTACATTCTTTGAAAGTTTTAGCACTTTTGTATTGTAACAATCTACAGGTCTTAATAGCTCTTTAGAAATTATCATGTATCATTTGTTTAAAGCAGGGGTTCCCATCCTTTTCAAGCCAGGGGCCAGGTCACACTCTCTCAGTCAGCTTTGAGGGCCATTTTGTCCCAACAGCTTCAAGGGGGATAGGCAGTTTCTTTCTTGAATGCCCTTGGAGCAGTAGGGGGCACATGAAATGGCATTGCGGACTGGATCTTACCCATGGGCCTTAGGTTAGGAACTCCTGGTTTAAAGACTGTCTCCTGTGGTAGAGCACCACCTCTTAACAAACAGTCCTTACTATAGGTTGCCAATAATTTTCCCCAATAACTTGTATGTTTTGGAAAGTAGTTTGTTCCCTAACTGCCCCTTTTCTGTGTTTTCATCTCACCGGTGCTCAAAGAGGCATATAAATGTGAAAGGGGCATATAGATGTTCTATGTTTGCTAGGGAAAGTGTGAAACACAATTTTGTGAGAGTCAGCCCCTTGAACATCTGGGATACATGCATGGAATCACACTGAAAGACTGAGAAGAATTGAGAGAAATAGGATACTGTTTCTGTATTTATTATGCAAGAGTCAATCTTTCTAGTGCAGTGAGATGACTATCTTGTTGTTGTTGTTGTTGTTGTTGTTGTTGTTGTTGTTGTTGTTGTTGTTGTTGTTGTTGTTGTTGTTGTTGTTGTTGTTGTTGTTGTTGTTGTTGCTGTCATCACATTTATACCCTGCCCTGCTCAGGCGAACCTGACTCTAGGCGTCTTGCAGATTATATAAAAAAAATAACAGCATAACATTCACAAATTCCACATTATCATAATCACAATCATCACACAGTCATTGGTTTCAAAATGGAGTTGGAATAAAGCTCTTACCCAGATACCTATAACATACGCAATTGGGTGTTTATCCTTGCCTCACTGAGGCTGTAATACTAGACCAAGGAATACTTTTCACTGCTGGGCACAAATCTACCTAAACTTGTCAATCCAATTGCCTTCCTTGTTGTTTATGCCAAGATTTTGAATTATGTTCCAGGCATTTCATCTTCTTCCTTTGTATTGCCATTCTGTTGGGTATTTGCAAACAGCTGTTCTATTCATCATTTACTCATATTGGACAGGATGGGCTTTCTCATTTTTCCTTACAACTTAATTATTGGAAAATGCTGGAAGCAGAGACTGCAATTTCTCTCTGCAGTACTTCTTTTGTTGCAGCACACCTCCGCTGGTTAACTCTTGTCTCTTGTCTCTGTAGCAAAACAGGGATGAGTGGCTGGCTTTTTCATTCAGAGCAGAGCTTTTGGAGAGAGGAAGGATGGATAAATAGGAGTGCTACTTCTGTGTATAGAAGTAATGTACTTTTGTGGATAGGATCTGACTGCACAGAAAATAGATTCCCCACCCAAAAAAAGAAGAAGAAGTTGTCTTTGTTCCTCACAAGAGATTGCAAATGAGAAGCCCACTGCTTTAGAGACATGAAGAGAACAGAAAGCCTTTTCTCACAGCATGGATGGAAAGTATTTATATAAGGACTGTGCTGATTCCCCCCCCCCCCCTTTTCATTCGGGTACCAATCTGCTTCCCCAAAACTGTACCTGATCTGATCTACAGAGGTTAGATTTACCTCCTCCCAGATCATGATCTGCCTCAATGCTTTCTTGAATAGGGACACATGAAGAGCTATAAATTGTGGGCAGTTTAATATCGTGCCATGGAATAGGGTGACATGATAAATATTTAAAGAAGGACTAATTTAAACTACCTGAGAGTAAATAAAACAGAACATTAAAAAAAGACAAAAAATGTTGTGTCACCTTAAAGACTAACTACTGTATTTAACTGTGAGCTTTCATGGACTAAGCCCACTTCATCAGACATAAGAGTGAGACCTCATAGCATCAATTTATACACACAGCAGCCACACAATAATTGGCTGGCCTAACCGAATAGTAACATTGTATCATTCAAACTAGAGGTCCACAATTCTTTAGTCACCTTCAAAATATGACTGTTTTCTCCTTTTCCCATTCCAAAAGGTTTCTTTGTAGTCAATAAAACAAGATATACTGTGTATTCATGTTCATCTCTTCCCAAGTACATGTACTCAATAAGGATATTTTTTTTTCAAATTGCACAAATTTGTATAAAGTATAGTGATTGGAGAAGTTACTTCATGAACTAAAATTTGCTGATCTAATTGTGAGTGTTCCCCATGTAAAAGGATGCTAACAATGACTGTGTCTGATGTTGTGGCAACTGGAAATGGAAATCTCTCTGGTGTCTTTTTCTGGTTTCTGAATATGTTGCTTGCATGCTTTTGAACTCAGTCGTTCAAGCCTAGTTTTTGACTAGGACCCAGATTCAAATCCTTACCCACTATTTCTCAGTCTAACTCTGCGTTATAAGGCTGCTATTAACATAAAAAGGAACAAAGAGCCATGCAGTGAACATGAATACCATAATTTGGTTAATAACTTTCCAGATTTAAGTACCAAGGTACTTGTGGTTTTCTTTTGTAAATGAAAAAGAAGATTCTATTATACTGAGAATAGCTTGTCTTGCATTTATGTGATCCTGCTGCATTGCACAAAAAGCCCTTAGTGTAGTAGGAAATGAAATGAAAGTGCTGCAGAACAGAAAGATGTCCTGTCTTTGCTAGGGAAAGACCTTGCCTTAATTTCTCATGTAGATGTGGTGAATGAAGTCCCCAAATCAACAGTTATAGAGGAATCTACTCTGTGCATATTTAGAAGCACTTTTGTATTTGATTAGACAGTTTGTGTTTTTAAAAAGATATTTATCAGCAGCTCTTTTGCTGAAGTTTGCAGAGCAATAGAATAGCAATAACATGCAATAAAAGGTTTTTTTAAAAAAAAATAGTGACAGTAGAGAAGAATGAAGTAACAGCAACAAAACCACAACTGCTAAAAACTTTTAAAACACATGTTTAAAAAGGAATTTCATCTGCCTTCCAGAAGAATTTAACAAACATGTGCCAGGTAGTCTTGCTAAGTATGAGAATTCAGAGAACAGGTACCACATGCACCAAAAGCCTAACCAGTGGAACTGAAAGAACAGATAATGCCAAGTACTGGCTCAAATTAAGATGGGAGCATGTGGTCATCCAGATGTTGGTGAACCTATGCCCTCACAATCCTTCCCTGTTGGCCTGGCTAAATAGTGTTCATGGGAAATGGAGTCTAGCAACTCCTCTCCAGGCCTGATCTTCAGTAATCATGTTATAAAACAATGTTCGGTGAAAGCTGATTGAAAATATAAAGAAAAGAATGGTGTGTGTGTGTGTGTGTGTGTGTGTGTGTGTGTGTGTGCAATGAAACTAGAGATGAATAGCAAAGTCAGAGTGGCATAAACTATTAAATATTCAACAGAAATACTCTGCCACTGCCACTGGACATTTTTTGTAACTCTGGTTGGGATATAGTATATGTTTCTTGAATTGTTCCTGAAATACTTTTTATGATTTGATACTTTGTAATTGTGATTGTAATTATTTTGCTCTTTGTTAGCATCCCAGAGTCGCTTTGCGGGTGGGGCAGCATACAAGTTGAATTATTATTATTATTATTATTATTATTATTATTATTATTATTATTATTATTATTATTATTATTATTATTATTATTATTATTATTATTATTATTATTATTATTAATGATAATTATGATGATGATCCCTCTACAGACCGCTCTAGAACTTTGGAAGGCAAACAAGGAGCTACCAGATAACTGAGCAGAACCACATGACTCTCTACCGCCTGGCCAAGAACAACCATGGCCTGTGTGGAAAGCTCTAAATAGACTGTGTGTAGGGGTACGAAGTTCAAGAGCTAATATGAGAAAGTGGGGTTTCCCTGTAGATGGTAGTCTGTGTGAATGTGGAGAAGTACAAACTATCTCCTATATGATATGATGCACATGATGTCCCTCAATGTGCACTGAGGAGGACCTTATGTTGAGAAGAGGAAATGCTGTTGGTATGGTCCAATACTGGGCAGATGTCATCTAGTCCTTTTAAATTCTACTTTGTTTTTAGATGCATTGATTTTAGCTTTGTATGTTATTATACGCTGGTGTTGCATCTGACACAAATAAAGAAAGAAAGTGGCTATAACCGGGCTTTCAAAATTAGTGACATATTTAAGATGTGGTTTTACCAGTTCTACTCTTCCAGTCTGAGTGGGGATTTGAACCCAGGCCTCTATAGCACACTAGCCAGTGTACTCATAACTTTAAAAGTAAGATAAGTAAAGATAGTTAAATCACGCATACATAAAAGTTGCATTAATTAAAAAGTAGTTGCTGAAAGGTCTTCATATTTTCAAAATCATGTAGGTTTCTGACACTGAGAAGGCAAAACATGGGGGGGGGGGGGAGGAATCTGAAACTCTCCATGAAATAGATGTAAAGGAGAGAGAAGTGCTTATGAATGGAGTTTTGCCGTGTGAGTGCCATTAATAAAAAGCCTTTCGTCTCCCTGTGCAGATTGAATGTGACTAAAGGAAGAGATCCAGGGCTGCAGTGGCAAAGTGGTTAAGATGCTGAACTTCATGACCAAGTGCTGCAAGATGAACTCCCGCCTCTGTCCCAGTTCTGCCAACCTAGAAGTTTGAAAGCAAAAAATTACAAGTACAGTAGATAAATAGCTACCACTTTGGTGGGAAGGTATACAGCGTTCTGTCCACTCTGGTGTCTAGTCATGCCTGGGGTCCATGGAAATGTCTGCAGTGGTAGACAGCGCTGGCTCTTTGGCTATAAACAAAGATGAGCACCGAGCCCTAAAGTTGGCTATGACTGGCTTTCGAGCAACCTTTACCTTTACCTAAAAGAAAAGATGCAGAACAAGGGTACAGTTTTAAGGATCCAGGAGACACATAACAGGAGAGGAAGACTTGGGGTTGGCTCTGACATTAAGCAGGATAGGTAACTGCTTTAAGAAGCAGATGTGGGATCATGGAAGGGCAGGAAATGGTTAGTTATTTAATTAGTTAACATTGTATTTTCAGGACTGGAGGGGGATAAGTGATTATGGACTTTATTTTATTTTGCTTGCTTTGAGTGCCCAAATAATTTAGCTGGCTTTAGGTTCTGCTTTGGGTGCAGTCGCGGGTGTTTTAACTTAATTAGGAGTAAAATTAAATGGCAACCTGTGCGCATGGGCAGATTTATGCAACTAAGTTGACCTGTACTTTGGCTATCAGGCATGCTTGTTAAATGGTCTTTAGGACTGATGTAGCTAATGCCCTGGCTTGTGCCAGATAGCTCTATATTAAAAGAAAACCCTTCAAAGCAGCTTTGTTTGTTTTTCCTTTCTGTTTTTATGCTTTACCGGCACACACAGAATCTGGAGCGCTGCTTGGCTTTTTGGCAATGTTGGGGTTTTGACAAAGAGATAATAAATTTGTGATAGGCAAGCACTAACCAGATGAGATTTTGTACTGAAAGAAACTGTAGACCAGGGGTGCCCAAACTTTTCTGCTATGGGCCAGTCATATGGTACACAGGGCTCCACCCATTGGAAGTGGAAGTAAAACACACCTTGCAAACTGTTTTGCAACAGGATGAGATGGATTTTAGGCTGCCATTTTCTCTGCGTAAACCAGGGGTGCCCAAACTATGGCCCATAGGTTGGACCTGGGCCCCCAACACCAATTCATCCAGCCTGCACCATCCTCATTGCTCGCAAAAGTGGAAGTAAAATGCGCCCACACAGATGTGTTGTTTTTCCATTTTTGGGAGTGACGAGTGTGGTGTGGGCCAGATGAACTCATGTTGGGGGCTGGATCCGGCCCATGGGCCATAGTTTGAGCATCCCTGCTGTAGATGGTGACAAACAAGGGACAACATGTTCCCAGAGTGTTCAGCAGCAAAATATTATTCCATGGGAACATTTAGTTATGTTTATTAGATCATCAGTTTAGAACACAGCAAAAGCAGGCAGGCTTGAATTTTATCTTATAAAAAACAAGCAAGCAGTCATTTGCAAGACACTCATGTAAATGCCATCAGTGCAGCGCTTGGCAATCCAGGGTGTTATTAAATACATATACTCTCTCTGCTTGAAGAGTCAAGAGATACTGAACATGAACAAAATAAACAGCAAATCAAAACAATATTCTACCCTTCCCCAACACCAGATTCTCTGGTTGTGTTGAACTATATAGCCCTGGGGTAGCCAAGCTTGGTGGCCCATGTATTCTTAGGCTTCAGTTCCCAAAAGCCCTGATCAGCAGGTGTGCTAGCTTGGTCTTCTGGTAATTGAAGTCCAAAAACACCTGGGGCACCAAGGTTGGCCAACCCTAATATAGCCCATCAAACCTTGCCAGCATGGCCAATAACCTGTAGGTTGGAGGAGAAGGGGGATAATTCAGTGCATCCAGAGGGTACCAGTTTATGGGACACTGCCTTTTTCAGGTTCCTAAATAGCAGGGCTGGGATCCAGTAAAATATATTTTAATCAATTAGCTGTATGGGTTTCAGGTGATCAGTCGCTCACCTAATGGATGATCTTCTTCAAGTGCCTTATCAGATTCCAAATATTGGCTATCATCATGACAAACAGCCATGAAGATTGTCCAGGGAATAATATAATGCAGTGGTCTTCCAGTTGCCTTCTGCATTACAGTGTGACATTTATACTACTGATCCAAGTTCTATGGGTCACCTTATGGTCCTGAGACCTTTTGGCACAAAAAGTCCTCATCAGCCCCAGATCTGTATTGAGGAAGCTGCTGCCATCCATCAAGATGGATTCGAGTGGGATTTAACCCACTTGGGAACCATCACCCTTCCCCGTGGAATTCGCCACCCAAGACCATTAGTCCTCAGGGTTGTCAGTTTAGTTGAGTCACTGGCAGTATGGTCTACTCTATTACCATTGCAGGATAACCTGGCCAGATTGGGTTGGTTAAGATCAGTTAGAAGTTTGGTATTCCATTTGGTGTGATATTTGCAACCATATGACATATGTACCTCAAGCAAACCTAATTGGTCCACCTCTCTTAAGAAAAAGACCCCTCACTGTCCCTTTCTCTTCCTGGGAGGAAGCTTTTTTTATTATTACTATTTCTAAGACTTTCTATTAGTGCTTTCTTTCGCTTACTTCCTCTGCCTCTCTATGGAGCAGCAGAAGAAATGGCTAATTTCCCACGTCATAAACTAGCTAAGTGATCTTCTTAGGCCACTTAACAGCACTGGGAAATTAAAAACAGAAGGGAAATTTTAAGTTGCAAGCTCTGCTATGGTTTTATCCCAGGAATCATACATTCGGTAACTGAACCAAAACGGAACAGTCCTACTTGTATACACAAAAATAGCCCCTGATAAGGACCCAGCAACATATAAATATGAACACTCTGAGGATAGGCTAGTTTGCACTGGCACTTACTTCCTCTGGTCCCTGGCAAAAGGAGTGAATCAGCCCATCCCCTCAGAGGATAAAGCAGCAGGAAAAATGCCCATCTGACTGCACCCTGACGGACAAACAGAACTCCTCTTTCTTGTTATGAAAAAGTCACAAACAAACAAGTAATATAATAATGTTTAACATTGTGTTTGCAAGTTCCCCTCTCACAAGTCTCAAGGCTGCAGGTGGCAACAATATTAAGAAGGGCTGAATGCAGTACAATATTCTGTCACGTATAGGCAGGTAATAGGTAGGATGATAGTACATTGATAATCATTTCAAGTAAAGGATCTTTACAAAATAGTTTGTGCCTCAGAGCTGGATTACATATAAAAGGAAATAATATCTGTCTGCTTAGATCCAGAGCTTTAATTATTTGGTCACATAAGATAAATATATCACAGAAAGGCTTGTTCCCCTCCAGCACTGGATGAATATGTTTTCTCTGTATATTTGTAAATCTCTCAACTAAAATATTGAGACCCCTGAGGGGGGGAAAGCTGCTTGGTAAACAGTATCAAACTTATCCTTCAGCTCTTTTTTATCATATAGAGGAAAGTATGAAACCGATTTAGATGGATTCATTCCTTTAGCATTGTACATAATGGTTAACAGGATTTGTTACGTTGGAATGCAACACAAAGAGTGAAGAGTTCCATTTTAACCTTTTATTCTCATGCTTTGCATGGCATTTATTGTTGCTGCATGCGGCTTTGGTTACACTTGAGAATGAAGGCATATTCCATAGGTTGGCTTCCTAGATTTCATTTTCTGTGACTGAGTACTGTATATCATTTCTGAAAAATGCAACACTGGAAGTTTTGAGATCACCAAAGACTTAAAAGAAAACATGGGGCAAAGAGGAAGACATGAATCAGTGCAAAGAAGTCTGTGAAGAGCTGATTATCATGACACAGTAGCTGTATTGTTTAAAACAGTGGTGCCCAAACTAAGGCCCGGGTGCCGGGTGCAGCCCCTGAGGCCAATTCATCCAGCCTACAAAGCCCTCGTCGTTCCTGGAAGCGGAAGTAAAATGTTCCCATACCGGTGCATTTTACTTCTGCTTCCAGGAGCGACAAGAACTTCACGGGCCAGATGAATTGGCCTCAGGGACCACACCCGGCCCCCGGGCCTTAGTGACCAGCACATGAACCACATGATTGGCCCACGACCCAAAAAGTTTGGGCACCCCGGTTTAAAATGAGAGCAGTATAATCACAAATTGGAATCCTACATGTGCTCCCATATGGTTGACAAAGTCTGATCCTTTCCAGAAGGGAACCTTTTGTTTGGATAGACTATTTAACACCAAATAACTCTTCCACTCAACAAGGGAAATAGCAACAAGATATAATTGACTCCAACTTCCATGGCCTTGCTCTATGCCCCATCAAACACAGAGGACAAACACCACCATTCATCTTTTCAATTGAGGGGTTATTATTGAAAATACTGTACTGTTGAATGACATGGGTCATGGGTTGAGGACATCTGGAGGAATTTTGCATATGGATAACCATAACCTGCTACATATGGATAACCATAAACTATATGGGGAAACAATGCAGGAAATCAAATAACTTGTGCAGACAATCTGAATATTCAGTAATGATATTGCAATAGATTTTGGAATAGAAAAGTGTGCAATTTTAACAGTAAGAAAAGGAAAATTTGTTAAGTCAGAAGGAATATAGCTAGCAGAGGAAAAAACCATATAGAATCTTGGATATGATAAAAACTATAAGTATTTGGGAATTTTGCAAGCAAACCATGTAAACCATGCAACAACCCCACTGAGATTGTTGAAATGAAAAAGACTAGTGCAGAATATTTGAGGAGAGTAAGAAATATCCCGAAGTTGAAACTGAATGGTGGAAATACAATAAAAGCAATAAATACCTGGAAGGTACCAGGGATAAGATATAGTGTTGGGATTGTAGACTGGACAGTGACTGAGTTGGATGCTTTGGACCAGAGAACAAGAAAGCTGATAACTACCAATCATGCTCTCCATCCACAAAGATGGATGGAGGACAAGGATTGCTTCAAGTCAAACAAACGTTGGAAGCGGGAGGGGAGTCTCTTGGTGAACACATTTGTAGCTGTAATGAGAGTATGCTGAATGGAGTTTCTAGGAAGGAATCATCAAGACTGCTAAGTCAAAAGATGAATACAGGCGGAAAGTATTGAGGCATAGAATAAATGCTTGGAATAGTAAACCATTACATGCTCAATATATAAAAAGTAATAAAGGTAAAGTGGATAAGACTAATAATTGAGTACTGTATGGCTAAAATCCAGTATCCTAAAAAAGGAAACAATAGGACTTATATTTTCTCCCCAAGAACAAGCACTATAAACCAACATAATTAAGGCAAAATCTGAAAAAATGGACCTGAAATAAATGTTGACTTTGTAAAGAAATGGATGAAACAATGGACCGCATTATCAGTAGATGCAGTATAATAGCACAGACTGACTACAAAGAATTCATAACTAAGATGCAACAATGCTACATTGGAATCTGTGCAAGAATTATGGAACACCATCTTTGAAGTGCTGTGAGAACACAAAACTGAAAAGTTGATTGAGACTGGGGATAAAACAGTTAAGATCTTGTTGAATTTAAGATCAAAACTGATAAGAAGCTTGAACACAACACTCCAGGCTCCATTACGGTGGTTAATAAAAATTAGATTAAGCTGATCAGTGTTGTGATCCCACATGACAGTCAGGTGGAAGAAAGATTGAAAAGATGGTGAGATATCAGGATTTGAGAGCCAACATATAGCATCTTTGGTAGAAAAGAGCAACAGTGATACCAGTAGTGATAGGAATGCAGGAAACAATCCTAAAAGGGTTTTAAAAAATCTGAGTGTGATTGGCAGTGATAAGATCATAACAGATCTGTTGCAGAGAGTAGCACTGCTATGTACCAGCCACATTATCAGTTAATACCTCACTGATTCTTAGGTCCAGGGTTAGGACCTGAACAGTGAGGCTCCAGAACTATGGTCTGAAAACCTGGTAGACCGTGTACATCTTTGTCATCATCCAAACAACAATGGCAACTTTATTCTTGATTTGGTTTATTTAATGTGTATGTCTATTTAATGTGTATTTAATGTGTATTTATTTTTAATGTGTATTTTTGTGTTTTTATGTGTATTTTTATGTCTATTTAATTTGTATTTTTATGTGTACTTATTTTTATGTTATTTTTACTTTGGCTCCACCCATGTCATTGGCTCCACCCATGATGTCATGACATTGGCTCCACCAATGACATCATGGCATTGGCTCTACCCACGATGTCAGCTCTGCCCACAGTGTGGTAGTAACAATTTTGGCTGCCCATCACTGATTTGGTTGTACCATTACGTTTGTTTAACTACAGTTGTCTACCACTTTGAGTGGCCTATTGGCCAATGGGACAGGATATATGTTCAACTAACGAACCACTTTTCAGGAGTGGAATAGGAGGAAACAATCCCATCGAAGTGCTGTTTCTTTCTGTGAAATAAGGCTTGCTCCATAAATTTAGGATAATTTCAGGAGAGGGGACAAATATTTATTTTAACATACTAACAGATTGCAGTATGCTGTCTCTGGGTAACCTTTCTATTCACACGGATGCACTTTAGGTCTGTTTCTCATTCTTATGTCTGGGTGTTGTTTGTTTGAAAATTGAACTGACTGCCACATTGCTTGGAAAACCCAGTGTATGTGGCAGACGGTAGTAATCCCAAGAAGTTATAAATGGTGATAATTTGAGCTAGTAATGCTGCCCACCCAAGTTTTGAAATACAGTAAAGTAGTCCTAATTCAGGTGCAACACAGAGACCGCCCACAATACCATGCCCACAATGTGGTAGTAAAATTTGTTTGAGCCCACCACTGCGGCTACTTCTCCAAAACTTCACCTCCCCATCAATGTCAGTAAAACAGTGTGATCTTTGAGGACAAAATATATCAGGAAAGGGCAAATGTTTCTTTATGCTGGTGCACATTTTGTCACATATGACTGGCTCTGAAATGGTCTCCATTGTGTTATTTGCTTCCTCATAAACAACACTTCTCTGCATCCTGTAAGTAGTATTGCACCCAGAGGCCTTTAATTAAGTTCCATGACAGAGGCTGAGTATCTTTGGATTAGATTTTGAGAAAGTTATTTATGACTACAACTTGCAGAATTTCCTAGGTAACATCTCTATTGGACATTTCACCCAGAAAATTGTGGAAGCTGAAGTAGGGAGAGAGAAAAAACACCAAGGTTTACAAGGTTTGCTTTGGACCATTAATTTTCATTACCTAATCTCCACTGGCTGATGCAGGAATTCTATAGGACGCAAAGCTGTTGCCTTCATCTGCTGCTTTGTGTAGTCCTTGGGAAGTGGAAATATCTGTTTGGTCTTTGTTGGATTAGACAAATATTCTGATCTATCAGTGTTCTTCTTACATTAATATGTTTTTGTTGTTGTTGTTCAGTTGCACAGTTGAGTCTGGCCAGTGGTGGGCAGCAAAACTTTTCACTACCACACCATGGGTGGAGCCTATGTCGTGGGCAGAGCTTACATCATGGGCGGAGCCTACATCATGGGTGACGCCTACATCGTGGGCAATCTAGTCATGGCTGCCATATGACCATGTATACATCTGCAAAAACAGGCAGCACTGGCTCTTTGGCTGTAAATGGAGATGAACACTGCACCCTAGAGTAGGATATGACTGGCTTTTGGGCAAGGGAGACCTTGAACCACTTGCAGGGACAAAACCTGATGGGGCGGGGCAGGGAGGTGGGCATGGCCACCCAATTTTGCTACCCCCACCCCCCACCCAGAGGCAACACAATTTTGCTCCCCCCCCAGGGAGGTGCGAACTTGTTGCTTCCCACCACTGAGTCTGATGCTTTGCGACCCCATGGACCATTGTATGCCACGCTCCTCTATCTTCCACTATCCTCCTCAGACCACTCAAATGTACACCCATTGCATCTATAATACCATCAATCCACGTCATCTTCTCGCATCTCCTCCTCCTTTGTCCTTCTATCTTTCCCAACATCAATGCATAATTGATTAAATGCAGAAAGAAAAACAGGGAAGATGGAATTCAAAATAGGCATTATCATTCTGATACTACCTTGTGATATTTTTGGGCTTTTAAGTGTGACATAGCTAAGGACAATTGTTCACATCCTTTGGTCCTCCCAATTATTTCAACTTTAACTTGCAGAAGCTCTGGAAGGGACAGGGGACAGAGATACCAGGAGCTAGTCCAAAATGCTTTGTTGGCAATGGTTGAAAACACTTGCTTAATATTTTAATCCATTCTTCCTTGGGCAGTTGCCAGAACCACTGCATCTTCAGGGTCCTCCTGTATGATTTTTCTGATTCAAATTTACTGTAATGTCTCTGACCCTAAGGAAACCTTCAAAGACATCCTGTCTCTCCTCGATCTCTCAGTGGCTTTCGATACTGTTGACCACTGTATCCTTCTGGGATGGCTTCGATGATTGGGGATCCAGGGCACAGTGTTGGCCTGGTTTGCCTCTTTTCTGACAGGCCGGACTCAGTCGGTGTGGTTGGAGAATGAGAGGTCAATGAGCAGGTGGCAGCCGTGGCAAGGTGGGCTTTTGCACAATGGTGTGTAATTCGCCGGTTGCGCTCACTCCTTGACAGAGACTCCTTGTTCATGATCACCCACGCCCTGGTCACCTCCAGATTATACTATTGCAATGTGCTCTACATGGGGCTGCCCTTGATGACCATCCGGAGGCTGCAGCTGGTCCAGAATGCGGCAGCCTGGGTGGTGCTGGGATGTGGGCATTATTCTCATGCATCTCCACTGCTTCGGGAGCTGCACTGGTTGCCAGCATGCCTCCGGGTGCAATTCAAGGTGCTGGTCATTACCTTTAAAGCCCTATATGGTAGTGGGCCAGGTTACTTGAGAGACCACATCTCCCCAAGGGTATCTGTCCGTACCACCAGAGCAGACCGGAGAGGTGCCTTAGTTGTACCTTCTGCCAGAGAGGCTCAACTCTCTGGCACTAGAAAGAGGGCCTTCTCCCTGTTCACTCCAACTCTGTGGAACCGCCTGCCTCTGGAGCTGTGCCTCCAGATGGAGTTACTGGCTTTTAGGAAGGGCCTGAAAACCTGGCTGGTGGGAATGGTGTGGGGTAGTGATGGTTTACTGACCCCCCCCCCCCAAACTGGCTTATTTAACTTCCTACATCTACCCTCCTATCCCGACTCCCATTCCCTTTATCCGGTTCCTTTTAGGCTAGGGAATGGGAGGTTGTTTTTAATGGGTTTTAATTTTTATTGCTCTTTTAGTGTGTTTGTGGTATACCATATGCCTGTTGTGCTCTGCCCTGAGTCGCTTGTGCGAGTAGGGCAGAATATAAATTTGATTAATAAATGAATAAAATAAAATAGAGGGGGAGGAGACTTAGTACAGAGCACTTTGCTCAGTGGCCCCTCAGACTCTGAGACTACACTTCAGAATGCCCAAATGGGAATTGATACTGGTCTAAGGAAAATAATGTAACTAGGTATTGTGGGTAACATAGCATGATATTCCCTTGTGAACAAACTTTAAAAGATAACTCAAGACTCATGTGGCATTCATAGGGGAGGGATGCGGTAATTGATTGGAATTATCTTGCTTTAGTGGAAAAGGAAGAAACAAAAAAGAAACATCATCTCCAAATACTGCTTGTCCCTGAGAGGCTGTTAGTACATCAGTACAGTGGTGGGCAGTAACAGGTTCGCACACACCCCCGGAGGGGGGTTAGCAAAATTGGATGGCCTCTGGGCAGGGGGGTGGTAAATTTGGGTGGCCTTCAGGCAGGCAGGCAGCACTGCATCAGTACAGTCTCTCCATAATCAAAGAAAAAAAGCCAAAAATCTCTTGACAAACAATTTAATCCATCTGCTCAGTGGGGAAAATAAAAAGACAACTCCGGTGCTTTCTAATTAGGATGTTAACCATCTCTAAGGCCAATGGCTCCAAGGCTGGAGGTCCCCTGCTCTTTCTCATCCACCAAGCAATCAACTGTGTGATGAATCTGGATGATCCCGTCACACAACTCACTGCATACTTGCTTTCTTCTCACTGTTTCGGTTCTCCTCTTTTCTCACTAGGTTGACACTCATCATTCGTCTTTCTCAGAAAAAAATCAATTACCACACAGCACCTGGTCTCTAGTGTAGGCTGCAATGTACATCCCATCACACATTATGGTAGGAGATGCCAATGATAGTCTAGGCAGGTGTATTTTGCCCACAAATGGGTGAAATTGATTGAATTGGGTTTGTGAGTCCAGGGAAACTTCTGGATTACAACAAGGAGTCTCGGTTTACCCCAGTATGGAGCAAGACTGAAGTGAATCCATTGTTTCTCTTTTGGCATCCATAAAAAAGTTAATGATTTGAATTGAGGACAAGGAAAATGGAAAGTAATTATAGTAATAGTAGACTGAGTGACTGGAGCCAAAGGAGAAAGACACATGAAAGACAGGTGAAACCCCCAATAAAGCACAAGATTCTCTCTAGACATTCCAACCACAGAGCCAGTCGCTATACAAATCTATATGTGAAGAGGAAAACTTTTTGCATTCTTGAATAGCTGTCTTCTCTGTTCTCTATTAGTTTAGTTTATTAAACTTTATAATAATTGTGTGCTGTCAAGTCAACTCTTGATTTGAGCTACCCTTTTCAGAGTATTCTAAGTACAAGTTGTACCTCACTTAAAGAGCATAATGTGTTCCACAGGACTGCTCTTTAAGTGAGTTTGCTCTTTAAGCGAACACCATTGTAAGTGACCAATTGTGACTTCTGGTGGGGGGGGGCGGAATTGCGAACCCCGATTTATTTGTTAAGTGAGTTTTTGGGTTGGTTTTATTTGTTAAGCGAAGCGAACATTCAGAGAAAATTCTGCTCTTTAAGCGAGTTATTCTTTAAGCGAGGTGTTCTTTATGTTAGGTTAGACTGTAGAAGGTACCATGCAGCCAAATACCTAAACTGCTGAGCAATCGAGCCAGTTTATTAAACTTTAGTAAAGGCTGCCCTTGCTTGAAACCCAGTTGTATGTAGGGTGTGGTGCTCATTTCCATTTACAGCTAGAGCCAGCGCACCTTCCCACCAAAGCAGTAACAATTTATCTACTTGCAATTTCTTGTTTTCAAACTGCTAGGTTGGCAGAAGCTGGGACAGAAACGGGGACTTACTCCATCCAGCCACACTCAAGTCTAGAACTGCTGACCTGCCAACCTTCCAGTTGTCAAGTTGAGCACCTTAACCACTAAGCCACTACAGTCCCGTTATTAAACTTTACTAACAACCATTCTTTCAGTCATGCATAGAGTAAATCCTAATAGTCTAATAATATGTTATTAAACTTTATTAATATATCATTAGACTATTATGAATTAATATATGCATGACTGCATATAACCCAAGGGCCTGATGGATGCTCTATACAGGTTCATCAGCCAATGAATTCAGCTAAGAAATCCTCCATTTTGCAAGAGGCGCAGAGAAGTTACCCTCAGAAGTCTTATAAATTAAAAGACCATATTTCTGCGATTTTCTTATTAAATCTCTGGTACAGGTCTAGGAAAGAACCAACAGAAGGCCTAATTAAGGAATTTGTGTCTGAAAGAAAAAATAGACCTTGGCTAGAATCAATTAGGTGGTTATGATTGAATCAATGGCACTTTGGAACGGCCTCTCCTGCTGCAGCTGTACATCTTGAGCTAGGAAGGTTTATAGCCTGTTCAACTTCTTTATAGCATTGGCTACAGTTCCCTCCCTTATTGCATTATCAATTATTTTCAGAAATCAATTGAAATCAATTTTTTCTCTTTGTGGAGGAGGATTAGGACTGTCTCATTTTCAGAGGGCACTCAGGAGACATTATCCAAATCTAGTCAATTTGGATATTCTTGACTAGCTGCTTTCTTTTTCCAGCATCTGCTCTGATATTTCAAAATATGAGAGAGGGAATTCCTAGCCTATACCCAACATCTGGTGAAAGCTGAAGGGTTGACCTTTCTCCCCCATCAGGGGCCTGATCCCTTCTTTGGTAGCTCTTCCTTTCACGGACCAGGTCCACAGCTTAAGGCCCATTTTTGATCCCACTCTTAATTTGAAGCAGCAGATAAAACTGCATTTATTCCAGATACACAGTGGTGAGATTCAATTTTGTTTACTACCTACTCTGTGGGTGTTGTATGGTGGGCGTGGCCAGGGGAAAAGCCTTGTGTTGCACCTGAATTAGGACTACTTTATTTCAAAACTTGGATGGGCGGGGCCAGCTGGAATTTCTGCTACCGATTCTGGCAAACTGGGGCAAACCTGCTGAATCCCACCACGCAGATACATCAAATTGCTCGGTTGTGCCCCTACTTGGACAGGCAGTCCCTGATAATGGTGGTCTGTGCACTGGTAGTTTCAAGAATCAACTACTGTAATGCTTTTTTACATGGGGTTGCCCTTTACCTTGATATGGAAATCATGATGGGTCTAGAATGTGGCAGCCAGATTGATAAATGGGGTGAAGACATTTGAACATACTGTATCACCAAGTTCTAACCAATCTGCACT
The DNA here is from genome assembly GCA_030440675.1 of Furcifer pardalis. Taxonomy (NCBI): domain Eukaryota; kingdom Metazoa; phylum Chordata; class Lepidosauria; order Squamata; family Chamaeleonidae; genus Furcifer; species Furcifer pardalis. The sequence goes on along the minus strand of CP126891.1, from coordinate 232,754,329 downwards.
GGGTATCAGGCACAAGATGTTAACATTAACATGCAAAGCCCTATATGGTTAGGACCTTACCTTTCAGAATATTTATCCCAAAGAACACCTGCCCGCATCACCCAGTCATCTCAAACAAAGCAGCTCCAGGTGTTGACAGGAAGGATGGCTACAAAAACTCTGACAAGTAACAAGGCCTTCTCAGTGTTAGCTTGCTGTGAGTTGGTGCTCAGTTTATAACAAGATATTTAGTCCTCTTGGTGTTGAGATCTAAACCATAATCTGTGCCTGAAGCTCTAACTCAATCCAGCATAAATTGAAGATAAACTAGTTCCTTACAGATATCAGTGTGTTGTAAAGAACAGAATCACACTTCATATCCCTTGAGCCAAGGAGAGAAACCACTGGTCCTATCATTTAACTGAATTGGAGATCAAGAAAGATCAGGAAATTGATGTTTATCACACTTAGACTGCAACAGCAACTGAATGCCATCAAGCCAAATTCTAACTTATGTGACCCTTTCCAAGATTTCATGTTCTAGAGCAGCGGTGATGAACCTATGGCATGCGAGCCAGAAGTGGCACTTGGATCCCTCTCTGTTGGCACCTGTGTGGTCGCCCCAGCACCGAGTTTGCTCTGCCCCTCTGCACAGCATTCCAATGGGAGCACTTCCTCTCTCCTCAGTGCAGTTTGCCCCACTCCTCTGCCCAGCAGCCCAATGGGAGCATTTCCTCCCTCCCCCCAGCACAGAGATTACCTCACCCCTCTGCCCAGCAGCCAAATGGGAGTGTTCGCTCCCTCCCCTGTTGCCATATTGGCACTTTGTGATAAACAAGTGAGTTTTGGGTTGCAGTTTGGGCACCCGGTCTCTAAAAGGTTTGCCATCACTGTTCTAAAGAATCACTCAGAAGTGCCCTTCATAGTTGAATTTTTTGGAATAGTAGCAGTGTTAGTCTGTGTTTCCAGCATATCAGAAAAAAACAAAACATGATGCTGCAGCACATTAAAGACTAACTGCTATACTTTTAATGTGAGATTTCATGGATCAAGTCCTCTGTCTCATGAAGTGGACTTGATCCACAGAAGCTCATATTAAAAGTATAGCAGTTAGTCTTTAAAGTGCTACAGTGTTTTTGTTTTCTGATACACTCAGAAGTGGTTTCCCATTCTCTTTTTTTAGGGGCATCCTGGGCAGCTTGCCCATGACACCATTGGCTGGCTCTTTCTTGGGAAGCTACAGTGGGGAATCAAACTCCCATCCTCTGGCTTGGCAGCCAAATACCTAAACCACTGCATTACATAAGGACAATAATAGAAGTGTTTATGCTATTTTTTTTGCCTCAGGTGTCAGAATAACTGCCCAGTCTGAGCTCCTAGGGACCTTGGCTACCGTTAAGGTGGTGGTGGGACTTCCTCGCTCTCTCCCTCAACTTGTGCCCTACTCTAGAACGGGGGTGCTCAAACTGCAGCCTGGTCACATAGTTCACGTTGCAATCTGTTTTGCAACAGGATGAGATAATTTTTAGGCTGCCATTTCTCTGCTTAAACCAAGGGTGCCCAAACTATGGCCCATGGGCCGAATCTGGGCCCCAACACCCATTCATCACCACCCTTGCCACTCCAGGAATGGCAAGGGTGTCGTGGGCTGGATGAATTGGTATCAGCGGCAGGATCTGGCCCACGGGCCATAGCTTGGGCACCCCTGCTCTCGAGGGAGGTAGGGCAGGGTGGTGGGAGCTGAAGTAAGTCTGCGTGGAGGCCATTAAGTTCTCCTGGAGGCTTTCTGTCCGGGAGGCATCCCCTCCCCCTCACCCCCACCCCGGAGGGGAGCTGGCCTGACCCGGGCCGGCCCGCTCCTCATGCAGCCGAATGTGAGAAGCATGGCAATGAAAGAGCAGGCGAGAGCGCGCGCGCCGGGATTGTGCCGCTGCAGAGGAAGGGAAGGCGGGAGGGGAGAAGAGGGGAGGAAGGAAGGAGGACCCGCCGCCTCCCTGCCTGCAGCCCAAGTTCTGCGGAGCCCAGGCTGGAGGCGACCTCGAGCGAGCCCGGCCAACGCAGGGCCGCCTCCCAGGGACCCTCCCACCGGTAAGGCTGCAACTCCGGCTCCTCGTGGGTTGTTGGGGTGGACATCCCGGGAAGGAAGGAAGGCATTACCGCGGACCCCGCCCGGCCGCCTCTCACTCCCTGGCCTGCCCGGGGAAACTCCCGGGATTGAACTCGCGGCGGGGAGGGGAAGAAGCGGCCGGCCTCGCAGGGGGTGCGGCAAGCGCTGCGGCGAAACTTTGCAGGGGGAGTCCCGCGCTGCAGAAGAAGCCGGAGCCTCCACCAGGCTCCACCCCGGCGAGGCGAGGCGAGGCGAGGCGCCATCTGGAGCCTGGCGCGGTGGCCCCCTTCTTCCCTTCCGAGAGGGGTCCTCCTGGCGCCTTCCCGTGAAGGAGTCCGGCTCCAGAGTACGTGCAGAGTGCGTTTCCACTCCAGGTTTGGGCATCGCCACGAAAGAGGAAGCTTATGGGCTGGAGTACCTTCTGGCTAGTATTGATTTATTCATTTGTTTCATTTTCGAAAGCAAGAAATTGCAAATAAATAAATAGGGACCACTTCGGTGGGAAGGTAAACAGCGTTCCGTGCACTCCGGTGCATGCCTGCCACATGTCCATGGAGACGTCTGCAGAAGCAGACAGCGCTGGCTCTTCGGCTTTGAAACAGATGAGCACTGAACCCTAGAGTCGGATACGACTGGCTTTCGAGCAAGGGTGACCTTTGCCTTTACTTTCCCTTCATGTATGTCCCGCCCATCTGGGATATTCTTCCACTTTGGGCGGCTGATAACACATTAAAAAAATTGTTTTTTACAATAACAAGAGATTAAGCATAAAGAATAAACAAATTAGATAAATGTATAAATGAAGTGGTAGGGAAGGGATTGGTGGGAAACTTGACTGCAGTACGGAAGTCTAGGAAACGGGTTTGGATAGCTAACGTATGTCCTTCATTGTAGCTCCCGTTGCATTTGGTGTGTTTCCAAAAGGGATAGATGCTGTGCTTTGTTTAGGCACTGTATAACTTTGGAGGCTTTCTCATTTCCCTCCTATTGGGAGCTGACGCTCTGCCTATGCTCAGATGCATATCACATGCTGTGACATTTAGTGCTATAAATCAAGCACTGAGACAGGGAGAGAATGCCGGCCGTAGGTGAGCATTGGAGGATGGTCTGTACCTGGTCAAGTGCCACACTGCAGCTTGAATAATAGTTCAGTTTCAATGATGGACAGAAGGAAGGAGATTGCTGTTGTCAGATATGTTAACGCAAAAGTATCTTGGAGATGTGACTGGCTTGGTTTGTTTCTGCCTGTGATTTGGTGTGTGTTTTAAACATTTATTGATTTCTTATTGTAGGGATTCTTCCATGCATGGGAGGTGGAGACCCTTACGTTTCTCTTTGCCCGATCCAGTACCATGCAGGAGTCCGTGCCTCCTGGTAAAGGATGGGAAAGTATTTTTTTTACTGCAGAGAGAAGGTTGTAGTTTTGCTGCAATGTGGCAAGGTCTCTCTGTGTGCTTAAATCCAGGAAGTTTGTGTTCTAGGGTTGGGAAATGTATATCAAGAACTTCCTTTTGTTTTAAAGGGGGTGAAGAGAAGGTTACACACACACAAGAAGGTTAGGTTTTCTGCATGTCCTTGTTGGAATTTTGGGGAAATGTTATTCTAAAAGGTTTAATGCACATTTTACTTCCGCTTCCGGGTGGTGCGGGCCGGATGAATTGCAGCAAACCCATTCGTGTGGATTCATGGGGGCTTTGGCTTCCGAGAATTGAAGTCCAAGAACATCTGGAGTGCCAAGGTTGACCATCACGGGTTTAAGGGATGCTTACAAAATGTGAGAATGGTCTACATAGAACACAGCATCTGAAGGAGACTATTAATGCATTGTAAACGTACATTTGTCTGTAAAAGTGTATGAAATGTCACTGCTATCGGCATGGGGAAAGAGTTCTATGCAACCATTGATGGCATGGGGAGTAGCCAAGAGGTGCCCATGAACAGGTGTGTTGTCACATCCCATTTGCAACTGTGAGACATATGTAATGGAAAAGCATTGACACAGAAATATATAATTTGTTATTAAATACAAGGAGAAATTAAAATTCACAGAATAGGCAGAATAGCTGGACAAAAATGTTTGGATTGCTACACTTACAGCATAAAAGCTGAGCAGTGTGTGTATTGTGGAACACAGATTTGGATGGGTCCACTGGACACTCTGAAATGTCTAATAAGTGATCGTAGCTGTTTTTCTGGAAGCTCGGTTCTTCCTTTAAGGACCTCTGTCTAATGGTTAGATGAGCTGCTTATTACACTAACCCAGTGATGGCGAACCTTGGCTCTCCAGGAGTTCTTGGACTTCAGTTACCAGAAGCCCAAGTCAGCTCTTCTGCTGATCAGGGCTTCTGGGAATTGAAGTTCAAGAACACCTTTCATGCCAAGGTTCACCATCACTGCACTAACCATTGGAGTCATGCAGGTATGAAGACTCCTGTGTAAAGGGCATTAGGAAACTTCCAATTGGCTGAGCCCATGGATGGCATTTCCCTCCAAATCCTTGACTAGTTTGACTAGTAAGAGCCTGACTCACAGTTGGGTCAAGGGAGAGGTGGACAACCTTAGTACCCAGGTGTTCTTGGACTTCAATTTCCAGAAGCCCTGATCAGGTGTGCTTACTTGGGTTTCTGGTAATTGAAGTTCAAGAACACCTGGGGCACCCAAGTTAGTCACCCCTAGGTTATGGCATTATTAAAGATAGATCAAACCATTGGTGCCATGATGCCTTTGAAATGGTGAAGAAAAATAAATGGGAGGTGGGAAGGAGATAAAATACCTAACTAGGTAAAGTTTTGTATTTTCTCATGTAATAACAGGAAAATATAATAGAGGTATATTTCTATGCCTATCTATATTAAAATAAGTGTATCCTATTTTAAAAATTAAGGCTAAAGGCGATTTCTGGAAGCAGAGAAGCTGAAGGACAATGCTTAGCCAGTGGCAAGACTCGATTTGCATGAAACACCTTTTTATTGGGTTAAATTGGTTACCCAAGGGATGGATATTCATCAGAATGTTTTGTCTTGGGCAGTGGTGAGCAAAAGCTGAAGTTGCAAGTATTTTGAACTGAATAATATGCTTACTGCTGTTCCTGCAGCGCTCTTGGGGATGAAGTGCCCTAGAGGTACCACTGTTGGTAAGAGCATGCCCTGAATTGGGATTAATTTATGCCTCCCGTTATCCATTCTTCACAAAGAAGCCTATTCCATCAATGCTGTCTGCATCACTGGAAACTCTCAATACCATCTTTGTTTTGAGGTCTCTGGATACTGTATAAATGTTAACTAGTTAAGCCTCACAAACAATTCATTAAAAACTTAATTTTAATCCTTCTTTGTGAAATAACCTAATTTACAATAGGCTAAGCATGCAGTGGCTTAGTGGTTAAGATGCTGAATTTGATGACACAAAGGTCAGCAGTTTGAGACCTGAGTGCTGCATGGCAGAGAGAGCTCCTGTCTTTGTCCCAGCTCCTGCCAACCTAGCAGTTTGAAAGCAAGGAATTACAAGTAGATAAATAGGTACCACTTTGGGAGGAAAGATAACTGTATTCTGTGTTCAGTCCTGCATGCCACATGACCACAGAAACATCTGCAGATGCAGACAGTGCTGACTCTGGTTGCAAATTGAGATGAGCACCGCATCCTACAGTCAGATATGACTGTTTTGCGAGCAAGAGGGACATTTACTTTTACAAAATCTCAATGATCTTTAGGTGCGTTACAGTTGCCTTTTTTCTGTGATCAAAGAGGATTGTGCCAACTGATAGAAGAAAAGCAATTGTCAAAAGGTAGACTGTGGTGGCTCAATGGTTAAGACGCTGAACGTGATAACTGGAAGGTTGGCAGATCATCAGTTTGAGACCTGAGTGCTGCACAACAGAGTGAGCTGCCATCTCTGTCCCAGCTCTGCCAATCTAGCAGTTTGAAAGCAAGAAATTGCAAGTAGATAAATAGGTACCACTTCAGTGGGAAGGTAAACAGCATTCCATGCTCTCCAGTGTCTAGGCATGCCTGCCACATGTCCATAGAAATGTCTGCAGACCCAGACAGCGCTGGCTCTTTGGCTGTAAATGGAGATGAGCACTAAACCCTAGCACTGGATACGACTGGCTTTTAAGCAAGGGTGACCTTAACTTTTACCTAGACCAGGCAGACTGGGGAAATTGTGGCTTTTGACATATTATTTGATTATGACTCCTATAATCTTTTTTGTTTTGTTCAATCGCACAGTTGATTCCAACCCTTTGCAACCCCATGGACCATTGCCCGCCAGTCACCTCTGCCCTCACCATCTTCCTTAACCTGCCCAGCTATGTGCCCATTGTGTCTACAGTAACATCTCTCCACCTCATTTTTGGTAGCCCCCTTCTTCTTTTGCCTGCCACTTTTCCTACCATCAAGGCATTCTCAAGTGAATCATCTCTTCTCATTTGATGCCCAAAGTACTTTAGCTTCATCTTTACTATTTGACATTCCAATGAGCAGTCAGGGTTGATTTTTTTCTAAGATTTGTTCTCTTCGCTGTCCAGGGTACTCTCAGAACTCTCCTCCAACACCACATCTCAGAGGCATCTATTCTTCTGCGCTCAGCTTTCCTTATGGTCCAGCTCTCACAACCATACATTATGACCAGGGATACCATTGCTTTGACTCTTTGAATTTTTGTTTGCAAGGTCCTATCTTTACTTTTAACTATGTTCCCCAGGTTTTTCATAGTTTGTCTCTCAAGAATCAGTCTTCTTTTTATTTCATGGCTGCAATCACCATCTGCAGTGATCTTAGATCCTAGGAAAGTAAAGTCTGTCACTGCTTCTACTTCTTCCTTAACTGTTTAGAGTTCTAACTGATGGGAGTTTGACTTCACAAGATGTGGAAAGCCACAGCCTCTTCATTCAGGAATTGACTGTATATGTGCTGAAATACAAAGGTCTTCATAAGCTAGTGGTAAACCATCAAAGGAAGTGGGGTTACAAAGACAATGGTGTTCATGGGGATTGCAGGGAAAGTTTTCTCTCACATCTGACCAAGCACTTGTGCCTACACTTGCCTAGAAGTAAGCTTTACTTAAACATAATGTAACTTAACTGAGCATTCATGCATAAGATAGGACTGTATGCACCTGATCTATTTTAATATCTCTATCACTCAATTTAACTGACTTTACCAGTAGCAATGTTTTTTGAAATACCATTTATCACTTGAAAGCAGGAGAAAAATTAGAAGTACAGTATCTTTTAAGTATCAGTTTGAGTAAGTGGAAGTAGAAGGATGAATTTGAGATTTTCTGAAAAATCTTATGCATTTTGAGGAATCTGGAGTTCACCTTGATTCATGTATCATTAAAATTATAGGGCTCATCTCAGTTCATTGGCAGGTTCAGCCTAGCATAATAGCTAATTCATAGATTCAATAAACTGTAAGTGTTGCTTTCCTGAGATATATATTTCCAGGAGAAGCATAATAAAAATGTATATTAAATACATTTTCAAAATATTTCCTTGATTTTATGGTTTATTTGCTAGTTGACCTTGGGTAACTCACTTGTGCGTTATGCACCTTTCTAGAAAATGATGATGCCTCTGTAGCCTTCCTGAAGCTGCTGCCTTCTAGATGGCTTGGATTTCAGCTTCTCTTTTTCCATGCTGGCTGTGGCTGATGGGAGTTGTTAGCCACCTTGGAAAAGATCAAACAATGTCTTTTTCTCCAAAACGTTGATAACTGAATTAATTAGAAATTGATCAGCTTTTCTGCTCTAGGAACTGCTAGGAATTAAAAACTATGTCTTGAAGGTCAGAAATGCTGGACATAGTCTTTCTTTTCACTAGATATGTAAATGAATTGGAGGGTTTCAGAAACCCTCATTAATGCTAGCTGTGAAGCTAACCAAAGCAGCCATAATCTGTATTCATGAGCATGAAGCAAACTTCAACTAAGTTGTCTTCCCTAACAGAAAAATTATCTTAAACTGGGATCCCCCATGTGTTCTTGGGATTACCTGTTTTTGTGTCTTCCAACATTATCTCTCTGATCATTTCATATCCTGGTTTGTGTGTGATCACTTCAAAGCAAAATGTTTCCTGCTTTTTGGAAGCTAATAACAAACATCTAGTTTCTTCAAGAGAAGAAGAAAGATAGATTTATTCCCCTGAGTCTTACGTTGAGTCACACCATTGATCAATCTAGCCCTATGGTGGCCAACCTTGGCACTCCAGCTGTTCTTGGACTTCAATTACCAGAAGCCCAAGTCAGCACACAAGAATGGCTGGAGTGCCAAGGTTGGCCACCACAGATCTTGTCAGTTGTACCTGGATGAACCTAGGACAGTGGTGGCAAACCTATGGCACACATGCCAGAGGAGGCACTCGGAGCTCTCTCTGTGGGCACCCATGCAGTCAACCCAGCACAGAGTTCACCTGGCCTCTGCCCAGCAGCCCAATGGGAGCACTTCTTCCCTCCCCAGCACAGAGTTCACCCCACCCCTCTGCCCAGCAGCCCAATGGGTGTTTAGTTCCTCACCTGTTGCCGTGTTGGCACTTTGTGATAAATAAGTGTTTTTTGGGTTGCAATTTGGGCACTCGGTCTTTAAAAGGTTTGCCATCACTGAACTAGGAATATCTGTGTGCAAAGTGGTGGCCAAATCTACTTGTTAGACCAAAATGTAATGGACCTTTGAATAAAGGGGACTTATTAAACCATCAATTAGGTAAATCTCATGTGTCTAATGTTTAATGTGTCTACTCTGGCCAGGATTAACAATTGGATTTACCTAGAGGCATTTTATCAAACCCTCACTTAGGCCTTTCAATTGAAAGCAAAGCTACAAAAGGATCAGTACAGTATTTTTTATTCACGTCTTGCTAGAAAGCAAGTTTCACCCAACCTGCCATACCTTGAAATCATGTGTCAGGTGGAGAGAGGTACTCACTAAGCAGACAAAAGATCAAAGACAGCCATGAGGGGTGGAGTGGAGGGGGGGGAACCAAATGGGGAGGGGGCATGCAGTCTCTAGTCTAGTGTATTTCAAGAAAATCTCTTTACGAGGGAAATCCTTTTCAAAGAGAAAAATCCTTTTCAAGCTGAGACAAATACTGGTACATTGGCAGCTCAGAATCTCCTTGGGGTCAGATATCACATGTGGTAGTACATGGTAGTCCGTCCCTTGCTGCTGCTCACTTGGGTCTGAGCACACCTTGTGTGGAAGAGACCACATGTAGAGATGTCTAGCCCCCTCTCTAACAGAAACTACACTCAGTTGCAATTGCTTTCTAATTCTAGGAATGCAGAAACAAAAGATTAGAACACTGCCTCATCCATCAGCCATAGGAGCAAGAACCATCGACTGCTACTCACCACTAGTATAATGAATATTGTTGCTTACATTTATGTTTAAACAAAATACTGTAGTTTGTTTAACCATAGTTTAGTATAGTTTAACATAACATCATTCAAATCAAATTAAACCAACCCTAACATAAAAACCCTAACATACAATCCATTAAAATCAGTTAAGTTAAAGGTAAAGGTCACCCTTGCTCGAGTGCCAGTTGTATCTGTCTCTAGGAAATGTTGTTCATCTTCATTTTTAACCAAAGAGCCAGTGCTGTCTGAGTCTGCAGATGTTTCTGTGGTAATGTGGCAGACATGCATAGACACCGGAGCACATGGAACGCTATTACCTCCCTATTGAAATATTTATATACAGTACTGTACTTGCATTTTCATGCTTCCAAACTGCTAGGTTGGCAGGAGCCGGGACAGAGATGGCAGCTCACTCCGTCATGTGGCACTCATGTCTCGAACTGCTGACCTTCTAGTTGTCAAGTTCAGCATCTTAACCACTAAGCCACTACAGTCCCCAATTAAGCATACAAACAATTAAAAACACCACAATACATTACAGCCAGTTTAGAAATTGTGGTTTTACATCCTTCCTAAAAGCATTGTGAGTGGACACAGGTTGCAGTGCATTTTACAGTCTGGGAGCCAGGCAGGAGAAAGCCTGTTAGCAATGTTGGCATTTTCAAGGAAGCCTCTTCTGAAGATCTCATTTTTTGGACAAGTTTGTTACAGGAAAGTTAGGATATTAGATAGCTGAGCCCCAAATGGTTTAGGGCTTTAAAAACTAAAACCAACACCTTGAATTGGCCTGATGAAAAACTGGCAACTAATGTAGGTTTTTTGACATTAGGTCATATAAGTGTGCTACAATGCACTGGTTAGCAACCCATCTGCTACATACTGTATTACACTAGCTGAAGAACATGATTTTTCTTCAGAGGTAGGTCCATGCAGAGGACATTGCAATAGTTAAGGTGAGATGCAATTATGGTATGGATGGCTGTTGTTGATCATGTTAATCAGGAAAGTTGTAGCTGGGGCACTAAGAGTTATGCAAAGGACCTCTTTATTACAGTGACAATATAAAATCAAAGAATATTCCCAAATTTGTCATATTATGGGGAGTGCAGTGCCTTCCCAGACAAATTGAGAACCAGTTCCTGAGTCACGGTTTTTAATTATCAGCAGCACCTCTTTCTTCCCAGGATTTAATTTCATCTTATCCACCCTTATCTATCCCATTATTGAGCTCAGATAGGAAGGGTCCTGTTGCTTCCTTCCTGTTGGGTAACAAGGAGCAGTAGAGCTGGATGTCATTAAAATATTGGTACACCTCAATGATATTTGCAATCAAACAATTCAAAATGGAGAGGTTTTGCACTAACCTTCACAGAACTGATACCTTCCAAATGTAGGAAAGTAGGATTTTCATAATCTTTGTGCTGTCTAGGAATGATAGGCTTTCTGGTCTAACACATCTGGAGATTACTGGTTTGTGAAAGGATGACAAACAGTAAATGGCAGGATTGAAATTCCATATTGTTTTGATAAAGTCAGTGTTTAAGAAATGATACCTGTATATTTAGTACAGTAATACCTCGGATAACGTTTACCTTGGATAACGCTAAAATTGCATAACGTTAAGTAATCTGGGGAGGAGAATTGGATCGAATAACGTTAAGGTCCTATGGAATGGATTGGATAACAACCGCTAAAGCCTGTGTAGTTACAATGTATGGAGCTTTAACGTTATCCGATCCATCCCATAGGATTTTAACTTGGATCGGATAACACTAAAAATCGGATAACACCAAGACTTCTGGAACCAAGTCTTAGCTTTATCCGAGGTATTACTGTACTGTACTTCCCACTCTTGCTCACCACTGGGGTTGATGGAAAGAAGTGGTTGCACGTCATCTGGAAAAGCGATGAGTGGAATTTATTGATGCCTGTGTGTTTTGTTACTCCTTTCTAAGAGAGTTCTTATGGGAAGGACAAAAGGACACTTGTCAGCCACCATATATTGTCTTTATTTCTCTGTGAATGACCAACCCTTCTTCAAGTCTGGGTCACTTGTTTACAGATGAAAGTCCAGTAGTATCAACTGAAAGAACTGTCACTTTCCCCCAGATAAATGATTTGCTGACTCAGGAGGAAAGAACCTTGTCTGGAGATATTCAAGGACTCAGCATAAATTTATGACCTGGAAACTGTATTGTAGTTGTACATTCGAATGGGGCTAATTGTTGGATCAATACTTGCTTTTATTATAACTATCCAGATATAAAGTCTGATCATAATGTTTGAAGCCTCAAATATTATTCTAATTTTCTCCATTGTGAAAAAGTAAACTTACAGTTTAATACACATCTCTAGCCTTAGTTTATGTTATAATGTAATTGTATGTCATTTACTTGGAAGAAGACCATAGTTTTGGATAAAAAGGTCAGCAGAATTTGCTTCTCAGTATGTACATATACATGAAATCATGGTATTGAAATACGATGCTAACTGTGTTATTCACAAGGTAGATTTTGGTAAAGTCAGTGACAGTTTGATTCCAAGCAAGTGTGTTCAGGGAGTGCTGTTTTCGTTGACTGACCCAGCACACCAGCAAGATAGTGAATCTTCTCACACTTGTTAGAAACATAGTGTGCCATTTTTATTCAGCACAATGTAACTTGGATAGCAGCCACATTGTTTCAAATTTCCCCAGTCTTGGCCATTGTCATTGTCAGTTGCTACTTGTATCCAAGTATATTCCCCCCCCCCCCCCACACACACACACACACTCAATCATTTTCACCAGGGAAAATGCCATTGGCGTGAATTTGTTTGAGGTGGATTCCAGCTTGCCATGAAGTGACCCACACACTGTGATCATGGAGCCATCTCATGCAGCATGTATGAAATGAGACATGCAGGGTTTAACTGCAATTGACTGCCACAACCTTGAGGATATTATCAAGGTGCACTTTCACATCCAGTCAATCTGGCATAGCCTCTTCCATCTCCATGACCATTGGGAATCAGAAAAGTGAAGTGTTTCTTCCTCTGCTCAATTCATCATTGGGCCCAATATGATGGTTTCCTGTGGCATTTCCTCCACTGAGGGGGACCATCACCCACTCAAAGAGGCTCATCCGCTCATTTCCATTGACCCCTTTAGGGAGTCAGGTTATTTACCTCCACCCAACACTCAGCATTGAGTTGCTGGCTGTACGGTCTACTCTATTACCACAGCGGCTAGAGTCCCAGTGTTTCCCAAATGCTGGTGTTTGGACTTCAATTCCCAGAAGCCTAAGTCATTTCCCCAAAGCACTGATCAGCCAATGTACTGACTTAGGCTTCTGGGAATTAAAGTCCACTAGTGGGCTGTGTACCCCTTGTTGGGAACCACTGGGCTAGACCAGTGTTTCCCAAATGCTGGTGTTTGGACTTCAATTCCCAGAAGCCTAAGTCATTTTCCCAAAGCACTGATCAGCCAATGTACTGACTTAGGCTTCTGGGAATTGAAGTCCCCCTGTTGGCTGTGTACCCCTTGTTGGGAACCACTGGGCTAGACTATTCCAGTCTTGGTAAGAAAGGGAAAAGGTTATAGCTTTTTATCTCATGGTAGTCTTGGATCTGGGACTGTGGTAGCTTAGTGTTTATGATGCTGTACTTGATGACTGGAAAGTTGGCAGGTCAGCAGTTCGAAACCCAAGTGCTGCATGACAGAGTGAGCGCCCTTCTCGGTCCTAGCTCCCGCCAACCTAGCACTTTGAAAGCAAGAAATTGCAAGTAGATAAATAGGTACCACTTGTTCAGAAACGGTAACAACATTTTGTGTGCTCTGGCATCCAGTTATGCCTGCCATGTGTCCACAGAAACATCTGTAGATGCAGATAGCGCTGGCTCTTTGGAGATGAGCACTGAACCCTAGAGTCATATACGACTGGCTTTTGAGCAAGGGCAACCTTTACATTTACTAGTCTTGGGTCCATCCCAGTTTGTGATAGAAACAGCTTTAATTGCACTGGCACAAGACTTATGGTATATAAATGGATTAAGAACTGCAGAAAGGAGAAGTTGTTATTTGCTATATTGTTGTAGAGCTGCTGTGTGCATGGTCAAAATAGCTATCATAATATGCAACATCCAGTATGAGAGGAAGAACAAAGACCAGAAATCGAAAAGAAAATACTTCATAATCTATTTTTTCCATCTTTTCCCATCAGAATCTCCTTTTCCCTTAATTTTCCCCCTTCTCTTTACACCACTCTATCCTTCATACCTCTGTTACTGCTGGGATTTGGAAACTGATCCACTGCTTCTGGGTGATGAGACATGAATATAGATTTCCTTTCTCATGGGGATGTACCAAGACATAAACCTAAGCACATTTCTGAAGTTCAGTACTGTACAATCTTGTTTGATCTGGTTTTGATTTCTTTTGATTAAGCAGAGTGAGGAGGATTCACATAATGTATGGAATCTTTCTAGGTATTTTATGATATTTTCTATGAATATTTTTCTGTGGGATTGGGGAGTGAGAGACTGGGTTTATGAAGATGGGAGCATAACTTGAAGAAGCAATTCTTTATTCTCACTACTTTAATTGATTACAAAGTGAGCTCTTAATTTGTGGCTCAGAATATTTGTGTAGCTAAACTGGCTGCAAATGGAAGATTTAAGCCAGGGGTTCTCAACCTTTTAAAGCCGGTCACACTCCCTCAGACAGCTTTGGGGGCTGGACGGCCATTTTGCCTTTCCTCCACCACATAGCACTTCCAGGTGTGGTGGGGGCAGTAGGGGACCACATTAAATGGTGCCATGGGCTGCAGGTTGTGAAGATTGCTGTCTTGAAGATCCTCTCTTAGAAAAGTGATGTTGAACACTGTAGGATTCATTTATCCATGGCTGTGTATGAAATTGTATCTTTTCATATGGGATTTGGGATTGCATTTAAACTGGTAGAACAAATTCCAATTTTCTGAGAAAGGGGAATGCCCCTGAAAGTCAAAACAGAAACGAGAAAATGTGTTTGGTTATGCTTTCACTTTGAACGGTTCTGTTCATTACTCCATTGATGTTTTAATGTTGACTTTGAGATAAAAAACCCTGTGCAGTTTGAAAAGCACATTTTGTGTCTAACAAATATATTGAGCTAGGCTACATTCCTGATTGGGAAGTGGATCCTGAATTAAGCAAGTGTGCCTGTTTTTGTGTGAGCAAGCCATAGCAATTGACTTGCTGGCGAGCCTGAAAGGTCACTTTTCTACCTGGAATACTGCACTGCAGAGAACAGACTGGAGAGTTTTGTCTAAGCAGATTGTGATTGTTACTCTACCACCACCATCACCTCAATCCTTAAGCACCTTCTTTAAAGATGCAATTTAAAGTGAATTTAAATCAGAGCTCCAAAGCGGTTTTTGAGGGGGTACAACTTTCAGAACTCCAGCTAGCATATTCTGGGAGCTGTTATTTAAATGTTAAACATTGTCAGGTATAGAAAAAGAATAACCAGGAGATTGCAGCTGCAGCAGTAAAATAACATTTAAAAGATTCATATTGAGGAACTGCAAATCCAGGTTGATATTAAACTTTGGGTAGCATTTGCAGAATAATTTCTGAGTGAAACTCTGATCAATGGATCCATGAGCTGGGGAGGTTCTAGACATCAGCAATGTTTTGAAAGGGCTTTTTGAAGATTTTCAATTCATCGCCACTGTATCAATTAGAAACAACAGAAAAGAAATGGAAAATTTCCTCTCCCTTTCTATAGGAAAGCTGGAAAGAAGTTTCATGTATTTTAGAATTATTAAGTGGTTTAAGTAAAGAATGGAAGAGACAAAAGTGGTTTTTTGTTTTATTTCTCTAAAGAGAGAGAGAGATGTATAAATAGTGGAGCTGCAGTAGTTCAGTGGTTAAGAAACCTGCCTTGTTAGCTGGAAGGCTGGCAACTCGGCAATTCGAGCCACGGGTACTGCATGAAGGTTTGAGTACCCATCTCTTTCACAGCTCCTGCCTACCTACCAGTTCAAAAGCAATAAATTGCAAGTAGATAAATAGGGACCACTTTGGTGGGAAAAGATCTTTGGGGACATGAAAGGAGCATCATTTGGGCATCCCTTGAGCAGAGTTTCTCCAGCAAAAATCCTTTAAACCCAAAATAATTTCTGACAGAAAATTATTATTAGTATAAATAGTCCAAAACAGAGTCACTTGAGGTGTGTTATGGTCAATCCTTGCAAATGGATGCAAGGATCGGCCCCAAATGATTTACTACACCTCAAAAACAACTCTATTTTGTGTGATCCACGGGCCCAAATATGGCAGGGCTCAAATCTTAACTCTAATCCAAC
This sequence comes from Furcifer pardalis, assembly GCA_030440675.1. Classification (NCBI taxonomy): domain Eukaryota; kingdom Metazoa; phylum Chordata; class Lepidosauria; order Squamata; family Chamaeleonidae; genus Furcifer; species Furcifer pardalis. Next base: position 232,738,559 of record CP126891.1, on the reverse strand, counting down.
ATACAGAAGTTGAGTTTGAAACACATAAAATAACTGCATTTGTCATCGTTTTTGATACTCTCCACCATCAATTGCTGCTGGAAAAAGCTCTACCCCTTTACTATATAACATGGACTGATAGAAATAGTCATATTTGACTTCAAAACCAAATATTATTTGCTGAGTTTCAAGAGAGGCAGAGTCACTGAACATCAGAGGAGCAGTCTTAGAGGACTGTTATGGCACCATTACTTTTTAACATTTACACACGTGATCAACTGATGTTCCTATGTGATAAGAGTTTTGTCTATGCCTCATATGTATGTTGAGGTTTTAATTATATACACCACCCAGAGTGGGAATATCTCACAAATGGTCAGTATAGAAGTGAAATAAATGCATACAATAACTTGAGTCCATCAAACACCAGCTAATCTCTGCATTAGGAAATCATTCCTTATATAGTAAAAATAACCAGCTGAAGCCAAAACTTTAAAAAGCATTGTTATGTACCTTCCATTTAAAGAAGAGAGAAGCAAAGAAGAAGTTTTGTGTTAGCTAGGAAATCAAGGTACTGTATAGGAACATTGCCCTACTCCAAGTATTTGGGTCAACCCTGACCTACAGAAACCATTGTCTAAAGACAAAGCAGAAAGTTGCCATCAGAAACAGCATACTTGTGAAACTGGCTGGATCAGACTGAAGTGTACACCCGCAAACAATAAGAGCGACATCCTTGTCCCTGTACTACTCCACAGCAGAATATGCTAATGTTTTATGGTATAAATTAGGACATATCAAACAAGTGGAATAGGAAGATTATTATTGGCTGCCTGTAACCTACTCCCGCAGAAAAAGTCTATTACTTGGCTGGCATTGCCCTTCTGCAAGCACACAGAGACCTGCTAGCAAATGACAAACAAAATAACAGAATAAGGTCAAGGTCGTCCTTGCTCGAGAGCCAGTTGTATCCAACTCTAGGGTTCAGTGCTCATCTCTGGTTATAGCCAAAGAGCCAGCGCTGTCTGCATCTGCAGACATTTCCGTGGACATGTGGTAGGCATGCCTCAACACCACAGTGCACAGAATGCTGTTTACCTTCCCACTGAAGTGGTCCCTATTTATCTACTTACAATTTCTTACTTTCAAACTACTAGGTTGGCAGATGCTGGGACAGAGATAGGAGCTCACTCAGTCATGCAGGACTCAGGAATCAAACTCCGACCTTCCAGTTGTTGAGTTTAGTGTCATAACCTTTTGAGCCACTGTAATCCCATAAAGGAATAAAGGACCAGATGAATCCACTTTATTTTATTTTATTTATTTATTATTTAGTTTATATCCCATTCCATTTGGTTCAAGCACCACTGTGGGTGGCTACAGTTCAAATAGAATAATATAACAATAATAAACAACAGTAAAATACCTACCTAGACAGCATTCCACAAATTAAAGATCTTACAATAGTTAAATCTTTCATTCTCTTATTCACAGCAGGAATATAAATCTAATTAACTAGTAAACAAATCAAACCAAGAATTAATTAAATTCATTAATTAAAGAGGAGCCTGCACATATACAATCAGTTTGCTTATGAGGGAAATATTTGTCAGAAAATGAATGTTTTTAACTGTTTATGAAAAGCCACAAGTGTGGAAACAGATCTGATTTCCCCTGGCAACTTGTTCCATGTGGGCACCAACCCTCTGATGGCTAAAACTAAAGAAATATTTTCTGCATATCAATTAAACTCTAAGCATTAGTACTACTAGAAGAGAGTAGGCTAAACCTGTGAAGAGCAAAAACAACATCTCTTGCCAATAGATGAATGCTGACGAGTGTCTCCTACTGGCTCAAGATTCTGTCTGGACCATTCAGAAATCACTTCATAGACTTCAAAGCAATGTAGGATGATACAAGGAAATTAAGTAACATGCTATTTGGATACAGGGCAAATTTGCTGTAAATGTAAAGAAATTCATTCAGTGTAGCATTTCTGTGCTTGCTGCACCCAGGGACTGTGGTGGCTTAGTGGTTAAGATGCTGAACTTGATGACTGGAAGATTGGCAGGTCAGCAGTTCGAGACCTGAGTGCTTCATGGCAGAGTGAGCTCCCATCTCTGTCCCAGCTCCTGCTAATCTAGCAGTTTGAAAGCAAAAATATTACTAGTAGATAAATAGGTACTGCTTCAGTGGCAAGGTAACAGCATTTTGTGTGCTCCACTGTCTAGTCATGCCTGCCATATGGCCACAGAAATGTCTACAGATGCAGACGGTGCTGGCTCTTTGGTTGTAAACAGAGATGAAAACTGCACCCAAGAGTTGGGCATTAAGTTCCTTTGAGATGGAAGAGAATTTGATCTTTCATCCAAGAGTTACCTGTTTCTGTATTTAACCTGGGGCTCTGCTTCTATTGTCCCCAGTGGACTTGTCATTGAGGAATATTTAGAAGGTGAAATTTTGTTCATTTTCTTCTTCTTTTGTGGTTAATGCCAGGAACTCAAATCTAGGGAGAGGGAGATCAAACTTGCGAAACTTACTGTTTTGAACGATAACTCCTCAAGTCCTACAACATGGCAAATCCAATTTTTTTTTTAAAAAAACCCCCACAGTTTTTCTCTGTTTTGGCCCTAGTTTAGCCAAAGAGTCATTTGAGCAGTCTGAGTATCGTATCACATCGTATAGTGGCGGTGGTGAGGGCGGCAGGCCGTAGGTTGCAAACCTCTGATATACACCATAGTGCCTAAAGGCACAACTGCAGTGGAGGAAGGAGACAGTCCAGCTAAAAGATACTATGAAGAGTTATGGTTTAGGTGCTCACACCACTCCTTCCATTGTGAGGATTATGAAGACCATAATTCACCACATTTGTGGTTGTTTTTGTTATGTGTTGACCCATGGTAATCCCAGGGATAAGTACAGTAATGTCCTTCAGCTTTTCCTAGTATTATTGTCTTTTGCATCATATCTGCCTTATAGAAATGTGGAAAATCAGGCCTCACCTTGGGATCAGGTAGTTTGCAGGATTAAGATGCCCTGAAGGAGCCCCTCTCAGCCTCTAATGTGCTGAAGGAGAAAAGAACAAAGTATCTGATTGTGAAAATAGTCAGGGTTGCATCTGAAAAAATGTAAAGTAAAAAAAAATTGAACATGTGCTAGTCACTTTTCAGAGGGCTGGTTTCCTAATTGTACAAAATCCTCACTAATTCTATTGGATGCCATTTTGCCATTTGTTGAAAATGAAAAGGATGCTTGCTTTAATCTGGAGTTACAGTCCTGTCCTCCAGTTCATTTGGCACAAAAATTGAACATTTTATCCTAGAGTTTTAATAATGAGCCACATGTTCCTTTCCATACGGACCTTTCTATCCCGTTTACCAGTGGAGGATTACAGATGAAGGAATATTTTTTCACTATACCAGTAAGAGGTACTCTCTGCAGTGACAAGTAAAAATAAGTATAGATAAAAAATTTAATATTAAATGCACTCGTGGAACAATGGGATTTTCCAGAAAAGATTTGTAGCCTTTTGAATTTATTGCCATTTAATAAAGCAGAGGAAACATCCAGCATGATTTATGCTCTAGAGTCTAGACTATATTGTGCGTATTCCCAAAGGCATATTTGAAAGTACTGTACAGCTTTGGCAACTGATAGAGACCTGTGTTCCAGTTCCACAAGATCTTTCAATTGATGTACAGTAAAACACCGGATAACGATTGGATTGGATAATGCTAAAATCGCATAACATTGGGGAATTTGAGGCAAACATTTGGATCAGATAACATTATATTAACCATTATGTTAACCATTATGTTAACGTTATTTGATCCATCAGATAACCTTTGCCTCAAATTTCCTGAGGTGTGGTTGTGACTCACCAGTTTCTCTTGGGAGAAAGGGAGGGGCTGCCTGCTCTTAAGCTTGCCACGTTTGAATAACAAAGGCTTGCAAAAACCAGTCTGACTAGTTTAGCAAAGCAAAGGCTTAGGACCCTGTCCCCAGTGTATCCCAGAACACTTTGCAGAAAAATAATTGCAAAGAGACAATTTGACCCAATTACCTTTATGAAGTTTCCCCTTTAAATTCTAAACAGCCTGAACCCAAGATTGTAGCTCCGCAAGCCTCATGCATTGTCAGTGGAAAACAAGCAGACTGAAACATTTCACCTACAAAGCAATTAAGCTTTTCACACCCTGCAAAGCCCTGAGGGAACTTCCTTTATTACAGCAGTGGTAGGTGGGCTGATTCTAAAGGAAAACCTTTTCCTAGCTTCTGTTCAGATCTTTTAAAACAGCACTTTATAAAATTTTCAAAAATTTAAAAATGCTGTATGGCTTTGTTCCCCTAAAGTCAGGGTGGTCTGGCACGTATTTACCCTTTAGACAATTATTTCTTAAAGTTCTTTAAGTTTCCAGCATGTTTCCTTGACTTTCTCTTGAAGCCTCTGTTGCTTATCTCTATGGAGTTAACGTTATCTGATCCACCTGAATAGGATTTTAATGTTATCTGGTGCATGCATTGGATAAGGCTAAAAATTGGATAACATTAAGACTTGTGGAACCAAATCTTAACGTTATCCGAGGTATTACTGTACTGTATAACTTTTCTTTCTGTTATAAACCTTTTCCCCTGAATACCTATTAGCACAAGACAAGGGCCTTTTCCAGCATACCTTTGTATATGATTAAATAGGGATTTGTACTGGACTTGGACAAATTCTGAATTTTTGACAGAAACTGTCTTCATTTAGGTCAATCATATGAAGCCTGGATTAAAGTTTAGTGGCTGGATTCAGTTTGGGGACAAAAAAAAAATCAGTTTTCAGTACAAAAATCAAATCCAGTGGTGAAAAAATCTAGAACTTTTCTTTTCATCTAGCATTTTTTAAAACAAGCTATAAAGATGCTTATTATACAAACTGTTGAAGTCAGTTGCGTTAAAGTTGATAGGTTTACCTTCCAGTTTAGGATGAGACATATAATATTTTCAGATGTCAGGTAAGTCAGTGCAAAAATGAAAACAGTTACAATGTGCTTGGCTTACTAGTGTGTATTAGTGAGAGGCTTAGAAACTAGTTTGAATAAGGCAAAAATAAAATCAAGTGGAGCCAAATTGGGAGACCCACATACAGTCCAAATAACAACCTAGTAAGAATTAGCAGAATACTGTACAATACAACACCAACTTTGGAGGTGGTTCCTTTACAATGACTGTTCCAATTTTCTCAGACCATTGAGCACATTTTCAAGTTTTCTAGAACATTTCATTAGGCTATATGTTAAGCAAAATAAAATTCCATGGGAGGGTAGCAGGGATTTTTAAAAAGTTTGTTTGAAATTGTAGCCAGAAACAGTATATACCCTACCATTATGCAAGGAGACAATGACACGGAAAGGAGAAAAGGTTATGGAGTTGTGTGAGTGCCCGTTCTCATCTCTCACACAAACTCACTGGGTACCCTTGGTAGGGTCCCTTCTATTTTTGTGGGTAATAATGCTAGTTGGTCTTAGAAAACTTTATACAGATTGTTAGCCCACATTGAAAGACTCAGCATTTCTATAGAGCTTGAATTATTCTTCTAAAATATCTGTGTCATGAGAACGAGACATAGAGCTGGCAAGAGCCATGGAAAACAACTTAGCACACCACATGTTCCACTCTCTGGGATTCCAAACCCACTGTGACTAATAGGAAGACTGGACCTGAGTTTATGAAGGATTTCATTGCAAGGAGTCTGTCTCAACATGAGGCATAAGATTCTGTGAAAACGTAAGAGATCCTGCCTTTGGCTCTGGTCTGGGAGCTAATTTCATCTTAATGCCAAGTGATCACCATTGGCTTCTACTCCGTAGACATTTTGCTAAGCCTAACATCTCCTACTCTTGTTCTGGTCTCCTGGTCATTTTGTATCTAAATTCTTTGGTTCATAATAGTAAGTACCAACCACACAACTTCATTTGCTTTTCAAGGCTGTCATTTGAAGGAAACAACACTGAAAGAAATGAACAAAGGAGCTTTCTGCCAAGTCTTGTTAAAAACCTAGCAGGAACTTGATGTGATTTGGATTATTTTACAAATCCTATGGGCTGGGATGGCTTTGTGGTTAAGATGCTGAGCTTGACGACCGTAAGGTCAACAAGTGAGAAGTTCGAGGCTCAAATGCTATGTGGTGGGCTGAGTGCTTGTCATCTGCTTTGGCTTCTGCCAACCTAACAGTTTGAAAACATGAAATTGGAAGTAGATAAATAGGTACCACTTTGGTGGGAAAGGTAAAAGCATTCTGTATGCTCTGGCTTGACCACGAAAACATCTGCAGACACAGACAGTGCTGACTCTTGGGCTGTAAACAGAGATGAGCACTGTATCCTAGAGTCAGATGCAACTGGCTTTGAAGCAAGCTTTACCTTTAACCTTAGTTGAGTTTAATGATTTTTATGTTAGGGTGCTTGCATTTTATGCCCTATAAAGCACCCGGGGACTGCAGTGGCTTAGTGGTTAAGACACTGAACTTGATGATTGGACGGTTGGTAGGTTAGCAGTTCAAGACCCAAGTGCTGTACAATGGAGTGAGCTCCCATCTCTGTCCCAACCTAGCAGTTCAAAAGCAAGAAATTGCAAGTAGATAAATAGGTACCACTTTGGTGGGAAAGGTAAAAGCATTCTGTATGCTCTGGCTTGACCACGAAAACATCTGCAGACACAGACAGTGCTGACTCTTGGGCTGTAAACAGAGATGAGCACTGTATCCTAGAGTCAGATGCAACTGGCTTTGAAGCAAGCTTTACCTTTAACCTTAGTTGAGTTTAATGATTTTTATGTTAGGGTGCTTGCATTTTATGCCCTATAAAGCACCCGGGGACTGCAGTGGCTTAGTGGTTAAGACACTGAACTTGATGCTTCATTGGGAAGGTAACAGTGTTCCGTGTGATCCAGTGTCCAATCATGCTTGCCACATGACCACAGAAATGTTTGCAGATGCAGACAGTGCTGGCTCTTTGGCTGTAAATGTAGATGAGCACCACTCCCTATAGCCGGACATGGCTGGCTTTTGAGCGAAGGAGACCTTGACTTTGACCTTGAAAAATCCTATTATGCAGTGTTTTTCATTTTTCTTTCACATGGAGCCACCTACAGGTTGCCATAATAGCTGTTCTTGGTTCATGTCAGAAGCAATCCAAATGGTGCTTCTGGAGTGGAAGGCTCAGCCAACATGAGATTATTCTTGGTGAGGGAATGCCTGAATGTATTCCCAGTACAGTTGTACCTTGCTTAAAGAACATAATGTGTTCCACAGGATTGCTCTTTAAGGGAGTTTGCTCTTTAAGTGAAACACCATTGAAAGTGACCGATTGTGACTTCTGGCGGGGGTGGGGGGAATTTGGAACCCTGATTTAGTTTTTAAGCTAGTTTTTGGTTGGTTTTAGTTGTTAAGCCAGGTGACAATTCAGAGAAAATTCTGCTCTTTAAGAGAGGAGCAATTTATGCAAGGTTTGACTGTACAGTAATACCTCGGATAACGTTAAGACTTGGTTCCACAAGTCTTGGTGTTATCCGATTTTTAGTGTTATCCGATGCATGTTAAAATCCTATGAGATGGATCGGATAATGTTAAAGCTCCATAGAGATACATTGTAACCAGACAGGCTTTAGCGGTTGTTATCTGATCCATCCCATAGGACCTTAACGTTATTCGATCCAATTTTCCTCCCCAGATTACTTAATGTTATGCGATTTTAGCGTTATCCGAGGTAAACGTTGTCCGAGGTATTACTGTACTCACATTCTTCCACATGCAGCATACAACAGAAGTTTAGTTTTGGGCCAACGTGGACAGATTATCATGGACTAGGACTGTATATTGGGTTGATTCTGGTTTACTGGGCAATCAGAAACCATCACTTGCTTATTAAGTTTTTAAAAGCAAACTAGGAACAGTTACAAACTATAAAGCATGGGGAAGAATTGTAAAGATCAAAGGAATTAGGAAGAAAAGAGTTCATTCTCACCTATTTTATATTCATGGGTTGATGGTGTATCCCAGCCAGGCCATTGTTCTGATGCCATTTGAAGAAATGCTTCCTTTTAGTGAAGGTACAACAACTTTTGTTAACCAATATTTATTGATGTACCTGTAGTTGAAAAAGATAACCTTTTTCCTCTTGACATATGACATTTTTAAAAGAAATGTTTCCAAGGAATTAAGAAATGTGGACTGTGTAAATAACAACCTTTCATAAAGATGGGACTTGCTTATCTTTACATAAATAACTGGGAATCATAATTATGTTAGTCTACTAAGGCAGTTTGATTTAGAACAGATGTTTGCAACCATTAATTTTTATGTTAAAAGCTAAGTGGATTGACCTCTTTAACAGTCCCCATAGAAATAGGCTTGGGAATGTTTCAGCTTTTTCTCACTCTGTGTGTTTTAACATGGCCTGGCACAACTTCTTTGTGTGTTGTGGGGGGAGGGGGATATTTTCACCAGGATATGCTAAAGGGTAATCTCTGGATTTGGTGATAATCATTGTACAAACATCTCACTAAGGAATTAACACATTAACTTCAACACACAAATCTGGTTGGTAGAATCCAGGCTCAGTGTTGGCTCTGTTGTTGTTGTTGTTGTTGTTGTTGTTGTTGTTGTTGTTGTTGTTGTTGTTGTTGTTGTTGTTGTTGTTGTTGTTGTTGTTGTTGTTGTTGTTGTTGTTGTGATGTTTTCTCTCTGTTTGGCCAGGTTATCTTCCTGTGGTGATAGAGGAGACCATGCTGCTAGTGACTCAATACCAAGTATCAGATAGTGGGTAACTAACCTGACAATGCTAAGGAGTAACACCTTTAGGTGCTGAAGTCCACAGGGAAGGGTAATGGTCCCCAAGTAGATTGAATCCCATTTGACTCCATCTTGATGGAGGGCAGCAGCTTCATCAATACTGGTCTGGGGCTGAGGAGGACTTTGGGTGCCAAAAGGGCTCAGGACTAGAAAGTGACTTATGGAATTGGATCAGTGGTATGGGGGTCATGCTGCATTGCGGAAGGCAGATAAAAGGTCCCTGCATTATATTTTCAGGACAGTCTTCATGGCTGATCATCATGAGGATCGCCAATATTCGGATTCGGGTTTGGTTACAAAAGAAGAAGAATCAGTGGAAGAGCTTTCTGTGTGTGTGCACAGCAGGTCAGCACCTTCACCTTGTTAGACTGTGCATCCCAAACAGGAAAAGCATCCCTTGTGTCAACATGGAAAGGTCAAACAAAGGCAAACAGGTCTTCTAAACCATCAGTGTGTTTAGGATAGAGGTGTTCAGTGAAAGGCCAATAGGGAAAACATTTCCGCAAGGAATCGCAGTTCAAGAACCAGTAATCATGAGCATAGAAAACTTAAAATAGCCATTTACCTTTACTTAATGCTAACTCCTTGGGCTATTTATAAGCATGCAGGAGTTGGAATCCTACAAACCAATGCCAAAACACAAACTGTTTTAGTTTCAGGGTCCTAGAACAGTACCTGATGTCCTGCTGCTCCAATTTTATTATCTGGACCGGGACCCTTTACTTTTGGTCACCCATGCACTGGTCACCTCCAGACTGGATTATTGTAATGTGCTCTACATGGGGCTGCCCTTGATGACCATCTGGAAGCTACAGCTGGTTCAGATTGCAGCTGCCTGGGTGGTGATGGGGTGCAGGCGTTATGCCCATGCTTTGCTGCTGCTATGGGAGCTGCATTGGTTGCCAGTGTGCCTTCGGGTGCGTGGGCCAGGATACTTAAGAGACCGTATCACCCCAAGGTTTTTGACCCGTCCTACGAGAGCAGACCATAGGGGCTCCCTAGTGGTCCCATCAGCCAGAGAGGCACATCTCACTGGGACCAGGAGGAGAGCCTTCTCAGTATTTTCTCTGACCCTATGAAACCTCCTGCCACTTGGCTTGCTCCTCCAGTTGCTCCCCATCAGGAAGGCCTTAAAAACGTGGCTATATCAGATGGTGTGGGGTACAACTGGTACCACAACCCAGCCCTGCTGGCTTACTTAGCCCTGCCCAGGGTTCTTTTTACTCCTACCGGAGTGTCCTTTTTTAAGGTGATTGGGGAGGTTTTATGGATGTTTTTAGATACTGTAGTTTTATAGTATTTGGTTTTAGTTAGTATTGAGTATGGGTTTTAATTATGTTGTGAGCCACCTTGGGTTGCTTAGGTGAAAAGGGTGGTTATATAAATCCAACAAATAAATAAAATAAATAAATGGCTAGGCCCCAACAGATAACTGGGGGAAAGTACTATTAACTAGGAGACTAGTGAATATTACTAGAAATATTGAAAGGCAGATTTTCCAGTTCCCAGATTGCCAAGCCAGAGTGCCTGGTTGCCATATCAAATCCTAGGAGAGTGTCTCTCTGTCTGTCTGTCTGTCTCTGTATGTATGCATTCATGGCTGCAGAGGATATGGGATAGATGATGGAAGGATTAAGTGTACCAGGAGCTTCTTTCCTGCCATTCAAGGAATAATGCATCTATTACTGGGGTGGGGGGTGTATTGGTGAAAGAGGACCATCTTAGACCCATCTTTGAGAGAGAGGGAGAGGGAAGGGGAGAGAGGGAGAGGGAGAGCCCTCTTTAAGAAGTGAAAATGAAGACAAAGTAGTGCTTAGAAAACAAAAGCTTCATAAAGGAATCAATTTATAAGGCAGAGAAACTTTGAAGAACAGAACCTTTGTGTCCACTGATGACATCCTGTTGATCCTTTGTCATTCATTTCTATTCTCCAGATTGTGACAGGCTCTAGGGTCAGGCCATGTTTGTCTTACTTACTTGTCGCACGCACGCGTGCATGTGTGCGTGTGTGTGCGTGTGCGTGTGTGTGAGAGACAGACAGACAGAAACCAGGTTACTTGAGCAAATATTTTGTTTTCTTGTACCTGTACTTGTTTTTTTTGTTTATTTTTTCTTTTCCTTTGTGAAACTGAATGATCATTTCTGGATATGGACTGTTCCTGCATTGCATCCTTTTGCAGCTGATGCTTATGCTACACAGGAAGACAAAGTCTTGGTTTCTTGACACCTTCAGCAAGAGTGAGGAGTTGGGTGTAAGAACTGCAAAGCTTTCATTAGTTCTACAGATGTACCCATTATGCAGTAGGCGTGGTTTGGGGAGATGATGGTTAGGTGCATAATACCAAAGACACCTAACCCCAAAGACCTGCTCCTAGTTTATATTAATTTGCTGGCTGGCCTGAATAATGTACTTGCATATAATGATTTCATATGGTTATGCAGTTCTGTTTGCCATTTGAAATAATTGAACACATTCTGGAAAAATAGCAACCAAAGGTTTACAGTCAAACCTTGCATAAAGAGCACCTCACTTAAAGAGTAACTCGCTTAAAGAGCAGAATTTTCTCTGAATGTTCGCTTTGCTTAACAAATAAAACCAACCAAAAACTCACTTAACAAATAAATTGGGGTTTGCAATCCCTCCCACCAGAAGTCACAATTGGTCATTTACAATGGTGTTTCCCTTAAAGAGCAAACTCACTTAATGAGCAATCCAGTGAAACACATTATGCTCTTTAAGCGAGGTACCACTGTATTGCATTCCGTCATATTATAATCACCATTGGCATGCACCCTTGAAAGCAATGCTTCAAAAGCTTGTGAAACATGAAACTTAGAATTCATCTCTTTTTTCCACTAGAAATAATAGTACTGTACTGTATAACAAAACATCAGAGTGTATGGACATTATGGTTGATGAGCAGTCTTCTTTACCATCTAAATCTCTTAAGTCTCTTAAGAACTGTTTCCCTTTTTCCAATATCCAATACTGTGAAAATTTACATACAGCAGAAGTGTCCTCGGTGATTTATTGTGTCCCATTAGAAGTGGATTAATACATAGTCTTACAACTAGAGCATGTAAATCAAATATATTAGTGATTTTCTTCTCATGTCTTCCCTGAAGAATTGTATCATTCTTCATTTTGCATATTACAGTGCAGTGTAACCCGCTGGAGTAATAATTTTGTGTAGGACTCCGAAGCAATCTAATCAATTTCTACTTTAGATTGGGTCATATTATTATGTACCACTTGGGTCTAGCGCTCTGTATCTGGAAGTGCTGATTGTTCCTCTGTCTAGAGAAGGTCAGAGCTACTGGACCAAGCCAAGGAGCAATAATATGTCTGAATCAATTATATTTTCATTTGGAAGGATTTTCCCCACATTGAGGTAATATTCCCTTGTCTGAGGTGAAAGCAGAAGTTAAATAGGCTCTACTGAATATTGATTAGCAAATGACACTGACATTGTCTCCCCAAACAGGCAAGCTATTAGTACATCTGCCACTGCAGTCTAGTTTGAAACTGTTGTTGGCGTGCAATCACAGTGACCATGATTTAGAAATAGGCTTTTGATTGCACAATTTTGTTGCATATGCTCAAAACATTTGGACCAAATGTGGACAAGCCTAGGGTATATGTCAGTGTTCTTTTGCTTTCTAACTAGGCATAGGACTAAGCCCTTTCATGTGCATCATGTGGAATTCTACAGTTTAACATTACAGGGGAAAGGAAATTTAAGGTGAGGTTGCTGTATTCTTGCAATGTCTTGTTTTCGAACTGCTAGGTTGGCAGGAGCTGTGACAGACAATGCTAACTGCTAATCAGTGGCATGTGGTGGTTTCCATGCCTTTTGTTTTGTTCTGTCAGCTTTCTGACCACTCCCCAAGTCTCTGTCTAATACAGGAGTTCTCAACCTTTTTAAGCTGGGGATGAGGTCATACTTCCTCAGACAGCTTTGGGGGCCTGATGGCCATTTTGTCCATTTCCCACCATCTGGCACTTCCTGGTGTGGTGGAGGTAGTGGGGAGTCACATGAAATGGTGCCATGGGCCGCAGGTTGAGAATCCCTGGTCTAATATGACACTCGCAAAACAGAGTCTGTTCTTGGCTTGTGGGGTTACAGAGGATCAAAAGGCTGAAGAATTGCTTGAAGTGATGTTATCTTCAGAGTCTCTTTATATGTTTCTTTTCACAGAGTGAATCAAAAGAGGGTTTCTAAGAGCTTCAACATAAAGCTGATGATAGAATATGACAGTGAAGTCTTCCTTTACAGACCTCAGGACAGCTTAGATGAGGCTATCAAGAGTTTCTCATCCAGGACTTAATCAAGTCACATCCTTTGCTTTGATAATTGTAATTACTGTATTAGGTGATCTGGCCTAGACTGCTCCATGTTGCCTATTAATTTTCACTCTACTAGGAGGAGTAAGACTCCCCTACATCAATTTAGTCTTTTCAGTCTATTAATATCCCACTATTCACAGATATCTCTTTATGTGCAGATGTCGTAGCCCACTGGCAAATGTATTCTTCTTTCCGTGAAAAGATATGATTTGTCTTCTTGCTGACTAACAGCTAGGTTGATAGTGAGGTAACCTCCAATGTTCCAGAATAATAACATGCCTGCTGTGGTACCTTTCAGTCCCTCCTGCTGCTCTAAATTTGGAACTGTGCAATAACTTTACCCTTTTTATGGATAGCAAGAGAGTTCTTGGTGTCATTTAAAACCTCCAACAAGAAAACAACAGGATTTTTTTGTATGGTAGTGAACTCAAAAAGTACAGGAGACAGTTCAGTAGTATTCTTTTGGTGCTTGACCTCATTTGACCTAATAAATCACAAACAGATATTGCCAGGGCAGTGGTAATTGGAGGGGGACGGGTATAATTGTTCACCATCCTCAGGCCAAAGTTTTCTAATTCCTGGGGGAAAGTGAAGGGGTAAACCTTCCAGATTTGAATTGAAGCAGGGGTACCCAAACTACAGCCCATGGGCCAGATCCAGGCCCTGATACCAATTCATCCGGCCCATGAATCCCTCATTGTTCCCGGAAGCAGAAGTAAAACGTGTCTGTATGGGCAAATTTTACTTCCACTTCCAGGAGCAACAAAGGTTTCGCAGGCTGGATGAATTGGTGTTGGGGGCCGGATCCAGCCCATGGGCCATAGTGACCAGCCCGCTGAACCACGTGACCAGCCCGTGGCCAAAAAAAAGTTTGGGTACCCCTGAATTAAAGTCTCTGATGCTCACATTGAGTTTGATCAAGTGGCTTAGATTCACCATCTGTCTTTGTACAGTTCTACCTGTTAGTCAGAGATGAAACATAAGGGATGGTGCTCCCATCCTTGTCTTAAGAATTTTTGCCTAAAATACACTTGGTCAAAAACATTTTTATAATTTGTCTTTATTAATATACTCATTAGGCAAAATAAGCACTGAGAAGAGAAACAAATTACATAGAAACTCTTGCCTATCAGGCAGGACATTTTTGACATTTTTCATTCTCATCTGCGAGAAAAAACAAAACAAGTGAAAATTCACATTCTTATATCAAGCATTAAGGATATGAGCAACAATTGGTGCTGGAATCTTCTATTAACATCTCCATTAACATTTACTTGCTTCTGATGAGGAGGGGTTAAGAGTCTAATTTTCTTTCTTCCCTACTCAAGTGAATTTCAAAGGTGCCTTTAGTTCTTGTAGATGCTTGTTGTACGGCTTCTTGCTCCCTTACTTTGGGTGGTAAAAAGCAGCATAGCAATCCTGCATTGGCTTCTTGTGAGACCACTTAGGTCTTGATTCCCAGGGCTAATTCAGCTAGACAAACAGTTTGCCTAAAATAAAAACAAGCCCTGTGCAGTTCCCCTGCCTGCCTCCACCCAGTTCTGTTTCCTCATCTAAGCATCAATTCCCTGACTATCAAGTGAAGATAAAAATAGCCTTGTCCTCCTTTGTAGCTGTGTGTGTGTCTGTGTGCGTGTAGGTACACACTAGCAAAGTACAGTGTGGCAAGTTCAATGTGAAATCACAAAGGTGTGAGTATTGATACTGACAATATTCAAATGAGAAACATTTAACTTTCTTAGTAGATTTTTAAGTTCACTGTTTAGTCTCCTAAAAACATAAACAAGGTAACATATTGCAAGGAAAAAGAAAATAATTAAGACAGTAGAGAAAGGTGTGATTATATAATGATAATAATGGACTTACCTTTGTGATAAGCAACTCCCCAGTGGCTCAGTGGGTAAAAGCACTGTGCTTGGAGACCAAAAGGATGGGATTCGATTCCCCAGGAGCTGCACGATAGGGGACATGAACGGAGCCTCATTTGGGCATCCCTTGCAAAAATCCTTTCAACCCAGAGTAATTTCTGACATGAAAACACACATCTTTGTGGTTATTTTAAAGATTAGCAGATAGAGCACTCTGAATATTCAAAGTTACCACCTAGTTATTCTTTTATTACTGATACTATACCGTAGAATACAGAGGAAGCTTCATATTTGTATCAGTGATTTCAACTGATCAATAACCTGTCGTGCAAAAAAATTTCTCAAATAATTTGCTCACCCAGGGAAAACTGCACAGAAAGTGTCCTCCCTTGGTACATAGATGCTGCAAAAAGTTATTTCTGAGCAGCTGCTCACAAATCAGAAAGAGGAGTGGTGTCTGTGGAAAGTGTGTGAAAACGTCTTCCCAGAAATCTGAAATGTTGCCTGAGGCTTTTAATGGGGTGGGAGAATGGGCAGAAACATTGTCATGGCTGTTTTCATGGACCGGAGAAAGATGACGATTGGAAAGCAAGCTTGTAATTTCACATTCGCTGCCTGCCGCTGCAGCTCAGCTCTAAGCATGGGAAAGCAGAAAGGGTGGGAGTTGCAGAATCAGAGCCTCTCTGCAGTCAGGCAGCTGCAATAACTGCAAGGGGCGGAAGGCATGGCCCAGATTTCTTCCCCTTCCAGCCCTGTTCAGTATTACAGGGATGTCTTGGGGGAGTCACAGCAGCTCCTGTGACCCAAGTCAAAGAGGATTGGCTCCGCTGCCCCTGCTCTGGGATTGCTCCAGGCATTTGATGGGACAAAAGTGCTGCAGTGAAGAAAGGTGGCTTAGTGACTCAGCACTTTTCTCCCCCCCCCTGCTTTTTTTCTCTGCTGCAGTATTAACTCTCTCTTTGCATGGTATGCAAGAGGCACACTTGATGACTTTTCTTATGACAGCTGGCGTAAGCCATAAGAGGGTAGAACAGAACATTGTTGAAAGTCCAGGCTAGATCAAACTAGTTGTGAGTTGGAATAGCATTATATAGAGCATTACTTTGTATTCAAATGCTTCCTCTGTGTTGTCTTTCAGAGAAATAGTATGCAAAGAATGCACAGATGTGACAGTGTGATCAGGCACAGGGTATGCAAACTCCCTTTTTCTGACTAAGAATATGACTTGTGGGGACCCAGTTTCTAGTACTGCAATCAAAATTCCTAGTACTGAAAATGAATGTATGCTTTCATAGCCCCTCTCAATCTCTTTTTCTCAAGGCTAAACAAGCCCAATTCTTTCAGTCTTTTCTCATAGGTTTTCAATCTCCTGATCAACCTTGTTGCCCTCCTTTGAACTTGTTCCAATTTGTTAGCATCTTTCTTAAAATGTGGTGACCAGAACTGGACACAGCACTCTAAATGTGGTCTCTGGGAATAAAGGGAGGCTAGCCTCTCACAGATTTTGGAAACTACTTCTGTTAATGCAGCAGGGCAGGCTTTAAGTGTTTTAAATAACTAGAGAAGGGTGAAGGTTAGTGGAAGAAGGTAGCAGTTTTCTAAGAGGGGGGGGGATGAAATCAGCAACATAAACTCAAAGTGCAGCAGCCATGACAGTTTTTCAGAAGTGAAGAATTTCAGATTCTTTTCCCCAAACCCAGAGTTCAGAAACTCCCTTGGGATTCCTTTCATTGTGGGGAAACCATTAGGGACTGCAGGGTTGGGAAAGTATTTAATTTTTGAAAATGGCTACATCAGTAAAATTATCCTGGTGCCAGGAGTTTTGAGAAATTAAAAAGTTCCCAATGGCTTCCTGATAATGAAAGGTATTCCACAGCCGTCTGGATATCTTTGGGGAAGAAACTGGAAATATTTTAAATTAAAAAAAAATCAGCCTGGCTGCTGACATCATCAGCTTTACATGGCAGGGCTGTGATATTTCAGGGGGTAGGTTGAGAATACCTGTTTGAGCGGATGATTGAAAGATGCCTCTTGTGGAATTGCTTTGTCACTATTTGTACTTATCAATTCCAAGTCTGCAAAGAAATGAAATGTTACAAAACCGCCAGTGAACTCTCCTCCCCAGGAAAGCCAATTCCTGGGAAGATTGCCCTGAAACTAGCAGCTCCTTAGAAAGCTGGTAAGGCTGCAAAATATTTTGGTGTACTGTAGAAATTAGCCTTGATGGGTCATTCCAAAGCTGTAATACTGACATAGTTTTCTATGGTTGTGGGGATTTTTTGATTGTTTGTTTAGTGATTACTTTTGGTTCTGCTGGTTGTGAAGAAAATGTGACATTTGCTATTCAAATGAAAATTGACTGAGAAACATGCTGTTGTGTGTAACACATCTCCAAAAGCTTTCCTTTAAAAAAGCCAGGGATATAAACATTCTAGTTGCAAATGGCATATATTCAATATGGTCGTTAATCGCATTTTTCTTGACTAAACCTCTTTCTGGAATATTTGCAATATTGCGGAATATCAAGATCAATTGCTTGGCAATTTTTAAATGGCCTATTCCATTTCTCTCACAGTTACTTTTGGCTCCACTGTCCCTTCTTTCTGTAATGAATATCTAAAATCCCACACCAGTTGTCTTTAACCCTAACAGCTGGTGCTATTAATTCATTTGCCTTCCCTGTTGTCTTTATCTTTTTCTTATGACCCTTTTAACTAACATTGCTCTTTCCTCTTGAGTGTCTTACATTGTGCACATTTTGAGCTCAAATCTTTGGAGACTATTTACAGCAGTATGGAACTGTTGTTTTTAGGCAGAGAAACTTGGAGCAGAAATAGTTTTGAAAAGTTTGTACAGCAACAGGACTTATGCAGATGGCACATCTGTTTCCTGAATTGTAACTGATGTAGGTAAAGGTAAAGGTCGTCCTTGCTCGATAGCCAGTCATATCCAACTCTAGGATTCAGTGCTCAATCTCTGTTTATAGCCAAAGAGCCAGTGCTGTCTGTGTCTGCAAAGAATGCTGTTTACCTTCCCTCCGAAGTGGTACCTAATTATCTACTTGCAATTTCTTGCTTTCAAACTGCTAGGGTGGTAAGAGCTGGGACAGAGATGGGAGCTCACTCTGTCATGCATTACTCAGGAATTGAACTCCAACCTTCTAGTTGTCAAGTTCAGCATCTTAACCACTTAAACCACTGAAGTTCATGATGTACTGATGTAATGCTGTAGCACAGTGCTGTAGCACTGATGTAGTGCTGGGGTAATCAATCATTTCCCCCCAGTAACACAACATACAGGTTTTCCCAGTAAAAATCTAGAGTCGGGTTCGCCTGATTGGGGCGGGATAATAAATCTAAATAAATAAATAAATATAATAACAAACTGTCATTGACATCCTGTCTTTTTTTTTGCCCCCTCCTGCAAGTTATTTTTGGTTCATGTGTATGTTTTTTAAGGGGAGGCTTAGCATTATAGCACTTCCCATTATGTACATTTCTACTTTTGCAAGTTCCCTATCAGAGGCTTTCTATTCACTTTTGCTAAGGCTGGGGAGCAAGCAAGCAAAACCTCAGGAAGAGAAAGTCCAGCCGAGAGATATGTTTTAAAAATATTTTTAAAGGACTTCTAGGTAAAGGTAAAGGTCACACTTGCTTGAAAGCCAATTGTATCTGACTCTAGGGTTCGGTGCTCATCTCCATTTATAGCCAAATAGCCAGCGCTGTCTGCATCTGCAGAGGTTTCCATGGACATGTTGCAGGCATGACTAGACACCGGAGTGCACGGAACGCTGTTACCTTCCCACCAAAGTGGTACCTGTTTATCTACTTGAAATTTCTTGCTTTCAGACTGCTAGTTTGTCAGGTGCTGGGACTGAGACAGGAGCTCACTCCATCATGCAGTACTCGGGTCTCAAACTGCCAACCTGCCGACCTTCCAGTCATCAAGTTCATGCATCTTAACCACTAAGCCACTGCAGTCCCTTTAAAAGGACTTCTACATTCTTTTAAAAGAAGATGCTTTTGAAAGTACCGTTTGGACCAGAATCTCAGCAAATCCTGCATTTTTTGACACCAACGGTGTTGAACTGAGAGAAAGTCAGGAGGGATCTTTTTACCAACTTAGGAGAGCCAACTCTTATAGTTTCCATTTCTTCATTAAATGAAGAAGAAAGATATTTCTTTCTCCATGCTGCTGCTGGAGAATAAAAGATTGAAAGTAGGACAATGCTGTTATTAGATGTATAAATTAAGATGTCTCAAAGTAATGAGCTAAGATTGGGAAGTTGGAGATAAAGCTGACAGAATGTCAAAGCCACAGTGCTTGTATTTTTCATAGTTGAAGATGGAATAAACCATAAAATGTATTGCTGGCAGCGATGTCCTCTTCAAGTGGTAGCTAATAAGTAATACTAGCTACTAGTTAGGCCACAGTTTACTCTTTGACTACATTCACACTTAACATTGTTAACATAACAGGCACATCTTTCTAGTACCAGAAGGAGGGCCTTCTGTGTGTCTGCTCTGGCCAATGGAACCTCCTGCCAAGCAAGTTGTGTCTCCAGATAGAGTTGCTGCCCTTCAGAAAGGGTGTTAAGACCTGGCTGGCAGGGCAGGTATGGGGTATGGGTCAGACAGTAACCCTGGCCTGCTGGCTTATTTGACTCCTCCCATCTCTCTTTGAATCTTTTGAATCTCTTTGAATCTCTTTTTAATCTTTTTAATTCTAATTTTTATCTTGTGTTTTAATTGTTGTTTTTAATGTCGTGTTAGCTGCCCTGAGTCACTCATGAGGAGGGTGGCATATAAATAT
This sequence comes from Furcifer pardalis, assembly GCA_030440675.1. Classification (NCBI taxonomy): domain Eukaryota; kingdom Metazoa; phylum Chordata; class Lepidosauria; order Squamata; family Chamaeleonidae; genus Furcifer; species Furcifer pardalis. The sequence goes on along the minus strand of CP126891.1, from coordinate 232,718,716 downwards.
GATTAAATAAACAAACAAACATTTTATCTCTAGGTTTATTTATATGTGCATGTCACATCAGAAACCTGTGTGTTTCATTTGAACTAGGGCCAGCGTTTGTATTTTCATACAGGGACCAACAATTTTCTCTTCATCATTGCAGGCATTGTTAAGTATAAGGCAGAAAACCTGTGACTAGGAATGTGAGTGGCAACTCATTAACTAGTGGCGATTCACACTACAATTTATGAAATTACACTTACGTACGATAGACTTTAATCCAGTGTTTTCCAACCTTTGATTTTAGGACCTCAGTTTCCATAAGCCTAAGTCAATTTCCCAAAGTACTGACTCAGGCTTCTGGGAATTGTGGTCCCCCTGTGTAGCCACTGGTCTAATGTAATACCTCTCTGCCTGTCAATGGCTCATCAAGTTTGTGTTATTCATCTTGGGGCAGACTTTATCTGCAAATCTCATGACTAAATCATTTAGTCAGAACTATGCATTTCTGCAATTCTTCCTCACTTTTACCCCTATTTTTAATCACCAAAGGATTTGATTTAAATAAGGGATGAATAAAAATTGGCGATAGAAATATTGGTTATTTAAGATATACAGACAACATCAGTCTTGATAAAAAGCACCAATGTGTGTCTTAGAAGGAGTCTTGAAGAAGGTGAAAGAAGAAAATGTGAAAACTGGAGTGCAGTGGGAAGAAGCAACTATGGAATCCAACCTCTGTGCCCCTAGTAAGGGGCATTATATGGTTTACATTTCAGAAACACCTGAAAACTACACCTGGTTTCTGCAGAGTTTAAATCAGTAGCACAAATTGTGTGTTGTGCTTTGAGTGGCAGTGTCTCACCTACTTTGACTTAGAAAAGCCACCTTCACACTATGCTGTTTGCAGCTACATTTTATAGCTGTTAGCATTCAAAATGTGGTTCACTTGTTGCTGTTGCTTCCCCAGTTCTAGTCCAATTCCTTCTTAACAGCATCTATTAACATGTGGTATTCCCTTCTTCCATCAATAGATTGGGCCTTATGGAAAAGTGTTCAAACCCCCTCCCCCGTCTTTTCTCCTATAGCCTTAAGCAGCTGTCATTCAGACTGAAGCACGATTGTTAAATAGCCTCCCTTCCTGATTGATAGAGGCGTGGAATGTGCTGTTCTATCATTGCAGAAAGAAGCAAAAGGGGAGATTGACGGACTCATTAGCCATGCAACTGCTGGATTGACTTTTACAGAAAGCTCTCTCTCTACCTCTCCACCCCCTCCACCACGTCTTCCACCCACAGCCTGCCACCAGCACCTGCCATCTCCCCAGCCTCTTCTGCTATGCAATGTTAAATTATTGCATAAGGGGAAATAATCTGTTACACTTGGTCTGTAGGGGACTAGCACACCAGTTGCAGGCTGGCTAGTACTGGCATTAATCAGTTTGAGATGCCAAAGAACAAAAACGAGATGCTGCCCACAGGCACTCACATTGTTTACCAGTAGGCCATAAATATTGGTTCATAAATATGCAGAGCCTCCTCTTATGCATAAGAAAGAAATGACAAATGCAGGAGGCGAGAGAATTTGTGAACAGGGCAGAGTCAACCTACAGCTGAGAATGGGGGAAAATACTAAGAGTGACGACAACAGGATCAGGTTTTTTTTAAAAAAAAAATTGGGGTGGATGTAGAATGCAGTACAATTTGAATTGGCATATGAACAGGCATCTTGAAACAAGAAGAAAAAGGGGGTTGGGGGTGGAGAGATGGAACGGAGGTGGGAAAGGGCCCAGTTTCCTCATTATAAGAGCCTTTCACTGACTTGTTTCCCATTTGGCCCATTACTGCCAACTCTGACTCATGTAAGGATAGCAAAGCCCATTATCACAAGACTAATTCTACTTGACAAAAACCTCCAACCATTTAGCAAGCCAGCATAAGACCTTTGCTGCTTCAAAGCACATGAAGTTCAGCCCTAGGCCAGGGAAATCTATGATAGGTTTCAATCCTTGGTTGTTTACAAACCAACCAGATCAGCTAGGATGTAGCAGTATGTAGATTAGGTATCAAAATGCCAATACAGTTTCAAAAGGAACTGGAATTCTCCCACCAGGTTCCCTGGAATCCACCCTCTTAGGAAGGAAAGTTGAAGCTCACAAACCAAGACCCCGTTTCAATTTCATTACAACTCGCAGTAACTATCTGAGACTTGAGATCTACTATTCTTTCTTCTGCCCACCTGGAGGTATCTGGGATCAAACCTGAGATGTTCCACTCTACCCCTGTGTTCCATGGAGGTCTGCCATCCATGTTCTAACCAGGCCTAACCATTTTTAGCTTCTGAAATCAGGTGAGTCTTGACAAGATTTGGAAAGGGGGTGTTATAGGCTAGTATGGACTCTCCCACCTGTGCGGCACTTTAAATTGCTCTTCATCCTTGAGCAAGAAATTTTAGGGGAGATAATAGTTTCCCAGTTACAAATGTGTTCTTATTCATAACCACTATATTTGGACTTGCACAAAAATATTAAATCCAAAGTGCACACTGTGGTTCCAGTTCTGAATTTGTCAGAAATATCTCAGCCCTTTTAATACTTTACAAAGTGGTGGCCCTGTCTGGTTCTGAGCGGTGGCCGGGGGTGGGGGTGGGGGTGGGGAGAAGTCACAGAATCTTAGGGGAGGGATCTTTCTTGACCTCTAATCAGCATCACATTAGCAGTCACCATGAAGTCACCTTCCAAATTTATCCACTCCTTTTTAGAAACTAATTAGGCTCTTTGGGAAACGGGCAAGCTGTTCATATATAGTGTCACAAAACCTGGGTCCCATGAGATGAGTAGAGCTGCCACACAGGCTCTTTTAACCTGGCCTTCTGTTCCTTTGGATTGATGCATTCCTGGATCATATTGCACTGAAGTTGAAAGACTTATCTCAAACATTTTTAACCTTGACAGCTGTAAATAACTAAGGGCTCTGGCTACCTGATGAATCTTTTGCCTTGCAATAAACCAATCTTTGCCATTTTGGCTGGGATGATGTGATTGAAAGTTGGTCTTACTAGCAAGCTTCCAATGAATTATACTCATACAACATGGGTATGTACTTTATGAAATGCTCAAACATATCTTGTACAAACCTGATATAAAAGACTTTTAGTGCAGCATTTATTTATACATGCAGTTTATGTCCCATTACATGTACAAAAGAAAATCTCATAAATGGCTGAAATAACACTATTGCCATAGACTGTTTCTGGTTAAAGTATCTAATCATTTTAACATTTTAATTTGTTTGGATTTTATTCATATTTTACATACTGTATGTCCCTAATTCTAAACTTAGCACTGCTCTGACACAATTTAAAAAGGGCCAAAGATGCTAAAGATTAGAATTTTATATGGATCATGTTAAGACTGTTAGGTGAAATCGGTGTGCTTAAGAGTTCAAATTAACTGAAGTCAATATTTAGTTGATATCCAATTAAACCCGAATTGAAAGGGAATATTACTGATATGTGGTGTTAAACTAAGAAGGAGTCTGATGGAGATTGAGGTAAGTAGCAGGATCAGTTTTTACTGAGGAGTAGTGGTGCGTGACTTGGAGAAATAGAGAGAGGTGCTTACCTTCAGTAGAATCTTGACAGGAGGCCCCATATTGAAGAGTACGTGAGAAATGGCTCTCTAGAACAAATCTGGAGAAACTATGACCCTTCTACTTTTATGAGATTCCAACTTTTGAGGGATTTCATCCACTCCGAGCAATACGACCAGCAGGAGCATCTGCAGCTGAAGGAAGAAACAGATCTCTGAAGGGTGTATGTGAAATATACCCGATTGGGGCGGGATAATAAATGTGAACAATAAATAAATAAATAAATAAAATAAATAAATAAAGAGACATATGAATATTGTGCATGAAAAGTAAAATTTAAGAAAAGGCGAATCCCTGAAGCCTTAAAACCAAGGTAGTGAAACTGGAATACTTTTTTTCTATTAATATAGAAAACACAGATTTAAAAAGCATATCAGAAATCTGGTAGAATTTAGAGCAATCTGAGTCTTACATAGTGCACACTCAATTGTTATTGCCATTTTTAAAATTCCAGTAACACTGCCTATGATTTGAACAAAAAAGAGAGATCTTGTGGTTGTCACAGGTAGCTTAATGAAAGCTGTCCTTATACAGTAGCAGTTGAAATGAGAAAGTTCCATATCAAGGAACAGGCTGAATGAAAAACTGATTACAGAGCCTATTCCACCATCTCTAAAACAATGTTGCAGAATTTGAAAGGGTATTAAATTTCAAACATGAATGTTTGATGAATTTGGCCTAGTTTTCAGTGTGATCAATAAATCTCAGTGGTATAGCTAATGATTAGAATGTTGGACTATAATCATATTGGACTACAATTTAGGAAGATATGGGTCAAATCTTGATCTGCCATGAAAACACTCTGGGTGACTGGGCTAGTCACAAGACAAAGTCCTCTTACATAGTTATACAAATAGCACAACCTTTGGAGTCTTAAACTGAGATACTACTGTAGACTTCATCACCTGTATATTGAGTTGCACAATTTTGCATGCAACAGAATGTCTGTGGTAATTTCCGAGGCAGTTCACCTAAAAAAATTAAGCTATTTGTGCTACGCCTGTATAATGAGGTAAGCTACTTGTGGGGAAGCATACAACACGCTCATGCATCCTTTGCTCTTTACTTTAGAGCCACACCTTCTGGATTAGACATGTTGATGTATCATAGGTGATCCATGATCAATTGGAAATAGAAGTGCAAAATACAAAAACCAAAAAACCAACTGTTTTGGCACAGTTTGTAGCCAGCTCAAATCAATCCTCTGTTTTCCCTTTAAATTTTACTTTGCATCAATGAAGAGAAATGATGTGATGTTCTGAGATAGCAGGATAGCTATGGATATGTAGCTCGAAGGCAGAAAACTTTGTGTGGAGAGCATCCCGCATTCACTCCCTGGCATCTCTAGGTACATGTGATTTTTAAAAAGTGCTTGAAGATGAAGAGAAGTGTTGTCAATTAGTGTCCACAGTACTAGGTTAGCTGTACCTGTGGTCTGGTTCAGTGTAAGGCAACTTTCTTTATCACTCCAATTTATGCAAACAAACTGGAAAAGTAAATGTATTTTGTCTGATCTCTACAGTAGTTCTCTGCCCCTGAGCTACATATCTATAGCTATCCTGCTATCTCAGAACATCACATCCTTTCTCTTCATTGATTCAAAGTAAAATTTAAAGGGAAAACAGAGTATTGATTTTATCTGGCTACAAACTGTGTGCATGTGCATGTGTGTTCAGGAAGAGCCAGGCTGTTATTATTCCAGTTTCTATATGTTTTTCAGGGAGCCTGAAGACCAATCGAGATGGGTTTCAGTTTCTTCAAGAAACATGCAAACCCCGAACCCATCATCGCAGTTACAACAGGTACTCCAGGATCTGGAACTACAACTGTGGCCTCGATACCAGCGCCAGCGGAGAACTCAACACAGATCTCAGGGCCTGTGGAGAGTAAAGAGGATGTCTTTGCCAAGATTAAAGAGAAGTTCATGAATGAAATTAACAAGATTCCTTGTAAGTACCTCACATCTGGTGTTCTGCCTTAGAAACATCTGGAAGTGATATAGACTGCCTGGCATGCTTATACCATCACTACAGTTTCTAACCATGGGCAGGGAGGGATCCTTTTTTGCCCACGATTCCTCAGCAGATTTAGAACTTCGCTCCTCTTTTTTGTGTGTCTGTTAAATTAAAAAGGGCTGGGCTGGGTGAAAATCCAGATTTGTGGTGTTGCTTTGAATTCCCTCTTTCCTTACCAGGAAGGTTTATGAATGAGTTGTAATGCGAAAAGGTTTGTGGCAGTTGTACTTTTATTAGAGCATGTAAATGGTGCACATAAGTCAGAGAGTTTTTGAGTAAAATTGTAAATATATATATTGCAAGTCACCATTGTAATGAGGGCCAAACTGTTTAGACATATTTACAGATAATTACTGAAATGGCTTGAATAATACTTGCTTTAGTAGTTTTCTGTTTTAAAATCCAGCAAGTAGTGGGTAGGGAAAGGCAGGTTTCATTATAACATATGTTTCGATTATTAGTGGCAGGCTTTCAATATGGAGTAATGGAGAGGGGGGGGGAATCCATAAACAAGAAATGAAAGGCAGAAAGCTACCTTCTCAGTTTTAATGTAATCATATCACTGTCAGGTTTTAAGAAGCAAACTGAACAAGAAAATTTATTACAAGCAATATAATAGGATAGAAAATGTTCTGTACTGTAGCACTGTGTATAGGACTTTTTATTAACACTGTGAGTAGTAAGTACTCCCTGCTGTTTTTTCAGGAACTGAGTCTCTAAACATAAAGTTTTACTTGCTATCTCACTGTGAGACAATCATAGAGAGGGAAGGTGGATAATCTGTGTTTTTACTTTGCAGAGCTTTATCTCATGAAGAAAGAACATTTTTTACACTGAGTTAAAACAATCTTGACTCAGACTTAGGAGATGTTAATGTTCTGGTCTATTGCTTCTTTTTACTTTACACAACCAGTGCAGTAGATTCCTTCATGTGGTTGGATTGTGATGATCATTGTGCCTTGGTTGTGTTTTGTATGTTCTTAAATAGTACCACCATGGGCCCTCATTGCCATTGCTGTAGTAGCTGGACTGTTGATACTCACTTGCTGCTTTTGCATCTGCAAGAAATGCTGCTGTAAGAAGAAGAAGAACAAGAAGGACAAAAAAGGGATGAAAAATGCCATGAACATGAAAGACATGAAAGGCCAGGTGAATATATACCTGTTGGGAAAAATTACTTGAAGGGCTGTGGTTCGCTTTGTCTAAGGAGCACTCATCAGAATGCATATGCTCCTTGAAAGTTCAGTTCTTTATATGCAGATAGTACATGAAATCCCTGCCATGGAAAGGCCAGAGTGAGATTTCAACCAAGCCTTTCAGCACTTGTGGACACAGTCTTATTAAATGCACCATAAAATCCTGACCTTGGTAACAATCAGGGTATTTTATACTATAGTTTTATCATAACTGTTAATTTGTAGTTGACTGATAGATTTTTAGTTATAGTTGTCAGATTTTCTATGGTAAAGCCAGATCAAAACAAATAATGAATTGCTTATAGAAATTTCAGGCAAGTGCTGTCTTCCTTTATGACTCCCATTTCCTCAAGGTAGTGAATCAACTCAAACTTTTAGTCTGAACTATATAGGAACTATCCAAGGTGCTGAAGGCAGCTCCCAAAACACATCGAGCACGTTGGATAGTTGCTTTAATGTTAAAATTAAAACTTGTAGCAGATTTGCCATCAAAGTCACAAATACAGTGTCAGTAGGAGTTGCTTTATTTAAGACTTTGGTCACAATCTTAGTTATCATTGGCAGATGCGTTAAGACCTAATGTGAACTATGTAAACCCATAGTATAGGACAGTGATGACTAACCTTGGCACTCAAGGTGTTCTTGTGTTTCAGTTACCAGAAGCCCAAGTCAGCACTGCTGCTGATCAGGCCTTCTGGGAATTAAAGTTCAAGAACAGCTGGAGTGCCAAGGTTAGACATCACTAGATATCCTTCAGAAGGGGAGTTGGGTTGCACCAGTGTTGTGGCATTTCTGGTACATATTCCTATCAGCCTAATCCGTACCCTAAGCTGCACCAAGGATCCACAGAAGGTAGGCTTTCCATACCTGTTCTACTACTGGCTTCATTTAATGTGTGACACATCAATAATGTAGATAGAAGATCAAGGGCTATAAAATGGTATGGTATGTGCATCCCATGAATTCACATTCATTTGGTTCAACAACACTCATAGGTTCTCCTTTTTTCTCACTCAGGCTTCTATTGTTTGCTTTGCTAGCAATAGTCTTACTAACTCAGCAGCCAATTCCATTAGCATTTCACCCATATAATCATGTGGATGCCCTGAATGGTTTGATGGCCTCTAAGGACCTCTCTTATATCATGGTCCTTTGAGTTATCAACTTGGCAGGAGGCCGGGAAGCAGATGTTTTCACTGCTCATATTTTCAAATGAGTTTCCCTTTGTGTTGAAAAGGCTCTTTGAATTAGATGCTTTAATGAAGCCTAGTCCAATATTAGCTACCTATTTGGATCCCTCTGCTATGTTGAAAACTACTGCAAAGAATAAAGTTTTCACATACAAGCCAGCTAACATTACCATATACGTCTCTGTGAACTTACCAGAGCTCATAACTTAGTTTTTTCAACAGTGCTTAGTGTTATGTTTTCTCTCTTACCAAATGGCAAGTATAAGATGGAAACCCTCCTTTAAAGTCATAGGATACAGTCTTAAGGGGTTTTACCCCAGAGTAAATGAAAGTGTGTAAGTCATAGTGGTTAATTGCAGTTAATTATCAAAGTGCCATTTGCATGACTGGCACATGACCAATCATGATATTAGGCACTAAAAGGGCACCTTGTTAATTAGCTGCAATTTGTCACCATGATGTGTACAATTTTACATCCTCCAATTATTAAATTCAAGTGAGATTCTGGCCGCTGAACTGGAATAGACCTGGTCCACAGTTTGGACAGGTTGTTCTTTTTTGAGAACCAGTATCTCCAGCCAGAGAGGCTGCAACCATTCTGGCATGGGAATTCTGGGAGACCCAGGAAGCAGGTTCTGCCAGCTCTCATAGCTCAGCTCCTTGGTGAATCCAAGGTTTACTATGCAGGATGCAGTTGCAGCAGTCTTGACAGATGGCAGTCTAGCATCTGACTAACTGCTTCCAATGGAGACCTTTACCTTACCTTCCACCAATATTTTCTTATCCTTGGAAGCCTTTGATGTCCTGACAATAGAAGCTACCCAAAATCTGCTTCTCCTTCGTGTTGTTTGGGGATTCACACTGATGGGTTCTGCGCCTGCGCTGAATCCGGAGCGGAGCGGGAAAGCTGATTGGATAAAGAGTTTTGAATGTGGGACCGCCCACCATGCCCAACCCCTTTAGGCGCCATTTCGCGCTCTCCCCTCAGTTTGCTTTTTTCCGCTGCGCAAGCAGGAGCCTGGAAAAAAAGCTGTGAGTACTTTGCTGAGATTGTCTCAGAATCTTCCAATTTTTCCTACCTTACAATTTTTCTCGGACTAGGGGACTTGTTCCCTTGGTCCTCGTGTGGCTGGGGCTCGCCCTCAGCCGCCGTTTAAAACAAAAAAAAAAAAAAAAAAAAAAGACCAACATCTCGTGTCGGGGCCTCCCGGCCGGGATAATTTTTTCTCTTCGGCCATCTACTTCGGTGGATGGCCTCAGCGGCAGCGTTCAAGCAGTGTCCGTCCTGCAAGAGAAAGTTCCCTAGCTCGGACGGGCACGTGCGTTGTCTTCGCTGCCTCGGGGAGAGTCACCAGGTCCAGACCTGCGAAGTCTGTCGCGGCTTCTCGAAGGCCGCCATCAAGAACCGCCAGTACCGCCTTCAAGCCTACCTCATGGAGGCCGCACTGGCACCACCGGCTCCCCCAGCTCCAGAGCAGGCCGCTTCCACGTCTGCTCCTTCAACCTCCGCTTCTTCTTCCAGGCCCTCGGCCTCTGAACTGTTCAGGCGGAAGAAGGAGCAGGAGAAGAAGAAGAAAGACAAAAAAGAGAAAAAGAAGCGCCGTAGCTCTTCGTCTTCTCTTCCTCCGACCCCGGCACTGGCTCAACTTTCGCCGCCACGCTCCCTAGCATCCGCCCCGGTCGCAGCTCCACCTACGCCGGGTAGGATGTCGACCGAGGCCCGGGACGCCACGCCGGAGAGGGCCCACAGCCCTCCACCGCCGCCGGAGACTCCTCCACCTGTACCACCGCACAGGTCTTCCTCCCTCCGCAGTCCTTCCGTGGTTCCTGGTCCGGCTACCGAACCGCCGCCCCAGTTGAGCCTCATCGCCCCGTACATCGAGGCGATGGTGCGGAAACTGCACACCGAGCTCTACGGCCCGCAGACGACACCGTGGGAGCGCCCTCTGCCCTCACCACCAGCCACGGAAGCACCACCGCTCCGTGAGGAGGGCCCCGCACCGAAGCGGCAGAGGGTGGAACAGGCGCGGTCGGAGGCCTCTCTCCCTCCGTACCAGCTGCCTTTGCCGGGGAGCGATCCGAGATCCGCCAGGCCGTACTGGTCGGACTCGGACCCCGAGGTCTACCTGCCACCGCCCAGCGTCTCGGAGCGGTCAGGAGACTCCGACTCGTCGGATCAGGAGGAGGAGCAGCATCAGCCACCGCCGGTTGCGGTCGACAAGTCCCCGGACGACAACATCGGCGCCGTCCACGGATCCCAGCCGGAGGATTTGAAGACCTACACCGGACTGATCACTCGCCTCGGATCCACCCTTGGGATTCGGGCGGAGGCTCCCCCGGACGACTGTGAGGATGTCGTCTGCGGCTTGGCCGACCGCAAGGAGTTGGTCCCCGTCCGCCTCGGACTGCTCCCTAAGATTGCGAAAGCGGCCAAGGAGGTGTGGAAGAAGCCGGTTTCTTCGCACTCCGTATCCAACAGAGTGGACTCTATGTACAGACTGCTGGACGATTCCAACTTTCTGCACATTCACCCGGCACCGAACTCCCGAGTGGTCAAGGGCTCCCAACACCGGACGCCGATCAGCAGCACTCCCATCCCGTCGACCCAAGAGGGGAAGAAGCTGGACGCACTGGGCAGGAGGTTCTACGCCAATGCCTCCTTGTCCTTCCGTGCGTCCAACTACGCGACGGCCATGGGAGGCTACCAGTGTCGACTCTGGGAGCAAGCGGAGTCGTTCAAGTCCCTGCTGCCACCTGATCGACAAGCGGACTTTGAAAAACTCTGCATGGAGGGCAACCACCTCTCCCTCCAGCAAATCCGCACCGGCCGCCACGTCACCGAGTCGGAGGCAAAAAAACTTGGCCTCCGCCATCCAGCTCCGTCGCCACGCCTGGCTCCGTTCGGCTAACCTGCAGGACGATGTCAAGCGGCTCGTGGAGGAGCTTCCCTTCGATGGCGAGGGCCTCTTCGCCAAGGAGACCGACACCTCCTTGGGAGAGCTGAAAGGGGACTACGCCACGATAAAACAGCTCCGCCCTCCACACCGTGGGTCCGGCCGTTACCATCAGGACCAGCCGTCGACGTCTCAGGCGGGCCCATCCTATCAACCTCGCCCGCCACAGAGACAAGGGGACTACTCCCGGTACCAGCCCTACCGGCAGCGCCAACAACCCAACCGTCCACGCTACCAGCAACGGCCTCAGACTGGCAAGCGTACGGAACGGAAGGGCAAACAACGTGTTTGACTCTTCCGTGACCGAGACTCTACCCTACCGCCCCCTTTCCGACTACCTATCGGCGTGGTCTGCCATCACCACAGACCGATGGGTTTTAACCATCTTAGACTCTGGCTACGCGATCGAGTTCGAGAGATGCCCTACTGTCGGACGGATCCGCATCACCGATCCATCCCCACCGCTCCAGGAGGAACTAACAGCTCTCCTAGAGAAGGGCGCCATAGAGCCGGTCGCAGCGTCGGAGTCTCACGAAGGGTTCTTCTCCCGATACTTCCTTGTGGACAAAAAAGACGGGGGGGCACGTCCCATCCTGGACCTCCGTCTTCTCAACAACCATATCGACGCGAGGAAGTTCCGGATGGTAACCCTTCACTCCATCCTCCCGCTGATCAACCACGGGGACTGGTTCACCGTCATCGACCTGAAGGACGCCTACTTTCACGTGTCCATCAGGAGGGAACATCGTCGTTTCCTCCGATTCCAGGTGGGCGGCAACATCTACCAGTACACATGCCTACCCTTCGGCCTCTCCACCGCTCCGAGGGTATTCACGAAGTGCATGGCACCGGTGGCTGCTCATCTGCGACTGCAAGGCGTCCAAGTGTTCCCGTACATAGACGATTGGTTGATCTGCTCCCCGACCCAACAAAAAGCCAAGGACGACGTTGCACATTGCCTCGCCCTTATGCAGAGCCTCGGTCTGCGGGTCAACTTCAAGAAATCCCAGTTGACCCCCACTCAACGAATAGAATACATCGGAGCCGTTCTAGACTCTCTGGCTCTAAGAGCCTACGCCCCAACCAAACGTCTGCTCGACATCCGCACAGTGGTGGCACGGATCCAGGGCAGACGTCGGGTCCGTGCGAGGGACGCCCTCCGTTTGCTAGGACTCATGGCGTCGACCACGGCGGTGGTCTCGCACGCCAAACTCAAGATGCGCTCCCTCCAGTCGTGGTTCCTCTCCTCCTTCAACGGCACCCACGACAACCTCGGGAAGTGGCTCACACCGACTCCCGAACTCCGAGACCAGTTAAACTGGTGGACAATGGACCAGAATGTGACCGCGGGGAGACTCTTCACCCTTCCCGCACCGTCCATCCAAGTCACCACCGACGCGAGCACCCACAGATGGGGTGCGTGCTGCCGCGGACTACGGATTCACGGCATATGGACGCCCGAGGAAGCCGACCACCATATCAACTTCCTCGAGCTGCTAGCGGTGTGGAAGGCGATGAGGTCCTTCAGACCGTCGATCGCGGGCAGTGTGGTGCAGATCGCCTCGGACAACACCACGACACTAGCCTATCTCAACCGGCAAGGAGGGACCAAGTCTCTCTCCCTCCTCTACCTGACCGTCCAGATGTGGGAGTGGTGCCTGAAGGTACATGTGTTCCCCATAGGTGTCCACATCCAGGGCACCCTGAACTCCGATGCAGACTCCCTGAGCCGCAAAGGGACGGCAATGCACGAGTGGGAACTGGACGAATCGGTGTTCGACCGCCTGTGCCGACGGTGGGGCACACCGACCCTAGACGTTTTCGCGTCACAGACCAACTCCAAGTGCCGCCGTTACTGCTCCCGAGCAGGGATCGGCCACGGATCGGAGGGCGATGCCTTCATGGTGCCGTGGCACCAGGAACTGCTGTACATGTTTCCACCGATCCCTCTCATCCAACGGGTCCTGATACGGATCCGTGCGGAGAACGCCTGGACGATCCTGGTTGCCCCGTCCTGGCCGCGCCAGCCGTGGTTCCCACTACTCCAAACCCTGGCTTGCGATCGTCTCCGCCTACCCACCGATCCGAATCTCCTCCGCATGGAAGACGGTCGGATCCTTCACTCGGATCTGCCGAGCCTACACCTGACGGCCTGGCTTATCCGCCCAACATAGCACGGATCCTTGATCTGTCCAGGAAACCTTCCACACGGAAGTCCTACGATGCCAAGTACCGTCGCTTCACTGACTTCCTAGCATCCAGCGACCGCACCGTGGACTCCGCATCCCTGCAGGATGTCATGTCCTACCTCCTGCACCTAGCCGAGTTGGGATCCGCACATTCATCATTGAAGGTCCACCTAGCTGCTGTGGTCGCCAAGGCCCCACCTTCTTCAGTATTGTCCTCCGCCTTCAGAGACAAAACTGTTAAAAGGTTCCTTCAAGGGCTACGCAACGCCTATCCTCCAGTGAAGATACCACCCCCTCAGTGGTCCCTCACTACAGTGCTCACCGCACTCACGAAGGCACCCTTTGAACCCATGGCTTCGGTGGACATTAAGTTTGTCTCCTACAAGACTGCTTTCCTTGTAGCTATCACTTCTGCCCGACGGGCAGGGGAGCTGGCAGCCCTTCGGTCTGACCCTCCTTTTCTCAAGTTCTACCCTGACAGGGCAGTGTTGCACCCAGATCTGACATTCCTGCCCAAGGTCCTGACTGAATTTCACCTGGCCCAAGCCATCACGCTTCCAGCATTCTTCCTGAATCCCTCGTCTCCACAAGAGAGAGTGTGGCACTCGTTGGATGTCAGGAGGGCTTTGCTGTTTTACACCCAGAGGACTGCGTCCTTCAGGAGAGCAAAACAACTGTTTGTGGCTTATGGTGGCAAGACTAAGGGACAGCCTCTGTCTGCCCAGAGACTATCTAAATGGATCTCAGGTACCATTTACCTGGCCTATCAGATGTCATCCCTGCCACCTCCGCCTCATGTCCGGGCTCACTCCACCAGGACACTGGCTTCCTCCACTGCGTTCCTAGAGGGCATCCCGATGGAGGATATCTGCAAGGCTGCCACTTGGTCCAGGTCCTCCACCTTCATCACCCACTACCGGGTTGATACAAGGTCCGCCCCTGATGTCAGACGGGGCAGGTCCATCCTGACGGCTGGTCTCCGATCCTCTTCGCTGATGACCGCCCATCCATGATGCCATCGCGCTCTCCTACATCTCAGGACGCCGGCTGCCCACCATCCAAGTAAGTGAGCTTGTTAGTCACCCATCAGTGTGCATCCCCAAACAACACGAAGGAGAAGGACAGGTTTCACTTACCAGTAACTGTCGTTCTCCGAGTATGTTGTTTGGGGATTCACACAACCCAACCCTGCCTCCCCTCAGGGCTGCCGGCCTGAGATGGCCTTAGGCTTAGCGGGCAGCTTTAATATCAAACTGAGGGGAGAGCGCGAAATGGCGCCTAAAGGGGTTGGGCATGGTGGGCGGTCCCACATTCAAAACTCTTTATCCAATCAGCTTTCCAGCTCCGCTCCGGATTCAGCGCAGGCGCAGAACCCATCAGTGTGAATCCCCAAACAACATACTCGGAGAACGACAGTTACTGGTAAGTGAAACCTGTCCTTCTGTGCCACTGATTCTAGTCTTGAATAGAGGAATAAAGAACAATTATTTTCTATTTTGGGCATGATAGCCTTTCAGATATTTAAGGACTGTTATCATTAATCTCCTCTTGACTGAACTTATTCTCTGAGCTGTCCTTCCCCAGCAAGCAGGAGAACTGTTGTAACAATAACATTGAAAAGGCATAATGGTGTGGAATTGATTTGAAAATGAAATTTACATAGTGTCTCTAGTCACAATTAGGACTGTGAAAGACATGGATATATCCCATGATTTCTGTTTTCTGATGAGTCAGCCCATAGCTGGACTAGATCAAACACAAGTAGGCAGGGACAATCAGCTATAATTTTACAGGAGAAATAAAATCCTTGTTGGCTAAGGTGTGCATTTGGCACACCTGCCCATAGAAGAGAGCCAACCCTAGATCAGGGGTCCTCAACCTTTTAAAACTGGGGGCTCAGTCATGCTTCCTCAGACTGTTCAGGGGCTGAACTGGTGGTCTCCCCCCACACACACACTGCCCTGTGCCCACCACATACCCCAAAAGCCCCCCTCCCCCACCACTCACCTGCTTACCGGCCTGGAGGAGCTGCATTGTGTAGGTGAAGGAAACACATCTGCAGTCGCTGGAAAGGCCCCTGCAACCACTTCCACTGCCACCGCCTCAATCCTTGTCTCCTCTGCTTGGCTTGGCATGTCATGTTCTTAACAGTGCTCCGTAGCAGGGTGGATGTTGTAAGGCTTACAACATCTGCCCTGCTACAGAGCACCATTAAGGACACACCAAGCCAAGCAGAGGAGACAAAGACTGAGGTGGCGGCAGCAGAAGCAGCAGCAGGAGTGAGGGTGTGGGCCAGATAATTTGGTGCCACAGGCCAGATCTGGCCCATGGGCCATAGGTTGAGGATCCTTTCACTAGAGTAACAGATCAGTCTCAGTCACAATTGCTTTCTCTATGGACCTTTGGGAGCACATGATCATTCCCACTCAGCTTCATGCTTCCATCAGCTACCTGTCTTTTCTTTTTTTGCTCTTTGTTGTTTTTCCTAAGAGACCCTTTTTAATAGACACAAATACACTGTCCTGGAGTTATTTTTAAAAATATATAAAGTCATATTTTCTTTCTTTCTCTTTCCCCATATGTATTTCTGTGCTTTGTGGCTTCCAGAGAAACACAGGTCTAATATTTACCTTCACTTTGGTGAAAATTTTTATTGGTAAAGGAAGAAATGAAACTGACTTCACAGACAAGGTAGCAAACTGCTTTCTATTGTAGCCTGCTATGACATTCAGTGCAAGAGGCATTGGCATGTTTGAACCAATCCATGCTTCTTTTAAAAAGAAACCATGTTTAGGCTGGCCATGTAAATTTTGAAAGAAGAGCACTGAGCGGGAATTACTCATATTGTTTTCCCGGCCAAGTTCAGGCTCTTTGCTGGTTTTCCACAAAGAGCAAGCATTTGGGCAAAAGCAAACAGCAGTTGTCAGAGGGGAACATGTTTTGGTGGAGAACTGATGCATGCTATCAGTCTATATCAGGAGTTCTCAACCTTTTAAAGCCGGAGGCCAGGTCACGCTCCCTCAGACAGCTTCAGGGGCCGGACAGCCATTTTGCCCTTCCTCCGCCACATGGCACTTCTGGGTGTGGTGGAGGTGGTGGGGGACCACATGAAATGGCACTGGGGAGCGCATCCAGCCCGTGGGCCATAGAGTGAGAATCCCTGATCTATCTTAAATTACTTTTGCACCTAAGCAGAAGTGGCCAGAGTGCCCATACTCTTTAAGACCCTGTTTAGTGCAAGAGGTTGTCTTGTCTTCAAAATTTGTTCCTTGACTTTAACATCTTTCTGATTCCACCCATACCATTTATGGTGTGCTTTTGAAGGTATGGAATCTGTGGTTTCTCAGGAGCACTAGGTGTTGCTAATGATTTCTGTAGTTGTTGTCTCTATAATGCCCTTCTCTTCCTTCTCTGTGCTCTTGTTGTCTTCCCTCTGTTTTGTTTTGTCTCCATGTGTTCTGACTAACCTGGATGTCAACTCACGGTAGGTCCCAATACAACCATCACTTGCCTCTTAGATCAAAAAAGGGACAAAGAAGCAGTAGGGTTATCCAATATACTCCCCAAGGTTCCATACTTAGACGTTGTTTACAGTATGTGTAAAAGCCGATATTGGCACTTGAATTGGAGGAACATGAACAATTCCCCCCTATGAATTCTGGTTTAAAGCAGATTAAAATTCAAGTCAGTTTCTGCAAATCTATTCAGTTTGGAATTATGTTTAGTCCAGACCTAGTTTTATTCCAATGTAAGTAGTTAAAATCGTATTTGAAATTATTTATGTATCACCTCTAGCAACAAATCCCAAGTGAGTTTCTTGGAGAAAGAGTTTGTCTCAAGGCCTAAGTATGGATAATTGAATAAGATCCCTGGTTGTGCAGTGGTTAAACTTCTCTACTGCAGCCAAAACTGCTGATGTTGTAAGTTTGATCCCAATGGGGTTCAAGATTGACTCAGCCTTCTGTCCTTCCAAGGTCGGTAACATGACTATCCAGCATGTTGGGTATAAACTGGTAATTAACTTGTAAACTGCTCAGACAGTGCACTAAGCACTATGGAGCGGTATATAAGTGTAATTGATATTGCTATAATGGCCTGCACGTATTTATCAGAGGTCCCCAGGGAAGGAGCTATTTTGACAACGTATACCTGATAGATCTTTAGCAAAAATTTGAGCACATTGAATTTTAAAACCTTGAAGGAAACTGCTTGTGGGGGAGGGTGTGTGCATGTGTGGATGCTTAAATCTCATTTGCTTTAAATAAGGTAAGAAAGAAGCATTGGAATTAGCAAATATACCTGTGACTTTTACTCCCTATTAATTCCGTCAACAAACACTAGCTATTACCTCCCTTTAGCCACTAAATATCAAGGCTTCTAAATCTCTGTTATGTGGCAATTCCTTGTCCTGCTTATATGGCTTTGCCACCATTCTACTCTGAAGATACCACTTGCTTCTTTCAGAAACTAAGCAGAATTAGGCACAATTAGCATTTGGATGGATAATCAACAGATAATGCCATGAATCTCCAGATAGAGTAAGAAAGAAACCTGCCTGAAACTTTGGTGAGCCAATCAGGGTAGCTGGTGCCAGGCTAAATAGACCAAGGGTTGGACTCAGTAGTAATAAATACCCTGATGTTTATTGTTAATAAATTCATTTATATGAATCTCATTTTAGGCCGATATCTCTGTCAATTTTCAGAGTTCTTAGTTGCCATTTGATTTAGAAATCCCAATCTTTGTATTCCCAAAGCTTGTGCACTAATTATTTGTGCTCAATCGTTTCACCCTTAAATTAACTGCAGCAGTGTGTCCCATTTATACCTAAAACTCAGCCTTTCATCTAACAAATAGTAGGAAATTATTTCTCTCTATTAGATTGGAACATTTGGGAGATAAAAAAATGATTGTGCACTTTTTTAAAGCAGCAAAGCTAAAAAGCTCATATGATTTAACATGAGGTGCAAAAAGTTTCAGGCTCCCACTTTTCACTTTTCAAATAGTCCTGATGGTGCAGTGGTTAAACTGCTGTACTGCAGCCAAAATGTTGTGAGTTTGATCCTGATGTGGATAAGGTTGACTCATTGTTCCTTCCTTCCAAGGTTGGTAAAATGAGTACCCTGCATGTTGGGTACAAAATGCTAATTAACTTGTAAACTGCCCAGAGAGTGCTTTAAACCCTATGAGGCAGTATATAAGTGTCACTGCTATTTTTACCTGACCCCCTGAAATTCTATCCCCACACTTCACTAGCAATGCAAATCCTTCTAAAGTATACACATGGATTTCCATAGTAAGTTAAGAATATGGAGAAAAGAGATGTGTATGAAAGAAAACTTGGTTGTCAGTATAGGATGTCATCATTTTGGTTTGGTTGTATTCCAGAATAAACAGGATGATGACGATGATGATGTAGAAGGTGATGAAGAGGGAGCCGAAGAGGAGGAGGAGAAGGAACCAGAGAACCTCGGGAAGCTGCAGTTCTCCTTAGATTATGATTTCCAGTCTAACCAGGTAATGTGGACTGAGAGTTCCTGGGTAAACATCACCCTAAACCAGTGGTGGTGAACCTATACCACGTGTGCCAGAGGGAGCACCCAGAGCCCTCTCTGGGGGCATGCAGGCCATCACTCCAGCATAGAGTTCACCCTACCCCTCTTCCCAGTAACCCAATGGAAGCGCTTCCTCTCTCCCCACAGCACAGCGTTTGTTCCGCCCCTCTGTGACATAGATGGCAGCCTGTTGAGTATGGGTATTCTATCTCTAAAAAGTTTGCCATCACTGCCCTAAACTGTACTAAGAGTGATAAGAGGGTTCCTGGGTAAGGGGTCTTACCCACAAACAGAAGAGTAAAGTGTAAGTCAGTTGCAATCCTGTTTAGAGAAGCTCTTTCCTGCTTTTTTCTAGAAGGCTGGGTAAGATAGCTACCTAACATCTCATTTGGTCCCTTTAATAAGATATCAAGAAAGGAGTCTGGAGTGTATCATCAGGTGCTAGCCACAGATGATCCAGTACTGTATCTGGCAGCAGAACAAAGAGGCAAAGTAATTAATTACTCAGTGAGATAGATTGCTCAGACAGATGAACAGCATACTGGCACCAGAGCTACTGAAGCCTCAATTTGTTCTTCTGCTAAGCCTGGATATACAGATAAACTGCAGTTATCTTTCTAGCCAGTAATAATAACAATTTCATGTCATAAATTATTCTGGATTGAAAGGATTTTTGCTGAAAAAACTCCGCTCAGGGGATGCCCAAATGAGGCTTCTTTCATGTCCCCATGATCTTTCCCCACCAAAGTGGTCCCTTTTGCAATTTCTTGCTTTCAAACTGCCCATTTGGCAGGAGCTGGGACAAAGATAGGTACTCATTCTGTCATGCAGTACCCAGGTCTCGAACTACCGAATTGCCAGCCTTCCAGCTAAAAAAGTTAGCTTCTTAACCACTGAGCCACTGCAATCCCTTTCTAGCCAGTATAAGGGTGGCACTGTGACACAAGAGGCTTGAGGCCATATAGAAGAAGGGGTCATCCATCCATGTATGTCCAGCTGTCTGAGTTTGCAGATCAAGTGTTCCAGTCCCTTAACAGTTACCTAGTGACTACCTGTATGTTATGCACAGGTACTCTACAACAGGCTCCCCAATTCTTCTTCTTCTTCTTCTTCTTTGAAAAAGTAATTTCAAGAGGGTAGTACATGCTGTGGAAGTGTAATGGAATTGTTCATAAGAGAAGTGGTTAAAATAGCACCTTAATTACAAAGTTTTCAGATCACTTTCTTATGCTTACAGATCCTTCTCTCAGTCAGCCAATTTTTAATTTAATGTATTTGAATATCTCTTTTTTAAAAAAATGATGTTCTTGGAGCAGTTCAGTTCATGTGTTAAAAAACTATACCTTTCGCACAATAATATGAAAACAGCCTAACTAGAGTAGGTGCTTACTGTTGCCTTCCTCCATTTGCCTTTCTCTACTGGAATCCTTCCCTTTGGGCTGCTGGCGATGGGTATCTGAGAACTGGGATATGAGTCTTTGGAATTGTAGTCCATGTAGCTATGAACAAAAAACCCATCAGAATGTTTCTACCTAGTTGATGAGGCTGCAAGAGTTTTAGTGCATTTTTGGCACTTTTTAAAAAAATTTTGCAGTGGTATTTTTGCATAAAACGATATTTTGAACAACATTTGTATGCAAGGTACAAGTTCTTTGTGCAAAAATTGTTTTTAATGCTTCAACTGATGAAAAAAGTTGCTGGGTTTTTTGCTCTCATGCTGGAGCAGGAGAAGTAAAAGGTGTAGGACAGTTATGGCCAACCTGGGACTCCAGGTGTTCTTGGACTTCAATTCTCAGAAGCCCTGATCAGCAAGAGTGTTGACTTGAGCTTTTGGTAATTGAATTTCAAGAACACCTGGAGTGCCAAGGTTGGCCATCACTGCTATAGGATATCTAGCAGCTGTAGATGGAAGATAGGAAGAGAAAGACAGGACAATGCCAGATCCTCCTCTCCATGGAAAACTGCGAGTGTGTTTTGGCTTGTTGACATTACTCTTTCTCTGACAGCTCACAGTAGGGATTCTCCAAGCAGCTGAACTCCCAGCACTGGATATGGGTGGCACCTCTGATCCTTATGTCAAAGTTTTCCTTCTTCCGGACAAGAAGAAGAAGTTTGAGACTAAAGTGCAAAAGAAAACCCTCAACCCAACCTACAACGAAACTTTTGTCTTCAAGGTATAACATCTTCTGTCTTAGGAAACCTAAGCAGTTTACAAATTACACACCGAATCTTTGTGAAACATTGGTATGATTGTGTTGTCCTGCAAAAATGTTGGTATTTTGGCAGTATATTTTCCTTATGGAACCATGTCCAAAGAAAGAAAGGTGGCAAGTACACAATTCCTGGCAATTAAAGGTCAATTTATAATATGGCAGGCTAGAAAAAGCTACACAAGTTATTTAGCTACACAAGCTAGCTAAATGAGATGCATCCTGATGTGTTATGCTGCCAAAATGAGGCAGAATACAGCAACATGAATAAGAGAAGATAAGATATTTGAAGATCAAATATTAAAATGGTTGATAAAGTTCAGCACAGACAAGTACAGAACGATAGACACTGAGATAATTAGAATAGTTATATCTAAGTTACTGTGTTCAGTCATGGTTTCATTTTCAGACTATTGTGTTGCAGATTTAATGTTGACAGTTGAATTGTTTTCATTTTTAAAGCTGTTTAATTTCTTTAAACATTATTGTAAGTTATTTCATTGATAGTGCTCTGAAGATAGTTAGATAGTTATTATCAAAGATGATAATAAATAAATATATTTAGAAATACCACATTGGGCTGTAGATTAGCAATTAGAAATGCACTAGTCGGCCAGTAGAAGGAAATTTCCAAGCCCCCTCTTTTCTCACTTTTGTCTTTGATTTGGGGGGTGGGGGTACTCCATTACCAACCACAGCTTGTGGCATCCAGCAAAGTCCCATCCCACCCACTCTATAACATTTTTGAAGTCTGCTTCTGATAACCAACTGCATATGACTAAGTAAGGTCCCCTCTGTTGTGTTATGCTGGCAAAATTTAATAGATCACATTTATTTTTCCAGAATGCTCTTGATAATGTGTATATTATATCAAGGCCAATTACAAAACAGATATGAAAGGCCCAGAATTGCTTACCTTTGATAGTCTTGAACAATAGTGTATGTTTTACACCATTGTCAGGAGTAGTAAACAGCTACTAGGCTTCTTCCCATGTAGCAAGAATATCAGGGGTTTGTACATTGTCTAGAATGTTGACTTTTGAATGCTTCCTACATTGTAGACTTTGACATAATTTTGATAACATGTTTCTGAAGGCATTCATTCATTATATTGGAGTAATAGTTTGTTTATTGTGCTTTTGCTTTTCAAATACAGTGGAACCTTGGTTAACAAATGGCTTGGTTAAAATAAAAATCACGTAACAAAAGGAAATGCATAGAAAATAGTGGCTCAGTTTATGGAATTTATTTTCAGAACGGATTAATTGGTTTTCAGGGGATTCCTATGGGAAACCACATTTCGGTTCATGTATTTTGGGTTTCAGTGTATTCCTATGGGAAATTCGGTTAAAGAATTTTTTGCTGTAAGAAATGTCCTGGAGAACACATTAATTATGTTAATCAAGGTGCCACTGTATACAGTCTTTCTTTTACAAAGTACAGTGGAACCTCGTATAACGAATGCATCACACAACGAAAAACTCATACAACGAAGAGAATTTTGGAACAAATGGGTACATCATACAACAAAAGTCTTTATGGGAAAAATCATACAATGAAATTTTTCTTTGTATGGTTTTTCCCATAGAGATTTTGTTGTACAATTTTTCCCATAGGGATTTTCGTTGTATGATTTTTCCCATTGAGATTTTTGTTGTATGATGCATGCATCATACAATGAAAAAAAATCGTATAACAAAGTGCCTTGTGGAACCAATTCTTTTTGTTATACAAGGTTCTGCTGTATTTTATTCCATATTTTTTGTTTTGATAGAAATACAGTCTTTTCAAAAACTTATGGTCTGAATGCAAAAGCCATAGTTCTTTTTTGAACTGCTGAAATCAGAATACTAATTTAGAAAGATAGGAAATATAAACATGATTGCAAGTCATTTTCTTTTGTGGAGCTCCTGAGTTTTGTTCCATTTGCCATATTATTTTAATTTACCTTTATTTATTTATTTGTTTATTTAATAATTTCTAGGTTTTTCCCCATTAAGTAAAATGCATATCATCCTGGTTTTGGTACAACCATATGAGACTGCACCAAGAGCCTTCTGAACACATTTGCAGTGGCAACTGACTAATCATCCTACTCTGTTATAGGTTCCTTATCAAGAGCTGGGTGGGAAGACCTTGGTGATGGCCATTTATGACTTTGATCGCTTTTCTAAACATGACATCATTGGGGAAGTAAAAGTACCTATGAACACTGTGGACTTGGGACAGCCCATTGAAGAATGGAGAGACCTAGAGAGTGCAGAAAAAGAGGAGGTAAGGGAAAAATGCAAGTGAAGAAATAATGTTTTATTTCACTACCATTTTAGTCTTCTTTTACTTTCTAGATATGCTTGTACAAATATTAGCTCTGATGCGTATTGCGCAATACGGAACTACAGGAGACCAACTTTAACAAGCATTCTGAGACCTTATTTATTTTATTTGTTTCCACTTGTATGTCGCCCGCTTGCAGCATGACTCAGGGAAGCTAACAAAGTATCACAAAGCGTCACAAAATGTCAGTTAAACATCAAAAGCACAATAAATCCCAATAAATAAATTTAAACAATAAAACAACAAATAAATTTTAAAAACCAAATTTTTGTCTGTCAGCACTGCAGCCAGACATTAATGAGGCCCAGAGGTCAGAGTCCAGGCTCAACTACCTCGACAGAGCGTGGTTTATCTACTCACCGACCCCAGGAGGGAGGGTTGAAGGCAGCAGCTGGTCCTTGCCCAGCTCACCTTTTCTGCTCCCTGACCCCAGGTGGGAGGATCGAAGAGACACAGCACTCAACATCTTCAGCCACCTTGAGGCTCAGTGGCTCTTTATTGTCCTCCAGCATTAGTGTGGCTGGAGGGGAGGAGACACGGTGCTCAGCATCTTCAGCTGCCTCATGATCCCAACCTTTCAGGGAAGGAAATGATGCACTCCATGCATGTAGAGTTAGAAGGCAAAAGACCTTGCTCAGGCTAAGTTGCTTTCATTGCATCAAGAAAAATACAAGAGAAGAAGATTCCTAAACCCTGCTCTAAACTGAAACATAAAATCAAATAGAAAGTCCAATACTAAGGAATGAAGGAATCTTCCCCTCACACCCCTGATTGGCGAAATGTCCATTGCTCTCCTACATCACAAGATAGCTGTCCAAATGTAAAATAAAGGGTGAGAAATAATTTGCCCTCCTCTTTAACTATGTCAGTGGCTTTTTTTCTGGCATGAAAAAAACCTCTTAGTCCTGAAGCTTCACAGATGTTATGCTGTGATAACTTGCATGTAATTTAGATCAGAGATTCTCAATCTGCAGTCTGTGGGCCAGATGCACCCAACGGCACCATTTCATGTGGCCCACCACCACCTTCACTATACCAGGAAGTGCAATGTGATAGAGGAAGGGTAAAATGGCCATCTGGCCCCCAAAGCTGTCTTGAGGGAGTGTGACCCGGCCCTCAGCTTTAAAAGGTTGAGAACCCCTGATTTAGATGATCAAAAGGCTAGCAGTATGTTCATATGCAGTATGTTCAGATGCATGGTAAAGTTTCCCTCTGTTTTCTTCCACTGTTCTTGCTCTACTTTAAATATCAAAATCTGCTGTATCTTCCTTGTTCCTCCTACTTGTTTGGAGACATGCTTGTTCCTCTTGTTGCCTCACCCTCTTTCGCCTGAGAAGCCAAATGTCCTGCAGGTTGTTGCTTGAGGAGACTGGGTCACTGCCATCTCGGACAGCAGCAACAGCAACATGGTTCAAATTCACTGGCATACAAGAACAGCCTTAACCAACCAGGCAGTCTCCAGATCCCTCAGTCACAACAACCAGGATCTCTAGCCAC
The DNA here is from genome assembly GCA_030440675.1 of Furcifer pardalis. NCBI lineage: Eukaryota > Metazoa > Chordata > Lepidosauria > Squamata > Chamaeleonidae > Furcifer > Furcifer pardalis. The sequence goes on along the minus strand of CP126891.1, from coordinate 232,693,947 downwards.
ACTAGCCAGAGATCCCTGGGAGATGCACCCCGTTATATCTGCAGGGACCTTGTGCAAAGTTGTGCTAGATGTGCCTAGGGATAGTGAATGGACAACACATTTTCAGCACCACATGAATAACGTGGTGCTGTTGCGCACAACTTCCCTTTTAGACTCAGAACATTACTGACAGGAGATAGAATTCCTGAATTCATTGCTCCTTCTCTTTCCACAGCCAGAAAAATTGGGAGACATTTGTATCTCATTACGATATGTGCCTACTGCTGGGAAGCTTACCGTCTGTATCCTAGAGGCCAAGAACTTGAAAAAGATGGATGTTGGAGGGCTTTCAGGTGAGTGCAGGGCAAATTCATGCACCTATTAAGTGGCACTTTTGAGCCTGTACAGAATTCTTCTTTTGCTCCACTTAGGCAAAGTGAATTTCTTTATTCAGTTCCTTTGTAATGAGAAGGTTTGGCTTATGCTGCCCAAAAATGTTAGTTTCCATTACAAATGCTTTAATGCTTTTTTGTAGCACTCAGAACCTATGTTTCTGGTATGAATTAGCACAAGATACATCTTGGAAAAATTGCCCTTTTGGATCACAGTGACAAGAATTCCCAGCCTAGAAGCTTCTAGGTCTTGTACTGCAAAAATTAATTTTCCAAGCTCTGAGCATCAGCCAGAATTCAAGGAGATTCCATCAGCAAATGTGGAGCAGTTTTGGTGGTAGAGACAGGGGCAATATAAATCAGGCAAGAAAGGTGAACTTTCGTTCCCACATTGTGTATCAAAAGAGTATGTGAGAATCATTTTGCCTTCTGGAGAAATTTTCTTTTATCACTTGTGTTTGGGGAATCAATGAAAAGCTTCCATTGATTAGAACATATGTTTGCATTACAATGCCTGGCTTTGTTGTTCACATGGCCATTGATGTCAATAAGACACATGTGCCTCAAAATCTCATGGATGAAAAATGCTCTTATCCAGCTGTTCCACAGATGCATAGTTCCATATGTGTTAGCTTCTATGCTATATTTCTGTGGGCCCACAACAATCAATGTTAACTGTGGGACAGTGGCAAGGTGGTGGGTTAGTGTCTTTTGGAAAATCAGTTCTATAATGAAGCCTCAGATCTCTAGGAATGAAATACAGAAAGACTGGGATCTTTCAGAAGAGAATATAGCTTTGGATTCCACTTCTGCTATAAGCTGATAGGAGATCAGATGGGTGCTAAAAGCTTCTTGATTTGTTACCCTTTCCAGTTCTCTGTTCTCAGTGAAAATAGATTAGAGGCCACATACTTATCTCCAAACATACCATGAGATCAATTTCTGTGGGTAACAAAAAAAATTATGGAGAGTTAAGACTTAAACCTTTTTTTATTTTGTTCTCACAGATGAAAACTAAAGTTCTCCAGGTTTTTCCCCAGTGTTCAAGATTATGAGGGGGTTTTGTGCATTTTCCATTTCAGAAAAAAATTGATCATTTACATGATTTATTTCTTTACACATTCATGGCAATGTCAAAGGCCTTAGTCCAGGGGTTCACAGCCTTTCTAAGCTGGGGGCCGGATCATGCCGCCTTAGGCTGTTGGTAGGCTGGACTACTGCCGCAGTTGGAAGTGGGGAGTGATCCCACTGCTGCCGCCAGCACTCCCCTCCATGCCACCACCAACATTCCCCTCCACACCACCAGTCCAGCCCACAAACACTCACCCCACCACCCCACCACCACCACCGCTTGCCTGCTTACCGGCCTGCCATGGGTGAAGGCCTGCACTTGGCAAGAGCGGCACCTGGGAAAGACGCGAGCAGCCACACGTGTCTGCTGCTTCTGCTTCCACTGCTGCCACTGCCATCTTACAACATCTGCTCTGCTATGGGGTGCCATTAGGGACACACCAAGCCATGCAGAGGGGGATAGGAGGGCAGTGGCAGGAGCAAGGGCACAAGGGCGGTATGGAATGGTGCTATGGGCCATAGGTTGAGAACCCCTGCCTTAGACCTTGGAGTTTTGTATTTTTGTTCATTGGATCTCTGTGATGTTCTGATAAATGAAAAGAAGTCAGTAGTCTTATTATTGTTCAAATAACTTTGAATGTGTCCTCCTTGGGATGTTTATAGAGGTTAAACTAAATTACAGAATAAATGTTCAGCTTCTACTTGAAACAACAGCCCTACATTTCATCTGTCCCTTAAAATGTCCAGTAAAATCAATTAAAACAAAATGAACCAATATAACATAATTTCATTGTGAGTTTATGTGTTCCTGCAAGCAGCAGGCAAGTAACTAGGGCAAAGAGAAGAAATTTGGAACATGACATGATGCCTAAAATCCTTTTAGGATTTTACACTGGTATTTTTAAAAAGGGAGTAACTGTTAGTGGTGAATTACCTCAAATTGAGAAACTATCACAGACATTATTATGTACAAGGTCACACAACTCAGTGCACACAGATAATGTCTATGATTATTTCTTAACTTGGCAATTTACAAGAAACAGAGCTTCGGAAAACTGCCTTTTTGGATCGAGTGACAAGAATTCCCAGCTTTGAGGCTTCTAGCTATGCCATTTGCACTGCTTTGAACTAGCAAGATCTTGGCTGCTACATCTTGGTTTAATCAACCACAGTGTCATTCTAAACTGTTTCTCTAGGGCAGGACCTAAAGGCATGACACATCCTTTCTGAAAATACAGATTCAAAAAGTGGTGTGAGAGACATCTTAACCAAAACCTTGAAATGTTACTTCAGGGAATGATTGTATATCCCAAAATCTGCCACTAGTATGCTGGGCCTTGTCATTCTGAGAATTGTACACCCACCCACCCCGAGCATTTCTGTGATCTGAACAACTTATTTTGTGTCCATATCAAAGTTTGGACTGCCAAAATGAAGCCACTAAATCTTCACTGGTAGATGTTTCGGTTAGTGATTGGCAGACCAGTAAATGAACCAGAATCTGTATATCTCCACATTCACACAGTATGTTGTTGACCTCTAGCAGCCCCTAGTTGAGCATGTTGGTCTTGCTTTTAGGCACTCTGAACCTCAGCCTGTTCAGGGAAGGTCGAGTTCCTCAGTCATATCCTCCTTTAGTCTGAACAACTCACTCACCTAAAAAGGCAGTTGTATAGATAAATTATTCATGCCTCTTTCTGCATATCACTGTGCCTTGCTAATTTCCATCTGATGTGACAAGCTCACTTCTGAGGAACAAGGTAATATCTATGATGCTGCCTTTTTTAAAAAATGGAAAGGTCTTTGCAAAGACACATAGATTCTCACTTTCATAGGATGCTCTACAAAAGCTAACCTGAACTATCTCTATGATGGAACAAAACATTATGTGCATTGTAGCTAATTCTTAGAACTGCACTTTGAATCTTTATTTCTCTGATTCTGCATGTAAGGGCTGAACTGTTTGGTCTTCTTTCTTAGACCCCTATGTAAAGATTCACTTACTGCAAAATGGCAAGAGGCTCAAGAAGAAGAAGACTACTGTCAAGAAGAAGACGCTGAATCCTTACTTCAATGAATCCTTCAGCTTTGAGATTCCTTTTGAACAAATACAGGTTTACATGTTTATCACTTGGGGAAATCTGAAAGAGGGAGATGCAAAGGGTTTCCAAGTCATATTAATCATCTGTAAAGCACTCTACCATCTTGTCTATAGCAGGGAAATGGGATGATTCATAACACATTAGCCTCTCTGAATACAAGGGACAAATTCTTGTCTTATTTTCTTCTCCTTTGTTTGTTTGTTTGTTTCATTCATATCCCACCTTTCTCCCTTGTGCATTACAAGATGTTTATGATTCTTCAACTCTGGGAAGGAAAATAGACTCAAGGGATAATATTCATAAAAAAAAAACAACTCAGTATATCCAGGGTAAATCCTATAGAGCAGTGGTACCCAAACTTTTTGGGCCATGGGCTGTTCACATGGTTCAGTGGGCCAGTCATGTGTTCAGTGGGCCAGTTATGTGGTTCCTCCGACTGGAAGTAAAATGTGCCTTGCAATCTGTTTTGCAACAGATATGTTTGCAACAGGATGAGATAGATTTTAGGCTACAATTTTCTCTGTTTAAACCAGGGGTATCCAAACTATGCCCCATGGGCCGGATCCAGCCCCCAAAACCAATTAATCTGTCCCATGCCACCCTCATCACTCCTGGAAGTGGAAGTAAAATGTGCCGTACATTTTTACTTCTGCTTCTGGGAGCGATAAAGGTGGTGTTTGCCAGATGAATTGGCTTCAGGGGCCAGATCTAGCTCATGAGCTGTAGTTTGGGCACCCCTGCTATAGAGGCTCTAATATATGCAGTGAAGGTAAACATTTTATCATAAATCCAAGCCTGCCTGGACCACTTATTATCTCGGGAAGAGAAGATTTTTGAGTGTGGGCATGACAGAAAAGGGGCATGTTCAGTCCACAAAATAAGATAGACTGAGTAGTAATGACTACCTCAAAGTCACCCAGTGAGATTTGTGGCTCAGGAGGGTTTTGAACCAAGGTATGTCATGCTAAATACAACTCCACACTGCCTTTCCAGTCTTCCTCCTCATATCAGCTCCGTATGCTGTAAAGATCAAGGAGATCTTGTGCAGTCTTCATCACCAGAATAAAATGCATGCAGTTATTCTTTCAGTCAAAACATTATTGGGAGAAATGGAGATGAAAAAATGAATGATAATTTTCCTGGTTATGACAAAATGAAATCAATTTAAAAAAATTTAGAAGCAAGAAAATTAAATGATACTGTATTGCACAATAAATGTCCCTTTACACACACATTTTTGTTCTATTGCAAAATCCCCATTTAAGGGAAATTTGGAGCACTGAATGTGCAAAGCAAACAATCCTTAGAACAATTTTAAGAGCACCAATAAGAAAAAAATTAATTCTCTAACAGCGTAGTCAGCCATCAAAGGCTATTACAATGTTTATGTAAACATTTTAAAGGTCCATGTCTGTACAATCTGTTTAGGATTGCCCAGCACTGGATTTGTCTCTGACTCCAATTTGTCTTTGACTCCCAGTTATATTTTTGCTGCTAAGAAGAATACATAGATTGGTTGCCAGTGCTGACTCACAAATTGATTTGTTTGCCTCCTTGCAGCCTCACCCAAATTTAATCATGTTTTTTTAAAATAAACAGTGAGACAGAAAATTATTCCATATGAAAGTCATTCCTTATTTCTACATTGTGTGTCCCTTTGGATTTTGTATATATTACCTCTGTCAGCTCTAGCTGTCCTTTTATGTTGACACTCATAAAACTTTGTGAGGCTTGAGTACCTGTTGAAGGTTGCTGGACTAACACTGGAAAATAGAAACACTCCTGTGAATGGAAAAGTTGTTCTCTGCCCAATAATTTCAGAGTGATAGATACAGTGGTGGGATTCAGCAGGTTTGCCCCAGTTTGCCAGAACCAGTAGCAGAACTTTCTGCTGGCTCCCCATCCAAGTTTTGAAATAAAGTGGTCCTAATTTGGGTGCAACACAGGGCTTTTCCTCTGGCCACACCCACCATACCTTATTTCTTTAGTGTAACAGTTTTTGATGATAGTGGACCATTTTATTGTGATTGTGGGTTATGAATTTTGAGCCGCCCAGAATCGCTAGTGATAGGTGCGGCCATATAAATCTAAATAAATAAATAAAATACCACATCCACAGAGTAGGTAGTATTTTTTTTTAATCCTACCACTGGATAGATACCATTGTTCAAGTGTGTCCATAGGATTTTCCCCATGAGGTGGTGGTGGTTTTGCATATCATCCTGTTAGTTTAATTAATTTGCATAGCATGTACCAGAACAAGGCAGTTCACCTTTGTTCACACATTAAAACAATGTAGTTGTAGTGTAGATGTTCCTTTGGTTTTTTTTTTTTTTTTTGCAGATATTCACGCTATTACCCTTATGCCCTTTTCCCCTGCTGTTCTCTTGAGATGTAAGAGTAAACAAAGAGCCCAAACTTGTCTTCTTTCACAACAGACAAGATCAGAAGATAAGGTGTGGAGAGTTGGCTGCTCTGAGTAGAGTAACATTGACAAATTGAGATGAACTAAACACCAGCCTATTTTACAAGAGATCATAGTAGGTATTGCAGTAGGGCCCATATTAACAATGTTTCTTCTCTTGCTTCTCTGCCAGAAAGTTCAAGTTGTTATCACTGTGCTGGATTATGACAAGCTGGGAAAGAATGAAGCCATTGGCAAAGTTTTTGTCGGCAACAACGCCACTGGCACAGAGCTAAGGCACTGGTCTGACATGCTGGCCAACCCACGCCGCCCCATTGCCCAGTGGCACTCCTTGAAGCCAGAAGAAGAAGTGGATGCAGCTCTCGGGAAAAACAAATAGGAAGCTCCATGCCCCAGCATCACCTACTGAACATTCAAATTGGTCCAGAGCTAGCAATACCTCAGTTAGGCAAACATTGCTTTCTGTTCTGTTTTATTTTCTCAGCTGCAATACCCTTTCTTTGGTCGCTGTAGAGGGATTCTAGACGAACTCAAGAGCACCCTGGTTGACAAAAATTCAAAGGAACAGTGACTCTCTCCATATTCTTCAGAGTAGTTTGTCTGCTGCATGTTTCTCCATCTTCTATGTTGTTCTCTCCAAGCACAAACCAAGCTTTTTTTCCCCTTGGGTTTTCCTCAGCACTCCATGGACAATAGCACGACATAGCTTTGCTTTTGCAGTATTTGCTGTTGGATTTTCTTGCTTGAATCGGATCTTTGACTATAGTGCTAGGATGATACCAAAGCATAACAACGTGAGTTGGCTAAATACACGGTGTTTGCTTTAGAAGGTGCATGTATGACTCTTGTGACGTTTTGATTCTGGTCACCTTTGGCCATTCATGCCGTCTAGAAGACTGGCACCGGAACATCTCTGGTTTGGAGATCGCTTCTGGGTTAATTTTCTGTAACAGGAGAAGTATAGTTTGGGTCCTGTAATGTCAAGGTAATGCAATGGGTCTTCTGTTCCTTTATAGGTTTCTACTTTTTAATTAGAAAAACTGAGTGGTACTAGCAGTTATCACAGTGTGTGGTAGCTCCACTTGTAACCATCCACTTCCAGTCCAAATGTGTGCAGCAGAACACAATATTTTCATTTTCCTTTAGAGGTGGGAAGAAGAGCATAATGGGATATTTATGCACTCTGCAAGATGTAGCAAGCTGACCATTTATGTAAACATTTAGAACATGCAGCCTTTTCGGGTTAGCATTGGTACATTGCAAAGCAGGATTCATCCTCACACAATTTTGCATATCTCACTTTAATTGTTTATTTATTTATTTTCCTCTATTATTCATTCATTCATTCATTTATTTATTTATTTATTATGTAGAGATTTCTCTTCAGAACTTTTTTTAAAATGAGTTTTGTCAAAGAAACCAACTGAGCTTATGGCTTTTGTGTTTTTCCTTACTCTGTGAAGACTAAGATCTGGGTCCTTTGACTTGTTCTGGTGTGAGAAAGATTAGCTGGCAAAACAAGGTTGCCTGATTGTGGTTCAAAAGTGTAAAAAGTATCCACAATCTTTGAGGAGACTCTTTCTGTTTACCTCATCAGGTTAGGTGAGAAGAAAGGACAATCAGGGTTGTCTGGAGGCCCACAAAAGTTCTAAATTAATCTTATACTGTATTTGTTATTCCATTTCCCAGTGAAGGGACTTGAAGGATCCAAAGTTTTCTGCTTAGGGCATTCTCCTTTATCCCAATATCACTCTTTAACTAAAAGGGAGCATTATGAAAAAAGTGGGAAAGAGAATGTATCCATTCAAATCAAAGGACCAAAGATGCACCAAAGACAGCATTATGTCTGCCTCTATAAAACTGTCTGGCTGTCAAAAACATTTATTGCTTCTCTGCTGATCCTGCAGAGATAAGCCTTATTATCTTTGCTACCTGGTGTTTGCATTGACAGCTGAATGGCTTGTTTCATATGTAGCCCCCCAATATTAATGTCCTGAACATTATTTGTCCCTGTTCAAGTTGATGGGGAAAGACAAATAGGGTAGACACGGGAATGATATTGACCCTGACACTATTCTTGGGTTCCTGTGCCCTAGGTGAACCATCTGCCCCACTGACACAAATTCATAATCCTGCAGCAAGCCTCAAAGCAAACAATCTGGATTTCATACTCACATTGAGTTTATTTCTATTTATGGCTGGGTTCTGAGTAAAACAGTGAATGTTGGGGAGGAACCAACTCGATATCCATGAGGCATTCAGGCCAGCTCAGTTTTCAGCTGGAAAGACTTCAAAGATTGTGTTAGAATCTTACTTTGACCAAAAAAGATCTCTTGTGGGATTTGCGTTCATTAGCTTGATGTGGATCTGATCAGGGAATGTCCTGTTACCTATCATACATCTTCTTCTTCTATGCCTAGGCCAGATGTGAAACTATCAAAATGAAGGCACCCTTTGGTGAGTTCATTCTGGAGTTCCCTTCACCTGACCTAGTGTGAGAAAAATTAGCCGGTTGCCATTATCAGGGTACACCTAATTGTGGTTCAAGAATACCACAATCTTCGAGGAGACTCTTTCTGTGTACCTCAGATCTCATACTGATAAATAATGATCTTTTAAATGGAGATCATTTAAATGGAGAGGGGGAAATGACTCTAACTAAGACAATAGGGCTAGATTGCTCATCCACTAACTTCTTAAGGAATTATGATCGAGAAAGAAGAGCTTGGCTAGTGTACAAGGCACTGACTTCTTGGGCTATGCACAACATACCATCTACTTGAGGTACAGAGCTGTATTTTCAAAGAGCTACTGTTTTTCTAGCTAGCTAAGAAAAGTGGAGAGAAGTATTCATGGAAGAGATTATAATCCTCTGCCTGGCCTGTATCATCCCAAGAGCAGATCAGGGGAGTGAGTATTTGAATGTCTCCATCTGTGCAATGAACAAGCAAGTATTCTACTTGATAGAAAATCAGCATGTTGGAAGAGAAGAATCCACCGCAGCATCTACTTTTCAAGGCGAAATACATTTTTATACATTTTAATTTTGGAATGAAGCAGCATTCCATGATTGGAGTGCCCATATGCAGCTTGAAATGGTGCAGCCTCAAAACAATAACAAAAACAGCAACTAAACAAAACTCTTTAAGTTATTTCTGTTACTGGAGTGGGGACCTAGCAAACAGAATTACCCCATCATTATTCACATATGGAGTTTTAAAATCCAATGCTTTTGCTAATACTGCAGAGGCCTTAGTCCAATCTGGGTTATTGTCCCCTCACTAAATTATTGGAGAGCTAATGTGGGAGAACCATTGCTAGCTTCTGAAATGCTTATTTTCCTTGGTATAAACTGAAAAGGGGACAGAACAAAGGCCTTCAACTTGCTGCAGATACGTTCCCTTTCCTGACTCATTATTGCTAAACAGCTAGGATTGTAATTTATTTCATGTCATTTATATACCACCTATCTGGGAAATGTTTCCACTCTCGACAGTTTACAGATTGATTTTAAAAAAACATAAAGAAATAATGAAAAGTGAAAATATATTTTGCTCACTGTTTCCACCTATGGTGAGGTGTCACTCCTTGTGGGTTGTAACCCTAGACCTAAGAACTAGTCCTAGATGAATCCCAGATCTCTGGACCAGGTTTTATATAGCCATGCTAAATCAGAGGGGGGGGGGGGAATTCAGTATAGCCTTAGTGCGAATATAGTTCTGGTACTGTTTTCTTTTTGTTACTGTTTTAAAACTTAGATTATATTAATATCCCCCCAGCTTCTTTATTGTGCCTCTCTTAGCTTTTGATGCTGCCAATGGTAAGGATATAAGTTTTTAAGAAAAATAGGCAAAGGGTGTCCTTGTGTTCTCAACCTGTACTTGAGAGTTTCTAAAAAATAATCTTGGCACCCTTGTCAACCACATGCCATCTAAACATCACTGGGGAAATTCCAAAAGAATCACAGGGGTTTTCTCCAACATAGAGCAAAAGCTTTATTAGTGTGTCTGGTGCCTTTGTGTGTGTGTATGCTTGTGTGTATGTAGATAATTCCTGGTCTTTGAAGGCATAATTTGGATACAGTCTGATAGAGTTTTGCTGTTTTGAACTACAGTGCCTAATTGCCCCCAGATCCCCCCCCCCCCAAAAAAAAAAACTACTCAGCTGTTACAAAATCTGGACTCATTTAAGTGGATTCTTCTCCCATTTCTGGTTACCTTGCAAGACTACAAGACTTAAAGACTAACAAATATATTCTGCCATAGGCAAATGTACAGCATTCTAAGTTTTGTAATGGGATATGAATCCATATTCTTCATAAATTCATACACTTCTGTTCTTTACTTGCATTAGTAATCCATGCTTAAGCAGTGCCAAATTAAGTTGACCATGCCTTAATTCACAATTACAGTACAATGCCATGTGTGTCTAGTCAGAAATAAACCCTGATAAGTTAAATGAGACTTACTCCCAAGAAACCGTGTAGGATTGCAGAAGAAATATTGCTCTACCCACAAAAACATGTTGGAACCAAAAGGGCTTCCTTAATTAACTTTCCTGTTGCTTAGTGTACTAAGTTACACTAGAGTAGGCCCACTGAGACAGTAGGGATTTTGTGGGTTAGCTCTTTGATTCAAATGGGCCTACTGTTTTTGTGACTTACTTTAGTAAGTTGCAACTAGACTAGACACATTTGGAACAATGAAATCTATAGAGGATTTGCTTCTTGAAATCACGAATGGTTCAGTGCTACACTAAGCAACAAGATTTCAGTCACTAACTCCAAAACTCATAGTCTTTTTTTTTTCATGTATCGTGAGTTAGTGTTTTTGCTCCTATTGGTAATTCACATTTGGCTGCAGTGGAAGTTCTACATAGGAGCAAGATAGAAGAAATCATGCAAGCAGTTATCTTGATCCATCAGTTATCAAGGGCAGCTAATAACATGCAGCAATTGGTGTTCTTAGAGGTGGATGCCCATCCAAATTTGCATTTAAAACTTTTAATACATCCAGTTTGTTGGGACTCATGGTGAGCAGTACAGTCAACATGGGAGATGGACATCCATGTCAGTAGGTGGTGTAAGGTTGCTTAAGTGTATGGATTACTCTTCACTAGAGCTGGATATATTTGAGAATCTTGAATTTTTAATAAATCATTACAAAAGAGCAACATGAGTACACAAACCCATTTCTTTTTCTTCTTTTTTGCTGCTAATAATCTAGGGTGTTGTTTCTGAAAACAATGTGCAAGTATAAACATTTTAAAAATCATGTCAGACCACTCAATAAATGGTGTCTCTAACTTCTATTTAAAATGAGCAGAGGGGGCTATAAGTTTAATAATATATATTTTGGTTGTTTCTTTTTTGTATAAAAGGAAGGGAAAATGTGAACCAACTCAAGCCATCTGAGCCTCATCCAAATCCCATCATTTGTGTGTAATTATATAAAATGATATAGAGATTTATTATCATGAATAAAATCCTCTTGTAAGCAATGCATGACGACTAGCCAGTATGTAAGTAGCAGCATGCAAAAAGCAGAACCTGTACACCATCTGTTTCATCATTGCCCATTTTCTAGAATACAAAACTACAGGCTACAGAGTTATTTTTTAAATGTGGTGTGGATGAATTTATTTTACCTAATGAGATAAAGAGGGTGGAGGGAGGGGGATTATAAAAAACATAAAAAGAGAGAATGGTCGTTACAACGTATGCTTATTTTCAATAAAAAAAGTAATAATTTTTTAAATAAAAAAGCAACAAAGCATGCCTGATCCATTAGAACATATTCATCAAAAGCAGGGGGAAATTACAATATGGCAGTAAATTTCATCAGTGTCTCAAAATATATATTTGCAAAACTGTAACTTGTTCAATTTTTACCATGTCTTCATATAATAGCAACATCATAGCTTCAGTGTTTGCACCATGTTGAACCATTTCACTGTTGAAGCAAATTTAGAAGCCATATTAGATCCCTGGCTGCCATGATCCTGAAAGTGGATTTGGCTGACAGGTGGTCCTCAGATTCTCCGCTCTCCCTTGCTAAGGTCTTCCCCGACTTCTGTTGTCTTGGTCTCTTTTGCCATCTGTGTCTTATGTTATTTCTGAGGAGATTTGTGAGTGATAGAGAATTTGCGTGGGACTGAAGCCTTCCTTTTTGGTTTAACCCCACGAGGAGGACCTTCAGAGAAACCCTCCTTCGATTGAGCTGTGAATTGGAGCCTTCTGAAGCCTTTTCTGAGCTTGCTCTCAGGGCCCATATCAGCATCCAGCATCCCCTGGCAGGAACCACCAGTGCTGATGTCTCTTTTCACCCATTCTCCTGTCCTTGTGCTTATTTAATGGTAGTGGTTGCTTTTGGGGAAGCTGGTTTCCCACCGTGTCCTGGGAAATTTAAATGGCAGCTGGTTTCCCAGAAAAGCCACTGCCCCTTACGAGGTGAACATGGAATTGTAGATAGCTGGAACTTTGCCCTGATTGCCCGAAGCCAAAGATACCTTTTGCCAAACAGAAACAGGACTGATAACAGTATCTTGTCCTCCAGTTGTCTGTCAACTGAAGAAAAGGTACATAAATGACATGGAGGTTGTGCCTGAGATCTGATTTTCCTTTTCTTTGTAAGAAGGTCAGAAGAGCAACTGTATAGGATGTAACCTCAGGGAGACATGACTAAGGTGACACACAAATTATATCACAGATGGAAAGGCTTCAGATGATTGATATTCATCAGCAAAGTGGGATATCTGCTCCCTTGGCCTCCCCTTCCAGTCGTGCATCTCCCCCTTCTCTGTCACTCACAAACTTCCCAAACAATTGGGAGTTAAGTCAGGTCTTAGCCCCCATTTCAACCCCATTCAGCTGTTACTCTTCTCGGTGGATTCAGCTTGTAGGCAGGGGCGTGTCTGGCACGTTCCCCTCTGTGGTGGCTGTGGAAAGTAACTGGCCCAGAGAGAGAAGCTTCTGTTTGTGTGGAAGCCTTTCTAACATTTTTCTCCACATAACAGGAACTTGTCCTGTTCAGACAAGTCACATTCTACCCAAGGAAAGCAATGATATGGGTGGGTAGGTGAAGCTAGTGTTCCTCTGCTAGTATTTTGATTAGGTGTGGTGAGTAACACCTGAACAGGTTTTTCATCTTCTCCACCCAAGCTCTGCAACTCAAGTTCCACCAAATCTCATCCTGCTGGAAGCTGCTTTTAATGCCCTCTTCTCTATCCTCATGTGGTCTCTATTTCTGTCTTTATTGTTAAATTGTTATTTTGTAATGATATGTGTCTCCTTATTAAAGAAACTAGCTGAAAAGAATCAGTCATTCTTTTGTGTTTTTGTTATTTACTAAAGATCAGCTTCTTTGCTACATGTACTTTTTGGATGTTGGAATTTAGAAAAGAGGCTGGCTAGCTCACCGAGTTGGAGTAATCTAGCTTCAGAGACAAGGGCTAGGAGTTCAGTTTCGCACTGCACCAATCAGGAGAATAGCCTATGTCCTGGAGTGCTCTCAGAAGAAGGGATCAGTAAACCAGTTCTGAGTCCTTTAAACTAGAAAATCCTGAAAATGATCACCATAAGCTAGGATCAGCTTGATGACATGTAGTGAAAGTGGGGAGCTGGGAGGTGGGGATTACAACTGCAATATGGTGGACAATTTCATCCGTGTCTTTTAATGTATATTTGCAAAACTATTTTTTCCTTGCCTTGGTAGCAGCAACATTGCATCAGTATTTTATCATGTTGAACTATTTCATTGTTGAAGCAAATTTAGAAGCCATATTATATCTCTGCCTGCCAAATCTTGAAAACGGGATTGTCTGAATTCAGCACATAGGCAGGGGAGTGTCTCGCTGCTACTACTACTCCTCATCATCATCAGACCAGTGTTTATAAGGAAAGAAGACTTTTGGAGAGTGTAGGTCTCACACAAGTGTGAAATATGTACATTAACTGAAACCACCTTTCTTCACAGCTGTTAAAATTCTTCCCCTTTGTTTCTAGTCACCCTAGAAAAGACATGATTGGGTGCCCAGTAAGATCTACACTGGAAACAAATCATATTTCTAAAGATATGTCCATCCAATTCACTGCAAACACTCAGGAAAAATACCATAAGCTTTTGTCTAAATACTGCCAGCCTATTGCATTTTGCTCCTTTCATTTTTCATTTATATTCTGGCTAGAGGTGGCATAAACAAGCCCTTTTGATGGGGGAACTAGTATATAGGTGAAATTATTATTATTGAATAGTAGCCATGTTTGTGTTTCAGGCATATCGGAGAATAAACAAAACAAAAATGCTATAGCACTTTAAAGACTGCTATATTTTCATGTGAGCATTCATGGATCAAGTCCACTTCATTGTCCTAGATCAGTGAGGGCCAACCCTGGCACTCCACCTGTTGCTGGACTTCAATTCCCAGAAGCCCAAGTCAATACACCTGTCGATCACGGCTTCTGGGAATCAAAGTTCAAGAACATCTGGAGTGACAAGGTTGGCCCTCACTGATCCAGAACAATGAACTGGACTTGATACACAAAAGGTCACATTAAAATATAACAAATAGTTTTTAAAGTGCTACAGCATTTTTGTTTTTGTATTCTCTGATATGCTTGGTATTTAGGCATTAAAGTGAAATTAAGTGCTAAATTCCAATCTATCCCCAGCCCTACATTTACTAAGTTCTTAAGCTTTCATCTATGTCTATGATATATGGATAAGAATATGGACCTGTTTAAAATAAAGTTTGTTGAGCTAATCTTTCAATATTCTGAACAATATTACCTACCTGAATGTGTGGTACTGTTTTCAGGATCAGATTGTAAAGTGTCTCAATTCAATAAGTTAGCAAATTCTCAGTGACCTACAAAGCTATGTCACATTTTAAAGCAATATCAGAGAGTAAATTTTAAAAAGGACAAAAAAAAAGTGGCACTTTAAAGACTGACTGCTGTACTTTAATATTAGATCTCATGGATCAAGTCCACTTTGTTTTACTTACTCTGCAATATCCTAGAAACACAGGCTAACACAACTACCAATTCAAAAATTTCACATTTTAAAATATTTATTCTTTGCTAGTAGTCTTTAAATGAGCAAAGGCACAAGCACAGACTAGCTTTGAAAAACATATTAATGAATTTACACACATTTTTCTTTGTTATAACTCTTTGTGTAGGAAAGAGGCTTCTTAAACAAGTGAAACATCAGAATTGGGTGCATTGATTTCACTTTAGTTTTAAAAATAATATTTAGCTACACATTGGACACTATCTTATTGTGTGGCTCCATTGGCACAACAGAGGTAATGTCACCAATAGCATCAGACTGCCACTAATTAAAGAGTTCGTTTTTCTATTTTAGAACATGTGTAACTCCGGTCCAATGATACCAAGTTGTCCATCCTGAAATTGTAAAAGGCACTCTTTTTAGTTGCAATCTCCAACTGCCATTATACAGATATAACTATATAACAAGACACTGCCCCCAGCAAGTAGGTTTACTTTAGAGGAGCAGTATTTGATGCAACCAGAATTGAAGTCATGTTGCATTTGAATCTTTGACAGACTTAATGGCTGTGGAGTGTAAACAATTCCTTCTCCTGAGATAAGATGATTGAAGAAACATTCAATATATGTTTATATTAGAAGGCATTGAATCAATTATCAGATATACAGACTGCCATCCAGTGGACTCATTTGGAAGCTGTTTACATTTCTGGGTTTTCTTCCCTAGCTTTCTAAAAACTGCTACTGCTCTATTAAGCGAGGCTCTTCAAAACTGACTTCCAGTGCGAGTTTTCCCCATAGAAATGCTCGTTATGCGAGTTTTCTATGGGGAAAGTCCGACTCGCATAGTGAATATTTTTCCTATTTTTTAATAATAACTTTTTTCTTTTTTTAATGATCAATTCCCAACAGACAGTAAGTATTTTCTGCAATGAAAGCCAGTTAAGTCTTAGAAAATATACAGAAATTAGCCAGGGTTTGAAGCTCAGTCCCCAACAATCTTGTAAGAGAAGAGTCAGACAATGTGATTTTGAGCAAGTTTTGTAGTTCCAGGATACCCGCAGGAAAGAAAATGCAACTTCTCAGTACTGAATAAGTAGGAAACCTTGGAAAGGGTCATTGAAAGTTGGAATTAACTTCACAGCATGTAATTGTATTATTAACATCATATATCTTATCAAAGAAAAAAAATTACAAAAGAACAGACAAATGTATATAACATTTACAGGTGTTAATTATTCTGTTACACAAGCTCACAAATAATATTGAACCAGAAATCTTGTCCCAATGGTTAATCTTGTCCCAGTGGTGTCCCAATGAGAAATCTTGTCCCAGTGGTGGAGGTGGCCCCTACCACCTCCACCACACCAGGAAGTGCCATGTGGTGGAGGAAGGGCAAAATGCTGTCCAGCCCCCAAAGCTGTCCGAGGGAGAGTGACCTGGCCCCTGGCTTAAACAGGCTGAGAACTCCTGGTATATATGTTTATGGTCACCTTTTGACAACAAATACTTGCTGGAAACAAGCTCCAAGCGGGAGATGCTACCACATGTGAATGAATGTGGGCTGGGCACATATCCAGCCCACACCTCTGCATAATTGCCAATGCAATACATATTTTGTGATTATTACAATGTAACAGAGAACCAAAGAAAGAAAGAAAAAGAAAGAAAATGGAACAATTAGCTCTATTATCTCTTAATATAAGTAAGTTTATATGACATAACAGGGCTGTGGTGGCTCAAGTGGTTAAGATGCTGACTGGAAGGCAGCAGGTCAGCAGTTCAAGACCCAAGTACTGCATGACAGACTGAGGTCCTGTCTCTGTCCCAGCTCCTTCCAACCTAGCAGTTTGAAAGCAAGAAATTGTAAGTAGATAAATAAGTACCACTTTGGTGGGAAGGTAAACAGCGTTCCATGTACTCCGGTGTTTAGGCATGCCTGCCACATATTCACGGAAACGTCTGCAAATGCAGACAGCATTGGCTCTTTGGCTATAAACAGAGATGAGCACTGAACCCTAGAGTCAGATTACAACTGGCTTTCTATCAAGGGTGACCTTTACCTTTACCTATACAATCAAACCTCACTTAGCGAGTAACTCGTGTAGCAAAAAAACTCACTTAACGAGCGGGTTTCTCAAAAAGCAAGCTGACTCGCATAACGAATATTTTCGCTATGCGAGTCTGACTCGCATAGCAAAAATTTTCGCTATGTGAGTCAGACTTCCCTTATGGAAATGCTCGCATAGCAAGCGTTTCTATGGGGGAAAACTCGCATAATGAAAAAAAAATAGAATGGCAGTTCAAGTTGTATAGAATTTCTCTGTTGTGACATGAAGTCAGAAAGAAAGCAGCCAGCTTCCACTTACTGGTGATTCACAGTTTTGTTAGAAACTAAAATGGACTGCCTTGTGCTTCATGGTTTCCTTGCTCCCATCTTACTAAAAACTAGTAATGAGCCACTCTGAGAACTTCATGAACGGCTTCTAAGATAGTTTTCTGTCATCACCTTTTTTTAGTGGTAACTGCAAAGTTGGTGATAAAAATAAAATAAAAATAAAGTTGTATTATGTCATTTGTAATAGTTTGAGAAATTTGGTGTGAGTGAATAACCATATTTAGTGCAGTCTGTTCATGCAGTTAGCTCATTTACATCAATGGGCCTATTTACATCAGTGGCCAAGTAGGACTTCAGCAATCCTAGAGATATACAGTCCTTCAAACAACCAGGAACCAAGTTATATAGCACTTTATAGGTCATAAGTAGCATTTTGAATTGGGCCCAGAAACAGTGAAGCTGTTGTAACAAGGGTGTTATCTGACCCCTGTAACTGGCTGCAGGAAACAGTCTGGCTCCATCACTGAGCGGTGGTTCAGTGGTTAAGAAGCTTGTTAGCTGGAAGGCTGGCTAGTCGGCAGTTCAAGACCTGGGTACTGCATGACAGATTGACTGCCCGTCTTTGTCCCAGCTCTTAGGGACATGAAAAAGCCTCATTTGGGTGTCCCCTGAGCGGAGTTTCTCCAGGAAAAAAATCATTTCAACCAATAATAATAATAATAATAATAATAATAATAATAATAATAATAATAATAATAATAATAATAATAATAATAATAATAATAATAATAATAATAATAATAATAATAATAATAATAATAATAATAGAACCAGCTGAAGTTTCTGAACCATCTTGAAATCCAGCCCTACTTAGAGCATGCTGCAGTAAGTACAGAAATCTGAACAATAGAGGAAGAAATAACTTTTTTTTCCTTCAGGAAAAAATTAACAACTTCTTTAGGAATTAAGGTCTCATAAAAACATACATTCATTAAGCCAGAATCCAGTAGTGTTAAAACATTATTTTATTCATTTATAAATACTGTTGTGTTTACAAGCATCATAGGTGTGAATATTATTTCCAAACTTTCAAACATATAATACTTATTACAATCAAGAAAACAAAAATCATTCATCTCAGAGCTTGAAAGGCCACTCAAAAAAGTTGCATGAAAATACATTCTTTCCCATCACTCACTGGCTAATCTTTCCTCAAAGTACTGTATTTACAAAGTTTAAAACTCTCCTTAAAACAGGTAAGTACAGAATACTTGTGATTGGAAGCAACAAAACCAACAGAGCATCACACTCTCTTTTCCAGGAGTTAACATTTGTGAGAAGAGAAGATACTAAATCAGGCGTGGGGGAAAGTACAAGTGATCTTGTGGCACTGACTGGGGAAGGTACATTCACCAAGGGTCCAACCCGCTTCAGAAGAGACAACATTTGGCAGGAGACAGGAATTGACCCTAGAAGTTGGGTTAATTTCACTGAGTTATTTTGCTAAAAAAACAACAACCCTCTTCTCAGAACACGACCCTTTTGCAGATCTACATAAAATGACAAAAAAAGAAGCTGAATATGATCCAAATATTCATTATCCTAGGAAAATGGTCTGTGCATTTCACAACTTTGAAACTAACTTATGAGCCCCTCTCCTCCAAAGGCAGGCATAGCTCGAGAAATAATTCATCACCAGAATCTGTCCTGATCACTGGGTAGACTAAACTAGCAGGCAGGTCAAAGAGAAGAAAGTCAAGGAGAAAGCATGAAGGTGACTACTCAAAAATTATAGCATAAATGTAGATAAGCTGTGCAAATGTGACTACAAATAATAATCTGAATTCTCACTCATAAGAGAGGTTCCTGTCATGGTCTATTTGTGAGAAGCCCTAGCAAACAAGATTACATTTCATTACTGTTGAGGGTAACCTGCACATAAATTCATGGCAGACTTTAGAAATCCTACCAAGATGTAGTGAAGTCCTAGCAACTCTTCAGTTTTGGAGAAAAAACCACACACCTTAATTCTAGTACCTATGAACATAAAAGAACATGCCACAGCACAAATCTTTTCAGGTGAAGTTTTCCTTCAGTTCTGATTACTATTCATACAGTTGGATTGAGACTTAGTCCTACTTGGGTTAAGCTATTTAAACCATGGTATATAAGCTAGTCATTACCAACCGAAGTCCCATCAATATTAACTAGTCTTCTCAAAGTATATTCCAAGATCATGATCAAATTAAGAGTAAACCCAAGGTCTTAATCATTTGCTAATGGGGGAGGGGGGAAACGGTATGTGGAGAACTACCCTTTGCTCTCCATCACACTTACACACAGTGAGCTTTTTAACTCATGTATACATTAGGTATACCGGATCACAATGATACAATGTATTTTGCCCATAATTTTTATCAACTTATCAATTTAATCGAGAACAGACTTCACCTTCTTTAATGAAAAGCAAGCATTTATTTGTCTAAAAACATGTGGGGGCTTGTATATGATTTATGGTCAATTATATGATTTATTGTCAAAGTGTGTTGGTTGTTAATAAAGTTTTAACTGATAATGAATAACCAAGACCAAATTATAGTCCTTGAAATAAAGACATATGGATATATCCATGACCATATCATATTTTATAGGCTTTTTCAATAATTAAAGTTCCATGTGAACCATAATCAATTTGAATTCGCTTATTTGGTAGGTTGCAGTGGACATATACATCCTATGTTACTGAAGCTGCACCTTGAGCAGCTGAAATACATTTCAGTAGATCTCTAGATTCATCCTGTCTTTCTGCTAACAATAAATCAATATGCAGAGAACAGATACTCCTACACTGTGCAACATTGAATGTCACTACATATAGATGCAATGAAATCCTCTATTGTAGCTACATTTGTTCCCCCATTTAACATGGTTTTCTATTCATTCTTCAACGTTCTTTTCATATAACAGTAGCTCGCCTATATTTATTAAAGTACAACATAGACTCTCTTAATATAAGCAAATCAACCACATCAATTCAAAGACTCCTTCCTATTCATAAATGTCTTTCTTACTTTAGACCTGATATATCCCTAGTTTCATCTGAAACTTTATGTAACCAAAAAGTCATCTCACTGACCTAAACTTTACTTTTTCATACTTTGTGCAATAAAACCAATCCTCTTTCCCCCTTCTGTAATGTTTCACCTTTATAATCAAAGAAGGTGCAAAGAAACATCAACACAGATATAGCAGAGGTCTTTAAAGTGTTACACTTGCAAGTTCATTTATATTAAGCTGTGAAAGCTACTAAGCGTAAGAAAGAAGTAAGGCAAAAGGGTTTATTTCCTATTTTAAAGAATTTTCCAACATTCAAAGTGTGAAAGCTCATATCGCAGACCAAGCTTTCTATATCTTTCCCACATAATTTTTGTTTTAAGCAGAGGAAGATCACACAACCTTAAAATAACATAAAATCCATCTGAATACTAAAACTTACCAATACAATATAAAACAATCATCTTTCAGCAGTACTAATATTTCCTCTGAATTTTATTAAAAACAGGCATGAATCAGTTTGTAAGAACATTCTCTCAATATTTTCAGGAAAGTTTGCTCCATCAGCTATAAATATTATTAAAAGCCCTGGATAAGAAGTGAATTAACCTTTTGCCTGTAGCCACAAATGCTTTACTTGAACCTTGTAAAGTTGTAGCTACCTTTTCACTGAAACCAACTGTGGACCAAACCAGGATTTAAAATCAACTTACGACTGTAATTTAAAATCTTCTCTTATTCCAAAACTTCTGTCAGCCAAAGTAAATCTATTTAGATGATACTGGAAACTGTAGTCAGGCATTTCTGGTTTGATCTTGTCTTGTACAAGGGGAGAAAAAGGGGATTGCAAGTATAGGCAAAAACACAAACCAAACTAAGTCTGTCTTTATTTTTATGCCAGCAGTATAAAAGGGTTCACAGCTAATTGACCCAGAAGGAAGAGCATTGAGATCTTGATGAAGAAGACAAATCTAAGTATTAAAATAACAAAAATATATCAGCACATGTGCGCTGTGGCCCAGAATGTAAAACTTCATGACATCTGGCTGACAGCATTCATTCTACTAGCTACCGTCATAACAGTCGATCCACTTTATCTCCCTGTAGCAATGTTCAGTTTAGACAGAATTTATGTTTCTGTATCAAATTCCAATTGTTCTTCAGGCTGGTCAGCAATGGCAGTCTTTGTAT
The DNA here is from genome assembly GCA_030440675.1 of Furcifer pardalis. Lineage (NCBI taxonomy): Eukaryota > Metazoa > Chordata > Lepidosauria > Squamata > Chamaeleonidae > Furcifer > Furcifer pardalis. The sequence continues at coordinate 232,672,385 of CP126891.1, read as the reverse complement.
TTTAGGTTATCTACATTCAAACAATGAGATATGTTTAATGTATTAAATTATTTATAAATAGTGACAATAACAGAAAACAGGAACAATTGTAGATTGGATTCTGAACACCAGAAATCTTTTTCTTCTACACACTATTAAATGACCATTCATAGTTGAATCTGAACTTTTAGTACTGACTTAAAATCACAAAGTGGCTAAAATCCTGTTGCACAACTTTCTGTCTTAGAAGGCTGATAACATCAACATCAGCACCTTAGAAATTAAAGACTCTCTCTCTCTCTCCCCCCCCCCCAATCTTGCAGCTCCAAAGCAGCTTTCCCAAGATGAAAGATATCCCAAAGGAGCCTCAGAACCTTTGAGGCACCTTAAATTGGAAATTTTTTAATTTACAATAAATTGTCATGGCTGATGGTATCATTGGCCTTACATGATGCAAAGTCGCACAATAGGCTTTCAGGCAATATTACTAAAATATATGAACTCCATATGGACTTGTATGACTCAGACTGCCTATCTGTTATTCAAAAACAAAACAAGAAAGGGGTTTGTTGCTGAGAACTCTGGGTTTGAGTTCTTTCTTTTTCTGTTTAAAGTCTGTAAGCAAATACCTGTTTGTGATATTAAATTTGAGAACTTTCTACTTAAACTTTTATAAATGTTCATCTCTGGTTCTTAACAGAGTTCTACATTGTTATTCTCAGCCAGAAGGATGAGGGAAATAGACATACAGTACTTTGAATAACAAAAGGCTAATAGGTGAATAAGGAAAACCATGCCTTTGCCAGAAAAAACATAGTACTGTAGAGCAAACACAGATACAGTAATACCTCGGATAACGCTAAAACTTGGTTCCACAAGTCTTGGTGTTATCCGATTTTTAGTGTTATCCGATGCATGTTAAAATCCTATGGGATGGATCAGATAACGTTAAAGCTCCATAGAGATACACTGTAACCGCACAGGCTTTAACGGTTGTTATCCGATACATCCTATAGGACCTTAACGTTATTCGATCCAATTCTCCTCCCCAGATTGCTTAACGTTATGCGATTTTAGCGTTATCCAAGGTAAACGTTATCCAAGGTATTACTGTAATATGTTATATCCCAATGAATAATCCTGACAGAAAAGTTTGTGTTACCACTGCTTACATGTATCAACTGCTAATGAGTGACTATTTTCGAATTTGAAAGGTTCCTTTCTAACAAATGGCAAAAACTACCTAAATCAAGACTAAAATGACAGCTTCATAAAACTGATACCATGCTTTGGAAGAGGAATTACATAAGCAAAAAAAAAAAGGAACAAGTCCATTGGTAAGGGACCATAACATTGGCATGAAACCATTTTCCTAGGTTTCACAAACAAAATCTGGTTGTTGTTTTTAAATAGCTGGAACAGAATATTTGAAGCAACTATGTTCTGGGAATCTATAGAAGTGGATTCATTTATTTCTAGTCTGCATGGAAACAGGTTTCTGAGCAATATAGATCCTGATGCTGATGTCCCCATTAGGTGCAGACTTCTTCATGTTTTAAAAGTATGAAGAATATCACTAAATTTAAGTTCTCAAATAATTTGCACTATGTTCATGAAGCCCTTCCACAGAGATCCAGAGTCATCATTTTCTACAGGGAGAAGCACCCTGGGTAGAAGCTCTACCCATCATTCTTCAGCTTTAAAAATGGAAACCACTTATATCTTCAGTTAATGTGCATCCACTGAAAAATATCATTAAGCATAATTTTGCTTCCTCAGCCACTCTACAGTGTTTTTCATGCAATGTTAAGAGAAAGCTGAGCCAGATAGCTAATAGAAAGATATGGTGGTGTTTTGTGCAGTAATAGTTCATACAACTATAAATTCAATAAGCAAACTTTGCTGGTTAGCTGTCTTTCCAGTAGAAATCTCGAAAGACCATGGGGATACAAGTGTTAGCCAAGGAATGCAGAGGCTATAAGACCACGTTAGTATTAAACAGTACCAGAAAAGGCAACCATCAAAGAGAACAGCAAGTAGTATATTGAGGAGGTCTGCGAAGGTGACACAAAGCAGAAGGGATAACCATTTTGTTGTTTCCCCAAATTAAATTAAATTTAAAATCTTACATTAAATACATCAGTCAGCTACTAAGACATGTGGAGAACATAAATCTCCAAGCCAAGTAACCGTTGTCAGACTCTCATAGAAACAAGCCATCGTGAATTTCACAAGCGACAGATTCCCTAATTCCAGACAGGATACAGTACTGACAAATCCTCCATGACAATTCCCAGTTTCACTCCCTATACCTATTCCAAGACAGTATCTTAAGACATGTTGGGTCAACATTACAGAGTCATTTCTTTATTATTACAGTAGATGCTTCTTTACACTGGATTATGGTGGACGGATATGGCTTTTACAGCAGAAGAATTTGGGCACCTCAGACAGTGCCAACTCAGTGTTTGCCTTTTCAAATGAATTACCTCACTATTTTAAAAATAACAAGAAGTGATAAAAAGATGCCTTATCTTGAGAATAGAATGAGGATAAGCACTATGCAATATGGGAATGCTGAGTCAGGTGGACAGAGCAGCAGGGGTGATCAGCTAATCCATATCTGAAATGCCAGCAGTTCCTCCAACTGGGAGACCAGACGCAGATGACAAAGTGGCAGCTGGTGTAGAAAAATGTTCATTTTATGCCCATCCTACACTCAATATACTACTTAGAGAGTTTACTGATGACCCGGATAAGTGCTCCATTTTCATCTTTCAGTCGCTGATTGTCCGACTTCAGCTCTGTCAAAATCTGTTCAAAAACAAGATAAAGTGTGAGAATATTTCAGTTCGTTATGCCCTATTTAATTAGCAACCATCATGGGGGGGGGGAACACACAGGAACTCAAATAAAAGCAATATGGTGTTCATACATAATTATTTTCATTGAGAAGCTTGTGAGACTGACAAGGCCATATTTTCTGTAAGTTCCCCACATTCAGCTCAACTGTATTACTGTATATCTCTACAGAGACACACAGTTCAGTTCAATATAGATACCTGCTCAGGTTCATGCGTTATATGCTTCATCTTGTTAATGTTACTTATACTCTCTGGCTTTTCTTCAGTTTAAGAAATACTTACTCTGGTTTTGTGTCTATGCCTTCAATCGCATAAGTAAATCCCACACAAAATATGTCTCTAACATTTAACTCTGGAGGTAAATTTCAGTCCCAGAAAACGTAAGAATCCATTCACCTACCAAGTGTTTCATACATAGAATTAAAATTAAGAACTAAAATCCTGGTTTTGTGAGACTTCTGTTACATGTTATATACAGCTATATCATTTTCAATACATGCAAGCAAGGGGAGGAATGCACTCAGGAACATATTACCATGCATGCTATTTAAATCCATCCTTACAATGAAACAAGGATTTCTGTATGTGTACTCTTCCCTTCCTCTCCCCACAATGCCTTAGAAAGCAAGGGGTAACATGCATGTTTGCTTGGTTTTGGAAAGTGGTAATTGGTATTCTCCTGCCAACAGATTTTCCAGGGAAAGGTAGGCTCCCAAAACAGAATATGCTCTGTGTGATTATAAAATATTTTCATACTGAAATTAGTATTATTTTTAAGTTTGCAAGAAAGGGCTTCATTTGATCCTAGTAGATTCATATGAATTCTAAAGTAGGAAAATAATAATTAATATTAATTGCTTAGAAATGTCAAATGATTTTGGGCAAGGTCAATAAGAATAGTCTATTTTGAGTCAAGAGTACATATGCAGCACATGATAACTACAACAACTTGTGTTCCAGAACCTAAAAAATTTTGTCACCTATACTAAGGTCTCAGGAATTCCTAGAGGTCAGCCTTGGCCAGCCGGCCTTAAGGAAGCAACAGCTGCGGGGCCTGGGCAACATTAAAAGACCTCGCCGCCACCGCCACTCTCACTGGACTCTCCCACAGCTGGCCGGCCTTGAAGGAACAATAGCTGCAGGGCTCAGGCGGTGTTAAAAGACCTTGCCACCGCTGCCCTCACTGGACTCTCCCTCAGCTAGCCGGCCTTGAGGTAGCAACAGCTCGGGCGGCATTAAAAGACCTCGCCGCCGCCACCACTCTCACGGGACTCTCTCTTAGTTAGCTGGCCTTGAGGGAGCAATAGCTGCGGGGCTCAGGCAGTGTTAAAAGACCTTGCCACCACTGCCCTCACCAGACTCTTCCTCACCCAGCCTTGAGGGAGCAACAGCTGCGGGGCTCCGGCGGCATTAAAAGACCTTGCTGCCGCTGGCCTCACCGGACTCTCCCTCAGCCAGCCGGCCTTGAGGGAGCAACAGCTGCGGGGCCCAGGCAGCGTTAAAAGACTTTGCCAGCATCGCCGCCCTCACCAGATTCTTCCTCGACTGGTCAGCCGACCTTGAGAAAGCAACAGCTGTGGGGCTCGGGCAGCGTTAAAAGACCTCACTGCCACTGCCCTCACCAGACTCTCCCTCGGCCAGCCAGCCTTGAGGGAGCAACAGCTAAGGGGTCAGGGTGGCGTTAAAAGACCTTGCTGCCGCCCCCCTTACCACTCTCTCCCTTGGCCGGCCAGCCTTGAGGGAGAAACAGCTGCGCAGCCCGGGCAGTGTTAAAAGACCTCACCACTGCCACCCTCACCGGACTCTCCTTCAGCTGGCCGGCCTTGGGACGGCTGCGGTGCTCAGGATGGCTCTTCCTGGGATTGGATTCCTTCTTTTTTGGACTTCTCTTCTCCTAGACTCTTCCTGGCTACTTTTTATAGGCTTTTGCTTATAATCATTGCAGGATTCAGTAAATGTAGTTTTTGTTTTTGCTGTTTTTTGTAATTTTTTTGTAGCATTTTATTGTGATATTAATACTTTCTGATTGTTACTATGTTGTATATCTATCTATATTATATTATTATATTATTTAATATATTATATTATTATTTTTACACACACACACACACACACACACACACACACACACACACACACACACACAATAATGTGGAATTTGTGACTATTATGCTGTTATTTTTTATACTCTGTAAGCCGCCTAGAGTCAGGTTCGCCTGAGCAGGGCGGGGTATAAATTTGAAATAATAATAATAATAATAATAATAATAATAATAATAATAATAATAATAATAATAATAATAATAATAATAATAATAATAATAATAATAATGAGAAAATATCTGTTTCTTTGTTTGATTATTGATATTTAAAAGTAGCCTAGGAAAAAGAGATGTGAATCGACATATTCAAGATGAAGATACAAAGGCTTTTCAAACACAGCATGTTCATTTACTTATATAGCTGTTGGAGAAAAGCAACCATACATCCCTATATAAAGGCCACACATAAATGTGCTTGGAACCTTTTACCAGGGAGAAGAGACAATTAGCTATATATGATGGGAAACTGAAATATATGGCATTTTCACCACACAAGTAAAATGTCAATGTGAAATGATAGTTAGAAATACAGTAAACCTCACATAACGAGTGCTTCGTTAAGCAGCTAAATCGCTTAACGAGCAGGATTTTTGCCAAACAGTTGCCCTCGTAGAATGACAAAAAACTCACTTAACGGCTGAATCGGCATTCACAATCCCCACCGACCAGAAGTTATAATTGGTTACTTACCATGGTGGCGTGGCATTTTCCCCCAAGTGTTTTGGACAGCCTCCAACATATCCCAAGATGGAGGGAGTCTTGTACGACCATGATCACTTTGGTTTTAAATTTCCCCACTGCTTCCCCGCTTTGTCCAAGGAGCTAATCTTCACCACTTTGAGAACTCCGTTGGCGAGTGGCGCTTGCATCATCAACTGGTCACCCAGCACTGAAGAGAGCTCATGCTTCGGCCACAAGTGACCAGTTGGTGACACAAGCACTGTGTACCAACGGAGCTCTCAAAGTGCCAAAGCGGACAAAGTGGGAAGGCAGCAGGAAAATTTAAAACCAAAGTGATCATGGGTGGACAAGCCTCCCACCACCTTGGGATGTGGGGGAGGCTGTCCAAAACAGCTGGAAAAAAGCACCACCACTGCACCACGCCAGCACTATCCCAATCACAATGGAAACGTAAGTCCAGGCACATGGGGAAGCAGTGGAAATTTTTTAAAAAGAACTGACTGGGCTCTGCAAAGCCTGCTGACACCCTGGGAGGCAGCGGAGACTGTCCAAAAGCCCTGAAAAAATGTGCGACCAGTTCCATTCCTGGATTTTTTGGAGCAGTTTTGGATTTCTTGAGCAGTGCAAAAGTAGGGGGGGTTGAGGGGTTTTTTTTTAAAAAAAAATGGTGTGTGTGTGTGTGGGGGGGGGGATTACTGTATTAAAATGGAGTGTGGCAGCTATTTTAGGTTTGTCCGGAACGGAATTTTGGTTGTCAATGCATTCCTATGTGAAAATACATTTTGCTTAAAGAGAAACTCGCTTAAAGAGCAATCCCGTGGAACGCATTATACTCTTTAAATGAGGGATTACTGTACTATAGCGGGAATAGGGAAATGTAATCTGTAGTGTGATCTTTGGTGTGTGTACTTTCCCCTGGCAAATAATGTGTAATGCTCTAGCTTCATATTTATAGACTGAATTTATAAAAAGGAAAAATAATTTCATTATTAATATTAAGGCATGGAATTTGGTATTTGCTACAGGAACTATAGGGGCTGCAGTGGCTCAGTGGTTACGAAGCTCGCCTTTTTAGCTGGAAGGCCGGCAAGTCAGCAGTTCAAGACCTGGGTATTGCATGATGGATTGAGTGCCCATCTCTGTCCCAGCTCTTGGGGACCTGAAAGGAGCCTCATTTGGGCATTCCCTGAGCGGAGTTTCTTCTGCAAAAATCCTTTCAACCCAGAATAATTTCTGACGCAACATTATTATTATTACTACAGGAACTATGATGCTGAAAAGTCAAGATATTTTTAACAGCTGTAGTTACATTCAATTATTCAGTAACCTTCCCGCCCACCTTCACACACACACACACACACACACACACACACACACACACACACACACACACACACACACACACACACACACACACACACACCCATATTGGGATATTAAATGACACATGTCATCCTTGGTTGGCACAGGGCTGATTGATATTTGCTTGAACAGGACCTACAATCCTGAACAGAGACTACAGTGGTAGCTGCACATTAAAGCTCTACAGAGAGAAAGCTGTATTCTGCAAAGATTAATGCTATGGTAGCAATTTTACCATGAGTTGTTGTCATAAACAGGTAGAAGACTTTGAGTAACTCAGTTAACATAGGGAACAGTTGTCAGATAACAACTTTCATTTCATTTTTAAGCACACCACTGATGCATGATTAAAAGGAAACAAAGGATACCTCAGGTGAAGTTCTGTTTCCAATAAAATGGTAAAGGACACTAGTTACCTGGAACAAAGTAGACCCTGACATAAGAGCAGAGTGGTCAAATTAAGGCAGTTTCTGTAATTTCAAACACTGGACAAGAAAGAGAATAACTGCTCAACGTAAAGGATTCTCTACACCATCTCATTTTAAGATTTAAAAGGAAACTCACTAATATATTCAAAATTTGATTTAACTGATCCCAAATACAGTGAAATGATGCATACTAGGAAATGAATTTATAAGTGTCTCCATGAATATCCAAAGGAACACAGTATGACATAGCAATAATATGGGTGCTGGACAATTGTGAGACAGAAAACAATATTTGGGAATTGTGCTATTGTAGTTATTCATTTAGCCCAGCAAAGAAATGTGTTATCTTAGTGTTGCCTCAGTCAAGAGAACTACAACATACATGGGAGATGGAAATCAAAGGAGATATATCTTTGCTGGAGTGCTGCTGATAATTCAAGACCTTATGAAAAGCTGACTTTGGGGGGAGTTTTGACTTTTTATATGTAAGAAACATAAAATGCTAAGCAAAAACAGTATCAAACATAAAAAGCAAACAAGTTCATGTGCAACCTTGTGAAAAGTTCAAAGTTTCAGCAAACAACTTAATGGTTGATATAAACGTTCAAGTAACTTTGGCTGCAACAGTAGGAAGTAATCCTGGTTCCTTCAAAGATCAGGAGGAAGACTGAAACTATCTGATACAATCTAAGCACCAGAAACCTTCATATACTTTAAATACTGATATTTAGTCACAATATTCTTATGAAGATGTTAACTTTATCAAATTTTGGTATACAGGAGATCTGCTAGCCCAAAGAATGTTAACTGATGAAAAATGACATCGAATTATAAAGAACAATGTGCTAGAGCCATCTAGTCTCATGATCCCATTTATTACTGCTTTCTCCTAGGTAACAAGATTACAAATGCTTCAGAAAAATCAATGATAATGCCAGTGACACTCCCAATTTCTTAAGTTTCACTATCAGGGAAATCCAATACATTAGGACAGGACTGTTCAGGGCATTCTCAAAACTTGGTACTTAGTGAAGAGAATGCTTTTCTTTCAAAAGAAAAAGAAAAGAGCTACTGTATATACTCGAATATAAGCCAACCTGAATATAAGTTGAGGTACCTAATTTTGGCCTGAGAAACCAGGAAAATAGATTGACCCGAATATAAGCCGAGGGTGGCAAATGCAGCAGCTGCTAGTGAGTTTCAATAATCAAAATACAGTACATAAAAATAAGATGCAACAGAAAGGAGTTTTCTCTATGCTGATTGAGATGCACCAACGACAGGATGGGAGAAGTGGGTGGTGAAGGCTATTAGCCACCGCCGCCTTTTTCCATAGCAATCAGTGACCCGAGTATAAGCTGAGTCCACATTTTTGACCTCATTTTTAGGACTGAAAAACTAGGCTTATACTAGAGTATATACAGTAAACCATTTTTTTGCTGTCGAAGAGCCTGCAGGTTCTAAACAAAAACACAGCTCTCATTTTAGGCTGGTGTCCTACTCTTTTATTAGTTATCATATGTAGCTAACATTTGGGACAAATATTTGTTTTCCTATTTCACACATCTTACACATCTCTACAATATCTCTTGTTATTACAGACATCTCTACCTATGTATTGATACATATAAGTAGTGTTTTAATGTTTCAGTAAATGTGTTGAACAGCTCAGTTAGACCTAGTGGCTAAGAACTGGTCTGAAGCTTACCCAGTAGCACTGGGTATTTTATCTGATATAGAGACTGATTTGAAAGAGAAAAGTAAATTACAGAACAAAAATATAGTACCTGAGAATCTTCAGTAATTGAATGAGAGAAGAATCCTGACAAACTATTATTATTTTACATAACAAATTAGTCCTAAATATTCAGTATGAATGTGTGTGTGTGTGTGTGTGTGTGTGTGTGTGTGTGTGTGTGAGAGAGAGAGAGAGAGAGAGAGAGAGAGAGATCTATGTATCTTATCAAATTCATCATAAAACAGGTATGTTATATCATCCCAGAAGAATGATAATTTGGATATTTATAAAACCTGTTTCACTCATAGTATGGAGAAAAGTTCTCACCAGTTCACAAAACACAACAAGAATACAATCCACTTCCACACAACATTCAGTAACAAAATTGTGGTTCTGAATGAAGCTGGATTCATCTCAGATGCCATAAAATGCTGCAGAATACTGTAATATGCATCACCCCTAACAACAATTCATATTTTCCAATTTATGTCACTAAGATACATTTGGATAATACTGATGAAATCCCATGAAATTTAACTTCAGAAGTACATTTTTCTAACATACTTTTAAAATATTCATGACAATCAGAAAGTTGTATCTTTGTTCCATTGTTTCCATTTACAGCTTGTCCAACAGAAAGGCAAAGGGAAGCCTGAATAAAATCATAATTATACAGGAGACAATTCTCTGTGCAGAACCTATAGATGGAAAATGCATACCTGAAGAGAAGTGACTGTGTAAATCAAGAATTGTACCTCCAAGATGAAGACTGTACCTTGTAGGAATTAGAAACGTAAAGTTTATAACCAGTAGTACTCTAACAGGAACTATTTCTGTGATGGTATTTGAGAGTCACATTCCTCAGCCAGCATAGCTAGGAACAATTTGGAAAAGGTTGTGGAAAGCTTGGACAGACAATAAGAGGAAAGACCTGCCTGGAAGAGTGGAAGTAGAGGTGAGATCAACTGAAGGGGAGATGCTATAGCTCTTCTGACTCTGGGGGCTCAGCGGATTGCGAAAGCCTGGCTACAACCCGGGTCAAAGCCCTGTTTTCGGCCAACAGCTGCTCATTCATCTGCCTCAAAGTGTGAATCTGTTTGAGCTCGTGAAGGTTCTGCAAAGTGAGACATGGAGGAGACAGAGACAAAATAGAGAATATAAAACAGCACAGAAACGTGAATTTAGTTAACAAGCAAGAAAAAAGAGAGAGAGGGAAAGGGAGAGGGAAGCAATGAGAGATGGGGATAGTGAAAGCACAACAAAGCAGAACAACACACTGAAGCACTAGAAAGACTGGCGGCCAAGAAAGAATCACATATGGTGTCCATTGACTTGAACCCACCCAATTTTCATTATAAGGTGGAATACTATTGTTTACTAGTGAAACATATTAGACCAGTGATAGTGAACCTTGGCACCCGAGATGTTCTTGGATTTCAATTACCAGAAGCCCAAGTCAGCACTCCTGCTGATTAGGGCTTCTGAGAACTGAAGTTCAAAAAAAGCTGGAGTGCCAAGGTTCGCCATCACTATATTAGACTATCATGTTTGCAAATCACATCAGGGCAATCCTGCGTACAGCACTTTAAGCTCTTTTGCAACTATTGACAGATAGCAATGCTGGTGTGAAATGTATAGATCCAACATTTAAATACCGTTTTGATTTCTTCATATGACTTGTATCCTAATCAAATTGGCTTCGTACAGTACAAGTGGGTAATGTAGCAGATGAAATGGATTGTTTTAAAAACGAGTTGACCTAACAGCCTCCTTATCCTGCTCTTGACAGCATGTAGCAGTGCAGCATGTTGCAGGCACATCTGAAATGTATCAGCTCAAAGTGTCACAAGATTCTTTGTTATTTCTCTTCTAACACACTAACATTATTACTCCAGAATAGCCATCAGTTAGGGATGTGGTTGAATGTTTCCATGATACAGGCCCAGAGGTGGGCAGTAAAAATTTTTCGCTACCACACCGTGGGCGGAGCCTACACTTTGGGTGGAGCCGATGTGATGGGTGGAGCCTACGTCATGGGCAATCTAGTCATGTCTGGCATATGGCCATGTATACATCTGCAAACACAGGCAACACTAGCTCTTTGGCTTTAAATGGAGATTAGCACCCCACCCTAGAGTCGGATACGACTGGCTTTTGAGCAAGGGAGACCTTGAACCACTTGCAGGGACAAAACCTGACGTCAAATTTGAATACAAATCAGGGATCTTCTGTTATTAGGAAAAGTTTGCCGTTGCTCGAAAGCCAATCATTACCAACTCTAGGATTCAGTGCTCATCTCTGTTTATAGCCAAAGAGCCAGTGGACTTGATCCACAAAAAACTCACATTAAAATATAGCAATTAGTCTTTAAGGTGCCACAACATTTTTGTCTTTTTGTTTTGTTTGCTCTCTGATATGCTTGGACAGAATAAAACTTTTTAAATGGTAGCTGTGTTAGTCTGGGCAGGGCAGGGAAGTGGGCGTGGCCACCCAATTCTGCTATCCTCCTCATCCGAAGGCCACCCAATTTTGCTTCCCCCCCCCTTGCCGGGGTGTGTGTGCAAACCTGTTGCGACCCACCACTGTACAGGCCTCTTATAGCTTAACCCATGAAAGTATCTGTGCTTCAGTCACATTATGTTCCCCATTTAGTAAAGTCAAGTCAACAAGTTCAAGTATTAAACATGTTTTAACCTGAACTTTTGAAAATAGGAACTTTCCCTCTAAAAATAAACAAATACTTATTAATAAGTACAACTGGAAATTGATCAGCATGGCTTTTGTTAAGGCCTAGAATATGACTGAGGCATACCAATTTTAAATACATAGCTGCTTGGGAGCACTTACATGTTTTAATTTGTGTGAAATACTGATCTGTTTTAGCAAATAGGAATATGATCCTATATTTACTCCTTACAGTCGCCATAGGCAGCTACTCGTGTCCGAGCATACATTTTTCCTGAAAGTCATTATATTCTCAATTGATGGATATGTCTCTGCTAGCTCAATAGGTCAATCCTGGCATGATACATGTGACAACACACATTACACTGAATAGATGGTGGAAGCCATGGTTGAGTTTAATGAAGCTTCTGTGCTTGTTGCCTAGCTTCTTCATGTCTGCACTTTGAAGTGATCGGTAGCAGCAGAGATGGTTTGGTGCCAAAGTGGGCAATTTTCAGCCACTGCCACCCAAGTTTGTGGGTTTCTATCTGACACCTTCATGGTTTGTTTCAGCTGGTCCTTATAACATTTCAAAGGAGCTCCATGAGGTCTTCTACCGGACCTAAGTTTCTCATAAAGAATTAGGCGGAAGAAGTCTAGAACCATCCATATGGCAGACATGTCCTATCCATCTAAGATGATGACCTGATGGAAGCTTCAATCCTGTTTAGATTTGCCTTCTCAAGGACTGGGGTGTTGGTGTCATAGTCATTCCACTTGATGTTCAAGATGGATCTTAGCTTCTGTTGGTAAAAGCTCTCAAGCTTTTTGATGTCTTGGTGGTAGAAGTTCCATGTTACACAGCCACACAGTAACGTTGAGATAACAGCAGCTTGATATACCATGAGTTTAGTCCGGGTTGTTAAATCTTTGTTCATGAAGACCCGGTGTGATGTACGTCCAAAGGCAGAATAGGCCTTTACTCCATACAATAAATATGTTATAAAACTGCATGTACAGCAATGAAGTGAATTTACTGGCATTTCTGTTGTAGATTTTAAAAGGAATCAAATGTTTAACATACTTATATTTTTAATCCAGAGTAAAAATGGAATAAAAAGGTGTACATGGATTCAAATTGGCTCATTTGTGTGTTATATAACCAGAACTATTGAATCTGCCTACTGAAACCTTGTTCTCGCTGAGTACTGAGTATTTAATAGAATACACTTGGTACGATATACACTTGATACGATATAACTGAGCATTATTTCTTTTAAACTTAAGAAGACAGATGGGATAACAACATGGGAAATCCCTACTATATACTCCTATAGAGCTCTGATAGAAGCTGTAGCATTGAATAAAGGAGCATTCACCAATAAAATGCACAATAAAACAGCCAAAATCCTGTTATGTAGTTATGCGGCACAAGTAAAACAGTAAGCAGAAAACAGCTATTGATGAAGAAGTCCCAGGTGGATTCCTGGTTGTGCCAAGCATTTCAACTAGCACAATGAGTAATTCAAAACAAGTAAGGGACTTGTTAATTTGCCACTAAAAGTTATGCTACATCCCTTCTACCAGTATAATTAAGCAAAGGGTTTTGGCTCACATCTTAGTGATAACAGCAATAGCAATTATATTTATATACTGCCCCATAGTGCTTAGTGCACTCTCTGGGCAAGTCACAAGGTAATTAGCATTTTGCCCCCAACAAGCTGGAGGTCAAAACAATATACAGTCAAACCTCGCATAAAGAGCTTTTCGCTTAAAGAGTAACTCGCTTAAAGAGCAGAATTTTCTCTGAATGTTCGCTTCGCTTAACAAATAAATCGGGGTTCGCAATCCCCCCCACAATTGGTCACTTTCAATGGTGTTTTGCTTAAAGAGCAAACTCGCTTAAAGAGCAATCCTGTGGAACACATTATGCTCTTTAAGCAGGGCACCACTGTACCTCCAAAAAAGCCAACCATAGATGACGTTGTTTTCTTTTTAATGTCACATCTCAGGTTGATTATTATTGTGTTTTTATTGTATACATTATTTTTATGATATTGCTTTGTTTTTGTAATGTACTGTTTATGTACTGGATGTTTGATATGCAGTGGTGTGATTCAAAAATTTCTGCTACCTACTCTGTGGTCATGGCCAGATGGTCTCTTCACCTGGGGGGAGCGAGAATTTTCCCGGGACAGGCAGTCACATGCCCTCTGCTCAAAGCCCATATTTTAAAGGGAAACAGCACCTAGGCAGATTCCCCTCACCAGGCTTCTCTCCATTCCATGGGAGAAAGTCCGAAGCACTTCTGGAAAGGCTGTCAAAACTCCCGAGTGCTTTGAACTTTCTCCCATGGAACAGGGTGGAGCCTGGCAAGGGGAAGTTAAGGGAAATCTGCCAAGGCACTGGCAGAGGCACATGGCTGCCCTTCCTGGTAAATTCTTTCCCCAGCATGGGGCTGGAGCAAGGGCAGAGCGGGTGGCAGGGCCAGCGGGGTGGTGGACAGAAGGCTCAGGCAGGGGCAATCACCATTGGGCTTCCCAGGCCCGGCTGGCTGAGGCCATTGGGACCACCTGATGGAGCCCCAAGGAAGGTGGCAAGCTATAACTCCAGGCCAGTGCCAGGGGGAAGAGGAGGATGCCAGTCGCTCCGCTCCAGCATTTCCCCCCTGTGGGCTCACCTTTGGGGGCATCAAGGAGCACGCAGTGGTGCCTGGCACACAAGAGCTCTGAGGTGGCATGGGCAATGGCAACAGCCAAGTGGCCAGAGGAAGCCCCAATGGGCTGGGGCTTTTTTGCGGTAGCGGCGGCGCATGCAGAATTTCTGCTACTGGTATGCATGTACCAGGGCGCAACGCCTGAATCCCACCACTGTTTATATGATTGTAAGCCACCCTAAGTGGCGGTTGCACCAAAAGGGTGGGGTATTCTGGGCCAGGATACTAAAGAGACCATCTCACCCCAAGAACATCTGCCCGTCCCACCAGAGCGGACCGGAGAGGCTCTCTAGTTGTTCCATCGGCCAGAGAGGCACATCTCTCTGGCACTAGGAGGAGGAGGGCCTTCTCTGTGTCCACTCCTGCCCTATGGAACCTCCTGCCAATGGAGCTACGTCTCCAGATGGAGCTGCTGCCCTTTAGGAAGAATCTAAAAACATGGCTGGCAGGGCAGGTATGGGGTGCGGGAGGTATAATGACCCCAAAACACTGGATGATCTGAGCCCCCGCCCCTACCTTTTTTAATTAGTAAATTGTAGCATTTGGTGTGTTTTTAATCTTTTTTAGATTTTAATTTTAAATTTTAACAGTTTTAAGGTTTTTAGGTGGAAGCTTCCACTTCCTAACTCTGGGCTCTACCTGCCCAGAGAAGAATAAGACTAACGTCCTCTGGCCAGGAGGAGGAATGGACTTCAGCTGTAGGAGGCGGCAGGCTGATAAATCCGCACCATTGCCTTTACCAGACTTTTGTCCAATGTCCCCCGGATAGTTATGTTGTGTACTGATAGTCATGAGGCACTTTTAGTCATTGTGTATTGATTTATTGTGTATCAATCTATTATGATATTGATATTTTAATGTTATGTGATACTGATATTGATTATTCATGATTTATTGACATGTTGTGTTTATGAACTTGTAATTTTACATGTGTTGTGAACCGTCCTGAGTCGGTCCTACATAGCAGGGTGGCACAGAAATAATAATAATAATAATAATAATAATAATAATAATAATAATAATAATAATAATAATAATAATAATAATAATAATAATAATAATAATAATAATAATAATAATAATAATAATAATAATAATAAAATATGTCTTTTTGTCATATCCAGGACAAAAGGCTGAAATCCAATATAAAGTTGCAACTGTCGTTAATGTGTGAGTTTTCTGTTGTTAGCCACCCAGGGTAGGAAAATCACCTAGATGGGCAGGGTATAAATATAATTTATCTGGACCCTTTCCAGTCAGGATTCAGGCCCAGATATGGTACTGAAACTGCATTGGTCGCATTGGTGGATGATCTCTGGCGAGAACGGGATGGAGGCCATCCATCGTCCTGGCTCTTCTTGACCTCTCAGCGGCTTTCGATACCGTCGACCATGGTATCCTTCTGAGAAGGCTCCAAGGATTGGGGATCCAGGGCACTGTGCTGGCCTGGTTTTCCTCATTTCTGAGGGGCCGGACCCAGTCGGTGTGGTTGGAAGGCGAGAGGTCCAGCCCTAGGCCCCTGCAATATGGGGTGTGCCTCGGGGCTCGGTACTCTCACCTCTCCTATTTAACATCTACATGAAGCCACTGGGTGAGATCATCTGTTACCACGGGGTGAGGTATCACCAATATGCAGATGACACCCAGCTGTATATCTCAGCACATGGAGATCCAATTGATGCAGTAGAAGTCCTATCCAGGTGCCTGGAGGCTGTCAGGGTTTGGATGGGGGACAATGGGCTACAACTGAATCCCGGCAAGACTGAGTGGCTATGGGTAAGGGGTCC
The DNA here is from genome assembly GCA_030440675.1 of Furcifer pardalis. Taxonomy (NCBI): domain Eukaryota; kingdom Metazoa; phylum Chordata; class Lepidosauria; order Squamata; family Chamaeleonidae; genus Furcifer; species Furcifer pardalis. Next base: position 232,656,064 of record CP126891.1, on the reverse strand, counting down.
TGCGCTATCTTGGGAGTTGCCATCTTTGCTTCTGGATGGGGCAGCTTTCCCCCAAACAGACTCGGTGCGTAATCTGGGGGTTCTCTTGGACTCGCGACTCCTGCTCGAAGAGCAGGTGGCAGTCGTGGCCAGGAGGGCTTTTGCACAACTTTGTGTAATACGCCAGCTATGCCCGCTCCCTTGCTCATGATCACACATGCTTTGGTCACCTCCAGACTTGATTACTGTAATGCGCTCTACATGGGGCTGCCCTTGGTGACCATTCGGAGGCTGCAGCTGGTCCAGAATGTGGCTGCTCGGGTAGTAATGGGGTGCGGGCGTTATGCTTGTGCCTCACTGCTGCTTCAGGAGCTGCACTGGTTGCCAGTATGTCTCCGGGTGCAATTCAAGGTGCTGGTTATTACCTTTAAAGCCCTACATGGTAGTGGGCCAGGATACTTAAGAGACCGCATCACCCCAAGAACATCTGTCCGTCCCACCAGGGAGGATCGGAGAGGCTCTCTTATCATTCCATCAGCTAGAGAGGCGCATCTCTCTAGCACCAGAAGGAGGGCGTTCTCCGTAGCCACCCCAGCCCTTTGGAACCTCCTGCCAACTGAGTTACGTCTACAGACAGAGCTCCTGCCCTTTCGGAAGGGCCTAAAAACCTGGCTGGCAGGGCAGGTGTGGGGCTCCAGTAATATGGGGTCCCATGTTGGGTGGTTGATCTGATGGGACAGCCACCCCTCCCTCGCTCTTTTAAACGTTTTAACCTTTTTAAACCTTTTAACTTTCTAAATCTTTTAGATTTTTGTAAATTCATAGTTTAATTCTTTTTAATTGATTTTTAAGTGATTATGAACCTTGAGGTTTTAATTTGTGAATTTGTAGGTGGATTGTTTAATTGTATTGCATTGTGTATAGTCTCTCCCCCTTTTCTGTAAGCCGCCTAGAGTAAGGTTCGCCTGATTGGGGCGGGATAATAAATCTAAATAAATAAATAAAATAAAATAAAAATAATAAATGAATGAATGAATAAAATTAGAGTAGGCTAATTCAATTAATGGGTATTTGGTGAATCAACCCTCATCTTTCACTCATTCAATGAGCCTATCCTTGCTGTGACTTAGTGCTGAATTTCAGTCAAATTGCAAATTCATATAGAAGCTACTGACTTCTGGCACAGAAAACACCTATCAAACTGCATTTCTTCTCTTCACAGAGAAACGAACATCCTGGTAAAATCTAGGAAACAGGGAAAAAACTGCACCCCCCCACACAATTTGATAACATTTTGGCTATACAAACCTATGGGTACAGCTGACTTTAGCTGTCAGCTTCTATTTTTTTCCTTTTGAAACTCAGGAGGGCACTATGTCCATAAGAATGAAAGAAAGGTTCAGTAAACAAAGAAACAACAAAACAGAAAATTTCAGCCTCTACAAACACTTTGTAAGGCATATATAACACCTTGATAGTCTTGTTCCTCTTTCTTTAACTTTTATACCATTCAACTAACTTGAATAGTTACTCTGGGCATTTAACAACTATTCATGGACATGGACACACACAAAGTGAAAAAAAAAACCTAAAAGAACACCCCAGTATAATACTAGAACCCAAATATAAACCAGGAATAATTCTAATGGAGGGTGCAATGATTATGTTTATTGCTTATGCTGTATTAAATTTATTGTTCAAAGGTGTATGGTAACTCTTCTTCGTCTTGTGCCATATCCGATTCTGAATATTGGCTATCACCACGACAAGCAGTCATGAAAATTGTCCTAGAATGCATTGGCCTTCCATTGCCTTCTGCATCACTGAATGACACCCATGAGATTTTGGTTCCGATTGGCTTGGAGGTGGGGAGGTGGATGGATGGGGGGCTTAAGGGTCAATGTGTGTATTTTTAAAGAAATTCCTTTGCCCATTTGTTTTTTTGGGGGGAACTGCTGAGGGGATGCGTGTTTTTGCAGCAATATTTTTGGGGATTGCTGGTGATTTTTTTTAAAAAAAGAGATTCCATTGTCCATTTTTTTCTCTGTGGATCTGCGGGGGGGGGGGGTGTTTACGAAGTTTGGCCCAGTGTTTTGGTGGTTGCTGTTTTTTTTTTAAAGAGATTCCATTGTCCATTTCTTTTCTCTGTGGATGTGTTGGGGGAGGGTTTGTTTACTAAGTTTGGCCCAATGTTTTACTGTGTGCTGGTGATGTATTTTAAAAAAGAGATTCCATTGTCCATTTTTCCCCTTTGTGGACCTGCCCTTTTTTTTTCAAAGAACGCTCTGCCACCACCCAACGGGCCCTCCCTTTCTCTCTCACCCTGTCCAGCCAGGGGAGAGAGGAACCAACTGTGCTGGCAGGCTTAAAAGAACGCTCCGCTGCTGGCCAATGGAGCACCGTTCTCACCCAGCCCACCCGGGGAGAGCGGGACCAGCTGCACAGCCCAGTCGCCTTAGAAAACAATGACACTGTGACTTATGTATTGCTGTTACATGCCACTGTATTATTTACTATGTATTTACTATGTATTATTGACTTGACATTGTGACTTATGTGTTGTTACATGTCACTGTATTATTTACTACGTATTATTGACATGACATTGTAACCTATGTATTGTTGTTATATGTCATTTACTGTGTATTTACTGTGTAGTTATTTGGTATATTGTCTAATTTGTAAGCCGCCCTGAGTTGGGTTCCCTGGTTGGGCAGCATATAACTATGAAAATTAAAATTAAATTTAAATTAAACTTTGCGCAATTATCTGGAGGAAAGCAACCTGCCCTTGAAAGCAGTTTTGCTCTTAGACAATGCTCCAGCCCATTCTCCATGGCTTGAAAAAGACCAAAGGCCAGAGTACAGGTTCATTAAGATTGTCTTCCTGCCACTGAACACGACAACAATTCTCCAGCCCATGGACCAGCAGGTCATATCAAAATTTTAAAAACTATATACAAGAGAACTGTTCAAAAGATGTATGGAGGTCACAGACTGCTGCAGACTGTCCATCCAAGAATTCTGGAGGGAGCACTTTGATATTGAGGGCAGCTTAAAAATGATCCGAAGGGCATGGGACGGGGTCAGTCAGCATAACCTGGTAGCTATCTGACGTCCACTTTGGCCCGACAGTTCTCAACCTGCTGAGGTTGAAGCTGCTCCTCTGCCAGTACTGGAGTGCAGTGGTCAGTGAAACTGTCAACCTGGGCAGGCTGGCGGGTTCAGAGGATGATGTGGTGGAGCTAGTGGAAGGCCACGAGGACACCAAGCTGTCCACCCAGGACTTGTTAGAGTTGAAGAAGCAGGATAAAGAGTTGGTGGACTCCTCATCTGATGATGATGAGGGGGCAAAGAGGATTTCAGGGGTGACCACCAGTCAGCAGAAAGAAGTGTTGCACGGGCATGAAGTATACCAAAAGTACCTGCCATACCACTCGCGTAAGACTATGATCGATGAGTTTCTGACCATGAATGCTACGATTGTCATCCCAGCTATCAAAAACGAACTGAAGAAGTGTCAGAAACAGCAGTCAATTGAAAGGTTCTTTAAAAGACAAAAAACTGATGAAGAACCATCTTGTTCAGCTGCTGTTGAGTTGTCCTCCTCCTCCCTCAGTTAAAATGCATACTGTTCTGTACTGTACTGAACTGCAATTATTTAATGTTTATTCTGTGGTTTGGAATGTTCTTGCACTTTATTTATCCCTTAAATAATCACTTTATAAAGTTTTCAAAAGTTTAGAAATATTTCATGTTTTGTTCTCCTACTGTCAGGTTGGTTTGTCATATTTTTGCAATGTAGAGTTGTGTCTCTACCTTTTAAAACAGTACTTTATAAAGTTTTCAAAAGTTTAACAATAATGAATGCCCCCCCCCTTAAAGTCAGGGTGGTTTGGCATGTTTTTGTAATGTATTTATCCTTTACACAATTATTTCTTAAAGTTCTTAAAGGTTCCAGCATGTTTCCTTGACTATCCCTTGAAGTCTGTGCTGTTTACAATGTATCTCTAGGAAAGCTGACGTTATCAGCATCATCTCCACAGGATTTTAACATTATCCAAATGCATGCATGCATCAGATAATGCTAAAAATTGGATAACACTAAGACTTGTGGAACCAAGTTTTTGTGTTATCTGGGGTATTACTGTAAATACTTTAACATAACTCTTACCACCCATATTAACGCAACTTCCTACTTGCCAATAATTGCTTAATTGCTGAACATTCTAACTCAGTAATGGCCAACCTTGGCACTCCAGGAGTGCCGACTTGGGCTTCTGGTAAATAAAGTCCAAGAACAGCTGGAGTGCCAAGGTTGGCCATCACTGGTCTAACTAAGGGGCTGCAATGGCTCAGTGGTTATGAAGCTCGCCAGATTGAGTGCCCATCTCTGTCTCAGCTCTTGGGGACCTGAAAGAAGCCTCATTTGGGTGTTCCCTGAGCTGAGATTTTTCCTCAAAAATCCTTTCAATCCAGAATAATTTCTGACATGAAATTATGATTATTACTAGTCTGATTAAAGCCTATATAGCCCAGCTCTTCAAGTGCTAGTTTCAGCAGCCTGGCAGCACAATTTGGACCAAATGTAAAGCTTAGTTCTCCACATCTTCTAACAAGCGAGCTGCTGACACCAAGAAAACCAATGCAGCTGCCTAGAAAGTCAAAGCCACTCAAAGGAAAATTTGTCATGACGTAAGAAGCCAAAATGCAACAGCCACACAGGAGAGATTGAAGCATGCATATTTGCTCTGTTAAGTGAAAAGAAACTAGCTATTGAAAGAAGCTGTGAACAGCTAAAAGGTATATGATACATGGAATGGATGCCATTCAAAAGAGGCAGGCATGCTGAAAATAGCCTGTATTCTCCTCTTCGACCTGAAACACACACATACACACTCAGACCAATAAATGACATTGGATTTATCTTAAATTGTTACTTCAGTAAGGTAAAAATAAACAATACCAGAGGAATTTTTTTTCACACACTAGTGCTTGTGCTTTGAAATCCTGACACAACAATCCTTTCAGCAAAAACATACCTCAGCAAATGACTGGATATTATTTTCATACTTTATAACTGTAATTCTTTTTACACTCTGATGGTAATGCATAATTTTTAATAGCCACACTAATCGTGTAACTATGTCTTGTTCTTAATTTTGGCTATTGAAAAGCTTTTAAAAAATAATGTGACATCCAAATAAAAGCTGACTTCAAAGAGCAATCGCACTCCATTAAAAGAAACATGAAACCTTTAAAATAGTACAGCAGGCCTGCTGTATCCACAGGGATACATTCCAAGACCTACCACAAGTGCCTGAAACCACAGAAAATAGCAAACTCTATATATTACATTATATATAGTGACATCTAGTGGCCAATTCTTGAAATTACACAATGTAAATACAGTACTTTTAAAAATGTACTATTTCCAAGGTGTGTTTAACTGAAACCACCGGTATTGATTCTGTGAATATGGCAAGCCTACTCTACTATGGAGTTAGAATCATCTTCAGAAAGGTGGGAAATGTATTATCTCTTTATATTTTTCAGGGATTCAGATACTTCTGATTCTAATGCAGGTATATTTGTTATTTTGAAATCAAAGTATATAGGTTTAACTTGGTTCTTATACAAAAAAGGAAATAAACATTGGGGTAAATAACAGGAGAACAAAAATAAATTATGGGAACAGAAGCAACTGCATAGTACTGCAAAATCAGCTTACTAATTTCAAGTCACTAGAGCAGCACATGTTCCTGTTTAGTTAACTAGGAATTGTGGTTCCAGAAAAATAATTTTTTTTCCTGCAAAGATGTCCAAAAAGGGAAACTGCAAATCAAAGGACCTGTGTGAAAGGAAAAATTGCTACTCCAAGCAACAAAAAGCAGGCAAAATTTCTGCAGATTTCAGAAGACCAATATGGGAACAAGAAAACTGAAAAACTTTCAACTACGATGTGCAAGGCTGTCTTACACGCTTTAAGGGAATATGATTTGTTAAGAAGCTTAACATTGTACTTGGATTCAAAGGAACAGAGCACCTCAGCTTGTTGTCTTAGATCTTGGATTTGGTTCCTTGCAACTTGTAAGGGAGAAATCTGCAAATAATTCTCTTTCTCTCCTTTTTTTCATAAAATACAATTTAATTTTGAAAGTGCAGAAGCCTTTTCAGATAGGACAAAGCATGTTATTGTATTAAGCAGGGGTGCCCAAACCTTTTGGGCTGTGGGCCAATCATGTGGTTCAGGGAGCCGGTCACTAAGGCCCGGGGGCCGGGTGCTGCCCCCGACACCAATTCATCTGGCCCACAAAGCCCTCATCACTCCTGATGGAGTATGGGCACATTTTACTTCTGTTTCCAGGAGTGACGAGGACTTCGCAGGCCGGATGAATTGGCATCAGGGGCCGCACCCAGCACCCGGGCCTTAGTTTGGGCACCACTGGTATAAAGGATAGCCTGGAATATATTCTGCTAAATGAACTGGCATCACTCCATCCCAGGCTTCATAATGAAAAGCATCACTAACTAGGAATGATAGCTTCACAGTTATGGAGCATAGGTAATTAGAAATATGGAAGTATAGCATTAAAATCCCAAATGAGAACAGCCGTATCGTATTAAGGAACATTTTATTTTCCAAGCAGGAGAATATCTTCTTAAAGTGAAGCTTCATTCAAGCTATTTAGCACACTTCAGTTAAGTGGTCAGGCTACCATATAATTATACAATAATTATCTGACCTCAATATTTAACCTTAAGCATAAACTGATATGGTTACTATACACTGGTAAAAATGCTGCAGAACACAGTATGATAAAGTTTTAACTAGGTGCCATATGCATGAGGATGCCAAACTGTGCATATCTGCATGCTCCACTAATAACATGGTTATGATTGACACTGTTTGTGTGACAATCTGGAAGAACATTATTATGTACAAGTAAGAAAAAAATAAGGAAGTTTTCATACCTTCATCTCCTCCTCCATTTCTGAGAGCTTGCGTTCAAGGGCTCGTTTTTCCTGTTAAGACAACAGTGTTTTTCATAAAGATCATCTCTAGTGTGATAATGAAGAAATATAGCAATCACTGACATTTTAAGGAAGAAACATCAACCGCATTATTCAAGCAAAGGCTTCTCAAGAACGAAGCCCTATATAAGGGCCAAAGGATGGTAAACTCTCTTCAATATGCAGAACACACTGTTCTTTTATCACCATCCAAGCAAACATCCTTCATTAAAATTCATGTTTATCCCCATTCACCTTATTTGTGTCTTTCATCTCCAACCTCTAAAGTGTACATTTATACAATTCATCTACAGTACTTGCCTTTTCCCAACTTTCCTACCAGCTTTTCTTCTTCATGTTGTTACAAGTGTCTAACAAGGACCAATCTCTCACCAGGCTGGTAATTACCACATTTGCTGACGTATAAGCGCACTTCCCCCTTTAAAATATACCAGAAAAAGACTGCATTTTATAATCTGATGCGTCTTGTATGCCGGCAAATCGGTACTGTTTTCCCTACAGCCAATTAGGGGGACTTCCAAATACCACATGACCATTTTAGTGGGGAGAGAGTGAACCAAAAGTCATGGAAAGTCATGGGGTGGAGAGGGGTTCGGGGTGAAGACATCTGACTCCAAAATTTTAACCCCCTAGACTTCCGGGGGTGGAAGTCTGGGGGTGGAGCGGCAGGTGTCCTCAAGCTCCAGGTGGGACCATCCTCTGCCACTCAAGCCGGTTTGGCTTTTAACCCCCCCAGCCAGGTCAGACTCCAGGGGTAGGGAGGCAGTTGTCCTCAGGCTCTGGGCGGGACTGTCCTCTGCCGCTCAAGCCGGTGTGGCTTTTAACCCCCAGCCAGATGGGAGTCCGGGGTGGGGCAGCAGGCGTTCTCAGGCTCCAGGCAGGACCATCCTTTGCCGCTCGAGCCAGCATGGCTTTTAACCCCTAGACCAGGTGGGAGTCCGGGGGTGGGGCAGCAGGCATCCTCAAGCTCTGGGTCGACCATGCTTCTGCTGTCTCTCTTCAAATCAAGGAAAATGGAGAAACCACGTGATTTAGGGGAGGGCATTGGTTAAAGGTCACAGAAAGTCACAGGGAGGAGGGGGGTCAAAAAGTGGCCTACTTTAGGTTACGTGGTATTTGAAAGGCCCCTAGTCTCTGTTAGCTATAGATAGCTTCTTAATTTTAGTTAAGCTTAGTTAAATTAAGATTTTCTTTTCAGACGTCATCATCTGATGAGGAGATTGTAACTGTGTCATGCTAATGGTCTTTCTGAGGAGGGTGGCATAAAAGTGTGATTAAATAAATAAATAAATGATGTTGCTATTTTATGTACTATATGTGAATTGCCCAAATAGGGAATAGCTCCAAGATAGGCAGTATATAAGTGGAATGAATGAATGAATGTTAGCTAACTAATACATATTAACCAGTGGTGTCAATATACATGTCCTCAGTTCCCAGATGACAGTCAACTGACAATCTGAATACTATTCCAAACAAAATATGGAAGCTGTGAACTAGACACATCATTGCCAAACTCTACCACTTCAATTTAGAATGGGCACAGGATACATCTTTTTCCAGGCTGCTCTCTGGCTGTGAGCTCCAACAGCCATAGTAATATCTTCATTGGAGGTACTGTAACACACTGGTTGAAATCCTACTGAGTAGCTAGACTTGCATAGCTCAATGTTACACAAGCAGCTGCTCTAGTCAAACCAAAGAAAAATTGGTATTCACAAAGTAACTGCACAAACACAATATGCAAAAAGTCACAACAGGAACCATGAGGCCAACTGTGCAATTAAATTTAGACATCCTCACTACCTCGACTAATGTCCAGCAAATTTACAACATTATAACATTACATTCAGTGAAGAACAACAGTATTCCAGCCAATTTTTCAAAAAGTGCCCACAGTCATGACCTAACAGATAAAGAAATGCTCATGTTCAGAGACGGTTCACCACCAGTAGCCAGAAAATACTAATATACTAATGAAAAGTGCTGTTTCCCTGAAGGCCTGTTTACAATCTTCCTTGAACTTTCTGGTTTGCTATTATGAATAGCAGAATTTGCATTAGATGGGCATTTGGTCTGACACAGAAAGAGTACTTGTATGGTCATACTAATTTCATTTTTTAAACTTGTGGCTTACAGAGACTGTTAACTTCTGCTGCACGTCACAACAAACTAGTTTTAATTATAGTGAACCCCAGCTTTACGGATGGCTCTCTTACCAGAAAACTCGCTTCAGGAAAAGAAAGCCATAGAAAATGATGGTCCACTTCAAGGGGAAAAAATGCTATGCAGAACATTTTTGGGGAGTATTCCGACGCTTCTCATGGTGGTGGAAGGATGTTTGGAGCATTTCCGCTCCATTTTTTGAAATTTTTCATCAGGTTTTGGCACCTCCAGAAAGTGTTGACATTCCCCATCCCTTCATCAGCTGTTCGGTGGAGACTTTTCCTGCAACTACCACGTTGGCCACTAGATGGTGCTGTTGGAAATGTGCCGAATAGACATTGCAAAACAAACAAACAGTACCGGAACCCACTAAAAAGCCAAAAAAATAAATAAATATATCCCCTCCACTCAAAACTCTTTCCAAAGTACACTTTAGAATTTTTTGCTGTGTTTTTGCCACTTTAAAAAGAGCTTTGAACAAAAAAAAACCCCATGTTTCCTTGGCTCCCTTCTAACCTCTGGAACAGAAATATTGAGTTTCAATGGATTCCTATGGGAAACCGTGGTTTGTGTTAAGGAAAACCTGCTCTAAGGAAAACCCTGCGGAATGGATTAATTCCGTAAAGTGGGGGTTCAATGTATTATACAGCAATACCTCAGATAACGTTTACCTCGGATAACGCTAAAATCGCATAATGTTAAGTAATTGGGGGGGGGGGGAGAATTGCATCGAATAACGTTAAGGTCCTAAGGGATGGATGGGATAACAATCGCTAAAGCCTGTGTGGTTACAATGTATCTCTATGGAGCTTTAATGTTATCTGATGGGATTTTAACATGCATCGGATAACACTAAAAGTCGGATAACACCAAGACTCGTGGAACCAAGTTTTAGCGTTATCCGAGGTTTTACTGTATTTTGAAAATCAAATAAATTGTATGGTTTTAACAAAACCAGATAGGAAACAAGAGGCCAGGACTTAAAATACAAGTGATATCTTGTGTCAAAAAACAGCAACGAGGAAATTCTTAGGAATTTACATGCTTCAGAAGAAATGGAACTTCACAACTGGATACACAGTTAAGTTCTGTTGTTCATGGGCCACCAGATGCCAGGTTCTTCTGTCTTCCAAACAGTTCATAAATGATTGACTTTGTTAGATCTGTATTATGCTGGATATATTTTTAGTAGATATCTTCAAAATAAAGTGTTTCAAATCCAGTAATTTTAAGAAATCAGTACTGTACCAAAAGTGGCCAAAACTATCTTGTGTAAGTACACAAATGTGTAACTTTTGGAGGCAAATTGCCTTGAATTAAGAAATCATCACAGATACTATCAGTTGCACAATGAGTCACACAAAATCACCTGGCAACTAATAACATCTTCAGTGATTCCTTAATTTATGGAAATTTGCCTCCAAATGTTATGCCATTTGTGTTTAGATTTGAGCTACTGTACTTTAAATATTTCCTGAAAAACAAAGAATATATCTCCTCACAAGTTCTCATAATAATAATATACTTACACTTCCTTATTTTCTATATAACCATGAAATGCTATCCTGGCTCAGATGCAGTGATATATCAAATCGAACACACTTACAATATGACAGGTATTGTTTAAGTGCTAAACATGCCTGGTTCTCACCTATACACTCTTCTAAAATTAGTAGTTACCCCAAAGTCATTTATAAGCCTGCAGAGGCTGAAAAGAGGAAAGACATACCCTTTTTTCTATCTCAAGCATACTTGAACGGTCAGATGATTTTTCCTGCTTCTGCTGTAGAAACAAAAGCATCAAAATTGTTCGCATTCAATACTAAAAATAAGACAAAATGATCAAAATCCTATTACAGTAAAACCTCTACATATGATTTTTTTTCTGTTCCATGAGGTTATTTGTATGACTAAAAATTTGTACAGTAAAACCCCTACTTTTGAAAAAAAAAATCAATTCCATAGGCTTTTGCTTAAATTGGTTTTTTTATGTAACTTGAAGCAAACCCATGGTAAAAATTATTGTTTTGCGTAACTCAAAGCAAACCCATAGGAAAAATGAAATTTTTATGTAAATCAAAGCAAACCCATAGGAAAAAGAATCTTTATGTAACTCAAAGCAAACCCATGGGAAATTGTGTAAATCGGGACAGGGTTTTAGCACAAAATCATTATGTAAGTTGAATTGTATGTAACTCGAGGCATATGTAAGTCGGGGTTTTACTGTATGTCAAAAACACATTGGATTACCGGAAGAAGCCGAATTTTTGTATGTCGATTTTTTTGTAAGTCGAACCATTTGTCGGGGTTCCACTGTATGTTACTTTGCAGCCAGTCTAGCCAGGTTATCCTGCTATAGTAATAGAGTAGACCATACTGCTAGCGATTCATTGCTGAGTGTCTGGTGGCGTTTAACTAACCTGACCACCCTGAGGACTAACATCCTTGGGTGCCAAAATCCTCAGAGAAGAGTGATGATTCCTAAGTGGATTAAATTCCACTTGAATCCATCTTGATGGAGGGCAGCAGCTTCATCAATACTGGACTGGGGTTGAGGAGGACTTTGTGTGCCAAAAGGGCTCAGGGCCAGAAAGTGATATGCAGAACTGGATCAGTGGTAAGGGTGTCATGCTTGATGTGGAAGACAGATTAAAGGCCACTGCATTATATTCTCAAGACAGTGATCGCCATGATGATCACCTGTACTGTATTCGGGTTTGGATACAGCAAGAAAAAAGTTACTTTGCACCTGGCATAACTTGGATCAACATTGAAAACATGTAATTTACACTACTTAGTAGTTACTTAAAAGCCTCCCATCCTCCCCCTTCCTATTTTAGGCTCCGTGGCTTCGTAGGGCTCCTGCCATTATGACTATTGTCAAAAATTTCGGTGTTGCTGGTTGTGTTATAAGTACAATGTTTGCTTTCAATGTCTCTTTACCTGGGCTAGTTTCTCAATTTTTGTCTTGACGTCAGTAAGTTCCATCTGGGCATCTTGTAGTTTCGATTTCAACTTTTGATTTTCACATAGGGCACTTTCATAGAGCTGAATGAGGAAATACAGCTAAAATTGAACCAAGTTTACGTACAGGTACTGAGAGATTAACAACCATATAGATTAAGATGATAGGTGACTAACCAGCTACTGTAGACCACATGACAAGCAGAGTTTTCTGAAGCTATATAATTTTGAGCTTCTCACATACCTTTTAAATTCTGGCCAGTGAACCCAGGATAAGGAACTCTTGGGAGGTTATTAGGGTTCTTCAATTACTGTATTTGCTGGGGTATAAGACCCACTCCCCCCTTAAAATACACTGGAAAATGGCCTATAGTGGGCTATTTTGGTAATAAAAGGCTGCGTCTTATACTCCGATGGGTTTTATACACCGGCAAATATGGCAAGTGTGATGGGCAGAAGCACTTCACTAAGATTAACAGATCTTCCCTGACCTGCATAGCTGCATAATATCTGGGCATAATTTGGTCAGTTTGCAAGGGATGAAAGGAGACCCCACCACCACCACCAACAACAACAAAGTCTTCCAAGGATAGATGTGGGTATACTTTGGGCTTGCACATAGTCTAGTACCATGATGGCAAACCTTGGCCCTCTAGGTATTCTTGAACTTTAATTCCCAGAAGCCCTGATCAGGAGGAGTGCTGACTTGGGCTTCTGATAATTGAAGTCCAAGTACACCTGGAGTGCCAAGAGTCTAGCATTTTTTTAAACTAGAAATTCAACTTCCACTAAAGATCATAAAATATATATTTGTAGAATTTAAAAATCTAAGAGCAAGAATTTGTTCTGCATAGTAGAAGGAAACAAACATTTTCTTCTGTTCACCCAAACTGTCTTTACTTCTGCTCTATAAGAAAGGGTATAGTAACTATTATTATATAACTGGGAGTCAGTAATACTTCATGAGATGTGGCCTATGTGAAGGATGGGAGGGTGAACCACTTATAATCCCGGTTGCTAGTTTGTTTACCATTCTCATTTGGCATAACATTTCCTCTCTCAATGGATAGCTATTAGTTTTAAGCAGCTTCTTTCATTGGGACCCTATGGTCTTGAGCTCTGTCTATATATGCAAACCTATATGATTACATTCCTTCTTTTACAGCCACCATTTACAGAAGGAATTTCTCTTTCTCAGATTATTGAAAGAGAAGTGAGGGATAAGGATGAAAGAAAAGTTCAAGAATGTCTACTTCCATTACTCACTTTTTTATAGTCTTTGTTGATGTCCTCCTCTGCTTTGCTGCTAAGAGCAGCCAAACGGTTCTCTCTTCTGGTATATGCACTGCTGCGACCAGAGGGCCGATCACTGTAAGAATCGCTGGTTCCAATGCTTGAACTTGCTGCATCCAACCTAGAGTTGCAAAGTTCATTTGCAATATTAGCTAATACCAGGGGGAAAATAACAGCAAAGAGACAGAAAGATAGAAGAGATATCTTATCACAAGCATAAGGAAAGATCATCCCTTCTTCCGGACAACAGGTACAGGCAAAAAAAGAGGAGCCCTCTATTCCTTTCCCCTTTATTTCTAGTTTTCTTATCCTCTTTCAGAGAGTAGCAACTCTGAAGTTGAGAACCTCCTGGAGGTCTCCATGTGAATCAGGATGCTGATTTGCAACAATTCTAATTCATGGGGAGAACACCACAGAATGGAAAGCTCTACCCTTCAGGCTAATCACCTCTACATGCGGAGAGATAATGGGTAATTGAGAAGACAGGTGTTTCCCAAATGCTGGTGTTTGGACTTCAATTCCCAGAAACTTAAGTCAATTCCCCAAAGCACTGATCAGTCAATATACTGGCTTAGGCTTCTGGGAACTGAAGTCCGAACATCAGCATTTGGGAAACACTGGTCTAGAGCAGTGGTTCCCAACAAGGAGTACACAGCCCACTAGTGGACTTCAATTCCCAGAAGCCTCAGTCAGTACATTGGCTGATTAGTGCTGAGGGGAAATGACTTAGGCTTCTGGGAATTGAAGTCCAAAAACACCAACATTTGGGAAACACTGGTCTAGAGTAATCCCAAAATTTCTGAACCTAGTTAGAAAATGTCAAAATAGAGTTTAGTGTCCTCAGCTGAGAACACTAGAGAAATAAAGTTTTTATTCAAAAGGAAGATTTGCTGCTTGTCAATATAAATTTGATTCTGGGAAAGAGTAAAATCATCAGAATAAAAATGTATCTGTTGAATCATTATCAAACTTGAAAGAGATAATCAGAAGTCTTAGTTCTAATTAAGAGAAAATTCTTCTTATTTAAGATACTGTAAATGAAGAGACAGAAATCTATGTTTTAACAAAAACATGTATTTTAATAACTTACCTGGAAAGTCTTTCATGCTATAAAAAGAAAAAGAAAGACAGGATTAGCAACTAAAAATTTCAGTGTTGGATAGGTCTTGCCTGTAAGCTTAGTGAACATCTTGAATAAGCTACAAAATACTTAAAACAAAATTCAATTATGGTATTAGATATTTATGATACCTATTTTAATATTATTTGGAATAGTAGCCGTGTTAGTCTGTGTTTCAAGCATATCAAAGAATAAACAAAACAAAACGTTGTAGCACACTGAAGACTAACTGTTATATTTTAATGTTAGCTTTTGTGGATCAAGTCTACTTCATCATATATGGGAGTGAAGCTTGCCTAATATTTTAATATTAGGGTGTGTTTAATTAGTGACCTAATTTCTTCTATATAAAAGATTTCAATAAATAGGCATGTCCCCAAATCCACAGGTTTAGTATCATGGTTTCAATGAACCATGGGTCCAAAAATATCCAGTGAAAAATCACTGAAATTCATAATATATATGTGCTTCCAAGGTGCATTACTGGAGCTGGCCACTATAGGCCACTATCTACAATAATAGTTGAGAAGAAATGGATTGTTTGCAGGGGAATTTTTTTCTGAGCAGACCTGAAAGATTGATGGAAATATTTGCAGTATTCTTTGCTTGTGTGACTCAGACATGTGAACTGTAATACGGAGTTCATTGCTTTCTGTGGATTCAAGTACAGTAATACCCCGGATAACGCTAGTACCGGATAGCGCTAAAACCGCATAACGTTACAAGATTTTCGGAAAAAAAAAATCTTGTATCGAATAACACGATTTTTAACATTATCCGGTACAATCGGGGGGGGGGGTTGGATTGGGTAGAACATCTACCCAATCCAACACCCCCCCAGCGCCCGCCCGCATGATGTTTGGAAAGGGTACGGGTCCCCGTACCCTTTCCAAACACCGTGCAGGCGTGCACATGTCAAACGGGGGTTGGGGAGGGTACGGAGATCTTCCCCATAGCCTCCCCAACCCCCGTCTGACACGTGCGCGTGCGCGCCCCTCTTCCTTCCTTCCTTCCTCCCCCCCTCTCTCTTCCTCTCCAGCTCTTTCACCTCCTCCGCTCATTAGGATCAACTGGCGAGGCTTTGGCGGCTTTGGCGGCTTTGGCAGCTTTGGCGGTGAGCAGAGGAGGCGAAGGAGCTGGAGAGAAAGAGAGAGGTGGGGAGGAAGGAAGGAAGGAAGGAAGGGGGGCTGCCAAAGCCGCTGCTGCCTTGCCAGTTGATCCTAATGTTTCTTAAACTGCCTTCTTTCTTTCTTCAGCGATGTTCTCTGCACGATGTTTGGAAAGGCAGTTTAAGAAATATTAGGATTAACTGGCGAGGCAGCGGCAGCTTTGGCGGCGCCCCCTTCCTTCCTTCCTTCTTCCCCTCTCTTTCCAGCTCCTTCGCCTCTTCCGCTCTTCGCGGATGTTTGTGGGGGGAGGGGTTGGATTGGGTAGAACATCTGACACGCAGGGTCTCCCCAGCCTCGTAGTGGCTTGCTGCGAGGCCAGGGAGATCCGGGTGAGAGGCGCCTCTCCACAGGATACCCCCGTGCTCATAGTGGCTATGAGTGCAGGGGTATCCAGGCGAGGAGAGGCGCCTCTCCGTGGGATTCCCAAGATCTGCATCTCATTTGTGACTTGAGGGGGGGCAGGGAAGCCCCGGGAAGGCCACGGGAAGGAGAGGAGGTGATGAGCGGCAGCGGGGAACCCCAGTCCTCGAATAAAAGTTGGAATCTGGTGTGCTCTGATGGGCTCTTAGACCTGTTAAAGGCCATGGAAGGGTGTGTGTTATTTATTATTATTATTATTAAATTAGATTTATATGCCCCTCTACTCACCTCACTGAGGCGACTCAGAGGGGCTCACATAACATAAACAACATATACAGTATCACAATCTCAAATATAAATACAGCATAATATAAAAATATAACAACAGATGCAGCACAGATAATACAATCAATAAATTTTACATAAAAAGAAAAACAATACAATAAAATACAATGTAAAAATACAATACAGTCAAGAGAGACAGCAAGGTCTTTATGGCTGGGCTAGCTGGTCCACACAGCTGGCCCTCATTCCCCCTCTCCAACAGGCAGGGAGAGTTCTGTGATGTTCCTGCAGTGGTCATGAAGGCAGCAACAGCAGCAAGGTCTTTATGGCTGGGCTAGCTTGTCCACACAGTTGGCCCTCATTCCCCCTCTCCAACAGGCAGGGAGAGTTCTGTGATGTTCCTGCAGTGGTCATGAAGGCAGCAACAGCAGCAAGGTCTTTATGGCTGGGCTAGCTTGTCCACACAGCTGGCCCTCATTCCCCCTCTCCAACAGGCAGGGAGAGTTCTGTGATGTTGTTGCAGTGGTCATGAAGGCAGCAACTGCAACAGCAGCAAGGTCTTTATGGCTGGGCTAGCTGGTCCACACAGTTGCCCCTCATTCCCCCTCTCCAACAGGCAGGGAGAGTTCTGTGATGTTCTTGCAGTGGTCATGAAGGCAGCAACAGCAACAGCAGCAAGGTCTTTATGGCTGGGCTAGCTGGTCCACACAGCTGGCCCTCATTCCCCCTCTCCAACAGGCAGGGAGAGTTCTGTGATGTTCCTGCAGTGGTCATGAAGGCAGCAACAGTGTGTGTTAAACATGTGTCACTCCTTCGAAATGGGGTGGGATGGGGGGGGGGCTTAAGCAACCCGATCATGTAATAATGAGACTTTTACTCTTTGAGGGAAGTCCCGTCGATTTCAGTTTTATTTGTGCTTAAGGCTCCCTCCCATGGCCTTCCCGGGGGTTCCCTGACCCCCCTCCAGTCACAAATGAGATGGAAATCTTGGCTGGCGACCCAAAGGCCACCTCTCCGGCACGAACTTTTCATCAGAGATTGAATCTCACCCTGGGATTTCCAGCCACACCAGAGAGAAAGGAAAACAGAGATGGCCCTGGGGGGAGGGGGCTGTCAGGAAGAAGCTGCTTCCCGGAGGGAGGATGGATCCCCTGGAAGGGGAAAAGAGGCCGAGGGGAGGCAGAAAAACCCGTGCAAGCAGGCTTCCTTCCTTGCGGCTCTCAAAGCCCCCACCCTCTCGCCCCACGGTCCCCTTCAAACAATGGATCAGCTGCTGGCGCTGCTTCCCCTGGCCAGCCTTCGCCTCAGTGCCCGTTTCCTCCACGGGAGGAGACCGGAGAGAGGGGGGCTTCCATTCCTCTTTTATTTCCTCGTCCCTTTTGTGCCCTACCATGAGCCCGGCTGGGATATGGGGGGGGGGGTGTCCCCCAAGGAGGCAGGCCAATCCCACGAATCCCCCTTTCTCTCCCCCCCTTGGTCCTCCCTCCCTCCCACTCGCCAGGACAACGGCAAACCTCTCCTCCAGTTCTCCCAGATTGGGCATGGGCAGCTTGAGCGGCATGTTGTGTGCCCTGAAGTCAGTCTGCTGGGAGTCCATGCTGCCCACGTTGCCCATGGCGGGGGCCCTTCCGCCGAGAAGAAGGGGTTGGAGGGCAGAAAGGGGAGATCCGTCCACAACCTTGGCTCATGTCAGGTGGTGAGACTAAGCCGTAAGGGGCCAGTGCGGTGCGGGAAACAGGCACCCGCTGGCGCGCTACAGAGCGCACGAGCGGCTGCTGTGTCTTGCACCCGACACGAGCCTTAGCCCTTGCTAAGGCTCGTGTCGGGTGGCAAAAAGAGGTTTGCCCCCGAAGTCAAGCTGACCCTAGGCTAGCAATCACTATCCTAGGGTCAGTTTGACTTCAGGTACAAACCGCGCAGTTTGTCCCTGATGTCAGGGCTTTTTTTTTAGCGTTGTTCGATCAATGTATCGGACAATGCTAAAAATTGGATAACGTCATGACTCGTGGAACCAAGTCATAACGTTATCCGGGGTACTAGTGTATCTGCAGAAGAGCTTGGAGTATATCCCTGGCAGATTTTTTTTAAGGGGGAGGGAGTAACCTGAGGTGCCCAACTGGCAATCACACTTGGGGTGATTTTAAAGACAAACCCAAGATTTACTCTGTCTGGAAAGGTTGAGCTTGATGCATATCACATGTAATAATTCTGTTCTGAGAAACATGTTAATTAAAGCTACTGAGAAAATGAATGCAATAAATGTCTTCATATATATTTGAACAGTTATCTCAAAAGGTTAAAACAAATCTGCTCATATTTTGACACACATACTATTCTTTTCACACAGATCTAACATGAAATGCTGAACTGAGTAAGTTTGTTCTTATACATCTCTCCAAAGATACAGAAGAATTTCAGTTTGGTTGCAAAAAATATAGTACAGGAATTTGCATTTTTCCTGCCTTGACAGATATAGAAGCATAATATACAGAAGTTAAGGAGGATGGTGGAGGATAGGGGTGCCCAGCGTACAATGGTCCATGGGGCTGCAGGGGTTCCGAACCAGCTGTGCGACTGAACAACAACAAACCAACAGAAGTGTAAATATACTGTCTACCAATCTGCATCATATCTCCAGATTACAATTTTGAAACTATGATTTTTATCAATTGTCAAACTGATTATATGTGATAGTAATTTCTATAAATATTAGTCAGAGGTTCAACTAAGACCACAAGTAGACTCTTTCCCTTCCTTATTAGCTCTGAGTGTTTGCTTGTCTATTCATTAATCTATTGTTCATTAATGTTAATTCAACTATGTTTGGTTAGGTCTTATATAAGATCTTGTCACCAACCTTGATAGATTTTCATAAAACATGAGAAGTACTATCCATTTGACAAACTTAGTCCCTTTCAGCTCTAGCTTTTCACACATTCTCAGCCTTCCACAACTCATAAATTCAAGAATGTGGCTTTTCTTATGGAGTCAATCAATCTAATATTTGGTCTTCCTCTATTCCTGCTGTCTTCAATTTTTCTTAGCACTGTTGTATCTTTGTCTTCTTGAGAGGTGCCCAAACTATGACAGCCTGTAGTGTTTTATGGGCATTGAAGGCTGGGACCATATTGCAATCATGCAAATATCCCCCAATTGAATGTCTCCAGCAACTGGCAACTCATCTAGTAAAATGTCCTTGATTTTCCAGCCAGCTAGTAGCCTAGGGTGATTGTAGCCACTAACTATTTAGACCAGTGGTTCCCAACATGGGTCACACACACCACAGTGGGACTTCAATTCCCAGAAGCCTAAGGGTACATTAGCTGACCAGTGCTTTGGGGAATTGACGTAGGCTTCTGGGAACTGAAGTCCAAAAAAGTTAAGTTGTACTTGCCAATAATAATTTTTGTTCTTCGAATATGTAGTCTGTGAATTCACACTTTTGGGTTCTGCGCCTGCGTGGAGCCATTACCAGAGCTTTCAAGCTGATTGGGTAAAAGTTTGAGTGTTAAGACTGCCCACTGTACTGCCCACCCTTAGGCGCCATTTCACACTCTTTCCTCATACTTAAGCTGTACACAGGACAAAATAAATCATCTCATCCATGCAGCTCAAGTGGGGAGGAAGGGTGGGAAAATGTGAATTCACAGACTATATACAGTAATACATCGGATAACGTTAAGACTTGGTTCCACAAGTCTTAACGTTATGCGAATTTCAGCCTTATCCGATGCATGCATCTCTTGCTGCCTTGGCAACCATTCCTCTCCATTTTCTGATCTCTTGCATTGACGCTCGGCTACCTCTGCCTGCCATGAGGCATAGCTCTGTGCTCTGCAATCGGCTGGTCAAGCCTGGCTCAGTCGGAGCAAAGAGCAGTTAGGCTGATTCCATATGGGCAAGGCTCGTGCACGCTACCCTTGCCTGGGCCAGCCATGAGTTCCAGTGCAATGGGCTGCCTGGGGAACCTGGTGGGAGCAGCAGCTGTGGTGGCTTGAAGGTAAGCAGGGCCAGGGCTGGGCTGGATTCTCTCGGCAGTACGGCACCCCATTGCTTGGGGTGGGGGGGGAAGGAGGGAAGTGGCAGGGAGAGGAGCTTTGGCCTCCTTTACTTCTTTATTACAATGCATCAGATAACTCTAGAAAGAACGTTCTCCGGTGCAAATCTTCCACCCAAATTTGTCGTCGTTATGCAGTTTTAGCGTTATCCGGTGCAATCGTTATCCGGGGTATTACTGTACTTGAAGAACGAAAGTTATTACTGGGAAGTACAACTTAACTTTCTCCTTCTTGTACTCTGTGAATCCCACACTTACTCAGATGGCTTTCCTGTCCAATTTCACCATAACCTGATCTTCCGATGGTAGTGGCAAATGATCAGCTTGGAGACTCAAGGCAGTCCCAAGGTGAGTCGACATAGCCGTGAACGACTTTTGGTTGTCTCCACAAGGTGGATCAGCAGTTCCAATAGTAGGATCGGGTGTCTTGTCCACCTTGCCCTCCACACCCTCCTCCTCCGAAGAGGACTCAAGACTCATTCGAAGATGGTGGAGGGACTCTCACTTCTACGTCTGAACCATGCCAGTATGGCCTGGGCAGGTCAACGGAGCAAACGCTCAATGCCCTGAAGGTTGGCAGAGCAACTTCCATGTCCTGGCCAGAGACACCATACCATCAGATCCCTGAGAGGGAAGGAGAGGAATGGAAGTGGTTGCCTCAGGCAGTCTAGCTTGTGATGAAGCAGCCATCACCTGGTCCCTGATGGATCTCACCAGAGTCTCTAGAAGTGGTTTCAGAAAGTCAAGCTGAAGGGGCTGTGGAGGCACTGACAGAGCAAGGATGTGGGTGAACAGCAGCAAAATGGACCTCAAAACAGTAGCCAGAGCCTGTCAAGCTGGTGGAGAGATGGAGGTATGGCGAAGCAAGGACTGTCCACGAGGCGGTGTTGGAGTAGGTGATGGCGAATGCCAAAGAGGACGAGGTGGTGGCAGAGGTGAAGAAGAGCCGGTTGTATGAACAGTCTTGGATGGTGATCCCGAGGAGGAATGTCCCTCAAAATTGGATGACTCCATAGACACCAGGCGAGGAAGAATAGCAGGTGAAGGTGAGAATGAAAACGATGGATGCAGTGAGTGTGGCGGTCAAGGGATGGAAGGCAAAGAATGGTGAACTGCCTTCTTGGATTTCTTCTTCCTCTCCCCATTCTTATCCTTCTTCTTATTTAGCTCCACTATACCCAGACACCATCTTGGCTGCAGTAGTTTTGGCAGGAAACTGAGGAGTCTGGTTGGCTGTAGAAGGAGCAAGTGCCATCTCCATAAGATGTGCTTTCAGTCGGTTACTCCTGTTCTGCACCACAAGGTGGGTGAACTTTTTACAGTGCACGCAACTCTGAGTCTGATGGGCTTCACTGAGGCACAGCAAGCACTTGTTGTGGCCATCAGAAGATGGGACCTTCTTGTTGCAAATGATGCAACGCTTGAAGGTAGCTGAGGCCATCAAAAACTGAACTCTTGATGAACGAGAACAACCAGTCGAAATGCCCATGACAGACGAGCAATTGGCTATGATGCTGATCCTTTTGCAAAAAAGAGCCGACACAGAGAAAAATTGAAGAAGATTGGTGCCCGACCCGTGTTGGATGAGTGCCTGAAAAAATTGTGATGGCTGCTCCCTCCACAAAGAGGAAGCAAACCTGAGGCGAAAAATGGGTAAGAATGACAGAAACTGCTCCCCGCGAGAACAGCCCCAGTTGTAGCAATTCTGCCCTAAGGACAAGAGCACCAAGAAAAAAACTATTTAAGAATAAGGTCTTTTCTGAAGAAACGACAATAAAAATTGTCAGAGAGCTCTCAATGTTCTCCTGCTGCTACGGCGGAAAGAAGAGAACTGAGGAAAGGGCACAAAATGGCACCTAAGGGTGGGCAGTACGGTGGACGGCCCTAACACTCAAACTTTTGTCCAATCAACTTGAAAGCTCCAGTAACGGCTCCGCACAGGCGCAGGACCTAAAAGTGGGGATTCACAGACTAAACAAAGGAGAACCAAAGGTTGAGAAACAATGATTTAGACAGTCTCTAAGATGTGATATGATGTCCCTTATTCGACCTCTGGTCCAGACAAATAGCCCTGGAGACTTATGAAATGTTTTAGTTCTTGAAATGTAGAAGGATAAAGCTCTATGGGCATCCAATTCCATGATGGAAGATGGTTATGAAAAATAATGCTGGGAAAAATAAGAATCTGGAAATAACATAACTACATCGTAAAAATGAAAGAATGGTGAATTGCTGCTTAGTGCAGTCAGATAAATGGGAAAGTCCATTCTGAGATATAATAGGAAGCAAAGTACAATCTACATTTTTGATGATGAGTAGTTGCTATGTATGAATATAGTAAAATCAATGATTTTCATCCATTTACAGTATATCTGTAGTAGTATCTATTAGATCATTTCTGTGCAAGCCATAGCAACAAAAAAGTGCATGAAATTCTTCTCACAGGTACAATACTGTACAAAAGTACTGTACAAAAGCCTTAGGGCATAACCAAATGCTTTGGGGGAAATTCAGTGAGTGATTGGGAGGGCACAAGTCAACGGAGCCTCTTCCTGGCAGTGCAGACGACTCTCGTTTACAAATAGCTAAAATCTAGTTTCTCATTATCAATATTGTTGCCTTTTTCCCTAGGTCACAAACATCAACAAGAAGGGACAAGAAAAACAAAAAAACACAGCTATGCCTATCCTACCCAGAGACTCTTACACCGAAAAGTTCTTACACTGGCAACATCAGCTGTTCCCACATGGATTAGGATAATGACCAGTGAGCTTGATAAACCTTGGGAAGCTTTTTGAATCTCATCAGGGGACAGCACATCTCCCTAGAAATCATGTCAGGTTCACAAACTTCATATTTTTCTTCTACCTGAGCGGCATTCTTCCTCTATTGGTCTTCCAGGACATGCTACTCTGTTACATATAGAAATGTTACATTTTCTCTAATGAGTCAAAGTGTGGTTAGGCCTCGTGGTCATTATATCTTTTCTTCCAGCAGGTACACAGCTTACATGTGCTGTAAGAACAGGTTTCTAAATCCAAGATGATGAAATGGCACAGATATCACAAGTCACAAGAGTTGCTCTCTCACCTTTCTCAGAAAACAAAACAAAACAAAATAAACAAAATAAAGTAAAATAAAAATAAAAAACACAGTAGCACTTTAAAGACTAACTGCTATATTTTCACTGTTAGCTTTCGTGGATCAAGTCCACTTCACCAGACAAGGAATGAAACTTACAGGCATGTTCTTATATACCAAATTCAGGAGGTCAATGGGAGAAGGGTTGGTGTCAAGCAAGATGACAGACAAGCAAGCACCTCCTGAATTTGGTATATAAGAACATGCCTGTAAGTTTCATTCCTTGTCTGATGAAGTGGACTTGATGCACGAAAGCTAACAGTGAAAATAAAGCAGTTAGTCTTTAAAGTGCTACTGTGTTTTTTATTTTACTTTATTTTGTTTTGTTTTGTTTGTTTTCTGAGATGCCTGAACCACAGACTAACATGGCTACTATTCCAAAAAATTCTCTCACCTTTTGTGACCCTTCATCCCTTATATGCAGTGACACAGCGCTTTTGGCCTTTCCCTAAAATGCCCTGCAAGAGAAACACCTCAGCTCTCCTCAGCAGGCTGTCTGCCCTCACCTCACACCCCCAGCAGACTTGATGGGAACCATGAAGACAGGACAACATGAAGGCACAGAGAGGAAGAATAAGGTCTAAAGTGTGTGGGAAAAGGTAGATGAGCTTCATCTAGCTGATGGGGTGGAGGCTGGGGTAAGCTGGCATGGCCGAGGTTTAATGGAGGATGAAGAGAATTGAGATACATCCCTCTGAACAGGCTCCAAGAGAAATGATTGAGCAGAAATGGCAGAGGAAACAGCCTCTATCCCCTTTGAGAAACCCTGGACTGGGGAATGGGCCCGGGTTGAACCTGCTAATTGGGGAAGAGACTCACTCTTTCAGTTAACCACTGCTATCAGTCCTCTGGATAACCAGGTGGGCGCCTTGACCCCACCTCAATCCAGAGGAGGTGCAGGCACACTCAGCATTATTAGCCCTCCTTGAAAGGTGTCAGTTTGCTATAGTCAGTGAGGAAAAGTAGACTCAGCTACAGACTTTGGACTGGGATTAAGGCCCATCTTGGAACTAGGAGCAGCCAAGGGTTAGGAGAGTCAAAGCTCCTCTGCAGACGGTCAGTAGTAGGTACTCCAGGCATCTACCAATCCCTGTACTGTACTTTGTTCTCCTGCTTTAACAAAAAACACATTGAGCAATAATGAGAGTCTAGATTTCATGGGACCGATGGTTGAAAAATGCTTCTTTGATGTCTTCCACAGGGGGGAGGGGTGTCACACTCTTCCACTAAATGTAGAATTATAGCACAAGACTCCTATTTATTTGTTCTGCTCACAAGCATGCAGAGACTATTAGCACAGCAACAGACTTGACAGCTGCTAGTTTTCTCCTGCAACAAAGTTTAACCCCTCCACCATCACCTTCATGTTCTTATTTTGCATTCTGGGTAAGAGCTGGGCAAAAGATCAAAACAGGGGAAGCCTTTTACACAGCAACCACAATTTAAACCACATAAATGTATTTAAAAGATCCCCAGAGACAACGTTACCAAACTGGGTTGGCTGACCCTACTGTGAGCCTGTAGCGGCAGATAGTAAAATGAACAGAAATGTCACATAAAACTGAGTTCCAACATGTTTTTTATTTCTTTGTGCACACGTCACTTTCTGTTTTTAATAAAAGAAGAACAGAACTAGGTATTGAAAAATTTTCTGTGAAGTTCGGCAACAAGAGACCTGCAAAAAGCCAGGAAAAATATGCAATTTTGATTATAGATATGTGTAGAATATTATAGAATATTAAAGTCTTACTTCTAAAACTCCTAAGTTTCTACAGATGGCATATGAGTGATTAAAACAATGCTTTTTGAAGAAAAAAATTATGACAGTATAATTTTGAAAACAAAGAGTCAAGGGTATGAACAGTTTGCAAAAGACAAGCTGGCTTAACTGGCTTCAACTGCTTTCTTTTGTGGCCAATATTTGACCCCAAAAAGGAAGGCAGTGGAGGAAGGAATTCAAATGTTTATATTTTTGCAAACAAAAAAGAGTCACAAACATACATCCTTTTTTCAAAGTGTTCAGCTCAAAGAAGAAATTGACAGTTTAGATGAGTGGTTCCCAATTTTGGGGTCCCAGATGATTTTGGATTACAGTTTCCAAAAATCTTGGACAACATAGGTAATGGTGAAGACTTCTAAGACTTTGGCCCAGGAATATTTGGGGTGGCCAAACTCGTCAGGCCATGGGCCAGTCACATGACCAAGTGTGCCAGTCACGTGGTTCCTCCCACCCGGAGGCGGAAGTAAAACGCATCCGCGCATGTGCGGAACACTGCTATAAATGATCAGTGCCTGTCGTAAATGCATTTATGACAGCCACAGGTCATTTGCGACAGCATTTTGCACATGCGTATGCACGTTTTGCTTCTGCTTCTAGAAGCGGCGTGGACTGGTTTAATTGGCAGGCCGTAGTTTGGGCACCCCTGGTTTAGAGGTGCACAACAGAATCTATTTTTCATTATTATGTACCAATTATAGTCCCCAACTGTGCTAGGTCTTTGCTTGCTTGGTCTTTGTCATTCAATTTCAGAAACGAAAAATTTGACATTTTCAGAGAAAAAGGTTGCCAAGATGGAGGCTCAAATGAGCTTCCTCTCTACAGTATAGAAATAAGGGTTTTTAATAGCTGCGTAATTCCAGCCCCTCAGAGATAATGTAGGCATAACTGTGCCATGCAGCCAGACAAGGTTGTGCAGAGGAATTAAGTCTTCTAACTGCCCTCTTTCTGAATACAGAAGCAAACCTGAAGCAAGTGAGTCATTGCTTTCTGTATTATCCAGCTATGCTGGGTGTCAGAGACTGAAAGCAAAGTACAGTAATACCTCGGATGTTTACCTCGGATAACGCTAAAATCACATGTTAAGTAATCTGGGGAGGCGAATTGGATCGAATAACGTTAAGGTCCTATGGGATGGATCGGATAACAACCGCTGAAGCCTGTGTGGTTACAATGTATCTCTATGGAGCTTTAACGTTATCCAATCCATCCCATAGGATTTTAACATGCATTGGATAACACTAAAAATTGGATAACACCAAGACTTGTGGAACCAAGTCTTAGCGTTATCCGAGGTATTACTGTAACAGCATCTATTAAGAGAGTTGGTCCATTGAAGAAGACTTCAAATGCTTATCACATACATACTGGATGATGAACAGCTACTTTAATTGGAGAAATGTCAAGAGGGGGAAAATTATGTCCTTACTGCATCTCTTTTAACAGCGTGTATGTCAAAATTCACAGCCACACAACATGCATAGGTGTGCCAGTATATTCCTCCCTTTTCTGAGAGAGGTTAGTACAAAGAATTTTCTTCCTTGTAATCCCCTCAAAAGCAGCACAGTTAGAACACGCCATATTTTCAGATTAAAATTTTAAGCTGCTACTTTTTAGTTACATAATGACTGATGGTTTTACACCTTTATACTTAGCTGGATGAAGGCTTCTACCAACCATACTGAGGTTTTACTGCCTGCCTATACAGTATAGAAACACAGAATACTTGCATAATTCTTTTAGTAATCAACTAAGAAGTAACCACTTCTTCCTGCTCTGAGCTATTTTATATATATTTGCTTCTCTGAAAAACCATCCCAATGTGGTTTTGAAAATATTTTTCATATCTGAGCCTACAGAGAAGTTCATCTCTATAAGAATTTGTAGCTGGGCCCTCGCCCAGT
Source organism: Furcifer pardalis (assembly GCA_030440675.1). Taxonomy (NCBI): domain Eukaryota; kingdom Metazoa; phylum Chordata; class Lepidosauria; order Squamata; family Chamaeleonidae; genus Furcifer; species Furcifer pardalis. Next base: position 232,628,815 of record CP126891.1, on the reverse strand, counting down.
TCTCAAGTTCAGTTTGATGTTGGAAAATAATACAATTGTTATGTTGTACAATTGTGAAAATCAAGAACAGTAGCAGACCTGTTTTTAGGTTATGTTCTCCTTTTTTGCTTATGTTTACAACATCCACTGATGTTAAATAATTTGTCAAGTCAATAAATGCCTTTAATCTAAACAAGCTTCTTTCTGACCCAACCAAATGAACCACTGATCCAGCACTTCTTATACAATATGCTTTGTAAAAAATTACTAAACTTACATATTTTTCTACAATAGGCTGTCATCATGGAGAAACAGTGAATCAGTAGCAGCAATCTCAAGATGGAAAATTTCAAGGAAGGTCGCATAGCATATATAAAGTTGAAATATTTTAATCAGACCATTAATTGTCTTGTCTCAGGCATGAAGAAATTTACTTATGACTAACTTACAATGAATTTTAGCTAGTCAGTATGCAAATTGCCAAGAAGTTATTTATATGAGATTTTTATTGTTAAGAGACTAGTGGCATAGCTTATTATTCATGGAATGTCACTGTCTGTGTGCTGGAGTACGGATTGCAGGCTACAACCTAATTACAGTAGCCTGGTAAAATACAGAATATACTACACCTTGTAATTATTAGACAATGACAGAATATTTCAGTTCAGGTAAAGTTACTGAACAACTTTTTATTTTCTCTTGTAACCCAATGCTTACAAAATCCCAAATCCCAAAAATAGTAAAAGCTAGTTAAATCGTAATGATGTCCATCTTGTCCTTGACTAGGGGCCACCACAGCAATTATTTCAGCCAAGTCTTTTGCTAAATGCTAGAAATATGATAGAGGACTAGAAGCTAAGAACATGGGGAGCTAAGGTCACACAATTCAGTTTTACATTATTTGTGTTAGTACATGGCTGTCCAATCCTATCCGTGTGATTCATATCGAACAGTAACAGACCCATCTTTGAATAACTCCAATATATCTTAACACAAAGTATGATTTTTACAAACTATAAATCTTGGATTTAACAGAAAAATTCCTAGGTTTTGCTGGGACACAATACTAAAGGATCAGATGTTATGAATGGCACTTTATACCATTCACAATTAAAAACAAACTTTTAAATCACAAAGAGCCTCTGTGATTTCAGCTGAAATCAACAGCTGACTAGCAAATTATTTGAAACCCCAAAGAAGCGCTATGCTTAAGGCTTTGTTACTTCTAGCTTTTGCCTTAGTTTCTCTAGCTTCCTCTTACAATAACAGCCGCACTTTAGTACAAGAAAAAACTCTAAGGCTCTACAGCACTGCATATAATGTTAATTAATGCATATAATGTTAATTTTAAAAGGCTGGAAAGATAGAAATATTATTGTCCAAACATTTTGCTCTGCAATAACGGTTAATGTTCTTAATATGCAATCTGAAAAGGAAGTAAAAAGCAGGTACATCAACCCAGAAAGACTTCTCTTCAGGAATATGTTAAAGAGAATGTGGTGCTACAATTTCTTTTCATCCTTACAGAGTTTGGAAAAGACGATTTTTACACGATTACTACCAGAATCTGTTGACCAACATAACCACTCCCTCTGAGTGCCTCCCTACACTGTAGCCCCAAAATTAGGTGTGTGTCCCCCCCTTGCAAGCCATGCATTTATAGAAAAACGAGTCACATTTGATGAGAATTACTATCCTACTATTGTAGTGGTATATTTATTGTCCCAGTTTCTATAAATTTTATTCTTTGGGTCATCAGTTTAAATGCTATGCTCTGTCATGTTTCAGGCCTGCAACAGTGTACCTTTTTCATGACACTACAGGCAAATACCTTCTGCTCCTAAAACCAATAATACCACTGGAGGGGCCACTTTGCCTTATATGTTATGCTGTATTGGAAGCTGGAAACTACAGTATAAACTATACCCAAATTTGGGCTGATTCTTTGAAAGCCTTTTTTTATATGAAGTTCAGTATGCAATACAATGTACAGAGGGGATGTCTCATTTAACCAACTCTATTTTCACTGTTCACCAAGCATTTGTTTGAGATTTTGTTCCCTACTTGACAGAGTTTCTAAAGGGATGATTGATTCCTAATTCTACTGAACAGCTTCAAACCCTCCAGGTTATAGCTGCCAGTGATTAAAAATTTGCTACTTACCAGTACTTCTTCAGCTCTCCAGAAAGCAGCTATGTACAACATTGAAAATGTGTGCCAGAAATCTATAGTGCCTGAATTGAAGTTAATTGAAGTTGTTCTGCTCCATGTGGAACTTCAGTGCTTTGATGTCTATGGATGTCTAGGTCTGACTTATGTCAACTGTTATAACTTTGGGTGGCTCTTAAATGAAAAGAGTTGTACTGAAAAAACCATCTGTGTCATGTATTCCTAAAATCTGTGTCAACAGATGGACTTCTACAGAAAGCTATTACTCTTAGAATGAAGTACAGTATACCCATCTTGAATCACTAGCTAAAACAGCTTTTCACCATGGACATCTGAGGGGCATAATATATGTTGACTCTTTTCCTCTTTAAAATAGTTCTGAATCAAGGGACATACAAAGAATTATGTGTGTTGTTACAATGGGGTGGGAGGGGGCAGTACTTTTGCAAAAGGAATCTGGAGAAACATGTAGATCATGCAACCCTCTGGAATACAATCCTAATGACTTTGTATTTAAAAGTACCGTACTGTACATGAAAGCAGGGGTTTTTGGGTTTTTTTTGAAGGGAGACAGCTACCAGCTAGTCTGACATTTTGTTGCTGGCTTAACTAAGTAGCTTAAGTTAACAAACTGTCTGATCCAGTCTGGCCTGCTGTTGCTCACATCTAGGAATGGCAGTAGGCAAACAACTTGAATTCTATTCATGCAATTTACTGTGAAAGAGTTTTATTGTCCTCCTAATAGGGAATTAAACAGGAATATACTTGTTACACAAAATGAATTGGAACTGCTAGACCTGTTTGTCTTCTTGTGATTTTTTAATGGCTATAATTCAATCAAATGCACAACATGTTTGAATTCCTACCTCAGCTAGAAAGTTAATCAAGATCTAAATTTTCCCATACATAAGTTGCTGTTTTGTGATCAGCTTTAAGGCAATTGAAAATTGGGAGAGTAGTATTTACTTTAAAGAGCCCCATAAATACTCAATCCAGATATATTTACTTGGTACCACTATTGCTAGCTTTGAAGCCAAACTGGAATATTCTTTTTACGCCAGACATTTCAGACATTTTATGCCAGACATTACACTGTTTCTTTCTAAAAATTTTATAATATTTAGTTTAATAATCATGTTATTCTTTCGTATGAATATTATATAAAACAGTGGAATTTATTTTAAATTGTCTCAGGCTCCAACAACAGTATTTTTTAAATACTCGTACCTGAATACCGTATATGACAGCATTTCTGTTGTCAGCTCATGCCCAGATGCAAATCTTTAGCTACTGATAATGGCAGCATTTCTATCATTCTGTTATAAGGAGACATGTGTTAAGATTTTTCTAAAAACCAGAACTATGGAATTTGGCTTGCACCCCTCTTTGGAATCATGTGGGCACTAGATTTCAAGAAAGTATACCTGACCTGTAGTGAACTTTTCTTTTACTCTTTCCTCTCCTTTACCAATTTCTGCCTCCCTAAGGCTCAGCTCTTTAAAACTAACCTTTACTAACTAGTCTTCTATTTGGTGTGTAATGGGTAGAAGGGACTAAATAGCTGCTAGCCCAGTGTGCTGCTGGAAAAAAGAGACCATCCACTCACTATTTCAGTAAAAGTACTATATAGAGAGCAGGTGTTCAGCAAAGACACAATAGCACAGCAAATAGCTCAAAATGGTTCAAGCATGTTAAGACAACCACAGAGGATGACAAAAGAAAAAAATGACTGTCCAATTTTGTCTAGCATAAATGTACCACTGAATTCCATATATGGTAGTCAGAGCATGAGCAAAATCTATTCTTCCTTCTCTACCCGTCCAAATTGCCAAGTTTCTCTTAACCTTGCAGCACAAGTCATACAAATGCTGATTTGTCAAGGAAAGTGAGTCTCTCTCAAGTGCAAAGCTATATTCCTTGCTTGAAAAAATGTTTTAAACTCAATCGGCATTAGAATACAGGCAAGTAATTTCTATTATAAGGTTTTACAATGATGCCAAGCAACTACTACTAAAAAGTGGAACCCCTCTGCAGTCTTGCCTTGATCCAAGTTACATCTTCTACACAGACTGAAAAAACTGCACAAATCAGTATGCATTTTTGAAATAAAATTTGTGCTCATATAAGACAGAAAATAGAAAGCTACTAGAGATGGTAAAATGTGTAGAGCTGACGGAAGCCTGATTAGCTTGTTTATCATTTCGGTGTACAATTACTCTCTAGAGTGCGGGAGAGAGTTTTAATTGCTTAATAGTGGATCATAATAAGCAACTCAATTGACAGAGGAAGATAATTGCCTCATTAAGCAATCAACTGCACAGAAAACAGCCTGTATTTATTATTCCTAATAGTTTTAGCCCTGGGTTTCCCACTCTGGGAACCTTTTGCAACACCACTGGGATTGTGGAAAGGAAGATTCTTCAAATGTTTCTCTTTTACAGATATTTACCACTGAATCCCAATTCCAATATTTTCTGATGAGGTCAAATACTCAAACAAGTTTAATGTAACATGTTATTAATGGCTCCAAATAAAAGAAAACGCTCCATAATTAATGTGCTTTTCTATTTTTAAAAAATCCTAACCTCCACATTAAATGATAAGAAAAGAAAAGACTGAAAAAAGTACATCCTAAAATGTGGGGAAATAGGGAATCCATGGTACATAAACTGTAATCTCTATCATCTGTAGGTAAATGGATTTTAGCTCTTCCTACTCATTTCTGTTTAGGTCTTTTCTGAAAAATGTCCCACCTCTTGGCTCCAATGAAAAGAATATATTCTATTCCATTTCCAGGATTAGAGCAGCTTCCCCTTTTTGATGGGGCAATGTGTGCAGGTAGTACTACACAACCTTGGATTTAATGAGTTAAAGAGCTTCCTTGCTACATCTCTGACTGGCAAATTTCTTCCCCCTACTATTGTGAAGTATCAATAAGGGACATACAGTAAAACCTCATATAACACTAAAACCTGGTTCCACAAGTCTTCGTGTTATATGATTTTTCGTGTTATCTGATCCTCTATGGCAGGGGTGGCCAACTGTAGATCTCCAGGTGTTCTTGGGCTTCAATTCCCAGAAGCCCAAGTCAGCACTCCTGCTGATCAGGGCTTCTGGGAATTGAAGTCCAAGAACATCTGGAGATCTACAGTTGGCCACCCCTGCTCTATGGGATCCATAGAGATACATTGTAACCACACAGGCTTTCGCGGTTGTTATCTGAAGCATCCCATAGGATCTTAATGTTATCTGATGCAATTCTTCCCCCCAGATTCCTTAATGTTATGCGATTTTTGTGTTATTCGATACTAATGTTATATGAGGTATTACTGTATCTGCTGCCACAATAATGCTCTCTTTAGAACAGTGTTTCCCAAACTTTGGTTTTTGGACTTCAGTTCCCAAAAGGCTAAGTCAATTCCCCAAAGCACTGACCAACCAATGTACTGACTTAGGCTTCTGGGAATTCAAGTCCCCCTGTGGGGCGCAAGCCCCACATTGGGAACCACTGCTTTAGGACCATATCAGAGAGTAAACAAAACAAAACAAAAAATGCTGTGGAACCTTAAAGACTAACTCCTGTATTTTAATGTTAGCTTTCGTCAACAAAGTCCACTTCATCAGACATAAGAATGGACCATAATATTCTAAGAACCCTGGGATGCCTTCCCACAGTCCCCAAAATTGCATTATCGGTTTGATTTCTTTTCTGCTGTAGGTCATAATTTATTTCCTCCATCTATTGTAAGAGAAATAGGAGAAATTCCAGAAAATCAAAGCAGACTCTGGCTTCTAAAGTTCCTTTATAACCCACACAAAAGAATCCAAACTCCTGCCACTTGGAAATGTAATAATAACAGCCATTTCAATATCATTATTATCTCTCACAAAGAAGCTGTAAAGCACTACAGAACATAACAGTCTACCAGTGCTTCGTAAAGTCAGATGATAAGCTTCAAAATCACTACTAATGTTGAAGTACATGACATGAGAAATTCACAGCAGTTTAACAAGAAGGTCAGGTTTTTCCACATTGACATTTCAAAGCCTATATTCTGCTAACAATATCCAGCCAATGCAGTTCCTGATTACTGGGAAGGGATAGGAAGCAAATTCAAGTGAATTGCATATAATCGCTCAAACAGTAACTACATCCAAGATTAGACAACCTTGCAGTTCTATATTACTGAACTTCACTTCTATAAAAGAGGTGCTTTGTTTTACATTGACACCTTCACAAGAAAAAGGAGTGGAACACACAGAACTCAAGTGGAAAAAAGTACATGTAATCTATGATCATAAATCAGCCGTCAGCAAATTGCAAAATAACACAGAAATTAAAAGGCTGCTTACTCTGAGTGTCTTTGCAATCGGGGAAGGAGACGATGGGGGAGAGTCAGACTGAGACTTTCTGTTGCGAGTATACTCCTTACTTCTGGTATACAAAGATGACATAGTCCATTCAGGATGGTGGCAAAGCAACAGGACACCTCTCAGTAGCAACAAGATCCAACTCTTCTGTCTCACTATGTGCAGCGGGGTGGTGCCTTCTAAAGTAAGAAGAAACTAGTTTGACAATTACAGTATTTTAAGCAAGGTTCAAAGTTATGCTTCTAGGCATCCGGATGATGATTGCAGAAACAAAGGTCAGAGTAGGTTGTACTTCATAATGATTTAATCACAACAAAGAAAGAGGCCAAGGAGCTTCTGCAGCAGGGCAAAGTGCTAAAATATGTCACCTTCAGATGTGAAACTGCCCAGAGATCTTTTGAAAGGTTTCCTGCTCTTCAGAGTATTTATATGGGAAAATCAGAATATTTCCAGAAAACCCAAAGAGGGCATGTAGTCCGGTCATAAATGCGGTAGAGGCTAGAGGTAATTAGTTTGTCCCACTAGATGAGGTTTTACCAGAAAGTATTTTTAATCCACAGCCATGCCGAGTAAGGTCTTCTTTGTTGGATCAGAGCTGCATCATTAGTAAGAAAGTACAAATAAGGAACAAGAGCTGCTTCAGAAAGGGGCAGTCCAGATGAAGCTGTTTTGTTTCATCCTCCAAGTTAGGAACGCCTTCGCACACGTCTGTCTTCCCTCCCCTCTCTTGCTATTTTCTGACATTCCAAATCCTTACTTGCTCAGTGAGGAATGCTGGAAGAAGGCCAAAGGCATAGATTCACTTTCAGCTTGGGATTTGGGTTGCTACTTGAAGGAGAAAGAAAGATGACAGTTCCAAAAGCTCAGAAGGATTCAAGGTGGAGGTTAGAGCAGAATTCAATATGCTTGCATGGTCTAAGATCCAACTACTCGCTCTTCCTAACATTTTTAAGCAGTTGTAAAATACAGTAGTTTCTCTTTTTAAAAACTTTTTGACATTTTAGATCAAAATTCAAATTCAACCATTCAGTCACAGAGTGAAAAACTTTTAAAACCTGCTAAAATTTAACTTTGAAGTAACTAAATTTTGGCGAAATGAAAATCTCGTCAAACAAGTAAACACGATCAAGAATCATAGCCAAAGCCTTCCCTTTACTTCTAATGCAGAATGTCTGGCCACTGTTAGAATAAATTGCTATTACTGTATATGCCGGCGTATAAGACAACTGGGTGTATAAGACTACTCCCCAACATTTCCACTCAAAATATAGTTTGTTATATACTCACTGTATAAGACTAGCCCCTCTTCCGCACACCTTCCACACACCAAATAAAACATAAAAGAACATCAGATTTGATTTCAACATCTCCCTGTGCCCAGCACTAGGGTGCAAGTGCGCATGTGCAAACTCTGCGTAGACAAGGGGCGGGGCGGAGCACTGAAAAGGCTGGCACCCCTGTCTCGCTGCTGATGCTCGCCACAGCCATGCTGGATACCACGTGATACTGGATGGTATGTAGACTGAGGTGGGTGGGCATCGGGAGGCCACTATGGGCACCAGGCGGGCATCGGGAGGCCACTATGGGCAGCTATGTCTATCCCAACTGAAGTGCACCCGGCATATAAGATGACCCCCCCCCCACTTGGAGGCATGTTTTTCAGGGGGGGAAAGTAGTCTTATACACCAGCATATACAGTAATTAAAAAGTATGTTGAAAACCCAAATACTACAGGTTGTAAAGCCTATGCCATTTTATATAAACAAGTTGATTGTTTTTACTTATCACACATTTTACTTAAGTTATGTGTACATTGGCTGTGCACTTATTTCAAATGACAATATACTCTACAGCCGTTGTGTGACTCTAAGAGACCCAAAAGACAGGAATAAAAAGACTGTACTGTATGCCCTTACAGAAATGTAAAAAAAAAAATCACAGACAAATGGCTTTAGTCTTCATTACTATTGAACTGCAAGGCTAACAAAGCTGAGAATGAGAAAACCTCAAAATGTTAACATGGCAATCACTGTAACTCAGGGGATCCCAATGTAAGGCCTGTGGCCCGAATCTGGCTCATGGGACAATTTCATGTGGACCCCCACTCTTCCAAGGGCATTTGAGAAACAAAATTGTTACCCCTTTGAACCTGTTGGTACAAAATGGCCACCCCATCGTGCAGGCATGGCAAAATGGTAGTCTAGCCCTCAAAGCTGACTGAGAGAGCTTGACCCGGCCCCTGGATTGAAAAGGCTGGGAACCCCTTCTTTAACTAAAGCTTATCAATGCAGAAAGTCTGTTGAAAAACTTTGAAGAGAAATGTTTATCAACAATTATTTGTTAAATTTTAGTACCATCCATCAGACACTGGCATCACTCTGTCAAAAAATTAAAAATAACTAAGACCCAACTATCCCACAGATTTTTTTTTAAAAAAGATAAACATACAGGCAGCAAACAAACAGTGGTCAATGAGGGCCAATTTCTCACAGGGGCAAAAATTTTTTTTTATAAAGCTTGGCCTTAACTAATTTACAAAATATCTGAAGAGCCAAGTGGACCAGCACTGAAATGGCCCCAGAGCTGTGGGGCCAACATAGAGAAGGCCTTATTTCTGGTTGAAATCTTCCAAGCCTTCCTCAGAGTGGGAACCCACAGCCTCTAGAACTACAGTGATGGCAAACCTTGGCACTCTAGCTGTTCTTAAAATTCAATTCTCAGAAGCCCTGATCAGCAGGAGTGCTGACTCAGACCTATGCTGAGGCCTGCACCCTGACTGAAACAGAACCTGATTACTGGTATTCTCCAAGAATGACTGCAACTGCTCAGCCACTAATCTCTTTACCAGCTTGCCCCCCCCCAAAAGGGGGGGGGGGATGTCAGTGTCCAGTTGATAGTTATTCAGATTTTCTGACGACATATTAGCATTTTAAAACATAGCCTGCATGATAGTTTTCTTGAAGCAGGGTCAAGATGATAAACTGTATGGACTCATCACATCCTTGAAGAGGGTTCAAGCAAGAAGTTTGTGGCTTTGAAGCATGCAACGCCTTGTCCACATCATCTGGCTTTACAGGCTGCAAATGATTCAAGGCAAACAGGCAAGAAGGTGTATTAAACATTTCTACCTGACCAAATGTACCAAAAGTGTTGCAGTGGTTTTGCTTTTATTTTTATTTTCTGGTATGCCTGTACCAAAAGATGAATCAAAGTCCCTTTGAATGGCTTTAAACTTTAGAACAGAAATTAGTTGCAATTTCATTGCAGGTGGCCAAATTTGACTGAAGCACTTTTATCTGCCCAGCAGAGGTAAGATCCTGAAACACTCTCTATAGCTGTGATGGTGAACCTTGGCACTCCAGATGTTCTTGAACTTCAATTCCCAGAAGCTGTGATCAGCAGGAGTGCTGACTTGGGCTTCTGGTAATTTAAGTCCAAGAACACCTGGAGTGCCAAGGTTCACCATCACTGCTCTATAGAGTTCTGTTTGATGATTAGCACCCTGGTAATGAGAATATTACAAGCTCTCTTTGCAGCTTTTACAAATACTTGGTGATAGTTTTCTAACTGCAGTCAAATTGACATCTGGAGGAGCTTTCTTCTATTTACACTCTAGCCTTCTCCTTCTTTGCTCACAACCCTTCAGTGAAACATGACAAGGGGTGAACTCTCCATCTGAGAGGACATTTTAAGAGTGATCGTGTCAACTGCTGCTCCACTGAAAATACAAGGTCCATGGTATGGCCCACCACATATGCCCACGATGTGTTGAGACAGAGCTATGGTTTCCATGAACTTAGCAGTCATATCTGAGACCACCAACTCTGCATGTTAAAAATTACAGTGTCTCTGTTTCTATATATGTCTGGATCCACATTTAAGCAGTACACTAAAATATATCTTTGTGATTCACAGCAGTTTGTACTACCATTGAGAGTATTAAGCACTTTTTAGACTCATATTTCTGATCCATGGATTAGATCCAGTTTAAGTCTCACTGATTTTAACGTTGATTTGAATATGTACTGCAAGAATGCTTATACAGTATGTAGAATAAACACAACATCAATATTAAACAGTGAATGAACATTTTAGGCAAAACTTTTTATTAAATGCAGCAAAAAGTGTGTGTGTGTGTGTGTAAATAAAGTGAATCAGACACAATTTAGTTCTGACAGATCAATAGACCAAGCACTCTCACACACATATATTCCAATGAATAAACAAAGTCAGTTCAAATCCAAATGGAACAGTAGGTGTGTATGAAGCTGTACTTTATTGGGGAGACTTGTTTGCAATAAAACAGAAGCTGCAGAAAAGGATTAAATATTGCCATGTTTTCATCATGTTGTACATAGTTACCAATCTTTTTTAAATTGGCAGTTCACCAATTTACACAATTATCACATCTCAGAATAAACTAAGTCTCTTGTATTACAGCTATCCCATATTAGTTTATGTCCCACCAGCCCAAAAATATAAAAAAATCAAAGTAGCCTACCTTGTGTTGCAATAAAAAGAATGGCACAAAAATAGCAAAGAACTTGAAGGCAAACCCGCTTAGCAACAAGGTGTAGTTAATTATCTGCACATTTCCCTCCCCATACTTTTCCCTAGCTTGATGTCAATATACCAAGAACAATAGAGTGATTCATAATCAGCAGTGGCTAGATTCTGCTAGAAGCAGCTGGGATGAGTTAGTGGGGAGGAGAACTTTATTTAAGGCTATAGTACACCTAATAGGTGCCAAATTTTAGGAATCACAGATCCACAAAACTTATGTCAGTTTTAGGCCACTGAATCTGTTAACTAAAAACCACATATTTGGCTTTTCTAACAGTTAAAGATTTAGAAAGAACTGGGGGGAAAGTATTCCTATCACCAGTCAGGAAGCTCACTTGTTACATCCACCAAAATCTACAACTGAAACTTTGCCCTATCAAAGAACCAAACCTTCAGTATGACATTTTCATTCTGCAGTTTCACTGTCCTGAGGGTGCTTCATTTCTACACAATGTGAACAGAGATGCAGGACCCTCCTATGCTTAGCCTTTTTATTTTGGGAATCTCAGTGTGACTACCACAGCTACTTAGAGAAATACCAAACTTATTGCTATAATAAGCAAAGAGGGAAAACCCAAGTTATGCCTCCCTCATTAAACCTTCTTCTCAAGCCCCCAAGAGATTCTCTCTCCTAACCTGAGTAATGAATACTTTAATAAATTCTAATGTGGATGGGGAGAAGTTACAAAATACAATATATACCTTTAAAAAAGTGGTCTCTGTATTTTCTCTGCATCATCCCATCATTCATTACTGTTACCAAGAATATTCAAAACAATAAAAACATGTCTCCCTCCCTCCTGTAGTTCACTCTACCAGCATGCATGAGCTAGGGAGAGGCAAAACAAGGCTTAAAGTCTTTCTACTTCTTTTCACAGCCTGACAAACATCAAACATGTTGGATTACAACTTCCATCACCCTCAGCCAATAGTGAGAATGTCAACAGCGGGGATGATGGGAAATGTAATCAAACAGACGTGGAGTGCACAAATTGGCTATTCTGAGAAAGGCACATTAATCCTGGTTGTTGTTTTTTACCATTCATCACAGTATGTCCTTAAAACGTGTAATTACGTTATCTTATCTCTAAATCCTGACAGGTTTCTGCTCTCTACCCAAACAATCATTTAAAATATTTCTGGAGATAATCCACTTTACCCTCTCCACTTCACTTCCCATAGATTAAAAACATATTATTTCCCATCTATTTTTAAAACATGTGGAACATTTGATTCAATTCATTTTTATGTGGATCTTTCCTCTACATTCTTCCAAATTTTACCAAGAAATATCTCATCATTAAACCCAAGTCTGTCTGTTATCATTTTCACTATAGCTTTTGCTACATTTTATGCCCTCTTTCAGAGATGCAAATATTTTCCTTACATCTCAGCTCCCCATACAGTTTTATATTATGTTCGTGTTACTTAAGTGCTAAGTCAATAAAACCCCAGGATTTTAAAGGACATTCCTTTACCTTGATTTTTAAATCAGCTACTATTTAAGAAACCAAACAGCTTCAAATTAATTCTTGCCAAATTTTTAAACAAGCTTTTCTTTCTTGCATTGCCTGTGGTTTTTTAAATAAAAACCTACCATTAGACATTGCGTGAGTTCAGACACAAATTTATCTTCTCCTTAGAAAAACCAAGGGTTGAATTTTCTGCAAATGCTCTACTATGAGCACTCCATGAGCTGCCATGATACTATCAAGACTAAAACAGTCAGTTTGACATACTGGTAGTCCCTACATGTGCATATGCAAATTGATATTCATAAATTGGATTAGTGAATGAGTGAAGGCTCCGTCCCAGTTTCCAATAGTTGGGTCATCAGTTGGACTGGGAAACCAACTGAGATAATCAGGCTGAGTTTACATACTTCACCAGACTAAGTGAGACAGTTGAGGCATGTTTCAACACAGAGTTCAATGTCAGATATAATGACAAGATAAAAGATTTCAGATAAAACTCAATAAGCAAATCTTTTAATGTTTCAACTGGATAAATTATTTTCTTTATTTCAAAAGATCATAGGTCAGTGCAGCTTCTTATGAAGCCAAAATAACACCATACATACACAAGTGGGAAGAAGGAGCAGAACAGAGTACAGAATTTTTAAAAGAAAAAACATAAAGAAGTGGGGGAACCCTAAAACAGTCCAAGGAAGATTAAGAAATCTGTGTGGCCACAAAATGCTGACAACTGGGCACTGAATGGTATGGAAAACCAGGAAGGGAAGCTGAGGAAATGGAAAATAGTAACCTAGAAGACTGAATGGCTAGATGGAGCACTGAATATCACCACTTCACACATTACCATTTTATTCCCAGTCTTGTTCAGTTGATTATTGTTAAAAGCAGAATCCTACATGACTTTGAAATAGCATTACTGTATTCCTATCTCCAATGGGAAGGCTGCAGTAAATGAGCAGTAAAGACCATAACAAAGTCTGACGATGACAACTTCATGTCAGAAATTATTCTGGGTTGAAAGGATTTTTGCTGGAGAAACTCCACTCAGGGGATGCCTGAATGAGGCTCCTTTAATGTCCCCAAGAGCTGGGACAGAGACAGGCACTCAATCCATCATGCAGTACCTGGGTCTCAAACTGCTGATTTGCCAGCCTTCCAGATAACAAGATGAGCTTCTTAACCACTGAGCCACCACAGCCCTTAGTCTGGTAATATAATGGCCTTAGGCTGCATTAAACATAATGTAAAAAATACTGCATCAATTTCATCTAAAAGGGAGATAAGCACTATACTGAGTGTTGATCTTTCAGAAAGCAGCAGGTTCTCGTATTTTAGGAACAAAAAAGGAATCAGTAGCAACAAAAGACACTTTGCATCTATTAAATATTCAGGAATTCAACTGCTGATTCAGATATCTTTCAAATCCATACCTTGCTACATAAAATGTAACTCTCATAAGCTCATAGAACTTACTGTAAACTTTTCCCACACATTTTTAGAAACTGGTTTGATATCCTCTCTCTCACTCAGGTATATGCATAACTCTGGCAAGTAAAAACTAAAAATAGTAACTCAAAAACCAGCGCACCTGCACCACCCACAAGTTATGCACTTGGCAAAAGAAGAAGGGGACAGCAGAAAATGAGATGGCTAGGTGGTATTGCAGATTCAATGGGCACAGAGCTGGGTGAGTTGAGGAGGATGGTGGAGGACAGAGGTGCCTGGCAGGCAATGGTCCGTAGGGTCACAAAGGGTCGGAATCGACTGTGCGACTGAACAAATACAAAAATTACATACAAAGACAACAAATTTTAGAAACTGCCAATTTCATTTCAATATGAGTTTAGGAGGAACAAAAATAGATACGTATATCCCCAGGTTCTTAGGCTTCAGTCCAAACAGTGAACTCCGATGAGCACCTGTTTAAACCTTCCAATTCTACAATCAAAAAGGAGTACAAAAAAGCAAACTACAACACAGAAACTATTGGGACTTAACAGACTACTACCTTAATACACGGATGTTAACATCATCATTAGTGACATTCAGTATGATTTCCACAATATTATACAGTAATGCAATCATATACTTTCAAACACCTCAATGGTATTAATAAATATATTTTTAGAATTAATAACATAATATAAACATCTAACATGGTATGACTATCTGCAATAAATATTACTATCATAGACAGAAGTAAAAGAATCACTGAAACTAGATACTTGTCTAGAATACCAAACAAACTTGTTTTGGTCAAACCAAACATATTATTGAAAAACTGTCTTGTGGTGCTTCTGTTCCTCCCCAAAGTTTACCACAACTCTGCAATATATACAAGTAATAATACTGCTCTATTACAGCTGGCAGGTGACAGGGAGAGGAAGTAGCTAGTTTACAGCCAGCAAAAGAGGCCATAGATCTGTGATGATGAACCTTGGCACTCCAGGTGGTTTGTCATGATTCCCATAGATGAACTAAGATGTAAAGTAGGGAATTATTGGCTTAATCTACTTTTTAACTGGATGAAAGAGAATATTTTCAAAATGCCAGGTTTAACAACTACATAATTTAAGTTATTGCAGCATTTACTCCTACACCAGATGGATACATTTCCTGCCAATACCACCAGTATTGCTTTCTGTTTTTACCTTTCACTCTTTCCTTTAGTGCAAACTCTGCCTACCTTCTCCAGTCTACCTATTTTGTATCTCTTAAACATATTTGCTTTCTTCCTTTCCTCTTCAACTATTCCTGTAGCTCCACTTTCTATCACAGATCCAGAGCTTGATTCTTTATATTGGATTGGCTAAAGACTCCACCCTTGACCTCAGACTTCTATCCAAGTTAACACCTTCCTTGTTTCTTTTATTTGCTGCTATTTTTGTACTTGGCTCACTTCTACATATTGTCAGAGGGCTCCTGTGCTTCTGGAAACTTTCCTCAGTCCACAGATCACTACTTGGATTAGAAGTTTCTGAAAGACCTTTTTCTACGATAGCTATATGCCAAAGAGATGAAGCTCTGGCACCATTAAAAACTGTGTAGGTGAAGAGATTTCCAGGGACATAACTTGTAGCTAATGGCTGCTAAAACCTTCCCTACAGCTGCTACCACTCCTCCAAAGTGTAGCCATATCCTCTACTACAACTGTTAATTCTAATCAGAGAATCTTGTTTTTTAGAAACTTGGAGAGTTTTTTTTTAAAGCAGACTGCCACACACCTATATCTTGAGAAAATTAAATATAGTAGTTTGTAGTATGGTGCTTTGCTAGCATCAACCACATGGAGTTAAATGCAAACAACTGACTGCATACAACATACCAAACAAAACCTACACCATTCTCATTCTTCCTGGATTCTCCATATGCCTATTATCCTTTCTCTCTACTCATTCACTCCAATTGTGACTCCGCAACAATATTCTCCTTTACTTCCTCTTTTACCCCTTTGGGTAAAATTATTCCACAATAATAACCTCCCTTTTCCCAAAGAACATTAACTTCTCTCATTTCACATGACTTCCAGTCATACAACTTCTTTTCAACTTCCACAGCCTCCTCATTTGCTTCTCTTTCTTTGCCAGCTGGAATGCCACCCACCCTTTCCATCTTTCATTTGGCAATTAAGCCATTCTCATTCTTCTTTGACTAGACCAGTGTTTCCCAAACTTTGGTTTTTGGACTTCAATTCCCAGAAGCCTAATCCAATTCTCCAAAGTACTGACCAGCCAATGTACTGACTTAGGCTTCTTGGAATTTAAATCCCCCAGTGGTACCTTGAGCCCCATGTTGGAAACAACTGGACTAGAAGAAACAGACTGTTTTCAAAATGCCAGATTTAACTATCACACAATTTAAATTATTATAGAGTCAAACCTCGCATAAAGAGCGCCTCGCTTAAAAAGCAGAATTTTCTCTGAATGTTCGCTTAACAAATAAAACCAACCAAAAACTCACTTAACAAATAAATTGGGGTTTGCAATACCCCCCCCCCACACACACATAATTGGTCATTTACAATGGAGTTTCGCTTAAAGAGCAAACTCGCTTAAAGAGCAATGCCGTGGAATGCATTATGCTCTTTAAGCAAGGTACAATAGTAGCTTGATATAGTAAGTTTCATCCTGCCCTGAACTATTCTGGTTTATCTGTTTTGCTCTGTCCTCCTATTTCTTTGCTCTCCACAATATAGAGACGGGTGATGGCGAACCTTGGCACTCCAGGTGTTCTTGAACTTCAATTACCAGAAACCCAAGTCTGCACTCCTGATGTCTGTCACCATCACTTAGACTGTCTCATATCCTGGACTGACAGAATCTTGCTGTTGAACTGATTATTCCAGCAAGCTTTTAAGTCTTTGGCAAAATACAATTTCTGAATTCCACCAGCAATAGAGATAAGAGAGAATGGAAACTGTGTACTAGGAACAGGGAAAGTGAGACCCTCCAAATGTTGTTAAGACTGCAACTCCCAAGATTCCTTACCATTGGCAATGCTGACCAAGGCTGAAGTTCAACTATATTTAGCAGTTTATCTATACACACTGCTATCCCACACTCTTTAAGAAAGCATCCACCATACTTGTAGTATTGGTTCACCTACCAGTAGCAGATTGCTATGATTTGCTAGCAAATTGCTTACTGATTGGCCAGAATCCAAAACATTGGTGTGTAATGTAAAGTTACAGAAGAGTAACTTTGCCAGGGACAATTTGATTGCAAAGTAAGTCACTGGTTCTCATTGTGACCAGCTGTGCAAAGTGCTAGCAGAAGTTATTTGTGGACTGCACTTTCACTTTGGGGCTGGTGTAGCCTAAAGTGACCTTTCCCATGCTATTCCTCTGGATGTCTGCCCAAATGCCATCTTTGCCTAATAATTCCAAATATGGTTTTGCACTTCTTAACAATATGAAATAATAATGACATGTTATTTTGAGAGATGATTAACGAGAGAATAAATATGTAAACACAACATAAACTAGGATGAAACTAAAAGGATCTGAAACAAATCATTCCATCTATAGGCCGTACATCATTTTCTTATCCCCAATTAATACAATGAAATTGATAAACTTTGTCTCTCTCAGGTGCAACCATAGCTAATTTTTCAAAGACACAAAAAGCCACTACTCACAAGTGCCTGAAGCCTCGATCACTTGATATGAGGTACAGTAAAACCTCAGATAACGCTAAAACTTGGTTCCACAAGTCTTGGTGTTATTCAATTTTTAGTGTTATCCGGTGCATGTTAAAATCCTATGGGATGCATCGGATAACGTTAAAGCTCCATAGAGATACATTGTAACTGCACAGGCTTTAGCGGTTGTTATCCGATGCATCCCATAGGATCTTAACATTATTCGATGCAATTCTCTCCCCCCCCCCATTACTTAATGTTATGCGATTTTAGCGTTATCCGAGGTAAACATTATCCGAGGTGTTACAGTATTTGATACTGCTTCAAATGCATACAGTACTTCCCACTTAGTCTGATCTGGTATATCAGCATGGATGTTTGGGGTAGAAAATGACTTCCAGGAATTATTTCCAAAAACATTAACCAGATTCATTTTCTGCTTCACACTATTTAGCACTTTAGTCACTGTCCACCATGAACCAAAGACAAGAATTCTGGAGCCCTGACCATTTTTGTAACTTTAAATTATGACATCATCTGCAGACAGCAATGAATGACAATATAGTCCCATTTTATGTGTCTTACTTATGATGTGTACACATTTCTGCAGCAGAGTTTGACCTGAAAAATCAGATGCTTTAAAACACAGCTTGCCAGGTGTCAGTTTGCATTATACTGTATTTAGTTTCTAAAATGTATCAATTATAAGTTCCACAGCAACCTGATTTCCAAATAGCACAATGTATTTAGTCGGAATCGACTGTGCGACTGAACAACAACAAATTTAGTTTCCTACAGATAAAAGGCTGGACAATATGCTATAGAACCATCAAAGTCAATCAGATTTAAAGTAATGATGATAAATTTATACTTAATTGATTTGTATATATCACAGAAAAAATAGACATGCAATCATTTTGTTAGTGCTCTTTTGATAATCACAAGGTTCTATGATTATAAAGTCAGTGTTTCAAAGGCATGTTTATTCATAATTAAAGGCCTTATTTTTATTATACTTATCAGAAACAGCTTTACTACCACACTGATATGGACATAAGCCAGGATAAAAGTTTTCCCAGTATTATACTGCATCTGTGCTTGAAAATAACACAACATGGAAAATGTACTTCTGGGCAATGTTCACTGGATTTCCAAAAATGGAATTATGCATGAGAAGCACCGCTATTTACAGAAATGGTTAAGAGAATACAGTGTTACTGCTTAAACAAGGAACACAGAAGCTCACCTAAACACTATTACCAAGCAAACTTCAATGCCTCAGAGAGCAACAGGCAACAAATTCTGACTGGGACATACCTCACCATATTAGGCAATCAAGATTCCAGAAAACAAAAATCTCTCAAAGGCAGATCTAAACTTAACATAGACATTGCTTTCAGAAAGCAATCACATTTCTGATAATAAGGCAGAAAAATAAATAGTCGGCATTATGACAAATTAGCAGAAGCAGCAGTGTGACTGGGGAAGGAGAGTTTCTGTGGATCTGTTAAATGCACGATGGCTTGCTTGTACAGTGCTTTTTCCACAAATGAAGTGGCAAAAGCAGAACACTCCAATACTTCATAAGATTCCACGTCAGGTTTGAAAGCGAGCATTTTAATACTAGGAACTAAACCAAGAGAACGACTCTCAACACCCTCTGAAAAGATATGAGCCTGAAGCCCACCGACTCAAATCCAGGAACTTTATTGCAAGAACAAATATTCCTGAGGGTACACAACAGCAAAAACAAATTAGAAGATGGAAGAAGGACAAGGAACTGGACAAGGAACAACATTAAAGGTGAGTACATCTGAGGATCTCACCCTCCCCTACATCACTTGGAGCAGTGTTCCCAAACCTTTGGATTTTGGACTTCAATTCCCAGAAGCCTATGTCAGTACATTGGGGAATTGACTTAGGCTTCTGGGAATTGAAGTCGAAAACCCAAAGGCTGGGGAAACTGACTTGGAGGACTCTGAATAGGCTGAGGGTTGGAGTCCCTAAATGCAAGACCAACATGCTCAACTGGGGGCTGCTGGCGGACAACAACATATGGTATGAATGTGGAGAGATACAGAATCCAGCTCATTTACTGGTCTGCCGATTGCTGCCAGAGGCATGCACCAATGAAGACTTGGGTTTGGGCAATGACAAAGCAAAGAAAGTGGCTTCATTTTGGCAGTCCAGGGTTTGATTGGGACATGAAAGAAAAAGAACTATGATTTCTATGTCTGCAAGAAGAACATTAAGGCAATTAAAACAATCACTGTAAATATGCCACAAAGTTCAGATGACCAACTTTCTGTTTGTTTACAGTGAATTCTAGCTGCAGGATTCCAAATGCAATTGGTTTGGATTTTCAGAATATCACTTGAAACTAAAAAGTGCTATACCTTTTGATGATGATTTTGTGACAGAAATTATTCTGGGTTGAAAGGGTTTTTACAAAAGAAACTCTGCTCTGGGAATGCACAAAAATTATCCTATTTGCATAACTGCATAACAGGATTTCAGCCACTATAAAGTCACACAGCTAGCCAACTACAGTAAAACCTCACATAAATTGCTCCTCGTTTAGAGAGTAACTCGCTTAAAGAGCAGAATTTTCTCTGAATGGTCGCCTCGCTTAACAACTAAAACCAACCAAAAACTCATTTAACAAATAAATCGGGGTTCGCAATCCCCCCCCCCCACCAGAAGTCACAATTGGTCACTTACAAGGTTGTTTTACTTAAAAAGCAAACTCACTTAAGGAGCAATCCTGTGGAACACATTATGCTCTTTAAGCGAGGTACAACTGTACATACGTATATTTATCTGGGGGGTTGGTAGTGTGTGGCCAGCAGCCTACATCAGTGATGGTGCACCTTGGCACTCCAGCTGTGTACACGCAGTAAACTCCTTTGTGTGGATTCACAGAGACTTAGACTTTTGGGAATTGAAGTCCAAGAACAGCTGGAGTGTCAAGGTTCACCATCTTGGGCTGACCAAAATGAGTTCCAAATGCAAAATATATTTTAAAAATCATCTTCCCTAAAAGGCAGATCATGTATTGTGAAGCTGCTAGGAGGCACAATTTGCCATTACTGTGTGATTTTTACTCCTTCAGCCTTTTTTTAGGCTAGAAAAGATCTTTTAAAAATAAACATAAACAAAACTGACACAGTAGAGTGGCCTTCTGAGGTCCATGGGAAGGGAAAAGAGCCCCCAGAAGTTCCTCACCCGATTGACATGATAATGCCATGAAATCAAGCCAGTGCAGCAGAGTAAAATAATATCAAAGCCCAGACAATGCTCATTTTCTGAACAGAAATGGTATTTCTTGATCGCTAAAAGCTAACATCAAAATACATCAGTTAGTCTTTAAGGTACCACAATGTTTTCTGTCTTTTTGTTTGGTTTACTCCAGGAGTTCCCAAACTTTTCATGCCACGGGCAGGTCATGTGGTTTAGTGGGCCGGTCACATGGCTCCTCCCACTAGAAGTGGAAGTAAAATGTGCCTGTGTTTGTACAAAATGCTGCCATAAATGCACCCATGGCTGTCGTAAATGCGTTTATGACAGCCACGGGTGCATTTACAGCAGCGTTTTGTGCATGTGTGGGCATGTTTTATTTCGGCTTCCATGAGCATTGTGGGCCAGATGATTTGGCACCACGGGCCACAGTTTGGCTACCCCTGGTTTGCTCTCTGATATATTTCTGAACAGACTTACTAAGGATACTATGCTGCCAACCAGCAGTAGCTATATAACGTCAATAAAGCACAGTCAGGTCAATGCTTCCTTGTGAAACTCTAAATGGGTTAATACTTTAATTTGATTGGGTGAGGGGACAAGAGCAAAGACAATTCTGCAGTGAGTTTCCCTCCCTGCCAAAAAGGGCCACCATACTTTATCTCTAGATTGCTGGATAAAGAGAATTAATCAGCACAATTTACAGCATGTTATTTCAAAGCAATTTTTTGTACTGTATATCTCAGCTATTCCTTTTAAGATGTCCAACCTTATTTACCCATTAAAAGCCAGTATTTCCAAGCAGCTTCACAATGCATTATCTGCACAGGCCTCTGAGATAAATGTTTATACAAAAATGCATTTCTAGTATAGCTACTATTTAACCTTAAAATTAGACTAGAATACAGCATTTATGTTCTGATATTTTCTTAAATATGAATGTAATAATATACGGAACAGAAGTTTGGGTTTTTGATGCATTCCTATGGGAAATGTGCTTTGTTCTATGAAAATTTCATAAAATGAAAGGTGCAATGGAACTCATTAATTTCGTTCTACGGGGTACCACTGTTTTTGACAGTAGTTTGCAACCGAGACCCGTTAGCTTTGCAAAAGATCTGCTACAAGCAGAGAAGAGAAAGATGCCAGAATGCAGTTAAGAATTACAGTAATACCTCATATAACATTAGTATCGAATAACACAAAAATCGCATAACATTAAGGAATCTGGGGGGAAGAATTGCATCAGATAACATTAAGATCCTATGGGATGCTTCAGATAACAACCGCTAAAGCCTGTGTGGTTACAATGTATCTCTATGGATCCCATAGGATTTTAATATGCATCAGATAACACTAAAAATTGTATAACACCAAGACTTGTGGAACCAGGTTTTAGTGTTATCTGAGGTTTTACTGTATATGAAAAAGCTGAACCAACACAAATTCATCTATGCAAAACTACCTAATTGTTACTCTATTATCTTTGTCCTACTACCAAATAACTGTTGCCACCTTACATTAAATATTTTTAAAACCGTACCATTTCCTTTACTTCACAGGACAGCTTCTTTCTATCTAAATTGATTAAGAATCCCAGTTGTTGTTTTTTACAGGTAGGATTCACATCCAAGTACAGTATCATTGCAGGTGTTGAGAAATTCAGAACATACACCCTCTAGTGGCAATTCTGCTACACAGTTTAAATGTCTGTGTTGCCCCCACAATTAAAATAATATTCACATCCTATTAGGCCAAACCAAAACTACCCGTTCTATTTCATATTCTTTTTTTAAAAGTTCCTTTTGCAAAAATCCTGTATTTACGATGGTTGGAAATACATTTTCCTTATTTTTATCCTGTTCTCTGCAGCACCTTCTCCTGCCTGTACATTCAGGGCAGTAGTGGGCTCCAAAAAAATTTACCACCACACTGTAGGCATGGTATGGTGGGCATGGCTAGGGGGAAAGCCCCTGCATTGTATCCAAATTAGGACTACAGTTGTACCTTACTTAAAGAGCATAATGTGTTCCACAGGATTGCTCTTTAAGCGAGTTTGCTCTTTAAGTGAAACACCACTGTAAATGACCAATGGGGGGGGATTGCGAACCCCGATTTATTTGTTAAGCGAGTTTTTGGTTGGTTTTATTTGTTAAGCGAAGCGAACATTCAGAGAAAATTCTGCTCATTAAGCGAGTTACTCTTTAAGCGAAACACTCTTTATGCGAGGTTTGACTGTACTTTATTTCAAAACTTGGATGGGTGGGGCCAGCCAGAATTTCTGCTGCTGATTCTGGTGAACTGGTGCAAACCTGCTGGTGCCCACCACTGATTGAGAGCACTTATTCTATATTCCATTTACTCCATTTGACAGTGTGATTTTTACAAGAGCAGTGATCTTATGGGTGAACAAAACCATGGTGGAAGCCTCTAACAAAAGAATTAAATGCAATGATAGCAAATGTGGTGAAGGATTAAAAAGCCAAAAGAAGATGGGGGAAATCATGCTATGCATCGGTAACCAAGAAAGCAAAAGAACTAAACATAACCACACAAGAGGGCAAATGGCTAAGTGTAGGCACCTTCAGAATAATTATCAAAATGCAGGCAGTAAAATGTAAGCAAGCCTTAGTCTAATTTTTGACATTTCCATGCTCAGAAAGTAAAATACTTGATATGAATTTTAAAAATCAATAAATAAGAACAAGACTATTCATACTTGAAGCCATAAACAGGAGGGAAACTGCTTATTTCAGGACTAACATGCAAACAGATTAACAGAAATGAACAAGTCGGTCTTTAAGCTGTTATCACCATACTAACAGGGTACACAGAAAGAGCCTCTTGAAGATTGCAGTATTTCTGAATCACAATCTGGCTTACCCTGGGCAACAGCAACCTCATGCCGGCTAATCTTTCTCTCACTAGGTGGAAAGAACTATGAAACTAACATACCACAAGGTGGTTTCATTTTGACAGTTTACTGACCTAGACATGAAAGAAGACCATACTAACGATACAGGCAAAAACGTCAAGGTTGTGAAGTATTTAAAAAAAATAAAATTTTGACCAAAAACAACCCTAAAACACATTGTGTGCCAACATTCAGATTGCTGCAGTTCAGTAAAGAAATATTCAACACTGTAACTGTGTTACTTTTCCAATTACAAAGGCAGATGAGAAGAGAAGACTAGTATATAGTAGCTTGACCTATGTGCAAAAAAGAGAAACATTTCAAAATGCATTTTGAGTCACATGCATGCAGACGTATGGCTTTCAAAATACAAATGACTTGACAATGAAACTATAAATGGATGCATTAACTTTGGCTCTTCCACTTACCCTTTCTTCTTTCCTTTCTTCAGTACCATCTACCTCCTCATCCTGTTAGAAAAGTTTTTAAAAATATTTTTGATTACATTATAGATGTTGAAGATTTCTATTATGATAGTTGCAGGCTGGTTGGAACTATTTAGCTGAATGACTATGTATCTCCACATAAACAGGTGTTTCAGTTACAAAGAAAAAAGAAGAAAACTCTGACTTTGTCCATTATCTCTTACTTTTTTTTAAAAAATTGAACAAAAGCATTAACACATAAAAACATCTAATAAAACACAACAAACATTTATACAAAGTGTGCTCACTTAAACCAGAACT
The DNA here is from genome assembly GCA_030440675.1 of Furcifer pardalis. Lineage (NCBI taxonomy): Eukaryota > Metazoa > Chordata > Lepidosauria > Squamata > Chamaeleonidae > Furcifer > Furcifer pardalis. The sequence continues at coordinate 232,604,222 of CP126891.1, read as the reverse complement.
ATTTGCAATGATTTTTGTGATGGTGTGCATCCTTTCCATTTTATTAGTACATAATCAATGAATTCTCTCCATATATCCATAAGTATATTCTTACTTAACAAACCCTTAACTTTAATATTACATGTTAATTTATCATTAATAGCTATATCCCATACTGCCTTATACCATTCATTTATTTTCAAATTGTCCAATTCCTGACTATAATTGATTTTGCTGCCATTAATAAATCAAAAATTAACTCTCTAGATTTCCAATTATATTGCTCCTGTCCAAAGCAAATAAAAGTACTATTTTAGGACATACCAGTAAATTTAACTTAGCATTCATTTACTTCCATAAAAACTTGCATAAAACCTTGCATAAATAGTGCCTCGCTTAGAGACTAACTTTCTTAAAGAGCAGAATTTTCTCTGAATGGTTGCCACGCTTAACAACTAAAACCAACCAAAAACTCGCTGAACAAATAAATCAGGGTTCACAATCTCTCCCCCCCCCCCCCAGAAGTCACAATTGGTCGCTTACAATGGTGTTTCGCTTAAAGAGCAAACTAGCTTAAAGAGCAATCCTGTGGAACACATTACGTTCTTTAAGCGAGATACCACTGTACCTGAATATCAATATATTCTCACATTTCAACAAGATATGAAAATAAATACTCACTTTCTGTCAACCTCTCCAACACAATTTGGAATAATTACTATCTATTTGGTTTAGTTTCACCGGAGTTAAATATCACCTCCAAACTATTTTATAACATTTCCCCCTTATCCTAACAGACATGGATTTTAATATTCTTATATCACATATATAACCCTGGCAGTTATTCTTCACCCAGTCATATCTCCCATAACATTTTAAGTATACACTCTTGCCCTTCTACCTCTAGTCCAGTGTTTCCCAACCATTGGTTTTTGGACTTCAATTCCCAGAAGCCTAAGGCAATTTCCCAAAGTACTGATCAGCCATTGTACTGACAGGCTTCTGGGAACTGAAGACCCCCTGGGGAGTGTGGAACTGCTGCTCTAATATTTTGAAGATTGTGCTTACTGTCTTTTTCATAACCTTGTTATCACACATATTTTCATTTCTTCAGATTTCGTAAGTTCTCCACATTTTCCATTTTTTAAAATCCAATTAATGCCTATTGCTTAGAGGTTCCCATGTGGCTCCTCTCGCTGTAAACGCTGCCGTAAAATGCATCTGCAACTGTCGTAAGCATGTTTACAACAGCCGTGGGTACATTTATGCCAACATTTGTTCATGCGTGGTGACATTTTACTTCTGATTCTGGTTGCAGCACGGAACGGATGATTTGGCGCCACAGGCTAAGGCCAGACCATGGGCTGTAGTTTGACTATCCCTACTCTAAAGGTATAAAACCACAACATTCTATTTCTTACTAACACTCCTTTTATTTGCTTTTTATTTCTCATTTTTCCTACCCAATCCTAATAAATAGTTTCTTAATAGATTCTAAAGCATTCTTTCCAGACTTCCTAGGAATGGCCAGGAAGTTATATTGATGAACCTTCAAGCTGCTGAGAAGATTAGGGACATGTCATGAATGTTGCGTTTGCAGAAGTGACATTATACTCAAACCTCTACATATGAATTTAATTTGTTCCTCAAGGTTGGTTGTATCATAAAAAAATATTATCTTGAATTTCCCATAGGAATGCTTTGATTTTCATATCTCAAAAAATCCTATTAAAAATTCCTATCTTAAACCTGATTTTTTCCAGAGATTTCTGGATGTATCTCGAGTTTTTCTTAAGTCAAACCATTCTTATCATGAGGTTTGACTGTACTTACATCATTTGTGAAGAATGAAATTCCCGTGCCTCTTCGCCTCTCTTTTGGTCTTCTCCTTTCTCTAACTGATTGCCTGTTTGAGGTTCTGTCCTCCAAATCCTGGTCTTCACATTCTGTGCAAAAAACAACAACAACACTTTAGCTAGAAAGAGCATAAATTATAGTTTATCAAACCTGTAGATCTATTTTCAAATTTAGGCCAAATGTCCCTCCCCACAAAAGTGGAGGATTGTTTTAAAACTCCTAAATGTCTATTTATGCACATTTCACGTCTAACTCCAAAATTATAAATCAACAGATCCTCCAGTAGCAAGACCAAAGGGATACAGTGAGACAAATGTAATGTGAGCAAATTAAAATTCAGCAAAGGTTATTGCTAAGGTTTAGAAAGGAATTAATATTTCTTAAAATGCTATTTCTTTCCTTTGCTCATCCATGATGAGAAAAAGTGTTGCCACATAATGTAGGCTGAAATCCAGCTGCACAGCTTCCCTGGCATAATTTGGCGTGATGCACCTGTGATAGACGCAGTTGCACCAAGGAAGAGACGTTATCCACAAAGCACTTCCACCACTGTATTGTGCAACTGGAAAAATGAGAACTACACGGCCAATTGCATTACCATCCTCCACAGTCCTTGTTGCCATGGTGGAATGCCTGGCACTCATACAACAGCATAACTTTAGGTTACACCTTGTAAAAATTGATTCCTGCCAATGTTTTTTTTTTTAATTGTAATAACTACCATTTTTCTCCATGTCTTCAGCAGATGTGCTTTGGATGTTTGTTGGGCTCACTGAGTCAGATAAAGTTGTTCTACTTGTTCTAGGCAGGCGAGAACTTGAATAAAGATAAGGTGCTAATGAAGGAGAGATGGGAGTTGTAGGTTTGTCTTCTGCTGAGCACCTCAGTCTACGACCAACAGACTGTAAAAAATAATAATAATTGTATTAGCTTTACAGATTTTCAGAACTTTGAGTCAGGAAAAAGCCAATGAAGTGGAAAGTAAAATGATACCTGAAATGTACTTAATTGTCTGGCCAGGTTATCATGCTATGATAACAAGAGCCGACCATACTGCCAGAGACTCAACACTGAGTGTCAGGCAGCAGTTAAAGAACCTAACAACCCTGAATCCTTGGGTGGCAAAGTCCACAGGGAAGGGTGATGGTCCCCAAGTGGATTAAGTCCTACTTGAATCCATCTTGAGGGAGGACAGCAGCTTCATCAATACTGGCCTCGGGCTGATGAGGATTTTGCATGCCAAAAGGGCTCAGAACCAGAAAGTGACTCATGGAACTGGACCAGTGGTACGGGGATCACGCTGTGTTGCAGAAGGCAGATGAAAGGCCACTTCATTATATTCTCAGGACAGTCTTCATGGCTGATCTCCATGTAAAAGGTAAAGATTTCCCTTGCTCGAAAGCCAGTCGTATCCAACTCTAGGGGTCAGTGCTCATCTCTAAGCTGAAGAGCCAGCACTGTCTGCTTCTGCAGACGTTTCCATGGTCATGTGGCAGGCATTACTAGACACCGGAGCACAAGGAACGCTGTTACCTTCCCACCAAAGTGGTCCCTATTTATCTACTTGCAACGTCTTGCTTTCGAACTGCCAGGTTGGCAGGAGCTGGGACAGAGATAGGAGCTCATTCCGTCCTGCAGTACTCGGGAATCGAACTGCTGGCCTTCTGCCTCCCAGTCAGCGTCTTAGTGACTTGAGCCACTGCAGTCAGATTGTCAATATTCAGATTCAGATACAGCAGAAGATACAGATACTGTTGATCTAATATTTCCCTCAATACTTTCAATGCAGAGGGAATTTAACCCAGCATTCACCTTCAGTCACAAGTTAACTCTTTTTGCTTACCTCTTCATCCAGGTTCCTATCCCAACGTGAGTGAATCTCCTTGCGTTCCCTGGCTACTGTATCTTCCTCTCTCTCATTGCTTTCCTCAGTTGCTTCAGTTCTTTCAGATTTTTCAGTTGGCTGTTCTTGAGTCTGACGCTCTGCCCGAGATCTGCTAAAGGTCTTTTCTGCCTCTTGAAGATCTGTTAAAGTTATACCCTGCAGGACAGGAGAAAGCTCTATTAACATTCATACCTTACACAAAATTCATGCCCCACTACCAATTAGGTTATCCTTTCCATCATGACAAACATTGCAATTGCCCCAATTTCTAATTAAAGGCCAGAACCAAAGAACTCAGAGCAAGTAGCTAGTTATAATATATAAATAAAGCTGGAATGGATTAATGTTTTTGGTGTTCCTGTCATTCTTTTTTGTAGATGATGTTGTCTGTTGTATCTTATAGACAGTAGAGGACTACTGTGAATATGATGTTTGCCTATCTATAGGAGATCTCCCCCTCTGGGGTGTGTGTGTGTGTGTGTGTGTGTGTGTGTGCGTGTGCATGCGCGTGCGCGTGCGTGCGTGCGTGCGTGCGTGCGTGCTTGTGTATTGGGCTGAAACAGAGCCCCGGAAAAACCTTGGATGAAGGGGGAGATGGCTTCATCTCCCCCTTTGTCCAAGGCTTTTCTGGGGCTCTGTTTCAACCGGAAGTGCCTTCCCAGCCCCTCTGGAGTGGCTGGGGAGGGGCTTTGGAGCAGTCACATGGCCAACAGGTCATACCCACCCAGTCACACGGCCATGCCCACAGTGTGGTAGGAAATTTTTTTGATGCCCACCACTATGTACAGTGAGTTCTGTATCATTTTTGGAGTAGTGTTGTGTAAAATCCATGCATTCTGCTCTATTTCTCTTTTTATACAGTTCTGCTATGATTTCATTGGTCTTTGTATTAAACAGATCTTCTCCACTGAAAGGCAAGTCTTCTATATGACTTCTGGATTCATCTGGTACGCCTGAAGATCTTAACCAAGCATACCTTACTAGCATAACAGCTGCTGACATATGTTTTACACTGCAGTCTGAGGAATGTCTAGCTGAATAAATCTGTTGAGTTGCCAAAGAGAGAATTTCCTGTCAGAATGTTATAACAAGACACACACACACACACACACACACACACCTCTTTTTTTTGGGGGGGGGGGTGTTCTGGAAAATTTTGTAAGAGAGATTGCATTTTGCCAAATGTGAAAAGATAGCAGGCTCCCGCTACCACATGGTAATTAGCCACTCTTATTTCTAAAGCATATGAAAAATAGACTTGATTAGTAGGCATGTCTATTTTATATTTGCCTTAGCAATAAGAGTGGCTAATTACCATGTAGCATTGGGAGCCTCTCATCATTTCATGCCTACCTATCAAGTCTATTTTTCACCTTTCTTTTTTATGGGTGTGAATTATGGTTTGCCTTTAGATCTCGCCTTTATTAAATGTGGCCAAAGATGTTTTAGCAGGAAAGATATATCTTCTATTTGAAATGTAGACAAGTTTCCTATCCTTTTACATGCTGGCAGTAAGGATGAAGGTTCTTGCCTTGGTTTTATACCAGTTGTGCACTGCTCTTTTGGATCTTGTCAAATACCAGATCAATTCTTAGAGGTGATGGTTTGATTACCTCAATTTTTAGAGATTACATCACCCTTAGCATAATATCTGAGTTATTGTGGATAACATCAGAGAGAAACAGAGCATTGGTATCTCCTGATTCAAGAGATGTCAAAGAGATAGATGGAGAAGACTCCTAATTAGCCTCCACATCAGAAGGTTCTGTGTCAGTTTAGTCATGACCAGAACACTCTGCATTGCTTCATTTGGGGGTAAGTATATGTCTAAGTCTTTAGCTTTTGTTGGTACCAGCTCAGCATTCGTCAAGCTAGATTTCAGTGTATTCAAGGCTTTACGCTTTTGTTCTAATTTGCCTTTATTGGTGGCATCTGATTGGTCTTCCTTTGGTTTCCAATATTTCAAATGACCACAGGACATATTTAATTTATTATATGTTTAATTTATTTTTATAAATTGAATAAATAGCAATGTAATCCATGGCAAACTCAAAGTTCTGATTTTAACTTACAAAGCCTTAAATAGTTTAGGACCTTGATATCTGATGCAACGCCTCTCTCAGAGGGATTTGGCCCAGATAACAAGATCTTCCCAGGCCTGGGTGCCCACCCTAAGGAAAGCCTATATGTTTTTAAGAAGAAGCAGAGCATGCTCTGTAGTGTCCACAAAGCTCTAGAATCTCCTCCCAGCATCTATCTCCAAGTCAAAATCCACCGGGCCATCTCTGGTATAATTTGAATTCAAACACAGGGCCAGTTTTTGATAACAATCTTATCCAACTCAGGTGGACAGCAAGATATCAGGTTGGAGTACTGTAGGAATCACTTTGTGGTGATTTATGTACTGTGTACCCAGAAGGGCCTACTTCGTTTTTAGACTCTGACTTTAAACATATAATGTCTGCAATATTTCTCAAATCCAATGTATGTGAAAATGGTGAAGGATGAACTGCCACTGATAACAGTTGTTTCTCCCTTTATCTTTAGACGTTTTGTGGACACTGGCTCTGTGGTCTTTCCCTTTTTCTTTAATATTGAAAATGATGGTATCAGAGCTTTCACTGATTTCAAAACAGCCTGTTGCACTTGTGGTAAGTCCAATTCTAAAACCGGCACAGGAGGCTCAGTATTAGTTCTGGGTTGTATAGTCATTAGATATGTTTTGACATGTAGCCTAATCCTCGATAATAGCTACTTCCATCACAGTACAGTAATACATCAGATAATGCTAAAACCGCATAACATTAAGCAATCTGGAGGGGAAAATTGCATCGCATAAAATTAAATCCTATGGGATGCATCGGATAACATTTGTTAAAGCCTGTGCTGGTTACAATGTATCTCTATGGAGTTTTAATCTTATCCGATGCATCCCATAGGATTTTAACATTATCCAATGCATGCATCGGATAACATTAAAAATCGGATAAACACTAAGACTTGTGGAACCAAGTTTAGCGTTATCCAAGGTTTTACTGTACTTCTAAATAGGGTTTTACAGAGCCCGGATTGAAGCTGAGGCCTGTATTTCGGAAACTGAATTGACAGCTCTAAATGACTATTCCCACAAGACCTTCAGCTGTGACTCCCAATTTGTTTAGAGTTAGTTTACTAAAATTCTGGCAGGCCTTACTATTTAAGGCTTGATGACCCTCTTCTAAGCAATACAAGCATTTTTTATGACTATCCAATAGTGGTTTCTTGACTCTACAAGATATGCATTCCTTTGAGGTCACAAACAACAACAAAAAATGACAAACAACTACTTTTTTAAAACAATAACAGAAAAAAATGGAGAAGAGATAATTTAAAAAGCAAGGCAAGAAAAACCTAAGCTTTGACTACACAGGTCTCTCCCTGTATCTGTAGGAAATATATTGCAAGACGTTCTGCAGATTCATGAATTCATGGATAACAGTGAACCTTTATGTATATGAAATGTATTTCAGGAACTTTTATGTAATATTTTTAAACCCATGGATAACTGAAATAGCAGATATTGAAACAGCATATACGAAGGGATGACCTGTACTGTCAAACAGCTTAATGTTGCCAATGGTCCCTAAGACACTGCCTTGTCAGCGATTAGTGGGAACTGAGATGCGAATGTTGGGTGGAGTGGTATGTTAGACATGGGACAGGGTTAAAAGTTGTAGAATGTTCCTGAAAACATCTATGCAGAAGAAAAAATATCCATGTCTGTGATTCACAAGGACCATTTTTCCTCACCTGTGTAGACCTGCGAGTCTGGCGAGCTTGTCTAGAACGTGCTTTTCTTAGAGATTCTGCTTCTTCATCTCGCACAGGAGTCAAGTATGACCTAAGACAATGGTTAAAATGAATATATTTTTAAAATGGGCAAGTTTAAGTGTACAGTAAAACCTCGACCTAAGTATGCCTCGAGTTACGTAAAATTTGACTTATGTAATGATTTTTGCACTAAACCGATGTCCCGATTTACGTAAATGTCCCAAATTACGTAGCACAATTTCCTATAGGTTTGCTTCGAGTTACGTAAAAAACCAATTTACGTAAAAGCCTACGGAACAGGCTTTTTATGTAAGTAGGGGTTTTACTGTATAGCTTTTCAAACAGATATGGGTTTTCTTAAAATATAACAATATTTGATTATAGACATTTATTCAGGTATCTCACATACAGTTAGGAAAATTAGTTATCTAAAACATGGACTATTTTATGACTATGTATTTTTATGATGGCTACCATTCTATGTCAGCTGTACTGTATAGTGATGTATATCTCTCTTCAATTAAGGAAGGTAAAACAATAACATCAATAAAATATTCTGCTCATACCTATAATTTGAAGGATTTACAAATACACAACCATTTTATACAGGATTGTTAGGATATTCTTCTGTACATACAAAGTCAGCAAAGGTATAACCATGGCACTTTCATAACTCAAATAATTGTGGTTAGATTAGGCTCAAAAGTGAAAATGACAAATCACTCTATTTTAGACATTTCTACGCTGCGTGTTATTTATAAAATAAAACAATGAAAAAGATTCACAATGTTAAAAAAACAAGGAAAGCAAACAGAAGGAATGGATTAAATAATGCAGAAAGCAGGGTGGTCTATATAGAATTAGGAGCTACATCAGATCTGCAAATATCTTTTTGGATAGATTTTTTTATTGTCAGAAGTATGACTTTTTTTTAAAAAAAAGTTCTCTTTTGGATCTAGCTCCTACCAAAAGGTAAGAATTAGTCAGTGAGATAGAAACTGTGGGAACCTTGAGTGAAAGTGACCACACTGTCAGAAAAAGCTACTGATTACTATATATGGATATGAGAACTGAACAGTGAGGAAAGCTGACAAGAAAAAAATAATTTGTTTGAAATTTGATGTCAATAAGTGAGTGCTAAGTAAATCAAGCCTCCCACTCTCACTTGAAATAAACATAATTAGATAACTGTAATTTGGACCTAGTGTGACAAGATAAAATTCACTAGAAAAGTGTACAATGCTGGGAAATTTTTATAGACAATGGGAAAAGAAAAAGAGCAAAGGTGGAATGGTTTGATTCAATAAAGGAATGCCAAAGTCTTCAGGTTTGCAAAACCTCAGCAGAGATGTTGGTAGTGGTGCCTTTTGGCACTAATTCACATGGTTGGTGTTAAAATTTGGAAGCAGCTAGACAGCATTTAACAGCAATACAATGCTACAGCAATCTCTCAATGACTGTCCTTAATGACTTTTAAGAAATTTAAGCCTGAAACATTATACAAATAATGTAGCAGAAATACAGGAATAATTCTATTGGAATTTACCAAAAGCCAATCTATTCTAATATTCTATTCCCAAGAAGATCAACTAGATGCTTAGGACCAAATTATTGTTGCTTAGTGTAGTAAATTACACTGTAATAAGCTCATTGAATCAGTAGGTACTTAGTGAGTCAACTCCTTAATAAGATCCATTGATTCAAATTGGCCTTCCTTAATTGTGATTTACTTTAGCATAATAAATCATGGTTAGAGTAGCCCATTTGGATCTATGGAACTTATGGAGGAGTTAACTCACTAAAAACCCTCATTTATTTAATGGGCCTGCTGTAACATGATTTACCATATTAAAAAAACTGAATTTTGGCCAATTGAACAACCATATATAGTATCAGAAGTCAAAGAAGCAGATGGTAGGAAATTACTAAAAACATAGTTTTGAAAACATATTTTAGACTAGGTTACAAAATACTCCAACATCCTGTCTAAAATTAAGAGAACAGTAGCACGCTATCTGGTGCCACTCTGAAATGTGAAAAGGTCTGGGGAAAACCACTAGTCACAATATGCTACAACTATTAGGACTTTTGCTTTTTACTTGATCCTTGGCATGTTTATTAGCTTCATCAAACATAAAGCTATTTGAATACCAAATCTCACAGTTTTCCTACCCTCACTGCTAGACAAAAAACACCTCTTCTCACAATACAGTGACATAATTCATGAAAGAGGAAGGGGGTTAGACAGAATGTCACTTAAGAAGGCTATTCATCTGCAGTAAATACCTAAATAAAGAAATATACCAAAATAAGAACACCCCAATACAACCAGCTGTATATTCAGATAACTACCCTAAAGCAAATCAGCAAGCACATACATTTGTTTAATGTTCTAAGAGGCAAGAAAAGAAAAAATTCAGATAAAAACAGATGGCAATTTAACCTTATGTTTCAGATTAAATTGCAGTTCTAACACATTCCCAACATGTAAATTTATATATTGTATATATACTCAACACTCTGAGCCCATATGAACTCCCACCTTAACTTCGTCAAAGTCTGTCCTGAAGCTGAAATACACCTGATCAGTTACTGCAGAGGAAACTAGGCTTTCAATATTGACACATGCGCTTTCATCCTGACCTCCTACACAAAAAAATGCAGGCTGATGCCTGATAAAGCAACAGCAACCTTTCCTCTTCTGAACATGGAAAACCAAACAGCAGTGAGAATTCCTGCCCCTCCTACATCATCGCAACAACACTGGCAGTTCTTTTTATACCAGGAGAACTTTATCACAAAGAGATTAGCTACAAAAGCATGGCTGATAAGTGTTTTCAACAGCAGGTGTTGGGTAACTGTTTCCTTATTTAAGCCTGTAAAGCAGGGGTTCCCAAACTATGGCCCATGGGCCAGATCTGCCACTAAATCATTCAGCCCGCACCGCCTGCACCACTCCTGGAAGCAGAAGCAAAATGTGCCTGCACATGCACAAAACGCTGCAGTAAATGCACCCGCTGCTGTCGTAAATGGGTTTATGACACCCGCAGGTGTATTTTCAGCAGCAATTTGTGCATATATGAGCATGTTTTACTTCCACTTCCAGTGGGAGGAACCACATGACCAGCCCGTTGAAACACGTGACCAGCCCATGGCCCAAAAGGTTTGGGCACCCTGAAGAATTTTCTCCTGAAGACCCTAAAAAACCATCTTCATCTCCAGGCTGATGTTCTCACTAACTTAGTCCTCCTTTTAAAAATTTATACCATTTTCTCCCACACAATTGTTTTTGTGCAGGTGATGCAGAACTGAATTAAAAACAACATTAAAAAATAAAAATTGTTCCATTAGCAGAAGAGAGCTGATGGAACGAGTTGTCTCCATTTATTTGCTATACCACATCTTTCATATTGTCAACCTCACTCAAAGAACTCTTCTCACAGATCAAATTAGGCATACATAAATGCAAAATCCAAAAACAAAGCAATGCTGAGGAAATCAGTGCCACCGCCGGGATCCACCCCCTCCCTGGCTGGGAAAGGATAAGACTGGCCGAGTCTGGGACTGGCCGAGGACCTCCACTGCTGCCGCTGCTCCGGGGCCCACCCCTTCCCTGGCCAGGAAGGGATTAAATCTGCCAGGCTCATGGCTGGCTGAGGACCTCCACCACCACCGCCACAGCTGCTCTGGGGCCTGACCCTTCCCTGGACAGGAAGGGATAAGAACTGCCAGGCCAGTGGTTGGCTGAAGACTTCCATCACTGCTCCAGCCCCCCCTTTCCTTGGCCAGGAAGGGATAAAGAGCCACCTGACTATATTGTATTTTCATTTTTATGTTAGATTTATTGACTGTATCGATTGTATTGCATTATGTTGTTGTATTTCTATTTGATATTGTAATATATGTTGTTCCATGGTACGTTAGCTGCTCTGAGTTGCACCATCGAGTAGGGCAGCATACAAGTCTAATAAATGACAATGAAATTAATGAAATAAAAAAAAAAGTAGAAATCCTTCTGAATGAGCAAAATACACCATCAATGAACCACCATCAAAAAGCATCTGAAACACACACAGTTAGCTTTGGGTTGTATAGTCAGTGGGGGGAGGGGGGATTACCTGTGGAAATGCCAATTAATACCAAGGCGTATACTGCTAGCTGTCTAGTCATGCTCTCAGTTAATTTCACACCATTTCATACACTGCTTATGCAATAGCATCTATTCCTTGGCACTGCATTTTTGTCCTGCAGTTTTTGTTGTTATGTGATGAAGATTAGATTGTACTGTGATTAAAAGGCTTTATACTTAACAAATTAGCATTACATTATCAATTTAGTGATATACAAATAAGTCTGCCAACCAGAAGGGAGGGGTACCCAGTGTGATGTAGTGGAAAGAATGATGGACTATAATTAAGGAGACTCTGGACTTGGTTTCCTATTCAGCCACAGAAACATATCTTAAAGCCCTATTAAATCTCTATGTCAATTTCAACTTATAGCACATAAGGACAAGAACAATTAGTAGGAAGGCAAAATTCTTAATGATCTGACTCTTATCTTTGAGCCTTGAACTAACTTGAGAACTGCTTATAGCCTCATGGCAGAGGAAAAGTAGATGAGTGTACAGTATTCACCAACGAAAGCCTATGAATCTCACCTGTTAATGCATGTAATGCCTGTTATTCCTTTTATTCCATATTATAAAAGTAATTAACTGCACTTTTTAAAATCCTAGATTTATCTTTTGGATCTTCAAATTTCTACTTTACAAATCTTAGGTGTGCAAGGCATGGGAGGCTCCGTTTGCTCTTACTTTCTTTGAATGAGAAAGTTCTGCCTTCTTTGGTTTCAAAAGTAACAACCATTACTCACTGAAGTGCTTTAAAAATCCAGACAACCCAAACAGCCTGTAAGAAATATGTGGAAGATCTTTCCACCTCATGTGAGTCATACAGATGCAACTGTTTAGTTAAACCACAAACACAATTTAAAGCTTTGTGGGGGTTTGGTAAAAGGAAAAGATATACAGTACCTTTCTAAAAGAGCAGAAAACTTGTGTTCCCTGGCCTTGAAGAGGGCAGTTCCTAGCTAGTTAATTCCATGCCCACAAATTCAAATAGCATTTCTCCCACGGCAATACGATTTAGCTCTATAACTCAGCTATTTATTTTTTATTAACCCCAAAGTTTTACCATACACAACATACGCAACTCCCTCCTCCCTTGCATGCTGCATTCTTGTTTATTGTCATGCTACTCTTCTCTTGATCTCTTGCTCACTATAATGCTACACACAGTATCTTCTCAATGTTGAATAGGCTACTACTGCTTTTTGAAAATCAGAATGTGAAAGCCAAAAGGTACAAGAATGCATAAGAACTACAAGAGATCTTCTCTCCAGTCTCACGTATACAGATTTTAAATTACTAGTGCCTGTCAACTGCAGACACAATGTCCAAACAGTAGGTGGTGTGTGAAAACACAGGCAGCCTGACTGAGGTTTTAGAAACAGTTCTTGGTCATTTCGGTAGAATAACCACAATAAATGATTTTACATCAGAACTGGCTGCTGTGATTATGAAGCACCAAGAAATGAATACTTCCTTCTTGCATTTGCTCCTTGCAAATTGTAACTAAACAATGCAAAAAAAAAGGCAGCAGTGGATATTCAACTGAATAACTAAAAGCATTTACTCGGTAACTCCAGTTGTCAGAGTAAACAATAGTTTGTTTTCCTGTCAGAAATTATTCTCGGTTGAAAGGATTTTTGTAGGGGACACCCGAATGAGGCTCCTTTCATGTCCCCCATCATGCTGCTCTCAGGTATCAAACCAGTCTTTCTAGTCTCCAAGCCTAGCACCTTAACCTGAAAACAGAAGCTGAAATCAGAACTCAAATTGCATCGGTGGAACAAGAGAGTTGAGCAGAGAATACAATATTTTCCCTGCCATGTGGCAGTGGTAAAGAAGTATTGCAACTACACCATGTTGCTCCCTGAAGTAATCATTCTGATGCTAGTTTTTCCACAAGCAGGCCAGCCATACTTTTGAACATCTTGTCTAAAAAGCATGTGTGTGGTACATTCACCACTCTATGGATCCACTCTGTTAAGATGCACAGCAACCAAAAATATGTCTGAACAAAAAGACTCAGGAAAGGCAGAATGTCTCCATCACACTGCCCACAACTGTAACATAAAGGTTAGCTCAAATATGTATCACGTTTTCTTCTGCTATATCCATCTTATCCAACATCAAATGAGAAGAGAAGTTTCACTTGAGATAGCCTTGATGCTGGGAAAGGTGAAGGGCAAAAGAAAAAGGGGGTGGCAAAAATGAGATGGCTAGATGATATTGTAGATGCAATGGGCACAGAGCTGGGCGGGTTGAGGAGGATAGTGGAGGACAGAGGTGCCTGGAGGGCAATAGTCCATAGGGTCCCAAAGGGTTGGAATCAACTGTGCAACTAAACAACAACAAAAATCCAACTCAGGTGGGCAGCAAGATATCAGGTTGGAGTACTGTAGGAATCACTTTGTAGTGACTTATGTACTGCCCAGAAGGACCCACTTCACAAACATACAATCTCTCCAATATCTCTCAAGTCCAATGCACTAGTGAACCATCTTAATTGAGTTAGTGCCAAGGTAGCATCCCATGCAGTTTCCACAATTGTACATTGTACAATGTAGAACACATGCTGCACAATGTAGAACACATATGGGAAAGTCAGGTGTAGACATCAAATGACTAAAGTAGAATCCTTTTGAAGCTAATCTAAAACAGGAGTGGCCAACCTTGGTGCTCCAGCTTTTCTTCTACTTCAATTACCAGAAACCCAAGTCAGCACACCTCCTGATCAGTGCTTCCGGAAAATGAAGTCCAAGAACAGCTGGAGCACCAAGGTTAGCCACCCCTGATCTAGACAAATGTATTCATGAGAATTTTACTCTACTAACATGATGTTTGATTTAGGTCAAAGAACATTGCAAAACTCTTACAGTGGTCCTCCATGAGTTCAAGCATCTCTTTGGCTGGAGACATCTGATCTGGCTACAGTGACACATGCCTTAGACACATTCCAGTAGGATTATTGTAATGCACTCTAGATGGGGCCAACTTTGGAAAGTGTTTGGAAACTTCAGTGATCCAAAATGTTACAGCCAGGCTGCTAATCTGTTTCTGGGCATAATTCAAAATCTGCCTGGATGTTAAGATCATCAGGGAAGGCCTTCCTCCCAATTCCACTACTACAGGGGTGCCTAAACTTTTCGAGCTGCAGGCCTGTCACATGGTTCAGGGTCCCAGTCACTATGGACTATGGGCCAGATCCGGGCCCCAATGCAAATTCATCTGGCCCACAAAGCTCTTGTTGCTTCCAGAAGTGAAAGTAAAACGTGCCCATACTACTACATCGGTTAATGTCACTGCTCTAAAACTCTCTCCCAAGAGAGGCCAAGCTAGCCCCATCTTTGCTGTCCTTCCGTATACAGGCAAAGACCATTCTCTTTTGACTGGCTACCTAAGAAAGGTTTTCTCAATGGGATTTTCGGGCTTTGCTGATTTTAAATGTGTTGGTTTTTAAAAATATGTTTCAGTACTGTTTTTATTTATTGTTTTCAATGTATTTGTTTAAATCTTTTCAAATACTGTTACAAATGTATTGTTTTATCTTTTTAATATTGTTCCTCTCTAATGGTATACACCACTTTGGGGGCCCTTAGGAAGAAACACAAGATATAAATATTTTAAGTAAGTCGTCAGCTGCAACTCATATCCGAGAATGCACTTTTTTCCTGAAGCAGGAAAAATGCCATTGGTGTAAATGTCTTTAAGGTGGATCCCAGCTTGCCATGAAGTGACCCACACACTATGATCACAGGGCCATCTCCTGCAGCACATATGAAATGAGACAGGCAGGATTTAACACCAGGACTACAATGGACCACCACAGCCTTGAGGATATTATCAAGGTGAGCCTGCAAAGCCAATCCATGTGGCATGGCCTCTTTCACCTCCATGACCACTAGGAATCAGAGTTCCTCCTCTGTTCATTTTGCCATTGGGCCCAATAGGATAGTTTCCAGTGGCATTTCCTCCACTGAGATGACCATCACCCCACCTAAAGGGGCTCATCTACCCATACTCATTGGCCCCTTTAGGGAGTCAGGTTATTTATCACCACCCAACACTCAGATGCCGGCTGTATGGTCTACTCCATAACCATAGCGGGATGTCTGGCCAGTAAGTAAGTAGGTAAGCAAGCAAGCAAGCATTTATGTAAGTGGATTTCACAGCATCACTTCCCTATATCAGATGGAAAAGCTCAGTTGGATGGTTGTTTGGGAAAGCAACACTGGCAAAGAAGTGAGCCTTCTTCACTGCTATTGTAGACACAACACTTTGTTCTCACTTAAGATCAATCATAATTATTCCGCTACCTATGCCATTTGGTTCTACTTGTTGTCCAATCTGCTTCAATGTCTCAAGTTCTCTTGAAAATCAAGAAGTTGGCGGAGCTGCAGAGACTGGAGTGAGAGCCTTTTGTATCACATTGTATCACTTTAAGGCCTTGATATTTTATAACCATCCCAGAATGACAGCAATGTACACATTTAAAAAACCATTAAGGAATAATATATGACTCAGAGGCTGAAATCCTATTATGCCAAAGCGTAACTTTCCATCTGTTCCTCCCTGGTAGACAAAAGGTCACTGTCACAATTCTTGGGGGAATACATGCGCACACACCAAACCAGCATGCATATGCATCCCCAAGAATGATGGCTATGGCACTTCGTTTACCATGGAGGAATGGATGGAAAGTTGCATTTTGACTTCCACTACAAATAGGATTTCAGCCATAGTCATATTTTTTGGGCCAAAGGTTGATTTTCAATATTTGACCTTAACTGGTGAGAGTCAGTTTACACATTTCTAAAGGTAAAGGTTGTCCTTGCTTGAAAGCCATTGTATCCAACTCTAGGTCCCCAATGCTACACAATAAGTCAGGGTAAAATTAATAACCCATTAGCAATTACCTACTCCTACAGTCAACTCAACAGCTGATGATGAAAACAAAAGCAGAACATTATGGCAGCCTCCATTCAAAACCATCTTCTATGACAGAAATGTTTATTATGTCACTTTCAATGAATGGCTGCTCTAAAAAGAACTGAAAAGTATGTTACATGTTCAACAAGTGCATTTACCACTGCCACACCACTTCAATTTTCAAGACTGAACGGAGTCCTGGTCTAACACAAGATCCAGTACACCACAGAGACTTTCAAGATAAATCTAATTTTATGCTTAAATAGGTTGCAAGTTAAATGTATTCTTAGACCCTCTTCATATGCTGTCATAGGTCCTACTTTACCCTTGAACAGTCACACCCTACTTAATCATTGTTATATAGATGGATGCTTGAAGTGACATTCTTGTGGGAGGGACTGCATATGGGGTTCCTTCATTCATTTGTTTAATACTGCATCACATGAAAACAGTTCCCACACACTGTGGGAAAATGTGATTCATGCCTGCATCGCATGAGAAGCCAGTATATATGTAGGACTTTGGACTTTTTTACTCAAGACATAATGCATGTGGCACACATATTTGATAGTGAACAAGTCAGTTATAGATTCCAAGTGAGTAAAGCAGAATACATTTGAGGGGAAGGACGTTCCAGATGGCTTATTTCCTCCTCCTCTAAATCTAGCAATGTATTTCAATTTTAATCCAATGACTTCAAACAGGCAAGCTGAGGCTGCCGGTTATGGAGGGATCTAATATTAGTCTGAGAGTTTATGTTGTGTTGCTAAGGGAAACATGCAACATTGGGCACTGAATTAGATGAATGTGCTATTGTGACAGCTGCCATTAAGTGCTGAAAGCTCATATTGTGCTATCTGGCAACTGTCTGCCATTTTCCATTTTAAGCTACCCAGCTTTCACTAAAAAAAAAATGCACTCTTCTAAGCAGGTGATGCACATTTTTCAGAATCTAATTTACTTCCCCAGATTGATCCCAACCGAAACAAAACCTGCTTTAACTAAATGTAAAAGTGAGATAGTTTGATCCAAGCTGAATCAGTGACAAAGCAAAAACACAAAAATAAAAAATAAAGTAAAAAACTAAAAAAGATAAAATGTGGATTTGTAACAGTGAAGGCTGCTGCAACACTTTCCATGTGATAAAGAATATTTCACAAGGCATCTAATATATAGGTGATTTGTCTATACAAATACCTTCTTGATCATAAGGTGAAATCCAAATACTGTAGTGGGAACTTTGGTGGTTCTTAATGAGTAGTAGAGTAATGTGGAAAAAATTCAGCAAATACTTTAAATCACAGTGTCACAGCATTCTAAAACATTCTGTACAACCTCATGAACAAAAGCCAAGGTTTTTTTTATACAAAATGAAGATGTTTTAATATTCTGGAGGTGGATGTTCTGAATGAAAATAACAGATATTTCTAATTATAAAAGTATCTCTCCATTTTTGCTTGGACTATATGTACATGAGAAAGGCATTTATCTGTGATCACACACGTACATACCTTTGTGTGTGTGTGTGTGCGCGCGCACGCCGTATGCACATACACACACACACCTCTTATCAAAAAGTGTCTTGGAACCATTTCTTGCAAGCAAGAACCAATTTTCACTGTAAATATAAAATCTGCCATACAACAATCTCATTTAATTTAATATAAGTAGTACTAAGTTCAGTAATAGTGTTTTCTTCATTCAAATATATTTATAACATAGTTCAGCCCACAGATATAATATATGGATCAATAATCAAAATAGCTGAACCACTGAACTTTAGAGATTTAACTAAGAAAAGATTTATTAAGACCACTGACACAAACATAGGTCATAAAAACACCATCAAAAGACTTACTAACCTTCTCCGATCTCTGCCATCACCAGCAGAGGACTCTGTTCCAGTTAATGAGTTAGAATTGGCAGTTGTAACACCATTGGCAGAACTGGGTACATTGAGATTTGTTATCACACTTAACGGAATGCTAGAAGAGATGCCTTCTGTGTTCCTTTCTGCAGTAGAATCAGTCTGCTGTCGGTAAGGAGTTCTGAAAAAATATAAAACATGAGATTCACGCATAACTAAAGCATCTTGAAACAGAAGAAATGAAACAATTAACAGTTGCCATATGAAATTCTGAACAATGACTTCTTCTCAACACATAATGCAGCAGAATTTATCTGATGAAGAGTGAGAATAGATGTGGGAAACCTCTGGCCCTCCCAATGTCTTACTGGATTTTCACAATCCATCAGTTCTAACTGATATAGACAGTAACCAAAAATTATGGGAACTGGAGTCCAACAACATCAGGAAGACAAAATATTAGGTCAATCAAGCCAGAAGAGTAAAATATACCTTTCTAAAATACCTGGCTGTTGTGAAAGTTTATAACATAGCTTAAGAAAGTTAAGAATAAACATTAATATGGGATGAATGTACTTCTGTTGTTCACAAATCAGATGTCTAAAGAATCAAATGCTAAAAAGTCAGTTTAAGCAAATAATCAGTTAGTGTAAAATTGACTTTTCTTCATCATTCCTAAGGAACTACCTAAAAAATTATTTCCTGAACTCTTAATAAAGAACAAACAAACAAAAAGCAACACACTAACAAGTTAATAAATTATATGGCCCTTCCTTCAAATTGAATTATTTGCCAATTAGCAGCAAAATGCACTGAGAAGACCCTTCAGAAGGAAAAAGAACACTGAAGAAATCATTGCTTTGACACAAAATGTAGTGAGTTATTTAGCTGAAACCTCTTCAGTGTGCTCTGAATATACTTACCTGGTATATGGGCAGACTGGTGCTGTAGTGGTAAGCTGCCACTCTGTTCTCAAAAACATTAAGTGAGGTAGCAGAAGATGCATTACAACTGTCTGAAATTTAGGGACTGCAATAAGTCTACCAAATGAAGCATTATAACGAAGCAAAACATCATTACTTTCTGAGAAGATTTAAAATACCTTTTCAGACAACATGATACCCCTGCTTAATTGCTGAGGGGAAGTTGGTGTACCAGAATTGTTAAAGCAGTTGAAATTTGAAATAAAATTTGTCAAGAAGTCCACTTTAGACCCAAGAGTACTGACATAATTCCCTAGTTGCAGTTGAATTAGCAAGACTAAAGAAACAGGGGTAAAGTAGTGTGGTAACATAAAGAATAAGATAATAAAAATATGAATTCAGTTCTGCAGGCTGTAGCAAGTTATTTTCTTGACAAAAAGAACAAAATGGAACATATCCTGACTAATAATGAATGATCAGAGATATACAGTTAAAGAACGAACTAAAAGTAGAACTTAAGAAAGAATTAAAAAGCTTACATAGCAGTATGCAAGCACTGGCAAAAGAGCTATCATTTCATTTTAACACATGAAACAGTTATTTTTAAATACAGGGGAACCCCGAGTTACAGACACTTCCGGTAATGGAAAACTCAACTTACAGAAAGAAATCGATTGAAAATAATGCCCCAGCTTACGGAATTTTTTCAGAACTTTTTCCCCAATGCATTCCTATGGGAAAACATGCTTCACTTTACGGAATGTTTGTTTTTAATGTATTCCTATGGTAAACTGTGCAATGCATTCCTATGGGCACTTTGCAATAAGGATTTTTTGCTATAAGGAAAACCACACAAAACAGATTAATTCCATAACCCGGGGCTTTACTGTATAAGAATATGTACAGTCCAAACTTTCAAAGCAATTTTAAATTCAAAGCCTCTCCTTTTATCAATATTTATAGGGTGCAGGATCCAACTTAGATGATTGTCAAAATATTTAATTTATTGCATTCCCAGTGGCCATACTGGCCATTTAGGCTTAGGAACTGTGGTGATGTAATGTAAGTAATGTAGGTGTTGCCTTTTTGTAAGCTTGCTCAAGCTAGCTGCAACTACAGTAAAACCCCTACTTACGTAAGAAGTCTGTTCCATAGGCTTTTATGTAAATCGGTTTTTTACTTAACTAGAAGCAAACCCATAGGAACAATGAATTTTTACATAACTCGAAGCAAAACCATAGGAAAAATGAATTTTTTGCTTAACTCAAAAGAAACCCACAGGAAAATGATACTTATGTAAATTGAAGCAACCCCATGGGAAAAATGAAATTTTTTATGTAACTTAAAGCAAACGCATAGGAAATTACTGCTACTACTAACTTTATTATGGAAATTGTGTTGTGTAAATCGGGACATTTATGTAAATCGGGCCATGGTTTTATGTAAGTTGAATTTTATGTAACTTGAGGCTTATATAGGTCGGGGTTTTACTGTAATTGCTGAGACAACAGGGTGCAATCTCAGTTGTACAAACAAATACGTGTACAGATGTGCATGCATGTGATAAACCTGATGCAAATACCAATAAAATTATGTCCTTTGATTTTCTAAAATGACTCACCTTTTCATGTAGGTCGATACATAAGTGGAAGGTGCACCAGTTGTAGGAGCTTCATTTCCTTTTGGCTCATCCCTCCACTGCTGCCGAGTGTAAGGACCACTCCGTACCAAGTTAACAGCAGATTCTCTTCAAAAGCACATTGGAAATGGAAAGAACAGAGTCTTAAACTGAAGTCTATTTACACATATTTGCTACATTCTGATAAAAGTTAACAAGCAAGCCACAGCATATTACTTCTGTGTCTAGGCCAGACGTTAAACTGCCAAAATAAGGAGTTCACAACCTTTCAAGCCAGGGGTCGGGTCATGTTCTCTCAGTCAGCTATGAGGGCCAGATGGCCATTTCACCCTGTCTGCATGATGGGGGCAGCCATTTTGTCCCAACAGCTTCAAAGCAGGTAGCCTTTTTGTTTCTCAAATGCCCTTGGAGTGGTGTGGGGCCACATGAAATGGTACTATGGGTCGGATCCAGCCCATTGGCCTTAGGTTGGGAACCCCTGGCCAACATGAAGGCACCCTTTGGTGAGTTTGTTCTGCAGTCCCTTTCACCTATCCTAGTGTGAGAAAGATTAGCTGGCAACACAAGGTTGCCATGATTAGGGTATACCCGATTATGGTTCAAAACTACCACAATCTTCAAGGAGGCTTTTTCTGTGTACCCCTAGCATATTACTGGTTTTACTGATATTGAGAAATGTGTTAATAGACAACGAAACAAAATTCAGATTAGAGTACAGTTTTATATTCTGAATTATCATACACACAAATAGATGTAAAGTATCAGGATCATAATGAACAAGCTGCCACTGAGAGACAACATATTGTGACCTAACAACCATTGCAGCCTTTGTATGAAAAAGCATGTGTGTCTATTAATTCCAAAGCATACTGAAAATACAGTAAAACCTTGCACAAAGAGCGCATCACTTAGAGAGTAACTCATTTAAAGAGCAGAATTTTCTCTGAATGGTCGCTTCGCATAACAAAACCAGCCAAAAACTCACTTAACAAATAAATTGGGGTTTGCAATCCCCCCCCCCACCAGAAGTCACAATTGGTCACTTACAATGGTGTTTCACTTAAAGAGCAATCCTGTGGAACGCATTATGCTCTTTAAGCAAGGTACAACTGTATTGTCATGCTTTGGAACTGGATTTATGCCTCCATAACCAATCACAAAATTCTTGTCACATTGAAAGATTGGTGTATCATCAAGAAAGAACAGAATAATAAGAAGTGTAATCAGATTCTAAGACAGGAGTATTCACAATAGATAACACATTTGTGACTGTGCATGTGCATCTGTGTGAGTATAAATGTACCAAAAGTATGTTTGATGGATTATATACATTCAGCACACAGGTTTCAATTTTCAAGCACAACTGAAGTGATACTGCAAAAATAAATACATGAAGCATTCCACACAAGCAGAGAATGAGGGACTCTTCTAAAAAAATCAGTGCATAAATATTAAGTAATAATAGCTGGGTCCAAAATTCAAAGTCTTACCGATTTTCCTTTTCCTCAATATCACCTGCACTGTTTAACCTTCGAGGTGCTACTGAAGCAAAGTAGATTTTGTTGTCTTTGTCCTGCTGAAATAAAAATAAATTCAAGTTAAATGAAGTTAAGAATTTTACTGCCTTTAATAGTTCCTGCACTACCAAATGCTATCTTCACGTGTTTTGCTCTAAATTAAACATTTGCCACAGTAAATTTGAAGGAAATTGAAGTGTTTTCCTTGGTAATTTTGTTCTCCTTTTCCTTCCACTGTTCTAATAAAAAAAATACTCTTCTCCAATCTCTCCCCACCACTGTCACTAAAATTCCCCTAGTTCTGCTCTGCTGAAGTTGATTTCAAATCCATGGATAAAATTTAACTATGGTTAACGTTAACCCATTGTAGTACCCTTGTAATCCTTTTCCACAATTAAAGACAAGCAGGATAATGGAACTATAAGAGAGGAAATGTGGAAGAGGACAGAACATCCCATCATAAGATCAACTCAGTGGTGGGCAGCAACATTTTTCACTACCACACCGTGGGCAGAGCCTATGTCATGGGCAGAGCCTACATCACTGGTGGAGCCTACGTCATGGACAATCTAGTCATGCTTGCCATATGGCCATGTATACATCTGCAAACAGGCAGCACTGGCTCTCTGACTGTAAATGGAGATGAACACTGCACCCTAGAGTCAGATATGACTGGCTTTTGAGCAAGGGAGACCTTGAACCACTTGCAGGGACAAAACATGATGGGGCAGGGCAGGGAAGTGGGTGTGGCCACCCAATTTCGCTAAACCCCCCACCCACCCAAAGGCCACCCAAGTTTGCACCCCCCCTGCCCAGAGGCCATCCAATTTTGCTACCTCCCTCCCAGGGGTGTGCGAACTTGTTGCTGCCCACCACTGGATCAACTCCTTAACTACAGTTTAATCAGAAGCAATGTTTTTGCGTAGGTCACAAATTGCAGAAGTAGCAACTTCTAAACTCAAATAAGAAAAAGGGCAGAGAAAGAAGAATTTTTGACAAACTATTTGGATGTACATGCATAACACAGACAAGGTAGCACGATGAATCTAATGGCTATTAGTAAGATTAGTTCCAGAAGTAATAATGAGGGGGTAAGGTGGCCAGTCTGTGGCTCTTGTTTTAATTTCAGAAGAAGAAATCAATTGCTTAATTTCTACAAGTAATTAGACTTCTGGCAACAGCAACATTTTCGAGCAAGAAAGAAGCAGGGGAGAAGCAAGAGGGAAAAACAGAATACTTGGGCCCAGATCTTGCATATTCAATCAGGCCTGCCTGCTGACATTGAGTAACCCCAACAGAATAACCTTGGAGGAACACAGTCCTCAAGATAAAAATAGTATCCCAGTTCTTCACCAAGTTATTGTATAAGGAACACTTAGGATATGGCTAAATGGTGCAGTGAAATTCAACTCCAAAATAAACCAGTCTAGTCTGTAAAGATATTCATTAATATAAGACACCCTAAAATACTTCCTAAGGTCATACGTTGTTTTTATTTACTGAAATTCAGTTCTGACATTCCCACATATAACTTATAATGATTTGCCTCCAATCCATCCTCCAACTTCCACATCCAGCCATGGGAAATATAACTGTGGCTCCTATAAGAACACTAATGCATAAATGTTCCAACTACCTATCAGATAATATCTCACAGTCACACAACCAGCTTAACTGCTTTTCTGATTCTGCTAGTCATTCATTCATTCATTCATTGCCAACAATTAGTGTAAATACTACTGTGGGTAGCTTACAAGATCAAAGAAAAAAAATAATACAATACAGAAAAATAAAACCAAATAAATAGTAAATAATAGACCAGAGGTGGCAAACATATGGCATGTGTGCCAGAGGTGAAACTCAGAGCCATCTCTGTGGGCACCTGTGCAGTTATCCAAGCACAGAGTTCACCCCACCCCTCTGCCCAGAAGTCCAATGGGCACATTCCTCCCTCCCCCAACACAGAGTTCACTCCGCTCCTCTGCCCAGTAGCCCAATGGGAGTGTTTCCTTCCTCCCCGTTGCTGTGTTGACACTTTGAGATAAATAAATGGGTTTTGGGTTGCAGTTTGGGCCTCAATCACTAAAAGATTTGCCATCACTGTAATAGACCTTTATTATTAAACATAAAAGTTAAATGGAACCTTTTTATTTAAGAGCAGTGCACCTCTGGGTACAAGTAGCCTTGGAGACAAACAACCAAGAAGACTATTGCCATCATAGCCAACTTGAGGCCACCCCAGAAGCATTTTCAGACTGTTAGAAGCAGGATTCTAGACCCAACTGACAGTATCCGTGATGTAAAAAGCTCTCCTAGTGTTCTCTGTTTAAACAGAAGATAGTACTGCTAGAAATGCCTCAAGCATAGTGAGCACAATATTAATTTAAAAATCTATGTTTTAAAAGGGGTATTAATTAGCATTGGCTAATTTCTAAGTCACACATTTCACATTAAGAGAAGCAAAATTATTCCACACCTTGTCTTTATTCTCTAACAGTGCAGAAATCCGAGGGGTTGAAGAAGAGCGATAGATAGACTCGCCTGTCTCTCTCGGCACATCTTGAGCACTGTTTTCATTGAGAGTGCCTTGACTGCTAGTTTTCCGTAGACTTAGCCTCCATGATGAGGGAGATTCATCCTTTTGCTCTTCTGACTTACTGAGCAATGACGTAAGCTGAAACAACAGAAAAAGGCAATGAAAAATACTGTACAGTAATACCTCAGATAACGTTTACCTCGGATAATGCTAAAATTGCATAACGTTAAGTAATCTGGGGAGGAGAACTGGATCGAATAACGTTAAGGTCCTATGAGATGGATCGGATAACAACCGCTAAAGCCTGTGCAGTTACAATGTATCTCTATGGAGCTTTAACGTTATCTGATCCATCCCATAGAATTGGAACCAAGTCTTAGCGTTATACAAGGTATTACTGTAGTTGTATTCCAAAGCTCCCAAATTGTTCACCATTTTGAAAGTAACTCTCAAAGGTTTAAAATCGTTACAATTGTTAAACATAGCTGAATATGCTGATTACATCCTATTTCTTATTTCTAGCTAAATCCAAGCAAGCTGTTCTGACTCTAAACTAGTCCTGGTTTCAAAAACTGGTTGGGGATGAACAAACAAACTTAACCCAGACAAGACAGAGGTGAACCTAGCCAGTTGAAAGGTAGAGCTCAGGAAAAGAGGCTTCAGTATGTGTTAGATGGGATTACACTGAGAGGTTTCTATGCAAATATACTTTGTCCTTCACTTAGGAAGCAGGAGTCTAGTACTGAATAGTCACCTGATTATTCCAAGTACTATGTAGAACACATGGCCCTACGAAGTCTGGGAAAGATTCCATAACCCAGGATGCCCTTTGTAGTACATACCGGAGTGCCAATCACATTGCTGTGACAGATTTCAGAGAGCTATAAATACTCTTTTATAAGAAGACTTCCAGGACATGTCAACAACAATCTTTTCTATAGTTAAGCAGAAAACAAAAAACAGCCAAAATCCATCATCTACCCCTCTTTCATTTTAAAATTCAAAAAAGGGAGAAGTCCTGGATTCTTGTGC
This sequence comes from Furcifer pardalis, assembly GCA_030440675.1. NCBI lineage: Eukaryota > Metazoa > Chordata > Lepidosauria > Squamata > Chamaeleonidae > Furcifer > Furcifer pardalis. The sequence goes on along the minus strand of CP126891.1, from coordinate 232,578,122 downwards.
AGTAACTAAAACTAAGTCCTCAAAATATTCCTCTTTCTCAGCACAATTTTCTGCAACAACTACCTAACTTTAGTTCCACTGATTTCAGCAAGTATATTCAAAATATGTCTTGGTTTAATGTTTGATATGATCCTCAGCAATATATATAGTGAAATCTTTCATTTCAGTTCTTTTGTTTCTTTCAGGGGTACCTTTGTTGTTTTCATGCCTATTTATGCACTTTCATTTACCACAAGACCTCTTTTGATTAATTTCCTATCATTCTTTTCCATTCACCCTAAAGAAGAAGACCTTAATGATGACAGCCATGTAATAAACTAATATCTTACACTATTATCCATTGGACTGAATCTTAAATCTGAGTTGTTGTACCATTATGTAGTGTAATCCTTGGTTGGCGGAGAGATCCATGTGTGTATATGCATGCATACAGAGCACATATGGAAAATATGAACAGTGGGTTAAATAGTCATTAAATGCAAGAAGTATACCATGACATGGAAATGTTAAATGTATGCAAGATAAGCACAGTGGTCTATTTGCTGAACAATTATTCTAGTTTCATGTGAAACCACTATTTCAGTTCAAAGTTTATATCAGGAATTCGCAACCTTTTTAAGCCGGGGGCCGGGTCACATTCCCTCAGCTTTGGGGGACAGATGGCCATTTTGCCTTTCCTCCAACACATGGTACTTCCAGGTGTGGTGGAGGCGGTGGGGGGCCATATGGAATGGTGCTGTGGGCTGCATCCAGCCTGCGGGCCGCAGGTTGAAAATCCCTGATTTAAACAAAGAATCAAACTTGGTCAATTCCAATGCTTTAATCTTATATTGTACTTTTCCTTAGAAGTTTACTGGTTTGAGAACATTAACGTTTACCTCAAGAAGAACTCAGCATCTAAAACCTTTATATCTAAGAACTTTCAAATTTCTTTTTAATATGAATAGACAGATTCAACAGTCATTTTAACATTTACACATAAATCAATTTAATAAAATTTACTCCCAAATAAGTTTATATAGTATTACAACCCCAAACGCAAATTATATCATTATTTTAAATCAATTGCCACTTACTTTTCTAGCTGGAGCCATTGTAACAGAGTTATGACCTGGTGGTGGTACTTCTTCTGTAATGACAATTCTGGATTCCTGATTGGAGTAGTTAGCAACAGATTCTTCCTTTCTCTCTTAAAAGGGAAAAAAAGTTGTGACTATCTTACTGCAATTCTTGATTTATTATTATTATTATTATTATTATTATTATTATTATTATTATTATTATTATTATTATTATTATTATTATTATTATTATTATTATTATTATTAACCAAGGTAATATGTTTTCTAGCATCCCAGGTTATTTATTCTGCTAAAAAATTATAAAGCCCATTTAATTTCATGCAAAAAAAATTTAAAAGATAATGTCTATAAGGTCCCTTTAAAGTCTCTATTAAATTCCCAGGCTTGAATGAAAAAATTATGTGGGATCTAGCAGCAGCAATATTTTCTTTTCCAGCAAAGACAGAATAAATTAACTTTCACCATTTAATGAATTCATTCACAAACTTTTAAAGCTTCTAAGCTAATTTTAAGCATATTCTGATAAAGTCTTCTCAGTTCTGACAGTGGATGGTTCTACAAATCATTGTTTCCTTTTCTTTAAATTAAGGTCTCATTTTTCACTCTAAAACTCTCATTTCAAATAAGACACCTCAGTTATTCCTGTTTTCATTTTCTTGTAACAAAGCAGAATTTGATAGTGATTTAGCAAAGTTCAGGCTGTGTCCAAAAGGATCTGTTCAGGTCTCTGTATAATACAAAGAACTAAGATTGTACAAAAAGTGCAACTACAAGGTAGAAAAATGTGAATTGATCCACTGTGAAGTTGCACCTGGGATGTTTGGTTTCTCTAGGTCAGTGGTTCCCAACAAGGGGTACACAGCCCACAGGGGGACTTCAATTCCTAGAAGCCTAAGTCAGTACACTGGCTGATCAGTGCTTTGGGGAAATGACTTCGGCTTCTGGGAATTGAAGTCCAAAAACCAGCATTTGGGAACCACTGCTCTAGGTTAATGCATTTCAGCAAACTACAAGTCAACAGGGGAAAGCAAATCAGCCTTGTCTGCTGCTCATTAACTTGCCATACCTGATGCTGAGGTCTGATATTTCCCTTCTTGTTCTATTTTTTCTTTTCTTTTCAAGGCTTAATGTCCTAGTACTGGCATAGCTGCTTGATCAAGGAAAGAAGTTTTCTTTTAACCCTTGTTTTTAGCTTGTTGAAAAAAGCAAGGAAACGGGGGGGGGGGGGGGGATTTAAGGTAGCCCTACTCTGATCCTCCAGATTAGCACATGAACAATTAGGAGTTCTTAACCTTTTTAGGCCGGAGGCCGGGTCACGCTCCCGGACAGTTTTGGAGGCCAGACGATCATTTTGCCCTTCTTCCGCCACTTGGCATTTCCTTGCACAGTGGAGGTGGTGTGGGGACCACATGAAATGGTGCTGCAGGCCGCATCCAGCCCCTGGACTGCAGGTCAAGAATCCCTGAATTAGAGCATAGCTACTTAAAATTTCATCCCTTCTCTATAGCTCCATTTTTCCTTTGGTTACCTAGAAATCCTACTAGATTAACAAGCCTTGAAAAGAAAGGAAACACAATGGGAAGGGGAAATGAAAGCAACCAAGGCAGGAGGTGTGAAGAGAGGATTCAAACAGCAGCCACTGTCTCTACTGAAAGACAGCGTCAACTGCAATAGCTTTAAATACAATGACTACAAATCCCTTCCCATCAGCTCAAGTGATCAAGCTGGACCTAAACCAATGAGAGTACATCCAGTTAAAAAAAGTAGAATCCTCAGCAATGGAGGAATAAACTATGGACTAAAGGGGGAAATGCTCAGTTACTTTGTGCTGACTTTTACTTCATATAGTCAATGGGGGGAAAATAGTATGGATTTTTCAGTGGTTCCCAACAAGGGGTACACAGCCCACAGGTGGACTTCAATTCCCAGAAGCCTAAGTCAGTACACTGGCTGATCAGTGCTTTGGGGAAATGACTTAGACTTCTGGGAATTGAAGTCCAAACACCAGCATTTGGGAAATACTGAATTAGATTTTCCCAACCCCAGAGCATTTCCCACATTATTTCTCAAAAAAGTCTTTTTCAGTCGCATAGTTGATTCCAAACCTTCATGCCCCCATGAACCACATCACATCGCACCACTCTTCTCTGTCATCTGCCGTCCTTCGGAGTCCGCTTCAAACCACATCCACCACATCAACCATGCTGTCAACTATTCTGTCTAACCATCTCATCCGCTGCCACCCCTGCTTCTTTTGTCCTTGATCTTTCGCAGCATCAGGGCCTTCTCCAATGAGTCCTATCTTCCCATTTGGTGGCCAACATATTTGAGCAGTCTTATCCTGTGTCTATATCCACAGCCCTCTGGCCACAAAATAATGACAACACCATCACACCCTGCATTTGGGGATGGAAGTTTCTGACATCTGTGCAGGTTTTATATTGCAAAGCAGGTCTTTCAGAATTATTGGCATTATTTATATCTCAGCACATGTATTTTCTCTTTATGGTCTCTGTTGCTCTGCAAGTATCCTGACTGGACAAACAGCACATATACCCACTGGCTGCTATCTGATAAAATGCCCACCTTCACCCACAACACTGCAAGGTTCTGTGCCGCAGCGTGTAAGTTCAGAAGAACAATCCTGGCAGGACCTTCAACCAAACAAACTACTAACACTACAACACAGGCTTAGTAATAGTTGTAACATTATTGATCTATGTACTAATTTTACTACTCTTTAACTCTGAGCAGAAATACTCCTTTTTAAGCACCCTCATTTTAACTTTTGTCTCTTGATATATTTTAAGTACCCTCATTTTAACTTCTGTTCCCTTTATTTATTTATTTATTTATTTATTTATTTAGATTTATATCATTGCCCACTCACCATGGCGACTCAGGGTGGCTTACAATCAGCAAAACAACACAGCACAAATTTTTTTTTGCTGTTCTATGCTGGTCTTGGACCGTAATAAAGATTTGATTTGATATAGTCAAAAAAACCTATGGAAACAATAACTCAAATAGTAAGCATATCTGAGAGTAAACAAAACAAAACACCAAAAAAAGACAAAAAAGTGTTGTGGCATCTTAAAGACTAACTCCTGTATTTAAATGTGAGCTTTTGTGGACCAGGTCCACTTTATTACTTGGTTCATGAAACCTCACATGGAAGCTCTTTAAGGTGCCACAACATTTTTTGTCGTTTTTTGGTGTTCTGTTTTGTTTACTCTCAGATATGTTTGCACAGACTAACACGTATACCACTTCAAATGGTAAATGTGCATATGACGCCCAAGATGCAAAGGACTGATTATCTCCCCAATCCTCTCTGCCTCTACTGAAACCACTAAGCAAAGGAGTCTACAAAATATTCCATTTCCACAGTTAGGACTGCAGGGATTTATGATCGCTAGTCATCAATAATGTTATATTTCAGGATACAATGGTTTTGGTGTTTGTTTTGCTTTACTATATACTAATATACGAAATATAGCAAATATAAGATGGAAAAAAGTATATATCTTACTGCCTACAAAGCAAAACAAACATCATCATCATCATCATCATCATCATCATCATCATCATCATCATTACTATTATTATTATTTAGACTTGTATGCCGCTCTACTCAGTAAAGACTGACTCAGAGCGGCTCACAGCATTCACAAATAATATTACAGTGATTCCTCAGACTGAAATGTTGATCCCTGGGCAATTTTGCGTACACCAATAAAGGATTTTTGTGTTCAAAGGTGATTGGTAACAACAAAGCTCTTATCCACTGGAAACTTTCATTCACCACTCCTGTGTTCTACTCATTCACAACAGCAGACTATAATTATTTTAAGCAGGATAAGGCTGCACAACAGCATGTGCTTTGATGACCAATATCTGCTTCAGAGAAAGTTATTAATAGCACAAACTACTTTGGACTGCTGTGATGTGTGCTGGGAAATGCAGTTAGTTTTTAAACAGTGTATTTCTGAGTTTGTTACTATAGCTGCAATCAATGTGGCTTTTGTCAAGTTGTGAGATGAATACAAGAAATGGGTCTGACATTTGGGACATAGGTACATAATATCTTAATTTACACACTCAGACATATGAGGCTGTGGCTCTTAACAAATTGAGAAAGAAATAATAACCCCTACAATTATCATGTAAGTTAAAATCTAACAGTAAATCACAACTAGAGTAGACCCATAGAATCATGAAGACTTATGTAAGTGATGACTCATCAAACCACCACAGATTCATTAGTTGTACCTTGCTACTGGATCTTAGCTATATTTAATTCCAAATCAACTTTCTTAATGCTGTTACTCATTCCAGCCAAGTCGGCAGGAGTCATGGACAATGGGGAGGTATCAGCAGACTTGGCAGGGTTTGCAGAAGTACAAAACGTCTTTAGACAAAATTCTTCAAGGAAAATGCCTTTCCAGAACAGCCCAAAGGAAAGTGAGCTTAATTAATATAAATTAAATGCTGAAATACCACACAAAATTATTTCATATTGTACAGCTTCACTGCTAGTCCTACTCACATGCTTGATTAGTTAATGTTAAACGTCCACAAGAATGGGGCACACAGAAAGAGCCTCCTCAAAGAATGTGGTATTTTTGAACCACAATCAGGAGTACCCTGGGCAATGGCAACCTTGTGTTACAGGCTAATCTTTCACACACTAGGTCAGGCGAAAGGAACTGCAGAATGAACTCAGCAAAAGGTGTCTTTGTTTTGGCAGTTTCACTTCTGGCCTAGACACGGAAGAAGAATCCACAAGAATAGTCTTACATTTGGACCAAAAATAAAACTTTTAAAGATTCTTGTAGGAAAATTATGCATTTATGAAATCCCCTTTCACTATGCAAGGTAAAAATCTCAATCCTATGTATTACCTGCCTCTTTTTCAGTATCTGACTCTGAAGCTTCATCTTCCTCAGCTTCTTCTTCTTCTTCTTCAGAGCTGGAACTACTGGATTCTTTGTTTTCCTCTTCTCTTTCTGTTGATTTCAAACTCTCTGTCTCATAAAGAATCTTCTCCTTGCTGTGGTACAAATATTTGAAAAACATACTCACTGAAATTGACAATTCAAGAACATTTTAATTTTTCCACCGCATTATATGTTCAGTATAATTTTATTTTTACAATCTTATACAGTTGTCAGGAAATGAACCTATTTCCTAAGGCTTGAAATTGCCAATTTTCAAATAGGCCTCAGAAAAATCCATTTTTCTCTCTCTGAGCCTCAAGGCTGTGTAACAGCATGTTTTTCAACCATGTTTTTAGTGTCAGTGTACCCGTCTTATCTCTTTAGCAGAGCCATGTTATGGCTAGCCCCAGTGCATTCTGTGTGCACGTGTATAAACAATGTACTGTTGTTTTGAGAAAGTTTTCACTGTTACCTGATTGGCTGAAGCAGTCCCACCTGACTGCAAATTCTCCATTTTGGAGAGAAGAGAGAGTTCGTCTCTGTTTCTTCATGGATTAAGACCTGTTTTTGATTAGAGAGCTTTTGTTTTTGAATCTCAATGGGCTAACATTCTTTAGCCTAGGAGCTATGCATTTTTGCTCCTTAAAAATGGTTACCTAGATTTGCCTGTGGACTTTATTGGACTGACTTATGCTACTGACTTTTATGCTTTATGAACCTGATCAATAAATCTTCATCATTTTTCTGAACAACGTGTCTTCATTGGACTAAAAAGGGTAAGAGCTGCCTTTCACACACACAAATCTTTGAACACGCTACCCAATTAAAACCCCTTAAGAGCTGATAAGCAGCTGAGAGTTGAATCTCTGTTCTAATTAGCCGTCCAGCCCGCCTCGGTTGTTTTGGTTTTGGTTTCCAGGGGTTTACCAGAAGTGTGGGGGCCGGCTGGAGCGTGACAACAGTCACATGCATACTCTTAATTCTAACTCTTCACTGTCTCAGTCTTTTTTACGATTTGCTAATCATATATTGTATCTAGCTTAAAAAACAGTTGATCAACATTCCAGCCAGTTTTTCAAGGTGTCCTCTGTATTTTTGATTCAGTACCAATGACCAAGAGAGGGTGCCAGGAAGTTCAAGAATGTGACAGACGGCATCCAGAGCAATTTCTGCAGAGCTAAGTGAGCAACATCCACATTTAATATTCCAACAGACTGGCCTTGAACAAACACCCAACGCTTCTAACTTTACAAATGTAATAGGTTGATGTAATAGACTAGAGCAGGGATTCTCAACCTGTGGCCCACAGGCTGGATGCACCCCACAGCACCATTTGATATGCCCCCCCCACCTCCACCACACCTGGAAGTACCATGTGGTGGAGGAAAGGCAAAATGACCATCTGGCCCCCAAAGCTGTCTGAGGGAACGTGACCTGGCTCCCGGCTTTAAAAAGTTGAGAACTCCTACACTAGAGCCTGGCTAAAGAGCAGCATATTTTCCAGATTGTTTGTTCCAGCCAGGTCCTACAGAACTGTATCAGTGCCGTGGTAAAACTAGCTAGATCAGGCTACAAACAGGTTCCTGCATTCTTCAGTTAAAGGTTTTTTTAAAAAAAGAATTTTGTTGCTCCCCTCTGATGCCTCACTGTTTTCATATGCTAGTCACTTACTAGACTCTAAATTCTACCTACCTTTCTTAACAAATCACATCAATCAATTCTCACATCAAATCCTTCCAGACATCAATTCAATGAATGTTTGGACTGGAAATCTTACTTTTTGATGCGTCCACTTTGAAGTCTCCCATTCATATCAGTTTCAATTAGCTTGTTTCTTGACTCTTCACTACGCAGCTATCAAAAACATAATTAGAATAACATTTTAAAGAACTATTAATTACTTTCTTTTGTTTATTTGAATCAATTATGCCAAAATGGGCTTTACACAAATTGAAGACGTGCACCATACTTGCTGTCACTAAAAGTTAAATTATCAGTGACAAGAAATCCATTTACAGTTATGAAAGAACTATATATGGCAGACATTCACATGGCTTTTTTCATTATAAAAGAAAGAATGGAAGAGATGAAAACAAAGAGAGAGTATCACATGGCAAGCTGCTTTTGGAATTTTGGAACATGAAACCAGAGCGAGGCAAACTGTCTCTTCAAAGAAAAAAAGTCAAGAGCTGATTGAAACAGGCAAGGCTTCATGGTGACTTAGTGGTTAAGATGCTGGACTTGATGACTGGAAGGTTGGCAGGTCAGCAGTTTGAGACTCGAATGCTGCACAACAGAGTGAGTTTCCATCTCTGTCCCAGATCCTGCCAACCTAGCAGTTCGAAAGCAAGAAATTGCAAGTAGATAAATAGGTACCACTTTGAGGGGGAAGGTAAACAGTATTCTGTGCACTCTGGTGTCTAGTCATGCATGACACATGTCCATGGAAACAAGAAAGACACTCAAGAGAGAGCAAGGCACAGTCAAGCAATCAGGCAACACAAAATGGGGGCACCAGGAGTTTGCACAGTATAAGTTAAGAATGAAATAAAATTACACCCATTGGATTTCAATCGTTCCAGACCCTATGATTGCTTCAAAATGCCTGATCCTCTACTTTTTGGATTCTTGATTGGCTTCTGACAGTAGCTTCCCATTTCAAAGCCAGCAGATGAAAAACTTCTTGAGAGATTTAGAAGGTGTGGAAAAAAGGTTAAATGAAGGAGGGAAAAACACATACATAATCCTTTCATGTTTGAAAGGTTCTTTGATAACTAACCATTTAACCTTTCTGCAATTATAGATGTAAATAATTTTGCATCTTGGTTGGTTGGTTGGTTTGTTTATTTATTTATTTATTTATTTATTTACTCGTATTTACTATCCTGCCCAAATCATGTAGACCCGACTCTGGGCGGCTTACAAAAACAGATTAAAATCATAGGTTAGGCCTATGATAATGCTAATATTTAAAACTTTAAAAGTTCATAGAAATTAAAACACTGCTAAAGATAAAAACCAAAACCAAAACCAAAATGGTTTTAATTAAGGAAATCGGGCAATAAGAATCAACTTTTGTTTTATCCTTATCCAGCTTGGCCATCAATAGCCATGTTAGTGGAGGGTAGGATGGGGGAAGCAACCAATGGAATCCATGGAGGTTGGCTGTGGTTGTATAACAAAACAACAAGCAATTCCCAGCCTGGCTGACATGGAAAGATCATGGGAAATCAGCAGGGGCTCTGGGTCACCTCCAGCACTGGCAATGCCAGATGCTTCTTTCCTCAGTGGATTGTCGCTGGTCAGTTGGCATCCTAAAGAAAATTTCAATAGATACCTAATACATAGGTAAAGGTCACCCTTGGTAGAAATCTAGTTGCATCTGACTGTAGGGTTCAGTGCTCATCTTTGTTTATAGCCAAAGAGCCAGTGTTAACTGCTTTTGCAGTCGTTTCCATGGACATGAGGCAGGCATGACTAGACACCGGAGCACACAGAATGCTATTTACCTTTCCACCCAAGTGGTATCAGTTTATCTACTTGCAATTTTTTGCTGGGACAGAGACAGGAGCTCACTCCATCATGCAGTACTTGGGTCTTGAACTGCTGACCTTCTAGTCATCAAGTTCAGCATCTTATCAACTTTACATGGCATTTTTAAGCCACTATTTTCAAGCAGCATTTCTTCTTACAAAGCTGGAGATCAGAGCCCCACCTCCCTATGGCCTCTATAGAGAGCCCCTCCTGAAGAACTATGATGACCAGGAAACACTGCAGCAGCTTTCTCACGGGAAGCATTATGACAGGAAATGAAGGTCTAGCATGCAGCCTTAGAGGGCTAAGCCCTACTCCGGATGAGGGAAATATAGGTGTCTGAAAGCATACATCTGTGGACTGGAACTCCTAGGGAATTATTGGAAAGTTCTAAGAGCTGGAGCTCAAAAAATCTAAATGGCATATCCCTATGTGTTACTGTGCACAAAAAACAATTCCATCAGGAAACTCAGAGAGGTCATCTCAGTTCTACTCCTAATTTGTCTTTCATGACCAGAACAGAATTCAGAGATCAGGGCTTCCAAACTCCATTATCCCTGTGTTTATAAAGCACTGGTGGTTTTGCATTAATTCTATCACCACTTCTAACTAAGATATTTAATTTAATGCATCACAAGCAACTATCAGAAAAGGGAAATTTAAGATTCACTCTACCAAGTGGGGAATCATAACAGAAAGGCTCTTGAATCCTGACTACTTAAAGGGAATAGCTAGGAGCTCACCATATTCTGTTTCTTCTGTAGCATCTCTAAGTGTTCAACCAATCCCTCATCAGCAACATCAAATGGTGTCTGACCCTGTGGATATGATGTGGAAAAACAACACTGCAAAGAATGGCATTTTGCAATATGGAAGGAGGATAGTTCAGAACATTCAAATGCTTAGTACTTGGCAAAACAATAAAAAATACCCTGTGGCTTCTCTCATTTTCTCTGAAAACATTTTACTATATGTTAGTTGTCAACTTAGCATACATTTTAAACAGTTTACTGACACCAAGTACAGGTACAGAAGTGGGAATAAAATCCTGAAAAATATCACTCAGCGAAGTATCTTAATTTATAGCATACATTCTTACATAATAAATTTGTTATCCCAGTAATATTGAAAATACTAGTTATAGCAAGCTGAGACAGCCAATACAATTATAAAACTCTCAATATTTCTGATGAAAATTCTTCCTTACTGTTCTCCATTAAATTTAGCTATGACTTTTTCTTCTTACATTGTGCCTGGGCTATTCAACAGTATGTAAGAAACATCAATTAGACACATCACAAAACACAAAGTTCCACAAATTTGTAATTACTAAATGATGTAGTAACAATGGCCACTATATTATTTTCCAGCAAAACAAAGTCCTACTGAAAGAGAACTACTTTAAGACATCACATTGCTAGTATGGAGAAAATTAGACTATTAAACTGGGAGCAATCATAGAAGAGGACCTGATGATGTCACTTCTGTCTCCTACACTTTTGTCACTATGCAGAAAGGACAGCTAGCAGGTCTACTATGTGTTCCTTTAATTACTTGGCCACAAGACAGTGATGGGCAGGAGCCAGCTCGCACCAGTTAGTCAGAACCGGTAGCAGCTTTTCCTGGTACAGTAATACCTCAGATAACATTAGTATCGAATAACACTAAAATCGCATAACATTAAGCAATCTGGGGGGAAGAATTGCATCGGATAACATTAAGATCCTATGGGATGCATCAGATAACAACCGCTAAAGCCTGTGTGGTTACAATGTATCTCTATGGATTCCATAGGATTTTAACATGCATCGGATAACACTAAAAATCGTATAACACCAAGACTTGTGGAACCAGGTTTTAGTGTTATCTGAGGTTTTACTGTATCTGCGCAAACCGGTAGCGGCTTTGGGGGGGAACCACCTCGGGGGCTTACCATTTCGCCGATTTTCCCCACTGCGCATGCATGCCTACAGCATGCATGCACACCTACAGCACTTGGCATGCATGCATGCCTACAGCGCTTGGTGCGCATGTGCACCTTCAGTGCTTGGTGCACCTACAGCACTTGGTGAGCATGCACACCAACAGCACTTGGTGCACATGTGCACTTACAGTGTTTGGCGCGCCTACAATGCTTGGTGCACATTCACGCCTATAGCGCTTGGCACGCCTACAGTGTTTGGTGTGCATTTGCCCTACAGTGCTCTCCCTGCCAAGCCAAGCAGTCATTTGCTGCTTGGGGTGTGGCAGCAAAGAGCATTGGGTGGCCATGTGCAGCCACGGAGGAACTGGTGGCTGTTGCTGAGGCCCTCACCAGCCTCATTGCTGTCCTCCCAAGCAGGGAGGAGGAAGAGCAGCTGCTAGCCTGAAGCTCCCTACAGCCTGGTCCCCAGGGTAAGTTACTCGCCTTTGGGTGTGGGGTGGGTGGGTATATTTTAATGTGTATTTAATGTGTATTTTTATGTGTTTTATGTGTATTTTTATGTGTGTTTTTATGTCTATTTAATGTGTATTTATTTTTAATGTGTATTTTTGTGTTTTTATATCTATTGAATTTGTATTTTTATGTGTACTTATTTTTATGAGTTTTGTAAATTAAGCTCCACCCATGTCATTGGTTCTGCCCATGACATCGGCTCCGCCCACAATCTTGGCTCCACCCACAGCGTGGTAGTAAAATTTTTGTCTGCCCACCACTGCCACAAGACACAGGTGGCTTAGTAAAACAATACAAAAAAATTGTATTGAACTATCATATTAGTAGATCTATGGACCATTATTCTGTGCTACTTGTAGTTTATGGACCATCTCCATAGGAAACTAACACTAAGGACACTACAAAAGTCCAACCAAAATGTTTTCAGAACATGGATTACAAATGTTAGCTATCTCCAGGTCAGGAGCAGACTGGCCACAATTACTCCCTGCAGCAGATGCCAAATGGGCCTCTTGAGAAACTTAAAATTCAGGAATAATCCCAAACAGTTTACTTGCTCCTTTAAAAAAGACACTACTCTATCCAGAACAGATCACCTATGGAATTCCCATTCCCTAGAACCATCTATTTATAGATGCACTATGTTTCCAGTTTCTGTCTCAGTTTACTGACATTTAATCAGTCCATAGGTGCCTCCATCACTGGTCTAGATCTTAAAGTTTATGTCCACACTGACTTTAATCATAGTCAATGTACTGATAACCAAATTTCTTTTTAAGATTTGCAATCCCAATTTAAAATCCTGATTAAGATTTGTGCAGGAAAAATCCTTAATCATATTTTAGCTCATTGGATGAAAAGTAGAGGTAAGTTTGTTCATAAGATAATGGGGAGTACATAACACTGTGGTCTTCTTGTCTATGATCAGTTACAATGATGTGGTATTTCACCTGGATTCTAATCTCTCTCTCTCTCATCTAAACAGCATGTCCACTGTGACTTAATCTCATTGTTTTGTTCAAAATCTGGATCAGTGAAGTGATCCCTCTGTACACAAGAACAAAAAAAATGTAAATAGAAGGTAATCATAGAGATTATTAAGTATCAAAGTTCAAAGTATTCACCTACATTTACAACCAAAATGGACAACAAGACAGTTTGTGTACCTTCAGTCTGTCAGAAAACTAGTAAAGTATCGTGTTGTAAAGCAGGGGTACCTAAACATTTTGGACTGCAGGCCAGTCACATGGTTAAGGGGTGCCCAAACTACAGCCCGTGGGTCAGATCTGGCCCCTGTACAGGCAAGTTTTATTTCCGCTTCTGGGAGCAACAATGGCAGTGTTAATGGGATGAATTGCATCAGGGGCCAGATCTGGCCTACGGGCTGTAGGTTAGGCACCCCTGTTGTAAAGGAACAACATAATTAATACTATCTCCTATGTTTATGGTCCTAAAGTGGCCTAAATAACTAAAGAACAAAACCTGTTTTCAACATTTCAACGTATTTCAAATGACATGGAATAACAGTACATATACTGTAACTAAATTAGCTATTGATTAAAGCTGAACTACAAGCAGAAATTACATAAGTGCAATTTTGGAGCACATCTGGCTTGCCAAACTCCATGACCAAGATTTTTGGATGGAAACCATCCATATCTCTGAGTTTTTGTATTGCATTACCAATCTAAGGCTCACTAACCAGCTTGTTCCTGATGTCCATGTCACAGAGTGCTTCAGCCAAGATAGTGCAAGCTTCCTTCACTCCCCAATGTGCAGCAGCATGGAGTGGAGTCCAGCCATCGTTGTCTTGGACATTTACATCAAAGCCTCCTTGGATCAAGAGCCTAAGAAAAACAAGTGAGTGAAAATGGCAGCTGTTTAGTCTTGCAGGCTAACAGGCACTGTAGATTGTGTGCCGTGACTTTGTTAAGTATGCCTGTCCTAGTGTGCTAAAGCAGACATCTCAAGGGCATGAAAAGTACAGTAGTCATATTTATGATACAGTTTAAGATAGCCTCCTTATAATGCAGATGCAGTTCAGCAAGATTAAATACTAACAAATGCCTTGGCATTTGAGTAAAAAGAGAGTGCACAGATAGTTTTCTGCAGAGACATTTTAAAAGGACAGAAAGGAGCTTAAGAACAAAAAGGCAGAAGCTAGCAGTGACATTTTTTCAAAACATTAACATCAAAGCAAATTCAATATGCAGGATACCATTTCTCTTTATACTACAGATCCATGTTTAGCTCAATATGGTAGGATCTTACCACAGCTCAGCAAGGACTCAGACAAATAGCTTTGCTAGTCTTGGAGTACCTGATATTCTTCTTTCCATAGACACCAAGAATTAATCTTGGGACCTCCTGAGAATTAAATCCCATTGCTAAACATAATAGGTTCCAACCAGAGTAGGCCTACTAAATCTGTGGGGATTTGATTAGCAAACCAACTAGATGTACCCTGGATAGCACAAGTGTCAGGTAGATACATAGTTGGTTATAGAATTGTATTCAGAGACTGCTTATTAATGGCTTCTTCTCAAATTGGGAGGTGATAGTGGGTTACCACAAGGCTTAGTCCTAGGCTTGGTACTCCTCACCATTTTAAATAATGACTTAGATGAGGGATTGCAAGCAATACTTAGCAAATTTGTGGATAACATAAAATTGGGTGGAACAGCTAGTACCTTAGAAAACAGTAAAATATTTCACCAATATGTTGAGAGGTTTGAACACTGGGATGAAAACAACAGGATGAAATTTGACAGAGAAGTGCAAAGTTCTATACCTAGAGGGGTGGGAATCAAATGTACTACTACAAGAGATGGGATACTTGGTTCAATAATACTACAAGCGAGAAAGATCTTGGAATTGTTGTATAATCACAAACTGAATATGAGTCAACAATACAATGTGACTGCAAAAAAAGACAAATGTTATATTAGGCAGAAATTAATTAACATAATTAATTATATTAACAGAAACACGGTCTCTAAACCCCACGAAATCCTAGTATCCCACCACACTACCACCAATATTCAGCACTACTTAGGCCTCATTTACAGGACTGCAGCACTGTGGTGGTTTAGTGGTTAAGATGCTGAGCTTGGAGACTGGAAGGTCAGGGTCCAATACCCGATATGACATATCTTGAGGACATGAAAGGAGCCTCATTCAGGCATCCTTGAGTGGAGTATCTCCAGCCAAAATCCTTTCAACCCAGAGTATTTTCTGACACTAAGTTTATTTTATCTACAGGACTCTGCATAGTTCTGGACAAGAACGCTAACAAACTGGGGCAAGCTCAGAGAAGATCAACAAGGATGATCAGGGGACTAGGAACCAAGTCCTATGAGGAAAGAATGAAGGAATTGGGTATGTTTAGTCTTGAGAAGAGGAGACCAAGGGTGGTTATGACAGAACTTTTCAAATACATACAAGATAGTCATAAAGAGGAGGGGTAGGATCTGTTCTTGATCATCCCAGAGTGCAGGACATGTAATAATGGGCTCAAGTTACATGAAGCCATTTATAAGTTGAATATCAGGCAACATGTCTGTTAGGGCAACCTTAGTGAAATTATTTCAGTACTGGCAGGATTGAGTCTGATGGCTTTTTCCTACAAAGAACAAACATTTCAAATGTGCATCTGTTAACAGGATCTTATTGCCACAGGCAATATATTTCTTGAATGTAGGGGCCATAAAACAATGAACAAATAAACTCAATACACTTGAAATATCATAAATTCAACAGAGAAATGAGCTTAGACCAGGAGTTCTCAACCTTTTAAAGTTGGGGGCCCTCAGACAGCTTCAGGGGCAGGATGGCCATTTTGCCCTTCCTCCACTACATGGCATTTCCGGGTGTGGTGGACGTGGTGGTGGGCCATATGAAATGGTGCTGTGGGCCACATCCAGCCCATGGGACACAGGTTGAAAATCCCTGGCTTAAATCAAACCTGAGAAAACTAATAGTAACAACAAAGTAGAAGTGAAGAGGTAGGCTGATGAAGAGATGAAATGATGACAAAAGCCTCTCTCTCTCTCTCTCTCTCTCTCACACACACACACACACACACACTTTATTCACAGAGTCTCGATGAGAAAGAAAAGTGAAAAGTGAAGTTTAAACAAGAATGTTTGAAGAAAATACATGGAAGAAAACTCTGGAAGACAGCAGATTTTGCTTTGTGGTGGTAAAAAAAAAGAACTGGGGAGAAGCAGTTAGATGTGCTGACATGAACAGTAGGTTGGGACTGTATTTGGCTCTAACAGCTTCTATTTCAGCTTTGGGAGATTCCAAGAAGTCTTTGCGCAAGTGTGAAATAACCCATATATATGTTTCATGGAGACCACTATGGAGAACAATGGATTCATTTATTCCCACCACTCAGTGTGTTCCATATGTTACAACTGGGATGGGGGTCTTAATCTTATACCACATACCAGACAGGAGAGAAGGGTTAGAAGGCAGAAAATAATGCTGTCCACTAAGGCTGCTTCCTGTGGCTTTATAAGCAGGGACTGTCATTCTTTTGGATTTATACTTGCATATTGTAATTACAGAGACAGCACTAAATGCTAATTGTTTGATCATACATCCAATTATTCCCTTAAATTTAAAGGAGAAACTACTGTTCAGTGGATGTTTGGGATAGAATAAAAAAGCAGGGAAACAATGACCAAGGAACTACTGAAACGAAGTACAATATCTAAACGTAGGTCAGAGGTTTGTGCTCTGCTTGAAAATATTGCCTCTCTGTTTTCAACTTATCAGCTTCTATCCAAACCTGGGAGTAAAATCCATCTATAAGACATGAATAGGATTGTACTGCACATCAACTCGAAGTTGAATTTAAATCCTGCTGATGACAATAGGAAATAAATTAAGCCTCAACTAATTTGCTCTCTTGACTTTAGTTGAAGGGAGGATAACTAAGTTAGCTTGGATCCATTTTATGCTTCAAATGGAGAACCAATGTGCTGTTGTAGCTACAGTGCTAAACTGGGACTGGAGAGACCTAGGTTAAAGTCCCCACTCTAATACACAGCAACTTTTAGATAGTTTATCTTCTTTCCTTGCAGGGTGGTTTTGAAGACGAAGATGACAGAGCATGTGTGGGGTATGGGCCAGACAGTTGCCCTAGTCTGTTGGCTCATTTGATCCCCCTCTGTTTGTCTTGTTTTAGCTTTTTAAATTTTTTAATTTTTTTAATCTTGGTTTTATATTATGTTTTTATTGTGTTTTAGGTGTTGAAAGTTGGGTTAGCCTCCCTGGTCTTTTTGAGGAGGGCAGCATAAAGGTTTGCTTAAATAAATAAATAAATAAATAAATAAATAAGATGGGGAGAGCCATGCATTCTGCTTTGACCTCACAGGAGCTAAAGTGGGGTACAAATATAACACCAATATAGTTTAACTTCATATGTTAACTTCATGTCTTATGTCACAGAGACTTCCACAACAGACCACATTTAACAGGATGTATTTAAATGAATGTCACTGAAAGCCTATAGAACCATAAAAGCCCAAGATTCCAAAAAAATATGACTACACATGCTTAATAGAAAACATAGACACAATTAATAATGTTCAGTTAGAGCTTCTAACACCATGATGGCAAACCTTGGCACTCCAAGTGTTCTTGGACTGCAATTATCAGAAACCCAAGTCAGCATTTTGGGAATTGAAGTTGAAGAGAAGCTGGAGTGCCAAGGATAGGCATCACTGTTCTAACACTAAACCCCACTCTCTAATGCAGCCTGCTGACTTTTGAACTATAAAGGGCCAGAAAAGTTTGTAAATATCTCCCATAACAGACATCCCTCTCCATGTGGGATTTTTTTTTGTTATTTGTCTAAAATTCTGGCATTTCCTAACACTTCAAAATGAAATTATCTAAATGTTTCAGCCCTCTTCTGGGGAAAAAATCTAACTTATGTATCATTCATGATGAATAACTCATCTATTTAATCAGCTCCACTCAGCACATACAAAAGTTATATACTGTACAGTACTGTATTAAGAGAAATGCCTGTTAGAACAAATATTAGATCCCCTCCCCCTAAACATATCAGGACTGCGTTATTTATGTAGTACTTATGGCCAAGAGGAATGCTATACTATAATCTGACAGTAAAAGAATATTTACAGTGGACAATTGACACTGAAAGGAAACATATGGATTCTTATTTAAAACAGTCAGCAAATTTATGCACGCCAAGAAAGAGTACATAACTTTTTTTAAGGGCACCACAATTAAGTAATTAAGTATAATGTTCAAAAAATGATTCAAATATATATCATATTCATGTTCTCTTCATTCTTTTGATCAACATTAAGTAAACATATGCTTTGGAAAAGTAGCATAAATAGGCAAAACCTTCAAGTAAACCACATTAGCAAATTTCATTTTTTTACATATGAGTGTTGATATAGTGCAGTGATGGCAAACCTTGGCACTCCAGGTGTTTTTGGACTTTAATTCCCAGTTGCCCAAGACTCTGTGAATCCATTCATATAATAATAATAATAATAATAATAATAATAATAATAATAATAATAATAATAATAATAATAATAATAATAATAATAATAATAATAATAATAATAATAATAATAATAATAATAATAATAATAATGCTTCTGAGAACTGAAGTCCAAGAACACCTGGAGTGCCAAGGTTCACCATCACGGATCTAGTGTCTAACCCAGGAGTGAGGAGCCTGCAGCCATGAGGGGAGCCTGGGCTTCTGGGAATTGAAATCCAGGTACACCTAGAGGCCAAAAGTTCAGAAAACCTGGCCTAGAGGAAACAGTGTAGTCCTCCTGGTGTTCTGGAAATTCAATTCCTAGAAGCCCAGCCTCCCCTCCAGGCTGCAGAGTCTCCATCCTGGACCCTACAACTGTAATTTGAGCCAATTCTGAATTACTATGCTTGGAGCATATACCTTAACAATTAGACTCCTGTAAGAAAGAAAAAAAGGAACTGCTATATAATATCTCAGTAATCCTGTGTGTTTCTTATCTGAACTGCAGACAATAGACTATGACAAAAAGAAAACAACTGAAGATGGTACCAGATCATACTTTTAGAAACTCCCAGAGACAGTCTATCTTTTACAAGGTGTAAAAACATCTAAAGTATAGTATCTGTCCTCATTTATGCAGCTGGTTATAAAAAATGAAAGAGGTCAGGTATCTGTCGAAGCACAAGAATTGTCAACAATTGCTGCCTCAAAAACACTATTATCCCTGCTTTTTTCAGATAAATTCAGGCAAACTATGAATCTGTAGTACTGCCAGTTTCAGGATAAAGGGTACACTATGGATGCATGTTCATTTGGTTTCTACTTTCCACCTGGTACTACAGCTTTATCTGGTGGCAATAAAATTGTGCAAAATAATGTCATTTTATTGGGATTTAATTGGGATTTAACATAAATGTTCTAACCACATTCCATCTCTCTGAAAATCCTAAACAGAAATCTTTAAGAATATTGTCAACTTTGTCTTCTCTGTAGCGCTAAGACTTCCTAGATCCGTGATAGTAAACCTTGGCACTCCAGATGTTCTTGGACTTTAATTCCCAGAAGCCCAAGCCCCCATGACATGAATCTGCACAAATCGGTTTACTGAGATTCATCCAGCCCATGCCTCTCTCGTTGCTCCTTGAAGCAGAAGTAAAACGCGCCCGTACTTCCACTTCCAGGAGCGATGAGGACAGCACGGGCCGGATGAATTGCAGTAAACCCATTTGTGTGGATTCATGTAATGGGGGCTTGGGCTTCTGGGAATTGAAGTCCAAGAACATCTGGAGTGCCAAGGTTCGCCATCACGGTCCTAGATGCAGCAACAGTGATAAGGGATGAATACCTCATAACCTCAGAGTAGCCCTTAGCTGCAGCTACATGTAGGGCAGTAGCACCAGTGCGGGGTTGCCTTTTTTCTTCAAGTCTTCCTCTGTTGAGCCACTGCCGTGCATCCTGAAGCATTTGTTGTTCTTCTGCTTTCCTTGATTGATCAAGATCCAATCCTAGAGAATAAGTTACAGATATTTTCACAAATGTAAAACAAATATAATACAGAGGACATCATTCCAAAACAAAAAAGTCCACTAAATTATTAGCATCAATTATCTTTTCTAGTAGCACAGATTTTAAACAATATAAGTTTCTATTCCAAAAGTGGTGTTTTTGTATAATCTCCCTGAATTATGATAGAACAAAGACCAACAATTTCCAAAAGCCCTAGCCAGCAAAGTCAGTTCAAAGAATGCTTGAAATTGTAGGCCAACAACATCTGATAGGTTATACTTGGCCCATCCCTGCAGAAGATAGTGAACAGACTGATACATTTAGTTGAACAATATATTCTGTCAAGTTGGTTATATTCTAGGCTGATAAAGTAACTGATAAAGGGACTGCACTGGTTCAAGTCACTAAGACGCTGACTGGGAAGCGGAAGGTCAGCAGTTCGATTCCCGAGTACTGCAGGATGGAATGAGCCCCAGTCTCTGTCCCAGCTCCTGCCAACCTAGCAGTTCGAAAGCAAGAAATTGCAAGTAGATAAATAGGGACCACTTCGGTGGGAAGGTAACAGGGTTCTATGCGCTCCGGTGTCTAGTCATGCCTGCCACATGACCATGGAAACGTCTGCAGAAGCAGACAGCGCTGGCTCTTCAGCTTAGAAACAGAGATGAGCACTGACCCCTAGAGTCGGATACGACTGGTTTTTGAGCAAGGGAAACCTTTACCTAAAGTCTCACAACATGCATACCGTATATACTCGAGTATAAGTCGGGTTTTTTAGCCCACAAAATGAGATCCAAATTGGGACTTATACTTGGGTCAATGTAAACACTCAAAAAAAACATACCCATGCAAATGTCTGAATTAATTAATTTTACCATATTTTAATTATTTTAATTATTGAAACTCACTAGCAGCTGCTGCATTTTCCACCCCGACTTATATACTCAGGTCAATCTATTTTCCTAGTTTTAGAGGTCCAAATTAAGTACCTCGACTTATATTTGGGACGACTTATACTCTAGTATATACGGTATGTAATCAGAAGTCCAAGTGAATTACATGGATATAAATGTGCACAGGAATTCAACTTTAATTGTCTCATTGAATATAGGTAGCTTACTGTCTACATCAGTGTTTCCCAACCTTTTTTTTTTACTTCAATTCCCAGAAGCCTCCAAATTCTCCAAAGCACTCATCAGCCAATGTATTAACCTAGGCTTCTGGGAACTGACACCCTCCTGTGCGGTCTGGGCATTATGTTGGGAAACATTGGATTTCATGAAAAACAATATTCTCTCCAAATTAGATTATTGATCAGTTAGGAGTACATGCATATGAAATATTAAACAAAAGTAAAAGCAAAATAATTAAAAAAGAGAGTAACATTGTGGCACCTTACAGACTAATTGCTATTTTTTAATGTGTGCTTTTGTGGATCAAGTCCACTTCCTCAGTATATGGCAGTCATTTATACATGACCTCAAGATAGAACGATAATGACTGCTAAGACATGTTTTGGAAGTTACTTAAGAAGTCATACCAGTGGCTGTAAAATCTACACTTGGGGCTTTTACATATGGAGATGAAGTTTATTTTATGCAATGCACAAGAACAAGAGAATACCATTGTCAAACCAAGCAGTTTTTCACTAACTAACAACCAGGTTACCTGAAGAGCAGAGTATAAATCAAAAGGTCTCCTTTGCAAATAATTCAGACAAGTTAAAAGGATTATCTCACCGGCTATTGGATTCTACTGGTGTCCAGAATGCCTAGTGAGGGTCAGTAACCAAGTTGAAAGACAATACAGTAAAACCCCAGATAACAATTGCATCGGATAATGATAAAATCGGATAACGATTCTGGATAACGATCCTTTAGCGTTATCCGATTCAGTCATCTGGTGGGTGGAGGGGGATTGGTTAGAACATCTACCCAATCCACCCCCCATCCATTGGGGGGTGGATTTGGTAGCCCAATTCACCCCCCAGCTGCAGCGATCTCTGCGAGCGCAGTAGGGTTGGGGGAGATGCACACTCATGAGCGCCTTTCCCCCCGACCCTACTGCGCTCGCAAGAATTGATGCAAGCGCATTAGGGTCAGGGAAAATGCACGCTCACCAGCGCCTTTCCTCCCGACCCTACTGTGCTCACAAGAATTGTTGCGAGCGCAGTACGGTCGGGGGAAATGCACTCGTGAGGGGGTGATTTTGGCCAAAGCAAGCCTTGCCCAGGCACGCAATCACCCACCCAGGCAAGGATCAGCTTTGGCGACAATCCTCCGGGATTGTCACCCAAGCCGAACCAAGTTGCGGAGAAGAGGCGCCTGCTGGCGCGCGACAAGGTGTGCGAGTGGGTGCCTCTTCTCCCCACCCTACTGGACCCTTAGTGCTCGCTAAGGGTCCAGCAGGGTCCGGAGAAGAGGCTCCCGCTGGCACGCAACAAGGAGCGCCAGCGGGCTCCTCTTCTCCCCACCCTAACAAACCCTTAGCGCTCGCTAAGGGTACGGTAGGATCCAGAGAAGAGGTGCCCGCTGGCGCATGACAAGGCACGCCAGCAGGCGCCTCTTCTCCAGACCCTACCGGACCCTTCTTCCGAACCCCATCCAGACTGTGTTCAAAGCCTCTAGGCTTTGAACACAGCCTGGATGGGGTTCAGAGGAAGCCCAGCGCAGCCGCGCTGGGCTGCGCTAGGCTTCTTTCGAATCCCATGTGGGCTGTGTTTGAAGTCTAGCAGCTTTGAACACAGCCCGCCCAGGCTGTGGACAAAGCCTAGCAGCACCCAGGCTAGCTAGCCTGGACGCCACTAGCCTTCGATCACAGCCCGGATGGGGTTCGGAAGTAGCCTAGCGCAGCCCCACTGGGCTGCTCTAGGCTTCTTTTGAACCCTATCCGGGCTATGGACGAAGCCTAGCAGCTTCGAACACAGCCCGCCCAGCCTGTGGACGAAGCTTAGTGGTGCCAAGCTAGCTAGCCTGGGCGCCGCTAGTTTTCGAACACAGCCCGGACGGGCTGTGTTCGATCCAGTGCAGCAGTGACTTCAGGGACAAACCGCATGGTTTGTTCCTGACATCAGGGCTTTTTTTTTTTTAGCGTTGTTCGATGCATGCATCAAATGCTAAAAATCGGATAACGCCATAACGTTATCCGATGTGCTAGTGTACTGTTAATGCTGTGGTTGAGAGTTGGTACAGAGACAGCCAGGGCATTAGACACTATTGCTCCTAAATGCCAAATCCGGCTGTGGTTTACCAACAAACTACAAACCCTGAAGCTTTTGAGAGTAAATGGAGAAAAGCTCCCATGGATGACAACCTTGAGGCTGTGAGGAATTGCTCCAGAAGATACTGGCAAGGAAGCAGTATAACATGAGTGATGAGTGGAAAAGTCATCAGTTGGATTATGAGCTCTAACAGTAATCAAAGAGAGTTCTTCAAGATTTTCAAAGAATTACTGGTAACTAGTCTGGAGTTTTTTTTAAAAAAATT
The DNA here is from genome assembly GCA_030440675.1 of Furcifer pardalis. Taxonomy (NCBI): domain Eukaryota; kingdom Metazoa; phylum Chordata; class Lepidosauria; order Squamata; family Chamaeleonidae; genus Furcifer; species Furcifer pardalis. The sequence continues at coordinate 232,554,606 of CP126891.1, read as the reverse complement.
CATAAGTGAGCTAATTTTAACCTCAATATTTCAGTATATTCACCTGTTCTCAAGACATTTAGAATTGCAAACAAGGTTTGGAAAACTACTGAAAAGTCTACAAGTGGGCTGTAGAAGTCTATTCACCAAAGTAAAGTACAGTAAAACCTCATATAACACTAAAACCTGGTTCCACAAGTCTTCGTGTTATATGATTTTTCGTGTTATCTGATCCTCTATGGGATCCATAGAGATACATTGTAACCACACAGGCTTTCGCGGTTGTTATCTGAAGCATCCCATAGGATCTTAATGTTATCTGATGCAATTCTTCCCCCCAGATTCCTTGATGTTATGCGATTTTCGTGTTATTCGATACTAATGTTATATGAGGTATTACTGTACAAGCATGCTGAAGTAAACCCCAAAAAGGATTAACCCCCAGTACTAAGATTCTTACATAAATACTACAAATTAGCCTTCAAGGAAATAGTGCTAATCTATTTTCCCTCAAAGTTAATAAACTAACACAGGGGTTATCAACGTTTTCATGCCATGGGCACGACAGCTGCTCAGACAGCTGAGCAGGCCAGACATTTGGTTCCCCCTGCCATAAACGCTGCAATAAAACGCATCTGCGGCTATCATAAATGTGTTTACAACAGCCACAGGTGCATTTATGGCATGTTTTCAACTGTTTTCACTGCTTCCACCACTTCTGATGGCAGTAGTGGCAGGAACAAGAGCAGCATGTTTTCAGCTATTTTTGGCGCTTCAGGCAGTGGTCAGAACAAGGGTTGTGGCACCACATGAAATGGTGCCATGGGCCAGGGCCAACCCACAGGTTGTGAACCCCCGCACTAACACATTCAGAAAGGATTGCACATCAGTTCCCTGTGTGGCTTCTATGCAACCTTCCACATTTCTCACGCTGTAAATGGCCAATAACCCAAATGTTGAAAACAAATAAAGAAAATTTTCCAGACACACTTCTAAGGATCAATCATTTACCTAAAATTCATCTTGCAGCTGCAAAAGAAAATCGAAGTAATACACCAAAGTCTTCAAAAGTGTCTATTGCAAACACAGATTCTCTTTACAACTGTGAGATGGAGACTGGTGAGGACAACACACCAGTTGCCAAGCTGTTGTCTCAAACCTTGAAGACCCAGGAGACTGACAGCCAGAGCTACCCAGCAGATCTTGGTATCAAGAAGTGAGGGTGTCTTGTAAGAACCCTAAAGGGCACCACGGTGAGGAGGGCACCATGCCTAGAACTGAAAAATCACCAGGAGGAGAGTATGAAGGTATAAATGGGGTTGTAGATTTATTTATTTATTAGAGAAGATAAGGGGCAGAATGAGAGAGTTGGTGGTAAAGGATCATCTACTGTTACTCCACCAATCCAAGAATTCATAACTATTGCCATTTTCATATTTTCTACATACAGTGGATCCTTGGTTAATGTAATCAATGCGTTCTCCAGGACGTTTCTTACAGTGAAAATTACATTAACTGAATTTCCCATCAGAATGCATTGAAACCAAAATACTTTAACAGAAATGTGGTTTCCCATTGGAAAGCATTGAAAAACAATTAATCTGTTCCAAAAAAAAATTCCATAAACCGAGCCACTATTTTCTATGGATTTCCTTTTGTTATGTGATTTTTATGTTAACCAAGGTTCCACTGTAACTTGAAAAGTGTAGCAAGAAAGTACTTTATAAATAAATGAATTGCACAACATGTCATGCATAATATTCCAATCTGCTTTTATCTTTAAAAAACCTACATGTTTTTCTTATACTATCAAAACAAGTCTGAACAGACAACCAAGTATATATTCACCTTACCTTGTTTGTTTACTTGTTCCAAGAGCAGATCCTTCATCGCTGCTTCTTCTGCAAGGTCAGATGGGACTTCTCCTTCACTGTTCACAGCAGCTACGTTGGCCCCATGATTTATCAAATATCTAGAGGAATGAAAGCCAGATGAGATTATTTTCAGAGGAAAGATAAGTATATGGCTTTTTGATTAACATCAAAGATAAAATAAAAAAAACTTCCATCTGTGAAAAAAAATCTATGCTGCTTACCATCTCCATAAAATAATGTCCCCCCTGAACCATCTCTGTGTGGGTTCCTTTAGTCTAACTAATTATCATATATTTGCAATCTATGATGTAGATTATTATTTAGTAAGACAATACAATTCTATGTTTACTCTGATATAACTGCCAGCAAATTCAATGGCACTTCCAAATTATATGTGTGAAAGAGAATTCAGCTGAAGTTAATCTTTTTAGGAAATCACCCTGAATCTCAGAAATTTGCATTTCTCTCCTTTGAATACAGAAGTTAGAAACTGCATGGAATCTTTTTGAGACATTGCAAAAGACACATTATGCCCTGAAAGAAAATTACAACAAAGAGAGACAAAAGTAACACACTAAAACTTGTGTTCTTTCAATAATCTATGACTGCAAACAAATTCTCCATAAATTTCCAATCTGCCCTATTTCCAGATGTACAGCTCAGCCCAAATACCACAATGCTTACTTTAATCTGGCTTCATTTATTCCACTTCTTTCTGTGCCAAATATCTAATCACATTCTCAGAAGGAATAAAGTCTTCATAGCATTGCATAGCAACATTGCCAAATAATTAGAATAAGTTCCCAAAGGCCTATGTAACCTTTTCCGTAGCTCCAACTAGGCACGTTACCACCCCATGTTCAAGATAGGTAAAGGTAAAGGTCTCCTTTACATGAAAGCCAGTCGTGTCCAACTCTAGAGGATGATGGTCATCTCTGCTTGTAGCCAAAGAGCCAGTGCTGTCAGCATCTGCAGACACTTCAATGGTCATGTGGCAGGTATAACTAGACGCCAGAGAGCATTGAATGCTGTTACTTTTCCTATTTATGTACTGCAATTTCTTGTTTTAGAACTTCTAAATCGGCAGGCACTGGGACAGTCAATGGGTGCTCAATCTGTCGCACAGCACTTGGGTGTCAAACTGTTGACTTGCCAACCTTCTGGTCGTCAAGCTCAGCGTCCTTAACCATTAAACAACTATGGTCCCTCGATATGCAAGACAATTCCCTCTAAATTTATTTATTTATTTAAATTTGTTTATCGCCCTCCTCCCCGAAGGGATCCAGGGCGATTCACAACACATCAGCATATCGACAACAATTTAAAACCAGTTCAAAAATTAAAAGTTTTAAAAGTTTTAAAAGAAGCTTTAAAACTTAACTTTAAAAACTAGGCGTTGTAGCTAGGAGGTTGTTCATCCCTATGAACTTGCTTCAAAATGGACATTCCAGTAGTAATGACTATTAGTAATACAGTAAAACCTCATATAACACTAAAACCTGGTTCCACAAGTCTTCGTGTTATATGATTTTTCGTGTTATCTGATCCTCTATGGGATCCATAGAGATACATTGTAACCACACAGGCTTTCGCGGTTGTTATCTGAAGCATCCCATAGGATCTTAATGTTATCTGATGCAATTCTTCCCCCCAGATTCCTTGATGTTATGCGATTTTCGTGTTATTCGATACTAATGTTATATGAGGTATTACTGTATTTGTAATAGTAAGGTTTATGGAAGCAGCCTTGCTTCAGGAAACCTCTTCATTAACATTATGCAAACCTAAAACAATTCTTAGATCACTGTGGCAGCTTTTGTTCTAATTACAGTAATACCTCAGATAACGTTTATCTCGGATAACGCTAAAATCGTATAACGTTAAGTAATCTGGGGTGGAGAATTGCATCGAATAACGTTAAGGTCCTATGGCAGTGTTTCCCAAATGCTGGTGTTTGAACTTCAATTCCCAGAAGCCTAAGTCGTTTCCCCAAAGCACTGATCAGCCAATGTACTATGGGCTGTGTACCCCTTATTGGGAACCACTGTCCTATGGGATGGATCAGATAACAACCGCTAAAGCCTGTGCAGTTACAATGTACCTCTATGGAGCTTTAACGTTATCCGATCCATCCCATAGGATTTTAACATGCACCGGATAACACTAAAAATCGGATAACACCAAGACTTGTGGAACCAAGTTTTAGCGTTATCTGAGGTTTTACTGTATATCAAAAGATGTCATTTATTTTGACAGGGTAGCTCTAAGGACCTGCTTCTAAATTATGAAGTGTTGTTGCAGTGTCAAATGTCCAAGGAAATACTCATCCATATGAAGCTCATACTATCATACAATGGACATGAACCCACTGAGAAAAATCTTCAGGAGAAGCCCTTCAGGAGAAGTTACATTTTTTGCAGATATTAATAACCATAAAATTAGTACAAAAAATCATTTTGGAAATTCAGGGGGGGAAATGTAGAAAATTCCCCCCCCCCCTTAAAAATGTGTATAAAAACTGAGGTGTGTCTTTTACTCCAATGCGTCTTATATGCCAGCAAATATTGTAGTTTTGTATAGTATTTTACTCAATTCAATCAATCAATCATCTGGAGTAAAAATAACTTTATATGTCAAAATTGAAAGATGGACAGGCCACAATACTAAAATGTTTCTTTACCTTACAAACGGTATAGGAAGTTCACACATCTTCTGTTTTACAGCAGAGATACAGAAGGCCTCAGTTATTTGTTCTCCAGCTGCAAACTGGTATTTCTTTCATTTAGCAAAAGTATTTATAGACTGATTTTTATCATAAAAGATAACAAGGCATACTCAACACAGCAAAAACAGCAATAAGATTTTCAATAATGAATTTATTTGTTTATTTATTTAAATTTCTATACCGCCCTCCTCGCTGAAGGCGACCCAGGGCAGTTTAACACATCCTAAAACACATAAAAAGGCTAAAATTCTACACGTTCTAAAAAACCCACAGTTAAAACCAATTAAAACTACGACAATCAAAGTTGCTTTTTAAAAAACTTATTAAGTCATACTATGATCTCAGGCCAAATTTTCTGTATCCAAAGTTCAATAAAGCCTATATTAAAGGTGCTGCTCAGGAAGGCCTACATGAGTAAGTTCATTTTTACCAAATAGTAAAATGTCTGTGCTGTAGATGCCTAATGTTTCATAAAGAAGGACTCATTTTGAAGGATTTTAGGACAACAGAGGGGAAGACTTTCTGCATCATAGGTATCTGCTAAACATGGCACAACAGAAAGACTGCTACACACTCGGTGAAGGGGCTGGCCAAAAACAAAGAATGCATTTTTAGTCTACTCTCAGCTGGTTCTAAGCCTCATAAACCAAACAAAGAACTTTAAACCTGGCTTTGGAGCAAATATGACCCCATTAAAATTCTTCCAGCATTGGAATCATTATGTCAGGGGATGATATTTTACTAAGCACCCAAGCAACTGGGTTTTGCACTTGCAATGGATTGGAAATTGACCCTATGGACATCCTCACATTGCAATAATCAACACTAGGGTTACTTATACTTAATTGCTGTAGTCACACTGCCTCCATTAAGGAACAATAATAGCTGACAAACTGGCTGGAGGAACTAAAAAAAATTCTTGTCCACCAAGAGAACTTGTGTATCCAAGTATCAAAAGTGGATCAAGGAGCACTACCAAGATGCAAACATGCTTCATCCAGGAGACTTCAGAAACAGGCAACCTACCCTGATCCTGGCCCTGAGAACTATTTGCATAGAGAGCTTCCATCTTCTACTTTTCTGGAATGAATCTGATCATACCTAATTCATATTTAACAGAAAAAGAGATAAGGGTATCATCATCGTACTGAAGTTTTGAATAACCAACCCATAAACAGATTTTAAATAACACCAGAAAAAGCTAGCCATTTTGGGGGCCCAAAGCAAGAGTGCCTGGATTCATATCATAATTCCATTGTTATTATCTGAAGCTAAGCCTCTGCATACAAGAGAACTATCAACCCACACAAAGATGATTCAGAAGGATATACTGGTCAATCATATTTTTAAAAACTGTCCAGAGATTAAGAATAACAAGGTCCACAGTCCTACTATTTCTCTCTATATGAAGGTAATCAAAGTCAATACAACTCCAAAAGCTCTTAACTCAGAATGATACCAGTGCTGACCATCCACTTTCACAAACACAGAATAAATTCTGACACAAAATTATTATGATGATTTTTATTATTACAGGAGCATCTGAAGCTGAACCATGACCACTCTTTTGAGCAACTTGGTTAGGAGGGAGGGGGCACAAAGCTGGTTAGAAGTTGTCTAAATCCTCCAAGTCCATGCTAGTATATATGTCATTGCTTCCTTCGACACAGCAGAACACACTACCACACACAAAGTGTATCTTCATCAATCTCTACATGCATGAGGTTCACTTAATCTGTCTACTAACTTTGAATAAATTATGATAAGTAAGCGCCAAGAGTTCACATGGTAAGCCACACAGATAGAAGCAATCTGTCCATATCTTCTGGCTAAACAAGTAGAAATGACCTGACAAAACTGAGCAGAAAATGTATCAGATGTTTTGTATAGACCTACCACAACAGGACCAATCAGATTGCCTTAAAGGTAATCAACATTAACCTTAAAATGCTAGTTACCTCACCAAGGAGACCTTTGAAGTGTCTAATACCCTATTCATGAAGCTGGACATTAATCATCTCTAAGGTAAAGGTCACCCTTGCTAGAAAGCCAGTCATATCCAACTCTAGGGTTCAGTGCTCATCTCTGTTTATAGCCAAAGAGCCAGCAGTGTCTGCGTCTACATAGGTTTCCATGGACACATGACAAGCATGCCTCAACACTGGAGTGCATGGAACACTGTTTACCTTCCCACCAAAATGGCCCCTATTTATCTACTTGCTATTTCTCGCCTTCAAACTGCTAGGTTGGCAGGAGCTGGGACAAAGACGGGAGCTTACTCCATCACTCAGGGCCCGGGAATTGAACTCTGACCTTCTAGTCAGCGAATTCAGCATCTTAACCACTTGAGCCACTGCATTCATCTGTAACCCACATGAAAAAGGTCTGACAGAAGCCTATTCAATGATGTGACAGAGGCAGCAGCAAAAAAGGGTTTTTCACTAACTCTGCACCACCTAATAAGCACAACTTTAGCACATGTTTAGTCATCTGGGGCACTGAGGATGTGAATATTCCAGCCCACTAAACTCAGCTTTTCATGGTTGTAGAAATTTATCAGAATACTTGTATTTGGGCAATTTAACCACATCCAAGGCCACTGTGACCACTTCCGCAATGGAAGCTGTTCAGTGGTAAGTAGGGAGTATTACAGCAGCACCTTCACCCCATTTTGTGAACTGTCAATACCTATGAGGTTTCCTGGCAAGAAAGATGGAAGAACACACACATGCACAAACACAGACATACAACAAACATTGCAGTTTGGCCTGCTACTGCACCAAGTTCACCCTTCTCGCTATTTTAAATTTTTAACTTTTAACTTTTAAATCTTTTTTAATATTGTGCTAATTATAGTCGAATCTGTTGATTAATTCAAACTAAATTTGTGGGGGTATAGTGGGATTGTCTAGTTTCTTTTGTGGGATTTTGCATTGTTGTAAGCCGCCTAGAGTCGGGTTCGCCCGATTGAGGCGGGATAATAAATTTGAATAATAAATAAACAAATGTTCAGTGTTGATGAAATAAATACAGTCCTCCTCCTTTTTTCAGATAAGAAAAACCAACTGAGATAGACTCTACTCAGTTTGCTTGGCTACCTACAGAAAAAGGAAATGCACATTTTTTTAGTCACTAAAGGTGTAGTTTACTTGGGCAAATAATGTGATACAGTAGAACCCCGTATAACAAAAAAGCTCCGTTTCACTGAGCTGTTCGTTATATGAATATTTTTTTTATGCAAAGCGTTACTGGCGATACCCCATATAATTGGGAAAATGTTTGTTATGCGGGGTATAACGACATTTTTTTTCATTATGCGGGGTATCACCAATAGTGCAAAAACACTTTGTTATATTAATTTGAATATGAATTATTCATTATACAAAGCATTCATTATACAGGGTACCACTGTACATTATTTTAAATTCATAATTACTAAATAATACTTTGAAATCAAACTATGTCATATAAGCTATTTTGAATCTCATATGGAGGGAAGGGTATGATATTGGTCCAAAATAAAGTGTTATTTCCAATATACAATTCACACAGAAACTCACTCACTCTGCTATGTTCAGATAGCCACAAGATGCCACCGCATGAAGTGGGGTCCAGCCCTCGTTATCTTGCTGATTTACATTGGCTCCATATTCTACCAGAAACTTTACCATGTCCAGATTCTCATCTATACAGGCCTTAGAGGAAAGAAGGGAAGGAAGGGGTGAGGGAAGAGAGACAGAGAAAGAGAGAAGGATGTTAAAATTAGCAAACTACCATCATTTTCAGTTTTAATAGCTGTAAATGATACCAAGACACTTCACTCCCATACTAAGCCTGCCAATCTTTCAACTTCCTTTGACATCTCCATAAGATTTTATTTTCCCTTCCTGAACTGTAGTTTGACAGAGTGTAAAATGATCTTTTTGGTATTCATTTTAGGAATGGCATCAACTCCACAGACAGGACATGGTTTAGAACATGCTGTTCCAGGAAAGCTTCAATGAATGAGATTGTGTCAGGACACTGAGTAGAATGGCATATGGTAAGAATGAAAGAAGTGAATCCCAAATGTGAAATTAAGGGAAATGTTGAGTCAAACACAATCAGAATGATCACACATTGAATATTTACCCTTATATAACAAACCACAAAAGAAACAGGATTTTGAACTGAGAACTTACCATCTCTCTCTTCCATATGCTTAATTTTCTAAAAGTATCTTCTCTTATTGGTTGAAAAATAAAGCACAACTTATTTTTTCTTGAATCAGACAAGAAACAAGCAAAACAAACAATTAAAAGATATGTGGTAATGAGTCAGAATCACTGACCATTTCTCTGAACTTCAGAGGTATGGTCAGTGATTCTTACTCATTATCACATTATCCATAGCCTGAGCTCCTTTCAGATGCTACCATTGTCCTGGTTACAGAAGAAAGCATCAAATTTCAATAATGATGGTATTATCTAATGTTTTTTCCCTCTTATGTCTATTTACTTGCCAGCCACTGTCATTTTGCACAGAACAGTCTGTAAATGCAAACTGCAAGGTCTGAAAGGTAACTTCATTATCAACTGTGTAATGCAACAATGAATACGTTGTATCTACTAACCATCTGCCACTTTACAGAACAAAGATTCACAGTAATAAATCTGAATACCTATCAAGGATCTTCTTTCATTATCAAATGTGAAAAGCCACAAGACTCGCATGATTAACAAATATATCTACTGTATTAACCCATCATTGTATTTCTGTATCCCCACCTGGTCTCTGGGCCACATATAAACTGTTGTCATGAAGTTTCACTCTTATATTAAAAGAAACAGAATTGATCCATAAAAGCTAACATTAAAATATAGCAATTAGTCTTGCTTGTAATCATTAAAAGTCTGCCTGAAGAGATGGGCCTTCTTCAACTACTGTATTGGCAGATGGGTAACCGTAAAGGAGCCATTTTATAATTTGGGAGCTGCCATAAAGAAGGGCCTCTCCCATGCCTCCATCAGGCATACCTTTGATGGCAATGGGACTTTGAGAAGGGGCTCTTCTGAATATCTTAAGAGCAGAGTAGGCTCATGTGGAAAGATACAGTCCTTCAGCTGGACCCAAGCTGTATAAGGCTTTAAAAGTCATGATCAGCACTTTGAATTAGGCCTGGAATCAGACTGGTAGCCAGTACAATTGCTGTAGTAAAGGTAAAGCTCGCCCCTGCATGAAAGTGAGTCATATTCAACTCTAGGGTTTGGTGCTCATCTCAGTTTATAGCCAAACCCAGCACTGTCTGCATCTGCAGATATTTCCATGGTCATGTGGCAGGCATGACTAGACACGGAATGCACAGAATGTTGTTACCTACCCACCAAAGTTGTGCCTACTTATCTACTTGCAATTTCTTGCTTTTGAACTGCTAGGTAGGCAGGATCTGTTGTTGTAATAGGCCAGTGATGGTGAACCTTTTAGAGACTAAGTGCCCAAACTACAACCCAAAACCCACTTATTTATCACAAAGTGCCAACACAACATCAGGGGAGGAAAGAAATGCTCCCACTGGGCTGTTGGGCAGAGGGGCAGGGTGAACTCTGTGCTGGAGAGGAAGGAGGAAGCACTCCCATTGGGCTGCTGGGCAGAGGGGCAGGGTGAACTCTGTGCTGGGATGACTACACGGGTGCCTACAGAGAGGGTTTCAAGTGCCACCTCTGGCACACATGTCATAAGTTCCCCACCACTGTAATAGGTGGTGTTATATGCTTCCTGTAACTGGCCCCAGTCAGCAGTCCAGCTGCAGCATTTTCAACCAGCAGAAACTTCTGAACCATCTTCAAAGGCAGCCCCACATAAAGCATGTTACAGTAACAAGAAGGATGTAATTAAAGCATGTGTCGTTGCAGCCAGATCAGGCATCTCAAGGAAACCTGAGCATCCAGACCAGGGTTGAGTCCAGGAGTAAACTCAAACTGTGAAGCTGAGTTTTCAAGGAAAGTGTAAATGTTAAAAAGGGGGGAGGGGAAAAAAAAGAAAACTGAGGAACAACACAAATCAACACAGTGGCTCCAGATCCAATCTCAGAGAGACAGCCCAGAAGGATACCATGGTCAATTGTATCAAAAGCTGCTAAATGGATCAGCAAAATCAACAGGGACACATTTCCCCATCTGGTTCCCAACATAAGTCATCTACCACAATGACCAACATTCGCTATTGTTTTATTTTGCATTGTTTTGTTTCTTGTCTGATATGCCTACCAGTGTTTCACCACCTTTGGGTTTTGGACCCCAAAGCACTGATCAGCCAATGTACTGACTTAGGCATCTGGGAACTAAAGTCCCCCTGTGGGGCGTGGGCCTCACATTGGGAACCACTAACCTACACAGACTAATACGGCTGTCAATTAGAAATTTTCAATCATTTTATCAGTTCTTTAAGCACTGAACATTCATGTCACTGTCATCCTGAGAGCTTCAGATAAATAAATGAAATAAATGAAACAAACAAGCAGAACTCTTTTTGTCATGGGATCATCAAAACTATTTTGAATTTGACACTGTTCCAATTTTTTTATTAAAGATCAAATGCATCAAGAAACTTGAACAATGCACTTCCTTCTGACTCTAAAGTGAAAAAACAAAGTTTGCCATCTTTGCAATCAGCTTTATTTATTTAGTTTCCACAGTATGACGGTAGATTCTGCTTCTAATACTTGCATAACAGCATACAGGCATTGGTGGAAAATAAGCGAATTAGACTGATTCAGGACTACTCCTTTATTCCTTTCTCAAATTATCTGGAGGGTAAAACTGCATGGAAATACTATGCCTCCCTTCTTCCAACTTCCTTTCCAGAGGTCACTCTCTATATTAACTCTCTTTGCCAATGACAAGTTACTTATTATACCAGTCAAACTGACACTTATTCCTTCTTGAAAACTGTAATCACAACTTCACAGTCACTGAAATGGATCACAAATATATCACAGCTCTCATAACCTTAGATTAAAAAGCAAATCATCTTCAGCTTTATTTCTACAAAGTGGACAGTACTGTTCAACACAACAAGAATTCTTTCCATTTTCAATATTTGCTTTTGTCCATTCAAATTTAACGCAAATCACACAACCTATACTAGCTGGTCAAATAACTGACAACAGCTCCTCTTATATTGTGTGAAACAAGAGAAGAATCCCATGGTATAATTTTGCTTTCTAAATGTTAACTATTTCTGTCAGCTAGCCAAAAGATTGTGATATTTTTGAACCACAATTGGGGCTAACCCAGGCAATGGCAGCCTTATTGTGCGAGGTAATCTTTGTCACACTAGGTCTGAAAGGAACTATGGAATGAATTCACCAAAAGGTGGCTTCGTTTTGGCAGCTTAGTCTGATCAAGACACAGAAGAAGCAGCAGCTAGCCCAAATCTTGTCTTGTTAAATCTATAAACAAAAGAAAATAAATGATTTTGGGAGATACTATTGAAGTAAGGTCTGGTCCTGTTAATGCAGCATCTTTACTGGGGATCAGGTTTCCCTTTCAACTGTATACTAACCTTGCAATCTGTTCAATGAGGACTCAATGGGAACCATTTATAACTGAGTACTGCTTGTTAATTCTACCAGTGCTCTGGTGTCCCTCCCCCCTGCCCAAACATTATAATGCAGTGGAAAAGAACTGAAACTGTCATTTGTATTTATTTGAGAAAGACCGACCAAGTCATCATACAATAGGGAGCAGACAGACTGAAGGGAATGCAAAGCAATTTTGTGCACATTAATTCTGCAAGGTCTCAAACACTGAAAGCCTCTGGTGCACAAAGCAGCAGTAACTCATAAGGCTGTCCCAAACCATTCAATCCTATCTACCTCACTACCAGATGCAGAAGGTCAGAGTGTCTCTCTCTGTTCCTTTTCTGCAGTTTGTATGTACATTTGTTTGCTTCTCTATATGATTGTTTGTATATAAACACTCACTTTTCCTGGATCTGTCACTCTAGCTCTGCCTATATGTGTTGTGCCTTCAATAATTACAATAGATACCAGATGCCCTAATATAAATTCATAAAATATAATGACATCTTTCCGTTTTATTATAGAAATAACTTACCAATTGCAAGTGCTATCCAAAGTAAACAAATCCACACAATTTAGAAAATATCCAAATCCCTACAAGGAGTAGGGACTTTACCTAGAAAAAGTGTAACATCTTCAAACATTATATATTTGAGCATGTAAATATAGCAAGACTGTTTTCTGTAGTTTGGCAGGAAAATAAAAGGGAACTGAAGTACAGTTGTACCTTGCTTAAAGAGCATAATGCATTCCACAGGATTGCTCTTTAAGCGAGTTTGCTCTTTAAGCAAAACACCATTGTAAGTGACCAATTGGGGGGAGATTGTGAACCCCGATTTATTTGTTAAGCAAGTTTTTGATTGGTTCTATTTGTTAAGCGAAGCGACCATTTAGAGAAAATTCTGCTCTTTAAGCGAGTTACTCTCTAAGCGAGGCGCTCTTTATGCGAGGTTTGACTGTACAGTACAGTAATACCTCAGATAACATTAACCTCGGCTAACGCTAAAATCGCATAATGTTAAGTAATCGGGGGGGGGGGAGAATTGGATCGAATAACGTTAAGGTCCTATGGGATGGATCGGATAACAACTGCTAAAGCCTGCTGGTTACAATGTATCTCTATGGAGCTTTAACGTTATCCGATCCATCCCATAGGATTTTAACATGCATCGGATAACACTAAAAATCAGATAACACCAAGACTTGTGGAACCAAGTCTTAGCGTTATCCAAGGTATTACTGTACTGTACTGTAAAAAAGGTAAAGGTTTCCCTTGCTCGAAAGCCAGTTGTACTGTACCAACATTTTATATTAGCAGTTGTGTTGCCAATTAACAAGAACTATTGGGTAGAGCCTCTATAGTACAAGTAGATTAAAAGTAACTTCACATAACAGAAAATTAATATTTCATGTTGATCGCAAGGACAGAAAAATCCTCATCAGTCTAAAAACCTAAAAGCAGCTTATGTGTTTCGCACCTACAATGAGTTCCCCATTAATATTTTTCCAAAATATGTACTCTGAAATAATTTCTATTTTTTGCCATTTCCATATCCTTTAATCTTCTAGCCATGCTGTTGAGCCACACAAAGACAACTACTGGATAACATTCTCTGTAGTTAAGAACAGACCCTGCAGTTGCTGATCAAATCATATTAGTTTTTAGATGTGAACTTGCATAAGTAAAAAAAAATCCTGGAGGCATTCATTGTTGCATACCAAGTCACACACATTAATATATAACAGATAACCACAGAAATTTCTTAATTTGCAGCAAATTGCTTCCCAAAGTTATAGTGTTTGCACAACTGTATAACAGGATGTCAGCCGAAAGATTTAACTCCTCAAAGTATTATTTCAAGATACAGTATCAGCCAAGAAGTAGCCTTCTTATATATCACAAAGAACTTGAATGCATGAGAATGCACAAAACAATTGTTCAGCAGAAAACTGGAGGAACAGTGGTTCCCTACGTGGGGCACACACCTCACATGGGGACTTCAATTCCCAGAAACCTAAGTCAGTACATTGGTTGATCAGTGCTTTGGGGAATTGACTTAGGCTTCTGGGAATTGAAGTCCAAAAACCAAAGGTTGGGAAACACTATATTGGAGGAAAATAACAAGCAATCGGGTAATCTGGACCACAGACAACTTGTGGACAGGGAAGGGAAGACTTATGGGGAACACTTTACCTCACCTGAATACAGTTTCGATCTGAACCCCCCAAAATCAACTGCATTAGCTTAAGAAATTTCACTCATTAATTAAGAAAACCCTCACTCCTCTCAAATGGTTGCATCTCCAGGTGCTGACTCCGAGAACTGCAAGAAAGGCTGTGACAAGCAGAAGAGCCTTCTCAGTGGCGGTACCAACTTTGTGGAACTCTCTTCCAGTTGAGCTGTGCCAGGTTCCATCCCTGCCTATATTTTAAAGACAGTTAAAAACCATTTCTTTTTAAAGAAGCCTTTAAGAATATATTGCCAACGGCCTCAGGATTAGGTATTTTATTTTATTTCTCTCCATTGCCAATAGGGTTGTTTGTTTCTGGTATTTATATATGCATTTTTTTAAATGTGTGACCTTTTTTAATGTGTGATTTTTGTATTGTTAGCTGCTCAGAGTAGGAAAATTTCCTAGTTGAGCGGGGTATAAATGTAATAAATAATAAAAAATAATAATGGCAGGTTCAATGTATGTCCACACAAAACTATGTCCATTCATCCTGTTCTCATATCTCAATGTTAAACAGAAAAGGGGATTGGGATTATTTAATTATTTGTTTGTTGGATAAATGTGTTGATGTGATTCTGTGCTTTCAATCTGTAGTCATTCCTTAGTCTATGTGCTTAATTTATCCTCCAGTTCACCTCCTTAAAAGAACAATCAGACAACTTTGAACTTTAGAGTTGACATTCAAGGAGGATTAGCAGCGGAATCCATCAACGCTATTCTGTTGCTCTCTGCTGACTCATGCCTAATCACTGCACCTGTTACCTCTTAAATGTGGGAACTGCTCCCGCCCATCCACAGCCATAAAGATTAGATTTTAGGTGAGACATAAAAGTCTGAGAAATGCTTTTTAAACCATAATTTGGATTGGAAAATAGTAACCAAAATGCAGTACTGTATCTATAATACCAGCTGACATTGACCTACAGTTTTCCTAGGAAGATATTTTAAAGTTTCACTCAGTAATAAGATGAAATAACGGGAGAAAACCTGCATATCTTCATAGATTGGAGGATTTGGAGTAAAATATCGGAAGTAAATCATGTGGTGAGTCAGAAATAGCAGAAAATTCTTACCCTGTACTGTACTTCCTTTGTGACTCTCTCATGTAGCTCATCTCCTTTTCCTGACTGTAATTAGCAATTAACCAAGATGGCTGACTTGGCTAAAATAAAATTAATCATGTTTGCAAATTCTTGCCTCATATTAATGATATACATATCTCATTTCAAATGTCGCAGCAAAGTATAATTAAGAAACGTGATCCCACAGGTTATTTCTCAAACCTTTCGTATCAAGCTTTAGAAGACTAGGTATAGGACAATGAATTGAATCAGTGGACAAACTCCTCTTGCATAACTTTGCACCACCATAAAATAGACCAAGCACTGGAAACATTTAATTTGTTTAAATTAAATGTTTCCAGTGCTTGGTCTATTTTATGCTGGTGCAAAGTTATGCAAGAGGAGTTTGTCCACGTTTCTATTGGCATGTTTTAGGTTCCAATACTTAAAGGGCTCCCTTTTGCTCTAGGTGAGCATTTGGGGGACTCAGAACAGGAACTGGGGACTCTTTAAAAGTCAAAAATTGCCACCAGATTGCCATCACTGGGACTGTGGTTGCTGGCAGTGATTCAGCAGTATTTTTTATTATTATTAAAGACCATTCCCATCCAGAGGCTTACCCAGGGCAAAAGAGAGCCCTAGGGAGTCTCAGAACCTAAAATGGGAGGGGGAGGGATAGGAAGTTTTTAATTAGCACAAATTAAACATTCCCTGTATCTAAGCCTGGATATGTAGGCACAAAGTTATGTCAGTTAGATTTTGCCTACTTTACTCTGTCAGATCAGCAATCATGTAAAAAGTAAAACACAACTGATAAGAACAGATACTACACTTGATCTTAGCCAAAAGGCCGAGAAGTGATAAAAGAGAAAAGAACATAAAGATTGGATTGTTATCTTTGGATATTTTTAAAGCTTTTGATTCACTTCAATGAGTTACCTAAGAGACCGCATCGCCTTAAGGACATCTGTCCTTCCCACCAGAGCAGACCGGAGAGGTGCTCTGGTTATACCATGAGCTAGAGAGGCGCATCTCTCCAGCACAAGGAGGAGGGCCTTCTCTGTGTCAGCTCCAGCCCTATGGAACCTCTTGCCAAGTGAGCTGTGTCTCCAGATGGAGCTGCTGCCCTTTAGGAAGGGGGTCAAGACCTGGCTGGCAGAGCATGTGTGGGGTATGGGCCAGACAGTTGCCCCAGTCTGTTGGCTCATTTGATCCCCCTCTCTCTGTTTGTCTTGTTTTAGCTTTTTAAAATTATTTAATCTTTTAATCTTGATTTTATATTATGTTTTTATTGAGTTTTAGGTGTTGAGAGTTGTGTTAACCGCCCTGGGTCTTTTTGAGGAGGGCAACATAAAAGTTTGCTTAAATAAATAAATAAAAACATTGAAAGATTGGAAAAGTTGTGTGATAATAAGGAGCAAATGGATAATACAATAACTAGAAACTGTTGGAGGTGTAAAGATAGCCTGGGGACATATGAACATATGTGGTAGAATTGTAAAGTGGTTATGGTTTTTTTTTTTTTTTTTTTTTTTGGGGGGGGGGATAGAGAAAGAGATATTGGAAATTTTGAATTTAAATCTGAGACTGGGGTCGAGTACCACCTTATTAACAGAAATAGATAATATGAATATGGATATAAATAAAAAAGATTTGTCAGTTTTCCAACCACACCACCCCGCCTCCTCAGCTGCGGGGGGCTGGGAAGCCGAACGGGGAACCCCCATTCAGCTTTCCAGTCATCCTGCTGCTACAAAGAACTGCATCAGATAACGCTAACAGATCGTTATCTGATGCAATTTTTTAATAGAAATTTTGCATCATTATCCGATTCTAGCTTTATCTGATGCAGTCAGAAATGTGAGAAATTGTGTTAAATGATAAACTTACATTTTAATTTAATTTAATTTTTCCTTTTATACCAGATTCTTATTCTTCTTCTGCGTCTAGGCAGATGTGAAACTGCCAAAACAAAGGCACTTTTTGGCGAGTTCATCCCGCAGTTCCTTTCATCTGACCTAGTATGAGAAAGATTAGCCAGCAATATGAGGTTACCAGGGTACACTTGATTGTAGCTCAAAAATATGACAATCTTCGAGGAGGCTCTTTCTATGTAACACCCCCCCCCCCCCCAATTCAGATAACACCGCAATTTAAATATCTGGCTGTGGAGCCAGAAGTTGGGAGTTTAAATCTCCATTGTGCCTCCTGTGAGTAGAGCCAGCCTTTGTAACCTTGACCAAGCTGCTACACATTTCTAGGATGCCACCATTTTTCTACCTAGAAAAATCTAAAAACAGTCACCATAATTGGCTTGGCAGCATTCTTATTGATCCAGGCCTGTCTTCCTACCATATCTCCCTTTCTTACATTCTCTGTTTATTTTGCTCTATCACTGTTACTAGGAATGATGTACAAATAGTCAACTAGTCTAATGTTCGGGAAATAGACATACTAACCAATTATTTCATTTTATATATTCTCTTTTAATTTAAAACTTGTTCATTAGGATAATTCATAATTAAAACTGTAGATGATATTCCATAATTCTTCATTCAACAATTTGCCAAAAAAATTATTTGCATTCAAATTCAGAAAGGCTGGCCTAAAGTCTACCACTACACTATTTAGAGCAGTGATGGTGAACCTTGACACTCCAGCTGTTCTTGGACTTCAATTACCATAAGCCCAAGTCAGCACTCCTGCTAATGAGGGCTTCTGGGAATTGAAGTTCAAAAACAGCTGGAGTGCCAAGGTTCACCATCACTGATTTAGGGGAGCCATTTGAACTAACAGCCTGGTCCATCTCTGTAGTTCACAGCTAGAAATGATAGATATATTTCTGAAACTCTTAAAGATAACAGGTTTTTCTAAATTATTTTGTGGAAGAAAATTCATAAAATGTATGGAAACTGAAACACGCAACACTTACCTCTTTTTTAAACTAAATGTATGCTATGATTTTAAGTAAAAACTTATATTGACAAAAATTCTTTTGCATTAAGTTACACTTGTAGAAGGATGATGACACCAGCAGTGGAATATTTTTTTAGTAAATAAAGATTTGACTAAATGTAAATAAAGAATGTCTAAATGTTATCTCTTGGACTACATATATAATGACTCTTACCTATGTGCTATAGTAAAACATACAAAACTACTATGATCAACAGAGTGTGGCTTTGAAATTACGTAGTAAGTCAATTATAAATAGACATAAATATACAATCTTCAAAAATCAAATCAGATGAGCTGCTAAGTAATAACACTAGTGCTTGTAAGGACGAAGTGAGAACATTATAAATAGAAGTCTGCTTTTCATATGTTCCCAAACTGGATTGTGAGCAGTTGTTGTGTCAGATCAATTCAGTAGTTGAGAGTATTGAAGAGTCAAGTTTAGACTGTGTCTCAATTGGAGTAACATATAGAAAGTTAAAAAGAAATGTTATTTTTTCATTCAAATATTTCACAGATTCTGAGTATGAATGCTAAAAAGCAAAAAGATAAGAGATTGAGCATAAATGGATTGTTATTATAGTACTATAAAATAATCTTAATGAAAAAGAGCTTCCTTGCAGGTACTGAAATTCAGGTGTTTTTTAAAATAAATAATTTGACATATCATGAATCAATACCCACACAAAATACAACATAATAACCAACTACAATACAAAGTACATGGCTCCCATGACTTTTGAGAACTTGAAAACAAGTACTGAATTCTCAAGTATGGGTGTGTTTTACATCCACTTCCAGGAGCAGCAAGGGAGGCGTGGGGCAGATGAAGTTTGGCCCGCAGTTTGGTCACTCATGGTTTAAGCACAGAAAATGGCAGCCTAAAAATCTATCTCATCCTGTTGCAAAACAGATTGCAAGGCACATTTTACTTCCACTTCAGGTGGAAAGAAACATGTGCCAGGCCCACTGAACCACATGACTGGCCCACAGCTCAAAAAGTTTGGGCACTCCTACTTTAAATGCAGGGTATCTCATTCCAGTTCCCACTTTCTTTCCTATATACACTCTGGATCCCACTAGTTATTTCTTGTCTGCTTCCATTTTTTTTACCAGTTTACATCTTTTACACATAGGACTACATATCATTATATTACTTTCTCTTTCAGCTACTAATTCACAGTCACTACTTCCCTCTTCCTCCTCCTCCTCCTCCAATGTTCATTCCTCCAAATGATACTTGGGACATTTGACCTTTCCCTTTGATTCCTGTTTCTCTTCTTCTCTTCACAACTAGAGCTGGAATTAGACCTATATACAGATTAGGGTTTACAGTCTGGTTGAATGCTTTCTTCCAGGGTCAGGATTCTTTGTCCCTTCATCCATTCTAGTGCCACTTCCTCTATATTTTCTGCTATAGAACATTTTCATAAACAATGGATAGCCCAACTATAACAAATCTCCTCCTCTTATGTAAAATACTAGTCATTTGATGTTGCCAGCTGAGAATTTCAAAACTTATATCAGGGAAGATTTGTATCTCTGAGTCTTTCTATTTCCATACACCTGTTTTGTTACCCAATACAGTACAGCACTTCTTTAAAAGCTTTTCTTTTTTGTAAATACAGTATTCCAAAATCTTCTCAGGGCACTTTTTGGAGCTGACCCTGACCCCCTCTTAGGTCCTATACAATGTATTCTTTCAATGTCCTCTCTCACCCAGTTTATCTTGGGAACTTGAACCTGTAATCATTCAATGAAATCTTTCCCTAGATTAATTTCTTCAGTACAGTACTCTTAGCTTCCTGAATTCCCCACACTTTCACCTTGTTCCATCCTGAAAAAACTTTCATTTGACTTTACTTTCTGTTCATAAATCCTTTTCAAATTCTACAGCACCATCCACTTCTTGCACCTTTACACACATTGCTTTCAGTTTCTATTGAATCCTGTTTGTTACTGTTTTAAAATCTTCCTTAAGTTGAGAGACACTCTGCAAATTCTTTCCCAAATCCTTTTAAAAATTACTTTTCTTCTTTTTTTCTTAGAAGTTCTCCTCCACTTTACTTTTAAGGTTCATCCAATTTGATTGGAAAATGTTCTTGAGCTCTAAATTCTGATTTAAAATCCTGCAGTTTCACCATTTCTTAAGCTGCTGCCCTCTGTCATTTACTAAGGCTATCTGAATGTTTTTCTCAGTGTCACTGAGAGTATTTCACAAAACCTCTCCTTGACATAAATGCTAACATGCATTCCCTGCTTTCCCAACTTATATGGTAATGATGGCTAACCTTGGCACTCCAGGTGTTCTTGGACTTCAATTCCCATATGCCCAAGTCAGCATTCCTACTGATCAGGGCTTCTGGTAATTGAACTTCAAGAACACTTGGAGTGCCAAGGTTAGCCAGCCATCACTGTTATATGGTCTACAGCAGGGTTTCCCAACTTTGGGGCCCCAGGTGTTCTTGGACTTCAATTACCATAATCCCAGGTCAGCACACCTGCTGATCAGGACTACTGGGAACTGAAGTCCAAGAACATTTGGGGGTCCAAGGTTGGAAAAACCTAGTCTCCAGTCAATTCCAGAAATATTGGTACAAGGATAACATTTTTGGCATGTTGCATCCCACCACAGTGACGATGATAGGAAACATTCAAGATGTGAGCAAAGTCAGGACGGTGACAGCTTTAATGCAAGGGGTTTGACACAAGTGGGGCATTAATCATCCAGGAAGTAGAGCCATTGCAGATGCACGCACATCCTGTTATTTTGCCTTCTAACCAACAGGGGGAACTTTCTATTCTTCACTTATTAGGCATAACAGAGAAAAACCAACACCAAGATATAGTGGAGACAAAACAAATCAAGCCAGAAACGCCACCGCCCACTCTCCATATTCTTATCAGTTCAAAAACTACATGAATCTTTTTAAATGTAATTCAGAAATTCAAGGTTTTCACTCAAGCATCTTATTTATTGTCCTTTATTTATATCCCATTCCCTCAGCCTCCTCAGAAAAAGAAGGAAACTATGGAATCACGGGTCAAATCACGCCCCCTCAGACAGCTGAGCGGGCCTGACGTGTGGTTCCTCCCATCGCTTCTGCCACTTCCAGTTGCAGTGGAAGCGGGTGCATTCGTGGTGCAATTTCCGCTGTTTTCACCACTTCCCGTGGTGGCAGGAGGGAGGTGGTGCATTTTTGCCACATTTCACCTGTTTTCACCACATCTTCATTGCTTCCAGCATGTTTTCAGCACTTCTGGTGGTGGTGGTGGCAGCGGCCGCCGCAGCTCTTCACCCGGGGCCAGATTAATTGGTGCTATGGAGCTTTTTTCTTTCCAACCTGCAGTTGCAACTTGCTGCCCTTCTACTAGCAAGGGTTTTATAGGCATAACTATAGCTTCCTTATCTCATTTATATACCATTTCTTCATCTTAAACCCTCTGAAAATGGGGAAAGTATCTCTGAAGTTTTCTTAATTCACCAGCTGCGGTTCATTACCAAACTCCTGGCAGAGAAATATTTAGCCAGCAACTCAGCTCTGCTTCTCACCTTATCTTATCAAGACAACCACAAATAGTACTGACTCACTCATGTATTCAATTCAACATTTTGAGGGAATTCTCCTCAATGTATTTCAGTTTTCTGAGATTAGAAGGAAATGATTTAATGTCGCACCAAAGTGAAAATGGATGTCACGCCTCCTGAACTGAACTTCTCAGCCTTTTGGCTAACATTAAGTGAAAGTCAGATTCTTTACAAGTGGAGAATGTTAAAGTATGTCCAATATTTTATATTTTACCACACAGAAGAACAATGATATCCTACACAATATTTTCTTTCAAATGCCAACTGGCTTGGTTAAAATCCTTCTAAAAAGATATTGTGCAGATGGTGGTCCTTTAGAATACTGAGAGCAGAAGAGTACTAACTTTCATTGGCAGATATGCCCACAGTTCCACATTTGCTCTGGAACAATTGCCACGGAACCACTTTTTTAAAAAATAGCTGGTTTTAAAATTTTATACTGGCCAGCAGTAGTACCATCACCTAAGCCCCTAAATGACAGGATGCCTCATACCTACACCAGTTGAGAAAATATACCCTGTTGTTGATATTGCTTTGGCTAAGATAAGAGGGTTTGCAGTGGCTCAGTGGTTAAGAAGCTTGGCTTGTTAGCTAGAAGACTGGCAAGTCAGCAGTTCAAGACCCAGGTACTGCATGACAGATTGAGTGCCCGTCTCTGTCCCAGCTCTTGGGGGCATGAAAGGAGCCTCATTTGGGCATTCCCTCAGTGAAGTTTCTTCCACAAAAATCCTTTTAACCCAGAATAATTTCCAACACAAAATTATTATTATTACCTAAGATAAGGAGAGAAATAGCAACGGACACTGAGAGAACTAAGCAAATAAATGACCGTCAACATCCTCTGAACAGATATGTGCCTCAAGCTCACCAACTCAGATTCAGAAAGTTTTCTGTCAAGAACAAATATTCTTGAGGGTATGCAAGAGCAAAATCAAATTAGAAGATGGAGAAAGAAGCTCACTGTACAAGGAACAACATTAAAGGAGGATATGGCTGGGGAACCTGATCTCCCCTACATCATTTGGAGGACTGTGACTAGGCTGAGGGTTGGAGTCCCTAAATACAAGACCAACATGCTTAAGTGGGGGCTGCTGGTAGACAACAACACACTGTGTGGATGTGGAGAACTATAGAATCTGGCTCATTTACTGGTCTGCTGATTACTGCCAGAGACATGCACCGATGAGGACTTAAGTTTGGCCAACAACAAAGCCAAGAAAGTGGCTTCATTTTGGCAGTCCAGGGTTTGATCATGATATGAAAAAACCCTCAGCTTCTCTTCAGTTAGTTAAGACTACTGATGAATCGGTACCCTACCTTTTCTTTAGATTCCAAGCAGAGAGAAGACAGCCCCTATCTACACCAGGGTGCCCAAACATTTCGGGCCACAGGCCGGCCATGTGGTTCAGCAGGCTGGTCACATGGTTCCTCTCACCGGAAGCGGAAATAAAATGTGCCTTGCAATCTGTTTTGGCACAGAATGAGATAGATTTTAGGTTGCCGTGTTCTCTGCTTAAACCAGGAGTGTCCAAACTACAGCCAATGGGCCGGATCCTGTCCCCAATGCCAATTCATCCGGCCCACGCCACCCTCATCGCTCCAGGAAATGGAAGTAAAATGTGCCCGGGAGCTTCAGCTTCTGGAAGCAACAAGGGCATCATGGGCCGGATGAATTGGTGTTGGGAGGCAGGACCCGGCCCATGGGCCGTAGTTTGGACACCCCTGATCTACACATATGAGCATGCAACAGGAGACACAAATCCACTTCCACTGCAGATACAGCTATTTATGTCAAACTAGTTACAACCATTTCCATTGTTTATAAAAACAGAGGAAAGGCTGCAGAAGCTACTTTAATGACATTATCATTAAGATTAGTTGACAAGGTGAAACACTGAATACAACAGTGCACAAAAACCCCTCTACAGTAAACAAACCAATTTTTAAGTGGAGAAACTATGTAACATTTGAGAATTTCATAATCAACAGGGAAAACAATGATTAAAGAATTACAGTGGGTTAAGGCAGCAAATGTATCCAGTTCTAATAAATAAATAAAGAACTAATATTGAAAGACAGAAATTTATTTCCATACCAGGTACTACCAAAACTACTAAATGTTAATAATTATGGTCTTTTGTTGTCTGTTCCTCTACATGTATACTGGAAAGGAAGGAAGGAAGGAAGGAAGGAAAGAAGGAAAGAAAGAAGGAAAGAAAGAAGGATCCATTTAGTAAAATCTGCTCCCAATAAAGCAACATGCGTTTGCAACCTTAGTGTATTCTGGCTGTTTTAAAGGCAAAGGTTGGCACATACCGGTAATTGGATTTGAGAGAAGAAAATCTAGTAAACTTAAAATAATTAAAAATGTGTGAAAGCTGAGGGCAAAACAATAGTTGGGAACCAAGCAGTTACATACAGTGTGTACAGAGATTAAGCTGTTTTAAATCTGGGAGTTAAAACTGAACCCTAAAATATCATGTAATAAAGTACTACACAGAGTAATTTGATTGGAAACAATAACTGCATTCACCCACCAAGAAATAAACTTTTTAAATATATTTTTTCTGGCTTCTTACAGTTTCTCAATCTTTGATCTTAATATTGAATAATAGTGAGGTACAGTATGTGGAATACTAAATACATTCTATTTCATAATTCATGTTTTCCCACTTATACTTCTAGTCACAGTTCCATATTATGCCTTTTACAACTCCATTATTCGCACATACATCATGTTTTCTTAAATGCACTAGCTTGTAAATGGATATGTATGTTAAATGCAACATGATGTATGACTAGACTTCTACACCCTAGACTACACAGTAGTCACCACAGAGCAGTAGCAAAGAAATAGTCAGTGCCAACGGATATTAGTTGCTTCAAAACATGTTCACAAGACTCAGTTTGATATATATTTTAGTATGTGACCTGGAGCCCAACCGCTCTTTCAAATACCTCAAAAAGGAGGAGCAACTATGAACAATACTATATAAGCAATAGAGTGGAAACTGAATAAAGATGATAAATATAGAGATAAATAGTACTAATAATAAATAAATACATTAGAGTATAATTTTTAAAGGCAAGATGCGTTAATTGAGAAATCTCTGACCTTATCTGTTGTACACCACATTACATGACTCAATATACAACAGATAATGACTGTGAAGATTTTTTTTAGCTTATGGAAATTTGCTTCCCAAAGTTATGCCAGTTATGTGTAATTGTGCAGTAGGATTTCAGCTATTGTGTTTAATCGTTTTTATAATGCTTCTATCTATTTTACTATATGCCTCTTTGGAGCCTTGGTGCACAAAAGCATTAATAAATATGACAATATGTGAATAGATAAACATAAGAACAAAAATATACTACAAACATCCCTTCAGGCAAGAACTTGGGGGGGGGGGGGGTTATTTTGTTAATGTCACTTCAGTATCTTATTGATTTTACTTCCATCATCCGATGAAGGAAGAAAATGCTCCCTTTTCCAGTGACAACCGAAATAAAACCAACCAGCCTGTCAAATGTTTCTCTAAAACTGATCACTTAAACCAGGAGTTCTCAACCTTTTTAAGACGGGGGCCCGGGTCATGTTCCTTCAGACAGCTTCAGGGGCCGGATGCTCTTCCTCCACCACATGACACTTCCTAGTGTGGTGGAGGTGGTGAAGGCACATGAAATGGTGCCCTGGGCTGCATCCATTCCCCTGGCTTCAGGCTGAGAATCCCTGACTTAAATCTATCTTCTAGTAACTAGAAGGAACTGTGAATCAAAGAAAATTGCCAAATCATCTCTTTCCTCCATTGGATAATCACCGCTTCACCCCCATTCCTTCAGCTAATGGAAAGAAAAATTCACACAGAGGCAAATTTGGATCCAATCCTGTACCTTGAGTCAAAAGATGAGTTAGTTAGTTAAGTATTTTTGTTTATCTGTTTTTTTATATGCCCTGCCTTTCAGCAGGTTATTGAAATGGCTTGCATAGGTCCCCAACCTGCAGATCCAAGCTCTTACTGTGTGGCCCGCTAACCTGCTTGTTTACCTCTGAATGTTTAGTTCTAATCTAGGTTAATAATTTTGTTACTTCTTGATTTAAAATGTGGTCCTCTTTAGGCATTGGGCATTCTAATGCAATGCCTATGTCACACATGGTTGGGAACCACCGGCTTACATAAAAACAGAGAGAGTGTGTGTGTGTTAAATGATATTAAAATAAGTACATCAATACACTACCACATAAAAAGCTTCATAAAAGCAGTCAGAGTTTTAGAAAAGCTAATGCCAAGCATCCTAAAAGGGGTGGGGAAATAAAAAGGCACCAGATACATCTCCCTGAACAGAGCTTTCCATAACTGGAGTATCTCTACCAAACACGCCTCTCCCTCACAGCCATTCTAGACATGTCAAATAGGAGGAACAAACAGCAATAAGATCTGCATAGATAAACAGTTATTTAGATGTCACAGTGTCAAGTCATGAAGACATGAGAAGATCAAAATCAGCACACAGAACCCAGATATAAACTTAAAGACATCTATCCCCAAAGTTTTCTTTTCAATTTTATCAGAAATATTTTGTAAATACTGAATATTGCATATGATTATAACTTAAACATTTGGGATACTTATTAATTACTATAACAGAAACAAGGAAGCAAGACAGAGAAAAAAAGATGAAATTATTGCTGGAATACAGAAACAAAATTAAGCAGAATAGGATGAAGTTAGCACTAAACCTAGCTTCATTGCCATGGAACCTGTCGCATGAGCCTGCCAAATATCAACAACAGTTAGCAGAGCCCAGGGATCTCCTGCCTGAATTAGTATGAAGTGATTTTTTATATGCTCAACATTGCACAGGCTTTACGCCTACCTTAGTGGAAACAAACTGCAAAGACTCAAGCTGAGAAAATGGGTACTTTTCCTGCAGGGTGCAGCCATTACTAAAGGCTGACAGTTATATCTAGGGCTTTCTGACATGAAAGATATGTGCTACAAGCACGCTTATCTTCTGAAATATCACATTCTCTTTCAAGCCTGTGTGCCAGGTAGCAAAAATAAGGCACTCTTCCCATGACCATATAGAGTGCTGCTATTTTTCAATTAATCTCTGTGCTTAATTCATTTGGTGATCACTATTAATTTTAGTCCCAGGATTACTAAAGTGCTACCAAATGGGACTGCAGTGGCTCAAGTGGTTAAGATGCTGAACTTGAAGACTGGAAGGTTGGAGTTTGATACCTGAGTGCTGCATGTTGGAGTGAGCTCTCATCTTTGCCTCAGCTCCTGCCAACCTAGCAGTTCGAAAGCAAGAAATTTGAAGTAAATAAACAGGGACAACTTAAGTGGGAAGGTAAACATTGTTCCATGCACTCTGGTGTCTAGTCATGCCTGCCACATGCCCATGGAAATGTCTGCAGACACAGACAACACTGGTTCTTTGGCTATAAACAGAGATGAGCACTGAACCCTAAGGTTAGGTACAACTGGCTTTTGAGCAAGGGCAATGTTTACCTTTATCTTACCAAATGCA
Source organism: Furcifer pardalis (assembly GCA_030440675.1). Classification (NCBI taxonomy): domain Eukaryota; kingdom Metazoa; phylum Chordata; class Lepidosauria; order Squamata; family Chamaeleonidae; genus Furcifer; species Furcifer pardalis. The sequence continues at coordinate 232,527,090 of CP126891.1, read as the reverse complement.
GAGTTCAGTGAGAATGTCACATACATGGCCTGAAACAGATCTAATGCTGTATGATGTAAGCTGCATCATTCTTCAGTGGAAGAATCATTCTCTATATAAAGGACAGCTTGTATTCTTTAGTTACCAGCAAAGACAAAACCTAGGGCTGGTTTTATCACTAGAAGTAAGAGTTTCAAAGGGCAATGAAGTCTCAGAAACTAAAATTTCTACCATTTGTTCTCATTTCTTCATGCCTAAAAATGTCCAGAAATATATACACAGGTGCAGTTATCCTACACACTCTGCACAAATCTTTGTTAACATCAATTGAAGGCTCATTTATGTCTTTTGAGTAGACTTTAAAAACAAACAAAAATGCAAGGTGTCAATCAACCTTTCCTCTATTCTTTTCAGAAAAATTCCAGCAAGCTCAGCAATCCAAACGCAAACATATACCAGCTGCAACAAGTCAGGAATGGGCAATGGACTTGTGCTGGCACAACTGCCCTTGTGCTGAGTGATCTCAGATTTCATCCACAGCACAGCTGGATTTGTCAGCCAACTGCTGTGTTTGGTGAAATCATACAATAGAAAAGCCCCCCAAAAAAACACACAGGTGAAGGGGAGAAGGTACATTACATCAGATTCAAACAGATTTAGATTGGGCTCACAGCCAGTATGCCAACACTAAATAAGGACAGAATCAGGGTAGTCTCAATTATTTTCCAACATGTCTAGACTGGAAGGGATTTGGACTCAGCACAGTGGCAACTCAACTAGCCATCAGCCATCTTTGCTGATTAGGAATAGAGTGGTAACTCTCTTTAAAGAGCATAATGTGTTCCACAGGATTGTTCTTTAAGCGAGTTTGCTCTTTAAGAGAAACACCATTGTAAAGCGACCAATTGTGACTTCTGGAGGGAGGTTTGCGAACCCCGATTTAGTTGTTAAGTGAGTTTTGGTTGGTTTTAGTTGTTAAGTGAGGTGACCATTCAGATAAAATTCTGCTCTTTAAGCGAGTTAGTCTCTAAGCAAGGTTTTACTGTATACTCTTAGTGAACTAACAAGGCAATATCTTCTGTGTGGAAGCATTAACAATGATATAAATACTGTATGGTTGTAGTGAAGTTTAGAAAAAAAAAGTATATACATATTATCAGACATATTGCAATTTGTTGCAATACAAAGAATTTGAAACAAAAAGCAAACCAGAGATGACTTGCTGTTGATGTTTTTGTCGTGTTAACAGTAGCCTCTTGGTGCCTTGTTGCACATTAGGATTTCTATTAATAGAGTTCTGTGTTGCTTATCTTAGACTCTGGCACCTTGTGGTCTCTGTAAAGCTTGCCAAGAGAAAAGGTTTTGGAAGTCAGAAGTATCATAGCAACTCCCACACATGACATATTAAAGCCAAAAAAAAAAGCAGAGTTGAGAGCTTACTGACAATGCCAAAAGTTCATAAAAACTAGGAACAATATAACTTTAAAAGATGCCAGTATTTCAGAATCAAATAATTAATATTTCAAAATCACATCAATATCTCAAGCTGAAACTTTTTTCCAACACAACTTTTCTAGGAATTTCTTAGTTGCCAATAGTAACTTGCAGACTATGTTTGATTTTGGATTCTAAGTACATATGTTAAGTGAACAATTAGAAAACAGGTAAGTCCTCTACAAACAAGAGTGACAGATATTGTTTTATTTAAGCCCATTCCATTAACAGTGATGACTCCTCATGTAGAGCCAAACAGATTATTGTAGCTTAGTATAAAACAAACTCTTTCCCTATTTATATTGTAAATATGAAACTCTAGATGACATCTAACTAGCCTGGATTTGCTCTAATCTACGAAAACACAGGCATGCCTGTCTAACTGCTGGACAGATCATTGATTTAGGTATCAGAGCCAGAGGTTGGGAGTTTGATTTCCTCTCTGCCTCCTTGACAAGGGATGGACTTCCAGCTCTGCAGTTCTAAGATTATCTTATTATCCATACTTTCCATTTTTCTGGGATGAGGGAAAAGTTTACACCAAACTAACTAGATTTATTAAAGAATAAGAAAGGGCATGATGTTTGACAACACAAATGCAATTACAGTAATACCTTGGATAACGTTTGCATCAGATAACGCTAAAATTGCATAACGTTAAGCAATCTGGGGAGGGAGAATTGCATCGAATAATGTTAAGATCCTATGGGATGCATCGGATAACAACTGCTAAAGCCTGTGCGGTTACAATGTATCTCTATGGAGCTTTAACGTTATCCGATGCATCCCATAGGATTTTAACATGCATTGGATAACACTGAAAATCGGATAACACCAAGACTTGTGGAACCAAGTTTTAGCATTATCCAAGATTTTACTGTACTACAGTTACCCTGGAAAGAAGGACAGTTCCCCTGCCACAACCATACCTAGACAAGTAATATTCACCAGGACAAGGTTTAAGATTTGCTATCTGAATTGGGGTTCAGCTGATCCCCAATATCTGAAGCATGACAATCATTGTGCATCTGGTCATGCAAATGTACAGTAGAGCTACTAGTTCTCAAACTTGCAGTGTATATTAAGTGCCAGGTGGTGCAACAGATTCACATGATGCAGTGGTGGGCTCCAAAAAAAAATTACTACCACACTTTGGGTGTGGTATGGTGGGCATGGACAGGGGGAAAGCCCTGTGTTGCACCTTAATTAGAACTACTGTACTTTGTTTCAAAACTTGGATGGGCAGGGCCAGCCAGAATTTCTGCTACCCATTCTGATGAACCAGTTCAAACCTGCTGATGCCCACCACTGCACAGGTGACATCTTAAGGATATCCAAGAAAGAAAGCACAACTCTTTCAAGGTGGGGCTGTCCTCAAAGATCCTGCAGTATATGAGTCATGTTACGGTCCTTGGTGCAACCCTGCAAATGCTGCTGACTATGGAGTTTAACATCCATTCCCCGCAGGGAAACAGCCTCAGATACAGTATAATGTTACTGCACTTGTGAATGGTCAGTGCCAAAAGGAGAGAGACACGACAACGGGCTGGGGAAAAGCAAAAAATGTTGAGCCTTTATAGTCTAACCTTCAAATCTCCCTCTCTCCTATAATCACAACCTCCTCCCAACTATCTACAGCTTATATCCTTCTGAAATGGAAAAAAATACCAGGCAATGCTCTCAACAGCCCCTATTCGTTAATTTAACTACAGTACAGTATATCTATATCTATATAGATTTATATCTAGATACTGTATCTAGATATTATTGTCAGTTGTAAAAAGCTACAACATTACTTTTCCGTTAGGCTGGCCAATCATTGCGTGTCTGTGAGCCTGATGTGTATAAATTGATGCAATGAGGCCTCACTCCTATATCTGATGAAGTGGACTTGGTCCATGAAAGCTCACATTAAAATACAGGAGTTTGTCATTAAGGTGTCACAACATTTTTTTTGTCTTTTTTTTTTGCCATTTTGTTTTGTTTACTCTTTGATACGCTTGCACAGACTAACATGGCTACCACTTCAAACATTAGATCAGGGGCGCCCAAACTACGGCCTGTGGTCCGGATCCTGCCCCCACCCCACCCCAATTCATCCAGCCCACAAAGCCCTCGTTGCTTCCGGAAGCAATGAGTGTCTTTTGCTTCTGCTTCCAGGAGCGATGCGGGCTGGATGGTGTCAGGGGCCATAGTGACTGGCCCCCTGAACCACATGACCGGCAGGTGGCCTGAAAGTTTGGGCACCCCTGCCTTAGATAGATAGATAGATAGATAGATAGATAGATAGATAGATAGATAGATAGATAGATAGATAGATAGATAGATGCTGTTGACAGCATTGCCTGGTCGTATCTATATCCTGCCTACCGTAGATAACCTCCCACTCTCCTGGCAGACGAGGGTGGGAGAAAGGCAGGCATAGACCCCACATTTCCACAACCTTTCCTCCCACTCTCGCCCCCATTTTTCTGCCCGGGGAGACCTGGGACCCCCCAACTCCGTGGGGGTGGGGGTGTGTGGGTGTGCTGGAGGGCCCCCCGCCCTGGGCTACCTGGTGCAGCGCTGTCAGCCCGTCCACGTTGGCCGTGTTGATGCGGGCTCCCCGGGCCAGCAGGCGCTTCACTTCGTCGGTGTCTCCGCTGGAGCAGGCGGCCAGGAAGACGGCGCCGTCCTCGAAGCGAACGCGGGGCCCGCCGCGGTACCGGCTCCGGGCGGGCACCACCGGCTCCAGCTCCGTCAAGGAGCCCTTCCACCGCTTCAGCTGCTCCGCTCGCCGCAGCCTCGCCGACTCGGCCCTCTTCACCCCCAAGTGCCCCGGCTCGGACATGGCGGCACTGGCAAGCGCGGCCCGGGTCCGCCGCCTTCCAGTCCCGGGAGCCGCACCAGACGCCTCAACCACCCGGAGGACACCGGAGTGGCCCCGCCGCCATCTTTGCTCCTCCCTCGCCTCCGCCCCTGGATTATGGCGGCGGGAGTGCAGGCCTCCTCGAAAGGCATGGCGGGAAAGGTAGTTCCGAAGGGCTTGAGGGAGACATCTCGCCCTCGTCTTGTGAGGATGGCGGGTTTGGGAGTGAAACACGCGTTATCAAAGTGGGGAGGGTGGCTCCTGAATTGTTAGGCGAGCCATGGAACAATCAGTGACTTGAGAGGAAAATGACAGCCGTGTTGGTCCTGGGAAAAGTACGAAGCCACAAGTAAAGGTCGCCCTGCCTTGCTGGAAAGCCACTCGCAGGAATCGAACTGCTGACCTCCCGCCTTCCAGTCAGAGTTTTAGCCATTTGAGCCACTGCAGTCCAAAAGTCACAGGCAAAAGATATCTTTGTTTTTATATTGCCTAATTGAGACCACAGGGGCCGCGGTGGCTTAGTGGTTAAGGCGCTGAGCTTAAAGACTGGAAGGTCAGCAGTTCAAGACCTGAGTCTTGATGGAGTGAGCTTCCATCCCTGTCCCAGTTCCTGCCAACCTAGCATTTCAAAAGCAAGAAATTGCAAGTAGATAAATAAGTACCACTTTGGTGCCACATGACCATGGAAACATCTGCAGACACAGACAGTGCTGGCTCTTTGGCTGTAAACAGAGATGAGCAACAAACCCTAGAGTGACTGGATTTTCAGCATAGGAGACCTTTTTAAATAGCATCCACAGTGTCCAAACTTTCTAGATCCTACAATCAGTGTGAGTATTCTTGGTGCTAGCTCAGTATCTTCTTGGTTCTCCTTCCCTCCTGTCCATTTTGTTTTAAATTTTTTAACTCCACCATTCCAAACTTAACATGAGGTCTCCCAAATGCTGCTCTGTGCTTTTGGACTCTACCCTGTTCTGTGATTACGTTGAGAATTGCACAAATACTTCTGATTCTTGTTGTTTTACACATAGGCCTGAAAACATGCACATCCATATTACATGCATTGCAGGTAAGAAAATAAATGTCTATGCAGTAATAGGGTTTTCACAGCTTGTGGGGAATAAAGAAGTAAGCCATTTACCAATCAGTGGCCAAAATCCTGTAGGGTTTTGCATAAAATATTGTAGCTAATAGCAGCAAATTGTTGAGGTGCTGGGGCACATTTTGATTGTGTGAATGAGACATACCCCACACTTTGTCAATTAGTTGCACCAATTTACACAACTCCATGATCATCAATAAGATTCCAGTCAGTTGTTGATAATTCATTTTTCCATTAGTACAGGTACAGTATAATTAAGCTATGTTATGGTTCTAACTCGATAAGTAGTGATGTAATACTTTTTGAAGTGTAACTTTAAAAAACATTTCTATACTTAAGGATATGTGGCATTAGAAAGCAGGAGAAGAAGAATATCTTGCATTGCAATTGTTCAGTTGTTGGAGGAAAGCGTATTTTGAGGGGGATAGTGCTTTGTCCCACAGGCCAGAGGCTTGTATTATGAAGATTTTTTTTAACTAACTAAAACTTAGGAAAGTGAACTTACTTTTAGAAACTGAGACCATAAAGCTAGCCCACTTTAGAAACGTGAAACAATAACTGTAACTAATTTTGTTTTGAAGCTGTGATTTTATAAACACTGGTATTGGCGTCTTCTTGTCTAGGTCAGACTTTAAACTGCCAAAATGAAGCCACCTTTTAATGGTAAATTCATTCTGTAGTTTGTCAAAGAACTGCCTAGATTGGAAGCTTCTGTGTTTGTTACCTCGTTAGCTCCATCTTGTGGATGGTTTAGCTCTTAGGATTCCAAGCATTTATTATATATCATTTATATTTTCCGTCACCACGCCTCTGGACAGCATTGTAGGCCAGGCCACACCCCTGGAAGCAGCAGTGGGCGCATTTACGGCTGACGTAAATGCACTAAGTTCCACTTTTACGCCAGCCATTGGTGTGGCGAAGGCATTGACAGGCCAGATGGGATGGTGTCGGGAACCGGGGCTGCCCCACGGGCCATAGGTTGGGAACCCATGGTTTAATAAATGCCCTGAACAGTTTTTGACATACAGTATCAGAATGCTTACAAGCATCCAGAAAGAACACTGAGTGTGGGCTGAGGAAATGGATTGCTGAAAAAAAGAAATAACAATGAAAAGGGGAGTGCGGGATGAAAAGCTTCATGGCTAAATCAGGTATTTGTCTTCCTGTTTGATGCCCTGCAGGGGTCCTCTCTGGTTGTCGTTGTTGTCGTGGCAATCCTACAATGTAATTGGAGGAGCAGACCAAACTTTCCCCAGAAACCCAATCTTCACACCTTTTTGAATCCCTGTCATGGGTTTTTACTTCTTTCAGTACATGTTGGTGTGCTCTAGTTTAGTCCATTCTGTATATGTACAAGTTTTGGGAAGTGACTAAATTTAGCCTCTCAGCTGTCAAAGGCTCCTTCCAGTATCAATTTCTGGTACAGTATCATAATGTGAGACACTTCAGGATATTGTCAATTTGAATATTTCCCCTGCTCCTCTGGACTCTGGAACTTTTGACTCTGCATGACTATCACTGATGCTCTGAATCACTTAGATTAAATTTTAAAAGAGGTTAATATTCAGTACAACTATAATTACAAAATTAAAATGAAACAATTGAAACATCTCAATTAAATTAGAATTCATTAATTTGCTGCTGGTGTCAAACATGTTTTGTAATATATAACAAAGAGTATATAGAATTAATGCAGATTGCTAGAAAACAAGCAAATAACAAATTGAGAGCAGTTGTGAAGGGTATTTCTCAGCTGGTGTTAAATATATTTTGTAATGCTTAACAAAGAATATATAGAATTAATGGAGATTGCTAGAAAATAAGCAAACATGCCAAAATAAGCTCTCAGTTGAGAGCAGTGGTGAAAGGCATTTCTCAGCTGGTATTCTTCCAGTTCCAAGCAGTCTGTTCCTCACTTTGTAATTCTTAATGTTCTTGTGGTGAACTGTCTGACCTCTCCTTTCAAGAGGCATTTATACTTGGAAATATAAGCATTGAGAGTTAGCCCTAGACCAGCAGTGCTCCAAGCAAGTACAGTACTGTACCTTGTTGTTCTCTCCCATTTGCTGAACTTTTGAACACATTGTTTAATTATATTGTTTTCATATTTATTAATCTTCATACACAGTTCCTATGTTTGATTTACCATACTGTATCTCTTACCAAGGAAAAAATAATTATGACTTGCCATTTAAGATGCCTTTGAGGCATTTCAGACAGAGGTATGTTTAAAAGATTTGATTTTCTTATCATGTGTATACACAACCGAAACATCTTCCTCAGATAGCATCCCCCACTGCTCAACTGAAGTTTTGGACAAGAAATTTCTGAAAAGGAAAAGGGATGTACTCTCCCAGGCTCTTAAGCTGTTGAATCTAGTATAGTAGTTATCAAAAGCACTCTTTCTTGTTATTTTTATCTTCAAATTGGTTTGATTTTTAGAAATGATCTCATGTTGCTTGCCTTTTGGTTGACTCTCATGATGTATTATGTATAAATACATATGTGTATCTTGTATCAGTAAAAAGAGAAAAATGCTGAGAAGAAAGTGCCCATATTAAGATCTTTAAATATGTATTTACTCATGATTTATTAATTGTTTATACTGCTGGTGGGGAACCTGCGACCTTGCAGAATTTATACTTACAACTCCCATCAGCCTCACTTAAAATAATGGAACTGTGGGCGTTCCAAATTTCAAATCTGGAGAGTCAAAGTGTTTCCATACCAGAACCTGTTTGGTTTGTACTGTTTGTTTCAGCTGTTGATAATTGATATAGCCTATGTCAGATTCATCCAAGGGGTTTTCTTGGCAAGGGTACTGGCATGGGTTGCCAGTTCCTTCAGCAGTGGATTGTGTTTAGTCTGAGTTCTCTGCTACGGCCTGTTCATCTTGGGTGGCCCTACATGGCATAGTCCATAGCCTCATCAAATCACAAGGCAACAATCCTTGAGGGGACTGCAGAGGATGAGATGGCTAGATGGCATCATTGATGCAGTGGGTGGTCCATGGGTCGCAAGGGTTCGGACTGAACTGTGCAACTGAACAACAAAAATGTCAGATTAATACGTAAGTGCAGCATGTTTAATTCCAGCTATGTTAATATATAAGGCCCTTCCACCTTCCAACTCAGTGTGACACATAGACCAATGTAAGCAAGAATGATCACATTTTGGAATGTGCAAGGATCCCAACACATTTTGTCAGAATCACCTCCCAAGTACATTTTGATGACACCCTGACCTAATCCTTGTCAGATCTGATGATGGTATTTTTGAGTTTCAAATTCTCTGTCACAACTGCATTCTTTGGACAGGAAATTGCAAATAGAAAGACCATATGATATTCTATATATTGCTGTGGAGACAGAGGGTCTAGCTGCATTCTGCAGAGCTGGGTGCTCAGTTTCATTTTTATTTTTGCCCATTTTTCCAGCTGTCAGGAGAAAGTCCCAATCACCTTCTCAGGTTAGACACTAGGAAAGAAATAGCGAGGGTGATGGGAGAGATGGGGTGGGACTGTGGGACTGTGTCTTTGATTCCTTCTTAAAATGGCAGTGCATGCAGCTCATGTTTCTGCACTTACCGTCGTTCCTCTCTGCCCCTGTTGTTCTTGGCTCCTGCATTTGAAATTAATGATGCTGTAGCCACAAGATTGTTGGTAATTTAATTAATGACTTTGTAGTGAGAAAGACAAGGAGGGTGCATTTCTAATATAAAAGACAAAGTCATATTTACATATTTGTTATAAGACAATGCATGTGCCTGAACTGTAGTAGTGATCAGCTATGAAGATTATCCAGGGGACAATAAAATGCAGTAGTCTTCCTTTGCCTTCTGGATTGCAGCATGACACCCATACCACTGATCCAGTTTCACAAGTCACCTTCTGAAGCTTCTGCCTCCATCAAGATGTACACAAGTGGGATTTAATCCACTTGGGGACCATCACCCTTCCCTGTGGACTTCGCGACCCAAGGCAGTTAGTCTTCAGAGTTGTCAGGTTAGTTATTGACATTGAGTTGCTGGCAGTATGGTCTATTATCATAGTAAGCTCTAAGCCTGAATTGACTTGATGGCACACAACTGCTATTAAAACTTTGGAAAGACAAATGAATAGAGGAGATCAGATATTCAGGCCCTTTGATTAAGGAAGTTAAATATTTTCTTTGTACAGTTATCAATTGCAAACTGTCATTTCAGATCAGAGAGTGGGATAACTGGAAGTACTTTGGACATCAAATGAGAAGAGGGGATTCACTTGAGAAAACCTTGATGCTTGGAAAGGTGGAGGGCGAAAGAAAAAGGGGGCAGCCAAAAATGAGATGGCTAGATGGTATTGTAGAGACAATGGGCACAGAACTGAACGAGTTGAGGAGGATGGTGGAGGACAGAAGTGCCCGGTGGACAGTGGTCCATGAGGTCGCAAAGAGTCGGAATCAACTGTGTGACTGAACAACAACAACAACAAAATCACATTTCACATTGCCTATGGACAGTATAAAACCTAATGCTGTCCCTGGTACTGGTGCTTTGCTTCACCATCTGTTTTTAACTCCTGTGCAGACACCTACGGCCAGCTGTTTTCTGCCTGCAATTCAATACCTTAGATACCTTGGAGTTGTTACTCAGCAAGGAGTCCTTGTATGGGTAGACGTCTCCGTGATGACATTCTGCACAACTTCTGTCCATAGTGATCTGTCCCTAGCAGTTCTTCTCCATGTTGGTGCAACATTTTTCTTGAGAAAATCTTCCCATCTACAAGATGGTCTTCCCCTTATCTTTTGTGATCTCTTGGATTCCAATTCATTATTCTGGTGCTTCATCTATTGTCACTTGTGTGTGCAACATGGCCAGCCCACCTTAATTTGTTTGTCAGGTATTCTGTTACCACGTCTTTTAGCAGTGATCTCTGTCTGATATCTTCATTTTAACTTTATTGTGAAGTGAGATTCTGAGCACTGATCTCTCCATTGTTCATTGTGTTACTTGTAGCCATTTTTCTTCTGCAGATTTTAAAATGTTTCGCTGCCATATGTCATTGCTTTCAAGACTGTAGAATTGAACAAATTTGCCTTTGTTTCTGGTTCAGTTTTTGACTTCAAGATGGCTGATATTTCTCTGAATTTATCTCATGCAGCAATCTGTCTTCTACTGCCAAATGCACATTCCTTAGAGTAGATCCTGGTAAGCTGCATTTTCTGATGACATACAAGCCCTCCTCCATCTACAGTATTTGGATCAGAGCAGTTGAGCACAGTTTTCATTTGGTTTTGTTTTCAAATAAATTATAAAAGGTAGATCTTGATACAGATACAATGACTTATCTGGGAAAAAAATACTCCTCTCCCCCTGCTGTTAAATGCTTAAATATCTAAGGAAACAAGATATTTCAGTTTTTTTACAAAAGCATTTGATCTACCAGCCTCATTTTCTGAACTTTCAACATAACCCTTATTAACTACAACTGGTAAGAGGATGATTTATTAAGGCTTTTATGACACTAGTCAAAGTGATGCATCACTCTATGTCAGGGGTAACCAACCTTTTAAAGTTGGGGGCCAGGTCATGCTCCCTCAGGCAGTTGAGGAGACCGGACTGGTGTGCCCCCCCCCCCGCTGTAAACACTGCCATAAATGCACCCATGTCTGTCATAAAAATGCATTTACAGCTGTCATAAACATGTCCACTGCCACTTCTGGCAGTTACAGCAGTTGTAGTGAGGGCTGGGGCCAGATTATTTGGTACTGTGGGTCATAGGTTGCCAGCCCCTGCTCTATGTGTTGGGTTAAATATAGTAGTGGTGGCGAACCTATGGCACGCATGCCAGAGGTGGCACTTGGGGCCTTCTCTGTGGGTACCCGGGCAGTCATCCCAGCACAGCCCCTCTGCCCAGAAGCCCAATGGGAGTGCTTCCTCTCTCCCCCAGCATAGAGCCCACCCCCACCCCTCTGTCCAACAGCCCAAAGGGAGCACTTCCTCCCTCCCCACAGCAAAAAGTTAACCCGCCCCTTTGCCCAGCAGCCCAATGGAAGCATTTCCTTCCTCCCCTGTTGCTATGTTGACACTTTGCAATAAATAAGTGAGTTTTGGGTTGCAGTTTAGGCACTCAGTCTTTAAAAGGTTCGCCATCACTGAAATATAGTACAGTCAAACCTCACATAACGAGCGCCTCGCTTAAAGAGTAACTCGCTTAAAGAGCAGCATTTTCTCTGAATGTTCGCTTCGTTTAACAAATAAAACCAACCAAAAACTCGCTTAACAAATACATCGGGATTTGCAATTCCCCCAACAATTGGTAATTTACAATGGTGTTTCGCTTAAAGAGCAAACTCGCTTAAAGAGCAATCCTGTGGAATGCATTATGCTCTTTAAGCACCGTAAAATTGTATTTAAAATTATTCCCTGAATGTAATAGTGCAGTTTTATCACCAGGGGGCACATAATCCCTAGAGTAGAGACATCCAGAGTTGCAAAACCATCTATCATTGGATGCCCTTATCAGAATTAATCTTCAAGTGGAAATGATTCATACTACTTTCTTAAACTAAATAAGGCTCAAGATTTCAATGATGTTTCTTTATTTTGTACTTGGTCTTTCGCTCTTGTCTTTTGTTTTACTCAAGTCTGTTAACAAAATAGACAGTAACAATGGATATAATAAATATTAATAGCAATGATAATTATGCACCAACAAGTTGTTCTGACTTAGGACAACCCTTTCTAGAGTCTTCTAGATAAAAAAAGTACTCTGAATTAATTTACTGTTCTCTTTTGTAGGCATCCTAGGACCATGCAGTTTGCCCCACACTGGATCTTCTCCTGGGACACAGTGTGGATTCAAACTCTCATTCATATCTAAGTCACTGAACTATTTAGTCAGCTTCATATTAAAGCACACTAATTTAAATATGGCTACATTTATGTCAGTAGTTGCACTGCTTAATATAAACTTTGCTTTTTATATATAAAGCATAGAGAAAATATATTAATAACCACATCAGCTCATAGACAGCAGAATAATGTAATTCTTATAGAGTAATTTGACATGGGTATATTAAGAGGTAAACCCCTTGGAATAAAGAGTGAGATGATCCCAGAAGTCTGAATTTTTTTATTAACCTACCAGACAACACATCCTTTACTTCAAAAATGTATCAGAGAGTAAACAAAACAACAACAAAAAGTTGTGGCACCTTAAAGTCTAATTCCTGTATTTAAACTGTCTGCATAGACCAGGCATGCCCAAACTACGGCCCGCGGGCCGCATCCGGCCCGCCAGGCCATTTCATCCGGCCCCCGACATGGTATAAGAATTCTTATAATTTTATTTTATTTTTTAAAAAAAAATTTGGGGCGAACTTTTTTTTTGGGCGGAGGGATCACAAGTCAGTGAAAGAGTGATTTGCCTAGTTCCTTCCTCCTCCTGCTTAGTACTAGGAGTTCTGCCGAATCTACTTTAGAATGGCTGAATCAATACGCCAGAGTGGAGAGAGGGACTTCAGTGGGAGCTAAAAGTAAGTAGTTTGGGCATGCCTGATTTAAAGCAATTAAAAAAGAAAGCCAGGAGCAGGGGGGAGGGGGAGGGAAGCGAGGTTTAGAGTTCTTCACATCTCTTTGTCAGGCTGCGTATATTGCAAACTTAAGATATCAGAAGAGAAGCAAAAAAAGTTCACAACTTCTCAGGTGCCACAATGCATAATAATGCATCCACCCATCCATTGGCTGGGCAAAAGAAGTTTGTTTTGCAGCCCTTTGTAGGAGGTTTGAATAAGACTCCCGGGATGTTCCCTTACTGTCAGAAGCAACAAATGTTGCTTTTCAGCTCGCTTGTGCAAAGAAGTTTGCTCTGCAACCTTTTGCAATTGCAAAGGTTTAAATAACCCGGGATTTTTCGTCAGTTGCAAAAAGAGACGTTACTTTACCTTTAGGCTTGCCCCGTCATTGTGTGCCTGTGGAGTTGATGTGCTCTTACAAATTCAACCCATGAAGCTTTGCTCTTCTGCCTGATGTGGTGGATTTGATCTTAAATCCACCTCAAATTTAAATACAGCTCAAATTTAAATACAGGAGTTAGTCTACAAAAGGCCCTGGAGAATGCATTAAATTTGGTAAAGGTTTCTCTTGCTCGAAAGCCAGTCGTATCTGACTCTAGGGGTCAGTGCTCATCTCTGTTTCAAATCCAAAGAGCTAGTGCTGTCTGCTTCTGCAGGCATTTCTGTGGTCATGTGGCAGGCATGACTAGACACTGCAGCCCACAGAACACTTGTTACCTTCCCACCGAACTGGTCCCTATTTATCTACTTGCAATCGTAAAGGTAAAGGTTTCCCTTGCTCGAAAGCCAGTCGTATCTGACTCTAGGGGTCAGTGCTCATCTTTGTTTCAAATCCAAAGAGCTAGCACTGTCTGGTTCTGCAGGCATTTCTGTGGTCTTATGGCAGGCATGACTAGACACTGCAGCCCACAGAACACTTGTTACCTTCCCACCGAACTGGTCCCTATTTATCTACTTGCAATCATAAAGGTAAAGGTTTCCCTTGCTCGAAAGCCAGTCGTATCCGACTCTAGGGGTCAGTGCTCATCTCTGTTTCAAATCCAAAGAGCTAGCACTGTCTGGTTCTGCAGGCATTTCTGTGGTCTTATGGCAGGCATGACTAGACTGCAGCCCACAGAACACTTGTTACCTTCCCACCGAACTGGTCCCTATTTATCTACTTGCAATCGTAAAGGTAAAGGTTTCCCTTGCTCGAAAGCCCGTCGTATCCGACTCTAGGGGTCAGTGCTCATCTCTGTTTCAAATCCAAAGAGCTAGCGCTGTCTGCTTCTGCAGACATTTACATGGTCATGTGGCAGGCATGACTAGACACTGCAGCCCACAGAACACTTGTTACCTTCCCACCGAACTGGTCCCTATTTATCTACTTGCAATCTCTTGCTTTTGAACTGCTAGGTTATATGTATATATAAAGCTAAAGGTTTCTCTTGCTCAAAAGCCAGTCGTATCCGACTCTAGGGGTCAGTGCTCATCTGTTTCAAATCCAAAGAGCTAGTGCTGTCTGCTTCTGCAGGCATTTCTGTGGTCTTATGGCAGGCATGACTAGACACTGCAGCTCACAGAACACTTGTTACCTTCCCACTGAACTGGTCCCTATTTATCTACTTGCAATCGTAAAGGTAAAGGTTTCCCTTGCTCGAAAGCCAGTCTTATCCGACTCTAGGGGTCAGTGCTCATCTCTGTTTCTAAGCCGAAGAGCTAGTGCTGTCTGCTTCTGCAGGCATTTCCGTGGTCTTATGGCAGGCATGACTAGACTGCAGCCCACAGAACACTTGTTACCTTCCCACCGAACTGGTCCCTATTTATCTACTTGCAATTTCTTGGTTTTGAACTGCTAGGTTGGCAGGAGCTGGGACAGAGATGAGAGCTCATTCCGTCCTGCAGTACTCGGGAATCGAACTGCTGACCTTCCGCCTCCCAGTCAGCGTCTTAGTGACTTGAGCCACTGCAGTCTCATATGTATATATGCAGTACTGTAAAGCTATTTAGATACACTGTATGTCTATAGTGGCTGCACTCTACTCTGGCAGCAGAGGTAGCTCCAGTTGATGGGGCAAACTGTCCCCAGCTAATCAGTGGCATCTCCGCTGCCGCCATGAGATTTCCCATTGATCAGCTGACTGGCGGTATAGAGATGTCCCAGGTAAGCCGATTGGCAGTCACGATGGCATCAGAGATGCTGTGGACCAAATGGTTATGTTCTCCTTCATCAGCTGGAAATCTGTCTGCACTACCAGGGCAGATCAAACCCACTGATCAGTGAAAACAGACTCCAGCTGATCAAGGGAGACCATTCCTAGGTATCTCAGAAAACAAAACAAATAAAATAAAATACACAGTAGCACTTTAAAGACTAACTGCTATTCCCACCAGTAATCCTTTTTTTAAAAAAATGTTTATTTGAAGAGTCCTAGTGCTATGACACTTTGAATAAATATTTTTTTAAAAAACAATGCACCATAGCAGCAGAGGGGCTCCCACTGATTGGTAGTAACTGGTGTCAGCTGATCTGCAGCTGCAGAGAGATGCAGCAGATCTGTTAATGCTGCCTCTGCCAATCAGCTGTAATCTATGTCACCTCCTGCTGCAAGTTTATCTGGGCTTTCCCAGGTAAACATTAACAGGAGTGGGCACAAAGTCTAAACAAGTGATGGCAAACCTTGGTAGTTCAGGTGTTATGGAACTTCAATTCTCAGATGTCCTGATCACCAGAAGTGCTGATTTAGGCTTCTGGTAATTGAAGTCCAAGAACACCTGGAGTGCCAAGGTTCACCATCACTGGTCTGAAGTGATTTATTTTACACTGATTCAAGTATTAGTATAAGTTGGAAGTCGAAATTGATTTACAGTATTATGGCTGTGCATTGTGTAATTCCTGATTTTAAATTGATTGGGAGACCCAATGTGCACTAATTTTGAAGTTCCCCCACCCTCTGAGGCTGCAGCAAGCCAGGCAGGACATGATGTCAGGAAGCAGATCTTTTCTAAGGCTAATGACTTTTCATTGCTAATTAAAATCCAAAGTTCCAGGTACGTGGGGTTTTAATTGGCAATGAAAAGTCATTAGCCTTATAAAAGATCTGCTTCCTGACATCATGTCAGGAAGCGGATCTTTTATAAGGCTAATGACTTTTCATTGCTAATTAAAATCCAAAGTTCCAGGTAGGTGGGGTTTTAATTGGCAATGAAAAGTCACTAGCCTTATAAAAGATCTGCTTCCTGACATCATGTCAGGAAGCGGATCTTTTCTAAGGCTAATGACTTTTCATTGCTAATTAAAATCCAAAGTTCCAGGTAGGTGGGGTTTTAATTGGCAATGAAAAGTCACTAGCCTTATAAAAGATCTGCTTCCTGACATCATGTCAGGAAGCGGATCTTTTCTAAGGCTAATGACTTTTCATTGCTAATTAAAATCCAAAGTTCCAGGTAGGTGGGGTTTTAATTAGCAATGAAAAGTCACTAGCCTTATAAAAGATCTGCTTCCTGACACCATGTCAGGAAGCAGATCTTTTCTAAGGCTAATGACTTTTCATTGCTAATTAAAATCCAAAGTTTCAGGTAGGTGGGGTTTTAATTAGCAATGAAAAGTCACTAGCCTTAGAAAAGATCTGCTTCCTGACATGATGTCAAGAAGCAGATCTTTTCTAAGGCTAATGACTTTTCATTGCTAATTAAAATCCAAAGTTTCAGGTAGGTGGGGTTTTAATTAGCAATGAAAAGTCACTAGCCTTAGAAAAGATCTGCTTCCTGACATGATGTCAGGAAGCAGATCTTTTCTAAGGCTAATGACTTTTCATTGCTAATTAAAATCCCACCTACCTGAAGCTTTGGAACACAACAACAGCTCCTTGGATGCCACAATGACCAAGCTGGATGTGAGTTTCTAGGATCTGTCATATTTTTTTAAAAGGACACTTTTAAAGGACACCGCGAAGGCGGCGAAGGAGGAGCCGGCGAAAGAGGAGCCGGGGGCAAAGGCGTTAGTGGTGGCGGGGGCGGGGGCGGGGGCAAGGCTGGGTGGATGTATGTACCATGGAGAAATAGTTCGGCCCTCGGAGCATCTGATAAAATGTTATCCGGCCCCCGGGCCGAAAAGTTTGGGCACCCTTGGCATAGACCATCATGAGACAGGTTAGTTTTACCCTTCTGTATTTAAATGTGAGCTTTTGTGGATCAAGTCCACATTTAAATACAGGAGTTAGTCTTTAAGGTGCCACAACTTGTTTTGTCTCTTTTATTATTTTGTTTTGTTTACTCTCTGATATGTTTGCATAGACTACCATGGTTACCACTACAAAAAATTAAAAAAATATATGTATTACTTGGTATCAGCTTTGAAAGAGAGATAAAATCTGGATTTTTCATAAATTCATTTTTAAAATGAAGTATCATTCATACTCCATTATTACTGAACATGTCAGTTAGTCAAAACCAAAAGTAGTCAAATGTATCTGGACTGCATGAGGTTGTGAGAACCTGAACTAGCCAAACGGAGGCATAATTACAATTTTGCCTTTTATCATTCTTCTGTATTATATGTCATATTAAATCCTGTTGCTTCAAATAGCAAGTTGGAACTAGACTAGGCCCATTTCAATTAATGAAAGTTATGAAGGAGCTGAGTCACCAAATTCCCATGACTCATTGGGCTTACTTTAGAGTGACTTTGTATCATAAGCAATGGGAGTTCAGCCACTATTCCAGAGTTAGTTACAGACATAGGAACATTAGCATTTAAGAACTAAATCTTTCTGTTACTTCTTACTTTATAATGCTTCCTCAAAGAGAGAATGTAGAATATAGCAAATGAACCATCCATGTGACTTTTCTTCCTACTGCTCAGACAAGTAAGAAGTAATAGAGAAAGACACAATCTTGTTAAATTGAAAAAAATAGTGAATTATAACCAAGGCTCCAAAGTAACTCCATTCTTCCTTTTTAATGCAAACAGTAACACATTACTACCAAGTACTAGTGAAAGTAAGAAGGAAGGAGTTTTCATGTAAAGTTTGTAGGTGCTGGGCTGGGATCAAGGAGATCCATTGTAGAACACAACAGATATATTAGCTGTGCTTTCAAAGAATCAGAATAATAATATTCGGTATAAGGAGTTAACATGAGTTCACCTACTTTAAACAAGTATTACTCATTCTGATAAAGTGTCAGTTAATAATGCTTGTTGCAAACTATATAGTTTTTCATTTTCTTTCTTCTCTCCCTCTCTCTGTGTATCTTTGTTGGTTTTCTAAACTATTTGCTTACTTTTTCTGAACCTTCTCCAATACTGTGATACTGTAATCCATTTCAAAAGGAGTGTTCTTGAGAAATGCCAGCTGGTGTGTTTTTTTAACAAGTGCCAGCAGTTTATATGAATGTTTGCGTCATCTCTTTGAACTTCTTTTACACACCAAGTTTGAAGGAAATTGTCTACCATTTCTACAAGGAGGTAAATTAATTCTACCATCTTCTTCCACTGAACATAGGTAGAAAGTGACAACAAAGAATTTGTGAGCTACTGCTGCATTCTAGCTTGGTGTTTTTGTGTGATGTCCAAAGCCATGCTTACACTGAGGTCTGTAGTATTACATGTGAGCTAGAATCCTATTGGAATTCAGATAATTGCACATCTTGGTTCTGCAGCTGGATATGTGACCATGCACACAACCAATGTGTGCACTGGTACTTTATCAATTAGCTGCAGCACATTACACAAACTATATACAAATACTAATGGTGTTTTGACCCAGATGATATTCCAGTTGTCCCCTGGACAGCGAGGAGAACAAATGGGTCAATCTTAGAAGAAATCAACCCTGACTGCTCCTTAGAAGGTCAAATTGTAAAGATGAAGCTAAAGTACTTTGGACATCAAATGAGAAGAGAAGATTCACTTGAGAAGGCCTTGATGCTGGGAAGGGTGGAGGGCAAAAGAAGAAGGGTTCAGCCAAAAATGAGATGGCTAGATGGTATTGTGGACGCAATGGGCACAATAAAAAAGAGCTGAGTGAGTTTAGGAGGATGGTGGAGGACATAAGTGCCTGGCGGATAGTGGTCCATGGAGCCACAGAGGGTTGGAATCGACTGTGTGACTGAACAACAACAAACCACTAAGCCACGCACTCCCATCAAAATGCTAGTAGACGGATAGTTTCAACTTTTTCTAACTCTGTTACCACAAACAGTAAAAAAGTAGCAAGACATTTCCTTGCTTTGGAAGATTGGATATTTGTATCTAGAAATGCTAGTACTGTAGTTAGATATAAATGTCCAATCTTGCATCTCTGCCAAAGCAATGAAATGTTCTGCTACTTTTTAAAAATATTGTTTGTGGCAACAGAGTTGCAACAAGCTGACTACAAGAACTAACAGATGTTTTTTGGCATTCATCATTTGAACAACACCGCATACAGCCCACTCTAGCTTTGGAGCTCTTCAAGGCTGGGTCTTTTCAGGCATATCTGGTGTAGACCAAGAGAGGGAATTTCCAGGGCTGTTGTTAGCTGTGAAGAAATAGAACTCCTTCCACTCAAGGCTAGGTTGGCCTTATCACTTCTGTCCTTCTTCCAGCTGGTATAAATCTTTCTTTTTTAACAGATTTTTGGCAGTTAAAGAAAGGAGTTTTAGTGGAGGACAGAGTGCCCATTTCCTAACAGGCTCAAACAAAACCCATATAATTTGACAAGTTCAGGCTGAGACAAGCTTGTGGTAGAATAAACAGTCTTTTTCTTTTCGGCATGGATTGGTTCTAAATAAGGAATCAGAATCTCATCTAGAGAGGCCCTTATGTTGGCAATATAGAACTGTCTGTGGCTTAAAACAGCACCAGAGTGAAACAAAACTAAGACATAAGTTAGGAGGAGATGGGAGATGGGGAATTCTTGACTATGAACACTCTCACAGGCCTAGTTCTGCTGAGAAGTGAGACCTTTCCGGGTGTATTCAGTGCAGAAGCGTAGCGTGCCTTGGCGGGGCCCCATATAAAAATTTGTTTGGGGGCCCTTAGGAAGGGTAAAGATTTCTCACAAAAGAAAAAAAAATTGCATAAAATTAAAAGAAATATTTATTCATCATAATTAAAATTTGGGAAGTTTTTATTAATTTTTGCTTACGCACGTTGGGGCCCCCCGTGGCCTGGGCCCCCCGTATAATTGATATGACAGACACGGCGGTAGCTACGCCCCTGATTCAGTGGGCCTTATTCTCAAGTAAGCATGCACAGAATTAATTCCAGTCTTAGTGTCCCTTGAGAGAATTGTTTTTCTCCTATACTCCAGTAGCAGCCTTAATCTATTTTGACCTTATTGATTTAAGTATATGTGACAGATCATGCTTCAACTATATAGGGGTCTTTGCACAATTCTGTTTGATCATTTTGGCTGCTACCATTCTAACCCAAACATGGAGGAAATGAATTCAAACAGCTGTTCCCTCTGATCTGAAGTTTACATTCTAACAGATTCTAAATAGTACTTATTATTTTAATTATGTCCCTCAGTAAAATGACTAAAAGGAGCCTAAACAACTTTGGACATATCATGGCAAGATCTGATTCCCTGACAAAGACAATAAGGGAAAGAAAACCTGTAGGCAGTAGGGAAATAAAATTTAACATGAAATGGGTTGGCTTCAGTGGTGTCGTTGGTGGGGCCGGGAGGGCTCCAGCCTCAGGCAGCGCTTTTTGGGCTATGTATGTTCTTGGACTACAATTCCCAGAAGCCCTAGCGGGAGTGGGTGCCAGCATCCACCAGGGGGCAACAAATTTGGCTTCCGCCTTGGGCGGCTGAATTCCATGCAACATTACTAGTTGGCTTCATATAGGATATATGCAACACACTCTCTAAAAAGAAAAAGAAAAACCTACCGGACCATCTTATCAGCATCCTACAGCAAGCAAATGAAAATCCAGAAGGATATTGGAGATTTTGAACGGTACATACAGAAACAGTGATCTACACCGGATATGTACAAATTTTCCCCACCATGACAAAAACAACTATAATGCACAACCTACTTCTATGAGGAAAAAGAAAATAAGCTACCTTATCTATTACATTGCCTCATTGCCCACAAGAACAACATGGACACAATAAACCATAAATCTATCCAGCCAAGCAGAAAAATCACTCCTGTCATGAGGCCTGTTGTTTTGTCCCATCAAACCCACACAGATGATACACCTCTGTGGTGATCTGGAGACTTTTTCTACAGTCTCAGAGAATATGTCCACATACTTTGACAACAATGATGACAATAACATAAAACCTGTGTCTTTTCACATGAGAAGGAACTCTATAGCACAGCCACCCTCCCAGTGCCACAGAAAGAAGAATTCTATATGGTTGCTTCCAGTGGCAGAACAAAAAATTGGACTTCTATATTGAGTGCTTTTATCACTGTACCCAGGCTGAAACTGTCAGAAATACATATGCTCATTATACATATACCTATTTCAATAGACTAAGTCAAGGGTTCTTAAGCTGTTACCAAACATAAAATAATATAACAATTATATTATCTGCTGTTCCTTCTATAGCCCAGGTTCCTTCACACCTAACCACAACCCTCTTTACAGAACAAAATTTCAAAGGGAAAAAGGTGAATACAGTAAAACCCCGATTTACGAATTAATTCTTTTTCCTCTGTGTTGCCTCCAGTGATGCAAAAAACACCATTTCCCCTATGGGTTTGCTTCAGGTTACATAATTTGATTCCCCAGAGTGCCTTCCTGAGCCCTGTAGATGGCAGTAGATTATTTGGAGTGATTTCTTTGTCTGGAGTTTTTGCACCAAAATGGCTGCCTGTTGCTGTTTCCTGCTGGATTTTTCTGAGTTTTCTGTCCATTTTCAAAGCCTCTTTAAGGTAAGGAACAGCGTTTTTGCTTATGCATGCTTTCCTTTCAATGGTGCTGTTGTTTTTGGGTGGTTTGGTTGATTGTTGGAGGACGGGGGTACCCATTTTGATTTTTTTTGGGGGGGGGGTGTTCTTGAGCTGAATGGAAATGCCTCGAGTTACGAACAAATTTGACTTACAAACAAGACCATGGAACTGATTTTATTCAAAACTCGAGGTTTTATTCTATCAAGCAAAAGGTGAATATCAAGCAAAGACTTTAAGCCATTGCTATGTGCAAAATGCCAACTTGGCTCCCACACTTTGCAGCTTGTGCCTATTAAACAAATACCAACTCTTTGTTTTGGAGCCATGTATAAATATTTGTCATGTAGAGTTGCTAGTGCCTGAGGAAGTGGACATGGGGGTGGTGAGGGTGGGGGATACAGATCGACTCGCCGGCCTCTGTCTGAACAACAGGGTGGGGAATTCCAACTGCTAATTATGGGGTGGTTGGGAGATGGAGCTTTAAACCACACACCTCCAGAGCCCAGTTGTAACCAGCTTTGAGTTCAGCGTAAGAAACATGCCTGGAAAACTTCTGCCATAAATTGTGGGGATATTCATCTATAGTTTTGCTGCTTGGCACGCAGCACAGAGTCTGAAGAAGTGGTTATTTCAAGTGCGAAAGCTTGCTTCTTGATTTTTCTTTGGTGGTTTGATAAAAGTATTGCCACTTCCAAGATTTGTGTTGCTCCAGGAAAGCCACATTTTAAAAATACCAATCTTTCAGAAACCAAAACACGTGTGTCTCAGTTCCCCCACCTCATTTTTGCTTGGGTTTCATTTCTTGTTTGACCTGGTTGCACAGACTAAGGCTGTGCAATGGTCTCCTAAAGAAAACCATGACCTCCAGAGGTCACAAAACTGAAGAAGGAAGATAAAAGCCAGGACATCTTTACAGAACAAACCTCTCATCCACAGCCTCAGGCCATCTCACAGAAGAAGAGAAGAGGTTGGTGCTCTGCTTGGCCCACTTCCAACATTATCACTAGATGCTAGTCCTGAAAGGTAAATACATTAGCAAATGTGTAATCCCACAATGTTTGTTTTGCATCCATCTACTAGCCAACTGGGGCTGTGGTGGCTTAGTGGTTAAGATGATGAACTTGAAGACTGGAATGTCAGCTGGTCAGCAGTTCAAGACCTCAGTGCAGCATGATGGAGTGAGCTCCTATCCCTGTCCCAGCTCCTGCCAACCAAACAGTATGAAGGCAAGAAACTTCAAGTAGATAAATAAGGACCACTTTGGTGGGAAGTTAAACAGCATTAAGTCCACACTGGTGTTTATTCATGCCTGCCACATGTCCATGGAAAGATCTGCAGACACAGACTCTTTGGCTGTAAATAGAGATGAGCATGGAACTCTAGAGTTGAAAACGACTGGCTTTTGAGCAAGGGTGACCTTTACCTACTATCCAACTGACTTTTAAGACACTGGAAGATCAGCAGTTTGCGACCCAAGTGCTGCACGACAGGGTGAGTTCCCAATTCTGCCCCAGCTCCTGCCAACCAAGCAGTTTTAAAGCAAGAAATTGCAGGTAGATAAATAGGGACCACTTTGGTGGGAAGGTAAACAGTGTTCGTGCACTCTGGTGTCTAATCATCCCTGCCACATGACCGGGAAACATCTGCAGATGCTGGGAGCACTTGTTCTTTGCCTGTAAACAGAGATGAGCACCGACCCCTAGAGTCGGATATGACTGGCTTTCGAGCAAGGGTGACATTTACCTTTTCTATCCATTTGCAACTAACTGAACAGGGTCAAACCTCACAGGAATCTGATCCCTCAACCAGGGATCTTCTCACCCTTAGGTCTGACGAAGCGGACTTGATCCACGAAAGCTAACATTAAACTTCAAGGTGCTGCAACGTTTTTGCCGTTCTGTTCTGTTCTGTGCACTCCGGTGTCTAGGCAAGCCTGCCGCATGTCCACGGAGACGTCTGCAGACGCAGAGAGCGCTGGCTCTTCGCTGTAAACAGAGATGACCTCCGAACGCTAGAGTCAAACACGACTGGCTTTCGAGCAAGGGTGGTCTCTACCTTCGTTGATAATAATCTCGTGTCAGAAATTATTCTAGGTTGAGAGGATTTTTGCGGGAGAAACTCCGCTCAGGGAATATGAGGCTCCTTTCATGTCCCCAAGAGACGGGAGCTAAATTCGTCACGCAGTACCCGTGTCTCGAACTGCCGACTTGCCAGCCTTCCAGCTAACAAGGCGAGCTTCTTAACCACTGTTTACTCTCTGCCATTCCCTCCATAAGAGCACCCGCCTAAACCGGCCGCAGAACTGTAGGGACACCCGCAACATGTTCCCCCGCCTTCATTCCCAGGAGCGCTGGCTCGGGGTGGGGTTGGTTGGGGCCCGAACCGGGCTGCCCCGTCGCCTTCCCGCCGGCGTCGGTTGTTTCCTCAGGAAACATGACATCAGCCCTTTGGTGGAGCTGAGTGCAAAACACCGAGGGAGCGCCGGGGCGTGTGTATGTGTGGGAGAGAAAGAGCCCAGCCTCTCCGGGCGGACGCCTGGGTGTCGCTCTGGGACACGCCTTCGGGCGCGGAGAACAAAACAAGTGCCCTCCCCCGCCCCCTTCGAGGCTCCAGCCAGGCCAAGCTCGGGTGCGAGAGAGCCGAGTGCCGGAAGAGGCCGCCACGAAAGCAGCAGCAGCCGCCGCCACTGCCACTGCCGCGCCCGCCAGGTAAGCGCCACGGGGCGTTTCCCGCCTTTTCCCTTCCCGGCTCCAACCCAGCGCCTTCCAAAAGCCCCCATTCCAACCCAGCCCTGCCGCGGGAGCACCGTGAGGCGAGGGGCGCCCTCGTGAAATAACTCGTGAAATAGCTCTCGGCGACGTGAAAGGAGCCTCATCCGGGAGTCCCCTGAGCTGAGTTTCTTCCGCACAAAAATCCTTTCAACCCAGAATAATTTCTGACACGAAATTATTATTCGCAATTACACTTCTATACCGCCCCATAGCGCTTAATGCACTCTCTGGGCGGTTCACACGTTCATTAGCATTTTGCCCCCACAACAGGCTGGGAACGTATTTTACCGACCTCGGAAGGCGGGAAGGCTGAGTCTACCTTGTGTCCCGTCAGGATCGAACTCGCAACGTTCTGGCTGCCCGCACAGCACTTTAACCACTGTGATGCCAGGGCATCAATCAAAGATGCTCCCATTTTATATGATGATCTATCTATATTAGGACACATGGATCCTAGATGTGCTTCCCTACACTTGAAACCAGTCATTACCAAACTGTTTACCTGCTCCTTTTAAAAAAAAGACTCTACCCCTTCTAGAACAGATCACCTCATTCTAGTCTAGAACCATCTATTCATAGTAGCAATAGCCATAGCAATAACACTTACAGTATATACCATCCCATAGTGCTTGGTGCACTCTCTGGGCAGTTTACAGGTAATTAGCATTTTGCCCCCAACATGCTAGGTACTCATTTTACCAACCTCAGAAGGATGGAAGGCTGAGTCAACTTTGATCTCTCCATCAGGATCAAACTCACAACATTTTGGCTGCAGTACAGCATTTGAACCCCCACACCACCAGGGCTCTAAATAACGGTGGCAGCCTTCAGGTTGAAGCCAGCAGGGTGACACCTGGACACTTGGTGCCTGTTGCCGCCCAGGAAGCAGCCGCCTGCCCGGGTGCTGTCAAGGCAGCCAGGGAAAGTCAACAAGCTTCCTCCACCCCTGGGGAGCCTGAGCCCCACCCGGCTTCCAAATCAGCGTGGCTGGACTGCTGTTCCTTTGGCAGCCTGGTTTCCTTTCATGAAGCCCATCTCGTACCAGTCAGGGATGGGACACTGCTAACTGGTTCAGATACTTTTTCCAGAAATGTCATGTATTCCAGATGGGAGATAAAAGCAGACTAGCTTTATGTAGCTCTCCAGTTTGTGCCAGTTTTGCATCTATTTTCAAGATCTGAATACAGTAATGTTCTTCTGAAGTAAGGATATCTGAGTGTAAACAACAAGAAAAAGGCAAAAAAAAAGCATTGTGGCACCTTAAAAATTAACTCCTGTATTTAAATGTGAGCTTTCATGGATCAAGTCCACTTCTTCAGACAAGGAGGCATAGAAAATATTGCATTTCTACAATCTTCCCTCATTCTTTTTGGTTAATCCAGAGTTTTATTATGTGTGGGATGTGAGGAGAGATGTGTATGTTTATTCTTATCTCATAAATTCTAGCCTTGCTATTAGTTCAATAGCAGTTACACTTATATACCATTCCATAGCACTTAGTGCACTCTTTGGGTAGTTCACAACTTAATTAGCATTTTGCCTCCAACATGCTAGGTACTCATTTTACCAACCTCGGAAGGATGGAAGGCTGAGTCAATCTTGATTCCTCGTCAGGATCGAACTCACAATGTTTTGGCTGCAGTACAACAGTTTAACCATTGTGCTCTGGAGCTCCTCCGCATGTGCTTCTCCTGCCTCTGCTTCTAGACTTGTAACCAGAGTTGGTTACTTTTTAAAACCCTCCCACCTCCACTTTCCCCAGCCTCCTTCAGATCCCCAGATGTGCAGTCCCAAAAGTAACTTTCTCAAACCCTACTAAAGAATAGTCTCAATCCCAGTTAATTAATAAAGTTTATCGTAGATTGCCTCTTTCCATTATTTAATGCTACAGTGCATAGAATGCTCCAGCAGATGTTTTAAGTAATTGATGCTATTTTATCAAAGTGTTACCATGGAATGTATAGTGTGACAACGTCTGTTGCAGCAATGCACTATAGGTGAAAAGACTGATAAAATTGTGTTGTAAGTAAGTGTTTCACTTTGGTAATTTTTTGATCTGCATAACAAAAGCAACTCTTGTTAATAAGTGCCCTGAGGTTATTACGTTTACTGTTGTAATTATAAACTGGCAGTTATATTCAGGTGACAGTTAGTCATTAATGTGGATGCTTGAGTAATAACTTTCAAGCCCTGCAAAAGAGCTCAACACGATGGGTTGATGTTGCACACAAGTGCCTCCACAAAAGACTCCACCTGGCAAACTGAGCAGGCATAGATTTGGCTATTCTGATTGAATGAAAGGTGTGTGCATCGCATAGGGGTGACATCTGCTTTCCAATGAATTAACAGCTAAAAAACCCTTAGACTTTAATGGAGGAGGTGGTGGTGGTGGTGATGGTGGTGCCATCAAGTCAATTCTGACTTGTAGCAACTAATTCCAGGGTTTCACAGGTAGAAAATACACAGAAGTGGTTTGCCATTTCCTTATTCCAGGGGCATCCTAGGACTGTACTGATTGGCCAAAGCCACACAGGGATGCACAGTCGGGAATTGAACTGTCAACCTCTGGCTCTGCAGTCAGATGCAGAACTCAACAAGCTATTCAGACAGCTTAATTGAGATAAATTGTGGCTTTTTATGAGAATGACGGGTGGATTCTGCTTTGTGTATAAAGATTTATTTCAACTGTAGCTAAGAAAAAACTCTAGCGTGAACTTCATTTTTACACCTGTTTCCAATATAGTTGTTAATTTTTAAGGTTCATCCTTACCATTATTTAGGTACCATTTAATATTACTCATTCTCAATACATGACCTACCTGTTATATTGTAACACAGGAACTGAGACTGTGAGATCGTGAGTCACTTTTTTTAAAGATAAGCTCTATGTACCCAGAATAATGTTTGATTATTCCAGAAAGTTTCTTTTCATGATCTGTCAAAGCAGCGCCTGGAATTTTTCTGACCGGCTAAGAAATGAAAGCTCAGTATTTAAGCCTGTTGTGGAAAGGTACTGGCCAGCAATTAAAGTGGGGTGTGGCACTGCTGAATAGAATTACTGTCTCTTCCCTTGTGTAGTTGCGGAACCTCTTTACTGAAGAATTTAACTTGCTCCTTAGTACTAAGAGTTAACCTTGTATGGTAAAGTATGCTATTACTCATTGGTCTGATAATTACATGTGTCTGTGTTGCTCCCTGGGTAGACTAAGCTGGAACATTTCTGACTGCAGCTGAAGGTAACTGCTAAGATCTTAATAATAACAACCATAGAAAAATATTGAGTTTGCTTAAAACTATTTTATGTACATGATTTAAGCTTTGAAGGAGTGACTGCAGACCACATTAAATATTAATTCAATTCATATCAAATTTTAGTATTTGACAGTTTGGTCCATAGCTATTGGCCTTCTTATGGTATGAGCTCCAACTGCTCTCTTCACTTCCTTAGAGTTGTAATTAACCACCTCTTTAACATAAATTGGGGGGTGGGGGGTGGGATTACCGGTACTTACTTTCCACATTCCCAGCTCTAACTTTACAAACTGGGTGAAGTGTTAATTAATTAACTTGTTAATCAAAAGAGCTTTTCGTTTGACATGCCATTTACTGTAGTCCTATGTATTAGGCTACCATATCCTGCTTTTAAGTGGTTCAATTTCCTTACATTATGTGAAGCATCTCTCGTCTGTATTTATTTATGCTCTTAGTTTAATTTAGGTTACTGGCTGGTTTCTAGTGACGTTATCAGCAGCTGATGTGAGGTCTTTGCCCTTTAAGGCAAAGCATTAATAAACAGTAAAACATTGCAGCTGTGGTTAGTGACTGTACCTAAAGGAAAAGGAACTAATCTTCCTGCTTATAAGGGAGGCTGATGGCCTTGGCATTCCTGTGATTTATTTAATTTCAACTCCCTCACTATCCATAATAAACCATAATGTGGTGTGAACCTAGTCTGGCCAGATTATCCTGCTATTGTAATAGAGTAGTAGACCATACAGACAGTGACTCAATATCGAGTGTCAGGCAGTAATTAACTAACCTGACAACCCTGAGGACTAGCAGCCTGCTGAAGTCCACAGGGAAGGGAATGGTCCCCAAATGGATTAAATCCAATTTGAATCTATCTTGATGGGAGGGGAGCAGCTTCATCAATATTGGCCTGGGACTGATGAGGACTTTGTGTGCCAAAAGGGTTCAGGACCAGAAAGTGACTCAGGAAACTGGATTAGGTGTCACACTATGATGTGGAAGGTAGATGAAAGGCCACTGCATCATATTCTCAGGACAGTCTTCATGGCTGATCACCATGATGCTCACTAATACAATAATACCTCGGATAACGTTTACCTCGGTTAACACTAAA
Organism: Furcifer pardalis; assembly: GCA_030440675.1. NCBI lineage: Eukaryota > Metazoa > Chordata > Lepidosauria > Squamata > Chamaeleonidae > Furcifer > Furcifer pardalis. The sequence continues at coordinate 232,498,100 of CP126891.1, read as the reverse complement.
ATCGCATAACGTTAAGTAATCTGGGGAGGGGAATTGGATCGAATAATTTTAAGGTCCTATGGGATGGATCGGATAACAACCACTAAAGCCTGTGCAGTTACAATGTATCTATGGAGCTTCAACGTTATCCGATCCATCCCATAGGATTTTAACATGCATCGGATAATACTAACAATCGAATAACACCAAGACTTGTGGAACCAAGTCTTAGCGTTAACCGAGGTATTACTGTATTTGGATTCAGATTTGGCAGAAGAAGAGGTGTGAACAGCTCCTGTACTTTTTCCCTATCCTGACCACTATGGATTAAATGTAATCCATAGTGGGATGTGGGAAAGTTACAGTTCTAGGCTAGTTCCCAGAATCCCTCAACCAACAAACACTTCCATTTGTTATTGTTTCATTTCACTCAAGTTTGGCAAACAACAAAGCCAAGAAGGTGGTTTCATTTGGACACAAAAATGACAACTTCACTCAACGTCAAAAAAGGATATGGTCTCCCACTGTACTAAGAGGAGCCCTGGATAATTCATACTGGAACAGCAGCTCTGACATAGAAGGTTTATGCATACCCACTCAAAATTATCCTCAATGAAAATCCTTTCCCTAACAGATGTAGTTGATATTCTAACTTTTGAAAATTATCTGACATTGACTCTAACTCAGCACTTGATAGGGTGGTGAAATGACTATAACTTTCAAGCCTTGCCAGGATTAGACTAGCTGTTTCAGGAGGAAGAATTAAATTCACCAATGCTTCTTGAGACATTTTCCCTGTGTATACCCAGAAAATCTTCAGACTCTTTGAAAAGAGGGTGGTTTTCCTGAAAGACATATGAGAGTTCTAGTGTGACAAGACATAGGCTATTGGACAGCCAAATTTTCTAATTACTCAACAGATACATCAAAGAGGTACCTCATTAAACCACTACTTGATTACTTTTTGTTTAATGCATCCTGATCTCCTGATTAATAATAATTACAATTCTGTGCTGTTAAGTCAATTCTGATGGACATTAGTACACTGTATAACTGTGCAGATTATTAGACTGAGCACGGTTACAGTTGTTAAGAAGCTCGCCTTGTTAGCTGGAAGGCCAACAAGTTGGCAGTTTGAGACCCAGGTACTGCATGATGGATTGAGTGCCTGTCTCTGTCCCAGCTCTTGGGGACATGAAGGGAGCCTCATTCAGGCATCTGCTGAGTGGAGTTTCTCCAGCAAAAATCCTTTCAACCGAGAATAATTTCTGACACAAAATTATTATTATCTGCATGAGTTTGAGTAGAGCTTCAGCTGTATTCACCTTTAAAAGGGCTGTGGAGGCTCAGTGGTTAAGAAGATTGCCTTATAAGCTGGAAGGCCAGCAAGTCGGCAGTTCAAGACCCAAGTATTACACAACAGATTGAGTGCCCACCTTTGTCCCAGCTCCTGCCAATTTAGCAATTTGGAAGCAAGAAATTGCAACTAGATAAATAGGGATACAGTAAATGGTTAGGAATAGATCTTGGGGACATGAAAGGAGCCTCATTCAGGTATCCCCTGAGCAGAGTTCCTCCAGCAAAAATCCTTTCTACCCAGAATAATTTCTGACACAAAATTATTAGTTGTAAGCTTGCTGGAGTCAATTTCCCATCAGTAGGAAACAGAGAAAGGTTCTACTCAAGCTGTTCCTACAGTTGTGTAACTCAGCCCGCCCTAGCAGATCTGCCAGGCCCCCTTTTGGTTCTTAAACTTTCTCTGGAGATATTCATTTCCAAGGCTTTTGATACGGTAATTGCTTTGTTTTTCATCTGGCCTTTTAAAATGAATGCCCTTCATTTTAAAACTGTATTCCTACTATTATAGTTGCATTATAAGCCCCTCCATGGAGGCATTTTGCCATGAAAAATAGGGTGGAAATACCTAAAATAATTGCAAGGGATGCGGGCAGTACATAGAAATGCAGTGAGGTAAGCTGTATTGCAACTAAACCCTGCATTCCTTTCTCCATTGCTCTCTTTCAGAGATGATTGTGGTCATTTCACTCTCAAATGATCTCCCCCCCTCCCATGCACAAATGTCATCTGTGCCATGGAGTGTGTCAACAAATCAATCTCTAGATCTCTCTCATCCTAATTTGTGAAATTGATAGTTTATGGATTTTTTTTATAATCAGAGGCCAGAAAAGTTATTTTCTTGGACTGTACCTCTCAAAGTTCACAGCTAGCTGGGGGATTTTTAAAAGTTATGGTCACAAAAAATAATATTGCCAAACTATTAACACCATTAATGACACAACAAGAATACAGTAATACCTCGGATAACGCTAAGACTTGGTTCGACAAGTCTTGGTGTTATCCGATTGTTAGTGTTATCCGATGCATGTTAAAATCCTATGGGATGGATCAGATAACGTTAAAGCTCCATAGAGATACAATGTAACCGCACAGGCTTTAGCGGTTGTTATCCTATCCATCCCATAGGACCTTAACATTATTTGATCCAATTCTCCTCCCAAGATTACTTAACGTTATGCGATTTTAGCATTATCCAAGGTAAACGTTATCCGAGGTATTACTGTACAGGATTTGTCTTGCAGTATGGCTGGAATCTAAGAGCTAAACTAGATAGATTTAGTAGTTGGAATGATTATTCAGATATGATGACTAGTGAAACAAATGCTAATGTGTTTTCTTCTCCTAATAGCAAAAAGCTTCACTATTGGTTTTGATCCTAACAGCTGAGGTTGACAACAGGTCAACAGTTCAAGACCCTAGTATGATAGAGTGAGTTCCCATCATCTTTCCCAGCTCCTGCCAACCTAGCATTCAAAAACAAGAAATTGCAAATACAGTATATAAATAGGTACCGCTTTGACAGGAAAGGTAACAACATTCTATGCACTCTAGCATCTAGTCATGCTTTGAATCTAAGGTGACCCTAGAATAAAGATTCCCCTCAACCTTGAGTCCCCAAATGTTCTTGGACTGCACCTCTCAGAAACCTTAACCAGCACAGCCAAAGGTGAAGGCTTTTGGCAGTTTTAATCCAAGAATATCTGGAGACTCAAAGTTAGGAACCACTGCTCCAGAAGAATCTTGCAAACTCAAGGCTTTCCACCAGCATGGTGCAACTCAACATATTGTATTGTAATGTAATGTAATGTCTGTAAGCCGCCTTGAGTCGCCACGGCGAGTGGGCGGCAATATAAATTTGAACTAACAACAACAACAACAACAACAACAACAACAACAACTCCAGTGGTGGGCACCCCAAAAAATTACTACCATACTGTGGGTGTGGTATGATGGGTGTGGCCAGGGGAAAGCCCTGCGTTGCATCCGAATTAGGACTACTTTATTTCAAAACTTGGATGGGCAGGGCCAGCCAGAATTTCTGCTATCGGTTCTGGCGAACAGGTGCAAACCTGCTGATGCCCACCACTGTGCAACTCTCTTTGTTTTTGTTTTCAGTAGCACTGTTATTTTACAAAGATATATGGTAAGATTTCTAGAGACGTGAAGCTGAATTTCATATGTTATCATGAAGACTCATTTGAAGCAGGAAAAGTAACTTCTTTAACTAAAACCAAAATATCCAATAATATTAAGCAGAACAAATGCATTGGTGATAACTGATTGGCTGACAAATAGGTGTCAGCATTTGCTCTTACATTCAAAACAATCTTGATATCTTACTACATTTTCTCTGTATTTCCTTGATAAGCAGAAAGTATAATTTGCCCTGCATTCACTCTAATGTGTTCCAGTTTCAACTGGGATGATTAAAGCTTTTGAACTCTGCCGCAACTTGTAGTGCCCTCTATTTTGTGCACTTCTTTCATACTCATACATTTTCTGGTTATCTGCTCTTCATGTATCATGTTTGGTGGAAAGAGAAACAACTTTCATTGACTTCCACATGAAAAACTCTTCAAAAGTACTGAATAGCTTATCGATTCATTATAGTGAATCATAACAGATTGAGGTACCTTCTGGAAACTTTTAGAAAAATCCTTCAAATTGTTAGGAGATGATCCTAGTTTTAAGAGAACAGAAAGATTAAAATTCTGGAGGCGTGTCCATCATAAAAGAAAACGGGACATGCTGAAATATCCTCCTGGACATGCTGGAAAACATTCCTTTACACATGCCATATCTTTCCAGCTCTGGGGCATATGGAGGTTACAAGTTGTCAATAGTACTTGCAGCAGTTGGATTCATTTTGTATATGCTCATAATCATCATGATTGTGCAAGAAATTATTCTTCAGCTACATTCCCTCTGTTGAAAGCAAAGACTGGCTTTCTTCCTGATCGGTTTACTAGGCTCCTGCCCCAGCAGAAAGAAATGAGAGGCTTTTAGCCACATCTCCTTTTAAGGTAATCTAAGCTTCCCAGCCAGAATTACTTGGCCAGGAGGGAGGGATTTAGATCATAGAAAGCTCATTTGCAGGATATTGAAGAGGAAAAGCTGTGGTGAATAGACAGCTGAGGGAAATATTTATTTAAACAGCAGAGAGGATATCATTCCAACTGGAAAATTGCTGACTTTTCTTAAAATTTGTTGCAATAGTTGACTCCATACTACTAATTTTTTAATTGAGATCATCAGAAATCAATATAGTACTTTTGTTGTTCAGTCGCTCAGTCGATTCTGACCCTCCGCGACCCCATGGACCACCGCCCTCCAGGCACCTCTGTCCTCCACCATCCTCCTCAGCCCACCCAGCTCTGTTTCCACTGCATCCACAATACCATCTAACCATCTCATTTTTGGCTGCCCCCTTTTTCTTTTGCCCTCCACCTTTCCCAGCATCAAGGCCTTCTCAAGGGAATCCTCTCTTCTCATTTGATGTCCAAAGTACCTTAGCTGCATCTTTACAATTTGACCTTCTAAGGAGCAGTCAGGGTTGATTTCTTCTAAGATTGACCTATTTGTTCTCCTCGCTGTCCAGGGGACTCTCAACACTCTCCTCCAGCACCACATCTCAAAGGCATCTGTTCTTCTGTGCTCAGCTTTCCTAATGGTCCAGCTCTCACAACCATACATTGCCACAGGGAATACCATTGCTTTGACTATACGAATTTTTGTTTGCAATGTGATGTCTCTACTTTTCACTATGTTCCCCAGGTTTCTCATCGCTTGCCTCCCAAGAATCAGTTGCCTTTTTATTTCATGGCTGCAATCCCCATCTGCAGTGAGCTTTGATCCCAAGAAAGTAAAATCTGTCACTGCCTCTACTTCTTCCCTATCTATTTTCCAGGTACTGATAGGGCCTGTTGCCATGATCTTGGTTTTCTTAATATTGAGTCTCAAGCCAGCTTTTTCACTCTCTTCTTTCAACCTAATCAGGAGCTTCTTTAGGTCTTCCTCACTTTCTGCCATTAGGTTGGTATCATCTGCACATCTCAAATTGTTAATATTTCTCCCAGCAATTTTGATCCCGAATTGTGATTCCTCCATCCCTGCATTGTGCATTATGTGCTCTGTGTATAAGTTGAATAAGCAGGGTGACAAAATGCAGCCTTGTCTTACTCCTTTTCCTATTTCAAACCACTCCGTCATTCCATATTCTGTCCTAACGGTTGCTTCTCGATTCATGTACAGATTTCCCATGAGACATATAAGGTGTTCTGGTATTCCCATATCTTTAATTACTTGCCACATTTTGTTGTGGTCTACACAGTCAAAGGCCTTAGTGTAATCAATGAAACAGAAGTAGACTTGTTTCTGGTATTCCTTTGTTTTTTCCATGATCCATCTTATGTTGGCGATGTGGTCTCTGGTCCCCCTGCCTCTTCTGAAACCCGCCTGTACTTCTGGTAATTCTCTCTCCACATGCTGTTGCAGTCTATCCTGTATTATCTTGAGCATCACCTTGCTAGCATGTGGGATGAGCGCAATTGTTCGATAATTTGAACACTCTTGGGCATTTCCCTTTTTGGGGATTGGAACATATACTGATCTTTTCCAATCCTGTGGCCATTGTTGTGTTTTCCAAATCTGCTGACATATAGAATGTAATAATTTGATTCCATCATCTCCTAGGGCTTTGAAAAGTTCTACCTGGATACCATCATCTCCGCTGGCTTTGTTATTTGCAGTGTTTTCCAGGGCCTTTCTGATTTCACTCTCTAGGATGTCTGGCTCAAGTTCAATTTCTTCATCATTGAAATTATCAGGGGTGTTGAGGTCCTTTCTGTAGAGTTCCTCTGTGTACTCTTTCCATCTTTTCTTAATCTCTTCTGCATCAGCTAACTCCTTGCCATCTTTGTCCTTTATCATTGTCATTTTTGCTTTAAATGTCCCTTTGATTTCTCCATTTTTTTTGAAAAGATCTCTAGTCCTACCCCTGATATTGTTTTCCTCTACTTCTTTGCACTGTTCATTCAGGTAGGTTTCCTTATCACTCCTTGCTTTTCTTTGAAATTCTGTATTCAAGTGATTGTATTTTTTTCTTTCTCCTTTGCCTTTTGCATCCATAATACTTCCATCAGGCATTAAAGAAGACAAGAACTTTTCACTCAGCCAATGTGCTTCAGTTTGGGTTGGCAACTCACTGTCAAGCTGGGAAGCATTTATTCCAACTCGGGCTGTGGTTTTCTAGGAGTTGCAGTCCATAGAGAAAGTTTTCCCATCTTTGTCTTCTGTGTGGAGGCCAGGTACTGTGAATCATTGTAAATAAATTCCCTCAGGACATATCAATGTTGTTTTCACTTACGGACACCTTATTTTCATCCTAGTGTCAAATCCACGTTGATTTTATTTGTATACAAGCATTATACCACTTATCATGACTGTATCATTAGGCTATGCACTGGTGTTTCCACTAGTGCTTAAGAAACTGCTGACAGTTTACCACTGCTTCCTGTACTTTACCCACTAGCCCAAAATTAGATTCAAACCATGAGCTAAACTAATCCAAAAGTTCAGTACTAGGCAGATGGCATAAGGGAGCTTGTCTCCCCTGAAGCAGAACAATTGTGTAGTATTTCAATGGAGTTGTAATATTATACCCAAGGACATTCTTTTGTTTACACAACTGTTAATTCTACAAGACCTTGTCCATTTATGTAACTGGCCACACCACTTGAGATACTTGGAATCACTAAAACTTGCCTTGTTTAAATAGTGCTATTCTTTTGTTTGTTTTGGAGGAGTACTTCATCTTTAACTGTGCCCTCTCTTTCCTAATGTGGCAGTAGAGTGACACTGAAAGCTTTGTCTGCCTATTCTGTTTTATATAACTATGACATTTCCAAGAGTCATGTGGGGGAAGAAGAAAGGCCACCTTGCATGTCTTGGCCTAATTGTTGAGGTGTGTGTGTGTGTGGTGTGCGCGTTACAGAGTTTGCAGAAAAATTTAGATAGTGTACTGTTTCTGTCCATCATTGATGAGAATTAGCTGAAGAAGATTCTGGTGTGGTACTTGTTCCTCAAGATCAGTGGTAAACAAACAACAATCCCTAAACTTCTGCAGGGACACAATTGCCACTTCTTGAGTTACAGCATTGCTTCTTTGTTAGTTTATTTAAAATCAGCTAGTCAATCAATCAATGTAATATGTTGTCTTTGTTCCAAACTGAACCCAAGGCATCTTATCACACAGTTGTGTGGCAGAAAATTAAAATATAATACATTTACAAACACTAAAACAGAGTTAAATTCAATATGAGCTAAATTCTGAGCTACTGTCAGTCTCTAAGCACCACAGCTTATGCCAGTAAAGCTTCCGTATCAGTAAAATGCACAAACATTTGTTGTTTCCCAGGGCCTTAACAAGTGTTTAAAATGCCAATTTATCAATTCATGCATAAGCTGAAAATGTGTTCTTCCTCCCCATATTGTAATTTGTCCTCTAGGTAACCATGGTGTTCTTGCTTCTTTCTTTCACAGGATGCCAAACTGGGGTGGAGGAAAGAAGTGTGGTGTGTGCCAAAAAGCAGTGTACTTTGCTGAGGAGGTGCAATGTGAAGGCAACAGTTTCCACAAATCGTGCTTCTTGTGCAGTAAGTATAGCAGTGTAAGGTTTGGTTGGCTTTCTTTTATCCACAAGATGAGATGGTTAGATGTCCTTGTTGACACAATGGGTGTACAGCTGAGCAGGCTGAGGAGGATGGTGGAGGACAGGGGTGCTTGGCATTCAGTGGTCTGTGGGGTCGCAAAGGGCTGGACTTGACCATGCGACTGAATGACAAGCTTTTTCCTAGCTTGGTGAATGAGTCTGGGGATTTCTTTTGCTGTTATTGGGGAACAAGGTAGAGTTTGGCTTTTTTGTCAAAGAGCAACTTACTCCTGGTTTCTTGCAAAGTTTTTGGTAAGAAAAAACACTGTCTGTGGTCCATGTGGGAGAGGAAAGGGTCACCTTATCTTGTCACTCAGGGATTGGGTCTCTCCTTTCCTCCACCCCAAACATGGATAAGAGGGGAAGAAAAGAAGGAAAGCAGATGAAAAATGTTCAGAATTTTTTTTATTGAGCATAATCCCATGAAAGATTTGGAAATTACTGGTGGTTTTATATCTTTTTTAAAAAAATAGGCATCTATCCAAAGTATTAATTAACTAAATGAGAAGGACTACATACACTAAAAGTGTAGATAAGAGGAATTATCCTGGAGGTTGGTGTCCATACTGATTAATATGATTTGAGTCATGTGTAAGTAAACAGTTGCTTGCTGTGCGTTGAGTTTTAGTATTGTTCCAGAGAGGTAACTATGTTAGTCTGTGGCAGCAAAACAACTGAGAAATGTTTGTTATGTCAAAACCAATATGTGTTATAGCAAAGTAAAAACATTCATATACTTGACCCTTAGTTTCAAATGTATACATATGTAACATTATGGGAGACAGGAGAGCTGGACTTGTAAAGTCAGGGGGAAATGAAGTATGAAAGCTACAGTCCAGAAAAATTACATAGAAGATTGATGATGACCAAATATAGCAGTGTTGATGCCAAAGATGAGAGAGAGTAACCAGATATTTTTGGACTGGGACTTGACCCCCAAATTGTCTCCTTTTCTTATCCCTGCCTGCAAGTTGGAGTAACATTTCATGTGTCTGAGGAACTGAACTGTACTCTGAAAACGGATGCCACAATAAATATGCTCACTTGGCTATTCTATTTGTATTTAGTGAGGTGTGTGCTAGTCATCAGGCTCCTTGTAAACTTTATGTGCTTTTAAAATATGTGTAGCCAATGGGCACACCTATTTTACACTTGTGCTTTCAAACAGCAATAGTTTGCATCCATATTGACCTCAGGTGCAAAGTCCCGCACTGGCTAAGGAAATGGTCTATCCTGTCTTCCCATCTACTGAGTAAAGCAGGGAGGCTGTGTGTGTTTTTTTAAAAAAAGGCTTTCTACTTAATCATCTCTGTCCAGAAGAGTTGCAGGAGAAGCTGTAGTATAACAGCTAAGGATGCAGTCCTCCCATATCATGGGATATATTGTAAAATCATAGAATAAATGAGTTGGAAGGGGCCTATGAAGCCCTGCTCAGTGAAGGAATTATCATAGTAACTTTACCTCTAGATAAATATCCTTAGGAGCATGGTTCAAAAAAATAAGTTATATGTTGGGAAGGTCCATGTTTCAATCTTGCCTCTTTCAACAAACTGCTATTTTGTAGCCTCAATCCCTCTATCTGTAAATTAAGGGATAATAATACCAACTTCAAAACACTGCAGCAAGATAATGGCTGAGATCCTGTTCACAGCATTATAATGCATTTCCCAAACTATGTTCCATGCAACACTGGTGGACTTCAATTCCCAGAAGCCTAAGTCAGTACATTGGCTGATCAGTGCTTTGGGAAACTGGCTTAGGCTTCTGGGAATAGAAGTCCAAAAACCAAAGACTGGGAAAAACAATTTAATGTCATCTGCTGTGGCAAGTTTTGCAAAAATAAACAATTTCTTATTTTTTCCCATCTGAAGGTCCTGAAGCTTCCAATGACTCCCTTTCATTGCGGAGAAACTATTGGGGGGCTGCAGGAAGAGAGAGATCTTTTAATTACTGAGAAGCCAGTAAAGTCACCCTAGCAATGGCTGTTTTCAGAGATCCAGACTATACTTCCTGCAGTCAAGAGGCCCCAACAGCTTCTACACAATGAAAGGGATTCCACACCTCAGGAACTTCTAAGAGTAGGAAATCAGAAGTTTCTTTCTTTCTGACAGCTGGGGCTACAAATGGCTTAAATCTTATGCAGTATAACTCCACAAACAGGATGTCAGCCAATGCATGCAAAATGCATTAAATCAAATTAGGTACGATTGTTAGTCTACACTACTCTGCCTTTGTACTGACCTCCAAACATCTCATGAGAAACTGTGGTAGAGTAAGCAGTCTAAAGCAGGAGTGAGTCTTGAGGTGTTCTTTTGACTGCAGTTCTTAGAACTATCAACCAGTATGGCCAATGGTCAGATATTTAGGAATTGTAGTCCAAGATCATCTGGTGACAGACATTTGGGACTGACTGCTTTCAAGTGTATGGAGGCATATCTACGATCTATCTATCCTAATGTAGATAGATCAGCATATAAAACAAGAGCATATTTGATTTATGCCATGGTGGTTAAACTGCTGTATTGCAGCCAGAATATTGTGAGTTCAGTCCTGATAGGAATCAAGGCTGATGCATCCTTGCATCCTTCTGAGGTCAGTAAAATGAGGACCCAGCATGTTGGGGGCAAAATGCTAATTCACTTGTGAACTGCCCAGAGAGTGCACTAGGTGGTATGGGGCAGCATACACTGTATTTGCTGGCATATAAAATGCATCAGAGTATAAAATACTGTATAAAATACTGGCGTAGAAACTGGCAAACCATGTCAGGAAGTTTGCCAAGAGAACGCTATGGACAAAGAACAAAAGGCAAAGGGGCAAAATAGATGAAACAGGATGCTTAGCATACCAGGTCAGAAGAAGGAGTATGTGTGTGGATAGGACAGTGGGTGGAGAAATATGGTGTTGTAAGGAACAATACTGTACAGGGACATAGAATGTGAGATCTATGACTCAAGGAAAGCTGGTAGTGGTAAAAAATGAAATTGAAAGAATAAGCATTGACATCTTGGGAATCAGTGAGCTAAAATGGATAGGGATGGATGAATTCAGCTCTGGATACCATCATATCTACTACAGTGGACAAGAAAACCTCAGAAGAAATGGAGTAGCCATAATTGTCAATAAAAGAGTGAGAAAAGCAGTGACAGAATGATTTCAGTCAGAATCCAAGGCAAACCTTTTAATATCACTTTAAACCAAATATACGTACAGACCACTGGTGCAGATGAAGCCACAGTTGACCAGTTCTATGAGGACCTACAGCACCTCATAGAACAGATACCAAGAAATGATGTCCACATTATCATAGGAGATTGGAATGCCAAAGTAGGAAACTAGGGAGTGTAAATAAAAGTCTGGTGGTTTCTGATGATCTGCTAAATTTTTCAAAACAATGAAGAAACTGCCCTCCTTAATGCTGGACCGAGGCCCGAACAACAGCTGTTTTCTTACTTCACACTCTTGTTTGACACAGAAGACACAGACTTCTAAAGCAAAGCTATGTTGGCTTCTTTGTGGACTCAAAGCTTTTTAATCTGTGCTACTATCTAGTGCCTGTGACCACATCAATCCACCTAGATTATAAAGAACAAATGAGATTTGGACAGAGCATCCTGTCTATTGCTCATGCTCCTTTTTTATAATGTAGGGAAAGGGGAATTGATTCTTATGACTAAATGAATCTGGCAAGAAGGAAAACTACCTGAACAATCAAGATGGTGTGGCAACAAACTGGGGCATACTGCAGACATTGATAAAAGTCCATGATGGTGAACCAAGGTTCACCATCACTGATATAGATGCTTATGTATTTTCCTATGGTATGGAAATGTTTATTGTCCTTAAGAACCAGGAGACACATTTTCATGTATTGTATCCCTGCATGTGAGTAGGGATCTTGCTTCTGAGCAAGATTTCAAGAGTTTTGTGCATTTTTCTCATTTTGATATTTTGCAGAAAATTTGCAGAAGTAATTTCCCCAAAAAATTAATGCTATCCCCCCTCCCCTTTTGTTTTTCTTGAAAGATTTGCAGCCCCCCCAAATACCAAGCTTTTATGCAATATACAAAGATATATACAGTCATACCTCGCATAACGAATTTAATTCATTCTGCGAGGCTGCTTGCTATGTGAGTTTTTCATTATGCGAGTCAGACTTGCATAATGAATTTTTCGCTATGCGAGTCGGACTTTCCCTATGGAAAAACTCGCATAACGAGCGTTTCAAGGGGGAAAACGCTCATAGCAAAAAAAAATTTGGTATGTGAGTTTTCCCCATAGAAACACTTGTTATGCGAGTTTTTCCATAGGGAAAAGTCTGACTCGCATAGTGAAAAATTCGTTATGCAAGTCGGACCGCTTAGCAAAAAACTTGCTCATTATGCGAGTTTTTCGCTAAGCGAAATTCTCGTTATGTGAGGTTTGACTGTACAGTATTATGAATGTATTTGTACTTATGTTGCTGGTAATATAAAAAAGGGATGGACATTTGGAGGATTGAAAGATTTATTGAGAAAAAGAACATCTTCAACTATTTACTTGTATCAACATCTACAGTTAATGTTTCCAAGCATAGGGAACTAGGAGCCTCAAATATCATACCATATATAAATCAGAGCACCAAAGATTACATCGGAGTGTTGGTAATTCACAAACTATGAGCTGTTTTATCAATGCATGGTACAATTTCTGACACAAGGAGAAACAGAATAAAAGGATTTATTAGTCCTTTTAAAACCACTACCATTTAACATCACAATGTAGGATAGCCCCAGTGAAATAAACAATAGAAGATATCAGCCTGCTGCAAATCAACATTAAAAAGCATGTACACCCGAAGTATACAAGCCAGGCACAATTTTTTACTAGTACTCTGCCAGAAGACTTGAACAAAACAGGAAGATCTTTAACAAAACATATAAAACGGAACAGAATATGGTTAGTTGAAAAATCTGTAACTTCTCTTGTGTGAGAGTCAGTTTTTGACTTCTGTATGGAAGATAAATTGTCCACATAAATCAGTTTCCCTGGAAAAGCATGAACAATGGGCCATATTTGCCCTGAACAAGAGTAATGGGAACATACTAGTAATTAGTGGGTTCCTGTTTCACTAATTATGACAAAAGAGCAACAGGAGGTCATCTGATTCAACTGCAGGAAGCGGAACTGTAAAAAAAGAAATGAGCATGGGTTATATTAGAACAAAACACCAGATTTACCCTGAAATGTGTGGAAATTTCAAACAGCTGTTCATGGGAAACCCCTTCCCCAACCTTGAACAGAATATCTAGACTTTTGGAGTGGCCCCCCACACACTGATCATTCCTGTAGAATTTCTACTTCAAAACATGAGAGATGAAGGTTTGGTTTATTTAGAATAACGAAGTAGCATTTTAGCAAGGAATTTAGCAATGGTCACAATGCATCTTTGAAAACAGCTTCTTAAGATTGCTATTTTGGCTCAGCAGTCCAATTAAGACATGTTTGTTGAAATGAGAATGCCTAAATAGTACTGATTTACAGGACGGTGGTGGGAAAGCCAAGCGTTCCAGTCCAGTTAGAGGAGTATGAACATATTTTGCTGGAAGAGTTTTGTAACACTCCTCCTTTCATGGCTATACATCTGATTCCTCCTCATCCTCCTCTCCCTTGTGTTACTTCTCTCTACCAAGGTCTGAGCAGCAGAGGGAGAAAAACACCATATTTGGTAATAAGGAGGGATGAATTCAGTCTTTTGGAGTCCCATATTTAGTAGCAAGGTATAGAGGCTGCAGCTTCTGTTGCTACTGTAGCATTCCTAGGGGAGGACTTTGTTTTGCTTCTGCATTCTTTAAGTGTAAGATAATATATTTTGAACAAAGAAGGAAGCTCTCTCGCCTCCTGAGATTTTTAGAGTGTAACTGATGTTGGCAGTAACAATGATGTCTCCCTCTTTTAAGAACACTATTGGACTCAAGAAGAGTCTAATTGTTTTTGCAACTAGAAACAGCTTAACATTAAGTCATTCTTCTTGGCTGTTTAAGTAATTAGTCTTGGTTTTGGTCTTTCCTACCCCAGACATATTCTTTCTTTCCTTCTCAACCTCTGTAGTTTTTTGATTCCAGAATCTAAAGTGAGAGTTAAGAGTTGAAAGCAAGAGAAATGATATTCAAATTAGAATGTGTATTTGGAAGCTCTTAGAAGATCATTTGGGTGTTTCATGGTTGTTGTCTTTGCTAGAACATCCAGAATAGCTGCAGTAACCAACCCCCCCCCCCAAATCTAACTGAATTTGCAGTAAAAACAAACAAACAACAGATGTGCCTACCAAAAGGTAGTTTTTCTTAGCTCTGGTATTTGGAAGGAAAATGTTCTTATGCACAGCAATATATTGAATAAGTCACTTATTAGGATTCAATCTAGCAAAAGTATTCATTTTAATTATGAATTAATTGGGTATCTTCTTCCTCTTCATAATTTAGCCTACTAATTTTATGTGTAACCTTCACCTGCCTAAAAAGCCCATATGTGATTGAAATCATTTTCACTATTGTTTGAATTCCTTCTCTTGTTATGTCTTTCATGGAAGATTCATGGAGGTTCCAAGCATAATAGGTTTTGTAACCTGACCAAATCATTAAAAACTTTACATCTTTATCTGGTCCCCAGATTATTAAACATAATGATCACTGTGTTCAAAATGAACTTTCATGTATAGATTTTTTATCTTGCAATTTGTTTCATGCTGATTTTTCCATCCTTGCCAAAAGATTTCACTCATAAGTACTGTACTTTACTGATCAGAATCCTCCTGTTGATTTATACTTCTGTGCATAGAGTCTGGCTAGGTTATCCTGCTATGGTAACAGAGTAGAACATGCTGCCAGTGACTCAACACTAACTAACCTGACAACCCTAAGGACTAATGGCCTTGGGTGGCAAAGTCCACAAGGAAGGGTGATGGTCCCCAAGTCGATTAAATCCCATATTGATGAAGGGCAGCAGCTTCATCAATACTGGCCTTGGGCTGTGGAGGACTTTGCATGCCAAAAGGCCTCAGGACCAGAAAGTGACTCACAGAACTGGATCAGTGTTATGGGTGCCATGCTATGATGCAGAAGGCAGATGAAAGGCCACTGCATTATATTCTTGGGACAGTCATCATGGCTGATCATCAAGATTCCGATTCGGATATGACAGAAGAAGAAGATAAGGAAGATAGCATATGCCTTGACAGCAGATTGCTGCTCATTCATGCACTCAGGAATACAATGAGCACTTCATTAATAAGTGGTGATTTGATGTCAAGATTTTTGTGATTTCCTTTTCACAAATGTGAATTTGCAGTAAGATTCTGGCTGTCATATAAGTGAGGGTGGAAACAGCAGATGAGAATGAGCCACAACATCAGCCTTAGCAAACATAGCCAGTGGTAAAGGATTGCGAAAAATGAAGCCCAACAGCCAAAGGGCCACATATTCTTCATTCCTGGTCTAAATGATAGTACAGTACATCTGAGGAAAGTTGGGAGAAAGTGGACCCAGTCATTAACTGAACATGATACAGAAGATCTTTTAAACTTATCATTAGCCCCATATTGTGCCTTTTTGAAGATTGAGTATGCTCTTCCTGTGTAATTTTTTTGTTGGGCTCCCTAATTCCCAAACCTTTAGCCCTGTGAAGAAAAATATTAGGGAAATAATATTGGAGAAAAGATTGACCTGCTTCTTCCAAAGCAGCCATGCAAAGCTTCCTTTTTAAACGCACACACGTACGAATGTACATACATACATACATATATATCCCCCTCCCCCCTGATAATATATCTTGCATATCGGAGACAGGTGAGCTGGTTTCCCTCCTTGTATGTTAGACTATAAGCATGAATTTAGGATTAGGAATGTTACAGGAGTTGTAGTCCAGCTTCTAGACCAATGGGTCCCAAGGTGGGGCCCATGCCTCACATGGAGATTTCAATTCCCAGAAGCCTTAGTCAGTACATTGGCTGATCAGTGCTTTGGGGTATTGACTTAGGTTTTTGGGAATTGAAGTCCAAAAACCAAAGGTTGGGAAACACTGATCTAGACAGTAGGAACAAAATTGTCCATCCATGACCCACACCAAATCTAGCTGGATTAAGCCTATATAGAAATGTCTGCAGGTTGCCGGTTTAGAAATTTATAAATTGTTTCTGATTGGTATTCCTTCAATCTCTACAGTGGTTTGTAAGAAAAATTTGGACAGCACTACAGTGGCTGTGCATGGAGAGGAGATCTACTGCAAGTCGTGTTACGGGAAGAAGTATGGACCCAAAGGCTATGGATTTGGACAAGGAGCCGGGACTTTGAGTATGGACAAAGGGGAAGCACTGGGGATCAAACATGAAGAGTGAGTTGTTATTCCTTCTGTAACTTGAGGTCAAACAAAACACTAGTGGGAAACAGTATTATTTATTATCAACCCCCACCAAACAGGATTTCCCCAGAGGTACAATTTCAATGGATATACCTCCAGCAACAATTAGATTTAATTAAGTCTCTGTTTACCTGCCCATGACCAGTCACAAAACAGAGCAGATTAATTGCAAGAATTAGGGACAGGAGAATCACACACTATGACAGACAGATTCCCTCCCCCTCACACACACATTTTAAAAAGCCATACAGTATATGAAAATAAAAGTGTCTAGTTTGAAACACTGTGTAATTTGAAGGAAGCAAAAGCATTTTGTCTGTTATACACAAGGAGTTCAATTGAACTATTGCCCAGAAAGGGAAACTCCTCTAAGAAAGTATTTTATAATCCAAAAATAATTATGTCTCAGTATTACTTTTGACTAAAATCTAATAATACTGTCCCATTTGTGAGAATTGTCCTTTGATGGGTTATTAGTAAGATAGAAATTTGATGTGGTCAGGTTGCGGTTATTGCAAAACTCTGCCTACCTCAGTCAAAGGTGAATATTTATTTAAGTGCTCTAGACTAGAAATGCAGGAAAACAAAACAAAAATGTGATCTTAGATAAAATCCATTGTAAAATACAATAGACTGAAAATTTCTTCCTCGTTTGAAATTAACTTCAGATCTCAAAACCAGCTTGCCTATAGCCCTATGTAGACGTGGCTTTTGCAGATTTATAGATATTAAAATACAGACCTTCCATATTTATTTGTTGATTTGATTTGCCCCAGTGAGCATAAGACAGTACCCTAGACAGCTTACAACAGGGGTTCGCAACCTCTGACTCGTGGGCTGGACTTGTTTCATGCTGATTTTTTCATCCGGCCCACAGTGATGACCACAGAAACAGATGTGTTTATGAGAGCCATAAACATGCCCGCAAATGCACAAACGCACCCGCCGTAGTTTACAGCAGTGTTTACGATGGGGGAAACCAATTGGGGAAACCTGTGTTTGGCCTGCTCAGCTGTCTGAGTGGCACAAAAACCTTGAGAACCTCTGGTTTATAACATCAAAAGACAATATAGCAAGAACTGTAAGATAAACAATCAATATATGACCAATATTAAATGATGTACAAAGCAATTTAAAACAATAATAGACAGAACAAAACAGTACAATACATTTAAGTGTGAAGTGGAAAAGAGACTGAAATCTTATTAGGTGTAATAGGGATGAGAGATGACTTCACTCTTCTAGTCTTCTGTTTTCTCTGTAAAATTTGTTTGTTTTGCAGCGTAAAAGCATGGAGAGTTAATTAGCAATCCTGTAATTCTGAAAGACGTTTAAGCTCTACTCTCTGCACAGCATTCCCGTTGGCTTACTTGCAGCAATAATGCCTATTAATTAACCTGATGATGCTTTCTGTGAGCCAATTTATTTTTACAAGAAGTTGCCTGTTTGCAGGGCTCTGCTTCTACAGGATTCCTGAACTGAGTGCATATGGATGCTACACCCAAGTCAGTTCTCTGTGATGCAAACAAAGGTCATTGGTCTTAAACCACGATGTTTAAGACTACTACTACTACCATGTCTAGGCCAGATGTACAACTGCCAAAATGAAACCACCTTTTGGTGTGTTCATTCTGCAATTCTTTTTGCCTGACCTCATGTGAGAAAGATTAGCTGGCACAAGGTGGCTGTTGCCCAGGGTACATCCAATTGTGGTTCAAAAATACCGCTATCTTTGAGGAGGCTCTTTCTGTGTACTCCAGGGTTACTACTTTAAAATCTTGGATGGATAGTGCTTTGTGCGTAGTTTGTGTTCCACAGCCAAATATGAAATACAATATAGCAGCTGGAGCTGTTACTATTTTGGAGTACAATTCCTAGCCAGCATTCTGGGGAATGTATCTCAAAAAGGTACATTTTGCAAGCTTTGGACTGTCCTGTTGCTTTGATGAGATTCCACTTTTCATCCCTGCTCAGCCCAGTCACACCTTGAACTGGCCATCCCAACTAGTTTCCACTCACAGACACACATATATCGGCTGACAAAGAGTGACTGTTTTCCTGTCTGAACTCCACAGGCCTCAGCCTCATCAGCCCACCAACAATCCCAATCCATCAAGAATGGCACAAAAGGTGGGAGGTGCTGATGGGTGCCCCCGGTGCGGACAAGCTGTCTATGCTGCTGAGAAGGTGGTTGGAGCAGGGAAGGTAAGATCCTGTTAGCAGAAAACCAGAGCTCTGGAGCATTGGCTGACCTTTACTCCTACGTTAACTTGGAAACAAACCAGAAGCAGCAAATGTGACAGGAAACTACAGATATATAGATATATCACACACACACATAACATATGTATGTTAACTTATTCTCTCTATTCTAACATATACAGTCAAACATCGCATAAAGAGCGTTTCGCTTAAAGATTAACTCGCTTAAAGAGCAGAATTTTCTCTGAATGTTTGCTTTGCTTAACAAATAAAACCAACCAAAAACTCGCTTAACAAATACATTGGGGTTTGCAGTACCCCCCACAATTGGTCATTTACAATGGTGTTTTGCTTAAAGAGCAAACTCGCTTAAAGAGTAATCCTGTGGAACACATTATGCTCTTTAAGCGAGGTACATCTGTATAACATAAGCAATTGTATTATTTCATTGCAGTGTAAACTGCTGATCTTTGGAGCCCTTTTGCTGCACAACTGATAAATGCTACAAAAAAGCAGGGCTAAGCAATTACAGTTGAATATCAGTGATTATTTGGAAAAATAGTTGGGATATGTATATTTGCTTCCTTACCTCTTAGCTGAACATTAAAGTGGTAGAACCTAGAAGTGGCCATTTATAATTAGCAGATATTGTTGAGTGTTAATCTGCAATTTTTCTCTAATTAATTATAATAATTGTGTGCTGTCAACTCAATTCTGATTTATGTATGGTGACTCTTTCCTGGTTTACTATTCTCTTTTTGGGGGCATCCTGTCATTGTGTAGCTTGCCCATGACTACATTAGACTGGTTATTCTGCAAATAATAGTAATTTCATGCAAACTATTTTTTTAACTATATATTTTCATTCCATTTAGAGTACAATAATACCTCAGATAACGCTAAGACTTGGTTCCACAAGTCTTGGTGTTATCCGATGCATGTTAAAATCCTACGGGATGGATCGGATAACGTCCGATGCATCCCATAGGACCTTAACGTTATTCGATGCAATTCTCTCCCCCCACCCCCAGATTACTTAACATTATGCAATTTTAGGGTTATCCGAGGTAAACGTTATCCGAGGTATTACTGTACTGTATTTTGGTATATGACAGTACTGAGACTACCTGCTGATTCATCATTGCAGGAGGGTTTTTTCTGGCAAACTTGAAACACACTTTGGTGTGCCCCCTCCTGAAAAAACCAATGCTCGACCCTATGGTGTTTGCAAATTACCAGCCTGTGTCCAACCTGCCCTTTTTGGGCAAAGTTTTGGAGAAGGCAGTAGCACAACAGTTGCAGGAGGTCCTGGATTAAGCAGATTAACTAGACCCTTGTCAGTCAGGATTCAGGCCTGGTATGGAAACTGCACTGGTCATGCTGGTGGATGATCTCTGGTGAGAGTGGGACAGAGGTCATCTGTCTGTCCTGGCTCTTCTTGACCTCTAAGTGGCCATCGATACCATTGACCACGGTATCCTTCTGGAAAGGCTCCAAAGATTGGGGATCCAGGGCACTGTGTTGTCCTGGTTTTCCTCATTTCTGAGGGGCCGGACCTAGTCGGTGTGGTTGGAGAGTGAGAAGTCCTGCCCGAGGCCCCTTCAATATGGGGTGCAGCAGGGCTCGGTACTCTCGCCTCTCCTATTCAACACTTACATGAAACCACTGGGTGAGATCATTTGCTCCCATGGGGTGAGGTATCATCAATATGCAGATGATACCCAGTTATGTATCTTGTCCCGTGGAGGCCCTAGTGATGCAGTGGAAGTCCTTTCCAGGTGCCTGGAGGCTGCCAGGATCTGGATGGGGGACAATGGGCTACAACTGAATCCTGGCAAGACTGAGTGGCTGTGGGTCGGGGGTCCTGCGTTATCTCGGGAGCCACCATCCTTGGCTCTGAATGGGGTGGGTTTGCCCCATACAGACCGATTGTGTAATCTGGGGGTCCTCCTGGACTCATGACTATGGCACGAAGAGCAGGTGGGAGTCATGGCCAGGAGGGTCTTTGCACAACTTTGTGTCATTCGCCAGTTACACCCACTCCTAGATCGGGATTCCTTGCTCATGATCACACACACTCTGGTCACCTTCAGACTTGATTATTGCAACACACTCTACATGGGGCTGCCCTTGTCGACCATTAGGAGGCTACAACTTGTCCAGAATGCAGCTGCCCGGGGGTTGATGTGGTGCGGGCACTATGCACGTGCCTCACAGCTGCTTCGGGAGCTGCACTGTTTGCTAGTATGTCTCCAGGTGAAATTCAAGGTGCAGGTTATCACCTTTAAAGCCCTTCATGGTAGTGGGCCAGGATACTTAATAGACCGCGTTGCCCTAAGAACATCTGCCCGTCCCACCAGAGTGGACTGGAGAGGCTTTTTAGTTGTTCCATCAGCCAGAGAAGCACACCTCTCTGGAACTAGAAAGAGGGCCTTCTCCATGTCCACTCCGACCCTATGGAACCTCCTGCCAACAGAGCTGCACCCTCCAGACGGAGTTGCTGTCTTTTAGGAAGAATTTAAAAACATGGCTGGTGGGGCAGGTATGGGGTATGGGTTGTACAATGACCCTAGCTTGTTGTTTGGTGTAAGCTCCCTCTCTCTTTTAACCTCTCTTTAACCCCCCAAAAAAATCCCCCTCTGTTAGCAGAATTCTTATGACTGGTCTTCTCTATTGTCCTCAGTCATGGCATAAAGCCTGTTTCCGATGTGCAAAGTGTGGCAAAAGCCTAGAGTCCACTACTTTGGCTGACAAGGATGGTGAAATCTACTGCAAAGGTAAGATTGTTATTTTAGAGGTCGTGCTTGGGTTGAACAACTACCCCAGGGGTCAGCAACCTATGGCATGTGGGCCAGATCCGGCCCACAGAACCCAATCATCCAGCCCCACACCCTCACACTTGCTGCCACTGGAAGTGGCATAAACAGCCATAAACGTATCCTCAGCTACCGTAAATGTGTTTATGACAGCTGTGGACTTGTTTTACAACAGCATTTATGGAGGGACCACCAGTCTGGCCCCCTCAACTGTCTGAGGGAGCATGACCCAGCCCCCAACTTTAAAATCTTGTCGACCCTTAAACTAGCCCATTCTTTGCTCAGTTGCTGGTGAGTTGCAGGGCTTGGGAAATCCCTCCTGGAATGTCTCAGAGATGTGGTTCCCAAAAAGTTACATTCTTGAGGTCTGGCCATTTAGGGTTACATCCTTTCTCAAATGGCATGCTAGGATACAAAACGTTGCAAAATATGCTGTATTGGTGTGACAAACTGTCATTTAGGCGTAATCACCATAAAGGAAGAATGATTCTTTCTATTTGCCACTTGGCTTGCAACAGGCAGGGGGAAAAATCCAATTTTACATTGCCAGACATTTCTGGAGGGTATAATTCATCCTCCCCGTTGGGTTATCTGTACCTTTACAAAGCCAGATTCTTCCCATCTCTTAAACCAAGCCCTTTAATGCCTAGAACAGGTCCAGGATCAGGCAAAAAATGTGTACAGTATATAGTGGAAATAGTACTGTGAATGATCTCAAAAGAGTATAGTTTTCAATGGTGGTAAAAAGTACTTTCAGTGTATGATGTGATGGGTGAGGGTCTAACCTCCAAAAATTGAGATTGGGGAACAAAAATGCCCCCTGGACTTGAACCTTTCCTACCCCAACATAAACCACATTTCTATCTGCTTTTTAACTGGTATATTTAAATAAATACCCTGAGCTTGAAGACTGGAAGGTTGAGGTTCGATACCTGAGTGCTGCACGATGGATCTTGGGGACATGAAAGGAGCCTCTTTCGGGCATCCCCTGAGTGGAGTTTCTTTAGCAGAAATCCTTTCAACACAAAGTAATTTCTGACATGACATTTATTTATTTATTTAACTGTTATTTGATCACAACTATGTTCTGTCTGGCAGTATTTTCTTTTGATGATGATGTCTGCTGCTTTAAAAAAAATAAAAATAAAATGTCATCACAAAAACTGTGTGGCAGGATGCAAACTTTTTTTAACCTTTTTGCCACTATTGTGTATGGGGCCTGGGGTTAGCTAAATTTGTTTCTTTTACTTCTAATTGCTTCAGGTTACAGCCTCTTGTTCTGAACTTGGTAAACAAAAACAGCAAATGTTTGAGAGGACGAGGGTAGATGTGCTGCACATGATCCAACATACAGATGTGTGTAGCTTGAAATCTGTAGTAGAATGCCAGAACTGAAGATCGCTTTAGTACAGCTTCAGCCTATACAGCAGTGATGGTGAACCTTTTAGTGCCCAAACAGAGGGGTGGGGCAAACTCTGTGCTGGGGGAGGGAGGAAGCACTCTCACTGGGCTGCCATTGGTTTGCCACCACTGCTATATAGCTTATTCAGTAAAGTTCTGGGGGAGTTTGAGTTTATTGCCACGCCAAGACTCCAGACTGCTTTTTTTTCCTCTTTGAACTGCTGTGTTCTAACTGTTCTTTCCCCCCTTCATTTCACACAGGCTGTTATGCTAAGAACTTTGGACCAAAGGGGTTTGGCTTTGGGCAGGGAGCCGGAGCACTGGTCCATTCCCAGTGAAGAGCTGGCCTTTGATAGTTCCTTTCCAGCACTGAATGCTTTGCTAAGTCTTCCAGACTGATCCTCACGAACAGCAAGATCATTTCCCCAACAAATATGTTAATAAAACAAGCAACAGAATCTGCTGATTTTCACTGTATCACTGGCTTACCCAGGCCTTACCCTGTAGAGCTCAGATAACACTAAAATTTTCCACCAATTTGCAGTGGGCTCTAATCTGCTTGGTTTCATATACACTTACTTAGTGGCATCCTTTAATATACATCCATGCTTTCAACCATTCTTGGAGCTATAGCTAGGAGACAGCACATCCTTCTCAGTATATAAAATACTGCAATGGTTTCCCCTAATGCTCCCTCCCAAATAGTGTATATTATAAGCTGTTTTCCTAAAAACAATTCATAATGTTGTAATTTCAAGTCCTACATTAGCTAAGCAGTCTTATTAACCATTTGCAAAATATCAAGAATGATTAACAATCCTAGGGATGAAGAGGTGAAAAATAAGGACCTGCTCTGGTATAAAAGTTGGAAGGAAAGGGAAAGAGCTATAATCCTATAATTCTTAGAAGAACCATGGACAAACAACAAACATTTTAAAAATTCTACTAGATCAACATATTCAGCTGTGAGTGAGCACCAACTGATTCAGGCACCATTTTATATATTTTGAGAGAACCCCAATTACAGAAAAATAAGCTACCAGAGGTTGATCTGTAATTGCCTTTTCTGGTGTAGCTGTTCAGCATTTTTATCATTCCTAAAAGTTATACCAATTCAGAGGCAAAAAGATTCCATCTTTCATCTACTCTATTACATACTGTAACGCGGACCCAGTTAAAGAACAAGTTATACTGCTGCTTCAGTTTGGTGTTAAGAGATCTAAATGGTTTGGGATTCCCCTTCTGGTTGTAGCTTTTATAAACATCCAGATATGCACCCTAAAATTGAAAGCCTTATTTCCTCCTTTTCCCGAAGGGGTAAAAGAGGAAGTAAAGAAGAAGACTTCCTCCTTTTGTAAAGTGTAGAGGAAATATCTCCATTTTGAAGTATAAACTCAATGGGCTTTGAGGTTTTCAAATACAGAAATTAATTTACGGCTGAAATCTTGTGGCTTAGTATAGTAAGTTCCACTAGAGTAGGCCTACTGTATTAGTGGAGATTTCATGAGTCAAGTCCTTCATTAATTTCATTATTCAAATAAGCTTACCTTAGTATGGTAAGTCACAAGTGGAGTATCCTATATGGATTAGTGGTAAGCATAGAGGAGTTGACTCACCAAATCCCCACCCAGTCAATGGTACTACTCTATGAAATAATTATGCTGAGCAACAGGTTATCAGTCAATAGGTTTCACAATTTAATCTGAATCTCTTTTATGCCAGGTATTTCTAGTGTGAGCTGAATGCTTGCTTTCTCACCCCACCTCTTTTAGTATATAGTCTATAATGTTTTTAATCTCCTATTTAGGTGATTACTATGGAATTAGACTAATATATGGTTCTTTACACACTTGTTACACACATGCATGCCAGAGAAACTGTAGTAGTAATATTTTTTACAATGTTTGTTATATACAGAAACTATTCAGGGAAAATCTACATAATTCAATAAAGCAGTTTAAAGGGATCCATGTGTCTTGACTCTTGTCTAATAATGGTGTCAGATTCCCTGAAGGATGCTCTGAATATAACTCATAGGAAATCTCCAATAGAGTAAATTTCCCAAAGAATCTCTGAATCCTATGTTCCACAGCTGACAGTATTTTAACATTGCAGTGTTCTTCAAGGAAATAGTCTGTCCCCTTTGAGTTTAATTAAGTTCCTTTGTTTTGGATATCATTTTGTTGAATTCTATGCCTCTTGACATGACAGACTGAATGTCCAGATAAGATTTTTTTTTCCCCAGAAGAATAAAGGGTAAACCTCTCTGCTCTGCATTACTTTATGCCAATGATGGTGAACCTTGGCACTCCAGGTATTCTTGGACTTCAATTACCAGAAGCCCAAGTCAGCACTCCTGCTGATCAGGGGTTCTGGTAATTGAAGTTCCAGAACACCTGGATTGCCAAGGTTCTCCATCAGTGGTTTATGGAGAAACTCTTATGCATTTGTAATCTTTAGAACAATGCTGTGAACTATTTTTCTGTGAATAACTACATTTCCTAGCTGGTAATTTTAGCAACTTGCATTCAAAACACAGGGCTGCTCGGTAATAAATAGAATCACACCTGAACCTGGCCGGATCACAATGTTTCTTTTTTTTGCCACCCCACTCTTTTAATTCCTCACAGTCTTTTGGCCATGTCTTTTATCTTTTTTACGTGTCTGCTGACCTCTACTGGTTGTGTTCTGAATACCACAGTATTCCCACTGAGAGTTGCATATAGGAAGGAACTCCCAGTTTTCATAAACAGGAAGTTATAAAGTTTGTAAGTGTTGGATTTGCTAACATTTGATTTTTGGGAATATAAATTGTATTTATTACTGACCTGTGGATTAGTACCAAAAAAGTGCTAGAGGCAACAAGCCACTAGTATGCATAAGGAATAATAGGTATTTCAGCTCATGTACTGTGTACTTAGTCCAGAAGCACTTAAATACAATGGTCTCCTGAAGAAGCAAAAATGTTTATTTCTTTGGGTCAGGACTGTATTACAGATGACCAACTGAAATCTCATTACTATTTCTCCTAGGATGGCTCTGGGACTGTGGTGGCTTAGTGGTTAAGATGCTGACTGGAAAGTCATCAGATCAGCAGTTCGAGACCTGCGAACTGTGTGACAGTGAGCTCCCATCACGGTCCCAATTGCTACCACCTAGGAGTTCAAAAGCAAGAAATTGGGAGTACATAAATAGGTTCCACTTTGGTGGGAAGGTAAACAGCGTTCCGTGCATGCTGGCCACATGTCCACAGAAATGTCTGCAAAAGCAGACAGCGCTGGCTCTTCGGCTATAAACAGATGAGAACTGAACCCTAGAGTTGGATATGACTGGCTTTTGAGCAAGGGTGATGGCTAGGATGGCTCTTGTTTAGGCATTTAACTGCAGAACCAGAGCTTGGGAATTCAATTTCCCATTATGCTTCCTGCAAGCACAGCCAGCTTGTGTGGCCTTAGGCAAGCTGCATATCCCAGGGCACCACCAGAAAAAGGAGTGGTAAGCTACTTCTGAGTACTCTCTACTGGGAAAATTCTGGAAAGGGTTGCCACAAGTCAGAGTTGACAGCAAATTATTATTTGGGAAATTCCACGTTGCTACTCTTATCCCTTCCATCAGCTATAGATGATTGTGATAAGGCTTTTCCTAGCTTTTCCAGTCAGACTACTATAACTAGCAAGTAATGCTACATTCTGCAGCTGAAGGCCATCCATTCATATAAAGAGAAAAGAAGGTCAAAATAAAATCACTACAACTGTGGGAATGAAATGTAACCAGAGGAGTGGCAGTTTCAACATGACTGGAATAGGATTACAAATCTCAGATTGGTTGGTGTTTGTAATCACTGAATCTGAAGGTTACCTTTCTAGTAATCAACAACAAAACCCAACATTCAAGGCAATTCTGGCCAACCAACATTCTGGCCATCCAGATGCTTCCCATAAACATCCCATACAGAAGCAGACAATGGAATTTTATTATAGAACATATGTTGGATCAGCCCATATCAGATATCTTCAGAATGACCACAGTTGGCACACAAATTTCAATTGTGCAAAGGCACTCCTGTGCAACATTGAAATCTGGGCATCCAGGTTCAGGGCTGAAACTAGGAATATCCTTAAACTGGAAACCTGAGTTTTCAAGGAAAATATAACCCCAAGTCATCTCGGTCTCCAAATAAAGTGCCTTCAAAATGTTGAAATAGCACTAGAATCATGGAGGCCAACAGCAATCCAGCTCACAGTTTACTGACTAGTCAGATTCTACTCTTATTCATGTGGCAAGCATGACTAGAACTGGCTTTGGAGCAAAGGTGACTTTACGTTTCATCCATAGGGTCACCATAGGCTGGAGACAACGTATCAGAGCACATAACAACAAGGAAGGCAGAAAGATTTCATTCTGCATTTTACAAAATATAAAAGGCAGTTGAATTAAAAGTGTACAGATAAAGTGATTTTGACATCGAGTTCCCCCCCTTCTCTTTCTCTCTCTTCAACCCTGCACTATTACCACAGGTCTACTGGTGGTGCAGTGGTTAAACTGCTGTACTGCAGCCAAAACTGTTGATGTTGTGAGTTTGATCCTGACTGAGATCAAGGTTGATGCAGCCTTTCAAGGTCAGTAAAATGAGTGCCCAGCATGTTGGGGGCAAAATGCTAATTACCTAGTGCACTAAGTGCTATGGGGGCAGTATCTAAGTGTAATTGCTATTGCTATTGCAATGCTGTGCTTGATAAATGAGGTCCTGGAAAGAATGAGCTACCTGGGCTTTATAATAATTTGGGATTACATGGATACTGGAGCCTTAATTTGCATCTATTCTGTTAGATTTAATTTGGCCTCACACCTGAAAGGTGCTCAGACAGTTTCTGGTTAGCATCATTATGATAGTCTTAACATCTTTATTATGTAAGGTACACATGTTCTGGCTTATCCACTCCAACAGCTGTCCCCTAGAGGCTCATCCAGTTATAGACATTAGCAGGATGCACTTGTTAGCCAGGTTTTATACCTTCAGAGCTTCTTTAAGTTAAAGAGCCAACATTTATTTCCAAAAGACACCTGACTTCCTCAGCCGCATGAATAAATGAATGGCAGAAACAAACCCACAGTGGGAATGTCTGCCTTGAAACTGCACCGTCAGGTTTGTTGACCATTTCAAAAAACAATGAAGCCTTATTCATAGTCCTGAACTATTTCTGGTAAGCCAAAAAGAACATCAAATTCTGTGCAAGCTTTTGAGGGCTCCAGGTCTCATTAATCAAAGAGTAGACCAGTGGTAAGGGGCAGGGGCAGGTTTGAACTTGATGTTCAAATCACCTAAGAAGAAAGTTTATCAAGAAATTTTTTAAAAACCCCGGTTTCTTCAACGACACTGGCTTCCTTTCACACATCTAAGAAATTAATTCACAGGGTAATTTGCTGTTTGTGTGTGTGACTATTTAAGGAACTCCCACTTAGTTCCAAGTACGTACAATATTTATGAATGCAGCATCAAAAAGGCAGAGTAACACTGGAACACCATCCTTGGCATATCTAGTCCATACTCACATTACAGTTTCACTGCCTTCAGCAATATTTTGCTTCCCACTTCAGTCCACATAATTTAGGACACAAACACATCTCATCTCACCACTACATCTCTTAGGCTTCTCTGGTTGTCTGAACAATCTACCCATCACATGAACCTAATTTCTAAAGAGATATAGTCACCAAAATATTAATTTGTATGCACAGGAAATACTGCTTATGTAAGCCAACTTTTGTCCTAGACCAGGAGTGCCCAAACTATGACCTGTGGGCCACATCTGGCCCACGGTGCCTAATAATCCAACCCATGCCACCTGCACTGATCCTGGAAGTGGAAGTTAAATGTACCTGTGCATGTGCAAAGCACTGCCTTTTGTGACAGCCATTTATTGAAGCATTTTGCACATGTGTGGCCACATTTTACTTCTGCTTCTGGTGGGAGGTGCCATGTGACCTGTCCACTCAACCACATGACCGACCCACAACCCGAAAAGTTTGGGTAACCCTGTCCTAGACCCCTGCAGCCCAACAAAGCATTATCAATGTAGATGCAAAATAAACTTCAGTCAGATCATTCAAGCCATGGCAGAAACTACAACACAGGAGCCCTTGTAGTGGAGTGGTTAAACAGCTGTACTACAGCCAAAACAACAACAAACAAACACCTGCTGATGTTGTGAGTTCGATCCTGATGGAAATCAAAGTTGACTCAGCCTTCCACCCTTCCAAGGTCGGTAAAATGAGTAATCAGCACATTGGGGGCAAAATGCTAATTACCTTGTGAAATGGCCAGAGAGTTTGCTATGTGCCATGGGGTGGTTTATAAGTGTAATTGCTATTGGTTTAGGAAAATCTTATTTACAGTGATGTAGGCAGTGGTGGGTTGTTAAATTTTCTGCTACCCCACTGTGATGTCATTATTTTGTGGGCGTAGCCAACATCATGATGTCATGATGTCGTGGGCGGAGCAAAAAAATTAAAATGTCTGCACATGTGTCAAACCTCCGTTTGACGCATGCACAGTTCTTTTTTTAGTGTGCATGTGTCAAACCTCTATTTGATGCATGCACACTAAAAAATAGAACTGTGCATGTGTCAAATGGAGGTTTAACGCATGTGCAGTTCCGAGCAGCCATTTTGGCTGCCCGGAAATACATTTCTGGAGGGGTGCCGGAGAGGTGACAGAACCAGTCACCCGGGGGTTTACCACCCCCTGGCGACCCCTCCTGATGGGGTGCTACCGGTTCAGGTGAACCGGTCCGAACCGGTAACATCCCATCACTGGATGTAGGCCAGTGGCAATCCTACTAAATAGGAATGCTTTGGGGCTAGAGTAAGGATTTTTGCATCACATACAGCTCATTCTTATCTAATTTCATGGTATATTTGGAGGAGATATAAAATAAGATAGTTTAAGAAATGTGCGTGAGGGAGCAGGGAGTTGGAGGGACATTCTACCACAGCAAAACAAATTCCATCGCAACCTAGAGCATCCAAGGAGACCTTTACTTAGTGGCCTAAGTAAAGGTTGCCCTTGCTCAAAAGCCAGTCGTATTTGACTCTAGTGTTCAGTGCTCATCTTTGTTTATAACCAAATAGCCAGTGCTGTCTGTGTCTGCAGACATTTCCATGGACATGTGGCAAGCATAACTAAACACTGGAGTGCACAGAACACTGTTTACCTTCTCACTGAAGTGATGCCTATTTATCTACTTGCAATTTCTTGCTTTTGAAGTGCTAGGTTGGCAGGAGCTGGGACAGAGAGTTCACTCCAGCGTGCAAAACTAAGGTTTCAAACTGCTGACCTGCCAGCCTTTGAGTCCTCAAGTCCAGTGTCTTAACCACTAAGCCACTGAAGTCCCCTTCTAGTGGCTGACTTTAAGAGAAATTGTGGTTTCATTGGGGAACAAGAGATCTTTAGGATAATGGGTTTTTAAAATTAAATGTGGGGAAAGGGATGTTGAGGTCTACATTTGACCACTTTTTGTACACACTCTGCTTAGGTGGAGGCTACCCAGCTAGACAACTAACCATTTGTTTTAATTTTTTAAATTTTTTATTAGGTATTTAAAAAAATACAAAAATACAAAACAAAACAGTTACAAAAATACATAAAGTTGTGAAGATCATATAACAAATTTCTCTAAATAGCGATATTGCTTTAACCACATTTCTTAGAACATAATCTTCCACATTATTTTCAATTGCATCATTAATATCACCCTTGTGCTATATACAATGTCTGGGGAGATTTATATCCTCACAGTTTCCAAAAGTCATTCTGATCTTGTACAGGGGGTATGCCTTTTTCCCCCAAAGTATAACTTATAAAAGGTTCCCAGATCCTCCAGAAATTGTTACTTTGCATTTTCCATTTTCTGCAATTTAAGTCCCATGTAAGTTTTTCGTTAAGGGCCAAATCCCACATTTGCTTATACCACTCTTG
Source organism: Furcifer pardalis (assembly GCA_030440675.1). Classification (NCBI taxonomy): domain Eukaryota; kingdom Metazoa; phylum Chordata; class Lepidosauria; order Squamata; family Chamaeleonidae; genus Furcifer; species Furcifer pardalis. The sequence goes on along the minus strand of CP126891.1, from coordinate 232,467,262 downwards.
GATACTTATCTTATCATTGCTTTTCCAGTTTTTAGCTATACATTGTCTTGCAACAGTCAACATTATGGCCAACAATTCTTTATTATCCTTATTCATGTCATATTCATCTATGTCGGTTAGCAAAATTGTATCTGACCCCAGTTTAACTTGCATGTTTAGTATGTTCTCTATCTCTTTTTCAATTCTTTCCCAAAAACCTTTTAAAGATTCACAGCTATACCACATATGTTCATATGTTCCCCTTGTTTTTTTACACCTCCAACATGTATCACTCAAATTACTATACATTCGATGCAAGCCAACTGGGGTCCTGTACCATCTCCATATTATTTTGTAGTTATGCTCTTTAACTCTAACCGACATAGTCCTCATTATCTTTCTTTTCCATATCTTCTGCCATTTTATTTCTGTTATCCTTATATCTAACTCTTGTTCCCAGCTTTGTCTCAATGCCTCTTGTATTTTTTGACTCTTATTCAGAATTTTATAAATTTTACTTACTATTCCCTTGATTCCTATTTCTCTATTTCTTACTCTAATCAACTGTATCTCAAATTCCGTACAATCTCTATTTAAACCGTTTTCCCATAAAAATGTCTTGTTCCAATTGTTTATCTGAATGATCTTAAACCAATCCAATTGCAGTTGCAAATACAGCTCACGTCTTTTTTCTTGATCTCTGCAAGTATTGACCCAATCTTTCAGTAATTTTACTTTCTTTTCCGCCAATATGTCCCTGATCTTTTTATCAATTTTTATTGGAAAATTCTGAAAATCTTCCACCTCTAAAACCGGTGAAATTCCTAAAGTAAGTTCTTTTCTCACTCTACTCCATGTCTCTATTGTTGAATTTAACATCAATCCCTGGGCCTTTTTTCCCCCTTTTTCCTTCCCTTCCCATAAAAACTGTGCCTTGCCAAGCTTCGAAAAATCTTTCCTTTCAATTTTCCCCCACACTGTTTCTTCTCTAATTAATAGTTTTATGATATTTCTTATTTGGAAGGCTCTATAATATTTAGTAATGTTTGGAATCCCCAATCCTCCCTCTTTTTGTGAAACATACCACAGCAACTTAGTTATTCTGGCTCCTCGATTTCCATTACAGTACCTATTAATCATATTTTGATACTCATTCAGCTCCTTGTCTGTGTGTTTTAACGGTAAAACATCGAACAAAAAATTCAATTTAGGCAACAACATCATTTTACATAAAGCTATTCTACCAAACCATGACAGATTTAATTTTCTGTACTGTAATATTTTCTTTTCCATCTCCTTCTTTTGTCTGCCATAGTTCAGGCCTTTAAGTTCCCCAGTTTTATTTGATAGCATTACCCCTAAATATCTCATTTTCTGTGTGATCTGTACATTATGGTTCCGTTTTATTGTTTCTTCGTCCCCTTTATTTCCATTGATTAAAATCATTTCTGTTTTATCCCAATTAACTTTTAGTCCTGTTACTTCCTCAAAATCTTTCAAATACTTATTTATCTTAGAAATAATTTTTGTTGGATGCTTCACCGTTATTAGCGTGTCATCTGCGTAAAGACTTACTTTAGTCCCTTCAACCCCTGTTATTTCTTCATCTTGACGAATTATGTTTGCCAAAAATTCCATAGCCATTATAAACAGCAATGGCGACAACGGACAGCCCTGTCTCATGCCCGCTTCTAGCCTTATGTCGTTTGTATAGCTCTCATTAAATTTAACCCTTGCCGATCCTTGTTTATATAACTTTCTAATAATACCTTGGAATTTTTCTCCAAATCCATATAGTTTGATCATCTCATGGATCGTCATCCATTGCAAGGAGTCAAAAGCTTTAAAGATATCTAATGCTAAAAAACCTACCTTTTCTTTCCTTTTTTCGGCTAAGTCCAATATGTCCACTACTCTTCTTATAAGATCCAACGTGTGTCTATTCTTTACAAACCCAGCTTGGTCCTCCTTGATATAATTGGCTATGAAACTATTTAATCTGTTTGCTAATATCGTTGAAAATATTTTTGCATCTTGATTGATCAGGGATATTGGTCTATAAGATTCAATTTTTTCTAAATTTTTACCCGGCTTGGGAATCAAAGCAATTACCGATCTATTCCAGGAATCTGGAGTTGCATCTCCCTCTAATATCCCATTATATAATTTGTGTAACCTCGGGGCAATCCAGGGCATGAAATCCTTGTAAAACTCCACTGGTAACCCATCCTCACCCGGTGCCTTCTCTTTTTTTAACTTTTTTATTACTTCCTCAATTTCCTTGACAGATATTTCCTCCTCCATTTTGTTCCTATACAACTAACCATTTTTACATTAAGTGTACAGTAGGTGCAGTGGTGGGCAGCCAAAAATTTTACTACCACACTGTGGGCGGCGCCAACATCATGGGTGGAGCCAATTTGACATCATGGGTGGATACCACATCATGATGTCATGGGTGGAGCCAATGATGTGGGTGGAGCCAATGTAAAAAAACACATAAAATAAGTACACATAAAAATACAAATTAAATAGACATAAAAATAAACATAAAACACATAAAATACACATTAAAAATAAATGCACATTAAATACACATTAAATAGACATAAAACACATAAAAATACAAATTAAATACACATAAAACACATAAAACTATACATTAAAAATAAATGCACATTAAAATACACATCCACACCCCACACCCAAAGGTGAGTCACTTACCCTGGGGAGCAGGCTATAGGGAGCTTCAGGATAGCAGCTTCTCTTCCTCCTCCCAGCTTGGGAGGACAGCAAGGAGGTCGTGCATGCGTGCTAAGCCCTGTAGGCATGCATGCACACCAAGCACTTGATGCACATGCACAGTGGGAGAACTGGTGAAAAGGTAAGCTCCTGAGGTGGTTCCCCCCAAAAGCAGCTACTGGTTCTCCGGGACACTGGGAAAAATTACTACTGGTTCAGGCGAACTGGTGCGAACCTGTTGCTGCCCATCACTGAGTATATGTCTCTTCCATAGTTTATTCAACTTCAATAGAATTCACAGATATATCACCCAAGAGTGGGCACCAGTTACGCCCACTCCTAGACTGGGACTCCTTGCTCATGATCACATGTGCTTTGGTCACCTCCAGACTTGATTATTGTAATGTGCTCTACATGGGGCTGCCCTTGGTGACCATTCTGAGGCTGCAACTGGTCCAGAATGCGGCTGCCCAGGTTGTGATGGGGTGTGGGGGTTATGCTCACACTTCATCATTGCTGCAGGATCTGCACTGGTTGCCAGTATGCCTCCAGGTGCAATTCAAGGTGCTGGTTATTACCTTTAAAGCCCTATATGGTAGTGGGCCAGGATACCTAATAGACCACATCACCTTAAAGACATCTGTCCATCCCACTAGAGCAGACTGGAGAGGCGCTCTGGCTGTACCATCAGCTAGAGAGACGCACCTCTCTAGCACAAGGAGGAGGGCCTTCTCTGTGTCTGCTCCAGCCCTATGGAACCTCTTGCCAAGTGAGCTGCATCTCCAGATGGAGCTGCTGCCCTTTGGGAAGGGGGTCAAGAACTGGCTGGCAGAGCATGTGTGGGGTATGGGCCAGACAATTGCCCCAGTCTGTTGGCTCATTTGATCCCTCTCTCTCTGTGTGTCTTGTTTTAGATTTTTAATCTTTTAATCTTGATTTTATATTATGTTTTTATTGTGTTTTTCGATGTTGAGAGTTGTGTTAGCTGTCCTTGGTCTTTTTGAGGAGGGCGGCATAAAAGTTTGTTTAAATAAATAAATAAAATAAATAAGAAGCTGAAAAAGTACTTTCCTTTGTGACATGTCACTCTAACCATGTCACTTACATTTTGATCTAGTTCCCACACTGTGTTTAGAAAGAGTCTTGTTGCAGGAAGCTTGGCATGTATTTTACAAGCTGCCTCACCATAAAGTATTTAGGATCAATAGTTTACTACTATACTATCTAATAATCTGTCAGAAGACACTCCTCTTTGTTTTGTTCTTGTATTATGAAAGAATCATATGTTGAACAGATACAATTATATATAAGTAATGCAGTATCAGCTTTTGCGTATGGCCCCTTCTTTGCAAGGGAGAGTGGCGGTGGGTCATATGCATATATTGCTGAAACTGATACTGAAATGAACTGTATTGCATTTATATAACATCCTATTAGTGAAAAAATATGTGCATGTGTGTCAAGAGTGATATGTTCAAATTACAAATTCCAGAGATCAATCTGGCCATGGTTTTCTGGACCTGTTGCAACCTCAGGTACAGGAGTAGCCCAACAAAGAGACCATTTCAATGGTAAAGTCTTGAGACTACCAATGCATGGACTAGTGTAGTCAGGGGCTACCTGTCCACATAAGGGCACACATGGGTAATCTGCTAAAGGTGAAAAAAGGCAGATCTTGTCAGGACAGCTTATTCAACTTATACACAGAGCACATAATGCGCAATGCAGGGATGGAAGAATCACAGTATGCAGTAGCGTAGCGTGGGGGCAGGGGTTGCGGCCCACCACTGGCAGCACTTTGTGGGGTGCAGCAAATGGAGGGCACGGGAGGGCACAGGCCTGACGGTGCAGTGAAGACCAGGGGGTGCTTTTTCATCTTCCATGCCTTCATCTTCCTCTACCCTCAGATGCCCTCTTCCTCTTCCTCACCACCAGTTCATGGCACCAGGTGGTGCTGTGCAGGGCCTGGGCCCGCCCTTGGTCCTGGGTCGAGACCCAGAGGCTGAGGTGGTGCAAGCCTAGCAAAAAGCCCACTTTCAATGTCCCAGGCATGCCGGCGCGCCACCTCCAAGCCCAGTAGTGGCAGCACATGCACCTTCAGTGGTGGCAGCACCCAGGAGGGCAGGAAGTGAGGCCCGTGGTCATTGCGATCCAGTACCTGCTGCCGAAGCAGTGCCAGCCAGGCCGAGGAACCCCAACAGGCCTTGCTTCCTGCCCTCCTGGCTGCTGCTGGAGGTGCACAAGCTGCCATTGCCGGGCTCGGAGGTGGCGTGCCGGCACACCTGGGATTGCTGGGCTTGTGCCACCTCAGCCTCTGGGTCTCGACCTGGGACCAAGGGCAGCCCTGGGCCTTCGCATTACCACCCAGCACCATGAGCTGGCGGTGAGGAAGAGGGTGCCTGAGGAAAGAGGAGGACGAAGGTGGCAGAGGAGGAAAAAGTGCCCCCTGGTCCCCACCAAGGTAGGATTTTGGATTTGAGGGGGGTGAGCCTAGGCATCGGCCGTGGTGGTGGGGGCAGCAGCAGTGACCTGGGGGGGGGGGCAGCAAGTTTGGCTTGAGCCCTGGGCGGCTGAAACGTGTGCTACGCCCCTGACAATATGGGATCAAAATTGCTGGGAGAAACATCAACAACTTGAGATGAGCAGATGGCACCACCCTAATGGCAGAAAATGAAGACAACCTAAAGAAGTTCCTGATTAGGTTCCATGAATTTCCATGGCTGAATGGGGATTAAAACACAGCTGCCCTAGTCCATCACAGTAACCACTACATCACATTGTACTTGCTATCCTAAGGACTATAAGATGTAAGCAGAAATGTGTTTAGACTATCAAAACAAAAACAAAACAAAAATAATGTAGTACTTTGTGTTTACACTATACAGTTATAGCAGCTTGATACCATTTTCTCTGCCATGTCTTAATTCCATAGAATCCTGGATCTAGGTTGGTAAGGGAATTCTCCACTAGACAGCAACACTGCACTAGAATGGAGGTTGGTATCTAAGTATCAGAATATGTAGATGCTTTCACAGAGGACAGATGGTTGGGGGGAAAGGACCCTTTCTCTCCTCTTCTCCCTTTCAGAGGTCATCCTAAATTTCCTTTCTTTTCAGGGGTGGATGGGTGGGACCCAGGTCTCCTGCAAAGAGAAAAACAGCAAGGCAGAAACAGAAGGCAAGTAATCCTGGGATAAAAATTGGGCTGATTATTTATTTATTTATTTATTTATTTCCTTCGACTTATTATCCCGCCCAATCGGGTCAAAAACCCAACTCTGGGCGGCTTACATACACAATTTAAAAATACACTCCATTCTTTGCTGTCTATAGCAGCCACCAGCAACTGCTTACAACCAGACCAAATTATCTGGAATGAAAGTTCCCTTCAGTGTATTTCATTCTTGGTGATGCTGGGCTGGGACAGATGGGCATTGCAGTCCATATAACAGTGACTGCAGAGAAGGGGGCAAGGGTGGTTCATCAGTCCCAAATGTGATGCTCCTATTTTAGCTTGCATTAAGCCACTCTGGTGAGGGACACCATGCCTTAGTGATTAAAACACTGAGCTTGATGACCGGAAGGTCGGCAGGTCACCAGTTCGAGACTCGAATGTTGCAGGCTCCCGTCTCTGTCCCAGCTCCTGCCAACCTAGCAGTTCAAAAACAATAACTTGCAAGTAGATAAACAGGTACCACTTGGGCGCAGGGCAGGGGAGGCAGGAGGGCAAAAACCCTCCTGAGCTAACAGCACAGCCCCCACCCCCACCTCGGGATGCCAATGCCATCTATGTGTGTGTAACAATGTTGTCCCTCCTGAAATTTGTTTTCCCCCTCACAAATCTAGAATCCTGGCTATGGCCCTGCTTGGGCAGGAAAGGTAACAGCGTTCTGTGCGCTCCGGGGTCTAATCATGACCACGGAAACGACTGCAGACGCAGACACCGCTGGCTCTTTGGCTGTAAAATGGAGATGAGCACCGCCCCTAGAGTCGGACACGACTGGCTCCCGCAACGGGTCGTGACTCTCGGTCCACAGGGAGATCCTCCACCCGCTACGCGGAAATACCCGTCGGGAAGACGCGCCCCGGCATGAGAGGGAAAAGCCCAAGCCTGACCGTGGCCTCGCCCGCCCCGTCGCAGCCCGGCGCCAGGAGCGCCACACACCCGCCCGACGGGTCCTGGCAGCGTCTTGAGAGGGCAGCCGGCTCTTCCCTCTGCGCCTCCCCAAGCGCCCGGCCCGGCAGCGCAGGGGCCCATCCTCCAGTCCGGGCCCCGCCGACGGGACCCTCCGGCTGGCCCCTGGGCTTGAGCTTAGCCTGGCAGGCGAGCAGGTCGGCGAAAGTGGGGCGAGGCCCGGGCTGAGCTGGGGAGGAATGCAAGTGGGAAGCGCCTGGCCTCGACGAGCGGGCATGTAGCGGCATATCCCGCCGGGAGAGAGCCGGGGAGGGCGAGGCGGGGCGGGGCGGGGCGGGCACCCCCTGCCGGGACCGAGGCAGCGGAGGGCGCGTTCGCTCCCTCGGCAGCCGGAGCCGGCGAGCGCCTGGCCTGCCCCGATGGCAATGGCGTCGGAGAAGGTGCTGCGGGAGGGGGTGCTGGAGAAGCGGAGCGGGGGCCTGTTGCAGCTCTGGAAGCGCAAGCGGTGCCTGCTGAGCGAGAAGGGCCTGCGCCTCTTCGAGGCCGGCCGGCGGGGCTCGGCGCGCGGCAAGGAGCTGGCCTTCGCCCACGTCCGCGCCGTCGAGTGCGTGGAGTGGAAGCAGCGGCACGTCTACTTCACCGTGGTGACGGACGGCGGGGCCGAGATCGACTTCCGCTGCCCGCAGGAGGAGCCCAGCTGGAACGCCGACATCGCCCTGGCCCTGGTGCGCTTCAAGAACCAGCAGGCGCTGCAGGTGGTGCGCGCCAGGCACAGCTGCCGCGCCGGTAAGCCTTGGGCACGGGGTGGGCGGCTCTACTGTCCCCGGGGGAGGAAGAGCGCCGGGCCAGGGGTGGCACCACGAAGGGGACTCGGTTGGATCGCTAACACCTCAAACCCAAGGGATCTGGCGTGGGATCTCTCCTCTCCACTACTCCAGGAAGAGGCCTTTCCCAGCCAGACCACCGGGGGCTCTGGTGGGTTTGAGATCCCATGCCAGATCCTTTGGGTTTGAGGTGGGGTTGAGATCCCATGCCAGATCCCTGGTGGGTTTGAGATCCCATGCCAGATCCTTTGGGTTTGAGGTGGGGTTGAGATCCCATGCCAGATCCCTGGAGTTTGAGTTGGGTTTGAGATCCCATGACAGATCCTTTGGGTTTGAGGTAGGGTTGAGATCCCATGCCAGATCCCTGGAGTTTGAGTTGGGTTTGAGATCCCATGACAGATCCTTTGGGTTTGAGGTAGGGTTGAGATCCCATGCCAGATCCCTGGAGTTTGAGTTGGGTTTGAGATCCCATGACAGATCCTTTGGGTTTGAGGTAGGGTTGAGATCCCATGCCAGATCCCTGGAGTTTGAGTTGGGTTTGAGATCCCATGACAGATCCTTTGGGTTTGAGGTAGGGTTGAGATCCCATGCCAGATCCCTTGGGTTTGAGATCCCCAACCAATTTCTGCAACCAACCCAGTAGGAAAGGGAACTCAAACAAGAAAGCAATCCTTTTCTCTCTCTCACCTTCTTCTCCTAAGCCATATGCTCTGCTTAGTTCTGGTACTTTTTTCCAGGAGAAAAGTTGATGGACAGAAGGCAGAGCTGGCTGAATAAAAGATGCCAGAGTCTTGTCCTACTTTCACCATGCTGTGACTGGGTTGACCCTTTAAGATAGTGGCAATGGGATAGGGCTTTCCATCCCACCACAGGGTCAGTTTAGAGGTGGAGAATACATTTTGTGGCCTACATAGCTCAGTATACCAAGAGATGGGGAATGGCCAGGGGATTGAGGATAAACAGGTGGTGGTGGTGGTGGTGGTGGTCACTGCTGTATCTTATTGTCTGTCACTGGAGGTGGTTGCCTCACTTTGCTAAAGGAAAAGGTGACCCAGAAGGGGTGCAGGGAAGCAAGCTGAACATGGGGGTGGGAGGTGTGGCCTTCACTCTTCACCTTCACATCTGTGTTGGTTTAAACATCTACTCCTACCCCCCTTGTGGGACTGAAAATGTTTTCACTTTAAGCACCAGGAAATGCTGCTGTCATGTCTAGTCAGGCCTGAGCATCTTAACAATTGTTCTCCATCTACTGTAAGAAAATGTTTCTGGTTGTTGGTATCCAGGTTGTGTGATTCTCTCCCATCTCTTGTGGAGGTTCTTGTCCTGTTTCTGTCTCTTTTGCCTTGCTCCAACTTGTCTTGCTGGAAATCCGTGTCAGTCAGTTAGTGAATGGTGAGGCTATTGTTCCATGCATGCCCAGACCAGTGGGTTAGCAATAGCTGGCTCCTTCTAGCAAAACTTTGACAGAAAGATGGGCTTAGGTAGAAAGATTTAGGACTCCAGTGGAGCTGTACAGTTCAAGATGGCTCAGAGTCCTATGTAAGGAACAATGGGAAGCACTCTTTGATACTCCATCCACTCAGGTGAATTAGTCCATTACCTCTTCTTAGCTTTTGGTTATCATCTTGTAGATAGCACCCTTCATATAGAACAGAGATTCTCAACCTGCAGCCCATGGGCCGGATGCAGTTCATGGCACCATTTCATGTGGCCCGCCACCACCTCCACCACATCAGGAAGTGCCATGTGGCGGAGGAAGGGCAAAATGGCCACCCAGCCCCTGATGCTGTCTGAGGGAGTGTGACCTGGCCCCTAGCTTAAAAAGGATGAGAACTCCTGATACAGAAGGTCAAGAGCACATGGAAACAGTAACTGTTTGTTTCTGATACACATAGAGGGAGGACTTGAAAAAGTTACTGTTTTGGGTAGTAGCTGCCAAATTCTCTCAGAGACCATGCTGGCTGGGGGAATTCTGGGAGTTGTAGTCTAAAACAGTAACTTGCCCACATTCTCCAAAAGGATAACATTTAGTAAAGTCATTTCAGTAACTTCCTCTGTTTTTGACACAGTTATCATCTTTTGCTAGAATGGGCTGGGAGGAAATTAAACATGCATACTGTATTAGTAATCCGAACTCCCATTGAACAGGCAGGTATCTGTCAGGAGAAACATTTTTGTTCCGGGTACATCCACAAGTCAGAATTGTAACAAATTGTTACCTGAGCTTCTGTACAATTTATGTTGAAATTACATTACCTTCTCATTAACATTACACTGAGAGAGATTTGGGGTTTTTAGAAATAATTTTAGTTTGAATATGAAATTTCTGTAAGGTTTATATTTATTACTGCTGTTACTGGGCTGTGGTGGCTCAGTGGTTATGAAGCTCATCTTGTTAGCTGGAAGCCTGGCGAGTTGGCAGTTCGAGACCAGGGTACTGCATGACAAAATGAGTGCCCTTCTCTGTCCCAGCTCTCGGGAACTTGAAAGGAGCCTCATTTGGGTGTTCCCTGAGCAGAGGTTCTTCTACAATATCCTTTCAACCCAGAATAATTTCTGACATGTAACAACAACAACAACAACAACAACAACAACAACAACAACAACAACAACAATTTCAGTAGCACCTCTTGTGGCACCAAATGCTTTAAAACACTTTATATTGGCACAGCCGTGAGAAAATTGGGCAATTGCTTTCACTTCAACATGCATCTTCTCACATCTTTGACTGTCGCCCATAATAGTCCAATTCCTTATTTTGTTTGCCACCTATCTAACTGATGCAATTTTCTTCCCTCCCTCTTCCAGCTTTTCAACATGAGGCAGTCCCAAACAACCAGATACTTTTCAATGGGTCAAAAAAGCCAGACCCTCAACTCAACATAGAGAAAACAGAGGAGCTGATGGCTGTGAATTCACCCCCCAATGGACAGAAGGCAATTTCCAGTTGCAACTGAACAAAGTCCTGTTGGTTTTCTCCTTTGGCAATGGTGCTGGAAATCGAAATGATGCTAGAGGCATTTTGCAACACCTGGATAATAAGTTATAGCTAGATTGGACATCCGTGTACCTGCTATGCCTTTGTTGCACTACTCAACAGCTTTGATTTCCTGGGAAGGTGCTGAGGACTTCTCCCACTAAACTGTTGTGGGACAGATGGCTTGACTTTCTATCTTCAGTCACTTTATCTATGGCAGTACACAGCTATCGACTTAAGGAGACAAAATTCAAGTCACAGAATGTCAAAATGAATCATTCCTTCACTTGGTGTACTGCCAGCCTGATGCTTGCTGGGAAAATACTGGAATCAGCTGTATCACGAGAAGACAGCAAGTAACTGTGGACTTGCTGCTCTCATCTGAAAAGTCATGAATGGTGCCTGCAGCATTTGGTGTGGACTGAATGCCAATTTAAGCACCTTAAAAAAGTTGCCTCTGTGGTGTTATTCTTTGAGGCCTTCTGTATGGAATAGGGATAAGGCTGGCTGAGTAAGTGTCCTGCTTAGGCAACCCCTGTTTGCAGGTCAATGAACTATATCAAAGTCCCGGGCTGTGCAACAATGTAAAACTTGTTGATCTATATAAATACTGCCAGTGGTGTAATTGGTAGGGAAGAAGTGAATGTTAAAAGAGTTGTGAGCCTCCCTGTTTTGAATGCTTGCAAAGAAGAGGAAAGCGAGCAGGCCTTCCCCTTCCTATGAATGCTGCTACCGACTTTACTTTCCTGTGCTCCAAGGCCCATTAACTTACTTAGGTTTATGGGAAGGAGGCAGGATGAAAGGCCAGTTATTCTCAGTGCCTTTGTGCAGTGTCTTTCCATTGCAGCGGTTCCTAAAAGGGGGCACATGCCCCACAGTGGGACTTGAATTCCCATAAGCCCAAGTCAGTACATCCGCTGATCAGTGCTTTGAGGAATGACTTAGGCTTCTGGGAATTGAAGTCCGAAAACCAAAGGTTGGAAAAACACTGATCCATCAGGAGTGGAATTGGGATTATTTGTCTTAAAATAATCAGATAAAGAGGAGACAATTGAGTAAATAGCTCTGCAGAGGAGAGAGTGTGGTGTGTAAGATATATGGGCTTGTATGTACTATACTTCATCCTCATTTTATAACATCCTCCTCCTCATTCCACACTTTCCCTGATTAAACAGGCTTGGAAGAGGGCTTCTCTATGTCCTTCAGAGAGTGAATGAGACTAGAAATTTATGTGCAATCACCCTAATGTTGCTAGTTTTAGGGGAAGAGTTTGGGGACAAGACAGTGCCATGCCTCATGATCATGAGAATGTATGTATGAATGAGTTGGAAAGGATCTCAAAAAGTAATCTAGTGCAAATTCTTGCTGATAAAGCAAATTCACTACAAAAATACTTTACTAATACAGTATAATTTCAAGAAAATCAACCAAGGACACATTTGTCTTTCCCTGCAAAACTGCCTTTATATTCTCTCCTGCTTAGGCTCACTATGCTGTAATTTATAAGTTTGTGCCTCACTTGGTTATTAATATAGGGACATCATTGTTAAACACATGAGTTTAGATACATAGGATCACAAAATAATTCCTTGCCAAAACTTGGCAAAGGATCAGTGAGTAATAAAAAGCACAACCTATGTAGCACACATTTGCATGCATTAAAATCACCCACATTTCTGATATTTGAGGCAGGGAAGAAACATAGCATGGTAAGAATCCATATGATACAGGTAATCCATGAGCCTGGGTGGAATGTGAAGCAGAAGTAGTAGGGAAAGAATCTGTATACAATTTCCCCTATTATTTAGTCTGAAGTTGCAGTGAAGAGCAGTGCAGTCCTATCATTCAGATCAGTAGAAGTTCAGCATCTGGAGGTCAAATGTTTCCTGTCCTTATTGTAGAGTTCTACTGGAGGGTCAAGTCATGACTGACTCGATGGGTTGTACGAATGGTGTCAATGACATCTGAATAATAATTTTGATACCCAGAGGGACTACATGCAAAAGAAGGTACTTCTCATGAATTGGTATTCATCATTATTAAATATTACCTGCTGTTAAACCCTGCTCGTTGAATTGCACCTACCAAGGTTTCTGTTTTGTAAAATTGCTGAAATCCTTTCCATCTCATCATGCTGGGAAATTAGTCTCATCTTAATCCCATGTGAAGTTAAAGGTCTAAAAACTTGGAAATATTAAGAGAATATATTGTTTGGGGTTGGTTTGCTGCTCAGCCTTGTAAAACAGAACATGTAAAAAGAATGGACAGAAATGAATAAATATACTGGAGTCTTAAAATAATGAGGCCATTCACTACGAAAGACAATGCATGTACCCTAGATCTGTGATGGCGAACCTTGGCACTCCAGATGTTCTTGGACTTCAATTCCCAGAAGCCCAAGCCCCCTGTGAATCCACACAAATGGGTTTACTGTGATTCATCTGGCCTGCGCTGCCCTCATTGATCCCAGAAGCAGAAGTAAAACGTGTCCACCATAGTTCGCCATCATGGTTCTAGATCATTTTTTAAGACTTACCAAAATTGATTGTAGTAGACTGAAAGGTCAGATTCTGAAAATAAATTTATTTAGTCTTTTAAGATGCTATGAAGACCAGGTATTTTCTTTCCATTTAAAACAAAATATAGTTCCAAAATTGGATTGTGTAAATGGCAATGGCTTTGAAATCTGTCCATTCAGACGAATGTTTTTACAAAATTGACAAAGAGTATTTTTTTTGGTTTATTTATTTTATTTGTTTATATTTCTCCACCACCCTTCTCACCAAAGTGACTCAGAGCGGTTTACAAGTAATACAAAACATGACAATAAAACACAAACACTACCTAAAAACCTCAAATACAAAACTGTTAAAATTAAAATTTAAAATTAAAATCTAAAAAGATTAAAAGCACACCAAATGCTACATTTTACTAATCTTACTAATTAAAAAGTAGAGGGAGAGAGGGGCTCAGATAATCCAGCAAGCTAGGGTCATTATACCTCCTGTACCCCATACCTGCCCTGCCAGCCATGTTTTTAGATTCTTCCTAAAGGACAGCAGCTCTGTCTGGAGACGTAGCTCCGTTGGCAGGAGGTTCCATAGGGCAGGAGTGGACACAGAGAAGGCTCTCCTAGTGCTAGAGAAATGCATCTCTCTGGCTGATGGAACAACTAGAGAGCCTCTCCAGTCCACTCTGGTAGGACGGACAGGTGTTCTTGGGGTGAGGTGGTCTCTTAAGTGTCCTGGCCCACTACCATGTAGGGCTTTAAAGGTAATAGCCAGCACCTTGAATTGCACCCGGAGACATACTGGCAACCAGTGCAACACCCGAAGCAGTGGTGAGGCATGTGCATACCACCCACGCCCCATCACCACCCGGGCAGCCACATTCTGGACCATTTGAAGCCTCTGAATGGTCATCAAGGGCAGCCCATGTAGAGCACATTACAGTAATCAAGTCTAGAGGTGACCAGTGTGTGTGTGTGATCATGAGCAAGGAGTCCCGATCTAGGAGCGGGCACAACTGGTGAATCACACGAAGTTGTGCAAAAGCCCTCCTAGCCATGACTCCCACCTGCTCTTTGAGCCGTAGTTGCAAGTTCAGGAGGACCCCCAAGTTATGCACTGGGTCTGTTTGGGGCAAAACCGCCCCATTCAGAACCAAAGATGGTGGCTCCTGAGATAACGCAGTACCCCCGACCCATAGCCACTCAGTCTTGCCAGGATTCAGTTGTAACCCGATGTCCCTCCAACCAGACCCTGATAGCCTCCAGGCACCTGGAAAGGACTTCCACTGCATCGCTAGGGTCCCCACGGGCCGAGATATATAGCTGGGTATCATCTGCATATTGATGATACCTCACTCCGTGGGAATAGATGATCTTACCTAGCGGTTTCATGTAGATGTTATTATTATTTATTATTTTTTATTATATTAGATTTATATGCCCCTCTACTCACCTCACTGAGGTGACTCAGAGGGGCTCACATAACACAAACATATACAGTATCACAATCTCAAATATAAATACAGCATAATATAAAAATATAACAACAGATGCAGCACAGATAACACAATAAATTTTACATAAAAGAAAAAAAAACAATACAATAAAATACAGTGTAAAAATACAATACAGTCAAGAAAGACAGCAAGGTCTTTATGGCTGAGCTAGCTGGTCCACACAGTTGGCCCTCATTCCCCCTCTCCAGCAGGCAGAGAGAGTTCTGTGATGTTCCTGAGGTGGTCATGGAGGCAGCAATAGCAGTAGCAGCAAGGTCTTTATGGCTGAGCTAGCTGGTCCACACAGCTGGCCCTCATTCCCCCTCTCCAGCAGGCAGAGAGAGTTCTGTGATGTTCCTGAGGTGGTCATGGAGGCAGCAATAGCAGTAGCAGCAAGGTCTTTATGGCTGAGCTAGCTGGTCCACACAGCTGGCCCTCATTCCCCCTCTCCAGCAGGCAGAGAGAGTTCTGTGATGTTCCTGAGGTGGTCATGGAGGCAGCAATAGCAGTAGCAGCAAGGTCTTTATGGCTGAGCTAGCTGGTCCACACAGCTGGCCCTCATTCCCCCTCTCCAGCAGGCAGAGAGAGTTCTGTGATGTTCCTGAGGTGGTCATGGAGGCAGCAATAGCAGTAGCAGCAAGGTCTTTATGGCTGAGCTAGCTGGTCCACACAGCTGGCCCTCATTCCCCCTCTCCAGCAGGCAGAGAGAGTTCTGTGATGTTCCTGAGGTGGTCATGGAGGCAGCAATAGCAGTAGCAGCAAGGTCTTTATGGCTGAGCTAGCTGGTCCACACAGCTGGCCCTCATTCCCCCTCTCCAGCAGGCAGAGAGAGTTCTGTGATGTTCCTGAGGTGGTCATGGAGGCAGCAATAGCAGTAGCAGCAAGGTCTTTATGGCTGAGCTAGCTGGTCCACACAGTTGGCCCTCATTCCCCCTCTCCAGCAGGCAGAGAGAGTTCTGTGATGTTCCTGAGGTGGTCATGGACGGCTCCCCTCTGTCCCGCTCTCTCCAGAACCATAAGTCTGGGGAACTCCAACACCAACACCACCATGGAGACAGCCTCAAGGAGCTCAGGCAGGAAACCTGCTACCTTTCAAGGAGGCAGGTACAAGAGCAAGATTCCCTGCTGACCCTTAGGGCCCAAACGCAGAAGCAGAGCCTCACAACCCAGAACTTGTGGAGCTGTGGCTCTGGCGACTCCCAGAGACTCCCTGTCTATAATGGTGACACCCCCCCTCCCCTTCTCCCTAGGCTGGTGCCAAATACCAAACCTGGCTGGACATAATTCAGACAGAGGTAAGCCATCCTCCAGTCTCAGCCAGGTTTCAGTGATGCATGCCAGGTCAGCCTGCTCCCCTAAAATAGAATCTGCAAGCAAGGGAGTCTTATTACAGACTGACCTGGCATTCATCAGCAGCAGCCTAAGGGAGGGGTCACTTTGGACCAGCTGCCCAGGAACCAGAGTTGTAGCCAAGGGGCTGGAACAGGAGACAGATATTAAACATCTGTCCAGTGTTCCCTGAGTACAGCCTGCCCCTCGGTACCCACCATACCTCCCCATGCCCATCACAACACCAATCCTCAGTCCTGACCCTACCTCCCTCACATATTCGGGGACTAGGAAAATGGCTCCTCCCCCCCTTCTGACCTGGTGGCTCTAGTACCATTTTAAATGCTAGATGAGAGGCCCCACAAATATGTCCATATGTCCATTTCCCTCTCCACCCTAACCTACCTGAGAAGGGTTTTGCCAATAAGGCTGGTGCAGGTGTGATGAAACCTCTGTATACTGCTGAGAATTGTGAAAATTATTCTTGAACATATGCAGTTAGTTTTCATGGTGTATTGGCCAGGTCAATCAGGATATTATTTTTTTATTACTGTGCATGACCATCAGTTTGAGACCCAAGTACTGCACAATGGAATGAGTTCTGTTGTCTGTCCTAGCTCCTGCCAACCTAGCAATTTGAAAGCAAGAAATTGCAAGAAGATAAATAGGTACTACTATGGCAGAAAAGGTAACAGCATTCCATTGCCTCTGGTGTCTAATCATAGCTTTCACATAACCATGGAAATATCTACAGACTCAGACAGCACTGGCTCTTTGGCTGTAAATGGAGATGAGCACCATCCTCTAGAGCAGGGGTGGCCAACCTATGGCCTGTGGGCCAGACCCGGCCCATGGGACCATTTCATGTGGCCTGCCACCACCCTTGCTGCTACTGGAAGCAGAAGCGGACATGTTTATGACAGCCATAAAACACACCTGAGTGTGCGTAAATGTGCCCACACTTGCTGTAAATGCTGCTGTTTACCCATGGCTGTAGTAAACACATTTGCAACAGCTGTGGACATGTTTTACAGGAGTGTTTAAAGTGGAAGAAACCACATGACTGGCCTGCTCAGCTGTCTAGGTGGTGTAGTCTGACCCACAGCATGAAAAAGTTGGGAACCCCTGCCCTAGAGTCAGACATGGCTGGCTTTTGAGTAAGGAAAACCCTTGCCTTTATGACCGCCCTGAACATTTTTTTTTATATTTATTTATTGAATTTATTACCCCGCCCCACTCGGGAAAACCCGACTCTGGGCGGCTTACATCATGATAAATAAAAGTAGAGGATAAAACATATAAAATCGTAAAAGTTTAAAAGTTATCTGAAGCTAAAAACAGTGCAAACTGCACGCCAGTATTCCCATAGATCATGGATCAGCCCCCCAAAGCGGCACTCCTTAAATGAGCCACTTAGTATGGGAACCCATGTTCCCTAGTCCCCAGATATGTCCTGCCAGCCAGGTTTTCAGGCCCTTCCGGAAGGGCAAGAGCTCCGTCTGCAGGCGCAGTTCGGTGGGCAGGAGGTTCCAAAGGGTCGGGGCGGACACGGAGAAGGCTCTCCTCCTCGTACAGGCAAGGTGCGCCTCTCTCGTCGAAGGAACAACAAGGGAGCCTCTCCGATCCGCCCTGGTGGGCCGGACAGGTGTTCTTGGGGTGACGCGGTCTCTTAGGTATCCTGGCCCACTACCATATAGGGCTTTAAAGGTAATAACCAGCACCTTGAATTGCACCCGGAGACATACTGGCAACCAGTGCAGCTCCCGGAGCAGCGGTGAAGCGTGAGCATAACGCCCACACCCCACCACTACCCGGGCCGCCGCATTTTGGACCAGCTGGAGTCTCCGGATGGTCATCAGGGGCAGCCCCATGTAGAGCGCATTACAGTAATCAAGTCTGGAGGTGACCAAGGCATGTGTGACCATGAGCAAGGAGTCCCGGTCTAGGAGGGGGCGTAACTGGCGTATTACACGAAGTTGTGCAAAAGCCCTCCTGGCCACGGCTGCCACCTGCTCCTTGAACAGTAGCCGTGAGTCCAGGAGGACCCCCAGATTACGCACCGGGTCTGTTTGGGGCAGAACTGCCCCATCCAGCACCAAAGATGGCAACTCCTGTGTTAGCACAGGACCCCGTACCCACAGCCACTCAGTCTTGCCGGGATTCAGCTGTAGCCCGTTGTCCCCCATCCAGACCTTAACAGCCTTCAGGCACCTGGAAAGGACTTCCACCGCACCGCTTGGGTCCCCACGGGCCGAGATGTATAACTGGGTATCATCAGCATATTGATGATACCTAACCCCGTGGGAACGGATGATCTCACCCAGCGGCTTCATATAGATGTTGAATAGGAGAGGAGAGAGTACCGAGCCCTGAGGCACCCCATATTGCAGGGGCCTAGGGCTGGACTTCTCCTTCTCCAGGCACACCGACTGGGTCCTGCCCCTCAGGAATGAGGAGAACCAGGACAACACAGTGCCCTGGATCCCCAGACCCTGGAGCCTCCCTAGAAGGATGCCATGATCGACAGTGTCAAAAGCCGCTGAGAGATCGAGAAGTGCAAGGACAGACGGCTCCCCTCTGTCCCGCTCTCTCCAGAGATCATCCACCAAAGCCACTAGTGCGGTTTCGGTATCATATCCGGGCCTGAATCCTGACTGAAACGGGTCCAGATAATCCGCTTCATCCAGGACTTCCTGTAACTGCAGCGCCACAGCCTTTTCCAAAACCTTACCTAAAAAAGGTAGGTTGGACACTGGACGGTAGTTGGAAATTACTGTGGGATCGAGGGACGGCTTCTTCAAGAGGGGGCGCACTAAAGCGTGTTTGAAAGGTGATGGAAAATGCCCCTCTTTTAACGAAGCATTGATAATCGCCTCGATCCAGCCAACTGCCATGGTCTTGGAAGCTTTAATTAACCAGGCAGGGCAAGGGTCCAGTGCACAGGTCGTGGCGCGAACAGATACAAGAAGCCTGTCCACTTCCTCAGGGCCAACAGGGTCGAACCGATCCCAGATAACATGGCTAGACTGTGCCACGGTCAACCCCAGCTCCACATGTTCCACGCTGGGATTCAACTTTGAGCGGATCTGAGCGATTTTCTCCGCCAGATAATCAGCAAAATCCTCAGCCGATCCCTGCCACCCAGGGCCTGGCCCCCCTCTACCGAGGAGGGATCTGGTCACCCGGAACAAGGCTAGAGATTTGTTCAGTCATTACTTACTTGGATTTTGGGATAGCACTCAAAGTGGAGTATAACAGTTTCATTGTTGTAGCTAGGCAAAACAGAACCCCAGTTGCCCCATCCTTTTCTGAAACCCCAGAGGTTGAATTATTTGGCTAGGATCTGGTGGGCCATTGTTATATTAAAAAGAGATAGCTGAGTTTATTTTTGTTGTAAAACATTTGTATGCTCCAAAGATGACAACCCCCTCCCCCAACCCTATGTTGTAGTGGGGCTTTCTCCCCTTCCTGCTCCTGAGCTACCTGTGTTGAAATATTGACTTGCATGGTGTCCAATCAGAGGAAATAGTCCTGGACAGGCCAAATCTCACCTCCCAGGAGAGGATTCAGACTAACACCTGGGAAGTGTGGAGGCACCTGAGCCTGGAAGAAAGGAGCCATTCACTACACATGAAGAACACATAAAAGAGTCAAAGGTGATGCACGGCCAGCATATGGAAGTATTGAGTGACAGGGAAGTGGTAGACAAAGGAGATTGTGGGCTATAAAAGATGAGGAAGAAGATGTCAACAGGTGTAGGACAGGCTGAGACCCTATGGGGAGCAGACTATGTCTGTTTTAACCTCCTTTGGTACTAGTCCCCACAGATGTTGCCAGACTATGTTCTTATGGCCCTGAAGCAGAGGGAGACTCACCTTATCCCAATCTAGAAGAAGTGGTGTTGTTGCAAGCTGCAGGTTTAGTGGCCCAGCCATCAAATGGACCAAGGTCAGATGCTTGAAGATGCCTCAAAAAGGAATGTGTGGACCTGGCCAGAAAGAAGCATGCCAGTTGGACCAGATACAACACAGGGAGGGTCAACAGAAGCAATCCTGGGCCAGCCCCAAAGACTTGGAAGGTTGCTGGCAAGGAATCTCAGGCAGAGAGGGATAAGAACCTGTAAATAGTAGTCTGCAATGAAGAACCAAAACAAAAGCATTCCTGTTGACTGGCACTTATGTCACTTCCCAAGGTCCTTTTGATGCCTCTTTACCATGGAGGCTGTAGTGGGTCACATACATAAAGAGTGTATTTAATTAAATTTTGAAGGCGGCTGTATTCATAGAAGTTTAGTTGGACTATTGCACCAAGAAAACCAGGTTACATCTCTGCATCTTAACTTAAACTGCACCAAACCTTTAATTTCCCACCCTACCTACCCTTGAGAGAAGACAAATTCAAGCCACATCAATCAGTTTCAGGAGCTATCTAGTATCATCTTCTGTTGCTGCCGCCAAATCCAAATATAGACAATCATCATGGCAATCAGCCATGAAAACTGTCCTGAAAATATAATGTAGTGGCCTTTTCTCTGCTTTCCACATCACAGCATAACATCCATACCCAGTGGTGGGCTCCAAAAAATGTACTACCACACTGTGGGTGTGGTATGCTGGTTGTGGCCATGGGGAAAGCCCTACGTTGCACCCAAATTAGGAGCACTTTATTTCAAAATTTGGATGGGCACGGTCAGCCAGAATTTCTGCTATTGGGACTGGCAAACTGGTCCAAACCTGCTGATGTCCACCACTGCCTGTACCACTGATCCAGCTGCGAAAGTCGCTTTCTGGTCCTGAGCCTTTTTGGCACACAAGGTCCTCACCGGTCCAAGGCCAGTATTGATGAAGCTGTTGCTCTTCATCAAGATGGATTCAAGTGGGATTTAATCTACTTGTGGACCATCACCGTTCCCTGTGGACCCTGGCACCCAAGGTCATTAGTCCTCAGGGTTGTCAGGTTAGTTACCTGCTACCTGATAATCTGCATTGAGTCACTGGCAGTATGGTCTACTCCAGTGATGGCAAACCTTGGCACTCCAGATGTTTTTGAACTTCAATTCTCAGAAGCCCTGATCAGCAGGAGTGCTGACTTGGGCTTCTGGTAATTGAAATCCAAGAACAGCTGGAGTGCCAAGGTTCGCTATCAAGGGTCTACTCCATTACCATAGCAGGATAACCTGGCTAGACTATGTTGTACCGTGATATATGTGGTGTGTGTGTGTGTGTGTGTGTGTGTGTGTGTGAGAGAGAGAGAGAGAGAGAGAGAGGTATAGTGCAAAGCAGTAAGTATTCTGTACTCCCTAGTTTCTGGAACCCATGAAGCTTGCACAGAGATTTCCTTCCCAGTACTCTTTGACTAAGTCTTAAAACCTTTCCCTTCCTTTTCTGCTAGGTCCCTCTTTAGAACCTGAGAGGTTAGTATTTCCAAAGTACAACATGGGCCAAAAGACTTGGAATGGGATTGGGTGGATCGTGCATATGTTTTCTCTCTCTGCCTTTAGGAACTGCTCTTTTAATTAAACCAACAATGGGTGTAGCCACTGTTCCACTTCCATTAAAGGGGGAAAAAAAACCTAGGCAGAAGTGGTTTTGCCATTGAGTTAGCAGAAAATGGAAAGTTAGCAGTCCAATCATATCTGTGCAAACATACACATGCACACACAAAACAAAAGACATGTTCTAACCTGCTAGCTAAAATAAAACATGAAAATGGAGATATAAATTGTTGCATATATTATTTTAAGAGAAAGTCTGATTTACACACATGCACACACACAAGCACACGCACACGCACACGCACACCTGCACTTATACTGGTAATATAAAACTATCTGAACGAAGTAATCTTGTATATGTGTTGAATCATAACATTATTTTCCCTACATTAATGTACTAATCTCAGGTCATCTTATTTCCTTGGTACTCCAATCCCATCATTTGTGTTATTCATTGTGGTGTAAGCTTTTATGGGACACAGTCTGTTTCATCAGACATATTTAATGAAGCAAGTTCTAACCTATCAAAGCATAAATTCATTAGTTTGTCAGATGCCTCAGGGTTCTTTGTTTTAATGTAAAATATGATTGACTGAAAAACTTAGAGGTTGGCTACACAGGTTGTTTAGCCTGCTGTTTGGAGTGCTTCAGGGACAGGCGGGTAAACTCTTAAAGATGTGGTTTAGATGCAGTGGTGGGCTCCAAAAAATTTTACTACCACGCTGTGGGTGTAGTATGGTGGGCATGGCCAGGGGGGAAGCCCGGTGTTGTACCCAAATTAGAATTACTTTGTTTCAAAACATGGATGGGCGGGGGCAGCCAGAATCTCTGCTACTGGTTCTGGTGAACTGGTGCGAACCTGCTGATGCCCACCACTGATTAGATGGTGTCTTTGCTAGGGCACACTAGCATGTTGTCTGAATGTTCCTGTCTGCATATTTCTGACGCTTATAAGGCGCTTTTACCTCTTGATGAGGATGAAAGAAGAGAGTGCAAAAGCTGGCCTGAAACTCAACATTAAAAAAACCAAGATTATGGCATCTGACCTCATTACTTTCTGGCAAATAGAAGGAGAAGAAATAGATACAGTGACAGACTTTAACTTCTTGGGATCTAAGATCACTGCAGATGGTGACTACAGCCATGAAATAAAAAGGCACTTACTTCTTGGGAGGCAAGCTATGACAAACCTAGGCAGCATAATAAAAAGTAGAGATATCACTGCCAACAAAAGGCTGCATAGTTAAAGCAATGGTCTTCCCAGTAGTAATGTGTGGCTATGAGAGCTGGACCATAAGAAAGGCTGAGTGCAGAAGAATAGACGCCTTTGAAATGTGGTTCTGGAGAAGACTCTCAAGAGTCTCCTGGACTGCAAGGAGATCAAATCAGTCAATCCTGAAGGAAATCAACCCTGACTGCTCCTTGGAAGAACAAATACTCAAGCTAAAGCTCAGTTACTTTGGCCACCAAATCAGAAGAGAGGACTCATTAGAGAAGGCCTTGATGCTGGGAAAGATTGAAGGCAAAAGGAAAAGGTGGCAGCAGAGGATGAGATGGCTAGATAGCATAGTTGACATGGTGGTCATAGATCTGGAGGGGGTGTACAGAGGATGGCAGATGACAGAGGAGCCTGGCATGCTGTGGTTCATAGTGTTACAAAGGGTTGGACTCAACTGTGAGAATGAACAACAAAAGGATTGCTCTGGCTTGTATTGTTTCCAGTGGATGAGAGAGAGAGAGAGAGAGAGATTTTTTAAAAAAAACCCTTGGCACTCTAGTTCACCATCACTGATCTATGACATGTCCTCACCAAAATGTACCTTCATTTTGGTAGTTTCATGTCAGGCTTAGACAGTGGTCGGATGTCAAAATTTTTACTACCCCACTGTGATGTAATTACAGTGTGGGCGGAGCTAAAATCATGACATCATGACATCATGGGCGGAGCCAATGTCATAACATCATGATGTTGTGGGCGGGGCCAAAGAAACAATTAAATAAATAAATAATAATAAAATAAAATAAAGTGCACACACACACACACACACCCCTCTCAACCCACCCACAACACAAACCCTTAAATAAATTAAATAAACACATAAAATAAAAATACATTAAAATACACCCACCCACCCACCCCAAACACAAATCAACCAGAGCTTTTAAACCAGAGCTTAAAGCTTATTCTGGCTAATCTTTCTCACACTAGGTCAGATGGAAGGAACTACAGAATGAACTCACCACAAGATGGCTTCATTTTGGCACTTTTCAACAGTTAAAGAAGTTAGGTACTAAGTCTTTGCTGAACCAGTTCTCTAGGATAATATGCCTTAATGTAAATGTAAAACAGCTGTACCCCTTAAGGGTTCTCCAATTGGAACAGCAATTGGAACAGCACAGATGTAGCTTATTGATGAGGTAACTCCAAGACTTTACTTAAAAACCCCAAGCCAGGCTGCTAGGGCTGCTGGCCGCCAGGCCTTTTTAGGAACTGTGGTAGTACGTCAATATAGGTAAAGGTATTAAATACACATTAAAATACACACAGACACACCACATCCAAAGGTGAGTCACTTACCCTGGAGAGCAGGCTATAGGGAGCTTCAGGCTAGCAGCTTCTCTTCCTCCTCCCCACTTGGGAGGACAGCAAGGAGGCTGTGCATACGCACCAAGCACGGCGTACATGCACACCAAGTGCTTGGTGCACATGCGCAGTGGGGGAACCAGTGAAAAGGTAAGCCCCGAAGGTGATTCCCCCCAAAAGCTGCTACCGGTTCTCCAGGACACTGGGAAAAGTTACTACCAGTTCTGGCAAACTGGTACAAATCTGTTACATCCCATCACTGGGCTTAAACATGGAAGAAGTTTGTTTTAAATTTTTTTTTTTAATTTTTTATTAGGTATATAAAAGAAAAATACAAAAAAAAGACAAAAATGCAAATAAAGACATTATAAAAATATAAAAGCTTGTAACAATCGTGTAACATATTTTATACACATTACTATTACATTCTCTTCTTTTCTTAGTACATAATCTTCCCATTCATTTCTATTACATCATTATAAAAAAAGGAGAAAAGAAAAAAGAAGAAAAAAAGAAAAAGAAAACACCCTTGTGCTATATACAAAAGTCCGGGGGGTTCTATACCTTTCACATTTTCCAAAAGTCGTTATGATCTTTTGCAGGGGGTGTACCCTTTTTTTCTTTTAAAGTATAGTTAACAAAAGGTTCCCAGATCCTCCAGAATTTATTGTTATTAACTTTCCCTTTCCTGCTATTAATTTCCCAAGTAAGTTTTTCATTTAAGGCTAAATTCCACATTTGTGTATACCAATCATTTAATCCTATTTGTTCATTGCTTTTCCACCTTTTGGCAATACCTAGTCTTGCAACAGTCAACATTATGGCCAATAACTCTTTATTGTCTTTGCTTATGTCCTGATCTTCTATGTCTGTTAATAAA
Organism: Furcifer pardalis; assembly: GCA_030440675.1. Classification (NCBI taxonomy): domain Eukaryota; kingdom Metazoa; phylum Chordata; class Lepidosauria; order Squamata; family Chamaeleonidae; genus Furcifer; species Furcifer pardalis. The sequence goes on along the minus strand of CP126891.1, from coordinate 232,442,314 downwards.
ATTGTTTCTGACTCCAATCCGATCTGTATATCTAATATGTTCTCTATTTCCTTTTTTATTCCTTCCCAGAAATTTTTAAGTACCTCACATCTACACCACATATGTTCATATGTTCCTTTTGTTTTTCTGCACCTCCAGCATATTTCACTCATATTACTATACATTTTGTGCAAGCCGACTGGGGTCCTATACCATCTCCATACCAATTTATAATTGTGCTCTTTAACTCTCACAGACATAGTTCTCATTATCTTCCTTTTCCACATCTTTCGCCATTTTGTTGCCGTTATCTTTATATCTAATTCTTGTTCCCAGCTTTCTCTCAATACCTCTTGTATATTTTGACTTTTATTCAGAATTTTATAAACTTTACTAACTATCCCTTTGATTCCCATTTCTCCATTTCTAATTTTGGCCAAAAGCGTCTCAAACTCCGTACATTCTCTGTCTAAACCATTTTCCCGTACAAATTTCTTATTCCAATTGTTTATCTGGAGGATCTTGAACCAGTCCAATTGAAGTTGCAAATACAGCCTTTGTCTTTTCTCTTGATCTTTGCAAGCATTGACCCAATCTTTTAATAATAGTACTTTATTTTCCACCAATATATCTCTGATCTTTGTGTCTATTTTTATCGGAAAATCTTGAAAATCCCCCACTTCTAAAATTGGCGAGGTTCCCGAAGTAAGCTCTTTCCTCACTCTATTCCATACCTCCATTGTTGATTTTAACATCATACCCTGAGCCGTCTTATTTCCTTTTTCTTTCCCCTCACATAAAAACTGTGCCTTACCCATCTTCGATAAATTTTTCCTTTCAAATTTTTCCCAGACTGTTTCTTCCCTATTTAAAATTTTTATAACATTTCTTATTTGAAAGGCTCTATAATATTTTATAACGTTTGGAATTCCCAGTCCTCCCTCTTTTTGCAAGACATACCATAATGACTTAGTTATTCTGGCTCCTTTATTTCCATTACAGAACCGATTAATCATATTTTGATACTCATTCAACTCTTTATCAGTATGTTTTAGCGGTAAAGCATCAAATAAAAAATTCAAATTGGGTAATAACATCATCTTACATATAGCTATTCTTCCGAACCATGACAGATTTAATTTGTTATATTTTACTATTTTCTCCTTTATTTCCTTCTTTTGTCTGTCATAATTCATACTTTTAAGTTCCCCAGTTTTGCATGATAACATTACTCCCAAGTATCTCATTTTGCGTGTAATTTGTATATTATAATTCCTCTTTATTAACTCTTCATCTTCTTTCTTCCCATTAATTAACATCATTTCTGTTTTGTCCCAGTTAACTTTCAATCCCGTAACTTCCTCAAAATCTTTCAAATGTTTATTAATCTTAGCTAAACTTTCCGCTGAATGCTTCACCGTCAACAGTGTGTCATCTGCATAAAGGCTTACTTTGGTTCCTCCTATTCCTACTATTCCCTCGTCTTGTCGAATCGCATTTGCCAAAAGTTCCATAGCCAATATAAACAACGATGGCGACAAAGGGCAGTTTTAAATTTTTTTTGCCTTGTCGTAAGAGTTGCCGAGAAATAACCACAGTTGAACCTGTGGCTTCACCTACTGCCAGTTTCTCTACCAGTCCTTTAAAAGAAGACAATAAAAAGAGTTTTAATTTTTTAAAATAATCGATAAAGTTCATCAATCATAATCTATATACAATTTTAAAAAAATACTCCCACTTCCTGTCTGCTGAGCCAAGCAGGGAAGGTGATGAATCTGCTAATGTCTTGGAGTGGCCCACTTATTAAACCACTTTACAATATTGGTAAGGGCCATTTCTGATGATTTTTTAACCAAGCCTAGTCATTCTGAAGCGACCCATTCTAGCTTGCTTTCTGCTGCTGGTGTAGTTTTTTCCTTATTGAGTGGAATGGAACCAAAGTGTTATTTATTCTAATGGTATTATTTATTCTAATAAGCTTGCTTTAGGGCTTCTGGGATTCTGCCGAGGGAAAACAAGGATAAACTTTTGCTCCCTGAATGAATCTCCCCCCCCCCCCCCAGGAGACACACTCCCTCTTCTTCCTCCTTACCACAGGAATTAACTCATGATTCAGCTGTCAGCCTATAATTCCATTAACCACACTGGCATATTCATGCACCACACCTCTTGCTGTGAGACTCAGTTGGACAATGATATGTTCTCGGTTGGAATAAGTTCATATTCTTAAAGCATGTTAAGTTCTACAGCAGCCTTATAGTAGCGCAGAAAAGAAGAAACTGCTTTGGTGGTCCCTTGCATGAGAACAGCTAAGAGCAGAACATCCAGTCTGGCCAGGTTATCCTGCTATGATAATAGAATAGACCATACTGGTCTTGGAAAATAAGGACACAATAAATGCCCTCCCCCCAGTCTTTTTAAATCTGTATGAAAATACAGCATGGTAATACTAATTCAACACATTGAGAAATTATACCAAATAAAGGTAACAACATAGAATAAATATCATAGTTTCTATTGTTTAACATTAACAGATTAATTTCTGAACCTAATATCCCAAGCTGTGGTAAGGAATATGCATACTGGGGTGTGGAACAGTGTACGCTTGAGAGCTGCCACCATCAGCTCCTGAAACTGCAGGTTGTTTGGGAGAGAAAAGCCGTTCTGTTTCACTAGAGAAACTCTGAGTCATCTTGCTTTTGTAGTATGGAGGATAAATCTTCCCCATTGACCTTTACAGCTGTTGTGCCAACAGTAAAATGGTTGAATAGGGATTGTGCAATATCCACTAAATGGCATAGCAACTATTTGGCCAGTTGACATGGTGTTCAGGTAATGCAGCATGCTGGGCATTTTGAACGGAGACAAACTCTTTTTCTGAATTATCAGAAGTTTAGATCTAGTTCAGGTATAACATGATGTCACTGTTTCCCGCCATGAGAAGAACACAGGGTAAGTTTTGGACACTTATACTCTCTATTGCTTCTTTCCATTGGTTGGAAGTAAAAAGTTATAAACAACATAGTTACTTACAAGTGGTTCCACAGGGGAAGGAAAATGATAGCACAATAAAATTATATTTCAAAAGTGGGAACAATTTTTAATGCATGTATAACGAATAAAGTTTTATGTCATTTTATGTCCCATCAAGTTGCATTTGACAAATGGCAATAGTCACCGAGTTTTCAAAGTACAGTCATATCTCACATAATGAATTTAATTCATTCTGCGAGGCTGCTCACTATGCGAGTTTTTCGCTATGCAAGTCGGACTTTTCCCTATGGAAAAACTTGCATAACGAGCGTTTCAAGGGGGAAAGCACGCATAGTGAAAATTTTGCAAGCCTTTCCCTGGCCAAAGGCAAACCTAACAGTGAGGGGTTTCTCCTGCCCACCCTGTTGTTTCAGCAGATGAGGCAGGGTGAATCTCTCTCACCTTTGCATTTTGTCTGTGGGTTGGGGGTTGAACAGTGCCCATTCTTCCCCCTAACCCAAGCAGCAGCGGAGATCTCTGCCCCAAAGCCCGCAGGGTCCAGCCCTGCGGGCTTTGGGGCAGAGATCAACGTTGGGGAATTTGAGGCAAACATTTGTATTGCACAACATTATCTTAACATTGTGCGATGCAAATGTTTGCCTCAAATTCCCCAACATTATCTGATTTTAGCCTTATCCGAGGTAAACGTTATCCAAAGTACCACTGCACTAGCTTTCCATTAAGCTTTTTTTTTAAAGGCACTTGAATTTTGTTGCTTTAACTTCCAGTGCAAATCTATCTCACTTTTTAATTTAGTACATGGTACATACCCTGTGTACCATGTTCACAGGGTGGCTCAACCTCTGCATGGCTCAAGTGGTTAAGATGGTGAACTCACTGACTGGAAGGTGGGAGTTTGATTCCTGGGTACTGCATGACGGAGTGAGCTCCCACCTCTGTCCCAGCTCCTGCCAACCTAGCAGTTCAAAAGCAAGAAATTGCAAGTAGATAAACAGAGACCACTTGGATGGGAAGGTAAACAGTGTTCCGTGCATATGCTTGCCATATGTCCATGGAAATGTCTGCAGCTGCATGCAGTGCTGCCTCTTTGGCTATAAAAAAGAGATGAGCACTGAAACCTAGAGTTGGATACAACTGGCTTTTGAGGAAAGGTGACCGTTACCTAGTTAGGACAACTGGATTTATTGAGTTTATCATTTACTTACGTGTTTCCAAGATTCCACCGCCTACTTCGTCTCTGAAATAAATACCAATGGCGGCCTCTTGTGGTCATTTGATATGCTACAGATTTCCTTAACAGAAGTTAATCAGTAATTTTTTAGTACAGTACGTATATATAGTTTGTCTTTGTGTTGATGAGATGTGGTGGAAATAAGTACAGTATCTAAACACATAACAATGTGATTTTATCTTATTTTACTTAATACTGTTGCTAATTTGACTCAACCCTGTCCATTTGAATAGAAAAACAAACACTCAATCAAGAACTGTTACAACTTAAGCAGTTATAACAAGTGAGTTCAAGTTTGCAACCAAAGGTGGGGATGGAACACAGAGATGAATTAATAGAGAAAGGGTGGAAAGAGAAAGGCAAAGGGGGAAAATCTGACTAAAGTGAAGAACATGTATTGAAAAGCACCAGCTATAGCTCAATGGAAGGGTGCATATTTTGCATCAAAAAGGTCTTGGGTGCAAACATCCACTTTGCCAGGCAACTCCAGTTGGAACAGAATGGTGTCTGATACCTTGGACAACTGCTATACCCAGTTGCCCTAAACTTGTGCCATCTAGATGCGTATATCTGTAACTGCACCGTTCCCAACCAGGATTATGTACTAGCTAAAGATGCTGGGAAGTTGTAGTAAACAACCAGGGTGGGGGGAGGCTGGTTTGTAGGGAAAGGCAGGTGTAGACCACACTGATAGAAAATGGTAAGATATAGAAAGCTATTTCTGTCCCTCTCTTCCTGATACTTCATTTCAGAAACCCATGAAAACAAAGGAATCTCACCAATGACATCATAAGGGAAAAATGGAGGAGGTCTTGAATGAAATGTCTCTTTGTCCTCCTTCTGGTCATGAGCTGCTAGACATGGAACAGATCCCTGCTACAACATGGTCATGTGAACTGCAGAGGCCTGGCATGTTGATCAGGCAATCAAGCACACCCACACACCCACACACGTCATCGTAACCTTTTCAAGAAAAGAGGCATGAAACAAACACAGCCACACTATGCTGCATATAAAAGAAACCTATTTGCAGAGGAAGCTGTCTCACTGAGAGTAGAACCCATGCTGGCTAAAGCAATAGCAATGGAAGAGTGGCTTTTGCCACTCCATCCCAGCCAAATCCCTCCTCAAACCACAGCCTTGTAACAACAAAGTGCCTCTTGTTAATCTCTCTAGAATTATCTATTGTGTCCGGTGCTCCATACACTAATACCATCCTTCCATTGCTTTAGCAAGCCAAGCCCTGTTTTCCTGCTTGTCCCACACTGGTATGTTTGTGCTGAACTTCAGTTGTTTGTGCCGATGTGTATGTACAGATTCCCTTCTAACCCTCCAAGTTATTCTCTTCTTCCTAATTTCCACTCTATTCTGGAAATTGTGCATGAGAAGTGGAAGATCTTGGTCCTGTTGGGCCCAATTCTATGCTTATTTACTTGGAATGAAGTCCTATTGTGTTCACTGGGGCTCACTCTTAGGTGACTGTGGCTAGAATTGCCATTTAGCCTCAAGTGATGAACGGTGAAGGAAGGGAGGAACTTAATCTTAATGACCCAAGCAGCAAGCACTGGACATAAGAACAAACATTCATATTTATTTATTTAGACTTATATCGCTGCCTGCTCGCCATGGCGACTCAGGGTTTACAGTCAGTAAAAACTACAGTCACAGTATAAAAACATCTATAGTTGGTTAAACTAAAATCCCCAAATGGCAGATTAATATGCTGCAAAAGATAATAATTGTATTAGCCCAATCACAATTTCATAAAATTGCTAGAGAAAGATTATTTATTTATTTATTTATCCAATTTGTATAGCTGTCCAACTCAAAATGACTCTGGGTGGCTCGCAACATTAAAAACAGCACTGCAGTCCAACATTATCCTTTCTTATTCTTGTAGTAGTCTTCATACCATACCTTGTTTAGACCTCATCCCTGCTACCTGCTGGAAGTTGAATCCAGCCCTCTGTGGCCTATCCCCATCTTACAACTACAGCCTGGATATGAGACCCTTCTTAAACTTGCAAATGTATTTCTTTTGAGTCAACATGAATCTTTCCATAGTGATTTCTTTGTCAAATTTAAACTGCACCTTTCCTCTTGTGTGTTCAAGGTCACACACTGGGTAATCCTTCCCCCACTTTATCCTCACAGCTAACCTATAGGGGTAATGGGTAATTCAGGCTGAGAGAGAAGGTCTAGCCCGATATCATTAGGTAGATTCTCTGGTTCAATGGGAACCAAGAACCTGGATCTCCCATGTCCTCATCCTACATCCTATCACTGCACCTGATGGGGGTTAGACATAAATCTCTCTTGGTGACTTTGAGCCCCTGCTACTCCAAACTTCAAGGTGTCCTACAGTCCCTGCGACTCCAAACTGCAAGGTGAGCACAAAAAGGAAGAAACCAGCCCCTTGACTGCTTTGACAAAAAGATGAGGTCTCAATGCAAATGTCAGATCAATACCTTCTGTGCTATATCACATACTGAATGATCTTCCCTCTTCTGCTGCTGCTATTCACATGATTGAGGAGATTGTGATAACACATACAACAAAAACCAATTAAAACTAGAGACAGGAATTTTTTTGTGGTGGACTGTAAAGCCATTGAGTTTCTTCCAGGACGACCCTTTGAGGGTAGAGACAGAGCTGGAAAGGACTGTGATGAAAGAGCACAAAGCCTATTTACTTTCCTTGGCTTCTGACCAAGAACACTGCAGCTGTCTCTGTTCTTCTTGGATCAGAACACAATGTGCACCAAAGAGGGACATTCTCTGGGTGGGTGCCCAGCTGGTCCTCTGGCCAGCTGCTCCATTAACTGTTTTGGGCTGCCCTCTAGAGGCAACCTGATGATTTATTTTCCTTTCATTTATGTCAAAGGCAAGCATCAAACCTTTACTGTTTTATTGTGTTTTTTGGAATAGTAGCCGTGTTAGTCTGTGGTTCAGACATCTCAGAAAACATTAAAAAACAAAAATAAAATAAAATAAAAAACACTGTAGCACTTTAAAGACTAACTGCTATATTTTTATTGTTAGCTTTCATGGATCAAGTCCACTTCATCAGACAAAGAATGAAACTTACAGGCATGTTCTTTATATACCAAATTCAGGGGCTCGTTAGCTTTCGTGGATCAAGTCCACTTCATCAGACAAAGAATGAAACTTACAGGCATGTTCTTTATATACCAAATTCAGGGGCTTGACGGGAGAAGGGGTGTGGTCAAGCAAGATGACAGACAAGCGAGCACAAGATTGCAGTTTCACCCAGCCATTAGCAACAATAGATTATTCAGATAAACTCTAAATGACTCCCTTTCAATCTCAAGGTTGCTGAGTAAACCCACTATGGTATCTGATCAACTTGTGACTTGCATTGGGGGGGGGGGGGGACAAACACCTGTACCTGGTTTCTTTCTGTTTTAGAAAAGAGAATTGGCAGGAAAGTTGTAATATAAAATCATATAGCAATCTGTGTATCAAATTTTATAATGTCTCAGAAACCCTTCACTAATATTTAGCCCCCTGTGATGGGTATCTAACAAATGGATGTATTTGATTTCTGCTGTCTCCCTTTCAATCCTAGTTTTGTAATTTCTCTGTTCCAGAATTGCAACTTTCAGGTCTTGGATAGAGTGTCCAGTTAGACTGAAGTGGTTTGAGTTGGGTTTCTCTGTGTTGCCATTTGTGTCCATTAATCCTTTTGCGTAAAGATTGTCCTGTTTGTCCTACATAAAGCACGGAAGGACATTTCTGGCAAGAGATGGCATAAATCACATTGGCAGAAGCACAAGTAAAACTGCTTTTAATGTTGTGTATGGTGCCATTGGGTCCAGTAATATTGTTTCCAGAGTGAATGTGGGGGCATAGTTGACATCTGGATTTGCAGTAGGGTCTAGTTCCCATATCTGCTCCACTTCTGTGTAGTCTGTTGTGTGTCAATAGTTGTTTGAGATTGGGGGTTGTCTATAAGCGAGTAGGGGTCTGTCACCAAGGGCTTTGGAAAGTGAAGCACTCTTGTCCAAGATGGGTTGGAGATCCCTCATTATGCGTGTGAGGGGTTTAAGTTGAGGGCTGAAGGTGACAACCAGTAGTGTGTGATTGCTTTCCCTTCTGGGCCTGTCTTGTAGTAGATCACTCCTGGGTATTCATCTAGCCCAGTTGATTTGTTCTTTATAAAGCAGGATGTTCACTTCAAGTTTGTTCCACAGCGCACCTGCTATGATGCGGACAGCCTGTATTTGAAAACAGGGAAACAGATGGGGCTGAGGCTGATGGGATCAGGTTAAGTTGAAAAAAATCAATGAAGTGGAAAAGAAGCCCTCCACTTGGACTTGATTTCAATGAAGGTCAACAACAACAGCAGCAGCAGCAGCAGCAGCAGCAGCAACAACAACAACAACAACAGGAAATCTTGAGCAATCCCATGATTATACTGTATGTTGGAGTGGACAGAGTTTGTGTTGGGGTATTACTACTTTTTGTGTCTACTTCTCTGAAGCTGCTATTTGTTTTTCAAAGGATGTCTCTGTGGGACCAATGAAAGATGAATATGTAAACAGAGAGCCTGACTGAAACAAGAATTGGGAATAAAATATATATCTGGAGTTGGAAATAAGTAGATTTCAGTTATATGTTGGAGGAAAGTGTCTAATAGCATGAGTTATGTGACAGTGAGCAGACTGCCTCAGGAGGTGGTAGCCTCTCCTAATTCAAAAGTTTATAAATACAACTGACGGGTATCAGGGATGCTATAGTTGTAAAGCTGCCTTATAAATTATCCACAATACCTCTGTTATGTTAATTGGCCTTAATCCAATCCATTCCTGTAGCCAGGCTTAGGTCTCATCTAGACATCAATATACAGTACAGTAATCTTGTATTTGTGTCAAATTACCTGTGTTTTAAAATCAATTTAAAGATTGGGAACTACATGATGTACAGCTAAGTGCATTTTTTTTGGCTGGCAAACAGGGTTTTATTAAATACAGTATCCCAGTGCGGGCTGTTTATTTTGAATTGGTTCTGGTCACAGTTTTTAAAAATAGTTTTTACCTGTGCTGGAATAAATTGTGTCTCTGGGACTTGGCAAGTTTTTGTTTCCAAGGTAACAGGTTTCAGAACTCAGTCTGAACTCTTAATTTAAGAATAAAGAATCTCTTTCAAGGTAAGTGAGGCATCACTTGAGTACTGAACACTATCATTTATCTTGTAACTGAATCAACAAACCACTGCTTTTGTGCTATGTCCTAGCAAGCATGTCCTCAAAAACAGGAACTGTGGGGAAATGCATCTTTCATCCACATCATCTACAGAAGATGGGAAAATGGCCCATAAAAACAGTAAAAAGCCTGTTTTGCAACAAAACAGTAACAACACTAAATTACTGTTTGCTAAGAGCTCCAAAGACATGTTTGCAATTTATGTCCTGGTGATCATGTCCCATACAGGGAATTATGCTACTTCTTAAAATAAGCAAAATAAAATAAAAATAAAATAAAAAACACTGTAGCACTTTAAAGACTAGCTGCTTTATTTTTATTGTTAGCTTTCGTGGATCAAGTCCACTTCTTCAGACAAAGAGTGAAACTTACAGGCATGGTTTTTATACACCAAATTCAGGGGGTCAAAGGGAGATGGGTGTGGTCAAGCATGATGACAGACAAGCAAGCACAACAATACAGCTTCACACAGCCATTAGCAACAATAGATTATTCAGACTGCTAATGGCTGTGTGAAGCTGTATTGTTGTGTTTGCTTGTCTGTCATTTTGCTTGACCACACCCATCTCCCTTTGACCCCCTGAATTTGGTGTATTAAAACCATGCCTGTAAGTTTCACTCTTGGTCTGAAGAAGTGGACTTGATCTACAAAAGCTAACAATAAAAATAAAGCAGTTAGTCTTTAAAGTGCTACAGTGTTTTTATTTTATTTTTATTTTATTTTGTTTATTTTGTTTTGTTTTCTGATATGCCTAAACCACAGACTAACACAGCTACTATTCCAAAAAATGCTACATCTTGACCCTGATCTATGCCCAAGCTGGACCGCTTTGTTTCAGCTGTAGGGCTGCTACTTTTAAGGGTCTGGTCTTGAGCAATTACCTGACAGACAGAAGGGTCACTTCAATGGATTTTATGCTTGGGAAAGTGACCTTTTCCAGTGTGATTGGATGCATGCCTTTTCTGTCATCTGATTACCTCCTCATTTTGATCAGTTGAAGGTGATGCATCTGAATCTGATCTTTGTTGTCTGCTCTTCATTTGCTATTGCTGGCTCTCCTGTTGTTCTCTGATGGCTATTATTATTACTGCTATTATTAACCAACTGATGCAATTTATTTGTGACTCCTATATGTCATTGACCAGAATTCTGTTAGTTGTGACTGCCCATATAGCATAGTTGCCATAAATCAGCAGTGAATTGCTGCATATGAAGAAGTCAGTATAAGCATATGCTGTGACATCTTGAGACACACTAGTTAGCACACAACATATGTTTATAATGACTTCTTAATGTGTGGCAGTCTGCTGCCAATGTTTACACCCATTGTGTTATCTCTGCATACAGCTCTATCAACAGACATTCTGGCATTGAAGGCAGCCAGCACAAAATACACCCTATATCAACCTTGTATTTACTGAGGGGCAACATAAAGAACATTTGGGGCAGTTAACATCAAGTCTTCCATTGTATTTACTGAGGGGCATAGAGTATGCTGCTATAAATGTGAATTTGCCTGGTTTTTCCTGCACTTGCAAATGACTGTCTCAGTGCAAAACCCTCATTTTTATAATGAGATAAAACTTAGAAGTGATATTGTTTAGCATAACATAGAGTTTTAACACACTTTTGGGCAACAAGAGGGCATGGCCTCTATCTGGATGCTATTTGCACTAGGGATAGAGACTTGGTCTACCAAGCCTAGGGTAACCTTTCTCTCCACTGCTTCAGTTGAGTGTTGTATACTGAACCCCATTCCCATTCTTCCCTGGTGGCCTTGCCTATTGGGCTTATGGACAGCTATTGTTTCTAAGGCAGTAGGCAAGACTGCTGGGTCAATCTTGGAAGCCTGGATGAAGGGCACACCTGGGACAAAGCCCAGCTTGCCCCACCCTAGTTACAGCCCTGCCAGTGTGAAAACTTAATGGGATCCAGTACACTATTTTATTTTGGACTCTAACTGTAAGCCACTTTGTGTCAAGGTATTACAACAGAAAGCTTGATGCACACATTAGTACTGAACGGGATCCATTGGGTTAATTATGCCTTTGTAGGTGCAATGAAATAACTACAGTGGTAAATTGTCACTAGTTAGCAAGTCATGAGCTGGCTGGATTGCTCAGTGGTTTAGAAATGTGGCTGCGGAGACAGAGGTTGAAAGTTTGCGTCCCCACTGTAACCCCAGGGAGAAGAGACAATCTACAAACCTATGGGCAAGCTGCACAGTCCCAGGGTGGCCCCAGAAGAAGGGAATGATAAACCACTTCTGTCTATTCTCTACCTGGAAATACCTGGAAAGGGTTTCCTTTCAGAACTGACTGGATGACACACAGTTATTACTAACAAATCATTGCCTGTATCCCCAAAATTTGGTTTTGGACTTCAATTCCCAGAAGCCTAAGTCCATTCTCCAAAGCACTCATTAGCCAATGTACTGACTTAGGCTTCTGGGAATTGAAGTCTGCCAGTGTTCCACGGAATGCAGTTTGGGAAATGCTGGTGGTCCTTGCCAGTCAGTTGACTTAGTCTGTGCTGAGAGCTACATATGACAACTTAGCTAGTGGCCATTCAATGCCGCAGTTTAGACCACTGCATTCACCACAGTGTACCTAAACAAAAAGATTCCAACCACTATCAAATTATTTCCCCCCTATATTGCTATCAGTGTAGATGACACTTTGAAGAATTACATAAGAAAACAGCCTGCAATCTAAAAGACACAATGGGAAAGCACAACCTGCCTGTCAATGCCATTTATAGACAGGCTTGGTTGCAGCTGAAACATGAGAATTAAGCATACAATTATAAGCAGGAGAAGCAAGCAACTCCCCAGCTGATGACTGCATTTCCTGTGGCCTATATGCTAGCACTGAGGATATTGGCAGATCCAGAGTCCAATATAGAGAAGATCACTCTCCAACTATCACATTTTTCTCCATCACCTACTTCTCTCCTTCCCTCCTCTTCCTTCCTCATCTTCAACACAATCCAGAGGCTTTGATTGGGAGAAAAGATCACCTACTCTAGCAGTATGGTTGCTTGTGCAGGGATTTTGAAATCAAGCTGAAGGATAGATGGTGGCCCTATGGATATCTTTTATTTTATTTTGATGATTTATTTCCTTCTTCAAAGGAAAAGCATTCAAACATACTTTGAAATAGCTCTGAAAAGCACAATATACACTTAGATGAGAGTATCAGAGCTCCTTGGCATTTTTGGTTAGAGGTGATAGGCTCATGCCATTTTAGCAAGGTCAACTAAAGGCCGATTGGAATAAAACGGGGTTTGCTTTGCTGAGTGATTTCAAAACAGGGAGAGAAGAGAGAGAGAGACGGGGAGAGAAAGGAAGAGAGATGGCAGGGTTTGCATGTTCTGGGAATTAGCTGCAGAACCAGGGGGTGGCTGACAAGAGTTGCTGGTTGGATAATGTCACGTTTGCTCTAGATACAGAACTGGCAATATCCTTGCTTTGTTAAGGAGCTTACCAGGAAAAATTCTCCTCTTTTGCCACAATGGAGGCTTTGGACAGCAGTTACTGTCAGTCTGGGCTGCATTCCATTCTCCCTTGACATTTTGGAACTGGCAATGTAAAATAGCAGGAGTCTATGGAGGCGGTGGCAGTTTGGGGGGGGGGGGATAGACATATTTGAGAAATTATCTCCAGAAAGCTATCTTTAAAGCCAACAGAAGCTCAGCTGTTGTTGCTAAAGATGTCCTACACAGTCCGCTCTGTGGTAGCCATTACCTTTTAAAGGTCACTGGGGAGGGAAAGCTAAAGTGATCCCTTTGTTCAGACCAGACCAAGAATGGCAAAGATGCCCCAGCCTTTTACTGGGCTGATTCTGCTATTGCTTTTCAATAACAGAGTTCTTGAGGTTAGACTCTTATCACTCCTGTGTTGAGATGGAGGCAAAAGCACAGGAAAGCCCAACAACGTCTCTGATGACAAAGCAAGGATATGCAATGGAAATGTTCTAGCAACAGTTGAGATACTGACCAGAATAATTTTTCCTTTTCTCTCTTTTGTTTGCCAAAAAGATCGTGTTGTGCCTGGGTTTTGCAAAAAAATTAATTCACAGATATTAGGACGATGTATATCTGATGATGATGATGATGATGATGATGATGATGATGATGGAATTATTTTTATTTATTCAGGACAAATAAAAAGTAATATTTCTTCTCACAGTGCCTAGTTAAACTATGGAATTCACTGCCACAAGATGTAGTGATAAGTGCCAAATTGGGTGGGTTAAAAAAGGGACTGGATAAATCCACAGAGCTTAGGGTTGTCAATGGCTCCTGATCAGGGTGGCTATACAGTAGTATCAGATGGCTCCAGCCTCAGAAACAATGTGTCTCTAACTCTCTATGCATCACATGCTGGAGAACGTGTGACTCTTGTAAAGGGCAAAGGGCAAAGTGTGTCTTACTGTAAATCAAGCTGGTGTTAATCAGCCAGTCTTGTTAATGAATTTCAATTATCAGAATTAATTTTGGTGGTAGTAGTGGGATTTTTCTTATGGTCCTACCTACATTATTTTGCTTATTTGCAGTGGCACTATACCCCTGTTCAGGCATTTGTTCAACTGAGTTGTGCTTAGAGAAAGCATCCAACTTTCCCCCTCATTTCACATTCTTCATGGTTATGGTGCTAGGTCTGAAGAGGAAAATAGTTCTGTTCATATGTAGGTTCTACACATGAGCAAGAACTTGATCTTTTGGGGCTCCTGCTTGCATGGGAGCAGGAATGCCTCTTCATTAATCCAATGCTGTAAATTCAAGGAACTTCATAATGAATAATTGAATAATAGTGGATTATGGTTTGTATATTTCTTTGGGGAAAAACACCAGATCTACATATTAGACCCAGAAACACAAGAAAGAGTTAAACGTTGATCAAAGAATGTAATTGTCATTTGTTTCTTTGTGTAATTTATACCCTCCTTCTAGGCATGAGTAGTTCACAAAGGAAAATAAAAAAACTCCTGCCCAGTGCCACCTCAATAATACAGGAAACCCTAATACATTAACCCTAAAGTACTATCAATAGAAATTGATGACCCTAATGACATCAGTTGGATAAACAAAATTAAAGTCAATAGAAGTTATGGTGGAGCACTATGTTTCCAAAAGCTTGCCTAAAGGGTTCTGCTTTGATCAATTTCTGGAAAGTCTGGTGGGAGGAAGCCTATATCGGAAGAGCATTCAATAGAGAAGGGGCTACCAATGAGAAGGCTAACTTTTTTTTTTTTGGTCATTTCCTGGACAATGTGTTCTGTTTCTACCTTGGAGTGGAGACTTGCAATCTTAACACTTACACAGACTGCAGAAGATGGACAGTAGAAGCCTGGAACAGCTGCTCCATGAGGTACTGAGGCCTCACCTTTTAAAACATGACTCCTCATTTTATCTTTTAAATCTTTCCCCTCATCCCCCCAAACTACATAAATAAACACCTCTAAATAATAATAATTGCATGTCATCAAAACAAAAAATGCTGTAATGCTGTAGCACTTTAAAGATTAACTGTTATATTCTAATGTGAGTTTTTGTGGATCAAGTCTACTTCATCAGACTTGATCCATGGAAGCGCAAGTTAAAATATAACAATTAGTCTTTAAAGTGCTAAGCATTTTTGTTTTTATTTTGTTTTGTTTATTCTCTGATATGCCTGAAACACAGACTAGTACTGCTACTATTTAAAAAATTCATGCATGTCATCAACTACATTCTGATCTCCAACTTGCCCCCCCCCCCCGGTTTTCTAGGCAGAAAACACACAGTAGTCGTTTACCATTTCCTCCTCCTGGTGGCATCCAGGGATTGTGAAGCTTGTCCAAGGTCCCAAAGTTTGATCCTTCTGGTGAGAAACCAAACTTCCAACATCTGACAATGTAGCCAGTTACCTAAACCACTGAGATAGCCAGATACCTAACACACAGCATATTAGGTAAAGGTTGCTCGAAAGCCAGTCATATTGGATTCTAGGGTTTAGTGCTCATCTCTGTTTATAGCCAAAGAGCCAGTGCTGTCTGTGTCTGCAGATTTTTCCATGTGGCAGGCATGACTATACACTGAAGTGGTACCTACTTATATACTTGCAATTTATTGCTTTCAAACTGCTAAGTTGGCAGGAGCTGTGTCAGAGATGGAACCTCACTCCATCATGCAGGACTTGGGTCTTGAACTCCTGACCTTCCAGTTGTCAAGTACAGCAACTCTCTGAAATTAAAACTTGACTAAAGGCACATGGGAGATTCCTTCCCATAGTTTTGGGAACAAGTGGTTTAGGATGTTACAATGTTTCCATTTCAAGTTTCTCCTACACACATAAATACACATCTTATCCCACCTTATAATACCTGCCTAAATTTTGAAGATACAGTTTTTGCCAGTTTTTGGATCCTCGGTGAAAAAAAAGGTACTGCAGTTGAATTACTGCAACCATAATGCAACTACAGTCAAACCTCGCATAACGAGTGTTTCGCTTAGCGAAAAACTCGCATAATGAGCAAGTTTTTTGCTATGCGGTCTGACTCGCATAATGAAAATTTTCGTTATGTGAGTCGGACTTTCCCTATGGAAAAACTCGCATAATGAGCGTTTCTATGGGGAAAACTCGCATAGCGATTTTTTTCGCTATGCGAGTTTTCCCCCTTGAAATGCTCGTTATGCGAGTTTTTCCATAGGAATTTTGTTTGTTTCGCATAGCAAGCAACCTCGCATAGCGAGCAACCTTGGATAATGAATTAAATTCGTTATGCGAGGTATTACTGTATTAAAGACAGAGGAGTGTTGTCAGGTAAAAAGAGTTCAGTTGAATATTTTACTCCAAGCCTTCTACGGCTTCCATAAAAGGGAAACACTCTTCTGGGTAGGGTTGCCATAGGTCCCATTTCCCCAGGATTTTCCCAGATTCAAGCTCGGGAAAATTGTCCCAGCCGGAACAAGAAAAAACATGTAAAATTTCCGGATTTTTAACAAAGGAAGCAAGATCACCCCCCCCCAAGGGATTTTTGCAAAGAGTTAGTTCATTGCCTCCCTACCTTTCTTTAAATTATTCTCCTTGCAAGCGGTGAAGGCAAAACAGCACCCTGAGAAGCCCACGGGGGGGGGGAGACTCTTGCAAGCGGGATAATTGAAAGAAAGGCAGGGAGGTAGTGAATTAACTCTTTGCAAAAATCCCTTGGCTCACTTTGAACAATGGTGCAGCCAAGAGGTGCCCTGGAGCACCAGCCCAAAGAGCTCCAGTTCATGGAGCCACTGGAAAAGGGAAACATTATAGTGGCTCTAAGACCCTGGGGATTCCACAGGGTCTTAGAGCCGTGGCCTCCTCAACAGCCCCATCCAATGCATGCACAGTTTGAAGAATGCAATGATGTCACGTGGCTGTCCTAGTTTGGTGGGAAATAATTATGGCAACCCTACTTCTGGGGAAATATTTTGCAACCAGCCCCTTGTTCTTTTCTTCTACATAACCATCACCAATAGATATTCATATGGTGCTGGTGAATCTGGCACTTGGTGGCTAAGAAGACTTCTGAGTTCCAAGGTTTGAATAAGTTCTGTTGTCGTCTTATTATTTCGAGGTAGCCTTGTTCCTTTCCCTGCTTTTGCCTCATTCCTCTGCAAGGCCCTTCCTCTCAATCAACAATGTTACTTTGTGGGATTACAACAAGGCTGGGAGTTAAGAGGTATTAAAACAACAGCCAACACAACAAAATATGTCAAAGCTCTTTCTCCTCCTGCCTATTATGAACAAAGGAAGAAAATTGATTGGGAACCATGGGATAAGCACACCCCTTCATTTGATATGGGTGGTTCTCTGATTCACCAATTCACATACTCTATGGTTTTGCCCTGACAACAATTACTGGACAGCTGTCAGTGCTATGAGCCCAAAATCTGAATGCATAAGGTAGCATTCTGCAAACATGCTCTGCTTTCTGGTGTGATGGAGGTTTTGGCCCAACACATCTGGAAGATGTGAGGTAGAAGAATAATGCCTTATAGAATCATGCCTAGAAAGGTTTATCACACTCTAATCTAGGATGACATTCCACATGTTTCTTCTTCTTCTTGCTCAAAACAGTTGCAAATGGAAGCATTTTCTTTGTTATTAAGCTCATAATACCTTGAGATAAAGATGCCCAGTTGCTCCTTGGCACAGACAATTTTTTTGTGCCACTACTGCCCATAATGAGCTTGACCCCAAGGACTTATTTGCATAGTTGGCTGATAAGCAGTTGGGTTAGGCAGGTGGGTGGCAACAGTGGGAAGAAAGATCAGGCCACTGCCCTCTTCTTGTTGGATTAATGACAATTTTGCATATACTAACACTAAGTATCAGTGGGACAGACTTTACAGTGTAACGTGATTATCTTTTACTAGAGTAATTTGTGCAATGTAGTGTAGAGGATGGAGTGATGGCCTAGAATTAGAGACCAGGGTTTAAATTCTTACTTGGCTATGAAAATTGATAAAACTGCTCCTTAAAATTTCACTTACCTTGAAAGCCCTATTATAAAAAATAATAATTCTGTGCTATCAAGTCAATTCTGATGTGCCATCATTGCTTCGGGAGGAACTAAATACAAGTAATGTCTTCTAGATTCAACCAGTGTTGTGACTGCCAGTACCTAGCTAATGTTGCTGATTGTTGAAGTAGAGTAGTAATAATAAAAGTAGCTGAGCAAATCATAGAGTAGTGTTTAGTGGTTTTCAATGACATCAGAGGGAGGATTCAGGTATGTTTTGGCATGTCCAAGAAGATCCATGTACTGTATATAAAAACTGTTTATGTCCTTAACATAAAAAAGCAAACAAAATACACAGTAAAAAGGAGGTGAGAGATGCTTCTTAGAATCCAGTCCTCCAAGTTATTCTTTTCTTTTGTGGCTGCTATCAGTTGTGCCCAGTGAGTTCTTTTATAGTTTAAAACTTAGACAGAAGAATATCTGCAGGACATTTTCTGGAAAGCAGGCAAAATATATTAGAATAATTTGCATATACAGGACGCACAGCACATCTGTTTGCATAATTCAAACAATAGATATACATTTGGACTGCGGGAGGGGTTGGCAAGCACCCTTTGTCCCCAAGGTAGATACACATGAGTTTTGGATAGAAGACATAAAAAGATTTTGTTGCAAAATAATGGCTGCTACACTGCATGAAAGCCTTCCTAGAGGATGTCCTTTACAATGCATCTTCCTGAAAAAATACATGTAAGTTGATGGCGTGTAGGAATGTGCCAAATGGATAAAGAACAAGAACTCTGTAAGACCATTAAGCAAAGAAAGCTCAAATACCTTGGGCATATCATGAAGAACAACATAAAGTATAGAATACTCCAACTCGCTCTGCAAGGAAAGATCCCTGGGAAGAGAGGCCCTGGACGTAGACAGACTTCATGGCTCAAGAACCTGAGAGACTGGTGTGGCATGTCCTCAGAAGAACTGTTTTGAGGAGTTAAGAACAGGAAGACTATCACCATGATGACAGCCAATATCCAGAATGGATACAGCACCTGTAGAAGAAAGAGGAGGATATCAAATGACTAGCAAACTGGAGAATGTAGTGGGAAGTAAGTTCAGCTTCTATCTAGTGTCATGTCATGGGAGCACCAGACTAAGTTCATGAAGACCTAAATTCCAATTCTGTCCTGGTGTTAATGGGTTGTCACTTGAGAGGCAACATTGGGGCAGACCTGTTTCCCTCAAATTGCCCATTCCAGATGGCTCCTGCATCATCCCAGCATTCTCATTGACATGATGGGCATTGTCATGCAGCACAATTGATGGATACTGGTTTGAGGAAGGCAGGGCCTGACAGTCATTTCATCTGAACCTTGCCTAATAGTATTGTTGTGAGCAGAAAAAGAGCAAGGAAATGTTCAGCTCTCTGGAGGAAAGGGTGTATTAAAGTGTACTAAATGCATTGCCTGAACTCCTGGTTTTATTCATCCTTATGGGTCTGGTGTGTGTGTGTTACGATGCCCCTCTTGTCCATCTCTGCACTCAAACTGGCTGCCAGTTTTCTCTGCCTGCCCCATAATAGCAGCATGGATTAAAATGCCAGGCATTGTCCTTGCTGAACGATAGAATTGTGTTCTCATAGTTATCTGATCTTAAAATACACAGAGGGACAGGTGCAGACACTGCTCATTGGGCTTTTGACACACACACACACACACACACACACACACACACACACACACACACACACACACACACACACACACACACACACACACACACACACACACACACACACACACACCACTAACCTCTTCAAAGACAAAAGGGTGAGGTCCCAAAGAGGGGGCTCAGGTCATGGTTTAAAAAGGTTGCCTCCATCAACCAAGACCAGCAACGTTTGACCAAGGTATTGTTGGTGAGACACACCACTCCTTAATTTCCAAATGCTTTTCTTCTCCTAGTTGTTAACTGTGACCTATGGTCCCTTCCTGTTGATATGGAAAGTTACTTTTTGGGGATTAGCCTGAAAAATCCCCCTGCCCATATGACTGTATAACTGAAGGCTGCTGAAGTCCAAAAACTGGCATCACATCTCTGAATTTGTCAATCTTGTATCTTTCCTAATACCAGCTATGATTTGTGTCCTGCTTCTTACATTCTGTTTGGATTGAATGAAGAAGGCTACCTTTCATCTGCTCATAGCTTTCATTGTTTTTCTATGTTCTCAAGGTACTTCCAATTCATGGCAACCCAAATAGGGTACTCAAAGTACACAAGACACTTAAGGATTGCTCTACCACTTGCACAGCCCAGTAAGTTCCCAAGGTTGAGCAAGAGTTCGAAAGTTGCTTCCCTATCAGATACAGGTGTGTGACACTTTATGTAACACACCATGCAATAACCTCTTTAAAATTACCTGAAAAATGAAAAACAAAATAATACATGTATGCACATTTATCTGTGCAAAGATGTCTGTGCAAGCAAATCAGACAAACCCATACCCACTCCAAAACAAATATTAACAAAACAAAGGACAAATCATTTTGGCAGCTTAAAGACTAGCTGTTATATTTTAATTTGAGCTTTCGTGGTTCTCACCAGAAGAAGTGGACTTGATCCACAAAAACTCATATTAAAATACAGCAGTTTATCTGTAAGGTTCCACAATAATTTTGGCTTGTTTTTAAATTTTTGTTTTTGTTTTTTGTCTGATATACATTAGAACAGTCACATTCCTGCTTCACAAAAGACAATTCTCTAGCCATAGGTGCAGAAAGGCTGCTCAGTTAAATATATAAACAGCAAGTGTCACAAAAAGGCAGTAAAGGTTTTGAGGTTTGCCCCTGGGATATTTCTCCCTTTTTTGGTGCTATATTTTTGTTGTTTGCCTTGGTGACCAGGTGTCTCTCTGTGTGTCAGGCAGCCAATGTCCAAGACCCAGAGGATTGGTGGAACTGAACTCATATGGTTTTCTAATTTTAGGGTGCTACTGCTTTTTGAGTTGGTTGGTGGATAACAATATGAACCAGTGGTCTGACAATTATTTTAATTTCTCATGAATTCTTGCTATATATATTTTTAGTATATAGATTATCTGTTGCATTGATTCTGTTTTTCAAGCAGTTTTAACAGGGCCTCAAGGCTTTAGGAGTGCTGGAGTACATGAATGGGAAACCCAGAAGTGTATTTCCATCTTGTGTGAAACAAAAAGACCAGAATGTGAAAAATGAAAAAAGAAAAAGAAAAAATGAAAAGAAAAGAGGAGAAAAGATACCATTAAAAGAACCTGAAACCAAAGAAATCTAAAAATCTTCACTGTGCATGTCCCTAACTGGAATCTTTAGGTGGCAGCCCCAAAAAGGGAGGAGATCTTGCAAGGAAGAGGAAATAGTTTCTCCTGGAAGTACAGCATGATCCCATCAGGGGGATCTGACATTAAAAATTTCCACAAGGGTATTCTTCACCTTCTTCCTTGTCTTCAACTCTCCAGGGAAGCCTGTCTTATAAACATGACTTGTTTTTTATCTAAATGAGAAACAGTACCTGATTTATGGATTATCCATTTATTTATTATTCAGTTCACCAGGGGTGCGTAAACTTTTTGGGCTGTGGGCCAATCACATGGTTCAGGGAGATGGTCACTAAGGCCTGAGGGCCAGATATGCTCCCAATGCCAATTCATTCAGCCCACGAAGCCCTTGTCGTTCCTGGAAGCTGAAGTAAAATGTGCCTGTACGGGCACATTTTACTGCTGCTTCCAGGAGCAACAAGGGCTTTGTGGGCCAGATGAATTGATGCCAAGGGCTGCAACTGCCCCTCCGGGCCATAGTTTGGGGACCCCTGAGTTACACTTATATCCTGCTTTCCCCATACAACTCAAGGTGGCATAAATGGCTCCTCTATTCCCCATTCTGTTTTCACAAGAGTCCAGCAAACTAGGTCAGTCTGAGAGAATTTGAAGTGGCTCAAAGCCACATAGTGAACTTTATGGCTGAAATGAGATTTAAACCAAGATTCTTACCCAACATCTTAATCATTGGACCATCATGGTCTATCAACAGAGGAGAGGACTATGACTATTACTACTTGCTTTGCCACCAGTAAAACATACCAACCTGACTCCATCTTCTGCTCTTGGTTGAACCCATTATATAAATGTTGAAGAGGGGAGGTGGTGCTGTTGAAGAGGGGAGGTGGGTGCTGTTCCTTCATCACATAACAGCAGTGGTGGGTTGTCAAATTTTTCGCTACCACACCGTGATGTCATCATAGTGTGGGCAGAGCCAACGTCATGACATCATGACATTGTGGCCAGGGCCAAATAAAAATAAAAATAAACACACAGAGACACACAGACAGACACACACAGACGCACACCCACCCACACCCACACCCCTCAACCCATCCACCCACCCCCAAACACAAACCAATCACTTACCCTGTCCCTGGGTCGACTCGTTGGGGAGCAGCAGAGGCGGTGGCACAGCGGCGCGGCAGCAAACCACCACTGCAGCAAACCACCACAACAGCGCAGCAGCCTGGTGAGGAAAGGCCGCCGCCACCGCTTCTTCAGGCGCTGCCTGTGCCCTTCCTTTCCCCTCCCGGCCACCAAAATGGCTGCCAGGAACTGCACATGCATCAAACCTCGATTTGACGCATGTGCACTCAAAAATAGAAATGTGCATGCGCAGTTCCCGGGAGCCATTTTGGCTCCAATTTTTTTTTTTTTTTGTGGTGGTGGTGAGGCGTCTGAACCAGATGCCTAAAAAAATAATAATAACAATCCCGGGTGATTACTACCGTTCCCCCCCCCCCCCCGGAGAACCACCCGGGATTGTTGCCACCAGTTCGGGTGAACCATTGCGAACCGGGAACAACCCACCACTGCATAACAGGCTTTCATTCAGGCAACATATAAATATGGCAACTGTGCAGCCAAAACAGCTGAAGGAGGAAGCAGGAAAAACAGCAAGGTAAGGCTGAGCTTTCAAATCAGTTAGAAGCCGCTGTAGATCAAATCCATCTAGCCCAGTAATGTCTGCACTGATTGGCAGATGCTGTTCAGAATTCAGTCAGGAACGAAGATGCCATATGTTGGACCTGGGACTTCCTTCTCCAAAGTAAAGCTATGATCCCTTTCTATCCAAATTATGTTTTACTGGCTATTAGAGATAGGAGCTGTTATTAGAGGGCAACAGAATTCTGAATCAATTTGTATTTTATTTCTGGTTATGTTTGCTGTGGACTTGTATTTCTTCTTTTTGACAACACTTCCCACAAAGCTTTGCCTTTCTCACATTAAAATCAAATTTGTATGCCTCTTATACGTATGAAAGAAACTTAACTTAACTCTAAATTTTAGAGGAGAGATAATTGTTGCACTTAATTCAAAAGAAAAACAGTTAGGTCTTGAACATTGAGATGAATGGCCAATTTGGTCCCAGACATAAAAGTAAGTAGGTAATAAATTTTTTTTAAAGCTGTACACAGGAAAAGAATATATGAATCTCTCTCTCTCTCTCTCTCAACTTCTAAGCCTAGCTTCTGGTTTTGCATAGTGGTCCTTTTTATAATGATGTACACTTCTATTTTATCAAATATCTAGTGTTATCTGACTGAACATCTGGGAGTCCTGGTTAAGCGAACATTGGTAGAAAACTTGGGGTGTTCACATGTGAACAGGTAGAACTGAGAGCTTAGAAAAGTTACTTTTTAGACTATGACTTCCAAAATCTCCCAGCCAATATGGCTAATGGTGATACTAACCAAGGGAATTTAGGGGTCAAAGTTCAAAAGTAATTTTTCCAGGCTCTGAAGATTTCATTTCATTTATTGGATTTGTATGCCGCCCACTCGAGATACGCGACTCAGGGTGGCTCACAGAAATCTCAACATATCAACAGTATAATATAATAAATATGGCAATACTATCACAATAAAATACAACAATGCAGTGGAGCAGAAGATAGGTGCCCTACTGACACAGTCAGAATATTTGCTGCTGCTAAGAGCTACAGAAGCTGCTAGTAAAGGAAGATGAGGTCATTGAAGCAAAAAAGTCCAATCTGTTGAGCTTATAAGGCGTGGAACTATAGCCCCAATGCCATTCTGAGCCTACAACTGGTGTGTCCTTTTGCCTGGAACCTGACCCTATCATCACTGCTATTAACCCTATCTAAGTTAATTCTCATTGGTGTATCTCAGCTGGCAACCTCTCCCCTGCTTGGGAAATAGCAGAGTGGGTCTCCTGAGGCTTCCTTGTACAGCATCCTATAAGCCCCTTTACCCCAGAGATAACATATACTTTTTTCTTACTTGTAAATCTGAGTACCAGAGCATGTGACTTTTAATTACTGTTATAAGTGTCTAGACATTACAGCTGTGTCTTGAGAAGCAACTATGACAGTGATGATTGCAGCATGTGTCAGCAACATGAAGGCTAATGTGGTTAATTAAATTCCTGCTGAAAAGCAGAAGCCTGCTAGAGATGGGGCTCCCTCACCTTTTTAAAAAAAAATACAGTTCTCTGAATGTTCCATACAACTGTACAAGTTACAGCTTTTACCACTTCATGAGAGCCAAGGGAATGGTACTGGTACTTCCTGCTTGAATTCTATGTTGTATATGTATGTTGAATACACATGTGCTAAATACATGTGTGCCTTCTTCTTCTTCTTCTTCTTCTTCTTCTTCTTCTTCTTCTTCTTCTTCTTCTTCTTCTTCTTCTTCTTCTTCTTCTTCTTCTTCTTCTTCTTCTTCTTCTTCTTCTTCTTCTTCTTCTTCTTTTCCCTCTGTCTGTGGGAAACGAGGTGGAGGGCATATCATCAGGTACTTAATGTAGGAGCGACCTACCCATGGAAAAAGGAAGAGGAGCAGCAGTGCAGGAGGATAAGATGCCAGAATGTTAGAGGTGGGATAACAGACCAGAAACCCCCGAGAGAAACCTGTTCGCATTTTGCAAAAGAATGTCCTTCATCGCAAGAAGTTTGGGGATCTCTGGCAAGTAAATTGGACTGGCCTTATTTAAAGGAACAGAAAGCAGAGACGATTCTATCGGGGACAGAGCCAGGAAAGGGGTGGAAGGGGCCGAGAAAGAAAGAGAAGCTGGAGAACTGGAAAGTGCCCTGGTCCTTGGTTCGATTAATCAATCTGTTTGCCTTAAGCGCTCTGATGTTCCAAAGGGGACAGGAAGGGAAGACGGGAAAGCTGGCAGATCCCAAACAAGCGGTGGGCAGTTTGGTGGCAAGGCTCAGAGTATATGCTAAAAGAATGATGGTAAGACAGAAGGAACCCGACAGATACAAATGATGGCAGTGGTTGACAGAAAGAAATTTGGGAATAACTTAGAATGTTAAAAGTTAAGTTTCATGTAAATGACAGTATAATTGTAAATATCATTGTTCTTTTGGTATTGTATATAATGTATATTTCCTTCCACAATCACTATATATGTCACTATGTTTACTGAGCTAAGTATTTGAAAGTGATGACAAGTTTATGTAGTTCACCTCGACAGATGGTTCTGTAGTAAGAATTTTATCAATAAAAAATTTCCTTCTAAAAAAAAAATTCCTTCTTCTTCTTCTTCTTCTTCTTCTTCTTCTTCTTCTTCTTCTTCTTCTTCTTCTTCTTCTTCTTCTTCTTCTTCTTCTTCTTCTGCTGCTGCTGCTGCTGCTGCTGCTGCTGCTGCTGCTGCTGCTGCTGCTGCTGCTGCTGCTGCTGCTGTCTAGGCCAGATGTGAAATTGCCAAAATGAAGGCACCCTTGGTGAGTTCATTCTGCTGTTCCCTTTGCCTGACATAGTGTGAGAAAGATTAGCCAACAACGCAAAGTTG
This sequence comes from Furcifer pardalis, assembly GCA_030440675.1. Lineage (NCBI taxonomy): Eukaryota > Metazoa > Chordata > Lepidosauria > Squamata > Chamaeleonidae > Furcifer > Furcifer pardalis. The sequence goes on along the minus strand of CP126891.1, from coordinate 232,416,568 downwards.
CCATTACCAGGGTACGCCCGATTGTGGTTCAAAAGTACCACAATCTTTGAGGAGGCTCTTTCTGGGTACCCCTATTATGTTTTAATAGCAGCCTATGAGGAGGACAATGCACAAGGCAAGTACAGGTGCAACATTGATACCATGTGAAGTATGTGAATGCATGATGTGTACAAAGTATATACAATGTGGGTGGTCTGCATGTGGATGTAGCCTTTGCACTTTGAAAGCATTGCACACCAGAAGGGTATGTGCATCAGTGCTATTTTTACTGACCAGTTGCAGTCTGGCTTCAACATAATACTCCCATCCTTACTCTCATCTCTTCGCAGTCAGAACACTTCCACTCTCCAGCTATCACCTCTCTTCCGCCTGGACTGCACTAGGTAAGGGACTTCATCAAAGCAATAGCCTGGGGATAATTGAGTACCAAAGGAATGGGAATAATTCATAGTTTGGAACCTGGATAAATTACTTAATTTTAGTCTTGATAGATGAAGATCAATTAGCTGAGTCAAATTGTAGCTGGGGCTGTACTCAGGCAAACCAATAAAACTTTCACTGCTGGTATCACATGAGCATGAATGCAGTCATAGCCATGCTGAGATTATTATTATTAGCATTATCCTAAGCACATTAAAAAAAAACCTCGGTAGATGGATAATCCTAAAACTTAGCAGCAAGTTTCACTTTGTGAATCATGAGCTCCAAAGTGAAATCCTTCTGGATATACCCTGGAACAGATGCCAGCAATAGGATCTACCATGGAAAAATTCCAGAGACCAATACAAGTTAGTACTGATAGGGTGAAGCTCCCCATTTTCCACCCCCCCCTTACATGTCCCCTTTCTGGGAAGAACTGGGTGAAATTTGTCTGCATTCTCAACTGCTTTAAAGGGGAGTTCAGGGCTGAGTCCAAGGTTTTTATAGACCTTTCTGGTTAGTACCATTGTCTTACCTTCATAAGGTCTCCTCTTCTATGTCCATGGAAAAGATACTGTAGAAGGTGTCTCAGTTTTCTGATAGCCTATTGGGGTGGTGGGTGGCAGGGAGAGAAGGCATGCCTAAATTGTACACCAAACATGTCTTAATGAAATAGAAAGGGACAGGAATACATAACTTTCTGGGAAGTGGGGTGAATATATATAATATTGTTAATAGTAATGAATTAATCATAAATTAAAAGTGTGACTCCCATAGATGGTGGGGAGCACATAGAAGATTGTTTTGTTAGTATTAATTTGTATATACTGTACATATAATTTGTTATTGTAGTAGCTATACATGCAGTATTGTAATTTTTTTGTTTCTGCTTGTTTGTGTGTTTCTTTGTTTTAATAAATACATTTTTTCAAAAATAATAAAAATAAAATAAAGTGTACATTGCTTTCTCTCCCCACATAAAAGTCCAGTTTTAGTCTAGGTATATAAAATGACCTTTATCAATTTAATACTGACATGTCTATATTTGACTGTGTAAGTATTTTTTAATATGTTTTCATTCTCTGTGGTATTTCAGGATGCTTATGTTTGTGACATAGTAAAGCTAAACAGTTTTGCTATCTCCTCATGAATCTTTGAAATAACTTTCTATGTACCAGGATAATTTATTTACTGAATTGGGAGAGAATCAAGAGAATTCATTTCAAAGAACAAAATGATTGAATCTAGAGTACTTATTATAGAAACATTGCACCTTCTCTAGAATGTTTTAGTGGCATTAGTACATTATTTGTGGCAAATATCACTGTTAGTACATAAACATAGCTGCAACGAAGGGTATAAAGAGAAAACTGGTGTGGAAAAATCAGGCATGCAAACACATGTCTTTGAAGTGAAGTCATGAGGTCAGCCATACACATACCTAGGAAGAAACAAACCTTTTGCATCTGCACAAAAGAAGTCCTGCCTACAGTTAGGGATACCATTGAGTTATATTCAACATCAATCGTACACAGTGTAGACTCAATTAATATCGGTGGGTATACAGTTAATCCTAACTAACTTAAGTCTCATTGATTTCAATGGCTCTAGTCTGCATTCAACCCAGCATATTGTAAACTTCAGCAGCTGTGTTGCCCAAAGAACAATACTGGAATGCATTCAAAAGTCTTGCATTCAAACAAACAAACAAACAAACAAACAAACAAACAAACAAACAAACAAACAAACAAACAAACAAACAAACAAACAAACAAACAAACAAACAAACAAACAAACAAACAAACAAACAAACAAACAAACAAACAAACAAACAAACAAACAAACAAAGGAAATTCATGGGCTTGTTGAACCAAAATTGAAACTCCCCATGATTAAACATTGATTTGGGATGATTTCAACAAGACAGTATGTTTTCCAAAATCTAATAAACCTAAAAGCTTTCTAAACCATGGGAAATTGTAATAAGCATACATTGAATACCGAACACCTTGAAGGCAAAGCAGAACTGAAATCTTCATTTGCATATAATTTTAAACCTGATTACTTTTATACATAATTCACTTCTAAAAGCTGAATGTGCTTATTAATGTAATAATAAGCATCCCTATTCATAAACTGAATAGCCAAAAGCTTCTCCAATCTCAACTAGGAGAGGAACAAAGACTAGATTAAGACAAATGTGTTCTACACTTGGGTTGATTTAAAAGTAATTGAAGTCTCCTGCAGAAGTTTTTGTCAAAGAAAGTGTTAATCTGCTTGCAAAGTATTCATTAAACAAAATAATTTCTGAACTTTGAAATAGAGTATTAAGGTAATAGCTAGCAATATTTGTTAAGGATGTGGCCACAGTCAAGTTGTTATATGGAGAGGCATATTTCACATTCATTTTCACATTTCCTGCTTCTTTTCTTGAAGATGGCCCATTATACTTCTCAGTTGTGACCGTGCCTTTTTCTATTGTAGCCAGGCATGGGCTGGGCCACCGGAACAGAGGGATTCATCCCAGTGCACCTTCACTTTTGGTGCCCTGGGGCACAAATAATAATTTTATTATTATTTTATCCACCCAGCTCGCTCCACTTTAGATTAAGCCATTGTTCCAAGATCCCTCCTTCAGCTTGGAGCAATGGTTTATTCTAAAGTGCTGCATGCTGAGTGGAGCAGTCAAGGGGCAGGGACCAAGCAATTCCCAGGGGTGGCCTTCTCCCCCATCCCTTGGTTGCCACCAGCACCCTTCCATTGTTCCCAGCACACTCCTGATAGTAGCAGCAGCTCACAGAGTCTATATGGCTACATGCATACCTTTCCTGCTCAGTTTATGAGACACCTCTGCTCAATCCATGAGCTGCCTATGTCACACAATAGTGTGATAGAAATGTGTTGGTAACTTAAGACTTACTTGTGGGGTGGGGGGTGGCGGCAGAGAAATGCTCTTTTGATCTGGAGCCTGTAGGTTCTTCCTGTGAAATACTTTCTGCTTTACACTGTCTATCACATAACCGGATGACTCTGTTTGGAATAGAATGGCAAATATTTGAACAGAGACTGAGAAAAGCCAGGGGGAAGTTGCCATTTCTGCCATCTTAAATAATAGGATTTTTACTAGTAAGGACCAGTAGAACTATTAGGCCTAAAATTAACTGAATGAAGCCATTTATGCAAAGAAAAATGGTTTCCCATGGATTTGACACACAAAAAGAGTACAGACTGTATTTAAAAGGCAGTACTGTACATCAAATATGCCATGAAAACCCCATAGCAGGTGACCAAGGTCAATGTTAATCCCCATAAAATGTTAAGCAATATTATTTCTGTTAATTGGAAAGTTCAATGGAACTTAGCTCCTTATCTTTTGGGTTTTATGTTAGTAACAGAAATCAGAAGAGGACATCCCAAAGTTACATTATTATTATTATTATTATTATTATTATTATTATTATTATTATTATTATTATTATTATTATTATTATTATTATTATTATTATTATTATTATTATTATTATTATTATTATTATTATTATTATTATTATTATTTCGATTTAGGATAAGCCTCAACCTTATCCACTATCATAGGACTCATTCTACCTTCCAGAGACTTGTACCTCTTCCAAAACCCCATACCAACCTTTGTACTCTGAAGCAACACAAAGGTTGGTGTGGTCTTCTGGAAGGGGTACATGTCTCTGGAAAGTGGAATGAGTCCTATGATAGTGGATAAGGTTGAGGCTTATCTTTACACGTACCAAAAGTTAGTATGGATTAATACCAGAAGATTTTTTTTCTGTTAATGATAACAGGGCTGGGTAGCACATGAACAGGGAACACTATACCCCAAAATTTCAGAGAAAGGCACTCAGGAGCCACCTTCAGTTTCAACAATTATCACTGAACATGTTGTTTTTGATTTATTTAAATTGAATGTCCTAACTATGAAAATTTGTGATGTTTTTTCCTTTACTTAAACATATTGGGAAATAGGTTTCCCCCCCAACACAGCCAAATAAATAAATTATCAACCACCATCTAATTATGTGCTATGAGCAATTCTAGTTGTTGAAACTGAAGGCGGTTCATCAGGAGTGCATTCATCTGAAATTTCAGGGTATAGTGTTCTATGTTCATGTGCTGCCCAGCATTGCAACCAAGTTTTGCTTCAAAATGCATAAATAATATTTTATTTTTTATTTTTTATTGTTGGGTCAAGACAGATGATTATTCCATGTCTTTCTATTCTAAACTGGGTCTGTGTGCTATGCAGTGTGGTTTGCATAATTTTAAATCTGTTTAAATATCTTTACATCTTATATATTTCTATTTCAACTTTCAGGCGCACCATTTCTTTGCACAATGCCTGAAATGTAAGTAGGATACATTTTCCTGACCCCCACCCCCCAAGTTGCCCCATATGGGTTTTTTTTTCTTAGTTGCCCTGCAGTTATCTAGTTACCATGTTTCATACATATGTCTTCTGAGCTTGCCTGAAATACTTATTTGCATGGCACCTACCATTTAAGAAAGATTACACATTTGCCACAGGAATTCTGCCAAAAAATGGCAATCCCGCATAAAATTATCCCTCTCCCCTCTCTTTACAATGATGACATTTTGTTGCTTAGCACAGAAAATTGCACTATAATAGACCTACTGAATAGTGATTTGGTGAGTTCTCCTCTGTAAATTCCATTGATTCAGTAGGCCTTACTCTAGTTATGACTTACTTTAGCTTTGAAGAATGACAAATGCAGAACTAAAATTTCTGAGGCAACAATATTCTGAGGGACATTCTAATTTTCCTGCCCACAAATAGGCTATAAAAATTGCAAGAAACCTTTTGGCCTCAGGTTCTAACAAAACTAAAATAAATATATGGCATATATTGTCAAGTCAATCCTGACTTATGGCAATGCCAGTTGGATTTCCAAGGCATCTGAGTTATTTTAGGAGTGGTTTTACTCCAACCTATTGACCATCTGTGGCTGAATGGGAATTTGAATTCAGGTCTTACAAATCCCACTCTGTTCAAATCACTGGGTCACAGTGACAGGACAGATCAATAATGATAGACATTTGCTCTCTATAGCTGGTGAGGCCTACCAGTGTCCAATGTGAAATAAACATGTCTCTGAATTTTCTGTAATGCACAACAGTTCTACAGTAAGTAAGCTAAAAAATATACTGTGAGAGAAGGAATTCCAAACCACCCTTTGATTCAGTGCTGCATATTAGCTATCAATTTTGACAAAATATATAATACAATTGCTTGTTGAAGATGACAAACATTGTCCAATATGAGTGATGAGATATGAAATAATGAGCGTCTGAGTAAATGTCAACTATCAATGTTGGAAAGACAATCAACAATATTCACAAAAAGGAATTTTGGGGCGAAACGTTGAGGATGAAGTTATCCCAACTGAGTGAAGACTCGTAAATCATACTGCACAAACTTGTCACTAGATGACAAAAGGGAACCTTTGTTTATTCAGCTTAAACTGTTCTTAAATATTTTCCATGCAGATTTGTCAAAGGGTTTTGCTTTTTCCCTGTCTTCCATTCCACCCTGGGTTCACTCCATTCTTTTGAGTCCAGTTCCTTCTGAAGGACAGATAAATCTCTGATTCAAAAGGTACCCTGATCCCACTTGTAGACTTGTCAGAGTGTGGAACCAGAGGTTTTGAGAACAAATAAAGAAATTAACACCCATATTCAGGTCTGAGTTCTAGCCTTCTAAACATAATTGCCCACACTCTATGGAAAGCCCTGTGAGAATGTATGATGACAAGACTGACCGTTACATGTGTGGGAAGGAGAGGCAGAGAAGGATGGAGCATGAAGGTGCTTTCAAATGGGCATTCTGTCAAGGGTGTGTGTGTGTGTGTGTGTGTGTGTGTGTGTGTGTGTGTGTGTTGTGAAAGCCCCCCCTTCCAGTGTCTGCGTTGTTCAAGCTTTGATTTTTAACTGACAGAGTGCTGAAATATTGATCTGAGTAAAGATAAATAATTCATGTACAGTAATACCTCGGATAGCGTTTACCTCGGATAACGCTAAAATCGCATAACGTTAAGTAATCTGGGGAGGAGAATTGGATCGAATAACATTAAGGTCCTATGGGATGCATCGGATAACAACCACTAAAGCCTGTGCAGTTACAATGTATCTCTATGGAGCTTTAACGTTATCCGATCCATCCCATAGGATTTTAACATGGATCGGATAACACTAAAAATCGGATAACACCAAGACTTGTGGAACCAAGTCTTAGCGTTATCTGAGGTATTACTGTACTTCCCCTCTATTTCTCTGTTACACACACACACATTTTGAATAGCTGGGAAGGTTGAAAAGCCAGGTTCCTCTCAGCGCACAACCATTGTAGCACAAGCAGCGATGGAGATCAGTTTGAGGAGAATGGGTGCATATATAGATCAATAATATTCTCTGGGTTTGTCTAGTGCAGTGGTTCCCAATGTGGGGCACATGCCCCACAGGGGGACTTCAATTTCCAGAAGCCTAAGCCAATCTTGGGCTCAGTCCCATTGTCTCAACCAAAGCTTGACCTATTCACCAACTAGATCGGAACATGCATGCTACCAGGGGATGTGATTCAGCTGAGGCAGCAGCAGGCATTGTGGTAACTGCCAAAAAGAAGGCACCTTTTGGTGAGTTCATTCTGCACTTCCTTTCTCCTGACCTAGTGTGAAAAAGATTAACTGGCAATGCAAAGCTGCTGTTACCAGGGTATGCCCAATTGTGGTTCAAAATACGACAGGACTAACCCTACTATTAATCACCTCATGCAGCAAGATGCTGGAAATGAAACATATATGTGACAGCTTACCTGGTGATCTCAAAGCTACCCCACTCCTTCGAGGTGTGGTGGTATCAGAGGCTCTCCTTTTGGCAGCACTGGAGTACAGTTCAGCTGCCAGTTCAATCACCTTATGTATATGGCATGGGTAGGGGTGCCAGAGATGGCCACACACACACATTGAACTAGTCTGTTTGATGTTTTAGAACACAGAGCAGGAAAAGTTTAGGGAGCTGTTGAAAAATGTTTTAATTTATGTTATTTAAAGGTAAGGCAAAAATCTATATTTTGAGTAAGGTCTTAGTATTCGAGACCCAAGTACTGCACAACAGAATGAGCTCCCGTCTCTGTCCCAGCTCCTGCCAACCTAGCATTTTGAAAGCAAGAAATTGCAAGTAGGTAAATAGGTACCACTTTAGTGGGAAGGTAAACAGAGTTCTGTGCACTCCAGTGTTGAGGCATGCTTGCCACATGTCCACAGAAACGTCTGCCGATACAGACAGCACTGGCTATCTGGCTGCAAACAGAGAACCCTAGAGTCAGATGCAACTGGCTTTCGAGCAAGGGCAAACTTTACCTTGGGATCTTATATCAACAGCATCTACAAGTTCAGCACATAGAGATCTCATGACATTTTCTTTTGTCCCTTTTATTCCTCTTGAGCTCGTCTTCACTTGGTTACCTCTTGAGCTCGTCTTCACTTGGTGTCTTGCAGAACTGCAGGGTCTGTTCATATATTTATTACTAATAAATAGAGAATTGATGAAATCAAACTCATGTCACATGAAATACAGGTTCAGTATCTCTTGCTCCCATGACACTTCTGTGACTGAAACATGTAGGATGCCCATACTCTGTTTCAGAAGCACCTGGTCTCCTTGGACAGGGGGTGATGCCTAAACACCCAGGCAGAGTTTCCTAGTCCTGATGACTGCCTTAGGCTCATCTTCCTCTGGCTCCCCAGTTTATCAAATAGCCAAGGCAGGCAGCAAGGAAGTCATCATTCTGTAAGCCACAATGTTCTGGTGGATGATGTGTCCCAAGGCATTGGGAATAGTTAACCATGGCAGACTGTTTACAGCTGATGGTTGACTTACAACAGTAGCACTCAGCCCAGGAAGAGCCATGCAACAAGGAAGTTGGGGAAAAAAAAGACAAGGAATGTTTCCTGGAGCCTGGCCAGGATATATGGGATATATGGGAATGAGTTGTAGCATCCCACTGAGACCGGCTAGCCAGGATGCATGATTGGGAATATTAAGAGAGCACTAGGGTTTCCACAGCATGCTATCCACTAGGGAGCTAGTTGGGTCTTTTGAGGATTGAGTCTCATTCTGTAAGTCTCACGGATGCTCATCAAACCACAAGATCAAGTCGTGGGAATAAGAAGTGCTTATAAAATGAAACCCATTGGATTGGTAGGAAGTACAGCTGGGGTGTGACATACCAACATGGAAAAATTCATGTGCTGTGGAATTAATTAATTAATTCACATGATATAAAAGAGTGAACATATATAAGTATTTTTGCAATCTCTTATATTTTGTATCTTTGATTTTTGTGTATTCATTATGTTTTCTCCTGCTTTATTCCTTCTCCCAATTGAACTTTCTCAGGGAGGTAAGAACAGATTATTTTTCTTATATGTTTTCAGTATCACCGTGCAATGATTTATAGATACATTTTTAAAGAAAAGGGCTGCCTTATTTATTTATTTATTTATTTCATAGAGGAAATCCAAGATCACAGCTTCACGCAAACTCCTTCTGAAGGTGAGTCACAATGGAATTCTTCTTGGATTAGCCTAAACTGAGGCAACATTATCCTGTGTTTTGGTTAAAATGGTCTAACTTGAATACAGATGCCATTCAAAGTAAACTTGTCTATGCAAATCAGGAAGATTATGGATGGATTATAAGAAGACTGATCATTTTGCTCCATAATCCTCCGGGGTAGTTTAGAAAACATAGTGAGGGTGGAAAAACAGTCTTTTGATAAATCTTTTCAAATGTTTGCACCTCTTTGTTTCAGAGTTTGATGCTGGCTAAAGCCAAAGAAGAGTGGGAACAAGAACAAGAGGACAAACAATCAGAAAAACAGAGATATTTGGCAGAGAGAGTTGCATCTCTACATACCAGTGGACTTTCATTTGCCCAGCTGCAGGTAAATTCCTTGCTTGGGGAACAGAGTAACTGTGAGACCTATCTAGAGATGAAATGATCCCCAAATTTGATTGGCTCTGGGGAAACTGCTCCATAAGTCAAAGACAAAAACAGAACACAAACTGGTTCATGCTAATTTATATGTACAGATACATATTTAGAATAATCACTGTTGTTTAAATAGAAACAAATATAGTGGAGAAGGCTAATCACTTGTTTGCTTGCCCAATGTGCAGTTTAAGATTTAACTCATGGATTCTCAACCTGCATCCTGTGGGCCAAATGCAGCCTGTGGCACCATTTCATGTGCCCACCCCCACCCCCCCAAATCCACTGAACCAGGAAGTGCCATGTGGTGGAGGAAAGGTAAAATGGCCATCCAGCAGTGTTGAGCTCTAAAAATGTTTACTACCACACTGTGGGCGTGGTATGGTAGGCATGGCCAGGAGGAAAACCCTGTGTTGCACCTGAAATAGCACTACTTTATTTCAAAACTTGGATGGACGGGGCCAGTCAGAATTTCTGCTACCAGTTCTGGCAAACTGGTGCAAACCTGTTGATGCCCACCACTGCTGTCTGGTCCCCAAAGCTGTCTGAAGGAGTGTGACTTGGCCCCTGGCTTTAAAAGTTTGAGAATTCCTGATTTAACGTTTGCTAGCTAAGATCAAGGCCTCTGTCATGCTCCCACTGCTTGCCATTCATTGTCTTTAAACAGAGAATGGATACGGCACCCAAAGAAGAAGAAACAAAGAACTGTTCTCTGTATAATACAATGCAGAGCCACCTTAGATTGGCTGGAAGTTGGGTCTTGCTTATAACTCATCTTCTTCTTTTTCAAATGCCATATCTGATGCTAAATATTGGCTATTCTCATAGCAATCAGCCATGAAGATTGTCCTGGGAGCAATATAATGCAGTGGCCTTCCATTTTCCTTCTGCATTGCAGCATGACACCTATACCACTGATCCAGTTCTGCAAGTCACTTTTTGGTCTTGAGCCTTTTTGGCAGGCAAAGTCCTCCTCAGCCCCAGGCCAGTATTGATGAAGCTGTTGCTATCCATCAAGACGGATTAAAGTGGGCTTTAAGATACTTGGGGACCATCACCCTTCCCTGTGAACTTTGCCATCCAAGGCCATTAGTTTCCAGGGTAGTCAGGTTAGTTAGCCACTGCTTGATGATTGGCACTGAGTTGCTGGCAGTATGGTTTACTTTATTACCATAGCAGGATAACCTGGACAGACTTTCATATAACTTGACTAATAGTAATCTAGTAAAAGCATGCAGTAGATTTTGAGAAGATAACTAATGGCCACTTTCTGTTTTTAATCATATAGGATTTATGCAGGGAGTTACATGAGAAAGTAGATGTTGTGGATGAGGAGAGATATGACATTGAAGCAAAATGTGCCCATAATACACGAGAGGTAAGAAAACCACATGTTATCTGCAATGATATTTGTATCAATTGTTCTGCCATTAGGGATGCACTCACCCCATTTTTAGAACAAATTTATTGAGTTTGTGGTTAATGGGATTTTGAAAAGAAGCTTGCCTGTATCTTTCAGTTTCCCATCACTGGAATGAAAGATTCTATCCTCCCGAAATGTTATGCAAGTAAATGGACATCATTAAAAATGTGTATTTTTGAAAAATGTGCTCAAACAGAATGTGATTGTTACACATTTATTCAATGGGGAAGATGTCTTTAAAATGCATACATTAAAAAAGTGTATATTAAAAATGCATGTTGATTTGCACATAGGAATCAAAGCAGTGTCTTACTAGAAGATAAAAATACAGGTAGAATTTGAAATACTGTGACTGAATTGATTTTCACATATCTACCTGCTTTATATTTCTGTTCTGAGCCTACCTCTAATGGCAGGAGGCCTGAGATAGCTACAGAGGAACACTCTCTTGGATGATAAGCATGATGTTTGGCACCTCGTGGGACATCCCTTGGAGTTCAAAACACTGTTTTAAAAGGGGGGGGGGGGTTCCAGGCTGTTCATATGCTGTAGATTCTGTGGGTTCTTCATCATGTTCAGGACACCTGCTGATATTTTGGCATTTGGTTTTCATTTGAAATCTCTTGCTATTATTCAGGGGCCACTTGTTCCGTTATTAGGCAACAATGAGTTGCACAGAGTAAACAAAAATGATTTGGTGTGCTCTTATTCATTTCTTTGACACAAGGCAGTGACAAAGCCAGGTATAAAACTCTGGTGGGACGGCCTCTCTGAGGTCAGAATTTATTTATCTTATTTATTACATTTTTATACCACCCAGCTGGGATATTTCCCACTATGGGTGGTGTATGTACAAATAAACAACATCAACACAATAACACAAACAACAAAGTAAAATAAACAACAAAATAAATACCTAATGGTGTCTGAGGAAAGCAAGTTTCTTCTTCTTCTTCTGTGTCTAGCCCAGATGTGAAACTGACAAAATGAAGGCACCTTATGGTGAGTTCATTCTGCAGTTCCTTTCACCTGACTCCATATGAGAAAGATTAATCAGCAGTATAAGGTTGCCATTACCAGGGTATGCCTGATTGTGGTTCAAAAATATCACAATCTTTGAGAAGGCTCTTTCTGTGTACCCTGGCAAGCAAGCTCAAAACTAACCAGCTAGCTTATCAACAGCATGATAGCCTTAAAGCAGGGGTTCCCAAACTATGGCCTGTGGGCCAGATCTGGCCCCAACACTAATTCATCCAGCCCATGCCATCCTTGCTGCCCCCAGAGGCAGAAGTAAAATGCATCAATTTGGGTCATTTTACTTCCACTTCTGGGAGCAATGAGGGTGGTACAGACCAGATGAATTGGTGTCAGGGGCCAGATATGGTCCACAGGCTGCAGTTTGGCCATCACTGGTTTAAGCAGAGAAAAATGGCAATTTAAAATCTATCTCATCCTGTTGCTAAACAGATTGCAAGGCATATTTTACTTCTGCTTCCAGTGGGAGGAACCATGTGACCAGCCCATGACCTGAAAAGTTTGGGCACCCCTGCCTTAAAGGCTTCCTTTTAGAGGAAAGATTTATGTTGTTTTCTAAAAATGTCCAAGGGTGGGACCTGGAGCTGCTCAACTGGTAGAGAATTTCAATATCTTGCAGCATTCTCAAAGCATTCCTTCCTCTGATGGAAAAAAAAGTGTCAGACCCATGCTAGCTGAGACCTGAGACCACTTAACCTGAGATCCTCCAGAGTTTATGGCCTTATTTTGCTTTTCATCAGTCACCTCTTCTTTGTAGATTAAAGACTTAAAATTGAAAGTCCTTGACCTTCGGGGAAAATTCAAACGTCCTCCCTTGCGGCGTGTCCGTGTCTCCGCCGATGCCATGCTTAGAGCTCTGCTTGGCTCGAAACACAAAGTTTCCATGGACCTAAGAGCCAATCTCAAATCGGTCAAGAAGGAAGATACAGAAAAGGTTGGTTACTGGAACCCCATCTCCCAATGTTTAGGGCCACATCGGAAGTTTCTTTCTGAAATACTAGGGTAGGAAGATCTACCTGTTTATTTTTATTGGCTAGTTGCAAAGGACAGATTGATTAATACTAGCCCTATAAAAATTTCCTATTACTTTTTCTAATGTGAAGAGTAAAGTGGCTAAAGAAGCATTCATAGCTAGTCTGGTAGTAATATTTCCCCTCCCCGGTGACAATTTCTTTCTGAATTCATAAACATTGATTACACATTTTCAACTTCACCTTCCTCTCTCTTAAGGCTTGGACACTTTGAAATAAAATTAGACCTCAAGAGGCCTATTTCTACGCACCCCTTGCACTCAGTGGTAGACTGACCCACTGGGCTATCAGGACTCATCCTGGAGTGCCCACTCCTCAGCACCAGTGGTGCACCTTTGGATTGACCACAGGCATGCATGTGCACCCGGTGAGCAGCAGGAGAAGCGACCTCACTGTGGCAGTGAAAGAGGAAAAGCACCAGGCTGTTTTTTCCCTTCAAACTAGAAGGCGCCCCTTGGTTAGGGGGAAACCCCCAGCCTGTTGCTTCTCCTCTTTCACGGCAACTGCTCCCACAGGGAGCATGCATGTGCCCATGTGCTGGGCAGACCAAGTGAGGGGAGGACACATGAGGCAGGGGCTGCCGGGCAGGAGGCTGGGCTGAGCAGAGCCATGTTGTGGGCAGGGGAAGAGCTGCCCCACAAGCAGGAAGTGTGGGAGAGCCAGCCAGCTCTAGTCATCCCCAGACAACAAGCAGGTGAAGGGGTCATGGATGGTGGTGGAGTCGGTGAACTGACATGGAGCAAACTTTTCCCCATCCACCCTGTTTCCGCTTCTGTGGGCTGGAGGAGCGCCAAGCCTCACAGAGCTCTCACTGCCACCGCTGCCACCACCATGGAGGAGAAAAGCCCATGCTGGACCGGCAGATGCTCTGCCACCCTGCTCAGTGAGTGGCACTTCCTCTCCAGTGCCCTCCCAAGAAGCCAGCACACCCCTGCTTGCACTTATGGGGTGATCATATAGAGCAATATGCTTTATCTCTTTCGGTATTAATTGGTCCTTTAGTGTCTTCTTGGGTGGCACTAATGTATAGTTTAACTTCCTGGTTCTTTTCACAGGAACGTCCTGTAGAAGTGGGTGACTGGCGTAAAAATGTGGAGGCCATGTCAGGAATGGAGGGCCGGAAGAAGATGTTTGACGCTGCCAAATCTCCAACTGGACAGTGAAAAGTACAACACTTTCTTAACTTCTTTTCTGTTTAGACTCCAGTCCACAACAGTTATATGAATTGGGTTCAGTGCTATTTTAGTCCCAGCTAGAGCAGGCCTAGTGAATCAATGCAACCAACATCAATGTTAGCAAGTTCCAGAGATTCAGTGAGTTCGCTTGAGTTGGCCCTAACTACTGGATGTAACCCAGTGCCTATTTTCGAAACATGTCTCTTGGATCTAAAGTTTTAATCCTTTATTATGAAAAACTCCAAACCAAATATCATTCAGTTGGACACAGCCAAAAGATTTCTGGTCTCTTGTTTATTTTCATGTATGGTTTTCTGTTCAGTTAGTGACCTTTGTTCTCTCTTTCCTTAGTGGGTAATTCTAACTATTATAGAACAATAACTGCTGAGTGGGACCTTAAGATGATTCCAGACATCTTCTTTACATTACCCAGCAGATTGCTATTGCCAGCAATAAACTAGTTCCCCATTGTCACGATTAATAACCTGTTTCATTGTTCTGCACCATAAATGTTTGGTACAGAACAAGAATTGGTCATCAGCTGCCCCCACACTTTTACTATGATACTGTATGTTGTTGGTTTTCCTGTAGGTGAAGCTGAAAAATACAGGAATGAAGCACACACTGTGTAGATAACAAGCACCCACCTGCAAAATGCAGTGATGTAAGAATCGCCATAAGCCAGGTGCAAAATGGCACACATACCATGATTGTTTTCTCCTGCTTACATGTTTGGTGATTTTGTTGTTTAAATGTTGTTCCTTATGTAATGGACTTCATCAAGCATGACAGTTATATGTTCCTTTTATTGCAGTGCTCTTTCACTAGTCTGTGATGGTGAACCTTGGCACTCCAGATGTTCTTGGATTTCAATTCCCAGAAGCCCAAGTCCCCATGAATCCACACAAATGGATTTGCTGCGATTCATCCAGCCCACACCACACTGTCCTTGTCACTCCTGGAAGCGGAAGTAAAACACGCCCATACTGCATGGGGTGGGCCGGATGAATCGCAGCAAACCCTCGTGTGGATTCACTGGGACTTGGGCTTCTGGGAATTGAAGTCCAAGAACATCTGGAGTGCCAAAGTTCGCCATCATGGATCTAGGTAAAGGTAAAGGTCACCCTTGCTCAAAAACAAGTCGAATCTGATTCTAGGATTTAGTACTCATCTGTTTATAGCCAAAGAGCCAGCGCTGTCTGCATGTGCAGACATATCTGTGGGCATGTGGCAGCTATGACTAGAAACACTGTTTACCTTCCCACCAAAATGGTACCTATTTATCTACTTGCAATTTCTTGCTTTGAACTGTTAGGTTGGCAGGAGCTGGGACAGAGATGGGAGCTCACTCCGTTGTGCAGTATTCGGGTCTTGAACTGCTGACCTGCCAAACTTCCAGTCATCAAGTTCAGTGTCTTAACCACTAAGCCACCACAGCCCCACCAAACCATTGCAGCTGTTTTACTAGCAAAGTACTAATCTAATTAAATCATTCCTTTATCTTCTCTATTTTTTCCTTGCAGGACCTGAATGGAAAGATGAATACCCTAAACCACAATGCCTGTGTGGATCTACTCCCCCCCCCCATCTTTTGCCCTTTGGTGTTCCCTCATTTTGCTACTCCTTTCTGCATTATCTGTAGAATTGCTGCCTTTGTGGACATTACTGAGAGATTACTATGGCTTTGCATTTCATGCCCTCTATCTCAGAAGTTCATGAGCCTATCAAACTCAGTAGTAACCTCTTATCATCATGAGCCCTTGGAATGACCATTGCAACTATCATGCAACGCCGCCTTGCCTCCACAGCTGGTTCATATATAGTGGAGGCATGCCAGGAGTCAGATGATGAGCATATAAAGTGAAAGTGAAAATGGGAAAAAGAATGCTCAGGATCATCTTTAGACTTGCAGAAAGCTGTTCTGATGTCATGTCCTATCAGCTGGAAGCAGTGAAGGTCCTTGCTAGGGAACCTTTGGTGACCTGCTCTTCTCTTTCAGAAAGCCTTTGAGACTCTCCATAGAGTTTTTCTATGTACAGTTTGAGTGACACAACACTTGTTTCTTACTGTTCCATTAAACAAAACTAAACCAAACCCAGCAGCAGCAAGAACAAATCTTCAGCATCTGTGTTTCTTTCCAGATCCTTTTATAACTATACTGTATATACAAAATGATAGGTTGCTTCTGATACCACAATTCTGAAAATGGTGAGAAGTCCAAGAGGCACAACAGGTCCTTCACCCTTTCGATACTTTGCTTCTCTTTTCCCTGCCTATTTTATACTAGCTTTTTTGTATTTAGGCTCCAGCCTCACAACCATACTGCTGTGATTTAGTGGTCAAGATTTAATTTAATTTAATTTAATAATTCACATTTGTGCTGTTGCCCCCTTGCTGAAGCAACTCTGGGAGGCTTACAACATAAAAATCATTGCTTACAAAGACATTAAAATATAACATTGTTTAAAATTTTAAGGTTAACATTTAAAAAACACATAAACCAAGATGCTGAACTTGGTGACTGGAAGGTCAGCAGTTTGAGACCCAAGTACTGCACAATGGAGTGAGCTTCATCTATCTCAGCACTTGCCAATCTAGCAGTTTGAAAGCAGGAAACTGCAAGTAGATAACTAGGTAACACTTTAGTGGGAAATGTAACAGTGTTCTGTGTGCCTAGTCATGCCTACCACATGTCCATGAAAAAATCTGCAGATGCACACAGTGAAATGAGCACCGGACCCTAGAGTCAGATATGAGTGGAATTCGAGCAAGGTAGATCTTTACCTCACAATTCTAATGAAGTGCAGCCTTTTGTTTAAGGCTGCAGCTGGATTGCCCACAGAGTCACAGTAGAAGGCAGTCATTCAGTGGAAGAGCAGGTGTGGTATACAGAATACTGCAGACATCTCTTTATACTATTGAAGGGAAAACCTCTGGCTGAAATCCTAGAAACCTGCTGTCAAGACTATTATTGCCAATGGAGGGTCTAAAAGAAGTAGAATATTGCTAGAAATGGCAAGTATGGGTAGGATAAGGATATGCAAAATCCAGGATGTTTTTAATCTTTTGAGGCCTTTGGGGAACATAGGAGTTCAAAAGCAGAAGCTTCTGCCACCAAAGATTTGCAGTGATGGGGCAGAAATAAATTGTCTGGTCATTATGGAAAGTGTTCTGCAGGGTTGTAGGGTTAGCTTACCTTTCTTCTCAGCAATAACCTTCCCTTATCCTGAGGACTGCTTAATAAAAACCTTCCCCACTCTATTGCTGCTGAAAAGGTGGGGCTTCATCAGAAAGGGCAATGCTGAACATTTTTGTGTGAGAGAATGAAGACTGGAAAGTAATGAGAATGTGCTGTCCCATGTATAGGAGAAAAGGAGGGAGAAATAGGTAGTTATCAAGTGAGTGGCAGTTTATGTGTTGATAACAAATAGGACAAAAGAGAAAATATATTTGCATAAAGCTTCCATATGCTAATGTACAAGTATAGATAGAAACATAAATAATATTTTTTATTCAAAATTTACTCTCTATTTTTTTGAAGTGGAATTAAACTGGGCAGTAATTTAAATGAACAAAACCTTCATATTGTGGATGACCTTCTATAAACTAGAATATATCTTATAATTTTGTGACCCATGCTATGTATAATTTGTGAATCATGCATAATATGTTCCCAATGATGTACAAATATTATTTTAAAAATTGTTCAATTTGTGCTGAGTAGGCTTCAGTGAGGCAAAAGAATCTGATTGTACGATACAGTAGTGTGTTTCTCCATAGGATACACACACGTAAAAAAGGAATACAGTAATACCTCAGATAACATTAGTATCGAATAACACTAAAATCTCATAACATTAAGCAATCTGGGGGGAAGAATTGCATCGGATAACATTAAGATCCTATGGGATGCATCGGATAACAACCACTAAAGCCTGGGTGGTTACAATGTATCTCTATGGATCCCATAGGATTTTAACATGCATCGGATAACACTAAAAATCATATAACACCAAGACTTGTGGAACCAGGTTTTAGTGTTATCCGAGGTTTTACTGTACCTTGGATACCTTGGAGTCATTATTCAGCAAGGAGTCCACACATTGGTAGTCATCTCCACAATGACATTCCATACATGCAAATGGACTTGAGAAATCAAGTCTATTTGCATGCAGTTTTTTAGCCATTTGAATATTGCGTCACCCACTGGCTAGGCAGATCATGATGTGTGCTCTCCGCTTTCACCTTGCCCAAGGGATTTGATGCAGGACACTTTGGTGAGTTTTAGTCTTGGCCTAACATCACTGACAAGAGATGGGCAATATAGCCTAGTAGTTAGATTGCTCAAGCCCCCACACCACAACAAGGCTCTCACCTAGTGGGGGAAACAGGAATACATCACAGGGGAAACTAAGCTGGAGCCCTAGTTCCTGTTATCTCATTTTCTTTGAGGGGAGGAATGTTCCCTGCAACCTCCCTATATGTGCACTTGATTAGTTATTTTGGAGTGGGAAGCAATCAATCTCAGACACTATACTATTGTTGCAATAAGCTGGCCATATTTAGTGCTGGGCATGATTGCTTTCTGAATTAAAAGTAAAAGTCAGTTCAGCATCCTTTTCATTTGTAATTCATTTGTAATTCAGTTGACACCCTGGAAATTGTATCTGAAATCAGATTTTGGTGATGGGGTAGTGATGGACTGCAGTGCTTCAAGTGGCTAAGATGCTGACTGGAAGGCAGCAGGTCAGCAGTTCAATACCAGAATACTGCAGGACAGAACGAGCTCCCGTCTTTGTCCCAGCTCCTGTCAACCTAGCAGTTCGAAAGCAAGAAATTGCAGGTTAGATAATTAGGGACCACTTTGGTAGGAAGGTAAACAGCATTCCATGTTCTCCGGTGTCTAGTCATGCCTGCCACATGACCACAGAAACATCTACAGAAGCAGACAGAGCTGGCTCTTAGGCTATGAAACAAAGATGAGCACTGAACCCTAGAGTCAGATACAACTGGCCTCCAAACAAGGGTGACCTTTACCTTTACCTTTAATGTCTTTTACCACACTGAAGGGTATAGCGGCCCTATTTAGTGGTCTTGTGGGAATGCGGATCTGCTAAAAACTCTAGCCACAGTGATTTCCACACTACCAGCATTTGGCACCTGAGATAGTTACAAAACTCTGAAATAATTTTAATCACACATTCCTGACCACACCATCTTTTATGTTTGCTATGAGTCAATCCAGCTCTTTTCCCAGAAGAACTCATTTGCTGTATTCACAATTCTGGCAGATACATTCAAGTTGTGACCTTTGATACTACGTATCTGTTTGGCACTGTTTATTCTAAAAAGTTCACCAAATGCACTGGATAAAAAAGACCAAGTGTAAGTTCAATCATTACCAGCAGGTGGCAGGGCCTCCTATTTCTTATCCTAACTCACACAGCTGATAGTACAGTAGAACCCAGTACTGTATAACAAAAAAGCTCCTTTCCATGGAGCTCTTTGTTATATGAATTTTTTGTTATGCAAATCACTATTGGCTATATCCCGCCAAAATTGGAAAAATACATATTACTCTTGAGGAGAAATAAAAACAGGTATGAAAGCTTGGAATGAAGGATTTGAGGTCAACAAGGAAAATAGATCACTCTTCCACACACCTCTCTCCCCCTCACTGTGTGTAGGCTGAAGTGGATTCTAGCCCAACATACAGTCAAACCTCGCATAAAGAGTGCTTTGCTTAAAGAGTAACTCGCTTAAAGAGCAGAATTTTCTCTGAACGTTCGCTTCGCTTAACAAATAAAACCAACCAAAAACTTGCTTAACAAATAAATCGGGGTTCACAATCCCCCTCGCTAGAATTCACAACTGGTCACTTACAATGGTGTTTCGCTTAAAGAGCAAACTCGCTTAAAGAGCAGTCCTGTGGAACGCATTATGCTCTTTAAGCAAGATACAGCTGTAATTTGTTTGGACAGTCATGTTTTGTCCTTCCCAATCTAAAAGAAAGACTGACCCATTTTCTGTCATGTATGTCATGTACCTCAGATGCATTATGCAAAGAACAGAGTGTGTTTGTATGGAGAGCAAAGTGGTAAGGGAGCCTTCAGGCAAGATTTTCAAATGCCAACTTATGCAAGGGTGAAAGAGTACCAAAATGTTCCAAATAAGAAGAAAGCAGGATTTATTTATTCGAGAGACATCTAGATCACCCATCAAATGTCAACTGCCCCGGAAAGCATACAATAAAGTTTATAAAACCCAGTGATTAATAAAATCATAGTTCCAAGAATAATTTCATATTGCAGAACAGCAACAACATAGCAGAAGGGATAACATCACTATTAAAATTAAAGCATGTACATGAAGAAATTGAAGTAGTTTGGGAAAGATATTTGTTTAGACCAGGGGTCCCCAAACTTTTTGGGCCATGGGCCGATTATATGGTTCAGGGAGCCATTCACTAAGGCACGGGGGCTGGATGCAGCCCCCAATGCCAATTCACCCGGCCTGCAAAGCCCTCGTCACTCCTGGAAGTGGAAGTAAAACGTACGCGCCCATATGGACGCGTTTTACTTCCGCTTCCAGGAGCGATGAGGGCTTGGCATCCCAGGTGAATTGGTGTCGGGGGCCGCACCCAGAACCCGGGGCTTAGTTTGGACACCACTGGTTTAGACTACCACTCCCAAAGCCCCCCAGCCTGCATGGCCCATGTAGTCTGAAAGGTATGAAAATACCTTTGGGTGTGTGGGGGGATTGTGACATTGACATGATACTAAAACAAACAAACAAACAAAAAACACCACACACACACACAAAAAAAACCTCATGGTTAAAACATTCTGTGAGTGGGAATCCATGACCTAAAGGGCCCTTTCCCCAATCATCAACCACTTAATTTCAGGGGCTCATGAGATCTAGAGAAGAGTTTTAGTTTATAGATAAGGGATGCAGAGTGCAGACAGGTTCTGAGACAGACAACGAATACTTCCTGCCTTACGTAAAGAGTCAGCAGCAACCTTTGCATGGAGAAGTGGACAAAAGGGTAAGAGAAAAGGTTTCGTTACCTCCAGTTTGGCTTAGATGAGAAATAAAATGTGTGTTGTTTTTTTAAAAAGCAACAACAGCCATGCCAAGGCTGTTTTATATTGCTTATTGCCAGGCTAAAGTACCAGAAGGAGGGCAGAGACAAAGTTAAATATTTACTTTCTCTCTACCCCCCAGGAAGCCAATGGATGCCCTTGTTGGAACAGGTAAGTGGCTTGCTGATTAAACCTTGCCACACACAAACAAACAAGGCAGAACTCAGAAAGCTCTGGGAAGAGATCTGCGGGGAGATTCTGGTCTCTGTTTTTTTTTTTTAAAGAAAGAACCACAGACTGATGTAAACTTTCTAGATTTGCTCACTGCACTACTGCAGGTCAACTCACCTGGCAGAGATTCCTCCTTTAAAGTGCATCCAAACCAAACAGTCACCATTTTTTACTGCATTTCTGTTTTGAGTCATCCTCCCCAAATGCAAAATGTAATGGTTCACTGCTACATTTTGCAGTCCTTGCTTTTTCCTCCTTGAAGTCTAACCAATACTCCCTTCTCCAAACAAACTCTCTCTATATATATTAAATATACACAGTTGCATTTGAACATCTATAAAATTGCAATTTACTAAGACACCAGAAGGTAGAATGATGTGCAGAGCAGTTCATGGGATGCCTGGGCTGCTCAATGAGGAAGCAGCATAACTTAACTTCTGACAAAACAAATGGGCAGTAAAAACTAATAAGGGGACATACAGTATGTGGTGAACTAGATGGTCCGTTGATAAAGGCAAAGGACCACTGGAGTGCCAGTGAACCTTGGCACTCCAGATGTTTTTGGGCTTCAATTCCCAGAAGCCCAAGCACCCTGTGAATCCACACAAATGGGTTTATTGTGATTCGTCTAGCCCTCGCTGCTCTCATCGCTCCCGGAAGCATTTGTTGTAAATGTGTTTATGATGGTCATAAATGAGTTCACAGCTGATTCCACTGGTGATGGTGGCAAAGGCTGGAGTGAAGGCACCACAGGCCAGATCCATCCCATGAGCCATAGGTTGAGAACACCTGGTCAAGTACAAACTTGCCCACCTCTCTACTTTGTATATTAACCTGCTGTGGACATGTGGATGCCAATTTGCCTTGTTGTCCAGTCACATCCTAAGTTGTCAAACAGAAAGGTTAAGAGAATCAGTGATCAAGGAGAGGGCAGTCAGTCCTAGTCTCACCAAAATATATAACTCTGCCTTATGGTAAGGTCAGGGTTGGTTTGGTTCCATGGGGATTTGATGAATCAAGACCTATGTAATTTCCACTGCTATTCCAGATGTGACTATGGATCTGAGCTGTTAAACAAATCTGCTGTGTCAATTTTTGGGCAAATTTATAGAAAAAAGAACAGCCACTTCCTTAAATGTGCTTCCACTTTTCTGAGTGGTAGAAAGATCCAGAGGTTCCTTTTATGGCAGTAGTTCTCGACGTTGAACCCATGCCCCACAAGGGGACTCCAATTCCCAGAAGCCTAAGTCAGTACATTGGCTGATCATTGCCTTGAGGAATTGAGCTAGGCTTCTGGGAACTGAAGTCCAAAAACCAAAGGTTAGGAAACATTGATTTACAGCAGGGGTGCCCAAACTTTTCAAGCCATGGGCCAATCATGTGGTTGAGTGTGCTGGCCACATGGTTCCTGTCACCGGAAGCGGAAGTAAAATGCATGTGTGTGGGCACATAACATGCCCACACGTGAATAATGCTGCTGTAAATGCACCCATGGCTGTCACATTTATGACAGCTGTGGGTACATTTATGGCAGCATTATAAGCATGTGCTGGAACGTTATGTACACATGCACACATATTTTACTTCCGCTTTTGGGAATTGTGTGGGTGGTGTGGGCCAGATTAATTGGTGCCGTGAGCCAAATCTAGCCCACGGGCCATAGTTTGGGCATCTCTGCTTTGTAGGGTCAGTTTCTGAGTAAGCAAAGACTACTGGAAGCTTTGTTATGCTATGTGCCATTAGGTTAGAGCTGACTTCTAGCAAGATATTTGAGAAGTTATTCTACCAGTTCCACACACACCCTCCTTTGGTGAGCTTCCAAGGCCAACTGAGAATTCAAACCCAGGTCTCCTGAGTCTTAGCCCATTGCTCTACTGCAATGCACTGGGGATCACTGGAAAATGCCAGTATTTTAAAATATGTGAATAGTTCTGAGTACAGTCAAAACTCGCATAACGAATGCCTCGCTTAGCGAAAAGCTCGCATAACGAGCGGGCTTTCTACAAGCCTTTCTGACTCGCATAACGAAAATTTTTGCTATGCAAAACCACATAGCGAAAAACTCGCATAGCGAGCAGCCTCGCAGAATGAAATATTTGACTATAAAGTTGAGTATGGCAGGACATGATTGATCATGTAGTCATCCAAACAATGCTTGTCATTAAAATTTTACAGTCCACCCTAAAAGAAACAGTAAGCCCTTTGAACCCATTAAACACCTTCTTGCCAGTTGTTGGAAGACTTCAGACCTCTCCTTTGATTATGTTCCAGATAATGTATTGTCCAGTCCCTAACCATCAATGACATATGGTAGATAGTAGGCACTAGTAATCAAAGGCCATTTATTATCATTTTGCTATGAGTACCTCTTTAAAAGATCTTTTGCAATTAGCATGTTGCATACCAGCTTAGTAGTTTAGGTTTCTGGCTGCAGAGTCAGTGGGTGGGAGTTTGATTCCCTGCTGTGCATCACAGAAGAAGTTTGCTGTAAGTCAGAACTGACTTGATGGTCCATGGGGTTGCAAAGGGTCAGAATCGACTGTGCAACTGAACAACAAAAATTATTGTTAAGCCACATGAGAGGTATGAAACATCTTGAAAACAATAATTACAATCACTGGCCAATAAAACAAGTGAGAAAGTCCAGTATTTGTCTTTCACTTAACATCACCAGGCATAATCACTGTGATGAATACAGTCTGTACTGTATTGTTATATTTATTGTATTATACTGTATGACCTTTGATTATGCTATCTGTTATATTACTTTTGATTGTGTTATATTTATGGTTTCTGTAAACCGCCCTGAGTCGGTTGTACCGAGTAGGGTGGTATACAAATTGAATAAATAATAAAAATAATCATTCTGGTCATTCTAATTTTAGCAGATTTCTTAAACGGCCTTTTTGTTCAGTTTGAGGTCTTCAGTTCTGAACTCTCAACAATGATGCAATACTTAGAAATTGCTGTTATGCAACATATGCACTTTTATCAGGGAAGGAAAAATTATTTTGTTTCCCTGCTGCTCTAGGAGCATTCCAGCTCCAGTTATCTACTACGAAAGGGAAATCAAAGGTGTTGTAGATAGTAAAGTGTTTATGGCACAAACCAACCCATACACCTTCCCTTCCATCAGATTAGAATGCAATTAGAATAATCACAGGCTGGGAAGTACTAGTTATCTAGTTGGTGTGGCTATAGGAGTATGTTGTCTCTGTGAAATAAGTATATGCTCAGAATTGTACAGTTACTTAGAATGAAAGAAGGGCCAAACTAGGCATTACAGAAGACCTGTCAGAAGAAATGAGGTTCTTCAAATTCTTTTAGGAGTTTTTCACACCTCCTACAGTTTGCTTTGTTTGGTGACTGTCTTCTGCTTCTATGTACAGTCTTTGCTTGTAAATATGACTGTTCACTTATAAAGGGCTGTCTACATCACATATTTGAAACGATTGTGGATTTCAGCCTCTAATGGTGGGCTGTCCGAGACACACAGTTGGATCCTCAGTCATCATGCACACAGTAGCAATGGCACTTATACAAAGGGGAAGCTACACTGGCCATTAATTGTAGTTTGGATCAGACTGGGTACAGATGAACTCAAATTAAAACATGATGATTGTGCAAAATAAGATTGAATGTGAGGAAAACTGTTGTGGAATCACCTCTTTTGAAGAAGGGATTATGTGCATTTGTTCAGACACCAAGAGGTTTAAATTTGTTTTGATCATGTTGGCACCACATTTGTCTAATTTCTGCCCAGAATGAGTCTCTGTTCCAATGCAAAGGGACACTTGTGGTGGTGTCAGTTCGTCACAACCCACCTGTTGTTTCTAAAGTCTTTCTCTCTCTTTAAAAATATGATCAACTCAGCTCTGCAATACACTATTGCTAGGGCACTTAGGAGAACAATTTGAAAAGAGAGAAAAAGATGGAAATTGCCAATAAGCACCTTGTTAGCACCTTGAGTAGCTTCTACTGTTAGAGCTCTCTGCCTCTGATCTCCTGACTGCTGAAAACTCTTATACAATGGTTTTACCCATGGAATCTCAATTTAATAAACTGTAAATCACAGTGGATCAGAATGTATTCCAACCACCACCACCCCACACACAGTGTAGTCACACTCACAACTAACTAAAACTAATAGCAAAGGACAATACCTTAGAGGAAATTGCTTTTGTGAAAAATTAATTGCATTGTTTTAAAAACTGTTAATTTGGTGGAGGGGAGAGTTTATGGCTAGGTGTGTGCTGAAAACACATTATTATCTACACTTTTCCTTTCACTTCCTGGTAGGTAACACTTTCCTCTTTAAAAGGAATGAATGAACTGGTTAGACTAGGGAGACCCAGATTCTAGTTATGTCTGAGTCCAAAACTTAACTAATTACCTCACTGAGTTGATGTAAAGGATGAAAAGGGGAAGATGACAACCCTATAAGCTATTGTAGGCTTATGTGAGAAAAATGGGATGTAAATACTGTATAACAAATAAAATATATGAACAGCTGATTTTCTGAACGGTATGGCAAATGGGGCTTGGATATGTTACTTTTTAGATTTCCAACACAACTGGCAGCTGTTACTCCCTTTGCCCAGCAGTTTCAGTCCAGGAGAAGACTGTTTATAAGCCCTGCTTTAAGCCTGGCCCCCAGCTCAACGTGATTTTAACCCTGTTATCAGTGCAGTTGCTTCAGAGTAATATAATCCAAATTTAGAGGGAGCAGTTATAGTTAACAAAAACAACACCAATTTATATAGCACTACTGTGACTCCCAGGGTGGGGAGAAAGACAATTTGTATAGTCATGCACAGTCCCAGGATGCCTCCAAAAGTAGGGAAAAGTGTATCACGTCTGTATATTCTCCACCTAGAAAATCTGGGAAAGAAATCAACCTAAATCAGAATTGTCTTGACAGCACACAAGATGATGATGATGATGATAATGATAATGATGATGACGACCACCACCACCACCACCACCACGATGACAATTTTTCACCCATATTTTCTTCTAAAGTTTACTCTGAGTCTCTTGTAAAGTGTATTGAAGAAAGTATTTTCATCATTACATATGTAGACACCCACTGTTACAATGTTTACTGGTATTTTTGCCTTTTGTGTTCCCATTCCTTTACATCCCGCCCACACCTGAGCATCTGTATGAATATCTGCCAGCTCAGATATTACTCTTTGCATCTGAAGAACTGGGCTGAAGTCTACAAAAGCTTATGTCAAATAAAACATGTTAGTTTTGCAGGTGCCATAAGAATTTTTGTTGTTTAAGAAGTACATCTTGAGTCAAAGCAACATCATCTTCTGCTAGTCCTGATTTTTCTTATTTATTTGTTTAACTTCTGGACAACTGTTTAGACAATTAATCCTTGAAGCTTGGTGTTTTATATGCTTTACAAATACCTCTACTAACTATAGGAATTCCTGTTGTCTGTTAGGAGGTAATTCTTTTGAAAGTTCTGCTAAGTCCTTAGCCTCAACAATGTCCTATGGCAATGACTTCTCAAACTTAGTTGTACATTGAATGTCTAACACAGATGGGGATATAACAAGGTTGTTATCAAGTTTGTAAGTCACAGGGTAACAGCTTGTATTTTGAGTATGTGAAAAACCACTTCAGAAGAGCAGAAAGTAGAAGAGAAGGACTCCTGACAGATTTATCATTTCAAAAGATAATTGTAGTCCGGAACCTTTCATTAAAATAATGCTATGTTAACAGTCTGCATTCAACTGTCAAAAACAAGAAACTCTCCCCTCCTCCCTTTTCCGCCTGCAGTATGAGTGATTTCTTGCAAACCAACCAGTCATTCAGGTTTATTGGATAAGAAAATTAAGCAGAGGGAATAAAAATAAGGGAGTTCACAGCAACAAAAGTATTGCAAAAGAGAAATCTCCATGGTTCACAGGAGTATCTCAGCTGGAGTCCATCAGCTGCTGTACCTAAGTTGAGTAAGACTATTGTGGTTACATACAGTATTCAAAAAGAGACCAATGGGGGAAAAGGGAGAAATGCAGTGATGGGCTGCTACCAGTTCAGACCGGTTCACCCGAACCAGTAGCGGCTATCCAGAGGGGATTGCCGGGGATGGTGGTGGTAAACCCCTGGGCGACCAGTTCGGTCGCCTCTCTGGTTGCCCTCTGGATGTGTATTTCTTGGCAGCCAAAATGGCTGTCCAGAACTGCGCATGCTTCAAAATGTGCATGCGTCAAATGGAAGTTTGATGCATGCACAGTTCTGGGCAGCTATTTTGGTAATTTCAGCCATGAAATAAAAAGGTGACTGATTCTTGGGAGGCAAGTGATGAGAAACCTGGGGAACATAGTGAAAAGTAGATACATCACATTGAAAACAAAAATTTGTATAGTCAAAGCAATGGTATTCCCTGTGGCAATGTATGGTTGTGAGAGCTGGACCATTAGGAAAGCTGAGCGCAGAAGAATAGATGTCTTTGAGATGTGGTGCTGGAGGAGAGTTTTGAGAGTCCCCTGGACAGCGAGGAGAACAAATAGGTCAGTCTTAGAAGAAATCAACCCTGACTGCTCCTTAGAAGGTCAAATAGTGAAGATGAAGCTAAAGCACTTTGGACATCAAATGAGAAGAGAAGATTCACGTGAGAAAGCCTTGATGCTGGGAAAGGTGGAGGGCAAAAGAAAAAGGGGGCAGCAAAAAAATGAGATGGCTAGATGGTATTGTAGAGACTATGGGCACAGAAGTGAGTGAGTTGAGGAGGATGGTGGAGGAAAGTAGTGCCTGGCGGACAGTGGTCCATGGGGTTGCAAAGGGTAGGAATTGACTGTGACTGAACAACAAAAATCTCCTCCTAGTAGCCTTCAAAAGACAGTAACTGTGGGTGTGAGCACAAAATATAAGGGAGCTAGTCTGGCTCTCCTTTGGCTTCTCCTCTCAAACTCTCTCAGCATTCAACTGTTTCTTCCCAAATACCACGTAATAAATGTTTCAAGAAAAGCTAAGAGGTCTAGTGCCAGCTAGTCAACAAGTACCACTATTCAATGAAGTACTGTGATAAGTTGACTACATCAATTGCATTTTAACCCAGCTTTTCATCCACAAAATGCTCCCAAAGGACCATATGAAACTCAACAAGAAGATGTTCCCTGTGTTCAGGTTTGCAGTCTACAAACAAGTGTAGATCAGTAGGGCACACCCTTGGGGTTCATTTGCATCCAGGATCATAACAATGTTAGGAAAAGGCTTTATTATCTCACCTGTCATGTTTCCTAACAATAACTTCAATGGTGATGGAAATTGTAAAGATTGGTGAGAGGCAGAGAGATGGTCAAGGGGAGGTATAAACAAGCATCTGGTTTTCTGTGTGTTTCTATACCTTCCCATCCACTTATAATAAAGACAGAGAAACCACTCTTTTAAAAATAAGAACCCGGATATTTCAGTTGAAATATTGCAAAGTTCAACTGTTGTATTTATTTGAATGTACAGATATGGTATATGGCATACCTATCGTTTAATATTTTTAAAAATCTTCTGAACAGGGAGAAATTGGTGAGAGATTAGCAGTACATTTTATTTACTTTTGGCACACTAGAGACATAAGCATCTTTAGGTAGACCTTTGGTCCATTCTAACCCCACACGATTAACACAGAATGGCAGCAATGGTTCTCCAAGGTTTCATGCAGGATTTCCCCCTAGACCTTTCTAGAGCTTGGCATTGCCTGGATGTCTCCCATCCATGTATTAACCAGGTTGAACCTGTTTAGCTTTTGATCTAGATGAAATGAGATGTGTTCAAGTGTTAGAATGCTCCATGTTCTATGATCAGCCTGTGATCTAAGCTAATGGGAGGTGGGGTGGAGGTGGGGTCTCAGCCTAATATGAAGCAAAAAATACTTTTTGCTTGAACCCATGGAAGCCACAGCAAAACCCTAAATACAGGTAGACAAATAAGCTTGATGTTTTAGACTTTACCAAATACATATCAATTACACAGAGTTCTTCTTCAGGTGCCGTATTCATTCCAGATATTGGCTATTATCATGGCGATAGTCTTCCTGTTCTTAATTCCTTGGAACAGTTTTTTTGAGGACATGCCACACCAGTCTCTCAGTTTCTTCAGTCATGAAGTCTGTCTACATCCAGGGCCTCCCAGAGATCTTTCCTTGCAGAATGAGTTGGAGTATTCTATACTTTTACGTTGTTCCTCATGATATGGCCAAGGTATTGTAGCTTTCTTTTCTTAATGGTCTTAAACAGTTCTTGTCCTTTATCCATCTGGCACAACACGTCTACGTTAGTCACATGGTCAACCCATGATATCCTTAGCAGCTGTCTGTAGATCCACATTTCAAAAGCTTAAATTCTCTTTTCAGACTACATACAGTAACACTGGGAATATGTAACATCTCACTATTTGGATCTTTGTAGCAAGAGTTAGATCCCTACTGCATAACAAATGTTGCATTTTTATGAAGGTAGGTCTTGCTTTTTCTATCCAAATTTTAATCTCTACCTCAGGATCCCAATTTTTATTTAACATACTCCCCAAGTAGACAATTTACAGGGAGTTAACATTTGTAAATAAAATTTAAAATGGGTGCAGAAGCCTTGTTCTGGAAGTCTTATTGCAGAATAAGAACTTTCCATCCAAATCACTCAGAGGGAACTGTTTTACCAAAGCCTGATGAGCAGTTGAGCATCAATATACCATCCCACTAATAGCTGAACAACTAAAAGGGCTAGATGAGAAACTAACAATGTACCAATCATCAGCAAAACCCTGACATCATTCCCTCATTGTTCCACTAGATTTGTCCCTACAATTCCCAATCACCCATCATCATCAGTAGTGTCCCTGAACAGAGCAATATTCTTAATGGCATATGTGAAGTTCATTCCTATACAATGTTTGGTTTGCCTAAATTTATTTTTATTTATATATATATAGTTTTTTGAATGCAACTGTCCAAATCTCCCAGCCATCCTGTGGAGGAATTTGAGGGATTGTACAAGAAATGCTTTCCAAAATAATAATGTTTACTCAAAAAAAAAAAAAACCCAACCAATATGTCATTTCTTTTCAGATACTCATCCTTCATTTCTGTCTCATAACAGCACTGTGGTGGTTTAATGGTTAAGACGCTGAGCTTGGAGACTGGAAGGTCAGGTTTTGATACCCGAGTCCTGCATGACACTTCTTGGGGACATGAAATGAGCCTCATTCAGGTATCCCCTGAGTGGAGTTTCTCCAGCAAAAATCCTTTCAAACCAGAGTAATTTCTGACATGAAATTTATTTATTTTATAGTAGTCACTATAGCCAAGACAGCCGACACAGTAAAAAAAAATCTCCAATGCTAAATTAAAACAACAACAATGCAGTGCTTTAGAGAACACAACAAAAATATGACATGCAGGATTAGAAAATCATAAAAACTACAACATGATTCCTAGAGGGAAGGAAAACCAAACACAAATGAAGTAGAAGGCAGAACAAAGCCCTTCTGCCAAATAAGGTGGCAGACTAATAACAATGAAAGCACAAGTTAGATCTGCTAGGTCAGGTAGATGGACTTTGTTCTCAGTAAGTGTTCGGAGAGTGAACCTTGTTTATTCTTTGTTTTCAAATTGGCAGACTGTTCAGAAAAACTGCCCGGAATACAGAGACATTTCCCCTGAACTACTTTGTAAGCTGTTCCATCTGTGGCCACAGCATGGATGACAGACATGAACCATAATGGGACAAAAATGGATAACAATAGTGCTTTTACTGGTCTTCGTAAAAGTGATATGGAATATATTAAAGGAAGCACTTGAATGTCTTGGCACAAACTCCATGCTTAATGTGGACCAGGGCAGGCAAATATTTCCTGCTGTGGTTCAAAATTCCAGTCTTGGAAAAGAGGACTCAGTACCATCTAAGAGCTCCCTAGGCTGGTAGACCAGAGTTGGGGTCCATGACCCAATCTTTCAATGGCCACTTATCCCTGCTCTCTAGTCAATGAAAGGAGGTGAGAATAAAAGTAGATGGCAGGCTGATGTGGAACAGGAGCAGCACATCCTGTTCCTAGTCCGAGATAAATAGCTCAGACATGAAAACCATCATCTGATGTTGCAGCCAAGAGGTAATGAGTACGTATAAACTCATGAACAGCCCTCAAGAATTATGTTTTTTCTAATTCCTACATCAAATGCCCTCTGAAGGTGTTAAGACTACACATTCCAACATCCTAACAGGCCCAATTTGATGGCTTAGATCAGGAGTTCTCAACCTTTTAAAGCTGGGGGCTGGGTCACACTCCCTCAGGCAGCTTCGGGGGCTGGATGGTCATTTTGCCCTTCCTCCACCACTTGGCATTTCCTGGTGTGGTGGGCCACATGAAATGGTGCTGCAGGCTTTATCCGACCTGTGGGCCACAGGTTGAGAATCCCTGGCTTAGATGATGAGGGCTGTAGAAGGCTCTGTGACTTCTTCTTCTTCTGTGAAAGTGCCAAAATAAAGTTCCCTTTTGGTGAATTCATTCTGCAGTTCCTTTTGCCTGACCTAGTGTGAGAAAGATGACCTGGGACAAGGTTGTTGTTGCCTGGAGCATGCCCAATTATGGCTTAAAAATATCGCAATCTTCAAGGAGGCTCTATAGGATGCCAATCTTTGCCAAGGAAGGTTGGCTTTGCTCTTGGGCAGGTCCCACAAGCAGCTTCAGAACTTTTCTGTACCAAGAGGCTACTTTGCCTCTATCAAGACTTCAGCTTCAGGTGTTCCCTGGACAGCATTCTGCCTCTTTCAAGGTCCATCAGTGCAGAGGACTGACCCTGCACATCCTGTAACCTAAAGCCCTGATGGGCTTCCTTTGGGCACCCTTCAATACTGGCCTGGGGCTGAGGAGGACTTTGTGTGCCAAAGGACTCAGAACCAGAACTGTCTTGTTAGCTGGAAGGTTGGCAAGTCAGCAGTTTGAAACCCAGGCACTGCATGAATTATTGAGTGTCCGTCACTTGGGGACATGAAAGGAGCATCATTTGGGCATCCCAGAATAATTTCTGACACAAAATTATTATTATAGTGACTGGTGGAACTGGATTAGTGGTATGGGTGTTACGATGTGATGGGGAAGGCAAATGAAAGGACACTGCATTGTATTGTTCCCAGGACGTTCTTCATGGTGGATTGGCACGAGGATTACCAATATCTGGAATTGGATAAGGCACAAGTAGAGGAAGAAGCACTAGTGGTAAGCAGAGCAATCGCTGAGGAGTTCTCACTCCAAGGCTTCTTAGCGTACAAGGGGATCTGCTTGGAAGCCTCTTCTAGTGGTGCTGGAGTTTGAAAACTGTCCTGAAACTGGCCACAAAATGTAGCAGGTGCCTCTGACAAAATGGAACATGGATGACTTGGATCAGGGGTGTCCAAATGATGGCTCGGGGGCTGGATCTGGCCCGTGATACAAATTCATCTGCTTGGGAAGCCCTCGTCGCTCCTAGAAGTGGAAGTGAGCCGCGTCCATATGGGTACGTTTTACTTCTGGGAGTGATGAGGGCTTTGAGGGGCCGGATCAATTGGCATCAAGGGCCGGATCTGGCCCCTGGGCCATAGTGACTGGGCCCCTGAACCATGTAACCGGCCCCAGCCTGAAAAGTTTGGGCACCCCTGACTTGGTTGGAGCGTTTCTTTCCCCTCCCTCCCGCAGCCTTCCACCGCCTCCTTTGCCTTCAGAGCCGCGGAGAAGCCGGTGGCAGAGACAGCGGGGCAGGAAAAACTGGTTTTCCGGAGCAGGGAGTTGCCCCCGAAAATCCAGGGCGCTTTGGCCCGAGCGCCGAGCTGGATTCAAACCCATCCTCAGCCCGCCTGCCCGGGCAGCGAAGGAAGGGCTGCCTCGTTTTGCGCGCAGGCTGGGTCACGTCCCACTGCCTCGGCGGGTGCCTGCCTTTTGCAAGGTGCTGCTACTAGGTAAATTACAACTCCCTGCCTGTCAAGGTAGATAAGAGGCCACGTGATGTAGCGGGGAGGCAGCCCGGGAGGAGACGGGTTGGTTGGTGGCACCGCAGCAGGGGTGAAGGTGCGCAGCAGCAAGCCAGGAAGGGACGGGACGGGCGGAAAGATAGGAAGGTGGCAATCGCCGCCTTGCAAGGAGACTTTACTCCGTGTCGAGAGTTGGGCGACTTGTCTCTACTGTGGACCCACTTTCTGCCTTGAAGACCCGGGAAGTTTTCCAAGCGCCTTGAAGAGGAAGGGAAGAAGGAACCATCAGGCGCAACGGCCTCTCCTGTCCCAGCCAGGGAGGAGCGATCAGCATGTCTTTTAAGAAAAAGAACTGGACCGCGCTTTCCAGGTGGGTCCTGCTTCCTTGTCTCCTTGGTCCCAACTGGCCTTCAGACCTAGAATGGAAAGGGGAGGGGGAGGGTCTTGGAGGTCGCAGGGGTGGGATCTTTCTTCTTCCAATTTAGTGCCTTCCAGATTTGTTGGGATGACATCAATCCTGCTCACCTCTGGCCATTGGCCATCATCTGAGGCTGATGGGAGTTGTAGTCTGCGCCAGGGCTGTAGCCAGGGGGTGGCCAGGGTGGGCAACGCCCACCCTGAGTTATCAGTTTGTTCACCCTCAAACTCCCGCTGCTTATATATATATGTGAAATATATTATATATGACATTGTCGCCCATCGTGAAAAAACATCCCCACCCTCAATCTAGAATCCTGGCTACAGCCCTGGTCTGGACTATTTGAAGGGCAGGAGTGGAGAGGCAAATAGAGCAATATTCAGCTTTCCCCTTCTCTTGTAGCCTCCGTGATTGTCCCTCACTCCAGGATGTTGCTTTTGCTACAAAGGAAAACAAGACTTGTGGCTACGAGGGGAATGGTGCTCAGGCTCTTGGCCATACTTATCCATTTAGGCTGCTCTTTTGAGACAGAAAATAATTTAAGTTTGAGCTTCACGTGGGTCTGGGAAGTAAAAAGTTTTATCTTCTTGACAACCTTGGTGGCAGCTCCTTGCATGGGCATATGGCTTGTTGAATTTTCTTCACTTGACCAGCTGTAGCGTGTAGTCCAGGGATTCTCAACCTGTGGCCCATGGGCCGGATTCGGCCTGTGACACCATTTCATGTGCCCCCCCCCATCATTTCCACCACACCAGGAAGTGTTATGTGGGGGAGGGAGAACAAAATGGCCATCCGGCCCCCAAAGCTGTCTGAGGGAGTGTGACCTGGACCCTGGCTTACAAAGGTTGAAAACTCCTGGCATAGTCAGATGGTTGTAGGAAAGGGCTCCATGGAAGCTTTAAAGGAAAACTACAGTGTTGTCTGAGTTAAATAGATTTTTCATGAATTACAACCCCAGAATCTGTGGCCGGAATAGCTATTTAATCAGGGGGCAGATGATGATGATTTTAATGAAAACACAAAAGGTTCAGAAGGCTAGTGCTTTCTTAGACAAGCCCTTTCTCTTGCTTTGAGTGGAGATGGATGTTATGGAATGATATGCGCTGACAAAGTCTCCTCCTTCTTTAGAAATATTTTATTCCTCACATGAACATGAATGCTGGTTTAAATGGTTAACCCATTAATTGATTAATAGGGCAATCCTGTGCTTATGTATTGAAAAAAATTGTAATGACTTCAATAGGATTTATTCACCTGTAAGTGTGTACAGGTAGAAACTTATACTATGGATGGACCAAAATTTCTTTATGTTGGGGGGTTGCTCTAATTCTAATGATGTGAGGAAGAGATGTGAAACTATTCGTGCTATGTTTTTGTCAAGGCCATCAGAAGTCATTGGATCATTTTGCAGCTGTTGCAAAGCTTGGACAAGTTTCTTTTGGGCCATAACTTCCTCTGCTCACTGGCTAGGTGTGTGTGTGACATCCACTAAAAGTAACTTTTCAGGCGTCTGAGCTGTTATGTGATAATTAGTGATGATCATACACATAGACGGGATATACAGAAAGAGTCTCTTCAATGATTGTGGTATTTTTGAATCACAATCGGACGTACCCTGGTAATGACAACCTTGTGATTCTGGCTAATCTTTTTCACACTAGGTCAGGCACAAGGACTGCAAAATGAACTCACCAAAAGGTGCCTTCATTTTGGCAGTTTCACATCTGACCTAGACATGGAAGAAGAAGAAACATATAGGTTGACTAAATATGGCTGAAAAACATTGTGTTTAGAATTAAGACAAAGTTCTACCTGCTGATAATATCTGCAGTGGCTCATTCATACACTTAATCTATATCTCTAAATCAAAAATGATAACTGCAGTGGCATGATTGTAGTCTTTTCCAGGGATGTACGAGTATTCTAGGTGGTCACACATCTTTAATAGTTCTGTTTTTTTCATGAAGCAGCCAAAGAACATAGCATGGAGCCAGAGATGGGCAGCCACAACACATTTCTAGTGAAGCAAAGATTGCTGGTAGAGCAGACCTCTTAGCTTCCTGTTTATGCCCACAAATTAATATGAGCTTGCCTTGCTATTATTCCCATTTTACTGCTGAGAAAATGAGGCAGGGAAACAATTTGCACATGGCCACTTAAGGTCTGTATTCTCTATCACCTGTGAAGCATTTTAGGACAAAAGCTGGAAGCTTGAAATAACACCCAACCTTAAGAAAATTGATTGGAGCAGAATGGGACAATCTTTGCCAGCACTACACTGTAGACTGTGTAGAACAGGGGTGGCCAAACTTTTCAAGCTGTGGGCTGGTCACATGGTTCAGTGGGCCAGTCACATGGTTCCTCCCGCCGGAAGCAGAAGTAAAATGTGCCTTGCCATCTGTTTTGCAACAGGATGAGATAGATTTTAGGCTGCCATTTTCTCTGCTTAAACCAGGAGTGTTCAAACTACAGCCCATGGGCTGGATTCAGCCCCCAACGGCAATTCATCCAGCCCGTGCCAAACTCATCATCCCCAGAAGTGGAAGTAACCTGTACAGGCACATTTTACTTCCGCTTCTGGGCATAACGAGGACAACACGGGCTGGATGAATTGCCATTGGGGACCGAATCCAGTCCATGGGCCATAGTTTGGGCACTCCTGGTGTAGAAAGTAGAGGTTGGGTTGGTTCGGCTTTGAAGGGTTGCTCAAAAGCAATGGATGAGGAACAGATGATTCCCAAGCAAAGCACTTTGTAGAAACACCCCCAGTGAGCTCAAAGTTCCATTTGGTTCCAGACCTTCTTGGTCTCTATCCAGCAGCTGGATTAAATGTGAACAAGGGTGGCTCCCAGCAACTACCTTTGGGAGAAACCCACATTTCCAAAAATAGCATTGTATCTGCTGATTGTGGTTTTTTAATGTTAGTAAGATTGCTTTTACATAGTGAACTCATCACAAGGATTTTAGCAATACCTCCATGCTACTGGCAACTTTAGTAACAGTAATTACTTCTTTACATTGAGCACTACAAGTGTATTTCCTTATTACTTCATTTCTTGGCTGTCTCTCCCCAGGTGAAGGGACTCCAAATGGCTTACAATGATTAAAACAAGTTAGACTAAAAACCACAATAAATTAGAAATTTCAAATAAAATCCCTTAAATATATAGTAATAGCAATTAAAAAGATTATCTAAACATCTAAAAACTTTTAAAACACACTTAAAATCATATGCCCAGCATTTAGGAAGAATGTAATCTTAGCTATTAAAAGTCTGTCTGTCACCAAAAGGATATAAGAGGGTGGGGTGGGAGACTTAATGCTGCACAACTTGAGTGCAGCCCTCTCTTCTGTCTCCTGTGATGGCATCAGGGGCTCCTTTGGGTATAAGGAGACAGTTTTTCAGATGATTGTGTAGGGCAGGAGTTCTCAACCTTTTAAAACTGGGGGCCAAGTCACACTCCCTCAGACAGCTTCGGGGGCTGGATGGCCATTTTGCCCTTCCTCCACCACATGGCACTTCCTGAGGTGGTGGTGGCCCACATGAAATGGTGCATGGACTGCATTCAGCCCATGGGCCGCAGGTGGAGAATCCCAGTTAGGGCTTTATCAATCATAACCAGCACTTTGAATTAGGCCTGGAAATGGACTAGTAGCCAGTTTAGGTGTAGTTGCAGGAGAGTTACATGCTCTCTATAACTACAGTTGGGTAACTGCATTTTGAACCAGCTGAAGTTTCCAAACCATTTAAAAAGGCATCTCCATGCATATTGTGTTACAGTAATCCAAGTGAGATGTAACTAAAACAGCCAAATCAGACCTCTTAAGAAACAGGCACAACTGGTGCACCCATTTTAACTGTGCAAATTCACACCTAGTCATGACAAAAGCTGGACATCTAGGCTCGGGAATGAATACAAGTTATGATCATGTACTCTTTCTTTAAAAACATTGAATTCTGAAGCAAGGCATAACTTCAATTTCATAATTGTGGCTTTTAAACAGTCTGGTTGCTTTTAGATGAGTTCTCAATGGTGTAAATTTGCCATAATTGTGTTGATTATTTACACACTGGCATAAATTGCAGCAAAAAAATTGCCACTTGCTAGCTTGTCACCACTTGTTTTCCTCACTGTGTGCCAGTCCTATAACTTTGCACACAATTAGGAATACAGGTTGTGCCTCATTAACTAGCAGCAAATCCACTACACCTATGCCAGCATAAAAACAACAACAAATAGGATTCTGGATTTTATTCCTCACCCACCCTTAAAATTGTATATTCTAATTTTATTTGTGTGGAGTGAATATTTACAATATGCTTCCAATTATTATATTTAATTGGAATGGAACCATATAGTATATGTTTATGCCCCAATATATGATATGGAAATTTTTTGAAATAAATACATTCACAGGCAAAAGAATAATAGAAACCAGAGACGAGTAGCCATGGCCTGTATTTGAAAGCATGATCCCCTTTTTTATGGATCAGCCCTGCTAAATCATAATAAAGATTCATCCTTCCTGCCCCATCATCATTTATTTATTTTTATTTTATTTTATTTTATTTATATGCCAGTCTCCCCATAGGGAACCCAAAAGAGGTTCATAACAGTTAAAATCATACAATAATAGCAGATTAAAATACCATACAGAACAATATATTAAATAAATTAAACATTGGTCAAGATTAAAAACATTTATAAAAACATTTAAAACTATCTAAATTTCAAAAATAAAGCATTCCCTATACCAGTGTTTCCCAATCTTTGGTTTTTGGACTTCAATTCCCAGAAGCCTAATTCAATTCCCCAAAGCACTGATCACCCAATGTCCTGGCTCAGGCTTCTGGGAATTGACGTTCACCAGTGTTCTACAAAACATAGTTTGGGAAACGCTGCCCTAGATCCACATTTATTGCTTAAAAGCTTGCTTGAAAAGGAAAGCCTTTGCCTGACAACAGAAAGACAAAAGGGATGGTCCCTGTAACCAGTGCTGGTCAGCAGTCTGACTGCAGCATTTTGAACCAGCTGAAAATTCAGAACACTCTTCCACATTTAGCGCATTACAGTAATCCAGATGAGATGTGACTAAGGGGTGTGTCACCATGGTCATACTGGACATCTCAAGGAATGGGCAAAGCTGATGCACTAGTCTTAACTCAGCAAAGGCCATTGCTGAGACTTATGCATCCAAATGCAGGGATGAGTCCAGGAACACACCCAAGATGTGAACCTGACTCTTGAGGTAATGCTATACAGCAGGGGTGCCCAAACTACAGCCCGGGGGCTGAATCCAGCCCCTGACCCAAATTCATGTGCTCCATGAAGCCTGGTTTCCATTATGACTGACCTGGGACACCTCTGTCTTGACTGGGTCAAGTTTCAGCTTATTAGCTTTCATTCAGTCCATTACTGACAACAGGTACTGGTCTGGGCATAGAACAGCTTCCTTGGAGTCAGATAGGAAGGAGAGATATAGTCAAGTGTCATCAGCATACTGATGGCACTGACCACAAAGCTCTGTACAATCTCTCCCCTTGTTTTCATTAATAATGTGGGGAGTAGAACTGAATCCCAGGGGACACCACAGGCCCAAGGCCAGGGTGTTGAACAGGACTCCACCAACACAACAGTCTGAGTTCAGCTATGCACGAAGGATTGGAACCAGTATAAGACTGTACCCCAATGGACACCCTGAAAAGGTGCCCCCAAAGGATAACATGGTTGATGGTACTGAAACCCACTGAAAGGTCAAGGAGAACCAACAGGGACACACACCCCATTTCCAGTTGCCAGAGTAGGCAACCGAAGCAGTTCCTATTCTTTAACCAAACCTGAAGCCAAATTTAAATGGAACTATATAATCCACATCATCTACAAACCTCTGGAGCTGGGATGCTACCACACACTTGAAAATCTTGCCCTAAAATGGAATATTGGAGACTTGCCAATAATTACCCAATACACTGACATTCAAGGAGAGCTTTTAAAACAAAGATTTTACTGTTGCCCTTTCAAGGCATCCTGACGCCCTGTGTTGCTGTCAGGAGGCATTCACCACTTCCTTAATCCATTCATCAGGTCTCCATGTGGTTGCTTTTATAAGGCAGGAAGGGCAAGGTTCCAGCATAGATGTGGTGGCTTTCACCTCTCCAAAAATCCAAACAGAGGCATTATTGCCCTCCAGTTCTAGTCAATAGTCACTTGCATCAGAAGACATTCATGCAACTTGTGGACTATGGGGAGGTGCCTTATCCCAAAATTTCAGAGTAGGGCCTACCATGATCATGAACCAAATATGTAAAGACAGTACATTTTCAGAGTCATCTACCTCTACTTATTTCAGACTTGAGGTAATATAATCTGCTCATTCAAGAGACAGGTATATGCCATTCACAATAAAGTCAACATAACTGAACACTCCATCAAATGAAGCACATATGATTAAAATCTAATTAGAAACCCATGTTTTTAAAACAGTTGTTAAGGGAGTCAATCTATTATCCTACAAATCACAGTGACTAATGCTTTCATTTTTGCTGCTGTCATTGATGCGTCATGAAAATGGATGATGCTATTAAAGACATGTAGGCCATACATCTTTTCCGCCCTGTTTGTTTGGTGTGTTTTCTCCATGACTACGATTTTCATTTCAGTAATGCTGTACAGGTGTAATTTAGGGCAGGATGTGACTTGAAATGGGTGACCTATTTGGTATGGAATCCTAGGGGTAATACCAGATTAGTATGATAGTGGAACCTGTTTTTCTTCCAGTATCATAGCAAATATGAAATTTGCACATACCAGAGGTGGGCCTTTCATTAAAATGGAGAAGGGGAAAAAACAATACCTACAGAATGCTGGAGGATACTAACAGGGGTGTGTTCAGTGGGCATCAGCAGGTTCACACCAGTTCTCCAGAACCGGTAGCAGAAAATTTGGCTGGCTCCACCCATCTAAGTTTTGAAATAAAGTAGTCCTAATTCAGGTGCAATGCAGGGCTTTCCCCCTGGCCACGCCCACCATACCACGTCCACAGTGTGATGGTATTTTTTTTGAGCCCACCACTGGGCGTGCTGGCTATGCTAAAAGGGTGGAGGGGGAAGCCTATGGGGTAGTGCATGATGTCACTGCCCATGCATCTCAGGAGCCTGTTTCCTCAGGGGTGCTCCTTGAAGCCGCCCATTCTGGCCCAGATCACTCAGCTTTCTCTTCCTTCCGGCGAGGTTTCACCTCCTCTCACCCACGCCCTCCACCAGCATTGCAGCTCCAGCACCATGCACCGGCTTGGAGGAGGCAGTGGGTGCTTCATCAATGTGAGAGGCCATGCTGGGGGGGGGGGGGGAAGCTGGTGCATTGCCCTGTACCAACCAACCATGGCGGGATGGGTGGGGCTGGTTGGTGCACTGCAATACCCGCCCTGCAGAAACAGTGCCCTGCTACCTCAAAGGTTCCTGCTTGGGTGGAAATCGACTTGCGGTGTTTTGTAGCCACCTGGCATCATACTTCTGCCCACCTCTGGGTGGCACCAAACCCTGTGGTGCACTGGAACTTGTCCCGGTGTCC
Source organism: Furcifer pardalis (assembly GCA_030440675.1). Lineage (NCBI taxonomy): Eukaryota > Metazoa > Chordata > Lepidosauria > Squamata > Chamaeleonidae > Furcifer > Furcifer pardalis. The sequence goes on along the minus strand of CP126891.1, from coordinate 232,375,189 downwards.
AAAATAGCCACCACGGGCCTGGATACTAAGCCTCAATATGCTGTCAAAGCAATCTCATGTTGTAGATGGCAGTAAGAGTAATTAGTATCTGGCCATTAATATTGATTTGCAGTTGGTAGACCTTCGAGGGCTGATCAGGATAGATGGTGGATTATGCTGGGGGTTATTTGTTAGAAGGAGAGAGTGAAATCTAATGTGTTTCTATGGCCAATTATCTATTATAATCACAAGAAACTAATGACTGGTCATGTCTCAGCTGCTATGCAAGAAATGTGATTACACTACAATCACAATTTTGTTGCTGATGCTCTTAAGCAACAACATGTTGTGTTAGAATGTGTATGTAACTTGTGAACAAGAGATGTCATCTGGGATTGGGATTTGCTCCCTTGCATTTGGTTTTTGAGCATCACTGATTTACTTACCTCTTTGAAAGAATTAAAGAAGACTAATGAAAGTCTGCTGTTCTCAAAACTCTTTTTTGCTGTTTTACAGGAGATAGCAGGCTACCTGCAGAAATATAGAATTTACAAGTAAAACCCCATTGGGTCTTGAAAACTAGATGAATAGTTAATAAACTTGTTTTCTTAATAAAAACAATGGCAGTGTTAACTACAGTTCTTCTAAATTCTGATCAGGAATAAAGTACTTGCTAAGCTGGTTTTTTCATGGACATTACGTGTTTAATGATGGATAGATTGCACCTATAAATATTAACGTACATTCTTTAAAGTTCTTCTTTAAAGTTTGTTTGCATGCTATATTTTCCTGTAGCTCCTCAAAAGTATCCAGTGTAATTGGATGTAATTCTGATGTAATTCTGCTAGCAGATGAATGGGAGTAACATCTACAGAGAGGCAGGTCAGCATTCCACTATAGCGACATGTTTGCCTGTCTTCATTAAAATGATAAACTAATCTGGGATGGAGACACATCCCTCCCCCCCACTCCCCACCCCTGGCTGCCCTACCCATGGACTTACTTCAGCGCATGGTGGATATCTTTTCCTCTACTTACAACGACTAAGCTGAGACTATTGTGTGTACAGTATTATGAGACAACTCACTAGTGAATGTAATACAGCAATAAAAGAAGAAATCCTAATGTGTGATGAATAGACTAAAAAAAAGAAAAAGCCTTAAATTTGCAAGACCTGAGCAGGGCAACTGATGACTAGACCTGTTGAAGGTCACTAATAAACAGTGATCCATGTCTAGCCATGCCTGCCATATCTCCATGGAAATGTCTGCAGACACAGAAAGCGCTGACTCTTTGACTGTAAACAGAGATGAGCACTGAACCCTAGAGTCAGATACAACTGGCTTTGGAGCAAGGGTGACATTTACCTTTTAACCTTTTAACCTTTCTAAATCTTTTAGATTTTTGTAAACTCATGGTTTAATTCTTTTTAATTGACTTTTAAGTAATTTTGAACCTCAAGGTTTTAATTTATGAATTTTCTGTAAGCCGCCTAGAGTCAGGTTCGCCTGATTGGGGCGGGATAATAAATCTAAATAAATAAATAAATAAATAAATAAATAAATAATCAGAAAGAGCCTCCTTGAAGACTGTGGATACTTTTTACATTTTTTAACCACAATCGTGCTTACCCTGGATAATGGAAACCTTCTTTTGTTGGCCAATCTTTCTCACACCAGACCATTCGACACGAAAGAAGAAAATTCAGAGGGTTACAATGAGGCTACTTCATGGCACATAAAATTGTTCTATGACATGACTCATATAAGGACTAAAGACAGATGTGACAATTAAAGTTGTTATCTACTCATCTGATCACCAGAATATCAGCTTCCCTTGAGTCCCACACCTTTTCCCTTGCTGTTGATGGAATCCCAGCGTGATGTAACACGGAGCTCTGTGAAACTAGGAGGGGACCTAGACCACCCTTCTCTTCAGGGTATTGTACATGTTGCAATTACAAGGTTTGTGAGATCTGGATATAAAGTTGAGAAAGATGATCCGTGGGATGAGTTAGAATCCCAGGTACAGTGACATAGCAAGAGGAGATTGACAACATCAGGAGACAATGTTAGCACAAAAATAGCTCTTCCCAGATCTTTTACTTACTTACTTACTTACTTACTTACTTACTTACTTACTTACTAACTAACTAACTAACTATCTGGTAGATATATCACTTTGCAGTTTACAACAAAAAATACAAAAAACAAATAAGTAATAGACTAATATCAACAAATTAATAAACAAAGCATACCAGAAAACAAAACAAAATAAATACAATAAAATAAAAATAAAAATACTGTAGCACTTTAAAGACTAACTGCTATATTTTTATTGTTAGCTTTCGTGGATCAAGTCCACTTCTTCAGACAAAGAGTGAAACTTACAGGCATGGTTTTTATACACCAAATTCAGGGGTCAAAGGGAGAAGGGTGTGGTCAAGCAAGATGATAGACAAGTAAGCACAACTGAATAATCGGAATAATCTATTGTTGCTAGTGGCTGTGGGAAGCTGTATTGTTGTGCTTGCTTGTCTGTCACTTTGCTTGACCACACCCTTCTCCCTTTCGACCCCTGAATTTGGTGTATAAAAACCATGCCTTTAAGTTTCACTCTTTGTCTGATGAAGTGGACTTGATCCACGAAAGCTAACAATAAAAATATAGCAGTTAGCCTTTAAAGTGCTACAGTATTTTTAATTTTAATTTAATTTTATTTATTTTGTTTTGTTTTCTGATATGCCTGAACCACAGACTAACACAGCTACTATTCAAAAAAAAAAAGATCCAATTAATAAACAAACAATCTAATAAAATAAATAAAATTAAGTAGCAGCATATTGATGGTAGAGGTTCAGAGCATGAGAAAACCCCTAGAAAAATCAAGTGTCAAGTTTCTTGTTAGTGGAATAAATCTCCTTAAGCCTCTCTGAAAAGCTCAGTTTTAAGGAGCTTTTTAAATCTGGTGAGAAGGAGCTATCCATTCCATCTGAGGAAGAGGGTTCCACATTAAGGGGACCACAGCTGAGAAGGCTCAATTGTTACTTATCTTTCTTACCTCCCCTGGTATGAACACCTGAAGCCACAATGCAACACATTCAAGGTTTATTTGTTATTTATACTTTTATTGGACATTAATTTTAAATTTTTTATTAAAGAAAGCATAGCAAAGACGAGATTTGCAGTCACAGAGCTGAGGTGGAAGAGAAACACATTACAAAGAAAAAATGATTGATGGGAGAATGTTGGTATATAGAAAGTGATCAGTGTGTGAAACCAGGTGACCAGGCAGTGCTTGGGAAGTTTATTTTTTGGATGCTTTCTCCTGGAATCCCACAGCTGGTATGCTCTCCTGAAAAGAAGCATGTAGTGAGACCTCCTGGTCCACCTTCAGAGAGTTCAAAGTACAAATTTGTGGCTCCACATTTTAAGCTGCTATAACAATACAAAGTAGGTGAAGGACAACTGAGAATTGGAGGTTCAGAAAGAACTTGGAGCTCCTAAATTGTACAGTACTGTACTTAATTCAAATCTCCATTACTGCAGACGTCTAATCTGCCCTGAACAAAATCATTCTGCAGTGAAACTGCAGGAAAAATACCTCTGTATTATATAATATGAAGGACATTTCAGTTAGTATGTAGACCACTTAACAGAGGAGACAGTTCCATCTTGGTTTCCTTCCTTTTACATTTATGCTAATGGAAAGGAAGAGCTGTGTATTGTCTGTTTTCAAAACAGGAAGCAGAAGAGATATTTTGGAAGATGAAATTCTGCTCTTAGCTTTGTTAGTGTGTGTGATTTCCTTTTGCATCTTGTTTTCTTGTGGAATCATGTTCTGACAACATATCACAAATGAATTTTCAACAAGAAGGACATTACTGTATTTACAGCTTCCATTCTTGCAAACTCATGGCAATTGCTCAGATTAAAGCTCTCTGGATTTCCTGTCCATCCAGTTCCTGTCTTGGTCACATAAACATGATGAGTTTGGTCTTTATTGATGAACACAATGGTACAGTAAAGACAAGAGTGCTGGAGCTCCTCAGAGCATGGCAAAATTGCCCTCTCACTCTTCCTAGACGGCAGAAGTGGATTTCTAAAATCAAATTTTTTTTTAGGGGAATGTGAGAATAGTGTACTCCAATGATGGTGAACCTTTGAGAGACTGAGTGCCCAGACTGCAACCCAAAACCCACTTATTTATCACAAAGTGCCAACACAGCAATTTAACTGGAATGCAGTGGAACCCTGTATAACAAATGCTCCACATAACAGAAAATTATCATAATGAAGCATTTTTGTGCTAACCACGATACCCCACATTATGATTTTTTTCATTATACAGGGTGTACCTCACATAACAAAACCCCTGTATAATGAAAATCCCTATGGGATGCATCGTACAATGAAAATTTTAGAGATTTTCATTGTACGATGCATCCCATAGAGATTTTTGTTGTACGATGCATCCCATAGAGATTTTTGTTATATGGGGTTTTCGTTATGCGAGGTATAACCTGTATAATGAAAAAATCGTAATGCGAGGGAAGAGAGGAGGTGCTCCCTTTGGGCTGCTGGGAGAAGGGCAGATGAGAAATGTCCTCAGGTGCATGTGGAGAGGAGGAGGGGAGCAGTCCACTCCTGCATCCCTCTGGCTTACTTGTAATGAACTCTAGCAAACTCTGTGCTGGGGCGACGGCTCACATGCCCACAGAGAGGGCTCTGAGTGCCATCTCTGGCACATGTGCCATAGGTTCGCCACCACTGGTATAGTCTCACTGGGATCTGGAAGGACACAAAAATAGCTCAAGGGGAGGCATGTAGCCCAACCCTGTCGCATATGCATAAGCTGTGTTTCTGCAACAAGGAACCCAATATTTGTACAGGATTATGACTTAGAAGAGATCTTAAGTATGCCATGCATGTTGGCTTTGTTCAGATGTTGGCAGAAATATACATCAGAACCAATAGTAATCAGTGGGAATAAGGATGTGGGAACTATCAACCACCATTATATACACAGAGCTACAAGAGAAATTATGGAATCTCTTTAGAACATTTAAGACTAATTATGCCTAGGCTAGCAATGGGATCTGGCTGGGCAAGGAGCATGAGGGCTTCCTGTCATGTCATAGTAAAAAATGATATAATTAATAAGGCACATTGAACTAAAAGCTTGTAAAATTCCCCATTTTGGAATGCAATTTCCAAAATTCCCCAATCAGCATTGTTTATGCTAGTTGGAGGATTTGGGGATTTACTGCCCCCCAAATGGAACTTTTACAAGATCTACATGCCCCTACTCAAATCATAAACCTGAGACATATTATTTATTCTTTTCCATTGTCTTGTTCATCTTCACAGCACCACTTCCCAGAATGACAGACTGAAAATATAGGGTGAGAGCTGATAGTTGCCTGAGGCCATTAGTAAGAGTCCATGACATAACTGGTCTTTGATCTTTGGACCACACAAGATTATGACTGATTTGTTCTTTACATAAATGTTTGCTTCTCATACTCTGGATCCTGAGTGTATTTTAATTTTCAAATTTGCCTGGGCAACAAGGATGGCTAGAAATTCTCATAGTTCCAGTTCCAGTTTACAATCTCTCTTTTGAAAACATGATCACAATGATACAAATATGTTACACAGATGAATAATAATATCTGGAATCCTATCAGTATTTAGGTAATTGTTGCATAACTTCTTGTGGCTAATTGGGGTAATTGACAAGATGGTAGGACACATGCCACTTGTACATTTAACCAGGGATTGTGGCAGTGGTGGGCTCAATTTTTTTTTTACTACCACATTGTGGGCATGGCCTACTTTGTGGGCATGATTTACCTTGTGGGTGTGGCCTACTTTGTGGGCATGGCCATGTGACTGGGTGGGCAATCTAGTCATGCCTGCCCAGTGGTGGGATTCAATTTTTTTACAACTTACTCTGTGGGCATGGTATGGTGGGCGTGGCCAGGGGGAAAGTCCTGCATTGCACCCGAATTAGGACTACTTTATTTCAAAACATGGATGGGCGGGGCCAGCCAGAATTTCTGCTACCACTTCTGGTGAACTGGTGCAAACCTGCTGAAGCCCACCACTGGATTGTGGCAAAGTGGGCCCTGGTATATACTCTGAGTAGCTGCCATTAGTTACAACAAGTTATGCAAACATCAAGATAATTCTGGCCAACATGGGAAATTGTCAGTAAAACAAAAGGCACATGAAATAAATAATGGATTACTGCATCAAGGAGAACTGAACTGAACTAATAATTCTTATGGATTTTTTTAATGAAAAAAGTTTACCTTGTGGTAGACTAGTGAGTGTGTGCCCATCAAGAGTGTGAATACGAATAATACAAAACATTGGGATGGGTGGGTTGGTGGGGACTGTGATCAGCAAGATTTATATCTGCATGTGTGCTAGACATGCCCAGCTGTCTAACAATTTTGGAATGTGGTATTTATAGAAATGGCAAATATTATGCATTAAACTAAACACACCAGTGAATTTAGCAACTGTAAGCTATTAGCTTGCAAGCTGTTCTTAGCATTATCACTATGAATACCCCTGATGCCACTTTTGTTCCTCCCAAATGTCTATGGCTACAGAAATAAAAAATGATAAAACAAAACAAAAAATCAAGAGGGGTTTCACATGTAGTCATAACACGATTACATCTGGTTATTTACATATACAGTAGTAGGACATGCAAAATACTTCCCCCCTTAGCTTTTCAGGTAAAAATGTAAATGACATATATTGGCAGTTTAAAGATTTTCTACATTAAAAAAAGACAGGTATTATGTGGAGATGCTATAATAACGCCACTTCCTACACTGATCTTAGTACTGAGTCAATAATAATAATAATTTCATGTCAGAAATTATTCTGGATTGAAAGGATTATGGCTGAAGGAACTCTGCCCAGGGGATGCCCAAAAGAGATTCCTTTCATGTCCTCAAGATCTTTTCCCACTGAAGTGGTCCCTATTTATCTACTTACAGTTTCTTGTTTTTGATCCTGCTTTTGGCAGGAACTAGGACAGAGACAGGTGCTCATTCTGTCATACAGTACCTGTGTCTCAAACTGCTGACTTGCTGGCCTTCCAGCTAACAAGGTGAGGTTTTTAACCACTGAGCCACTGCTGTCCCTTACTGAGTAAATAAGGGTATGGTTTCCAAAGATGAATGTGCCAGTAAGAGTAAATGTTGCAAAATGCAATCATATGTCTCAGATTTGTGTATAAAAATTCCTGTGTTATACTAAAGATAATTGATTTTGATGCCTCCTTCTTTCTGGTATAGCTATGTGTCACAATTCCATATACAGTACTAGTAATGGAATACTTTTTTTTTAAAGTTTGCAAAATGCTAGAGACCATTTACCCTCTGACATGTTGGCATACCTATGTGGAATCTTTGTGATGTAGCTTTGCAGAGCAAATAATTCTTGGTACTTCACCCGTCTATAAATTTAAGGTTATCATAGGTCAGTGATGGCCAACCTTGGCACTCCAGGTGTTCTTGGACCTCAATTCTCAGAAGCCCAAGCCAACACTCCTGCTGATCAGGGTTTCAGGGAACTGAAGTTCAAGAATAGCTGGAGTGCCAAGGTTAGCCATCACTGTCATAAGTTGAAGCCAGAGAATAGTCAGATGAAATGGAAATCAGATCACTTATATAGTACCTCTAATAGTTGTAGAGGGTGATATTTCAGTAGCTGTAGCTTGTCTAGTAAGCAACCGTGAAAGGTACAGAAACTGTATCCTTCATTTCATCTGGCTACCCTATGCAGCTAATGAGGTACCCAACTGTCATAACAGGATAGATTAGATATACAGTACAGTACCTTAAATAGGGATGCCAGGTCAGCAGCATACAGTTCCCTAAGATACCTCTCAGTGATCATTACCTGGATACAAATGACACCTAACTAATCAGGTCATACAACCAGACTAACTGAAGAAGCTCTATTCTAGTCACCAAGCTGCAAGCAAAATCTACCCAGCAATGGCAGCATTTGCATTCCACCAAATGACCTTATCTGTTCATGGCTGAAAGGGGCTTGTTCCAGCTCCTGCAGATGGTTGGGATATGAGGAAACTGTGCTGCCAAGCCACAGTTTTTCCTTCAGGCCCCATGCTGCTGTTGGTAGTGACTATGATGATAGTGCAGCTGTAATATGTATTATTATCCTGACAAGATGGCTCATAATTCACTGCTCTGACCTTCTAATCCCTGCCTTGCTCCAAAAGGCATGGCGGGCCCAAATGCATTTATCCACTGGGTCACTTTCTAGTCTTGCTACTTAATTTTGTTTTTCCAGTGTGCTCATGTTGCACAAGAACAACACAACTTGGTACGGAGCCAGTGGCCCTTGGTGCCAGCTGGGAATGGGTGGAGATGATGGGCCAGGTGTTAAAGCCACTTCATATAGGAAAATCAATTTTTTGGTATGTTTGCAGCCACCTACACTGATATTTATCTTCATGACTGCAGATATGGAGAAGTCTAACAAGTGCCTAAAACTTTAGCCAGCACAGTGAGACTGGCTGCCCTAACTCTAAATCAAGTCATTTTCTAGCTAAATCAGTGGTGAAAAACATGTGTCCTCTTCTAGTTTGTTTGTTTGTTTGTTGGTTGGTTGTTGGTTGGTTGGTTGTGTTTTCTCCCTATAAGAACCCAAACAATACTTAAAAGTATCACAGTTCAAGACTCGATGGAACACTTTTGTTGACAAATTTAAACATTTATCAATATTAAAACTGCCATTAAAACATTTTACAGAGATTTAAAAATATTTAAATTCAATAAATAAAGCATTCTTTAAAACCCTACTTATAGCTTAAAAGCATGCCTGAAAAGGAAAACATTTGCCAGATGATAGAAGCACAAGAGGAAGAGGGGTAACCTGGTTTCATAAGACAGGACATCCCGAAGTCTGGAAACACCCACTGAGAAGGTCCTTATCAAATGTACCTGGGAAGTGGTAGAACTGACAGGAGAGCCTCCCCAGAAGGTCTTAAAAGCTAAGCAGGCTCATATGGGGTAATATGGTCCTTCAACTAGGTTGGATCCATGCCATTTAGGGCTTTATAAATCATAACCAGCACTTTGAGTTTGGCCCTAGAAACAGACTGGCAGCTGGTAAAGCTGTTTTAGTAAATGAATTCTCTACTTCCTAAAACCAGTGCCAGTCAACAGTCTGGCTGCAGGACTCTGAACCACCTCAAGTTTGCAATCTCTCTTCAAAGGCAGCCCCACATAGAGCACATTGCAGTAATCCAAACAAGATGTAATTAAGACATGTGCCACCATGGCCAGATTGGACAGCTCAAGGAATGGGTGCAGCTGGTGCTTTTGGCCACTGCTAAATCTGTGTGTCCAGGCTCAGGGTTGAGTCCAGAAGCACATCCAAGCTACAACCACTATAATCTCTGTTCTCTGACACACACACCCAATAAACTAAGATGAACTAAGAGGGCAAAAGAAAAAGGGGGCGGCCAAAAATGAGATGGCTAGATGGTATTGAAGAGACAATGGGTGCAGAACTGAGCGAATTGAGGAGGATGGTGGAGGACAGAGGTGCCTGGCGGACAGTGGACAGCAAAGGGTCGGAATCGACTGTGCGACTGAACAACAACAACAAAACCTCCTTTAGAGGACTGGGGCACTTCCTCATGTTTTAGATATCCCTAGCATATCTGGAGGCCCATCAGTCACCTCTTCAAAGATTGTGGAATTTTTGAACCACAGTCAGTTGTGCCCTGGTAATGGCAACCTTGTGTTGCCGGCCAATCTTTCTCACACTGGGTCAGGCAAAAGGAACTGCAGAATTAACTCACAAAAAGGGGCCTTCATTTTGACAGTTACACGTCTAGCCTAGACATGGAAGAAGAAGTTCCCAAATAATTTTAAATTTTGGTCATTAGATTGCTCATGGGTGCTTTTTTAGTTTTTTAAAAAACCCTTCAAATGATGTATGTGTACCTTTTAAAATTAGGGAATAAAATGTTTTGTGGTAAGAGATTTGATCCTAATTTTATTGAGAGGAATACAAATGTAAATTTTACTTAGGGGAAATACAAATTGATTTCAGTTTTAATACGCAGTTTTACACATTAAAAACTTGTAAGGCACTGTTAGGGCATTTTTCTTTTGTGGGATATTGTGCAGAGATTGCTTCCCAGTGGAATAGTACAGCTTTAAGGCCCTGCAAGTGTTTTGAACACAGGTGTTCATAACAGAGCCGCAGACTGATTGCCTGGCTGTGCATGCCTCGTCTATGTGCCCCATTAACAGCCCAGCTGTGGCTGATTAGAGAATCTGCACAGCAACACCAGGGTATAACTGTGGCCCTCTGGGTAGGGTCCACCGGAGGAGGTTGTCATACTGAAGGACTGAGATACTGAAGGAGAGACTACAGAGAGAGACTGCTCAAGGAGGTCGTGCTGTTGATGAGAGTTTCTTCAACTGAGAAGGAAGAACTGCTGACGATTACCAGGACTCTGTGCATGCCAGTGATGGGATGTCACCGGTTCCAGACGGATCTCTGGAACCGGTAAGACCAATCCCGGAGGGTTCTCCATGAGGGGAAGTCCACTTTTGGGGCGTCCGGTTCCGGACGCCTGACCGAAAGAAAAAAAAAAAATTAAAATCGGAGCGAAAATGGCTCTAATTGACTGCGCATGCGCAGAAACTCAATCTGACGCATTGCACATGCGTCAGATTGAGTTTCTGCGCATGCGCAGTCAATTAGAGCCATTTTCGCTCCGATTTTCAAAACATTTAGAACTTTCAGGGCAGCGGCGGCGGCAGCAGCCCTCTGAGGGGGGCGCCTCCCCGCGGCACGTTGAGGGCTGCCTCGGCCGTCCGCTGCTGACAAGCCCCATGCCCTGGGGACGCCCGGCAGGGTACACCGCTGCCGCCTCCTCCGCCGGGCGCCTGTGGGCCGGGTGCCTGCACCCGCCGTCCACAGCCGCCGCCCGCCGCCGCCGCCGGAGCTGCCGCTGCCTGAATCCCTGTGGACTCCTTCTTGGGTCGGTCCCTTTTGAGCTCGGCTGCCGCGCGCTGCGGAGGAGGAAGCTGTAGGCGGCGGCGGTGCGGCATGGGGACGGCCCAGGGAGGCGCGGCAGCCGCGGCTGCCCGTCGCCCCTCGCCATGGCCGGAGCCGGGCTAAAAAGGTACCGGCCCAAGGAGGACGCCACAGGGGTGCAGGCAGCTCCGGCGGCGGCGGCGGCTGTGGACAGCAATCGGGGTGCCGGGTCCCAAGAAAGGTAAGCGAGGGGTTTTTATTTGGGGTGGGTGGGTAATTTATTTGTGTTTTGGGTGGGTGGTTGTTTTTATTTTATTTATTTATTTGTGTCTGGGTGGGTGGGCTGAGAGGGAGGGGTGTGTGTGTATGTTTATTTTTATTTTTTATTTATTTTTATTTTGGCCCCGCCCACAACGTCATGACGTCATGACGTCGGCCGTGACGTCATGACGTCATGCCATTTGCCACGCCCATGACGTCCGTGACGTCATGGCGTGGTAGTAGAATTTTTGTCATCCCATCACTGGTGCATGCTCTTGGGATTGGAGCCAACAGAGGAATCCAAGCTGTGTACTGACTGTGGGGCTTGGAGGGAGAGAGACTGGTATTGTTGTATATAGACCTGTGTATGTCTGTCTTCCCCTCACTGTTAAGTAAAGCGCACCTTTCACTGAAGGCATATGTGTGTGTGTCATTGCACTAAAAGCTTTCGCTGTGTAACAGCTTAAAAGTGCTACTCTGCTATCGAGACACACATATTGCTAGGGGAATCCCTGACAGGCACTTGTAAAAGTTACAACATACAAAGATACAATTTTATTAAATTAAACTCCTGTGTAGTATTTTTAAAGATTAAATTGCACAATTATTCTGTTTGGCTTAACCTCTCCCTCCTTTGCCACACCTTTGGAAAATCTCTGAAATGGGTCACTTCAGTCTACCTCCATTATTAATTAGCCGACTGCTGATACATCTTCCGTGTTTCAACATCCAACCCTCCATAACAGCAACCAATGGATCTCTGCATCCCTATACAAAAGTGACACTTCTGACAGGTTGAGCTAAATAGGAGATTACTTTTAATTTGGAATGGAATCCGGATGATCAAATGTAACCAGACTCTTATAGGATTGTGTCCACTGTTCGTGTGACTATCTCACAGGCAACACTACAATGCAGGATTTATTTTCTTTTACCAGGTCCTTGCAGAAGAGGGTGGGGCTGTTTTGCCGTGATCTAAAAACAATGGGAAGGAAAGATCTATGAGTCATGAATGGCAGAAAAGCTCAAATAAATGTCAAAAAGCCATGCCTCAGTGGCTGCTGGTAGCAAAATGCTCCAACATGATTTCAAAGTTCAGTGCCAAAGGGTTCCTGCATGCTCTTTTTGTGTGTGTTCCTTACCACTCTAGTCTTGTGTTATTCTTTCATTTCCCCTTTAACATAGCCCTCTCTTTGAGTGCAAAACAACATTGTTGAGCTTTTTTTAAACATTGAAGCCAAAGATGCAATGGAATCTTGGGCACAATAATGATTAACTAGTGCCCTGAGCTGTTTACAAATATTACTAGAGTGGCAACATTCATGAAACTCCAGAGGCTGGCATTTCCAATGCCAGAGTCTCCAGCTTTGAGCCCTGTTGTTGCAAAAGCTTCAACAGAGATCGTGTAGCTATCCAAGTGCATGTATGTTGAAGGGGGTGGGTGGAAAATGCTTTAACACAGGTGTTTTCGTGGGTTTCAGTTTTTGTTCTGAAGCTGAGTGCTGCCTATGATCATGCCCTCCTTAGTTCCCCTGATTGTTGTAGCTATGTGGAGTCAGAGTTGTGATGGCTGATTCACAACTCTAGAGGGACAGTTTTGCTGCGAGAAGTTTGGGGATGCATCTGTGTGTTATGCGCCACAAAGTCATATCCAGTCTAGGAGCCCTGGTAGTGCAGTGGTTAAACTGCTGTCCTGTAACCAAAAGGTTGTAAGTTTGATCCTGACCAGGACCAAGTTTGACTCAGCCTTCCATCCTTCCGAGGTTGGTAAAATGAGTACCCAGCATGTTGGGGGCAACATGCTAATTAACTTGTGAACTGCCCAGAGAGTGCACTAAGCACTATGGGCGGTATATTACAGTATGATTGCTTTGCTTTATGGTGATTTATGAACACAATACAAGTATTAAGGGAGGGTCTGCCTCCACATTCCCCAGGCTTCTGAGGATCCCAAACAGGGCTACATGAGGGGGGTGGTGGCGGCTCACAGACTTGATCCTTTCCCTTGGGCATTATCTAGGAGTGAATACTTCAGTTAGTAGAGACTGGAGGCTGAAGAAACCATAAGTGCTGGAAGAGGAAATAGGTGGAGGAGAGCCAACCAAGAAAGGTTCCCACTAGGACGAGAATATAAGGAAGCTGGAAAAAAAGCTAGGGCAGTTGACAAACCAGAGAAGGAGAGTGAGACAGAAGACTGGAGGACTGGGCAGACATCCCTGAGATAGGAAGCCAAGTTCTTAGGCATGCCCTGGTGTTGTGGCTTCTAGAGACAATCCTCCTCTAGCATATTATGTACCAGACTATCTGAAGGAAATCAGACTGGATAAGCCCAAGGAACCCTCCAAGACCAAAATTGAATTGCAGGACATCTGACAGACATTAAAACAAAGACAGGTCAGTTGGGAAGACCTGACCCCCAAGACAGCACCACTGTCTGTACCAAGTGTTCCAGCTGCTGCACCAGCTGTTATAGGACATAAAAGAAGGGTGGCTGAGGGTGTGCGATCCATAACTATGCTGTATATTGGACAACAGTTGATCCCTGTTACTGCATTGTGGTGTAGTGTAGATCTCATTGGTGGTGATGTGTTGCAAATACAGTCATACCTCGCAGAATGAATTTAATGCATTCTGAGAGGTTGCTTGCTATGCGAAAAATTTGCTATGCGAGTCTGACTCGCATAACGAATTTTTCGCTATACGAGTCGGACTTTTCCCTATGGAAAAACTCGCATAACGAGCGTTTCTATGGGGAAAACTCGCATAGCGGAAAAAATTCGTTATGCGAGTATTCCCCATAGAAACGCTCGTTATGCGAGTTTTTCCATAGGGAAAAGTCCGACTCGCATAGCGAAAAATTCGTTATGTGAGTCAAACTGCTTAGAGAAGAACTTGCTCATTATGTGAGTTTTTCGCTAAGCGAAACACTTGTTATGCGTGGTTTGACTGTAGTTCCTAATAAATGTTTTGTTCACTGTTTGGATACCAAGTCCAAGTTTCCTGGTTAGCGATGCTTACAGTGGTGCATCTATTATGATCCTCAACCCGTTGGAGTAGATGTAAACCAGCACACGAACCTAACTGAGTTTTAAGTCATATGAGATATTCAAGGAGTGGTTTTATCAATACCACTCACTAATTAGGTTTCAATGGCTAGGCAAGGATTTAAATCCTGGTCTCCTGAGCTCCAGTCCACCACTATCCATTACACAATGGCTTTTGACACGTGTATAGAGATTGGAAAAGGTGTTATTTGGACAAAAGCTCCGAGAATATCCAGCCAACATGCACACTAGTCACTGCTGGCAGAGGATTGCTGGGAGTTGTGTTTAAACGCAGAATTCTGTCATTTGTTTTCCTCTATGAGTCTCAGAATATGAGGTCAATGTCAGATAAGTACATTGGAATACCTGCAGAGATTGGCAACTAGATGCCATTCGGATGTTCTGAACTACAATTTCCACAATTTCCCTTACAATGGCCACTCAGACTAGAGTTGATAGGAATTACAGGTGTCTTCCAGATGGAGCATTTCTTTCCCTTAAAGTACAATGTTTTGCTCTGATGTTATATGTTTCTGATCATCATATGAGGTTTCCCTTAATTCACTTCATACAATGCTTAATTCTGTGAATAAATTGGACCTCTTAAAAGCAATGCTTGTTTTTAGCAATATTCTGCTAAAAGTCCCAACAGAGAAATTAATTTCTTAATGATTTCTTAAAGATTTCTTGTAGTAAAGTTTCCTTTTAAGGAGAACTAAATTGTCTTTTAAAAGGGAAATCTGAGGGCAAACCCTAATGAAGGGTATATATTTTTGGAAATTTTGCTATTTCCTGAAAAACTCATTGTTTAAAAAATGTGGAAGGTAAGATGGAGGGCCTATGTATTAATGCAATTAAACAATTTTGTTCTTCTGCTCTTTTTTATTCCTGAGCTAGAATCTGGATGCTAAAATAGCAATAGCAATTACATGTATATATTGCCCCATATCACTTAGTGCATTCTCTGGACAATTCACAAAGCCATCGGCTGCTACTTGTATCTGAGTATACATTTTTCCTGGACACAGGAAAAAAAATGCCACTGGCATGAATATGTTTAAAGTGAATCACAGCTTGCCATGAAGTGACCATGGAGCCATCTCCTGCAACACGCATAAAATGAGACCTGCAGGATTTAATACCGGGACTGCAATGGAGTGTCATAGCCTTGAGGATATTAACAAGGTGCATCTTTACAGCCAGTCCATCTGGCATGGCCTCTTCTGCCTCTGTGACTGTTGGGAACCAGAATAGTAAAGTGGTTCCTCCTCCAGTCATTTTGTTGTCAGGCCCAATATGATGGTTTCCAGTGGCATTTCCTCCACTAAGGGGACTATCACCCCACCTAAAGGAATTCATCTGCCCATAACCATTCATCCCTTTAGGACAGGGGTTCTCATCCTTTTGAAGTTGGGGGCCAGGTCACGGTCCTTCAGACAGTTGGAAGGCCAGACTGGTGGGCCAGCTGGCACTGCTGGCATTGGTCACAGACTCATTTATGGCTGTTGTAAATGCATTTACAACAGCTGTAAATGAGTCTGTGGCTGTCATAAACATATTTACAACAGCTGTTAATGAGTCCTCGGCATCAGCAGCTGGAGTGAGGGTATGGGTCGGTTGATTTGGCACCATGGGACGGATCCAGACTGTTGGCTGTAGGTTGAAAACTCCTGCTTTAGGGAGTCAGGTTATTTATCGCTGCCCAACAATGTAGCGGGATGTCCAGCCAGACGATTCATAAGGTAATTAGCATTTAACCCATGTCTCTTTCTTCCATTCTTTTCCTTTCAGCCTTGCCCAACAATGGAGTGCAGAGGATGAGGAAGAACAGGAGAGAGAGCGCAGGCGAAGACACAGGCAGCATGGTTCCATTTCTGAAGTAAAGGAAGAGATCTCCAGCCCAGAGAAGCAGAATGCAGTCAACCAAGCACCACAGAGGTATATTGTGAGTGTAATGGGAGGCTATGCATGATTAGGGTTGCTATATGTCCCAGAAAACTGGGATTGTCCCAGATTCAAGGTCGGAAAAATTGTCCCAGCCAGTTTAATAAAAATCATGTTAAAGTCCTGGATTTTTTAAATTTACTGATTGTGTATTATAACACACCATTAAAATAAATTCAAACTCTTGCCATCAAACGAGTGATTTCCTGCCACATTGGAGTTGGAGTATACCTGGAGACAAATCTTAACATCCTCGCCTCACACCACCACCCAATAAGTGTGACCAGTGTGTTTCCTGGAACTGAGGATGTTAAGAGTTGACAACTTCTCAGAAGTACAACAGGTCATCCTACAGTAAGAATTAACTGTTGTAAATAAATTCATTTATGCATTGATATATTTAATGTGAAAGTGTTTTATAGCTGTCATTATATTATGTTTGTTTTTTAAAAGGCTATTTTGTAGATAACCCACTCATTTTTGTCAAGTATACATCTGTCCCAGTTTTGTGGGAGAGAATTATGGCAACTCTATGAATGATCCTGGATTCTTGATTTTAGCAATGTTTTTATTGAGGAGCTGAGGTTGTGAGAACTAAGCATTTACCATTTATGGTTGACAGGTACCATGAGAACTCCAGATAGAAGCTTTTAGTTAGCACTCAGAAGAAAAAAGATACACAAAACACTTCAGTAGAGAAACTCCAACAGGCAAATTAATTTCTTAAAGATTTCTTGTAGTAATGTAGTTTTAAAGGAGAAGTAAATTGTCTTTCAAAAAGGAAATATGAAAGTAAAGCCTAATAAAGGGTCTATATATATTGGAAATTTTGCTATTTCTTGGTGAATTTATAGTCTAATCCAGGGGTGCCCAAACTTTTTTGGGCCATGGGCTGATTATGTGGTTCAGGGAGCTGGTCACTAAGGCCCAGGGGCCGGGTGTGGCCCCCGACCCCAATTCATCCAGCCCACGAAGCCCTCATCGCTCCTGGAAGTGGAAGTAAAATGTGCTCGCACAGGCACATTTTATTTCCGCTTCCAGGAGTGACGAGGGCTTTGCTGTCCGGATGAATTGGCATCGGGGGCCGCACTGGGCCACCGGGCCTTAGTTTGGGCACCACTGGTCTAATCCATGTGGAAGGCAAGACAGGGGGCCTATGTATTTAATGTATTAAATTAAACTATTTTGTTCTTCTGCTCTTTTTTATTTCTGAGCCAGAATCTGGATGCCAACGTAGCAATAGAAATTACATTTATATATGGCCCCATAGCACTTAGTGCACTCTAGCGGCAATTCAAAAGGCAATTAGCATTTAACCCATGTCTCTTTTTCCCCATTCTTTCCCTTTCAGCCTTGCCCAGCAATGGAGAGCAGAGGATGAGGAAGAACAGGAGAGAGAGCGCAGGCAAAGACATAGGCAGCATGGTTCCATTTCTGAAGTAAAGGAAGAGATCTCCAGCCCAGAGAAGCAGAATGCAGTCAACCAAGCAGCACAGAGGTATATTATGAGTGCAATGCAAGGCTATGCATGACCCTCAATGGCTGTGCAATGCTTGTTTTTAGCAATGTTTTGTACTGAGGAGCTGAGGTTGGCAGAACTGAGCATTTACCAATTATGGTTGACGGGTACCATGAGAGCTCCAGATGGAAACTTTTAGTTAGCACTCAGAACAAAACAAAAACACAAAATGCTTTGGTAGAAAAACTCCAACAGAGAAATTAATTTCTTAAAGATTTCTTGCAGTAAAGTAGTAGTTCTTTTGTTAGAGAACTCATAGTCTAATCCAGGGTTCTCAACATACGCCCCCTCCCTCGGCACCATTTCATGTGGCCTGCCGCTACTGGAAGCAGAAGCAGATGGGTTTACAACAGCTGTAAATTCGCCCATGGCTGTCGTAAATGTGACGTAAATACGCACCTGGCTGTCGTAAACACACCACAAATGCACCTATGGCTGTCGTAACCTTGTTTACGACAACCACGGATGCATTTTACGGCAGCATTTACAGCAGGGGGAACCACCAGTCCGGCCTGCTCAGCTGCCTGAGGCGGCATGGTTCGGCCCACGGATTAAAAAGGTTGAGATGGAGGGCCTATGTATTAATACGATTAAACAATTTTGTTCTTCTGTTCTTTTTTATTTCTGAGCCAGAATCTGGCAATAGCAATTACATAGCAATAGCAATTACATTTATATATGGCCCCACAGCACTTAGTGCACTCTCGGGGCAGTTTACAGGGTAAGTAGCATTTAACCCATGTCTCTTTTTTTCCATTCTTTCCCTTTCAGTCTTGCCCAACAATGGAGTGCAGAGGATGAGGAAGAACAGGAGAGAGAACGCAGGCGAAGACATAGGCAGCATGGTTCCATTTCTGAAGTAAAGGAAGAGATCTCCAGCCCAGAGAAGCAGAATGCAGTCAACCAAGCACCACAGAGGTATATGATGAGTACAATGGGAGTCTATGCATGACCCTGAATGACTGTGCAGATTAGAACTATTTCTGGCTATCACGGAAGCTGGATGAAATTCCATGAATTTTTAAAGTCTGCTACAATGATTCTGCATTTCAGATCATGTTTTAGGAAGGTGTGTGGGCTGGATGGAACAAGGAAAAATGGTTTTGATCCCAACTTTCCTTTAGATGGAAAAACAGAGTTCATGTGCACAAGAGGGTACTTTCTGTCTTCTTTCTTTTAGCTGTAGCTGTCACTCAAAATCTGCTTTTACAGACTGGCAAATCCTGGAAATGATGCTTACTGTAGAATATGGTATATTCTACAAATACAAATTTAAAAATAGAATAAGGATGCTGAATGATCAAAAGGGAACTATATCATGCAGTCAGGATAAAATAAAAACAAGATGGCAGCAATATAATTAAGAACTATATGGAAAAGACACAAGGATGACAGACTTCTTCAAAGAAGAATCCTTTGATAATGAAACTCAAATTTTAGAAAATAAAGTAAAAACTGCATTCAAAACAATTAGAAAACATAAATTACCAGGAATGGATGGGATACAATAGAGCTACCATTTTCAAGCAAAAAATACTGGATCTATCAATCAAAAGGGTCTCAAGGCAAGGCAAGCAGCTCAACGAGGTGCAAAATCTCACGAGGAACCACCACTAGCAAAGAGGACTCATTGCATTTTGAAGAACTTTTTAAAGATTCAAAATTCCCCTCCCCTGCCACATTTTTTAAGGTATTTTGATGATTTTGCATTCAGGAGGTAAAAATGAAGGCAGCAAGTGGTAAAATAATAAAAGTAAAGGTCACCCTTGCTTGAAGGCCAGTTGTATCTCCTTCTAGGGTTCAGTGCTTATCTCTGTTTAAAGCCAAACAGCCAGTGCTGTTTGTATCTGCAGACGTTTCTGTGAATATGTGGCAGGCATGACAAGACACTGTTTTCTTCCCACCAAAGTATCTATTTATCTAACTGCAATTTCTTGCTTTCAAACTGCTAAGTTGGCAGGAACTGGAACAGAGACTGGAGCTCACTCTGTTGTGCGGTACTCAGGCCTCAAACTGCTGACCTGCTGACCTTCCAGTCGTCAAGTTTAGCATCTTAACCACTAAGTCAGTGCAACAGATGGCAGCAAATGAGATGGTGCCTCTCATTTATCACACCAGATCATCCATTTTTAACAAGCTGTGTTCTGGAAAGCATTGGAAGAAGACAAAAATGAATGAAAGTACCTCTTCCATGATAGTTTTCATTTTTTCTAACCTGAATGTCAGGTCCCTAATATACAATATACACGGCTGGGAATGGGATTACAGATAGTGTAAGAGGGAAATTACCCAAAGCACTGACACTCTCATTATTAACAATGGCCATTCTCCAAATTGTTGTTGAGAACACAAGCATCCTGGCAATATATAAGGCTAACCAGTGTGATAGGAATTCACTATCAGAGTTTAAGATGTTTGCTGAGGGGATGGACTTTTATTTATTTATTTATTTATTTATTTATTTATTTATTTATTTATTTAAATGTGTTTATCACCCTCCTCCCAAAAGGGACCCAGGGCGATTTACAACAACCATAAAACCACTTTAAAAAGTTAAAAACTCTAAAAACTTTTAAAAAACTTGGTATTAAAAGCCTAAAATTACAACACAGGCATACTGGGGTCAAACCAACCAATTGGCTGGGGAAATTGAACCATCTACTCCCCAGACCAAACCTGCCAGCCAGGTTTTCACTCCTTTTCTAAAGGGCAGCCATGCCAGTTACAAAAGTCATTTACAAATGGTCCAGGATGGTTACAGTATTCCCCCTTTTGAAAACAGTGCCATTCCTGATGTCTGAGTTGTACCCATTTATTCTTTTATGCAGAGTCTGGACTGTTTGCCCTTTGCAGAATGCAAAACAGCACTGTTGGCAGAAGAAGTCATATACTGTAATCACACTGAAAAATCACCATCTTCTCTTTCATTGCAGGTTCTGTAGCTCCTCAGACGCCAAGCCATCAAAGCTACGGAACTCAAAGCAGGAAAGTGAGAGGATATCAACAGATTCAACAGATAAAGAAGAAGACAGAAGTGTAAGGAGGAGAATAGAGATTTTCAATAATGTGCAACAAGATAAGAAAGAGACCGTGAGTGCCAGGAAGTTTGGAAAGGAGGCTGTTGGGGCAAAAATAAGGACCTTTTCACAACCAGCACAGGAGCAGAAGGTCCCAGTAGTGGAAAAATGTGAATGCCTGAATCAAGAAAAGGGCCCGACAGGAGAAAAGCAGGAAAATTTGGGTCAGGAAGAGAAGGAGGTAACATTGAAGAAGCAAAAAAGCTTGGATGAGGAAAAGAAGGAGAGGATATTGACGAAACATGAAAATTTGGTTCAGGAGGTGAAGGAACCTCAAATGGGCAAGGATGAAGTCTTTAGAGATGAGGAGAATACACCAAATGCACACACATCCCCCAAACTAGCTGCACTCCAGAATGATGTGGCTGCACAACAGCCTCAGCGAGCATCTTGGGAACGGAGGAGTGTCAGCCGACTGGAGGTGAAGATTCAGTCAAGAATAAGAAATACCCCTGAAACTGCAGCAGCTACAACTTCTTCTAGGCCACAGGTACTCACTCTTGCTGCTTTAGAAGGGCAGGGGTGGGATGAGAAAAGGGATGTTGGGATGTTGACTATAAACACTGACAATTTAAAGACTAAATGGGGGGTGGGGGTGGGTATTTAGGGCAAGGTTCCCACCTGCTTGGTCCATGAGCAGGATTGAAATGAAGTGAACCAGGTGGAGTTATTATTCATTTCATTCTGCAAACCTGATAGCTTCACTTAGCAGTGGAATCAAAACTGGATTATCAGGGACTATCTGAGGTGCTTAAGAGATAGCTTTATGACACTGAAGGTTTAGTCCAATCTATCATCAACAGGGCTGGCTGGATAGTTGAATGGTCTTTGTCTCTGACTGTGGAATAAGATATTGAGAGTTTGATTCCCCATTATTCTTCCTGTGACCAGAGCCAGCCTGTGTAGCCTTTGCAACCTGGATAGTCCCGGGTTGCCCCCAAAGAAGGGAATGGTAGACCTCTCTCTTCTCAGCACTCTCTATCTAGAAACCCCTGGAAAAGATTGCCTTAAGTCAGAACTGATTTGACAACATATCATCATCATCGTTAGTAGAACAATCGACTGGACTAGTACATTTATTTGCTACTACAGTTATACATAGTGTTCCAATAACATTTGTTGCTGAGTATTTTGCAGCATAAATTGCTGAAAAACATTTTAAATGACCATATGAGAAAACAACAATTTTGAACATTAAAATGTCCAACAACAAGAAAAGCAAATCACTAGCATATTGTACATAGTTATTCATGATGCTAAGCCTACAACAGTTAATAAAGATCTAGGGGAATAACACAACATTTGACTAAACATACATTTTCCTTTTTTCTGCTTCTGCAAATGCACCTAGAATAGCTATTCTAAAAGCAATTGTCATTAAGCTTTAGTAGAAATCACTAGGGTAGCCTTAAGCAAAAGGGACATGGCTCCTGTACTTAACTGTTGTAAATGGAAACTACATTAGTTAAAAATTTCTCTTCCAAATAGCTGCTAATTGTTTCAGTATCCCTGTCTTCCTTTACAGGGACTATAGTGGCTTAGCGGTTAAGACACTGAACTTGATGACTGGAAAGTTGACGGGTTGGCAGTTTGAGACCCAAATGCTGCACAACAAACTTAGCTCCTGTCTCTGTCCTAGCTCTTGCCAACCTAGCAGTTCAAAAGCAAGAAATTGCAAGTAGATAAATAGGTACCACTTTGGTGGGAAGGTAAACAGCATTCCGTGAGTTCCAGTGTCTAGTCATGCCTGCCACATGTCTATGGAAACACCTGCAGGCACAGTGTTGGGTCTTTGGCTGTAAAAAGAGATGAGCACCGCACCCTAGAGTCAAATACAACTGGCTTTCAAGCAAGGGTGACCTTTAGTTTGACCTATTTTAAATATCACTTGCACTTAACCCTCAGACATTCCAGACATGGCCTACCAGATATGCAGATAAATCCAATGCATGTGTTTTCAGCATTGTCAGTGGAAATTTATCTCAGGGAAATTTGTACAGAACAGTCAACATTGGGTTGTAGCACCTAATATTGTAAGTCGGGGGTCCCCAATCTTTGGTTTTTGAACTTCAATTCCCAGAAGCCTAAGTCAATTCTCCAAAGCACTGATCAGCCAATGTACTGGTTTAGACTTGTCCAAAAACCAAATGTTGCGGACCCCTGCTGTAAGTGGTATCAATTTTACAGTTTAGTTCCAGACTCTTATCTCCATCCTTCTTTTTTGTTCATATGTCTCTTCCAGGTAACAGAAAAAAGTATTCCCAAATCAACTGATGAAGCTGAAAATTGTCATTCTGACCAAGTGGGATCTGAAGCTTCTGTATTTGTCTCTCGCCCATTGGTTACCTACAGTAGCTCATTCAAACGCATTGCTCCAAGGACAATCTCCTTCCGGGTAAACATCCAGCTAGAGACTGCTTCACATTGCATTTGTAGTCATGGGAAGAGAGCATGAGCACAGACATTTGTGTATGAGAACCTGCATAGCAATAGCAATTACACTTATATTTCTCCCCATAGTGCTTAGTGCACACTCTGGGTGATTCACAGGGTAATTAGCACTTTGCCCCCAACAATTTGGGTACTCATTTTATCAACCTCAGAAGGATGGAAGGCTGAGTCAACCTTGAGCCATGGTCAGGATTGAACTCACAATGTTTTGGCTGCAATACAGTAGTTTAATCACTGCACCACCAGGGCTCCCTGCACTTTGTGCATCTGGATGCAGCTGTGAGTCCTATATAACCATAATTGTCCTTGTGCGGAAGTAGGCAGATATTCATGAGCTGCGGTTTCGGGTGGATGGGTGGGTGTCAGTGTTCCTTACACATACAGCCCATTTCATGAGATTAGAGCAACATAGGGAACATAAATTGTGTGTGTGTGTATGAGAGAGAGAGAGAGGCTTCCTCAATTCATTCACAGTGAGTTCAGTTTAGATAGCTTTAAAACTAGCTAGTAAAGAATCAATTTCAGAAAGCTGCACAATACTCCTAAAATTCTGAAATCCCTTCTAAGTGGACTTTAAGATCTTGCTGTGATGACTTCCCATCCCCTGCTCTCTGTTCTTTGCAGTGGACCCAGATATTGCCTGGTGTTTTTGAAAATTTTGGAATCAAACTGTTGGTTTTATATTTATGAGCAGAACAGGCTGCAAACATTTTTTTCTAAAGGGATGATGCCTTCTGTCACACTGTAGTTGATCACAGAATTATCTCACAGGGCATACGCAGGCTGCACATTGTACAGATGTGGAGAAGCCTTTGCAGAATCCCATGCATTATTTTGATTAATTAACAAATATTTTTCTCCACATGGGATCCATTTAATTTTATATGCATCATGACATTCAATTCCTAAGTTCCTTTTGTGGATGACACAAAACTGGGTGAAATAACTAATACCTTGGAAGACAGGAACAAAATTCAAAAAGATCTTGACAGGCTTGAACATTGGGTTGAAAACAACGGAATGAAAATTAACAGGGATAAATGTAAATCTTTACATCTGGAGGGGAAGAATCAAATGTACAGTTACAAAGTTGGGAGACACTTGGCTCAGTAATACAACAAGTGAGAAGGATCTTATTTATTTATTTAATCAAAATTTTATGCCACCCTCCTCACAGAGACCCAGGGCAGAATTGTTGTAGATCACAAGCTGAATGTGAGTCAACAGTGTGATGTGGCTGCAAAAAAGGCAATTGTTATTTTAGGCTGTATTATAGTCTTCAAAACCTGTGAGGTAATAGTTAGGCCTCATCTCACTTTAAGAAGGATGCTAAAACACTGGAACAAGTTCAGAGGAGGGCAAAAAGGATGATCAGGGAACTGGAAACCAAGTCCTTGGAGGAAAGACTGAAATTACTGGCCACATATAGCCTTGAGAATAGGAGGCTAAGGTTCATATGTTAGTACTTTTCAAATACTTGAAAGATAGTAATGAGGAGGAGGAGGGCAGGATCTGTTCTTGATCACCCCAGAGCGAAGGACACATAACTGTGATGAGGTATAGATAGAATTGATGAATGTTTTATTTTAAAGGTGGCCAGAGGAAGATTAGAAGACTCTGTTGCTTTAAAATAGTTAGGTGGAGACCAGAATGTCCCCAGTTACATCTTGCTTGACACATTGTTGAGGAAAATGAGGTCCAACCCTCAGTTTGAGGAAGCCCAGGGCTTTCTCAATCTGAGACAACACCCCTAGCTAGACTCTCCCTTCTCAAGATTTGACAGCAGAAGCTGACTCTCAAACTTGATCAGGAAGTTTGCTGTTCTGTTTGTGACAAACTGGGAGGAGGGCAACCTGTTTTCTAGAGTCCAGATTGCATTGTATTGCTTGATATGCCTTTGGGCAAAGTTAAATTAAGAAGTAATCAACTGAAGAAAAAGCTAACATGTGGGGAGGATAAAGAGAGGGAGGCAGTGATAAGGTTGAGAATGAAGGCATGGCTTGGAGTTTTGCTGCCAGTTCATATTTTTCTAAGTGATGTCTTTTCAGCACATTGGGGTATCTTTTCAAGTTAACTTTGGATTTTATATGGGACAACCTTGAGAACTCCTGTAGACTTTATGAACACTAGACTTTATCAGCTACTAAAGGACTGAATATTTGAATAATTTTTTATGCCTAGCCCCTAGCATTCCATATCAGAAGGGCTTCTCTTTTCATTCCTTTGACCCACAATTTTGAAAAATCTTTTCAAACAAAAAGCTCGATTTTTCATATCAGTTTTATTTTATGTGTGTTTTAGGTGGTCTCTAGGAAAGACAAACAGGATGATATACTATTAAGCAGAAGGTCAGTGGATATTAACATTTCTTTCATTTTTGTCACACTGTTCAGGACACTTATTACCTCATGTATATTTTGTTGCTTCTTTATAATCATTTCAGATATTTTCAAAAGATTAATGACATTTATGCAGAAAGTGCTATATTTTGTGATTTCAAATTAATCTAGCTTTTTTTGCATCATTCTTTGCTTTTTGTTACACAATGGGAATGTAGCTGTGATGTATTACTTATGAGTAGCTTTAGCAGTAAGACTAGCATGGATGGAAATAAAAATATATTTGGAATTAAATAAGTCGGAATTAAAATTGCTGGGAGAAACATCAACAATTTGAGGTATGCAGGTGATGCTATCCTAATGGCAGAAAGTGAAGAAGACCTAAAGAAGCTCTTGCTTAGGTTGAAAGAAGAGAGTGCAAAAGCTGGCTTGAGACTTAACATTAAGAAAACCAAGTTAATGGCAATGGGCCCTATCACTAACTGGAAAATAGATGGGGAAGAAGTAGAAGCAGTGACAGACTTCACATTCTTAGGATCCAAGATCACTGTAGATGGTGATTGCAGCCATGAAATAATAAGGCGACTAATTCTTGAAAGACAAGCTATGAGAAATCTGGGGAACATAGTTAAAAGTAGAGACATCACCTTGCAAACAAAAGTTCTCATAGTCAAAGCAATGGTATTCCCTGTCGTAATGTATAGTTGTGAGAACTGGACCATTAGGAAAGCTGAGCGCAGAAGAATGGATGCCTTTGAGATACCACATCTCACCACACTAGAGGAGAATTTTGAGAGTACCCTGGACAGCAAAGAGAACACATAGGTCGATCTTAAAAGAAATCAACCCCTACTGCTCCTTGGAAGGTCAAACATTGAAGATGAAGCTAAAGTACTTTGGACATCAAATGAGAAGAGAGGATTCACTTGAGAAACCCTTGATGCTGGGAAAGGTCAAGGACAGAAGAAGGGGGCGGCAGAGAATGAGATGGCTGGATGACATTGTTTACGCAATGGACACAAAGCTGGGTGGGTTGAGGAGGATGGTGGAGAATAGGGGCACCTGGTGTGCGATGGTCCATGGGGTCTCAAAGGGTTGGACATAACTATGGGCCTGAACAACAACAAAATCCAGCCAATGTAAGTGCATTTTAGGTGGCTGTAATTCTCATTAAGGCCACTGGAGGCACGAGTGTGCTGTAAAATGTGTCCTCATTTGTTTTTTCTCTTTATTAAATGCTACAGACAAGAAAAAGCTTTCTCTTTGTTATACTATATACAACTACTGTATAGTGATTTATCTCTCTTTCAATAGCAGTGAAGCTGTTTCTTGGATGTTTCTTGTTCAAAAATGTGTACAAACACACCATACCTAACCTGACAGTAATATAGTGATAGCCTTTTGAAGCTTAATCAAATGTACGATTCCAGGTAGGATTTCAGAACGTTCTCTATCTGGCAGTGGAGCCAAAGGTTGGAAATATGATTCCCCATCTTTCCTGAGAGAAGAGCCAGCCTGTGTAGTCATGAGCAAGCTGTATTGTCCCAGAGTGCCCCGTGAAGGAGGGAATGATAAGCCACTTCTGCGTATTCTCTACCCAGAAAACTATGGAAAGGGCTGCCATAAATCTGAATTGACATGAAGGCATTCTGCTGCTGCTGCTCCTGAGGATAACTTTGGTTTTTGTGGGAGTGTTAGGCATATTCTCAGCGACACCATTTAAAACCAACAGTATTGAAGGAAGCTTAAGCATGATAAGACTGTAACCATTTTCTCTCTCTGTTTAAATTCCCCATCTTGCCTACTTGATGGCTATGTGAACAAGAAAGCTAAATGTTAAACAAACTAAAACAATTAGCTTGGGGGTAGGGGGTGGGAGGTGAGTGAGGTGAGCTGGAAGGAAAATTAGAAAAGAAATTGACCTGGCCGCGATGGCATTTTCAGATTGGGAAACAAAGATACAGAACAAAATTGTAACTTCCTAACAACACACATAACAATGAGCAATGGCTGGAGCCTATGTTTCCAGGCTTTCACTCCATTAATGTTATAGAAATCACAGTCACAGAATTATTCATTCTTATTGTTCATGTTCTGTCTTATTTGCCCCTGCTTCACTAGTGCCAGCATGAGACTCCCAGTAAACCCGGGTAAACTCGATGCGAAACTGGAGAAATACACCTCAGCTGTACAGGTAAATCTGTAAACTGACTTGATGGCATGTAAATATTATTTTTATTAAAAGCCAAAATGTCCAAGTCAGCACAGCCACTATCCAGGTTGGAAGTTGACCAAAATTTTAATTTTTTTTAGATTCTGGACCAGGGAATGGTTTCAGAAATCTTTAGATTTTATTCTGTTACTTGTCCAAAGATTAAGAAGTGATTAAAGTGTGCATCCAAAAATATCATTTGGGAAGATGATGGGTAGATGGGATATTGTTTATAATAATAGGTTACTACAAGCCAGCTGGGAGAAGAAAAGAATTCTAGGTCAGAGAGGAGGAAGACCCATCTCTACCAGATATTTATTAAGAATGTGATGAAACGCCTCCTTTGCCAATGGTAAAATATATACTTCTCCTTTTGTTTGATTTTCTTCTTTCCCTTAGAGAGCAGGCTCAATTAAACTGCCACCATCTGCTCGGAAGAATTTTCAGCCACCTTTGGAAGGTGTGGCTAGCAAGCGCAGCATTTTTGAAGCCAATGTCTCCAGCCGGGCAGAGCCAACCACCGTTATCCGGAAGGTAAGGTCTGAGCATAAATAGAATCAAAAGGTATTAAAGTCCTCACTCATTGAACAACCCTCCACAAACTATAGTGGTGTATGTTTGGGCAGAAGAAGTTGGCATTGCTAGGTCTCAGACCACCATAACATAAACACCTTAAGGTAGGGGTGCCCAAACTATGGTCCGGGGGCTGGATGTGGCCCTCAACACCAATTCATCCTGCCTACAAAGTCCTTGTTGCTCTCAGAAGCGGAAGTAAAATGCACCCAGATGGGTAAATTTTGCTTCCACTTCCAGGAGTGTTGAGGGCTTCACGGGCCAGATGAATTGGTGTTGGGGGCCACATCCTGCCCCCAGGCCATAGTGACCAGCCCCCTGAACCACGTGACCAGCCCATGGCCCAAAAAGCTTGAGCACCCCTGCTTTAAGGCTTCTTGAGCTTGTCTAACAATTGCAAAGTATGGAGGGAGACATTCCAAAGGTCAACTATAAAATGGTGTATAAAGTTTCTCAGCTCTTATAATACTGTATTAGGTTATCAAATAGAGTGAACAAACTTTTGAGGAACTTCTGATTTGGAAAGCATTTGGGTAGCTTAAAAGCCAGCCAAGGCTAACATCTAGTAGATTCAATTGCAGGGTTTCAGCTCTATTCGGGGGTTATAAGGCCAGGTAGACTAAACCTCCCACACAAGGAAGGCGAATAAAGGTGTGGTTATACACTTAAAAAGTAACACATTTGTGTTGGAGTTGACACTGGTGAAAATGATCCAAATTTACCTGTTTACATGATGCATGTGTAATCTCACATTAGATGTCACCAAAGAGGGATGTCCGAAACAGTCTTAAGAAGACTGTTTATTTTAAATGTATATTTGTGTTGTGTTAATAATAATAATTTCATGCCAGAAATTCTTCTGGGTTGAAAGGATTTTTGCTGGAGAAACTCCACTCAGGGGACACCTGAATGATGCACCTTTCATGTCCCCAAGAACTGGGGCAGAGACCCAAACCATCATGCAGTACCCGGGTCTCGAACTGCCAACTTGTCAGTCTTCCAGCTAACAAGGTGAGCTTCTTATCCACTGAGTCACCTCAACCCCTTGTGTTGTGTTAAATTGTACCAATTGGGTGTAGGTTCCCAGTTGAATTGGTGTATACAGTATTTCTTCTTAGCATGTTAAGAAATTCATTTACAGAGGAACAAGTTCATGTTTCAACACCAGGGGGTGCATGTGAATATGTCCATGTACTTTTACAACTGTGCTTCTCAGTGCAAGAGAAAAATGAGAGCCAAAAACACAACATATGCAATATTGATTTAAAAAGAAACAATTTTCAAAGAGAGTAGTTGTGAGTATTGGTATATAGCTATGAAAATACATGATAGCCTTTAAAGGTACCATAACATCTTCTAGAATGAAGCTAGAAAGCCATTTTCCAGAAGAAGATCAGACAGTAGGACCTGAATATTGTATACTGTACGTTATTTTAAATTATTTTCATGGCAATGGTGCAATGCTGGTTCCCTTGAACTTGCAAGAGTTTTACAGGCTGTTTGGGGTTTTTCCCACATTGGCCCATCACTTCTCAAAACATTACCTTTCGGGCATTTAAAAAAAACACTCTTATAGGAAAGATAGGATGTTCCAGCATGGAAAATATAGTAATGTAGCTTGCTTGCACATTGCAGTAATGTGCTCTTTATTCCTTTATTCCTTTAGGAGAGTTTGAAGCTTCCAGGGGGAGTCACTTCTCGCATCAATCTCTGGATCAGTCGAACCCAGGAGTCAAGCAAGGATGAGGAAGCCAAGGTATCAGAAGTCTTGCTTCATTGCTCTACAGTGAGGTTCTCAACCTTTTTAAACTGGGGCCCGGTTCATGCCCCCTCAGACTATTGGTGGGCTGGACTGGTGGTCGCCCCACCTCCACCTTTGGCAGCACCACCCAGAGTCCCCCAATGTTCCCACCACCACCAGTGACAGCAGGAACATCCCAAGCCCAAAACATTCCCCCCACTACTGCTTCCCTGCTTACCATCCTGGAGGAACTGCATGGCATGGGTGAAGGAGCCCCTGGGAAAGACACAGGCAGCCATGTGCATTTGCTGTTTCCACTTCCACTACTGCCACCTCAATCCTTGTCCCCTCCTCTTGGCTTGGCATATCCCTAACAGCGCTCTGTAGCAGGATGGCTATTGTAAGCCTTCTTACATCCACCCTGCTATGGAGCACAGTTAGGCACATGCCAAGCAAAGTGGACAAGGATTGAGGCAGAGGCAGCAGTGGAAATGGCAGATGGATTGAGGGCACAGGCTGGATGGAATGGTGCCACGGGCCAGATCATAGGTTGAGGATCCCTGCTCTAAAGTTTGCACTTTGTGAGTAGAGGGGGCAAATTGCTTCCACACAACTACTCTTATTACTAGAATGTGGAGAACTCTGGGCAGCAGGGAAATCTTACCTGTCTTCTACATGGCCAGCTGCAATAGGAAAGGACTCTACACATGTAGTGAGTTATGCATGTGAGAGAAAAGGTTATTTATATGTTCACCGGAATGTATGAATAGCAGAAAAATGCATCCTCCCCATTCACAGATGACCTGGAACGATGGGCATGTAAATGTGTCTTCTGATCTCCTTATCACATTCTTTCAATGTGTGGGGATGAAATACTGTAGGAATGTTTCTTTGGGGATTGTGACCATCCCTCATCTTGCCATGGGTTGGTTCAATGGAATGTTGATCCTTCAAACAGGCACTTTTGGACTACAAACCACTGATTCCCAACCTTTGAGACCACAAAAGTCTCAAACTATATGGTGCAGTTAGCATGTCACTAGAAGCGGACCTCTTTTACGAGGTAAAAGATGACTGTATAACCTGATATGAACTTGCTTCACTCTACATGTCACAAATCAGTTTATTTTGTTTTGTGATTGGTTGTTAGGAGATGAACATGGGCTTTCCCCCCTCATTTGGTTGTTGAAGAGTTGAACTTTAACTTAATTGTATCCCTGAGGGGAAAAACCTTATAATTGCAAGAAATTCTTATTATCCTTACTATGTAATCTGGTCCACAGCCTGTAATTTCTATCTGACTTTGGAGGTGGGAGGCTATTTCGTAGTGGGGTTCTCAGAACAAACTGTAAACTATACAACCACTGCAAATCCTGAATGCAGATTTACTAGCAATCACATGAAAAACTTACCTGAAAAGGGGAAAGAAAGCAGTGTGATGTATTTACTATATGGTAGTGGGCCAGGATACCTCAGAGACCGCGTCACCCTAAGAATGTCTGTCCGTCCCACCAGGGCGGACCGGAGGGGCTCTCTTGTCATTCCATCGGCTAGGGAGGCTCATCTCTCTAGCACTAGGAAGAGGGCCTTCTCTGTGTTCGCCCCGGCGCTTTGGAACCTCCTCCCAACTGATCTACGTCTACAGACAGAGCTCCTCCCCTTCCGAAAGGGTTTAAAAACCTGGCTGGCGGGACATGTGTGGGGACCAAGGTCTGTGGGATCCCACACAGGGTGGTTAATTTAAGGGACAGCCTCCCTTGCTGTTGGTTTTATTCCATGGAGTTGCTTGTTCCTGGTTTATTTCATGTTTTTATGAACTTTCAGAGTTTTTAAATTTTTTAATTTATTAGTATTTTATTGGATAGGTTAGGGTTTATGATTGTGTTTTTATCTTGTAAGCCGCCCAGAGTCGGGTATGCCCGATTGGGGCGGGATAATAAATGGGAATAATAATAATAATAATAATAATAATAATAATAATAATAATAATAATAATAATAATAATAATAATAATAATAATAATAATAATAATAATAATAATCTCACTGAAACTCTGTGGATCTACTGAGAATGGTCCCCCCTTTTCCCAAGCCCTGCTTGTAGCTTAAATCACCAAACAGGAATCAGTATTTTATGTGGGGTTATTTTGAAACTTGTGATTTGTCTTCTTGCAGGAGCTTCAAAGAATTGATACCACTTCACAGCAGAATCAATGGAGGAAACAGTCTGATGATTCCTGAAGGAAAACCAGGGTAAGGTCTAAAGGATGTGGAATGCCTTGTCTGACTGTGTCCATATGGTGTTTGTTTGAAACCAAGCTCAGTTGAGCTGGATAGACCTCAGAGTATGATGTCTCCAGATATATCAATGTGTGACTTAACTCCCATCAAGAGAAAATGCAACACAGTAGTTAGAATGTTATAACAGCACTTAATATGAGAGATCCAGGTCCTGAACCCACATTCACTTGTGAATCTCATTGATGATCTTGAACCAATTACTCTTGGAAGGAGGAGGAGCTATCTCACAAGGTTGCTGTGAACATAAAGTGGGAAGGAGGAAAGCTGTATATGCTTTCGTAGCATCTCTAGAGAAAGGATAGGATGTAAACATAACAAATGCATACAACAAATGTTCAGTGTATTGTCACAATGCTACTAAAATGGGCTGAGCAGAAGGTTGGCTGCTTTATGAAGGCTGTCACCTATAATTCTTCTAAGTCTGATTTCCCAACCTAGGATGTGAGGGTCTGTGGTTGCTCTGAATTATGACTGAGGTGAATTCTTAAATCCTTGGTGACAGTGATGATGATGATGATGATGATGATGATGATGATGATGATGATTCATTTGTCCTTCTTCATAAGAGGCCATAGGAGTCCTTATTCATAGTTGGCTAACAATCTGCATATATACATTTAAAATCAAAATTGCTAGTAGCTAAAAATCTCATATTACAAGTATCTGAAAATCAGGCATGACAAATATGTAAAACAATAAACAGAAAATGTAAATTACAGCAGTTGCATTGTAATTTTAGAAAATACAGTGAAAGGCATATAAATAAGCTGTACCAGAAGACAAGTCAAACATCTACCTGTTCCCCACATGCGGGTAGAAATATATATATTTTTGCAAATTACATCTTGGAAAAGTCACTTTGTTGGATTATAGCCATCAGCATTCCCCAGCAAGCTAGGGGATACTGGGAGCTGTGATCCAAAAAAGTAACATTTCTAAGCTTTGGTACAGATATGTGTTTCAAACTGTTGTCTAGGACAAATGCGTCCTAGGTCTTTTGTTTCTGTTGTAATGTCTATGGAGAGCCAGGGTGATATTATATTTAGAGCATAAAAAAAGGATTTGAAAAAGCTAGATTTACATTCACACAGCTATGAAAGGAAGCATTTTCTATTTACTGTCTCTCACTCTGCAACTTAAATGGATGCAGTGGAGGACAGTGAGATATATTCATATACTTCATATTAAATATAACCTTACATAGGTGAACTGATACTTGTATGCCTCTCCCTTCAACCAGCTCAGGCCTGTTTTGAGCTTTATATGTTCAGATGCAAAATCCAATCCATCTTTTTCTCCTTATGGCCTACATTAATCCTTTCTTGTATCTTCCAGACACAACTGTACAAACAGTTCTGAGGACAATCAATCACTATTTAAATCAAGGGCCTGGATCACTTGAAATTCTTCAACATCCCTGGTTTCAGACTATTCTCTTCCACAGGGCCATCTGCCCAGCAAGAATATTATATATCTTACCAATGGTGCCTTTTCAGGATGGGGGTTTCTTGGTGATTTAAAAATGCTTCTGGTTGTTGGATTGGAAAGCTGACAGTTAATGAAAATGAAAACTATATTTCCATATTCCACAAAGGTCTCTTTCTGGTACCACATCTTGTAGTTCCCCAATACAAAAGCCTTAATGCAAGCAACATGAGAAACGGGTACAGAGGTTGGAATGTTGAAATTGTATCTGGGGGATCAAGCTTCAGTTCCCCACTTGAGCTATGAAACCTCCCACCTGACCAAGGGTTGACTGTTCTCTCTCAGCTTGCCCTACCTGCCTCTCAGGGCTGTAAGGGAAAGAAGAGGAAAGAAGAGCTGTGAACAATTTCTTGAGCTTATTGGAAGAAAGGCAGAATCATAATTCTAACAAAATTCAACTCTACAAAGATGATATGAAATATGTTCACTGGATCATGCGCCATCTCTGCCTCTGCCATGGTAGATGCCAAAACAGGGTCCATTGCTTATTTCTTGCAAATGGCATATACTGTACAAAGCACAGAGCCTTATCTATCCCAAAATAAGGTCATTAAATAGCTAGGGCATATTGTCCACAGTGTGATGTTGGTAGGATGAAGGGATGAAATGCAATTTACTGTTGGGGTGTTTAGTGAAGCAGCTCACAGTGGACACTTACTGCTTTCTGAATAATGGGACTGGGACATTATATGGCCTATACAATGGAAAGAGGAGTAAATACTGCCTAAATGTGTGTTGGACATCTATAATAACCCACAAGGAGGGGAAATGCTAAAAATGGTTATCTGAGAAATGTCAGCAAGTGGGTTTCTAAATGGATTTTCCTGTTTCAGCTTGGCCTGACTTAAACCAACAAAAGAGTTCTGTTGTCTCTTAACCCCCACTATATGACAGTTACCAGGCTAGAAGTGTTCCTATAAATGGACCTTGGACATAATGCATTACAAGTAGCGAAAGTCACCCATAATATCTCACATGGGAGGGTAATGTGAGCATACACCAATGGCCCTTTTATGAGCAGTGTCACAGTTTTTAAGGTCTGATATTTGGCTTTCTTGTGTAAAGTGTAGCTTTGACTTGTTATCTTTCTTGATATTTTATGGAGGCTAAACATGATTTTGGGGACGGGAATTTTAAAATAGATTTTTCAAGTCTTAGGCCACTTTTTAAGCTTAATTTTCTTTTTAAAAAGGAGATAGAAATTTAAAAGTAAAAAAATGAGGTAATTACTATGTAATATTGTTTGTAAAATTGTTGGTTAAAAATAAAGAGGATCATATTTAGGGATTTGTAACAAGTAACACATAATAAATTACTTTGAAAACAGAATTTACCAAGCTCCACTTATAAGCAATATCCACAGGGCTTGGTGGGGTTATTCCCAAGATGTTGTTTGAACAGCCAAAGTTTAATTAAACTGTGGCTGTGTAAATTCTTCTGTGAACTATGTCCATAACATCATAATGCATTGAGTTAAAAGTAAGGTAATTATGAGTGCACTATACAGAGCCGGGAATATGTCCTTTTTTGGGTTATAGCTCCCAGAATCATCTTGCAGGATTTTGGAAAATGTAGTAAAAACAACACCTTTCCAATGATCATACTGAGAAGCACTTAGGTTCATGGGTTGGGGTGAATTTGCCTCTCACTGTATTTCACAATAAATATAACTTTTATTCAAGTATTTCTTGTGTCTCACTATCCTTTTAATTTATTATCTTCAAGTTTCTAAGAAAGTTATGAGAACCTTGCTGGTTTAGATCCAATATCTAGTTAGCCCTGCCTCTTATTTCCAGTGTAATTGTTTTGAATGTTCCAGTCTTATTTCCAGAGGTATGGAATATGTGGCCACCAGATGTTGTTGAACTGCAACTCTTTCATCTCTTTAGTATTGGCTATGCTTTCTTGGGCTGACAGGAGTTGTAGTCCAATAGTGTGTGAAGGGCCACAGGGCCCCTCCCTCCAGGCTATCTAAATGCCTCCAGGAAACTTGAAAAAAAAAGAGGATGTGAGCAAAGGCAACAGCTCCTTATTTCCCAACATCAGGTTTTCAGATTTATTTCAAAATCAGGAGTTTGGTTTTGAATGTAATTTTATGGAGTCCATAGTGGAACAGTCCTGGTCCCCTTCTGGCTTTGTCCTACTGAGTGTGATCAACTGTGTGAGAGAATGGCAGGGACAGCTCTGCCTCTTAGCATCAATAAGTGTGTTTCCATGTGGAGTTCTTGATTAAAAAAATGTTTTAGTTCGTATCTGTGTTCTGACCCGGGAGCAGAAAGTATTGGGATATATAAGCTCAAGTAAGAGCTCTAGCACAGTGCTCCATTAACAGAGAGAAAATATTATGGCTCACATCTTGTTGCCTTAAATGCTTATTAGAAGGGGAATCATGTAAGCATCTCTCTCGCTCAGGCAGGTTTCCTGGCCCATGTCTGTTCTCACTCTAACTGTAAGATCAACTATGCAGCTGGTCACATGATGGGAAGTCTGCCAAAGGAGGAGGACACTTATACAATTGCCCTTCTGGGTTCACACCTCCACAATAGGATAGTGGTCTATCAATTCAGTTATGAGGGTTGAAAGCCCTTGACAGACTCATTCTCAGCTAACTGTCTTGTGTTGTTTGAAATCCATTTAAACCAATAGTTCTCATTGCACCAAGTGGCTCACAAGATGGAGGCATTTGAATTGTTGTCTTCCTTTTTCAACACAGGGGGAAATGACATACTGTTAATTGGATCATGATCACCAGAGTTCCAGGGCCTGTGATGGCTCAGTGGTTAAGAACAGTGGTGGGATGTCAACAATTTTACTACCCCACCGTGACCTCATCACAGTGTGGGCAGAGCTAACATCATGACATCATGGCATCATGGGCTGGGCCAACATCAAGATGTTGTGGGTGGGCCCAAGGGAAAAAATAAAATAAAAAAATTAAAAAATAAAATAAAAATAAGCACAGACACACACACACAGCCCTCAACCCAACCACCCACAGCACAAACCCATAAATAAATTAAATGAATGAATGAATAAAATAAAAAATACATTAAAATACAACCACCCACCCACCTACCCCAAACACAAATCAACCAGAGCTTTTAAACCATAGCTTAAAGCTTATTCTGGCTAATCTTTCTCACACTAGGTCAGATGGAACGAACTACAGAATGAACTCACCACAAGATGGCTTCATTTTGGCACTTTTCAACTTTTCAACAGTTAAAGAAGTTAGGTACTAAGACTTTGCCTAACCAGTTCTCTAGGATAATATGCCTTAATGTAAATGTAAAACAGCTGTACCTCCTTAAGGGTTCTCCAATTGGAACAGCAATTGGAACAGCACAGGTGTAGCTTATTGATGAGGTAACTCCAAGACTACTTAAAAACCCCAAGCCAGCCAGTGGGGTAACCAGTGAAAAGGTAAGCCTCGAAAGTGGTTCCCCCTAAAAGCTGCTACTGGTTCTCCTGGACACTGGGAAAAGTTACTACGGGTTCTGGCGAACTGGTGAGAACCTGTTACATCCCATCACTGGTTAAGAAGTTTGACTTGTTAGCTGGAAGGCTGGCAAGTTGACAGTTCAAGACCAAGGTACTGCATGACAGATTGACAGCCCATCTCTGTCCCACCTCTTGGGGACATGAAAGGAGCCTCATTTGGGTGTTCCCTGAGCAGAGTTTCTTCCACAAATTCCTTTCAACCAAGAATAATTTCTGACATGAAATTATTATACCAGAGTTCCAAAGACTTGTGTGTTCATAGTACCACTCCTAGATGTCCTGGCCTCACTGCTTGGGGAGTTCGGGTAATTGCAATCTAAAACAGCAAATTTTACGTCTCAAAAAAATCATGTGTGCAAATTTGGAAAATTTCTTCTGAGTTCTTGTCTTGGTTCCTGTTTCCATACAATTTATCTTGCTGCTTAATCATCTTGTTTCTATTGATGAGCAATGGTTCTTCCACTCTGGATCCTTTTCCTGGGTATTTTTAATTTTTACCATTTTGATTATTTGCTTACACTTAACATTATCATGGCAATGAAAGTGAATTTATATAGAAAACCAAGCAGTCCTGACCTTGTCTTGATTACAGTGGTTTTAAGAATCTGTGGAAGCGAGGATGGCAGTCAAAGGAAGATGAGGTGTGGGTCAAAGGAAAATTCTAGTTAAAATAATTTGACAGTTTAGACCCACATTGCCCACAGATATCAGAATCATTTCTCCAAGCTCTCTCAAAGTCTTTCCCATCACCTCTCCACTTATATTGCAGATGCCAGGGAAGGAATCTGGGACATTCTCTCTGGAAAGCATGTGATCTACCATGCAGTGTGTGTGTGTGTGCATGTGTATGCATGGAGGGGGTTCTCTCTCATAAGGAACATCATGGCAGCTGCAGGAAAAGGCAGCATAGAATCCAGCTTATTGACAGTCAGTTATGTGGCACTCACACCATGTGCTTAGCATGCACACAATGATCTGAATTTGTCCTGAATATTCCACATGTTGAGTGATTATAGGAATAAGGCCCTTAGAAGAGATGCTTCACAGGCCAGTAAGATATAGATATTAGTTAATAATAAAATCATGAAGGAGTTTTGGTCTCATCATCTAATGATGAGTCAGAGTGAATAACTGCGATTGACTACAGAAGGAGAAGGTGGCAGATGGGCAGAAGAAGGGAGACACAGTGGTGGCAGCAGTGATAAGCCCTGTATACAAGTCATGTTCTAGAGTAGGGATCCTCAACCTATGGCCCATGGGCCGGATCCAGTCCATGACAGTAAATTATCCAGCCTGCACCCTCGTTCCAGCCGCCGCCACTGCCTAAATCCTTGTCTCCTCTGCTTGGCTTGGCATGTCCCTAATGGCGCTCCATAGCAGGGGTGAATGTTGTGAGGCTTACAACATCCACACTGTTATGGAGCACCATTAGGGACACAGCAAGCCAAGTGGAGGAGACAAGGATGGAGGTGGCATTGCTGGCAGAAGTGGAAGATGCCATGGGTGAATTTCAGGCAGCTGCGGGCACATTTTCAGCAGCTGCAGGGTAATTTCCAGCAGCCACAGGCACATTTCCTTCACTCATGTGACACAGCTCCTCCAGGCTGGTAAGCAGAGGGGGGGGGGCTTTTTGGGGTGTGTGGTGGGCTCTACATGGTCACTAATGCTACCAAAGTGGCGGCGGCAGTGGGAGACCACCATTCCAGCCTCTCGACAGTCTGAGGGAGCGTGACCCAGCCCACAGCTTTAAATGTTTGAATAACCTTTTTCTAGAGAATGCAGAGACATCTTGGAAAATTACCCAACATTTCTCAGTGAAACCATTAAGAATTTAAAGCATAATTAGTTTGCTCCAGGAGAAAAACCATCCTGCTATAGACCATATTGCCAGCGACTCAATGCCAATCATCTTGCAGCAGTTAACTAACTTGACAACCCTGTGGACTAACATTCTTGGGTGTTGAAGTCCACAGGGAAGGGTGATGGTCCCTAAGTGGATTAAATCCCACTTGAATTCATTTTGTTGGAGAGCAGCAGCTTCATCAACACTGGCCTGGAACCAATGAGGATTTTGTGTGCCAAAAGGGCTCAGGATCAGAGAGTGGCTTGTGGAACTGAATCAGTGGTACACGTGTCATGCTGTGATGTGGAAAGCAAATGGAAGTCCATTGAATTATATTGTGCCCAGGACAATCTTCATGGCTGATTGCCATGATGACAGCCAGTATTCAGAATCAGATACAACAATTGGAGGAGAAGGAGTAAAATACATTTGTTCCCAAGGGGCAACAACATGGCACAAAATGTCCGGCCTGTACTTAATCTGAGCTGACTATGTACCTTAGAAGGCCTTCCACCATAGCTTTCCCAGTATAGTTACTTACCGACTCTGCTGGGTTGGAATAAAAATCACTGTTTAGTACCTCTGGAGGCCACCTGATTTGGGAAGGCTGTCTAAGAATGGGAACTTGGAATGTCTGGGGTTTTTTTGTGGCATGGTTAGTGGCCATAATGGCTGAGTAGTCTGGGATTTATAGTCTCCAAACTGGAACTTCTGCACTTTGTTTGGAACATACAGAAGATTTAACTAGATAATATTCAGGAATTTCTCAGCAAAGAATTCAGTGAAAAAAAGATTGTTCATGAAAAGCAGAAATTTGGAAAATGCTGCCAAAATTTAAAATTAGGATGAAGGCTAGAGGCACAACCAATTAGTATGCCTCACTGGCTGAAGTTATGTAGTTGGGAAATGAACAAAATACATTTTAAA
This sequence comes from Furcifer pardalis, assembly GCA_030440675.1. Classification (NCBI taxonomy): domain Eukaryota; kingdom Metazoa; phylum Chordata; class Lepidosauria; order Squamata; family Chamaeleonidae; genus Furcifer; species Furcifer pardalis. The sequence goes on along the minus strand of CP126891.1, from coordinate 232,334,945 downwards.
GATAAGCTGTTTTAAGAAGGCGAGTGTAGGAATTCACTCATGCATTTAAATAAGTGCATGTCTTGGCAGGAGATGGGTTAAAGATGAAATGATGGACTACCGTGGAGTGTAGAGTCAGCTCTACCATTAGACAAAGTATGGCAGTTGCCTCTGGCAGTAGACGGCAGCAGGGAGCAGAAAGTTGTTGAAGGAGCGAGAAATGTCTGACAAATGCCTCTTCAGGACAGATCTACCATCATCTTTGAAGCTAGCCTTCTGCCTGTGAATTCTGCCCCGTAATATGTATTGAACATAGATGAACCTGCTGGTTCAGTTGGCTTTTGTTTTGTGAATGATAGCAATGAAAGTACTTCCGATACAACTTCCCAAGACAAATCTTGTGGGGAAGATTGACCAAGTCACACTGTTTTGGTTTCTACATTTATGCTGACTTTTCCTATGGTGTGTGTGTGGTGGTTTTTTTTTAAAAAATGTTGCTTGTCATTTAATTGTATTATCTTATCTTGGCCCATTTGCCAGAGCAGCTGTGCAGGCAGCAGAGGGAGTCGGTGGTGATCCATTTAAAAAAGGATGGAGGACGACGACAAAAAGGAGAACAAAGCTATGTGTCGGTCATCATTTGCTGCTGGCCTTCTAGATTTCCACCCTGAGCCCTCTTAGGGGGAAAGCATTCCATATCAGACTTCATGACCACTCGGAGAGTGACAGCTGGCTGGCTTGTGTCAGACTCTTGGGCACTTGGGTATCTTGGGTTTTAAAATAGCAATTCTCTAAGGCCGTACAATAGCAAGGGCTTATATGGGCTCTGGGGAGGGGAAGGAGGCAGACTTGCACAAGAGGCTGCAGCTAATGCTGCTAAAATAGCAGCAAAGCTTAGCATTCCAAGCTGTTCCCTACTGGCATTCCTCCAATCAGGAATCTCGCCCAGGAATTGGGTGGGTGGGTGGAGTGCCCTCATTAAAACCTCACTCTTTCATGTTGCATTTCTCAGACCCTATACTTGCTTCCACTAGAAGGATCATTCACCTGTTCTCTGCACAGAAAGGTAAGGACCCAAGTTTAGGTTGCATTGCTGCTGCTTCAATTGTATGTCTGCTATAGCTGGAATTAATTTATGGGAGAAGCTGAGGCTTAGAGTTGGGAAAACTATTGTTTTATATTAAATAAAAATATCCCAAACCCACTTTGGTTGCCTTTGGTCAGACAGGTAGAAATCTTAAGCTGTTCTTCCTGATTTTATACTGCTACAGAAAAATAAATGAATGACTAGATAAAATCATTCATGAGTGAGAAAGGACATCCTCCTCCACATCTGAATAATTTTCTCGAAAGGAGCAAGAATTAAAAGTTTAAAGATGCAAAATTAAATATGTTATATACTGTATATGGAAAACAGAGTCCAGAGTATAACACTTGAGATTTGTGTTTGTGTTTCTATTTGTATTTTGGATTTGTATGTCGCTCTATTCGCTGAAGTGACTCAGAGAGGCTAACTAACAACATAAACAATACAATACAGTATCACAGTATCACATGACAAAACATTTTAAGGTATCACATATGTAAGGTATACAGTACTTGCCTAATAGTATCCAGTACTGACAAAAACAAACACAAAATAATGGATATGAAAGGTTTGGCGGATATTGATATGGCATCCAAATAGTTACTAGATTCATTCATTCATTAATTTATGTCTCACCCTTTTGGTGCAAGCACCACTCACATCAATGTGTGTGTGTGTGTGTGTGTGTGTGTGTGTGTGTGTGTGTGTGTGTGTGTGTGTGTGTGTGTGTGTGTGTGTGTGTGTGTGTGTGTGTGTGTGTGGTGTCTTTGTCAACCACACTGTAAAGTGAATGTATGATAGATTTTTGTAAACCATTTAGTATACAATATGAGCAGGTGGAGTTAGTAGCAAAGATGTATAGCTGATCTGAATCATTTGCAACTTTTTCTGCAAGCGTGCAAATGCTGACCTCCCTAAATTGGATACTTTTACTGAGAAGTCAGATACGACTGGCTTTCGAGCAAGGAAAACCTTTCTGAGAAGTCTGACATTCTTAATCTCAGCTCATTTAATCTCTGTCCAGGTCAATTAAACTTAACTGTTCTTTTGAGTACATTTTGCAAGATCATTTTTGGTGTGTATGTGTGTATAAAACTCATATTTCCTTTTGACTAAATGTTACCCATAAATTTAAATTGGACAATATTAAAGTTTTTATAAAGAGATATCAGTTTTATAATATTTCCTCCCCTCATTATTAAAACAGCTGGGGCGCTAATGAAAATTTAAGTTGTATGAGAAAAATTTACAGTAATGATCCATCCAGTGCCTTAATCTAGGATTTGGAAATGAAGGTAAATATTACTAAGGACATTAAACATATGTATGAAGGGGCAAATTTTAATGAGCACAGAAGGACCTTCTTCTAAGTAAACATGCATTGGATCGCATGCCTAATACAGGTAGATGCTGTATTCTGTTACTGGCATTGCAATAGGTCACAGCAGGGCAACTTGTGATACTCCAGGTTTTATTAGACTCCCATAAAGTATAGGATAGTGATGGCTAACCTTGGCACTCCAGGTGTCCTTGAACTGCAATTCCCAGAAGCCCTGATCAGCAGAATTGGGCTTCTGGTATTTGAAGTTCAAGAACACCTAGAGTGCCAAGGTTAGCCATCTGGCATAGGAGTTGTAGTTCAAGCAACATCTGGAAGTTTACAAATTGCCACCCTGGAATAAAATATAAATACAGTATACAGTATACTGTACTCTACACTAGGATACAGAATATGAATGTAGATATGTATATCTGAAAGACTGACATGCCTAAAGAGAGAAGAATTGGATATGTATTTATGTCAGTTGAAAGAGAATTCCAAAGTAATGAAGTCAAACCAATGCAGAGTATTGAAGCTACATAGAAAAAGCTTCACAGAAATAGGTATGATAAGCAAAGGCATCTTTCTCTACAGCAATGTTTCAAAAATATATATATTGGTGATTCTTTTTAGATTTTGTTATTTCTTGTTAAAGATGTCCAAGACCCTTTGCTGCCTGAGTCAGAGCAGCAAACTGAGTGCTGTGCCACAAGTTGAGCACATAGTAAAGTTAGAGGCCCACACAGGCATATAGCTCATTATTTGGATTGCTTTTGGTGCAATTTGGTTTGAACCAAACTCCACTTAGAGAGCTTCATCTTGCTCTTCTTTTAAACTTGTCACACTCTTTTCTGATATAGTCGTAGGGCAATAGCTTTGTGTGTTGTGTGTGTGTTGTGTGATTCTGAGTGCTACCAATCTCATTTTGTAGCCTGTGTGGATGGTTGGTCAAGGTTGCCCTTGCTCAAAAGCCAGTCATATCTGACTCGAGTTTGGCGCTCATCTCCATTTACAGCCAAAGTGCCAATGCTGTCTGCATCTGCAGACATTTCATTGATATGCAGCAGGCATGACAAAATGCTGTTATCTTTCCGGCTGAAGCTGTACCTATTTATCTACTTTAAATTTCTTACTTTTGAAATACTAGGTTGACAGGAGCTGTGACAGATGATGGAAGTACTCAAGTCTTGAACTGCTGACCTGTCAATTTCCGGTTATCAAGTTCAGTCTCTTAACCACTAAGCCACCATAGTCCCTTTGTGTGGATGATTAGTTTACATCAAAATAAAGGTGTGACCAGTGTTACTGAGATGATAACCCTATTACAGGAGTGCCCAAACTACAGCCCAGGGCCCAGATGCAGCCCCTAATGCCAATTTATCCAGCGCCTGAAGCCCTTGTTGCTCCTGGAAGCAGAAGTAAAATGTGCCCAGGAGCGACGAGGGCTTCGTGGGCTGGATGAATTGGCATTGGGGGGGGGGGGCTGCATCCGGCCCCTGGGCCATAATGACCAGCTCCTGAATCGCATGACCAGCCCACGGCCCTGAAAAGTTTAAGCACCCCTGCCCTATTATTGGCATTCTAAGAGGCAAGGGAGAGGTGTGAATCTCCCTCCTAAGGCAACTAATTTATTCCCTCTTTTTAAGGTATTAAAAAAACCGCATCCATTGCAAAAGACAATGGTATTTATGCTGTAATGAAAGCCAAAACCACGTGATGAACATTTATAACTGGCCCTTGATGTTTCTCCCCCTCAACCCCACCCCCTAAACTACACCAGGGTTCAAAATTCTTGCTTTTATCAGGGTTTTTTTTTGTGTATGTGAGGATCAGAAATCTACTGTACTGAAGTAACACATAGCAAACACATTCCTGGCAGGATAACCTATGAAGGTTAAAACTTAACACATGCTTAAGATCACTTTGTTGTTGTTGTTCAGTCACACAGATTCATTGCTGTTTCACTATGTCACTTTTTATTTATCAAAAAAGGGAACGATGCCATGGTACACTGAAAGACAACCATGGGGAAGGATGGCCAAGGGGGAAGTAGCAACAATTGAACCAGGGGCAAAACCCAGTGTGAATATTGCTCATGGGAGAAAAAAAATCATAAGAAAATCTTCTAGTGCGGCCTGAGGGCTGGATGTGCCCCACAGCATCATTTCATGTGGCCCCCACTACCTCCACCACACCAGTAAGTGCCATGTGGTGAAGGAAGGACAAAAATGGCCATCCGCCCCCCAAAGCTGTTTGAGGGAGCGTGACCCGGCCCTCAGCTTTAAAAGGTTGAGAACTCCTGTTCTAGTGTTCCAATATGTATAAATACTACAAATATAAATAGAGATATAAATACTACAAAAGTTAATAAACAAACACAGAATTAATATTATTTGCTGCCTGTTCATCATACTCAGAGAAACTATATTCTTGATTTCTATAAAAATGATGTAAATCTTTCACCTTTAAACTGTTGTTGTTCAGTCGCACAGTCGATTCTGACCCTTTGCAACTCCATGGACCACCCCTCTCCTGATAATATTCAAATTTTTAATCTGAGACAGCCATCTCTCTCCGCCCTATGTTAAGATTAGTCTGGCTTTTGGATAAAGAGAAATCCTTACAAGTTGGTAAAGAACCCGCATTTCAAAAATTTCTATTACAACCTATCAGCTGTAAAGTCACAGTTTTCACCTGTTCATGGTGGAATAAGTTAAGCTTATTGGCCAATGCTCAGTGACTGGAGGATTCCTGGAGTCGAAACCCCACTCCAAAAATTACTCTTCTTTGTTGCTTTTGAGAATAAGGCTGTCTTTATCAAATAGTCTCTCAATAGACCAAAGATTGAAAATTGAAATCTAATCAAGTGCTCATGAGAGTAGCCTTGTGCTGGCATGTTATTAAGTCCCACCCAACCGTTTCTTGTCTCATGTTAATTTGATGCAATAAGGCTGGGTTGTTGTTATTCTGTTGTTATATAGCTGCTGAACAGGTCTTGGATAATGCAAGCTTTGTGATCCTGTGAAAAGAGAAACAGGGAGGTATGGCAGAGAACAGATGGTGAGACACATGGGAGTTATTTGTAGCAGTGAGCACACCCTCCCTATGAAACCCCTCCTGTTTCACTTATTTGGGGGATTTGCTTCAAACTTGAAATGAGCAGGCTGGATTTGCGAAAGCTCTTGCTGATGCTCCGGAATGCTTCAGACAGGGTGTTGGGAGGCAAGGTCTGGCCAAGGCTCACTGACACATTGTATCAGGTGGAAATGCACGGCATGGGAAAATGGTTCAAAAAGCTCCTGTGGATTATGTAAACCTCTAGTTCGTATTTACAGACTGCAGTGGCTTAGTGGTTAAGATGCTGAACTTGAAGACTGGAAAGTTGGAGTTTGTTGCCCGAGTTCTGCATGATGGATTGAGCTCCTGTCTCTGTCCCACTTCTTGCCAACCTAGCAGTTCAAAAGCAAGAAATTGCAAGAAGATAAATAGGGGGCACTTTGGTGGGAAGGTAAACAATGTTCTGTGCACTCTGGTGTCTAGACATGCCTGCCACATGTTCATGTAAACATCTCCAAATGCAGACAGTGCTGGCTCTTTGGCTATAAACAGAGATGAGCACTGAGTCCTAGCGGCAGATACGACTGGCTTTTGAGCAAGGGTGACCTTTACCTAGTTCTTTTTTTTTAATTGAGAAGACTGAACTTGGTAATCAAACTCAGCAACTTGTTCTTAACAGGAAGAGACTTTACAAAGTCCCATAACTGTCACTGCCAGACATCAGCATCCTTTGTACACTCAGCAGCACTCAGAAGTGAGAGAGGCTTAAATTAAAAAAATGGGGGAAACAGAGAAAGAGAGAGATTTAGGGGGCAAATCTTCAGATGAAATATACACACATGAGAATGGCAAACTATGAAGACATATTTCACCTTATCCACCCCCCAAAAAAACAATCCCCTGAAGATGTGTTAATTCATAATAACATAACACTCTACCATGCTTATTGGTAAGGTATGCATTTTACAGTCATAAAATGCTTAGAGTCACCTTATGCCATGTATTCCATAATTCTCTAAATGGTAGTTCCCATGTACAAAGATCCACCTTCACTAGACACATCCTATTTCTCCAAACATTTCTACTCATTGATTGATTAACTGACAGACTGATAGGAAATATATATATACAGTAATACCCCGGGTAACGCGAGTACCATATAGCGTGAAAACCGCATAACGTGACAAGATTTTCGGGAAAATCTTGTATCGAATAACGCAATTTTCATGTTATCTGATACAGTCGTTCTTAGCAGCAGGGTGGCTGGAAAGCTGAACGGGGTTCTCCGTTCAGCTTCCCAGCCACCCTGCAGCTACGGAAGCAGGGGTGGGGAGGCTGGAAAGGGGGAACTTTGGAAACAGCTTGGATCAGGTCTCCCCACCTCCCTGGACCCAGCCGGGGGGGGGGGGTCAGAGACCCCAAAATTGGTAAAAAAACATCCGTTTTTAAAACCAATTTTGGGGTCTCTGACCCCCACCCACCCCGGCTGGGTCCAGGGAGGTGGGGAGACCCGATCCAAGCTGTTTCTGGGCTTCCCTGACGTCCTCAGCCAGTGCAGCAAGCCAGAATGTCGGGATTTGAACTCTGACATTCTGGCTTGCTGCACTGGCTGAGGATGTCGGGGAAGCCCAGAAACAGCTTGGATCGGGTCTCCACACCTCCCTGGACCCAGCGGGGGGGGGGGGGGAGGTCAGAGACCCCAAAATTGGGTAAAAAAATGGACTTTTTTACCAATTTTGGGGTCTCTGACCCCCCCCCCCCGGCTGGGTCCAGGGAGGTGGGGAGACCCGATCCAAGCTGTTTCCAAAGTTCCCCCACCTCCCTGGAGGCTGCAACAAGCCAGAATGTCAGGATTCAAATCCCAACATTCTGGCTTGCTGCAGCCTCCAGGGAAACAGGGCTTTTTTAAACATTGTGTGATCAATGTATCGCACAATGTTAAAAACCGGATAACGACGGGACTTGTGGAACAAAGTCATAACGTTATCCAGGGTACTAATGTATATGGGCACATTTTACTCCCACTTCCAGGAGCAACGAGGGCTTTGTGGGCTGGATGAATTGGCATTGGGGGCTGGATCCAGCCCACGGGCCATAGTTTGGGCACCTCTGAACCATGTGACTGGCCAACAACCCAAAAAGTCCCCCCCCCCCGATATAAGGGGATGAAGGATGGCATGTTACTTGTTCGTGGGGTGGCAGACTCATTCCCTTTGCTCCTCTCTGATTCAATCTATCTCAAGCTGAATGCCCCACTTTTCTCCAGCAGCTTAGCTGTAATTTTTTTTTCCTGACAACTGGTATTTATAACAAGCTAAATTTTCTGATGAATGAGAGCACCTGGAAGCTGACTTTGGCAACTGACTCCCCTGAAAAGCTCAAGCGACACATGAAATGATGTTCAATTGTATTCTCCTGTTCCAGCTGATCTCCATATGTGAGTCATTCTTTGAAGGTGGGGTCATCATCTTCAACTTGCATATGTGGATCGGCACTTACAAGCTAGCCACTTCTTCTCAAGCCTGCTGCTGATTGCCATCTATTAATGGGACTAAAATGTGGATGAACTGCTTGCTAGTCTCTGATCTTCATCTTACATGCCCCCACTCTTTCAACCTCTATACAAGAGCAATGTCTACCAAGGGAAAATGTGTATAGTATATGCAATATCATTGCATATGTTTAATCTAAGATATGAGTCAAATCCTTACATCACCAGTGACATTTGGAAAAGATTTACAGTAAAACCCCAACTTACATATACCTCGAGTTACATAAAATTTGACTTGCATAATGATTTTTGCATGAAAACCATGACCCTATTTACATAAATGTCCCAAATTACAAAACACAATTTCCATAATAAAGTAAATAGTAGTAGTAATTTCCTATGGGTTTGCTTCAAGTTATGTAAAAAAAATCATTTTTTCTATGGGGTTGCTTCAGTGTACATAAATATAATTTTCCAATGGGTTTGCTTCAAGTTAAGTAAAAAATAATAATTTTTCCTATGGGTTTGCGTCGAGTAATGTAAAAATTCATTGTTCCTATGGGTTTGCTTCAAATTAAGTAAAAAACCTGATTTACATAAAAACCTAAGGAACAGACTTTTTATGTAAGTAGGGGATTTACTGTAGTCTGATGGAAACATGGTTGATTTGTTCACACACTATGAAAATACTTCTGGTTCTATAACTTGTCCTTGAAGAGGTATTGCCTCAGAGCACAAACACTGATGGCTCTACTTCCAGAGGTTTTCTACATTGCAAATTACAAATTTGGAAAGGACTCTTGAGTTTCTTTGCAGTCCCTGGGCAGAAACAGCGAGCTGGAAAGTAGTGCAAGCCAACCCCGAAACAAATTCAACACATGGGGAAAAGGGGTGTGTAGGCAATAACTACTTACTGACTCCTCATGAGTGCTAAAATATATTTTTCAACAGATTCTAGAGAATGAAAAATATATAAGGGCTTGTTTACACAGGCTCAGATGGAACAGGCTGGCTAGACTAGCTTAAGATAAGTAGAGGTATGTCATTTGGTGTGAACTTTTCATTCAAATATATTGTATCTAACTAACTTTATTTGGACTGGCTCATTTAAAAGATAAGAAAAAAATTCTTCCGTGCCCTTCATATTTTCTCCCACTTCCAGGAAGAAGATTTCAATTTTTGCTATGTTCTGTAAGTGATGCAGCACATCAAAATTGCTCTATCGTGGTTTTTTCTTTTCCTTTTCCTTCCTTCTTTCCTTCTTTTTTTGCTTTCTGACCATCTGATCACATTCTGAGTTTCCTGCTCTAATTATAAGTCTGTTTCTCATAGGCTTAGCACATGGTTAAATCATCAATGTCTTGGAATGTCCTGGTCAAAGTTATGTACAGTATGAGAGACAAGCATGAATTAAAGTCTTTTCCATAGAAACCAATCAGACTGTCACTAGATGCAATAAATACTAAAGCAATGTTGTCATACTTTGGACATAAATGAAAAGACAAGACTCAAGGCTCAATAGTGATAGGAAAATAACACAAAGAGGAAGACCTAATTAAATAAAGCAGAGGTTCACAAGCTACAACCCATGGGCTGGACCCGGCCCATAGCGCCATTTCATGTGGCCCACTGCCCTTGCTTTTGCCACTGCTGCTGCTGGGAGAAGTGGCAGAAGCTGCAAAAACAGCCAAAAACCTGCTGCCCTTGCTCCCACCGCTGCTAGAAGCGGCAAAAACAGCCAAAAATGTGTTGCAAATGCACCCGTGGCTGTCATAAATGCATTTATGGCAGGCACAGATGTGTTTTACAGCAGTGTTTATGGCGGGGGGGGGGGCAGTTGTCTGGTCCGCTCAGTTGCCTGTGGCTGGAAAAGACTGAGAACCCCTGCAATAAAGCCTTTGGTTTGCAAGAACTGAGCAAGGCTATTCATGATCGTATTTAATGGAGTCATTTAATTCATGGGATCGTCATAGGTTGGTAGTGAATTGACAGTGCATAACTAAATACTCTCTTACCAAGTTATTTTGTCTTTAGGATCCTACAGTACGTCACCCTGTGTTTATCTGGGGAAGACAGCACTAGCAATATTTACTGTTTTAGTTTTGAAACATTTGCAAGGTGGAGAGCAATGTCCATCCTGGTTGTGGGATGCTGGGAGATGTAGGGCCAAGAAGGAATTTTTCTAAGCTCTTGTCTTCAAGAAACCAAAAGCAAACTAATAGAGAGAGGAAGGAAAACTTTTTTAATTCAGATCCCCTCCCTTCCCCCTTGTAGCATTGTCAGCTTAGTTCTGCTCTTCCTTTAAAGCAGGGGTGCCCAAACTACAGCCTGGGGCTGAGATGCAGCCTTCTGGCCCATGAAGCCCTCATTGCTCCTGGAAGCAAAAGTAAAACACACCCATATGGGTGCATTTTACTTTAGCTTCCAGGACCGAGGAGGGCTTTGTGGGCCAAATTAACTGGTGATGGGGCCGCATCTGGCCCCTGGGCCATAGTGACCAGCTCAGTGAACCACATGACCAGCCCACAGCCAGAAAAGTTTGGGCACCCCTGCTGTAAAGTTTAAACCTTCAGCCTGTACTCTACCACACCTCACATCAAACAGCACTGCCTGCTCTTAGTTATCAGTGCTGGTTGATGTAACTGTTAATTTCTGCCTCCTATTTTAGGAGAACTATGCTGCTGCACAACAGAGCTATGGAAGGAAAAGCAGGCTTTACTCTATCACCTAGTCAATGTGTTCAGAATTCAGGCCAAGATCAGCACCTAAGGCATGTGGCAGATAAATGGAGTATTTGTTTTACTTCAGGCTCAGCCCTGTCACCTCTTATCAAGGTCCTTTCCCCCTCCAAGAATAGAGTTTGACTGCACCAAAAATGCTTCTTTTGCAGGAAGTAATCTCATTTAAAACCTTTCTGTCTGTCAGGGGATCACTCCAACCCTGCCCCTGAAAGCGATAGATTCTGCCCAGATTGGGGGATTAGGCTGGGACATAATTTCCCATAGTTTATGGGATCCATGGAAAATGCACTGGACTGCTCTAAAATGCAACTCTCTTTGAACTGACTACATAAGAGTCTGAAGATGTTGCCAATCTTCAAGTTCACAGGAGAATCCATCCTTCCTTTATTCTTTTCCCCATTAGATGATTTATAAAGAATTAAACAAGGGATTCTCAACTTGCGGTCTGTGGCCCACAACACCATTTCATGTGGCCCCCCACCACTTCCACCACACCTGGAAGTGCAATATGGTGGAGGAAGGGCAAAATGGCCACCCGGCCCCCAAAGCTGTCTGAGGGAGCATGACCTGGCTCCCGGCTTTAAAAGGTTGAGAACTCCTGGCTTAAAAAATGGCTACCTCAGCCAATATTACATTTTGTTGTTGATTCCTGTGTATTCTTTGTCCCAGTTCTTTCCTGTCTAGGTCAGACTTTAAACTGCCAAAATGAAGCCATTTTTTGGTGAATTCATTCCACAGTTCCTTTCGCCTGACCTAGTGTGAGAAAGATTAGCCAGCACAACAAGGCTGCTGTTTCCCAGGGTATACTTGATTATGGCTCAAAAATAACACAAACTTCAAGGAGGCTCTTTCTGTGTACCCCTTTGTCCTAGTATATGGTGTGTAAGTATCAATTCACCTATAAAAAAATAGAAGCTTTTGCAATGGGGTTTGAAAAGTACTAAAATGAGATGTTCAGATAGACTATAATGCTCATGTGGCAAACCAGAATTCTTCAGTTATGCACTGAGCCTTGGAATGTGTGGATTTTTGTGGCTGATCAGTCAAGGCAAATTTAATGAGAAAAGTAGTGCAGAAAACAGAAGATCCTATTGGCAGAGAAACCTGGAAGACTTGTTTGGATGCAGTGTAACAGCATGGTTTAACACTGTTGCATCCAGAGTCAGATTATCCACAGTAATGGTCAACCTCTGGTTGGAGAAGAACAAGATAAAGGTGATTCCTTTCCAACCCATCACATAGGTAACTAAGCAATCTGGCCCCCAGACCAAGAATGGAGAACAATACTTGGTCTGAGGTCCAGATTGCTCTTCACCAACAAAGCCCCAGTCAGGTCTCATACTGTATCTCCATTCTTTGATACAGAGATGGTCTGTCATAAAAGTCTAAAACTCATGCTGGATCAGGCCTATGTAATTCAATGGTTCTTTTTTTCATTCAATAGCTAAACAGCTGCCTATCTGTTTCAAAATACAAGATATGATTGAAAAGCAACAGTCCTTGCCACTGAAATAATGGATTGATCAATAATCGATAATAGCGTAAAACGCGAAAGAGCCCTCCAAAAATGTTTCTAAAAATGCTTTTTAAAAGTGATGTTTGCAAATAGCTAGAAAGCTACTTGTAACAAATATAAAGTAATTATTTCTACTTTTGTAATGATGTTTTTGAACTGTATCTTCCTTATTTATTCATTATTCTCAAACAATGTTACTAATTACTTGTGACTTTTTATTTCATGCTCCACCCATGCAGCACCTCATAATATTAACATTATCTGTTGTATAAGTGTACAGCAAGTATAACTTCTGTATTCTCGTTGCCTCCAAAATATTACCTACGGATATCTCTATTAGTTATGACTCACTACCCACAAGCTCTGCTCACATGACAGCTATGATTAAGTATATAAGCCACTGACTTAACCGTTGACAACTAAAGCAACCCTTATTCTTTAGTTTAATTAACACTCTTCTTCTTCCATGTCTAGGTCAGATGTGAAACTGCCAAAACGAAGTCACCTTTTGGTGAGTTCATTCTGCAGTTCCTTTTGCCTGACCCAGTGTGAGAAAGATTAGCCAGCAACACAAGGGTACGCCCGATTGTGGTTCAAAAATACCACAATCTTCGAGGAGGCTCTTTCTGTGTACCCTAATTAACACTCTGATCTCTGCTAAATAAGAACACCATTTATTTTTTCCACCAATAAAAATGTTTGTGATGAAATGGGATACATGATTTGGTACCAGCATCTCCATTACACAATGTCATACAAGCTGAAATTTTATATCACATTGCACAGATAATAATCACCACGTAATTTTCTCATATTCAGCTAATTTAAGAGGTGGCTCCTAAGATTTAAGCTGAGGAACTTTGTGGTGTATATTTTACCATGATCCCACCCCCAATGTAATTTAAATGCTAGACTAAAAATGACTAATTCCAAAATTGCCTGTGCTACGTGGAAGGACAAACTGGATGAAGGACGAGGGGAAAAGCTTCATTTCCCCACATGTTTTCTGTATGGGTGGGAGCAAATTATACAGTGTGCTGAAAAAAACCTTTAAATCACTGAAAGCATTCTCTGATCATTTCCACTCAATTCATATCTAATGAAACTGTATTTCTGTTTTGCGTGATGACTGAATGAAACAATGGGATAAGAAAGGATGACTTGAAAAGAGTAGGAATAACACCCTTTGCTTTGCTCGAGATTTTAAAAATATTTTGGGTTTGGTCCTAAAGTTGCATCCAAAACTTTTAACTCTATTCAGGAATAGATAAAATAAGGGGGAAAGTGCCTTTCATTAAATAGTTTCTGGAGATCCAAATATTCTGAAGGATTGTCAGAGTATTTCCAAGTTTTGGTGTTGTGGTGTTGTTGATATTACATGCTGAAAGCCTGCAAATGTATAGTGTTGGGAGCTGACTGGCCTTAAAGGGTTAAATCATCTTGCACAATGTATCCAAGGCATTCCTTACATCAGGGATGCCCAAACTTTTTGGGCTGGGGGCTGATCATGTGGTTCAGGGAGCCGGTCACTAAGGCCCGGGAGCCGGGTGCGGCCCCTGACGCCAATTCATCCGGCCCACGAAGCCCTCGTCGCTCCTGGAAGCGGAAGTAAAACGCGCCCGTACGGGTGCATTTTACTTCCACTTCCAGGAGTGACGAGGGCTTCACGGGCCAGATGAATTGGTGTCGTGGGCCGCACCCAGCCCCTGGCCCTTAGTTTGGGCACCACTGCCTTACATGGAGCCATGCTGAGGATACACCATTTCAAGCATTCATTAAGCAGTGTGTAAGATCACAGTGGCACCCTTCCAGGTTGTTGAAACTACATACATCTCTGTCATATCACTATGTTTTTATTGATGGATGACTCACCACACATTTCATTGCCCATTATCATGCCCCACATACACACGACTTGCTGGCATAAGTGGTCATATTTTAATATGTGAAACAGCCCCTTGGCATTCAATAGATGTACACATCTAGATATCAATGTTCTTCCTACAGAATGGGATGGAGACGTTTGGGTATCAGTATTTTTGGCCTACATGTCCCATCAGCCCCACCTAGAATGAGCAATGTTAAAACATTGATGAGAGTTATAGTCCAAAAACATGCAAAAAGCCAACATTCCTCCACTCTTCTGTAGTAGGTGGGGTACTGTAAAATGTTTGGAACAAATGTGTATTTCTATCTGTTTAATGGATATGCTTTGATATCCTGAGACTCTTGATTGATAAAATCACTTTTAGATAGCACTCCAAGAATGTCACAGTTCTTCTTCTTCTGCTTGTCCCGTATCCGATTCTGAATATTGGCAATCATCATGGTGATCAGCCATGAAGATTGTCTTGAGAATATAATACCATGACCTTTCATCTGCCTTCCGCATTGTAACGTGACCCCCCTGATCCAGCACCATGAGTCACTTTCTGGTCTTGAGTCCTTTTGGCACACCAAGTTCTAAATCTCTCTCTCTCTCTCTCTCTCACACACACACACACATACATTTTTTTCATTTTTTTCCAATTTATATACTGCCCATTTGACATAAGCACTTAAAAAGACCTCAATACCAATACAGAACATAATATATCATAAAACTGAAAAAAATAAAACTATGACAATAGCAACAGGTTCGCACCCCCCAGGAGGGGGATTAGTAAAATTGAGTGGCCTCTGGGCAGGGTGGTGGTGAAATTGGGTGGCCTTTGGGCAGAGGGGTAGCGAAATTGGGCGGCCATGCCCACATCCCTGCCCTGCCCCATCAGGTTTTGTCCCTGGAAGTGGTTCAAGGTCTCTCTTGCTCAAAAGCCAGTAATATCTGATTCTAGGGTGCAGTGCTCATCTCCATTTACAGCCAAAGAGCCAGTGCTGCCTGTGTTTGCAGAAGTATACATGCCCATATGGCAGGCATGACTAGATGTAGGCTCCACCCATGACATAGGCTCTGCCCATGATGTAGGCTCTGCCCACGGTGTGGTAGTGAAATTTTTTGCTGCCCACCACTGAATAGCAGTGACCAAAATGAATGCATTCTGGGGGTGGGGGGTGGGAGATCTAATGCTGGGACCAGATGTTACCAAGCGCCTCCTTAGAAATCTCTGGATTAAGAGTTTTCAGATCTCAGGAGCGAGGAAGCCTGATGGACATAAGGTGGAAGAGCATTCAATAGCAATGTGGCCACCACCAAGAAGGCCCAATTTCTGGTTGATATTTGCCTGGCATCTTCATGGTATCTGCTAAGAATGCCTGCAACTGATCTGTCACCACTATTTCCACCAACTTGTCCATAAACAGGATGTTAACAATTAGCCTACAATGGTTAAGTCTTCAAGCCTCCCCCCCCCGCCGCCGCCACAGGAGTGGGCCATATTATTGTTTTCTTCAAGCAAGGGAAGTCATGGCCTTGCATTGTGCAAGAGCCTTGACTGTGTCATTAGGCATCACAGATTGAAATTAATCCAACACAACTGGACCAGATGGTGCATTGGATATCCCTTCATGATCTACTGTAGTTACTGTAGTGTGGTGGCAAAAATTTGAGGCTTAAAACTCCAACATGTAAAACTGACTGATTTTCCAACTGTTCGATTAGCTGTTTGCAACTTTAAACAATCCTGCTTTTTGTTCTTGCCGGCAGGTGACAGAAGATGTCAGACACTGAAGAGATCGTTGAGGAATATGATGAGTAAGTGTCTAAATGTCTTTCATTCTTTTCCAATTCCAGACGCATTGCAGCTGGTCCCTCTGTTGCTTTTCTGTCACTCACCATGAGGGGTGTGGTTGCGTAATCATTCAAATATGTCATTCATATCCTAATACTGCATAGTCCAGGGATGAGAGGGGTCATACCATGAAATCATGCCCAATGACCTAGGTGCTTATTTTTGGCAAATTCCTATGGGGTGGTGCGTGTGTATGGGGGGGGGGGTGAGTCCTTTTCTTCACTGTTCATATGTGATGTCACCATATGAACCTCAGAGGAAGCTCCTTCCCTTCCTTCTAACACACACACACACACACACACACACACACACACACACACACACACACACACACACACACACACACACACACACACACACACACACACACACACACACACACACAGAGAGAGAGAGAGAGAGAGAGAATAAGCACAAAAAAGAGTAATGAAAAAGACACTTGCAAGATTGGGGATTCCCCAGAGCCCTGGTGGTGAACCTATGACACACATGCTAGAAGTGGCTATGTTGAGGCCTTTCCTCTGGCATGCAGGCAATTGAGGGGAAGCCCCATCCTACCCAGCTGACATGCTTCCCTAACTCCCCTCTCCCTCCACCAAAGGGGAGGCAAGAGAGGAGGTTGAAATCCTGTCCGGGAGGCTGTGCCTGAGCCAGGTAAAGTAGGGAGCACTCGTGTGTGTGGAGAGGCCCTGTAGGGGCCACACGGGGGGGGGGATGGTGGTGACCACTCGTGTGTGGGGTGGTGCTGGGGAGCACTCATAGATGTTGGGAGGCCCCATGGGGGTGGGGAGCACTTGTGGGTGGTGGGAAGGCCCCAGGGGAGCACTCGCAGTGGCAGGGGTGGAGGAGCAGCCACAGGGGGGGTGGGGAGTAGCAGGGGGTGGGGAGCACCCATGAGGGTGCAGGCCCACACATTGTGTCACTAGCATGGTTTGAACAGTGTGCTTGCACACCCACCCACACAACTTTGCTGGAGGCACACTGGCAACATCATATCGGTATGTGGGTACTTGTGGTACCTGCCCACATGCCTCCTACTCCTCCTTGGGCACTTGGTCTGTAAAAGGTTCACCATCCCTGCTCTAGAGCATCCTAAGTTGTGAGGCCATTCTACTTGAGAGATGTCTTAGCTAAGCTTGATCTGGGCCGTTCCTTTCCTCCAGGCCTGGGGTGGGGGTGGGGATAGTGAAACCTGAGTCTCAAAATCCCCTTGAAAGCAAAAAGAAAACAAAACACACCCCAGCCATCTTCTTGTCGGTAAAAGATTAAAAGGCAGAGTAAAACGCATTACAGAAATAGAGTCCCCAAAATGTTCAGCAAAACATTCGGACAAAGTAGAATAGCATTAAGTTCTCACAAGAAAATAAGAAAATCTATCTAAAAGCCATGAGGGTTCAAAGCATTTAATTTCTAACCCATGGTTAGGCAGAGCTCTATCAGCATGCAATCCTAAGCAATTTATTTCATCCCCCCCCCCCCCGCCCAACTTGGTAACCCATCAGGCTGGAAGACAATCAGTCAAGCATTAGAACCAATCAAGAATTAATCATGGAAATTAGGGGCTTCACCACAGGCTGGCTTAAACACACCTCCTATCCCATGCACAAGACTTAACCCCAGTTATTATGGGGCACATGCCAAGGCCACTTCTAGCCTTTGTTTTGAAAGAGTTGGCACCCAGGGCCATAGCCAGGATTCTAGATGTGGGTGGGTGAATATTTTTGCCCACCTTGGCCACCTCCTGGCTATGGCCCTGCTGGCACCTGCTGTTTCTCAAGCTGCAGGTAAGTTTATCAAGCTGCATTTCAAAAAGCACTTTCTTACGTATCAGAAAGCACTTTAGAAGCTTATTATATAGCTAGTTGACAGGGACTCTTTCTAACTGGGGGTGGGAGCTGTCATGTCCTGAGTGGCACAAACTGTTTCTCTAACCAGGTCAGCATTTTACTACCTTGATAAGACAAGCTACTTTAAGGAAAACAGGGGCGACGCAAGGTGCAATTGTGGTTCCTTCTGTGCTCATGGCTGCCTATAACTGGAGATATGATATCTAGATTTTCAAGTCAATACAGAAAGACACCATAAATTTTCGTACTGTACATGGGGTAAGATACTTCTTGAAACCTAAGATGAGACCTAAGATGAAGTGCAATGTCATCTTGAAGCATTGAGCTAAGGCAGCCAACAAGATAAGTTCTGCACTTGTTTTCTTGAGCACAGCCCTAGGTAGGAATTGGTGCTCATGTGACAGAATGTTTTACCTTGCTTTTTAAAAAAACCCATTCATTAATGTGTTCAGGAAGTTTTGTGGAAGGAGCTTGGGTAGTATATTAACTCCTGCCACCTTCTGGTTAGAATCATGTCAGCATGGGGAAAAAAAAGGTAAAGTAAGAGTAAAGGTCACCCTTGCTCAAAAGCCAGTTGTATGAGACTTCAGGGGTGGTGGTCATCTCTGTTTACATCCAAAGAAACTCTGGTTACATCCAAAGAATCTCCAGGGGTGGTGGTCATCTCTGTTTACATCTGTGTCTGCAGAGGATTCCATGGTCATGGAGCAGGCATGACTAGAGCACATGAAACCCTGTTAACTTTCCTGATAAAGCAGTACCTATTTATCTACTTGCATTTTCTTGCTTTTAAACTGCTAGGTTAACAGGAGCTAGGACAAACAATGGGAGCTCACTTCATTGCACAGCATGCGGGTTTTGAACTGCTGACCTTCTGGTCATCAAGCTCAGTGTCTTAACAAACATTCTACAAAACAGCACCTCAAAGACTAACGCAAACATGAGAACCCCCAAACCACAAACCAAATATGTCCCACCAGGACAGTCTATCACTATCCAGTCCGTGAGGCCTAGCAAAGAAGTCCTTTTCTCCTAGCAAAGAAGTAGCACTTCAAAAGGAAGACAGGTGAGAGAACAAACCATCCATGGCCTCAGCTGGAGATGAATAAGGACTTAAGCCACTTTTGTCTGCTGTCAAGTGAGGATACTGTTAGATCCGGAGATCCTTGCGCGGGAGTGAGGACACGGACGCCATTGAAGGTGAACCAAACAACACGTATGTTTATTGTGACTGCCAGTAACAACAACAACAACGGCTGGGTCAGCAGGGGATTAAATACCCTGCTTGACCCAGCCCACTGACCAATGGGTAGCGGCGATTTTCCCGCCGCTAGGACATTTAAATATCTAACACCCCTTCCCCCCAGAATGCCCCGGTCTGCTATTTGCATACATAATCCTCCAGGTGACGGGGGCGTGTTCTTACTCGATCGGACCTGCGCAGTTCAGTCGGCACTGGGGCATCGAGCAGAGCGGACCTGTCGCTCTCGCTCTGCCCTGGCTGGGCCAGGAGCGGATCCGGAATACGAGCGTCGGGTTCCACGGTGACCGGGGGTGAGCCTGCTCCACACGGTAAGCTGGCCGGTGATGGTGCTGCGTGAATGGGGCTGTCTTCTGGTCGAACCGGGTCGGTGACCGGTTCGTCCATCGGGTGCATGTCTGGCTCAGCGCCGGTCTGCACTCCCCGGGGGAGGTTGCTATCCGTGTCGGGACTCGTTCGCCTCCTGAGCTGGTCGACATGGCGTTTCCATGTCCGACCATCCGCGAGGCGAACCTTGTAGGTGTAGGGACCCAGCATCTCGCTGACGGTTCCCTCTTCCCACGGTGGGCCGGACGCGTAGTTCCTAGCGAAGATTGGTAAGTCAATGGCCAGTGTCCGGCCCTGTGGCTGGTTCCCCCTGAACTTGTCTGGGGAGTACCTAGGGTGTAACCGGTCAAGCTGACAACGGAGTCTCCTGCCCATGAGTAACTCTGCGGGGGCCCGTCCCGTGGCAGCGCAGGGAAGGTTGTGTTGGGCCAACAAGAACGTGTCTACGCGTTCCTGCCAGTCCCCGGGTCCTAGCCTTTCCAGGGCCTCCTTTGCGCTGCGCACGAATCTCTCGGCCTGCCCATTCCCTTGTGCCCTGAACGGGGATGTAAGAGCGTGCCTGGTTCCTAGGGATGCCAGGTACTGTTCGAACTCAGTGGCCGTGAACTGAGGCCCGTTATCGGAGACTAGGGTGTCGGGAATGCCGTGTGTGGCAAAGAGTTGTCTGAGTTCCCGGATCATCGCTCTGGCTGTGGTGCTACTCAGGAGTCGGACCTCCAACCATTTCGAGTAGGCGTCCACTACAATCAGGAATGTTTGGCCTTGGAATGGGCCGGCGAGATCGATGTGAATCCTCTGCCATGGGCCCGTGGGCTGTTCCCACTCTCTGACTGGGGCTGCTGGTGGATTGGGTCGTGATGATTGGCAGGGTGTACATTTGGCCACCCACGACTCTATGTCCTTGTCAATGCCAGGCCACCACACGTAACTTCGGGCTAACCCCTTCATCTTTACTATTCCCGGGTGGCTGGCATGCAGCGTTTCTAGTACCTTGGGGCGGAGTTTTCTGGGAATCACTACACGGTCCCCCCACAGCAAGCAACCCCCCACACAGCACATTTCGTCTTTCTTATCGAAAAATACCTTGAACTCCCTTTCCCCCTTGTCCGGCCAACCCCGTTGTACCCAGCTGGAAACGTCCCGAAGTTCGGCGTCCCTAGCCGTTTCCCTGGCAACCTCGGCTGACGTAGTGGGGGCAGAGTCCAGGATGTCCAGGGCAAGAACCGATGCCTCCCCCCTTTCCGCGCCTTCCTGGGTCGGGAGGGGGCACCTGCTCAAGGCGTCAGCATTGCCCATGTGTTTCCCGGGCCGGTAGACCAAGGTGTATGAGTACCCAGACAGGAAGATGGCCCACCTTTGCATCCGGGGGGACAAGGCAGAGGGCGTAGGCCGGTCGCTGGCCAGGAGTCCCAACAGGGGCTTATGATCAGTCACAAGTTCAAAATCCCGGCCATACAAGTAGTCATGGAATTTTCTTACCCCTGCCACTGCCGCCAGCGCCTCCTTGTCTATCTGGCCGTAGTTCCGCTCCGTCGGCGACATGGTCCTGGAGTAGTAGGCGATGGGTGCCTCGAGACCGTTGGGTAATCGGTGGGCCAGGACTGCGCCGACGCCGTAGGGAGACGCGTCGCAGGCGAGGACCAGTGGCAGGGTCGCGTTGTACTGGATCAGGAAACTGTCCTGGGAGAGGAGATTTTTTACAGCTGCGAAAGCCGACTTTTGCTCGGGTCCCCACACCCACTCAGCCTTTGCCGCCAACAGTCTGTGTAGGGGCTCAGCCGCGGTGGCCTTCCCTCTTAAGAAGGCCGCGTAGAAGTTCAGGAGTCCCAGGAACGCCTGCAGCTCCTGCTTGTTTTTTGGGGCCGGAGCGTTCCGAATCGCTTCCACTTTCCCCTTCGTAGGGTGGATGCCCTTGGCGTCGATGCGGAAACCCAGGAATTCCACAGAGGGGACCCCCAACAGGCACTTATCCCTTTTCACTCTGAGCCCAGCGGCCCTGAATTTAGCCAGGACAGCGGCGACCCTGTCCTTGAGTTGCCCGGGATCCCCCGCAATTATCAGGATGTCATCGAAATAGGGTACCACCCCCGGGAGTCCTTGGAGGAGCCTTTCCATCGTGCTCTGAAACAGTCCCGGAGCTATGCTGACCCCAAACTGTAGCCTCATGCACTTGAATGCCCCCCGGTGTGTGACGATGGTCTGGGCTTCGGCCGTGGCGTCATCCACCGGGAGCTGTTGGTACGCTTGGGCCAGGTCCAGCTTGGCAAAGATCTTGCCAGGGCCTAGTGAATGGAGTAGGTGGTCTATGACGGGGACCGGGTACGCGCTCGGCTCTAATGCCTTGTTGATCGTGCATTTGTAGTCCGCACAGATGCGTACTGACCCGTCCGGTTTGATGGGGGTCACTATGGGGGTCTCCCACCGAGCGTGGTCTATGGGAACGAGGATTCCCTGGGCGACCAGCTTGTCGAGCTCCTTCTCGACCCTGGGTTTGAGCGCCAATGGGACTCTCCGGGCCTTAAGTCGGATGGGGGCAACGCTCGGGTTGAGTGTAAATGAAATAGGGGACCCCACATACCTGCCCAACCCTTCTCCGAAAACGTCCTGGAATTCGGCCATCAGGTCGTCCCTCAGCGAGGCGTCTCCGGGCTGGTCAGTCGTGGTGTTGTGGATGCCAGCGATGGACAGTCCCAGGGCGGGGAACCAGTTCGTGCCCAGTAACGTTGGGATGTTACCGTAGACAATGGTCAGCGGTAGGCTTTCTTCCTTCGGCCCGTACCTGACTCGGACCCACTTCTGCCCTGCGACGGGGAGGAACTTGCCTTGGCAGTCCTTGATTCGGATCTGCTGGGCCTGGAGGTCTGATTCTTTTAGGGACGGGAATGTCTTCTTCATCCACTTCCAAGGAATGATGGATATGGCGGCCCCAGAGTCGACCTCCATCGGACACACTGCCCCGTCGATCGTGACTGTGGCGTGGAACTTCTCTCCCTTCTGTGTGGCGGTGTGGCTTATCGTGAGTGTGTGTGTCTCGGCATCTTCGAACTTGCCGCTGTTGCGTCCCTGGCGCCTCTGATTTGTCCTCTGTTTGGCGGCCATCTTTCCGGGCGGGAACTTTTGAATCTGCCGGTCAGCTTGGTTCTCCGCTTGCCTTGCCCGGCAGACCTTCCCAATGTGTCCCCGCTTGTCGCAATAGCGGCAGATGGCCTCCCTGAAACGGCAATGTGCCCGCTGGTGTGGCCCTCCGCAGCTGGCGCAGCGCTGGCCGCTCCTGCCCGAGTGTCCCCCGTCGGTCGCGCACACCTCTGCTTCTTCCTCCTCGTCCTCGTCAGAAACGACGTCTTGATGGTGAGCGGAGGCTTGGCGGGGCGCCGACGGGGACCGGTTGAGGGAGGATGCGGCCGACACCGAGAGCTCGAAAGCTCTGGCCTCCTCGATGGCCCCGGCCAGGGTCAGGTCTCTCCGGGCCAATAGCCTCTTCCGGAGCTTGTTGTCGCGGACTCCTCTGATAAGCTGCTCGGTCAGGGAGTCCTCGAGAAATGGCCCGAATACCGCCGGAACGGCTGCTGCCCTTAGGGCAGCCACGTACTCGCCGATGGTTTCCCCTGGCATCTGGTATCGGTCCCGGAACTGGATCCGGAACACGAACTTCGAGGGCTCCGGCGCATAGTGGTTCTTGAGGGCCAACTGTAGTGCTTCCCATGAGACGTCCAGAATTGGTGTTGGATCCACCAGGGATTGGGCCATTTCGTAGACCTTGGCTCCGCAGTGGGTGAGGAAGAACGCCTTCTTCCGCTCCGGTGCTATCTCTCCCAGTTCCGCAGCTAGCAGGGAGAACTCAAAACGGTCCATATAGCTCTTCCATCTCTCGTCCTTCGGTTGGAAGGGAGCCGGTGGAACGTAAGCAGCCATGGCGAGGTGCCTTCGTGAGTGGTGGCTCTGGTGTGTGTGATGGTTCTGGTCCGTTCCTCAAAATCCCACCTTCGTCGCCAGTGTTAGATCCGGAGATCCTTGCGCGGGAGTGAGGACACGGACGCCATTGAAGGTGAACCAAACAACACGTATGTTTATTGTGACTGCCAGTAACAACAACAACAATGGCTGGGTCAGCAGGGGATTAAATACCCTGCTTGACCCAGCCCACTGACCAATGGGTAGCGGCGATTTTCCCGCCACTAGGACATTTAAATATCTAACAGATACAATGAAGGAAGAAGGATGCTGCCTAGATTGAAGTAGTGGCTGGTGGAATAGTTTCCTGACTGGGGAAAGCCTAGATATACATATGATGTTGTCTCCATCATCCATCGTCAACACTGTGTTACTAGCCATGGGGGAGGATGTGTCTGTATTGCCAAGGTTTTGCTAGTGACGTAAACACAGTATGTCCCAGATGTTTCATCCCCATGAGAGAAATCTTGCCTCCAGAGTGAAACTAAGACATTGAATGTTTTTTGGACTCATGTTTTCTACATTTTGTGTAAAGGTCTCTGTGCAAAATTAGTGCCTTTTCTATTTGTGAAGGTAAGCATGCACACATACACCAAGTGCTATAGGACAGGCTACTTGCTCATGTAGACTACAAACCAACCATCAAGTACTATGACTGTTACTACTCCATGTAACAAGGAAACTGTTATTGCGTGCTATGATACAGCACATTTTACAGAGATCTACAAACATCTTTCTTGAACATGAATATAATCTTTCTGAGACTGACACAAAACTTTCCTGTTACAAGCCACAATGTAATACCCTAACATTGCTTTGAGAAACAGCTGGACAGAGAATGAGATGGCTAGATGGCATTGTTGACACAATGGACACAAAATTGGGTGGGTTGAGGAGGATGGTAGAGGACAGGGATGCTTGTCATGCAATGCTCCAAGGGGTTGCAAAGGGTCAGAATTGACTGTGTGACTGAACAACAACAACAAATATTGAAAACATCTGAACTGAAAGAGGATGTTTGGAAGGAAAACTGCCTCCTTCCAGGCCCATTCTATCTCTATAAAATCATGGTGGAATCATGGATCACAACTTTCTACTTTACAATTTATGTGCTTTGATTCAAAACTCTAGCTCTATTATAATATAGCTTTTTTTCTTTCTGCTTTACAGGGAACAGGAAGGTAAGTGAATGGAAATTGTCAAAATCAAGATGTTTTCTAAGCAATCATGCCATTACTAACAACACTCTGTCTTTCCTCTCTCTTTTGGCTTGCTACAGATGATTGTATTGAAGAAGGTAAGCTTTTACAGCCCCTTGAAGGGTCAGAATACTGATCAATAGTCATATGTCTCATACAAGCAGAGCTTTTAACAATCACTTCCCATGCTAGAAAATATGTGTTTCACCATTATCAATTCACCACTATAAATAGTTAATAAAACACTTTGCTTCACTGTCATACTGTTTTCTGAGCTCTGGCTGGTCATGATAAAAGAAAGGATGGATTTTTGTTCTAAGACCCAAACGTGGAATTCCTGGCAACACAAAATTAGTTTATACCCTTCTTTGCCAATGTTCTAACATCATCTGACAACTTTTCTCCTTTTTTAAATCTTCTGCTTTGTGTCTTAGAAAGGTTCCCCCATCAACAATTCTTGCTGTGTCATAATTTTCAAAGTGATGGCTGTGTTGGTCTGAATCAGTTTGTATAATGAAATAAAAATAGAATCCAAAATTTTGTGGCACCTTAAAGACTAACAGATTAATGCAAGCTGTTCTGTATTGCAACCTACTTCCTCTGGCTAACTATTATGTGTGCTGTATTCAGTGCACTGTAACCTATCACACTGAAAAAAACAACCCTGCTTGTCCTTAAAGTGCCACAGCAGTTTTAGTTTTATATTTGTCTTGTATGTTGTTATATTTGAAATACAATATTGCCTGGTGCTTTATTGTCTCTTTAATGGTAGAAGGTAGTGTTGCTGAATATTAGAGAATAAACAAAACAAAACAAAAAAAAGTTGTAGCACTTTGAAGACTAACAGTTATATTTTAATGTTTGCTTTTGTGGATCAAGTCCACTTTATCAAACAAAGTCCATCAAAGCTAACATTAAAATATAACAGTTAGTCTTCAAAGTGCTACAATGTTTTTGTTTTGTTCATCATCTGATATGCTTGAAACACAGTCTAACATGGCTACTATTTAAAAAAAACAACTTGCTGAATATTGACATCTTAAGTATTGCCAGTTCTTGTTTGGCAAGTTTGATACCCCTTATGAGTACAGGTATCTCCATTTTGGGGCAAGAAAAATCATGTTTTTTAAAATTATAAATATAGTAGAATAAATAGTAAATATAACTAATAAATACATAAATTGATTTCCCTAAATAGGCTAATGAATATATAAAATATATTTCATGAGGATGTTATTTATTCTACCAAAGAATGATGGAAATCTAAGTTTGAATAACTGGTTGTTTTGTTTGTTATGCCTTGAGTCCTTCCATTATTATTATCAGCTTTTGAGTAGACTACTTCTGAAACTGAAATGAAACCCATATATGGAAAATAAGTCTAGAAAAAGCTTTTTGTTATTTCTATACCTTCACTATTAACTTGATCAGTAAATCTTGCACTTTTACAGCATTCTACTTCTTCTTTTTTGTGATTGAATGAAATGTGTTTGTCTTTGAATAAGTTACTGTTCTGGATGTTCCAGCCCTTAACATCCCACTATCTTTGCTAATACTTGCCTTCACAAGTGCTTTGCACCTGAAAGCTAGCTGCTTGCGCAAATTTAAAGCAAAGATCAGTATTGGGTGAGAAAGCCATGTTGTTTGTATATACACAGGCTTGACACCGCAGCTTGAGGTGATCACTTTCTAACCTTCTTTACTTATTCCCTTTCACCACACCCCGCTTTGCCTTGGTTAAGAAGAAGAAGAATGGATAGAATTGGAGGACGGTAGTAGAACACTTATTTTCATTTCATTTTGCCACAGCTTTCTTAATGATATGTAGACTGAATGTTCATTGCTCTTTCATGCATGAAAACATCTGCATTTTTTTTTGGGGGGGGGCAACTCTACATTGTACAAACCTATCAACATATGACTATTATTCTATCTTCCAAGGAGATCTGGACAACTATAGTTCTAGGAAGAGGAGTCAAGAGTCTGTAATGGTTGATTCTCAGTATCATACCAACATACAAATTACTATGAAACTCTGACACACTGACCTAAATTCAATTATTAGTCCCATTTAGAGAGGACCTACTGAATCAATAGGACTACAATAAATGTTGCCATCAGTATCACTTTGATTTAATGACTCTACAAAAGTTAAGACTAACAGCTGGATTTACATTGATAGGTTTAACTATGATGATTTAGTGATAAGAAGAAGGATATTCTCCATTTGCTAGTGGAGCTTATTTCAGACTCCTTTGTCTCCCCAAATCATCATTAAGACCAGTTAAACTGAACCATCATGTGTTTAGGATGACAATCCTGATGAAATAATTATTATCATTAGCTATGTTCTCAGGAAATGCTATACAGTATTTCTCAACTACTTTACTTCTTGGATCAGCTCCCAAAGGCTGGGGTTTATTACCTAAAGCAGATGATTTACCAGTCTACAGTGGAAATCCTCTGTAGTATTGAAGCCTTTCTTCTGTTTTGTTTTACAGAACAAGAAGAACAACTAGAGGAAGCAATGGAAAATGAAGAGGAACCCACAGAGGATGCCATGGAAGAAGGCATGTGTTTTGTTGAGCACATCGGTGGCTGATACAAACATTGCAATAGCATACTCTTTTTGGGATGTTCAAGGACAAAAGCATTGAATGGAATGAACTCTGCACCTAGCTAAGGAAGTACATTGTAGAATGAACAATATTGCTTTGATCTAACAATTGTTGTGAGAACCCTGCTGGTTGATTTAAATTGTGTTGGTCACCACAGTGAATTGCTTCTAACTAATGAGGTGTTGGTTGTGTTATGGAGTCCCCTCCCAGTTGCATAAGAGGTATGCACTTAGTGATGCAAACAGTGCCTCATTAGTTATCAACAATTATCCATAGGGACTTGTGAGGTAAAGAAAGGTAGTCTTTCTTTGGAGAAGGAGCAACTGTTCATTTAGCAGAGTACGACAATGTTTTCAGAGGGCATAACAATCCTTAGGGAATGTTTGGAAAAACTGACACACACCTGTCCAGATTTCACTGATTAAAGCTATCTTCTTTGGTGTAGCTAAATGCTCTAGTATCCATTACACTGATATAATATCATCCTCTCTTCTTATGGGGGGGGGGGGAAGCTGCTTTCTCTGAACAACAAATGCCAGAATGTCAACAATGCAAACCTTGTTAGAAATGCATGAATGAACTATGAAACATGCTGAGAATTATGTCAGTGGATAGCCATGGGAATGGGAGATACGTATCAACAGGCAGTGAAGATTTTAGGTACAATTTGTTCCCATGGCACAAGAGTAATCAAAATTCTTTATTCTTCTTTTAAAATAGAACAAGAAGAGCAAACTAAAGAACCAGAAGAAGGTACATGAAATAAAAAAGACTTCTTCATGTGGACCAGGGCCAGAACATGAGCAAATCTCATTTCTTTGGGGCTGATACTGATCTTGACTCTCAGGCTCAGACAAAGCAGTAGGTGGTTGGGTGTGTCTGTAGAGTGGCACTAGCAAGGGAGGAAATTCTTGATAGGCATTTATTTGGAGATTCTGGCAGCAGAAGAAAGAAAGACCTGGACTCTATGGAAGGTGGCTTCCATTGTTTGCCATCTCCTTTCCCAGTAGTTTTAATGAGGAAATAAAAGTGAAGCTGGACAGAAGAACTGGGAACATCTGCTAGGTTCTCTTCCCCCTCCCGCTTGCAATGGAATGCAATGGAATGCTTTTAAGACTTATGTACTTTCTATCACAAATATGAACAATTTGGCAGATCTTGCTACATTAAAAAAAACGAATTAAAATTTCCCATCCATTACTTTTAGTATGGTGGGATAGGCAGAAATGCATGTTGGAAGCTTTCCAGACATAATAGAAACAATGACCTGATTGTGGAATCATGTTGTCTCACATTCATACCTATCTAGTGGGTCTTGAAATTCTTGTTTCTGTTCAATTCCATACAATGGATAGCTTCTGCAACCCATGTAAAGAGCTTGGGATGGGGCTATGGCCCTTCAGGTAGCATTGGACTAGAATTCGCCAGAGATCCTACCCATCATAACTGGTGTGAGTAAGTACAGATAGCACAGCTCAACTTTTCTCAAAGACACATAATTTGAGGTTAAAAAGCAAATCAGAAAAAAAAACCAGTATAAGAAAATATTTTTGATTGTGGACAATTCTGTCAAATAAGGAGATAGCACCGGGGTTTGTTTTCCACCATTAAAAAGCAACATGAGCATAATTTCTGTACAGCAGAAAAGCACAGAACAGCTACAGAACATAAGACAAACATTTCCTCCTCAGTGATTTCATGGGCTCTACATATTAGATGCACAAGTACAAGGCTATGATGCAATGCTACTAGCCCTCATGGGAAGTGATTTCAACAGGAATATGAAAATCTACCCTAAAAGACAGAAGCACGAACTAGAGAAAAAATGCCTGAGTTAGCCTTCCAAGCCACACTGGGATGGTGGTACATATTTTGGGGACACATCTGAGAAAAGAAGACTTTAACTCCCCTCCCCTCCCCACCCCCCACATTTTCTACCCACCAGGGCTGTAGCCAGGATTCTAGATTTTTTTTTGGGGGGGGGCAACAATGTCACACACACATATATAACATTGAAATCCCGGGGTGGGGTGGGGTGGGGTGGGGTGGGCTGTTAGCTCAGGAGGGTTTTTGTCATCCCCCCTGACCCCCCTCCGGCTATGACCCTGCTACTCACCCATGGTTACAAAAAACAGGAATGCTAAGCTGCTGCTGCTGCTTCTAGGCCAGGCATGAAATTGCTAAAATGAACCCATCTTTGGGGAGTTCATTCTGCAGTTCCTTTTGCCTGACCTAACGTGAGAAAGATTATCTGGCACAATGTTGCCATTTCCCAGGATATGCCCAATTGTGGCTAAAAATACAGTGGAACCTCAGTTAACATAATTAATGCATTCTCTGGGACGTTTCTTACAGTGAAAATTACTTTAACTGAATTTCCCATAGGAATGCATTGAATGCAATTTCTCATCAGAATGCATTGAAAACCAAAATACATTAACTGAAATGCAGTTCCTCATAAGAATGCACTGAAAAATAATTAATCCATTCCGGGGGGAAATTCCATAAACCAAGCCACTATTTTCTATGGATTCCCTTTTGTTATGCAATTTGTTAATGAGGTTCCACTGTACCACAATCTTTGAGGAGGCTCTTTCTGTGTACCCCAATGCTAAGCTATATGCTTTGCACTAAATGTAATGTGAAGCTCAGTCTGTTGCCACACTAAACAAACTGTCCCAGCTGTGGTTTGGTTAAGACTCTTGCTTGGAAGGGTCGAGGGCAAAAGAGGAAGGGGAAGGCCCAGGATGAGATGGCTGGATGGTGTTGTGGAGACCGTGGGCGCAGAGCTGAGCGAGTTGAGGGGGATGGTGGAGGACAGGAGTGCCTGGCGGGCGGTGGTCCATGGGGTCACAGAGGGTCGGAATCGACTGTGCGACTGAACAACAACAAACAACAAAAAGATAAGAAAAGAACATGGAAACAAAGCACCAATGGAGAAAGGGAAATGTAAAGCCTGCACTGTAACTTAGAAACCCAAAGCTCTGTACATAATAGCAGTTCTATGGTCAGTAAAAATGTGGTAAGTGCCATCTCTACAATTTATCTTTTTAAATTTTCATTTGGTTTCTTGCAGGGGAATCTAAGCCCAGACCCAAGTAAGTGTACATTAATTGGTTTTCAAGTTATATTAAATATGTAGTTACCAAGGCAGGAGCTGTTGAAGTGAAGTGAAATTTCTTGGGGAAAAAACAAGTGCCAAAGTCTGATAACTGAATCCCTCTTCTCACTTTATAGTACCAAAACATCATATCATGTTCTGTTTGGCAGTGACTGTTCGAAGCTCAATTGTGTTGCAAATGTCTCCTATGCTATTCTATGTATTTGTGAGAACTCCGTGGCCTATATTAGGCTGAGAGAGATTCTGATTTGTTTACTTTATAAAAGTAAGAGATTGCAGGAAGACTCATAAAATACTTAAGACAATAAAAACAGATTATTCAAATGAGTAAGAATCAATTTCAAGGAAAGGAAAATCAGGATAAAACAATTCAATCTAAACACAAGTAAATTAAGTATAAACCACATTACAAATTTCACAAAATACACAGCTCTTAGTAATCTGAATAAAGTTTAGAAGAAAGGTAGCCACTCACTCTAGCTGGAAAGGGTATTCCACAACCTATTCTACTTAGTGTTGTTTTTTCTGGTGCTGCTGCTGTTGCTATTGTTTATAGACTTTCCTAAGTGCTAGGAGCAGATATGTTATCTCAGCAAAGCTTAAAATAGACTTGTTGAAGTTTGCTGCTATTATCCCCATCACATCACACAAACTACATGCTAAGGTAAAGAGATAGTGACTTTAGAACCATCAGCAGTATGATTGTTTGGAGAAAATCACATTTGAACTTGAAACCCACTATTAACCTTTCTGCTGCATCAGTGAGATTTTTCGTGATCAGCTACTGAGCTCTGTCATATTTCATCTCTCGCTATAGCATTTCAGATTTCAGGACCATTAAGAGACACTTTGAACAAATCTATCAGTAGTCAACCTTTTGATGCAGGAAATGACAAAGATGAAGTATAGAACTCTGAGGATACACTTCTTGTCTTCTTCTTCTCATATGCCATGTCCAGTTTGAAGAATCTTTGTATCCCACAGCATAAACTTCAATTTCATTTAAACTCCTAAGATTCAAAGAACTCAGGATAAAATAGTCATCATTGTAACACTTTTCATCCTGTGCATCTAGAAAGCAGCCTGCAATAGCAGGTTGGTTTCACAATATTCATGGGAAATAGGTCAGGCTGGGAAAGAGTAACTTGCCCTGAAGTCATTTAGAAAGCTGAACCAAGACTTCAATCTGTTTTTCCCATAGCCACACCTTGCCCTTAAAATATTGACACCCTTAAAGGTCGATCTAATTTGAAGGCAAAGTACAGTTATGTTTCCTAAAAAGGATATCTAACGTGAAAAATTTGTGCCATAGCCTTTTTCACATTGCAAAGAATATTTTTAATATTTTTATTTGTATCAGTGTTTTTTTAATCTCCAGCAGTAACAATCTTTTATAATAATTATCAAAAGTGAGAATTCCTGGAATTAGCTCAACAATGCTGACTTAGAAGTAAGTATATAGAGAATTACACAGGAATGATGTAATCCAATATGTCAGAAGTGAGAATTCTGTAGGTTTTCAGATGTTCATTGACTCCTCCTCTCAGTGTTTCTACTTACCAAGCTGACAAGATTTATGAGAGTTAGAATCCAATGACTTCTGAGAAGCCAAGCATTCCCCATCATACATAAACCTATCTAGGAGTAAATTCCCTTGAGCATAGTTCAATACATAATATTTTTCTAAGTTCCACGGAGTCTCTCTCCTGACTAAATTTGTAAAAGATCATACTACAATTAATATAATTTAGAAAAATCTGACACACAATATCTTTACTGTGGTAAAAATTGCCAGCAATTTTTATTTACTGCTTGGAAATGCAAAAATGTTGGGATACATAGCAGGCTGTGGGGGCTCGGAAGCAGATATAGTGCTATCTCTAGCATAACATTCTCATTCCAATGTGCTCTGTTATGAAGTTATTACAGCTGTTCAGTGGCTCACACAAGTCAAGTAAAGAGAAATAAGACCAGAGTGACAGGTGTGGCTAGGGTAAAACCCCCGGCAACTATGATTATATTCCATATGGCGCCCTCAAATGAGCTATAAATTGTTTCTTTGGCTAGGAATGGTATTTACAATGGACAACCAGTTTAATTAAAATATGCACCATGAATTCAGAGGACAGTTATTATGGGACAGTTAAGTTTCTTCCAGATTTTCATTCTTGTGAAGTTGAATATAATGGATTTATTATTCTATTTGTAGCATGGAACCTCCAGTTTCATAGGAAGAGTTCATTCACAGAGGCCACAATGCTTTGGATGATTATAAAAACAGCAGCAATAACAATAGAACAACAGCATATGATTTAACAACAATTCAGAATAATATGTTCAATAGTAATTTATGGTTAAATAATGAAAATAATGATCTGTTGGTGTGCTAAGTATTAGGCCTTTGGCAATATCAACAGATAGCAAATTTGCATTAGCTTTTAAAATTGGTTTTTCCATTTTAGGAATTTATGGATGAATGAGGTTAGGATTCTACCTAATTTCAGGCTTTTTATACTAAGAGGTGGTTTTTTTTTAAATCAAGTTATATCATCTTTATGAACAAAGGACAGCTGTTTATGTGAGATGCAGGCTTTTGCAGCAGGGTGAGGGGCTGCCTCTGCATTTGGTCCCAGGACACTTTCCACCTGCTCCTGGGACCCACCTTGGCTGGGGCTTTAAGAACTGCTGAGGGACAGGACTTCCTTGCTGCCCCACCCAAGAGGCTTTTGCAGCAGGGTGAGGGGCTGCCTCTGCATTTGGTCCCAGAATTCGAGATTTTTGTGGACTGTTTAAAGTGTTTTTGATGTGCTTTTGAAATGAAATGTTTATGAATTTTTTTTTTAAATTTTGTAATCGGGACAGGGGATTTTTTTGTAATGTTTTTGATGTACTTTTCATATGTGATTTTTGTGATATAATACTTGTAGTTATGAAACATTGTTTTGCTGTGAGCCGCCCAGAGTCGCTATAGGCGAGTGGGGCGGCATAAAAGTCAAACAATACAATACAATACAATACAATACATATGGTTTGGTATATACCAGACAAACACCTTACTGTATGGGAAAACTGTTTCTGAGATGTTTCTTGTGGGAAGATTACATACCTGAATATTCCTCTCCCATTAAAATGGAATACATGAAACTAGAAAATGTCTAGACTACTCTAGGGACAATTTCCTACTATGGCAATTTTCTAAATGTTTATATCTCCTTCCATTGGTGGAAATCCAATCCCTGACAATCTCTACTGTCTTGACCACATTTACCTGAAAACCAGAGAAACTATTTTGAAATCAGTGAAATTAAGCATGAATTCATTAATAAGTTTATTGTGAGAACAAAGATAGTGTCAGTCAGCCCCAGGTTTAGGAGAACAGATGAGCTGATACAGCATTCAGGTGTCGCAATACTGCTATGTTACATCTTCATTTCTATCTAATTTCAGGCTGTTTATGCCAAATCTTGTACCTCCAAAGATTCCTGATGGAGAAAGAGTAGACTTTGATGTGAGTATTAAGTAAGGTCACCCTTGCTCGAAATCCAGTCATATCTGACTCTAGAGTTCAGTGGTCATCTCTGTTTATAGCCAAAGAGCCAGCACTGTCTGCATCTGCAGATGTTTCTGTGGACATGTGGCAGGCAAGACTCAACATGCATGGAATGCTGTTTACCTTCCCACTGAAGTCGTACCTATTTATCTACTTGCAATTTCTTGCTTTCGAACTGCTAGGTTGGCAGGAGCTGGGACTGCCATCTTAATGTACCAGTTCTGTATCACTTGCCATTACTCTTTTGCTGTTTCTTAAAAAGATTACCTAAATCTTGGCAATGCTTTTTCTTGTAGGACATTCATCGTAAGCGGATGGAGAAGGATCTGAATGAGCTGCAAGCCCTAATTGAAGCCCATTTTGAGAACAGGAAGAAAGAGGAGGAAGAATTGATTTCCCTCAAAGACAGAATTGTAAGTCAAGTAACTCACTGCTACTTGCCTAACTGTCCTTTATTATCAGCTCAATTTTCCCAAAGTGAAATGCAAATCTCCTCCTCTAATAGTCAGGTGTAATCAGTGGTGAGATATCAAAAATTTTACTACCCCACCGTGATGTTATCACAGTGTGGGCGGAGCTTATGTCATGATGTCATGACATCATGGGCGGAACCAACATCATGATGTTATAATGTTGTGGGCGTGGCCAAAGAAAAAAAATAATTATTAAAAATAAAATAAAAAAAATAAGCACACACACACACCCCTCAACCCACCCACCCACCCACAACACAAACCCGTAAATAATTAATTAAATAAAATAAATAAATAAAATAAAAATACATTAAAATACACCCACCCACCACAGACACAAATCAACCAGAGCTTTTAAACCAGAGCTTAAAGCTTATTCTGGCTAATCTTTCTCACACTTGGTCAGATGGAAGGAACTACAGAATGAACTCACCACAAGATGGATTCATTTTGGCACTTTTCAACTTTTCAACAGTTAAAGAAGTTAGGTACTAAGTCTTTGCCTAACCAGTTGTAAAATGTAAATGTAAAACAGCTGTACCTCCTTAAGGGTTCTCCAATTGGAACAGCAATTGGAACAGCACAGGTGTAGCTAATTGATGAGGTAACTTCAAGACTTTGCTTAAAAACCCCAAGCCAGGCTGCCAGGCCTTTTTAGGAACTGTGGTAGTACATCAATATAGGTAAAGGTATTAAATACACATTGAAATACACACAGACACACCACATCCAAAGGTGAGTCACTTATCCTGGGGAGCAGGCTATAGGGAGCTTCAGACTAGCAGCTTATCTTCCTCCTCCCTGCTTGGGAGGACAGCAAGGAGGCTGTGCATACGCGCCAAACACTGTAGGCATGCATGCACACCAAGTGCTTGGTGCACATGCACAGTGGGGGAACCAGTGAAAAGGTAAGCCCCGAAGGTAGTTCCCCCCAAAAGCTGCTACCGGTTCTCTGGGACACTGGGAAAAGTTACTACCAGTTCTCGCGAACTGGTGAGAACCTGTTACATCCCATCACTGGGCATACTGCTACTTTCCAAAATAATTTAAATTCCTCTGTGAGCAGTCTTTCACCCCTTAATATATGATAGTCCTACAACAACTGTTTCACTCCACAGATTCCATGTAAGTCTACTTTGGGAATCTCATGATACGATATTTAAGATCTGATGCTGTAATTCTAAACATAGAATTCTGTCACTCACCACTTTTTCTTTATTTGGTTGGAAAGAAGTAGGAGATTTATTGGGGTTTTCTCAAGAAAATAGCTTCTGTTTATGAAATCTTTGGAGAACTTTTAAAAAAACATTTAAGAAATTAACTTCTCTGTTGGAGCTTCTCTTTTGGAGCTTCAGTTTTGTTTGATTGTTAATTGAAAGCTTCCAAACAGGATACTCACACAGGATGACATTGTTGAATGGGAAATACCCCAACAGTGAACCCCACCCTAGTACAAAATGATATTAAAAGTAAACCATACTTTTAAGATGGATTACAAGGTGTAGAAAAGTCACAGAAAAAATACTATACTAAGCAAGACAAGGGGAATGTACTGTGTATAGTAGGAAGAATACCGATAATAGCCATACAGGATCCAGTACATTAAGGAAAATGCATGCATGCATCTTGAAGACCTGACACCTAATGAAAACAGTGCACTTACTTCTAAGCTAATTGGTACAGAATTGTTTCAGAAGATCGGAGTATGAAAAAGTTATTTCTGTAGACTATTATGATGTTATCCTGCTATGGCATTAGAGCAGACCAAGAGTTGACACCAAGTGTCAACCTGACAACCCTGAGGTTGTGCCAAAGTCCACAGGGAAGGGTGATAGTCCCCAAATGGATTAAATCCCACTTGAATCCATTTTGATGGAGGGAAGCATCTTCATCAATACTGGGCTGGAGCTGATGAGGACTTTGCATGCCAAAAGAGCTCATGGCCAGAAAGTGACTCGTGGAACTGCATCAGTGGTACAGGTATCATGCTGCAATGGCAAAGGCAGATGAAAGGCCACTGCATTACATTCTCAGGACAGTCTTCATGACTGATTGCCATGAGGATCACTAATATTTGGATTCAGATATACCGGAACAAGAAGAAGTAGACTATTAGCCCCATAACTCTCCAGCCATCATAGGTACTAACCATGCTGGGTGGGATGGCTCTTAGTGTGTATGCATACATGCATGCACGCATGTGCGCGTGCATGCGCACACACACAAAGCATTTCCAAACACTTTCTATATCTAGAATCTGGAATCTAATTTCCACCATTATGTATTCTATAAATAACAGCAGTAAACATTATGAAGATTTCTCTCTTTCACATGTAGTATATACACACAAACACATACAAGACTAGATTATCCAGGCACTCATTCTCAGAGTAGACCCTTGAAATCAATGAAATTTAAACTAGTTAACTAGGTTCCACCATTGATTTGAGCATGAATAAATCTGAATCCAAATTATGTTACTTTCACGATCGCAATCTCTTTTCCCCTTGAAAATTAACAAAAAATGGAAGAGGTACCGCAACAAATATGGTGGGATGAACTGATTTTAATATCACTTGTAAAATGATTAGAGTAGTGGTTACACAATAGATGGGCAATATTAAAATGCAATTCCATCCATCCATCCGTCCATCCGTCCATGTCTGTGCTAGCCTCTTTTCTCTAGGCTATTGAGGAGAAAATGACCCTTTTAAAAATGACCCTTCTTCTGAGATAAATCCTTATTTGTTTGTTTGTTTATAAATCTGGGCGATACAATACGATTAAAAGACATCAAACAATAAGAAAACATTAAGTAAAGTAAGAACAAAAACAATCAAATTAACATAGGCGGTGATGGCTGCTACTTGTATCTGAGTATACATTTCCCCCATGTAAACAGGGAAAATGCCACTGGCGTGAATTTGTTTAAGGTGGATCCTAGTTTGCCATGAAGTGACCCACACATTGTGATCATGGAGCCATCTCCTGCAGCACATATGAAATGAGGCATGCAGGATTTAGCACCAGGACTGCAATGGACTGCCACAGCCTTAGGGATATTAACAAGGCGCATCTTCACAGCCAGTCCTTCTGGCATGGCCTCTTCTGCCTCTATGACCATTGGGCATCAGAATAGTGAAGTGGTTCTTCCTACACTCATTTTGCTGTTGGGCCCAATATGATAGATTCCAGTGGCATTTCCATCACCCCACCTAAAGGGGCTCATCTGTCCATAGACATTGGCCCCTTTAGG
Source organism: Furcifer pardalis (assembly GCA_030440675.1). Lineage (NCBI taxonomy): Eukaryota > Metazoa > Chordata > Lepidosauria > Squamata > Chamaeleonidae > Furcifer > Furcifer pardalis. Next base: position 232,297,422 of record CP126891.1, on the reverse strand, counting down.
GAGTCAGGTTATTTACTGCTGCCCACTGAGTCACTGGCTATACAGCCTACTCCATTACTCTAGCAGGATGTCCGGTCAAAAAGCATAACATAGTATAAAAGGAAACAAGAAACAATATAACAATTTACAAACTACGATGGCACCCAATAGGTCCCAAAAATATTAATAAGTCAAAAAACAGTCAAACTGGCTCACCAGTGTCAAGGAATTTGCTATGGGGATATCTATATTGGAAAAGCCTCTGTAAACAAAAAAAGTTTACTACTCACAGATGTTAAGTTCATGATTTAGTTATCAGTTTGGCAATGGAAGAATGCTGTCTTCTCTCCTGATCTTCTGCCTGTTTTATATCTTAGGTCCAAAAGAACACTCAGCCTAACCACTCAAGTACTGCTTTGTTTCCATTAAGATTTTTTGTTAACTAGGAACTCAAAAGCTATGCGTGGCCAGAGCTGGCCTTTCCAATTGGCCAAAGGAAGCAAGCGTGCTGCAAAAGTAGCTTGTTAAAAGAGATACAAAGAGTCAATTGCTTATTAATGCTGCCCTGCTATGCATGTTAAGACCCAACTACATTTTGTGCATATAGTCCTTAGGAAGCATAGGACTGTTAGCCACAGAATTTTTTTTCAATTTTGAGAGGCAACATGTGCATTTCTTTTATCAAGTGTCCAACCTTTTCAAGCAGCCTCCAGCCAAACTGTTTCAGGCCATATTGCTTATGTGTTTCCTGTAGGTGTAGGACATTCATGAAAGTGTATCAACATTTGTCATAACACGTATTGGGCATTTCCCTTACAGGAGCAGCGGCGCTCAGAAAGGGCTGAGCAACAACGGATTCGTAGTGACCGAGAGAAAGAGCGCCAGGCCCGCTTGGCTGTGAGTAGATGGTGGCAAACCCAGAGTCTCTAGAGGAATTTTGCTTTAGGGTTTTTTTGAGACATTTGCAGGAAAACGGCATTGGAACCCATCTACATCCTCATACTCCCAGACCTGTTTCGACTTGGGTCAAATTTATTCACCTTGATTATTATGTAAAAACTGTGTTCAAGCTATATAAACCTATAATTTTTGGTGTGGGTGTTATTCCAGTGGTCTGAACACCATAGGAGTGTGTGACATCAGTGAAATGGGACTTCTATGGAAACAGAGCCCAAAGAATATTTAGCTGTTGCCCGTGACATTTTTCAAAATAAGGAAGATCACTGAGATATGCTTTATGAGCAAATGCAGCCCAAAGTTTCCTTGTTCTCCTAAATCTGGGGTGCCCAATATATGACCTGTGGACTGGCTCCAGCTCCCAACATCAATTCATCCAGCCCACACCGCCCTCATCACTCCCAGAAGCAGAAGTAAAATGTGTGATTTACTTCCACTTCCAGGAGTGGTGATGGTGGAATGGGCAAGATGAATTGGTGTCAGGGGCCAGGTCTGGCCCATGGGCCATAGTTTGGGCATCCCTGGTTTAAGCATAGAGAATGCCAGCCTAAAATCTATCTCATCTTCTTGCAAAACAGATTACAAAGCATGTTTTACTTCCACTTTTGGTGGGAGGAACCACGTGACTGGCCTGCTGAACCACATGACTGGCTCTGCTGAACCATGTGACCGCCCCATGGCTCAAAAAGTTTGGGCACCCCTGTCCTAAATGTTCCCTGTCTCCAGTTGCAAAAAAAAAGCAGAATGAGAATGTAACACTATCACTTCTCTAGCTAATCATATTGGAAACTGTTGAGAAGTAGTGAACAGATTAGGAGTGTGTCCCCCCCCCCCTTCAATCTGTTTTTGCACATTTTCCCAAACGCAATGCCTAGGCCTAAAGTTGTCTTCTCTATGAAGTGACTTAACATTGTATTTGGCTTCCCTTCCAAGTATTCCTATGGCTTTCTGACGCTTTCCTGTGATTCTTTCCTTGGTAGGAAGAGAAAGCTCGGAAAGAAGAAGAAGAAGCTAGGAAAAAGGCAGAGGAAGATGCCAGGAAAAAGAAGGCATTCTCCAACATGCTCCATTTTGGTGGCTATCTACAGAAGGTACTCCTCATTCCAACTACGGCACCTGCTAGCTCATTAAGACCCTGCTGCTTTCCCTTCTTATGGCTCTTGAAGAGTGGTTCACACTGATACAGCTCTTGGGAAGGCCCTCTTTAGCTTTAATTTAACCCACGGGTAACTCTAACCCTATGTACATATCCATGTACTTGAGGAAGTGAGCTATTGCACAACTATATTCTTGTCCTGTGTAAATTCCAGTTTCTAGACACTTGTCAGGTCAGGTTATCCTGCTATGATAATAGAGTAGACCATACTGCTAGCGACTCAATGCCGAGCATCAGGTGGCGGTTAACTAACCTGACAACCCTGAGAACTAGCGGCCTTGACAAAGTCCATAGAGAAGGGTAATGGTCCCCAAGTAGATTAAATCTCACTTGAATCCATCTTGATGGAAGGCAGCAGCTTCATCAATACTGGCTTGAGGATGAGGAGGACTTTGTGTGCCAAAAGGGCTTAGGACTAGAAAGTGATTCTCGGAGCTGGATCAGTGGTCTGGGTGTCATGCTGCAATGTGGAAGGCAGATGAAAGGCCACGGGATGATATCCACAGGACAATCTTCATGACTGATTGCCATGATGATTGCCAATATTCAGGACCGGATACAGCACAAGAAGAAGAAGAAGAAGAAACTTTAGACTGCACTTTTATTGCGACCTTGGAATGTCACATGTCACAGACACTGATGCTCACTGGCAACTTTGATGACATTGTCTTCAGTTACCAGCAGTTTCCTGTTTTTCTTTTGTTTCTTCCATATATTTTTTTTACCAGGAAAAATATTGTAAAGGAAAAAAGACTGTAAAGCTGTGCTGTGCCATTTGACTACAAGTAGAAGAAGCCTTACTGTATAAGCACATGGCCCTTAAAAGGGGCACAGTGTATCTTGTTATTTTGAGTCACATGTGAATTTTAACACACATCAGATGGAGCAGAAGCAATGATGAGGTTATGCTTGGATCTGCTGAGACACTTTACAACTCCTTTTTTCAGACAGAGAAGAAAAGTGGGAAAAAGCAAACAGAGCGGGAAAAGAAAAAGAAGATTCTCACTGAGCGGCGGAAACCTCTGAATATTGATCACCTTAATGAAGACAAACTGAGGTGAGGAGAAAGATTGGTAACTTCAGTAGATGAAGGCTGAAATGACAATAGGTGGGGTGGAAATGAAATTTGTCATGTTTCCATTTCATATAAATTGTGGGCTTCTTTGCTCCACTTCTTCCAAGCCATGGTAGAAAAAGAATCAGAAGAAAGCAGTTTTCTAGCTGCCTTTGCTCTCCTCAGGGAACAAAGCTGAGAGGATGTCAAATGACATCATCACATTCAATGTGTTAGTTTTTGACAAGGCAACTGCTTAGAGGATGGGTAGAAATTAATGAGAACAGAACAAGACAGGAAGTGCAATACGATCCTTCTGTCTTCTTGATCCTTGCTCTGAAGTCAGCTTTTTAAGTCAGGGGCTGGGTTATGCTCCCTCAGATAACTTTGGGGGCTGGGCAGCCATTTTGCCCTTCCTCCACCACATGGCACGTCCTGGTGTGGTGGACACAGTGGGGGTGGGCACATGAAATGGTACCATGGGCCACATCCAACCTGTGGGCTGCAGGTTGAGAATCCCTGCACTAGAGGTTGAATCAGCCATTGATACTGTGTACCTGGTATCTCAGAATGTCATGTGATCTTCTTTGGCCCTCACCAAGTCGAGATGGAGGGATATGCATCAGAAAGCAAACTAGTAAATTCAGGAACTGATTGCATAGAGAGAGATACAGATGCACAGAGTTAAATCACAACAACAGTGTTATTGGTACAGCTGCCATTGCTTTTGTGCATGTGCCCATGCCCATGCCCATACAAGTACACACACATCTATATAGATTATGCACTGAGAGATGTGATTCATCTGCTGCATCTTCTCTCCTTTCCAGAAATAGTTGGAAAGAGTGCTTGGAAAATTTCCTGAAAAGTCATCCATTATTTGTTAATCATTTCTTGCTTTAAACAAATGACTTCAATGCCCTTACTAGCACAAACATGGTGATGTGATGTTAGGAATGCTGTTCCTTATAATAACATGTTACAGTACTTACAAGCACTGCTCTTCTTTCTAAACCTTTGCCATTTGTTATGGGAAAGAGTAGGGCATCTTGTTTGCAACTGGAGATAGGAAGGGTAGCTAAAAGAGTGTGAAAAAGAAGTGGAATTAAAACCAATCTGTGCATCTTTTTGGCATATAATTTCTTGGACACTGCACTGTGGTTCACAGAATTTAACTGTTTTATACAGACAGAATTAGGCAAAAAAGAAGCAAAAAAAGATAAGAGAAGGCAAGAAACCTGGAAAAGTCAGGAATCTTGCTGATGCTGCAGGAAGTTTCAGCAGGGAAAGACTTGGAAAACTGCACAAAATACTTGGAGACCAGCCAAAGAATACCACAGGAGGCTTGTTCTCACAGTGGTTTCTCTGTGTGGCCATTTTTGGTGTCAGATTTTCACCCTTTTATTCTCTTACAAGATGTTTCTCTTTTTAAAATTAAAGTGATTTACTAACGTGATGAATATGTGAACACAATGGGATGCTGAGTGCCTAGGGTACGCCAACTGTGGTTCAAAAATACAATGATCTTCAAGGAGTCTCTTTCTGTGTACCCCAGCCATCTGCCGGCACCAATGAAATCATTCCAGTTGAATGGGTGGAACTGCACAACAGGGTTTCAGCAAATGATTACATATCATAAAGCCCTAGGATGCTACTTAATTATAACAGTGTTTGTTTCCTCAGTTATCATGCATGTTCCAAAATATATAGCCTTATTGCTATGCAAGATTAAGCAAAGATTAAGTACAGTTGTACCTCACTTAAAGAGCATAATGCATTCCACAGGATTGCTCTTTAAGCGAGTTTGCTCTTTAAGCGAAACACCATTGTAAGTGACCAATTGTGGGGAGGGGATTTGGAACTCCGATTTATTTGTTAAGAGAGTTTTTGGTTGGTTTTATTTGTTAAGCGAAGCGAACATTCAGAGAAAATTCTGCTCTTTAAGCGAGTCACTTTACGAGGTTTGACTGTACAGTATTGCCATTCAAGATTAGGTAAAGAAGTAGACAGACCACTAGAGGGTACCATGAACACACAAAGGTTTTCTCAGCTGGAGAAAGCTTCTGGTAGAAGGTTATGTAAGTGGGATAAGACCTTTACTGTATTGTAAATCAGGAGTTCTAACATTTTAAAGCTGGTGGCCACATCATGGTCCCTCAGACAGCTTCAGGGGCTGGATGGCCATTTTTTTATTATTATTATTAAATTCAAATTTATATGCCGCTCTCCTTGCCGAAGCAACCCAGAGCGGCTAACAATGTTACAATAGAAAACATAATATACATACAATATAACAAGTATAATACAATCAATGTGGTCGACAAGACCTTCATACAAAATAATAAAAAATATATATAAATACAGTACAGTCAAAGAAATACAAAAACAATCATGGATATACAGTACAAAGCAATAGGGAAAGTCCTCATCCCTTATAAATATTTCAATTAATAAATATACATTTAACTGGAGAGTGGCTGGCCGTGGTTCAGCTGTGGCGGTAATAGCGGGACTGGCGTCTCTCTCTCTCCGGGCTGGACCGGACGAGGAGCCGAAGTTCGTTGGGGGCGGCGGCAGGTCTTATAGCTGCCCGCCCGCGCCGTGCAGCAGCTGGGCTCACTCTCCGGGCCGGACCAGACGAGGAGCCTAAGTTCGTTGGGGGGGCGGCTGGTCTTATAGCCGCCCGCCCGTGCCGCGCAGCAGCTGGGCTCACTCTCCGGGCCGGACCGGACGAGGAGCCGAAGTTCGTTGGGGGCGGCGGCAGGTCTTATAGCCGCCCGCCCGCGCCGCGCAGCAGCTGGGCTCACTCTCCGGGCCGGACCGGACGAGGAGCCAAAGTTCGTTGGGGGGGCAGCAGGTCTTATAGCCGCCCGCCCGGGCCACGCAGCAGCTGGGCTCACTCTCTGGGCCGGGCTGGACTGGATATGCAGTTTTTGCTTTCAATTTCACATAAATTGCCCTCAGACTGGGGATTGCTGCCAAGGCATGTTGCAGGGGAAACATGTTCCAAACTGCATGCCAGGTTCACTTGTTTAAAGCAAGTTCTAAAATGGGAGCTGCAGAAACAGTTCAGAAGTGTTCACTTTCAGGTTTTACTTCCTGCACCGTGGAATAGAGGTAATTAATAGAGGTATGCTTCCAGTGGCAGAAATTCCGGTAGCAGAAATTTTGGCTGACCCTTCTGCCCATCCAAGTTTTGAAATAAAGTAGTCCTAATTCAGGAATTTCCCCCTGGCTATGCCCATCATACCACACCCACAGTGTGGCAGCAAATTTTTTTGGAGCCCAACACTGCATGCTTCCCTACCTATTTACTGTTTAAGCTAAGGTTGGAGACTGCTGTGTGTTGTCTGTTTTATTCAGGATGAGCTCTAGAATCTATAAAGTATCCATGAGCCAAAGTATATGGTATAAATTTTAAAAATATATATTAAAATTAAGTTCACAAATGGATTGAAAGCTAAATATTTGGTATCATGAATTTGGAGGAAATTCTGCAAGGAGATAAAATCAGTCAATCCTAAATGGCTTCAGAATGATCATGATAGCACATCTTCTTAAGTATTTAAACTTCTCAGTTACAAAGTTCTATAAACTCATCACTTTATAAAAGTATCTTGACAGAATATATTTCAAAAATATGCTGAAAAGTATGACATGGAAGACAAACAGAATAATGAGCATAAAGTAGCTAAGCATCATAACACTTTTGTTCAAATCTTCGCATGTATAGTAACATTCCTTGACTGACCAGATTATCAGGGGATAAATTCCTGCTGGTTGTAACTTGCTTTTCATTCTTTTCGCTGTCGTGGTCTTCTTCTCAAGGTTTGACAAAAACTTTTCACGATTGGGTCTTCCCCTTTTTTGTGGAGCCTGCCAAGGGGTCTTTTTACATCCCTGGGATACCATTCTATGACTGCTGCTTTCCAATGGCCATCTGACATTTGAGAAACGTGTCCAGCCCAGTGCAATTTCCATTGATGATATTCAGCAACAGCTTTGTTGGTTCCTCTTTATTTTCTTTATCTGGGCATTGGGGTTATGGTCATGAAGGGATACCTTTAGCATTGATCTTTCCATGGCTCTTATGGCTGTTGATAGTTGTTCTTCCTCAGCCGTTGTTAATGACCATGTTTCACTCCCACAGAGAACCACAGGAAGTACTGGTGAATTAAAAAGTTTGGCACATTGTTTCTTGTCGAGTTTCTCATTTAGTAAGAGTTCTTTGATGGAATTGAATGCCACCAATACTGCTTTCTTCCTTTTGGCTAGTTCTGCTAGCCAGAAGAAAGTAATATATGAACATTTTTGTCGCACTACACATGGAATATTCTACTTGCTACAGATATTGATTGCTTTATTGTATATGGCATTTAATTAGATCTTACAAAGCTACTCTTTAGATTAGTTGTGCTGTGCATATAAACACTGGATATCATCTTGACTGATGTCTCATATTCTTTCATCAGGGAAAAAGCCAAGGAACTCTGGCAGAGTATCTATGATCTGGAAGCTGAGAAATTTGATTTGCAGGAAAAGTTCAAGAAGCAGAAATATGAGGTGAGTGTGAACATGTGTGGGAACAGCTAATTATTTATGGCTGCTATAGCTAATTGTTACAGCAGTTTTAATCTGTTGGCCAGACCTCCCCACACACAGCTGACCGGGCCAGACTGGTGGTTCCCCCTCCAGTAAGCGCTGCCATAAAACAAGTCTGTGGCTGTCCTAAATGCATTTATGACAACTGTGGGTGCATTTATGGCTGTCATTAACATGAAATGGTGCCATGGGCTGGGGCTGGCCTGCAGGCCATAGATTGTGAACCCTTGTGTTAGAGTGAAGGCCAATGTATTTTTCACAAGTGTCTTCTGTACTGTTAGGAAGGTTTTAATGGATCTTTGATAGATGTGAGACATTTTAAAGATGTTCCATCAAAAAGATTAAAATTATTCATCTGTTAAGAGGTTGAGGGACACCCCCTAAAGGGTGCCTCACTTGTTCTCAGTGACATAACAACAGAATCAAATCAATTTGGCTACAAATTGTCAGGTCATCATTCTTTCCACTAAATTATCTCTGATTGACCGGGGTCACTTATACAACTGATACCAAAAGACTGTCTTTATGATCTGTTAACAACCTTTCCTCTCAGGATGTCATGAGGTCATGCAATCATATATTCCATTTATTACATAATTCCTGATTGTTTAGGATTACCTATTCTGTTGCCTCCAGAAAGAAGACCCTGTTATTTGGGGGGAGGGTAATTAAAACACTAGCAAACAAAGGAAAATGTGATTGTGAACTGTTTTGTGTGTGTGTTTATGCTAGGGGGAGGTGAATATTCTTACCGCTAGAGCAGGGATACCCAAACCTTTCAGGTTGTGGGCCGTTCACATAGTTCCTCCCACTGGAAGAACAAATACAGACAGGCATGAGTAATCCGATCTGTCACATCTGGATGGAAACCTAGTTTTATTTCCATTGGAAAACTACTTCAGACCTCATAGATTATTGGTCTTTAAATGAAGGAATCAGATACCTCTTTGCTTCTGATGAAGGTCTTTTTAGGGGTGAAAAGTATCAATGTAGGACTGTGATGGTCTCTCCTTGCCCAGCCCAATGACAGAATATGCCATAGCTATCACTGAAAGTTGCAACACACTCTTTCAAAGTTGGACTAGCCCAATTTATTTTTTCTTAAGTATTATCTACATCCAGGAGACCACCTTTGTAAGTACATTGTGGCCACTAGCTTGTCCATGTCACTGCTGAATTGAATGAAATAATGCCTTAGCACCTTAATTAATCTGCATGACAACTAGATGAAATATAGTGTCACTCTCAGAATTTACTGCAGTTTCACTAACTAAATACAGGGTGTTTTTTTTTTTTTGAATAGTAGCCGTGTTAATCTGTGGTTTAGGCATATCAGAAAACAAAATAAAAAACACTGTAGCACTTTAAAGACTAAATGCTATATTTTTATTGTTTGCTTTCGTGGATCAAGTCCACTTCTTCAGACAAGGAGTGAAATTTACAGCCATGGTTTATATACACCAAATTCAGGGGTCAAAGGGAGAAGGCAGAATAACAGACAAGCAAGCCCAACAATACAGCTTCCCACAGCCATCAGCAACAATAGATTATTCAGATTACCTCTAAATGTCTCCCTTTCAATCTCAAAGGTGCAGATCAACCTCTTACCTGCATGTCAGAAAACAAACAAAAACACTGTACCTGATTACTTCCTGTTTTGTTTTCTGGTAAATACAGGGTGTGAGCTGGAGGCAGATTTTCAAACTTCCAGCTTGTATTTTCGAGGATGTTCTGATCTTTTCCCTTTCCCTTTTCCATTTCTCTGCTTGACAGACACTCAGAGTTCTGTGATCATTGAGCATCTTCAACCCACATCAGGATTTCCTCTTTCTGGGGATGTTTATGTTATGCAAGTTTGGAGGTGGCTTATTAAACCTTGAGGTTCTTTCCAAGCTTGATGATTCACCCTCCTGTGTGGCTAATGTAATTTTTGCTACGTTAAGATTTTTGCTACTTTAAGATGTGGTTGGAATGCAAATCTCATTAGTCTAAATCATTAGACTATATTGGGTACAGTCATTCTATGTAATGACACTTATTTAGCAAGGTGCTGAATATCAATTGCTATTTCCCCATAATCCCTGCTTTCTATGACTGTTCCCTTTGTAAGGGCTTTCATGTAATGTATTCATTTCTTTAACTAGATTTCCATACTCACTGCACGCTGTGATGAGTTAAGCAAGTAGTAAGTATGGCCTGTACCCTGCAAACAGCAAAATAGAGTGATGAATGATATAGCATGTGAAACTCAGTGTGCAAAACTCTACTCTGAATATTGCCCTCTACAGTTAGGTTTTGCTGCCACCAGTACCTTCTGAAAGTGGTCTTTTGCTGTCTTGCATGTTTGCCTTGCTTCGTTTGTTATGATTCTCAAAATCAAGATTCAATTCACTGTGGTCAGCCAGGCATTTGGTCTTTTGACAGGGATATGTATTTTAATGCTTCTTTGAAACCATCCTTTGCTGATTTCAGTTTTTACAGCAGAAGCAAAAGTCAATCTGTGTCATAGCTGGGCAAAAAAAATAATAATAATTTGCCCATTGACTTTAGACCTTTCCAAGACTTATGAATGCTTTGTGTGCACTTTATATGTAGGATACATTTCTACAAAGAACAATGCATGATGCTTAAGCTCCAGAAGGCTGAGAGATGCTTTGCAAGGAACATCAGTCCTAGAACTGCAGGCCCACCTGCCTCAAATGGCTACAACTACCAGTGGGAAAAGAGGACATTTACAGAAAATCTGAGGTCTGATTCTGTAAAATACACAGAAATATGAGAAAGCAAGCTTTGCCTCCTTTATTTTAATCAACTGGGACAATTTTTGCTCAAGCCAGTTGGATTCATAATGATTCCATATAGAATAAGTACTACATGGCAGAGAGGAAGGTTGTTGACCATAAAGAGCCCTATTCTCTTCCCTAGTTCCTAGCCCTAAAACAGAAATTCCAACAATTTCCAGATGGACCCTTTAGATCTGCATTTGCACAGGGCAGCTATGCTGGCTATTGCACATCATGAACCTTGCTCATCATACTAAATTTTCTTTTTTTCTCTTTTATTACCTGGCACCATGGACTTCCCGATTCTTACATGGTGAACTATCACCATGAAATGTCACCTCCTGTCTATTTCTCTTGCAGATTAATGTTCTACGGAACCGCATTAATGATCATCAAAAGGTGTAAGTACTCAGGACTTGTACTATCTTACTCAGTTTCATGACACCAAACACCCTGTAGATCATTTACAACCACTCTTTCTTTTCACACGTGCACCTCTTTTTTCTTTGCTTTTCCTTCCATTTTGTAAAATGCTTGCTCACTGTGGAGCTTTCAAAGCTCCATCTATGATTTGCTTTCCTCCCCATATCTTCTGTTCCTCATTTCCTTTATCTTCATTTTGGGATCATTTTAAACTGCCAGTCCTTTGCTCTTCCTATCTTCCCTTAAGACTCTTTTCTAGGAATCCATGGTTAATAAATGATGGTTGTGGGTGTGGCTATATCCCATGACTTGGTGGTCAAGAGTCTTGCATCCAGAACTTCTAATACTGATACTGTTTGACTGCATGAAGGTGGGCTCATGGTGGTGGAAACCCCCTCCTGCTATTGCCTTTTCTTATTTTCGTCTTTCATTCCTGATTTCAGTTGGACCTTGCATTTTGCTACCTCCTGTCCACAATTTTACACCCTTTATTATCCATTTCTTGTTTTATATATAAGTTGGGTTCATAAACAGCTTGTTACTGAAGTAGGGGAGCCCTCTGAAATTTGAGGAGCAAAGTACTCCTCCATTGTAATTTGAAAAATCTGCCTTTAGTTGGATTCAACCCACCAGTTCTGTGAAGATGTCTCCTTCTACTGTAAGACTCTACACAATGTCCTCCCTGGATGAAAGGGAGATAAATGTTAGCAGTGTTCCCTACCTGAAGTAGTCTCTGGCTGGCAGTGATATGCGCTTCTGGATCTCCAACCCTCTGGAACAAAATTTCAGGGAGCACATTCCAGGAGGGACCCGCAAAAATTGCCATCCCCATCTCACCAGTGATAGTGGATCTCAAGCTAATGCAGATATGAATTTAACTCTGTGCCAAAATCCTACTAAGACTTTGCTCTGGAGTAAATGAAATTGTGTATACTTTGCCAGCAAATTATTGCTAATTAACAAAGTGCCTGGTTGCATGCCTGGCCAAGTGTCACCTTGCCCAACACCTTGGTATTTATCTGGAATTTGGAATCATGGTTTATAGCAGTGGTTCCCAACATTGAGCCCACTTCAATTCCCAGAATCCTAGGTCAGTACATTGCCTGATCAGTGCTTTGGGGAATTGACTTTGGCTTCTAGGAATTGAAGTCCAAAAACCAAAGGCTAGGAAACACTGGTTTACACACTTTTGCTAATTTGATTGTAAACTTCAAACAGAATTCTGATGTGTGTCTCCTATTCTCTTCAGTTTTTACCTTTCATCCTCCCAGGTCATCAGCTGTAGTTTGCCTCTATTCCTCTGCTTTTCCATGTTTGCATCTCTTAACTTTTTACCAAGTTCCTTTCTTATTTCCCTTCTTTCCTGGCCAACCTTTTGCTTCCTGCTTTAGTTATTTCCCACTGATCCCTGAACTGCTGCTTCCTTTGCTCTTCACTTCTTTTGCTCCTTCACCCCACTTCCCCTTCTAAGGGTGTGTCACTGAAGACTACTTTGGAAATGGTTTGACACGGTGGAATTTTGATGACACAGCTGAGCTGTCCAGGTTTCAGTAATGAAACCTCCATGTGGAAACTGCTTCTCACCCATCAGTCTTAAAATACACTGGGCTTCTTTCATCATATCTAATCAGTTATCTTGTGGATTTGGCATTTCCAAGATCAATTCTTGGAGTCTTGTATGCAGTTTGTAACAGAACAAAGAATAGATCATCACCTGAAATTTTGGCAAATGTTCCAGTTACTGTGTGGCATATATGTCCACCCACTGAGGAAAGAAGAATGGTGGTGCAGGTAGAAAGGTTCCAAGATCCATCCCATAGTTCAGACATTGACAGCTTGCACTAAGAACGTCTCTCACCCTAGCATGGCCAGGCCAAGAAATTTTGTGGCCTGAGGCAAAGAACAAGATGGAGTCCCATTTTCATTGTATTCACTAAAGCCAAAGTAGATTATAACTTAAACATAGATAAGGAGACAGTATCTTCCATTCCACTTGAAGGATCATTAAGGGGCTCAAGATCAGCTGCACACTATGCAGCTTTCTCCTCAAACAGATTGTTTCCAGCTTCAGCATCTGTCAACTAAGGTGATTACCTGATGGTGCTGTTGCCTAGGAAGCTTTTAGGTGCATCAGATCCAACTTGTTGGTTAGCCAGGAACTTTATCTGCCACTTATACCTTGCTTCTTCTCTTGTTCTCTCCTTACCTGCTTCAGGAAAGGGTGAGTAGCATGTGGTGCCCTTTGGGATGTGGTGCTTTGCAGTGCTCTGATGGTTTGCAGTGCAATTACTGGAGAAAATAATGTTTTTTATCTTCTGCCTGTGATTCAGGCAGAAGACTGTTCATCAGATTAATAGGTGTGACTGAATAGGGCTATTTTCTTTAGTACTTTTGAGCACAGCAAAGAGGATATATCAAAAAGCAATAATGCTAGAATTTTTAAACCCTCAGGTTTCTAATATGCAGATCTTCACACAGATGTACAAATGGGATTAAATATATCCTTCAGCATTAAAGGTGTGAATGTGAGAAACTGGTAGTTGAAAATGGGGTTTATCACCTAGATGTACTTGTCAAAAGTAGTCCTAATTCAGGTGCAAGATAGGGCTTTACCCCTGGCCATGCCCACTATACCACACCCACAGTGTGGTAGTAATTTTTTTTGAGTCCACCACTGATTTTATCAAATATCTGGTTGCCTATGCATCTTTTTACTGAAGTCTTGACTTTATGGGCCAGACCAGAAACACTGAAGATCTTAAATCTTGGATGCATTTGGCAGAATCAGCTGGGGGGCGGGGGACAAATATTTTCAATCTCAAGTACTCTCTGCCAAGTACATATGGTTTTTCTTTTTAAAATTAAGTAATTGTTACAATTAAAATGAATGACTCCTGTAAACATTTGCATTGGACATATTCCATTATTACAACTCACAATATGAACATAACTTGCTGTTTGTTATTAACTCCTTTTCCCAATAATAAATAGGTCAAGGTTACATTTCCACTGACACCTAGAAAGGAGGAACTTCACTGCTTTCATGATATAATTGTAAAGATTATACAGTTCAAGGATGTGGTCTTATTAAATACTGTAGTGGCAATGGCATACTCCATGGGTCTTCACAGATTTGTGCACAGAGTTGTGCTCTGTCACATACTCTTGCTTCATGCTCTGTTGCACCAGTGTATACGTGGATAGGAAAAGACTGTGGGGTTCTGGGTTGTTGTTTGTTTTGAGGTGTTGTTTTCTTTTTCTTTTCTTTTTTTTGCTACAAGCCAATTGTTTTTTTTTCATGTTTTGAAAAGGTAACTAAAGTTACTTTGGTGACAATATGACTGCTTTTGAGAAAAAATGAAGTTACTTTTCCAAAAATGTCACCATAATGGTAACTAACCATGTTTTCAGCCATGGAACTATAACTTTTTGTAGAGATTAGAAAAAGAATTACTTTTGAAATAAAAGTGGAGGCAACTTTAAATCAGCACCATAAACAGAGATGAATACATGTCTCTGTTCCTAAATACATCAATTAATTCTGTCAGATTCATGAAGGATTATTTTTTAAAAAATGAATCAAATTCAGTTTTACCCAAAACTAATACCAAATACTGGAGATGATATGAAAAATCTCTGCATGTCTTCTCAAAACACTAAATATATTTCTAAATCCAACTATTAAGGGCCTCCAGATTGAGAAACAACTGTTTCACTGAGAAGCAGTCCAGGTACACTAGCAAGTCATTAAGCCAATATTTAGAAATCACCTGGCTGCCACATCAGTGACCAGCTGACAGCAGAGCCTCAGCCAATGTAAAACTAAGTGACATCGGTAACTTCAGTGACACTGCATTCTTGCTCTTTGAAGGGCTCTCTGACTGGCTCACTCATATCCTGCCTCTATAATAATCGTGTGAGAAGCACACAAAGGTGCTTTCTGGGTTGAAAGGATTTTTGCTGGAGGAACTCCACTCAGGGGACATCCAAATAAGGCTCCTTTCATGTCCCCAAGATCTTTTCTCACTGAGGTGGTCCCTATTTATCTACTTGCAATTTATTGCTTTCGAACTGTTAGGTTGGAAGAAGTTGGGACAGAGACAGATGTGCTCATTCTGTCATGCAGTATTCAGATCTTGAACTGCCGACTTGCCAGCCTTCCAGCTAACAAGGTGAACTTCTTAACCACTGAGCCACTGCAGTCCCTCTAAGCCAATGCCCCACTTTGTCCATACTGCAGGTGCCTTTGAAACCTTGCTTGACTGAAAGGTAATCACGAACTAGCAATGTGTGTGGAATGATATGATCCCAGGATAGTTTGGTATGCAGAAGGTATCCCCCACATTCCAAGAGATTGTTGCGCTTCAGTCAGTGGTGGGCAGCAAAAAATTTTTGCTAACACATTGTGGGCAGAGCCTATGTCATGGGCGGAGCCTACGTCATAGGCGGAGCCTACATCATGGGTGGAGCCTACGTCGTGGGCAATCTAGTCATGCCTGCCATATGGTCATGTATACATCTGCAAAAACAGGCAGCACTGGCTCTTTGGCTGTAAATGGAGATGAACACTACACCCTAGAGTTGGATATTACTGGCTTTTAAGCAAGGGAGACCTTGAACCAATTGCAGGGACAAAACCTGATGGGGCAGGACAGGGAGGTGGGCGTGGCCACCCAATTTCACTCCCCCCCTTGCCCAAAGGCCACCCAATTTTGCCACCCCTCTGCCCAGAGGCCACCCAATTTTCCTAGCCCCTTCTGGGGTGGTGGTGTGAACCTGTTGCTGCCCACCACTGGCTGCAGTCCCATCAGCCCTAGCCGGCACAGCCACTTGTCAATGAGTTGCAGCCCACTAATGATGGGAGGGTCACCCCACCCATTTATATCATAGGAGGACTGTTGACTCCCGTTGCTTGGACCCAATTCGTTAGTTCACTTGCAGTTTACTAGCCCTTGTGGTGCAGTGGTTAAACTGTAGTAGTGAATCCCAAAGTGCTTACATTGTGAGTTCAGTCTTGATGTGAACAAGGTTGACTCCGCTTTCCATCATTCTAAGATCAGTAAAATGAGTACCCAGCATTTTAAAGGCAAACATTCTGATTACATTGTGAACACCTGAGATGTTCTAAGTGCTGCAGGGCAGTAAGTGTAATTGCTATTGGTAGTACCAGGGTTAACCAAGAAAGGAGTGTCTTAATTGCCAAAGACCTGCTGCTCATCGGAGCATTGTTTCTGTCATAAATTAGAGAAAAAAGTCATTTTGTTATAGCTTGTTTAAAAAGAAATATTTTCATTGGTACATTGAGTCCTCTGTGCTACTAAAGGAATAGAAACTTTTTTATCTCAGTTTCAGTCTGTTATGTAGACTTATTTCTTTAAAGAAGCAGGTTGAGAGTTATAAAACTTCTAGTTCCCAGGCTCTGGTTCTTTCTTTAATGTATGGAGACATGACAATGTTGCATGATACTCATCTCATGTTATTATTGGTTTGTCCTCATGTGGACTTCTCACTCCGTGTTTAACTTCATTGGATACATTCTCAATGGGATCAGTTTGGGCTCTGTATAGTTGTTGTTGAATGGTTTCACGTGAGACAAGACTAATCCCTATGTAGAATAATTTTTTTCCAAAGCAAGGATCGATTATAGCAGCCTCTCTCTGCCTCTGATTTATGTTTTCCCCCTATCTTTGTTAGCATTTCTTTATTTGCTTGTCTTCTTCCCAATAGCTCAAAAGCTGCCCGTGGAAAGCCGGTGGTTGGTGGCCGATGGAAGTAAGAGGTTTTTCATACCTAGCCTGTGAAGATGGAACAGCAGTCTATTTCTTTTTTGGCCAGCCTTTGATCCAAACTCCCAGTCCATGCAGCTCTAAGGAATTTACCAATTGTTCTAGATTATTCAAACCAGGCCACCTTCCAAAGGCCTCACTCTGTAGAATGACCCTAGCTGTGTGCACAGCATGGTCACTACTTGGAGCAGATGCATTGCTGTGTGGAAATTATCCAGTCACCAAAATTAAGCATTGTGTGTTTGTAAATAAAGCAAATCAAACAGCAACCTCTACTGTCTTTGCCTGATTTCTAGCCATGAGTGGCCTTAAAAATGCTGAGTAGAAACAATACAGATTTTCAAAAAACATCTACTCAATATTGCTAGGTGAAAACCATGAAAGTGAAAATACGATGCCATCTATAGCAGGATTTCAAAATCATTTAGCATATTTGAATAAGACACACTTCCCCCCCTTCAAAAATACACTGGGAAAAACAGAGTATATCTTATATGCTGGTAACAGCCCTCACCCCTTGCTGGTACAGTTTGGTAGCTAGCTGCCACTGTCTGGTAGGAGCTGGGTGGAGGATGGCTTCCAAAGAACCTCTCTTGCTTGGCTGATCCCATCCTCCCTGTTTCCTGATGGTCAGCAGTGGTGGGATCAGCCAGGCAAGAGGCTATTAAAGGAGCGATCTTGCCTGAGCCCAATCCCACCCTCCCTGCCTCCTGAAAGGATGCTTCTTTTCCCCCTCAGTTGGTGGTGAGGTGGTGGGAGGAGAAGAATCCTTTAAGCCCATTTCTTTTCCCACATCCCACCATCATTTGAGAGTTGGATGGAGAGAAGGAAAGTTGGATGAAGAAAAGGGAAATGGGCTTAAAGGTTCCTTCTCCCCCCCCCCCCACACACACACCAGCCGATGAGAGTGACATGGGAGGAAAAGAAGCAGGCTTAATGGGTCCTTCTCACCACCACCACCACCAGCAGCCAAGGAGAGTTGGGGGTGGAGAGGGGTTAAAGGATCCTTCACCCATCCCACTCTCCTTGGCTGGTGGTGGAATGGTGGGGAAATGGGTTTCAAAGGAAATAAACTGGCTTCCCAATTTCTTCTTCTTCCTTGTGTAGGCCAGACGTGAAACTGCCAAAATGAAGGCATCTTTTGGTGAGTTCATTCTGCAGTTCCTTTCGCCTGACCTAGTGTGAGAAAGATTAGCCAGCAACACAAGGCTGCCATTACCAGGGTATGCCCGATTGTGGTGCAAAATTACAACAATCTTCAAGGAAGTTCTTTCTGTGAACCCCAGAAAGTGTACTGTGTACTGTTTTGCAAATGATCTCCATCTGCAAATATAAATTATTGTTCAATTCTTTGTTATCTAAATAGAAAGACTAATTCCAACTGCCCTGATCATACAACAGTAGAGCAAATCCTGTGTGTGAGCAGAGGTCAGTGGCATATATGAGAGATGGATAGGGAGTTAAAGAAATTTATTCATGTAATAGCATAGGCTGGAAGCATTATATGTTCGTAATGGCCATTTCACCTCTGTTTGAAACCGTCCAAAGAAAGAAAGGTCACCACCTCCTAAGGTAGTTTGTTACAATGTCAATAAACCAAAAGACCAACACAAAGTTCTTCATGATATTTAATGAAAACCTCATTTCTTGCAACTAGAATCCATTGATTTGTTTTAAATTCTTTATTTATAAATTTTCAATAAAAATGACACAATATAAAACAAACATACAATACAATACAAAAAAAAATCACAAGAGTACTATACTTAATATACTTGAATGCAAAGAATAAAAGATTATAACACATTTTTCAGCTTTTATATCAGCTCTCTTGAACCAATAATTCTAATATCTCTATTATGACTACAGTATGCATTCTTCATTACTTAATTCACCTCTGTGTTATATACAATGTCCAGGAGGGTTATGTCCATTTACATTTTCCAAAAATTAACTTGTTCTGGTACAGGGTTAATTCCTTTATTTCCAGCAATCACATAATCCACAAATTTCCTCCAGATTCCCCAAAATCCATTTATTTGAACTATGCCTTTCTTAACATTTAATTCCCATGTCAATTTGTCATTAAGAGCTAATTCCCACATTTCATTGTACCAATCTTGTATCTTCAATGTCACATTACTCTTCCAATTTTTTGCTATACATTGTCTTGCTGCAGACAGCATCACAGCCAACAGCTCTTTGCCGTCCTTACTTATCTTATATTTATCCACATTTGTTATTAATGCCGTATCTGGTCCCAATTCTAACCGCATATCCATTATGCTTTCAATTTCCTCTCCAACCTTGCCCCAAAATTCTGATACCACGTTACAATTCCACCACATATGTACATATGTCCCAATTGAATGCTTACATCTCCAGCATTTGTTACTTATTTCCTTATTTATTTGATGCAGTCTAATTGGGGTCAGATACCATCTCCAAAGCATCTTGAAATTATGTTCCTTTACTCTTACAGACATAGTTCTCATTATTCTTTTTTTCCATTTTCTATGCCAATTCTCTTCCGTAATTGTCTTATTCAGATCTTGTTCCCAAATATTCTTTAAAACTTCCTGAATTTTCCCTTGTTTGTTCATTATTTTATAAATTTTGCTAACTATCCCTTTAATTTCCATGTTTCCTTTTCTTATTTCAACCAGAAGTTTTTCAAAAGTCGTGAGTTGTCTGTCTAGACTGTTATAGGATAAAACTCTCTTATTCCAATTATTTATCTGGAGAATCTGAAACCAATTTAATTTCAATTGTAAAAAAAGTGCCTTTCTTTTCTCTAGATCTCTACAGATCTTCAACCAATCTTTTAGCAGTGAAACCCCACTTTCTAATAAAATTGCCTTAACATCTCTATCTAATTTAATTGGGAAGTTATTAAAATCTTCTAATTCTACAATTGGCGAAATCCCAGGAGTAAGATCTTCTCTAACTCCATTCCATTCTTCTATGGTTGTTTTTATCATCCTATTCTGTATCCCTTTATATTTTTTACTATCTATTTTACTTAAAAATATAGCTTTGCCCACTTGTGAGAAATCTCTCTTTTCAATTTTTTCCCATATTGATTCTTCCCTCATCAGAACTTTTACATTTCTTACTTGAAAGGCTCTCTAATAATTATGTATGCTTGGGATTCCCAGTCCCCCTTCTTTTTGAGATATATACCACAGTTGTTTAGATATCCTTGTTCTTTAAAAATTATTTATAATTTTTTGAAATTCTTCCAATTCTTTGTTACTATGTTTTATTGGTAAAACGTCGAATAAGAAATTTAGTTTAGGCAGTAACATCATTTTACTTAAGGCTATCCGGCCGAACCATGATAAGTTTAGTTTATTGTATTGTGTGATTCTCCTTTCAATATCCTTCTTTAATTTTAGATAATTTAGCTTTTTAAGGTCCCCAGTTTTGCTTGAAATCGTTATTCCCAAATATTTTAAATTGGGTTTAACTTGTATCTTATATTTTTCTTCAATATTTTCTCGCTCCTCTTTTTCCCCGTTGCAATATATCATTTCTGATTTTTCCCAGTTTACTCTCAGGCCAGTTGTTTCTTCGAACGTTTGTAAGTGCAAATATATTCTTTCTAATGCCTTCTTTGGTTGCTTGACAATTATAAGTGTATCATCTGCATATAAATTTATTTTATTATCCTCTATTCCACTTATTTCTTCATCTTGACGTATATCATTGGCTAAGAACTCCATTGCCATTATAAACAAAACTGGGGACAGAGGGCACCCCTGGCGGGTGCCTGCTTCCAATTTTATATCCTCTGTATATATATCATTAACTTTAACTTTAGCTGTTCCTTGTTGATATAATTTTGTAATTACACCCTGAAATTTATTACCAAATCCATATAGACCGATCATTCCATGAATTGTAGCCCATTGTAAAGAGTCGAATGCTTTAAATATATCAAGGGATAAAAATCCTATCTTCTCTTTTTTCCTTTCTGTAGAGTCCAACAGGTCCAACACTCTTCTTACCAAATCCGACATGTATCTATTTTTCACAAATCCTGCTTGATCTTTATTGATATATTTGTTTATAAAGCTACTCAAACGCTTAGTCAATATTGTAGTAAAGATTTTTGCATCTTGATTAATTAATGAGATTGGCCTGTATGACTCTACTTTCTCCAAATCTTTTCCTGGTTTGGGAATTAAGGTAATGATCGATCTATTCCATGAGTCTGGAATTGATTCACCTTCCATTATTTTATTAAATAATTTGCATAACTTTGGAACTATTACTTCCTTAAATTCCTTATAAAATTCGGCCGGTAACCCGTCTTCTCCTGGTGCTTTATTATTTTATTTTATTATTTAATTAAATTTAATACCCCGCCCCAGTCGGGAGAACCCGACTCTGGGCGGCTTACAGCCAGAATAAAACAAGAATAAAACCAACACTAAAACATCAAAGTTAAAATAGTCAGAGTTAAAACAACGCAGGGATATATACCAATAATTCCCATATACCAACCCAGGGGACAGTCCTTATATAAGCCACTTGGTATGGGAACCCATGTTCCCGGGTCCCCAAACCTGTCCTGCCAGCCAGGTTTTCAAGCCCTTTCGGAAGGACAGGAGCTCCGTCTGAAGGCGCAATTCGGTGGGCAGGAGGTTCCAGAGGGCCGGGGCGAACACGGAGAAGGCTCTCCTCCTGGTACAGGCGAGATGCGCCTTTCTCGCCGAAGTAATAACAAGGGAGCCTCTCCGATCCGCCCTAGTGGGCCGGACAGATGTCCTAGGGGTGACGCGGTCTCTTAGGTATCCTGGCCCACTACCATATAGGGCTTTAAAGGTAATAACCAGCACCTTGAATTGCACCTGGAGACAAACTGGCAACCAGTGTATCTCCCGGAGCAGCGGCGAAGGATGAGCATAACGCCCACACCCCACCACTACCCGGGCCGCCGCATTCTGGACCAGCTGGAGTCTCCGGATGGTCATCAGGGGCAGCCCCATGTAGAGCGCGTTACAATAATCAAGTCTGGAGGTGACCAACGCATGTGTGACCATAAGCAGGGCATCCCGGTCCAGGAGTGGGCGTAACTGGCGAATTACATGAAGTTGTGCAAAAGCCCTCCTGGCCACGGCTGCCACCTGCTCTTCGAACAGTAGCCGTGAGTCCAGGAGGACCCCCAGATTACGCACCGGGTCTGATTGGGGCAAAACTGCCCCATTCAGAACCAGAGGTGGAAGCTCCTTTGATAACACAGGACCCCTTACCCACAGCCACTCAGTCTTGCCGGGATTCAGCTGTAGCCCGTTGTCCCCCATCCAGACCTTTACAGCCTTCAGACACCTGGAGAGGACTTCCACCGCACCGCTTGGGTCCCCACGGGCAGAGATGTATAGCTGGGTATCATCGACATATTGATGATACCTTACCCCGTGGGTAAGGTATCACCTTATCTGTTTTTAGTTTTCCAATAACTTCCCAAATTTCATTTTGTGTTATTTCCTCCTCCATTTTTATTCTATGCTCTTCTGATATCTTATTTATCTGTTGTTTATCAAAATATTCCTTAAGTTTTACTATAGTTACATCCTTTTTTGAATAAAGATCTCGATAAAAACTTTCAACAATTTTGACCTTCTCTGTACTTTTATTGCACCTTTTCCCTTTTTTATCTGTCAATGCACCAATCTGACTCTTAATCTTCTTTTCTTTAGCTGCTCTTGCTAACAATTTCGAGTTTTTGTTGCCAAATTCAAAATATTCTCTTTTTAGAAAAATTAAATCTTTCTTAACTTTTTCCATATCTTTTCCTTCTAGTTCCTTTCTGATTTTTTGAATTTTTCCAAATATATCTTGGCTTTTAGTCCTTGCATGCTCCGATTGTAATTCTTTTAATTGTTTTTCCAATTCCTGATATCTGCTCCTATTTTGTTTATTTCTCGTGCTTGTAATTTTTATAGATTCGCCTCTGAAAATTGCTTTCATGGTGTCCCACACTGTACTATAACTAACCTCGTTGTTATCATTCCATTTCCAACTTTCTTCCCATTTTTCTATTATATAATTCTTAGTAGCTTGCTCCTTAAAATTTTTTGAGTTATATCTCCAATTATACATTTTCCGTCCTGGGCCTTCTAATTTTATGTCCATTAGTATTTTTGCATGGTCTGATTCTTTAATTGTTCCTATCTCTATATCTTCCGTCAATCTGTTCAGACTTTCTGTAACGAAGATATAATCTATCCTAGAATACATATTATGTACTTGGGAGAAATATGTATATGCTCTTTCCCCACCCTTGATTTCTCTCCATACATCCTTTAAACCAATTGTGTTAATCAAATTATCCAATACATACTTCTTACTCTTTCTTTTATCTCCTGTAGTGTCCATATCCGATCTTATTAAATTAAAATCCCCCGCTATTATCATATTCAAGCTACCTTCTTTACTGAGAATTTTTTGCATTTTATCTAAAAATTGTTCCTGATTGTCATTTGGTGCATAAATATTAACAAGTGTCAATTCCTCATCGTCTATATTTCCTTTGATTATTAAATACCTCCCTTCTGGGTCTGAGATACTTTGTGTCATATTGTATCCAGTTCTATCAGAGATCAGTATCGCTACTCCTCTAGATTTGGATGTCCCATATGCCATTTCATAAATTTGCATTCCTTTTAAGACTAGTTTATTTGCTTCCGCTGATTTTTGATGGGTTTCCTGTAAAAAAATGATATCTGGTTTATCTTTTTTAAGGCCTAATTGTAATTTCTTTCTTTTCAATACGCTGCCTGTACCCTTTACATTCCATGATACTACTTTAATATTTTTAATCATCTATAGTTAAGCTGTTTCAACGTGTAGTAACCTTCCCTGGATGTGCAATCCACCACCCTACATAGAATAACCAAGAAAAACCCTAAACACCTACCTCTAACTAATCTAATCGACTTACCTGTTCTAATGAAATCTTTGGACCTCCCCACTCTTCTCTTCAGAGTTGTGCCTTCGTCTTCCGAAGAGGGGAGGTGGGGACATGAAAAGAATGGCATGATCTAATTACAGTCCCTGTAGTTGCCCACCCAGCTCCACCTATCTCTCTCGCTCTTTTTTTCCCCTATAAAAGCAGAAGAAAACAAAAGGCATAGAAAAAGGAAAAGTAACATTCAGAAAGCAGTATCTACTCACCTATCGCTACCACACTCAAAGAATCGTCAGTACCCCCCCCCCCGTAGCTCCCTCTTCTTCTTCTTCTCCAGTTTGGTCTCTTTTTATAGCTCCAGATTCTAACAGGTCCTTTCTTAAAGACATCCATTCCGGTGTTCCCACCTTGACCAAGCCAATCTGGCACATATACTCCAATACATCCATTTCTGAATTAACAACGTGCATCTTTCTATCATAATAAAAACATATTTGCTGTGGAAATCTCCAATTATAAGTAAGCCCTCTGGCTTTCAAAAGTTTTTGTCACTGGCTTCATTTTGTATCTCCAAACACGTTCTTCTGGGGCTATATCATTGTAGACTTCCACAGTAGTCCCATCTATTTCCAGAACGCCAGCACCAGCCTGTTTAATAAAAGCCATCACCCTGAGTTTATCACCCCAATTTGCAAATTTGACCAAAACATTTCTATGAAAGCTCTTTCCTCTCTTTCCCCCCACCCTGAAAACACTGGCTATATCTTCCGCAACAAAATCTTTTCCCATTTTGAGAGAGTTTAGCCAATCAACTATTCTTTCCTTCAGCTTGTCTGGCGTTCGTTCTGGCATTTTATGAATCACAATATTTTGCTTTCTTAAACCTTCTTCCACCATATCTAATCTTTTTTCTTGTGAACACACTTTATAATCAATTTCTTTTGTTTTGGACTCCAATTCTTTCACATCAAGTTGTAATGTCTTTACATCCTTCCTCGTATTCTTCATCATGTTTTCCATCCTTTTTGAATTATCTTTAACTTCCCTTGACAGGTCATTAAGAATTGTGGCCAAATTTTGGAAATTAGTAACAGTTGCATCTCTGTCCCGCTTCGTTTGCTCGTTGTTGACTTGAATCTCTTTTTTCAGTTCTTGGAAATTCCCTGACATTGACTTTTCCATCTGTTCAACTTTCTTCATAAATTTACCTATCTCTACATAAACTGCACGTTTTCTCCTGCTGAAGTCTCGGCCATCGGTGGTGGTGTTTGTCCATCTCTTTGTTCTCTTTGTTCCCTCTGTTCCTTTTGCTCTCTTTGGTCCTTTAACTCTTTCTTATCCTTTCTTGTTTCGGGTCTCTTTGGCTTAACAACTTCTTCCCCCTCTCCACCCTTACCCCCCTCCATGACTATGCTCAATTAATGTGCAAGATCAATATTTTTGGCTAAACAGTTAAAACCAATTCCCTCCTCTTTTTCGCTCTCTCAAAATAGCTTTTGAAATTCTCTAATTAATTTCAGTTAATCAGCCAATTTTCAGATTAATATTGCACACCATCCAAAACTAGTCAAATCAAATCTACAGTAATCAAAACTTAATAATCAATTAATTTCCAATAAATCAAATATTCAAATATTCAAATTGGTCAATCTCGATAACATCAATCAATAAAATCTATTTCAATTCAATCAATTCCAATTATAATATCAAAATCAATATCTAATACCCCTAATCTGTTTCAAACTAATAGTTTTCTAAAAAAATAACTTTTTAATAAAAATCAATTAATTTATATGTATGATCCAAGTTAATTACAAAATCATTCAATTTAATATCAGTTTAATAGTTTTTCTTAATTACTTAAAAATAACTTCCATAGCACAGTTTATGATTGATTTATCACCTTAAAGGGGGGAGGAATTTGAGAGGGGAAATCAGGAAGAAAGGAATTTAGCTTAAAAGCTATGGAGCAATCTCTTTATAGATGAGAGAGGGCGGGTATGACACACAGTTACAGTAAAGCTCACACAATTACACTAAGACTCACATAAGAAGAAGAAAGGAAAAAAGGAAAACCTATAATTTGTTAATTTATTTTGTTAGAGATTAGTCTATATAACGAATAAAGCCAAATATAAAAAACAGCAGGCTACTAACAATTACTAACTGCAAAAGAGAAAAGAAAAGCAAAAAAGAAAGAAGAGAAAATATTTGAACAACTGGGGGCTAGCCCCAAAAATAAAAAATAAAAAATAAAAATTAAAAAGAAGGAAAAAAAAGAAAAAAAACTCCTTCAGTTCTCTCTCTCTCCCCCCTCAAAAGTTAAAAAGTGCCGAAAAAAGAGGAGATAAAAAAAGAGAAGAAGGAGGGAGGGGCGGGAGAGAAACACGAGAGGAAAAAAAAAAGAAAAAAAATATGTACGTTGTTTGGTATAGTACTTAGTCCGACTGCTTTTAATCTTTAAAAGGGAATTTCTCTTTCCCCTCCCTTAAAAAAAGAAAAGAAAAAGGGAGAGAATATATTATTCTTTTAAAAACAATGCTCTGTCCCAAAAATCCTCGTCTCACATGCAGTTTCGGTTTCCTTAAGTTTCGTTTCTGTCCCTCACGCCGCCATTAATCCAAAGCGTACTGCTTCTTTATCCCAAACAACAAAAATAGCGAGGAACAAAGAAAACCCAAAAAAGTAAAAAAGAAAGGAAAAAAAACGCCCCTGTTCTCTTCTGCAATCTATAGCCCCCAAATATCCACTTTATTTAAAGAGAAGAAAAAAAAATATCTCTTTAAAAGCTCACTTTTCCTCCGTGTGAGTTGCCGATCTCGCCACCCGCTGCTCAGCTCTTCTATTCACCGCTCACTCGTTAAGACAGCCAGCTAACCACAGGATCTCCACACTTTCCAACTCAGTTTTCCTCTCTCGGTGCTGCGGGAATTCTTATGTTGATCTCCGGCTCCTGAACCGGCTCAACGGGGCGAAACCGGCAGTCCGGAGCCTCTTTCGAGACCCCGGTCTGCCCCTCCCCCGGAGCGCGATTCCCTCGAGCCCCAACCTTCTGCTGTGAGCGCGGGCGGCTCGTTCGGCTCCCCCCAAACTTCTTGCTTCAATCAATGCTAAGAGCTTTTTTTTTGTTTCGCTTTATTTTGATTTAATCCCGTTGAAAATCTCATTAATCGGTGGAGCTAGGCGCAATGGCGACCGCTCTCTATGCCATCCTTAGTCACGCCCCGAATCCATTGATTTGGGTGCAACTTTCTGGAAGAGCAGGAAACAAGCTATCAATATCACCTTTAAATCGTCTCTTCTCCAAGGTTAAGGTACCCAACATCCTGAATCATTTCTTATGGGGATAGGTTCCCAGATCCTTTACTAGTTGCCTCTTAGACTGCTATCTTCTGGACTTATTCCACCTTGTCAATATCCTTCCTAAAATGCAGGGAAGATAACTGGTATTCTAAATGACAAAGCAATATGCCACCCCATCGCACTCAGTACACTCTCTGGGTGGTTAACAAGTTAATTGTTTGATTTGAACCAAGGAAGCATCAGGCAAGAGGATAACAGTTATTCCCAGATGTTGCCTTCCTTGCCAGCTATAAACTCCACAGCTGTGCATTTTCTTCAGCTTGACACTAGGTGGCACCCTCATGTCTTGTTTGGACTTTGGCTTGCAACCCAGCCACACCCAGCTATCCATTGTGCACATTAGTAGCCATGCCAATTTCAGGGCGTTTTTTCAGCCTGGATATACCTGACAGTTTGCTTTCTGTCTCTTAGCCCCTGGTGTAGTTGAGTCAGACAGCTGAGTCAGCAACTGGAAAAGCAGAGCAAACTACCCTTCAAATCTGACAGATTGCTGAGCTTGTCCAACAACAGCCTACAGTTTTGCACTGAGGACTTCCCTTCTCACCACAGATAATAATAATTTTGTGTCAGAAATTATTATGGGTTGAAAGGGTTTTGGCGGAAGAAACTCCACTCATGGAACACCCAAATGAGGCTCCTTTCATGACCCCAAGAGCTGGGACAGAGATGGGCACTCAATCTTTCATGCAGTACCCGGGTCTCGAACTGCCAACTTGTCAGCTTTCCAGCTAACAAGGCAAACTTCTTAACCACTCAGCCACTGCAGCCCCTATCTAACCACAGATGAAACTGTAACATTAATCATGCAGTGTGTCCTTGAGTACCAGCTGTTTCATTCACAAATTACAAGTAGAAGGCCTTTCATTTAAGAATCTTAAGGGCACAAGGCACAAGGAAAAGAAGAAAGGTTGCAAAATAATATAAATAAATTAATTAATGACCTTTAAAGCCCTACATGGTAGTGGGCCAGGATACTTAAGAGACTGTGTCACCCCGAGAACATCTGTCAATCCCACCAGAGCAGACTGGAGAGGCTCTCTTACTGTGTCATCTGCTAGAGAGGCTCACCTCTCTAGCACCAGAAGGAGGGACTTCTCTGTGTCTGTTCCAGCCCGATGGAACCTCCTGCCAACTGAGCTCCAACTCCAGACAGAATTGCTGCCCTTCAGGAAAGAACTAAAAACCTGGCTGGTGAAGCAGGTGTGGGGCACCAGTGATGTGGTGACCCCCGCCTGCTGGCTGATAAAATAACAGCAACGTCACTCCCTCTTAATCCTCTTTCTTTAATCTACGGTCTTTTAATTTTTGTAGTATTTTAAATTGGGTTTTTATGCATGTTGTTTTAATGTTTTTTGTATTGTTGTGTTGTTTTTAATGGTGTGAGCCGCCCGGAGTCATTGTGAGTTGGGCAGCTATACAAACTGGAAATTAAATTAAAAAATTAAAAATTAATCCACAAAATCCATACAAGGCAAACTGGTTTGTAATAGCAAAAGGCCTCCTTTGAGAGCAGTTGTTTCTTTTCTGGTAGACCTAGAAAGGGCTCTGTTAGTTCTGATGTTAATAATAATGGGTGGTTATATGTGAACAGTTTCCCAGTCTGCAAATGATAAAAGATAAAGGTAAAGGTCACCTTTGCTAGAAAGCCAGTCATATCCAACTCTAGGGTTCAGTGCTCATCTCTGTTTATAGCCAAAGAGCCAGCGCTGTCTGCTTCTGAAGACATTCTGTGGTCATGTGGCAGGCATGACTAAACACCGGAACACACAGAAAGCTGTTTACCTTCCTACCAAAGTGATCCCTATTTATCTACTTGCAATTTCTTGCTTTTGAACTGCTGGGTTGGCAGGAACTGGGACAAAGACATGAGCTTATTCTGTCCTGCAGTTTTCGGGTATTGAACTGCTGACTGGCTGCCTTCCGGTCAGCCTCTTAGCCACTTGAGACATTGCTAAATAGCCTGCCACATTTTCACCCTGTTCAGAATGCCCTTTCCAGCAATTGTATTCCAAATGTATAGCTAGGACACCTGTGACCCTCTGTGTTCTTCCAGATGTTATTTAGATGTTGTTATATAGCTATTCCCATCAGCTCTAAGCAGCATGACTAATACAAAGTGATGACTGAAGTCATAGTCCAAAACCATCTGAATAACCACAAATTGTATACTATGGCTGAACCAAAGAATTTTTTTCTGTATCAGTGCTTCATATTTGAAATCAAAGCTACCTGCCTTCACCTCAGTGAATAACAGCTTGGGATGTTCAATGAGAGAGAAAGAGATCCCTAATACTGAACTGAGATACATGGTGTCATGGAAAGAGTGATGGATGCCTGTTCACAAGGCCTGCATCCAGTAATGTTACATGGATTTCAGCCACCTGGGGCTTAAGCCAAATTTGCTGCCTCCTGGTGGATGCTGGTGCCCACTCCTGCTAGGGCTTCTGGGAATTGTAGTCCAAGAACACCCACAGCACAAAAAGTGCCACCCAGGGCGGGCTGTCACCCTGCCCCCCCAACCCTACGCCTCTAAATTCTTGCTTCGCTACTGAAGTTCACTAGGGAATGTGGAACTGGTAAAACTGCTCCTTACTTAACTTTAAAGCCCTATTCGGATTTCTGTAAGTTAGTTCTGACTTGATGGCTCATAGCAACAGCAATATTATATTAGGAACATTCTTGCGCAGGTCTACACATCTGGCTTCCTTGTATTCCAATCCCGTTTTGTGTTTGCGTGTCTGCTATTTGAGCAACAGTTGCATTCATGTATTTCATCCATCAAGTAACCCTCCTGGTTGGTACATGAGTATAATGAATTTATCAGTCACATTAAGCCAGTCATTAACATATGTAATATTTCTTCAGAGCATTTTAGTATGTTGGTATGTGACCCAATGTTCTATTTAACATTGCTTAATTAATGCTAGCTGGTACGTCATAGAAAAAGCTTCACTGAAACCAATTTTGAAGAAAAAGTGATTAGTCTTTAAAAGAACAGAGCATTTGAGTCATATGCTTTGCATGTTGTCTCTTGCCATTATTGTAGGTAAATGTATTAAGTACAAGAAGTGCATTTTTGTGCCTGACTCAAGTTTTCCTCTGTCAGTATTTACTGGCAGTCTGAGATTTTCATACCTTTCCTTTTTCTAGGGCTTCAGCTTACAGCAAAAGCATGAGTACTGGTATCATTACACACACATGCACGCGCACGTATGCATGGATGCTTACTTGTATACATGTGCATGCACACTTGCTTACATGCACATGCACAACCACACTTACCCAGACACATATATACAGAGACATACCGTATATGCCGGCGTATAAGACGACTGGGCGTATAAGACGACCCCCCAACATTTCCACTCAAAATATAAAGTTTGTTATATACTAGCTGTATAAGACTACCCCTCTTCCACACACCTTCCACACACCAAATAAAACATAAAAGAACATCAGATTTGATTTCAACATCTCCCTGTGGCTGGCACTAGTGCACAAGTGTGCATTGTGAGCTCTGCATAGACAAGGGGCGGGGCGGAGCACCGCTGCTTCCCGCCGAGCAGAACGCCAAAAAGGCTGGCACCCCTGTCTCGCTGCTTATGCTCGCCGCAGCCACACTGGATACTGCATGATACTGGATGGTATGTAGAATTAGGTGGGTGGGCATCGGGAGGCCACTATGGGCACCAGGCAAGCATCGGAAGGCCACTATGGGCACCAGGCGAGCATCGGGAGGCAATTATGGGCAGCTATGTCTATCCCAACTGAAGTGCACCCGGGGTATAAGACGACCCCCCCCCCCCCACTTGGAGGCATGTTTTTCAGGGGGAAAAGTAGTCTTATACGCCAGCATATACAGGGGCACCTATTAACCAGACCAGAAACTACTATCCTCTCAAACAATAGAGAGTTATTGATCAACTTATCTCTGTTATCTCACTTCTCTCTCCTGTTTCCATGGGCCTCAGCTGTAATCCATGTTTAGGATTGACATAACACAAGTATTCCCAAGTACTTGGGAATTGTCTGCCTTCTTTGCCTCAGTAAAGGGCATAGTCACTCTAGAGTACTGTGTCTAGTTCTGGGCAATGCACTTTATGAAGGATGCCAACAAAATGGAACAAGTTCAACATAAGGCAAAAAGAATTATTATTATTATTATTATTATTATTATTATTATTATTATTATTATTATTATTATTATTATTATTATTATTATTATTATTATTATTATTATTATTATTATTATTATTATTATTATTATTATTATTATTAAGGGAAGCACAATATCAGATTTTTTTTGTTATCAGGGAAAATAAATTCAAGTGTAAAAAATGGCTTTCAGAAAATTTACAACTCTTTGGAGTAACAGCTGGATAAAAAAACAAAACTTTCCATCTTGATGTGAATCAAATACTGTACATGTAAAACTTCACTCTGGTCTTCACTTAGGTAAATTGTAAGCTGGAGTAGACCCCAGAAATGTTTTAGGTGACAACAACAGTTTACATCAGACAAGGATTCAGCCCTAGTGTTCATGATTTCTCCAAGAACTCACAAGAATTGCTGGATCTTTGCATCCTCTCTTCATCAGGCCTGAACTTGAAGAGGTTGGGTGTGTGAGTTTTCATTGGCACAATCCCATAAAAGCTAAAAGGAACTGAACATTCAGGAGGAATATCCTGCTGAAGGGAGATGACAAGCAAGCAAAAATGCAAATTTAGCTCAATGATGGGTAGTGATTTTTTTAATTCAAAGTCATTTTCTTTACAGTATTGGTGGGAAGAAAATAATATTTGTTACAATTGTCCCTACCCTCTATTTCATAAGGGAAATAGATAGGGGAAATGTACCATAAACCAGCCTCCTTTTAACAAAAAGCACAGTCCATACATTTTAATTTTTTTTAACCCACATAAAAGTTTAAAGCAATGATTTAATTTTTTTAAAAAAAAATCACAAATACCTTTTCTCGAGAAATCCTTATTCCAGTAACAATTTCTATCACAAATGTTTGTGTAAACTGATGTTTTTTTTTTTTTTTAAAAACATGTTTATTTTTTTTTCTTTAGGAAAATCTCAGTCTCCTGGTCATATTAGAATTTCTTCCAAGCTAGAAACGTTATTAGAATATTGAATCGGGGAGAAATAATATGGGAAAAAATTGAGAGAGGGGAAGGTCAAAAATTTGATAAGTCTATATTTTTAAGTGAAAGGAAAGATAATCATAAACAAAACTACAGATGCAAATTGATAAAAGTAGCACTAGAAGAATGGAATAGAATAAAAAAGGAACTTGTCCCAGGTACTTCACCTGTTTTGGAACTAGAAGATATGAGCACTTTTCCAATACAAATTGATAGCAGGATTAGAAATATATTGGTAGAAAAGAAGGCTCTCTTGCTGAAAGACTGGATTAGCATTTGCAAGGATAAAGAAAGAAGAAGAGAGTTATTTTCTTATATGCAGTTAGATTGGTTTAAGACTCTCCGAGTAAACAATTGGAATAAGAAATATATGTTAGAGAATAGCTTAAAACGAGAACTAACTTCATTTGAAATATTGTTGACCAAATTAAGGGGAGGGGACATGGGCATCAAAGGGATAGTAAGCAAGATTTACAAAATTTTGAATAAAAGTGGTAATATACAGGACGTACTGAGAAGTAAATGGGAATATGAATTAAATGAGACGATCTCACCAGAAAATTGGAAGAGAAAATGGAAAAGAAGGGTTGTGAGAACCATGTCCGTGAGAATGAAGGAACATAATTACAAACTACTTTGGTGGTGGTATAGGACCCCAGTTGGGCTGCACCGTATGAATAGTAGGGTTAGTGATAAATGTTGGCGATGTAAACATGAGATGGGAACGTATGTACACATGTGGTGGAACTGTAAAAGTTTGGAAAATTTTTGGGGAAACGTGAAAAATGAAGTAAACAATATATTAGGTAAACAGCTCATATGGGGCCCAGACACAGGGTTGTTAACAGAGGTTGATAAGTTTAACATAAGTAATGATAATAAAGAATTGATGTCTGTGATGTTGTCAGCGGCAAGAATTTGTATTGCGAAAAATTGGAAAAACGAGATTTCGATTAAGATCCATGATTGGTATAAAGAAATGTGGGAGCTGGCACTTAATGATAAACTTACCTGTGAACTAAAAGTAAAAAAAGGCAGAGCCAAAGTTAATAATTTTTGGAGAGTCTGGAAACCTTTTGTGGAATATGTGACGGTCAAGAAAAAAGGGGTTACTCCTGTACCAGAACAAAATGACTTTTGGAAATTATGAGTTTCTTTTTACAAGCCCTTGGACATTGTAAATATCACAGTGGTGTTATTAAAGAGTGATTGAAAATAGTGAAGGAAACTAAATGTATTAGAAAATGCTAAGACGAGCTATTAAGTTAGAATTGTGATACTTTATTAACATTTATCAGTGACATTATATTTCTCTACTCCTTGTATGGAGGTTTATACTTGGTTTATGAGAAGTATATGCATAGATTTAAAGATGGAAGTTGTGTTTCTTTCTTTTTACGATTGATTTTTTAATTTAGTCATATTTGTTATCTTTGTATTCCTGTATGTTTTTTACTTTTGTATGTTTTACTATACTTGCTTTTTGTATGTTTTTCATTTAAATACCTATATAAAAATAAAGTTAAAAAAAAAAAAGAATTTCTTCATGTCCTCAGTTTGGAAATCAATATCTCATCGTAGATTTATTAGTGTAACAGTGCATTAATGCACAGTGCATTTAGTGCAACTGTAACAGTGCATTTAATGCATATTTTTATTCTGCTAGTGTTGTATGTAAAAAAATTTTTTTGTCATGTGAACACTCTCTCCTTCACCAGTTATATTTCCCAAATATTTTTCTAGCAGGGCTCATGTGCTTCTGTTACTTGCAGAACAGACAAAAAAAATAGAAATTCAAACATTCTTTATTACTGCATCTCCATGCTGGGAAATGAATAGCTATTGGTAACCACTATTCAGTATTCTAGATCTAGAGAAGATCATCATACATTGAAAACTGTTTGACAGTACAGTATATTGTTATCATTATCATTTGAAAATACAAAACCTAGGAAAAACCAAACCATATTATTAAAACTTTGACTGGTATTATATAACAGATACAAGTTTTAACTAAAAACCCAAGTATCACTTAAATAGTTTGTATGCCGTTTCTAATACTGTATTGCCATTTTGTGGCTCTGATGGAATTATTTCAGAAGTCTATAGTTGGTTATAATATTTTATGAAATTCTGTGGCATTATTCCCAGTTTGTTGATGAATATGGAGACCATGAAATGTGGTCCAGTTGCTTAAATTAATACAGAGAGGAGAGGGATCTGACCTTGTTTCCATACTCTTTTCTTTTCTTACCTTAATGAAAATTAGCTTATGAAAATTAGCTCTTTTATCCATGACCACAGACTTCTCCCAGTTTATATCCCTACTACCAGGTATGTTGTCTGGGGTGATAAGAGTTACAGTCTGATAACATATGAACATCAACAAGTAGCTTCTTCCTGTTGTAGCCCCAAATCCAGTTTCTAACACGGGGTTTTCAACCTTTTCTAGCTGTGGGCTGGACCATGCCCCAGTAGCATCACATGGATTTCAGCCGCCCGGGGCTTAAGCCAAATTTGCCGTGCCCTGGTGGACTCCAGCTTCCACTCCTTCTAGGGCTTCTGGGAACTGTAGTCCAAGAACACCCATAGCCCAAAAAGTGCCACCCGGGGCGGGCTGCCCCCCTACACTACACCACTGCCATGCCTCCTCAAACAGCTGAGCAGGCTGGACATGTGGTTCTCCCCATTGTAAACGCTGCCGTAAAATGCATCCATGGCTGTCGTAAACACATTTATGACAGCCGCATGTACATTTACGTGCATTTCTGGCTGTTTTTGCTGCTTCTGTTTTTGCTGCTTCTGCTTCTGCTGGAAGTGGTGGTGGCAGAAGCAAGGGCAGCAGACCACATGAAATGGCGCTGTGGGATGGCCACAGCCCGTGGGCCATAGGTTGCAACCCCCTGTTCTAACCCATTGGTACTAGAGGTCCAACTTCAAATGACATATGGTACATCACAGAAGGTGAAACCATGTTGGGGTTTCATATACAAGCCCCTATCAGACTTTTGTTTCTAAGCAATTATACTCACAACTGAAGTTTGTGCTACCTCCTGATGGACAATTATAAAACAAAGGAAACTAATTTGCAAACCACAGTACATGTGAAAGCTCATGCTGCAACAATCAAATCTTTCAGCACTTCAGATTCTTCAAATGACCTGCTCTCTGTACAATATATTTTCTTCCAAGTGAAAGCAGAGGAATCTGGGGCCTATGCAAATGCAATCTTTACTAGGGATCAAAGGGCTGAATTTATTTCTTTAATGGCACTCCTGCCAAAGATTATAGATATGCTTATCAAGTAATCATCCTTTTTACTCACCCAGCACTTTTAATCTTCAAAGCGCTACTTAAACATTCAAACCTATTAAAGCCATCATCGCACAAATGGATGACTAAGTTTAGAGGAAGGTGGCACACAACCACATCTGCCTGCAACAACCACTTAGAGAGTCTAATAAAGATTACAGAAAAGGCATGGCTACTGCTCCAAATGATGTAATGTGAAATAGAAAACATTCCAGGCTGCCTCTTATGGTGTGGTCTGGGATCATGGATTGTGAAGCCACTTGAAGTTAAATCATATCAAGCCCACTCCCTCCTGTCCAAACAACACAGGTGACCTTTACCCATAGGTGACATCGTTGACAAGCAACTTCACAGTACTGGCAAATTCCCTTGTCCCTCTGTGGAGAGGCAGGGAAAGTGTAATTCACTCCCTCCTGTCTAATCATTGAAATGCTGTGTCAGAAAAGTTTTGTTTCATTTTTCTGATTAGTGCCAAACAAGACACTACTCACAACTGCTGTTTTGATCGGTACTGAGAGAATAATTAAGAATTTCTTTAAAACTCTCCTAACTGTCACAGCCTTTCAACGATCAGATAGGAGTAATGACAATTTCCTTCAAAGTATTAGGGGAATTGTTTAATGTCAATATCCAATTGCTGAAAGAGCTAGCATTAGCCACTTCAGTTGGCTGGCAGACAACACCTATGTGGATGTGGAGAGATACAGAATCTGGCTCATTTACTGGTCTGTCAATTACTGCCAGAAACATGTACCAATTGGGACTTAAGTTTGGGCAACAACAAGGCAAAGAAAGTGGCTTCACTTTGACAGTCCAAGATTTCATCGGATATAAAAGAAGAAAAAGAAGCGCCTTCACCATACCTGATGTTGACAAGGAAGAAGCCTTTAATGGCTGCATTCCAAGTGTCCACAGGTGCTGGGAGTAGAGCAGTGGTGGGATGTCAAAAATTTTATTACCCACTGTGATGTCATCACAGTGTGGGTGGAGCTAATGTCATGATGTCATGACATTGTGGGCGGGGCCAATGAAAAATAATTAAAATAAAATAAAAATAAGCACGCACACACACACACCTCCACCCACCCACCCACCCACAACACAAACCCATAAATAAATTAAATAAATAAATAAATAATACATTAAAATATACCCACCCACCAAAACACCCACACACTCGCCCCAAACACAAATCAACCAGAGTTTTTAAACCAGAGCTTAAAGCTTATTCTGGGTAATCTTTCTCACACTAGGTCAGATGGAAGGAACTACAGAATGAACTCACCACAAGATGGCTTTATTTTGGCACTTTTCAACTTTCCAACAATTAAAGAAGTTAGGTACTGTACTAAGTCTTTGCCTAACCAGTTCTCTAGGATAATATGCCTTAATGTAAATGTAAAACAGCGGTACCTCCTTAAGGGTTCTCCAATTGGAACAGCACAGGTGTAGCTTATTGATGAGGTAACTCCAAGACTTTGCTTAAAAACCCCAAGCCAGGCCGCCAGGCCTTTTTAGGAACTGTGGTAGTAGGTCAATATAGGTAAAGGTATTAAATACACATTAAAATACACACAGACACACCACGTCCAAAGGTAAGTCACTTACCCTGAGGAGCAGGCTATAGGGAGCTTCAGGCTAGCAGCTTCTCTTCCTCCTTCCCGCTTGGGAGTACAGCAAAGAGGCCGTGCATATTCGCCAAGCACTGTAGGCGTGCATGCACACCAAGTGCTTGGCATGCATGCGTAGTGCGGGAACCAGTGAAAAGGTAAGCCCCGAAGGTGGTTCCCCCCCCAAAGCTTCTACCAGTTCTCCGGGACACTGGGAAAAGTTACTACCGGTTGTGGAGAACTGGTGCGAACCTGTTGCATCCCATCACTGGAGTAGAGTATCTAGGAACTCTACTCCAAAAATAGAAGCTGCTGATAGAGGTAAAAAATTGAACATGGGGGGGGGGGTAGATCATCCTTTTTTGAATGCAAGAAGTGCAAAGTATTATTTATTATTTATTTTATTTATTTTTTCTTCCAATTTGTACTACCACCCAACTCTGAAGACTCTGGGCGGCTCACAAAACACAAAGACCAGTCACAATTAAAAATGACAAAAAACCATTAAGAGCACTAACAAGAATTAAAAAATTAAAAAGATTAAAAATTAAAAGAGTAAAAGAGAGAGAGGGAATTTACTAAATTAGCCAGGAGGCTGGGGTTACCACATCACTGGTGCCCCACATCTGCTCTGCCACATTTATTAAATTAAAGTAATATGTCTACTTGTCATTGTTAGAAGGAATCTGACTATTTCAATGTTATTTTTCATGCCTTATTATAGCAACCTATCGCTATAATAACATCATTTTAGACTCAAAGTAGCCTCTTTAAATGTATATATCTGTTCCAAATGTTCAGTCTTTCAGCCATGAAAATCTGCACTTACTAATTCAAAATAACTTTACGCCAACAATGAGTCACCCAAGACTGCAGTCCAAACAAATGTATACTTGAGAAAACATCTTTGAGTTAGGACTTGCTTCTCAGTATATGTGTATAGGATTAAGCAGTAAAACCTCTGATTCAGTGTTAATAATTGATCCAGACGCTAACCTGTCTGGCTTCTAAAGTCTTCTCTGTTGATCAGCATCTCCTTGCAGAAGAAATTTTCTTCCCTATACCTAGTTCACATGTCATGAAATACTTTAATGGCCTGCTTGATCATAGTCTTTCATATGATTATTTTCTCATCCATTTAGTTGGTACAAGCAGTAAGCTGCAGTGACATCAAATGTGGTTGAACTGGAGATTGTCTTTTTGTGTGTGTATGTTTCAATTTGAGCTGGATTTAAATTATTTGGGTTTTATTTAGCCTACATATTTATGAATTGCTGCTTCATGCAATATACAAATCAGATAAAGCAACAACGGTAGAACAATAAAGAAGTAGAAAAACAGTCAGTTGGACTCAAAGAGGGAATCCTAGTTCTGATGAAACAAAGGGCAAGCATTAACCCCCATAACAGAATAGTCCTCATTGCCCATTTGAAACAAGGTAAAGAGCAGCTCATTTATGTATTATTTAAGTTTATTTAAGTTGTTGATATGCCATCTTTCTTCTTATAGAGGACCCAAGGTGGCTCACAACCACTAAACCCATAAAGCAATCAACATTTTCAAATTATCATATACAGATACTAAAAAACAAACATCTATCAAAATGAAAACCAAGATTAAATCAATGTTAAAACATTAAAAAAAATCCTTTAGACATCTTTAAGTTAGTAAACTAGCATTCCTTACTTATTGCTTTAAAAACCTGCCTAAAAGAAGGTCTTCACCTGATGATGGAGGGGAAAGAGGGAGGGAACAACTTGGCTTCTCAGGGCAGCACATTCCAAAGCCTGGGAGCCACCACTAAGAAGGCCTCCTCTTGTGTTCTTGACACATTAGCTTGTGAAGGTGGTGGAACTGAGAAGGGCTTTCCCAGAAGACCTTAAAAGCTGAGAAGGTTCTTGCCATGCAACCCAAAGATAATTCTGGGAATTCCAGGATTGGGTTGCTGCAATTGAAAAGACCATGTTCCATGTAAGACCAGCCTAATGTCTCATGCAAAACCAAAACCTACTATCTAGTTGGTGGGAAATATGATAAGGGCCCCCGATGAAACATGCAGGCCATGGGCAGTTTTCTAGGATGGAAGATGGTCTTTCAGCTACCTTGACTCTGTCCTATTTAGTAGTTTGCCAGTAACAACCAGCATCTTGAAGTGGTCTAAGAAGAAATCAGGAAGCAAATGAAATGCATTTGAGTTGATTCAGCATCTGAAAAATCCACACCATATGGCATTTTGACTACTACAGTTTAGATTACCAGTCGCATCTGGACCACAAAATTCATACAAGTTACTGATCTGTCACTCAGCAACAGAACCTCTTGATTTAATGGGTTATTGATGTAACAGGCCAGGATCTGTCATTTAGATACTGAAGCAGAAGAAATAATTGCTCCTCTCTCTTTATTTTTTCTGGCCTGCTCTGTCGCCTTTTTTCATTCATTGACCATCAAAACAGAAACTGCAGTACTTCTTTCTCCCACCCAAACACACATTTAGTCCAACAAAAGGTACACCACACAGGTTTTTTTTAATCAAGCCAGACAAGTGACAAAATTTGCAATCCAGCTAAGTCTAAGAACTGCTGATTTTGAATGTTAAGAAATTGCTGAGGATGAGATTTGTACCTGTCTTGGCATTACAGGGATGATTTCAAAGGAGGAGAAATGAAGAAGATGATAAATGTTTTGTGCCTTAATGATTGATGCTTTTGTCATCTGATCATGTTTGGGTCGGAGGAAAATATTTCACTGTGCCACCCAATAAGATCTTTACATGGCCCATTTTGGAGAGTACTATGTCTATATAAACAAATACAGTCCCAGGTGAGTAATTGCTGAGTTAACAAATGTTAAAGCCCTTGGTTTTGCTATGCACCTTCTTTTCCCACAGCTTATTTTATTGAAGTGTAGCTGATTCATTCTAGATTTGAATCTGTGCCAAGTCCTTAGCTGAGCAGAGGCCTTTTTATTCTTCCCTTTTCCCATGCCAGTTAACCACAGTGAGAAAATGAGAGTCCCTTCCAGGAGTTCCTAAAGGAGTGGTTTCAGGGACATAAAACCTACACGGGTGTGTCTTTTATTCTGCAACACCCCACCCCATGATGTCATATCTTCAAAGACTATCATAATCATTTATTCCACCCAGGGCAGTTCCTTCGCCATTCTTCTCTTACTAGTTCTTTGGGCTTAAAAATTATTTATAATGACTTTGTGTCATTCTACAATCACGCTCACACCAGTAGGATGTGACTTAAAATTAATAGGGTAATGAAATCTCACATGACCAGCAACTGATTGGTTATAATTAGCAGTGATGGCACTACGGTTCACTGCTTCATGAGGAAAATCCAACCTAATATTGTGGATGACAGCCTTTTTGAATTAGGTATTATGTTTAATGAGAAAAGGTCCTTTTGTTTGCCATGGTTATGTACTTGGTGCATCACTTTGTGCGTGTATGTCTTGCAGGGGTGATCATCAGTTAGGCCCCATTGTGTGCTATGATCAGGTAACAGCATCTCAGTTTCAGGAAGATTGCTTTTGAACCCTGATCCACAATGCAGAGCAACTTTGGGGCCCATTCCTTGAGTACTTATGGAGCCTTGGCACCAAACCATATTTGTAAGAATTCTTTGCTCCATGGAGTGGTTTTACAAAAAGTCAATGTTTATTTCCAGGACTATAATTTGGATTGGGGGAGGGCAGAGAATGGCCCCTTTTGGAAGACACTGTACTTAAATACCTGGCCTCAAAGTAGGATAGAAATGTCATGCCCCAAACCATGTCTATCCACTTGACTGTCATTTCCTTAAAAAAAAAAGAGTAAATCTGAGGACCATTCCAAGCCAGAAAAGTCCTTGGAGGTTGGTACTGGGAAGGATGTTGGCTTCATTGCTGTGGGTACTGCTCAAGGTGTGCTGATCCTACTTTCAGGTGTTCTTCTCTCAGGTAGCCATTACCATTGCATCCTTTAGGCCCGTTCACACAAGTGAGTTGGTGGCATCCTTCATGAGGCACACAGCCAAGAGGGCACTGGACAGGAACAACATACACATAGAGGACAGTAGCATGCTGTCATGCATCCACACATCTACGACTGATCAGAGGAGATGGAGGGAACAAATTATGTGAAGAAACAGCAAGGGATAGCTAGATTTTTCAGGCAACAGCCTATTTCTCCTGGTTTCTTATTTGTCTGCTGGGACAAAGCAGTGGTACTTAATGATATCTGGATCAAGCAAATTAAACAATTTGGGCAAAACACAAAGAATAAAGTGCAAATAATAAAGTGTTTTTAATAAAGTGCTGGATAAGGAAACAAATCTCAAAAATATGATGGAAGACAAAAGTGATTGCTGTAGTGAAACCAGACAAAGAACCATCAGTTCCCCAAAAACTACGTGTCGATGTTCCTACCATGCCACTTATATAAAATGTTTCAGTAAATTATATTAGCCACTAAAACAGAATCTTTTCTAATTCTAGAACAGTCAGGCTTTAGATCTGATAAGAATGGTATGGTTCAGATCTTAAATGTAACCCAGCATATGGAAGATTGTTTTGGAACACATAAAATAACTGCAGTAGCATTTATTGACCTTATAGTAGCATATGACTGATCACCATAAACTACTATTCAAAATGCTCATCTCATTACTGAAGATTATGCGCTATTGGAAATGGCTGTCATTTCATTCAAAACTGATTTTTGGTTGAATTTCAAACGAGGCATAGTCACTGGAAAAATCAAAGAAATGGCCTCCCACATGCTGGATTTGCTTTGCCTTTGGAGTAAAATTTGAGTACATTTTCTGAGAAATGTTTTGCGGATTTATATGCACTGAAGGTGGCTGAGCAGGGATACAATACATTACTCATTAAGTATATTGAGACATTTAATATCTCGCAGAACTGTTGGAGAGCTTTTTGGCCCAAGATTGCCCATCCTAATTTGTATGTCAGCAATTTACAATAATCTCAGCACAATCCTATTTCTGTATCTACCCCCAGGGCAGTTCTACTATTTTTTACATGGAAAAATGTTCTACATAGTTGTTCTATTTTATCATATGATATATCAAGCTAGCTGCATGTCTTTACTCCCTAACAGTGCCAAAGTGCTCAGAAATTGTTCAGCTTCAAGATTCAGATATCTGAATAAATAATATTCCAGTCAGACTGAGAAGGAAAGGGGCCGGACTCCCTTTAATTACAAAGGACACTGTACAGTGGTGGGATGTCAAAACTTTTACTACCCCACCGTGATGTCATCAGTGTGGGCGGAGCTAGCATCATGATGTCATGGGCAGAGCCAACATCATGACATCATGATGTGGGCGGGGCCAAAGAAAAAAAATAAAAAATAATTAAAAAATAATAAAAATAAGCACGTGCACACACACACACCTCCACCCACCCACCCACAACACAAACCTGTAAATAAATAAATAAATAAATAAAATAATGCATTAAAATACAGCCACCCACCCACCCACCCCAAACACAAATCAACCAAAGTTTTTAAACCAGAGTTTAAAGCTTATTCTGGCTAATCTTTCTCACACTAGGTTAGATGGAAGGAACTACGGAATGGACTCACCACAAGATGACTTCATTTTGGCACTTTTCAACTTTTCAACAGTTAAAGAAGTTAGGTACTAAGTCTTCGCCTAACCAGTTCTCTAGGATAATATGCCTTAATGTAAATGTAAAACCGCTGTACCTCCTTAAGGGTTCTCCAATTGGAACAGCAATTGGAACAGCACAGGTGTAGCTTATTGAGGTAACTCCAAGACTTTGCTTAAAACCCCCAAGCCCGGCCGCCAGGCCTTTTTAGGAACTGTGGTAGTACGTCAATATAGGTAAAGGTATTAAATACACATTGAAATACACACACACACCACACAGGTGAGTCACTTACCCTGGGGAGCAGGCTATAGGGAGCTTCAGGCTAGTAGCTTCTCTTCCTCCTCCCCGCTTGGAAGGACAGCAAGGAGGCCATGCATATGTGTGTACACAAAGTGCTTGGGGTGCATGTGCAGTGAAAAGGTTAGCCCTGAAGGAGGCTCCCCCCAAAAGCTGTTACCAGTTCTCCAGGACACTGGGAAAAGTTACTACCGGTTCTGACGAACTGGTGAGAACCTCTTACATCCCCTCACTGACACTGTAGATATAAGACACAGGTAATAGAAAAAAATGCACAGTTTACTCTGTCTGGTCTGGATAATAAAATAATGACAGTGTGCTGTCAAGTCTATTCTGATTTATGGTGATTTACCATAAAAGTAGAAGTACAGTAAAACCTCATATAACACTAAAACCTGGTTCCACAAGTCTTCGTGTTATATGATTTTTAGTGTTACCTGATCCTCTATGGGATCCATAGAGATACATTGTAACCACACAGGCTTTCGCGGTTGTTATCTGAAGCATCCCATAGGATCTTAATGTTATCTGATGCAATTCTTCCCCCCAGATTCCTTGATGTTATGCGATTTTAGTGTTATTCGATACTAATGTTATATGAGGTATTACTGTAAATAGAAGTAAATCTATTCTGTGTACTCACTACCTAGAAAACCTTGGAAAGCCAGGGTTTTCTAGGTAGTGAGTACACGGAAGTGATTTACCATCCTTCTGGGATTGGGCAGCTTGCCCAATCCCACTGCACAGGCTAGTCCTTCTCCCTGAAGCTGCAGTGGTGAATCAAGCTACCAACATTTGGCTCCACAGCCACATTCTTAAACCACTGAGTTATCCAGCCAGCTCTGGTATGCATAGGTCCATTGAATAATTTTATTCTAGTTTTACGATGGCTTTCTTTAAAAAAAATAAATTTATTAAAACCAATGCATCTATTTAAATGGAATAAACACACACACACACACCATTCATGTACACTTTCTACACCAAACATTTTACAAACACCTCAACACTCTGCTGAAATTACTAAAGTTATAATAAAAAATTTCATTTTAGCAACTATAGCCCTGCCAAACATCCAAATGTATTGTGGGTGGTTTCACTCTTGGGTTAACAATCAGCAAAGTGACCCATGAATTAATAAGCTTATTAGTATATCCTAAGTTCCTTCCTGCTCTTACTTCGGAAGTTAATTTTTTTCTGGCAATGGTTCCTCTCCATATGCTTTCATATCAAACATTGATAGATAGTGGTGCAATGGCCTTCCCCATCTGTGCAATTCCCATTCTTATTAATAAGAAAAATATCAAATCTTTGTGAGGTACAGTCTTGTTTTAATTAGTAAATATATTTAAAAGTGCTAATTCTGGTGTTAAAATAAAGTAGAATTTTATGTGACCTATCTTCTCTCTGACCTCTTTCCAGAAGTTTTTTTAAATAGAAAAGAAAAGGCAAAGCCTTTGCTTTCTGAAGTTTTGTTTTTAAAAATTCCACTCCAAAACATGTACATTTCATTGTACTATTATGTTTCCTGAGTGCATGTTATTTTTAAAAAAGTTAACATTATTTAAAACTCTAA
The DNA here is from genome assembly GCA_030440675.1 of Furcifer pardalis. Taxonomy (NCBI): domain Eukaryota; kingdom Metazoa; phylum Chordata; class Lepidosauria; order Squamata; family Chamaeleonidae; genus Furcifer; species Furcifer pardalis. The sequence continues at coordinate 232,252,830 of CP126891.1, read as the reverse complement.
AATGCTTAATTTCAAACAGCAATGGCAGGGATATGAAACTTCTTGTATACAGGGAAGGTAAAAGAGTGACAGATAATTTGCTGTAATTTATGACATAATCATACATTAAGAGATTAAGGGTGCAGTTAGACAGCCCAGTTATCTCTACTGGATCAGTTCACATTGTGCTAAACAGGGTTGTTCTGAGGTGTAGTATGTCATTTCCCTTTAAAGGGAAAGAAGATTGGTTAAGATCGTGCTAAACAGGGTCCCTAAAGGTGGAATGTGGTTGATCCTTCCCTTTAAAGGGGAAAAAATTCTTTGTCTCCTCTTCCATGCTTCAGTTAAGTCACTTAAGAAACTTGACAAAGTATTTTACTCACTATCCTGCAGGTAAGAAGTTGTTCAGTTGCACAGTCGATTCCGACCCTTTGCGACCCCATGGACCACTGTCTGCCAGGCACTTCTGTCCTCCACCATCCTCCTCAACTCGCTCAGCTTTGTGCCCATTGTGTCTACAATACCATCTAGCCATCTCATTTTTGGCTGCCCCCTTCTTCTTTTGCCCTCCACCCTTCCCAATATCAAGGCTTTCTCAAGCTAATCCTCTCTTCTCATTTGATGTCCAAAGTACTTTAGCTTCATCTTTACTATTTGACCTTCTAAGGAACAGTCAGGGTTTATTCCTTCTAAGATTGACCTATTTGTTCTCCTTGCTGTCCAGGGGACTCTCAAAACTCTCCTCCAACACCACATCTCAAAGGCATCTCTTCTTCTGCACTCAGCTTTCCTAATGGTCCAGCTCTCACAACCATACATTGCCACTGGAAATACCATTGCTTTGACTATACGAATTTTTGTTTGTATTGTGATATCTCTACTTTTCACTATGTTCCGCATGTTTCTCATCACTTGCCTCCCAAGAATCAGTCGCCTTTTTATTTCATTGCTGCAATCTCCATCTGCAGTGAGCTTTGAGCCTAAAAAAGTAAAATCTTTCACTGCTTCTACTTCTTCCCCATCTATTTTCCAGGGAGTGATAGGGCCTGTTGCCATTATCTTGGTTTTCTTTATATTGAGTCTCAAGCCAGCTTTTGCACTTTCTTCTTTCAACCTAATCAGGAGCTTTTTAAAGTCCTCCTCACTTTCTGCCATTAGGGTGGTATCATCTGCATACAGTGATACCCTGATAACGATTGTACTGGATAGCGCTAAAACTGCATAACGATGCAAGATTTTTGAAAAAATCTTGCATCGGATAACACGATTTTTAGCGTTACCTGGCACAATCGTGTGGGGGGGGGAGGGTGGATTGGGTAGAACATCTACTCAATCCAACCAACCCCCCCCCCCCAGCGCCTGCCCGCACGGTGTTTGGAAAGGGTACGGTGAAGATCCCCCGTACCCTTTCCAAACACCGTGCGGGCGCGTGTGTGTCAGACGGGGGCCGGGGAGGCTACGGAGATCTTCCCCGTAGCCTCCCCAACCCCCGTCTGACATGCGGGGTCTCCCTGGCTTCGTAACGGCTCGCTGTGAAGCGGGGGAGACCCGGGCGAGGAGAGGCGGCTCTCCGTGGGTTCTCCCCAGCTTCGTAGCGGCTCGCTGGAAGGCCGGGGAGTCCCGGGTGAGGAGAGCCGGCTCTCCATGGGGTCTCCCCGGCTTCATAGCAGCTTGCTGCGAGGCCGGGGAGTCCCAGGCGAGGAGAGGCGGCTCTCCACGGGGTCTCCCCAGCTTCGTAGCGGATCCGGGAAACAGGCAGCTGCTGGCGTGAAACAAAGCGCACAAGCGGCTGTCTTGTCTCACTACCTGACAGCTAAGGTTCGTGTCAGGTAGCGAGACAAGGCAGCTGCTTGTGCCTTTGTTTCGCGCCAGCGGCTGCCTATTTCCTGCACCGCACTGGCCCCTTAGCAAAGCGTGCGATGGGAGTTTGGGTGCCGGGTTGAACAGGCGGGCGCTCGTTCAACCCGGCACCCAAACTCCCATCTCACGAATTGCTATGGGAGTTTGGGTGCCGGGTTGAATGGGTGGGTGCTTGTTCAACCCAGCACCCAAACTCCCATCGCACGCTTTGTGCGCGCCTGCACAGTGTTTGGAAAGGGTATGGGGGACTTCCCCGTACCCTTTCCAAACACCGTGCGCACAGGCGAGCGCGTGTCAGACGGGGGCTGGGGAGGCTACGGGGAAGATCTCCGTAGCCTCCCCGGCCCCCGTCTGACACACGCGTGCCTGGGCAAGGAGCAGCTTGTCCGAAATCTGGAATTCAGACAAGCCGACCCTTGTATAGGTGCGCAAAACGGGGATCGCACGTCAAGGTAAGGGATCAAAGTGGGGGGTGGCAACCCCTGTTTGATCCCTTGCTTTGGCGCACGACCCCCTTCTCGGTAGAAGAGGCTCCCGCTGGCGAGCGCCTCTTCTCCGGTCTTTTTTTTAGTGTTGTTCGATCAATGTATCGGACAACGCTAAAAACCGGATAACAACATGACTTGTGGAACCAAGTCATAACGTTATCCGGGGTACTAGTGTATCTCAAGTTGTTGATGTTTCTCCCAGCAATTTTGATCCCAAATTGTGATTCCTCCATCCCTGCATTGTGCATTATGTGCTCTGTGTATAAGTTGAATAAGCAGGGTGACAAAATGCAGCCTTGTCTTACTCCTTACAGGATGTTTTCAATTTATTTTGAATTGTTTCTAACTGATGCAGGTAATCAGTGATGCTTCAGTGGTTCATTGAAAGAAAAATACTTTTTGAAGTGTTGCTGACATGTTAGAAACAGTTAAAAAGTGAAAAAATCCCCTTCCCTTCTCCAATGTAGTGGAACAGGAAGGATGACTTCCATTTCTCAATATTTTAAGCAAAGGAGAGCTTAAGCCATCCACTTGGGTTTGATTGAATGATCACACATGCTGGAACCAAGCCAAAATGAAATGATCCTACTTGTACAAAAAAAAAAAAAGTAGCCCCTGACAGCGACCCAAAAATACATTAATCAGGGACAGACTCATTTGCTGTGTAGTGTAAAAAAATATATGAAGCAAACCAGGTATCTCCAGGCCAGAACAAACCATGGGACAAATGCCCCATTTAGTCACACTTTAAGTGTTAGTACTATCATTTCTAATACTATGCCATTTGTGAATGTGATGAACAACATTATCATTATTGAATACAGTAGAACTGTACACATCTATGGCCCAAATCCTGTTGCACAGCTCCACTAGCACAGTGTGAGTGATGTGACTGCCAGCAGCTGTTTGCCACTAATTTAAAAAAAAAATCTGGCTTCAATTTTAGATTACACATGAGTCACGTGCCACCCAAAAATGGAGCAGGAACTCTAAAGCAAAAACTATCACTGTGCTGGTGGATTTATGGATCAGGAGTCTGGCTATGATATTCACAGGAACAGAAGTCAGACAGATAGATGGAGGAGGAGGAGGAGGAAGGTAGAAAGGACCCATTGTGTTACCAAGTCAATTTCAATTTATAGCAACCATTTCCAGGGTTTTCTAGATACAGAAGTGGTTGACCATTCTTTTATTTTGGGATTGTCCTGGGACTGTACAGCTTGCTCAAGGCTACACAAGCTGGTTCATCTCCCTGGAGGCACAGTGGGGAATTGTACTCCCAACCTCTGGCTCCACAGCTAGATACCTAAACCTCTGAGTTATCTAGCTTGCTGGCAAAGGACCCATTACAGATTATATATAACATTACAAGAATCAAGTGAGAAGCCATTTTAGAATGAAATGAATTTGATTTAGAAGAAACAGCAGAACGAAGTAAACAGGCTTAGAATATGACCATGCTATAGATAGCTGGCAAATACATTTCTTAGCTTTTATAAATGCAATTCAGTTAATGGTGTACTTCAGAACCTCTAGAATTAAACTTTTAAATCACAAAATTCAGTGGTTGACTTTTATAGTGTGTTTTATATTTTTGTTTTTGTTTTTTGACTATGTGCCAATCGCTACCTAAATCCAGTCTTTCAGTGTAATTCTGAAATTGCATATAAATAAAACAAATGAGAAAGAAAAACAATATCCTAAATTCCACCTTTTAAATGTGGATTTAGATGGGGAAACACAAGAATTTGGGAGACGTCTATCATATAGCAAAGACTGTACTGTAGTATCTTTTCATCTCTTATAGTGAGATAGCTCAAGGATTTCTTAAGAAGAATCTCTCTCTCTCTCTCTCTCTCTCACTCACACACACACACACACACACACACACACACACACACACACACACACACACACACACACACACACACACACACACACACACACACAGATTGTTGATGCAAATCCACACACTCACACCTTGTGCTGAAATTGTGACATCCTCATGGCATGAACCTAGCCACACTGGGCGTGCAGCTGCAAGTCCCAAGTTTTGGGGCACCATCAGCTCAATTATTCCCTCATGTCCTTGGATAGAAACCAGACACAATCTGGAGGAGATGCATGGAAGCCAATAGGAAGGGAGGACTTCTCATTTCTTATTTTAATTTATGTTTTCATAGGCAGTTGTTTCATCTGGTCATGTCTCTACAAGCAAGGGGAGTCTGTAAGCTATTCTAAAAGGTGCCAAAGCAACAGTTTCTTATCTGAGTGTTATCTGAATTCTTTCTACCACTCCCTGCACAGAGGAAACACATAACTAGTATTTTCAAGCTTACAGAACATTCCCTATTTTCCCTTAGCAGCTGCTTTATTCCATAGGAAAGGTTTTCAATAGAAACTACTGATGGGACCAAAATGTAAAAATGTATTTAAGTAGTAGTAGTGGTGGTGGTGGTGGTGGTGGTGGTGGTGGTGGTGTGTGTGTGAGGGCTGAGAGCCTCTCGCCATCACAAAATCCAGCATATCCCAGAAAGTGGGTTCTTGAAATGTGTTGCTGGCCTAAGATCGTTGCATTTTATCCTGGAAAACAAATGTTTACTTTTCAACATACTTACTTAATACAGTGAGAGATGAGATACATGCCAACTACTCTAGCCCAGTCATTTTTTGTTTGCCTTCTTTCTGCTGCATCAATTAGTGTTTGATTTACAGCAGGCAGAAGAGGCCAATGGACCAAATGACTGCTGGAGGAATGGATAGAAGCAACCTCATCTCCCATTTAATTGAAGACTTGAAAATAAATTATCATTCTCTGATGACAATCCTCAGAAAGAACTCTTAGCAAAGAAATGTTAAGTTGAGATTCAAGACACTTTTTTTCTTCCTCAAGACAGAGCATCATTTGACTGGTATAACACAGGGCAGCTTTGTGCTTCCATGGTTTTAAATTAAATCAGTGTAAGGATCACTTGATAATAACTAGAGAACAGACTCTTTCTGAGCTGTTTGGCAAGGCTGGGAAACCAAGGAATAATCAGTAACCTCATAGCATATTGTCATTATTTTTAATTGAATTGGCCACTTTATTGGAAGCCTGGTCCCTGGTTTTTCAGCACTTCACTGATCTTGTTCAAAGAGCTACAGATGTGTGTAGCAAACATTATGTTTTTGCATTAGGTCAGTGGTACAACTAGGAATGGACTTCAAAGTTGATACCCAGGGCCCATGCAAATGCTCGTGGGGGCTGGGCACCCCCCCCCCGGCCAGGCCGGCCAGCCTAGCCCCTGGACTGTCTGTGACCTTTTTTGAAATTTTGTCCTTGAACAATCGATGGGACCCTCCACAACAGTTGGCATCCTGGGCCCTGCCCCGGGCCAGGGTACAAAAGGCCACTATGGTGGCACATGGCAGGACTATGCTGCTGCTGCCTTCTGACTTGCCTGCAGCTGGAGTGGAGAGGCCATTATACTATTGTATTGTTGTATTGTTTTATATTATGATATGTGCTTTTGTAGGATGAATATGGTATAATTATTGTCTATATTGTATATTATATTATTGTAGTTACTGTATAATATTGTGTGAGCCACCCTGAGTCGGGTTTCCTGATTGGGCGACATACAAGTATGAGAATTAAATCAAATCATCCAGGCATTGGGACCTGATGGTAGTGGCAGCAAACAGACCTGGCAATGGATGTGGAGTACCAGCACTCATGGAGTATTATGTGGAAAGCACTGAAGTATCTCTCCATATATTGTTACTGAGATCAGTGTCTAACCTAACCTAACTGTAAGTCCATCTAGCCATGTTTCACACTTCAACAACAACATGAGACAAACCATTCTTAATTTCCACCTTTATTCCTTTCAGAATGTCTTAGTTTCTCAACTTTGGTTCCCCAAATGTCCTTGGACTTCAATTCCCAGCAGCAGGTGTGCTGACTTGGCTTTCTGGTAATTGAAGTCCAAGAACATGTGGAGAACCAAGATTGAGAAACCCCGTCTTAATCTATTTGCTTGTCTACTCACCCTTCTGTCACAGTCACATTTTTGCTTAAGAAGTTATAAAACACAGAAGAACCCAAGAACACTGGTCTGTTTTTGTCAAAAACCCCCCCCCACTTTTTTTTTTTTTTTTAGCAATTGTAATTTCCCCCTTTGCTCATGTGTTTTGATTTATTTTAGAAGGTAACATGTAAATCTGTCAGTAGTCATACTTGAAATTTTCAGAAAACCAAGAGTTTTAGGTGCAAGCAGCTCAAGGAGCTATTGTTGGGGGATTAGGGGTGTGTGTCTTCATTTAAGACTATCTATTGATGGTTTTCTATCCCATCAAGTTGCTCTGACTAATGGTGATACTGACCTCCAACATTAACAGCTCTGTTTAAGATTAGTCCATCAGTTCCTGCTTTACACTAATTTTGTCTAGGATTGTATTACTATCTAATATGAAAACAAGAAACCTAAAAACTGATCTTAATTATATCTTCATATATGAAAAGTATATCTGGTATACCCAAAAAGTATGTTTTATTATAAGGTCCATTGCATACACATTACTTTGCATTTTATAAGCATGTTCTTAATTTATATAATTCATATTCCATGGGGAATTCTTCATACCTTCATTTTGTGACTGAGTTAGACTTTTTTTAACAACATTTTTTAATTATTATTAAAAGGGATTAGTAGTTTGGTGAAAGACAGAAATAAACAACACATAGCCAAGATGAAAACTTAAAAGACCTTCCAGCACTTTATTGACTTTAGATATTCCATTGAAGCAAATACGTATACAGTACAGAAGAAAAAGTGTTGATGTGGGATTCTTGCACACATATCTTACAAATTAATTTGAATAGCTATGCATAGACAGATTAATGAGACTGGTGTAACAAAAAGAAGTAGAAAATAGTAAAGAGCAATAAAGCCAGCAAAAATTCATTTGCAATTGTTCTCATGAGTCCTCTGAAATCATGCATCCAAAACATTCTTCAACTATTATTTTACAAGTCATAAACCAAGCAAGACCTTAAAAGGAAACAACCATATCATTTCACTAGGTTGACATCATAACTAATGGTTGCATTTATTTACATGAATCACATCCTAAGTCAGTGATGGCAAACCTTGACACTCCAGATGTTCTTAAACTTCATTTCCCAGAAGCCCTGATCAGCAAGAGTGCTGACTTGGGCTTATGTTAATTGAAGTCCAAGAACACCTGGAATGCCAAGGTTCGCCATCACCGTCCTGAGTAAATGTCACCCTTTTACATCTTGCTTTCTGTGTGAGAGAGCTGAAGAACTGTTCAGCACATCTTTTGAAACAATATTCAGAGTCATTCTGTCTATCCAATATCTGCTGGCAACTGATATGTACGTTAGATCTGTTTCTACTTGTATATTATGGTGCGGGTTAGGGAAAACAAGTTCCATGATAATGATCAGCATACACGAACTATCATAGAGCCTTTGGGATAAATAATTGCATATGACACTTCAAAACCAGTGGCTTCTAAATAATATAACTCTACTAATGAGAGATATGCCTATACTACATACCAGTAATGACCAACCTTGGAACTCCAGGTGTTCTTGAACTTCAATTCCCAGAAGCCCAAGTAAACCACACCTGCTGATCAGGGCTTCTGGGAATTGAAGTTCAAGAACACCTGGTGTGCTCATTAATATATATGAATATACCAAAATACCTATTTTTTTGTTTTATTGTGAAGCATTTAGTGTTAAATGTATTTTTGTAAAATACATCATAAACCAGCATTAATAGGCAGTTGGTAGGGACCCAGTGTTTTGACACTCAGCTTGCCTTCCGACTACCCCCCTCTTTAAAAAGAATTCTACCTTCTGTTCTGTATAAGAACCACATACTGCCATTTACATTTCCATTCAATAGAATACATTTTGTGAATCTCATTTATTACTGTAGCAGATGGGACGGGATACTACTGATATATCTCATTAAAATACATAAACTGGACACTTACATTCAAAACACTGGGTTGGTTATGCTGAACTAATATGTGAATGTCATCATTCTTCTCCTTTGCCTTTACTGATCAGGCATACTGTACATCTGCAAACATTCTCTTCCTCAGCCTCTGTTCTTTCATATTACACTCTTGTCTCATCAATTCCTGATTCTGATTCTTTCAAACTTCCTTTACCAGGTCCCATTCCTTCACTCATTCACTTAGGCTGGATAAACATGAAGAAATACCCTCCCCTCAGCAAGTATGTCCCATGATCAGTGGTGGGCATCAGCAGGTTCACACCAGTTCACCAGAACCGGTAGCAGAAATTCTGGCTGGCCCTGGCCATCCAAGTTTTGAAATAAGGTAGTCCTAATTCATATGCAACACAGGGTTTTCCCCCTGGCCATGCCCACCATACCACGCCCACAGTGTAGTAGTTAATTTTTTTAAGCCCACCACTGCCCATGATACATCTTTAGGAGAATCCTTCAACAAAACCTTCAGATAGGCTTTCCCAAGAAATGTAGGTGAATAGAGCAGGGAGGAAGGAAACAATAATGTTTCATTCCTAAACTTTCTTAAGGTTAAATACATGGACCTATATTAAAACTACTAACCCCTACTAGAGCAGGATTATTGAATCAGTGTTAAATGATCAATCTTTACACATTTGTGGAAATTTATTGATTCAGTCAGTCTACTTGGTCAAGATTAGCAATATATTTTAGGCCACTGAGTCCAGTTGAGCCTTAATTTCTTTTTTCTTCTAGCTATGTATGGAGTAAATTAAATTCTCACTAATTTACCCCATGTTATGAGTTTATGAGGAAAATGGCTGATGGCAGGGAGAGGGATTAAATATCCTTTACTCATCTGCAATGAATCTAATCTGGATAGGATCAATTTGCTTACTTGAAACTAAAAGAAAAGAAAAGAGATGAGGCTAAACTGTTACCCAAATATTTAATTCAGTCTACATTTTAGCTCTTTGATTGTGGACCCTAGGCTTTTATTCTGAATTCCACAACACCTGGAATCTATTCTAGAAGGTTGCTTTCATGAAAGTTACTTTCATTCTCCACCAAAGACCCATCATGTGTCCAAATTGTAGATCTTGTGCAATATCAGAGACAACTACACAATTCCAAAAGAAAATGTTCAAAACATTTGGTAGGCTATCTCAGTGAAATGTGAAAGCTGAGACAATATTTGGAAAGAATAGGACAAGTCAATTTGAATGGCTCAATGAGTAACTAGAAGATAAAATAAATGCCAACACTTTTCTTTCATGTCTCAATCATATTGCTTGAGAAGAATCAAACCTATTCTTTTTAAATGCAGCAAACATTTAACATTGTCCAAAAAAAGCAGATCTATTTCATTAGCTTGTTAATACTATAATTACATTATGATTGCTACAGAAGAATTTTTTAAATGCATTATTTTCTTTACTCTGCGAAATAGGTTATGCCCATCTTCTTTCTGAGCTTACTTAACAGGCTGGGTCAGATGATTTTTTTTAAAAGAAGAGCAAAGATAGCAAATTTAGTAAAACAATTGATTTGTTGTAGTTGCTGTTGTTTAAGAGTCTTGTAGAATCTTGCAGTACTTGTAAGATTTCAAAAGCATCCTTTGATAGCCCCTGTCTTCTACACAATCCATTTCTTATATATAGTATAAAAATAAACTTTTTTAAAAAATATATTAAGGACCTATTCAGGAGAAAGTTTGCTGACATGAATTTGCTTCCTGGTATTTAGAAACTAAGACCTATAAGGAAAAAATGCTTAGCAAGAATATAGACTAAGAAATCAGACCTGGTAAAGAAGTGACTGTAAAAGGAAAACCCATGATGGAAACTAAGCAATTTAAAACAGTGTAGTAAATATCTGTGTATAATGACCACTGACAATGAAATAAACAGTTGGAATGTTAGTAATTTCATACAATTTGATGAAAATGAGGAATGAAAAAACTAAAAGCACAACTCTGTTATGTTTTAATAGCTACAAACCCCATAACTTTCAGAGGGGCTTACTTAACAACAGAATGTACACAAACATTACACCCTTCCATTGCAATCCTGTACACGTTTATGGGAGTATATGTTCCTCCTTAGGAACTTGGTAAGGTATATTTCAAGGTAAATGTACATTGGATCACACTGTCAGCCATATACATGGTGTACAAAGTCACTGGAATGCAGCTTCTTGCTCCCTATACCAATTCCCTCCCCTATCCGAACTGGGTTCCCTGATGACGTTGGACTAAACTCCTGTCATGCTTGTTCAGCATGGCTTATGGGATGAGGAGGCTGGGAGCTGTAGCCAACAAAATCTGGGGACTCAAGCCTAGCAGAACAGACTCAATACCTAACCTGACTAAATATACCTACACATTTAGAGAATAGCATATCACCTGTTTTATGACACAATAATGTCACACCAGCTAGAGAGGCTGGTGTATAATTTATTCTTTATCACTTTCAAAACTAAGACCACCCATATTTTTTGACAAGAATATTGACTGACATCAAGTATCATAACCTCCAAACCCAAGCTGCCACCACCCCACAAAAGAAAACAATTAAAAAAGTTTAAAGATACCTATAATCAGGTATACAAATTCCATACCAAGTTTTAGGACGGAGTTGAATTCTCAAAACACTGTGTATGTCTTTTTATGTCATAACTGATCTCTTGAGGACTGAGGTCTTCAGAGAGGAACAAGTTACAAATTCTGAAAGAAAATGAAAATTGCTGCCATATTAATCATCTGACTCATGGATTGAGAAATTCCATTATGCACTTCTCATGTGCAGCTGTGGAAGGAGAATGACAGCATAGGACTCCGTGGAATCTGTTTCCCTCCCCACTGTTCCTCAACCACGAAGGCACAGCTGCACATGGAAATCTCTGGCCTTTGCTCGAATGTAACTACCATACACCTCCTGAGCCATAATTCAATTGTGGCATTTGTTCACAGGCACTCCAGTCAGTAACTACTTCCTGTTGATAATGCAGAGCTACCAGTGATGTTTCACTGCCACCCACAAGGAAGGAGGAGGAGGAAGAAGATTCACCAAGGGGAGAGTTGTAGTGGATCTTGGCATTCAAAATTTGAAAGATGAGGGCATGTGCACCATACATTCCCTCCTGGAAGAATGAAGATGGGACAGAACACAAGTTGGCTCTACTGCACTAGATTTTTCTTAGTCACTCCATCCACAGGGCCTGGTTCTGGAGATTTGCAAAAGAAAGCAATTAGGAGGTTTCCACCTGTACTGTCCTTCTCCTCCCTGTAGGGTGCAGGAACACACATTCACCTCATCCTCACCCCATCAGATCCTATTTCAATTCTGGGATGCCAAGAACCACTGTGACTCTTCCTTGGCATGAGTGAGCATCCTTTCCATCTCTTCCAGGAGCTGGTCATGTTCATTTGTGTTTTCCCAATCTCAGGAATAGGGTATTTGCAGAAAACAAGGAATGAAAAAATGGATTATGGTAAGAAATGGGTCAGAGTGCCCCCACCTATGGAGAACGGTGGTAACTATGGTTGTCTGACTGAAGTTTGCATAATCCTTTGCATGTTTACTAGTGTGGCAAAGGCTGACAATAATTGTAGTCTAGTAATACCTGGACAGCTACAATTTTCCCCTCTAGAACTGAAGATCTTATTCCTTTTTTTACCTGCAGTCAAAACAAGCAATGGTGATGTCTTCTTAGAATCTGGAAGATAGAGTCCTGAAACTGCTGCTTGTTAAGGATCCCATCATACTTTTGTCGTATCCTTGCTGTAGAGTCATCCATGGTCAAAAGGAAAATAGCAGTTCAGCCAGGGAGAAACCAAATACAAAAGAATTTGCTATGAATAAACGGAACCATATATGTCCAAGGAATTCAAATACAGTACTTGGATGTGAGTGTGTACACATAAAAATCTCTGTAAGGTCAAGAGGTATGTTTGGGGAATGCTGAGATTGGAATCAACAACATTCTGGCCACTGTGCTGCATATCTCATGTAGCAGATATATCAAGCTTTTGAGGCACAGAACAACTCCAATTTTAAAACTTTCCCCCCTTAATTAACTACATTTTCATTTTATCCCACAGAGCTTGAAGTGTGTGAAATTCCCAGTCACTCTTTATTTCCATGTGCTGGCTGAGACCAGTTCTTCTCTATAAATATGTTTCTAAATTTGAAATCTATTCATGAGTAAAGCTGAGCTCTCTCTCTCTCTTTATCTGCAGACAAAGGAATCTCATCCCACAAAGCTCTAGATAGAATATTGTTTTTGAAAAGTTACTTTTCCAGTGGCCATGCTGGCTGGGCAATTCTAGATATCCAAAGAAGAAACTTTTCTAGCTGTGAATTTTTTGGATTTTTTTTCTAGCTGTGTTATAGAAAATGCATATACAGTAAAAACCGGGTCATAACTGCCTTGGTTTAAGTTTGCTCTGGTTTACAATGGCAAATCCTACAGAAATGCCATCCCAGTTTACAAATTTTTAATGTATTTGTTTTGGTTTACAATGACCAGTTCAAGACCATTTTTTAAATTTTTCAATGCATCGCTATGGATGTTTCAGGTTACAATTTTTTTGGGTTACAACCGAGGTTGTTGGAATCGACCCCTGTCATAACTCAGGTTTTTACTGTACCATATTCAATACATTTAAACATAGATCAATAGTTCTTATGAAATTTAACATCTAAAATAAATACCTTAAGTGCCTAAGCATTCTAAACATAAAAAGCATCCTCACCTTTCAAAACCATTTTACAATAACTCCTTATTATTGTCTGAGTTTTTTTGCCAAATGCCTAGCATCACCCTTTATTTAGATCTTGTTCCACTGCCATGTTATATCTTTACAAAGAGGGAAAAGACAACACCTTGTTCCCTCACCTGTTTCAGTATAGACTGGAACTCTCTGTTTGCCCACAGGTCTGACAGCAGCAGACGAGCAGCTTCTGCTGCTTTGGGATAGGATCTATCAATGTGAGAGAAGGCATATGAGCTTCAATAAATGAGGTAGACAACATTAACACTGTCCCACTGTACAAACGGCCACTGATGTTACAATCTTAAGTTAGTTATGTGCTATCAAAACAGAACCAACCTATAGAAACCCAAATAGAACCTTCAAGATAAGTGGTTTTTATTTTATTTTTTAAGAAGAAAGTGCAAAAGCTGGCTTGAGACTCAATATAAAGAAAACCAAGATCATGGCAACAGGCCCTATCAGTCCCTGGAAATTAGATGGGGAAGAAGTAGAAGCAGTGACAGATGGTGATTACAGCCATGAAATAAAAAGGTGACTAATTCTTGGGAGGCAAGCGATGAGAAACCTGCAGAACATAGTGAAAAGTAGAGACATCACATTGCAAAAAATAAAAATAAAAAAAATCATATAGTCAAAACAATGGTATTCCCGGTGGCAATGTATGGTTGTGAGAGCTGGACCATTGGGAAAGCTGAGCGCAGAAGAATAGATGCCTTTGGAGGAGAGTTTTGAGAGACCCCAGGACAGCAAGGAGAACAAATAGGTCGATCTTAGAAGAAATCAACCCTGACTGCTCCTTAGAAGGTCAAATAGTACAGATGAAGCTAAAGTACTTTGGACATCAAATGAGAAGAGAGGATTAGCTTGAGAAAGCCTTGATGCTAGGAAGGGTGGAGGGCAAAAGAAGAAGGGGGTGGCCAAAAATGAGATGGCTAGATGGTATTGTAGACACAATGGGCACAAAGCTGAGCGAGTTGAGGAGGATGGTGGAGGACAGAAGTGCATGGCGGACAGTGGTCCAGGGGGTCGTAAAGGATCAGAATCGACTGTGCAACAGAACAACAACAACAAAAATATTCTGCTCTACTTGCACAGGCGACTCAGGGTGGATTACAAACAATCAACAAACATACAACACACAGTTAAAACTCTAAAAACAACTTAAAACCATTTAAAACAACATCTCATTCCTTTAAGTCCCCAAACTAAGTGCCCAAACTAAGGCCCAGGGGCCAGGTCCGGCCCCCAATGCCAATTCATCCGGCCCTCAAAGCCCTCATTGCTCTTGGAAGTGACGAGCGCTTCGTGAGCCAGATGAATTAGCATTGGGGGCTGCACCTGGCCCCCAGGCCTTAGTGACTGGCTCCCTGAACCACATGATCGGCCCACGACCCAAAAAGTTTGGGCACCCCTACTTTAAGTAAAGGAGTAAAAGGAGTAAAAGAGTAAAAGAGAGAGGGGGCAAGTATAAGGTGTTAGATAAGATGTTAAATAAGCCAGCGGGGCTTAAATAAGATGTTAAATAAGCCAGTTTCCCCACTTTCACTCCCCCAGTGAGTTTCCATGGTCAACTCAGTATTGAAATCCTGGTCTCCAGAGTCCTAGTCTGTCACTATATCCATTACATTACAATGGGCAATTTGGTCCTTAGTAGGGATGTGCATCCAACCACATTAAAGGTATTCATGAAATTCCAGGGCATTGACGAGGTAGAGGAGAGAAGGTCAGACCATCCCTGGGATGAAGCAATATAGCTCTATAGCCTTTGTTTTACATCCAGCACATGTGGAATTAAAAGATTTAAAATGAAATTCAGTGATTTGAATTAAGAAAAGAAGAAATCAAAATATACACAGTACTGGTAGACTGAACTGCTGGTATCAAAGAAGGTCAGTGACAACTGGACCCTTTCAGTAAAGTCCAGGTCACTGCATGGCAATATGCCCCCTCATAGCCACTTAACCAGCCACTTCCTGGAAATACAGAGAAAAACTGAGGTTGTTCTGCCATTCTCTATATTGGATGCAAGAACTGCCCCCCTCCCCAAGGCAGGCAACCCAGCGTATGGGCCATTGGTGACTCGCAGAGGAGTCAGACACCATATAAAAGGGTGGCTCCTTCCTGCCTTGCCCTCTCTTTTTTGGCTCACGAACAGTTCGTAACAATTGTCCCTCCCTCCCTGTCACCTATGTATGATTTTTGGTCACTTCGGGGCCAGGTGGGAATTTTTGCACTACCACTAATTGGCACATGTGGTTGTGTTTTTTGCCCACCCCATACTTACATGTGGGAGCTCAAGGATATTATTGTAAACCGGTCATTGTGGCGATAGTGTGGTAAATATTGATTTAAATAATTCTGAATTGGCTCATCAAGAGTGGGGTCTATTCATCAACCAGAAAGACAAAGGTGCTGGCGTGCATCTACTGGCTGATGGATGAAAATTTGTGATAACCAGCTCGGCAGCGTGCTACATATGATTATGATGGCATTATTGTAATGCGCTCTACATGGGGCTGCCCTTGGTGACCATTCGAAGGCTACAGCTGGTCCAGAATGCGGCTGCACGAGTAGTGTTGGGGTGCGGGTGTTATGCCCATGCCTCACCGCTGCTGAGGGAGCTGCACTGGCTTCCAGTTTGCCTCCGGGTGCAATTCAAGGTGCTGGTTATTACCTTTAAAGCCCTACATGGTAGTGGACCAGGATACTTAAGAGACCACATTGTCCCAAGGACATCTGTACATCCCACCAGAGCGGACCGGAGAGGCTCTCTGGTTGTGCCATCGGCCAGAGAGGCGCACCTCTCTGGCACTAGAAGGAGGGCCTTCTTTGTGTCCGCTCCGGCCCTATGGAATCTCCTCCCAATAGAACTACGCCTGCAAACGAAGCTGCTGTCCTTCAGGAAAAGATTGAAAAAACCTGGCTGGCAGGTCAGGTCTGGGGAATGGATCGATCAATTTCCTCAGCTGGCTGGATGGTTTAACACCCAGTGCCTCCTAGCTACAATACCTAGCTATAATGCCTAGTTTTTAATGCTAAGTTTTTAAGCTTCTTTTAAAACTTTTAAAACTTTTAATTTCTGAACTGGTTTTAAATTGTTGTCAATATGCTGTTGTGTTGGGAATCGGGGAGGGTCCCTTCAGGGTCCCTTTGGGGAGGAGGGTAATAAACAAATTTAAATAAATAAATAAATATCTGACAGAATCAGACAGCGTGGATTGATATCACCCTCCACATTGAATAACCAGTTATGACAAGATAGGTAGGCATACCCATAAATAACTGGCCATTTACACACTATGATGCCCTATTGCAAGTCATGTTAATGTTGTGCTTAAATTGTTAATTTGAATAAAGTGGCCCAAGTGTTTGGAAAGGTGCCATGTCTCAATGTAGCACACCACACTCAGTATTTAAACATTATAAGGACCTAATAATTGAGAGCACTATCATCCCCAGGTCATACCCTTTTGCTTTCCATCATTTGTGACATTGTCTTTTTTTCTTTCTCTTTAATAGAAACCTGCAAATCTACAAATAATGTCAGGCAAAGAGTGAGCCTGGATGTCTGCCTTCCATCCAAAATTTGATCTCACATTCCCATTTATCATCATCTACTGCAACCTATTCCATTCAGCAACATCCCACACCTACCCTAAATAGCATTTTTTTCATGTCTGGATAAGCTGCCATGGGCTGGTGTGGAAGCCTGCTTCCTCCAACCTGAAGGATGCACCTGTATCTGTTATTTCAATATGTCTTCAGAATGGATGTGATGTTTGCAATACAGTATCTTGAGAAGTTTAGTATAGAACAGGGTTCTTCAAACTTTGCTCTCCAGGTGTTCTTGGATTTCAATTCCCAGAAGCCCAAGTCAGCACTCCTGCTGTTCACAGCTTCTGTGAATTAAAGTCCAAGAACATCTGGAGAGCCAAGTTTGAGGAACCCTGGTCTAGAAATTAATCAAGTTGCCTACTATAATTTCCCCTCTTTCCCACCATCCTCACAGATATGTTGGATGGAGAAGTTTAGGAGACAACCTTCTCTGTTGCTGCTCCCAGACTCTGGTGTACCCTACCACATGAGGCTAGGTTGGGCCCATCTTTGGTGTCCTTCCACAAGCAAACAAAGCCCTCTTTCTTCAGGCAGGCTTTCCCTCAATAATTGGCTAAGATGGAGTTCTTAAAATGGGACTGCCTGTGCTTTGTTGCTTTTAAATTTTCCTTTTTTGTTTTGTTTCTAATGTACTCTGCTTAATATGATTTGTCTAACTGTCTTTTAATATTATAATTGTTTTTAGCTTTTATATTACTTTTTTTAATGACCTAAACCACGCTTGATCTTTTATAGGAGAAATGTGGGGTATAAATACTTTAAACAAATAAATTGCTACTAAGTAATCAGTAAGTAAGTATTCCATGATATTAATGAATCTCTAATTCAGGAGTATCTTTTCAGCATACTAAACACTGCACTGCACTGCTCAGTAATATATATTAAATTTTAAAAGTTATGAGATAAAATATCTATACAGTCATACCTCGCACAACGAATTAAATTCATTCTGTGAGGCTGTTTGCTATGCGAGTTTTTCGCTATGCAAAACAAATTCACATAGCGAAAATTCCTATGGAAAAACTCGCATAATGAGCGTTTCTATGGGGAAAACTCGCATAGCGAAAATTTTTTTGTTATGCGAGTTTTCCCCATAGAAAAGCTCATTATGCAAGTTTTTCCATAGGGAAAGTCCGACTTGCATAGCCAAAATCTTCATTATGTGAGTTGGACTGGTTAGAGAAAAACCCACTTGTTATGCGAGTTTTTCGCTAAACAAAACGTTCGTTATGCGAGGTTCGACTGTATCTATGTCTATATATTGTATGCAGAGAACTGGATAGATGCCAAAAATGCTTACAAGACTCTTTTACTCACCCATTTTTGCAAAGGCTTACTACATTATTTATCAAGCTGCCTGTCAAGTATGGCTTGGCCATCTGTGGGTTGGACAGCATTAGGTTCCTCAGAGTATAGCAAGCAGAGGTCATGATCTCTCCATAGTTGCTAGAGCCTGGTGCCTGGAGGGCTAGAAGACGTGTCACATCTGGAAGCACCTGATGAGCTAAGAGAGGAAACAGAATAACATTAAAAGTTGCATAAAAGTGAAAAGACCTACTGAGTCTAAATAAGAATTTAGGAGGAAGTACTAGTCATTGTCAATGTTTTAAGAATAGAACTGTAAGAACAGATTAGAAAGAAAACAGTCCAATCTTTTGCTACAGACAAAGCGGACCATTCAAGATAGTGGTAAAGTTATTGTACATCTAGTGGAAATTGAGTTTAGTATCAGATTCAAAATGATCAAGCAAGAGCATTTTCTCTGATACAAATAGCATGATTTAATTTAGTTTAATTTTTAGATTTCTATGCCACCCCATTTGCGAAATCAAATCTGATCCAGCTTTAGGTAGGAATACTGCACACATTTTCATTGAATCTTATTTCCTTTGTAAAGGATTTATTTTGAGGAAGCTACATGAAGTTTTTGATGTGAGAAAACCATACTAGCATATAGAAAATATAGAATATACACCAACTGTTTATTTTGATGATGCACCCCTTATAATAATAATTTAGTGTCAGAAATTATTCTGGATTGGAAGAATTTTTGCAGAAGAAACTCCACTCAGGGAACACCCAAAGAAGGCTCCTTTCATGTCCCCAAGAACTGGGACAGAGACCAACGCTCAATCCGTCTGCAGTACCTGGGCCTTGAACTGCTAACTTGCAAGCATTCCAGCTAACAAGGTGAGCTTCTTAACTACTGAGCCAGCACAGCCCCTCTGATGCACCCCTTAATGTTGAGCAGAATTCTGCCTTCCATTTGTTTTTGGTTTCCTAATTGGGAGGAAGAACTGATCTCTTTGGAATCCCATTACAAAAAGATGCAGCAGAAACTATGAAGTTTAGGAAAGGGCCTACAACAGATTATAAAATGCTAAATAGCATTATATGCATTTCCCCAATAATGACAGTTAAAAACTTTGATTTCATATACCACTTTGATTATCTGCACATTTTTACAGAATATGAAGTACACCTGTGGAAAGAAATGATAGAAGCACGATTAATCAACATCAGCATCTTTATTCCTTCCAATATGAAGTGCTCCCTACCCATGGGTTTGTGGAGGCTGGGGTGTCGAGACATATTGCTCAATAAAGATGTTCCAGATCGGACAACCTCAGCATTAGTGGATTGCAAGAGCCGTGCTACACGAGGCAAACCTTTCTCTTTCAAAGCAATCAGCTGGCTCATTGCATTTGACATCTAGAAAACAAAACAACATTGTACTTACAAGACTTCCTGAAACCAAAATATGTCTAGGGCAGGACAAAACACAGACAGGAGTCACAATTTCTTTATAAATTTTTAAAGTTAAAAGTTGCCCTTGCTTGAATGCCAGTTGGATCCGACCTTAGGGTTCAGTGCTCATCTATGTTTATAGCCAAAGAGTCAGCGCTGTCTGCATTTGCAGACATTTCCTTGGGCATGTGGCAGGCATGACTAGACACTGGAATGCACAGAATACTGTTTACCTTCTCACCAAAGTAGTTCCTATTTATCTACTTGCAATTTCTTGCTTTCGAACTGCTAGGTCGGCAGGAGCTGGGACAGAGACAGGAGTTCACTCTGTGATTCATCACTTGAATCTCAAACTACTGTCCTGCCAACCTTCCAGTTCTCAAGTTTAGCATCTTCACCACTAAGTCACCACTGCCTCCTTTATAAATTAAGAAATGAAATATCTGTCAGAATCTCCTAACTATATTAGTCTTGTTGTGTCTATATTGATTGCAGTGCAGATACTGTATCCAAGCCTAAAAATACAGATAAAACTATGAAAAGCAACAAGAAATAATTTGCCTCCTGCTCTCCCAGCTTTTGTTAATAAGAACAAATGTGTCAGAGCTATCATTCATAAGTCTTACTTTTTATCAGGGTGGGGAATTTTTGATTGCCCATAAGCCATAACATATATTTTTTCTTGCCCAAATATCTAATCAGAACTGGAGGAGAAATATTGTGCTTACTAATCCTCTGCTTGCAGTCAGGTTTTGCAGGGCTCCTGCACATGCCTCCAGGGTGGCATCTTTCTTGCTCTGATCCATGAGAGACAGGTATGTACGAATAGCATCTGAATGATACAGCCATCCAGACCCTCTGGGTTTGTAGTCTTCTTCAGGAAGAGGTAGATCATATTCATCATACTAAGTATAAATAGTGGGAAATGTATTGTGAGAAACTGAAATTTGTATAGAACAATCACATTTCATTATCTCTTGTTGACTAGATATAATATGAAAGCATCTGTAGCCAGAATCCTTTTGGTAGTTTAAGCAAGTATAATCTGAATTGTGATATTCACAGTAATCAACTACACTAAGTAACAAGACAATGTCACATTATGAGGCATGTGTATGACCATGCAAGCCTAGTAATGTGACTGGTGCCTTGTTAGATAGGAACATATTCGCTGTAGTAAGCACAATTTAACTCATGTGCACATGCACTACCAACCAATTTCTGGCCAGCATGAGTTCTTGTGCATACACGGGGAAAGCATCAGATGTGTAGACATATAGATGGCAGTGACGTGAATTCTGGGAGATGCAGAACATTTATCTGACCTTTCTTTCTTACACCATTACTTAAGTGTAAATGTTTACCATTTATTACTATTTAAATTACTATGTAGGACTATAGAGTAGTAAGAAGTAGGGAAGACAGTCTACTTTATCCTGTTATTGGGAAATGAAGTAGCTTCATGCACCATATCCTACCTCCAGTTTTCCACCTCTGTTATTGAAGCAGCCTGTCAGGGATTTATCTGTGTAAGTGCTCCTGGCCATGTGGTTAAGCTGTGTGTATTTATTAGGCACCTCAGCATCCAGACGGTAAGAAAGATTGTGAAGGATACAAATGCAGTTCTCCACAGACTGAAAGAATAAAAAGAAACAATAAGTTATCCTTCATATTGGCATGTATCTTATTATTGCCATACTTGACACACACTAAACTAAACTTAATTTGATTCTAGATGCTACAGGGTATCCCAAAAGTTGTCATACATAAGGAAAACATGTTTCAAGATATCTGTTGATATGTAATTTTGCTTGTGAATGGTGACTTGTGGGACATCCAAACTATGTTTCACAGAACACTGGTGGACTTCAATTCCCAGAAGACTAATTCAGTACATTGGCGATCAGTGCTTTGGGTAATTGACTTAGGCTTCTGAGAATTGAAGTCCAATAACCAAAATTTGGGAAACACTGCTGTATAAGTTGGCAATGTGCAAAGTATAGAAATTAGTCCCATTCGACTAGGAGTGGGCAACTTTGGTTCCTTTTGGAACTACCTATTTCAGGGTAGTAATACATCTATTCCCCCCCCCCCCGGTTTTTACATAAAATGGCTGTTTTTGTGAGCCCTGGCAAACACCACTGGGCAAATAAGTGGGCAAATAAAAGTCTTGTACAGGATATCTCCAGATAAGCGTGTCTTTTCATATACAGTACTGTGATTTTGAAGCTTTACAGATTGCTAAATCTGAGAAAATTCACAATTTCAAATTACCCTTCTTTATTTATGCCATGTAAGACAACCTACAATAGTGATAGCAAATCTTTTAGAGACAGAGTGCCCAAGTAGAGGGGTGAGGTGAACTCCATGCTGGGGGGAACCCAAAATTTCAGTAACTAAGCTGTTGAAGATGTTGAATTATATCTAGTGGTTACATGAGCAGAAGACTATATTCTTATAAAATTTAACCTCCCATTTCTCCATCACTGGTGTAGGGGAGCTACACTTTGCAGTTTTGAAGCCTTGGGACTTTCTGAGTAGCAAGGACTATAACATCATGTGCCACCACTTCAAGCTTTTCTATTCACTCTGAACTTAGCTATAATTGTCACAATACTGAGGATAGAAGTGGGTTGTCCCAAGATCATTATATGCTATCCTTGTTGTAATGCAAAGAAATGGAGCATGGTTTAGTCTTGATTTGTCAGTTAAGAGTCATTACATTTATTACATGTACAGTATAATTATTACATTTATAAAAGACTTATCTATAAAAATTATAGCTATGGACAGATCCAGCAGCTTGCATTTTTTAAAATTCTCTTGGCCAAGGAGGCAACTATGGGGCTTGCCATTATCAGCACATACAATTTCAGATTTATCATATACCATTCACCCTCTGCAGCCCTTAAACTTCCTAAAAGAATCTTCTGACTCTAGGTATCAGTGCTCATCTCTGTTTATAGTCAAAGAGCCAGTGCTATCTGTGTCTGCAGACATTTCCGTGGGCATGTGGCAGGCATGGATCATGTGGCAATGTAGCTGTAGTAGAAGTGGGGAATTTCCCAGCTCATTTTAGAACTGGAGCAAGCTCCCTGCAAACAGTTTTTTGTGATCCCTGTTTCTTCCAGTAGCCTCATATGAGGAATCCATCACAGTCAATTCATGTTTCCCACTCCCACTTTGAAAGAGTATAAAGACTTAAGGGAAGAAAAAGGAAAGGGAAAGATTGGTTGTGTGAACAGTCTCCTGATCATATACCAGCAGGTACCACCTACGGGAGCAAAAGAAAAGTGGCAGGTAGAGCCTAAGGACACAACTGTCAGGGCTTTAGTGCGCGAATTTGATGTGTTGAATTATGCTCATTAGTTCATTTATTTCATTTATTTCATTCATTAGTTAAGGGTGATGTTTCAAATGGGAAAAAAATAAAAACATTATGTTCATAAAATTAAGGTTTTCATAAAATGTTCATAAAATCTCAGGTTTTCTGAGCTAAGGTAAATGTCAACCCTTGATTGAAAGCCAGTCATATCTGACTCTAGGTATCAGTGCTCATCTCTGTTTATAGTCAAAGAGCCAGTGCTATCTGTGTCTGCAGACATTTCCGTGGGCATGTGGCAGGCATGGAATGCTGTTTACCTTCCCACCAAAGTGGTCCCTATTTATCCTCTTGCAATTTCTTGCTTTTTAACTGCTACATTGTGTTAACCCAAAACCATAAATCCCAATTTCATTTGTGTTTATTTTTTATATTTTATTTTTCAATAAATATGCTTTTAACCTTTATTTTCAATTCTCCCTGACTCTACCCACTATTCACACTTGTCCATAATCAGACCACTTACACACAGTAATTCACCACAGGTGAATAACTGCAAAGGATCTATTTTTAATAAATATTTCAACAGTCAAACTGCAAAAAAAAAAAAAAAAAAAAGAGTTTTTCCTTCACGATTCCTTGAAAGCAGTTTTTCAATGCGAGGAAAAGCCAAAAGGGTAAGTGGTTATGACTTCAAAGGAGAAACTTGCTATAGTGTATCCATTCTCACAGCAATTTCTCTATTCTGGTGTGGAGAGATACTTTTTTTTTTAAAGGAAAGAAGGTTAGGAAAAAAGTGTGTTTTTATTTGTTTTAAACCTTTATAGAAAATGTTTCTGAAGACTGATCCAAATTGTATAAGTGTCAAAAGAAAGGTTATTCTGTCCCCTTTCAAGGCCACTTTGGATCACTTTGATTGGTCAATTGGGGTTTTTTCTGGATCACCGCCAAACACCCCCCACCCCCCGTGGAAATGTCATTTTTACAAGTTATGTTTTTCCTCAATATCTTTTTTGTGGATTCCTGCTGTGGCATCATTTTTCTTTACATGTTGTATGCAAACTGTATCCACCTTGGGAAGTTGTCATATTCAATTTTTAAATTGGTTTCCCCTCCTTTTATTGGGTTTTTGTGACCTCATTTGAGTGGTTTTTTGTAAAATGCTTCATATATTATTTTCCCAAAGTCCAATTCCAAATCTTAAAGTGCCCCACAAAGCTTAATCTTTCCTCTTTCAAACACACTTTGGATCACCTGAATTGGTTGGGGAGTTTTTTCACTGGCCCACTGACAACCAACCCCACCCCAGCAAAACTATCACTTATTCGATGCTACTTCCGAACGTGATGACGTCATCGCTTTGCATTTTCAGCTTTTGTGTTCTACCAATTCTTAAAGTCACTGAGACAATCTTTCAAATGACATAACCCTTATTTTAGTGGGTGCCTTAGTTTTGGTGTTGCAGCTTCTCAAAAGTACATGATTTTCATTACACTGCAAAAGCTGCCAGACCATCCAACCAAAACGTAAGACGTTCATAGAATTCACATCAACATGAAACTGAGATTGATATTCTGGCAGTACTAGACAGAACTGTAAAAACTGTGGGGGGAAGGTATACACAAAGATCATGCTGTGACTACTTAGTACCTTGTCGTCTGGCCGATTGGCTGCCACGCAGTTCTGGGAGTAAGCCATTACAGAGTCAATGAGCCCAGGATAGTTTCTCATGGTTTGGCGTCCAGCATCAGCAGAGCTCAGGTTCCTTTGAGGTATTTTGTAAATCAAAGAGAAGAATAATCAAACCATCAAAATAATACTTCACTTAAACTTTACACAGCTCCAGAAGGGTCATGGGTCCTCCTTTCCATAAACAGACCAAATTCACAAAATTCATCTGCTCAGAGGAAATGCCTGTCAATATTTTTCTTATAAAGCTGAATAGAAAAATAAGAAAGGTACTCTAATGGCTGCATCTTCTTCTTTGCATCCTCTTTTACACCATTGGGTGTCAAGGGAGATGCAAGGTTCTTGTTCTGGCACTTCTAAAGGCCCCCACTGACATTATTTAGTGTTCTTGTAATATGACTTTGAAGAAGTCTCAAAGTCCAACACCACATCCACATCATGGGATGGTAACAGGTCTAATTAAGGGATTGTCAGGACTGGACAAAGTATAGTGTGGCCTTGTGTCACAGCACCACTATGGCAGCCATGAAGGCCACCCTGAAACCATCTGGCAAAAGGGGCTCTAGTGAAGTTGTAATATGCCCAGGAAGCTGGCAATGGATAGCATATTGCTGTAGAAATCCAAGCAAGATACAAATGGACTGATCAAATGGCTAAGTAACTTTTGAATTCAATGAATTCTTCAGATCCACACACGACTGATTAGATGGAACTATCGCCTCTTATCCCACAGATTAGGAGAGCTTTTGGAGGTGGGGATAGTGTCCCATCATAGGAAGAAACAAGGTGCAGTGGTGGGCCAGAATATTCCTACAAGCCTCTGCTTCAGTAGGGGCTCCATGGAAACTGGTTTATCTCTCACATTACATAGTTTAATTTAAACTGTATATGTATCAACTAGTCTCAGCTTGCTTTAAAAACACCTTAAAACTATTTTTACTGTTTCCCCACAATCACCCTCCTGCAGATTTGAAAGGATGAATCTTGGAATGCAGCCATTTGCTAATCTTGCACTGAGTCATATCATCAGCGGGTTGTCCCCCTTCCTGTCTAGGCAAGAGTGGAAGTACTTTACTATTATTTCAAATGTATTTCCTGAACTGCTGATTATATGAGACCTACCCAACAGAGAAACTACATTTACGGGTACAGTTCATGTCTCGTATAACTAAACAATAATCTTTTTGTAATGGATCCAGTTAAGATACGAAGTGTTGCAACTCCTACTTCTGAACCTCTTATGCACTGCTTCATTTAATCAAACTTCTTAACTCCAGTCATTAACAGGTATTTCCAGAGTTCTAGAGACTAATATTTGTATGGGAAAGAGTTTGAGGAGTTTCAGGAGTTTGATATATTTTCCTGGGTTCCTGGGTTCAGGAAAATGCCCATAAATAGGTATTTTATAAAATAGGATAGCTGTAGAGGAACAAGGAATATAATGAAAGCAACCACTTTCTTTTGTCTTTTGTCTAAATGTCAGGCAACACATCTGGCACAAACAGTTTATTCCTCAAGTTTATTGCCTAATGGGAGAATTTTAGCCCCAAATTCTGGGGTGAGACCAGTACCCTGTACTTAGACCATAGCTATCTATAACAATAGGGCCTTGTATTTTGAATACTTTTTCAAATGCATGAAATAATATATACAGTATTCAGATTTCTATGTCATAGAACAGAAAAATCAGAGCTTTGGTTGATATTAACATGTTCAGGTAATAGCCTAGCAGTTTCAGAAGAATTTTAACTAAATTTCTGGGCCCAGCTCAAAGTGTAGTGCTTAATTTTTAAGTTATAAATACCTCAGGACCTAGATGCTTGAAGGATTGCTTCCTCTCATATCAACTTCCTTACGTATTAAGAATGCCAAATGCCCTGCATCAAATATTGCTTTCAGCAAAGATAAGACTAATAATTATATGACTCATAAATTAAAGGTTTATGGTCTCATAAAACCTTCCCTTTTTATACTGAAAAGGGTTTTCTAGCAATGAGCTCAGGAATGCCTAAGGTTGGTGGTACACCTGGGATAAACTCTGATTTCTTTTAGGTACTCAGAAAATCCTTCTGTAGTCATTCAAACTTTTAAAAACCTTTTAAAGTTTTAATTAACTCTATTAAGTGCACATGCATGTGCTGCTCATTTTATTTGAAATGTTTATGGTTATTTTACATGTAGCTTTATTTTTTTTTGTAAACCACCTTGAAAGGGTAGGTAAAAGGCAGAGCATAAATGTTTTAAACAAACAAAAGGCAAATAGACATTTTGAAGGTATTTGCAGGATAAGCTGAGACTCATCTTAGTTTTTTTTTCTTTCAATTTTAAACAAACAGTCAAATAAATGTATGTTGATGTACCTCAAGCACCCAGTTGCATTGAAGAATACCTCTGGGTCAACAATTTCTCTTGATCTGTTACTGGTACCATCAGACCAGCCAGAGAAAGGAACAATAACACGATCAGTCAGTACAGGAAGGGCATCATGTATCAAATCTTCCTTTAGTTCATCAGTGGATGACAGGTTCCAGAGTAATCCTGATAAGGAAATAAAAGAGTCATGGCATCCCCTAGATAACAGCAGAACCTGCTAGCTCAGGGGTGGGCAACCGACAGCCCGTGGGCTGGACCTGGCCTGTGGCACCAAATCATCTGGTTCACACCACCACCACTGGAAGTGGACGCTTTTACGTCAGCTGTAAACCTGCCAGCGGCTGTTGTAAATGCATTTACATCAGCCACGGATGCATTTTACAGCAGCGTTTATGGCGGGGAACCACCCATCTGACCCACTCAACTATCTGAGGGGACATGACCCAACCTGTGAGTTGAAAAAGTTGAGAACCCCTGTGCTAGCTGAACCTTACACTCCAGAAACACCAACCTGAAGTAGTACGAATAACATTGATGTGTTTGACTGTATTAAAATTACTGAATCTCATTCTCAAAATGCACAAGTCAATATCAGTCAATCTTATTTCTGTTCAACTGTGTTCAACAAATGGTCTTGTTTCTTGTAATAAAAATGTGACTTTTTTGTACTAGAATAAGTTTTTTTATTTGTTCTATTACATCAAAATTGTATCAAGTTTGTTTCTAACAAGAAAAAGCATTCAAGTACAGTAATACCTCGGATAATGCTAAAACTTGGTTCCACAAGTCTTG
Organism: Furcifer pardalis; assembly: GCA_030440675.1. Lineage (NCBI taxonomy): Eukaryota > Metazoa > Chordata > Lepidosauria > Squamata > Chamaeleonidae > Furcifer > Furcifer pardalis. The sequence goes on along the minus strand of CP126891.1, from coordinate 232,225,173 downwards.
GTGTTATCCAATTTTTAGTGTTATCCGATGCATGTTAAAATCCTATGGGATGGATCAGATAAAACTCCATAGAGATACATTGTAACTGCACAGGCTTTAGCAGTTGTTATCCGATACATCCCATAGGACCTTAACGTTATTCCATCCAATTCTCTTCCCCAGATTACTTAACGTTATGTGATTTTAGCGTTATCCAAGGTAAACGTTATCTGAGGTATTACTGTACAGTATATACAATCTGTTGATTGATCTGCTAAAGGGGCATGCTTTACAAATACTTTAATCTTTTGAGAACCCACATAAAAAGCTTTTCTGTCTTGAAGATTGAGATGTTCAGAGGTTCAGGAATGATGCGTATTTATCAATTTATCCCACACTATTCTAAAAAGTAGTAAGCTACCTGTCAGTTGCTTCTGTATTTCTGTGTTCCCAGTCCTCCTCAGAAGGCTCACACACTCTCGAATTCCATTTTGACGACGGGTTTCCAGCTTGTTGGTTGGGTTTCTGAAGACTAAATTTCGAAGGGCCCCAGCTGAAGCCAGCTGAACATTCTCATCAGGGCTACGGAGAAGTTCAATAAGCTTGGCAATGCCACCAAGTCGATACACCTAACAAAAATTGAGATACCCACTGATGAATACTGTTTATAAACCTTGACAGTTCAAGCTCAAGAAATACTCATTTATTCATGCCATGCACAAGGGTTCTGCATAGGTCCCCTGATCCAATCTGAAGGCCAATTCAAGGTTTCTGAATACTCCCCAATCTGTGCCATTTTGATTTTATGTGTACCCCACATCAAAAAAAAATATGGCTGCAACTTTTCTGTTTTGGCACTAATATACATGGGATTCAGAAACATAACAAACTTAAAGAAGAGATAAAACTCAGCGTACTGACTTCAAAATTCATGCTGGGCAAACATTTGTGTTAAGTATTTTTTTAAAAGAAAAAAAGACTGAAGTCACTTGTCCTCCCCTGATTTGAATTGACAAGAAGAATTATATGCTTGATAATTGGATTTCAAGGAAGCCATAAGCTACTGTCTAGTGCCTTCATGAATGAACCTGTAGTACTGATTCACATTAGTGTTGAATGGAAATGATTTCTCTTTCCACTCTAAACCCTTGCTTCTTTCTGCTAAAGCTATGGGAAACAATGATTCTGACCTAATTCTGCTCATTTAAGCACTTGCCCACTCAGCTACAGAGAGCTGAAATAAATTTACCTCTTGTTTGGCAGACTCATCTTGAAAGCAAGTGTGCTGCAGGTAGTAAGCACCCATAGCTTGGTTCTTCTCATCCAAGGAACATAGGAGCTGGATGGCTTTCTGAATGGTCATTGTTCCATAATCCACCTCATCATGAGAAAGCCTAAGGACAAAAAGATATTTTCATCAGGAATGTGACTCTGCTAAATTCCTCTGTTTCTTTACTAGTTTTAGTATAATTAACCATGGAAAGACTGAGAGGGATTGGATGTTCGGATTTACAAAAAATCTGAAAAATGTTTTCTTTGTTTTCATTTTCTTTCACTGATTATTGAAAGAGTCTCTAAAACACAAATGATTAAAAAGTGAGTACTTGACAGTTCTGTGCTCTTTCCTGTTTCTTTCATTCAATATTTCTTTCACCTTTTGTCTGTCAAACTGTCTAATAAATTTTTCATCCAATAGCCTCACCAGGACTATTGCAAAGAAATGGAGCTGTGACCACAGCCCTTGCCAGGAGCCAATCAGAATATCCTTTATTTTTTTAATGTTTTAAAAATATTGTGTGGTTTTATTCCCATTTCTTTGGACTATTTCTGCTGTTGACAGACAGTCTTCCTAGGTCAGCATACCTCCTTCAGACGACTTTAAAAAAATGTCCCTGATTTATTTTCCTTTTCTTTTTGGTCCTTTTGTTTCTCCCCATACTCTAGTAGCAGGAGTTCTCAACCTTTTAAAACCGGGGGCCAGGTCATGCCCTTTCAGACAGCTTCAGGGGCCAGATGGCCATTTTGCCCTTCCTCCACCACATCCAGCCCGCGGGCCGCAGGTTGAGAATCCCTGCTCTAGTAGAGTAAATTTAAGAGTGCTTTGATTTTATGTTGCTCCTCTTTATTTGTTTGCTTGTTTAAATTTGTTTTTGGAGAAGGGGCTGTATGTGTGTTCTTGTTTGGTATTTTTTCCTGTAGGGGTGCTTTCCCTGATATATTTTGTTAAAAAAGATTATTTGATTGAATTATTTGATTTAATCTTGTACATGTGTATATTTTGTGGATTTTTAAAAATGGATTTCCTTTCTTATCTACTGTTGTATGCTTTTGGAGTAAATTGTACCTTGCCTATACTTGTGTGTGTGAGAGAGAGGGACAGAGAGAGAGAGAGAGCTTTTAAGGGTTCTTTAGCACTTTCAGATTGCCGGAATCACAAATAGGAAACCTAAAATAAAATCTAAAACAAAACAATCTGAAGGAGGCTTTCCCTTTTGTGTAACACAAATGGATCAGCACATGCAGACAAATACAAAAACGAAAGGAACACCCTCCCAAAAGAACCTGAAACAAAATAAATATATTTTTTAAAATTGCCATTCAAATTTCTACTGAATGTCTGAGTTGGAGCTGTTCTTATATGTTCTGTGTTGGTTCCTCTTCTGCTTCGGCAGAAGGGTGGTGCTGTGTGATTATTGGTTATTGTACTTTAAGGTTATCTTCCTTTCCTCATGCTTTGGCATCTAAATAAAATAACTAAATGAGGTCATCTTGAGATATGGGCTGAAGTGTCAGTAACATGTTGATGGCAATCAGCTCTATCTTTCTTTTCAATTGAATTTAGAGAGGTACAGTAATTGGGATTCTGAAGGGGTTCCTAAACACAATTATGGTTTGGATTATAGTTAATAAACTGGCCTTAATTCAGACAAGATGGAGGTACTATTAGCAGGAGTTTTGCCTCTCCAGTGGAGAAGTATTTGGCCCTTTATACAGGATCAGATTCAATATCAGAGGGTATTTATTGATCTAAAGCTATCAGTGAAGGTACAGATGGCCTCTATCATCAAGAGTATATTTTATATACTTACACTAATGAATGAACTATATCCCTACTATACTCTTAACAATACATTCATATTTTGAAAACCCTTGATTTAGATTACTATACTGAATTTTTGTGGGCCTGTCTTTGAAAACTGTTGGAAATCAGACAGCCTACACACATGTTGGAACAAGGACAGAAACAGATGTAAACAGTTTACTAAACACCCACCCACCACTTATTTTAAAAATCCACGCAATTAGACATCAGAAGCTAGACTGTGGCACACATTTTACACACATTGCACAGCTTGTTCACATTGTGCAATTTAAACCCTTTGCATAAAGTTCACTCCTGAAAGTGTGAGAATTCTTGTTCTTATGACTGCAAAGACAAGAAGAAAATATTTGTGGTTTCTTGTTCCTGCATAGAAGAACAAGCTATTTATATCAATGCCCTATAATTATGATTTAGCACAACATCTTCCTTTGTTGTGATGGGTCCATCCATCCAGCTCCTGTGTTACTAGGTCATGAGGATAGGTTGGATGCATATATAAAACCTGATGACATTGAGCTGGTGGGATGGGCTTCCCAAAGACACCCACACCACGATCTACCCAAATCAAGCTGAATTATACACAATGTTAGCTATGCTATTTAAACATATGAGGCAGAAAGTTGCATAAATACCCCTACCTATCCCTAGCACAGAAAAATCAAATAACAGAAGAGTAAATAAGCTATACTTTTTTTCCTATTCTTCAAAGATGCCAAGAAATCTTTGCCTGTGATAGCTATTGCACCTTGGCTAAAAGTTGGCAAATCTTTGTTTAGGAATTAGCTGAAAACTGGAACCTTCCTCCCATTGCATATGCAGTCAGTAGATTATGAAGAGGGTAGTAAGTTGCCTGGGGCTCTGGTGACTTCTTGCTTAAAATGCTGAGTTTGACAACCAGAAGGAGACCTGAGTGCTTCACAACTGAGTGAGCTCTCTTCTCTGTTCCAGCTCCTGCCAACCTAGCAGTTCAAAAGCAAGAAATTGTAAGTAGATAAATAGGTACTGCTTCAGTGGGGAAGGTAACCTCATTGTGTCTACTCCTGTGTCTAGTCATGCCTTCCACATGACTACAGAAATGTCTGCAGACACAGACGGAACTGAGTCTTTGGCTGTAAACAGAGAGCACCACTCTCTAGAGTTGTACATGACTAGCTTTCAAGCAAGGGAGACCTTTATAGTCCTTAAAAAGCTGTCTACGTCTCACTGTGTACCTCCTCTCAAGGTACAGTCCTGCTTCTTCCTCCACATATATGTTTAACACAATGAACTCATTAATACCAAACTACATAAAAAACCCTCAGTGAGCCAATTTCAACTCTCTGAAGAACAACAACAAACAAAAATTCTGAGACTCTCTGCTCTGCCATTTGGAACTTGATGAATGGAAGGCCAGAGATCAATTCCTGAGTACTGCATGATGGAGTGAGCTCCCATCTTTGTCCCAGCTTCTGTCAATTTAGCAGTTCAAAAGGAAAAATTGCAAGTAGATAAATAGGGACCCTTTTGGTGGGAAGGTAAACAGTGTTCTGTGCACTCTGGTGTTGAAGCATGCCCGCCACATGTCCATGGAAAAGTATGGCTATAAGCAGATATGAGCACTGAACCCTAGAGTTGGATATGACAGGATTTTGAGCAAGGGCGACCTTTATCTTTAACCCAAACTTTATGGGGATGGCTTTGGACCCCCTAGAAGTTGAGATGGCTTCCATTTAGATAAAAAGGACTTGTTGATTTGAAACTTTTTTTCAAAAATTAGAGGTAGCCACATTGCCACAAGATAAATTTTAACATTCATATTATGGTAATAACTACAATAGGCCAGAAAAACTGGCACAAAAATCTACCAAAACAATATGAATTTTGAAATGTTTTCCTATTTTTCTAAACATCCCAGGAGCCAACCCTAATCACTGAGCAGTTTTGCTGGGGCCTTTACACAAGTTAGTCTTCCCAACATTGAGACATAATTTTTTAAAAGAATGTGTTGCTTTAATTCATTAAACTGATGAAAGTTAAAGAAGAAAGAGCAAAAGGAGACAAAATATTACAACAGAATGGAGCTTAGTGGTTAAGATGCTGAGCTTGGAGACCAGAAGGTTGGGTTTCGATGCCCGAGGGCTGCATTTGGGTCATGAAAGAAGCCTCATTCAGGTGTTCCCTGAGCAGAGTTTCTCCAGCAAAAATCCTTTCAACCCAGAGTAATCTCTGACATGAAATTATTATCATATTACAACAACAACAGAACAATTACATATCCCTAATGTTGGCAGTGAAGAAATCAAGATGCAAAATATTTTCTATGACTTGGCTCATGTGTTAACCAAAATGGAGAGTGTGATTGAGAAATCAGTGTGAGAGGGCTGGTGATGAGAATGCTCCAGGAACTCAATTCACTGGCATTTGCGGCTCTGTGTGTTCCTAGTCCCTCACTGTTAAAATTGAGTGGGATGACTCTTTAGAAGCCTCAAAATCCAAGTCCTGCTAAGGAGAGAGTTGGTTCAGGACCTGCTGCTAAGTCAGAGAATTGCAGAGAATTGCAGAGAGATACCTTGGGTGATCTGTAGGTACCATCTTGCAAAGCAGAGCCTAGGCATAGGAGGTTTTCTGGCTTCCGCTGCATTGGAGCAGATTCCAAAGCCAACAGTCCTGGACTCTTTGGAGTGAAGAGAGTGAGGTGATCCATTTTTATCCTTCTTTTGCTTCGAGGCCTGAAGCTATTTGGAAGTCTGGAGATGGGAAAAGTCTCTTGCTGAAATGGGTAGTCACCATTTTGATCTGTGGTGACTTCTTGTGATGCTGAATGTTCAGTTTCTATAGGTAAGGGGGTTGTGACAATTGTGCTGATTTTTCAGGAAGTGTTGTAAAGGCAGTGTGTGTGTGTGTGGGGGGGGTTTGACTCCTGATGCTGATTTCAGATTTAAAGACTTGTCCCAAAGGTAGGAACAGAGACTGGATTGATGATTTATAAGAGCAAGTTTGTGAAGTAGTTGTGGACCTCTATTCCTTGGAATGGCTGTGGAAGAGGAGGATCTTGTTTCTACATGAGAGAAGCATTCTTGAAAGGGTCAGTTGGACCCATACAAATAGGTGGGGTGAGCTAGAGACAACAGTAACTGAACAGAAAAGAGATCTCTCATTTTTTTAAAAAAGAAAACATGAATTAAGAAGAAAGAAAAGTTATTTGACCATAAGTCTGTGTCTCTGGAGATTATAGTTAAGATCATTTCAGACTATGCTACCCTTGATCACTATGTATGAACACTGGATAATGAAAAAGGTAAAGGTTGCCCTTACTCGAAAGCCAGTTGTATCTGACCCTAGGGTTCAGTGCTCATCTCTGTTTATAGCCAAAGAGCCAGTGCTGTCTGCATCTGCAGACATTTCCGTGGTCATGTGGCAGGCATGCCTAGACACCGGAGTGCACACAACGCTGTTTACCTTCCCACCAAAGTGGCCCTTATTTATCTACGTACTTGCAATTTCTTGCTTTTGAACTGCTGGGTTGGCAGGAGCTGGGACAGAGACAGGTGCTCGTTCTCTCATGCAATGCTTGGGCCTCTAACTGCTGTCCTGTCACCTTTCCATCAGTGTCTTAACCACTTGAGCTTAATCACTTGAAAAAAACTGATAACAAAGAGAGAAGATGTAGTGCTGGAGAATTGTACAGGTTTATTATTATTATTTTAAGTAAGAATCATACTTTCTAGCAGAATTCTCTTTTGCAAATGTTTAAACCTTTATAGTACAGAATCAATTAAGCATTTTGATTCCTTTACTGTAAACATGATAAATATATATCTTGTAAAACAACAAGGGTGCTGACAGTCAGAATGGACAACTTCTTTAGTATGTATCCATTGTCCATTATGTTTGCATCTCTCCTCTTCTAATAATGATGAGGAGGTGGTGGTGGCTGTATGATGACCAAACTTTGGAATCAGCCAACACACCATCTGTGACATGTGATTGCACCAGTGACTGGATTCTCTGGCTGCAGGTTTGAGCTTCAACTTGGTGCAGATCCCAGAGCCAGATTGTGCAAAGTCAGTACCCAACTATGCCACATACTGGCATATGATGTTGACACATCCACTATCAAGAGCAGTTAATCAAGCTTTTATAACTGGTCTCCTAGTAAGATTAACATCCCGAGCAACTACAGAAGGAAACAACCACTCCCTGATGAGGAATCGGAGCACATTTCAGCAGTTGCTTTTGATTAAACTCCACTGAAGATGTTGTGACCTGAGTAAGAGCTCATGCTTGATTCTTAGAGCACGAATAGATTTACTAGAATTAGTTATTTCTATGGGCTGTGTCTAAAAGCTGGAGAAAAATCACTGCTGGGTGTGGGGTGGAAGTCCAATATCTAAACTGAAGGCCCAGATTTCCATTAAATTTTTCATTGTCCAGTTGGATTCAGCTTTTTCTGGGGGAGCTGGATAACATTGTGTAAAACCACAACCAGTACAATATACTGAATGCTTTAGTATTTCCATGGTAGTAGCCAAATGTACAATGCCTTGCGACCAGGATGATTCCAAGTAGTAACTAATGGAAGAAGAGAAAAGGCTTGATCCATGCAGACCAGGGAAGACTGAGAAGCAATAAAGGACTGACTATAATCCAGAGGTAGAATTTATGCTATGCATGCAGAAGGTTCTAAGTTCCATCCCAGCATCTCTAGGTTAAGCATGAAAAGATTCTGGTCTGAAACTTTTGAGAGCTGAGGCCAGTCAGCATAGTTAGTATTGAGCTAGATGTATCAAATGTTTCTGATGTGCCATAAAGTAGATAGTATTTGTTCTACTGACAGTTTCTGCTCTTTATTCATGGGGTAAGGATGTTAAGTTAGATATATTTATGGAAACTGAGCCTTTGAAATTACAACTATTTCAGATTATTTGACAAGAAGAACAAACTGGCTTTTTTTACATTAAATCAACCACCAGACTTCAGTAGATATTTGATTACCAAGTTATTCAAAAATTAAAAGTGACTTCTAGTATCCATTTTAACTGACCTAAACCATAGCAAAAGAAACACATGCACAAGGAGATCTTCCACATAAAGTATTTGCTTAAGGAACTAGGTTCTCCACTGCCATCAGTATTTTTATTGCCAGCCTCATGATGTCCCTCTTATCCAGCTTTATCTAGTGCCTTTTTCTGTAAATTTCTATTCCTTTACACTACTTGTGAAAACCTTCCCACACCCCCAGTATCATTTTGTACTGCTTCCCATTTGCAATTGATCTCTGCAGTGAAAGTTTCCAGCTGGAAACTTACATTTCGCACTCCAAAAAAATGAACAATCAACTTCTAGCGGGGAAACCTTAGAAGTGGGTTTCTTAAAAACAAGCAATAGACTTTTAAAGAGACATTTGCACACAAATCCTGTGATCGTTCAGCATACAATGACAGAGATGGGATAAATACTTCCTCTGGATTAATTTTAACTCAAACATTTTCAAAGCAGCTTAATGAAATGTCATTTTTACAATGGTGCAGCAGCACACTCATGTTCTCAGTTCTAGTAATGAGACAACTCCCCAACCAGAACCAGTTCTTCTAGACGAAAGATTCACCAGCCAGGCCCAGTGCTTCAAGACAGACAACTCCCAAGTCTGAACTGGTTCTACAGGGTGAACCACTTTATCAGGACAGCTCCTGAGAATTAATTGGCAGAAGAATCCATTTCCACATAATAATTCTTCTAGGGATGAAACTGAAGCCATTCTTTAAAAGAATGTTCTATAATAGACCAGATTAATGATGATATTTTCTATGGCAATGAGACCTTTCTTGAGGAGAAGTTTGCAAAAGTAGCCAGGCCATTTCAGAAGAGAAACTATACGAACCCTTTACAGGAGTGACTAGGGTGGCATGGGCCGGATGAATTGGCATCAGGGGCTGGATCTGGCCCATGGGTCATAATTTGTGCACCCTGGTTTAAGCAGAAAAAAATGGCAGTCTAAAATAGATCTCATCCTGTTGAAAACCAGATTGCAAGGCATGTTTTACTTCTGCTGAGAGGAACCACATGACCTGGCCACTGAACCATGTGATCAGCCTGCAGCCCGAAAAGTTTGGGTGTCCCAAAAAGAAGAAATTGTACCATGACCTTAATAACTAAAAATGTACTATGTTTTCAGCTTTTGTGGTCAAGAGTCTGGTCCATTAGATGTATGTGTGCTGGGATGCACACATGCACATACATGTGACTGGATAAACAGAGAAAAGTTTCATGGAAACTTACTTTGGATTGGAAGGAGGCTGCCCATAGACTATGTCTGGTTTGCTAGCTACAGGCTGAGCATAGACCACATCTTGTTTGTTGGTGGAGGTGTAAGAAGAGCTGCGGACTGGAATTCTCCTGCTTGTCCTTGTTGTAGTTGTGATTCCTTGGTTGTTGCTTGTGTTGCTGTACAGGCTGTGACGATTCAGACTGGCCTTGTGACTGATGCGGCTGCCACTTTGATTTCTCCTTAGTGTACCCCGTGGAGGATCATAGTAGAGATCTGGTTCACTCCGGCTACTCTTCATGTTCTGGACAAAGCAATAATCATTGCCAAGGCTGGTAGGACTGCAGATCTTATTGTAATTTCTGTTACCCCAACTGTCCATTTGGCTGTATGAACTGTAGCGCTTATTCTCTGCTGCTTCTCTTTTCAGGGTTCCATTGTACATCTGATGAAAATGGAGGATAGGGAGAAGAGAAAGAGCAGGAAATAAACGTATTAAAGGGTTTTTTTAAACATGCTTTATCATTACAAGGTATTTTGCACCCTTAAGCACATCATAAATGGAACCTCCTATGAGGGCCAACACTTTGGCAGCTCAACTCAGATAGAAATTCCATTGAGTTCACTGGCCCTTCCTCCCAGGTAAATGGTAAATAAGACTAGATTAGAGCCGTAAAATCTTGCTGCATTATTGAGACATCTGTTCTTGCTTTGATCTCTTTTCTCACCACATTAGTGGCTATTTGATACCATGATTTAGATAACCACCGTAAGGATTCTGGCCATTATTTCACAATTGGTTTAAGAGTATGTTAGACCAGGGGAGTTCCAACCAGATCCAGGCTGCAGCACTATTTCATGTGGCCTCACCCCCACCCCTCCAAGGGCATTTGAGAAACAAAACGGCCACCCCTTTGAAGTTGTTGGGGGAAATGGCTGCCCCCATCGTGCAGGCAGGAATAAATGGCTGATTGCTTCGACAGTAGAAGTCCTCTCTGCTGATACAATGGAATTTCTGACAATATGGGAGATTTTAGTCAACAGAGAAAGTTTCTGGCTGCTACAATCTCTCTACAGCCAGTGCATCTATCTATGAGTTTGGATTGTCCTGTTAGTCGGAAATTTCCAAATTTTTTGCCTTATCTTCCAGAACAATGTATTTATTGAAGCTATTTACACAATCCTTTTATTGCATGTATGTACTCATGTGTACATATACACACAGCTCTAACATCATCTAAAACATTAGGATTCAGTGTGTTACTTTAGATCTATAACTCAGTGGATATTTTTCATTTAAAACATGAACTGCTTCCCTCTTCCAAATTCAGGGAGATATTTTGCAAGCAGATGACACTATATTTTTGCTGAAAGAGAAAAGTTTTTATTCTCCTTAACTTTGACAAAGTATGGTGATCTTCACCCATTGCTCCGAACATCCAGATGCCATACATTTTTCCAAAAAACCATGCTTCTCAGAAAGCTTTATGATTTATAGTTTTACATGCAAAGCCAAGGATTAAGAGTAAAACAATAAATTGCAACACTATCCATTAACATGAGACATCTAGAATTTGGGAAAGAATAAAACACAGAACCTTAAAAGTTAGAGAAACCTGTGATATTGAGGACATAGATTAGAGCAAAAATCCAAGTGCTTTCTTTTATCTTGAGCCTCTTCTAAAACAAAAGATGTTGCTTTTTACAGGAGACATGATGTGCATCTCACCCCACCCAAGCGAGCTTGTTTTGACTTGTTTGTAAGGACTTGTTTAACACAGAAGTGCCTTCCCAAAGCTAATAACCTGACATTCCAAGTTCCCAGGCTTCGGTGGGAAGATCATACTAACAGACAGAAAAAAATTGGCCTTTTCTTCCAAAATTCAGGCAAACAGAAAACAGAGTTGAATTTCTTTATGATAAACACATATATACACACCATGTGTGTATGCACATACATTTATGCAGGAATGGCTTCCAAACACTTGACATGGATGTACAGTATGTAAAAGAAAGCAGAAGCCTCACAATAAAAGCCTACACCTGTAATGGAACCCCAATAGCTAGTTTTGTTTGCCACAAATACCCCGAGGATCCAAAATCTCTGCCAATTTGCTGTTCCATTACTGTTTTTTCCAGGAATAAAAGCATTTGTTAAGTTTTAGGACAACACACATCCAAAATAAGATTGTATTCGGCATTTTGCTTTTTCTTCCTTGTTGAAGATGAGACTCTTGAATATAGTCATGATAAGTTTGGATACACCCGGAGTGACTTCGGAACAGTGTTCAAAAGAGAGATAACTGTTTCCTTGTTTCTCAAGCTAACAGTAAAGGAGAAATGCAAGAAATAGGACTGTAGCAAATTATTGCACATACATGCATGTAGAAAATTATATGGGATTTGGTGCAACAACCCCTAGACATCTTGCTGTGAAGCTAGTTCGCACAGTGAACACCACAATAAGGCCAAACAATCTAACGATCTTTCAGTATTGGTGACTCACTAATGTCAGTTTAATGTCAGTATATATTATTTGTGTGTGTGTGTGTGTGTGTGTGTGTGTGTGTGTGTGTGTGTGTGTGTGTGTGTGTGTGTCTGTCTGTCTGTCTGTCTGTCTGTCTGTCTGTCTGTATGTATGTATGTATGTATGTATGTATGTGTGTATGCATGTATGTATGTATGTATGTATGTATGTATGTATGTATGTATGTAAAACCCGACTCCTAGTTTGTAAAGATGGAGTCTCCATTAACAACAGCAACAGCAGCAGTATTGGAGAATAAGAGCATCAAGATCTTGTGGAACTTTTACAATCAGATAGACATCTGACTCATAACACACCTGATATAACTGTTTTGGAAAAGAAGATCAGGTGTATTGACATTGCTATATCAGGAGATACACAAACAGAGGACAAAAACTGGAGAAAATAATAAAATATTGCAATTTGCAAATTGAAGTTGAGAGTTTATGTTCCCATAGTGTTTGGAGCCCTTGCAGCAATATCTAAAGGACTCCTTAGATATTTGGAAATTTTGGATTTATTGTACTTGAACATCCTATCTCGACAAATAACAACTTTAGTGGGAACTGTATATATACATAGAAATTACCTTAAAAGTTATTAGGTCCCTGGTTAGGTCTTGAACTGTTAATTTTATACCAGTCTTTGACTGTGAATCTAATGATAGACTTTTATTTCATAATAACAATAGAGTCCTAAAAGCTTTCATGGACAAGATTTTAGTCATCCAGGCCAACTTGTCACCAAACTAAATACAGTCTGCCTTCTTGTTTCCATCCTTAATTAACTTCCCAGAATACTATTGGTGCGATTTTTGAGAGAAAAATACTAGCAAAGAAAATAAATCACATAATAATATGTTTTGATCTTCTTTGGCTTCATATGTGTAATCACAAAACAAGTTTTAAAAGAGAATTACAACCATTCTTCATGCTGTGTGGATAAAGAAAGAGAAGCACCACCAAAGGTAATTGAATACGCCAGCAGGAGGAACAGAAATAAAATATAGCACTGGGTTTTTTCCAATTAACACACCTAGAATAACAATCTTTCCTGAGAAAGGTCTGTTTTAATTTTACATTTTAAGCAGCATTGATAGCTTGTTTCTAGAGCAGCAGATGGTGTGAAGTGTGGTTGGTTGGTTTTGCACAAACTTGCTGAAAGGGAGTGTCTTTTAGACCCGAGGAGAAAGCCAAGGCAATGCAATATGATGGTGTACCACCCAGCCTAATGTTCAAGTGTATGCCCTTGAAACTGCTTGCAAGAAATGAATTCAATCCAGACAGCTGCAAACACCTGGAAGAGGAAAACTTCCAAAACTAGCAAAACATTTCTTTCTCTACATTTGAAATGTTCTATTGCTGGGGGGTTTTCTTCAATGCATTTCTATTTCTTTTCTTGGTCTGAATACTCTTAAAGTTATCTTTTTATTTTTGGATCTGAAACATTATCTTTCCAAGATGACTTCAAGGCAGGTTCAGATGACATTTCTTCCCATTCTTTAATGTATTTTTCTTAGTCATCTGGTAGTGAGAACCCATATGCCTCTGCTCCAGTGGAAAGGTCTGAGCCGGGGTGCCCAAACTTTTCAGGCTGGTCATGTGGTTCAGGAGGCCAGTCACTATGGCCCACAGGCCAGATCTAGTCCCCAACACCAATTAACCCTGCCCACAAAGCCCTTGTCACTCCCAGAAGTGGAAGTAAAACGTGCCCGGACAGGCCATTTTACTTCTGCTTCCAGGAGCGATGAGGGCTTTGTGGGCCAGATGAATTGGTGTCAGGGGCAAGATCCAGTCCACACACCATAGTTTGAGCACCCCTGGTCTGAGGTGTCTCAGCGATGGGCAAGCTTCAGATAATAATTTTTGCTTATCATTTCTAAGCATGGAAAACAGCAAGTCTGCAGTGCAGTGCTTCTGGACAGGAATGACTGGCTGGCTCGATGCTGTTGGCTCACAGGTATTCACAGTGCTTTCCATTCTCTAAGAAGGTTTCTTATATGTCCATGTTTTTCAAATTTTTGTTTGTAATTTTAAACTGTGCAAAACTCTGATATGAAGAAAGCAAGCAAGATGGGAATCACAGTACATACTGGACTGTTTAAATGATCCAGTTCCATACCATATACATTTCACTGAAGATTCAGGAGGGGGAAATTCCAATATCTTTCCAGTTTTTTGTGTCTCTGGTGCCTTTAGTTTGGTCTAGAACCTTTCCCCTCTCCATATCTGTGTGATGCTTGAAAACAGGGGTTCCCAACCATTTCAAGCCAGGGGTCTGGTCATGCTCTCTCAGTCAGCTTTGAGGGTCAGATGACCATTTTGCCCTACCTGCACGATTGGGGTGGGGGTGGGGTGGCCGTTTTGTCCCAACAGTTTCAAAGGAGTGGACATTTTGTTTCTTGAATTCCCTTGGAGGGGGTACATGAAAAGGTGCCATGGGCTGGATCCAGCCCATGGGCCTTAGGTTGGGAACCCCTGCTCTAATACAAACAGACCACATTCCTTTTCCTTACAAAAGAAAATATTATTCCAAGAATTTACTCCAATGTTTTAATTTTTCAGGGATTTCCCACCCCATAAAATGGAGACTGAACTTTGCTGAACAAAATTGTTTCAACAAGAAATGGTTTTAAGCCATCCCAAGTCATGCTACTGACTGCAGTTGCCAATACAGACACCAACTGGACCACCTTGTCAAGAAATCCTTAACAATAACCCTTGAAGGGTCCTGACTAAAGTGTTGATTTGAAACATGCTACATTCTTAAAATGTTGATTCTATATGCTTTTAGGATTTATTATTGTTGTTTTATTTGAATGTGGGCATGTGGCAGGTATGATTAGACACAGAATGCTGTTTACCTTCCCCTCAAAGTGGTACTTATTTACCTACTTGCAATTTTTAAATTTTGAACTGTTAGGTTGGCAGGAGCCAGAACAGAGAAAGGAGTTCACTCCATTGTGTAGCACTCAGGTCTTGAACTGCTGACCGGCCAACTTTCCAGTCATCAAGTAAGCATCTTGACCACTAAGCCAGTCATAAAGAATCAACAGGAAACAAGAGTGCTCAACAGCTTCTGAATAAGTTTATATCCAGGAAACTCTTGTGAGGACTGCCATAAATTAGAACTGACTAGATAGCACATCTTTACTACTGTGTTTCAAAAAGAGAAAACTGTTCTCTTAAAATATTTGCTTTATGGATTGTTTTATAGAAGATGACCCCCACTTCTGCTCCCCCCCCCCGTCATAGTAGTATACCATGAGTCATTGAGAAAACCAGGGACTGAGGTGGCTCAGTGGTTAAGAAGCTCGCCTTGTTAGCTGGAAGATTGGCAAGTCAGCAGTTCAAGCCCCGAGTACTGCAGGATGGAATGAACACCCATCTCTGTCCCAGCTCCTGCCAACCTAGCAGTTCAAAAGCAAGAAATTAATAGGGACCACTTTGGTGGTAAAAGATCTTCATTCAGGTGTTCCCTGAGTGGAGTTTCTCCAGAAAAAAATCATTTCAACCCTGAAAGCACCTTTATGTGCTTCTGACGTGATAAAAAAATGTGAAAACCTTACCGAGTGGCCCCAGTTATTTCCTGAGTGGGCTTTGGCATAGTAGCTCCCACGGGCAGTTCCATAACTGTATCCATCAGCCAGACCATCATACATGGAACCTGTAAACATAGCAATAATGTCAATTGTCTGAATTCTGCACTCCCCTCTGATTCAGCTGAAGCACTTGGTTCTGTCAGTGAAATAATTCTTCCTTACTGAATTTAGTGAGTAAAAAAAATCCAACAGGGTCAATGAATATCATGGAGCAGCATTTTCCCTTGAATGTCATGTATGTCTTCATCAAATTCAGTTTCTTGCATGACAGTGTGAAGACAAAGATTTAAAACGCATTGAGTTCAGGAATCTGAATTTGAGAATTTAAATTTGATCAAAACTTGAAATTTTACCACCTCTGAAGATGGTAAATTCAGCATTCCAATTAGCAGATGGCATCATGCTGTATTACATTGTTATTATTTCTTTATGTAATAAATGTTGTATATGAGGGAGAAATATCACAATGCTGTATATTCCTAAAGAAAAAAAGTATTGCACTCTATTGTACAAAATCCAAAGGAACAAGTAGAGCTGTTCATAAAATATAATAAGACTAATATTCTCCTTGCATTAGGAAGTGTGATTTGTGGCCAGATGATACTCCCACTGAGCCACCTTCAATAGGTTAAGATATGCACTCTCCCCAATCTGTAGCCATGCTAACACATATTTCAACAGCCTGAGGAGAAGACTCCATGGCCTAGCAGTGGCTGAG
Source organism: Furcifer pardalis (assembly GCA_030440675.1). NCBI lineage: Eukaryota > Metazoa > Chordata > Lepidosauria > Squamata > Chamaeleonidae > Furcifer > Furcifer pardalis. The sequence goes on along the minus strand of CP126891.1, from coordinate 232,209,001 downwards.
AACATCGTCCCCTCCTCTGGGCCCACGACAACAGCCGGAGGGAGAATACTCCATGGTCTGGCAGGTGGCTGAGGTCCTTGCCCACTCCTCTGGGCCAACAACAATGGCCTGAGGGAGTTAGTCTGTGTTCTGGTTTGGTTGTATTTTGTGAGGTTATATTTTATGATTTTTATTGTACTGTTGCTGTTTCGACTGTAAGCTACCCTGAGTTGCCTCGGCAAGTTGGCGGCAATATAAATCTGAATAAATAAATAAATAAATAAATAAATAAATAAATATTTCCTAAAGCACCAGTTACTCAATATCAGCAAGGAATATAAGACAAGAAATATCTCTGTTTTGCTTCCTACAACAGTCAAAATTTTTAAGCTTCAAGTTCTTTCCATCCCAAAAGTCAAGAAAACTGTTGATTTCCCTACAGAAATATTTAAATAACTGAAATTATCCGTCACTTGTGCTGGCCACATACAACTGTAAAAATATTTCTAGATAGAGAAGTTACACATAGAAGTTACAGGAGGAATTAATGAGAAACAAATATGTTGTAAACCTAGCCAATACTCTAGTGGTTTTTGAACCCAGCTTTTTCATAGTTAACCAATCAAACTTCTGTGTATGGAGGGATGAGCCAGTTATTTTCTTAAATTTGATTTTTTTCGGGGGTGGGGGTGGCATACGTATCAATGCTCAGAAAGATAATTGTCAGAGAATCCTTTGAGAGCCACACTTAGATGATGGAAGAAACGTAGGATAAAAAGGCAATAGAATAAATAAAGTACTGTATCCTAGTTCAGATTCAACCAGCTTCATGATTTTACATGGCAACTATTTCATCTAGGCTGCGTATACTGATGTTGAAGTTTTATTTGCTACAGTTAGCACATAGGCCAGAATTCTGTTAGGAAACACACGACATAGTTACTTGCAGGCATAACAGTCTCTGCAACATCCAACCTACAGCAGCATTAGTTGGAAACAGTCTCAGTGAAAGCAACAGGACCTCTGCAGTGAGCTAATAGATAAGTCTTTGTCCAAAATATTGCTGGAAAAACAACCACTCATATAAGTAAATGATGCCCTGGCTACAAGACTCTTCATTCATTTGTGCAGAGCAAGTAACTCTATATTCTGTAAGGAGACAATTGGATAGTGCTGCCCTCCACAATTGAATAGAAAAGATTAGGATGATGACCAAATAGATTTAGAGATACTCTAAGCCAGGGGTTCTCAACCTGCAGTCTGCAGCCTGAATGCAGCCTGTGGCACCATTTCATGTGGGGGGCCCACCGCCTCCACCAAATCACACGAGTGGTGGAAGAAGGAGGGAGTGTGACCTGGCCCGTGGCTTTAAAAGATTGAGAACTCCTGCTTTAAGTAGTAAAAGAAGCTGTAACCTTTTGGCAGCTTCAACCCCACTTTACTTCTCTTTTGCAGAACTTATCTCTATGATCCTAATAAGAGAGTTCCACCAAACAAGTTTGTGTGTTTTCTATGCTTTCCTGCAATACACATCCCCACCCCACCCCCATATCCATGGGAGTTATATTCTGAGACCTGTGGATACCTGAAACCACAGAAAATAGTGAACCCTACATTTTACATTGCAGATAATGCCCTCTTATGGTCAGCTCTGGTAATTCATACATACATATCATATATTTCAGGTTTTTAAAAAATATATTTTAAGACCTATGGATAACTGAAATCATGTACTGTACTTTATACTGAACCTGTGGAAATGAGTGTCTGACATGTAGAGACTCAAATAGCATATAAAAAGTAGGACTTTCTTTTTTGAGACTTGAACACAACAAAAGGAATATGGGCTAGTTGATTAGAATATGGACTAGTTGACGATGATAATGCTATTTTAACATTTCCCCAAACTCTCCCTCCTCCAGCCTTCATTTTACACCACATCATTCAACTCTCCACTTTTTCCTTCTTCCTCTCTCCCCGTCTTCATCAACAACAAAAGACAATATTAACTTTTCTTTGTCTTTTCCATTCTATAACCCTTTGCACAGCCTTTCAAGGGCTGTGATATGGCCAATACACTAGTGCTGTTTGTTAAGGCACTGAACATGAAGAAATAGATCACTGCATGGAAAACATATTGCAATTAAACAGTGCCCATGGTGCAATAAAACAATGTGAATAATATGAACACATACCAAACATGTATCATTGGGCAAGTATTTGTCCCTTAATAAGAACTGCATTGCAATGGGTGTTGCGATTTTTCAAGCTGTATCTATTAAGTCAACATACTTATGTACTGCTGACCTCATCACTACTAAACAGCTGAGTTACCCAACCCATGATCAAGTCCCTTCCATTAAATTATTGCCTTGTCTACTGTTTTTTTCCTATTCTCAGCCATCGTACCTGTAGGCCACCAGCATCTCAGATCTGCTCAGTGGTCCATTAATGTTAGGACTTTAGAGTCAACAGGCACTCTAAGTCTCAGTAACTCACTCTGACACATTGGTAGGTAAAAGAATAGAAACATTTCTTTGCTTACACTTATTTGGTATTACAAACGTGTCATGTTGCTTTTCCTATTGCATGCATGCTAACAACCAAGCAAACAGACCAAAAACAACAAAAAACTAACACCAATTGTCAAAAGGCAAGGATCTCTTTGAATTTAGAGGTAGCAAGAAATGACAGATTGTCACCCAGTCCAGAGAAGTCCTTCCAAGTCACTCCAACTACAGGAAGCATGTGAGACTGTATTGACTTACTACAATATATGCATAAGTAGCCATCTACAGTATATTCAAAGAAACCTATATAAACAGCATGAAAGCATTAAAAGCAATTGAAATCTGATACACAAATATTCATGGTGCCATAGAGACAGCTTTAATCCCAAAACTTCATGGTTCCATAATTTATTTTACAGAGTCCTTCTTCAGTTGGCCACTAGCTGTTATTAAATTCCTGTTTAACAGTGGAAAAATAAATTGGCAATATCCAGTCAAAAGAAAGTAAGGCTCAATCTGTATGGTATTGTTAACATATTTTATGAATAGGTGTTCTTCTGGTAGTGAAAGAGATCTGTTTGTCATAATGCATACCTTTCATTATCCATGTACCTATGCTTTGCTATGTGATTGGTCTTTGGAAGACAAACAAACATAATTTTCAACTTTGATTTCTGCTATAACTATCTGTAAGGAAATCCCATTGCCCACTTGGAAAGAGGTTAACTTTTGGGAAGCTGGACTTCTCTTAAATCTAGTTTGAACCTAAGCAATCTGAAAGCTGCACCCTTAAAGAAGGATGGAAAGAATATCATTTCTTTAATGCTAACATTTTGGAATTTAGTCCCTCTATATGGATTTTAAATATTATGGTATATATTCACCAGATGTTCTACCTCATGTTGGTCTCATACCCCTGCTAAGATGTTTTGCGTGGAGTTCTGAAATGACATTGCTTTTATAGTTTTCAGAAGAACAATACAACATTAGGCTTACCATAGTGTTTTTAAAAATCATGTTCTAGTTTTTATATCACATCTTGGGGGTTCAATGACTGCAGCCAAGATGAGTTGTAGTGCAAATACATTTGAAATCACCAGTGCAGAGACACCATTTCTTTCTCAGTTATATATCGAAAAGATTTTCATCAGAGACTTGCCTGTATTAGTTTAAAAAGTACATATTTTGTCTAGCTCTCTGAAGGCATCCTAAAGCTGTGTGGAGTCCACATTTGATGAGAGGAACACATTAGCACTTTCTTTTCTGTCATTACATGGAAGCAACAATATTTATTCATTTATTTATTAGAATTGTATGCTGCCCTACTCGCCGGAGCAACTCAGAGTGGCTAACATACCATGGGGCAACATATATTACAGTATTACAATATCAAATATAAATATAACAACATAATGCAATACAATCAATACAGTCAGACAATCTAGCATAAAAATGAGAATACAATACAGTCAAGTATTGTATGAAGAATGAAAGACTGCTGTATCTGTGTAGTCTCAGAACAGAGGGTTCTGGTAGAGAGGCTATATGGTCTGAGAAAAGCCATCCCTTTATATTGTTATAATGTGAACTTAACTTATTTTGTGAATACCTAAAGATAATTATGGTTTACACCCCTATCCACAGCAAATATGGACATATTTCCTCTATCCATTTCAAATGCCAATCTTGGCCTGCAGTCAGATCTGATGCAACCTGATGTCGCCATGCTTCTTCTGTCCTGAACCACATTTGTCACAATGTTTGCGTTTATTGAGAAAACTCCCATTCACTTGAATGGAGACAAACAAATAGTTGTAACTTTGAAGTGATTTCACAGAGCATCATAAAACTTAGTTAAATGGTAATTTCAAAAGGTGGATTCACTGGATCAAGTTGCAGGCACATAGCTTTTTTAAACATTTATTTATTATATTTATACCCCACCTATCAAGATTTTTACTACATTTGCTCTCTTTCTTTTGAGATTTCCTTTAATCAGCTTTTATTGATTGTTTAATGCAGAAACAAGCATTTTCCCCCTAAAGGATAAGTCTGCAGAATGGAAATGAGCTATCTTCATCGAGAATTGGGTGGAAAGGAGTGAACTAAAATGTAATAATGTACTGTGGTGTACACTTTCCCTGTTTCTTTGCCATTTGAATAATTTGCTACCCAATGTTCTCTGTCACAAAAAGAACAACTATAATTTCTTCAAGGATACTAAGACTATGTTGCTTCTTAGAGGGATTTTCTAACCTGGATTTTTTAAAACTTCTAGATTGATCATAACCTCACATGTACTAGGGAGGTGTGATTATGAGCTGCATAATTTGATTATGTGATTATATTAAAGCAACAATGTTTATCTGGAAGAGAAGGGGTGGTCTGATTGGGACAAGTGAACAGAAAAGTTACAGTATGTTTCAAATTAACTAAGCACACAAAGTTCACACATAAACATGAATACGTAAAATTCTATGGTCACTCTCTCACACACAACACAGACTGAAATAAAGTAGTGTAACACTGATGATGTCATCAACCATGGCTTGGTTTTGTTTGTTTTTTTAAATCAAAATTTCCAATTTCCCCTTTGAAGGTGCTGAGGCGCCTTTGGAATCTCTATGATAATGGGGACAACATTAGGGATCGTGGGATGATGGTCTTTTTAATTACCAGAAAATGCAATCACTGATAAAATTATGAGGCTGATGACCTTATTGGCAACATGACTTAGGCTATGGAGCCCTAATAGTAAATAATTGGCTGGTGTGTGTGTGTGTGGGGGGGAGTAAAGATAATCTTCAGCATCTATCCTGCTATACTCTAACTGGGGAACTAAGCTTAAAATGCAGGAAAATGCTATGTGAAAGAGAATATAAACCCAATATTACCTCACCTAGGGACCCTTCCTCACTTTGAGCAACTGGAGAGTGTAGGACACTATCTGTCGCCTGCATTTTCATTGTTGTTGTTGTTCAGTCGCACAGTCGATCCTGACCCTTTGTGACCCCATGGACCATTGCCCACCAGGCAGCCTTATCCTCTACCATCCTCCCCAGTCCACCCAGCTCTGTGCCCATTGCATCTAGCCATCTCATTTTTGGCTGCTCCCTTCTTCTTTAGCTCTCAGCCTTTCCCAGTATCAAGGCTTTCTCAAGTGAATCCTCTCTTCTCATTTTCATTATCCAATGCCAACTCTGTGTCTGCCTTATGTGATATTATTACTTCCTTTTCCCATTTCTGTGCTTCTCAGTTTATCTTTTTTTAAATGATAGGGCCAGAATCCCGTTGGTATGTACAGTAGCAATTCACTGTGGCAAGTTAATCAATTTAACTTACATTCATGTAAATTGCCAATAGTATTGTAGCCAATATTTTAACCCTCCAGATACCTAATTTTTCCAATGCAACCCAGGATGGCCAGTTCACATTTAGGCTGCTCATTTCCTTATGGCATATCTCTGAATCAGTACAAATAGTCCCAATTTAACTCGGAATAAAGGCTTTGTTCGGATCCAATATGCAGTCTTAATATCAAATACAGTATAACCAGAAAGTCATCAGAAGCGTACAGTTTATGGTTCAACTTCACAGCTTAATTATTCTTGCCAGGATCAGCCTGGTTTGTGATAAACAGATTCACTTTTAGGTGCACTATGCTGTTTGGGGCATCTTTGCATCCATATGCAACGTTTGATGACACAATCTAGATTGTATGGGTTGCAGATGGACTAGTTCACTCCTTTTTATTTCTTTAGACAAGAAAAGACAAATACATGGTTAACACTCATCTGGATAGCACAGTGGTTGAGACAGGAGCTGAGAGTTCATTTCTCCGCTGTGCCTCCCAGGAGTAGGGCCAACCTGTGCAGCCATGGGCAAACTGCACAATCCAAGGTCACCCCTAGAAGAAAGGAATGATAACACTTGTCTCAACTGTCAGGGAGGCATGCTTCAGAAGACAAATGTGGTCATTACCCAAATGCCTATTTGTCAGAGTTTAACATGTGAAACAGTCCTAAAATGCACCTTTGAACACAATTTTACCAAAATATGGCCTTCTCAAAATAGAAAACTAGAGAAAGATCTCAGAGGTTATTTATTTATTTATTTATTTATTTTATTTATTTAACCAGACTTATTCAAAACATGTACTTGTTTCTGTTTTGTTAGTGTCCTTTACACTGAGCTCATTTTATTGAGCCATAATTAATGCTAAAATAGGTCTCATTCTAGAAATAGCAATTAGCAATCACACTTATATAGCACCCCTTAGTGCTTGATGCACTCTCTTGGCAGTTCAGGTAATTAACATCTTGCTCCAAACATGCTGGGTACTCATTTTACCAACTTTGGAAAGATAGAAGGCTGAGTCAACCTTGGTCCTAACAGGAATGAACCCACAATATTTCAGCTTCAGTACAGCAGTTTAACCACCAGGGCTCATTACTCTCCTTCTGCCTTTAGGCTACTTTGCTGATACAGTGGTACCTCGCTTAAAGAGCACAATGCGTTCCACAGGATTGCTCTTTAAGCGAGTTTGCTCTTTAAGCGAAACACCATTGTAAATGACCAATTGTGGGGGGTACTGCAAACCCCAATTTATTTGTTAAGCGAGTTTTTGGTTGGTTTTATTTGTTAAGCGAAATGAACATTCAGAGAAAATTCTGCTCTTTAAGCGAGGCACTCTTCAAGCGAAACGTTCTTTATGCGAGGTTTGACTGTATTTTGATTTTAAGACTACATTTATATTTTCTCAGCTAGCAGACATTTCATTTATCTCTCTGACCACTTCTGAGAATCATGTTGCATTCTTCAACAAGTTAATAGGCATGAAAAGAAAAATTATAAGATTGACTTACTCTACTATTACTCATCTGCTTGCTTTTTACACTGCTGGCCATTTGGTAATCCGAGTTTCTCATCACAAGTAGTCTTTTTGTACTGTGACTAACTAATGAGTAGTGCTGTTCCTTGGGGGACCCCCTCCCATTTCTCCATAACTTGAATGTACATATACTGTTGCATTATCTTTCAGCATTCCTCAGTTTCCAGTATTTTTTTTTCAGATGACTAAGTAAGAGATGCTAAAATGTTTCTTGTCATCCTGGAATGAAAACTTCCATTAAAGTCTTTTTGCTCATTAGGGACTTTTGCAAACCATGTTTTTTCTTTTATAGAATAATATCACATCCTTAGATGGCTATTCTTTTTCTTATTAAAAACATTACTATGATTGTAGTTTTCCTAATATGTTTTTAATTTATGATTTAATAATAATTTTTAGCAATGGTGAGTATTTGTTTCTATCTGTTTTACTTATCTGTATTATCAATTAGATACTTTTTGTACAGACAAGCTGCCCAGAACTGTAGTTTAAAAGCAACTTTTTCAGGTTCACCTTCAACAAGTCAGTGTGCTCAAGAAACCTTTAGTTGCACAATAGTTTTACGAAGGTTGTGCAGTGGTTTGGGAAAAAAAACCTATATCCCAATAAAGCACACATTTGTATTGTATAATTGATTTGGAAAGGAAGCTTCAGATATATAACCTAAAGAAAATAATTTTATTTCAAACCTGATCTCCATAATGAAGATAGATGCAAATATTTTGCTGTGCACTTTCCAAGTTTGAATGCAGTCAACCTTTAAAAAATGCATTTCCACAATTTTTGCTGGTTTTGTTGGGCTGCCGTGGCTCAGTGGTTAAGAAGCTCGCCTTGTTAGCTGGAAGGCCGGCAAGTCAGCAGTTCGATACCTGGGTACTGCATGACGATTTGAGCACCTGTCCCTGTTCCATCTCCTGCCAACCTAGCAGACAGAAAGTGAGCACTTTAATGGGAAAAGATCTTGGGGACAAAAAAGGAGCCTCATTTGGGCATCCCCTGAGTGGAGTTTCTCCAGCAAAAATCCTTTCAACCCAGAATAATTTCTGACACAAATATTATTATTATGTTGGTTTACTACAAAAATGCATAAAAATAATGGTGCTCCACGAAGTCAGTTCTGACTTATTGTGACATTTTCCATGATTTTCTAGACAGTAAATACTCAGAAGTGGTTTACCATTCACTCAGGAAGTATAGTGGAGAATTCTCCTTCCAACCCCTGGTGCCACAGCCAGATACCTAAAACACTGGGCTATCCAGCCAGCTAATAATGGTGTCTTGTCAAGTTGAATTCTGACTTATGGTGACCCTTTCTATGACTGTACCATTCCCTTCTGCTGGGAACATCCCGTGCTGTGAGTCTGCAGCTTGTCCATTGCTGCACAGCTTAGCTTTTTTTCTCAGGAGACAGAGTGAGGAATTGAACTTCCTACTTTTGCCTCTGCAGACAGATATCTAAACCTGAGTTATCCAGCCAGACACCTCAAAAATGTGTACTGTTAACAAAGGAAAAGACTTTGCTGGCCCATTCATTTACCCTTCATACAATCAGTCACACACTGAATTTGGCACCAGCTGTACAAAGGGAGCCTTGCTAGAGAGGGACAGAATGCTTGTGCTATACTGTACTTCTTCTTTGCTTCCTCTTTTACCCCATTGGGTGTCATGGGAGATGCAAGATTCTTGTTCTGGCAGCTTGTGCTATTGCCTTTCCATTATTGTATAAATAAATAAGATGTCAGTTAAAAGAGACATGGACCTCTCTATCGCATCCACATTCATTCACATGTATTACATTAATAGCTATGCCTTTCAAATATCTCCTTGCCACCTAAGGGCAATGCTTGCTGAGAAAGTCTGGTGATTATTCTATCTGCAGCAATGCAACAGATTGACCAAACTTGTTTAAAACTTCCAAACTGCACTCATGTGCTGGAGAACAATTTGCATTGCATTTTCCAACCTTTGGGGCAATACCTTTTTGAAAGGTATATGGCATGAATGCCCATTCAGTTTCCACTTAAAAGGGATCGTATGTCATTGTAGGTTTCAGTTCCTCCATGCATTGATTGAGACATAACATTATTTTAAATACAATTTCTTCAAAACAACAAAGTAATCTCTTTCCAGTCTCTTATTATTCATTATTTCAGAACAGACAAACACTTCTTCTGTGTCGCTGCCAATTTTCATAGTAAAGTCCGTAACACAAAATCATGGCTGCTCAAAATTATATGCTGCATTTTATGTGTATATAATTTGCATACACAGAAGCATACAGAGAGTTTTAATACACAGAACACGCACATCTGTGCATAGACATGCAAACCCCAAAATTCCAAGAATGAGACAGAACAATTACAAGATAAAAACCTTGCCTAGAAACACCCAATGGCTCATTAAAAATTTTTTTAATCAAACATTTTCATTCCAAAATGAATTTAAATTCATTGGAATTCAGATCTGAAATACAAAAGGATCTGAGATACACAGGACAAGCTGTCAAGCATTCAGGGCTAAAGATGGAAATCCTCAATATTCTTCAGCCCACAACACTAACTTACAGATATTTTTCAAATGATCCCTAATGACCATCAGAGGTATTCTATGTAACTTTTTTAGCACACTTTGCTATATTAAGCAACTGTGTATATAATTTGTTGTGACTGGAAAGAAGAATATATTCATTAAGGCTGAATCTTTAAATGGTATTTATTTTAGCCAAGCTAATTTACTGTAAAATAAATATTTAAAATATACAAAATATATAAAAAGTCCTATTATCACAAACTTCACAGCTTCAAATAACTGGAAGAAGTGTGTTCAAGTATTATAAAGTACTTATTTATATAATCTTCACAACATGGTGAAGCACAGGATGGTCTTTCAGGTTTTGTCCAAAATCTGAGAACACGAATTACGAGCAAACATAAAAAGCACAAACCAGCAGATTTTGATTAATTCTACATCTGTAGGATACTATATTTCTTCCCTCCACAATCATCTGCAGATCAAGCAGTACGAAAGTTGAAACAAGTGCCACCAAAAAAAAAATCCAATACAGCAGACTATTTAAACTTGTGGGAGAATTAGATCACAAGATTCTCTCTTTGAAATATGCAACATATCCATGGCTATTCATTCATTCAAACCAGACATCTTTCCTGCAGGGGCGTGTGCCTTTTCCAATCTATAGATAAGCAGACTTAAAATCCTGGTTGGAAAACCAGATAATCCCTAACTTTTATTTGTACTCTATATATCCCATTGATCTTAAAGCAAGGTATAGTACTTAAAATCAAAGTTTTGACCACAACCTTCTCCTCAAAGCTGCAGCATCTGGACTCAGCCATTGATTAAAACAAACTGCACAATTCAAAATGAAATCCTTTGATTTAATTAGAATTGATAGGCCTGCTCTAAGGCTTCTTCAAGTGCCGAATTACTAAAGTGCAGAAGTGCCAAGAGTGAGACTCCCAAATACTTAGTCAGGTGCCTTTACTGCCAGACATTGCAGAACTTTCCTGAGATTATCACAACAAACCTCTGAACAGAAGACCAGATTCAGCCAGTTAAGATGTCTTATATTGACCAAAGGCAATAAATTCCACATATTTTATACATCATAAAGCAATACACTGTAAAGTCAAGTATATGACACAAATGGGAGTGCTGCTTCCCGTTCAGAGCAACACCAGGAATTTACCTCGGTTGGAGTGGCCTGTTGCATTTGATGCTGAGGAAAGGGAAGTCTTTTGCTTCTGCCGTTTCACTGTCATCATCACCTGCTCCTGGACCCTTTGCTTTCCTGTCCCTCTTGTTTTCAGCTTGTGATCCGATGGCAATGCTAGAGTAGAGTTGGCCTGATCTTGGAAGCACTCATATGCCAGTGCTGTTTTCAGTGGAGAGGGAGAGTGAAGCATGATTGCAAGTGGCCTGATGGTGAGGTGGGATGTTACCTGTCTCCTCTTTGGATTTTTTTTTTAAAAAGCAACCAAAATCCTTGATCTAAAGTAGAATGTCAGGGAGTCCTCCTTGCCATACGTCCCTCTGCCGACAGCTGCTTCCTTCCCACACTCTGCTCTCCTTGTGTGTGAGTGAGCAGGCACGCCCTCAGCTAGACTGGATATACAACCTTCAGCCTGTGTCTGTACACACCCACTGTTATATTCCACTTGCTGATCCCAAATACAGTAAAACCTTGCATAAAAAGTGCACCTCGCTTAAAATCTAACTCGCTTAAAGAGCAGCATTTTCGCTGAATGGTCGACTTCACTTAACAACAAAAATCATCAAAAAACTTACTTAACACCTAAATCGGGGTTCACAAGCCCCCCCCCCCCCGAAGTCACAATCAGTCACTTGGAATGGCGGCAGCAGCACTTTTTCCAAGTGTTTTGTTTAAAGAGCAAGTCACTTAAAGAGCAATCCTGTGGAACGCATTATGCTCTTTAAGCGAGGTACCACTGTACAGCACACTCACCCAGGTACTGTAGGGCTGATGGCTGCAACATTATTCCTGTTCTTGATGTGACTGTGCTTTGAGAAGACAGCAAATATGTGGCAAGGAATAAAGAAGCATAGATGGGGTGATGGTATGATGTGAAAAGCAAAAGTTGGAAAGGGAATCATGTACCATGTAATTTTATTTACCTGCCTTTGTATTGTCATCAAAATCTATTGGTAGTAATATATTTCTGGTACTTTTGATGGCTTTGCCTCATTTCAGTTCCATATTGCAGAAGTGGGCAGGTGTGACTCTCAGGTTCTGAACCAGAGCATCATTGGCTCTGATAGCTAGGACTAATGGGCTGTGCAAACATATTGGTAAAGGTAAAGGTCACCCTTACTCAAAAGCCAGTCATATCTGACTCTAGGGTGCAGTGCTCATCTCTATTTACAGCCAAAGAGCCATCACTCTCTGTGGTCATGTGGCAGGCATGACTAGACACCAGAGCACATAGAACACTGTTACCTTCCCACCAAATCTGTACCTATTTATCTACTTGCAATTTCTTGCTTTTGAACTGCTAGGTAGTTAGGAGATGGAACAGAGATGGGTGCTCACTCTGGTCTCAACACTCAGGTCTCAAACTGCTGACCTGCTGACCTTTCAGTAATCAAGTTCAGCGTCTTAACCATTAAGCCACCACATTCCCTGTGCAAACATATAAACAGCCACAAGTGGCAACCCTGGACTGGGGCATCCTACTCTGAACTATTTTCTTCTTTTCTCTGCACTAATCACCTATCAGTTTTTCGCTTGCTTATACACAATCAGTTCCATGGTTTCCAAAAATAAATGGTATCCCAGGAAAATATGTTTTAAAAACTGGATGAGGTGGCTTTTTTAGTTGCTCAACCAGTGGTAGGTGTTGAGAAGAAGCTGATGAAAGGTGTTTGGTTGCTGGGGAAGGATGTGGAATAAAAGTCTATAATTTTGAGGTAAATGGTAAAGTCTGGAATTCACTTCACCCTCACTTTTCAGGTAGCCATTAAATAATACATTGCTTCAATTGCTGTCTAACGTCTGTTGTAATGCAGAGTATAGCAGCTCAGTTTGACCAAGAATCTCTAAAAACTTTTCTTGTTCCATTCCAGCATGTTGTTTGACTTGTTTAGCTTTTTGGCAACCCCTCCCCCTTGACATATCTAGATGTGACATTACAGACAGTAACCTACCTTGTTTGATTAGATATCCATTTTATAGCCACCCTAACGGGGTTTTTAACATATACCATTGTGTCTCTCACACACAAAGCTATGAATTTTTACATCAGAGAGAGGATTTGAACCTGTATCTCCTAAATGCTACTTTACTTCAACAATAAGGAGATTACATTCTAGAGCAGTGGTGGCGAACCTATGGCATGTGTGACAGAGGTAGCACTCGGAGCCCTCTCTGTGGGCACACATGCAGTCACCCCAGCACCTAGTTTGTCCCATCCCTCTGCCCAGCAGCCCAATGGGAGTGCCTCCTCCCTCTCTCAGCACAGAGTTAACCCCACCTCTCTGTCTAGTGGCCCAATGGGAGCACTTCCTCCCCCCAGCACAGAGTTCACCCTGCCCCTCTGCCCAGCAACCCAATAGGAACATTTCTTTCCTCCCATTTTTCTGTTTTGGCACTTTCCAATAAATAAGAGGGTTTTGAGTTGCAGTTTGGGCACTTGGTCTCTACAAGGTTCGCCATCACTGTTCTAGGGGAAATGGCCCAAGTTCCTTCAATAAGAAGAGAACATGGAAGAACAAGGTGGTAAATAAAACTAAAGGCAACAGCTATCTCAGAAATTGGATGGCAAAGTCCGGTTGGGGGGAGTCTTTCTTTTCCTTCAGTAATTGCACAGCCTTGAAAAGCTTGGAGCTTGCAACTTTTCATTGTGTTGACACTTCCTGTGACACACTTCTCTCAGTCAATAAACTAGAAAAGTCACACATCTCCTTCAGTAATAGGTGATCAATAACTCTTGCACACACTAGTTCAGTGATGGTGAACCTTTTAGAGACTGAGGGCCCAATCTCAACAGTCTGCCATCTGTGCTGCAGGGAGGAAGCACTCCCATTGGTCTGCTCGGCAGAGGGATGGGGTGAACTCTGTGCTAGGGTAAATGCATGTGTGCCCACAGAGAGGGCTCCGAGTGCCCCCTCTCTGCATGCCATAGGTTTTCCACCACTGCATTAGTTCATTCTTATGATCAATGCTATGCAATCTCTGATCATGCTTAATGTTTCACAGCATTAGTACACCAGTCAATAAATATGTGCTTAGCACTAGATCCTAAAAAGGATTTTAAAAAGTCAGATGAAGATTTGAAAGGAAAGATGTCTGTCTTTTTTTTTTTAGCATATATGCCTAAATAATAAACATGGGGCTAACAAAATTGGTTTTAAAGGCATTCAGTTAAAATAGACAAGAACAGAAGACAGAATGTGGCAGACAATATTCAAATACATATGAAAATGCCTGCTGGAACATGCATGATTTGGAAAAAATGGAAACTCATGAAAGAAGGCACCAAACAGGTCTGCTTGGGGTTGTGTTCCAAAGTTTGGACATTTTTTTTTTTTGGAGGGGGAAGGTGTCCCTTCAACCAATCACAGAAGGGATAACACATATATGCAATCTCAAAGGATAACATTTTCCTAATATACAATGTTTCCTGAATGTCTGGGACGTGAGCTCCTTATTCAAACTTTTCTAGGACTGGCACTAAGATGATAGATGCTTTGATTGAAATTGAATAAAAACATGTTTCTAGTTCTAACAAAAATAAGTTCATGTTACGTAGCATTCTTAGATGCTCTGAAAATAAAATACTATGGTAGCAATGACAGCTGCACTGTGGAAGTCAACAGATGGAGGAGGGGGACTGAGGAAACCAGAGTTCAGGTGTTTAGTTTCTCACATGCAGTATGATGTGCACTCAGTACAACATGATAATGTTATGAGTCACACTGCACACCCTGAAAACTAAGGACACACCCTGAGTGTTAGGCTTGTTCAAAGCATCTTTGTTCTGGATTTCTGGGGGCCCTGCCAAGGAATGGATTGCAATCACAAGTCTTCTTGGCCTGACTTTGCTGCCAAAAGACTTGATATCTGTAGTTGGGACTTGTCAAAACAATTCAGAGTAGCTGAAACTATAAATCCATGTTTACTGTGTCTTCCAAGAAAACTGCAGTTTGCATCAAGAAAAATGGCAAGATATTTTATGGATGTCTGCTATCTTTCTGAAGATACTGCTCTAACATGATATGCAAAATTTCCCCTGTTGTTTTTCCAGGGGAAAAAAGAACACTAGAAAAACTGAAATAAAGTGGAATCTCAGTTAACAAATGGCTTGGTTAACATAAAAATTGCATAACAAAAGGAAATCTATAGAAAATAGTGGCTCAGTTTAGGGAATCACCCCCCCCTTCCCGGAATGGATTAATTGGTTTTCAATGCATTCCTATGGGAAATCTCATTTCTGTTAAAGTATTTTGGTTTTCAATGCATTCTTATGGGAAATTGCATTCAATGCATTCTTATGGGAAATTTGGTTAAAATAATTTTCGCTGTAAGAAATCTCCCAGGGAACGCTAAGTAATCACTGTACTTTTTTTCCTATCTCTTGAGAAACAGGCAGAAAAATTGAAGCAGTAACAAAATACAGTGTATCATTTAGACAGAAATTCTAGCATTTTGTTGAAAGATTCCAAACCCCAGAATTATCCAAGCATTTCCCAGGTAGAGTTCTGAGAATTCAAGTTAATGAATATACAGTGCAGACCCCTTCATTTCTGTTACCTGGAGAAAGGCTGAGACTTCTTCAAGGTCTATTTCCTATTCCAGTGCTTCTTGGACTGATCATATTTCCCTTTATGGTTCAGCAGGGGCTCTGTTGGAGTTTGCCCCTACTGAACCATCTTCCTCCAGGAAAAGTTGTAGCAACTTCCTCCCTGGAAGCAGAAAATAATGCTTAGAAGAGGCCTCAGCCTTTCTGCAGGTAAGTGAAATGAAGGCAGTGGTGGGCATCAGCAGGTTCATACCAGTTCGCCAGAACCAGTAGCAGAAATTCTAGTTGGCCCCACCAATCTAAGTTTTGAAATAAAGTAGTCCTAATTTGGGTGCAACGCAGAGCTTTCCCCCTGGCCATGCCCACCATACCATGCCCACAGTGTGGTAGTAAAATTTGTTGTAGCCCGCCACTGAATGAAGGTGTCTATGGGTGTCTGTTTGTGGATTAGAACTCTGAGAATTCTGTCTAGGGATTCTGGGATTTGGAGTACAAACATACACATACGGTACACATCCCTACAATTGCTTCTATGCGAGTCAAGCATAACAGAGAATAAACAAAACAAAACAAAAATGCTGTAGCACTTTGAAGACTAACTGTTATATTTTAATGTTAGCTTTCGTGGATCAAGTCTACTTCATCAGATATGAAAATTCTTCTGTGTGAGTATATCAGACTTTGGAGACAATGCTTTAATTTTCACACATTAAAATTAAATTTATTTATTTTATTTTTGGTCAAACAGGTCAGATTGCACCTATAAATAAAATGTGTTTTAAAATAACAAAAGTAAATAATGCTTTAACTTGTTGTTCAGTCGCACAGTCGATTCCGACCCTTTGCGACCCCATGGACCACTGTCCGCCAGGCACTTCTGTCCTCCACCATCCTCCTCAACTCGCTCAGCTTTGTGCCCATTGTGTCCACAATACCATCTAGCCATCTCATTTTGGGCCGCCCCCTTCTTCTTTTGCCCTCCACCCTTCCCAGCATCAAGGCTTTCTCAAGCAAATCCTCTCTTCTCATTTGATGTCCAAAGTACTTCAGCTTCATCTTTACTATTTGACCTTCTAGGGAGCAGTCAGGGTTGATTTCTTCTAAGATTGACCTATTTGTTCTCCTCGCTGTCCAGGGGACTCTCAAAATTCTCCTCCAACACCACATCTCAAAGGCATCTATTCTTCTGCGCTCAGCTTTCCTAATGGTCCAGCTCTCACAACCATACATTGCCACAGGGAATACCATTGCTTTGACTATGCGAATTTTTGTTTGCAATGTGATGTCTCTACTTTTCACTATGCTCCCCAGGTTTCTCATTGCTTGCCTCCCAAGAATGCTTTAACTATAACATGATTATTGTTATACCATATGAGGAAGATATACCGATTCATTAAAAGTGAAAGCACCCACAAACCTTTAATCAAACACCAGCTCTATAAGCAGTGGTTCCTATATTTGGACCTCTTACGTTTTGAGCTCCAACTCCCAGAAATTGGAACCTACACAGATAATGGTAAGGTCTTCTGGGAGGTATACTACAAAGATGCCTGGGACTCCACACTAGGACACCAGAGATCTAAATAAAGCCAAATATTTTTCACCACTTTACATCTTCCAAAAGCCAAAAAACCTTTATTGTTTTTATGTACTCTAAATCTAGTGTTATTGTGTCAGATTGGAAGTTCCAGTATATCACTCCATTTTCAGCTCCCATACTCAGCCTGCTGATGTGTGAATTCTAAGGGATCAGAAAATCCCATATACTATCGCCATAGCAAAAATTCCTCTCCACATGCAAGAGTTCTATTGTTTACATGGCCCTCAGATACTTCTCATAGCTTCAAAATGACATTTCATTTGAATATGCTTGTATAAAAGATTCATCCTTCTTGGCAGAAAATAATTTAATACCTCACTAATGGAGAAGTAGGGAACCTAGTGGCTTAGTGATTAAGACGCTGAACTTGACGACTGGAAAGTTGGCAGGTTGGCAGTTCAAGAACTGAGTGAGCTTCTGTCTCTGTCCCAGCTCTTGCCAACCTAGCAGTTTGAAAGCAAGAAATTGCAAATAGATAAATAGGTATCACTTCAGTGCATTCTGTGCACTTTGATGTCTAACCATGCTTGCCACATGCCCATGGAAGCATCTGAGATGCAGACAGTGCTGGCTCTTTGGATATAAATGGAGATGAGAACTGAACCCTACAGTCAGATACAACTGGTTTTCAAGCAGGAGAGACTATTACCTTTACCTAATGGTGAAGTAGTTTTTGTTTTCATTCTACTAGAAGTAGGAAATTAAATCACCCAAACTGATACTATTTTATATACTTTTATTTAATCTGTATTCCACGTACAAGAAAACTATCACTCAAAAAGTGTAAAGACTTCAAATCATAAACAATACAGATGGAAGACAACAGTTTACAGTCAGTCTAAAAAGTAACACTGACACATTAGCATTGTATTCATGCAGCCATGCCCTCTTTCACTATATTCCATCATGTCATCTTCTGCCAGATTTTCAATTCAAGCTTTCATAAACCCAGATTTTGTTCCCAGTAAACATACCTAATCTGCATTAGATATTCTCTCTCTCTCTCTCTCTCTAAAAGTGTCCTAAAGATATTTTATTCTATTGCAAAACCTTTTCGTTCTAAGGATTGCTGAAACACCATTTCTAGAGTGTTGACACAACATGTTCGACTATCTAAGGATGCAGGCTTAGAGAATGACCTCACTATTAATATAAGGGGTTCTATACTTTAAAATCCTTTCTCCAAGATTCCTATCTGCAACAATAAATTGTTTTTCCTGACTAAGGTATCCATTGCTACAGAGATACAATATGGATTGGAGTGTGTCTGAACTGATTTATTACCAAAGATTGTTTGAGCGATGAATTTGCTTGAGTGGCAAACATATAGAGTATGTTTATATTTTCTTAAGTCTGCTTTGATAGCAAGCACAGTCGTACACTGTACAGTAAGACACCAGCCAGGATTAAAACAATTTGTCTTTCAAGCAGGATAAAGATAGCTCAACACATTAAAAACATAATATTTGGTGACACAATATACCCTGAAGAGTACATCAAACAGCTAGCTTCTGGGTACCTTTAATACTGGCTGAAAGAAAGAAAGAAAGAAAGAAAGAAAGAAAGAAAGAAAGAAAGAAAGAAAGAAAGAAAGAAAGAAAGAAAGAAAGAAAGAAAGAAAGAAAGGGGAAATGTTTGCAAATTGTGGCCCTTGTGATTCTCTTTGTATTCCAGACACAAATCCATTTGTAAATTTACTCTGGACTTCAGCCCAAATATGTTTGGAATCTGTGATTTGCCTGAAGCCACTGCACATCCTTAATTAAGGGTAGTTTAGAAATAGGAAAGAAAGGGACACACAATTTCAGATACTGAAAAATATTAGAACATCTTAATTAGTTTATTTTGGTTGGGCAATAGACAGCATAATGTATCCTATCATGTTCCATTTATTTCACCAGCTCCTGTGCAGGCACAATGATACTCAGAAAGAATTTTGTCCCTGCTATTGTCCCGATCATTAATCTCTGCCAAGGAGGACAAATTAAATGCAATATATTAATTTAATTTAATTATCACACTTGTATGCTGTCCAATCAAGAAACCCAACTCAGGGCGGCTCACACAATATTATGCAGTAAACAAAATAATACAATATATAATAGAGACAATAATTATACCATATATTCATCCTACAAAGCACATATCATAATATGAAACAATACAACAATACAATAGTATAACGGCCTCTTCACTCTGGCTGAAGGCAAGTCTGAGGGCAGCAGTGGCGAAGTCCTGCCGTGCGCCGCCATAGCAGCCTTTTGTACCCTGGCCCAGGGCAGGGCCCAGGATGCCGGCAGTGGTGGAGAGTCCCATCGATTGTCCAAGTACAAAAGTTCAAAAATGACCACAGACAGTCCAGGGGCTAGGCTGGCTGGGCTGGCTGGCCAGGGGGGGCGATGTCCAGCCCCCACCCCAACAGCCTAGTCCCAGCACCAGAACAGCACACCCCCAGCCATGGGCCTGAGAAAGGCAAAAAACAGAGCCATGGCAGGGGAAAACATAAGAGTTGCCACTATGCAATGTGAGGCACTTAATAGCTCATATTGCCCTATTCTGTAAGCTTTGATATGGCCAAATGTTTATGTAGCAGAATATCATGGGCAATATTGGAACAGATGGGCACAAAGCTGGGTGGGTTGAGGAGGATGGTGGAGGATAGGGGTGCCTGTCGGGTGGTGGTCCATGGGGTCGCAAAGGGTCAGAATTGACTGCACAACTGAACAACAACAAAAATAGCTGTATCTATTGTACCTATCTATTTATTTATCATTAGCAGAGAGAAATATTGATGCATTGATTATATTTTATTACTGAAGTTTGAAGGTAAACATTACATGATTTTAAGTACTAAGCTGCTTGCACTGATCTACTGGTTCCCAAAGGATAACCCACCATTACATTGCAACAAAAGAGAGTCTGATAACATTTTAACTCATTAGTTATTTTAGAAGGCCAAAGGCCATTCTGTCAGATGTGCAAAGTGCTATCCTCATTTGAAAGCTCATACATACATACATACAAGATTAAACAGCTGACAAAGGTTCTGACACAGTTAAAGCAAGAGACTCAGGAATCAGAAGCGTAGCGTGCCTTGCCGGGGCCCCGTATAAAAATTTGTTTGGGGGCCCTTAGGAAGGGTAAAGATCTGTTTTGCTTACGCACGTTGGGGCCCCCCGTGGCCCCCATATAATTGATACGGCAGATACGGCGGTAGCTACACCCCTGTCAGGAATCCAACAGGTGTCATTTACTATACAAAATAAATTTATTCTTTGCAATCTGCATAGTAATGCGATACTACTATCTCTTGCAACATCCCCCTCCCTTGTGAAATTGACTTCCATCAGTTTGTGTGCTTTCGCCAACCGAGAGTAACACATTATGCGTTTGATAAAGCATGTTCTGGAGCATGAAATCTTATGACACCATATATACCTTAACTTTTCAGGAGTAACCAGGCCTTTCTTTTTTATTTTTTTAATTTGTAGTTTTCATTTTCAGGAGGTTAATATGGGAAGGGTGAATAGTTCAAGAACACTAATTCCCTTCCACTCTTCTGAGTCCATGTCTTAGAAACATATTTTACAAGTGGTTAAGATGCTGAACTCGAAGACTGGAAGGTTGGAGTTCGATTCCCGAGTACTGCACGATGGAGTGGGCTTCCATCTCTGTCCCAGCTCCTGCCAATCTAGCAGTTCAAAAGCAAGAAATTGCAAGTAGATAAATAGGTACTGCTTTTGTGGGAAGGTGAACAGCAATCCATGCACTCCAGTGTTGAGGCATGTCTGCCACATGTCCACTGAAACATCTGCAGATGCAGACAGCACTGGGTCTTTGGCTATAAACAGAGATGAGCACTGAACCTAGAGTTGGATATGACTGGCTTTCAAGCAAGGGCAACCTTCACCTTTACTAAATTCCATTTAGACCAACCCAGCATGCTTCCAAGCAAATAGGGTTACAATTCTGGTTTAAAAGAAGAATAAGAAGAGAAAGAGAAACATTGTGAGAGACAGACAAAAATGTGTAATTTTAAAAACTAACTAATTTTCTCCCATGTGACCTTTTGCGGATGAAAATCCACTTCTTTAGACACAAATTCTTTGGGTACAAGTATATGTTCCCTATGACATGGTAATGGGATTCATGACCAGGTGAGGAAACAGGGGCAGTCAAAGTGACACCGCAGCCCCTTAAAGTGACAATGGTTCATCAATACAGCAATAGAGCAGATCGGAGAGGTGCCTTAGTTGTACCATCTGCCAGAGAGGCTTGACTCTCTGGAACAAGAAAGAGGGCCTTCTCACTGTTCGCCCCGACCTTGTGGAACCGCTTGCCTCTGGAGTTGTGCCTCCAGACGGAGTTACTGGCTTTTAGAAAGGGCCTGAAAACCTAGCTGGGAGGAATGGTGTGGGGTAGTGATGGTTTACTGACCCTCCTCTCCTCCCCACTGGCTTATTTAACTTCCTTCATCTACCCTCCTATTCCTACCCCCATTCCTTTTATTCGGTTTTCTTCAGTCTAAGGAATGAGAGGGTTTTTTAAACATTGGTTTTAATTTTAATTTTGCTCTTTTAGTGTTTTTAGTGGTGTATTACACACCGGCTGTGCTTCACCCTAAGTCACCTATGCGAGTAGGTGGAATATAAATCTGATTAATAAATAAAAAATAAATAAATGATACTATCGAGCTGTTAATTAGTAGATCCTAGCCAAAGAAATAAGATGTAGACTTGGGTGTCCTAAGGAATGTCCAGATGAAAAAGTTTAACATCAGCTATCAAGCATAATCACAGTGTGGATTTCATGGAAATTTTCTGCCCTTGCCTTTGAATTTATTGCTACATTGTTCTTTAACTGTTCACTAAGAGCAGAATATGTTTTTCTTCCACTCACCCATTTTACTCTCCAGGTCTATAATCACAGTTCAGTTAAGAGATGGAAACTGCTCTATCATTTGGATAGATCTGAAATCACTTCATCCACATGTGTGTGTGGCCATTTGTGAGGTTTCTTGCAGACTTAAGTGCTTATGTAAGCAGGAATTCATAATGAGAGTGTAGGTGCTTTATAATTGCTATTCCAAAGCAAATGATGGAACTGAATGTCCTTCAGCTCATGTGGGGGAGGGCTATTTCTGGTTTCCTTCTGAAGCCTGCTTTGTTGACACAGACTTGTGTCAGATATTTCCTCAACCAGTGATGCATCTCTATTGTTCTTTCTTCAAAATTATGCCCATAGAGTAGGAAATGTTGTATCTTCCCAGTGTTCAAACTGGAGTATTAAGTCAGTTGAAAAACAATCTTTTCCCTGGCAATAAAGCAGACTGTGGTTTCATATACTATATGAAACTGCCAGCAGGTATTCACTCCACCACTTCATGCAAATGACATAGTACCTCTTTTGCACTTCTGTTCTAGCAGTGATATTACTTGCCAAAGAGCCATCAAGCTAGTAGAAATGGGACTTCTGGGTTAAATGTATGAAGCTGGTCTGCAGAAAGGCTTTAAAAGACATTAAAAGTTATTTCACACAAACATGTACATTCATTTTAAAAAATGAGGAATGGTTGCAGTTCAAAAGGAAATACACACACAGCAAAGGTAAAGAATGAAAAAGATGCAGGAGGCAGATGATATCTTTATTGGATCACTAAGAAAAACAAAACATTGTGATCTTTTGTGGTTCAAGACCACTTCTTCAGGCATTTATTAAAATGTTCACAGCGTGCTGGTCTGCCAGGCTCTCTTCTTAAGAACAGCAAAATATTTCATGGAATTAGGGTGCCACTCCCACAGGAAGCTGGGTGTCTGCTCCCAGCCCATCTTATCTTCTCTGGAGTGTAGCGTCCTTTTGTGTCCAGACAAAGGAATACAGATGCCATGTGCTTCCCAGCAGGGGCCAAACCTTCAATTTGGTATCCATACTAGGCATGCCAATTGCAGTCAAATTAAAGTCAATCAAAATTATTGCCTAGTGATGGGGTGTTCCTTCAATTTGTGGTGTTGTCCTGGATTCAAAAAGGATTCACAGCAAATGTGGATCCTTTCTCATTTCAGCAACTGCTGAGTAATTGTAAGTTGGGAGGGAAAGAATTACAACCAGAGAAGCTGTGTTATGATGAGGTGTAACAGAAAGAGAAAATGGCACCCTCAGCCACCCTGCAATGTTGGGCAAGCTGAAAAACACCACAAAAGCAGGCATTAAAAAATGTGGGACAGAGGTGCGAAAATTGAAACTTTCTTCATGGGAAAACAAAACTTTAAGGAAACTGGTTGGAAAATGTATAGCACAGCATAGCTTCAGCTTTTCCTTGCAACAGGATACAATACTATTCTAACTCATTCCTGCTTTGGGAGTTCCTAGGAAAATGTTCACTTGTAGGCATCAAATAGCAGAGAAGAAAATATGCCCAGAATGGCCATCCCAAAAAGGGTAAGATTTGGAAGTCCTAGGGAAAGTGCTGAACTCTGAAAGATAACAGTACATACCAAGACCAATTTTTCCCCCTGAAGTACTTTTCTTCTCAGGAAACAGTCAACTCACATTAAAATTATCATAGCCAAATACATAGCAAAATATACCTTGCCGCTTCCTCCCTGAGCCATGCCATTGCCTGGGATGAGAGGCAGCTGCGGCTGCCAGCCCCGCCCTCCAGCCCCGCCTGGCTGGAGGATTGGAGAATGCTGCAGCCATGGGGTGAGGACCTTGCCGCTTCTTCCCGGAGCCACGCCATATCGCCTGGGACAAGAGGTAGCTGCGGTTTCTGGCCCTGCCCTCTGCCCCCGCCTGGCCAGAGGGTTGAAGATACGCCACAGCCACGGGCTGGAAGACCTCACTGTGGATTTTGAGGATGCTCCCATCACATCTGCTCACACTTGGGCCCTGTCACTGCCGGAGGGCACAGGTCTGGGTTCAGCTGTGGCTGTTCAGGCGGTGGAGATGGCTCCTGCCTGCTTAACTCCGGGCCCCACCCACCCAGAGAAGGATGAAAGACTGCCACAATTTCGGATTAGGAGGACACTCTGTATTGCTTTGTATTGCTATAAATGTGTACTGTTTTTGAGATGTGTTTCACTTTTGTAATGTATTTTGCTTTTGAGCTGTAATATTGATATTTGTTGATTCTGTGAGCCTCTCTGAGTCAGTTTTTACTGAGTAGGGCAGCATACAAATCTAATAAATGAAATGAATGGAATTGCCTATTCAGTCTATATGTGGAACATATCATGCAGAAAGCCAGGGTAGACTGAGAAGAAGGAGGAGTGAAAATGTTGGAAGAAACACCCATTACAGGTATATGCAGATGATACCATCCTATGAGCAGAAAGCGTCAATGAGTTGAAATAACTTTTAAGAAAAGTGAAAAAAAGTGCCAAAGCAGGACTGCATTTGAAAATCAAGAAGACAAAAATTTAAAATCAAATTGTTACTGTTTGCAGACTCTAGAGATCTGATTCCCAACATGGGGCACAAGTCCCAAAGGGAAACAACTTGATTTTTAAGGGGAGCAATTTGAGAATGTTTAAACCACATTTTAATAGCACTTTTGGCTTTCTCCACATGAATAGGAGTTCACTTTTTGAATAATAAGAATTATACGTCATGGGAAAGAGCATCAGAATTTTAGAGATGCTTAGGTGGGGCATGGCCAAAAAAAGTTAGAGAACCACTGTGTCTATACCTTCCTCAACCCAAAATACGATTTTTGCTCACGTCTCATTAGCTTTATTGTGAGGTGCATTGCAAGAATGCCACCAAAGAAATGTCTGCTTGACCTTACCTTCCTGCAGTTTCCCTCCAAAGTGCAGGACAACTTGGTTTGTGCTACTAATGGGAATGGGTGCCAAATATGCTGCCCTTTTGGTTTGAGCTAGGAAGTGGATGAGTTCACTTGGACAAGAGAGGCTAGTGTTTGAGAACACTAGAAGACACTAGAGGACATCTTCCACAGACACAGCATATATTTTCTGTGAGTACAGTTCTTAGGAGAGAAGGAAGGAATATCATAGCCCTTCATACTCTACATTTCCAAAGGGTTCTACCTTTTCCTGATCTAAAAACATACAAGCCCACTTGAATACCACAAAAACCCAAGAATGAATTGGTCTGGGTTACTTTCAAAAAGCTTGGGGCAGGTTGCTTCTAATTTGTACGGTAAATAGTATAAGTAAAGACCTTCCTTGCTTGAAAGCCTGTCATATCTGACTCTACAAAGCTGTGCTCATCTCTGTTTACAGTTAAAGAGCCAGCACTGTCTGCAACTGCAGACATTTCTGTAGCCATGTGGCAGGTATGACTAGATACTGGAATACACAGAACACTATTGTGAGAGCAGGTACTAATGGCAAAATAGAAAAAAGCATATTGACAAATAAATGCCACCATCTTATATCCTTTCAAGTACTGTGCCACAGGATTCTAGATCCAAATACTGTACTGTACTCCAGTTTTTTTATGTATGCCTCATTTCATTACCATTGGATGACAAAATGAGCTGCCTGTTTAAAATAAAATGTAGTGGGTAGCATTGAACTATCTAGCAATCTTCCTATGCTATCTCTTCTTGTTGTAGTATGGTTACCTCTCTGATTTCTCTTAAAGAACTACCAAGGTGCATTACCTTAAACCAATATCTGGTCAGAGTCTTGAATTAAGCCTGGCCACTTAGGTGATGTATCTCCACAACACCATATTGTTTTTCCACACATAGCGTTCTGGAATGTCTGGAATGGGGAAAGAAAAAAACAGGAAATGGGGCAGGGTAGTATAGTGTAGACCTATTTTGGGACAGAGGAAGCAAGCAGAAATGGTAGAATCTGATTTTGGGAAGATAGCATAGGAGACAAAAGAAAGTCTGGGGTGAGTTTTAAACTCCATGAGGTGTGAAAAGTATCTTTAGTGGGGTCTAATTATCTGAAGAGCAGATGTGAAGTGGTTAGTTTGACTGTCACAGGTGTAACTCTACATTATAAGTAAACTCCTACATACAAAAGACTACAAAGGTCTACTGAACTCCTTCCAGAGTAAACCAAAGTCAACTTTATGAGTTGGAATTTGCACCCCATTCAGTAAACTGGAATGAGCATAATAATATGATTATACAACATTTATCTTTTAACTTTTCAGGAAGCAGATCTTCCTTTTGTGGGGACAGGAGGAGGGAGAGTAAAGGATTTTCAGCTAGGTTGAGAAAAGTGTCACTCCCGACAAAAATAATTCATACATGATCTGTGATGAAGTAAATTCAGATTTTTACATTTCACAAAAAGTCAGTCAATAAATTCTATATATATTAAAGGTGTGATCATGTAAACACTATGCTAATTGCACAACTTCTTATCAGTTGGGGGAAAATTAGATGTTGACATTTTTCAAAAGTTCCCCAGTGTCCAAAACTTGTGATGATGCAAAATTTAGTATGTCAGAGGGAAAATGTACCCTGATCTACTCATGGTATCATAGATTTGTATGCAAAAGGTGTGATTTTATTTTCAATTTTGTTTTTCACTTTAGTACAGCATTTAAGAATTAGTCCCCCATTTTCAGCCTGTAGCACAGTCCGCTTTACTGCCTTAGAGAACAACCATATCATTCTGCTAAATATGTACATCAGGTCAAACTTTAAAAGGAAAAAGGCATCAATTTTACCTTTAAATTTACTATAGTTGGTGTCCTTGAAGGGTGACATAAGTTGACAATTTGAATTATCCTTTATCCACATTTACCTAAATTTAAATAAAGGCGCACAAACTTCCAGCCACCTTGTACACAATCTCTCAAACACTTTTGTATTTCCTTATGTTGCCTTATGAAATGACAAAAATGTGTCCTGCTTTATACCAACACCATAGATTCTCACACATCTCATAATTATGATAAAAGGATCTTTTAGCCCCCCCCCCCCCGAAAGAACATAACCTAGTGTTGTACATCTAGAGCAGTGGGCATTGAACTTGGCTCTCCAGGTGTTCTTGGACTTCAATTCCCAGAAGCCCAAATTGGTACACCGGCTGACCATGGGTTCTAGGAATTGAAGTCCAAGAACATCTGGAGTGCCAAGTTTGCTGACACCCTAATCTAGAAGGTTACATTTGATTTGCATGCAGTGGACAGCAGATTTATTAGCAATATTGTATAGTAGACAAGAGACTTATTATAAATTGTTCACCACACACAAGTGTTTCTATGTCTTCAAATGGTGAATGTAATCTGAACTTTGGAATTTGATACAGAATTCAAAATCAGAATATCATACTTTAGATTTTTAACATTTTCCAACATTTTGTTTCAATTCATGTATTTATACATTCCTGCCCTTGCATCATCCCTGCTTCTTTTGCTTGTGCACCTCATTTATGTTAAAGTCTGTCTCCCTCATGTTGCTGTTACCAGTGGTGGGCTCAAAAAATTTTTACTACCACACTGTGGGCGTGGTATGATGGGCATGGCCAGGGGTAAAGACCTGCATTGGACCGGAAATAGGACTACTTTATTTCAAAACTTGGATGGGCGGGGCCAGCCATAATTTCTGCTACCAGTTCTGGCGAACTGGTGCGACCCTGCTGGTGCCCACCACTGGCTGTTACCCTAGGTGAGAACATCTAGTCTCAACAGTAAACAGACCTAATGAAATAAATGGAACTTATTAGTCACAAGTAACAATACCTGTCATTCAGTTTTAATAGTTCTGCTTTTTCTGGGACCAACATTGAATCTAGCCTGTTATTTTTAATTCTTAGACATGAAGAGAAGCTAGTAAAATTATTACAACATTTGCTTTCTGCCAACCAACAGTAACAACAGTGCATTCAAGGAAAAAACAAAAGCATTGTTTCTATTGCTAGTTTGCTCTGCGTCTCTCAGAACAAACCAGTTCTCTGTCTAACATATTGAGAACATGTGTCTATTTGTCATTTTCAAGGCTGGGAACACCAAAGTGAAAGGTATTATTATAGTATAGCATAGGCCACACCCTGAAATTTGTACCAACCAACATGATGTCATTCGCTATCCAGTGTGTATGTTTACTTCTATTCATGAACATACACATATATTTTCAAGGATACCCAAAGGCTTTACCATCAAACACATTCCTAATGGTTTCCGTGCATCAGGTAGAGGATTTCATCTTTTTACATAATACATCTCCTGAATTGTGTTACTACCATCACAACTGTACTCACTCATCCCATTACCAGGCAGATTTAATGTGGTTTTAACAGGCAGTAGTTTCATTTCTACTCTGAATTGGCCACACCATGTTTTCCAGAGGGGGGAAAAAAATAAAAACTACTTTTTAGGGTGATGTTAGACATTTAGGGTGATGTTAGACAGTGATGTTAGACATTAGAGGACCTTCCTTGAATCTGTTATTAAGGCTTTACAAGACTTTGTTTTAACTAGATATAGTTCATAATCATTTTAGGGATTGTGAAAATGATTAACATACTGTACTTCTGGAGTGACAGGAATTTGAAATATTGAGGCTATAGGCCAATAGTACTACTCTATTACAGCTGTGATCCATTCGGCATGACTATTACAGCCCCCGAAGCCATTCCATCAGGCCCAAACCAGGATGTGAATATGGACACTTCTGCGCATGTGCGGATACGTGTGTGTTCACTTCCTGGTATGGCGCAGATGTACTTGCGCATGCACAGAACCATCCATATTCACTTCCTGGTTTTGGTGTGAACATGCTTGTGCATGCACAGAAGTGTCCACACTGAACCAGGAAGTGA
This sequence comes from Furcifer pardalis, assembly GCA_030440675.1. Classification (NCBI taxonomy): domain Eukaryota; kingdom Metazoa; phylum Chordata; class Lepidosauria; order Squamata; family Chamaeleonidae; genus Furcifer; species Furcifer pardalis. The sequence continues at coordinate 232,179,995 of CP126891.1, read as the reverse complement.
ATATGGATGCTTCCATGTTATATGCTGTTTCCAATTGTATTTTGTATATTGTATGATGTTATGCTGTTACTTTTTGTTCATGGTGTATTTTGGTTATTGTGTATTATTGATTTGCTGTTTATATTGTATCCATTGTGTTTTATTTTTATGATTTGTAAGCCGCCTAGAGTCGGGTTTTCCTGAGTAGGGCGGGATATAAATTTGAAATAATAATAATAATAATAATAATAATAATAATAATAATAATAATAATAATAATAATAATAATAATAATAATAATAATAATAATAATGCGCAGAAGCACCCATGCCGAACCAGGAAGTGAATATGGATGCGCATGCTCAAACATGCCCTGTTCGGGGCATGTGGTCTGGCCCCCAGGCCAAAAAGTTCACGCACCCCTGGTTTATCCCTTTGGTTATAACTCAATATCTCTGTGATTATACCTGCATGACTTGCTTTGTCTTACAAAGTTAGAAAATCCAGCAGACTAGTGAGGAGAGTTTTGAGAGTCCCCTGGACAGCGAGGAGAACAAATTGGTCAATCTTAGAAGAAATTAACCCTGACTGCTCCTTAGAAGGTCAAATAGTAAAGTTGAAGCTAAAGTACTTTGGACATCAGATAAGAAGAGAGGATTCGCTTGAGAAAGCCTTGATGCTGGGAAGGGTGGAGGGCAAAAGAAGAAGGGGACGGCCAAAAATGAGATGGCTAGATGGTATTGTAGACACAATGGGCACAAAGCTGAGCGAGTTGAGGAGGATGGTGGAAGGACAGAAGTGCCTGGCAGACTGTGGTCCATGGGGTCGCAAAGGGTCGGAATCGACTGTGCAACTGAACAACAACAAGTGAGCATCAATAATCATTAGACATATGTCATGCTGGAATTTCTGAAATGATACTGCTTCATACACTCCTCTGGAAATCCAAGATCTTGTTCCTTCATTTCCTTTATTCCATTGAAACAAAATGTTCGTGTGTGCTTGCCTGGTTTCTGCAGTTTCACAAGGAATCTCTTCATTCAGCCACTTTTTTCCTGGATCAAAAGTAGCAGCTTGTTTTCTGCTGCTGTGTTTGAGCAATCCAGCTGGCCTGCAGAATTTTTATGCTTTCAGATAATATTAAATGGGTCATGTGAAGACCTAATGGTACTATTATGTTATATTTTATCTCTTGGCACTGCAAGAGCTGCAAATTGACTAGACACCATATTTTTTTCTTTCTTTCATGTCCTGATCAGACACTGGACTGCCAAAATGAAGCCACTTTCTTCACTTTGTCATCGCCCAAATGCAAGTCCTCATCAGCGCATGTCTCTGGCAGCAATTAACAGACCAGAAAAATGGGCCAGACTCTGTGTCTCTCAACATTCACACCGTGTGTTGTTGTCCGCCAGCAGTCCCTACTTGAGCTTGTTGGTCTTGCATTTAGGGACTCAAACCTTCAGCCTATTCAGAGTCCTCCAGGTGACGTAGGGAAGATTGAATCTTCAGCTATATCCACCTTTAATGATGTTCCTTTCCCAGTGAGCTTCTTCCTCCATCTTCTAATTTGGTTTTGCTGGAAGGCTGGCAAGTTAGCAGTTCAAGACCCAGGTACTTCATGACAGATTGAGTGCCCATCTCTGTCCCAGCTCTTGGGAACATGAAAGGAGCCTCATTTGGGCATCCCCTGAGCAAAGTTTCTCCAGCAAAAAATCCTTTCAACACAGAATAATTTCTGACACAAAATTATTATTATTTCCTAAACACAAAGTAGCTGTCACGGCTGTTTTTTGACAAGTGTGAATGGATATGAGCTCAAGATTGTGTCAATTTTAATTGTTGTGTGCATGTTATCTCCTTGTTTTTATTGTTTGACTTCTTGCACTTTGCCATGGTCAGTTGACTGGCACAATAAAATGATTGATTGATTGATTGATTGATTGATTGATTGATTTGATATGAGCTCAAGAGAGTATCCTGTGGACTAGGGGTGGCCAACCTTCTGTTTTTGGACTTTGGCTGATCAGTGCTTTGGGGAATTGACTTAGGCTTCTGGGTTATGAAGTCCAGAAACCAAAGGTTGGCTACACCTGCTGAAGACCATTTTGGCAGCTGTTGAAGAATGCACTTAAAGATATTGTCAGGGTCTCCTCAGATAAGCACAGACCCTTACCTGAGAAGGACCTGCTAATCAGGACTCTCTGCCTGAGTTCTCTCAACATTTCTCACTGTATCAAGGCCTTCACTTAATTAGCCCACAGTACAAGAAATATAATTAGACTTACACCAGACTGAGTAATGTCCAGCCTCCTGAGGAATTTCTAGCTTAAAGCCACCTCAAACTGAAATAATATAAAAATATTGATGTGGTAGCGATAGCCTTTTGTTTCAGGCTTCACAAATGCTCTCTTCCAGACCCTTAAAATAATCACAGTGTTGGTTTCAGAAGTTCTTCATTTATTTAGAATAAAAGATAGATAAAAGAAAATAGTTCTTCACAAGGTCAAATGTTGCAGTTTCAAAGTTTTTTTAAAAAAAGTCTAATCAAAATGTTTCAGAGACATCCAAACCAGTTCCTTTCCCTTGAAATAGTTCTGACTAGTTCTAAATTCTCAATTTTTCACCATTCTAATCAAAATGTTTCAGAGACATCCAAACCAGTTCCTTTCCCTTGAAATAGTTCTGACTAGTTCTAAATTCTCAATTTTTCACCATTCTTACCATACTATGGTTACATCTTGACAATCCAGATCAAACTAACTCTAAGTCCTATCTGTCACTAGCTTAAAACCAACTATGGCATACTGTACTTCATTAGAATTAACCAATGAACATTTCTTAAAGCAAAAAAAAATATTATTTCTCATAACAATCACATTGCATTCTCACATCTAGCATTTTAAAGTAAACGTGGCTATGTTGTAGCATACTTGTAGTATCTAGTTTTCTAGCTATGGTGCAGTTTCAAGGAAACTTCCAGCACCTGGTGATAAATCACAACATTCTCTGCACACATACTTCAGCCCTTAACTCATTTCTAGCAAAAGACTAGCAAAAGAGTATCCATGTTTTAACACAAAATGCATTTTAAAAATTTCAAATCCATGACAGATATTAGTGTGCAAAATTTGGGTGTGCATTATTTAGCTGTCTGAATCAGATTTGCACACCTCTTCCTGGCTGTAGCAGCCACTCTGCTCCTTCATAGATGCTATACAGAAAGTTGCTGTTCCTCTTGAAGTTGGGGCCTCCACAGAAAACATGACCCTCTACTGTTCTAAGGTTAGAAAAGGGAATGAGGCTTTGGTGATCTACACTGTCTTCTCCCTCCCTCCTGGAAGAGGCTGTTTAGCAGGTTTCTCTTAATTAGCAGCATGAAATAAGGAGAAAGGTGCAGCAGGACAGCAGTGTTTGTTATCTTTTCTAGCTTTGTATCCACAGACACAGCAAAACAGGTGATACAGCAGGTAGTTGGGGGGCATTTAACTCCAGACTACATAAGACATTGATTCCATTAATACAATTGAGATTTATGGTTGTTGTTTTTTAAATGGACATAGTAACTAAAGGGAGGGTGATTAACAGGGACTGTAGGTCACAGATGGTGAACCTGTGGCCCACTAGATGTTCCTGGACTACAACTTCCATTATTTTACAGCTAGGTGTTCTGGATAATGTTTGTGCAAGCTGTGGTTCGCACAATTGTGTCTTGTCTTATGTTTGCCATTTCTGTTCCACAGGGTGAGGAAGCCAGTTTAATTCTTTTGATTCCTCTTACCTAAAAGGTAGCTTTTAGTGAGGGCTCTTGTGATGGAGGAAAAGTTGATCTTCTCTTCTGCCCAATAAATACATGTATTCAAACAAGTCATTCCATTTGGGTCACATGTCATTTGGCTATTCTAAGCAACATGTTGACTCAGATTTGTTTTTTAAAAAGTCAAATATATTTTTGAATAACAAAATCAAAGAACATAACCCTCAGTTTTGAACCCTGTGAAACGTGGGGAATGAATTTTGGGAAATGATCATCCAGCTGGGCCACAGTTAGGACACCAATTAGGTGACGCAAATGCAGAGTGGCACCTGGGGAAATAGGTTATTGCTACCTATGGAAGCAAATCAGTGTAAACAGAGGAGGAGTTGCCTCCAGTGCATTCCTGGCAAAATGGACTAGTCTACTGACAGGATACCCATCTTTGTGCATAAAAAACATTGGGAATGTGACCGGAAGATTAGACTGCTAGTAAATTGGGATGCTTCTCTGCATTCTTTTTAAGAGACAAGGACTCTATTCTCAGCTCTTTTGTCATCCTACTTCCCAAGACAGACTGAAAGGTATAGGGTGGGGCAGAGGAACAAGGCTGGGTTTGCAGTAATGAGAGTCAACGCCCAGCTTTTGAGCTGGAATGCTGGCATGAATGCCAAGAGAGTAATAACTTTTTTCCCCTCACAGGAATAGTACATTAGGTTTGCTGTGGGGTGGTGTTATATAAAAAGAACTTGGGAAACTCCCAGGTAATGTTCATCCTGCTTCTGGAACTGATTTAGGAAACACAATAGCTATCAAACTTAGCTGATGGCAGCTAAATGAGACAATTTCTCTGAGACATGAAGAACTTTTTCTGTCACTACCCAAATCGAAGACTCTATTGGGGAGCATTAATTCTTATTCTTTCTCCTGTGGTTTCAAACTTGTTAGTGCCTTGTCGATCATGTCCTGATTCAGGGATCTCGCATGGCTGTGGGAAGGGAGATTTCTGATGCAACATCTTGCCTATTTCACAGCACTGGCATTAAGTGCAATTAGCTGTTTGAAAATATTTGGGAATGCGTAGATGAAAAAGACAGTGCGGCATATCTTTTGTGGCACACTTTGGTGCGTATGATCAAAGATGGGAGGGAAAATGGAGTCAGAAGTGTGTTGCGTCCACGCGAGATCCCTGAATCAGGACATGATCAACAAGGCACTAAACTTAGCCACCAGCTAAATTTGATAATCCAGAGTGGGCTCTGTCCAATCCAGTGGCCATGTAGCATGAACGAAAGAAACAAGTGCACTGTCAGACATTTGGTAGAGGATTAATTAGGAAGAATGGGATTGATTGAATTGATGTGATGGGTTTCACAGGTGCACCAAGCACAAAACTCCTAGTTCTGTTCCAAGACTTTTTTTTGAAAATACTTTCTTCTCTCAAATAACTTCCTCCAGCTCAACAAAATATGTCATTTAGCACCAGCCCCTGTAACAATCTACACTTCATCCTTCCATCTTCTGAGCAGTTGTGTGGTGTTATAGGAACAAAAGATACAAAATAAAACAAAAAGCAAGTTAAACAAGTAGCCCACTTGTAAAAGATCTTGTGATATAACCTTAATTAAGACTTTTTGAAATATTTAACATAAAGATAAAGGCAACCACAGGGTGCAGCTGTTGGCATCTAATGCGGGTAAGGTTTTTAATATACTGAAATTGTCATTTGGGCAGGTTCTATAAGGTGTGGAGTATAAAGAGCAAAGCCTCAGTGTATCTAGAGCAGATATTTCCATTCTTCAATCCTTATATGCAAATTAGACTATTGATGTCATCTTATTCAATATTGTGTAAAACAAAGCAGAATCTGACATAGGAGACCCTCCTTATCTTCAGGGGATAAATTTGAAGACTTATTCATGCAATTGCCCGAAACTGTGGCAAATAGCGATCCTTACAGAATACACTGTATATAGTGGCCTCTAATGATCAGTTTTGTTAATGCATCTTGAAAATATGTGTACAGTATATTATGTACTTTGGACATCAAATGAGAAGAGAGGATTCACTTGAGAAAGCCTTGATGCTTGGAAGGGTTGACGGCAAAAGAAGAAGGGGCCGGCCCAAGATGAGATGGCTAGATGGTATTGTAGAGATAATGGGCAAAGAGCTGGGCGAGTTGAGGGGGATGGTGGAGGATAGGAGTGCCTGGAGGACAGTGGTCCATGGGGTCGCAGAGGGTCGGAATCGACTGTGCGACTGAACAACAAAATATTATGTATGTCTAAGATTTTTCAGTGAATAATTTCAGGCTGTGGGTAACTGAAACTACATTATTAATTTGTTTGCATATATAGGTATAATATTTAACAGATACAAACTTAAAATCTAGCATTTGAAGTGCTCATGTAGGAATAAAAGCTATGTATAAGTGGACACAGAAATAAGTTGGTCTTCTGTAAAACAATTAATACTGATACAAACAGTACTTCTATGCTCCTTCAGACAGTTTTGGATCTTCTTATGCATGCATGCATGCATGCATGTTTGTGCATTGTTTGTTTGTTTGCTTGCTTGCTTCCTTGCTTGTTTACCTCCCATCTAACATAAATTTCACTTTGTTCAGTTTACACAAAATAATATGATAATTATACATTTAAGGTTCTCAGTGACCAAGTACATAACACATAGTTTAATAAAACAAAAGTCAAACAATAAGAACAAAACACAGTTGTGATAACAAACAGTTGAAGCAGAAGAGTCAGCAGAGGAAGAAATCTATCATAGGGACAGAATCAGTGGTGGGATGTCAAATTTTTTACTACCCATAGCTTCATAAAACCATGCAAACTCTCTTGCCACAGCATTGAGGAGAAGAAGTGATCTGGGCGGCGGGGGGGGGGGCAGCGGCGGCGGCGGCGGCACTTGTGTACTGACTAAGAAAATTGCTTGCTCCTTTATTTTGCTCCTTTGAATCAACACATGGACCATAATGCTATATTTGGTTTTCCCTGAATTTCACAGTGTAATTCTCCAGTGCCTAGACAACCACATGCAATGTAAAAAAGGCCTGAAGTAAACTTCATTAGGCAAAACTGTGCACAAAAAAAGTATTTTTGGAGGAATGTACACAAAAATGTACAGACCTTTTTATTAAGACTTTTAAAATGCAAATTTAGCGTAGAAATGAGAGAAAACAAGCAAGGCTAAAGGAGAGAAACTGAAATAGTCAGGTTTGTCCACTTTTATGTTCTCAACAGTTGTGCAGATTGCAACAACAACAAAAACTAGGGTATATCAGATTTGGGATTCCCCACCTCTGCATTCCTAGAATCAAATAATGTCACGGGGGGATGAAAACAAATAGGACACTATTTTGTGGTTCATATATGTCACTTTTCAGTCAACAAGTGCAAAGTGGAGATTAGCAGTGGTTTAAGGAAGTGACCATAGTAGGTGTTTTGTCTGTTCTTCCTTAACAAAACAGACCAGTTGGATGAGTGGCAAGAGGGGAATCCTGCAATACCTACTTGAGTTGACAGAACATACACAGCTATGATGAAGCAGAAGTATGAACGTAAGCAGATTTTTATCTTGTGGTGGTATTGTTGTTGATTAATTTTGGTTACTCAGCCTCTTTGCTAGCCCAGTTAAATTGCTAAACTGACATTTAATTAAATCACTTAACAAGCTTATCACACACAACGAGTTAAGGACTTTTGGAAAATGTACAACTGTTACCATGCTCTTATGTTGTTGCAGATCACCCAAAGTGGTATATTTAGAGGCAACTAACATGCCAGTCTCCATTACACAACCAACCTTATCAATAGCACTACCAACAGCTTTGATCAATTCACCTACACTTTTACTACAATAAATATTATAATTTCATATATGCACATAAATGGGACATTGTTAATGCAGGTACATTGCAAGAGATTATTTTTGATAGCATCCTTGCCAATAGCATGTCTTCAAGAACTAGTTCTGCAGCTGTTTCTAAAGTTTGTATTCATATGTTTGTTACCCAAAATGACTAGAGCGGTCTCAGCAGTCACACCCCTGTGTTATGTAGGCAAAATATTTAGCATGAAATCCCATAGACTTTGATGAAACAGAAGGGCATGTAAATTTACTCTTGCTTTCCATCTATTTGGTAAACCATTTGGTTAACATGCAGACCTCTAAAACAAGAAGGGTTGTATGTCAACATAAGAAAATACAACAGAAAGAAAATGTTGGAATACACACATTAAAAAAAAAGTTGGTAATATAAGCCAACATGACCACGGAAGCAGACAAATTGGCTCTTCGGCTATGAAACAGAGATGAGCACTGAACCCTAGAGTCAGATATGATTGGCTTTTGAGCAAGGGTGACCTTTACCTTTACCTTTTTCAAACAATCTGAGGACACAAACACTCCGCACTTTCTCTCCCCATCCCATGACTGGATATAATAACTTAGCAAAAAAAAATGGAATTGAATTTTAAAAACACTCAATTTCTAATGTTCATGTGCCTCCAACATTTCATACATGTTTTTCAAACTTCATTAACTTAATACAGTTAGCCATAGGACTTAATGAACTCTGAGCGTTGAAAGACATTTGATATCATTTCTTTTAGATATAAAATTGAGAGCTCTTTAGATTTGTCACTATAGTAATTTTAAAATAAAGTTGTAGATAGTCACATGAAATATTATGTTGTTTTTATATGTATGTTTTACCATTCTGGGTTACAATATCTTCTACAGCAACATTGATTGCTTTAAAAAAAAACAACCTAGCCAACTATGGAGAAAAAAGACACAGACCAGTAGGCGATATTTTCTCATTTTATTCAGGCACTTGACATACAACCAGGCTGCAACTCACTGTTTGGATAAAGCTCAAAAACATGTCCTTAGCTTGATCTTGTGGATGAAAACATGACAATCTTGGGTGAAAACTATTTTTAAAAATTTATTTTCAGATTTAAGGTTAATTTTATTCAAGAATCTGTCTTTAAAACACACACACACACATTATTAGAGTGGCATTTCTCCACTTCTGTTTCTATCTTTTCTGAGACTAAACATGGAATCACATGCAATGATTGAAACCAATGAGAAGTATCCTAAAGAATTTTTTCTTGGCTGAGGGACCCCAAGTGTTTACCATCTATTCTTACAACATCTATAAACCAACAGACCTATTGTATGCAACATTACAATTTTACAAGTTCAGATACAAATATTTTATCATGCATCTTTTGTTTTTATCTCAGTTGCAATCCCATTAATACGCAGTCAGTTATTACCTGCAATGCTACTTTCCATGACAATAATTTTCTAACTTATTTCTCACTACAGTTATCTCCATAATGTTTCATTAAAATCTATGATAAACATACTAAGATTCTGTTACATATTTGCAAAATGGCTGGGCAGCAGCACATGAATCTTTTCCAAAGGCTTTCATGTAATGGGAAATTGTAGAAAAGGTCAGATGCTGTATTTTTATCACACTCCTCATGTCAGGTAGAATCTTCAGGCTGTTGACATAAGAAAAAATATACATCCTTTAGCAAGAGCATCAATCTAACAGGAAAACATTATTTAATTGCAGGCTGTGCAAAACTGGTACACTGGTAGCAAAAAAGTGGGTTATTCCATAAGCAATAGAGAAAAGAGACGTGTTATTTGAAAATGTTAGATTTTATATGAATAAATGGGACATGTACACAAAATGGGGGCTGTTTATATAGATTATACTATTAGTTATTTTCAGTAGAAACATCTGCTATGTTAGGCTACAAATTGCCTAACATAGCAGTTCAATTCATTTAAAGTCAAACTATTTTTGTACATTTAATTCATTAAGTAGTAATCTGCAGGTAGTAGTGATTGATTCATCTGCTGTAGCCATATAAGCAACTAAAAGGAGTATCTACATAATCAGGAGAGTCAGAAGGAAAGTAGAAGATATAGAGTGAAATCAAGGAGAAAATACTGCCACTCTGGTGTGAGTAGTGAATTAATCCTACCTATGTTGTTGGACTTCAGTTCTCAATAGCCCCGACCAGTAAAGGTACTGGTTATCTTTATAAATAACATTGTTATTTGCAACATATTATTTCCAAAACCCAGTATTCATTCTTAGTACAGATTGCACTGTACAATTCATGCCAAAGGTAGTCTCTAGACAAAGCCGAGATCTTTTAATATACTACTGGTTTCAGTGAAACATTTCTATAACCCTTCAGAAGTTACATATGCATTTTTGTTTAATGCAAAGCTCTACAATAGGTTCAGAGACTCAATGGAAAGAATTCAACAAAAGCACAAAGTAGTTGTTGGAACTACATATATTCCTGATGTTAGAGAAAGAATTCCCCAAATGGTACTTTCAAATATCCTGCCCTGAATTCTGAAAGTATTTTTGTCCTACAGTACATTGACTGCAGAACTCAGGGAAGGACTCTACTTTGGAACAATTAAGGAACAACAAGTACTAATTTACTTCATGCAAGTGATGAACCCAACCATTATTAGTCTTACCTTTTATGGTGAGTTCAGCTTTGCTGTTTGCTTCTCCTAGTTCATTGACAGCCACTACCATGTACTGGCCTGCATCTGTATGTGTAACACCTGGGATCATAAGTGAGCAAATTCCAAACTCATTTTTGCTAAAGAAGGCAGGATCCTTGGAGAGATTCTTGCCATCCTTGTACCAGGTTACCTGAGGGGCTGGATATCCAGTCACAGCACAACTCATGTGACAATAAAATCCTAAAATCACCATATGCGGTTTCAGTGGAACAAGGAATCTTGGAGGCTGCCGGTGATCAATCCCCTTGTATTTTGGAAGTGTAACTTCATATTTACCTAAAAGATGCACACAAATAAAATCAGTCACCCCAAGGTAAAATAACTGTTGATCAAACAGCCTTCCTATATTATATTTAAAATTCAATTCTAAACTAGATTGCAATATTAATTTATTGTGGTGAAGCTGCAGTAGTTTACTGCGTGTTTCTGGTTCCATTAAACAAAATGCCAGGGTTCTTTCAAAATACAGACAACTATGTTATGATTCAATTACTAGAATGTACTGTATCTGTTTTAAACTCTCATCAATATTAACCAAGATAGCAAAGATAAAGAAACCTAAAGTTCCCTGTCACAAACATTTTGTCCAAATACAGATATACCTTTTGTTCAAAACAATTATCTAGGATTATCAGAAAGTCATGGTACAATAAATAAATAAATCAGAAAGTGAAAAACAACTAAATTGTTTATCTGAAGTAACTCCCCTCTGAAAGAAGACTAGAAGATTTGAGAATATTTACGTTAGGTTAAAAAAAAAACTAAGGAGAAACTTCAAAGAGGTGTGAAAACTAGACCTGAGATAGAGAAAGTGCATTTTGTTGTTGTTCAGTTGCACAGTCGATTCCAACCCTTTGCGACCCCATGGACCACTGTCCACCAGGCACTTCTGTCCTCTACCATCCTCCTCAACTCGCTCAGCTCTGTGCCCACTGCATCCACAATACCATCTAGCCATCTCATTTTTGGCCACCCCCTTCTTCTTTTGCCCTCCACCTTTCCAAGCATCAAGGCTTTCTCAAGTGAATCCTCCTCAACTCGCTCAGCTTTGTGCCCATTGTGTCTACAATACCATCTAGCCATCTCATTTTTGGCTGCCCCCTTCTTCTTTTGCCCTCCACCCTTCCCAGCATCAAGGCTTTCTCAACCGAATACTCTTTTCTCATTTGATGTCCAAAGTACTTTAGCTTCATCATTACTATTTGACCTTCTAAGGCTCAGTCAGGGTTGATTTCTTCTAATATCTACCTATTTGTTCTCCTTGCTGTCCAGGAGACTCTCAAAACTCTCCTCCAACACCACATCTCAAAGGCGTCTATTCTTCTGCACTCAGCTTTCCTAATGGTCCAGCTCTCACAACCATACATTGCCGCTGGGAATACCATTGCTTTGACTATACAAATTTTTGTTTTCAATGTGATGTCTCTACTTTTCACTATGTTCTTCAGGTTTCTCATTGCTTGCCTCCCAAGAATCAGTCACCTTTTTATTTCATGGCTGCATTCACCATCTGCAGTGAGCTTTGATCCTAAGAAAGTAAAATCTGTCACTGCTTCTACTTCTTCCCCATTTATTTTCCAGGGACTGATAGGGCCTGTTGCCATTATCTTGGTTTTCTTGAGGTTGAGTCTCAAGCCAGCTTTTGCACTTTCTTCTTTCAACCTAATCAGTAGCTTCTTTAGGTCTTCCTCACTTTCTGCCATTAGGTTGGTATCATCTGCATATCTCAAATTGTACAGGTTTTCTCTTCCTCACATAAAACTAGCACATGGTCTCATCTATGCAGAGAAGAAAGTTATACTGGATATAAGGAAATATTTTTCATATATTACATAGTAGAAAGAAAACGTCAAAGTATACTTGTGGCCACCAATTTGGACAGCTTTAAAAGACACTTGGACAAACATATAGAGATTTGGGGCATGAATAGCTGCTACTCATAATTAGTACCTATTCCCTCTAATACCAGAGGCAGTTTTTCTGCATATCAGTTGCTGGAGAGCCCAAGCAGGAATGTTAATGTAGTCATATCCCACCTATGAGCTGCTCAGAAGCTAATGGCTGGTCACTGTGGAAACAGAATGCTGGATTAGATGGCTATATGGTATCATATAGCATGTCTCTTCTTATGCTGAGCAGGGATTTGAGGAATGCAAGTTCAAATCTCCAATGAACCATGAAATTCACTGGGCAACCATAGGCTAAGTCAATCTCTCCCAACTTGTCCTACCTCTAAATTTTGTAAGCAGAAAAATTGTTTTTGGTCCACAGCTTCCATAATACCATATCCAGACTAGCTTCTGCTGAAAGTTTCTGGGAGTTATAGTCTAGCAAAGAACCATTTTCAACAGAGATGACTTGTCTCCATAGTTGAGACCCATGGACATTGCTAGTAGCTCACTTATTGAAATGTTGTATGTAAATATAACAAACAAACAAGTAAACAACAAATACCTCTTTCTCTATGAATAATCCAGGGCTGCACTGTTTCAGAGGGTTCACTAATTCCCATGTAATTTTTGGCCAGAACCCTAAAGAAATATTTTCGGCCAGGGATGAAATTTGAAATAGTGCACTTGTTCGTGTAAATCAAGTCAGCCACCAGTTCCCATGATCCTTTGTAGGAGTCTTGTCTCATAACCATATAGTTTAGGTTTCGGTCTCTCTTCTCTGTTGGGGAGGGCTCCCAGATCAGTGTGACTGTATCAGGGACCTTTTCAACAAGCTGAATAGGTCCTGGGGCTTCTGGGACATCTGTGAACAATTAAAGCAAAAAGAAACAAACTTAAATAAATTGCAGTAATGCAAGGTGATAAAGTGCATACTAGGGATTTCTACAGGTTTCCTGCAGTGTTCCATGCCGAAATAAAGAGCACACAGATCAGTGCCATGTGTTTTGGTGATGCTCCAATCTGATCTTTGCTTGGGTCCATGATATTATGTTTGCCCTTCCAGATCTCCATTAATTAATAAACAAAAAAGTTTCCACAAAAGGGGAAATATTTAAGGTATAGAGAGTGGGGGCTGCATAGCATCATCAATTTCTAGGGTATGAGAGACAGGAAAGATTTACTTCTGACAGTAATTGCTGTCTTCTGCAGAAGGCAGCAGAATTTGCACCACCATAAAGAAGAAAATAGAGTGAGGAAGGGAGAAGAAAAACAAACCAGAGCACATTATTTCTGGCCTACCCAGGGAAAACCCACATTAAGAGGACCAATAGGTATTTATCCATAGTCTGTCATAGACATGATTGAAATCCTGTTGTGTAGCTATGCAGGTAGAAGGCAAATGGTATAATGTTCACCTGCTTCCTGCTGGCAATTAAAGAGAAACTACTGCAGTTCTCAAGTTCATGCACCTACTGGTTTAATGCACACTTGAGAATCACAATGGGGACTATATAATTATTGCCTGGAAGCAAATGAATTTTATGCCATTTGGAAGTCCAAGGGATAAATTCAGTTTTACTGGAGAATGATGGTTTCAGCTGTCACTTGTTTTGTCTGCCCCAGACATTTTGTCCACTGATGCTGTGCATTAATTTTAATTTCCTATTTCCTCAGTTCAAATCACTGAACATTTTTGGTTCAAAACATTTAAACTCCACAAAGGCTAAATGAAACATGAAAGTCTGGGGAGGTAGATGACCATAAGCTCTTTGCTTTGCCCAATGGCTACCCTGAAATCACATAGATACTTCCAATTCAATCTGCTTTTGTTTCCATTAGAAAGAGTTGTCATATAAAATTGGGCTCATCTGTCTGTGCTTTTAAATGTCCCGGGTACAATCACTGTTATAATTTTCATTTTAATTGATCAACTGATCATGTCTTTGTTTAAAATGAAACAGCCCATATATTCAAAATACATACAATGATAGTTTGCTTAATTTGTAAAACACCAAGACACACTTCAAACTACAGGGATGAGAAGGACTCAGCATTTCAGTTTAAAGAAACAGAAGATGGGGGGGGGGGGTTAATATTAGTTTTAAAATGGAATTTGGAAGTAAGCCAGTTTTCATCCTCTTTGACTCTCATACAGAAATGTTTGTTGACATTTGGAGAATCTGGTTTTGTAAACTGTAAACTACAAGGGCTGATTGACTGCAATATTGATAGCAGGTGTCCTATTCCATTCCTGATAGCTAAGCTGAAAAGGCCTGCTCTGCATGTAATCAGTAGTTTTGATGGTGATAAATATGCAACTTGTGACCTGTAAAATGCCATACAGATTATACCTCCTCTAAGGACAATAGAAGAATCAGCATAGATGACACCTGTCTAACCAAAAAATTGCTAATTAAGCAGGATTAAGGTATCAAACTAATTGTCCAAAAAGGGGAAGGGGAACCTGTCTGGCCAGGTTATCTTGCTATGGTAATAGAGTAGACCAGTGACTCAACACCAAGTGTCAGGTGGCAATTAACTAACCTGACAACCGTGAAGGTGCCAAAGTCCACAGGGAAGGATGATGGTCCCCAGATGGATTAAATCCCACTTGAATCCATCTTGATGGAGGGTAGCAGTTTCATCAATACTGGCCTGGGGCTGAGGAGGACTTTGTGTGCCAGAAAGTAGAACTGATTCAATTGTATGGGTGTCACAATGCAATGCAGAAGGCAGATGAAAGGCCACTGCATTATATTCTCAGGACAGTCTTCATGGCTGATCACCATGAAGATTGCTAATATTTGGATTTAGATATGGGAGAAGAAGAAGGGGGAGTCATCACAGGAGGTATGTACACTCCCACAACCCTCTACCTGAAACATTGACAAGGAAGCTGAAAGTCTCTTTCCCCCCAGTCTCTCTTTGAAGGACAACGGCATAATGTCCACTGTCAGAAAAGTCAGCTCCAAGGATGATAAGTTCACTGAGGCCTTCTCTGGTGGCTGTTACAGCTTTTGGAGGCAGAGCTTTCCCATCCTTTTGCCAAAACACTTCAGGAGTCGGGGATGCCTGTGAAGTGGAAAAGAGAAATTGTAGGCTTACTCTGGTACTATCCATATACTTTGGACAATGGCCAACAATGGCCAACTCTTTCTTTCTTTCCAAAATCTATTTATTCAACAGCAGAATTTATGTGTTTATCAGACTCAGATTCCAGGAACAGGGGAAGAGAGCGTGATAAAGGGGAGAGATGGGTCTAGCTGATCCTGAGTTATCTGTAGGAAACATTCCAAAGGAGGGGGTCGGTCATTGGGAGTGAGAAAGAGGGATGGGGATGCTCCGGGATGAGTGACTCCACTAATTAACCCAAAAAGGACTAGGGATTGGGTAACACCTGGTGAGGAGGTGGAGAATGGGATTTGGAGTGATGTGACTGTATATAATTCAATGTACCGCGTTGTGAAGCAAGCTGTTGCGGGTTCTGAGCTTTCTGCTTTTCCATTCCTATGGTGGGGGCATGCATACCACTCAGCCTGATGGGTGCATGAAAGGGAGAGATCAGGCAGAAGCCCTGGCTCACTGGCTGGCTTCTAGCTAGGTTTTTGCTGTTTTGGCACTCTTTGCCTATGTATGCTCTATACATCTCTGACTTTAAAATAAACATACCAGACTACTGAAGACGAGTTTAGCTGTCTGTAAGGGATCAAAAGGCTGGGAAAGGGCCATCACCATGGCAGCACTACTTCTTGGGATTTCCAGTTTTATAGCCTTATCCCATTCTAGCCCTCTGAATGTATAAAAGACGTACATCTACAAGACTGGGATACCTCTGAAGCCATAGAACTGAAGAGAAGGATATTCTTGATGTGCCCTAGCATTATGAGACATTTAACCCACTATTTTCATACAATAGTCCCCAAAGTATCAGACCAAAAATTTGTCTGAACCAAGATCAGGGTGCACCAGTGTAGGTGGAGCCTCTTGCATTCATACAAAACTGCTTTGCTTATTCTGTACTCTTTCTTCTCTGACAAGGTAAGAGTTATAGATGGTAGACAGGCAACTGACATAATCAGGAGAAATAAAAACAGCAGTTTCTCAGGCCTTCCATTTAAAGTCAGCTGAAATGTAAAAGTTTCATGCTCAATGGTGCAAGAACTTCTCCATTTACTTCTGTGGGCAAAGCAATGCTTTACAGAAAATGCGGAATGTTCAATTAGGTGCTTGGCATTTCTTTTCATGGAGCTGAACATGACGCATCTGTGTGCTCAGATTTGTATCGAACTGTTTTAGTCTTAGATGCAAGAATTACTCTGCAAATTGTTTTAAGAGCTCACTTAGTTGAGAGTATGTTCCATTAGGGATCCTGCTTACTAGAACTATTTTGCATTGCTTTTTCTGCATCGAATGGTTGCTGGTTGCTTTTTCAGTGGAAAAAAATGATTCTAAATATTATAGGAGAGAAGGGATCTCTCTCTCAGGAAGAATACTCACAGCAGCCCAATGATGAATGTGAAGTTTAAAAAATGTCTCTTAAAATGTGCCTAGAATCAGAGCAATGGACAACATATGTTTCTTGAATTGTATATGCATATACATACATACTTACTTCAAAAGGAATGCGCATATGAATGGCATTCCCTGCTTTCACATTCATAAAGCTTTTGACATTGTCTTTTACTAAGAACTTGGGACCAACTGAAAAGAAAATAATAGATAAATAGATGGTAGATTTCACTTCACATAATACCTTACATAATTATGAAAGCACATGAAATGTGTTTCACAACAGCTAAAGCAGCCATTTCTGACAATATGATTATCCTAAACACTTGAATATAAGAGATGAATTAGGAGGTAAGGTAAAATTAAAGGTGCTTCAACATTAGCTGAATTATTGAAAGTTTTTCCTCCACAATCATAAAAAGACATCTGCAATAACCTCCCAACCTTACACATGAAGGTTGTTCAAAACTGTCTCACATACTGTACTCTCAGTTTCTCTTAATATATACTGTATGTACATATTCATTCATTCATTTATTATGATCCATTACATCAGAAGTTCTCAACCTACAGCCCTCGGGCTGGACCCGGCACCATTTCATATAGCCCATGCTGCCAACAGCAACGCTGACACTATTGCTGCTGGAAGCAGAAGCGGATGCTTTTATGACAGCCATGGATACATTTTATGGCAGTGTTTATGGTGGGGGAACCACCAGTCAGGCCTGCTCAGCTGTCTGGGGGCTGTGGTCCTTAGCTTTAAAAGGTTGAGAACCCCTGAATTACATCTTTTCTTTGCTGCATGAAGTAACATCATCTAATGTTTATCCTTCCAATAGTTTCTTCCTCTTAGCCTTAGAGATTGCAGTATGGCTGCTGACTATTTTATTACTGTACTTCCTCACCATTTCACTCTCTCTTTTTTGCTACTCTCAATCTGTTTCTTTTCTATATTATCTAATTCCTATTAAGATCATTTCTTAAAAAGATGCAAACAAATTATCTAGTGCTTAAAATTCTTAAATATAACAGCATCTTAATATTGAGTAATTCACACAATTCTGTAAATCATGCAGTTTCACATAAACGTTAATCAATTGTGTGAAATACTGGTTCTTGCCAATGCAAGAACTCTATCTGTGTCACCAAGACCTCCCTTATTAGCAAGGAAAAAGTTCTTACCCATCCTCATCTGTGAGGACAAGCAAAGATATAACCTTCACTGCAAAGCATAGGCATATTGCCACAGATACTAGAGATAATATATAATATACAATGGTACCTCACTTAAAGAGCATAATGCATTCCACAGGATTGCTCTTTAAGTGAGTTTGCTCTTTAAGCAAAACACCATTGTAAGTGATCAATTGTGACGGGGGGATTGCGAAGCCGATTTAGTTGTTAAGCGAGTTTTTGGTTGGTTTTAATTGTTAAGCAAGGTGACCATTCACCAAAAATTCTGCTCCTTAAGTGAGTTAGTCTCTAAGCGAGGAACTCTTTATGTGAGGTTTTACTGTATAATCACTGTAACGTGTAGCCATCTCAATATCCTGTGATAATAAATTCACAAATTCGATAGCCATAGCAGTTTCATGACAACAGCAGCAGCAGAGTTAAAGCATCAAATAAATGTAATGCTCCTGAATGGATCATCTTTGTGTGGGTCTTTAATGACCAAGGCAAAATTTGCATACTTTGACTCACCAATAGGAGGTACAGCTTGGACACAAGTGTCTAGTTCAACAGCTTCACCCAAGCCTCCATCGTTGATAGCTCTCACGCGAAAGGAATACATCTCCCTGGGGTTTAGCCCTCTAACTGTATATGCAGTTGTTGTTATTGGGACAGCATTACACTGAATCCACCTCAGAGTGTCAGAGTGTCGCCTCTCCACAATGTAGCTTTTGGCTAAACTTCCTTCCTCTGACTCCGGTTTCAGCCATGACAAAGAGACACTGCTGTAGTCAGAATTCACAACCTTAAGATCTTTCACTGGCCCTGGAGGTTCTGGAAAGGGAACCCATTGACATACAGTATCTGAATTCCAGAATTATTTTATTTTTAAATGTATTTAATTGCACTTTTAACCCACATTCCCACCTAAAAAGCCCTCAAGGCAGCCAAACAACACTAAAAATAAAACCATGAAAGTATTGTCACTGTCGCAATAGTCAATAAACAACAAACATCAATACAGTTTAAAAGACTGTATGCAGAGATGTTTCTTCTCAACCTTCCTGAAGGCACCAAGACTGAGAAGTAATTGCA
The DNA here is from genome assembly GCA_030440675.1 of Furcifer pardalis. Classification (NCBI taxonomy): domain Eukaryota; kingdom Metazoa; phylum Chordata; class Lepidosauria; order Squamata; family Chamaeleonidae; genus Furcifer; species Furcifer pardalis. The sequence continues at coordinate 232,160,996 of CP126891.1, read as the reverse complement.
GTTCTGAAGGGAATGAAACCTACAATCTGGGAGCAATATAGAAGATAATCATCCTCCATCAAACAACCCTCAACTAAAAAGCTTAATGTCCTTATTCCTTAAAATTCTACCTCAGATTGTTTGTCTTTGGAAGATTTCTCCTCATAGTTTTTCAGCATGCTAATCTGAATCGACTGTGCGACTGAACAACACCAGAACACTTCAAACAACATGTAACTTTAGAAATCATGCTTTATCTTGGACCTCACTACAGTACATTTTCCTCACAATAAAGCACTGCAAATCTTATATTATCCAGTATATAAGAAACAGGAACTTGTTTTTATAGAAATCTATATTATATTAGTTCCCATAAACATTTGATACAATAGCACATATAAATGTCATTTTAATGAGCTATATTTCTTGTTCCTACACATACTCGTGGTCAATTTGTAGGTACTTAGACATTCCTCATTCTATCCCCTCAATTGCTAGTTTGATAGTACAGGACAGTTGTTTGGATCCCACTGTCTCCAATTAAAACTTCAAGTAAAAGGGAAACAGTGATAGTTTGGTAGTGCTTATAAAAATACTCAGTATAAGGCAGTGATGGCAAACCTTGGCATTTCAATTCCCAGAATCCCTGATCAGCAGGAGTACCAAGGTTTGCCATCACTGGTATAAAGCAATACTTTGTCCCTCAGTTGCTGTCTGCCTCACTCACACATATGCGCACACATGCTGCCATCAGCAAAGATTTTCTGTCCAGCAGGATAGAAAACCTAAACTACCGTATTTGCCGGTGTATAAGACGACTGGGCGTATAAGACGACCACCCAACATTTCCACTCAAAATATAGAGTTAGTTATATACCCGCCGTATAAGACTACCCCCTCTTCCGCACACCTTCCACACACCAAATAAAACATAAAAGAACATCAGATTTGATTTCAACATCTCCCTGTGGCTGGCACTAATGCACAAGTGCAAGCTCTGCGTAGACAAGGGGCGGGGCAGAGCGCTGCTGCTTCCCACTGAGCAGAACAGGCCGGTCATGCTGAAAAGGCTGGCACCCCTATCTCGCTGCTGATGCTCGCCACAGCCACGCTGGATACTGCACAATACTGGATGGTCTGTAGAATGAGGTGGGTGGGCATCGGGAGGCCACTATGGGCACCAAGCAAGCATCGGGAGGCCACTATGGGCAGCTATGTCTATCCCAACTGAAGTGCACCCAGGGTATAAGACAACCCCCCACACACACTTGGAGGCATGTTTTTCGGGGGGGGGGAAGTAGTCTTATACGGCAGCAAATACTGTACTTACTCATAGGATCCTGCGCAAAAACAGCTTCTGAAGGCGCACTGGCCTCACTCATTCCTGCATCATTAATGGCAGTAACACGGAATTCATACTGCAGACCCTCCTTCAGATCAGTTACTGTGCACTTCCTTTCTGTTGATGAAAAAATCATGCTCTGAACAAGACGTAATAGGGGCAGTTACATTCTGTTGCTAAATATCCTGCTTCAGTTTCCCTGGTTAACATCTGCAGGACCGAAACTGATAAATATCTTGGTCATCATACATCATTGGTAAACTTTCTGACAAGAAGATAACAAGCAATAAAACTGTTTGGATCACATTTTTATAGATCATTCTATAATCTTAGAAACTTAAACTTTGAATGGAGACAAATCAAAATGTTGGGGACAGGAATAATGCCTCAAGAATGGCATGGGTGTTGCTATTCCTCAGGATTATCAAGTTAGTTAACCACCACCTGATGATAGATGTTGAGTCTCTGGCAGTATGGTCTACTCTATTACCATAGCAGGATAACCTGGCCAGACTTTATTAAACAAGACTTAAACAAGTATGTAATAGAGACCAAGTTTATTTTCTTCTTTCCATTAGTTAATCTGGCCATCTAGTGAGACATCTGAATGCCCTAGTTTCAACTCTAAAATTATTTAGCCTACTTGCTGTAATAGAACCTAATCAACTTCTTACCTGTTATGGGCATGTCAGTGACAGGTGTCCAAGTATTACTGCCCTTCTTGCATCTCTCAACTCTGTATCCCAAAATCCGAGAATTGCCTATTTTCTTTGGTGCTGCCCAGGAGATTGTGATGGCACCCTTGCTGGTGCTGATTATTTTAGGAGGAGCAGGACGGCCAGGAAGGACTAGGAAAACATTCAACCTATCATAAATCAAAATTCATGTTGCCTCCTAACATAAGAATTATTTTCTAAGATCTTATGTTTCTCCCAATTGTTATTTAAACATAGTATCATATGAAACATTAGAGTGTTGGAAAAACAAAATGGAAATGTCAGTCTGGCAACTGCACAGTGCTTAGTAATTATCAATAAGCCTATTTCAAGTTAACACTTATATTTTCTAGACCCTGCCTTAGTAATATATCTGAATATTGCTGAAATGGCAAAATAGTATGCCTTATTGCAAAGATACTCAACCTATGGCCCACAGGCTAAATCTGGCCCATGGCACCAAATAATCCGGTCCCTTACCTTACTGCAACAGCTACCAGAATCAGCCAGAGACTCAATTACAGCCATCATAAACATGTTTACAACAGCAGAAAATTAGTCCACAGCCATTGTAAATGAGTTTACTACAGCTGTAAATGAGTCCGCAGCCATTGTAAATGTGTACATTGTAAATTTTGGGTTATTTTAGAGCCTTTCTTAGAGTATACGTTAAAAGATAACAAAGGTGACAGACCGGTATCAGAACCAATGAATTTTTGGAAGAGATAAGAGAGTAAGGTAATATATACATGGTGAATTTTAAGGACAGCACAGTGTGATTTTTTTCTAATTTTAGTTTTTATTTTATGTTACTATTATGATTTTATCAATGTTGTGTAAAGAGATCAAATGTTCTAATGAATAATTTAAGGTAATGGTTATAATACTGTATGTGATAATGGATCAAGAGAAATGTGTGATATGTACTGTTATGCTTTATATATTTTTCTTTTTGTATTTTGTTTCTAGTCTTTTTATTGTCTAAGTTGAAAAGTTGATTATTTTTTTAAAATCCCCAAACCCAGCTAAACTGTGGCAACATTTCAATTCAGTGTCAAATATTTTTGAAATAGGATTGAATGTTAAGTGTTTTTAATGACAGTTTGACAGTCATAGAGAGGGTTGTCCATTACCTTTGGTAGCAGCCATCATCTCCTCAGATTCAAGTGGTTTACTGGTACCTTCAGCATTCACTGCTCTCACCCTGAAGTAATAGCTCTTGCCATTCTCTACTTTGTTGGTGGTGAAAACTGTGGTGTTTCCATTAGTTTCTCCAACTGTCAGCCAGGTCTTTCTGCCAACTTGCTGCCTTTCAATGATATATTTCTTAATTGGTTTGCCACCATCATCTTTTGGGGGCTTCCACTGGATACTTATGTCACTTGGGGAGCTGTCCACAACTTCTATAGGTCCTGTTGGTGGCTGTGGTTTATCTAAATGCAGAGGTAAAGCAGAACACATGAAATAAGTTAGTTGCCTTGTTTTGCAGTAGGATTTTTGTTCTCTCAATACATTTGAGGAGAGCTGGCATCACCAATGCAAGTAGTATTTCCATCTTACAAGAAAAAGAGACTTAGGCTTGATGTAGCAGATATTATAAAAACATGGATTGTCAACAGTATTTATTGTTTTACTTTTTATCTATAGCACAACCATTCACCGAAAGTTTATTTTTGTCCATGTGTGTTGGGTTCTGGAGGAACACTCACTCTTCTCTTTCGTCTTCCATCATTATGTATACTCTACTTATAAGGAGTTTCTTCCAATATGCCAGTACAGACATTTTCTTCATCAGCACATACATTAGCTGTAAAAGTCCACTATAAGTATTTTTAAAACTTATAGGAGTTAAAAGCTATAATTCATTCAGTTTGTCCAAATGGTTTCTTCATTTTAGGGTTTTCTCACCTATTACAATTAGCTTTAGGGTGGCTTCAGTGGTTCCACTTTCATTTTTCAGCTTTACTTTATAATCTCCACAATCCTTTCTATTAGTGCTGTATATAGTGAGCCGAGTGTAATCATCTAAATAGTCAGTGCTGATCCTGGTTTCATCCAGAAGTTCACCATCATCTTTAAACCAAGTTGCTCTGATTGGCTTCTGGCCTTCAAATGGGATCTTAATCATTGCACTCTTCCCTGCTTTTACTACTATAGATTCATTCCTCAGTTTCTCCAGAAGTGCAGGGTCAATGCATGGAGGATCTGAATATAGAAATAAGGGATAAACAAAATTAATTCCAATATGTGAAGTATGGTCTGTCCTTATTAGTGTTGACTCTTTTTAACAGGCCACACCCACAGTAGGAGATGTGATGTTTGATATTCTGTAGATGGTATCCAAAAATTCAGAAGAAACAACAACCTTTTCACAATTAAAGATAAGGCAACATTTCACTGGCACAAACTCGGGGAACCTGATGGAGCTTTATTGTAACAATTTATAATATATAAACTTCATATATAAACTCATCAAGAAGTGAGTATTCTGTGCCTATATGCAACCTATTTTAGATTTTTAAAAAGATATGGACTATCTAGGAAAGTTTTGCTAAAACATAAAGTGATAGGAGGAATCTGAAACAGAGAAGTGAGTCAGCATTCTGAAAATGAGGCAAGGGGCAAAAATGTAAAACTACAATGTGGGATCTTAGAAAACAACAACTGTGTTATGGTACAGTTTCATGGACTGTTCCCTGATTAGTGTATCAGTTACAGACAGACATCTGCTGTATGTTCCTATTCATAAAGTACTACAGAAATTCATGTTTAATTTAATTTAATTTTTACACTTGGATGCCGTCCTACAAGGGGATTCCTGTTTTAACCCTTAAAGGACAGTGAGATCTGGTTTCTGAGGATAATTGAATCAATCACATTCTCATCTCTCCCAGAACTATGCTTCTGTGAAGGTTTATTTCAAAGGTAAGATCCAATTTATATTATTTTTACATCATTTAATCTGCCTAATGGTATAGCTTGACTAGACTTGCCTTCAACAAACACGGATGCTTCTGTTTGGATATCTTCAGCTTCAAATTTGTATTTTCCACCATGCTTTTCTTGCACTTCATCAATTATCAGTTTATGGACTGGGCCCTCCTTCTCAATAGAGACTCCATCCAAGCTTTTTATCTTACAATAAAGTTGAAAGCAATGCAGGAAAAAAATTATTTCTCAGAAAGTACATGCAACATTGGAATTGCTACAGATTACAATCTAATCTAATGTAGTTACTCCTCCTGTATGAACATCAAGATGTAACTCCTGTCTCTGATAATGTTGGTTGATACTCTTAAGAATCACTAGAGCTGAGGGCAGGAAGCAAAAATGGATGAAAGGTTTAAAAGAATGTGAAAATTGGTTCTTATGCTCTCAATGCACATTGTTGGTATAGCTTCAAAATTTCATTCTATTAATACTATTAGTTTACTGGTGGTCATTTCAGGTAGTATATATTTTTTTGCTGTGAGAATCTGCTTAAGAGGGAATGGTATTCTACTCAATGGATTTTACCTGTAAGACCAGATCAGGGAAAGGTTTCTAGCCACAAAGTATGAGAATGAAGCATTAAGCATTAGCATTAATGCCTATCATGCTGACACTTTACCAGGCAGACCTGTACAATGGATGATTGCTGCTATTTTAACTTTATAACAAACAACTGAGTGTCCAAATTTAGTTTGGACAGGTATATTTTCACTTGAAGTGTTTAAAACTTTGATATCTATGGATTTAATTAAATTGTTTTTTTACTTTCCCTATAAAGTTACTCCAAATCCCCAAGGAAGGAACTTTGCCTTCTAGTATGTGTATGCTTCTCTTTTCCTCTTAAATTGCTATGAAGTACAACGGTACCTTGTACAACGATTTTGATCTATTCCACGGGTCTTGTTGTTGTACTAAAAAGTTGCTATACGATGCATGTATCATATAGCAATTTTCCTTATGAGATGCATCGTACAATGAATATCTCTGTGGGAAAAATCATACAACAACAACAACATTTTGTACAATTTTTCCCATAGAGATGCATTGCATCGTATAACAATTTTAGTTGTTATACGGGGCAAAATGTTTTTTCAAATCCTTGTTGTTGTGCAATTTAATTGCTGTATGAGGCATTTTTTATATGGGGTTCTACTGTATTCTTTTTCACTCTCTTAGCTTTATTTCAAAATAAATGTTCATGTAGGAAGAGAAAAGAATGCAAACTTCAACAGGCATCATCATAGCTTTTAATAACTATGCCTGCATCCCAAGACACTGGATTGTACTTTCCTAAATTTGCCTTTAAAAATGTAAATGTTTTAATAACATAATTTTAAAAATTATTATTACTATAATTTAAATGGTATTTAATCTGCAATTAATTGTGGGTTTTGAATTTACTTGTTTTGAAACTGTGAGCTGCCTTGAGTTCGCTTACCTATAAATGATAAAAATAAATAATAATAATAATGCTGGTGGAGAATATGGTCCCTAGCCATCTCCAAGAGAAGTTTACTATGAATTATGACATACCTTGGACCCGTCCTTAAACCACTCTCCTTCAATCTGATCATTATTGAGGTTGCATGATAAGACAGCAGGTTTTCCTTTCTGAGCATAGGTGTCAACTAAACCTTGAGTGAAATGGCAGTGTGGCTCTGGGCAGGCAAAAAATATGTAAACATTATTTTCATTTTCAATATAATGTGACACATGCCAACAACTCATATGTAAAAAGCCATTCTGAAATTTAAAACTACCTCTCATATCTTCTTCAAAGGGAATTCTTCCTCTCCCTTTCCCATCCCTGCTTCTTGAGGCATCAGCTGAAATAAGTCCACTGGCATCTAAGTCTGACAATTTTTGTCTTCTGTTGCCAGGTTGGGATCCAGCATCATAAAAGCCAGAAGACTGTCCATAAGCCAGGAACTCTTCAGCGGGAATGCCCAACATTTTTTCATGCAGCAATCCATCAGCACCTCCAGTCCCTATAACGACGCCAATTCCACCTAGCCTACTTTCCTTACCAAAGAGATTCCCTAGTCCTTCTTCTTGACTGAGTCCAGTAGCATCAACACCAATTCCATCAACCCTACCATCTTTACCATAAAGTTCATCCTGGTCTCCAATACTATGACTACCTCTGCCTTCTCCACTTGCTAAACCATTCTTACAATACAGGTCACCTTCTTCCCCATCATCTATTGGCATCCTATCTTTCCAACAGAAACCACCAACTCCTACAACACCTCCAGGCAATATTCCATCTTTTCCATACAAACCACTTGGTTGTTGAGCACCAGCAGGCCCACAAATACCTGTTCCACCTAGCACTCCACTGTTGTAAAGTGCAGCTACTCCTCCAGCACTATTAGACCCACCAGCTCTATCCAGCATACTATCCATACCACAAGGAACAACTTCTCTTCCATCCCTACCAGGCCAATCAGAACTACTCAGATTTCCACCCTTTCCATAGAGGCCACCTTCCTTTCCAGCATCACCAAAACTACCAGTGCCTGCACCAATTAGCATTCCATCTTGGCCACAAAATCCAGCTACTCTACCACCAGTTCCACCAGTATCACCTTGAATGCAATCTTTGCCACAGAGCCCACCTTTTTTCCCCTCATTCCTATGTCCACCTGGCATGCCATCTTTGCCATAGAGTCTGCCTAATCCCCCAATGCCACCAGGGTCTGCTCCACTAGGTATACTATCCTTGCCATAACATCCGCCTTCTCCACCAGCACTACAGTGTCCACCAGCATCCATTCCAGGTGGCATGTGATCTTGGCCATAGAATCTAACTAGTTCCCCAGTGCCATCAAGTCCACAAAGGTCTGCTCCACCAAGTATATCATCCATGTCATAAAGTCCGCCTAGCCTTCCAGTACCAGTAGGTCTATCTACACCACCTAGCATGTCACTTTTGCCATATAGACCAACAGCTCCTCCACTACCATTATGTTCAGCACTCTCTGCTTCATTTAGTATGTTGTTCTTACTATGGAGTTCAAATATTTTTCCAGTATTACTTCTTCCACCTAATATATTATCTTTTTCATATGGTCCACTGAATTCCCCTGAACCACCACCAGCAGCTATCCTACCATTGTTGCCCTGGATTTCATCAAAATGCCCAGTACCACCAAGTCCACTCGTACCACCTAGCACATGATATTTGCCATGGAGACTCCCTGCTCTTCCAGTACCACCAGGCCGACTAGTACTATCTAACACACCACGTTCACAATACAAGCTAACAGGTCCTCCAACACCATCAGATTCACCAGCACCACCTAGCATGTCATGCTGGTGTAAACCTCCTGCTTCTCCAGAACCACCAGGTGCACTAATACCTGCTTTAACTAGAATGCCATCTTTGGCGTTGAGACTGTATGTTCTTGCAGTATTACTAAGCTCATCAATACCTGCTCCAACTGGTAACCTGTCCTTGTCATAGTATCCAGCTACTCCTTCAGCTCCATGATGTCCATCAGTACCATCTAGAGCACCAGGTCCATCAGTATCCCCAAGCCTGCCATCTTTAACATACAGACTCCCTGCATTTCCAACATTATCAGGTCCTCCAGCATCTACTCTAACTGTCCTAGTTTCTTTGCTATAGTATCCACCTACTCTGCCAACACTACCAGCTTCACCTAACATTCCATATTTATCATAAAATCCATCTAGTCCTCCAAGTCCACTAGCACCAGCAGCTGCACCTAGCCTACCATCCTTTCCATAGAGACTAACTTTCCCTCTAGCATCACCAGCTCCATCAACACCTGTTCCACTTGCTATGCCATTCTTGTCAGAAATTCTAGATATTCCACTAGGTACAGTTGGTACACCATCTTTGTCACAAAGCCCACCTCTTTCCTGAGTTCCAGCAGATCTTTTGATACTACCTACCATGCCATCCTTGCCATAAATGTCCCTTAAACATCCAGCACAACTACCTAGCATACTATCCTTTCCATAGGGACTCTCCTCTCCTCCAGAACTACCATGACTATCAATATCAACTGCACCTGGCATGTCGTCCTTATTATAAAGTCCGACTAAACCTTCAGCACCACCAAGTGTACCACCACCACCATGTCCACAAATGCCAACTGCACCTGGCATACCATCATTATCATAAAGTTCCCCTAAAATGTCAGCACTTCCGGTACTAGCTAGCATGCCATCCTTGCCAGAGGCACCATCTATTTCCCCAAAACTACTGGCTCCACCAGGACCTATTTCATGTGGTATGGCATTCTTCCCGTAAAGTCCACCACTTAGCATTCCATCTTTGGCATAGAGATGTTCTGCACCACCAGCATCACCAGATCCACCACAGCCTGCTCCTGTTGGCATGCCATCTTCACCATAGAGCCCAGCTACCCCAACACTACCTAGTACTCTATCTTTCCTACACAGATTATTTCCTCCATCACTACTGCTAGCTCCACCAGTGCTTGATCCAACTGATATGGCATCTTTGTCAAACTGTCCACCTATTCTCCCAGGTACATCATCACTATCTGTACCACCTAGCGTGCCACCTTTGACATAGAGAGCATTTGCTCTACCAGCACCACCAGGTCCACCACTGCCTGGTCTTCCTGGCATCCTGTCTTTGCCATAGAGCATGGCAACCCCAGCACCACTTACCTTCCTATCCTTGACACAGAGACATTCTGCTTTAAGAGCACCACCACTGCCTTCCCCTATTGGCATGTCATCTTTGCCATAGAGTCCAGCTAATTGAGCATCACTTTGCATCCAATCAGGTCCACCATTCCCTGTGCCATCAGGTCCACCATTCCCTGTCCCTATTGACACGCCATCTTTGCTATAGACCCCAGCTATCCCAATATTACTCAGCATTCCATCTTTGCCATAGAGACCATCAGCTTTACCAGCCCCAGTAGGTCCACCATTGTGTGCTCCAATTGGAATGCCATCTTTGTCATAAAGCCCAGTTTTGCCAGCACCAAATAGCATTCCATCCATGGCATAGAAATCATGTGTTCCACCAGTACCATTAGAGTCATCACTGCCTGCTCCTCTTGGCAAGCTATCTCCCTGACGTAATTTCTTAGAATGGTCTTCTTCTAATTGTTTCTTATGCCATCCAATGTTATCATTATTATCTTCTTCTATCTGTTTTCTCTTTCCTTTAGCAGTTATCCCAGCACCACTTAGCATTCCTTCCTTGGTACAGAGACCATCTTTGCCATAGAGCCCAGTTATTTGACCACCACTTAGCATCCCATCTTTGGCATAGAGACCATCTGCTCCACCAGAACCAGTAGGTCCACCACTGCCTGCTCCTATTGGCATGGCATCTTTGTCCAAGACCCCAGTTCTGCCAGCACCACATAGCATCTCCTCCTTGGCATAGAAACCATGTATTCCACCAGCATCACCAGGTCCACCATTGCCTGTCCCTATTGGCATGCCATCTTTGCCATAGAATCCAGCTATCCCAGCACAATGGAACATACCATTCTTGTCATAGAGATGTTCTGCTCCATCAGCCTCACCAGATCTAGCACTGCCTCCTCCTGCTGGCATGCCATTTTTGCCATGGAGCCCAGCTTTGCCAGAACCATTTAGCATTCCCTGCTTGCAATACAAACCATGTGTTCCAGCATCACCACTAGGTTCAGTACTACCTGCTCCCATTGGTAAACTATCTTTGCCATATAGACAAGCTATCCCAGCACCACTTAGCATCCCATCTTTGGCATAGAGATGTTCTGTTCCACCAGCATCAACAGATCCACCACTGCCTGGTCCTGCTGGCATACCATCTTTGCCATACAGCCCAGCTACTCCAGAACCACCTAGCACTCCATCCTTCCCACACAGATTATCTTCTCCATCACTACTGCCAGGTCCACAAGTGCCTGATCCAACTGGTATGTCATCTTTGTCATAAGGTCCACCTAACCCCCCAGGTACATCAGCACTACCTGTACCACCTAGCATGCCACCTTTGCCATAGAGACCACCTGCTCCTCCCACACCACCATATCCAGAAGTACTAGTACCACCTGGCATCCCATCCATGTCATAGATTCCAGCACCACCACCCCCAGTTTGCATGTCACCTTTGCAAGAACCTCCACCTAGTCTCCCAATGCCATCTAACATGCCATCTTTGCTATATACACCAATGCCCCCAGTATCACCTGCTCCACCTGACACACTATCCTTGCCATAGAGACTACCTGATCCTTCAGGACCCCTGAGTCCACTGGCCTCACCTAGCATACCACTCTTGTCATACAGTCCATCTATTCCTCCAGGTTTAACTGAACCTGCCCCACCTGTCATATCATCTTTGTCATTAAGTCCAATTTGTCTAATACTATCACTAGCTATGTCTGCCTCTGGACCAGAAAACTGCCCCTTCTTCCCAGCTTCTCCCAATGATCCATCTTGGCCTCTTCCATATTGGCCAGCTGTGCCCATGCTTGAATCTGCAGGGTGATCTTGATCTTCATGTGCTTCTCCCTGACGTAATTTCTTAGAACGGTCTTCTTCTAATTGTTCCTTACGCCATCCAACTTTATCATTACTATCTCCTTCTATCTGTTTTCTCTTTCCATTAGCAGCTGCGTTACAAACATAATGGTAATTAACAGAAAGTGAAAGGCCATTTACCAAAATTAAAGGGTAAATTAAGGGAGGAACTGTCTTGTAATTTAGTGCAAAACAATATAGTCACAATGGTAGAACCACTCCAATCAATTACAGTAAACATTAATTTACCCAGTTTTATGTTACTGGGTACTACATCAATTTATTATCTATCATGATCAATATTCTACAGGAACTGAGGTTTATTGGGGAAAGGAAATTGTGACCCATTTCTTGTTCCCAAATGACATTAACAGAAGCAAACTGTATATCTAACATTATAACAGAAAATCCTAAGAATGCCCGCGCGCCCGGAAGAACTATCCGGGCACGCGCTTTGTCTCCCGCTCCCTGGAGACAGGCAGAGTGTGGCACACTTGGCAGGAGGGGCCAGACCCGGATGCTGGGTCGGCACTTCCTGCCTCATGGCCATTCGCTCACTTTCGGAGGACCCGAGGCCATTACATATGGGACCACTCACTGGGATACATTCATGAATATTATGACTGTCTGTGGCTGTTAGCTCTGAGAGCTGATACAGATTCTCCATGCTTAGGCCATTGATAGTAACAAAGAACAATTATGTCAATTATTGTTGGAGACTTTGTGCCAGAGTAAATGGTTTTAAACATATTTTAAAAGTGTAATCATCCTCTGTTGGATGGTTTTTCCTTCAGGTAAAAGTATTAATAATACAGGTTAACCATGCTAAACAGCAATTCAAAAACAATATTAATGTATTTCAGTTAAAAAGAACAGGAGTGAGCAATAGTGACAAAAAAAGAATTCTTCCAACATCTTTTGATTAAATCATTTCACATTCCACTGTTAGGCAGTGCGTTCACAGATGTACTGCTATTAGGGCTTATTAGAAGAGAAAGGGGTCTATAATTTTGCATTGGATTATATTGGGAGAAATCAAGATTAGGTCATCACTCACATTCAACCTCAAGCAAGGCACTTGAGGTACGCCTTCCAACATCAATGGTGAAAGTCCCTTTGTCAGAAGGCTGGGCGTTTTTGATGACTAGGCAGTGTGTGAGGCCATCATCTGAGACAGTGATCTCAAACTTGTCATTTGGCTCTAGACGGTTGTTTCTGTGAAACCACACAGCACTGAAGCAGGACTCATAGAGGGTGCACTGTAAGACTGCATTTCCTTGCTCCTGGCATCTCACATCACCAAGTGGAAATCGAAAATATACTGGAATGTCTGCAACACCAAACGGATGGTAAAAATATATGCAACAGATTCTAACTGCAGGGCAGCTTTGAGGAAGTTAACTCAAAATGGAAGAAACATTGGAATGCCTGGTTCCACTCAGTGGTAAATTTGCCTCAAAAAATTACCTGTGCAAAGGTATTTTGGCTTCAAAAGCCTCCACGAATCTAGTACAAATTAAAAACTGAGGAATGATGCTCCTGTTATTTATGCCATCAGGAGTAATACTATTTTAACTTTATGAAATCATATTAAAGCTTGTATAATACTCAAATGTTATCTGATGACCATTTAATAAAGTTTTGGTAATAAGTAGCAATATGCTTTCATGGTTTTTGTAAAATAATGTCCTAAGACTTAAACCTATCAGCTAATATTTGAAGTGGGGAGAAGGTGGGGACAGACAAAACTATTCCACTAGAAATTCAAGTTATAAAATTGCTATTTCACACACTATGAACCCCATGGTGTATGGGTGTTTACTACATGCACTCAAATGCTACCACCCCCACCCCCCAATGCAAGTATTGTTTGCATTGACTGTGGAGAAGACTCCAGAGCTGCATTGCCCCCGAAGATGAGGGTCCAGAATTCAAAACCTCTAGCTCCTCAGTCGACTGGTGTTCAGAAGGGGCTGGGAGTTTTGTGGTTGTGTGAGAGATGTGGGAAGAGAAGGACGAAGTAAAGGCAATAGTGGTGGGAAAGGATCAAAAATACTAAATAGCTGTGGAGAAAGGAGAGGAACATGTGAGATTAGAGGAGTAAAGGGAGGAGAAGATAAAGGGGTTAGAGACAGGGAAACAGACAGGCCTGTGCTGGCCATTTGAGACACGGGGACTGGCGTCCCCCAGAGGTGGGCAGAAGCATGTCACCTGATGGCTAAAATCCATTATGTCATTCAGTACCACCACCCCCGTAGGTGCTGCCCCCTCACTCCCTTTCCAACACCCTTTTAGCATAGCCACCCACCCCTGGAAACAGAGGGAGAAGTAGGAGGAAAGTTGCCCAAAACAGGAGGAGTTGATGTTGCCTCCAGGATGGATATAGGACCCATGGACTAGGGAGCAGGTCTGTATGAAAGTTCTCCTTGAGAAGGATAGAAGGCAAGCAAGAGTGAGGATACCCAGGAAACACCCTTATTTGCATCCGAATGAGGACTACTTTATTTCAAAACTTGGATGGGTGTGGCCAGCCAGAATTTCTGCTACCAGTTCTGGTGAACTGGTGTGAACCTGCTGAAGCCCACCACTGAGTAAGCCCCACAAGATACAGTAGAACTTACTTCTTAATAAAAATATATAGGAATGACTGTGAGCCTGAGATTTGATTACAACTGAAATAAGGGATTTGCAAGACATTTCTTTGATTATAGTTATTCCTTTTATTTTATTATTAAGTCCACATTCCTTTATTCATTTGTTTAAAATCATATTCATTTTTGTTATTATTCTATTCATTTTCATTATTTCCATTTGTTTCTACTTCTCACTGCCTTCAATGAAATATCCAATTACACTTCTACTCCCTCTAACTATGTATTTCTCTCTGAATGGCATAATATTTTCAGTATTTTATTACCTCTGCAAGATATCAGATTTGCTTGATAGTAAAAATAAAAAATAAAACAGAAATTTACAGAGATTAGACTGAATATCAACTAATATTTCTCCCTAAATGACCAACTAAGAGCAAGTGAATGTGAATGATAGGATAGCACAGATTACATAAACCATCTAAGTCCATTAGTAACTGGACATAAATTGCTATAGAAACAGGAGAAATTACCAATGAATATTCATGGTTTCTTTCCAACCAGGTCCTCATTCAAATTTCCAGTCTGCATGGTTGGAAGGCTTTACGTTTACCTTAATTTTTAACATTATTTGCTGGCCAAGTATAGACTTTTTAAAAATAACATTGCTTTCAAAGAATGGCAGTGGCACTTACCATGAGGTGTTCCTTTTATACAGGGGAAGAAGGACATCCTTACAGTAGGCTCACACACCTTGATAGACAGGTTCTTAAAACCAGTCATTTTTTAGGTCCCAGCTCCCCCTGGTGGTGAGGACAACCTGGGAATTCAGTTTCATTTCCAAGCTTCAAATTTGATAAACCAAGATTAAAAATGCAACAGGTAACAGTAGAATCCTAGATTCGACGAGCTGCAAGGGGCCAATAAGGCAATCAAACCCAAACTGTGATCAGTGTAAGATTCCACATTAAAGTATATCTCACAGACTATTGGGTCAGGAAGATAGATAGCCCACCCTTAGATCCAAACATAACAAAACTACCCCAACAGCATCTGCTACCAACTGCAGCTGGATAGAGAAAGATGTCCTTTTACTCCTAAATAAAAGGAGCAACTCCTCGTAAGTGCCAATGTTCGCAGAGCAAAAGCAGTGATGAATAAGGCATAAGGAGTCTGCAGTTATAGTTTCTGCTTCAACTGTAGCACTAGCAATAGCAATTACACTTATATACCACCACAGAGCACTTAGTGCACTCTCTGGATGATTTACAAGTTAATTAGCATTTTGCTAATTCTGCATTTACTCTTGAAGGTGTCTCCACAGGAGAACTACCTGAAGGAAGAGGTGCAGTAAACCTTGGAGCCCAAGGAGACATTTAGGACCTCTATGACTTCTAATCCCACCATCTAATTAATGGAACTTTTTGTTGCTGCTGCTCACTGAAGAAACAGGATTGTTCTGATGAAAAATTTTGATACCAAATTCCACACATTGTGACCCATGCCCTGTCAGCTCACCCAGTCCACCCTGGTGTGTAAGATCTTTGCCCTCTCTATTAAAGACCGTGATCTCAAACTTCCCACCTGGTTGATAAAGGCTCTGGCTAGTTTTTTGTCTCTGTGAATTAAAGCCACCTGACCTTGGAGTAGATGAGAGAAACTGAAGATATGAGTTGAAAACCACTAATGCTGTGACCCTTTTCTGCTTGGGACCACTTACCCTGAATCCCTGGCAAACCTGCATGTGTCAACACAGCATAGAGAGATGAGGAATGAGCTGTTATCAACGTGAAGACAGAAACATAGACTGGATTGCCAGGATGTCCTCACCAAAGATTGGCTTTAAGCACCTGTCTATCAAGGTGAGTGGCTGGGACAACCCACTGTAAGGATGTTGTCCTCCTCTGTAGCAATTGCTGCTGCTCTTCTTGAAATGCTAATGGAAGACCACTGCATCATGAATGTAGCATTCCAGGATTTATAGGCAGCTGGAGAAGTTTCAATGGATTGCCAGAGAATGACACAAGGAGAATTTTTAGAAAGCAAAAAGCAGACTTGATTTTTCCCAAGGAAAAAAAAATCTTTCCCATTACCACTCCACCACTGTCTACCACAACTTTTGAGAAAGCTTATGAAAGAACATATGGATGTAATCATTTGTTTAAATTGTCTACTGTTCTTATGTATTTGTAATTGATTGATTTATATGGTCATTGTAATCTGCTTGTTCAGCACCCTGGGTGATCTGGAACCAAAGGATGGATGGATGGATGGATGGATAGATAGATAGATAGACAGACAGACAGATAGAATCCTTTCATAGGTTCATCCATTAAAATATGTCAGTTGCTGCTTCCAACCTCAGTCTCACCAGTCTAATTTGCTAAGCTAAAACAAATGACTAAAATTCAGCAAATAATGAGCAACAACCAAATACATGAATTCAGATTTTTTTTCCCATCACTCTAGCATTCACTTCTTTTCCATGAATAAATTAAACGTACAGGCCCTATTTGTCTCAATTTTCTATTTGTTACAAAGTAAGATTCAGTACACAACCCCACAATCATGATTTCTTACTTTCTGCTTCCAGCTCAGATGAGAAGATTTCTGCATCCTCTACTTTGACCTTATACACGCCAGCATCTTCTGGATGCAGATCATTGATGATAAAATTGTACTTGTTTCCAACCTGTCGTAAGGAATGCTTTTTATTTTCATCATTCTGTCCAAATTTGATCAATTCACCATCCTAAAGGTAGCAAAAGAGAGAAGAATTCACTGGTAGAACAAACCTAAACAGTACTAAATTCTGTAAATAAAGTATGCTATGAAGAAGCCCTGAAGGTCATGTTAAAAATATTTTAGCTTAATTAACAGACATGGCACTACATGCATCTCCTTCACTACTCCAAAAACATTCTCAGTTAAGCATGGTTTCTTTAAACCACTGTTTAAAACTGGGTTGATGCTCTGCTTTGTTTAGACAATGTTAACTATGTTTTCCTTGTCGATCCAAGCTAAGCCAGGTTTACACCTTGAAGTGTGTAATGAGAAACTAATAAGAAACTGTAGGCCCTAATCTTTGCAGAACAAGCAAAGCAGCCACAGGTAATTCAGAAGACCAATTTTCAACTGAGGCAAGACTGATTCAAGCCAAATTGATTTTGTGAATGCCTGCTATGCAAACGGTCAGATAACTACCTAGCTCTCATAAAGTGTCATAAATCACATTATGGGTTATTGGACTTATGGTTATACCCTCCTAAGGCTTGCCATCTGCCATCTGTCAGATCCTTTTAGGATATTCTGCACATTATTCACAGGGAGACCTGGTATATCGGACCATCCAGAATGACTCAGAAGTCTGGGTTCTTTCTGTACCTTTGCAGTTCAGTGACAGTAAACCTCTAGGTACAGTATCTTTGTTGCAATTATGCAAGGTAGAAGCAGCCTGCTCATTCTATAAGCATGCTTTTAAAGAAAGCTATTGAAAACATTTAACAGGCATATGATCCAAAATGTCTTACCATCATTTCACAATAATGTAAAATTATAAGTGCATGCTTAACATTATGAAACTTTGACACAGACATAGAAAAGTAAGAATACAAAATGCTTTGGATAAAAATCCAATATGTAAGGTACCTCAAAAATACTGCAGACATCTAACAGGTACAAACCAAACCCAAGTTACAGGCAAGTATTTAAAAATATGAGCTACAAGTTGCAGGCAAGCATTTTAAAGGTGAAAAGCACTTCTGTAAAACATTAAAAGACCTGAAAAGTAAAAATTTTAAAGCAGAAGCATTTCTTAGCCTTTAAGCATATTAAAATGATACACAGCAAAAGTACTTCAGCATCTCACCCAACCATGCCTTGCTTGAATCTGTGGAGGGTGAACCCTGTTGGCCTGTCCTTTTTCGTCTCCTCCCTTTTCTCTTCTTTTCTTTGGGGTATCGTATTTATATCATTTTCTAACAGATCACAATCTCTTATCTAATAATGAAGGTAAATGTATCCCTTGCTCAAAAGGCAGTAGTGTCCAACTGTAGAGGGTGGTGCTCTTCTCCATTTGCAGGCAAGAAGCCAGTACTGTCTGCATCTGCAGACATTTTCATGGTCATGTGGCAGGCATAACTAGACACTGAAGTGCATGAAACTTTGTTATCTTTCCCACCAAAGTGGTACCTATTTATCTACTTGCAATTTCTTGCTTTCAAACTGCTGGGTTGGCAGGAGCTGGGACAGATGACAAGAGCTCACTCCATTGTGCAGCATTCAGGTCTTGACCTGCTGACCTCCTGGTAGTCAAGCTCAACAGCTTAACCACCAAGGCACCATAGCCCCAATGATCTCATACACATATGTTGCATATCTCTCATACTGACATAAACCTAAAAGAACAGCTATCTTCCAGTCACATAACCTTGTGTTTTGCAATTGATCACCCTGACTTGTGTTTGATTCCTATGGGACTTTTCCAGAGAGATGAAAGGCTTCTTTCCATCCACCTTTGCCCTTCATACCACCTAGTGATGGGATGTAACAGGTTCGCACCAGTTCGCCAGAACCAGTAGTAACTTTTCCCAGTGTCCCGGAGAACCAGTAGCAGCTTTTCGGGGGGAACCACCTTTGGGGCTTACCTTTTCACTGGTTCCCCCACTGCGCATGCGCGCCAAGCACTTGGTGTGCATGCACGCCTACAGTGCTTGGCGCGTATGCACGGCCTCCTTGCTGTCTTCCCAAGTGGGGAGGAGGAAGAGAAGCTGCTAGCCTGAAGCTCCCTATAGCCTGCTCCCCAGGGTAAGTGACTCACCTTTGGATGTGGTGTGTCTATGTGTATTTTAATGTGTATTTAATACCTTTACCTATATTGACGTACTACCACACTTCCTAAAAAGGCCTGGTGGCCTGGCTTGGGGTTTTTAAGCAAAGTCTTGGAGTTACCTCATCAATTAGCTACACCTGTGCTGTTCCAATTGCTGTTCCAATTGGAGAACCCTTAAGGAAGTACAGCTGTTTTACATTTACATTAAGGCATATTATCCTAGAGAACTGGTACGATGACCATATCCATCTTGCAATATGGTGCTGCCCAGGCACTTATACTAACAGGTAAGTGATGGGTTTGTGTTTGTGGTGGGTGGGTGTTTGGGTAGGTGTATTTTAATGTAATTTTTATTTAATTTATTTAATTTATTTACAGGTGTGGGGGTGGGGGGTGGAGGTGTGTTTGTGTGTGCTTATTTTTATTTATTTTTTATTTTTTATTTGACCCTGCCCATGACATCATGTGATGATGTCACGGTAGGGGTAGTAATTTTTTTTACTACCCACCACTGATACTACCTGTACAACCCAGCTATAAACAAACTGACATTTCAAGAACATTTCTTACAACTACCATCCTGACTAGCAATAACATTTCTTGACCAACATTTACCTAATTCATCCTCTCCCCCTTCCCCCAGGGCAGCATTTGAATATCTTTCCCTTTTTCTCTCACTTGAATAGCCTTTTGACTTTCAGGGTTTGACAGGAGTTTACAAATTAATAAAATGCTATTATACCATTCTGGTTTGGGATCATTGGCTAGCCCTTTGACAATTTTTAACTGAAAATAGCTATAAAATGTAATATTATGCTTTGAGGACTTGAATAACTTGTTAAATGCTCTGTGACTACTACTTCAGTAGATGAATTGAAGCTCCTCACTCTTATTTCAACACTTCTCCCTTCTAATGAAGACCCCTGGTGACCCAGTGGTTAAACTGCTGTACTGCAGTCAAAACATTGTAAATTCAATCCTGATGGGGATTAAGGATGACTCGGCCTTCCATCCTTCCAAGGTCAGGAAAATGAGTACCCATCATGTTGGGGGCAAAATGCTAATTACCTATAAACTGCTCAGAGAGTGTTTTAAGTGCTATGGGGTGGTATATAAGTGTAATTGCTATTTGCATTTACTGATTTATATACCATCATGAAGGGAGAGCTCTTCTTTTGTGTTATGCAGTAAATTTGGCCTGTGACTCTTCCAAGCCATTTTGCTGACTGAAGAATATCCAAAGCCCTATATCCAAAGCCTAACAGCCACAGGCAGCCAAGTCATTTTGGCACATGAAGCAGAAAATCCCACATGCACTTCTTCCCACAACTACTTTATTTTTCCTTTCCTTGTACAGGTAAATTCTGCTTTGTGGATTTTCCAGTTCCATCTCTATATCAATGGATGCATTTGCTTGCTGTTCATTGATTCTGACATGCTTCAGGTTTGTAATACTCCTCACATACTGTAAAGAGCAAGGAGGGCATATAAGCACATGGATAAACGATGGAATTTACACCCATTCTAGCCCAGTGGTGAGCATCAGCAGGTTCGCACAAATTCACCAGAACTGGTAGCAGAAATTCTGGCTGGCCCCACCCATCCAAGTTTTGAAATAAAGTAGTCCTAATTTTGGTGCAACTCAGGCCTTTCCCCCTGGCCACGCTCACTGCACCACGCCCACAGTGTGGTAGTAAATTTTTTTGGAGCCCACCACTGTTCTAGCCCCCAAATAGATTACCACAAACTGTTCTGAGAACAGCAGAAAGAGCAAAGGAGCAAGTCCACTTCATCAGATCAAGTACATTTTAAGTTCACTGAAAGCTCACATTTAAATGCAGGTGTTAGTATTTAAGGTGCCCCAAAATTTTTGTCTTTTTTTTA
Source organism: Furcifer pardalis (assembly GCA_030440675.1). Lineage (NCBI taxonomy): Eukaryota > Metazoa > Chordata > Lepidosauria > Squamata > Chamaeleonidae > Furcifer > Furcifer pardalis. The sequence continues at coordinate 232,140,134 of CP126891.1, read as the reverse complement.
CTGTACTTTTTTGTTTAGTCTTAGATATGACATTAGCAGGATTCTTTCACATGTAGATTATCAAACAGAAATTTACCATTGACTGTTTGGTGTCTTTCTCTTCCTTCATCTCCTGAAGTTTCCTCAGCATTCCACGGAAGTCAACTATGCCATACTTGAAGCAGATCTTTTCATAATCCTTCCTATCTGCATGCAACAGTAGCTGCCAGACCTGTTCCATGTCCATCTTCTTCTTTGGAGGAGCTGCAAGTTTGCTGCAAGTTAACCCCAAGAAGAGAAACCCAAATCGTATGTTGAATGGCAAGGGATATCATTCATTATGTCCCTGCTTTTGAGGTGGGGGATGATTTCTTCTTCCAATCCTTCTTTGCAATATAACAAGCTGTACAATCCAAAAAGTAAACAAACCCAGAAAGCAACACAACATAATGTAACAGACATGGTGTCATTTCTAAATTGCCCAAAATATCTATTGTTTTGTGAAACAGGATTCCTTTCAAGCATGGCTTTAGTCTTGCCAGTAATGGCAAAACTATAAGTTGGTGGAAATGTTAATTACAGGACATTATTTAGTAGTTTAAAAAATGAAATCAAAACCCTCCTCAATGTTAGAACATCTTACCTAAGATTATCTGGGTTTTGCCACTTGAAATCAAAAAATAAAGATTTGATATGTACCATATATTGCATGTATAGTAATTACATGCCCCTCCCTTTAGGCATGTAATTAATTAGGAAAAAGATAATAAAATCCAAGAAAAAATTACTAAGTGACTGCAAAACAAATTATTGGCCATGCAAAATTATATAATTTACAGAAATCTCAGATACACACCACTACTACTGAAAGGTGCAAGACAGATTCACTGTTTCCATCTTTCTATAGAATATCTTTCTGCATGATATTCTGTGTCAACGGATGGTAGCATTTTGATCTACCACCTCTTTTTACTGCCCACAGACAGAATAAAAATCTTATAAAATGAACAGATCTTGAAAACACTCACATTTTCTTTAACGATTTCCTGAAATCTTTAATTTCCTCCTTCAGGTCTGTAACAGATTTTGTTTTATAGTCACCTGGTGAAAATGGAGCTTCCATAATTGAGAGATCAAACAGAGTTCCAAGCCAGTCAACGTACGCCCAAACTGAAGAAATGTTGCTATTGTTCAGTTTTGACCACAGAGCCAGAAAACATACCTTTCTGTGGTGTAAGAGATGAGGAGTCTTTGGCTGTCTTCTTGAAGCCAACTGATCAGTTATAAAGGGGGGCAAAAGGAGGAGGGAAGCCAAGAGGGAAAGAGAAATCTTTAATTAGCAACATAGTTGTAGGAATGTTTTCTCTAAGCACTGACAGTTGGTATAATTTCGACGTTAAGCATGCCCAAGCCCCACATACTTTGAAGAGATTAAGTGTATAGTTTATATTTATGCTGACTTCAGCCAAAGAAATACATTTCCCTTTTTACTGAGCCAACTGGGAACATACAAATGTACATGCAGCTATCTGCCTGCTTATATTGTATGTTTCTCCAGAAAATATAAATTTAATACATGATATTAACAGCTAAGAGTGGGAAATTACCATTTTGCTCACAAAGCGTTTGTTTGCAAACATATAGATTTTACATGACAACTTTCATGAATAGGAATATAGGAAGCTGTCTTATATAGTTTCTCTTTTTTAGCATATTTATTCTAAGTAATAGCTCTTCTCTGCAGTCTGATTCACAAAGAGATCGTGCAAAAATCATCTACTACTGATCCTTTAAACTTGAAATCCAGGGACTAAACTAGGGACCTCTTCCTACACATCAAAGTATGTAGTCTTTTGTGACAGTTAGAAATGATACTTTGGGAGCACAAAATCTCAGAATCTCTCACCCAGTATGACATCTGGTTATGGCTGGGGGATTCTGGGATGTGTAGTCTAAAATCTACCTTTTCCAAGTTCTGGCTCTAATTAAGTCCCCCTCCCTAATATTATTTATGTCCTACTAAGAGAATCAGATTTACAGGGGTATGAAAGCAGTGTTGGGCTCAAAAAAATTTTTTACTACGACACTGTGGGCATGATATGGTGGATGTGGCCAGGGGGAAAGCCCTGTGTTGCATATGAATTAGGACTACTTTATTTCAAAACTTGGGTGGGCGGGGCCAGCCAGAATTTCTGCTACCGGTTCTGGCAAACTGGTATGAGCCTTCTGCTACCCACCACTGTATGAAAGTAATTACAATAATGGAACAATTCTATTTACATTTATTTTGAAATAAGTGTCAAGGTGGTCCCTAGTAGATTTGCCTAGGATTTCAGCCTAAGTAACCCATGCCCTCAAATTACAGAATGAGCTCATTGCAACATAATACATTGAGTGACATACCCCGTATGATCTTCAGACCAGCACTGCAAGTGGCTTCCCCATACTCATTCACAGCAGTGAAACGGTACACACCAGCATCATTTGCAGTGATGTTGCTTACCTTTAAAAAGAAAAATTAAAAATGTGCAAACCAAAGATTTCACTAGTAATGCTTGCCAAGGCACCATAAGCCTCTCACTTCCCCCCAACTTTGAGTGAAAAGGTTGGGTCACTTTTCTTGTGCTGTATCTGATTCAAAATATTGGCAATCACCATGGTGATCAGCCTTGAAGATTGTCCTGAGAGTATCATGCAATGGCCCTTCATTTGCCTTCTGCATCTCAGTGTGACCCCCATACCACTGATCCAGTTCTGCTAGTCCCTTTCTGATGCTCAGCCTTTTTGGCACACAAAGACCTCATCAGCCCCAGGCCAGTATTAATGAAGCTGCTGCCCTCCATCAAGATGGGTTCAAGTGGGATTTAATCCACTCGGGGACCATCTTCCTTCCCTGTGGACATCACCACCTAAGGCCGTTAGTCCTCAGGGCTGTTAGTTAACCACCACCTGACAAATGGTGTTGAGTCGCTGGCAGTAGGGTCTACTCTGCATAGCAGGATAACCTGGCCAGGCCAGGGGTGGGTCACTAACCTCAACAAGTGTGCTCAAAGGTAGTGCATCAGGTATAGCCCATGCTTTTTATACCTACATGCAAGCCGATATAACAGGTTTTTTCTGTTGTCTCTGGATGATGCATGTTGTACAGTTTTCAGTTAGAAATGTCACAGCACTTTCTTCTTTCCTAACTGCTTTTGCCAGAACCCCTAGCATCATGGATTTGTGGCAAGTTTGGACTATGGACATAAATTCCTATACCCCAACAGAGCCGTAGCCAGGGAGTGGCCAGGTTGGGCTTGGCCCACCCTGAGTTAGCAGTTTGCCCACCCTAGCAAAGCGCAGTTTCCCATAACAATGCATTGAAAAGAGGCTTTGTTGCCATCTTTAAAGAATTTTCTCCCACACACATCTAGAACCCTGGCTACAGCCCTGTACCCCAATGAGAAAATACAAAACTATTCACCCATCTCTATGTGAGTACTATCAGTAACAAAAATGAACTAAACCTTTTTTTTTTTTTGCACAAGTTTAAAAAAACTGTGAAAATTTTGCAAATCATGCTTTAAGACAGGGGTTCCCAACCTTTTCAAGCCGGGCCCTGGGTCATGCTCTCTCAGTCAGCTTCAATGGCCAGATGGCCATTTTCCCCTGCCTGAATGATGCGGGTGGCTATTTTGTCCCAATAGCTTCAAAGGAGAAGCCATATTGTTTCTTGAATGCCCTTGGAGGGGTGAGGAGACACATGAATTGGTGCCATGGGCCAAATATGGCCCACAGGCCTTAAGTTGGGAACCTCTGCTTTAAGGCAAATAAATTACACAAAGTGATGATGTTCAAATGTTTTATAGACTTCTTTGCAATACAGTCAAACCTTGCATAAAGAGCACCTCGCTTAAAGAGCAACTCGCTTAAAGAGCAGAATTTTCTCTGAATGTTCGCTTCACTTAACAAATAAAACCAACCAAAAACTCACTTAACAAATAAACCAGGGTTCGCAATCCCCTCCACAATGGGTCACTTACAATGGTGTTTCGCTTAAAGAGCAAACTCGCTTAAAGAGCAATCCTGTGGAATGCATTATGCTCTTTAAGCGAGTTATAACTGTATTCTATATATTGCCCTGTTATTTGTCTAATATTTAACACATTTAGCAAGATTACACAGGCTCTTAAAAATATGCTTTTTTGGAAGTTCAATTTTTGTAAGACCTTAATACAGTGCTACCTCACTTAAAGAGCATAATGCGTTCCATGGGATTGCTCTTTAAGTGAGTTTGCTATTTAAGTGAAACACCATTGTAAGTGAACAATTGTGACTTCTGGCCGGGGGGGGGGGGATTGTGTTAAGTGAGTTTTTGGTTGGTTTTAGTTAAGCCAGGCGACTGTTCAGAGAACATTCTGCTCTTTAAGCGAGTTAGTCTCTAAGCGAGGCGCTCTTTATGCGAGGTTTTACTATACAGTTGTACCTCGCTTAAAGAGCATAATGTGTTCCACAGGATTGTTCTTTAAGCAAGTTTGCTCTTTAAGTGAAACACCATTGTAAATGACCGATTGTTGGGGGATTGCAAACCCTGATTTATTTGTTAACCGAAGCAAACATTCAGAGAAAATTGTGCTCTTTAAGCGAGTTACTCTTTAAGCAAGGCACTCTTTATGCCAGCTTTGACTGTACAGTAATACCTCGGATAACGTTAAGACTTGGTTCCACAAGTCTTGGTGTTATCCGATTTTTAGTGTTATCTGATCCATGTTAAAATCCTATGGGATGGATCGGATAACGTTAAAGTTCCATAGAGATACAGTGTAACCGCACAGACTTTAGCGGTTGTTATCTGATCCATCCCATAGGACCTTAATGTTATTCAATCCAATTCTCCTCCCCAGATTACTTAACGTTATGCGATGTTAGCGTTATCCGAGGTAAACGTTATCTGAGGTATTACTGTATCTTACTTTAAGTATTCAATGGTGAGAATGTACTCACAGCCATTTAATGGTTAACTCTTACTTGCAGGGCAAATCCATTTGTGCCAGGAATGGAAGAGAACTGATATTTCTCAGGGTCATCTATTTTCCCACTACTCCGTTGCCACGATAGCTTCGGTTTTGGTTCACCCTTGACCAGAATTCTGAAAATGGCATTTTTACCTTGCAAAAGAAATAAGGAACTAAATGCAACAAAAATAAATGTATCATGGCACTTAAAAAAATAACAGATGTATTTCAGTAACTTCCAAAGAAGCAACCATCTTAGTCTGCCTCAACATGTTGTTGAAAGAGAAAGGGGGAAAGGAAGAAGAAGAAAAGCAAAATACAGCTGTAATTTGAAGATTAACAGTTTTATTTCAGTGTGAGCTTTCAGGGACCAAAACCAATTTTCTCAGACACATCCAGACACAAATGTTTGAGGAAATGGATTGTAATTTATGAGGGCTTACAATAAAATTTGTTAGTCTTAAAAGTCTCAAAATATTTATGTTTACATTTTGTTTTTGTTTTTGCTGCTGCAACAGATAAAAATAGCTGTCAAATTTCTTACTTTTAAATAGGAGGCAGAAATCAATAACAATTTTCATAATTGTCATTCCTACATATTAGTAAGAAATAACATCTTCAAAGAGCAGCTGCAGAAAAAAAATGAGCAATTGCTGGTTTTCTTTCCAGCACTAACTCTTGAGTGATCCTTCTACAGTGTCGTAAATCAGCCAGAAAATGAGGTGTACAATAAAGGAAAGCACACAGAAAGAGCAAACAGATGCAGTTTTGACAGTATACAGTGTGTGTGGTATTTGGTCAGTGGCTTGGAACATTTTCATTTCCTGAGTCTTTGAACTGGGCAATATGGATTTTCAAATTAAACTGGTGAAAAGAATTGTTGATAACTGACTGATAACAAAAAACAAACAATGAATAAAACAAGTCTTTAGGGAATAGGCTCACCTTCCTGTAATGTTAAGGTAATTGGCTTCCGCTCAAAGTCAGGGACACTGCATCCTGTAGGAATATCATCCACAAAGTGTGTGATCATCACCCCAGAGAGAGCAGACCTCTGTGTTTTAACTGGAAAGAAAGAAAAATATTTACTAGGAAAAAACGTGCTAATTGACATTTGAATTGTACTCTAATCGCTTTATGTTTATTTCTTTAGGGTTGCCAAGTTCCAACCACTGTTAGGCTGTAAAGGTCCCAAGTGCCTCTAAAATATTTTTCCTAAGAACTCCAATAGGCTGCTTTTCTCCCCACAGGGAACCCAAAGTGGCTTGCAATAATTAAAACTTAACAATGCTCACAGATTTAAAATATTATGCAAACATTGTATTAAAAGCAATTGAACATTAAAGACAAAGCTCTCCCTTACTCGGAAGCCACTCGTGCCTGGCTGTAAGGGGCAGGACTCATCTCCATGATATCTATGCCTATTAGCATAATAGTATTAATTGTTGTGATCCAGCCCTCGTCAGACTCTGAGGATGTCCTGGATCAGGGGGCACTCCCTATGCCCAGCCCAGTTCTGCCTGCACCCGAACCTAATGATGTCCTGGGCCAGTGATCTCAGCCTGAACCTGGCTCAAGTCTGTTCCCCCCCTGCAGCTGATCTGTCAGATCAGGGATCTGACTCAGCCCTCAGTCAGGGAAGGTCCAGAAAGGAGCTACACCTGAGATGCAAGCAAGCTAGAGCAAAGTACCAAAGAAGGCTTCCAGCTGATACTGATTAGCTGGAAGGCTTATAAGCAAGCATGTTGCAACTTTCCAGTGCTGGTACAACTCTCGTGCAAAGACTTGACACCCTGCTTGACACCAGACTCCCTGCTGTGACCCTAACCTGCCTGCCATGACCCTGACTTCCCTGTCAACCCTTATGATGCCCCTGGACACCCTTTGGATTAGATGGTTGCTCAGACTACCAGTAAACAGATCTCAGCTTGCCTTTTGGACCTTGATATCTGGACTCTCCTTGAACAGAGTCTCTGTGTAGTGCCTGCTTGGGTAAGTCAGCACATTAATTGATCACTCAATATGAATCTAGGTATCAGCATATGTGCTGCCTGCATTGTAAGTAAGCATAATGATATCCTATAATCAAATTCAACTGGCTAGCTCAAACCTAACTATGCTTTCTGCTTCCGCCTCAAAGGTTAAATGACCAATGCTATACATCTGAACTAATTTTAGGCAACAGGAGAAACTCATAAAGTTGTGTGTATTCAGGCCTTTCAGTTGCTTCCAATAAGTAGTATGTGACAGGTGTAATTTCTTATCCTTTTTATATTCTGGAATTTTAGTTTAATAGTCCATTCCTAGACACCCTATTTTTTCACACTATGGCACATTCAGTAGACTAAAAATAACCCTGAAGTTAATATAAATGCAATGCAATTTTAAAATGATATAGATGTGAATGTGCCTAACATAATGCTCACACTCATGTGTTATCTCTTTCTCTCTCTGCTTTGTATTGTCCCTGTGGAAGGCCATAAACTTCAGGTCAAAACACATTGCCCAGGTTTCAAAGTGAAATTAATATACATTTTTTAAAAAACTTTTAAACAGCTTTAACCAACCTGAGCATTCTCTCTGTGTTTCATAATTAAGTCACCACTTCAGCAAATGTCATGTATTATTTATTGTGCTTAGTTCAGTGGTGGGATTAAAAAACATTTTACTACCTACTCTGTGGGTGTGGTATGGTGGGCATGGCCAGGGGAAAAGCCCTGCATTGCACCTGAATTAGGACTACTTTATTTCAAAACTTGGATGGGCAGGTTCAGCCTGAATTTATGCTACCAGTTCTGGACCTGGATCAGGGGGCACTCCCTAAGTCCAGCCCAGTTCTGCCTGCACCTAAGCCTGAGGATGCCCTGAACCAGGGATCTCAGCCTGCACCTGTCCTGAGTCTGTTTTCCCCAGCAGCTGACCTGTCAGATCAGGAGTCTGGCTCTGACTATGATCAGCCCTCAGTCAAGAAGAGGTCCAGGAAACAGCTACAGCTGAGACACAGGCAGGTTAGAGCGAAGCACCAAAGAAGGCTCCCAGCTGATACTGATCAGCTGGGAGGCTTATAAGCAAGCTTCTTGCAGCCTGCCAGCATGGATGTCAGAAGACTGACATCCTGCTTGACTCTAGACTGCCTGCCTAGACCCTGACCTGTCTGCTGTGATCCTGACTTTCCTGCCAACCCTGATCATGCCCCTGGACACCCTTTGGATTAGACTACTGACTCGGACTACTGGTAAACAGACCTCGGCTTGCCTTTTGCACTTTAATATCTGGACTATCCTCAAACAAGAATCTCTCTGTATTGCCACTGTGTGGCAACTGTGCCTGCCTGAGTGGGTCAGCACACAAACGTCCATTCAAAGAAACTGTCCCCTCTCCCCACAATACTTATAGACATCATATTAATTGGAAATATTATTAATCTCTTCTCAGAAGATTTTTCTTTTCTCACCTCCCCGTTGATCTGACATTGCTGTTATTGCTTTTCAGCAATACTGTGTGTGATGAAATCCCCCTGCAAAGAAAAGGCAGCACTGCATTAGTGACTATGAAAGAACACCAATTATTTAAGAGACCCACACAACAAATAAAATGCTCATGAGGTTCAAAAACTGTAAAAATTTCTAAACTTACTAATGTGAAAACAAGCACATCAGTTTTCTCCGTGCCGATTGAGATGCTCGAACGACAGGACAGGAGAAGTAGATGGTGAAGGCTATTTGCCACTGCCTTCTTCCCTAGCAGTCGGTGACCTGAGTATAAGCCAAGTCCACTTTTTTGACCTCATTTTTATGGCTGAAAAACTAGTCTTATACTCGAGTATATAAGTACAGTAATACCTTGGAGTCTTGGTGTTATCCAATTTTTAGTGTTATCCGATGCATGTTAAAATCCTATGGGATGGATCGGATAACGTTAAAGCTCCATAGAGATACATTGTAACCGCACAGGCTTTAGCAGTTGTTATCTGATCAATCCCATAGGATCTTAACGTTATTCAATCCAATTCTCCTCCCCAGATTACTTAACGTTATCGATTTTAGCGTTATCCGAGGGAAACATTATCCGAGGTATTACTGTACTCATTTTATCAACTTTAGATGGGTGAATCAACATTGAGGTAATTGGGATTGAACTCGGATCATGAACAGGGTTTTAACCACTGTGCCATATGAGCTCAATACAACCAAGTGCAGTAACATCTGTATGATAACAAACATGTTCCTCACAGATTTACCCTTCTATGATGGTGAGAGGGCGGTGATATAAATCTAAATAAATAAATAAAAATATGTAGACAAAACCTGTAAAGAAACATAGCGTGACTATTTCCCTGCATTGCAGAGGTACAGTGAAGCTAGGTGGGCTTTGTCCGAAACCACCTCATCAGCTTCTGCCAGAGACCAGATTCAAACTAGACTTCTTGATTTACAGCTCAGTCTCTTAGCCACTGTGCTATGTCAGCTCTCTGGCTCCTGCATGCTTATTTTAAGTCCAAATCAATCCGAAGTATTCAAGCTCAGACTCACATCACCATGACAGCCCTGCTGTGTATTGAGGCTAGGGGGATGATTTCACACAAATACAAAAATATACGGAGAGACTTAAGCTCATATTGCTCCCATGTCTGATGTAAGTAAAGCAGAAATTACTGGGAGATGAGGAGTATTTGAACTTTTAAACCTTTACAACTGGGATTCATATCTTATTTCATTTTTTTCCAAGCAAGAATGAAAAAAAATCCACTTTTCCCCTCTGGACAAGAGTATGAAAGATTTTGTGCATTATCTATGTTTCAGTCATTTTTTAAAAAAAAACCCCTGAAAAAGTGGATTTTGCACAACATCTTTGTTTTTTGTGCAAAAACTCAAACTTTGCACTAAATACACTTTTTAAAATACATGTTTTTCTATACATTTTCCTCCACCCCCTTTTTTGTTAAGTACTTCTGAGAAAAAAGGGATGGGCTTTTCACTCACAATTAATCATATGACTAACTTTATCTACCCCAGTCACTAATCTGTCCACTATGTTCTGAATCTGAGAGCAAGGGTGCCCAAACTCTAGGGCTGTATCCGGCCCCTGATGCATTTTCCTCTCATCTTTGCTTTGGATCAGGTTGAAAGAATTTGTTTTTCTTTCACATTGTTTCCTAATCTTTTGTGATGTTTAAAACATATTTTAGCTGTTGGACTGTGGTGGCTCAAGTGGTTAAGATGCTGAACTCATTGACTGGAAGATCGGAGTTTGATTCCTGGGTACTGCATGATGGAATGAGCTTCCATCTCTGTCCCAGCTCTTGCCAACCTAGCAGTTTGAAAGCAAGAAATTGCAAATAAATAAATAGGTACCACTTTGGCAGGAAAGGTAATAGTGTTCCATGCACTCCAGCATCTAGTCAACCCTGCCTCATGAGCATGGAAATGTCTGCAGACACAGACAGCACTGGCTCTTTGGCTGTAAACAGAGATGAGCACCGATCCCTAGAGTCAAACATGACTGGCTTTTGAACAAAGGAGACCTTAATTCATATGAGTGAGTTGGGGCTGTATATTCTAAATGGAAGCAAGCATTTTGGATATACAGTAAAGCCCGACTTAAATATGCCTTGAGTTACATAAAATTCAACTTATATAATGATTTTGTGCTAAAACCATGTCCTGATTTACATGATTTCCTATAGGTTTGCTTTGAGTTACATAAAAATTCATTTTCCTATAGGTTTGCTTCGAGTTACATAAAAAAAATGATTTAAGCAAAAGCCTACAGAACGGACTTTTTTTTTGTAAGTAGGAGTTTTGCTGTATCTTTTAATTGTCATTTTAATTGTTTTTAATATTGTTTTATTTTTTTATTTGTGTTGGAACCAGTATGAGGGAAAATGTGGCTTATAAAAATAGGGAGAAATAGTTAGAGATGGCTTTAGGAAAGGGTTTCTTACCCTTTTTTCATAGTCAATGATAGAATACCTCACCTTTCCTTAAGCTTTTAAATCTTTATGAGTAACAATTGAAAAAGCTAGAATAAAAACACCAGGTGGAGCTAGAGAGACAGCGGGAAGTTAACTGCAGAAGGAGTTAATAGTGATAATTACTTTATTAATATTGGACATCCACAGATTTTCTCATTTTTCCTCACAAGCATGCTGAAAAGCTAATTAGACTCTTGTTTGTATTTGCTACAGGAGCAGATTAACATGGAAACTTTTAACTTTTTGAGAAGCAGCAAAACACAATCTTTTATATACACATCATCAGATACTGGACTTTAATGTTTCCTGGTACTGTACTTATTAAATGTTTCCAAATAGATAAACATGCAAATGGGACTTGGGATGCAACTGTAAGTAGGGAAGTGAGAAGGAAATGAAAATCAAAATGTTCAGACCATGATAATTAAACTAAAATTTAACTTAGTAGCCATTTAGAATTCTGTGTTGCCACTAATACAAACAACCAGGGAGTGGTCAAATAATTAATACTGATTCAACATTTCTGTGGGATGATGTTTCATGTATCCATTAAGACTCCCAAATTCTTTTTTTAACAGTAACCTCACTACCACTTCAGATGCCTTTCAATGTATGTTTGAAGCATATGTTTATGTGAATTCAGATGTTTTCCCCAAAAATTTCTCCATTCAGTTTCAGTTTGATGAGATTGTGTGTGTGTGTGTGTTCTTCAAGGGCACTGCTTGTTTACCTTCCTGAACAGAAGTGATCTGGAGCAGCTTCCTTAAGATGAAGTATGTACAATATAACAAACTCTTACAATTGTCTTTTTGCAAATGTACATTATGCAATGCTACATATATTTGCAGTTCTGTTTTAAGGCATTGAATCTTTGACTTTGACACAAGCAAATATGAACAAAGACAGGAGCATTGATAATGTATATTTATTTTAGGATGTTCAGAACTTCTTGAGCTGAGAAAAAAACAATGAAGAACTGAAGCAAACAAATAAAGAAAAAGAAGGCCCAGAACATATAACACCCAGAAGTGTAGAATATTTCACTCATGCAATGAACAATGGAGCTGGCTGGATAGCTCAGGGGTTTAGGTATGTGGCTGCAAGTTTGGGGGTTTGATTCTCCACTGTGCCTCAGGGGAGAAGTGCCAGCCTGTGTAGCTATGGGCAGTCTTGCACAGTCTCAGGGAGGCCCCAGAAGAGGCGAATACTACTTCTGTGTATTCTTTACATAGATAACTCTGGAAAGGATTACCATAAGTCAGATCTGACTTGACGGCATGCCAGTATTAAGTATTATTAAAAACAACAGTAAGAAATGATATTAAAAATAATTTAAATATTTAAAACAAAATAAATGGAAACGGACTCCATGAAAAAGAACATATTGACTATAGAAGAACATCATTTTTACAGCTATTACATCTAAAGTCAGAATATGCAACTTCCCAAAATAATAAAAAGAGAGACAGAAGTTTCTTGTGTGTTAATCAATGAGTGAATGATAAGATGATTTGTTCCATTATCCTCTGACTGCTGAGTTTGTTCAGTAGCCTTTGGTAAAGGACTCTGTCAAAAGCTACCAAATAATCCAGATAATTTAGTACTGCAGTGGGTTAATGGTTAAGATGCTGAGGTTGAAGACTGCAAGGTTGGGGTTCAGTACCTGAGTGCTGCCTCATTCAGGTGTCTCCTGAGTAGAGTTTCTCCAGCAAAAGTCCTTTCAACCCAGAGAAATTTCTGACATGAAATTTATTTATTTATCCAGAAAATAGAAAATTGTTTTCTTAGATCAGTTGTGCCCAAGCTAAGGCCCAGTGGGCCCCGGGCCTTAGTTACCGGCTCCTTGAACTACATGATCAGCCCATGGCCCAAAAAGTTTGGGCACCCCTGTCTTAGATGAGTACTCTATACTAGCACCTAGTGTGAAGGTTCCCTCCACCAATTGCCCTCTGAGGGACAACTTCCTCCATGTTAACTTCACATGCTACTTTTGAATGATCCTATGTTGAGGACATTGTGAGAACTTAAAACTGACAGTCAAACTCTAGAAATGCGGGAAGAGAATGCCAGTGAGACCTGGCAGGGAATTTTGCTTTGGTAGCTGTCATAGAATTCCAGTGGGGTTTTTTTTCTCTCTTCAGAATAAAATGGAACCTCAGTTAACAAATTTAATGCGTACTTCGGGACCTTTTGTACTGCGAAAAAATTGTAATGCAAATTTCCCATAGGAATGCATTGAATGCAATTTCCCATTGATAGGAATGCCTCTCCCACTCTTAACTTTTTAATTGTTTAACCTGTTTTATCTTTTAACTCTTTTAACCTGATAAATTTTTAGGGGATTGTCATGGTTTTTATGAATGAATTTTATTGCCGGATTGTTGTACTATATTGCTGTTGTTATCCGACCTGAGTCGTTTCCCGAGAAGGGTGGCATATAAGTATGAACAAGAAATAAATAAATAAATAGGAATGCATTGAAAACCAAAACTTGTTAACCAAAATGCAGATTCCCATAGGAATGCATTGAAAACCTATTAATCTGTTCCAGAAAAAAATTGTTAACCGAGCCACTATTTTCTATGGATTTATTTTTTTGTTACGTGATTTTTGTGTTAACCGAGCTGTTGGTTAAGTGAGGTTCCACTGTACAGCTGAGAGATCATATGTGGTCTAGTTTTTATTAAGTATTAGTACCTTTTATAAAAAAAATTTTGATTGCACAAATATTACATTGGTCCTTATACTGCTAGCCTCAAATATTGACTCCTGTAATACTCTCTACATAGGGCTTCCCTTGAAGCTGGTACAGATACTCTTGCATGGGGTGCCCAAACTTTTCAGGCCATGGGCTGGTCACGTGGTTCAGGGAGCCGGTCACTATGGCCTGGGGGCTGGATCTGGCCCCAATACCAATTCATCTGGCCTGAGAAGCACTCATCGCTCCTGGAAGTGGAAGTAAAATGCATCCATATGGGTGCATTTTACTTCTGCTTCCAGGGGCAATGAGGGCTTCACAGGTTGGATGAATTGGCATCAGGGGCCGGATACAGCCCCCGGGCTGTAGTTTGTGCGCCCTTGCTCTAGCAGATTCAGAACATAGTGGGCAGATTAGTGACTGGAGTAGATAAAGTTGGTCATATACCACAATCCTGCCTTGCTTGCATTGCATCCCTGCCCACTTCCGTTTGAGGTTCAAGGTGTTAGTTAGTATTAACATACAATCTATATGTTGGGACACTTCTTCTGGAATTCTGCTGTCCACTCTACCCACTTCTCCATGATCATGTGGGTGCTTTTTTTCCGCAGTATGCAATAAGCTTCCATGAGGCTGAGAAACTGATTAATAGTCTGCCAATTACTGCCAGAAACATGCACTGATGAGGATTTAAATTTGGTCAAAGAGAAAGCCAAGAAAGTGGCTTCATTTTGGCATGTCTAGCAGATAACAACCACAATCTGGGAAATGATAGGAATTTCAGAATAATCTGTTCAGGCTTCAATTGAATTTAAAAAATATTTATGAAAGGCCATTAATAGGATTTAAGAGATTTCAGCCATAAAAAACCATCCTGTAAAATATAAATACTATCTCCCCCTGTATCAGTTAGCACAATACATACCTAAGTGAAAATCAAATGTGCAGGATTTGGGGGGTGGGGAATAGACAGAACAACATTTTCTCAAATTATTTTCAGGGGCTTTTAGTCTCCCCTAAACATGGCAGCTACTTCCAGCTGTAATTTATAACTGATGATGCTGTCCATACGTTTTTGCATGTACTGTACTGATATGCAGTTTCAGAATAAGCATTGAGACGGTGTGCTAAAATTTAATGAATGTAGAATTTAGTACATACCACTGGCATGGGTGTCACCAACCCTATGGCAGCTGGACATCAGGGCAAACAGCACATACTTGGGGCTTTTATTTATTTATTTATTTATTTATTTATTTATTTATTTTCATTTCATTTGTACCCCGCCCTCCTCTGAAGACTAAGGGTGGCTTTACAACTAAAAACAATTAAAACACATACATACAATCAAGTTAAAATTAGCATAAAATTAAATTAGAATTAAAAATTAAAATTCAAGTTAAAAACACTGAGAAGAAAGGTGGAATATTTAAAAGAGCCAGGTGGTCGCTTTCTCATTGACCAAATTTAAATCCTCATCAGTGCATGTTGGCCGTCTGGCCCACATGCTAGTCCTGAATTGTAGAATTCAAGAGCCAAGCAATTTTTAAATGAAATGTGCTTTCTCAGGAGTATTTATTATACTATGCATCAGTATGCATCAGAAAGATACATCCCTTTCAAACAGATAACAGTCCCCAGGTTTTTGAAAGTTGGGATTCATTTCTTTTTCTATCTATCTATCTATCTATCTATCTATCTATCTATCTATCTATCTATCTATCTATCTATCTATCTAGTCTTTCTCCCAATTAAGGGACCCAGTATTCATAGACTATATAACACTATAATAACTTTGCTATAATAATTTGGTACATCTAATTAGCACTCCAATATTTAGATTAAAGCTTGGAAGTGGACTGAAAGGTTGCATTTTTTAAATCTTTAATGTTCCCCAATATTCTGCTGTTTGTTGTTCTGCAACAGATACAATGGGTATCCTTTTTGGAAACTGACTGTTCACATAAAAGAAACATGGGGGAAAAGCTTTTAAAGAAATTATGTGGTCCTCCTTTGAAACAGGCTAACTGTGAATCCTTAGATTATCCTGAATCAATAGATGTAATTGAAAAGCACACGCATTATTTTTTAACAAGGGTTATCAAATAGTGTTAGTCACTTAAGGTTTTTTGGCCTATATTATAGTTGCCAGCTGATTATAAAGACACTGAGGTTTGAGAAACACAGAAAATATATTCTATGATGCTGCTGTACAACATTATATGGTCACTGTGCTTCATCAGATGGCTTCTTGCTCCAGCTAAAATTAACAGTGGGTGCTCCCAACATTTAGAGTGTAATGCCAACTGGCAAACATAGAGTTGACCACAGCTTTTAAAAAGGATAATACTTCCCCTTCCAAATACTGCTTTTTCCATATTCTTCGAAAGGGAGTTTAATCTGAATGCTAGTAAACCATCCACACTGGTCAGTTTTCACAACCTAAGTGCCAATTCCCTTGACTGCATGCAATAAAACACCCGTGGAAATTTAACATTTGCAAGAAAATCCAGCCTTGATTGTTGGTAGGTCTCTATTATACAGTTTCTAATTTTCAGTTCCTTTGGCAACTGAAAAAACATTCTGTATTCCATACAAATATGGAAAAGCCTTAACTTAAAGTTTGTTTGTTTGTTTGTTTGTTTGTTTATTGCATTTCTATACCACTCATTTGGGTGGTACAGTATCCCAAAGTTTGAGTTAAATGTATTCTTTACAGCATGTTCCTTGAACCAAAAGTTCTTTTAAACTTATTTCAAGTATCAATTTTATACATAAAAGTAGAAAGATCTAATATAGGAGAAGATTGACTATTCTACATATTTGATATGATCAATCAAGTGATGGAAATATCCAGTGTTCTGCTGCACCTGTGGTTTGTACTTCTATTTAAAAAAAACCCTCACCTTTAGTTAACACCACATAATCAATCAATCAATCAATCAATCAATCAATCAATCAATCAAGGACTTATACAACTATCCCAACCCATTTCCAAAATAAATGATCAAGTTGCCTAGCCAGAAAAAAACTTCCCCTATACACGTTCAAATTTAGCACTTTTAAGTTTACCTGCTAGCTGGTCAGCCAGCTACTCAGTGAACTTTAACAGCTAAAAGATGTTTCTCTCAGGTTGTGACAATCTACAATAAGTTGTTTATGGGTTGAGGAACTTGCAACTCACCTGTTTGTGCTGTTACTCTTGCATTCTGTGTTCTTATTAATGTCCCCCTCTTTGTTTCTTCTCTCAGGAGTCTCTGTTACAGAGTTAGTTGTCAACAACTGCAGAAGTAACTTAGTCAGTGAGAATCTTCTCCTTGCTCTTCTGTTGGTCCTTCTCACTCTCTTACTCTCCTTTTCTCTCTTGCCTCTCCCTTTCATAGGTGAAAATTTGTCATAGTGTTGTTAGCCTGAAACAAATCCATTTTTTAAAAAATTGGAATTAATCCAATTTTTTTTAAATTGGAAAGTTGCCTTCAACCATTATCATTCCAGAGACATGCCAGAGACAGTGCTGCACAAATCGGAGAGTAACTTCAGTCTTTGGCATTTCATGGATCAATCCAAAGTCTCTCTCCCCCCCCCCCCGATCTGATTTGCTCTTAAAAATTTAGCTTTCAACCACTGCTTCTTGTAACATCTTGAAGCAATTACTGTATGACAGGGATTCTCAACCTGCGGCCGATAGTACCATTTTGTATGGCCTCCCACCACCTCCACCACACCAGGAAATATCATGTGGTGGAGGAAGGGCAAAGTGGCCATCCAGCCCCCGAAGCTGTCTGAGGGAGCATGACCCGGCCCCTGGCTTTAAAAGCTTGAGTACTGCTGTATGAGGTACAACACTGCTTGCATGTAAAGGGAAAAGCTCCCCACAGTTCAGAAGTTATGAACATCCACAATTTTACTCAATCAGCAGCTAAGATCTTTGAGGACCATTGGAACTGTTCTATATATGAGTAACTTTTGAATTCATCCTGTATATTTCTTGGGTTTGCCTTGGTCCTTCTATTATATAGATGCCCAAACTTTTTGGGCCACAGGCCAGTCATATGGTTCAGGGGGCTGGATCTGACCCCCAATGCCAATTCATCCAGCCCACAAAGCCCTCATTGCTCCCAGGAGATGAATTGGTGTTGGGGGCTGGATCCAGGCCCTGGGCCGTAGTTTGGGAACCCCTGTTCTATGCTTTTCCTTATAGCAGCAATGGGAAATGCTGTACTATCATCAGCACTACCATTGACTGTGCCTGCTAGGTCCCATGGAGTGTCCACTACAACAACAGCTGGAGATATACACATATCCCTTATGTAGCAAATGTCACAGAATGAAAGGGAACACTCCTCCCCTCTGATACCACTCTCAAACCTCCCTTTGACTTATCATATAACTCTTTAGGTAATTATATCTTTAAATATCTTTATTAAAGATATTTTCTTTGACAATCCTCATGTATTTCCTCTCTACCTCTTTTTCTGCCACCAGTCTTTAGCATGCTTCTGTATGTGTATTCTATACTGTATGTGTATTTCACACAAGCAGCCCTCAGATTTTGAAGTTAGCATCACTCACCTTGAGTAGAACAAATAAGGTTTTATTACAATGTTAAAAAATACTTTACTTACTTACTTACTTACTTACTTACTTACTTACTTACTTACTTACTTACTTATATGCTTTCAAATTCCTTTAGTAAAACCCTTCATTCTATTACCTCTCCCCTTCCAATTTTTCCCTCTGACTTCTTTCTCAGTGGTACACAGAAAGAGCCTCCTTGAAAATTGTGGTATTTTTGAACCACAATTGGGCATACCCTAGTAAGGGCAACTTTTTGTTGCCAGCTAATCTTTCTCACACTAGGTCAGGTGAAAAGGAACTGCAGAATCAACTTTCCAAAGGGTGCCTTTATTTTGACAGTTTCACATCTGGCCTAGACATGGAAGAAGAAAAAACTTCTCTTTCAGACCCCAAACTCCCAAACCACATCTCTGACATTTTTAACAATAGTCTGCTCCCAAGCTTCACCAACGTTCTACTCCATTATTTTTTTCCTCCCAGCCAATCATAACCATTCTTACCAACTTTCCATGTTCTTCACTAACCTCTTCTCATTAATGTCAAGAACCTGACCTTGACAGAGAGGTCCACACAAGCAACTGTGCCATGCTACCCAGAAATATCCCTGGGCTAGCATATTGCAGCCATGAAAAATCTTCCTGTCACACTCTTCTGTCACACTCTGAACCAATGAACTCCTCAGTGTTTCAGGAAAACTCACAGTTCCACAAGGTTGTATGCCTTAGTTTACACCAGTGCTTCTCAACCTTTGGTTTTTGGACTTCAATTTCCAGAAGCCTAAGTTAATTGCCCACAGCACTGATCAGCCAATGCACTGACTTAGGCTTCTGGGAATTGAAGTCCCCCTGTGGGGCATGTTCCCCACGTTGGGAACCACTGGTTTACACTCTTCTTGCATGATAGAAGAGACAACCCCACCATAAAATACAGGGTTTCTTCATTAGAAATGGATCTAGTACCACATGACATCCCCTTCCCAGAAGGAATCAGACAGGTTTTAATTTTTTATTGTTTTATTAAAGATAATGAAAATGTACCAAAAAGACTTTTGGAAAAGACAAATGAAAACCAAGTTCAAAACTTCCAGAAGAAACAAAAAGAAGTGGATCTAATCCAACAATAGAGGCTGAACAGTTTAAGTACTTTCTGTATGATGGTTCCCAAATATCCCAATATACGTCAAACATAAGCATTAAACAACAGCTACAATAACATTTCCAGTTTTGTCATCTGATCAAAGAGGGATTCCACAGCTAATTCAGAGTGGGTGGGTGGGTGTGGCTCCCCAAGACCTATTCAGGTTGTCCAACTCTGTATCCTTCCACTGTT
Organism: Furcifer pardalis; assembly: GCA_030440675.1. Classification (NCBI taxonomy): domain Eukaryota; kingdom Metazoa; phylum Chordata; class Lepidosauria; order Squamata; family Chamaeleonidae; genus Furcifer; species Furcifer pardalis. The sequence continues at coordinate 232,120,582 of CP126891.1, read as the reverse complement.
TACATATGTGTATTGTCTGACAGAAGGAATGCTATATTGAAATGATAACCCTAACCACTTTTTGTAGTCACTGGACTTTACATGACTAGAAAATTAGGCAGTTTCTAATCACATGAAGTTTTGGAATTCTGTTCAATCTAATGCAGTTACAACTGCTTTGCAGTTCTTATGTGTCAAAAAGGCTGGACACTGAGAGATTGGGCCTGGAGCAACCTTCTTTCTACATCTACATGATTTGAGAGCTGTGATCAGGCAGTAAAATTGACACCAAAATCTCAAGATGGAAGGGCATGGCCTTATTTTTCAGAAACAGATTGAGGATCCAAAAGTCTGGAAGTATGCATTGTGTAAGCATGGCATGTCGCCTCATCATGGCACCCAGGAAAGACTACACAGGCTAGCTTTTCCTTGAGGAGGGACTATGGGGATTTAAAATCTCTGGCTTTGTTACCAGATTCCTAAATCACTGCGCTATTCAGAAGAAGCTTTTTAAAAATATCCCCAAGGATAAAACTGAAACCTGCTCACATAAATTAGTGAAGAAATCAAAAAATTTAATCTACTTGAGATTGGACTCAAGTGGTATACTTCCAAGTCCTTCTAAATCAAGCTTTAACACTGATACTCAGTGGTTGAAATTCTGTTGCTTAACATAATATTCAACTAGACCAGGCCTGATGAATCAATGGGAGTTTGGTGAGTCAACCCTTCTATATGTTCCATTAATTTAGAGAGGCCTACTCTAATGTGACTTATTATGCTAAGCAACAGAATTTCAGCCATTATTTTACTACATTATTTTTGAGGTAATTTACAGGGCTGCCCCAAATAATTGGATTATGATGTAAAGACAATCAACTTTCTTATCAGAAATATAGCTGAAAATGACACTTCTCTGTAAATACTTAGAATTTACAGGCTCTGGGCTAATTTTTATTTTTTAAAAAAACCAGAGGTTTAGTCGCAGGAGCTTGTATTAAAACATAGCATGCTTCCAAATCTTTAAATCTGTAAAAGGAGAGGTGCCTGAATCAGTACTTGATTCAAAGTTAAGACACTGACAATGGCATAAAGATTTAGTTTACCGTATTTGGCAATAATTGTGTCATTCAAGTGTACACTACATAATAGAATGTGATATTCAAATGATATTGCCACAGCGAAACTCTCTTTTGGGCTGATTTCAAATTTCTTGCAGAGATGATTCTACGAAGGAAAATGTTGTGCCTTCACCCTCCTTCAACTCTCCAGTCAAGCAAGCTTTTTCAGCTAGTTTACTGTCCAGTTTGCAGATCAGAACAGGAATGGCTCCATGACTATAAGATACTATATTTACAGCAGTTTGCAATTTCAAGGATACACCTCCAGTAGTATCATGTGGTTGCACAGATGTGAGCACAGATGTATCCATAGTTCCATTAGGGTGAACAATGATGGAATCCAGAAGCCTAGCACCTGTTTCAGAACAAACACAGAATTCAGAATAGGCATGATAATGAAGTACATCATGAAATGCAAGCTGCAAAAGTCTAAAATTAAAGAACAATAATATTGTAGCATGGGGAAATATAATGGTTTGATTATGGAATCCCAATGATAGCCACCAGGCAGGAATTGTGACAATGGTTTTGAAATCTGGCGCTCCATATTCTCCCTCTAACTTTCCTTCATACCTTGGGACATCATTAACTGCACATTATCTCTTTGCTTCTTCAGTGTCAATGTCAAATTCTGTGTAAGAGATGCAGCACTACTTTGTGAGAGACAACAACCCTATTCAATTGCCGATCAAGTTGTTTAACCAACACAAGGATGGGAGTGGTTTGGCTCCCCACCACCACCATCACCACCATTTTATTTCTTTTGCTGGCTCCACATGAAGAAGAACTAGAAATCTGCCATCTGTAGAGGTTTCCTGCCAAGTTATAACCCTGGCGAATCATTTTATCACTCTTTTAAAATGCATATCAATCTTATTTAAATATATATCTGTAATATAAAGACTTGACTGCATGCTTTTAGTAATAATTATTATTACAATTATAGCAAATTGCATAGTCAATAAGTTTTACACTAGTTTGAATACCAGTTCATTTCTCCCTTATACGAAAACTTCATTTTGTACCTGCATTGCCAGGTGGACAGCTGTAAATTCCACTCACATTTGTGAGGAAAACAACTCGTTTCGGAGAGAATTTCTTAGCTAGAACCTGTAAGAAAAAAGTGAATAGAAACATTTGAAATTACCTTACAGTACTATAAAACATGCCTGAGTGTTGTATAATTTAGAATGATTTTCAAAGCCATGATGGCCATGAGATTGTGAGATTTGTAGTCCAAAAAAGTAATATTTGCAACTTCTGACCAGACCACTGGCTCATCCATATTCTACATCTTCTGTATAGCAGCAGTGAGCATTATATTCTTAGGACAGTCTTCATGGCTAATCACCATGAAGATTGCCAATATTTGGATTCAAATACAGCAGAACAAGAAAAAGAAGAATGAAGAAAAGAGTTGGTAAAGTTGCCAGGAAAAACATATGACAAACATGTTAAACTTTTAGGACTAAATACCCACTGCAACTACTTCTAAGCATCAGTATGAATTCTCCAGTTACCCATGTCTGACCTCAACAATCGTATCACCAGATAAGATAGAGCAGTGTCTTTCCAAGTCCAGAGCGCAATCACCATGTAGAATTGGAATATATCCTGCTTCTAAAACATCCTTCACTGCATCAATACCAGCTTGGTAGACGTTCTTGCATGCTGTTTTCCAGGTTCCAAAAGGCTGTAAGAAAGATAATAAAGAGAAACAATCTTGCTTTCATAGGTTACTTAAGTCATTGGTTGTTTAGAAACCCCAGTAAGAATGTGCCATTCAGATCATTCCAAATATGGAAATCTGATCTTTTCTGCCCCAAGCATCAATCTTAAATGTAAGAGCTTCATAACATTTATAAATCACCAGAACTAGTGCTTAAGTTGCCAATCTAAATATGACTGTTGGTAATGGAATTATATCAAACCCATACGAAAGCAACACTCAAACTTTTTTACAGGTATAGGGGAAACAGTCATTTTGCAAGATACAAAGCCAAAATTGAAGGAATTTCTATTTTTAAATGCAGTGATATAAAACCCTTTGAATTAAGGTTGCAACATACTTAATTCAGTTTTCCTTTTAAATGTATTACTATAACAGAATAAAAGGGGAGGAATCAAAACACATTGTTGTCATCTAACAGTGCAATCTTAAATCTGATGATACATTGTTGAAGGGAGTTAGGATGAAAACTCTTCGACTGGCAGAAATCTACAAGCAAAACCCTTGCCTGCCAGCTGATCACAGATATGCCAACAGAGCAATCTGCCGGTAGAACTGTTCTGCTGGTTAAGATCTGCTGCTAGCAAAGTAAAAAATAGGTGGTACAATAGGGAAGCTGAGTTCTGCCAGATCCACACCTCCTCTAGTTACAGGACACAGCTACAATGCCAGCCAAATACCAGCCAAGGAAAAGGTAGTCCTGTGTAATTTCCATGAGTTTGGATTGAGCACTGCTTCAACTGGCCTAAAGGCAGCAGAGCCTTTTGCCATCTTGGTCTCAACTATAAGACAGAGTGATACCAACTAATTATTAAACTCTAAATTATTTTACTACATTAGTAACTCAGAATGCAACAATACAAAGGTGTTGTTAAAATATAAGCATGTTTACATTTCATTGATTAAATAAATTAAAGGAAAGGTTACAAATTAACTAGAATGGTTTAGTTAATTAATGTTGCAATATAAAAACCAAGAAAAAGGAGGGTTTATTCCTCCATTTTAATGCAGATCCAAGAATTGTAACATCTGTAACATCTCCATAAGGTCTAACTTGGTGGTTCTCAATGTGAGGGCCACGCTCCACAGAGGGACATCAATTCCCAGAAGCCTAAGTCAGTTCAATGGCTGATCAGTGCTTTGGGGCATTGACTTAGGCTTCTGGGAATTGAAGTCCAAAATCTAAAGGTTGGGAAACACTGGTCTAACTCCATGCTAAGTCCATAACTGCTACCTTCCACAGGATCTTCCTTGTCACAGAAAATAAATACACTAATAAAATAAATGCAAACAAAAGCAAAATGTGCCCTTACTGAAATGCCCACTGCTGGAATTCCATAGTTTACAAATTGTTCAGTCACCAGATGGTTTAACTGTGAGAAAGAAAAGAGTGATTTTAAATCCCCAAAATGTTCAGCTTTCTAACTCAAATTACAGTATTGAACCAGCAAAACTCACGGGATGGGGTTGAAGCGTGGAAACAACAACATTAGCCAAATATGTTTCTTAGATTTGTTTCAGATAATTCATATGAAACTTCTGGAAACACAGAAGAGCCAGTTACTGTTTAACAATCTCCCAGAATCTGAAGCAGTTTTTTTTTTTTTTGGCAAAGAGTCCCCAGATGCTCCATGAGCAAATATTGCCAGTTTTAATGCAAGGAGTTTGACATCAACCAGTCAGGAAGTACAGCCACTGGCAGGCACACACACCCATTCTTCCTGGCTCATAAGCGTAATGAAACAAATGGCTAACAAGAGGTTGCATGTCCAGCTGTGGCCTGTTTCCTGAGTTCCCAATGACCAACCAAGCAGATAAAAGGCCAGGAGGTGGTTCTGAGTGTTACACTTGCATGTGGGCATGAGGCCTTGAGAAATGTCCATGCAAGTGAAGGAAGCTTAGAGGAGAGGAATGGACCAGAAGAATGACTAACAGAGGTCTAAAAAGCCAACAATTTATTGCAAATACATGCTTCAAGCAACCAAACAGATGGCTATACACATGGGCATCAATTGGTCAATATACAAATCAGATAGACTATAAACACTAAGAAGACAAAAACTATGACTACAGAAGAACTAAACAACTTTAATGTTGTCAATGAAGAAATTGAAATAAATCTAAAGATTTTGTATACCTTTGTTTAATCATCAATCTAAATGGAGACTGTAATCAAGAAAACAGAAGACTCAGAAGGGCAGTGATTAAGGCAGGGGTTGGCAACCTACAGATGCGGGCTGAATCTGGCCTGTGGCACAAAATCATCAGGCCCTCATTGTCACTCCAACTGCCGCCACTGCTGCTGCTGCCAGAAGTGGACGAGGATGTGTTTATGACAGTCATAAACACATCTATGACAGCTGTGACCGTGTTTACAGCAGCATTTACAGCAGGGGGGCCACCAGCCCCAGCCCCCACCTTAAAAAGGTTGTTGACCCCTGGATTAAGGAATTAGATTCAATCATTAAGAGTAAACGATTGTCCTTGGAGGCTAAGGCCAAGATCACCCACACTCTCATATTCCCAATCACTATGTACAGGTGTGAAAGCTTGACAGCAAAGAAAGCTGACAGGAAAGCTGGTTTGTTTAAAATATGGTACCAGAGGAGAGCTTTGTGGATACCCTGGACTGCCAGGAAGTCAATCAAAAGGGTCCAAACCTTAATTATTTCTGTATAGAAAAAGGATAAAATTGAGGCTGTCCTATAACAATAATAAAATTTCATAGTGTGTGATTTCGTACATGTGTGTTTCAACTTGCAAAAGGCTCTAGGACCGTGGTTCCCAATTAGTTTTTTCTAGGTACCACTTCAAGAAAGACCTCAAACTTGCGTACCCCTTATTGCAGGAACGTTAAATAAAAAATGAAATCAGGTGTATTTTATATTTATTATCATCAAAAGACATTCTAATGACAGAGAACACATGTTTCATTAATGTGACAAATGTGCACGTTGACAATGACAAGCAAATAGCCAGGAACGAGGGCAGCCGCGATCGGGTGACACAAGGCACGGGAGGCACAGGGAAAACTGCCGCCGTGGGAGAAAGTGCTTGATGCATACGTTTGACTTACCTACTGATCATTTCATTAAATTGAATAATTTTTTGGCAATTGTTATTGCATTATTGTTTTTTAAGGATTTAATATTTTAGTTAAGAGATTGCTGTGCGTACCCCTTGATGCAATCTTGCGTACCCCTGGGGGTATGCGTACCACTAATTGGGAACCACTGCTCTAGGAGGTATGAGTTGCATATGTTAAAATTATCCCCCATCCCTAAATATAAGGGCTATTCATCTCTGCAAAAGTATGTTTGAAATGAAGATTCTTTTCCATATTACTGCAATGAACAAGCTGCAGACTTATTAATACTATATTTTAAATCCTACATTTTGCAGTCATCATTTTTAAATTCCACATTTTGCAGTCATCAATCTGTACCTCACTGAAAAGTCTGCCTAATCCATCCTTTCTTTTTCTGTATGCCAGAACTGTAGGCACCTCATAAAAAGGTTCTAGCAACCACTGTAGAATTATGCTGGAGCAATATGAGAACATTTATAAGCTTGTTGAATAAAGTTGTTGAACAGTGACTGACTACTGGGTACCTTAGTGACAGAAAGTCTAGTCAAACAGAGTCCCCGTCTCAAACTGTCACTTGCAGCAGATCCTTTTGTGGTCCCTGAGGCAACATTATGTTCCTTTGCTTGGAAATGCCCAAAGGAACTGAAACAACAAACAAAAAATGATTACATTGAAGAAAGAGGTTTGGTTCTTTTCGCTTCTTGTTGAAAAAAGTATATCTGTAGCCTCCTCATCTGACATAGATCAATAATGATAATAATAATTTTGTATCAGAAATTATTCTGGGTTGAAAGGATTTTTGCAGAAGAAACCACACTCAGGGAACACCCAAATGAAGCTCCTTTCATGTCCCCAAGAGCTGGGACAGAAACAGGCGCTCAATCCATCATGCAGTACTCAGGTCTCAAACTGCCAACTTGCCAGCCTTTCAGCTAACAAGGCGAGCTTGTTAACCACATTAGACATGTAAAGATTTTGCCCCACAACAGAAAGAATCGAAATACAGTTGTACCTCGCTTAAAGAGCATAATGTGTTCCATGAGATTGCTCTTTAAGCGAGTTTGCTCTTTAAGCGAAACACCATTGTAAATGACCAATTGTGGGGGGGGGGATTGCGAACCCCGATTTATTTGTTAAGTGAGGTTTTGGTTGGTTTTATTTGTTAAGCAAAGCAAACATTCAGAGAAAATTCTGCTCTTTAAGCGAGTTACTCTTTAAGCAAAACGCTCTTTATGCGAGGTTTGACTGTATTAAAAGGGCATGCCTGCACTAGTTGTACATGACAAGTCTCTCTGCTTATCTTGGACTGCTGAAATGTCTTTCTCGCCTGCTTTGTTGGATGTTTAATACACAGCTAAAGTGTGGACCCATTTACTCAGTCATTCATGAGTAAGCTTATGGCTAATGCCACTTCTTCTTTCATGTCCTGATCAAACCCTGGTCTGCCAAAATGAAGCCACTTTATTGGCTTTGTCATTGGCCAAACTTAAGTCCTCATCGATGCATGTTTCTAGCAGTAATCAGCAGACCAGTTAATGAACCTGTTAATGCTATCTCAAACCTTTAAACGACATTGAAGTGTTAAACTTGATCCTGAACCATGCAGCATCTATGCAACTAGCTAATAATGGAGTGGGGAACAAAAAGATTTTCAAGCCTCAAATTCAACTATCATGTGGATTGGATTTCATTCTTCTATTGTGTGCCTGATTCATAATTCATTTCATTGATAACACACTATAACAAAATGTACATGTAATCATCAGAACACAGTAACATGATAAACATTTTGAACACATAAAAGACAGGACAGAAGGGGATTTTTTCCTCCATATATTCCTTTGCTAAAAGATATGCATAGCAGGACCCCAATTCCCTTAGGCAAGACCAATGAACTGAGACCCACCCCATCCATCCCGGTCTGATATGACAGCTATTCACAGTGTTCAATTCCAAAACTACTTGTATGAATCCACTTGTACTCGTATCCATCTGCTTTGCTTAAAATCTACATCAGATATGCCACATTTGGTCCGGAAAATATAAAATTACAGGTAAAAGTCAAGTGTGTCTCCAACTTGGAGGAAAAGTGTTCTCCAACTTGGAGGAAAATTGGAAGCAAAACAAGAACTTGGGCAATCCAGAATTTTGAGGGGAAGCAAATAAGGTATTAATTAATTTAAACAAAATTAGAGATGGCTCTGAAGGCCCAAACTAGACTGTAGCTAAACTGAATGTGGGGGCGGGCGGGGGGGATATGCATAACCCTAATATAGAAATACATTAAATTTGCTAAAGGCAATTTTACTTGATCATTCAAAATTGGCACCTTCACCTGAAGTCCAGAATTACTTCAAAAACTCACTCTCTTCAGAGTAAAAATAGTATAATTCTGTTTACCATCTTGAGTCTCCTGTACCTATAAACTAGGCATGAACTCAAGCTGGTAGACTAGCCTTGCTTAATGTGGTGTTTCATATTGTTAAGAATCATATAAGGGAGAGGAGACTTGCTTTCTTCCATCCCTGCAATTCTACCCTAACATGAGAAGAGAATGAGACAGCAATGTTTCTGTGCCACTGTTGGGTAGTCCCAAAGAAACCTTAAGCCTATAGAAAGAGATATACTTCACTTATTCCTCTGAAGCCTGCCAATCCATCTATTGACCTATAATTTAGACTTTTTGCCAAGAAATGTTGTTCTGCTCAGGCAAGCCTAGCTTAATAAAAAGGATATGCACAACCTGGGCAGATCAGTTTGCTACCAAAATTGTTGGCCTGAACAACTTCTTCACAGCATGAAGAAGGATGCACAAATGAATAAAGCAGGTTAATGAACAGTATAGATAGCTCTTACCACAACATATATAATAAATAGTACAATTTACAATGGGATAGGTACACAAATTACTTGTTTGGTGAGAGAAATACAGGTGACTTTAGTAAGTATATATAAGCTGTTTTGATTAGTAGGCCAAGACATGTAAATCAACCCATGAAAACAGGGAATAAATTTGTTTTCCTTTTGTTGTCTATTTTTAGCTGGTGTAAATCCAAGCCTTTGAAGTGAAAATACTTGCAAGCAAACCGTTTACCACCTTGGACATTATCAAAATGCAGAAGGCTCCTGTCAATCTTTTTTATTGGTAGATCAGTATCCCCAGATGGTTCAAGGGGTCATCTGTGACATGATTATCTTCTTGACAGTGAATGAAAAATCTCTCATTGCCCTCAGCAAGTCATGTGTTTTTTAGATTCATTCAGCATTCCCCCCCCCCCCCGTCATACTGGATTTTAAATGCTATATCCTTGAACTTCTCTCTTTTCATCTAGCAACTGTTTTCTATTTTGAAGAGAATGTATCCATTGTGTAGCCCAAATGGATCTGTCAGCCCAATGGGACTAAAAGCTCTAAAGGTACATAACGAGAGATCCTAGTATAAGACCTGTAGCAGGAGCTTGGCTGACAAAATATTCATGTTCTAGAAAGGTCAGTGTTTAGCAATCCCATGAAAATCTTGGTCAACACCCCTCAGTCTTTAAAGGATCAGGGAGGACTCAAGAACAAGCAAGGTCACTAGTCACTAAATAAACACTGAGGACCATGCAAAGGTACTTCATTTGGATTATATTATCAGCCACAAGCAAAGAACAAAATCTGCCATAATCTAGTAAGAAGGACAACGTGATAATGTCAGGGAAAATCTAACACCACAACTGCTGTAGCTCAGTTCTAAAATAGAGCCACATTGTGGAGTGGAATGACTTTGAGGTTATGAATATCCCTTCACATAAAACATAGGGGAAACATTTTTTTTTTTTGCAAAACAAAAAAATAAAGTCCTCATACAGACACCAGACATACAATACCAGGGCTGCTTAAGCCCTACACACATCTAAACTAGCCATTTTGACTAGTCCAAGACATAGAATATTCATTCTGACACCATAAACATTTGCATGAATGTAACTGACATTCTAAAATTGTAAATCACAAACCCATATTCATAATATGTGGCTTCACTGAAGATTGTGCAATTTTTGAACCACAATCGGGTATACCCTGCTAAAGGTAACCTTCTGTTGCCAGCTAATCTTTCTCACACTAGGTCAGACAAAAGGAGCTGCAGAATGAAGTCACCAAAAGGTGCCTTCATTTTGTCGGTTTCATGTCTGACCTAAACATGGAAGAAGTTTTAACTAGACATGAGTTGTATGCATTCTGAAGTGCATACAACTTAGAAAATAAATAAAATTATAAAATAAATTTTAATTTTTTTTTAAAAAGTTAACAAAGCAAGTCTTTAATCATCAGCAATCTGCCAAGGGTGATGCTGTCATTCCTGTTCTACAGGAAGAGCTATGCAAGGGGATTTTGGCCAAAGTATCAAACGCCACAAATAAAGTATTTTACTCTGTATTTGTCCTCAATTCCTATTAATTTTCTATTTATAAGTATGCTATTCATTCTCATTCAACAGGCCCCACAGGTTTAGTGCACTTGTATTAAAAAATCATACAGTAAACACCATGGTTGAGTGAGTTATTTGAACCTAGGCCAATACTTTAACCACATTAATCTTTCATGTCTTTTGCATTTAACCATGGATTAACCACTTTGAAAAACTAAAATAAAGATAAAGGTCTCCCTTGCTCAAAAGCCAGTCATGTCCAACTCTATGGGGTGGTGCTCATCTCTGTTTAGAGACAGTGCTGTCTGTGTCTGCAGATATTTCTGTGGCCATGTGGCAGGCATGACTAGACACTGGAACACATGGAGCACTGTTACCTTTTGGCAATTGCTGAGACAGAGCACGTGTGCTCGCTCTATCATGCACCGCTTGGGTCTCGAACTGCTGATGTGCTGACCCTCTGGTTGTCAACCTCAGTGTCTTAACCGCTAAGCCACCATGCCCCCCCTTTTTTTTGGTAAGGCTACACATAGCCAGTTATGGCAGCAAATGGCTGGCTGAAATCCTGTTGTACAGTTATGCAAATGGTATTACTTTTAGTGGTGAACTGCTGTAAGTTAAGAACTCTCCATAGGCATTATCTGATGCACATAGAGGTTTCTTAATTTATATTAATTCACCACTTTAAAAATACACCCATTGAGTAATTTCACAACAGGATTTTAGTTATTCTTCCAAATGTAGTTAAATGATAGTTTTTTACAGCCAAGAAATCTTATCTATACCTCTTTTATCAACTCTCCAAGACTTATATTTACATGAAATGTTCAAGTAAGTGCAAAAAAATTAGTTCCAGTCCAAAGAACACATGTTCCTCCCTGTATTATTTCTGAAGGCTTTCTGGTGGTTTCTGATGGGTTATAGCAGTTTATAGTTCCATATGAAATGCGAAAACATTAATCCAAAACATTTGGCCAAAACACGGTTAAAGATTGTCTTTCATTCTGGAAATGTGGAACACTGGCTGGATCATTTTTCAAAAAGCATGTTGGTGTATGTCACCGAGTGATGGAAAATATTAGATTTGGCCTTTGCTAGGTTCAAAGGTCTCTGTAAAAATAGCATTTTTTACACCTTCTAAAATTGCTATGGGGGGGGGGACATGTTTCACTTCAAGAACTAACACATTTGCAAAGCATCCCACTCTACTAAGAAATTAAGTGTGCATAAAATTATGTGCACATTTCAAGATACAAATGGCTAAAATGCATGTCTGGAATAAAGACCCAAAAACATGCTCTTGTTAGCGAAGAAACTTTAAAGGTAAAGGTCGCCCTTGCTCAAAAGCCAGTTATATCCAACTCTAGGGTTCAGTGCTCAGACATTTCCGTGGTCATGAGGTAGGCATGTCTCAACCCCAGAGTATACGGAACACTGTTTACCTTCCCTCCAAAGTGGGATTTGGAGACACCTGGTGAAATCATGACCAAAAGATTTTCATACCCTTGATACTAATCCATCAAAAGCAACTAAAAAACATTATATGCATATTCTCTAGTTTACTTATTTTTGCCTGCCTCCCTTCTAAAAAGCCAGAAAAAGAAAGGATCACATATTATTTCTCTTGCTTATCAATAGGGAGAGAAAAAAACAGATTGCTACATTCTGTTGTCATGATCAGCAGACCCATGAGTTTTGTGTTGTTGCTCCCTCTTCTGGTGGGAGAAACTGGGCACCAGGCAGCAACACAATGTCTTGTTCACAATAAGCCAGAATATGAGAGAATTTTTCCTCATGTTGATGTCCAGATAGTAGGTTTGCTGCGTTTAACAATGAATGGGAGATAGACAGGAATTCAGTGATAGATCACTTATTTTATTTCTTTTGACATCTCCACTGAAAAGGACCTTAGGTAGCAGGTGGTAAGGATTCTCACTCCTTGAGACTGTGGTTGACAGAATTGACTTAATGGGCCACTGGTTTGACTGGGTATAAAGCAACATCCTATGCTCCTGGTGATGTCATGCATAGTGTTAAACACACACATTTTAGCACTTTTTGTTACTATGCATTTTGGCACAGATTTATCTGTCCTTTTCCTGGCAACTGTTTCCCAATGTCATATATTTACAGCAACCATGGTTGAAATGGAGTAGAATTTTGTGATTAGAGTAGAGCCACTGAATCAGTGAGGATTTCAAGGGTCAACACCTAATGTAAGTTCCAGTGATTCAACAGGCCTGCTCTTGTTGTGACTTACTGCTGGATTCCAGGCCCGGTCACAAAAAGCTTGGTGAGGCCCTTTTAAAAAACAAAACAAAAAACAATGTGTGTAAAAAGGCAGATAATTTTGAGAGGCTTGATTCAAGTACATCACAGTGTAGTTTGGTTAGGAGACTCCAGAAAAATGGTCCCACTTTGCTCTTGTAAAGCATTACTGGAAATTCAGAGGAGCAGTATTAAAAACCCATGCTGTCTTCTCCATATCTTCTGCCTTTGTCCGCTATTTCTGCATTCAGTTCTCTCTATATTCTTCTTTCCCTGAAAGGCTCCTCAATGCTGAGAGAATCAGAAAGCAAAAGCCATCACGCTCAGCCTAGTATGTGGGAAGGAGAGGAGGATGCACCAAAGATGCTGCTAGTCAGACTGAAGACTTGCACCTGTTGCATTTAAGTGGCTAGAGCTCATGTCAGAGTGCCAAAAATATTCTCCATCCACAAGAGCCTTGACCTTTTCAAACATAGTTTATGACAGCCTATACCTCTTAAGTGCTATTTGATCCTCTGTTAATGCAGCAATTGCATAAGGACCACAGGGGCCTGCCTGACTGCTTGTCAATGGGATAAACACCTCTGCTAGGGAAGGAGATTGATGAAAAGGTGCACGTTTCACATTGGCCTAGTCAGCCCTTCTAAGTAATAAAACAAACTTAGATTTAATCTTGGCACTACTCACAATGCCCTGATGCTAGCAGCCTGTTATCTTGTCCCCAGGTGTAAGGAGGAAGACTAACTTAGCTGCCAGGAGATAAACACATGTTGTTCTCAATTAATCATTTACAATTTTTTGATGCAGGCGAGTCCATTATGCACATTTAAAAAATATATGAGTATAAGTTCCTGGAATGAGAAGATACTGTTGCCACAGTTGATAGACTTGTTGCTTTGATGCATTCAGTAACAACTACAAGGACAACAACATTGTTCTATTGCTTAACATTCCAAGCACAACCCAGAATTCTTTGGCAATCCTTACCACAGGCTTTGGGATATTATCTCTCTTAATAAAGAAAAGCTTGAGAGACAATGATAGCTATGACACCAATACTACAAGTTTTGGGTTTACCTTAGAGTAGAAGGGTAGAATCTCCTCATAAGGACCTTTTTGAGATCACAACAAATAAAAAGGATGGGAAACTCATGCAATACAGAAACCAATAAGCTTCTAGGGTTCAAGAACCACCTAGAGTAGGACAGACACACCTGCCAAAGGTCACACAACCACGGGGGCCACAAGCAACAGCAAGCTCTAGCAGCTAAATAAACTGGAGGCAACTGTGGAGGTTTAGGAGCTACATCTACACCATTTCCCACCTCTCTGGGCTCTGTCAGGGTGTTCTTCCCTGTTTGTATTTTTTAAATCAGGAAGTAACTGGAAAATTATTTTTTAAAAAAACTATCTTGGTTATTTTCAAGCACGAGAAGGTCCAAACCAGAGGGTCTTGAAGGACTCTTCTTCTTGTGCCATATCTGATTCTGAAAATTGGCTATCATGATGACAATCAACCATGAAGATTCTCCTGAGAATATAATGCAGTAGTCTTTTATTTGCCTTCTGCATTGCAGCATGACACCCATTCAACTGGGCCAGTTCTGAGAGTCATGTTCTGGTCCTGAGCCCTTTTGGCATGCAAAGTCCTCCTCAGCCCCAGGCCAGTGAAGCTGCTACCCTCCATCAAGTTGGATTAAAGTGAGGTTTAATCTAGTTGGAGACCATCACCCTTCCCTGTGGACTTTGCCACCCAAGGTCATTAGTCCTTGGGGTTGTCAGGTTAGTTAACCTCTGCTTGATGATCAGCATTGAGTTGCTGGCAATATGGGCTACTATATTACCATAGCAGGATAACCTGGCCAAACTGGTGAAAGACTCTGGAAATGATGATTCTCAGTTTTTAGCTCAATCTTTTCAACAACAGATAGCCTTATAGTGGGGATGAATCTCCCTCGGCAGCAATATACAAGTCATAGACACACAGTTGCTACCTTTGACATGAAATTGGCAAGCACATGTGAGAGTGTAAGCCACAGCAGGAAGAAGTAATAACAAAACAGAGATACCAAGTACAATTCATATGATACTTACAAACCTATTCAGTGATACAACACCATGTGGAAAAAACCAAGTTATGGAAAAAGCTACATAATGGACTTTCCCATAAAACAGAGTTTTACTGTAATTCATGAAAACATATAGGAACAGGAATAAAATGATACCTTTCATAGTCTTTCAGGAAGTCAGTAATATACTTCCCCTGCCACAGTTTCACATGCTCAGGTAGGTATAGATCTGTGGTGAAATATTATATTAATTTACCTGCACCATGTGATAAATCTGTTTTGTTTTTACATCACATCATCAATGTCTGTATTATAGATATCAGTGGCAGGACTCTGTGTTTCTAGTCTGGCAAGAGTGAAAAATCAGCCCTATTTCTACAATTCTGAAATAGGTACTCCTGCTCTGTCATGTTATTTGTGTACCAGCATCACCAGGTGGCAAAACATTTGAAAAGAAAATCTGAGCACAAGACATCTTAACCAGCAACCAGATACACTAGTGAGCATGTGAGCAAATGAGTGGTGTGAGTTTCAGGCTCTCAAAACCTTTCTGGCATTTGCAGGACTCATACAAATGCAGGTGTCTGTCACAGGAAGATGCTTCCCAGATGAGGTGTCCAACTGAGAAGCTTTCAGAGAGGCGGCTCTATAAGCCAATGGACAGACTCTCACATGTAGAGGGGTTTACTAAATAACAAGCTCATGTTTCTCATCTTGGATCATAAAGCTGAGCAGAAATCAACATCTCTCTTACTATCCAGAGCGTCTCTATAACTATTATTTTCAGATGGCAAGCTAGCTGAGATGCCAATGGCTAGAACTCAGAATAGTATGATACATAAGGAGCACAGAATGCACGTGTGACCATGACTTTGGAATGATAAATTATACAAACATTTGGAAACCACTTAAAAAGAATGACATGGACAAAATATATGAATTTTTGAGGGAAAGAAAAATCAGATATTTCTATTTATCCAGTTTGTTATTATTGCCTTTATATTAGACTGGGGGTGCCCAAACTTTTCAGAGCATGGGCTGGTCACGTGGTTGAGCGGGCCAGTCACATGGTTCCTCCCACTGGAAGTGGAAGTAAAATGCGCCTGCACATGCACAAGATGCTGCCATAAATGCATGACTGTCGTAAACATAGTGATGGGCAGCAACAGGTTCGCACCAGTTCGCTAGAACTGGTAGTAACTTTTCCCGGTGTTCCGGAGAACCGGTAGTGGCTTTTTGGGGGAACCACCTCAGGGGCTTACCTTTTCACCGGTTCCCCCACTGTGCATTTGCACCAAGCGCTTGGTGTGCATGCGTGCCCACAGTACTTGGCGCACCTGCGCAGCCTCCTTGCTGTCCTCCCAAGCAAGGAGGAGGAAGAGAGGCTGCTAGCCTGAAGCTCCCTATAGCCTGCTCCCCAGGGTAAGTGACTCACCTTTGGGTGTGGGTTGGGTGGGTGTATTTTAATGTGTATTTAATGTGTATTTATTTTTAATGTGTTTTTTTGTGTGTTCTGTGTATTTAATGTGTATTTTTATGTGTTTTATGTCTATTTAATGTGTATTTAATGTGTATTTATTTTTAATGTGTATTTGTATGTGTTCTATGTGTATTTAATTTGTATTTTTATGTGTTTTTATGTCTATTTAATGTATATTTATTTTAATGTGTATTTTATGTGTTTTTATGTCTATTTAATGTGTATTTATTTTAATGTGTATTTTATGTATTTTTATGTATATTTTTATGTCTATTTAATTTGTATTTTTATGTGTACTTATTTTTATGGTTTTTTTTTACATTGGCTCCACCTGTGACATGATGACATTGGCTCCACCCAAGATGTCATGACATTGGCTCTGCCCACGATGCTGGCTCTACCCACAGTGTGGTAGTAAAAATGTGGCTGCCCACCACTGCGTAAACGTGTTTATGATGGGAGTGGGTGCATTTACAGCAATATATGTGCATGCATGGGTACATTTTACTTTCGTTTCTGGGAGCAGCAAGGATGGTATGGGCCAGATTATTAGGTGCAACAGGACAGATCCAGCCCATGGGCTGCAGTTTGGGCATCTCTGTATTAGACTGTTAAAATGTTCAGTTATAGTAAATGTTAAAACTTGGTTGTTCATGTGAACATTTGGTAACTAGAAAGACCATCACCTGGTCTTCCTTCCTTCAGTTTACTATACTTTATCTTAACTGTTTTAATTGTTCACGAAAACAAATACCATTGTTCCCCAAATGATGGTTCCCTTTGGGGGTGCTTTTGGCAGGTAAGGGTTACAAAAAAGACTGTCTCTGAAAGAAAACATGTAACAATAAAAGATCAGTTGAATAAGAATTCATTGGTGTTACAGGCATTTTACAATTAACTTCTACACTATAGAGAAAAACCTCGCATAAAGAGTGCCTTGCTTAGAGACTAACTTGCTTAAAGAGCAGAATTTTCTCTGAATGGTTGCCTTGCTTAACAGCTAAAGCCAACCAAAAACTTGCTTAACAACTAAATTGGGGGTTGCAAACACCACCACCACCAGAAGTCACAATTGGTCACTTACAAGGGTGTTTCGCTTAAACAGCAAACTCACTTAAAGAGCAATCCCGTGGAATGCATTATGCTCTTTAATTGAGGTACAGAGAAACAAAAATATCAAATTAGTCTCAGTGCTTTGGAATGATGTTTGTTATCTGGTTCCTGACAGTTCCTGAAGAGTGCTCAGTGTTAAAATGTTTGGTCATTTTGACTGTAGAAATACACAAAATTTGAGGATTCCAATGGGGTTTGTGGTTTCTCCTAACTTATGAAGTGGTTGGTGCACCTTACTTTCATTTATTTATTTATTATTTATTTATTTATTTAGATTTATATTGCCGCCCACTCTACCTCATGGTAGAGGTATGTACAGATCTGGATGTTGTTACTGTTGTTTTACAACTAGGGAATTCTGGGAGCTATAGACTGATAGCACAAGTCTGTGTATCTCCAGTAAACATTACTAATATGCATAAATCTCACAGGAGACTCAAAAATAGATTTTCAAGTTTCCAAATTCTCAAGGGGCTTCATGCCCCTGCTTCTGGCTTCTCTCCATCAGTAACTACATCAGTCTGTTTGTACTCTGTCATGACTAAACCATATAACTGAGTAATTTATCACTCTTTTCCCTCTCTCCCAAAGGCAACATGTTCCAAATCAATTGGCAACTGGCAGCATCTCTCTTGGGAAACTATGGCTGCTTAAATGGAATAACAAATAGATTTATTCCCCACTTCACACTATCCCTAATCCCAGGAGTTTATTAATGTGCTAACAGTGACTATTTTTTGTAGCTGAAACTATTTAAACCTTGCCAACAACTATCTCCCATATGCCTGATGGAGGTTGGAAGAATTTATGGCACCTCATAACTGAAATGGAGCAGCTGTTTTGTAGTACATGACAGCTCTGTATAAATGGGACAGGATGGAAGCCAGACTCTTGTAAACCACTCAAAAGCAGGAGGGCATTTCAGAGATGCTAAATACAACTGCTTAAACTGAAATCAAGCTAGGCTGTTAGTTAATTTCTCTTCTCATAAAAAGAAAGAAAAGTATTCAACAACTACAATAACTTAAATCAGGGATTCTCAACCTGTGCCCTGTGGGCCAGATGTGGCCCATGGCACCATTTCATGTGACCCATCACCACCACCACCACACCAGGAAGTGCCATGTGGTGGAGGAAGAGCAAAATGTCCAACCAGCCCCTAAAGCTGTCTGAGGGAGTGTGACCTGGCCCCTGACTTTAAAATGTTGAGAACTTCTAACTTAAAGCAAAGTTGATATACTATTTAGAAGCCAGCCTGATGTTCAGAGTTGCCATCCTTTCTTACTGGCTCTAACTCCTGTGACATCATATCAGCTGAATTGCGTGATTTAGAATGCAAGGTTTTTCCTCTACTACCTTCATATAAGGAACATGGAATAAAAAACTTTGCATGGAGCAAAAACAAAGACAACAGTAAGAGAGAGAGAGCAATTCCATTTCACCATCCTCCCCATTGAGTAGTACTGTATCTGACAAATACCATCCCATATGAAATTGACAATATTGATAGATGTTATGGGGACACGAGACTGCCGCTGACAATGTCTTTTGACCCCATTTGTCCTCAGTAATAAAATTATTTTGTGTCAGAGATTACTCTAGGTTGAAAGGATTTTTAGGGGACACCAGAATGAGGCTCCTTTCATGTCCCCAAGTGCAGTTCTCAGGTATTGATACCTGACCTTTCAATCCCAGCTCAGCGCTTTAACCACTTAGCCACGGGGGGGGGGGGGGAGCTGTAAAAGAATTACATGTTATCATACCACTATCAGTTATTCCTTCCCCTCTACCAGTAGGAGCTACTGAACTAGAAGAAAGACAAGCATAAGATCAGCACAAAGTCATTGCACATGCATTGCCTTCATCAGATGTTATCAGGGCTACAATAATCTTTGGTAATTGTGAGTTCCCCATAATGGTCAGTTAGGCTGATGAGGTAAAACATCAAAGCAACAAGTCCTGAAGGAAGCAGCAAACTGTATACCCAAAGAAGACCTTCACTTTGCCTGTGATTCTTCCTCCAAGCACTAAAAATACTATTAATCTCTTCCATCTCTACATTCTCCATTCCTCTTTGAAAGATTAAGAAGTCTTTAAAGGATTGGCAAACACCCCAGCAGCAATTTTTGAGAGTCAGTGCTGAGCTTCAGTGTTTTGATTTGTTTTGTCATGGCAATTAAGTTAATGGCTGTTCAGAGTGTAGCTCTCTTCTCTCCAGCACAGGGCCATTCGTATCAACCATCAGTCTGCATGTAACCAAATGCAAGTCCCTGATAATACATCTGCCCTCTCTCCTGCATAGTGGCAAATCTATGTTTCCCTCCCAGTTCATGGGCCAGCCACCTGCTCCTGACCTTGATTAATGGCAATTAAGCCTTAAGAGATTCTGGACAGTCTCTGATGGAATAATTTAATATCTCCAGGACCAAGCAGATCAGACATGCAGACGACTTTAGTAGGTATGTCTACTGGTGGTCCAGAAAGTATTTTACAATTAACCTTTCCCAAGTATACAGCAAAATATGAGTGAGTGGAGAACTGGATCAAAGTATTGTTATCTGCCATTGAGTGGCTTTGCATTGTTAAGCTACAACATGTTCAGTTGAAACATCAAAAAAGGCAGGTGTTGGAAGTAAAAGAAATCAATGTATGAAATACAGGGGTTTGCAACTTTTGTGCACCATGGGTTGGACCACACCCCCTCAGACAGCTGTGTGGGGGTGGAGGCGTGGTACCGCCTGCTACTTCATCCACTTCCAGTGGCAGTGGGTGCATTCATGGGATGTTGTTGGATGTTTTCACTGCTTCTGCCACTTCTGGTAGTGGTGACAATGAGGGCAGCACATTTTGGAGGATTTCAGCGGTTTTGGGAGCATTTTGGGGGTGTTTTTAGAGCATTTTTGGGACTTCTGGCACATTTTTTGTGCTTTGGGGGGGACTTCTGGCCAATTTTCAGTGTGCTTTCAGGACTTCTGACAGTGAATGTGGGGTCCTCACAGTGTACCAGGTTAACTGGTGCTGGGGGTCATAGTTTGATTATCCCTGGCCTGGACATCTTTTTCCTATTGTATTTTCTAACTGATGTACCCCACCAAGTTGATCCTAAATTATGGCAACTCCCCAATGGATCAAGTGTTCATAGGTAGTTTATAAGTCTGTCCTTTTGGTGGTGGTTTGAATTATGCAGCCTGCACAAGTTCATAAAAGTGGCAGTGTGCGCACAGCTCTATCTGCCACACACAGCCTGAATTTCAGGCAGCTCCCAGACATTGTATTTCTTACCCATTATTTAGTGACAGGAAAGTCAATATATTTGTTCCTTCTTCCTGGAAGCCAGGTAATCATTGTCTCCTTTTGACACACAGAAACAGTGACATATAGGATCCCTTCCTTAATGAGGATCAGCACATATCCATAAATGAAAGCAAGCCTTAGGGGCTTTCCTGATCAAACTTACACAGTCTCTTGCATCACTTTTAATGGATTCCCTAATACAAGAAACATTATTTCTCCATTTTCAACTAAACAGGCTTTCCAAAATAGTTACTTCCATTTAATAACCATAACTCAGTACCAGTCGGCTGTATTCAGCTAGGAGACATATAAAATAGTATTACAGAGATTTAAAAATGCCCTACCTTTAGAAATAATAAAGTAAACTCAAAATCTTTCTGATGCCAGTAGATCATACACCATTATTGCAGAGATACATCAGATGGAGTGTGACATCTGGACTCAATTGTGTGATCTGCATGCTATGGTCAATAGTCACTTGACTCTCAGCTAGAGAAAGCACAACTGTTTGGTTCTCAAAATGTTTCAAAAGTTTCATAGGGTGAATGGTAATTGAAACATCTTTACACCTGTTCATGAGACATGTGTAAAGAGTTGAATTAAGCTCTTGTACATCAAAGTATATTTCACCCAAGTGCTACATGTGACAGACATTCTAGCTTGGCTTCACTACATGCTGCAGATGCTTGTATTGCAAACCAGATCCACTCTCTAAATACTAACCCTCAAATGTAATCCAATCATGGGAGACAATGCCCTTCTGGTCCTCATACCAACAGCATGCCACTCATTGCCAGCCTTGGAGGCTGGCTTGGCTTTTTCCATAACTAATCTATGCCTATCAGCGGCAAAGGAGAAATGGCAGGGTAAGGATGGAAAGCTAAAAACCAAAACAGACATGGAAGAAATTGGAAAAATATTCACTGGAAAAGAAACAGCTCTACCAGATTCCATCTAATTCATCAATACTAAGGTTATGGAACATCATCCATCAATGTGAAAAACCTACAAGATTTTTTGCACCAGATGCAGAATATTGAAATTGTACCTTTCCCATGGTGATAACAATTATCACAGTAACCCAAGAACACATTTGGGGAAGGGTACTGTTAATAATAATCTATCCCAAAATTGTGGGATGCAGGGACTTAGTGGTTAAGACACTGAGATTGATGACCTAAAGTTCAGCAGGCCAGCAGTTCAAGACCTGAGTGCTGCATGATGGAGTGAGCTCCCATCATCTGTCCCATCTCCTGCCAATTTAGCGGTCTGAAAGCAAGAAATTGCAAGTAGAGAAATAGGTACTGCTTCGGTGGGAAAGGTAACAGCATTCCATGCACTCCAGCATTGTCATGCCTGCCACATGACCACAGAAACATCTACAGACACAGATAGTACTGGCTCTTTGGATGTGAATGGAGATGTGCACCACCTCTTAGAATCAGACACAACTGGCTTTTGAGCAAGGGAGACCTTTACCTTATTCCAAATCTAAGCTAAGCTAGTGACATTCCTACCTAATAGGCAGCAATCAAGGATACAGTAATGGTTCACTCATATGTCATGGGGCCGATCTCCCTCTAAACAGTATGTTAGTTCAAGAACAAGATTTGTTAAATAAATATGGGTGCTTTCACAGGCTCATTTGAAGTGTAGGGACTGAAAGTGAACTGGGTGCCCATCCATTCCTGATTGGAAACTGAACCAGCTCCAAAAAAAAGGTGGCCTCATTTTGACAGTTTCATGCCTGGCCTAGATGTGGAAGAAGAAGAAGTTGGAACTGACTTATAGGGGACCCTAAGAAGGATTTCAAGGTGATATTTAAGGAGTGTTTTACCAGTTTCACGCTAACAATGAGTTTCCATGGCTGAGCAGAGATTTTAAAAACAGATGTCTTGAGTCCTAGTCCTTCACTCTATCCCACAGGTGGCCAACCTTTTTATGCCATGGGCCTGACCACGCCCCCCCTCCAGAAGTGGGTGCATTTACAGCTGTCATAAAAGCACCCACTTCCGCATTTACAACAGCTGTGGGCTCATTTTACAGCTTACGTAAACAAGCCCGCTTCCACTTCTGGGTGCAGCAGAGGTAGTGATGGGCCATATGAATTGGCATCATGGGCTGGGTCTGTAGGTTGGGAATCCCTGCTCTATCCACTACATCACACAGCATATCTTCATTGTGACTAGCAGCAATTAATAGTCTTTCCCCATGAAAATGAATTTGTATTCATTTTATTAGAGTGACATACAGAGAATGATAAGCTGTATGAATAAGCTAAAGTGTGAATTGATAAAAATGTCCCTGATCCATGAATGACTCCAATCATTTAACCACAGTAGATCTCAGATATCAGAAGCCACTTTTGGTCTGAATGATGCAAGGAAAACTTGGCATTTTGGGTATTTTGAGTCACTTATTCAATTACTGTAACTGAACACAAGGGGTGCTCAATTTTTTTGGGCCATGTACTGGTCACGTGGTTCAGTGTACAGACGTGTTTTACTTCTACTTCGGGGAGCAATTAGGGCAGCGCAGGCCAGATGAATTTGCATCAGGGGCTGGATCTGGCCTGTGGGCCATAGTTTGGGCACCACTGCTGTACACTCTAGTGATTTTTGACCATGTCAAGAGGGATGTGCAGATTGCAACTCCCAGCATTTCTTACCACTGACTATGATGGATTGAATATATAGTCCATCAACCTCTGGAGGGCTACACTATGACATGGTCAAGACAAAGAGAGGTCCAGTCCTAAGGAAAATGTAATTTCCATCCCCATATTCGGATTCTACCATTACTTATACAGTACAGTATTGCAATCCTATGTACACTTATCTGGATGAAAATGAATGTAACATAACTTTCTCTCAACAGATACTGTATTTAAAAAATTGCACTTTTATTCATTCACATGCTACATAGAAGCAATGAAGCAAACTCAACAAATATTTAGTTTGATGCTTTGTAGAAAGCTATTGACTACTGCCACCTGCTGGAAATAAATGCACTATTTTTATAAACTCTCCTTGAGTTTGAAAAATCAATACAGTACTCCAAAGTTTACAAATAAAAAGGAATTTAAAAACATTGCCCCTTGTGATCTTTCATAAATGAGAAAAATCCTTTAACACATCCTCCAGGGCAGGGCAAAATGGAAAGTTCAGTAGGCAAAACATTCCACTACCCAGTGGTGGCTGATGGGCGCAGTGGTTGCTAGAACAGAATGCATAGCAGCCATAGGTGGATGGATTCAAGGAAGGTACTCTGTAATGATCTACTGCTGCCTACTTCTTCTCCACCCTCCTGCTCATCTGCACTGACTATGAAGCAAAAAGGGAACACAATTAATATGCAATTAATTTACAGTACTTAATTGTTTTAAATAGTGTGATTTATTACATTTTTAATAAGGGACTGCGGTGGCTTAGTGGTTAAGATGATGAACTTGATGACTGGAAAGTCAGCAGATCAAGACCTGAGTGCTGTACAATGGGGGGAGCTCCCGTCTCTGACCTAGCTCCTGCTAACTTAGCAGTTCAAAAGCAATTGCAAGTAGATAAATAGGTACTGCTTTGGTGAAAAAGGTAACAGCATTCCATGCATTCTAGCATCTAGTCATGCCTTCCACATAACCACGGAAACTGCTGGCTGTTTGACTGTAAACGGAGATGAGCACTGTACCCTAGAGTCGGATATGACTAGCTTTTGAGCAAGGGAGATCTTTACTTTTACTAATTGTTTTAGTAATTCAGTTTTAAAATCATTTGTAAGCCACCTTGAATTCCTCTATGGGCAGAAAGGCAGGGGTGAAATTAAATGAATTAAGAGGCATAAACCTTTTATGCATGCATATGCATCCCCTCCCCCTGTGCCTACACCAACTGCCAGGGAAAGAAGAAGCCAGGGCAGGTTGAGGACATCGCCGCTGCCCCCCTGTGCCCACACCAAAATATTGTATTGTAATGTAATGTATTGTTTGTCAGCCACCCTGAGTCGTCACGGCGAGTGGGCGGCAATATAAATTTGAAATAATAATAATAATTCAAGTGATTACGAAACAAGAAGCCCAGAACTAACCCAAGGAATTTGCTCTCTGAGAAAAGGGGAAAAAACTCTTTAATCCCGCTATAAAAATTGAGTAAGTCTACTTGCTTGCAAATAGGCAGGACTCCTTTACACCTGAAAGGAGCAAACTAGACTGGGGGGTGGTGATGTTGAAGGGCTTTGCCATTCAAAAGAAAGATATAGGTCAAAGGATTCAGTGAATCGCAGTCACAATTGCATTAATTGGTCTTAAAAGTGGTCTTAAAAGTGGAGGTGTTTTGTTTGTGTTAGTGCTATTTTGAAACTGCAGATGTAAGACTTTTCCCAATAACTTTGAACTTTCCATTGGGCAATACTGTACATGCTCTGTAATAAACAAGCTACACTGTTGTATCAGATTAGGAAAGAGATCAGAAAAGAAGGGATACATTTGACTACACCATGTCAATGAAGCACCTAACATTTACTTGCAAGGTGGTTAGAATACTGATCTTGACGACTTGAAGTTTGGCAGGTGAGCAGCTCAAGACCCAAGTGCTGCGTGATTGACTGTGCGCCTGTCCCAGCTCCTGCCAACCTAGCAGTTTGAAAGCAAGACATTGCCACTTGGCAGAAAAGGTAACAGCATTCCTTGTGTTCCAGCAAGCATCCATGCCTGCCACAAGACAACAGAAACATCTGCAGACACAGAAAGCACTGGCTCTTTGGCTGTAAACTGAGATGAGCACCACACATTAAAGTCAGAGCTGACTGGTTTTCAAGCAAAGGAGACCTTACTAAAGAGATAAAGGATAATGCCAACTCCCCCCCCCCTCACTTTCTTTTTAAGGAAGAGAAGGGAGGAAAATGTCTTTTCTTCTTTAAAAGTGGTTAGAACACATTTACCCAGTGTGCTGTAATGGACAGAGTGACAGACTAAGACTTTTTTGAAATGGTAGCCATGCTAGTCTGTGTTTCAAGCATATCAGAGAGTAAACAAAACCGTTGTAGCACCTTAAAGACTAACTGCTGTATTTTAATGTTAGCTTTCATGGATCAAGTCCACCTCGTCCGACGAAGTTAGTCTTTAAGGTGCCACAACGTAATTTTTTTGTTTTGTTTTTTGTTTGTTTGCTCTCTGATAGACTAATTATTATTATTTCATTTGTGGTGGTAAATTATGCTGTGTTATATACTCTATACTATACAATACTACACTATGCTACACTATTATTATATCAATGCCTCTTGCAGGGATCCCCTGGGCTGCCCCATCCCTGTCCTCGCCAGATGGGAGCAGGGTTCCGCCTACCCTGCTCCGTGCACTACAATGCACCGCCTCTCTCCGGCCCCGCAGAGCTGGGCGACCAAGGCGGCCGCCTTCTGCAGCGACTCCACATCCAGCGTCTCCAGCTGGTCCTTCTGCGTCAACGTGCTCCCGCCCAGCTTCAGGATGCAGTCCACTCGGGCCATCGCACCGGTGCGTGCAGCCACCCTTCCAAGGTGCACTTCCGAGCGCTTCATCCCGCCCCTTCATTCCCAGCATCCACCATTAACCCTGTATATATACGCAGCATTTGATTAGTACTAAACTGAAGGTTAGTGGAATTATTATTATTATTATTATTATTATTATTATTATTATTATTATTATTATTATTATTATTATTATTATTGCTTTGCATCCGGAGTGGGTGGTATCCGATGCACCCTCACGTGGGAGTAAATCCTCTATAATTCCTTGCGGTTTCTGTCTAAGTGATTACGTAAAGCGCAGCGTACACGGAAGCTGCGTAAAGGCTTCTGCACATGCCCAGAGGTACTGTTGCCCCAAAGTCGCCGTTTAATGTAAAACGGTGACCGCTTTGATTCGTAGAGAGCGCGCTTCGTGCCGGCTGGGCAGAACTGGACTCCGGCGTGGATGTGGCTTTCCTAGACTCTTATATGGAGAACCGATAGCGGTTCAAAGAAAAGAGAAATCCGGTATTCGCCATAGGCGTACCTGCTGCTTCTTTCGCCGGTCTAAAATCATTAGTAAGAAAGGGGCATAGATATTCTCTTGCAACAGCCTGTTAAGTATGTCAGAGAGTAAACAAAATAAGAAGGGGGGGAAACATTGTGGCACTTTAAAGATGAACTGCTGTATTTTAATGTTAGCTTTCTTGGATCAAGTCCACTTCGTCAGACATAAGGGTGAGACTTCATGGCATCAATTTATACACATCATGCATACAATGGTTGGTTAACATGACAGAAAAGTATATAAATCAGTGTGGCTTTTTACAACTGGCAATAGCAAAATGTCCCTGGTTAAATGTGTCACTCTAAAGCCAAACTATTTCAGAGTATTCTCTACCCAGAAAACCCTGGAAAGGGTCACCATAAAGTCGGGATCGACTTGACAGCATGCAATTATTATTATTGCTTAAAAGTTTTAATTCTCAAGGGTGCCCCCCCCCTCTTTTCTTGCCAAAGCACGATTCGGAAATTATTAACGATCCCTCCACAAACTCTAGGAACGAGGCTCTTGGTTGGTTGCAAGCCGTGTCAGTGATGATGATGTCAGAAAATACTGGAGAAGACTAGCCTACACCCATTCTTCTGTTTGCAGGATCGGGGGCTACGGGGGTGGATCTTGCTTTATCTCTAACAATCCGAGCCCCTCGATGTGAGAGCGAAGAGGGGGTGAGTTGGTAACGAACGAGGCGTTTCTCTTCCGATGCTGAACGGAGGAGCCAAATTCCTGCAAAATGGTCGATTCTCTTTAAGAGGAAGGATGAGACGTTGGATTCCGACAAGAGTCTAATCTGCCAGGTATAGACTAATTTCCGCAAGGCAGCTTCTATGAATTGCTTTCTTTTCATTGTGTGCCCCTTTGGGAGGCATGCAGAAATTTAGTGCTACGTTTCCTTTAAAAAAAAATCTTCTGCAACGTCAGTGTACTGCTTCTATGCAGACTTAATTTAGCTGCCATAGAGAATAGCCACTGTGCACACAAATCCCCTGAGTATAATCATATGCCTCTGCTGAAACCATCTTTGGATCAACGATGGTTGTCACATTGTGGTATTGTATGGGAGTGACCTTTTGGATTCATTTACACATCAGGCCATGCCACAAAGAGATGTTACTGTCTTGGGGTTGGACAGTTCTTACACACTCTTGCTAAAGAGGTGTGACTCTGTTTTTCTGAAACCATATTTTTCTGTTGCTTCTGAACTACAAAACCTATTGTACCTTTTCCCTACAGATCAGCATCTTGGAAGCATAAGATTTGCCAAAAACTGGTTTGCATTATGATTGGACTCAGTTACATGCAGAAGTGTTTTCTTTTGTTTTTGAAGCTTTTCCCCAGCACATTTCCATGGTGACCATTCTCTACTTTAGTATGATGAAAGAAATCTTCATTTCCTGATTTGTTTATTATTTGTCCAACTACTGGATGTATTTTTCCCTAAAGAAATGAGCTCCCAGTTGTCCATCCATATATAAAAAGTGTCCCAACTCATCCATTGTTAGTTGCTTGTTCTGTGTCATGCTGGTTATTTGATGTTCTTTTCAAAAGAACAGGCTAGAACTGCATGTAATATTCTTGACTATCCTTTAGAAAGAGATCCCTAAGACTTTTGGGGCTTTCAACTGCAGAGGGCATACAGAACTAAATTTTTCTTCAGATGAAATTTTAATCCATCTAATTCACCTAGTCCCTTTTGTCTCTTTTAAAAACTTGGCTTGTGGCATTTGTTATTTATGTATTCAAAATGTATTTAGCTTTGGAAATGGCTGAAGCATGAGTGAACTAAATTTTAAAAAATTTATATAGCCATATTGTAGAGTTGTTAACATCTAGAAAAAAGATGGGATGCTCTACATAGGTTGTCTAATTTTCTCTATCTACACTGCAGATTCCGGTGATGCTTACACAACAGATCTGAAGAAGAAAAAACCATGAAGTTTGTATCAGTTACAGCCATAGTTTGGTGTATGTTAATACCACCATTTGAGTCTAGCAAGGTAAGCAAATGAGATGGATAGTGCAGGGATAAAATGTGGCAGTTTGTCCCTGAAGTGAGGGCTTTTTTTTTAGAGTTGCTCGATGTATGCATCGGACAACGCTAAAAACTGGATAACGTTAAGACTTGTGGAACCAAGTCATAATGTTATCTGGGGTATTACTGTATGCCTTAATGTAAATGTAAAACAGCTGTACCTCCTTAAGGGTTCTCCAATTGGAACAGCACTTGGAACAGCACAGGTGTAGCTTATTGATGAGATAACTCCAAGACTTTGCTTAAAAATCCCAAGCCAGGCCACTAGGCCTGCCGGCCACCAGGCCTTTTTAAGAACTGTGGTAGTATGTCAATATAGGTAAAGGTATTAAATACACATTAAAATACACACAGGCACACCACATCCAAAGGTGAGTCACTTACCCTGGGGTGCAGGCTATAGGGAGCTTCAGGCTAGCAGCTTCTCTTCCTCCTCTCCACTTGGGAGGACAGCAAGGAGACCGTGCATACGCACCAAGCACTGTAGGCGTGCATGCACACCAAGTGCTTGGCGCGCATGCACAGTGAAAAGATAAGCCCCGAAGGTTGTCCCCCCCCCAAAAAAAATAAAATAAAATAAAAGCTGCTACCGGTTCTCCGGGACACTGGGGAAAGTTACACCGGTTCTGGCAAACTGGTGAGAACCTGTTACATCCCATCACTGCCTGTAATCCACCTCATTGCATCTCATCTTTTGTGTCTAGGTCTTTGAGGACATCCGCTGCAAGTGTATCTGCCCCCCTTACAGAAATATTACTGGGCAAATTTACAAGAAGAATGTCTCACAGAAGGATTGGTGAGTAAACCTTCAGCTACAGTAAAACCCCAATTTACGAATGCCCCTACTTATGAATAATTCAAATTATGAATTGGTTCTGCACTGAAATCCATGCCTCGAGTTACTTACATGCCCTGATTTATGAATTAATTCTTTTTCCTCAGTGTTCCCTCCAGTGAAGCAAAAAACACTATTTCCCATGTGGGTTTGTTTCACTTTACAATCTGATCCCCCAGAATGCATTGCGCACATGCAGCCTTTCTGAGCCCTGTAGGTGGCAATAGAGTGTTTGGAGTGATTTCTTTGTCTGGAGTTTTGGCACCAAAATGGCTGCCATTTTCTGTTTCTTGCTGAATTTTTCTGAGTTTTCTTTTCATTTTCAAAGATTCTTTAAGATAAGGAACAGCGTTTTTGCTTATGCATGCTTTCCTTTCAAAGCTGCTGTTGTTTTTGGGTGCTTTGATTGATTTTTGGAGGGTGGGGGCCCCTGTTTTGATTTTTGGAGGGGGTGGGGGGCATTTTGATTTTTGGGGTGGGTGGGGGGCATTTTGATTTTTGGAGTGGGTGGGGGGGCTTTTTCTTTATCCAAATGGAGATGCCTCGAGTTACAAACAAATTTGAGTTATGAACAAGGCAATGGAAATGATTTTATTCATAACTCGAGGTTTTACTGCATTATACTTATAGCCTGGTTTTTCTTCAGATCGTATTTATAGCCTTCAGGCTTATAACAAATGGCTATTGCAAACTTACCGCTCTCTAGGTAGTATTGAACTCTGGTTCTCATCAGTCACAGCGAGTAGACAGTCATTGGTTGGAATTGTACTCCAATTCCAGCAGTATATTGAGAACCCCAGATTACCTACATACAACCCATTTGCATAGATCCACAGAGACTTGGATTTCTGGGAATTGAAGTCCAAGAGCACTTGAAGTGCCAAGGTTCTCCACCATGGCCATACAACATAGTTGTTCATGTCACTGTTCCAGAAGGCCTCCAGCACAGTGCCAGGTTATGCTCTCCAGTGATACGAACTGTCAGAAATGGTAATTGTTCCTTACTGTTTTGGGTTAGAAAGTTGTTGGATTTCTTCTTTATTGAACTCGGAACCACCAGAAGGTTAATATTGTCAACCTCTAAAATATCATGGGGAAACCCAGGAGGATGATTTTTTATTTATTGTGACTCAGAGTGTGGATGTTTTTCATCTTGAATCCCACATCTTGAGTTGATAAAACTGAGATTTTGTAATATCTGGCTGTCTGACTGATGTGTTTAGTGCAGGAGTTCTTAACCTTTTTAAGCCAAAGGCTGGGCCACGCTACCTCAGACAGCTTCAGAGGCTGGGTGGCCATTTTGCCCTTCCTCCACCACATGGCACTTTCTGGTGTGGTGGAGGCGCTGAGAGGCCACATGAAATGGTGTCACGGGCTGCATTTGGCCCACAGGCCATAGGTTGAGAATCCCTGGTTTACTGCATGTATTTTAATTACTTGTGCATTCTTGATCAAGGAAATGATCAGACTTGTGGCATCCTGACCTTTATGGTGCCTCATTGTTTATTCATTCCTACCTACAGTAGTTTTCTCTTTTTTCCCTTCAGAGTTTTTATAACGGGGATAAAAGTACTGTATTATTCAAAATGATGAGCTTACTTCAGTGTTGTTGGGGAGGGGGGGTGCCCTATACAGTCTCAGGGACTAGATCTTCTCTTTCTTATCAATCTGTCTTAAAAACATCAGTTGGGGAATCTTTGTTTTAGATTTCTTTCAGAAGCTTGGCAAGTTGACTTTATAAGCCTTAAGGGCTGTAACTGGGACTGTGGAAATTTTTGAGGGGGATTCCACTTGTATTTTACTGGGACTTGTGATTTTCTGGGAAAATAATTATTTTTTTAAAAAAGGATGTATTTTTACAGAATTATTGAGGTTGAGTGGGGTTTTCCTTTAACTCAGGGGTGCCCAAACTATGGCCCAGGGGCTGGATCCGGCCCCCAATGTCAATTCATCCAGCTCACGAAGTCCTTGTTGCCATATGGGCTTGTTTTACTTCCGCTTCCAGGAGTGATGAGGGCTAAACAGGCTGGATGAATTGGTATGGGGGGGGGCTGGATCCAGCCCCCAGGCCATAGTGACCTGCCCCCTGAACCACATAACCGGCACACGGCCTGAAAAGTTTGGGCACCCCTGCTTTAACTCCTTTATGTACAGTAATCAGGTCATAACAAAGGTTGATTATACTGACTCCAGAGTGTGATACTTCAGAAGTGAGCTTGACTTAGTGCCGCAAGGCTTGCTCCACAGTCTGGGTTAAGATCAATATGAAGGGGGTGCTGTGTTACTCCAAATCTGTATAAAAATAAAAACAGCTGCCGAGTTTTCACCCTGGATCAAGATCACAGTAGTGGAGAGAGTAGTTGACTCTTTTGACTGCTGTTATATATCTGCAGAAAAGCCTCTATGCAAAACAAATACCCACCCATCCCTACGCTAGTATTAAAAGACTTCTCTCCCTGGAGCAGGCAGGGGAGTTAGAGATCCCAAAATGGGTAAAAAAATGGACTTTTTTTTACTCATTTCGGGCTCCCCTGCCTGCTCTAGGGAGATAAGATAAGCTGCAGATAAGATAAGCCACCCTTCTGCTACAAAACCACACCCTGCTAGAAACTGTAGCAAGCCAAAACATCAGGATTTGAATCCTGACGTTTTGACTCATTGTAGCTTGCAGCAGTGTGGGGGAACTTCAAAAATAACGCGCATCGGGTCTCCTGACCTCCCTAGAGCCGATATGCACTATTTTTGAAGTGGAAACAGCTTATTTTTGAAGTGGAAACAGGAAACCTTTGGAAACAGCTTAGATCAGCTCCTCTGATCTCGCTAGAGTAGGCAGGGGGAATCAGAGATCCTGAAATGAGTAAAAAAAAAAGTCCGTTTTTTTACCCATTTCGGGATCTCTAACTCCCCTGCCTGCTCCAGGGAGAGAAGTCTTTTAATACTAGCGTGGGGATGGGTGGGTATTTCCCCCCCCCAACCACCCCTCACCCTCACGCTAGCGTTAAAAGGAAGAAAATCCAGAAGTTCTTTGAGGCTGCAGCAAGCCAGAATGTCGGGATTCGAACCCTGACATTCTGGCTTGCTGCACTGGCTGAGGACGTCGGGGAAGCCCAGAAACAGCTTGGATCGGGTCTCCCCACCTCCCTGGACCCGGCGGGGGGGGGGGTCAGAGACCCCAAAATTGGTAAAAAAATGGACTTTTTTTTTTTACCAATTTTGGGGTCTCTGACCCCCCTGCCGGGTCCAGGGAGGTGTGGAGACCCGATCCAAGCTGTTTCTGGGCTTCCCCGATGTCCTCAGCCAGTGCAGCAAGCCAGAATGTCAGGGTTCAAATCCCGACATTCTGGCTTGCTCCACTGGCTAAGGACGTTGGGGAAGCCCAGAAACAGCTTGTATCGTGTCCCCTGCCTGCTCCAGAGAGATCATAGGACCCGATCTACAGCTGCAGGGTGGCTGGGGAAGCTGACGGGGACTCCCTGTCGGCTTCCCTAGCCACCCACCCATGCCTCCGCAGCTGTGGGGTGGCTGGGGAAGCCGACGGGGGAGCCCCCCGTCAGCTTTCCAGCCTCCCCACCCCTGCCTCCGTAGCTGCAGGGTGGCTGGGAAGCTGAACGGAGAACCCCGTTCCAGCCACCCTGCTGCTAAGAACGACTGTATTGGATAACGTTAAAATCGCGTTATTTGATACAAGATTTTTCCGAAAATCTTGTAACGTTATGCGGTTTTCACGCTATACGGTACTCGCGTTATCCGGGGTATTACTGTACTTAGTACACTCTCTGTGCGGTTCACAAGGTAATTAGCATTTTTTGGCTCCAACACTCTGGGTCCTCAACACTCTGGGTTGCTTCGGCAAGGAGAGCGGCATATAAATACAAATATAATAATAATAATAATAATAATAATAATAATAATAATAATAATAATAATAATAATAATAATAATAATAATAATAATAATAATAATAATAATAATAATAATAATTTTACTGCCCTTGGAAGGATGGAAGGCTGAGTCAACCTTGATCCTGAACTCACAATGTTTTGGCTTCAGTACAGCCGTTCAACCACTGTGCCACCAGGGCTCATTCTAGTAGGAGCAGCTAAACCAGGGGTTCCCAAACTTTTCAGGGCCATGGGCTGGTCACGTGATTCAGTAGGCCAGTCACATGGTTCCTTCCACTAGATGTGGAAGCAAAACATGCCTTGCAATCTGTTTTGCAACAGGATAAAATAGAAATTTAGGCTGCCATTTTCTCTGTTTAAACCAGGGGTGCCCAGACTACAGCCCACAGACCAGATCCAGCCCCCAATGCCAATTCATTTGGCCCGCGCCACCCTTGTCACTCCTGGAAACAAGTAAAACACCCCCATGCATTTTACTTCCTCTTCCAGGAGTGACGAGGGCAATGTGGGGCAGATGAATGGACATTGGGGCCATATCTGGCCCATAGGCTGTAGTTTGGGCACCCCTGGGATAAACACATCAGAGATAGTCCATTCATGGTTTGGTTAGCAATATACCAGAAGCTGGATCTCTGTTTTGTTGCTCATCTCATAAGACAGAGTTGCAAAGCAAGAATTAAAGATCCCTGATGGTGTTAGGAAAGCAACAAGAGAGAGTTCGGGCTTGTTAAAAATGTTGAACACAAGTTAAATGGAGGATGGAGAGAACTCAGGTATGTATGGCATGGGGTCTCTTACGTGCCCATTACTTCTTTCTCACTATTGTAGCAACTGCCTGCATGTGGTGGAGCCTATGCCAGTGCCGGGGCATGACGTGGAGGCCTACTGCCTGCTGTGTGAGTGCAAGTATGAAGAGCGAAGCACCACCACCATTGAGGTAGAAGATGTACCCAATCTCTACGTCCTCCTCTCCCTAGCCTTGAGATTTTCTTTGGCAAAATCCTGAGAATTTAGTCCCATTCAGGCATTATGCTTGCTAGAGACGATAGGAGTTGTACTCAAACATAGCTGGAGGCCAGGCATAGTGCCTGAAATGCTGACAAGGACTGGATGGGTGGGTGATTTTGGGGGGAATCAAGTAATCCTCATCCCCAAATGCCCCACCTCACCTGAAAGTCAGCCAGAATTGTGTATGTTCGGGGCAAAGATTTACAGGGGAACATTCATCTGAACACACTTCCAGAGTTCCCATAGTTTATTTATTTATTTAGATTTATTATCCTGCCCCAATCAGGTGAACCCGACTCTAGGCGGCTTACAGCATGAGTGCAAAACAACTAAACAATGCAAAATCCCACATGAGTGTAAAACAAACTAAACAATCCCACTATACCCCTACAAATTCAGCAACATGGTTTAAAATTAATTAAAAAAATTAAACTGTAATTTAAAAAATATTAAAAAGATTTAAAAATTTAAAAAAGTTTAAAACAGCGAGAGGGGTGGCTGTCCCATCAGATCAACCACCCAACATGGGACCCCATATTACTGGAGCCCCACACCTGCCCTGCCAGCCAGGTTTTTAGGCCCTTCCGAAAGGGCAGGAGCTCTGTCTGTAGACGTAACTCAGTTGGCAGGAGGTTCCAAAGGGCCGGGGCGGCCACGGAGAAGGCCCTCCTTCTGGTGCTAGAGAGATGCGCCTCTCTAGCCGATGGAATGATAAGAGAGCCTCTCCGATCTGCCCTGGTGGGACGGACAGATGTTCTTGGGGTGCCGCGGTCTCTTAAGTATCCTGGCCCACTACCATATAGTTGGGAGTGTTGTGAGAGACTTGGTGAGTCCCAGACATGGGTCTCTATAATCTCAGTTCAAGGTATTTAAGCAGAAATGGGTGGTTTCTGCAACTGTAAGACCTAATTTTTCAGGTTTGTTGATTGTCCAATGACTGCAGTCTTAAGGAGAAGGGCCAGAGAGGCTCGTTGGCATATTTTGATTCCCCCTACCCTTTATTTCTCAAAAAAAGTAATTAAAAATAATAATTTAACATCAGTTTTTGTTAACTAAAAAAAAAATAGTTTAGCTTTAAAAAATATTTTTAGAAACTGGAATAAAAGCCCTTTCAGATTTTAGTTATATATGCATGCATAACTACCCTACATGGTAGTGGAGCAGGGTACTTAAGAGACTGCGTCACTCCAAGGACATCTGCCCACCCCACTAGAGCAGACCAGAGGGTCTCCTTGATAGTTCCATCTGCTAGGGAGCTCACCTCTCTAGCACAAGAAGGAGGGCCTTCTTTGTGTCTGCTCCAGCCCTGTGGAACCTCCTGCCAACCGAACTTCATCTCCAGGCAGAGCTTTTATCCTTGTTAACTATTGCTTGGGCTGTCAGTTTAGTATTCAGTACTGGGAGGGCATTTAAATAAATTGTTTATAAAATTTCTTAATTATAATACAGTGGCACCTCATATAATGATTTTAATCCCTTCCATGGGGCTTGTTGTTGTTGGTGAGGGGGCAGCAGTAGAAATGCAATAAATAAATAAATAAATAAATAAATAAAGGAAGGAAGGAAGGAAGGAAGGCAATATGGAAGCTTGTGGTGCCAGGAAGCCTTCAAAATATGGTAGAATTGCCCCCGTGTTCCCTAGAGGTGGTCATAGAGGGACCTTGGGCATACATTTTTTGAAAAGAAATTAGAGTTCAGGGATCTTTGAGTGGCAAATTTGGCCTTTCACATAGCTTGCAGACCACATACCACTTGCCCCTCTACAGAAGTTCATGTTGAACATGTAATGGCCTGGCTGGTTACAGAGTAAGGTGAGATGTTGAGTTTACATGTACACCCCTGTCCCCAGCATCCTTGTAGTCTTCTGTAGGTTTTCCAGCATAACACCTTGGCAGTTCCCAGGACAGAAAGGAAAAAGTTTGACAATATAGCTAGGAAAGAGATACCATTAAGAGACTGTGTTCCACAGGGAGCTTCCGCATATCCTACTTTGTGGGTTTTCTTCTCTGTCTTTGGTTGTAGCTAGAGGTAAGATCTCTGAAAGTGTTTAGTGGCTGTATGCATCCACTTCAGTCAGTGGAGTGAGCCCGGGGTTAAGAAAAAAACAGCTGAGCTACTTAAATTAATTGCATGGAATTTGGCTTTTGGACTGCTTAACATGAGGTGAAAAATATTTTGGATTGGTTACTTAATTGTGCTTAGGATATACAGTATTTCAGTTTTATCACCATCTGTGCCACTCATCTTCTTTGATTACAACAGTTTTCCTTTTTGCAGTATAGAATGGATGGATTACTTACATCTGTCTCTTGCTTTGTGTCCAGTGGCTCCCTTCACCAGTTTTTCATCAGTCATCTGTGAAATGCCAAACTAAATGATTGGGATTCCCTGGAAGATCTCCCTCAGAGTGTTATAGCACAGTAGGATCTCTCAGTACCTATCCCTTGAGCGAGTAAAATGCTACCCTTCCATTTCAAGACTATAGTTCTCAGCATTTCTCACTAATCACTGCATTGTTAGGTCTTCTGGGAGTTACAGGTCTTCCTTTGCCCACCTCTGTTACAATCCAAGTATTAAAATAGCTGTTTTGTGTCATTGCCGCCCCTCCCCCTGTGCCTATACCAACTGCCAGGGGAAGAAGAAGCCAGGGCAGGATGAGGACCTTGCTGCCCCTCCCCCTGTGTTTTACACCAACTGCCAGGGGAAGGAGAAGCCAGGGCAGGATGAGGACCTTGCCCCCCCCCCCCCGTGCCTATACCAACTGCCAGGGAAAGAAGAAGCCAGGGGAGGATGAGGACCTTGCCGCCCCTCCCCCTGTGCCTACACCAACTGCCAGGGGAAGGAGAAGGCAGGGCAGGATGAGGACCTTGCTGCCCCTACCCCTGTGCCCACCCCAACATGTTGTATTGTAATGTAATGTATTGTCTGTAAGCCGCCCTGAGTCGCCACGGCGAGTGGGCGGCAATATAAATTTGAACTAATAAATAAATAAATAAATTTATTGCTAGGAAGTAATGGCTTAAAATTTCAAGCCAGGATCTTTACTAACTTTTTACTTATGACTGCACAGGTCATTATCATTATTTATCTCTCAGTGATTGGAGCCCTTCTGTTCTACATGGTTTTTCTGATGGTGGTTGACCCTCTCATCCGCAAGCCAGATGCCTACACTCAGCCTTTGCACAATGAAGAAGAGAGTGAGGTGAGCATGATGCTCTGTGATGAACCAAACACTTCTTTGCAATGAATAGGATGTTGGTGTGGAAAATTAAAGTGCTTCTAAGTCTGATTATTGCAATAGCTCCCTAGACTAGAGGGAACTAGGTTTTATTCCTAGTGACATGGGGACAGCTGTCTGATCACTAGAGATGTGTACCTTTGGGTTTGTGAATTATACCTTCCAAAATGCCCCAAACAACATGGTCATTACCCATGCTACTTGGGGAATTCTGGAAGCTGTAGTCTAGGTCTCCTCTCTCTTATTGGTGTATGTAGAATCATAAATAACTGAGTTAGAAGGTTTCTATGAGACCAACTCCCTGCTCAATGCAGGAATCCAAATCAGAGCAGATCTGACTCAAGGTTGAGGCCTAGTCCAAACTATGATTGGTCCTTAAGTACATTCAAATATGACCATGCAGATCACACACAATCTTCTGTGAATTTGTTTTCAACCCCATTGATAATTAATACTTGAAGTTCTTTATAATACAGGAAGTATCCCATTTGGTCCTTTGGGAACATTAATATTTTTTTCTTGGTTCATGTCAATTAAAGACCCACCTTCACTGTGGTTCATCCCATCCTAGAATATGCCAGATGCTGCATTACATGCTTAAGGTTAAAGCAGCAGCTACAAATTTATTCAAAACAAATTATAGACACAATCAGTACAACTTTGATTGTACAAATATGAATATATTTATTTATTCATATTTCATATGCTAAACTTTTGGCCGATTACTCTTTCTGGCTCCATGAAGGAAAGAGAAAAACTGTCATCACCTAAAAGAGACCCAATCTCTTTAGAGCAGAGGCAGATAACTTCAGCCCACCTGGGGGAAGCCCTTGCATCATTGCAAAGTTTGGGTCATGTGCCTACTCCCTGCATGGAATGTCAACTTGTAGTCATAAACTAAGAAAATACCTTGCTCCCTCTAAAAATTGGAATCTTTCTACACCTCTCTAAAATGGTGGGGTTTTTTACAGTTATTTTCAAAACAAGAGATGTCTGAGAATAGCTGTGGGAAAAGACCATCTCCATTTACTAGCTTGCCAAAACTAAAGCAATCTGTGCTTTAAAGGAAAATTGTTACTTCTGGAAATTTGAAGAACTGTTGTGTCTACTTTTTAAGCAAAGAAATATGAGGGAAAATGTTCCAGTGGAGATGGTCAAAGAGGATCACCACTGTTTAGAGATGTTCTCTCTTTGCTAATTATGAAATAATTTCCTCCTAACATCTCGTCGATGGAATACTTATATATGCATTGATGCATGCATTGAATTCCAAATATCCTAATGTATGGCACTCCTAATATGGAGGATTTCTATCATGCAACTGAATTCCCCCCCCCCCCAAAAAAAAAAATCTTGACTATGTCAGACCTATCTCTTCTGCTGTTGCA
The DNA here is from genome assembly GCA_030440675.1 of Furcifer pardalis. Classification (NCBI taxonomy): domain Eukaryota; kingdom Metazoa; phylum Chordata; class Lepidosauria; order Squamata; family Chamaeleonidae; genus Furcifer; species Furcifer pardalis. The sequence continues at coordinate 232,081,584 of CP126891.1, read as the reverse complement.
GGATACCCATTCCTTTGCAGCTGTGCACCCTTCTGCTGGCAGCAGGGCAAACACGGTGCTGGAAAGAGTGGAAGGAGCCCAAGAACGGTGGAAGCGTCAAGTGCAGGAACAGCGGAAGACTGTCTTTGATCGGCACAAGATGCTAAGTTAGAGGTTGCTGGGGGGTTACCATCCAAGAGGGAACAGTAGCTGCTGGTTGGCTGGCCAGATGTTTTATGTTAGCCAATACAAGTCTCAAGGCCTGTAGTTTAAGTGTAGTGCTCCTGCCCTTTCTTCCCGATTGTTTTGTTTATTGCCTCCTTCATCCCAATCCAAACTGAACATGTGGCATAGAGGCCAGCCACTGACTATGCATCCCAAATGTTTTGAACCTGTGAAGGGAGAATCATTCCCTGTATCTGCCCTACCATTGAAAACTGCTGCACTCAACAAATGTGACTGTTGCTGCTTGATTATATGTAATCAGAGGAAGCCAGGAAGACCAAAATGTAGTTGCAGTATATCTACTTGATTGCAGAAGTTAAATTTAGCCTAATCTTTTAATCTCCCAGGCACAAGTCTAGTTTAATAGTGAAAAATACGGCAATAGCTTTTCTGTTTCTTTTGATTTTCATCTGGGAGTGCATATGTTATTAATCAAATTAGAATGGCAATGTCTTTATTTCATTAATATTATGCTTTACGTAAAACCCTTCACAGTTGCAAAAGGCTTACAGAAAAGTGATAAAATCTGGAGCAGAAAGATTTGTCTTGGGGTTTCTGACATTGGAGATCAGCATGAACCTTCAAAGATGCTTCTTTCATGGAATCTTTCAGGTTAGCTAATCATGCACTGAAAAAAAACTGGTGAGAGTTGGCTTGTTGACATAGAATGTTAACATTGCCTTAGTTTGGATGAGAAGCTTGTGCAAGGAAGACTGGTCATTTTCTGTGTGGAAGGTCTGATGCACTCTGTAAAAACTGACCTCTGTATCCTTTGATGAAAAGTCACTTCTTGAAAGAAAAATGTTCAAATTTTAATTTGGATCTATATCAATTTTAATTTGACTTGCCAAACATTTATTTCTTGTGCTGGAGGTTGGTAAAATTACATTTTTCTACTACAGCATATCCACTGTAGCCCAGAAAAGTAATTTCTCCAAGCACTATATCTTATGTCACATACAACATAATTCTTGACCATTTTGCCATCTTAGGTGAGGGATTCTGCAAACTGTAATCTAACACACACACACACACACACACACACCCAATAAGTTTCCAAACTCGAGACAAGTAAGATTTTGCATATCCTACAGACGTCTCCTGTATTGTAATGTAATGTTTTCTCAAATGAAAATATTGTCAGCAAGAGATATTAAAGAATTACTTTTACTCCTCTGCATGAGAAAGTGTTTATGTGCTAAAGAATAGGTTTTACTTGGTTCCCTGAAACAATCTCTGGCAGATTAGGCCAGTACTTGTTATTATGAACATCTTTTTCAATAAACAAAGAAACTGGTATGTAACACTGGTGTCTCGGATAATCTGTTCAGGTATGAAAGGTAAAAAAGATCAGAATATGGTTACATCTGTGGCAAAGGAAGAACAGAAGGGAACGTGGACACATCCAAAATTATAGGGAAGCTTCTTACCAGGTTGTCAAGTTGATCTCTAAAGAAGGTTTTATCAGTTGTTTAATAGAAAGACATTAGAGAAAAGTGCATTTTGTTTCATCTATTCTGTTTCTGTCATTGCAGTAAACTACACTGGTAACACCGGTATGACTTGGTCACTCCCTCATGTGGATTCTGTTGTGATCGGCATAAATCACTATTTTCCAGAGTCATTAAGACATTTTGTCATTTTAAGCCAGTCAATTTTCTTGTTCAATTTAAACTTCTGGCCAGTCAAAATAACATTTAGTAAATGTCCCTGTATTTTACCTTTTGTATTTTTGCTATTGAAAAAATGTTCCTGGGCAAGGCAGTGGGAAGGAACTATGATGAAAGTTTTATACCGTCTTAAATTTGTTAGTCTTTATATTACAGTACAGTACTATTTTGTTCAGTTGCACAGTCGATTCCGACCCTTTGCGACCTTATGGACCATTGCCTGCCAGGCACCTCTGTCCTCCACCATCCTCCTCAACCTGCCCAGCTCTGTGCCCATTGCATATACAATACCATCTAACCATCTCATTTTTGCTACTAAAATCTTGTAAAGCAATTATCAGTGGAATGGAATTAGAAATCTGCCACCAAGCCATTGCCCTAGCTGACAAGTACCCAGGAAGTGAAGCATGGGGTGAGGTTTTGCCAGTTTTTCTCCAAGTGGCCATCCATTTTTTAATTTTTTCCCCTTCTACATTATAGAATAGTTTCTGCTACTGCCTAAGGGTGTCATAAGTAAAGGGCTTGACTATGGGAGTCTCAGAAAAATTCCAATGGATCTATAGGCCTCATTTCAGAATGCCCTGTCCACAAGCCTACTACTATTTGGAGAAATATTCATAGGTCTGCTGGTATATTTTTCCACTGAGGCAGAGTCTGAAGAAATCTGGTAGCCCATGCATATCAGATGTGGTGCAAACATCTCTCAAACTACACATTCTCTGACAGGGAGCAATTTCCATCATCATCCCAAGTGGTGATAACTTAATATTTGATTATTCACTCTGTTAATAATAGTAACTGTGTGCCATCAAATCAATTATGAATTATGGTTAGACTCTAACCATTCAGGAAGTAAGGAGAGTTCACTGTGTGGTACATATCTCTTTGCACCCACTTTGTAATCTATTTTATGTAGCTGCAAGGCAAATTGCTGGAATTGGCCTTTGTGTTAATAAATATTCTTCCCTTCCAAGCCTAGTTTAATAAACATTTAGAATTGAATGTGAAGATAGATGGATGATGCTATGGGTTTTGAGCAGTTAGGGCATGATGGTCAGTCTTTCCTCCCCATCTCCAATCCAGGAAAGGCTGGGAGCCATCTTCTTGTTTGGTGAAGGAAACATACTTGACAAAAATACAACAGATTTTCTTGTTTGAGATCCATGGAATGTAGGGAGCTGGGAATTTGAGCAAAGGAGGGTCTAGTAGTGGCCTTAGAGGCTAGAGATTTACCCACATGGGATTAAGGGATTGGAGGGGCAGAAAAGTCACTTCATTCTTCTTTTCCTTTGGAGGTGAGTAGGCTTCATGCTTAATATAGTATGTCCTAATACAATATGCTATACTCAGTATAGTACAGTGATGGCTAACCTTGGCACTCCAAGTGTTCTTGAACTTCAATTCCCAGAAGCTCTGATCAGCAGGCGTGCTGACTTGGCCTTCTGGTAATTGAAATCCAAGAACACCTGATGTGCGAAGGTTAGCCACCACTGGTCTAGTACTACAACATTTTCAAAATGGATGGCATGGGTTATAGCTGTTTGCTTTTCCCTGTCCTTCAAAATGATTTTTTTCATATGGAAATCAAGAAATGCAGAATCAACACCATAGACCTGGTCAGGAGGCTTCCTCACATCTTATCACAATATCTTCTTTTTCAACAGAAGAAGGACATCCTTCTCCACCCAATTTAGATGATGATCATATCTACTAAGAAGGAAAGCTGTACTCTTTGTTCTTAGCAATTAATAATTACACGCTGTCAAGTTAATTCTGAATTTGATGACCCTGCCCAGGTTTTCTTGATAGTCAAAAGTGGTTTACTATTCCCATTTTCTTGAGGTGCTCTGGGATCAAATAGCTTGCTTCTTACTGCTTTCATTCTTGCCCTCTTCACCATGGCATCTTAGAGACAAGACTGAATCTCTGAGTCACCTTCCCACACTAGAGGGAGCCTGGAGTCTACCTCAGTGATAACTGTTATGCTGCCAGTCAAAAGCGAATGGGACAATTCATTACAGAGATGTATAGAAAAATATACCAACTTTTCTCATTTCAGTTATATCAGAGTTGCCCAAACTTTTTGAGGCATGCACCTGTCACATGGTTGAGCATGCCATTCATGTGGTCCATCACACTGGAAGCAGAAGTAAAACACGCATGCATGGGCGCATAATGCACCTGTGCATGCAGCGAGTGCAGCATGGCAGTGGTGGGCTCAAAAAAATTTTACTACCACACTGTGGGCGTAGTATGGTGAGAGTGGCCAGGGGAAAAGTCCTGCGTTGCACCCAAATTAGGACTACTTTATTTCAAAACTTGGATGGGTGGGGCCAAACGGAATTTCTGCTACCGATTCTGGCGAACTGGTGCAAACCTGCTGATGCCCACCACTGCAGCATGGGCCAGATGAATTGGCATCAGGGGCCAGGTCTGGCCCACAGGCTGTAGTTTGGGCACCCCTGAGTTACATTGTGTTAGTTGGTTTGTGTTAGCTTTGTGATCTCTTAGTTTTGACTTTCCAAAGACGTTATCTTCCCAATACTGTACGTCTTTTCTCTCTCAATCTCAACAAACATTTCCCACATGCAGTTGATGAGGGTTAATTCCCTTTTCTCCTCAACATCCTTCTACCCCTTTGTATAAAAGGAACATATTACAGTAAGTACCATCATTGTTTTTTAAAGTATCCTTCAAATGGTCAAATGTAAACCTTTACAAAACTCAAATGATGTAAAAGAACTAAAATGGTTTTGTCACTTTAATAAAACCAATTTAAATTAATTACCATCTTTTTGTTGCCACTATTCTCATTTTACATAAGCCACAATTATCTTGCTGAGTGACTGTACAACTTGAGTTGTAGAGGAGATCAAAGTGGTGATTTTATAATAGAGTGCAGGTTGATCCTAGCATGCTCGCCTCTGCCACAGAAAATTTCCAGATGTTGTTTTTCAGATGTTTCTTGGCATATACTCCTGACATTTCTTTTTGAGGTATAGTTGGATTCTATCATAATGTTTCAAGTAATTCAGTCTCTATGCTCCTAAAAGATGGTACAGAATAGCACCTCCAGATAAAACATGTTTATAAGATAACCTTGATATTGTACTATATTGAGTATAACCAGTGTTTGGATATAGCAGGTTCTCACCAGTTCGCCAGAACCGGTAGCAACTTTTCTCAGTGTCCTGGAGAACCAGTAGCAGCTTCTGGGGGAAACCACCTTTGGGGCTTACCTTTTCACTGGTTCCCCCACTGCGCATGTGCACATGCCTACAGTGCTTGGCACGTATGCACAGCCTCCTTACTGTCCTCCCAAGCAGGGAGGAGGAAGAGAAGCTGCTAGCCTGAGTGGGTGGGTTGAGGGGTGTGTGTATGTGTATGTGTGCTTATTGTTATTTTATTTTATTATTATTATTTTCTTTGGCTCCGCCCACAACATCATGATGTCATGATGTTAGCTCCGCCCACACTGATGACATCACGGTGGGGTAGTAAAATTTTTGACATCCCACCACTGAGTATAACATTTTTTCAAGCCTGAAGGGGAATAAAGGTCCCATGGATGCTCGTTATACAGTACATAGATTTTAAAAATCCTATTAACAACAGTTGAAAGGCCAACTTGGGATAATATTGCCTTAGACAAAGCCTTGTCCCTTTATTCTGCAAAGGTATGTTGTTGTTATGGACCATCAGGTCATTTCTCACTTAAGGTTGAAAAAAAAAGGAAGATTTTTTTCTAACAGTAAGAGGATACAAGATTCACATCTCTACCATACATTTGTCAAATCAGTGGCGTAGCGTGGGGGGGGGCGGGGGGGGCGGATGCCCCGGGCAGCGCCTTTCAGGGGGCGGCAAAATGTCCCCTCCCCACCCTTTTGCTGGCGAGCGCCCCACGTGCGCTTCGCCGCTTGCCACACACCTCCGTCCGCTCGCACCTCCATCCGCTCGCTCGCCCGGCTGGCCGTCGGGGGCTCTCCGCCGCCTGTTGCCCCTGGCAGCGGCTTTCAGGGGGAGGCAAAATGTCCCCTCCCCACCCTTTTGCTGGCGAGGAGGAGAAAAAGGGGTTTTTTTTAGGCGGACAATTCAAGGAGGCTCCTTGAATTGTCCGCCTAAAAAAAAACCCTTTTTCTCCTCCTCGCCAGCAAAAGGGGGGGGAGGGAAGGAGGGGCACGCCCGGTCGCCCGCCCAGCTGGCCGTCGGGGGCTCTCCTGGCGGGCGGCCCGCGTGCGCGCGGACGCTGCTCGCCTCCGCCCGCCCAGCCACCCACCCAACTTGCCGTGAGACGGGGCGCTCGTCGGGGGGGGTGGCGCCGTGGCGGGGAGCCTATGGGGGCTGGCTGGGCAGGAGGAGGTGGGCAGCGTGCGCGCGCACGCGGGCCGCCCGCCAGGAGAGCCCCCGACCGACAGCCAGCCCGGCGGGCGGGCCCCTCCTTGAATTGTCCGCCTAAAAAAAAAACACTTTTTCTCCTCCTCGCCAGCAAAAGGGTGGGGAGGGGACATTTTGCCGCCCCCTGAAAGCCGCTGCCAGGGGCAACAGGCGGCGGAGAGCCCCCGATGGCCAGCCGGCCGGGCGAGCGGACAGAGGTGCGAGCGGACGGAGGTGTGTGGCGCGCGCGCCCCGCTAGTCAGCAGGGGGCTGGCTTCTACCTGGGTCGGGGGGAGGGGGGTGGCGGCAGCGGCGAGCTGGGGGGGGGGCGGCGAGTTTGTTCTTCGCCCCAGGCGGCCGAAGACTGCGCGACGCCACTGTGTCAAATGTGTGCACTTTTTCATGGCTGACATAGACTTAGGCTCTAGCAAATAAAAAGCCAAGAAAAATAACTTTTGAGTAGAGGAAAAGGGTGGTACCCTCCTGAAATTTGCGGGTAAAGTGACCATGATCTGCCCCTTATAAGAACTACAGTTTCCCTATGCAAGTAATTGTGGTTCTCCTTCGTGTTGTTTGGGGATGCACACTGATGGGTTCTGCGCCTGCGCTGAATCCGGAGCGGAGCTGGAAAGCTGATTGGATAAAGAGTTTTGAATGTGGGACCGCCCACCATGCCCAACCCCTTTAGGCGCCATTTCGCGCTCTCCCTTCAGTTTGCTTTTTTCCGCTGCGCAAGCAGGAGCCTGGAAAAAAAGCTGTGAGTACTTTACTGAGATTGTCTCAGAATCTTCCAATTTTTCCTACCTTACAATTTTTCTCGGACTAGGGGACTTGTTCCCTTGGTCCTCGTGTGGCTGGGGCTCGCCCTCAGCCGCCGGTAAAAAAAAAAAAAAAAGAGAGACCCAACATCTCGTGTCGGGGCCTCCCGGCCGGGATAATTTTTTCTCTTCGGCCATCTACTTCGGTGGATGGCCTCAGCGGCAGCGTTCAAGCAGTGTCCGTCCTGCAAGAGAAAGTTCCCTAGCTCGGACGGGCACGTGCGTTGTCTTCGCTGCCTCAGGGAGAGTCACCAGGTCCAGACCTGCGAAGTCTGTCGCGGCTTCTCGAAGGCCGCCATCAAGAACCGCCAGTACCGCCTTCAAGCCTACCTCATGGAGGCCGCACTGGCACCACCGGCTCCCCCAGCTCCAGAGCAGGCCGCTTCCACGTCTGCTCCTTCAACCTCCGCTTCTTCTTCCAGGCCTTCGGCCTCTGAACTGTTCAGGCGGAAGAAGGAGCAGGAGAAGAAGAAGAAGGACAAAAAAGAGAAAAAGAAGCGCCGTAGCTCTTCGTCTTCTCTTCCTCCGACCCCAGCACCGGCTCACCTTTCGCCGCCACGCTCCCTAGCATCCGCCCCGGTCGCAGCTCCACCTACGCCGGGTAGGATGTCGACCGAGGCCCGGGACGCCACGCCGGAGAGGGCCCACAGCCCTCCACCGCCACCGGAGACTCCTCCACCTGTACCACCGCACAGGTCTTCCTCCCTCCGCAGCCCTTCCGTGGTTCCTGGTCCGGCTACCGAACCGCCGCCCCAGTTGAGCCTCATCGCCCCGTACATCGAGGCGATGGTGCGGAAACTGCACGCCGAGCTCCAGGGCCCGCAGACGACACCGTGGGAGCGCCCTCTGCCCTCACCACCAGCCACGGAGGCACCACCGCTCCGTGAGGAGGGCCCTGCACCGAAGCGGCAGAGGGTGGAACAGGCGCGGTCGGAGGCCTCTCTCCCTCCGTACCAGCTGCCTTTGCCGGGGAGCGATCCGAGATCCGCCAGGCCGTACTGGTCGGACTCGGACCCCGAGGTCTACCTGCCACCGCCCAGCGTCTCGGAGCGGTCAGGAGACTCCGATTTGTCGGATCAGGAGGAGGAGCAGCATCAGCCACCGCCGGTTGCGGTCGACAAGTCCCCGGACGACAACATCGGCGCCGTCCACGGGTCCCAGCCGGAGGATCTGAAGACCTACACCGGACTGATCACCCGTCTCGGATCCACCCTTGGGATTCGGGCGGAGGCTCCCCTGGACGACTGTGAGGATGTCGTCTGCGGCTTGGCCGACCGCAAGGAGTTGGTCCCCGTCCGCCTCGGACTGCTCCCTAAGATTGCTAAAGCGGCCAAGGAGGTGTGGAAGAAGCCGGTTTCTTCTCACTCCGTATCCAACAGAGTGGACTCTATGTACAGACTGCTGGACGATTCCAACTTTCTGCACATTCACCCGGCACCGAACTCCCGAGTGGTCAAGGGCTCCCAACACCGGACGCCGATCAGCAGCACTCCCATCCCGTCGACCCAGGAAGGGAAGAAGCTGGACGCACTGGGCAGGAGGTTCTACGCCAATGCCTCCTTGTCCTTCCGTGCGTCCAACTACGCGACAGCCATGGGAGGCTACCAGTGTCGACTCTGGGAGCAAGCGGAGTCGTTCAAGTCCCTGCTGCCACCTGATCGACAAGCGGACTTTGAAAAACTCTGCATGGAGGGCAACCACCTCGCCCTCCAGCAAATCCGCACCGGCCGCCACGTCACCGAGTCGGAGGCAAAAAACTTGGCCTCCGCCATCCAGCTCCGTCGCCACGCCTGGCTCTGTTCGGCTAACCTGCAGGACGATGTCAAGCGGCTCGTGGAGGAGCTTCCCTTCGATGGCGAGGGCCTCTTCGCCAAGGAGACCGACACCTCCTTGGGAGAGCTGAAAGGGGACTACGCCACGATAAAACAGCTCCGCCCTCCACACCGTGGGTCCGGCCGTTACCATCAGGACCAGCCGTCGACGTCTCAGGCGGGCCCATCCTATCAACCTCGCCCGCCACAGAGGCAAGGGGACTACTCCCGGTACCAGCCCTACCGGCAGCGCCAACAACCCAACCGTCCACGCTACCAGCAGCGGCCTCAGACTGGCAAGCGTACGGAACGGAAGGGCAAACAACGTGTTTGACTCTTCCGTGACCGAGACTCTACCCTACCGCCCCCTATCCGACTACCTATCGGTGTGGTCTGCCATCACCACAGACCGATGGGTTTTAACCATCTTAGACTCTGGCTACGCGATCGAGTTCGAGAGATGCCCTACTGTCGGACGGATCCGCATCACCGATCCATCCCCACCGCTCCAGGAGGAACTAACAGCTCTCCTAGAGAAGGGCGCCATAGAGCCGGTCGCAGCGTCGGAGTCTCACGAAGGGTTCTTCTCCCGATACTTCCTTGTGGACAAAAAAGCCGGGGGGGCACGTCCCATCCTGGACCTCCGTCTTCTCAACAAGCATATCGACGCGAGGAAGTTCCGGATGGTAACCCTTCACTCCATCCTCCCGCTGATCAACCACGGGGACTGTTTCACTGTCATCGACCTGAAGGACGCCTACTTTCACGTGTCCATCAGGAGGGAACATCGTCGTTTCCTCCGATTCCAGGTGGGCGGCAACATCTACCAGTACACATGCCTACCCTTCGGCCTCTCCACCGCTCCGAGGGTATTCACGAAGTGCATGGCACCGGTGGCTGCTCATCTGCGACTGCAAGGCGTCCAAGTGTTCCCGTACATAGACGACTGGTTGATCTGCTCCCCAACCCAACAAAAAGCCAAGGACGATGTTGCACATTGCCTCGCCCTTATGCAGAGCCTCGGTCTGCGGGTCAACTTCAAGAAATCCCAGTTGACCCCCACTCAACGAATAGAATACATCGGAGCCGTTCTAGACTCTCTGGCTCTAAGAGCCTACGCTCCAACCAAACGTCTGCTCGACATCCGCACAGTGGTGGCACGGATCCAGGGCAGACGTCGGGTCCGTGCGAGGGACGCCCTCCGTTTGCTAGGACTCATGGCGTCGACCACGGCGGTGGTCTCGCACGCCAAACTCAAGATGCGCTCGCTCCAGTCGTGGTTCCTCTCCTCCTTCGACGGCACCCACGACAACCTCGGGAAGTGGCTCACACCGACTCCCGAACTCCGGGACCAGTTAAACTGGTGGACAATGGACCAGAATGTGACCGCGGGGAGACTCTTCACCCTTCCCGCACCGTCCATCCAAGTCACCACCGACGCGAGCACCCACGGATGGGGTGCGTGCTGCCGCGGACTACGGATTCACGGCATATGGACGCCCGAGGAAGCCGACCACCATATCAACTTCCTCGAGCTGCTAGCGGTGTGGAAGGCGATGAGGTCCTTCAGACCGTCGATCGCGGGCAGTGTGGTGCAGATCGCCTCGGACAACACCACGACACTAGCCTATCTCAACCGGCAAGGAGGGACCAAGTCTCTCTCCCTCCTCTACCTGACCGTCCAGATGTGGGAGTGGTGCCTGAAGGTACACGTGTTCCCCATAGGTGTCCACATACAGGGCACCCTGAACTCCGATGCAGACTCCCTGAGCCGCAAAGGGACGGCAATGCACGAGTGGGAACTGGACGAATCGGTGTTCGACCGCCTGTGCCGACGGTGGGGCACACCGACCCTAGACGTCTTCGCGTCACAGGCCAACTCCAAGTGCCGCCGTTACTGCTCCCGAGCAGGGATCGGCCACGGATCGGAGGGCGATGCCTTCATGGTGCCGTGGCACCAGGAACTGCTGTACATGTTTCCACCGATCCCTCTCATCCAACGGGTCCTGATACGGATCCGTGCGGAGAACGCCTGGACGATCCTGGTTGCCCCGTCCTGGCCGCGCCAGCCGTGGTTCCCACTACTCCAAACCCTGGCTTGCGATCATCTCCGCCTACCCACCGATCCGAATCTCCTCCGCATGGAAGACGGTCGGATCCTTCACTCGGATCTGCCGAGCCTACACCTGACGGCCTGGCTTATCCGCCCAACATAACACGGATCCTTGATCTGTCCAGGAAACCTTCCACACGGAAGTCCTACGATGCCAAGTACCGTCGCTTCACTGACTTCCTAGCATCCAGCGACCGCACCGTGGACTCCGCATCCCTGCAGGATGTCATGTCTTACCTCCTGCACCTAGCCGAGTTGGGATCCGCACATTCATCATTGAAGGTCCACCTAGCTGCTGTGGTCGCCAAGGCCCCACCTTCTTCAGTATCGTCCTCCGCCTTCAGAGACAAAACTGTTAAAAGGTTCCTTCAAGGGCTACGCAACGCCTATCCTCCAGTGAAGATACCACCCCCTCAGTGGTCCCTCACTACAGTGCTCACCGCACTCACGAAGGCACCTTTTGAACCCATGGCTTCGGTGGACATTAAGTTTGTCTCTTACAAGACTGCTTTCCTTGTAGCTATCACTTCTGCCCGACGGGCAGGGGAGCTGGCAGCCCTTCGGTCTGACCCTCCTTTTCTCAAGTTCTACCCCGACAGGGCAGTGTTGCACCCAGATCTGACATTCCTGCCCAAGGTCCTGACTGAATTTCACCTGGCCCAAGCCATCACGCTTCCAGCATTCTTCCTGAATCCCTCGTCTCCACAAGAGAGAGTGTGGCACTCGTTGGATGTCAGGAGGGCCTTGCTGTTTTACACCCAGAGGACTGCGTCCTTCAGGAGAGCAAAACAACTGTTTGTGGCTTATGGTGGCAAGACCAGGGGACAGCCTCTGTCTGCCCAGAGACTATCTAAATGGATCTCAGGTACCATTTACCTGGCCTATCAGATGTCATCCCTGCCACCTCCGCCTCATGTCCGGGCTCACTCCACCAGGACACTGGCTTCCTCCATTGCATTCCTAGAGGGCATCCCGATGGAGGATATCTGCAAGGCTGCCACTTGGTCCAGGTCCTCCACCTTCATCACCCACTACTGGGTTGACACAAGGTCCGCCCCTGATGTCAGACGGGGCAGGTCCATCCTGACGGCTGGTCTCCGATCTTCTTCGTTGATGACCGCCCATCCATGATGACATCGCGCTCTCCTGCATCTCAGGACGCCGGCTGCCCACCATCCAAGTAAGTGAGCTTGTTAGTCACCCATCAGTGTGCATCCCCAAACAACACGAAGGAGAAGGACAGGTTTCACTTACCAGTAACTGTCGTTCTCCGAGTATGTTGTTTGGGGATTCACACAACCCAACCCTGCCTCCCCTCAGGGCTGCCGGCCTGAGATGGCCTTAGGCCTAGCGGGCAGCTTTAATATCAACTGAAGGGAGAGCGCGAAATGGCGCCTAAAGGGGTTGGGCATGGTGGGCGGTCCCACATTCAAAACTCTTTATCCAATCAGCTTTCCAGCTCCGCTCCGGATTCAGCGCAGGCGCAGAACCCATCAGTGTGAATCCCCAAACAACATACTCGGAGAACGACAGTTACTGGTAAATGAAACCTGTCCTTTATTGTTCTCTACACATTTGTGTACCATGTTTGTATAATATACACAAATTCAGATTCTCCATTGATAAACCAACATCTAGATGCAGGAAGTTTGGAAAGATAGTTGTTGGAGGCAAGGTTGAGGAGTTCTCCAAATAGACACCTTAGAAACTGAAAAAAATAATAATTGGGATTTCAGGAGCTGTATTAGACCAAAGTACTGCACAATGGAGTGAGCTCCCATCTCTGTCCCAGCTCCTGCCAACCTAGCAGTTCAAAAGCACAACATTGCAAGTAGATAAATTTGTAGATAGTGTTCCATGCACTCTGATGTTTAGTCATGCCTGCCACATGTCCACAGAAACATCTGCAGACATAGACAGCACTGGCTCTTTGGCTATAAACAGAGATGAGCACTGAACCCTAAAGTCAGATACGACTGGCTTTTTAGCAAGGTCAACTTTTACTATTCCAACAATGGCTGAAGTAAAGCCAATGTTGACAACCACCCAAACATTTGAAATACAGCTCACATCCGTGATATGAACCACTGTAATAGCTTTCCTGACTGACAAGTTCAGCTTAGTTCTATTTAAATATCCTCATCAACCGATAGAAATTGACAGCAGAAGATGCTTTTAGCCAGATGGGAAAGCCTCACTTCTGAGAACTGGAGAGGAGATGTGTGGTGTTAAAGTAGCACCTTAGGTGACTAAGTGTATAGGTGATGTATCTACTTTGCACTGCCACTGAACAGGAGAGCCCTCTATGCTCTGCTGTGCTGGGTCCTACTCTGCCCTGATCCGGCATCATTTTAAAACCTAGCACTATTACCACCTAGTTTTTATAACTAGCTAGACAAAACTGTCCCACTGGCTGATTCTCCTTGTTGTTCTCCAGCACCTTGCAGTATTTTTGTTACCACCCAGAACATCTGAAGAGAAGCACACAACTCTGAGGGGACCAGCACAGTGATGGGATGTCCCCGGTTCCAGACGGTTCCCTGGAACCGGTAGGACCAATTCCGGAGGGTTCTCCGGGAGGGGAGTCCACTTTTGGGGCGTCTGGTTCCAGACGCCTCACCGAAAGAATTTTTTTAAAAAAAATCGGAGCTAAAATGGCTCCAATTGACTGTGCATGCGCAGAAACTCAATCTGACACATTGCGCATGCGTCAGATTGAGTTTCTGCACATGCGCAGTCAATTGGAGCCATTTTAGCTCCAATTTTAAAAAAAATTGTTTAAAGCTTTCAGGGCGGCGGAGGCGGCACCAGCCCTCTGAGAAAGGCACCTCCCCCACGGCACGTTGAGGGTGCCTGGGCCGTTCGCTGCCGACAAGCCCCATGCCCTGGGGACGCCTGGCGTGGCGCACCGCTGACGCCTCCTCCTCCGCCGGGCGCCGGCCTGTGGGCTGGGTGCCTGCAACCGCCGCCTGCCGCCGCCAGAGCTGCCGTTGGCTGCATTCCTGTGGCCTCCTCCTTGGGCCGGTCCCTTTTTAGCCCGGCTGCGGCGCCTGGCGGAGGAGGAATGCAGGCGGCGGTGGTGCGGCATGGGGACGGCCCAGGGAGGCTCGGCAGCCGCGGCTGGAGCCACTGCTGCCCGCCGCCCCTGGCCATGGCCAGAGCCGGGCTAAAAAGGTACCGGCGGCCCGAGGAGGAGGCCACAGGGGTGCAGGCAGCTCCGGCGGCAGCAGCGGCTGTGGACGCAGTCGGGGTGCCGGGTCCCAAGAAAGGTAAGCGAGGGGTAATTTATTTGTGTTTTGGGTGGGTGGTTGTTTTTATTTTATTTATTTATTTATTTATTTATTTGTGTCTGGGTGGGTGGGCTGAGAGGGAGGGGTGTGTGTGTGTATGTTTATTTTTATTTTTTATTTATTTTTATTTTTGGCCCCACCCACAACGTCATGACGTCATGATGTCGGCTTCAGCCATGACGTCATGACGTCATGACATTGGCCACACACATGACGTCCGTGACGTCATGGCGTGGTAGTAGAATTTTTGTCATCCCATCACTGGACCAGCACCAACCTCTGTGCAGTGGAAACCAGTGTTCTGCTTCCCAGTATTTGGCAATAGTAGGGTTCTTCTTCTTCTACCATATCTGAATCCAAATATAGGTGATCATGATGGCAATCAGCTATGAAGACTGTCCTGAGAATATAATGCAGTGGCCTTTCATCAGCCTTCCACATTGCAGCATGACACCTGTATCGTTGATCTAGTTCCGTGAGTCACTTTCTGGTCCTGAGCCCTTTTGGCATACAAAGTCCTCCTTAGCCTCACTTCATCAGCCGGGGATGGGAGGCAGGTGTGCACGCTGTCACCGCCCTCTTGTCATGCCAGACTGGAGGGTTAAAAGGACGTTGCTTTTTGCCAGCTAAGGGCTCCACTGCCTCTCCCTGCTGCTCATTCCATCAGCCAGGGATGGGAGGCAGGTGTGGATGCTGTCACCGCCCCCCTACTTCATCTGGCTAGAGGATTGAGGGAACGTTGGTGTATTGGGGTGCTCTTACTTCTTGTGTCTCCTTTCCTGACCAGGAGGGGGGGGAATGAACTCTTGGGCCATGCGGTGAGCCAAGGACCATTGTTATCGTCCCCCCCCCCCCGGTATGTTTACATTCTGATTGTATTAACTGTATTGTTACAATGTTATATTTATGTTTTAGACTGTAATATTGTATTGCATTGCATTTTTTCTTTTTTTTCTTTTCCCCTGATGTTTAGATATATTGATTGTATTAACTGTATTGTGATATGAAGTGTGGTTTTGTTTTATTGCACTGTATTTTTTAACCTTATTTTGCAGTGTGGTTTGTTTTATTGCACTGCTGTACTGCATTGTTATATTTATTGTATTATACTGTATGACCTCTGATTATGTTATATTACTTTTGATTGTTTTATATGTATGGTTTCTGTAAACCCCCCTGAGTCGGTTGTACCGAGTAGGGCGGTATACAAATCGAATAAATGAAATGAAATGAAATGAAGAAGCTGCTGTCCTCCATCAAGATGGATTCAAGTAGGATTTAATCCAATTGGGGACCATCACCCTTCCTTGTGGACTTTGGCTCCCGTTAGTCCTTGGGGTTGTCAGGTTAGTTAATCACCACCTGATAGGCATTGAGTTGCTGGCAGTATGGTCTATTCCAGGGGTGCCCAACCTATGGCCCATGGGCCAGGGCTGGCCCGTGATGCCAATTCATCTGGCCCATGGGCTGGATTGTTGCCATCACCGGAAGTGCCCTGCCACCACCAGAAGTCCACAAATCATGCAGAAATGTGCCAAAATGCTATGAAAATGCAGCAAAAAAAATTAAAATGTGGCAAAAATGTGCCACCTTCATTCCTGCCATCATGGGAAGTGGTGGAGGTGGCAAAAACGCCCAAAAACACACAGTCGATTCATGCACTACCACTATCACTGCTGCCACCAGGAGGTGCTCAACTGTCCAAAGCTGCATGGCCAAGCCCCTGGTGGGAAAAGCTTGGGCACCCCAGTCTACTCTATTATCATAGCACAATAACCTGGCCAGAGTGGGAGGGTTTAACTCCCCAGATTAAACTCACCAATGGGAAGTTCTGCATCCCACTCTATGGCAATGCTACCTAAATTACCCTCACTAACCAATGTTCCTTGCTAGTTTCCTTTGTTTGCAAAGACCCACTCTGATAGTAAACTCATCAGAGTACAAGAAAAACAAAGACCAAGCTGAGACTTGAAATTCTGTTGACAAGCACTGGAAGATACAGATGTGGTGTTAATGGTCAAAACCTGCTTCAGGGCACAGGACGTTTTGAATTTGTCTAGTTCTGTTTTATATAAAGGGAACCATGCATTAATAATTGCAGCTGCCAAAGGTTCTTGCCAAGACATAGGGTTTTTCCCAGAGTTCAAGATTATTTCCTGAAATTTTGCTCATAATTTATTGTTTCTTCTTCATCTAAATGGTCCATTACAAATTTAAATAGATAATTGAAAGAAATGAATTGTGATCATTTTAAATTAGGAACAATGTTTAAAGTTGAAGTGACAGATTATAGGTGAGGTAGTGGATTTGTTCTTCTTCTCTAAGCCTCTAGCAATTTTTAAAAATTAAGTATGAAAGTATCTGTTTAGCAGTCCAGTATAACAACATCAACAATGGTGTAGTCCTGTTATACTAAATAGGTGAATTGTTAAGTACTAGTGGAACCTCATACAACAATTGCCCCATATAGCATAACAATTAGGTTTTGGGGGGAAATGGCATCCTGCATAACAATTTTTCCTGTGGAAAAAATCGTACAACAATTTTTCAATGGGAGAAACCACTTAGCAAAAAAAAAAAAGTTGTACAATGCATCCCATAGGGAAAAATTGCTATATGATGCATGCATCATATAGCAATTGTTTTGTACAACAACGAGCCCCATGGAATAAATTAAAATCGTTGTATGAGGTACCACTTGTAATTTGTGCTCTGTATTCTACAGCTAAGTCGCCCCTTGCTCGAAAGCCAGTCAGATCTGACTCTAGGATTCAGTGCTCATCTCTGTTTATAGCCAAAGAGCCAGCGCTGCCTGCGTCTGCAGACATATCCATGGACAGGTGGCAGGCATGCCTAGACACTAGAGTGCATGGAACACTGTTTGCCTTCCCACCTAAGTGGTCCTTATTTATCTACATACAGTTTCTTGCTTTTGAACTGCTAGGTTGACAGGAGCTGGGACAAAGACAGGAGCTCATTCTGTCATGCAGTACTCCGGTATTGAACTGCTGACCTGCCACCTTCTAGTCAGTGTCTTAACCACTTGAGCCACTGCAGTCCCTAGCATTCTACAGCTACTACTGTTATACTAAATATTGACTTAACCCCTGAATGCTGTTTACTTTATTACTTAGTTCCAACCAGTCTCAATTAAGAGTGTAAAATGGTGAGGTTACTCTTCAGAATATCACTGTAAGGAATATCATCTGTTTTTGATTGATTAGCTTTAATTAAACTTTAATTAAATCACTATATAAAATTATTGCTTATTCATAAAATTTTGAGTCAAGAGCCCAAATAGTCAACCAAGGTCATTTATAAAGACTTTAAAGCAATTTAACTACTTCTTAAAAAGTCACAACCAATAGAATTAAGAGCAAGGATGAATTTTAAGAACAATACGTGTAATGTGTACATTTTAGAATATCAAAACCCTGTGTGAAAGAACTGTAAGGAAATGAAGGAGACAATCCACTTAATCTAGACACACATCCATAGAGAGAGAGATGACTTCTTAGGCAGGATTCTGTAATAGAGAAGGTCCTAGTCCAGTGACGGTGAACCTTGGCACTCCAGCTGTTCTAGGACTTCAATTCCCAGAAGCCTTGATCAGCAGGTGTACTGACTTGGGCTTCTGGTAATTGAAGTCTGAAAACAGCTGGAGTGCCAAGGTTCGCTACCAGGGTCTAGTCCATGTCTCCTACCGACGGTGGTGTTGCATTTTTTTTGGTAATACAAAACCTCCAAAGCAGATCTGAAGCAATGGGCAGATTTATCTTTATTTAATAGCAGTTTAATTTCATACAAAAATAATGTGAGTTTTAAGCTTTAATAGTACTAATGCAGTGATATAAATATACGACAACATTTTAAACCTGTAGTGACTCTGTTTAAAAAGCAGCAAAACTCACTCCACTTCCAGAAAAATGAATTATTATCAAACAATATTTAAAAGTTAATGTATTGTGATATTACAGCATGTTAATACCTTAACATTGTAATTGCTGCCTCAACATCAAGCTGCTAATTCGTCATCACATTTGAATCATTAAGAGATGCCCACTCAACTTGAATTAGGCCATGTTAAAAAAAAACCCTCCAAAAAGGATACCCTGTGTGGTGTTGAGAGGTCTGGGTTTGAATTCCCACTCAGCCATGGAAGCTCATTGAGGATTTGGAACTGGTACTGAGTAAATATCTCATTTATCTTGTAAGCACTATTAAGGTCACTGTGTTGGGTCTGAATTGATGGCAACAACAATATTTTTTCAATCTACTCTCAATGCTAACTCTTTAATGAAAATGTTAAATATTCTTGTTAATGTACAGTACTCTACAAAAGTATTAGGCCACAAGTTGGTTGTCGAAAAATTCAATGTGTGATTTGAGAGGGGCATAATTCAGCCACTGAGCCATTGATACACACAAAAATTGGTGAGATTCTTCTGCTGACTCTCCTTTCAACCCTCTCCATGTTTGATGAAGTTTGGAATTAGGATGTCCAAGTTATGACCCCTCAAATCACTCACTGAATTTTCCCCAAACCAGCAGATGGTCACCTAAAACTTTTACATACAGTACTACTGTATATGTGGTAGGAGGGTAGGAAATAGATCGCTTGTATGATATTGTTTGGCACTCATCATCCTCTTAGTTGATCTCAGTCTCCCTTTTTTTCCAGAACTGCATAGTCTCCCACCTTATTCATTCTGATAATACAATCCATCATTGTAAAGTGATGTTTCTGCCATGGGATCAAATCCCAATCTCACTCTCATCCACATTTAAGTACGGTAGCTGTGACTCATTTCACAGAAATAGAGCGGTCTTCCCAGAGCTTCCAGGTGGCCATAATGGGAAGAAGGATATGAGATGAAATGGATGTTTCATCTGATCCAGCACAACCTTATGTTCATATCTAATGGCTTTCATATTGCCCATTACTAAAACAAGCATGCAAAAAGGGTGGAGATGAGGATTTAGGTTCCACTATTTGACTATGTTAGGTTCCATTATTTGTACTTAATTGGACAATGTCAGGATAGGAACATTACTAAATCAACAGACGATTAATGATCAGAGAAGCATATTTTTCTAAGCATCTTATTTCCTGCTCGCCAACGTGTGGTGATTAGGACATATCATTACTCTTCAAAGGGTAAATGAAGCAAAATGAAGTATCACCAGGTAGAAACCAGGTGATGGTGGCATGTGCCACATAAAGGCAGAGTTAGCACAAACTCTCCATTAATTTTCCTTGATGAAACTGTGTAAGGTAAAGGTCACCCTTGCTTGAAAGCCAGTTGTATCTGATTCCAGGTTTCATTGCTCATCTCTGTTTATAGCCAAAGAGCCAGCACAATGTACATCTGCAGACATATCTGTTGACATGTGGCAGGCATGATTAGACACTGGAGTGCATGGAACACTGTTTACCTTTCCACTGAAGTGGTACCTATTTATCAACTTGCAAATTCTTGCTTTCAAACTGCAAGGTTGGCAGGAGCTGGGACAGAGACAGGGGCTCACCCTGTCATGCAGTACCCCAGAATCGAACTGCCAATCTTCCAGTCATTGAGTTCAGTGTCTTAACCACTTGAACCACCACAATCCTTTGATGAAACCATGTACAGTGCAGCAAATTAACCAATTTGCACTCTTTTGAGGAAGGGCGACCTTTAGTCTTTCTAAAGGGGCTGAATTATATTTGGGGACATTTTATGTTAGTCACAGATGTTTCACCAGTAGCTTGCCAATTAAGCTTATATTTACTATTTTATATTGATCTGCACATATAATTTTAGTAAGAAATAAATCTAATGGATGACACCTTTCTCTTTTACAGCAAGAAGGTTGGCAATACATTACGATGAATTAATATGTTATCCACCCACTGCTCATAAGCTGTCATTGAATGCATTCAATCATGTTCTCAGATGCCTTAGATTCCATGTAGGTCAAGTAAATTTATTTGGTGTACCCAAGATAAAGCAGTCTAATGTACAGATGGTGGGGATGGGCCAGAATTAGGTCTGTGAAATGTTTATTGATTTTGCTTGCCTAAATGGGGGGAAATGCTGTAATTACTTGCTACAGTTCTTTCTTGCTTTTTGTGGTTTATAAAAGGTCCCAAAAACTCCAGCTTCCTCCTACAGCAAAAGGATCACATCTAAAGACAAGTTTACATTTTTTTGAAAGTCAATAAACATGTTTGAAAGATGTGAAGAAATGCATGCCAAAAATCTACTCAGAGAAAATTTGCTCACACCGTCATATTTTACATGAGAACAGGCAGTGTCCTGAGACAAGGAATTCTGGACATATTTATGCAGTTAGATCAGCTTGGTGGCAATTTTGAATATTTCCTGGATGAGTGTGCATCTCAGTAGAATCATAAACATTAAAAGGAGTCTCTGTTTCAGACAAAAAGTTTATATAGTCCAGCACCACAAACTCAGTAAACTGAGCTATCCTTAATATGGGCTTTTAGCATAGGATCAGATAGCCAGTTATCATCATGTGTCTACTTCAGACAACAACTGGACTGCAATTAGTTCCCACAAAGTATTGCTAGGCATTTTAAATACTTTCAATGTTTGCTTCATTTTCTGGATTGGTTTGAGATTTAGGATGTTTAAAAAAGGTGATTTAGAAGTTTGGTATGTCATTTGAGGTTATCCTTGTATCCACATTTATTTGCTTGTTTGTCCGCCTGCTTTCTTGTTTCCCATCTCCCTATAGGAGAGTCAAGGTGGCACACAACAATAACAAGTTAAAATGCTCTACAAAATTATGTATCAAAAGATTAATTAAGATCAAGATTTAAAACATTTTTAAAACATTTTTTAATGTTTAAGGATTTACTACCACATCACACCTCAAGAGACCTTGTTTATCCTGATTTAGATCTACAGTATCTTGATTCTCTGTTCTTTAAAGGAAAAGAAAAGCAAAAAAAAAACTTTCCTATCTCTTCACCCTTGCTTTACCTAAGCTGCTTAATGATTTTGAGAAATGGAAAGCTTCTTTCCTGCACCCCTGCAGAAAGAAAGGGAGCTGAAGTTTTCAATTTCTATTTAATTGGAACTCACTGACGCGGTGCATCAGTGATGTTTTGAAATCACTTTTTAAAAGGCCTCTTGAAGCATTACTAATGCATTAGGAACAATTAAAAGGAAATGCAAAGCTTATTTCCCTTTCCCCTCCACAGGTAAGTAGCGAGCGTTTTATCTCTCAGGCAGCCACTTGGGTCTGATCTCAGTAGTCATACACACTGGAACTGAACTAAAATGGAGCAACCTTACCTGCACTAATAAAAAAGATACCCCCTGACAGATACTCAAAAAGATACATGTAGATATTGATTGGTATGCAATGGCACATATATTGTGTGGTTACAAGGAAAATAAATACAGCAGCTGAACCCAACCCTGACCAAAATGCAGAACAAATGCTGTCTGATGGCACCCTTAGTAGGGTAGAGTAAACCCAATAAATTCATTATCCTATCTAACATTGGCTCAAATCCTGTTTATCATTGGCTCAAATCCTATGCCATATAAGACTGATGATATAATCAGCCACAAATGTCCAAACATATCCACACAGTTGTCATAAAGCCATAATGGTGGCATTACCAATAAATATTCATAGATGGGCCAATCAACATTTCTAATGAAATAAAAAGCTCTGCCTGATGAGAGTTAAACTTAACTGCTTCTTTGAGGTTCTTTTGTAAGTATTTATTTATTTTTACTACAAATGTGCATAAAGAAGACACATTTGTACAAAACTTCCTAAAAAAGGTATGCATCAGTCAACACATGGTGACCTCAGCAAAGTCCTGGGTTGTCAAACTATCTTCAATAACAGCCAAAATACAGGGAAATATTTCTCCCATATTTTTCTAGCTTCAATTTTACTAACAGGACAAAAAGGATATTGTGACAGATGAGAAAATAAAAAACCAAATTATGACGGGATAATGTGTCGAATGAAAGACATTGAATAAAGAGAGAACTAGTTATTTTCTGAAAGACTTTCCTTCTCAAACACAATTACTTCATTTTTCATCAAGCTCTGACATCAATCCTTAAATGCAAGACTTGACAAGCTTTTTTAAAATGCCTATTGGGGCTCTTTGGGGGCTGCTGATAAAGGTTGCAGTGTTAGGAGATTAATGCTTACTGTTCAATCCATGCAATGCAATTTAATCTGAACAAATTAGTTCCAACAATTAGAAGACAATTGTTGGGACAGAATGATACCATTCAGTGGGTTCTATCTGGATGGCAAAATAAAAGTGGAATTAAATCAGCCTGTTGTTGCCTTTAAGACTGTCTCAGTTTAGTGGTTAAGGGCTGTTTCATGCCGGGCATGTCAACAGAGTTGACTTTGCCAATCATTGTACAAAGAAGGTGCAGCAAGTTTCATATCTCTGATGGGTTCTTACGCATAATATCCATATTTTGGAACACCAATCTGTTATATATTTAGTATACACTTAAACAACAACAACAAAAAAGGATGATCTTGTGTAGATTCTTTTACAAATCTGTGCCCAGTAGTCAAATAGTCATTTTGTTGTTGTTGTTGTTCAGTCGCACAGTCGATTCCGACCCTCTGCGACCCCATGGACCACTGTCCGCCAGGCACTCCTGTCCTCCACCATTCCCCTCAACTCGCTCAGCTCTGTGCCCATTGTCTCTACAATACCATCTAGCCATCTCATTTTGGGCCGCTCCCTTCTTCTTTTGCCCTTGACCCTTTCAAGCATCAAGGCTTTCTCAAGTGAATCCTCTCTTCTCGTTTGATGTCCAAAGTACTTTAGCTTCATCTTTATTATTTGACATAATACACAAAATAGGTACCCAGAGAGCTGTATTGGATAAACAGATAAGGATGGAGTCAGGAGACATGGATTCAAGAACCTGCTTTGTTAGGATATATGAGTAGGTTTGCAACGAGAGCAAACCAATGACTGTATCTTTAAGACTGTGCAACTACCACAGCCAGGTGCAAGCATTAAGTGTTTGTGTCTAGCATAAATTGAGGCAACAGTCTTTGCCAGCCAGCCAGCCTGTTGTTCTCTGACTGCTTTGTTGCTGTGCTCACGTCCATCGGACCTTCGTCGTTCTTGAGGATTGTCTGGTATGTCTACTTGCCGTTTATTGCAAGATATTGGAACACATACCTCAGCCACATTGTGGTGACCTAACCAAGGACTGTTTTGGAACTGAGCTACTCCGTAGCTAGAATGAACTGGTGAATATCTTCGAAGCTGACCTTGAAGCAACAGATAAAGGTTTGGACTGCTTGCATTGCTTTATCGAAGATAAGAGCTTAATTAGCTCACATAGACTATAAGGACTTGCTGCACCACTTGGTCTGACTTCAAGACAAGTGTTAACTTGCACTTTGTGCACAACCTTTGTAAATAGTGTAAATACATATTTCCTGCAACCCAAGCCGGAGTTTGTTTTTGTCTCCTGTATCTCAACAAACACTCTCAAACCTCAGGGTGTGGCAAAAGCCAGCCACCTTCCTGCACTCTGCTATATTTTACCATTTCATGCTTGTCCATGGAAACTTACTGGGATTGATGTAGCATTGGTAAAAATGCTCCTTAAATCTCTCACCTTGAAAACTCTATTAGGGTTGCTATCATTTTTGTGTGACTTGACAGTACATAACACACAAAGCAGACAAGAACAGCACTGCCTTCATCTGCAGACATTTCCATGGACATGTGACAGGGGTGCCTAGACACCAGAGTACACGGAGCACTGTTATCTTCCCACCAAAGTGGTACCTATTTATCTACTTGCAATTTCTTGCTTTCAAACAGCTAGGTTGGCGGGAGCTGGGACAGAGATGGGAACTCACTCCGTCATGCAGCATTTTGAAGTCGAACTGCTGGCCTGCCAACCTTCGAGTTCTCAAATTCAGCATATTAATCACTAAGCCATCACAGTCCCCCCCCCCCAAGATTCATACACATTGAAAAATTCATCACCATGTGCACACACAATATTAATGCTATTCAGAGAAACAGTATCCACATTCATCTGCATATATAGCTGTTTCTTTTGAAACTCCAGGTAGGGTAAGGAAGGAAACCTTCCTGAGCTCCTAGGTCATCAGAGTAGACAATACTTGACTAGGTGATCTGAGGTTTGTACGAGGCACTTTTGTATATTCCTCTCTATCACTCTGAGTTCATTTAAGGACAAATAGGCTCTTCAAAAATTAAATAAATCTCACTCTCACCTGCTGTAATAATAATGATAGTTGTGTGTAAAGATATTTTTGACTTATGGTGACTCTTTCCAAGGCCTTCTAGGTATAGAGTACTGAGAGATGATTTACCATTCTCTTCTTCTGGGGTGCTCTAGAACTGTGTAGCTGTAAACCTGAGAGGTACAATGGGAAATAGAACTCCTAACTCACTAAGCTATGCAGTCTCAATAACCCCACACACATCTCTGTACTGAATTAAAGAAAAGTTGAAAATCATTAAGTAAAAGTCGCCCCTGCTTGAAAGCCAATCATATCCAACTCTAGGGTTCAGTGCTCACCTCTGTTTATAGTCAAAGAGCCAGTGCTGTCTGCACCTGCAGATGTTTCTGTGGACATGTGGCAGATGTGCCTAAACACCGCAGTACACGGAATGCTGTGTACCTTCCCACCAAAGTGGTACCTATTTATCTACTTGCAATTTCTTGTTTTCGAACTACTAGGTTGGCAGGAGCTGGGACAGAGACAGGCACTCACTCCATCAAGCGGTACCCAGGATTCTAACTCCGACCTTCCAGCCAGTGAGTTCAGTGTCTTAACCACTTGAACCACCGCAATCATTACTGTGCAAACATTACTGTGCACTAGACAGCCAGTGTCATGTGTTGTAAGTTCCCTTTCCCCATACATAAGGTGTTGGTATGTTGCTTATTTTATCAAGGCATGGGTGACTTCAAGTCTAGCCCTTGCTTCAGCAGATCCATGAATAAGATGTTTAATATGCTTCTGGCTCAGAGAGAAAAAACATTATCTAAGTGTGAAAAAAATAAAATGTAAAAGTTTTTTTAAAAAATGAGACTTATGTGTTATATCTATTTCGATGTCAAGTGACCAAAGGATAGAAATCTACAAAGGCAGTAAAATAATTAACTTCTTTTCCCTCTTATGACCTTTACAATATAGAAACATGTCCACATGCTTCACATCAGTTGTGTTAGAAATATATAGGTGACATTCACTGTCAGCTCTGTTTTGTCTCTCAGAGTCTGCCAGACTATCCCTAACATCTTTTAACAAAATGTTCACACTGAAGTCGTAGCTTGCCCATTTATTAATTTCTGCCACTCCTACCAATAAATAAAAGTCTAACAACGTGGTGTCTGAAAATTTGGAGTCATTTTTAAAACACATGTTTAGAATAATGTACAGTACAGCAAACATATTTCTTTGTCCTAAATAGGAAGTAAAAGTTTATATGTACCATACTGTACTATTCAGCACTCTTACTGAGAGGCCAGGACTGTTCATTAAATAGGCAGAGCTGAATGAAAATATATTCTGAAAAGCATGATCAAAATCCCCCAAATTGAAGCAGGAACATCTATCCCCACCGGGAATATTCTACATGATGCATGACTTATGAGTTAAAAAAGAAAAGGAATTGGGCTGTGCAATTCTGTAGTTATCATTCCTTTATCTTTGACCTAATATGGGAAAATGGAATTGTATATGTACCACTTGGCAAAGCTTTAAAGCCAAATTTCTCCAGACATTATCGGAAGCAAAATAGTGTTAACATTTGTTCGATTCCAGAAGTTTTCAAATAAGTGGCATACAGCTAGAAGGAAATCAAGCAAAACCAATGTCATAATGACGCAAACATGGGCTATAAAAGGGGTACCCAAACTTTCCAGGCCACATGCCATGGTTCAGGGGGCTGCTCACTATGGCCTGCAGGCTGGATCCGACTCCTGGAACCAATTCATCTGGATCACGATGCCCTCATCACTCCCAGAAGCGGAAGTAAAACGTGTCTGTACAGGCACGTTTTACTTCTGCTTCCGGAAGCGTTGAGGGCATTGTGGGCTGGATGAATTGGTCTCAGGAACTGGATCCAGCCCATGGGCCATAGTTTGGGCACCCCTGGGCTATAATGATAGATAAAGTACACTGCTGATTGGTGTCTTTTCTGAAACAAAACTCTGGACTTAATTTTGCAAACACCATGGACCTGATTAAGCACTCCATGAGTTGACAACATCTCAGATTAAAAGAAACATAAGACAGGCAGCCAGGCCAAAAAACCTTTTATTGCTGGTTTTTGGCTGGGGTCTCTTTGTCATAGTCTTCCAGCACCAGCAACAGGAAACAGCTACATTTATAATAGATAGCAGGCCTGAACAGCCAAGCTACTCCCACTTCAGGAACAGACAGTTAGAATTATGGGCCAAGCAGTGCATATTTTGGGCCCCAAACATGGCCAGCCAGATGAAAGTTCAGTCGTAATACTAAAATCAACAACAACTACAAGAGGAGAAAAATGTTCATGGTCACTATTATGTCTGCAGAAGTGGAACAGATCTATGAAAGCTCATGTAGCAGTTAGTCTAGACTTGACTACTGTAATGCGCTCTACATGGGGCTGCCCTTGGTGACCATTCGGAGACTACAGCTGGTCCAAAATGCGGCGGCCCAGGTAGTGATGGGGCGTGGGCGATATGCTCGTGCCACACCACTGTTCTGGGAGCTGCACTGGCTGCCAGTATGTCTCTGGGTGCAATTCAAGGTGCTGGTCATTACCTTTAAAACCCTATATGGTAGTGGGCCAGGATACCTAAGAGACCGCGTCACCCTAAGAACGTCTGTCCGTCCCACTAGGGCAGACCGGAGGGGCTCTCTTGTTATTCCATCGGCTAGAGAGGCTCGCCTCACTAGCACTAGGAAGAGGGCCTTCTCTGTGTTCGCCCCGGCCCTTTGGAACCTTCTCCCAACTGAGCTGCGCCTACAGGCAGAGCTCCTGCCTTTCTGAAGAGGCTTAAAGACCAGGCTGGCGGAGCAAGTGTGGGGACCTAGGAACGTGGGATCCCATGCAGGTTGGCTGATTTAAGGGATTTAAGGGACAGCCACCCCTTTCTGCCCTTGTTTTTATCTGTTGCGTTGTTGTAATTTTTCTTATGAATTTTTAAGGTTTTAACCTGTGATTTTAATCTATGATGTAAGCCGCCCAGAGTCGAGTCTACCCGATTGGAGCGGGATAGTAAATATGAGTAAATAAAAAAAAAATAAATAAATAGTCTTTAACGTGCCAAACATTTTTCCCCATTAAAATATGTTTGTTTTGTTTCTTGTCTGATATGCATGCAGTGACTAACATAGCTACCACTTCTACAACTATACATTCTCATGATAACATAACTTAAACAATATACCATTAGTTCCCTCACTTATGAAGTCACATTCCACTTTCTGAGGGTCAACATGCTGAATAGAATGTAAATTCACAGAAACAATTAAACCATCTTCTTACTTGCAATATAATTTTCTCAGAGATCAGGCCTTAGTAAGTTAAGTTCCTTTTTTCTTTCTTATGGCAAATCACAAAGCAAAACTTACTAAATGCAACACATACCAGTTGTCTTTCATTATTTGAGGGAGGTGACATCTACAAAGCATATAGTACTAGCAAATTTTCTTCTCATCCATTAAAAAAAGTCACGTTTTGATACTACAATGAGAAAAAGTCGAGTGCAGTTAGATTTTTCATTCCTGAATGACAGTGAAAAGACTAGCACTTTTCCTTCAGAATTAAAAAGAAAAACAAAAAACATGTTATTGCACAACAATCCTATTATGTGCCTTTTTGCTTATATAACCTATTTTGATTTTTAAAAGTTAATCCATGAAAAATACATTTTCATGTATTTCAAGAATTGTGAATAATTTGCAAATGCTGGAAAGCAAAAAAATGCACAAAAATTCTCATAATTTTATCCATGTCATTAAGTTGCTTCCAACTTATGGTACTCTTAATAGGGTTTTTGGAGTATGCAAGGTGTTTATGGAGTGATTTGCCACTGGAATACCCAACCACATCACTGAATTTCCAAGGTTGACCAGAAATTTGAACTCAAGTCTCCTGAGTCCTCATCTGACTATCCACTACATCATATTGGGTCTTGTTTCTCTTTCTCTCAATACACCTGCACATTTATAGGATTAGGTAATTTTATGCTACTTACAATTCTAAAACACCCCACTAAAATGGCCATTGACCATGGCAGTAATGGATTCTGAGAGTGGCAGTCAAAAAAAGTAGTACATTTCATTTTGATTCTTAGAAAAGCAGAAGAAAGATTACTGTGATAAGTTATCATCACAGTAATTGACTTCCATTCCTGAAACTAGATTTGATAATGAGGTTCTGTGACATTTGACTTGAGTGAATATTCTAAAGACATTGAAAGTTGAAGCTTGAGGAAATAAGAGATGTGATGACTTAGTGTACTCTGGTTTGGCAACTCATGTGGCTTGGTATATTAAATGTTAGTGTTATTTAACAAGAAAACAAGACATTGTTTCTTACCCAGTGTGGTTTGGAAGAAGTCAAAATCCATTTTGGCAGCTTTCACAGCAGCAATTAAGTTGCTCAAGGTTACAGGGTAACTGAACAAAATCTTTCTAGTGATGGCAACAGGCTGGTAATATGCATAGTCTTTCTCTTTGTCTCCTTTCTTCGTGATCCATTCCTATTTCTCCAGATGGGTGAAAATCCAAATTTCCTAGTTAGGATGATGAAAATCCATCTGTTTCACTTCCTCATTCATTAGGATTAAAAAAAAAAACTAGACCCAAATATATTGAACTGTATAGAAATTCTTCACAAATGAATGGTAACAACATTTGCCCCATCTGCACTGAACAAAATGAATATACAGTATCCCCAGCTGGAGAAGATCATGTGACTGTTAAAGCTGATAAAAATGTGAAGAAGAAAAGAAAAGTCAACTGTAGTTCAATCTGCTATAAATTGGCTGAATTCACAAAAAATTAAGGCTGGATGTTTTAAAACACTCCAAAACTAAGGCACTTGGAAAGACATAAAGTATGTAAAGTGGATGAAACCAACAATTTTGATTTTACCCACATTTGATTCCTTAAACATCAACTGCCTTCTATTCTGAATTTGAAGAACTCACAGTTTTCTGGTAAGTTCTTGTAAAAAAAAATGAAATAATCAAAGCTAAAGTAATTTGTCACAAAGCAAGATCCATTAAGAGTGGCTGGATCATTTGCAGTCTGTTTGTACTGTCAAAGATATGAAACCTTAATCCATATTTTACTTGGGAACAAGAACCAATTAAATAGTGGAGCCTACTTCTGTCTAAATATGTAAAGCAGGTATTCTCAACCTGTGGCCCACAGCACCATTTCATGTCCCCCACCCACTGCCTACACCACACCAGAAGTGCCATGTGGTGGAGAAAGGGCAAAATGGCCATCTAGCCCCTGAAGGTGTCTGAGGGTGCATGACCTGGCCCCCAGCTTAAAAAGGTTGAGAACTCATGATGCAAAGGATCTATTTCATTTTTTCATTTCATTTCAAATTTATACCCCTTCCTGCTCAGGCAAACCTGACTCTAGGTGGCTTACAAAGTATAAAAGATAACAACATAACAGTCACAAATACCACATTATCACAACCATCACAATATCAGAAATATAAATATACAATCTATCAATATGGATGCAGTCTGAGTCACACTTACCAAATACAGTAGCATATCTTAGGGTGATCTTCCTCAAAGTTTTTCAAGCTGGGTCCCTGCTGGGTCCCTCTATGGGAATTTGTAGTCATCCATGCCAATTCTTCTTCTTTCATGTCTAGGCCAAACGTGAAACTGCCAGAATTAAGACACCTCCTGAGGAGTTCATTCTGCAATTCCTTTCACCTGACCTAATATGAGAAAGATTAGCCAGCAACACAAGGCTGCTGTTACCAGGATATGCCCAATTGTGATTTTTAAGACCACAATCTTTGAGGAGTCTCTTTCTGTGTACCCCATGCATGCCAATACAATCAATTAATGTGTTGCAGAGGTCCACAGGTGAAGACAGAATGCTGTAGCTATGTTGAAAAGTCCCATCTTTGCTGAGATTAGCAGTTTCCACCAGGGCTACCATTTCTCTTAATCCCATTTTTATTTTATTTCTCTCCCCTCCCCCATGTGACATAGTGCTTATCTGGTACAACTCTACCTTTGGCAACCATGATTTTTTTATAAATATATATAATTATTTGGCGGAGGAGAGACAGCAAGCACAGAGTTGAGGAGAACTGATGTAAACGTGTCGCAATAAACATCCTCACAACTGCCCCTTTGCACCAATTGGGTGATAACACACACCAGAAAGTAGAGGCAAATGATGTCAGCTGAACAAATTATCCCATGCTGGCTGATAAAAAAAAGAGATGATTCTCCAGTTTAAAAACAAAATTGAACTTCCATTGAAGTAGAAGTGATCATTCATCTGGGGTTTCAAGGCCAGCCCGACACAAGTTGCTGCCTAGAAAAAAAAGTATAAGATGGTAACTCCACATCTTGGCTGTTAAACAATTCAACTCATGACATAGAAGAAGGTCTCACATCACACTTGAGAGCAGTGAACAAAAAAATACAAGAAACACTGAGGCAAGCATCTGCCACTTGAGCTAGTTCTTCATTCTTTAAGGGTCAGCTCTATAAATTACTACCAAATGCAGTGGAACCATGGTTAACATAATTAATGGGTTCTCCAAAAATTACTTTAACTGAATTTCCCATAGGAATGCATTAAAAACCAAAATACTTTATCCGAAACACAGTTTCCCATATAGGAATGCACTGAAAACCAATTAATCTGTTCTGGAAAAAAATCTGTAAACAGAGCCACTATTTTCTATAGATTTTCTTTTGTTGTGCAATTTTTATGTTAACCAAGCCATTTGTTAACTGAGGTTCCACTGTAGAAGAACATTCCTGAAAGAACATGTACAATAAAGGGTCAATGGAAGGAAACTAAATTGCAAAGCAGAAGTTTCAGATGTGGCTGACAGTAGCTGCCAGCAATAGATTTCCTTATGATTATGTCTTGACACAGATTGGCCCCTACAAATGCTTTCAATGATCAAATATATGAGGAATGTATCAGTGGTTCAGGTCAGACAGTTTTATCTACAGTGATTATATAGGTCTAAAGGTGGAGGTGTTGAGTCATTTTTTTAAACATAAGATTCCTTAAATTCAATTATAAAATTTTCTTACAAATATATCCCATTTCTAGGAAAAAATCATAATGTATGAATCATCCCCATGAAGAGGGTAACCCTTTAATTATCCAAGCATGAGAATAGCTAAAGAATGAGTCATGATTATCTCAGACATATATGATTATGAAGAAGGCCTGGAACAAGAATGTTCAAGGTAGGTCTAGATAATATAAAATAATCTTCTAAACCAAGCTGATTTTTCTGAGGCCAATGTAGCAACTGAGATTTATATCTACAAACACTATGAAGCTGAAAACATAATGCTGGATCCAGATTCATTCACACTTAGGATCAGTTAACTAAAATTAAAGTTGGGTTGGGACAGGGGAGACCAGAGTTCAAATCCCCTCTCCAGCATGAAACTTGATAGATGACCTTGGGCTGATCTCTATCTTTCTGTTTTATCCTGCTAGCAGGATTGTTGTAAACACAAGAAGGAATGGCAAGCACATGACCTCTGCTTTTTGATGAAATCTTGCATATAAATGTAACAGATAAAAGACAATCAACATATTTCATAACTATGTCTGGATTTGATAAGAGAATGGCACACAACCTGGAAAAAAATCATTTCAAAATGTATCTAAAAATACCTTAAAAACAATTTCTCACACTAACTTGGACTTACTTGTTACATGTAAGTAACTCAAGTAGAACTCACCAAAAAATGACTTCATTTTGGCAGTTTCACATCTGGCCTAGACATGGAAGAAAAAGAAACCTAAAGGTAACATTATTAATTACTCTTTATGGCAGGGATTCTCAACCTGTGGCCCACAGGACCATTTCATGTGGCCTACCACCACCTTATCCACACCAGGAAGTGCCATGTGGTGGAGGAAGGGAAAATAGCCATCTGGCCCCCAAAGCTGTCTGAGGGAGTGTGACCCGGCCCCCCAACTTTAAACGGTTGAGAACTCCAGCTTTACACAAACATAGCTAGGTATGTGTAACAACATAAGATATTACTAGTTACTTCCAAGTTCCTTACAGAATTTGTGCAATATCCGTCGGGGGGGGGGGATCAAGAGGGAAGAAGGAAGAGTGGAATAGTTTAGAACAGGGAAATTTTGCAATAAATCTGTAGTTTTTCCTTGGCATCCTCTTCCTTGTTGGAGTTTATTTCTGATCCAGCAAGGTAAGATCACTTGCTAATAGTCCAACAAATTTATGAGCAAAAATGTTAAATTATAATATATTCAAAAAGGTTTTTCTTCACTGCTGGGTTTAAAATTATGATCCCAATGAGGTTTAGTCATATAATGTACAATTTATTAAAGATATGGATTGTGAAAATTTACTAGCAAAAGGAAACCAACAATCAAGGAAACAAATGTATTTAAGGAATTGTGTCTATCTCTTCTCACATACCAGTTATTTTAATACAAAAACCAGCATATAGTAAACAAGTGCTGTAGACAGAAAATGGTCTTATACAAGTAAAGCAAAAAGAGACCAAATGAATTATCTGCACTATATTATATAAAAATATTATATAACTACAGTGGTACGTTGCTTAAAGAGCATAATCCGTTTCACGGGATTGCTCTTTAAGTGTGTTTGCTCTTTAAGCGAAACTCCATTGTAAGTTACCAATTGTGACTTCTGGTGGGGGGATTGCAAATCTCAATTAAGTTGTTAAGTGAGGTTTTGGTTGGTTTTAGTTGTTAAGCGAGGCAACCATTCAGAGAAAATTCTGCACTTTAAGCAAGTTAGTCTCTAAGCGAGACCAGTGTATTTGCATGAGAAGTCTCATGTATAGGAAAACTTTAGTTTAGTGGTTGTAACAAAAAAAACCCAGTTCCATGTACAAAGTACCTTCATTTGTACCTTTCTAAAGAGTTCACTAAATCAGACAGTTTTGCTCTTTGGATGTTTTAAATGGCTGAATTATATTTTGTGAGCGCTCTTACAAACCACACTGCCTAATGCAGCTGCCATTATGTCGCTTTGCATCTTCTGTGAGAATATGATGTACAAATTAATTCCAGATGCAAAGTATTTTCATCACTTATTTATCACTCTGTGGAGCCAATTTATTTCTGAATCATTGACTCTGCAATTCTGTCGGTGGTAACAGAATTACTGTTTGTCTAGCAGTTATTCCGCCTGTAATCCTGGCAGATTAAATGTGGTGTGCCACAAACCACATGTGAATGCTTTGGGTGCTCTGCTTCAAACTACAACATATACCTGAACCTCAGTCTTTGTTACATGATCCTTTTTCAAAACCCTGAGATGCTCTTTCTTTCTTTATGGGACATTGAAGCTCAAACCTACCTCTTGCCTTTTGGAATTTCATAGCAAAAAATACTGGCAAAGTTCATGCAAGGTAAGATCAGAGCTCTGGAATCTTTCTGTTTTTGCACTACCACTCCAAGAATCCAAGGATATTAATCACACCCTTAATCCAGAGAGGTTATAAAGGCCCCATGAATACATAGTCAATGTCTGGATGACAAAAATAAATAAAATAGGTTGCCCTTGCTCGAAATCTGACTCTAGGGTTCAGTGCTCATCTCTGTTTATAGCCAAAGAGTCAGTGCTGTCTGCATTTGCAGGCGTTTCCGTGGACATGTGCCAGGCATGGCCAGAGTGCACAGAACACTGTTACCTTCCCACCAAAGTGTACTTATTTATCTACTTGCAATTTCTTCCTTTCAAACTGCTAGGTTGGCAGGAGCTGGGACAGAGACGGGAGCTCGAATTGCTGACCTGCTGACCTTTCAGTCATCAAGTTCAGTGTCTTAACCACAAACTGAGATAATAACAAAGCAATATTTCCAATTATGATTCTTGAATAAATATGTGAAGCTATTTTGTGTAAATGTTTTTAACAATACTGGGAAACAAACATTTTAAAATCTCAATTTTAAAAACCAATATCAGGTGGCTGAATCAAATAGATTGTGCTATGCTATTTTACATCTAGAACAGAGAAAGGATGTTTTCCAAAGACCTCAGTGACAGTGCAGTAGTCAGACAAGTATTGTGGGCACACAGTATCCCTCTCCCACAAGTAACATGTTTGGGACAGGCTGTCACACACATTAAACAAAGCATACATTGAAGTGAAAGAAAGAGAGAGGTTTCCATTCATGAAGGAAAGAGGCAGGAAGCTTTCATGACCTTTAGCAAGCATGAGGCTCTCATTTCATAGCTGTCTGAAGAATTTGTTTGAAATCAACCCTCAAACAAACATGCTTTGACAAAGTTCCCCCACAAATCAACTTGCGTTCTGAGCAAGACAATAGGTACAAGTGCTGCAGCAACCCATGTCTTTTCAAGTTATTTTGAAACAAGCAACCTCTCATCCTCCATCACTGGCCATCAGCAGTTGCAGAATGGTACATTTTGAAGTGTAGGAGCTCATAATGGCAGCTCACATAGCTGTCCTCCAAGTAGAATCTATAATCACTCTGCTAGAAGATACACAGATATGCATGTAAACTGAAGGAGAAAAAGAAGAAGCAAGTAAGGATGGTCTAAACCAGTGTTTCCCAATGTGGGGCCCACACCCCACAGGGGGACTTCAATTCCCAGATGCTTAACTCAGTATATTGGCTGATCAGTGCTTTGAGGAATTGACTTAGGCTTCTGGGAATTGAAGTCCAAAAACCAAAGGTTGGAAAACACTGGCCTAAACTCTCCACTGGAGTGTAGACCTTGGCAATTGTCTAGCAAAGCCAGTTCCTGATGCCTGCATCATGCATTGTTTAACAGGTACTAAGAATCAGAACACATGGTTGGGTAATAGAGACGGCCATCATTTTGTTTCAATAGCCATGCTATTATTTTATTGCTCCATAAAGAAACAGTGAGCATATAACTCAAAAGCATGGAAATGGGATTCCTTCCTTCCTGCCTTTATTAAGTTAGCAGATAAAGTATTTGGAGAATGATGAACCTCGTCAGATTAATAGATAAAAATGTTGTCATGAAAGCTACGGCTAGTGCCTTGCAGCGACTTTCCAAACAAGATTCCATACAGGGAACAAGAAGTCAAGTGAATAAGAGCCTTTAATTCTTTAAACCCCTTTCTGGGAAACAATTACAGAATGGAATGTTGGTGTAAACTGTAAACCTTTGGTTTTTAAAGAAATTGCTTTTCTAGTAAAGCCCTCTGGTGGGTATCTCATGCAGGAATCTACCAAATCATCACACTCAGTCTCTTATGCCAAATTGTCCCTAAGACCTACCAGTTAAGCTCCTGGATCTTCCTCATGCCAATTGACCCATCAGTTGAGAGCATATGGTCTCCATTTATAGAGGTATTGCTTCAGAGCTAGGCATCAACTTGAATTACAAAAAGAAAAACATTTCACTTTTAATTTAAATAGCTAAGCAAAACTCTACTTTGGATTCCTCAAACATTAGCCACACACTTTTGTTCCAAATAAGCAATGTAAGTTTATAATCAACTTAATTTAGAAATGTTCAGATTTAAGCAGGGATATGCTTCCCAGCTCCACCAACTGTTTGAATGGAACAATTGAACACATTGTCCCTAAATGTACAGGACAAGCAAATCCTAAATACAGTAGTATTTTACTACTTAAATCCAAAGTAGGACAATCACACACACATCTCCTCCACTATATCAGGCAACCCTTTGTGTACCTATTCTTGCACTGGCTATAAGATTGGTTGTGCAGCCGGTCACAGGTGGCTTAGTGGTTAAGATGCTGAGCATCAAGACTCAAAGGTCAGGGTTCAATACCCAAGTACTGCACGATGGAGTGAGCTCCCATCTCTGTCCCAGCTCCTGTCAACCTAGCAGTTCAAAACCAAGAAATTGCAAATAGATAACTAGGGACCACTTCAGTGGGAAGGTAAACCGCATTCTGTGCACTCTGGTGTCTAGTCATGCCTGCCACATGTCAGCAGAAATGTCTGCAGATGTAGACAGCGCTGACTCTTTGGCTATAAACAGAGATGAGCACAGAACCCTAGAGTTGGATACAACTGGCTTTCAAGCAAGGGTGACATTTACCCTTACAGCTGGTCACATAATAGAAAGTCCCCCAGAGTGAAGCAGGGATATTTATACAATTGCCCTTCTGTATTTTGGCAATAGAACACTGGCTAGGGATTTAATTAGGCTGAATCTAATCTTATTTGTACCTAGGACATGTTGTGTGGCATCAAGCTATTTCTATTTTATGGAGATCCTATGAATTAATTATCTCAGAAACATTCATGCCCAAATTTGGCAAATTAAAGGCTGTGGCTTCCTTTACTAAATCAATTCATTTCATGTTAAGTCTTACAGTTTTCTTTAAATTATTGGCTGAAAGCCTGTTTCTTAGCAAACTAGAGTAGATCTGTTAAATCAATGGGATTTACAGTTGGCTCACCAAATCTTGCTCATTCAGTGGGTCTAATCTGGTTGTAATTTAGCACAGTGAGAAACAGGATTTCAGCCATTGTGCTTCTTATTGAGTATTAGCATCATATTCTTGATTGAACAAACTATCAAGGGATGAATTCCTGCTGGTCGCAATTTGCTTTCCATTCCTTTTGCTTCTGTGCTCTTCTTCTCCAGATTCAACAAAAATTTTCACAATTGGTTCTTCCCACCTTTTAGGAGGGCTGCCAAGGGGTCTTTTTACTCCTCTGGGATATCATGTGGTTGTGAAGGTTATTATTGTGTGGGTTAGCAGAGTGCATGTAAACCTTACACAAACAGAGCATTGTGCCAAGGATTGCCCACACACAAGGAAGACGGCATCATTGTGCAACAGAGAAACAGTTAAAGGAATGGGGATCAGGGTAAGTCACAATAATAGTCCAGAGGAATCAGGAACAATGTAGAAGGTCTTCAGGAGCAGGAACCAGGCAGGAGATGTTTAGAGGCAGGAACCAGGAACAAGGCAAGAGATTTTCAGAAACAGGAACCAGCAATAATTCAAAAGCCAAGAAAATTCAAGTTCAGTAACCTTTATTGCTGTGACAGTTTTTAGGAGGAAGAGCTGGTTCTTGAACATCTTCCCAAGGCCTCCATGGAGCTTATGATGGACTAGAAACAGTGATGCCCAACCATGGCACTCCAGGTGTTCTTGACTTCAATTACCAGAACTCCAATTTAGCACTCCTGCTGATCAAGGCTTCTGGGAATTGAAGTCTAAGAACACCTGGAGTGCCAAGGTTGGCCATCACTGGACTAGAACCTTCCTTAGGATGCTCAGGTAGGACCTAGCAGCTGCAGCAGAGGGTCTAACCCTGCAAGTACTAGAGATGCCTTCCAGACTGGAAGTCTAATCCTGCAAGCATCAAAGTCACCTCTTGGGAACTCATCCTGCAAATACTGGAGTTGCCTCAGATTCTGACACATTTTTGCTGTTTCCCTGCCACCTCCTGTTCCTCTTCCTCCTCCTCTTCTTCCTTGAGCTGTTGACAAGGCAGTCAAGTCACCAAGAGTAGCAGTGGCTCCTTTTCTCTTTCTCCCTCCTTTTCTCCCCTTTATTTGGCTCACTCAAACATACACCACACTCTTCAATATCTTTCCTT
Source organism: Furcifer pardalis (assembly GCA_030440675.1). NCBI lineage: Eukaryota > Metazoa > Chordata > Lepidosauria > Squamata > Chamaeleonidae > Furcifer > Furcifer pardalis. The sequence continues at coordinate 232,043,471 of CP126891.1, read as the reverse complement.
GTTCTCTCTCTCTCACACACACACACGCACACACTCCCTTGTCCTCCTCTACAGACATACACATGACAGTTGAGCACCCATCTCTGTCCCAGCTCCTGCCAACCTGGCAGTTTGAAAGCAAGAAATTGCAAGTAGATAAACAGGGACCACTTCGGTGGGGAAAGATCTTAGGGACATAAAATGAGCCTCATTCAGGTGTCCCCTGAGCGGATTTCCTTCAGCAAAAATCCTTTCAACCCAGAATAATTTCTGACACTAAATTATTATTATTATACCTTGCAGAGAGTTTCATTTAATGTGATTCATTTTTCTTTGTTGTTGCGGAGATTCGCAAATGGGTCTGTGCTTAACTATTTGCTGACTGTCCAGATTTAGTACAATGGAAAAATATTTATAATTAGCCATACCTGTACTTTAAATATAGCAAAAACAGACATTAGTGTCTTGGATTGGATGGAGTCTGGGAGCATTTATGTATGTTATGTAAAATATTTGGCCTTTTTCCTTTTAGAAGGGTGAGGAGCATATAGCTGACTCCAAGCTTAATCTGACATTTTAGATAATTAATCACATTATTCAAAATGTTCACAAGCAGATTTTTATGAGACTTAATTAATAATACATATTAATACATTCTTTTCAGTTTTGATATAAAACTTCAGGACTATCTTTTTTTTCCTAATGAAGATACAGTACTTCAGAGGCTGAAGAAAAACCATTTTGGTGGTTTGTTGACTATACTGTATAAAGTAAATATGTTAGATATTTATTTTTACAGTTTCTCCTGCTAGTCAGAGCAAAGATGCTTGTGACTATACATTGTGGAATTAAAGGGACCTAGGACTGTATAAGAAAGGAGTTGTTATAAAAAATTGCAGGCACACAATTAGGGAGACCTGTGAACTTGACTGTTAGGAAGCAGCCTATACAGAAGTCTGTAGTGTTGCTTTGGAAATCTAATCTAATTCAGGATCAGTGTTTTTGCTGCCTGATTAGAGAAGACTTGTTACTTCCAATAGGTTCAGATTTCATGTTTACCAATACACATATGGCATGCTTTAACAGTGACCAGAAAATGCAAATAAAACTTCTCTTTGAACTTTTCTTTTGCCTCTTTCCTCCAACCCAATTTTTCCCAAACTTTGGTTTTTGGACTTCCAGTTCTCAGAAGCCTAAGTCAATTCCCCAAAGCATTGATTAGCCAATGTACTGACTTAGGCTGCTGGGAATTCAAGTCCTCCTGTGGGGCATGGGCCCCATGTTGGGAACCATTGCTCCAACCTGAGGACTGTTTTGCCCTTAATTCTCATGTTTCATGAATTGCTGCAGATACAAATTTTTACCGATCACTTGACCCATCAGCTAAAGTTTTAGTTTGCAGATTGATGAATTGGCTTACAGTGAAGAAAAATATTCTATTTTTATTTATTTATTTATTTTGCAATTAGAACTATGATTTTGTAAGTAGAAATGTGTTTTGAACTGATGAGCTAACCAAAAACACTCCATTTTTGGAGACAAAAACTCCAAAAATCTTCCATTTTTGCTGGCTAGTGGATGCTTGAAACTGTCATTTTAAAAAGTAATCTTTCTGGGCTCTGGAACTTACTGGTTCATCAAGTGAGTCCCTACTCACTAACTTGTTTGAAAATAGGTCCCACTGAACTCAAAAGAAATACTTATGGTATATGATTGCCTTGTAAAATGTTTTAACTATTAAAGATCCTCTCTCAGCATCTCAAACATCCAATTTATATGTGAGCCTATGCTCTTATAAATCTGTTTTGTATACAGATTTTGTAAAAATGTTGTTGAAATTTTCCAGTTGCTGTTACTGGAAATTTATGGGATGAGAATATATTGTGTGGAACCAATGCTGTTTAGTGTCAGCTCCTTAGAAATTAGTGGAAAGTGATAGATTTAATATACTATTTTCATTTCTTATTTTCATGAACTCTTTAATAGATATTAGATATTAATGTCAGGAGAAGATTTTTAGAATCTACTACTGGTATGTATTAGCTTTGAATAATTATTACCAGATGCCCGCAATATGACTCACCTTTGACAAATGACCCTAATGAGCATAAGTGGCATAAAGACCCTCAGGATAGTCAAATTTAGTGGGTTTTAAGAACCAAGACAAAGGCATAAAGCCTTTGTGCTAATATAGCCTGTCCAGAAAAGCTTGGAAATAAACACAGCATAGACTGTTTTATGGGCTGAACAAATGGCTACACAATTTAATAACCCACTTTATAATTGTGTAACATGATATAAATAATGAGAAGCATTTCCTTGCCAGGCAAAGACACAGAGTATTCTTATGGTTTCTGATTACAAAGCCAAGAGTGGCCCAAATGTTTGATTTAAAGCCCACAAAAAGCACAGCCTGTGAAAATAAAATTTGGCTAGAATATTTCTATGACCTGTACTTGGTAGTTCAAATATGTAAACTACCATGCGATCTTGGTGATCTAAATTTAACTGAGTAACATTTGAACAGTGACCCTGCTATATTTTTGATGGAAGTTTTGATGGCAATTGTCATAAGAGTTTTAACTCAAAGTTGTTTCCTTGAACTGTAGTTCACATAAAGGTCTGTGATAATAAATATACAAATTTTTAGTGTCGCAAAATTCCATGTTGTTTTCCCAACAAAATGTGGCATTATATCCTAAACAAAGCAACTACATAGCTTGTTCTTAGCAATATACAGTAATACCTCATATAACATTAGTATCGAATAACACGAAAATCGCATAACATTAAGGAATCTGGGGGGAAGAATTGCATCGGATAACATTAAGATCCTATGGGATGCTTCAGATAACAACCGCTAAAGCCTGTGTGGTTACAATGTATCTCTATGGCTCCCATAGGATTTTAACATGCATCGGATAACACGAAAAATCATATAACATCAAGACTTGTGAAACCAGGTTTTAGTGTTATATGAGGTTTGACTGTACTAGATTGTTTCAACATCCATTTGGGTCTCATCTAGTTTCTTCTTTTAAGACTCCCCTGTAAAGAATGAGAAGAATGTAGTTACCTTGTTAAGGATGAGATGCTACATGTTGTTGGGGAAACAACATGGAATTTTGTGACACTTAAAAAATTGCAAAAGTAAATGGAATAACAGGCATGTTTGGTCTTGGAAAACATAATGAAGCAGGGTAAAGATTGATACAGTTCTGATAATGTACTAGTCATAGCAAACACCCTCTTCCAGCAACACAACAGGTGACTTTACACATGGACATCACCAGATGGCCAACATCAAAACCAGATTGACTACATACTCTGCAGCCAAAGATGGAGAACAGTCAGCAAAAACGAGACCTGGAGAAGACTGTGGCTCAGATCACAACCTACTGATCGCAAAAACCAGGCTTAGATTAAAGAAAATAGGAAAAACAATTAGGCCAGACAGATATGACCTAGACAACATCGTTAAGGAATACAAGGTGGAGGTGTGGAACAGATTTAATGGCTTGGAACTGATAGACAGAGTGCAAAAGTAGATAAACAGAGTACCAAAAGAAAAGAAGCATATGAAAGGAAAGTGGTTATCTGATGAGGTTCTTAAAATAGCAGAGGATAGAAGGAATGCAAAAGGTAAAGGAGAGAGAGAAAAATACAATCATTTGAATACAGAATTTCAAAGAAAAGCAAGGAGAGATAAGGAACCTAAATGAACAATGCAAAGAAATAGAGGAAAACAACATAAGAGGCAGGACCAGAGATCTTTTCAAAACAATTGGGGAAATCAAGGGAACGTTTAAATCAAAAATGGTCATGATAAGGAACAAAGATGGCAAGGAGTTAGCTGATGCAGAAGAGATTAAGAAAAGATGGAAAGAGTACACAAAGGTACTCTACAAGAAGGAACTCAGCACTCACTGCAGATGGTGATTGCAGCAATGAAATAAAAAGCCAGCCAGGTCTTCACTCCTTTCCTAAAGGGCAGCAACTCTGTCTGGAGTCATAACTCTGTTGATGCTGGGAAAGGTGGAGGGCAAAAGAAGAAGGGGGTGGCCAAAGATGAGATGGCTGGATGGCATAGTAGACACAATGGGCACAGAGCTGAGCAAGTTGAGGAGGATGGTGGAGGACAGAGGTGCCTGGGGGACAGTGGTCCATGGAGTCACAAAGGGTCAGAATTGACTGCGTGACTGAACAACAACTATCACAGATCTTTATGTGAACTACAGTTCAAAGCGACAACACTGAGTTAAAGCTCTCTTATTGCAATTGCCATCAAAAGATCCAATAAGGGTACACAAATAGATGCCTGACTGACTGTCTACCCTTTTGGTGAGATTGTGATTAGGCCTTTTTTGGGTCCATGGCAGTATTTGTACATTTCCAGATTTCCATGAAAAATTCTTTTCATGCAAATAAACATCTGTGACTTGGGATGGGGCTACACAGATCAATCAGTTCCAGGGTAGAGAAAAGCATTTTTCTTCTGTCCATAATCACCCTTCTAGCAATTACACAAAAGCCAGCAGGAAGTGGGAGTTGCACCACTACAAAGAATGAAAAAATGTGGAGGTGGGGAAAAGAAATAGACCCCAGCACATTAAATCTGATCTAGCCAATGAAAGCTCATACTACAGAAATGTACCTTTCCCTCCATAGACACACACAGTCCTGGTAGTAAATCATTTAATAAACTAAACATAAAGCAATGCAAATCCTAGTTGACAACAATAACTCAAATCTTTCAGTTCCTACAACACCTATCCAAAATAGTCAACTGAGTACAGTACAGTACTTGCAAAGAGATAGATAACTCACCTTAATCTTAGTCTGAGCCCTTCCTAATGCCCCAGTGTTTGGAATATCCATGGGAGATCTTGGATTTTATTGTGAGGTTCAGTTGTCATTCACCTCAATCTTTAGCACTAGCAGTTTGATCATTTTAATCAGAATCAACTTACAGCAACTGTAATAAGGCTTTCAAGGTAAGTGAGACATTGAACCAGCCATTCAATTATTGGTTTTACCAGTTCTATACAAACACACTCTATGAATTCCCATGGTCTAGTGGGGATTCAAAACCAGGTTTCCTGAGTCTAAATCTGTTGTTCTATTCACTACATCACATTGGATGCACCACAGATAGCACTAATTCAATCCATTTTGGAACATTATCCCAAAGATAGTTTATATCACTGATAACACTGTTTGGAATTCATGTTCCAATTTTGTATATTAAATGAATCAGGGTGGTGGAGGGCACCGGAATTAATAGATTAGAGCAGGGGTGCCCAGGGGCCAGATCTGGCCCCCTGATGCCAATTCATCTGGCCCACAAAACCCTTGTTGCTCCCAGAAGCAGAAGTAAAATACGTCCGTATGAGGGCTTGGTGGGCCAGATGAATTGGCATCAGGAGTGGATCTGGCCACTGGGCCGTAGTGACCACCCTCCTGTACCACGTGACTAGCCCACGGCCAGAAAAGTTTGGGTACCCCTGGACTAGAGTGAAGATGAAACAACATAGGAAATGAGAGAAGAAATAAAAACATAAAATAAATCAAACCTACTGATACATATAAAAGGCAAAGAGAAGGAAGAGTAAACAACAGCATATTGAGAATAATATAATGAATGCTGTTATTATTAAAAAGCTGTACCACATTTGAAAATTCCAAGGTATCTCATGTACATATGAGTTAGGCAGACCCATAACATTACCTCTATATTACTTATAGGGAGAAAGGAAACATAAGCAGTGGTTTGTCTAAATTTTAGACTGTGGCTAAAGGAAACAGGTTGGTGCAGGGATGTTCTCTAGCTCATGCTCATAAGCCACTCCCTTCTATTGGCTCAATTTGTAAGTATTCATCCTTTATATATTGGTTTACCATTATATAATGATAAATCACTATAAGACAGTTTGTATTATTCAGAGAATATTAATGTCTTTGAGAAATAAGTAGAGCAAAGATTTTAAGCTCACTTCTAAAAGGAATTTCATGGCAGAATTTATTCTTTGAGTTGCAGCCTGAAGAAAAAGGGCTCCAGAATTTAAATGCCTATTTACAAAAGTTGTGGAAAATGGCAAATTTTACAGTGCTTAGAAATAATCCATTACTTTTTCTGGTTCCAAGAACTCTACTGTAGGAAGCTTCTTAGACAAGTTATATTTTCCAGATGCCGCAATATAACAAATTTTATGATATCAGGCTACAATTATAAGGCTAGCACTATAAAACGCCAGATATAAAACCATTTTTCCCGTGGCAATGATTTCACAGAATTTTGAATGCAAAAGAAAGCTTTAAAACTACAGCACTACATTTTCTATACCTGTGAATAGGGGTATCTTACACTTGCCAGTCAGCAGGGTATTTTTGTAGTCTTTTGGTACCTCTGGCTAGGACATTGTATTGATATAAATCAACCCTTAAACAAATGATATATACCAGTGATGGCGAACCTTTTAAAGACCGACTGCCCATACTCAACGTGCTGCCTTCAGCACTGCAAAGGGGGGGGGTAAGCTTTGTTCTGGGGGGAGGGAGGAAATGCTCCCATTGGTCTGTTGGCCAGAGGGGTGGGATGAACTCTGTGCTGGGACAATGGCACACATGACCACAGAGAGGGGTCTGAGTGCCCCCTCTGGCACACATGCCATAGGTTCACCACCACTGATATATACCATATTTATAACAACGTGTGTTCCTGTACCACAAAGTAGCATTTCAGCCCCAATAAAACTCTGTGAGTGTGAGCCCTAGAGCCCTCTCTGGCAACAGCGAAGTCATCAGGCAACAATTCTATGGACTCCAAATTGGTTTCATTACTCAGAGCACCTTTTATTGAAAGAATAAAATGAACCTCAACTATACCTTCCCCACTGGCATGAATCTGTTTAAGGCAGATCCCAGCTTGCCATGAAGTGACCCACACACTGTGATCACAGAGCCATCTCCTGTGGCACATATGAAATGAGACATGCAGGATTTAACACTGGGGCTGCAATGGACTGCCTCAGCCTTAAGGATATGGACAAGGTGTGCCTTCACAGCCAGTCCATCTGGCATGGCCTCTTCCACCTCCATGACCATTTGGAATCAGAAAGTGGTTCCTCCTCTGCTCATTTTGCCGTTGGGCCCAATATGATGGTTTCCAGTGGCATTTCCTCTACTGAGGGGACCATCACCCCACCCAAAGGGCTCATCTGCCTGTAGCCATTGGCCCCTTTAAAGAGTCAGGTTATTTACCACCACCCAACACTTGGTGTTGAGTTGCTGGCTGTACCGTCTACTCCATTACCATAGCAGGATGTCCGGCCAAACATCTGATGTGTTTAACAACAGCCCCAATCCCTGCAACTCCCACTCTCTTATCTCTCCTGTCACACTCTTCTTCAGCTGTCCTACATCAGGCAGTGCTACTTTCTCCACTTGTATTAGTGTCATCCTTTCAGCTATATACTCAGAATTAATTGTCCCTTCTGGTTCCCATGGGCTTGTGTCCCGCTGATGACATCCAGGACAATCTCCTTACAGTGAAATGGGGCATTTATTTCTGAATTTAATTCATATCAGTGTGTTCTCCAATGAGCCCTAGGGGTGGTGTACAAGAGTCATTGTCTCCCCATCTTATCCTCCCTACAATTCTTTGAGGCTAGGAGAAAGAAATAGTCTGAGATCACCTACTGAGTTCCACTGGTGAATGAAATTCAGTCAGTCAAGTTGGAGTCCAACATTCAAACTATTACACTATGGAAAAAGGAGTATGATTTCCCCAAAGCAAATAAGGGGATTCTCAGGAGCTTAACCTAAGAGTTCCATATCCAAGTTCAATACTTGAGCCACCAATGGCTTTGAGTGGATATGAACTGGATGGTTTCTGCAGAAGTATCAAAAATAATTATATTTTATTTTCAAGCACCTGCCAATTTATAACAGGAACCCAGGCATTCAGGCTGTGACCATGCTAGGCCACCAAACCTGTGTTTGGTATTAAAACTGGAGCCAGGTGTGAAAGTACACCAATAGTCAAAAATCATGTTGTTACACATTTCTATATACATTGTTTTCCTATGCTAAGTAGAAATGTTTTCTTTACTAGTTACTATGTTCTGCTGTGTTTAGAATTCCTGAGCTACTACACAGGAAGTGAATACTTATAGAAACAATGAATAATTACATGGATTTTCATTGCCCAGCAAGAAATACTGGTAAAAAAAACCCTCATAGATTGCTTTTAGGTTTCTTTTCTTTTTCTTTTTTAAGGAAAATTTCTAATGCAGGGGAAGGTCTTTCGTGTAAGTATGTTTGAGGTTTGGAGAGGCTCCAACCTAAACCAAACCCTTAAAAAATATATAGCCTCCAACAATGTACCTTCATGTGGGTATGTTAACCCTGTAATAATAATCTTCTAAACAGAGGAGCCATGCTTGTAACATTCCTCATAAAACCTAGCTCACTTTGAAATTGCAGGGAGTTTAAGACACATGTATTTTGCAGTATCAGGCTATACTATATTTAGATGTTCATTTCAAGCAGTCCCGCTTGAAAGGTAAAGTTGTCTCTCTTCAGCAAGTACTGCTGTCTTGTAACTGATAGCACAGACTGGAAAAAATATGTTAAATCACTACAGCTGAAATTCTATGCATAACTACATAAAAGCCGATAAACCACTGAACTCCCTGGGACTCAATTCTTCAAATAAATATTACAGTGGTTGAAATTCTCCAGTGTGTCTGTGGGTAAAGAAAGTTGGAAAGATGATTTCATGGAATTTCTACAGGGGAAGGAGAAATTCCCCAGCAACATGTCAAGGGAGAGGCTCAACAGAGGCATAGCTTTTCTTTTCTTTGCCCCAGAGGGTATTTAATTGCTGGCTCTGTCACTGCAAGTGGCAATCATAGCAATGGTATTGGCAGACTGATGCCCATTTTGCTTTCACTCCAGTTTCATCTGCCTACTGTCATTCTAGGATGTGGTGGGGGAGATGGTGATGGTGATGGTGACAGGGTGGCAGGTGCTAAAAAGATAGATTGTGGATACATTCTGGAGCAAAATTTGCCAAGTGTTCTTTCCAGCAAGAAAAAGAAAAATCTCAGCACGTTTCTCAGAAAAATATCTTCTGAAAAGATTTCATCCTTTTGATGGCATCTGTGAACAGTTGAAATTTACTGTCACCTTAGGTGAAGGTCACCCTTGCTCAAAAGCCAGTCATATCCAACTCTAGGGTTCAGTGCTCATCTCTGTTCATAGCCAAAGGGCCAGTACTGTCTGTGTTTGCAGACATTTTCATGGACAAGTGGCAGACATGCTGTTTACCTTCCCACCGAAGTGGTACCTATTTACCTTCTTGCAATTTCTTGCTTTTAAATTGCTTTTAAATTGCTAGGTTGGCAGGAACTGGGACAGAGACAGGAGCTCACTCCATCATGCAGTACTCGGGTATTGAACTCCAACCTTCCAGTTTAGTGTCTTAACCACTAAGCCACCACAGTCACCTTGCCAGTAATTAAATGCCAGTTTTTAATTTCTATCATGCATCTCTCCGTCAATCTGCAGCAGCTTTCCTGGCTACCCATTACTTCTTTATGTGACAAAGCAAAGTGGGAGGTGTTACTTTATGCCATTTCCTTCCTCCTTCCTAGGGCTTCAGGTGGACGTATGGGAAGTTGGAGAGGCTGCTAGCCCTAGCTGAGTGAGTGTAACAATGGAAGACAAAATGTGCGCACACCTTCCAGAACTACCTAAGAAGAAGTGTAGGTGATGCAATTGTTTTTTTATTAGTTTGAATGAGGATGTTGATATTCTCATGGGGGAAATGTTATACACATCACTAGTAAGCATGCATTGGAATGAGAAGAAAGTACTTTTCACAGTGGCCTAAAAAAAAAGTGTGGCAGGTAGAGTCTAAGGACACTGCCGTCAGGGATTTAGTTCATTAATTCAATTGTGTACATTTGACGAGTTGCCACAACGAAACTACAGCACTAACGAAAATAAGGATTATGCTGTATTAAAGATTGTCTCGGTGACTTTCAGGAATGCTAGGACTCAATGGCCAGGAATGCAAATTGATGACATCATTACACTTGGAAGTTGCCCTGTAAAAATAACATTTTCCCTAGGGGCATCCAGTTCTCAGTGAGCCAGTGACCAAACCACTCAACCGATCATAGTGATCCAAAGTATGTTAGATAGAGGGTAAAATAACCTATGTTCTGGCACTGTTTGAATTTTGTTTGGGCTTTCCAAAAAGTTTTTATGTTTAAAAAATCCTCAACCAGAATCACACACCCCCCCCCAAAAAACCCCTCAGATACAAGGGACAAATATGTCTGAAATCACCAAAACCACTTTACATGGTTTATAGAGGTTGCTGATGAGGGTGTTGGATGGTTTTGCTTGGTTTCCAACAGATTTGTCCCTTTCATTTGAGGACTTTTGTGATATCATTCGAAGATTTTTTTGTAAACGTTGTCATAAAAACTATTTCTGAAGTCTGACCAAAATTGTAATAGTATTATAACAAAGGTTATTTTATTGTCTATCTAACACACTTTGGATCACCTCAATCAGTTGCATGGTCTGGTCGCTGGCTCACCAACAACAAGATGCCCCCAGCGAAAATGTTTTTTTTTCTGAGGCAAATTTCGAGATTAATGACATCATCATTTTGCATTCCCAGACTTTAGGTCCTAGCATTCCTGAAAGTTGCTGAGACGATCTTTCATATGGCATAATCCTTATTTTCGTGAGTGCTATAGGTTTGTTGTGGCATCTCGTCAAAAGTACACAATTTTCGTTACATGCCAAATGCAATCAGACCACCCTACCAAAACGTAAGACGTTCATTGAATTCACATCAAAAAGCTGCTGAGACTCAAAGAAAGAGAACCACACAAGTTATGATATAACACTAGGCATGCAGTTATCAATCATGCTTCCTATTTTATTTATTTTTGAGGCCTCATATTTTAATATGACTAGAAAAATTGGGTGTATGCAGATGATCTCTATTTATTTTGTATCATTAATTGCCTAAAGATTAAAAAAATAATTTGAAATGCAGTGAGATTAATAAATATGTTACTATACATTTGGAAGTTGTCATTTTATGTATTTTGTGCCCTCCTGTTTTACTTTTACATTTCTGATCTATTCACTCTGCTAGGAGCACAGCTAATGGACATATAAGCTAAGTATGTATATGGACGTTCTCCTGGGAAAGAGTATCTATTCCACCAGCACAATTTTTGACTGAAGTAACCAGTGGTGGGCAGCAAAAATTTTCACTACCACACCATGGGCAGAGCCTATTTTGTGGGTGGAGCCTATGTCATGGGCAGAGCCTACATCATGGGCGGAGCCTACATCATGGGTGATCTAGTCATGCCTGCCATATGGCCATGTATACATCTGCAAACACAGGCAGCACTGGCTCTTTGGCTGTAAATGGAGATGAGGACTGCACCCTAGAGTCAGATATGACTGGCTTTTGAGCAAGGGAGACCTTGAACCACTTGCAGAGATAAAACCTGACATCAAATTTGAATACCAATCAGGGATCTTCTGTTATTAGGTAAAGGTTGCCCTTGCTCGAAAGCCAGTCGTTACCAACTCTAGGGTTCAGTGCTCATCTCTGTTTATAGTCAAAAAGCCAGTGGACTTGATCCACAAAAAGCTCACATTAAAATACAGCAGTTAGTCTTTAAGGTGCCACAACGTTTTTGTCTTTTTGTTTTGTTTACTCTCTGATATGCTTGCACAGAATAAAACTTTTTAAATGGTAGCTGTGTTAATTTGGGCAGGGAGGTGGGTTTGGCCACCCAATTTTTCTCCTCCCCCCACCTGAAAGCCACCCAAATTTGCCACCCCCCTGCAAGAAGGCCACCCAAATTTGCTACCCCCCTGCTGGGGGGTGCGAACCTGTTACTGCCCACCACTGGAAGTAACTCAGAGAAAAATTTAGTCAACAGAGAATTAATGAAAAAGAGTTAAGCTATGCTTATGAACTGCCAGTCCCCTGCTGAAGAGATCCTACTCTTAAGACAAATCAAGAAGGGTTTTGAGGCATTGGGACCCATTGGCCTGGAAGAGAAAGACATGGGAAAGCAAAAAATAAATAGAGGCAATTAACACATGTACTGATGAGGACTAATTCATGCTCAACTGAAAAATTGTGGTGGTACTCTCAATGTCTTCCCCCACCAACCTGGTCACCATCCATCCATCCATGCCCTCAGAAGGATTTAAGACTCATTCCTATTGTGGACAGTGAAGGAAGCAAGGGGAACTATGTGATAAGCAACTGTGATAAATAAAATTACAGATTTGTCACCATAAACCTGTACCCACATATCATCTCACCAATGAAATAGTCATATCTAGGCTAGAGAGCCACCCTAAAGCATTCACAGAATATACTTGGAGATTTGAACCACACAGCTTCTTAGTCTTAGTGGGAAACCAAGAAAAAAAATCTCATCACAAAAGAAATGAGAATATTACAGCTAGCCTTGAATGGAGCCTAGAAAAAAGTGGGAAGTATATGCAGCTGGTATAACAATAGAAGTATCTCTCTAGTGCACCTGCTCCTTTATTTTGAGCCTCCTGAAATGTCTAAATACTGTTTCCAACTAGAGCCACACATAAAGCAAATTATAGTAATAAAAGTTGTTTTAACTACGTTACAGCCTGAAGCCAGTAGAAATAAATACTATTGGGCATCAGCTTCAGCTGTGTAAAAGTATTCTAGATAATAGCTGCTGCCCAGAAATGAATGCAAGGTTTAAGGTTCTTATTCTAGATCAGTGGTGGTGAGCCTATGGCATGTGTGCCAGAGGGGGGCACTCAGAGCCCTCTCTGTGGGTGCAGGGCCATAGCCCCAGCACACAGTTTAGCAGAGTTCATTGCTTGAAAGCCAGAGGAATGTGAGGCCAGGCTGCTCTCCTCCCCCTCTCCACATGTGCCCTAGGACATTTCTCACATCACTTGCCCCTCTGCCCAACAGCCCAATGGGAGTACTTCCTCCTTCCCCTGTCTGGGGTAAGGTAGAGGGGTTCACATGCAGTGCAGACAGCAGCCTGTTGAGTCTATGGAGAAGGTGAGGTTTGTTTTTGTTGTTTTTGGGTGGTAAATGAAAACCTCAGTATTCAGGTTAAATTGCTGTGTTGGCACTTGGCAACTTGGCACTTGGGTTGCAATTTGGGCACTTGGTCTCTAAAAGGTTCGCCATCACTCTTCTTGATATAAGAACAGAATCTGTGATTGGTGGCAGAAGTTGAGAGATTGGGTGGAGTATGATAGCCAGAGACAGCAATAGTAGGTAAAACTGTGCTCATAAACGATGTAGAGAATGAGCATGGATGCAAATTTTGTAGAAAAAGTACAGAAAGGAAACCAAGGAAAAATGAGCTCTTCTTTTCTCTCCGACAAAGGGGAAGTACCAGGATCTTGGTAAAGGTAAAGGTTGCCCTTGCTCAAAAGCTAGTCATATCCAATTCTAGCGTTCAGTGCTCATCTCTGTTTATAGCCAAAGAGCCAGCACTATCTGTGTCTGCAGACATTTCCATGGACATGTGGCAGGCATGACTAAACACTGGAGGGTATGGAACACTGTTTACCTTCCCATCAAAGTGATACCTATTTATCTACTTGCAATTTCTTGCAAGTTTGGCAGGAGCTGGGACAGAGATGGGAGTTTACTCCATCATGCAATGCTGACCTGCCGACCTTCCAGTCATCAAGTTCAGCGTCTTAACCACTAAGCCACTGCAGTTCCCTATCTTTAAAAAGGCTACAAGTAATTTTGTTTATCTTCAGTCGAAGTCCATAATTCTCTATAATGAGATGTTAAGATCTTGAAGAGAGGCCTTCTTTAGAATGCCACACTTGCTGATGTGCATACACAAGAGGGTTTTTTTCTTGCACTCCTTTCAACATTACAATCAGGTCTCACTCTGACCGTTTGCAGACAGGGTATAAAGGCATGTCTTTTTCAAATTCTCTTTTTCAAAATATTGTTTTAAAAAGAGCAAGCCATTGTGAGTGCTGTTCTTTAGTGGAAATGAAACAAATGCAAGAAATAAAACACTGATAGAAAGCAACCCAAGATGTGTGTCAGTCCTTCTCTTATTTAAAATTATTATTTGTTAGAATATTGTTGAGTTTCTGCTGTGTGAGTACAGACTATTGACTAGCTGATGTAGCATTCATCATGATAGGACAATAAAGCTAGACACCTAATAATAATAATTTAGTGTCAGAAATTATTCTGGGTTGAAAAGATTTTTGCTGGAGGAACTCTACTCAGGGGATGCCAGAATGAGGCTCCTCTCATGTGCCCAAGATCTTTTCCAGTGATGGGATGACAAAAATTCTACTACCACGCCATGACGTCACGGACGTCATGGGCGTGGCCAATGGCATGACGTCATGACGTCACGGCCGACGTCATGACGTCATGACGTTGTGGGCAGGGCCAAAATAAAAATAAATAAAAAATAAAAATAAACATACACACACACCCCTCCCTCTCAGCCCACCCACCCAGACACAAATAAATAAATAAAATAAAAACAACCACCCACCCAAAACACAAATAAATTACCCACCCACCCCAAATAAAAACCCCTCGCTTACCTTTCTTGGGACCCGGCACCCCGATTGCTGTCCACAGCCGCCGCCGCCGCCGGAGCTGCCTGCACCCATGTGGCGTCCTCCTTGGGCCGGTACCTTTTTAGCCCGGCTCCGGCCATGGCGAGGGGCGACGGGCAGCCGCGGCTGCCGCGCCTCCCTGGGCCGTCCCCATGCCGCACCGCCGCCGCCTACAGCTTCCTCCTCCGCAGCGCGCGGCAGCCGAGCTCAAAAGGGACCGACCCAAGAAGGAGTCCACAGGGATTCAGGCAGCGGCAGCTCCGGCGGCGGCGGGCGGCGGCTGTGGACGGCGGGTGCAGGCACCCGGCCCACAGGCGCCCGGCGGCGGCGGCGGCAGCGGTGTACCCCGCCGGGCGTCCCCAGGGCATGGGGCTTGTCAGCAGCGGACGGCCGAGGCAGCCCTCAACGTGCCGCGGGGAGGCGCCCCCCTCAGAGGGCTGCTGCCGCCGCCGCTGCCCTGAAAGTTCTAAATGTTTTGAAAATCGGAGCGAAAATGGCTCTAATTGACTGCGCATGAGCAGAAACTCAATCTGACGCATGTGCAATGCGTCAGATTGAGTTTCTGCGCATGCGCAGTCAATTAGAGCCATTTTCGCTCCGATTTTAATTTTTTTTTTCTTTCGGTCAGGCGTCCGGAACCGGACGCCCCAAAAGTGGACTTCCCCTCACGGAGAACCCTCCGGGATTGGTCTTACCGGTTCCAGAGATCCGTCTGGAACCGGTGACATCCCATCACTGATCTTTTCCCACCAAGGTGGTCCCTATTTAGCTACTTGCAATTTCTTGCTTTTGAACTGCTAGGTTGGCAGGAGCTGGGACAGAGACAGAAGCTCAAACCGTCATGCAGTACTCAGATCTTGAACTGATGGCTTTCCAGCCTTCCAGCTAGCAAGATGAGCTTCTTAAACCCTGAGCCACCACAACCCTTACCACTAGACATCTGATGAAGAGAGATTCAAACTGTTCAAAGCCAAACACTGTATATCCCATTCAAAGTCAAGCGCTTCTCCTATACTTCAAGCCCATATATTCTAGGTGTACACAAGATTAACAGGTGAAAAGTTGTTGCAGGTCCATCTCATTACTAAGGCTTTTGTGTACAGTGTAAATGTGTCATAATGGATGAATAGGCAAAAATAAACAGGCTGAAAGCCTTAAGCAAATGACTGAAAAGAAAACCAATGTATGTGGCAGGAGTTTTTCATCTTTTAGTCTGGTGGTGTTATCTCAGTGATGAAAACGTTTAGAATCTATAAATAAAATTGAGTGAGTCATCTCAAATAGAGGGCTTCTAGTCCTTCCAGGCAAAAAAATCCTGTGAAATTACTACTTCTTTTTACTTCTTTTCATCTTTAATGTAATTTTTAAAGGTTGTCACGGGGTGGGAGGCAAAGATCCTGAAGAAGCTTTGGGGAAAACATGAAGGGATTAAAAGTTAAAGATAATTTATATAGACACATACATGCCCAAGTAAAATTTTGTGAAAGCAGTGGTGGTGGGATGTCTAGCCATTTATTTATTGTGTTTAGAACTATCCAATATGCCTCTGAGTGCAATTCAAGATGCTGGTTATTACCTTGAAAGCCCTAAATGGTAGTGGGCCAGATACTTAAGAGACCGCATCGCCCTGAGGACATCTGTCCACCCCCCAGAGCGGACCAGAGAGGCTCTCTGGTTGCGCCATCAGCTAGAGAGGCTCACCTCTCTATCACTAGAAGGAGAGCCTTTTCTGTGTCCGTCCCGGCCCTATGGAACCTCCTGCCAAGTGAACTGCACCTCCAGACAGAGCTGCTACCCTTCAAAAAGGGGGTAAAGACCTGGCAGGCGGGGTATGTGTGGGGTGCGGGCCAGACAGTCAGTTCAGCCAGCTGGCTCTTTTGAATAATCCCCAGCTCTCTCCCTGATATTTTTAACTTTGTAACCCTTTTAACTTTTAAATTTTTAAATGTAATCAATGTGTCTTTAACTGTGTTTTTAATTTTTTAAGCTGCCCTGAGTTTTTGGATGAGGGCAGGATGTAAATGTGATAAAATCAATCAATCAATCAATAAAATCCTCTGTGTTAATTGTTTGTCATACATGCTGTCAAGTCACCTTCGACTTATGGCGCCCCTATGAATGACCTCCAAAATGTTCAACAACCTCTTTTAATCATGAAGAAGCATCTCTGCTATACTTGACTGTTTTGAAATAGTAGCCATGTTAGTCTGTGGTTCAGCCATATCAGAAAACAAAAACAAAAAAGTAATAAAACAAAAACACTGTAGCACTTTAAAGACTAACTGCTATATTTTTACTGTTAGTTTTCGTGGATCAAGTCCACTTCTTCAGACAAGGAGTAAAACTTCCAGGCATGGAAGTTTTACAGGGGTCTAGATGTTAAAGAGAGAAGGATTTTCTCAAGCAGAATGACAGACAAGCAAACATAACAATACAGTTTCCTACAGCTATCAGTAACAATAGATTATTCAGGTTCATTTTAAATGTCTCCCTTTCAATCTCAAATGTGTGAAGTAAAGCCCGTTCTGGTTTCTGGTTTAACCTCTTATTTGTTTACTGTTACTTGGTTACTTCCTGTTCTGCTCAAGTTGTAAAAGAGAATTGGCAGGAAGATTGTATAATACACCAAAATATAATATATAAAATATCTAGCAGCAAATAGCAATCTGTGTATCAAATTTGATAATGTCCCAGAAACCCTTGGCTAATATTTAAGCTTCTGTGATGGGTGTCCAACAGTGTTATGCTTGCTTGTCTGTCATTCTGCTTGATTAAATCTTTCTCTCTTTAATGTCTAGACCCCTGCATTTGGTGTATATAAACCATGCCTGGAAGTTTAACTCCTTTTCTGAAGAAGTGGACTTGATCCATGAAAGCTAACAGTAAAAATATAGCAGTTAGTCTTTAAAGTGCTACAGTGTTTTTGTTTTATTACTTTTTTGTTTTTGTTTTCTGATATGCTGTACTTGAATTGCTGTTGCTTCCTTCATTCTCTAGATGGTGCTCTACAGTCAGAAATTTAGAGAAAATCTGAAACAATTCCTTGAGATTTCCCCCCAGAAAAATTATTTATCTCTGTCTGTAATTCCAGCATGCTCTTAACAACTACATGCTCTTTGCTTTTCATAATTTGCTTAGTTTAACTCATGCATGTACATCTTATCAACAATGCAGACACTTGAAGGTTGCATTGCCAATAAATATAAGCACAGAAATGCATGGCAAACATAGTTTATCGCAATTTAGGTATTCTAGGTATCGTTTAAGTCTGGACAATAAACAATTGAAACATCTCAATTGTCCATCCTTTACTTGTTCTGAGAAAACTATTAAGAATTTCCCTTTTGGGAAGGGGGTGTAGGCAGAGTTCCTCCCAAACTAGCATTGTTACTAACATGGGGTGCCACCATTCCCTGACTCAGTGTTCTACTCAGTTTGTAACACTTAAAAAGGGCCCAAGAAAAGTCCTTCTCCTTAGTTGTTTTTTTTTTGTACTGGGTTTTTGTCGATGAATCAAAAGAAAAGGAAAAAGGGAAAGAACCAAGGGAAGAAAGTGCAGTAACTTAGGAGATGATTAAATTGGAGAAGGCAGATACAGTATTCACTTAAAACCTAATCACATTTTGAAGCTATTATTTAAATCTAACCACTCAACTGTTTTCCATCATAGAGTCACCTGACAAACTGATTGCTTTTTATTACCAGTTGTAAATAACTGTTTGATATACATGCTTGTCTCCAAACCAATTCAATTTGCACACCTACTCTGGGCCTCTATATGAAATGTATAAATGTACAGAATGAAAATTCACTCTTATGTTTGAAGAAGTGGACTTGGTCCACGAAAGCTAAAGTAAAATATAGAAGTTAGTCTTTAAGATGCCACAGCATTTTTCTTTTTTTGTTTTTACAACATATCTCAAGTGGAGAAAACAGTGACAAGATGACTTGTATACCATAATATAAGGTTCTCTTGCCAGCAGGCAGGGTTTCCTCTGTGCTATGTACAGTTGTACCTCACTTAAAGAGCATAATGTGTTCCACTGGATTGCTCCTTAAGTGAGTTTGCTCTTTAAGCAAAACACCATTGTAAGTGACCAATTGTGACTTCTGGTGAGGGAGATTGCGAACCTTGATTTATTTGTTAAGCGAGTTTTTGGTTGGTTTTATTTTTTAAGCGAGGCGGTCATTCAGAGAAAATTCTGCTCTTTAAGCGAGTTACTCTTTAAGCAAGGCACTCTTTATGTGATGTTTGACTGTACTTTATTACTCTCTTGAGATGTTATTCTCATCTGTGTTCAAAGATGTGAGCATTACTGCTCCCTTCCACGTATTATTTGAACACATAAGGGATAATAACCTTTGAAGAGAGGACATATTTTCAGTATACTTGTGGTATTATAATGCTACAGAACATAGTAAAAAAAAGAAAAAAAGGTGCACGTGCTCAGATACCAGACTCATTTAAATAAGAAAATAATGCTTTTGCAGCCTGGACTCTTCTTCTTTCAGACTATCTATAATTATTCTCTCATTTGCCAGAAGCTTCTAGGATTTATGTTTGTAGTAAGTGAACTTAGTATGAGTCAGAATGTAGTGGGCAGGCCAGGAAGGCCTTTCCCTTGTGCTCTTCAAGAAAACTTTTGAATGCACACTGTTTTGCCATATAGGACTGCAATACTCATTCACCAGTCATACCAAGGCAAGAGTTGACATCCTAAAAACTATGACTCTTGCTCCCCAGTAGTGCCAGAAACTTTGGGTATAATATTGTTCCCGCTTTTCATTTTATCTGTAATTTTTCTTAAGTGGTCCCTGTATGTTAGGGACCGATCAAGGTTCACTCCTAGGTACTTTGGGTTATATTTGGGATTTAGCAGCTGATTCCTAAATTCCACTTTCGGTTTATATTTCGCTTGTCTGTTGTTCAAATGGAAGCATTTGAGGGTCTACTGAATGTGTTAAGAACAGGGCGCCTCCCCCTTGAAATCTCACATTTTAAAATACAGAAGTTAGTCTTTAAGGTGCCACAACAGCTTTTGTCATTTTTTTGCTGTTCTGTTTTGTTTACTCTCAGATATGCTTGCAGAGTACCAATTAAAACATTTAATTGTTGTTGTTCAGTTGCACAGTCGATTCTGACTAATTTGAAACAAATAGCATTTTTTTGTTTTAAAATGTCCACACTCACAGAGTAAGCCATGCCCATAGAGTGAGCCATGCCTACAGTGTGGTAGTGAAATTATTTATACCCACCACTGTTCATAAGCCTGAGTAAATAGTCAGCTTTAGACCTGCTTCCACCTTCTGCATCAAGTTGCAAAATTTTCAGAGTTTCTCCTATGTCCTTTGTGAGTTAGTTCTAAAAAGAGCTATTGTTTTTAATGTCAGTATTCATGTTGATTCTTCTTGCTGGAAAATCCTTGTCTAATCCAGCAACTGAAATGTGTAGACTATTTAATTGTGACAAGTCATGTGGCTTAGGGTGCACCATGAGTGTACATTTCACCCTACATATTTATACGACACCTATCGAATCTGTCAAGAATGATGAATACAAATAATAAAATATGAAAGCTTGTGCAGACCTACCATACTGGGGGTAGCAAAATCACTCATACATTCTTTTCAAAGTACTGTATGTTCAGCGATACAAAGTGGAAGTTGTCCTTTATAAGCATCACATCCAGCATGCAGATATTTTCAGAGACTTGTGGTAAATTTAATATCAGAGAGAACCCAAAATTGTTTCCTGCTCCTCCCACGGGCATACACACTAACTACAAACAAGATTTTTAAAAATGATTAGGGGAATTTTCATTTGTAATTCTAGCAGATTTTTGGACTAATGATGGTTGCTGGTAAGTCCTCTAGACTGGATGATCAAGGTTTTCTATTTTAATCCTTTACTGTGGTTAATGGTTCCATTTAAAGATTCTGAATTAGGGAATTGTTTAGAATCTTCAGTCATGTTTACCATCATTCAAATGCAAGTTGATTAGTTAGTTATTTAAATATGATCATGTGCAATTTATAAATATGCTTTTGCTTTCTCTTTTACACATTCCACTCTAAGAGTTTCCTACTTCCGTTAATGATAAAATGCATGCATTTAGATGAAATGTGTCTAATTGGAATAGTTGTGTTCACAACAATGGACAAGAATTTCAATAAGTATGACTATGAGAAATGTTCAACAAAGTCAGGCCTTCAGTTCAGTTCTTTTCCTCTTTTTTTCAATTTTTCTTAATGATCTATCCAAGATTTTGACAAAATTTAGTGGAGCATCTTCTCTCACTATCCATTAGCTTCCTAATTTAATCCTGAATAACTTGCTTCCTACCTTTTCTTTTTTAATCCAAAATAGATATGTGCAAACTAACATCAGCATAGTGGTGACAGAAAACCCAAAATCTCTGTATAATGTCTCCCAGTTAGTTCATGTAAATATTAGAAAGCATTGGGGACCATAGCAGAGGTACCAAGTGGCAGAGATGGCATTCTCAGGCTGTACCATCTATGAATAGCCCTCAAAAAAGGGAGGTATAAATTAAGAAGAGTATATGCACATATATACTTAAGAATATGAAGTTTGAATAACAGTATAATAAACATTTAACATTTAAATACAGGAGTTAGTCTTTAAGGTGCCACAACATTCTTTGTCTATTTTTGCTGTTCCGTTCTCTTGACTCTCTGATATGCTTGCACAGACTAACATGGCTACCACTTCAAACATTTCAAGTATAGTAAACAAATATGCAAAACAATCAACCAGTTCTTCATCCATGTCTGGATCTGAAGTCAATATAAAAATGACACTCAAATGTCTTAGCTTGTATTTTACTTTTACTTTTAAGAACATGTTTTAAGGGAAGTATTTTTTAGCCTGAATTTTTTTTATAAACTCCTGCATTGTTAGAATGCAGTTGAATCATCCTCGTTTTTTTTATTCTTAAAATATATTTCTATTATACATATATGCTTTTGTGTTTTTGATAGAATTCTGACTTAATTATTTGCCAGAATATGAAATTCAGTCTTCATATGCTTTTCATATATTTGAAGCATTTTAATTTATTTGAATTCTATCTGTATTTTACATACATGCATAATTTTAAATTGTGTATAGCGTTGATGTAAATGAGGAAAGACAACCAACCAACAAAGTTCCAGTGCTTCTCACATCATCCCAGTAATATGAACAGAGATTAGATCCCTCTTAGCCATATAAAATACAAAGGAAGCCATAAAAGGGAGAGCTACAACTATCTAGGAATAATCCCCATTGGTCTAAGTGAAATTGATTTTTGAGTAAACATTTCTAGGATCCTCCTCCTCCTCCTCCTCTTCTTGTTCTTTTACCCCATTGGGTGTTGAGGGAGATGTAAGGTTCTTGTTCTGGTGCTTCTAGTGACTTCCACTGGTGTTATCTGGTGTCCTTCAAATATTCCTCTGATGTTATCTCTTCCTCTGGGTCTGCCTCATGGTCTTTGTCCTTCTCCTCTTTCCACAAATGCCTTGTAAGGTATGGAATTCCAAATGGGAAACCACTTTATTTGTTGTATCTGTATGTAGTGCAAGATTGTTTTTGTTCCAAATCTTTCCTTTATAACATCTACTGTGAAATATAGCACATTTTTGTTAGTTTTGTGTGTTGTATGTGTAATGAATGGTCTCATTTTTGTTCATAATAATTAAATAGGAATGGTGGCATGAGTAGAAGTTTGCATTGCCACAATGAAAAATTAATGCATGTACATAATTTTTTTACTCTGTATGAATGCAACCCTATAGAACAACACACTAATGAAAGAAAAATTACCCATGGAGAATTGACTATGGAAGGAGAACTCTGAGTATTTGCTGTTTGAGAAGGATTATGTTAAGGTAATTGGCATAAAAGCCCCAGCCCCTCATTATTGGTAAGATTTTAGGCTTTTTTGCCACAAAAGTTCCAACATTTATTCATACAGGCAATTTATTATACAGGGACAGCATTAGCAATAATCAACTACATATGGCAATTCAGTTTGCCATGAATGACAGATAGGTTAAGTACAAAGAAATGGTTCTTGTTCCAGCTAATCAACCTACACTGTGTTTTTTGTTCCTCCAACACATTCCATCACGCTTAATTAAGGAAAGTTTGAACCTTTGACACTTCTGGAGCTGTCTCCTATGCTCTATTGCTGCACAATAATACCCAATTCAAAAAACTTTCCCTAATGAACAAATACTGTATGACCCTTTTTACTGTAAAAGTTGACAGGTTTTAAACAAAATAAAAAAGTCTGGGTTAGTAAAGGTGCCCGTTTCCTATAATATATAGCAGGCAGGAAGTCACATCTGGGCAAGACATCTCTGTCAGCAGTTAAGACCACGTCTGTTCAAAAAAGGTATCTTGTTACCTTAAGGCATATCAGAAAACAAAACAAAATAAACAAAACAAAATAAAAATAAAATAAAAAACACTGGTAACACTTTAAAGACTAACTGCTATATTTTTATTGTTAGTGTTTTTTATTTATTTATTATTTTATTTTTTTCTGATATGCCTGAACCACAGGCTAACACGGCTACTATTCAAAAAATTGTTACTTTAAGAAATTACAACCAAATGTAAAAAAAATAATATTTTGATATCATTGTTCCTTCCTGCTCTTTTTTGTCTCTGTGAAGGCAATATAGTCCTTCTATAATGACAGAACCCCTAGGAAGACTCAGATTAATCACACAATTTCACCTGTTCCTCTCATAAGCAGTCATTTTGTGTTTTGGCAAGTAAGATTGTTAATTTTTAGAAATAGTTTTCATTTTTAGTAGATTTGTCAAGAAACTGGAAAATAAGGGATGAGGTTTTAGAGGTTGTTCTTTAATTCCCAGAAGCCTAAGTCAGTACATTGGCTGATCAGTGCTTTGGGGAATTGACTTAGACTTCTGTGAATTGAAGTCCAAAAACCAAAGGTTGGGAAATACTGCTCTAGAAGAATCAGCTGAGATTTGTAAGACAAATAATTTAAACTAAATCAAAGCCAATGGTATCCACATACCACTACTGGAAAAGGTAGTATTCATACCTTAAGGGGCTGATGACAGGTCACCAGTTCATGTAGCCTTCTGCCCTACTTGTCTGCCTGCCTAGAAAAATGAATGAATGGGACTTAACACTGTGACATTTCCCCAATGAAATTTAAGAAAGTGGTGAAATTATAGAAATGGGTCAATGGATGACATCCCTGATCACAGCACTGGATGGTTAATTTCCCCATCCAATTTGCTCAGGATACCTCATGGGGACAAATTTCACATTATACATATAAAACACATGCTCTTCAAGAAGAAACATGTAGTGGTTAAAATGCCTGTCTCAAAGCACCCTAATATGTAATTTAAAGTACCGTATGTACTCGACTATAAGTCATCCTGAATATAAGCTGAGGTACCTAATTTGGACCTCTAAAACTAGGAAAATAGATTGAGCCGAGTATGTCAGGGGTGGAAAATGCAGCAGCTGCTAGTGGGTTTCAATAATTAATATACATGAAAATATGGTAAAATTAATTAATTTAGACATTTGTGTGGATATGTTCTTGAGTATTTACATTGACCCGAGTATAAGTCGAGTCCCATTTTTGGACCTCATTTGGGGAGCTAAAAAACCCGACTTATACTTGAGTATATACATATTAAAACCACCAATTGGCCTTTTCCTTTTCCTCCTTGTTTATTAGATGTGTTTGTAAGGCCACATTTCTCACCAGTCTTTTGATTACCTTCTTATCTATTAATGGATCACTTTCATTCTGGGCTTTTCTTCACAGCATCTGCATATCACACAAATAAGCCCAGCAAACCTGAGATTAGGCAATTCTTACTAGATGTTATGGCATTTACATATTTTGGCAGGGGGGAAACCATGCTTAGGCTGCAATGCATGAATAATTGTTGAAATATTTTAATGACTGCATAACTCCTAATATTTTCAAAATAGATAAATGCATAAAATTAACTGAGGTCAAAGCAATGGAAATTATGGAGTCAATGCTAATCAGTGCAGCATCTAGACAGGTTTGATGTGTTTAACTTCACTTGACACTGTAATTCTGTGTTCTCTGTAAGGATGTCTAAGAAGCCAAAGGAACTATAAAACATCCCTTTCTGTGCATGAAAAGAGAAACAGACGTCTGCCTTTGAAAACATCTTCCAAGCCACTTGAGAAAATTCCAGAAACAGTTATTTATTTATTTATTTATTTATTTATTTATTAGTCATACTTATCAACCGCCCTTCTCACCTAGGTGACCCAGGGCGGCTCACAATTCATTAAAACAACAACAACAAACAAACAAACAATAAAACACTCTTTAAAACATTCCTAAAAACCCCTCAATTTAAAATCAAAATCTAAAAACTAATTGAGGGCAAGCAGGGCTTAAATCAACCAGCGGGCTGGGGTCATAGTCCCTCCCGCACCCCAAACCTGCCCTGCCAGCCATGTTTTTAAAATTTTCCTAAAGGGCAGCAACTCCGTCTGGAGACGTAACTCCATTGGCAGGAGGTTCCATAGGGCCGGGGCGGACACCAAGAAGGCCCTCCGTCTTGTGCCAGAGAGACGCACCTCTCTGGCTGATGAAACAACTAGAGAGCCTCTCCGATCCACTCTAGTGGGACGGGCAGATGTTCTTGGGGTGAGGCGGTCTCTTAAGTATCCTGGTCTTGATGCCAGGACAGTTGTGTCAGAAAACAGGGGAAGGATGCACTCTTGGAGTTTAACAGGAAGTATACTGGATCATACTGGGCTGTGGTGGCTTTTAGTGGCTAAGATGCTGAACTTGATGAATGGAAGGTCAGCACTTCAAGACCCAAGTGCTGCATGACAGAGTGAGCTCCCACCAACCTAGCAAGAAATTGCAAGTAGATAAATAGGGACCACATCTGTGAGAAGGCAACAGCATTCCGTGCATTCCGGTGTCTAGTGATGCCTGCCACATGTCCACAGAAATGGCTGCAGATGCAGACAGCACTGACTCTTTGGCTATAAATGGAGATGAGCACTGAACCCTAGAGTCAGATATGACTGGATTTTAAGCAAGGGCGACCTTACTGGGTACCTACAGGATCTATAGTAAGCTATGTACCTACAGGATCTATACTATTCAGAGGCCTCTAGACATGCCTTCAGACTGGCACATCTCTGGCACCCATGGACTAAGAGTTGATTCATTCTGTCCCAATGATTTCAGTGGGAGGGAGTTTCCTTCACAATAGCCAGAAAGGGGAGAGGAAAAGTGGTAAGTTTTTCCTCCCTGCAGTCCTACCCACAGAATGAAGGACAGCAAGGCTTTGCAGTCTTTAGACTCTCTGTGAACATAAAGGTAGCATTGCTGTGTTAGAGTACAAGGATGTCTACCTACAACAGATTGTCAAGAGAATTGGACGTGAGCTGTGAGAAACAAACACTGCACATGCAGAGTTAAACTCATGTCTGTGAGGAAAAATTGCATTAAAATTTGCATAACCTCTGGCCCCATATCTTTTGGTTCGGTGCTGTTGAGTTGCACCCAATTTATAAAGCTCCTAATAGAGGTTTTAAGGTATGTGGGATATGTAAGCAGTAGATTTATCAATGCAACCCTTACCTAGTGGGGCTTCATGGACAAGAGGTGAATATAGTCATCCTAAAGTGTGTGGACTCTCAGCCCCATATAAAACATAATAAGATTTTTAAAAATCAGAAGTACGAGAGTTTGCAAATGATTGGGATGCAGATGGGATTCAACTTGGATGATATGATAGAAACCAATAAATTCACTCATCTATTTAGTTTTTTTTTATCCAAAGTTTGTATGCCACCTTTCCTCCCATGACCTTCCCCCAGTCCCTTTGACATTATTATTATTATTATTATTATTATTATTATTATTATTATTATTATTATTATTATTATTATTATTATTATTATTATTATTATTATTATTATTATTATTATTATTATTATTATTATTATTATGTGCTGTTAACTAAAAGTAAAAGTAGTATGGAGCCTTTCAAATACCACGTGACCTAAAATAGGCCACTTTTTTAAGCCACCCACCCCGCCCCTGTGACTTTCTGTGACCTTTGACCGACACCCACTCCCCCAAATCATGTGGTTTCTCCATTTCCCCTGATTTGAAGAGAAACGGCAGAAGCATGGCTGACCAGGAGCCTGAGGATGCCTGCAGCCACACCCCCATATTTCCAACTGGCCGGGGGGGGGGTTAAAATGTTGGAGTTACGTGACTTCATGCCAAAAAAACCCTCCCCCCGTGACTTTCCATGACTTTTATTCAACCCCCTCCCCACCAAATGGTCACGTGGTATTTGAAAGACCCCTATTAGGTGCCTGATTTCCCTTTTCTCCATTTTTTATTCAGAATAGTGACAGGCTCAAAGCCGCTAAATGAAGTGAATAGATGAGCAGGATTTCTTGAGTCTTAATCCAACATTGTAGCCATACTACATCTCAATGAGCAAAACCTAGATTACACTGCACAACAACGATTTTGCTACTCGGAATAACGCATCTGATTTACATGATATTGAGTGTGCTGATTCCAAATCTGAGCTCAGAAGTTGCCTATCACATACAGATTTTAAGGTGTGCTATAACTGTTCAAGTGGTCAGTAACTGGGTAATGTATTTTTACCCCGCTGGACCTTGATGCTGCTCTCGCCTGGCCTCGGACCAGGGAGAGTGAGGACAGCTGCATCCGGGACTGGCGGCTTTCAGAAGAATTGCTGCTGCCCTGCTGGACCTTGATGCTGCTCTCGCCCGGCCTCAGACCAGGGAGGGCAAGAACAGCTGTGTGGGTCTTTTCCCTCCCCCTCCAATTTGGACGTTCTCTCAGCCAAGTTCAGCTGAGGGGGAAGAAGTAGTAGGGAAATTGACTTAGTGGACTGAGTGAATGGGGTTCAAGATTTTTGTGAACTTTTAAAAGTGTTTTTGATGTGTTTTTGAAATGTTTATGATGTCTTAATTTTGTAATCGGTATGGGGGATTTCTTGTAATGTTCTAGATATGTGATACTTTGATATGTTTTTGATATGTGATATTTTGTGATGTAATATTTGTCATTTATTGATATGTTTTGATATGGCATATTTTGTGATCTATGTTGTTAGCTGATCTGAGTTGCTTCAGCGAATAGAGCTGCATTCAAATCAAAAATACAAATACAAAATTGTAACAGTTGCAGCTACCACTATGCCTGCTGCCACCTCAGCTGAATCATGTCCCCTGGTAGCATGCATGTTCCAGCAGTGTCTGGACATGTCTGGGCAAGTCAGTGAGCTGACATCAGAAATATGTATATAAGGTGAGATGGACCAAGAGCTTGTCTCTAGTACAAAATTATCTAGGTACAGCTAAGCCATAGTGAATCTGTTTTGAGCTAAAGATGCAGGGCGTAGCTACCGCCGTATCTGCTGTATCAATTATACGGGGCCCCCGGGGCACGGGGGCCCCCAACATGCATAAGCAAAAATTAATAAAAACTTCCCAATTTTTTTTTATTTCACAAATGACAAAAGTCAAAAAAAGCAATTTCTTTTTTTCCCGCGTAAAGCGTGCGTTCAAAAGTTTTTTCTTTTGTGAGAAATCTTTACTCTTCCTAAGGGCCCCCAAACAAATTTTTATATGGGGCCCCGCCAAGGCACGCTACGCTTCTGTAAAGATGAGTAGGCACAGCTGCGTTAATAAACTGGACAATTTTTGCTAATCAACGCAAGAACCTAACCAAGAGGGTGAGATTTGCTAACTTAAGATTCTGACGTCCTAGGCAGAATCGGACTTCAGATTTGGATTCAGCGCACATGATTTAGTATAGGACACATGAATTAGACCAGGAGTGCCCAAACATTTTGGGCCGTGGGCCGGTCACATGGTTGACCGGGCCAGTCACATGGTTCTTCCCACCAAAAATGGAAGTAAAATGTGCCCACACGCGCAAAATGCTGCCATAAATGCACCCATGGCTGTCATATGACATGGCTGTCATATACATTTATGACATAAATGCATTTATGACAGCCATAGGTACTTTACAACAGCATTGGGTGCTTTACAGCAGCATTTTAAACATGCACAGACATGTTTTACTTCCACTTCCAGGAGCATCAAGGACTTCCAGGAGCATCAAGGGCAGTCTGGATCTGGCCCACAGGGCATAGTTTGCCCCCCTCCCCCGGATTAGACCATGTAGGAGACAATATTTACTTTCTTGTGATACAGTGTTATTATTTGACTAGAGCAGTGGTTTGCAGTATTGGGGGGGGGGGCAGATGTTCTTGGACTACAGCTCCCATTAATCTAGACAAGCACAGCCAATGGTGGAGGTTTCTGGGACTCTATTCCAAGAAGATTTTAGGTCCCAAAGGTGGGAACCACTGAACTTTAGAGACTGATTGTAAATTCATATTCCTTACATTTATATACTTTCAGGTAATTGTGATTCCATTGATGATGCAGATTTGGATTATTAACAGTAATTCAGTCCTTCAAATTCAGATTTGTTGTATACAACTTCACATATAAAATATAGTATTTTCTGAAATCCTTCATTACAATGTAGATGCAAACGACAGAAACAAATTGCTCAAATGTTTATTAGAATAAGAACAAAAAGAAAAAGGAGGCCCTTAGGTGGGAAAGGGAAAGATATTCCCCGACATACACGTTAAATGATTATAGCTGGAACAGTGAATAATAGACTGTTTTGTTCAGTGACTGAACTCAACAGGTACCATAAATTTAAATTACTTCCAATTCATATAAATACAGGGGAATCCCTTGTGTTTTGGCAAGTTAAACCAATGTTGCTTTGATGTCTTGCAGAAGTCTTACAAGAAATCTTCCAAGAGCATTTAATGTATTTTCACTTATATTTCTTGAGTTTAATAGCACATTTCTAGTGGACTAATATTCCATTGTAGCACACATATTACAATTCTATAACTCAGTTCACATGACACAAAATATGACAATTGTACCAACAGGGAAACTGAACTAATGTCATAAATACATTTGTAAGACTTCCTCTAGTAATCAAATGTTGCAATCTAGAATTTTTGGCTTTTATTATTAAAGAGAAGTCACCCATCTTTTTGAGTCCGACACCCTGTGACTCCATGAACCATTGCACACCAGGCACCCCTATCCTCCAGCATCCTCCTCACCCTGCCCAACTCTGTGCCCATTGCATCAACAATACCATCCAACCATCTCATTTTCTGCCACCCCCTTCTTCTTTTGCCCTTCAACTTTCCCAGCATCAAGTCTTTCTCAAGTGAATCCTCTCTTCTCATTTGATATCCAAGTACTTTAGCTTCATCTTCACCATTTGACCTTCCAAGGAGCAGTCAGGGTTGATTTCTTCTAAGATCGACCTATTTGTTCTCCTTGCTGTCCAGGGTACTCTAAGGACTCTCCTCCAACACCACATTTCAAAGGCATCTATTCTTCTGTGCTCCCCTTTCCTTATGGTCCAGCTCTCACAACCATACATTACTACCAAGAATTCTATTGCTTTGACTATGCGAACATTTGTTTGCAAGGTGATGTCCTTCCTTTTCACTATGACCTGCAGTGATCTTGGATCCTAAGAAGGTAAAGTCTGTTACTGCTTTCCTACTGTATATTAAAAAATCTTAAAATATAAATTAAAATATCTTAAATTGTACACAATTATAAAATGACATCTTAAAATCACACAATTAAAAAGAAGAAGAAAATATCTGGGCTTAAATTAAATATGGGGAGTGGTATGGTGAGAAGCCTCAGACTAGGTTGATGATGACCCCTTTTCAAATGCCTCCCTAAACAGAAGGCATTTTAGCTGCTTTTTAAATATCAGTAAACAAGTGGTCTGACACAATTCCACCAGGAGCAAGTTCCTTAGGGCTGGTGCTAACACCGAAAAGGCTCTTTTTTTGAGTCATGGCCTTTCTTGCCATTTTTGGCATCGGCAATACAGTGGTACCTCGGTTAACATAATTAATGTGTTTGCTGGGATGTTTCTTACAGCAAAAATTACTTTAACCAAAATGTGGTTTCCCATAGGAATGCATTGAAAACCAAATAATCTGTTCTGGAGCTCAACAAAAAGCAAAAAAATTAAAATAAATCTTTTTTTTTCTGTTCAAAATTCTTTATAAAGTGTACTTTGGAATTTTTTGCCATGTTTTTGCCACTTTATAAAGATATTTGAACAGAAAAAAGACTTTTTTTGGTGTTTTTTTTTTTCTGAGTTCCGGAATGGATTACTGTACAGTACTGCACATGGGGTTTCAATGCACTTCCGACAGTGGCTTCTAGTGGCCAGCTCTGGTAATGCACCAGACATATCTCCAACCATCAGCTGTTAGTTTATCCACCACCCGGAAAGTGCAAAAGCGCCACTTTCAAGCTGTTGAAACGCACTGAAAACACAATGAAAAATTCCTGAAATGGAGTGAAAATGCTCCAAATACCCTCCCACCGCTGTGGAAAGTGGCAGCCTAAAAAATGGCACGACGAGCTTTGTTATGTGAAATAAATCCTTAAACCGAGCCACTATTTTCTCTGGATTTCCTTTTACAAAATGATTATTACATTAATCAGCTTGTAGCTCATTTTGAAAGTTTAAGTAAATTATTGCTCTGGATCAAGGAGGTTTCTGCTTCCTCTCTGCCTACTGCTGGTCTCTCAGTCCACCCACCCACCATCCCTGCTGAACATCTGATATGAATTAGTACAAAGCTTGTCCATGATCCTTTCGAGAAGATGTCCAGCTGTTCACATCATTATAAAGCTGGTGGTCACTTGACATGCTCATACATCAACAGATTTACTTAGTTGATCACATTTCTTTTCGAGTGTTGAATCTTTCATTTAAAAACATGCTAAAAACAAAAACCAATCAATCTACTGGTAATAAAAACCAACACCAAGGCTTCATTTTGAGAAGATGGATTAACAAAAATACTAATTCCATTGAATGGAATTGATGTTCTGTCCGGCGGCCACCACCGCCGCCGGACAGAACATCAGCAGCCGGGCAGAGAGGCTGCTGCGGCCGCCAATTCTCGCAACCCCTGAATTCCCGGCACCTGGCGAGGAGTCCCGCCCAAGCGGGAAACTTTAAAAACTGGAGGCGGCAGGACTGTCGTGCCCCACCGCCACTGCCGCCGGACAGAACATCAGCAGCCGGGCAGAGAGGCCGCCGCAGCCACCAACTCTCACAGCCCCCAAATTGCCGGCACCTGGCGAGGAGTCCTGCCCAAGCGGGAAACTTTAAAAACTGGAGGTGGCAGGACGGTCTTGCCCCGCCACCGCCACCGCCGGACAGAACATCAGCGGCTGGGCAGAGAGGCTGCCACGGCCACCAACTCTCACAGCCCCCAAATTGCCGGCACCTGGCGAGGAGTCCCACCCAAGCGGGAAACTTTAAAAACTGGAGGCGGCAGGACGGTCTTGCCCCGCCGCCGCCACCACCACTGGGTAGAACATCAGCAGCTGGGCAGAGAGGCCGCCACGGCCACCAATTCTCGCAGCCCCTGAATTGCCGGCACCTGGCGAGGAGTCCCGCCCAAGTGGGAAACTTTAAAAACTTTAAAAACTTTAAAAACTTTAAAAACTTTAAAAACTTTAAAAACTTTAAAAACTTTAAAAACTTTAAAAACTTTAAAAACTTTAAAAACTTGAGGCGGCAGGACTGTCTTGCCCCGCCACTGCCAGACAGAACTTCAGCGGGTGTGCAACACCAGGATGGGAGATGGGGGAACGAACATAGGGGGAGGGAAAGAAGAGCCTACCAGCCAGAGAGTAGGGACTGGGCTCTGCCTGATGGGTTTGGAGGGTTCCTTGGGGCCCAAATTGGTGTGGTCACGGGCATGGGGTGTTACTGCGGGAGCCGAGGGGCGGGCCTCACACGGAGAACATGGGTCAGATGTTTGGTTGCTGTTCCTTGTTCTGGCCCCCCGGCTACACCTCTGGGTCCTGAGCAGCCAGTCAAGAGTGACCCCTCCCTTAGGCTGCTGCTGATGAATACCAGGTCAGTCTGCAACAAGGCCCCTCTGCTTTCAGATACCATCTCAGAGGAGCGGGCTGACCTGGCATGCATCACCGAGACCTGGCTAGCGCCTGAGGATGGGGTTTGTATTTGTATTTTTTGTATTTTCGACTTATATGCCGCCCCACTTGCATAGCGACTCTGGGCGGCTTACAGAAGAAAGATTACAGTACATAGCACATTCATAGCATAAAAACAGTTACAAATATTGCATAATAAATTACAAATATCACATATACAGTATATATATCTCCAATAACAGTTGCAATTACAAAACATCAGGACATCCTAATAAATAAATCAAGATGCAGTACTACAATAAATCAATAATAAAATAAAATACAGTGCAACAAAACAAAATAAAATAAAAATAAATATAACACAATATACTCAGGCTACAGTCCATAATCAATGGCCAATGGCAATATACCGCTGCAGGGGCTTTTGTGGCCTGATGTGGGGGTGAGGCTCGGGAGCACCAGCAGGTGTAACGAATCCAGGCACTTCCAGCCAGAGTCCTCCAAGCCCCGTTGGTCCGGCATCCGGGGAAACGTCCCACCGCAGGGGCTTTTGTAGCCCGGCGTGGGGGTGAGGCTCGGGAGCGCTGGCAGGTGTAACGAATCCAGACACTCCCGGCCAGAGTCCTCCTCGCCCCGTTGGTCTGGCGTCCAGGGAAACGTCCCGCCGCAGGGGCTTTTGTGGCCCGGTGTGGGGGTGAGGCTTGGGAGCGCCGGCAGGTGTAACGAAGCCAGGCGCTCCTGGCCAGAGTCCTCCAAGCCCCGTTGGTCCGGCGTCCGGGAAAACGTCCTGCCGCAGGGGCTTTTGTGACCCGGTGTGGGGGTGAGGCTCGGGAGCGCTGGCAGGTGTAGCGAATCCAGGCGCTCCCGGCCAGAGTCCTCCTCGCCCCATTGGTCTGGCGTCCAGGGAAACGTCCCGCCGCAGGGGCTTTTGTGGCCCGATGTGGGGGTGAGGCTTGGGAGCGCCGGCAGGTGTAACGAAGCCAGGCGCTCCCGGCCAGAGTCCTCCAAGCCCCGTTGGTCCGGCGTCCCCTATCCGAACTGTGTCCGGCCGGGTTCGGTATTTGGCACCAGCCTAGGGAGAAGGGAAGGGGCGGTGGAGTCACTGTAGTAGCCAGGGAGTCACTAGGAGTCGCCAGGGCCATGGCTCCACAAATCCCGGGCTGTGAAGCCCTACTCCTGCACGTGGGCCCTAAGCGTCAGTTGGGAGTCTTGCTCTTGTACCTGCCTCCCTGCAGTGTAGCAGACTCCCTGCCTAAGCTCCTTGAGGCGGTCTCCATGTTGGCATTGGAGACCCCCAAGCTGATGGTTCTGGGGGACTTCAATTTGCCGTCATTGGGGACAGGCTCAGAGGTGGCTCAGGAATTCATGGCTTCCATGGCAGCCGTGGGCCTGACCCAGGTAATTCAGGGTCCTACCAGGTACAGTGGCTACACCCCAGATCTAATCTTCTTATTGGAGCTGTGGCAGAGTGATCTGATATTACAGAAACTAGATATCATCCCTGTGCCATGGTCAGATCACTATCTGGTGACTCTAGACTTCCTGGGGGCGAGGCTCCACCGCAGGGAGGCAGGGCCAATTAAATGGGCCCGCCCCCAGCGACTAATGGATCCAGAAGGATTCCAGAGGGAACTGGGGTGCTGCCCTCTTGACCTGCAATGCGGTTTGTCTGAAGCCCTTGTCAACTCTTGGAACGAGAGAGTGACGGCAGCTTTGGACGTGATCGCTCCACTACGGCCTCTCCATGCTTGTGGGTATCGATCTGCCCCTTGGTATACAGAAGAACTAAGGGAGCTCAAACGGGCAAAGAGACGCCGAGAGCGCCACTGGGTGAAGACCCAGAGTGAGTCTGATCGAACACTGGTTAGAGGGGCTATTAAAGACTACCTAGTGGCGATGGGGGTGGTGAAACGACAATATTTCACCGCCCTTATTGCCTCCGCAGATAATCACCCAGCGACCCTGTTCCGGGTGACCAGGTCCCTCCTTGGCAGAGGGGCGTCGGGGTCGGGCTGGCAAGGATCGGCTGAGGCTTTTGCTGATTATTTGACGGGGAAAATCGCTCAGATCCGCTCGAAGTTAAATCCCAGCGTGGAACCTGTAGAGCTGGGGTTGACCAGAGCACAGTCTGGCCATGTTATCTGGGATCAGTTCGATCCAGTTGGCCCTGAGGAAGTGGACAGGCTTCTTGGATCTGTTCGTGCCCCGACCTGTGTATTGGACCCGTGCCCTGCCTGGCTAGTCAAAACTTCTAAGGCTGTGTCAGGCGGTTGGGTTGAGGCGATTATAAATTCATCACTGAAGGAGGGGTCTTTTCCAGCACCTTTTAAACATGCCTTGGTGCGCCCCCTCCTGAAAAAGCCATCCCTCGACCCTACGGCACTTACTACCGACCAGTATCCAACCTACCCTTTTTGGGCAAGGTTTTGGAGAAGGTAGTGGCACAACAGCTACAGGAAGCTCTGGATGAAGCGGATTATCTGGACCCTTTTCAGTCAGGATTCAGGCCCGGATATGGTACAGAAACTGCATTGGTCGCATTGGTGGATGATCTCTGGAGAGAGCGGGATGGAGGTCATCCATCTGTCCTGGCTCTTCTCGACCTCTCAGCGGCCTTCGATACTGTCGATCATGGTATCCTTCTGGGAAGGCTCCAAGGATTGGGGATCCAGGGCACTGTGTTGGCCTGGTTTTCCTCATTTCTGAGGGGCAGGACCCAGTCGGTGTGGCTAGAGAATGAGAAGTCCAGCCCAAGGCCCCTGCAATATGGGGTGCCTCAGGGCTCAGTACTTTCTCCTCTCCTATTTAACATCTACATGAAGCCACTGGGTGAGATCACCCGTTCCCACGGGGTAAGGTATCATCAATATGCAGATGATACCAAGCTGTACATCTCGGTCCGTGGGGACCCAAGCTGTGCAGTGGAAGTCCTTTCCAGGTGTCTGGAGGCTGTCAGGGTCTGGATGGGGGGAAACGGGCTACAACTGAATGGCTATGGGCAAGACTGAGTGGCTATGGGTAAGGGGTCCTGTATTATCTCGGGAGCTGCCAGCTTTGGTTCTGGATGGGGCAGTTCTGCCCCAAACGGACCCGGTGCGTAATCTGGGGGTCCTCCTGGACTCACGACTACTGTTCGAAGAGCAGGTGGCAGCTGTGGCCAGGAGGGCTTTTGCACAACTTTG
This sequence comes from Furcifer pardalis, assembly GCA_030440675.1. Taxonomy (NCBI): domain Eukaryota; kingdom Metazoa; phylum Chordata; class Lepidosauria; order Squamata; family Chamaeleonidae; genus Furcifer; species Furcifer pardalis. The sequence continues at coordinate 232,007,531 of CP126891.1, read as the reverse complement.
TGTAATACGCCAGTTATGCCCACTCCTAAACCAGGACGCCTTGCTCATGGTCACACACGCTCTGGTCACCTCCAGACTTGATTATTGTAATGCGCTCTACATGGGGCTGCCCTTGGTGACCATTCGGAGGCTGCAGCTGGTCCAGAATGCGGTGGCCCGGGTAGTGATGGGGTGTGGGTATTATACTCATGCCTCACCACTGCTTCGGGAGCTGCACTGGTTACCAGTATGTCTCCTAGTGCAATTCAAGGTGCTGGATATCACCTTTAAAGCCCTATATGGTAGTGGGCCAGGATACTTAAGAGGCCGCGTCACTCTAAGAACATCAGTCCGTCCCACCAGGGAGGACCAGAGAGGCTCTCTTAGCATGCCATCGGCTAGAGAGGCACGCCTCACTAGCACCAGGAGGAGGGCCTTCTCTGTGTTTGCCCCGGCCCTTTGGAACCTTCTGCCAACTGAGCTGCGCCTACAGACAGAGCTCCTGCCCTTTTGAAAGGGCTTAAAAACCTGGCTGGCAGGGCAAATATGGGGATCCACAAAGGGAGGGTCTCATATGGGGTGGCTGATCTAAGGGACAGCCTTCTTCTCTGTTTTATTTTCCCGCTGTTTTAATTCTGTGGTTGACCTCTTCCTGTGATACCGCTTCTCAATGTGGCTTGTTGAAAGAAAGAAAGAAAGCCACTGTGGTGGCTTAGTAGTTTAGACATTGAACTAGATGAAGAGAAGGTTGGAAGGTCAGCAGTTCAAGACCCAAATACTGCACGACAGAGTGAGCTCCCATCTCTGTCCCATCACCTGTCAATCTAGCAGTTTGAAAGCAATAAATGTCAAATAGATAAATAGGGACCACTTTGGTGTGAAGGTAAACAGCATTCCAGTGTTGAGGCATGCCTGCCGCATGTCCACGGAAACATCTGCAAACGAAGACAGCGTTGGCTCTTTGGCTATAAACAGAGATGAGCACTGCACCCTAGAGTCAGATATGGCTAGCTTTCAAGCAAGGGTGACCTTTATTTTTACCTTAAAGCCATCACGTACACTAGATCTTCTCTACCAACTGTGCAAAAAAAAGGGGGGTGGTGGTGGTGGTAACTGAGTATGCTTAATTATTTTATTCAGAGAACATGACATTATCTGCAAACCCTGAAACTGGCCAAACTCTGTAACTGGCCAAAACAAATAACAAATCTGTTAGTGAGACAACAAATAACATAGCCAAAGTGGAATAAAAAAATCTTAATCATGGCAGTGAACCTTTTCAAACCTCTGTTTAAATATGCCATATGTTAATCTGTAAAACTGTCATTTTATTTACGATGTCTTTTTTTCATTCATTATTACAAATAAGGGACAAGATTTTTCATTGCTCAGGCTGGAAATGTCAAAGGTCCTGTCAAACTTGCACATTTTTTGTTGCTGCTGCTGCTATTGCTCTGTTTTTCTAAGCACAGATTTCGGAACAGATGGTCAACACACCCTGATCCCAAGGAAACAGTTCTCAGAAGACTTCATGGTTCTGTGTCTTAAACCCTCATGTGAATCAGCACAGCCTTACTGAGTCAAGGGTGTCCTTTGAGGTTGAATTTAATCTTTGGCTTTATTGAGAAATGCATTTGCATAAGCAGTTTTCTGTACATTCTATACCACAGGAGAGATTTCTTGAGATTTTGAAGAATGTGTATGTGTGTGCGTGCGTGCGTGCGTGCGTGCGTGCGTGCGTGCGTGCGTGCGTGCGTGCGTGCGTGCGTGCGTGCGTGCGTGCATGTGTACATGCGTGAAAGGAGAAAATGCAATAGGAACCAATCGTGCAAGACTACAAACAAAAGTATGGGCACCTGATCTGAAGTACACACTATTGTAAGCAAAGTTGTATCCAAAGAGGGTGACAACAGCCTAGCCCCAAGTACCATTTCAGAAGTTGTTTTGAGACAACATTATCATCATATGGTCTCCACAGAAGTAAGATGAAATTGAACACTTGTGGGTTTTACTTCTTCTTTTGGTCCTCTTCTTTCTTTGGTTATTTTCCAAGAACTCAAACAATAATTTTAAGGAGAATTTTAGAAAGTGATATTGTCCAATTGAGAGACAAAGAGCCTGATGGAGCAGAAGAAGCACTTTTGCAATTGCCCTTATATAATTGCAGGAACAAACAACACTGTAGATCTTGTTCTAAACATCAGCATCTAGAAATGCCGATATGAACAGTTATGTTTTTGTTGCTCATTGAAGTACCTGAGATTCCTATAGCATCCTCATGGAAAGATCATTCCACAGTAACAAAACTCTACTTCACGTTACCACAAGATGTAGTTCTGCTGAATGGTAGTTTAGCAGATAGCCTTACAGGTATGGAAAGCGGCATCCACTCAGATAGCCCAAAACATTCAGGACTGTAAAAGTCATCAACAAAACAAACAGTATAAATTTTGGATCTTTGGGATAATTTTGTGTGCTGTAGAATGCATCCTCTTCTGTGTATTTCTCCAAACTGGTAGTAACAAGTAGGAGTTGGTAAGGTGCTGCCAGTCACCAAGGTTGCCTGAACCTCTAGTGACAAAGACAGAGTGGTGATCACCCTCATTGTATTTATGGGTTCCCTCATCTGCCATGTGGAACTCTACAGGCAAAATACCCAGCTGCTAGACCAGAAATATGTTCATCCATAGAGCTTCTCTCTTATAATGCATAATTTCAGTTCAGTGGCCCTCATCCAATCCATAAAGTGAGAGGATTATTATTCTGTAAAGAAACATAATAATTTATAAGTCAGTTTGTGGATTTAATCAGAGTATTTTTCAACACCTTGAAATTAGATGGCCTCAAGCATAACAGACTCCAAGCAGGAAGTTCCCTCTCACTAACAAATTATTCAAGAAGAAAAGAGCCCCCTGGGAAGATTAATAATATCTGATAATATACCAGCAGTATTAAAATAGCATGGATAAGATTTCTTTCAGTTAACTTCTGTGTTTTCTGCAATTCCCTGGCCATCTCTTTATTTATAAACAGGGTAAAGGATGCCCTTTATAGCCCTCCCAGACAGTAATCCTAACCTTCATATAAAATATCGTGTTTCATCAGAATGTAATGTACAAAAAATTGGTTTGGGGTCCTACCTTCCATGCAGCTATTGTTAAAAAGGATGTCACAAAACTAGGTAAGGTGCCAAAAAGTGCAGTGAAATTTATTCGGGGATGAAAGGATGAGAAAGTCCAGAACATTCAAGCCAGAGATAAACACAAAAAGAGTGGGTACCTAATAGCTTATAATTTTTTGTAAAACAATTGCCCAAATTATGCAAGTTTTGCCTGTGGAAGAGTGATGATATTACCAGCAGGGGGAGAATTTTGGTCATTAAATAGAGTCACAAAACTGGGAAAACCAAATACATGTTGGGCTGGTGAGTCCAGGTTCATTTGAACTATTCAGGCAGGACGCAAAACCTGTTAAGATCAAAACATCTGCTGCAAAAACAATTGCCTGATATTGCTCATGCTACCATATGTTGTTATTGAGCCTAGTAGTAGCTGAGAGCACTAATAACATGATGTCATTTTATCAAGACTGGGTCATAGCATAGCTAGCAGTCTAGAGCAGTGGTTCCCAACAAGGGGTACACAGCCCACTAGTGGACTTCAATTCCCAGAAACCTAAGTCAGTACACTGGCTGATCAGTGCTTTGGGGAAATGACTTAGGCTTCTAGGAATTGAAGTCCAAAAACCAGCATTTGGGAAACACTTGTCTAGAGGAAGAGGGAGCTATCCTCTAGTGTGAGCCAGGAGGCAGGACTGAAGACCAAACCATACTTGAAGGATGGCATTCTGGTGGTTGTACTCTGAAAGAATAACCTTTTTGATGTCTGAGCAAAGCTGAAGAAATCCGTTTTAAATGTGCTTTAAATGTATAAGGTCTGGGATGACTGAGAACTTCATTTACTTAATTTAAGTCAGATTTTTTTTTAAAAAAAAGTTGCAAATTATTTCAGAATATAAAGAAGAGATTCAAACAATATGGATGCTGGAGAAAAGGAAATTGATCAGTACATTTGTTCAGCTCCTGTGGCATTCAACTGTTGGTGCTAAATAAGGATTGCCAACTCTTTTTCCTGCTCCATATAGGATATCACATTGTTCTCTTCATGCCAAGCAAAGCTATGCCTGTTGAATTTGTCTAAGGCATGTTTTTTTTCTTCATATGTAGAACAAAAAGAATTTGAGCTTGGAAAAAAATGAATGCAGATGAAAACAAGAATTACTCTTCTCTCTTCACCACCACCATCTCCAGCCTGAGGCCTGGGGTTTGACTAGAGTTAGTCTTTCATGCCTCAGTTAAAGAATCTCTCATGATGAGAAAGACATCTGCCTAAGAATACAGACATTGCTGGACAAAAGGATTTCATAGACCCAACCTCAGGAAACTGCCTAATCCTTAAGTGGAAAATAAAGTCAAGCTTGTCATGGACACTATCCATAAAGATGAATCATGCCTTGGCATGGTTGGAGGAATGCCTCTTATTTCCATGAGAACCAAGACCATGAGGTATCAAAGCTCACTCAGTGCCTTGCCATGGTTGCAAGGTTGGATATGGTGAGCCAGCGGAAGCATAATTTAGACAAAGTTGATTCAGAAATGGCTTCCAGGTTTCTTTTTAAGCTAGGGGAGAGAGGAATTAGTAGGGACATTAAATTCAGGGATTCACTTTCACTTTCTCCTTTTTACTAACCCCAAGCCCAGAGACAGGTGTGCAACCTCACTGAGAATGAATCCTCAGACAAACCTTTGTACTATAAGATAATACAGAAAATTGACAAATTGTACCTATTGATTCTTCTGTCATTCCCTTTATTTTGCATGGTTAAGCAACCAAGATGGTGTCATCTGTGCACAAAGTATCAGGAACCCTAATATTTGTACCACATATTTTCAGTGTGGAAACCTTTGGGAAGGGAGAAAGACTTCTCAATGGATATTGCTAGGATCACTGAATGCTGACAGAGAAGGACAGGAAGTCAAATGTGGACAATGGAATAGGTGGAGAATGCTAAACAGAAATCATTCAGGCTGCAACAGTTTTTGTAGGTGCCACTGTAGTGATCAAATTCTGTATTGTTCTAATATACAGTGCTATTTTCATGCATACTGTTTTATATTTTCCACTAACTAATGAAACCGGGCTTGCAGGTAATTCTGAGGTCCTCTTCAAAGGGTTTCTATGGAAGCCTTGAGACCTTTGGAAAGATGTGCTAAAAATGCTTTAATTCTGAAAAGTTGCCACAGTGGGTTATGTAATTGAGCTTACATGATTTAACTTACAGAACAGAATTTCAGCCTGTATTGAGAAAAGGATGGAATGGCATAACAATATCTTTAATATCTTTTAGGTCAGAATTAGGTGCTTTCTGTCTAGAATGATTCAATGCTCTATGCCAGCATTTCCCAAACTTTGATTTTTGGACTTCCAGTCCCACAAACCTAAGTCAATTCCCCATAATACTGATCAGCCAATGTACTAACTTAGGCTTCTGAGAATTGAAGTCCACATAGTTTAGGAAACACTGTTCTATGCACTGTTGGTGGGCAGGGAGGGATATGAATGGGTTAACCAGAGTGGAATTCTCAGGTTTTAGACTTTTGCAAAAATAAATGCTCAATCCTTCCACTTTTTGTAATATTCACAAAAGAAGCTATTTTCAATATGCCATGAGAATTTGTTGCGAGAGGTCTCTAGGGATGGGTATGGGTTCACTCCCATTCCTAATTTTGCATTCCAATAACAAGATGGGAGAGATTGTTCATGATATATTACACAGAACATTAGAAGTGTCACTTGTTTCTGGGGGGAAATTGACAAAAAACTGTATTTTGACAAATATCCGCATAGAAATTCCCAAGGGAAGAAACACGGAAAATGCTCAGTTGCGTACCATCAAGTGGTTTCCATGGCTATCTTCCAAAGTGCAGTTGTCTGAGTCCAAATGAACTTTAGAATTCTCCCAGGGTTTAAGTGAGGGTTTGTTTGGTTTTTGTGAACAGAGGAAACGGTGCAAGGAGAAATGGAGCACAAAGGAGACGTTTGAAAGTTTCCCAATGATAATTTGAGTCCAGGAGCTTAGAAAAATACTGACAGGACAATCCTACATTTATTGACTCAGAAGTAAGAAAAACAGTTCAGTGAGACTGACTATCCAGTAGTTCCACATAGGATTTTAATTGTGTTACACAGAAAGAGCTTCCTCAAAGATTGTATTATTTTTTAACCACGATCAGGCATGCCTCGGGCAATGACCACCTTGTGCCAGCTAATCTTTCTCACACTAGGTCAGGTGAAAGGAACTACAGAATGAGCTCCTCTTTGTTTTGGCAGTTTCATGTCTGATGTAGTCACAGGAGGAGAAGAAGTTCAATTAGATATAATTACATTCAGCCAGGCTGGTAACACAATGAAGTTTGTAAACTAATCAGAGTTGGAGAAATGTTACATTCCATCTCATCTGAAAAGTTTGCTGGATTAAATTTGACCAGTTTTCTTGGCAGAAATCCTGCCACACAGTTACACAAAAGTTAATATTGTAAATAAGTTGTCATAAGTTAAGATATCTCTGTAGGCCATATCTATGGAGATTTCTTTAGTTAATGGCAATTTGCTTCCAAAAATTATGTCTTTTGCATTACTGCACAACAGACATGCACAAAGTAGACATGTATTGGCCTTAGAACTATACAGGATCAATAAATACATGTTCTAAAGCCCTGAAGAATCAGATTCTACTGGTATTCAGTGTAAGCCAGAAAGCAAGAGAGTGAGTTTGTCTGGGACTGGGGCATTTAGAATATGTAGAGCAATTTCCAACAATAGGCAGATGGTGCATATCTTAAGAGTTTCTTCTAAAAGCCCAACTTCTCATCCTCTCTAAAAAAGAAGTTGATTTGTGGCTTTGGATATTATTCTCAATGTATATTAATACTGATAATGTATAGTGATTTTTTCTTAAGTGAAACATTGGTGCTTCTATTAAAAGGCTTTAAAAATACTAAGATAAAGTGAGGAGTTACTGGCAGAGTTTCAGTTACAGAAAATATGCAAAACACAGAAGATATTAAACAGCAGTTCTTGTTTTAGAAAAGTTCCAGCTGCTATAGATGCCAATCTTTCATTTCCCCCACAATTTACATTTGAAGCTTGCTTGGGCTGTAGCTAAAGGAAATTCATCAAAAATCCCTTCCTTAGCAAGAGCAGTTTTAATTGCTATGTCTCATTTGATCAATGCTTATAAACTGGGAAGTGTCCAAACTTGTTCCAGTGACTTGTTTCAATCATGAGTATCTGGCTTTTCACTAACATGTACTTTTCAATATTTTTATGACTTTACAATGTTTTTACAATATCCATTTCCTTCCTGTTCTTATGAAGCAGATTGATGTTTAGGATTAGATTGCAATTGTTAGTGTACTGGTGTGATATCAAAATTTATAATGTTAATGGACTAGTACCATTGGCATAGCTCATGCACTCAAATAGATGTTTGGTTGTTATGTGAAATGCAGCCATGTAGGTGCAGTTCCATGTGCAGGTATTATGATTTGGATATAGTGTCTTCTTACTAAGGATGAATTTTGGAACAAGGGTCATATTAAGAACTAAACCTCCTCGACTAGAAAGTTCCAGATTAATTACTTGTCAAAATTACTCACCCTCTCCTCATTTTATTTCATCTTGCAGTCAGTTATGCAATGGGTTATTGATAACCCCCGAAGTTTCCACTATACTAGTTTACCATAGTTTCATCCTCTTCTTTGTGTCCTCTTTTACCCTATCGGGTGTCAAGGGAGATGCAAGGTTCTTGTTCTGGCACTTCTAGTGGTCTCCACTGATGTAATTCGGTGTTCTTGTAATATTTATTTGATGTTATTTTTCCACCTTCTTCTGGCTCTGCCTTGTGGTCTTTGTCCTTCTCCTCTTTTTACATAAGTTTTGTATGGTATGAAATTCCAAGACATTGTCCCCAAATGGGCAAACCACTTTATTTGTTGTCGCTGTATGTAGTCATCAACTTCTCTATATCATGAAACAGTCAACCACGTTGGAAATTCGAACTTGTGTTTTTCTGCACCTTAGAAACTCATAGTTTGAGCTAGAGTAACAAAGCTACAAACCTTTTATGTAAGAATATCAGTTGGATAGATTTTGTACAACACACACAAAGAATGTACGCATGCCCATGCACACACACTATTGTAAATTTGGCTTGAAAACTCTTAATGGACTTATGCAATGAGCCAGGACTAAATGTGAATAGGATCCATCGGGCCTGACAGCAACATTTGCAGTATCTGTCCTTAGAAATGTAATATGCAAGGTCTGGAAATGTTGCTTTTTGGGCTACAAGTCCCAGAATCTCACAACTGGCAGGGCTCAAAAATTATGGGAGTTATGGTAAAAAAAATGTAAGAATGCATTGCCTAAAATAAAGAGAATGCTTTAAAGCAGTGATGGAGAACCTTGGCACTCCAATTGTTCTAGAACTTCAATTCCCAGAAGCCCCGACCAGCAGGAGTGCTGACTTGGGCTTCTTGTAATTGAAGTCCAAGAACACCTGGACTGCCAAGGTTCCCCATCACTGCTTTAGAGGATATGCATGTTGTTGCATTAAATTCTTTACTTACAAATGCACACAAGTCTTGATCAAGTTTTTCTGGGTGCCTACTATGACCCTTAACCTTGAGAACCAAAGCACTAATACAATCTGCTACTTTGATTGTCATAAGCTTCTTCTTGTGGTACCATGAAAGCTGGATGCCATGATGACAGTTCACTTGACCAAGTGAAGCAAAGCCAAATTGCTTGTTTGTTCACAAAGCAAATGAACTATTATTCCAGTTGTTTTAAGCAGATATATGACAGTACCAAATCCAGACAGCTCTGCTACTCTGAAGATAGGAAATGAATACAGTACATGTTTCTCACATATGTTGAGCACTGAGGAGGTGTGAAATCAAATATCTCATTTTCAATTCTAAAGGAATACATTCCCAATTATGAGTGCCACTGGGCTACTGAGGCATCAGGCAAAAAGTTGCAAATAATGTGCAGACCCAGTTTACAAATTCCTTTGGTCTTGGGAATGATCTGAACAAAATGTGTTATTTTCTGGCAGAGTGAAATAAATATGTCACTCACTAGGCTTTGTGTTTGTTTTATTTAGTTAGAAAGAATTTTCTAAGGACAAACTGAATTGTCATGGTGATTCATCTTATTAAGTTGATGATTTGGTTTTATGCACGCTTGTATTTCTCATCATTTGTATTGGGTTGGATCCAGATTTAGACACGCACGATTGGGCCAGAGGAAGCAATCTTCTCTGCTTCCTCCTCCTTCTCTGCATGGCAACCACCCTAGCTCCCTGAAAATGCTATACAGACATTCAGGGGACCCTACAGAACATTGTCAACTGTGGTGGTTGCGTGAGATAATTTGCTAAATCAGACATAACCTTTTCTGTTGATGGAAAAAATATCCTGGATCAAATACTCAATGAAAACATATGACCTCTTTATTTTCAAATGCTCAAATCATAGCCTGCAAAAAGAATGATTTGGATTTGGATTCCATATAGATGTTTAACTAAACTGCTGGATAGTGTGTGGTTTAGGTATCTGGCTGTGTTTGATTCCCCACTACACCTCCTTGAACAAGCTCCTTTTGACATGAAAACATAAATTTGACTAGTTGTTTTCAAATAGCTTATAGAAACCTAGTTTTCTTATGAAAGAATAAAGAAAACTCATGATGGACTATTGCAGATACTGTGCTGTGGCTTGAGAAATGAAGGAATGTTTCATGCTAACAACAAACTTATTATTGTGTTCTGATAAAGGAGTACCCCATCATAGTTAACCTTCTAGTTTGTTCTGTTCTTGTCAGTTGTTGAGCACATTACTTCACTCTTAATATATTCCTGGTTGCTCCTTCCAGCCCGACTCTGAACGAAGTCTAATAGTCATAGCTACATCCTCCCCACCTGCCCTAAGTGAAAGAGGTCTGGTGGTAACATAAATCTGGTTGCAATTCAAAGTTTTGCTATAGGAGCTGTAAGTAATTATGAAGTTAAGTACTGTTATATTCTCAGAAGTCTATGTATTTGATTGAAATAGTTTATTGCTTCATCCCTTTTTCAGATTAAATCCACTTGGAATCATGCTTTTGTTTTTAAAAAAAGAGGCAGAAGTCAAATCCTTTTAAAAACATTTAATGCAGTGAAAGTTCTGGATAGGTTTTCACAGTCAGGGGTAACCCATGAGCAAGGTGAAGTAGGTAGGACAAATGGAAGGGAGGGATGGAGGAACTAACTTTATCCAGAAAAATGTTTTGAATTTAATTTCTTTTTTCAGTGAAACTTTAGCCAGAAGAATAAAGAACACACACTATCACACTGGACTAAAGATTAAGCAATTTTTGAGGACTTAAAAACTTTCATTTGACAGTTGTCATTGAATGTTTGATTGTTGCTTAACTACATATTGTTAAAAAGTTATTAAGTTATTCAGGTGTCAGGAAATGAACCTATTTCCTAAGGCTTGAAATTGCCAATTTCCAAATAGGCCTCAGAAAAATCCATTTTTCTCTCTCTGAGCCTCAAGGCTGTATAACAGCATGTTTTTCAACCATGTTTTCAGTATTTCTTATCTTTTGTAAGCTAGCCGAGAGCCGTGTTATGGCTAGCCCTAGTGCATCCTGTGTGCACGTGTATAAACAATGTACTGTTGTTTTGAGAAAGTTTTCACTGTTACCTGATTGGCTGAAGCAGTCCCACCTGACTGCAGATTCTCCATTTTGGAGAGAAGAAGGAGTTCGTCTCTGATTCTTCATGGATTAAGACCTGTTTTTGATTAGAGAGCTTTTGTTTCTGGTTCTCTGTGGGCTAGCAATCTTTAGCCTAGGAGCTATGCATTTTTGCTCCTTAAAAATGGTTACCTAGATTTGCCTGTGGACTTTATTGGACTGACCTATGCTACTGACTTTTATGCTTTATGAACCAGATCAATAAATCTTCATCATTTTTCTGAACAACGTGTCTTCATTGGACTAAAAAGGGTAAGAGCTGCCTTTGACACACACAAATCTTTGAACACGCTACCCAATTAAAACCCCTTAAGAGCTGATAAGCAGTTGAGAGTTGTATCTCTGTTCTAATTAGCCGTCCAGCCCGCCTCGGTTGTTTTGATTTTGGTTTCCAGGGGTTTCCCAGAAGTGTAGGGGCCGGTTGGATCGTGACATCAGGGCAGATAACATATTGAAGAAAGCAAGCATAGCCTAAAGCAGGGTGCTCAAACTACAACCCGGGGCCAGATCTAGCCCCAATGTCAACTTACCTATCCCGCAAAGCCCTCTTCGCTCCTGGAAGCGGAAGTAAAACATGCCCATATGGCTGCATTTTACTTCCGCTTCTGGGAGCGAAAAGGGCTTTGCAGGCTGGATGAATTGGCATTGGGGGCTGGATCCAGCCCCCCAGGCCATAGTGGCTGAGCCCCTGAACCATATGACTGGCCCACAGCCTGAAAAGTTTGGACACCCCTGGCCTAAAGGAAGAAACGGTCTGACTGCAGCCTGAAAAGTCTGGGCACCCCGGCCTAAAGGAAGAAACACTCCGACTGCACTGACAAAGTCCTGGAAATAAAACCCAGACCCATTATAAAATGCCCTTGTTCAAACATAGTCACTGAACAAATATATAACTAAATAGCAATGTCTTGAAAACTATGTTTGTTCATCACACTTAACTTATTCTACAGTTTAAAAATGAAATGTTCATTATAATAAGCTCTGTGAATCTCTTCTATCCTGCATTGAGGTAATTTGTCATTTTGATTCATGAAATCTCCTTAATTGGCTAAGTGCAGTTGTGCTAGAAGAATATGGCTTCTTCTTTCATGTCCCATTCAAGCCCTTGACTTCCAAAATGAAGCCACTTTCTTGTCTTTGTCATCGGCCAAACTTAAGTCCTCTTCAGTGCATGTTTCCAGCAGTGAAGAATATGGCATGCTTCCTGATCTTTTAGTGAGATTACGCAATATCTGCTGCAATGGTATATACAGTAATAGTAATATTCTTAGCACTGCAAAGATGGAAGGGCCTCTCTAGATCATCACATCTAGTCCCTGTCAAAGAGGCACAGCAAGGAATCACATGCCCAACCTCTACATCCAGATACCTAAACTCCTAAGCCAGTGGTAGTGAACCTATGGCAACAGTGCCAAAGGGGGCACTCAGAACCATCTCTGTGGACACACATGCCATTGCCTCCAGCACAGAGGTCACCCCACCCCTCTGCCCAGCAGCCCTATGGGAGTGCTTCCTCCCTTCTCCCAGCATAGATTTCGCCCCACCCCCTGCCCAGCAGCCCAAAGGGAGTGCTTTCTCCCTCCCCCAGCATAGAGTTCGCCCCACCCCTCTGCCCAGCAGCCCAATGGGATTGCTTCCTCCCTCCCCTGTCTGGGGTAAGGCGGGTGGCTCACATGCGACATGAGGGTGCGGCGCAGATGGCAGCCTGTTGAGTTTGGGCCCTCAGTCTCTAAAAGGTTCACCATCACTGCACTAAACTATCCAGCAGTTCAGTTAAAAATGTAGATGGAATCTAAACCCAAATCATTCTTCTCTCAGGCTATGATTTGAGCAATTTTAAAAAATTGGGGACGTTTCCTATTTCACTTTGTGGTTGCTTTTTATGTGTCTCTAAGAAAAGTAGAATATAAATGATTATGCAGCATGGGCTGGAAAAATAAGCCTTAGACCTTGGAGGTTTCCCTCTTCTCCTTTCCTTGGTGAATCTAAACATGTGCCTGTCACCTCTATGATTACTGTGATTGAGGAGCCTGGATATTACAGGGTACCTAGTTTATATTCTCCCGTTGAGTCTGGAAGACTTTAAAAAAAAACCATAATTCTCAAATACTATATTGCCCCAGGAATTCTTGGAAATTTAGGCCAAAAAATAATTTCCCAAGCTCAGACCCTAATCAAAAACCTCAGCTCTCTGATTAGCAGAGACTAGTACCATATATACTCAACTATGTCATCCAAAATATAAGTCGAAGTACCTAATTTGGACCTCTAAAACTAGGAAACTAGATTGACCTGATTATAAGTTTGGGGTGGAAAATGCAACAGCTGCTAGTGAGTTTCAATAATTAAAATACATGAAAATATGGTAAAGTTAATTAATTTAGACATTTGTGTGAGTATATTTTTGAGTGTTTACGCTGACCCAAGTATAGGTCAAGTCTCATTTTTGGACCTCATTTTGGGGGCTAAAACCCCCAACTTATACTCGAGTATATACGGTATGCCATATGCCATCCCCAGAAGCTTTCCTGTTTCCTCTGAACTAAGCTGCGATTTTCACTGTAAAGAGAAAAATTGGATTTTTGAGGATCTGTATATTATTGCCAGCTATCCCTGCTGTAATTTTTTAAAAAATGAGAGTGGATTGCTCTCAATAGGCAATGAAGAGCCATTGACTTCACAAAAGACTTGGTTCGCATTTGTTGAAATATATCATTCTAGCAGCCTGTGTTTCTCTAGTCTTTCTTACGTATGAGGATCATTAAAGATTTTAACAAATATTAACACTAAGCTGTTACTCTCACCTTATCCTCTATCAGTGATGGTGAACCTTGACACTCCAGGTGTTCTTGAACTTCAATTCCCAGAAGCCCTGATCAGCAGGAGTGCTGACTTGGGCTTCTGGTAATTGAAGTCCAAGAACACCTGGAATGCCAAGGTTTGCCATCAAAGTCCTATAAAGTAAGAGGTGCATCAGGAGAAAATGTGGAGAAACATCATATTTACATCAGCTTCATCCTTCTCTTCGCTGTGGCACATGGAGAAAAGAGAGCCTCAGCAGATTTCCAAGCAGAAGAGCCCATCAGCAAGGCAGGACAGATGTGCAAGAAGGCTGAGAAGGGTGAAGACGTGGCTCCTGGGCATCTGAGATCCTTTAGGCCTCTTGCAGTGGCAGGAGATAAACCAGTAACCCTTCTTCTCCAGAGGACAAGCCATGCATTTCTCTGCTCATTATGTATGGAGAAATTGTACTGAGAAAAATATCAGAAAACAAAACAAAATAAAAATAAAATAAAAAACACTGTAGCACTTTAAAGACTAACTGCTATGTTTTTATTGTTAGCTTTCATGGATCAAGTCCACTTCTTCAGACAAAGACTTAAAAGAGGATATGTGGTCACAGTATGTATGTTTATTTGCATGTGATAGCAGACTAGTGCTGCAACATGGCATTGAAAAGAAGCTTCTGAGTGCTATTGTTGCTGTATGCATTACATAACTGGGCATATGCTCCTCATGTATTTGCCCTTTTGTGCACTTAGAAAGAATTGAGTCTGTGGCACAGATAGTAGACATACATTTAAATTCACCCAAAATTATGATAGGAAACAGTGAAGGTTCATTCATTTTTGAGCTAATGCCAGCTCATAGGAAAGAATTTTGGTCATCTAGGACATCTTTATAGAGATGACATAAGCTTAGCAATTTTTTTAATTAAAAAAAAGACCATTGAGAGAGAAGCTATGGTGTTCCTTTCTATTGCCTTTACTATGACAAGGGAAGCATTCATCCCAGAGGAATTATTGCACAATGAGTGGCTGACTATGAAATGTATTGTAAGTGAATATTATTCACACTTGATAATTTGAAGAGGGAGAAGAGGTATTTAAAGCATAACAATCTGCACCTGCTCCAGAGATGGTAAATATCATAGCATTAGCATGGTTGATAACAATGATAATGAGGCATTCTTTATAGAGCAGCTAGGCCAGGATTTCAGCCTACCAAAGAAGTGTAATGACTTCCTGAGTGAAAATTAGACAGTGTATAACAGTATAAGCAGCATTGTGTATGGGATGTCTGGTGACTATTCAATAGTGGAAGAATGGTGATCAAGCAAAGGAACATTTATAGATGGTTGAGATAATGGATACTTAATTGAAGAAATCATCAGACCATTTTGAATTCAGAGTATGGCTGAGAATTCAGTTTCACTTTTGCTTTAGTAAGGAGTTTCTTTATGCCACATCTGCAGCATAAAGAAAGGAAAGATTTTTTAAAAAATCAAATGTGGGAAAATCCAAAAGCGATAACTAGTGATTTTGGTACCTGGGACAAAATGGGCCTTCAAATCAGCTTTGCAGTTTGTAATACAATGTGTAACATAATACAAGAAATAGTCACAGCACTAAACATTTTGCAAGCATCTCTCCTGCACTACAGCATATCAGCAGTACTGTGGCAGAGCTTCAAGAGCAAATAAAAATGTATTATTTATATCATATACAGTACTGGGCAAAAGTCTTAGGCCAACACCAGCTGGTTTGGGGAAAATTCAATGAGTGATTTGTGGGTGCATAACTCAGACAACCCAACTCCATACTTCACCAAACATGGGGAGTGTTGAGAGAAGAGCCAAAAGAAGACTCTTTATAATTTTGATATGTCTAGGTGTCTGAGGGGATGAGTTATGAAGTTTGTGTTCAAAATGATGGATGGATGGATGGATTCAGACAATGTTGCAGAAGCAATTCTTCTTAAAGCAATTAAAGCTATGTGGACAAAAAGCAAATTCTCAAATCCATGCCTATATTGTTATTTTGTGCTATGAAGTGACTTCAAGATTTTGGTAGCCTTAACAAGGTTTTCAAGGTGTGTGAGATGTTCAAGGGTCTGATTATCATTGCCATCCCTCAGTGAGCTTCCATTGCTGAGAATGGATTTGAGCCCAAGCATTCTGAGAATGGATTTGAACCCAAGCATCCACTGTCCTATTCACTATATTAAGCTAGCTCTTATGATCTTAATTAAGCCAACAAAATAAGGCACAAAATAGTGTGTGAACTTTCAAGATGGTGGAGAAATGCGAATAAATAAATAAATAAATAAATGTCTTCATTAGACAATATGTTACAAACATAAGCACAGATGGGTAGACTTCATTTTGAATCTTAATAATCAAATCCTAATAATCAATTTAATTATAAAATAAAATCATGGTTGTAAATAGAACTGGGCACTAATTAATCTGAACCATGGTAAACAATGTAATGCAAAGTACTGTATCTAATTTTTGATAAAGATATTGAAAGCACATTGGCGCAAGTTCAGACAGATAGGTTTGCTTTATGGCTACATGGAGAAATCTAACAACTTCAGAGCCCTGGGTTTTGGGTTGCAGTTTGGGTACTCAGTCTCTAAAAGGTTCGCCATCACTGGCTTACAATGTTAAAATATTGTCTTTTCTTAGGCAGACAGTTACTCAGAAAAACTATGTCTGTAGAGAAAGGTCTTTGTCTACTAGTGGAAGGATAACAAAGATGGTTCCACAGCTTGGGAACAGGGACAGAAAAAGTCCTATCATGTAACCTTTAAGCAGTCACATACAAATGAGGAAACTGCCTGTTGTCTTTCAGTATGATTTACCACTCTGGCCTTTCCACCTTCCAACCTGTTCCTAATGAGAACTGTGCAGGGTCACATCAATTCTGACACATAGTGACCCTTTCCAGAGTTTTCTAGGTAAAGAACAGAAGTGATTTACCATTCTCTTCTTCTGGGAGGTATCCTGGAACTGTGCAGCTTATCCAAGGCCACACAGCTGGACCTAAACTCACTGAACTATCCAGCCAGTAAGCTGTTTTCTAGAACAAGTTAATTTATCACATCTCTTCATGGGATGCTGCCATGACCAGCAGAATGAAATTTATTTATTTATTGTTCGTACTTATATGCTGCCCTCCTCAGGAAACGACTCAGGGCGGCTAACAACAGCAATATAGTACAACAATCTGGCAATAAAATTAATTCATAAAAACTGTGACAACTCCCTAAAACTTTATCAAGTTAAAAGATATAAAGGATAAAACAGGTAAAACAATTAAAAAGTTAAAAGCGGGAGAGGCATTCAAATCAATCAGCAGGTTGGGGTCATCCTATAGTTAGTACCCCATACCTGCCCTGCCAGCCATGTTTTTACACCAGCAGCTCTGTCTAGTGGTGCAGCTCAGTTGGAAGGAGGTTCCAAAGGACAGGAGCAGACACAGAGAAGGCCCTCTTTCTGGTGCTAGAGAGATGAGTCTCTCTAGCCAATGGGACAACTAGAGATCCTCTCCAGTCCATTCTGGTGGGATGAAGATGTTTTCGGGGTGACGCAGTCTCTTAAGTATCCTGGCCCTCTACCATGTAGAGCTTTAAAGGTAATTACCAGCACCTTGAATTACACCCGGAGGCACACCAGCAACCAGTGCAGCTCCTGAAGCAGTGGTGAGGTACGTGCATAATGCCCACAAACCATCACCACTTGGGCAACCGCATTCTGGACCAGTTGCAGCCTCTGAATGGTCACCAAGGGCAGCCCCATGTAGAGTGGATTACAATAATCAAGTCTGGAGGTGACCAAAGGATGTGTGATCATGAGCAAGCAGTCCTGATCTAGGAGAGGGTGTAACTGGTGTATGACCCAAAGCTGTGCAAAAGCCCTCCTGGCCATGACTGCCACCTGCTCTTTGAGCAGGAGTCGCGAGTCCAGGAGGACCCGCAGATTACACACTGGGTCTGTTTGGGGCAAAACAGCCCCATCCAGAACCAAAGATGGTATCTCCTGTGATAACGCAGGGCCCCTGACCCATAGCCACTCAGTTTTGCTAGGATTCAGTTGTAGCCCATTGTCCCCCATCCAGACCCTGACATCCTCCAGACACCTGGATAGGATTTCCACTGCATCACTTGGATCTCCAAAAGCCAAGATGTAGAGCTGAGTATCATCAGCATATTTATGATACCTCACCCCGTGGGAATGGATGATCTCACCCAATGGTTTCATGTAGATATTAAATAGGAGATACGAGAGCCCTGAGCCCTGAGGCACCCCATATTGAAGGGGCCTAAGGACGGACCTCTCACTCATCAACCACACCAACTGGGTCCAACCCCTCAGAAATGAGGAAAACCAGGACCAGACAGTGCCCTAGATCTCCAAGTCTCGGAGCTGCCCCAGAAGGATATTGTGCCAAAATGTACCAGCTCAGAGGTCAGATATTCTGGAACTATATAAAAAGCATTTGTTAATGCTTTGGTATCATATCAATGCATTATTCCATCAGTGCCATAATCATAATATTTATCAAACATTTCAATGATATATTTATTAGTGACATTGACATTTCTCTAAATATATGTTTTTAAAATTCCTTTCATAAATGAGAATCACAAATACTATCCATGGTTAGTTAACCAAGATTTTTCTCCAAATCACTGAAATATTAATAGCAGAAAATACATCAATATTAAGTCTGGCTTTTAAGCCAAACATATTTAACCTGCCTCAAAACAGATTGAATGTAATTGTGCATTAATTTCACCACCAGTTATTTCTATAACCTGCACCAGATGGAGTGTTCTTCTCTAGGCATTTCATGGGCACAGTAATCCTCTGCTGGGCCAGGTAATGGCAAGCTATACCACTCTATCTGGTGCAGGTTATGGAGAGAATTTGTGGTGAAATTAATGCAGGTTATTTAATATGAAATATGCATCAGTATTCCTCCTAATTGACGTGCTTTTGGTGAGTTATAAAATACATTGAAGTGGTTTGCCCATTGGGAGAGAATGTCTTGAAATTTCATACCCTACAAGGCACATGTGGAAAGAGGAGAAGGACAAAGAACACGAGGCAGGCCCAGAGGAAGGTGGAGAGATAGCATCAAAGACATATTACCAGAACACCAGATTACCAGAACACCAGTGGAGGCCGGTAAAAGTGCCACAACAAGAGCCTTGTACCTCCGTCAACATCCAAAGGAAGAGGAAGAGGAGGAGGAGAGTCTTGTTTCATGTCAATCTGCCTTTGTACTGATATGACTGAATGGAAACTTTTTCTGCCTTCAATAACAGGAAGACATTTTGTAGGCTCCAAGAAGAAAGCTTTGTCTGTGGCAATACCTAACTCTAGAATTACGGTAATGCCATTCTGAATTATACATACCTGGTGCCCTTCTCCTTTTTCTTCAGTACTAGACTTGAATTGCTTTACTTGTGGGGGCATTTTAATGGGTTATAACCATCTGAAATGGTTCTTGATGTTTGGAGACTTATTTTATTCCTTTCATTTTTGAATTTACTTTATTATATCTTATTATGTCATGATGTTTTATCTTTCTATGGTGTCTTGGAACTCACCCAGATGATGAAATCATAGTTTTATGAATAATCCAAAGAATAAATAAAGCATAAGCTCTGGTGACAGTGCTTTCTCATTGTATGATATGATAAAAGTATATATTTATTTATTTAAATAAATATCACTCTCCCCTCAATCAACTAGAAGATGTATTCATACATACATACTATGATCAATTAATCTATGGTATGGCATTTCTAAGATTTTTCCAGGAGAAGATTTATTCAAAGGTAGATAAACATTTTTAAAGAATTGCAACCATGACAACTGACATCCTTAAGCAGAAAGACTTAAACATTTTCATTTGAAAGCTCATGCTGTGATTGCAAACTATTGCAGAGCTGAGCAATCAAGACCCATACAGCTGCAATGTTAGTTAACATGGTTTTTTAAAAAAAATTATTTATGCCTCTGCTTATCAGAAGCAGATATATTTAGTCCTGTGCTACTTCGCAATGACTAACTTTTGCACACACAAATTAAACTTCAGCAGTTTAATTTTTTTTCATCCCAAAGGAAAACCATGGTTTGTCATACTTAGGCATGACAAGAACCTCAAGTTCTTTTTCAAGCCAAAGAGCAGAACAAACGATGCTTTCAAGATAATCACCTGCACCACTAGCTTTTCTGGCCTTTGTGCCATTGTCTTGCTCCCATTAGGCTCTACAGGGGCAGCACCCAAAAAACAGCAACTCCAAACAAGCAGTGTGCCAACTTTCTCTCTCTCTCTCTCTCTCCTTTACAGATGGATAAAAATGAAGCAAATGCCAGAAAAACCAATGACACAGATAAATAACTCAACAACTCTTCTTGTGTGGTTGGAATAGAACCTCTAAGTGTGCAGATTTGGGTTTGTAGACTGTAATTTTCCAAAATCATGAAGAATTCTGTGATTTGCAGCCCCAGACCACAATTTATTTCCTTGCACTCTCTCTGAAAGATGCAACTTTATTTAGCTTGCAGCCTGAGCAGTAGACAATATGTTGCTAGGGTTAGGACAAAGCTTCAGTCAATTTAAAGGGTTGGTCTATTACTTGTACAATAATTCTCCAAAGAAATGACAACACCATTTGCCAGCAAAGCATTTGGTAAGGACATTTCTGGTATTGATGACTTACTTGTGAATGGGATGAAAATCTGATCAGAATTTTCAATAGCGAAGTTCTCTGTCATATTAAATGAATGGACCATTAACTGGATGCTTCTACATGTTTTCCACAGTTTTTATTTGCCAAAATGATTCAGCCAGCAAGGATTTGTAGAATAACTGTATCAAAGCTTTTGGCTGAGCCCTCAAGTTTCATTCAGACCTGGAAAACAACAAGATGACATCAGGAGATATCTGTTTCTTGCAAATCTGTGCCAGCATAGTTCTGGGAAATGTGTGACCTCATTGTATTTTAATTAGGAGATCTATTTTTTCCATGGCAACCTGTTTTGATGTGGAAAATGACAGTAGCAGTCAAATTACACAACTATGTAGAGAAAACCTGAAGCGTTTGTATAAGATTATGATTAATTTCATTTGATTTTTTTTGTTGTTGTTGTTCAGTCACACAGTCGATTTCGACCCTCTGCGACCCCATGGACCACTGTCCTCCAGGCACTCCTGTCCTCCACCATCCCCCTCAACTCGCTCAGCTCTGTGCCCATTATCTCCACAATACCATCCAACCATCTCATCTTGGGCCGTCCCCTTCTTCTTTTGCCCTCCACCCTTCCCAGCATCAAGGCTTTCTCAAGTGAGTCCTCTCTTCTCATTTGATGTCCAAAGTACCTTAGCTTCATCTTTACTATTTGACCTTCTAAGGAGCAGTCAGGTTTGATTTCTTCTAAGATTGACCTAGTTGTTCTCCTCGCTGTCCAGGGTACTCTCAAAACTCTCCTCCAACACCACATCTCAAAGGCGTCTATTTTTCTGCACTCCGCTTTCCTAATGGTCCAGCTCTCACAACCATACATTGCCACAGGGAATACCATTGCCCTGACTATGCGAATCTTTGTTTGCAATTTAATGTGTCTACTTTTCACTATGCTCCCCAGGTTTCTCATCGCTTGCCTCCCGAGAATCAGTCGCCTTTTTATTTCATGGCTGCAATCACCATCTGCAGTGAGCTTTGATCCTAGGAAAGTAAAGTCTGTAACTGCCTCTACTTCTTCCCCATCTATTTTCCAGGGACTGATAGGGCCTGTTGCCATGATCTTGGTTTTCTTGATATTTAGTCTCAAGCCAGCTTTTTCACTCTCTTCTTTTAACCTAATCAGGAGCTTCTTTAGGTCCTCCTCACTTTCCGCCATTAGGGTGGTATCATCTGCATATCTCAAGTTGTTGATGTTTCTCCCAGCAATTTTGATCCCAAATTGTGATTCCTCCATTTCTGCATTGCGCATTATGTGTTCTGTGTATAAGTTGAACAAGCAGGGTGACAAAATGCAGCCTTGTCTTACTCCTTTTCCTATTCCAAACCACTCAGTCATTCCATTTTCTGTCCTAACTGTTGCCTGTTGATTCATGTACAGATTTCTCAAGAATGGTATGACTTTAAACCATTACAACAGCTAACTGAATTCAACATTCATTGATCTCCCAGGGTAAATATTCATTGATCTCATAGCTCACACAATCAATTTTATCTCTGTAAGGTCCAAACAGAGTTAAGAGTGGGATGGTTGTCTGTCAGAGATGTTTTGGCTATGGATTTTCCACTTCATAAAATAATTGGATTTGATTACGTTTGCGTTCCCTTAAAGCAATACAATGCTAGGCATATAGTGATAGGATGCCTCAAACCTACACCAGTTTAGAAAATATACCGTCTTGTTAATATCACTTCACCTAAGATCAAGAGAGAAGTAGCAGTGGACACTGAGAGATCTAAGCAATGACCCTCAACATCATCTGAATGGATATGAGCCTCAAGTCTGCCACTCAAATCCAAGAAGAGCTTTATGGCAAAAACAAACATTCTTGAAGGAACGCAAGATCAAAACCAAATTAAAATATGGAGGCAGGAGGTCACTGGGCAAGGAACATCATTAAAAGAGGATATCGCTGAAGAACTCAACCTCCTCTACTTCATTTGGAGAACCCTGAATGGGCTGAGGGTCAGAGTCCTTAAATGTAAGACCAACATGCTCAAGTGGAGGCTGCTGGCAGATAACAACATGCAGTGTGGATATGGAAAGATACAGAATCCAACTCATTTACCGGTCTGCCAATTACTGCCAGAAACATGGACCTATGAGGACTTAAGTTTGGCCAACAACAAAGCCAAGAAAGTGGTTTCATTTTGGCAGTCCAGGGTTTGATCAGTTTATGAAAGAAAAAAAATCATAAGAAGGAATTCCTCAAGTCTCTCTAAATATGGTCAAGACTCCAAGGATACAGCCATCACTTTCCAGACTCAATTTTCATGAGATGGGACATGTATTCCAAGTCTCTTTTCCAATAAATAGGGATGATATTCCACATTTTCTTTTTATATCCTGTACTCGGTCAAGACTATTCCATCACAATTTATTCTTTGTAATATTTGGGAAATCCCATCAGTGAGCACTATGTGTATATAGATACAAAGCGATAGTTTGAGAAAATCTTTTAAATCAACCTGAGCTTAAACTGTCTTCACTCATACATTTTTTTTTGTTCATGGTAAAAAGTATTGTTTGATTCCCTGAGAACTGTTTACTTTTAAATGTCATGGGAAATTCTAGGAACAAGATAATATGTCTGTAACTTATAAAATATATTTATGTCTCTTGTAATTCATTACATGTTTGGGAAGACAACCAAAAGTAGTTAAATGTGAATGTGAAGTCTGTTACACTTCTAGTTCATTTAGATTTTAAATTAGGAATGTGAAGAAATTTTACCAGTGTCTTGCATATAGTTAAGAAAAGAAAGCCTGTAAAAAGTTCTTAAACCACTAAAAACATCTTGCTGTAGCCCAGGTCATGATCCCTCAGACAGCTTCAGAAGGCGGACAGCTATTTTGCCCTTCCTCCACAACATGGCACTTCCTGGTGTGGTGGAGGTGGTAGGGGGCCACATGAAATTGTGCTATGGGTTGTTTCCTGTCCATGGGTCGCAGGTTGAGAATCCCTGCTCTAGCCCAAGATGCATATGAAGAACACTTTTTTCACCATGGTTTAATCAATATGCACAAAACATTCATTTTCCCTTTCTGAAGCTAAGCTCACGCAGCAAGTGTATATTTTTTTAATTTTATAAATTACAGAGCGCTGTAATTTAAGCTGTAAAAGAACCAGAAATATACCAACAACCCATCTAATGGTACTATTTTTAATAGCCTATGAAACAAACAAGAAGTTAGTCATAGTTTAGTGAAGGTCTCCCTTGATCAAAAACTAGTTATGTCAGATTCTAGAGGGTAATGTTCATCTCCATTTATAGCCAAAGAGACAGTACTGTCTGGGTATGCAGATGCTTCAGTGGTCATGTGGCATGCATGACTAGACACTGGAGCACAAAGAATTTTGTTACCTTTCCTGCTGATGCAATACCTACTCCTTCCTGAATAATGACTCCAAGGTATCCAAGGTAATTTCTTGCTTTTCAAACTGCTAGGTTGACAGGAGCTGGGAGTGATGACAGGCACTCAATCTGTCGCACAGCACTCGGATCTCAAACTGCTGACCTGCTGACCTTTCAGTCATCAAGCTCAGCATCTTAACCACTAAGCTACCATGGCCCTACAACCATAGTTTACATTCTGCCAAATTATGGATATATACAAAAAACTATCTTGTAAATGTACCAAACATTTCAGTAATTAACCAAAAAAATTTTTAAGTAATTCCCATCTCATCATGTGAAGAAAAGTGTCTGTTTTCTCACTTAGTAAAGAAAAATTAACAAGATCAGGAATTAGGTCCTATTTAAAGCATAACAACAGTACAATAAACTCCATAGCAACATATAACTCAGATGGACAGATAGACAGTTCCATGTTGGCATCAGCAGTTTTGTGGTGCTTACTTATGATGATAATGAATGGAAATGTATTTATGCATTCCTGGTAGCAAATCTTAAGGTTCTCAGTTCAAAGAATTTTTTCAATAGTGATTTATAAAATTTATAAAATAAAATAACACTTGATATGCTAACATAAACATTTGTCTAGTTGCTTTTGACATCTGGTGACCCTTGTTTTACAGATATTTGAAATGTTCAAAAAGTAATTTATCATTACGAACCTCCACTTTCCATGGTTTAATGTGGGTTTGAACCCAGTTCTCTTCAATTTTGTTCTATACCACAGTGCAGCTCTCCATAAACATTCCAATAATAATTTTTAATAATATGTGAGCTGTGCTGGGTCTCATAATTGGGAGAAAGGTGGCATAGAAATAAAATAGAAATCAAAAGAAAATGAGATAGTAGGACACAGAAAAGGAAGAAGAGATACTAGACATGGATGCAGTTAAAGGAAATGCATTAAAAAGGTTAAACATGGGAGGTAATGCTGGCAATTGTTGAAGGATAAGAATTTAATTTGTTTCACTTTTTCTGATGATTTCAAATTTTTTTGTTAATGTGAGTAAAAGAGATTGAGATTTAAATGTTTTAAATATGGAGAATGCAAACATGACTGATTCACCTGTCTAAGAGGAGGTGCTTCATGCTTAGTTCTTTATTTTTTAAAAAAAATTCAAGAAAACAAAAACAATCGTCGTCATTGGCCCCAACTCAATACAAGTACAGTATTATTATTTTTCCTGCTCCAGGGCGCCAGGAGGCCTGGTCTTGGAGGCCAGCTGGTTCTGGGCCACCTAAACAACAATAACGGCGATGGCGACAACAACAACAACATTATTATGTTAAAAAACATGATTTGGGCTAGAGTCTGTTTAAGTTAGTGAAGGGATCTCCAGTGGTTACTGCTATCTCACAAAGATTCATCTTCTCATATCAGCAGGCTGTTGATCATCTTACAATTCTTGTTCAAAGAGGAGATGGAAGCAAGAGATAAATTCTACATTACACTACATTGCCTAGATTCAGAATAAACAATGAAGGAGGATCTGACAGGGTCTAAGTACCACCTGAGGAGAAATTACTACTGGGAAAATTAGGAAACAACACTGATAATTATATTATGTATACAGTGTTAAAGAGAAAGAGCTGCCTGGATTTCACCAACTGTATAATTAGCTAATTAAAATAAATACTGGACTATCTCACTGCAGGTAATATTTTGACAGTTTTTGATGAGTACAAACATCTACTTTACCAAATAACACTAGCAATATACAGTAATACCTCAGATAACATTAGTATCGAATGATACTAAAATCGCATAACATTAAGCAATCTGGGGGGAAGAATTGCATCGGATAACATTAAGATCCTATGGGATGCATCAGATAACAACCGCTAAAGCCTGTGTGGTTACAATGTATCTCTATGGATCCCATAGGATTTTAACATGCATCGGATAGCACTAAAAATCAGATAACACCAAGACTTGTGGAACCAGGTTTTAGTGTTATCTGAGGTTTTACTGTATTTGCTATTATCCAACCTAATTGTACTACTGGGAATAGGAACTATCTTACTAACTATTCAAAATAATCTCAACCCTGAAAGCACTTTCTCAGTGGCAATTCAGATTTAATAACACAGTCAGATTTTATAACAATTAACTTTTAAACTCCAAGAATTCTTCAACAAGCATAGCCAATGACTAGGAGATTTTGTAGACTGTACTTCCAAATCCTATTCACAGTTCAATGTTACGAGTAATATGTCAGAAAACTACACTAATAATTTCAATTTATGCATTCAATCCAGCATTAAAGAATGAGAATGTATCTCCATGGGTTGTTGGCACTGGATTATAAGAAAGGTTAATGAAAATCCAAAACCCTGGAGATTTCAGGGTGTTTTAAAAAAAAACTATTGAATATCCAAAAATCCAACATAGCCTTATAGAGCTTGTTTTAGTGATAGCAGTAACAGCTAAGTACAAGCTTCACATAGTTTGGCTTGTTATGACAAGACTTAATGAAATGTTTTAAAATCCTTGTAATGAAATGACTTTTCCAAAATGTCAAAACACCTGCATTCTAACATTGCGGATTTCTGATTTTTTTTTAATTAAGTAAATGAATATAGTAAATAATCATAGTACCAAGGGGATAAGGCAGAGTGGTGGATCCATTATTTTTCTAGACACAAGTAATCTATTGCACAGTTTAATATTAATTATTTCTGATAGATAGTTAATAATTGTGTGTCATCAAGACTATTCTAACCTATGGTGACTCTTTCCAGGGTTTTCTAGTAGGGAATACTCAGACACAATTTACCATTCTCTTCTTTTGTGATACCCTATGCCTGTGCAGCTTTGCCCATGGCTACACAGGGTGGCTTTTCTCCTAGCAAGCACAATGGGGAATAAAACACACAATCTTTGGCTCCACAGCCAGATACCTAGTCTATTAAGCTATCCAGCTATCTCATTAGATAGTTCGTCATTGGTCATCATCGGCTGCTACTCATATCTGAGTATACTTTTTTTCCTGGGACAAACAGGAAAACCACCACTGGCATGAATTTGTTTAAGGTGGATCACAGCTTGCCACACATTGTGATCACAGAGCCATCTCCTATGGCACATATGAAATGAAACATGCAAGAATTAATACTGGGTGGGCTGCAATGGACTGCCACAGCCTTGAGGATATTAACAAGGTGTGCCTTCACAACCAGTCCATCTGGCATGGCCTCTTCTGCCTCCATGACCATTGGGCAGCAGGATAGTGAAGTGGTTCCTCCTCCCCTCATTTTGCCATTGGGCCCAATATGATGGTTTCCAGTGGGATTTCCTCCACTGAGGGAGCTATCACACCACCTAAAGGGCCTCATCTGCCCATAGCCATTGGCTCCTTTAGGGAGCCAGGCTATTTATCACCGCCCAACACCCAGTGTTGAGTTGCTGGCTGTGCAGTCTACTCCATTACCATAGCTGGATGTCTGGCCAGACTGAAATAGATAGATATTTATCTAACAAATAACATAATGATGATTTGAGTTCTTCACATTGTAAGGCTTACTTATAGAATAAAGCTGAAACAGGGTTCCTAGGCTTGAAATTCTTATAGTTATACAGTTGTACCTCGCTTAAAGAGCATAATGCGTTCCACAGGATTGCTCTTTAAGCGAGTTTGCTCTTTAAGCGAAACACCATTGTAAGTGACCAATTGTAGGGGATTGCAAACCCCAATTTATTTGTTAAGCGAGTTGGTTGGTTTTATTTGTCAAGCGAAGCGAACATTCAGAGAAAATTCTGCTCTTTAAGCGAGTTACTCTTTAAGTGAGACATTCTTTATGCGAGGTTTGACTGTATATAATTATTTGCCATTGGCTTCTTCATTGTTTCAGATGCTGTTTTTTCGGTGTTCTTATTTTTAACTGGAGTATGAGGGTATATTTTATGGTGGTTTTATTTGAGAATTTGCTCTAAAAGGCAACCTAAAAATATTTAATTAGTAGATGGAAATACAAACATACGTAGCACCTTTTTTCTGGAAGCATGAAAGCAAACATTTATGTGTTTTGCACACTTGGTCAGTGTATGGAGAAGATAACATTATGAACAATGAATTGATTGCAATTCAACCACAAAAATGAAATTTTGTAGCTCAGTGGATAGTAGAAAATATGCAACAGCTTGTTTCTTCATATCCTAGGGGAAAATATTTATTTTGTCTCTCATGTTTTGGAGAATACAGCACACCTTTATTCTAATGCTACACATAGGAACACAACACGATATAAGTATAATAGCCTAATCTAAATGTAGAGCTGCCACATTGTAATAAAAACATAGAATACTGTATAGTCTTTAAATCTTCTAACGCAAAGCAAAATCTTAGTCACTCTGTTCTCCCTGCCTTCCCGTGATCCTGTCTTATGCACTCCCTTCCTTGCCTCCCAAAGCTCTAGGTGTGTTGCAGAGTAGGTGGGAATCAATGTCAAGGCTATGGAACCAATGCTCCATCTGCCTTCCTTTAACAAGACATTTAAAGGGCTTTCCCCAGCACCAGGAATATGATAAGGCAGAAGATTCTGTTGACAAGACAGCAATTTATCCCAGCACATATGTTTGGCTGTTACTCTGCCCTAGACACGGAAGAAGACCAGCTTCAGCCCAGCAGCAAACAAAAGCTTCTTCTTCAATGAAAGATGTAGCAGACTGAAAAGGTGCTGAGTGAAGGACAAAGTATCAAGCCAGAAGCTTCAACATTAAACCAAGCAAGGAAAGCAGGAAATGAAAAGCCCTTCACCCAGAATCCTCTCTCTTAACATATCTACTCAGAAAAAAAATTGGTAAGAAAGCTAGTCTGGATATTGCAGGAAGCATTATTAATCTATGTGAGGCTCCTCTGATAAAATACCTGGAGAAGATAGGTGTTCATTGAACAATGACATTTGTCAGCCTTTGGCTGAGCTGGCCCAGCCTACAGAGATCAGCACATAACACCACTGATTGGAAAGAAAAGGGCATAACTTTATTGATTACAGCAGCAGCTTCCCTAGCTTAGCACTGGGAACGGATCCTGTTCAGCAACATGCCACCCACTCACCTTAAACCAGTTGGCTCTTGTGCACTTGGTTTCTCCATCCTTGATCAACACCCACCTTCCTCATCTGACTTAACACAAGAGCCCTTGTGTCACAGTGGTTAAACTGCTGTACTGCAGCCAAAACATTGTGAGTTTGATCCTGCCAGATTGAGGTTGAGTTAGTCTTCTGTCTTTCCAAAGTCGGTAAAATGAGTACCCAACATGTTGGGGACAAAATGCTAATTCACTTGTGTACCACAGCTCCACGCATTTGGCTGCAAGGGGATCCTCACGGAGCAGCTAAGAAGGCAGCAGGAGAAGGTGGTGGGACTGCTAAGAGGCTGAAGAAGAGCAAGGAGGGATGCAGTGATGCCCATCTGCTTCTAAATCAAGCAGTAGCACGCTGTGGATATCTTCCCCATAACCAGCCTACCAGTCTCCCAGCACCCTCCCGGCAGCAGCCACATGGAGCCAGCATGTTAGAAGGCAAACTGTGCTGCTGTCTGTCTGGGCTGCTGCACCATCCACAATGTGGGCCTCAGGTATGTCTGGGATCCAGATTATTTTACTAAATACTAGATCATGGAAATGTCATAATGTATATTCACAACTAACCCTGCAGCTAATACTAATCAAGTAATATGGAACTGGGGACTGTAGTGGTTTAGTGGTTAAGATGCGGAACTTGACAACTGGCAGGTCAGCACGGCAGCAGTTTGAGAGGTGAGGGCTGCATGATGGAGTGAGCTCCCGTGTCTGCCCCAGCACCTGCCAACCTAGCAGTTTGAAAATCAAGTCATTGGAAGTAGATAAGTAGGTACCACTTTGCTGAGAAGGTAACAGTGTTCTATGGGCTCTGACATCTAATCATGCCTGCCACATTACCATGCAAATGTCTGCAGACAAGGACAGCGCTGGCTCTTTGGCTGTAAATGGAGATGAGCACTGCCCCTTTGAGTCAGATACAACTGGCTTTCAAGCAAACATGACCTTTACCTTAATATAGAATGGAACCATTAATCCCAGAGGCATTTGGAATGGAGAAATCATGAAGGGAGAATATATTTTAAAATTCCACTAGTCACAGTTTCTCCATTTCACCTTCCCCAGCTTCTTATGTTAATTTTTTACCCATGTTTTCCTACTCATTGAGTTCTAGAGTGGCATTTGTGTTCTAAATAGGAAGCAGCTGTAAGTGATTTACAGTTTTTTTAAAAAAAGCAATAAGAGAAAGGTTTAAAAGCTTTCTCTGCTGTTTCTCCTTTTTAAATCTCCACACTCTTGTCATTATTTTTCTTTTAAAATATTATAAGGGTATTTGTTCACATGCCCTACCTGTAAGGTCGCCACTTCACCAATCAGAACAGAGTCAAGAATACAAAATGATTTTTTTAGCTTTGGAAAAACTCTGAGCATGTCCAAATGGGTGTTTAGCTATTGTGTGTGGGTCCTGCCTTCCAGTGTCCACATTTCAAAGATGCTGGAGCACCCCAATCTCCTCACAAGTGTTTCTTTTTGACTCCCTGTCATGGAGCTCTTTCCAGTGCCTGTGGAAACTGGGAACAATGTAATAATAATAATAATAATAATAATAATAATAATAATAATAATAATAATAATAATAATAATAATAATAATAATAATAATAATAATAATAATAAAAAACACCAATGTACAGTGGTATCTTGCTTAAAGAGCATAATGCGTTCCATTTGATTGCTCGAGTTGCTCTTTGGAAAAAGTGCCACCGCCTCCATGGTAAGTGACCAATCATGACTTATGATGGGGGGATTGTGAACCCTGATTTAGTTGTTAAGCAAGTTTTTAGTTGTTCTACGAGGTGACAGTTTGGAGAAAATACTGCTCTTTATGCGAGTTAGTCTCTAAGTGAGGCGCTCTTTATTCGAGATTTTACTGTATAAAGGAGGCTTGCTACCATCAAAGGGTGTTTCCTCTGTAAACATCTGGTATTCTGAAGGGGCTAATGAGCATATATAATGTTGGAATTAAACACTTCCCTTGCTTCTTTGCAGAGGGGCAGGGGAAGTTAATTATCTCCACCACCCCCTTCACTCCCTCATCGTAGTGCTGCATCAGTCCAGGAGAAATTGATTTCTTTGTTTCCCTTGTATTGCTAATCAAAGTTGTGGCTGTGAGCAGGTTCTCAGTTGGCAATATGAGGAAAAACAAAGGAAAATATTATTTTTGATTCATCTTCCAGCTTCTTGTTCTTACTTTACTCAGTATTATTTAGCATTAGTTTAGTGAAAGTTTCCAAAACATTTGTATCTGAGAGCCAGGTATCATTCCATACTGTGCATCGTATTTCTCCCTTCTTTCCTTCCTTCACTTTTATATCCTGTTTTCTATTTAAAAACATTCAAACTGGCTGCTATACAAAAAGCAAAATATCTCATTAAAATATAGTTAATAAACAAACTAAAAATATATAAGGAGTAAAATCTTTCTTGGCATCAATGTATAAGCTATTTGTGTAATAGAGAACCCATTTTAGTGAATCCCACTTATTTTCTCCTTAGTTCTGTAACTGAAATAAACAGGGATAACAAAATGAAGAAGTTATCATGTTTCTCTTCACCCATGAGCAACAAAACAAAGACTGAATTTCTAGGAAAACATTACCTATTTGCTTTTGAACACAAACTGTGAATTTGCAGTCAGCTATGTTCCAAAATGTTCTTCCAGGCTATCAGACTGAATAATTCATTTTCACGTACAACAAGCATATAAATAATCTGACCTCTAAAGCTCTCCTAAGCCAAAACTTTCTGCTGAACTGGAAAATTCATCTGATGTGGCCTAAAAGTTATTTTTTTGGGAGGCTTATCTGTCTTGTGCATGCCAAAATGTGGATTATCTGTTTTCATGTCCATTTACCATGCTGAGATTGTGACAGCACAGACAGCCAATCCAGGTTTCACTGGCCAGGAAAGCTGCCCTTATAAACCTGACTTAACACATCTGTCCTCTTGGCTGCCTATCATGGTGCCCATGTGCTTCTCTGGACTTGTGCCTGCTCAGTGGTGAAATTGCTTCTGTGGTGACAACTTAGAAGAATGTCTGCATTCCGTTCTTCTCATACAAAAACAAACTTGCTCCAAGAAGTGAAGAGATGGAATTGTGTTTATGAGCAATTCTGGATAACAGCCATAGAAGAGAAGAGATTTCTTCTAAGAATTCTCACTAAAATAAAGCCAAACGACACAAAGTATCAAATGTCCCTGATGTCTCTTTGTCCAAAATTTCACCTGGAAGACATAATTTTACTGATCCCACCTACAATACATACAGCAGTACCTGGAGACCAAATTGTATCATTGAACTATATCCTGACTCCCTGCTCTGAATTTTTAAAAAGGTTTTCAAAAGTTAGTACTGCACCCCCTAGGAAAGCAGTGCAAGAGGAGACAGGGGCCATCTTGATTTCCAAATGCTATACTTGTATCACTTCTGTGGATGAGTGCTTCCCCTACAATCCTGTCTTGATCATAACACTTTGACCCAGAGTCATCTCCAAACTTTGGCTAGTTTCCAATAAGGGTGAATGCCTGCTACTGGGCAACTGGAAGTGAAATTAAATGCTGATGATGCAAGAACATATTTCTGAGTGAAGAAGACTACCTTAAGGAGTTAACTAGTCGATATGACCAACACAGTCCTCTAACATTTCATAATCCAAGATCTTCAACTTTCTCACTAAAACAGATGCCTTACTCTTCCCATGTGTACTGTAGATCTAGCTATGGAAGGACATATTTCCTATTAAAGAATATATACAAATTCATATAAGTACATTCAGTCCACTTTATATGAGATTTAACACAACATTACTTCCTTGGTTGGGTTCCATATCTGATCCTATAATTACTTTTATTTGGTTTGTTTACCCAGTGCATTTATGCCTATAAACTTTGTCATCAAACCATTCTTTTAAAGGCAATGTAAGAACACAAAAACTATGTAATGAAAGCAGTCATTTTTAAATAAAATTTTATAGAACCCATGCTAAAATATTAACCCAAAGGTTATTTCATAGTAAAAAGGTAGTCATCTGGATATATTTCCATCTAAAAAGGCATAATGAAATCACACTTGAGTGTGAAAGTCATACAAAGATGCTCAAAGAAGTGGTAAGTTTAATGGGTCGCACTGTCTAACTATGCATCTCTTGTGTTTCTGCATAAAGAATTCATTCTATAATCCCTAGAATCTCCCTATGAAAATTTATAAATTTTATGAACTAAAGTGGTTACAGGGAGCAAGAGAAAGATACAATATAGCTCATAGACCCTTCCCCCAACTTCCTTCCCCACTTTAATTAAATTTGTGGTTCTGCCTTGGTTTCAGAATCTATACTCCCAGAGAGTCTGTTAAAGTACAAAGTACAAGTAGTGGGAAATAATCAGATTCTTGAGTGGTGTCCAGCTGGAATTGGACAAAAATAGACAGAAAGATTCTCACTGCAAATTTGCCGCTGGAATGAAGGACTGTTTTTTCACATCTTCACTAAAGTCCTCTTCATAGAAAGGGGGATGTGGAAGGGTGACTACTGGGAAAGAGAGATTTTCTTGTTCCCAGCCGTGAGGTTAAGGCCTAACAGTATGTGAATTGTTGGTATGGAACATAGGCAGCAGGTCACTTGTCATTATAGAACCCCATAAGCATTTTAGAGGGTACGCTAACTTGCTATCAGCAATATCAAAAGTCTGCACTTCCTATCAGTTCCTACTGGACTTCCATATTCTGGAAAATTGTAAATGGTTCTAAGATCTTGCCTCTGCAAATAACCAAAATGGTTGTTGTACAAAAACACTAGATGGGAAGATACAAATATTGTTTGGTACAAAGAATCAACAACATTATTATGTCTTTAAGCTCCATGAAAAGTGTTCAGCAAATTTAATATCTGTATAAATGTTTAAAAATAATAATCTGATATTAATAGCCATTACATTACACAGCTGAGAGGATGGACAAAACGAACCATACCTTGAAGCCATTCATAGTAGCAAAATTTGGCTCACGTGAAGAAATAACAACTGCTTTAATATTGTCTTCCAAAGAATACTCTACAAGAAGCAACAAGCTGAGACAAACAGATTTATTCTCTATGTCAGGGATTCTCAACATGTGGGCTGTGGGCTGGATGTGGCCCACAGCACCATTTCATGTGGCCCTCACTGCCTCCACCACACCAGGAAGTTCCATGTGGTAGAGGAAGGTCAAAATGGCTGCCCAGCCCCCAAAGCTGTCTGAGGGAGTGTGACCCAGCCCCTGGCTTAAAAAGGTTGAGAACACCTGCTCTATGTTATGACTTTCAGTCTCAGAGAATTGAAAACAGAGACCATCTGAGTGTACCACTATAGATTTAACTGCAAGCTGAATAATTCTTGAAACGTTCAGCAATGTAGTTGGTTGACATCCAAGGTTGTTGGGTGGCATCCAGATTTTCTGATCAATGAATGGAAATGGTGGGGAAATGCCTTTCCATTTTAGGATTGGGGACTCCTGCTGGGGAGGCAATATTCCCTGTACAGTATTTCTGATCATGCCTGCTCCAGAGGATCCTCCAATCCCACCTCTTCAGCAGCTATTAGGGAGACATGGGTTAGCAGCTCATGGGTATATAGCCAAGATGGGTTGCTTTGCCAGAAATGATCTCCATCCATTGAGAAATTTCTCCAACCACACTCCCCAAAACAGTAGCCCTTTCAGTGGACCAAAAATATCCACTTTGGACATGGTCTGGAGTGAGCTGAAGCACTATTGGCCATACATGTGTGATCACCAGGAAATAACTTACCTTCTACTGTGTCACAAACAGTCCAAAATGTTAACTATATGGTAGTATGCTAGAACTGCCGCATCAAGTTAAAATATACTATCTCTCTCTCTCAGCATTGTCCAAGGTGTGCTTGATTGTTAATCACTGTCTTCAGGGAGTGAGAGGTGGGATTATATTGACAATGGTGAGCAATCTGGATGTGATGAGATACAAAACTTTGAACAACTGTTAATCTGCAGCAATTTGCCTGAACAGTACAATACTGAGGATTTGTTTGAGCAAATAACAAGGTTATTCAAATTGCTGAACATTGGAAAAGAAGAGTGTAAATATTTAGTTTATATATGCATACATTTTTAGATGATTAGTGTTTCTAAATTATGTTGTTCTTAAATAAATAAAAGCTTAGTGGGAATTATAATTATTTTATAATATTACAATATTGCAATTATAATCATAGCTATAACTAATATATTGCAACTAATTCACTATGGTTATAAATTGGACAATATTTTTAAAGCTGAATAATATTACTTATGTATCCTCACTGTGAAAGTAATATGAATCCAACATATGAAAATATACCAAAAATCAGCATCACTAGAATCATCTCTCCTATATTGAAAATATAGTGTTTATATTAAACTATTTAGGTTTCAAATATAATCTAAACATTACTTATTGTATATTTCCTCTGCCAGGAGAGTTGTTCTTGATTAATAATAATTGCATGCCATCGAGCCAACTCTGATTTATGACTACCCAGCTCAAGGTTTTCCAGACACATACTGTACTCAAAAGTGGTTTACCATTCCCTTCCTATAGGTGTACCCTGGGACTATGCAGTTTACCAAAAGGCTACACAGTCTGGCTGTTCTCCTGGGAGGCACTATGTGGAACTGAACTTCCAACTGCTGGCTCCATCAGATAGCTAAGTCGCTGAACTATGTATACAATTTGTTCTTAATTCTTCCAAAGAAATATACTAATTACAAAACAAGAAGCAGTGGGAGGTTGTTGTGATCATATAGAAGTATTAACACTGTTGAGTCAACTTGCTGTGACTTGCTTGTCAATGCAACAGGTTAAAAGTAGAGTTATTCTAGGAAATACTAAAGTC
Source organism: Furcifer pardalis (assembly GCA_030440675.1). NCBI lineage: Eukaryota > Metazoa > Chordata > Lepidosauria > Squamata > Chamaeleonidae > Furcifer > Furcifer pardalis. Next base: position 231,971,769 of record CP126891.1, on the reverse strand, counting down.
ACAATGTGCTTCTGATCTGTAATAATAATGGACAACATGTACCCTGCATGTATCTGTGCACATCATGGAAAATAGGTATGTTGCACTGAAAGTCAAAATCTAGTGACTTTGTGAGTGCGCCATCATTTAACATCTAATATCATTGCTACCAGATTGATAAATAGATATATGTGATCCCAAAGTCAGGAAATATATGAGTTAATTATGATGATAGCACACCATTCACAGTGGTTTCTGTCTCCCTCTCTGTTTTGGTCATTGACAAATATTGTCTCGGGTTATCATCTTGGGAATTCAGATGTTGACATTCACCACATTTTGGACATTCACTTCTGTGTATACATCACGTTGAGTTGATGTTGTAACCCCCCAAGATTGTTTCAATAGTACACACACAGAGTATTTTCTACTATTTGGAATCATGGTTCTGTGCAGACAGGAAAGCTTTGCCTCAACTCCAGATTTTATTGTATCCTATAAAAGTCATACTCCTGGCAGCATCTTGCATTCTTGCATAAACCATTTCCATTGCATAAATTCTCAATGCTATGTGTGTGGCTGCCACATCATAGTGATGTACCCTGTGGATTGGATCAAGAGTCTGATGTTTTATTTGGTGCAAAGATTGTACTCTGGTAGCAAAAGAATTCCTGTTCCCCCATAACTCCATGTAATATTATGACTTCATCCATCTGGCACTGTCTAGGGCAGAGATTCTCAACCTGTGGCCTGTGGGCTGGATGTCCAGACTAAATTATAGAATCGCAGACATAGTGAAAATCTGGATAAATTATATTCTAATGTTAAGATAAATAAAGACTTAATTGTTGGGGAAGCACAAAGAAGTTGTGCATCCTTGTTGCACCGTGTGGGTCAACCAGAAAAAGGGCAGAAGAGTGCAGAGAAGCTCTTGTTCAGCATTAAGGCAGGAATCAAGGCAGGCATTTGGAACAAAGGTCTAGAGGGCCTAATTATGGTACAGTAGCCCCTAACTTGTGGCTTAGTGGTTAAGATGTTGAACTTGACAACTGGAAGGTCAGCAGGTCAGCAGTTCGAGACCCGAGTGCTGCATGATGGAGTGAGCTCCCATCTCTGTACCAGCTCCTGCCAACCTAAAAGTCTGAAAGCAATAATGTGCAAATAGATAAATCGGTATCATTTTGGCAAGAAATATAGCAGCGTCATCTAGTCATGTCTGCCACATGACCACAGAAATGTCTACAAATGCATATGGCACTGGCTCTTTGGCTGTAAACGGAGATGAGCATTGCCTCCTAGAGTCAGATACAACCTTTATCTTTATCTCTATCCCCTAACCAAGCCAACCATAGTGGGCTACACAAGGGGCTGTCTTTCAAGATTGTTTGGAAATTGCTATTAAACCACAATATATCTGACATATCAGTAAACGGGATTTTATCTTATTGTCTCTGGCATAATTAGATTATAGCAAAGCAAAGCAATCACACTTATATACCATCCAATAGCAGTGCATTGTCTGGATGGTTCACAAGCTAGTTAGCATTTTGGTTCACACATGCTGGGTACTCATTTTACCAACCTTAGAAGGATGGAAGGTTGAGTCAACCTTGATTCCTGGTCAGGCTCAAACTCACAACCTTTTGGTTGCAGCACAGCAGTTTAACCACTGTGCCACCAGGACTCCAATACTTAAAAATCTGCTCATTGGCTTCAAAATGTAGTAAATTAGAATCAGTGTATTTTTTATAATCTTACTGAATTAGGCCCTCTAGACCTTTGTTCCAAATTCTTGCCTTGATTGCACCATTGGTTTTGTGCTTTTGCCACTGTGTTATGCCACCCACACAGAACTTATTTCTGTCCTTTCCTCCTTAAGAAATGGACACTGCTACTTCTCGGTGATTAATAACATCTTCTCTGACCACATTCACATTCTTCATTCCATCTCTTTTTCATTTTCCCCTTTAGCCTTCTCTCAGGACAAGCCTCTTTAAAAATCTTCTCACAGGATACTACAATTGAATTATTATGGTCCATTTCTAACCCTGCTCAAAGCAAAATATCTGTCTGGACTTCAGCCCTAGATAGCCACTGCTGTTCTGGGCCAATAGAGGATCTAGGAACCAAGAATCTGACTTATTATCATCTTAACTATGTATATTCTGTCTTCAAAACCTTTCATCACATTGTTATTTCAAATAATGACATAGTGTGTTGAATGACATAGTGTATTGTTTTCTTTTGTAGTCTGCTTAACTTCTTCTTAGCTACACATAAAATAAGGAGAATGGTTTGACTTAAGCAAAACAAAAAGGATATTTACTGAGGGACTACAGGTTACAGTTCTTTACAGTCTCTAACATTCTGGGCTCTCTCTTTTTCTAACAAACTCTAGTACAGGCTACTTCTCCTGATTAAGTGTAAAACAGACTTCTTCTGTCTAATTCTCATCTCCAACTGATTCTCCTTTAACCTACAAACTTCTTCCCACAACATTCCATATACGTTCCCCAATTAGCATGCAAATTACCAATAATCAATTAAAACAGCATTCCCTATTCAAAATTGCTCACGTGCAAATCTGGTATACTTAATCATAGATGAATATATAACATTGGGGTTTTAAGAAAAAGTAGAATTACCACATGTGGAACATTTATTTGCACATGACATGGATGCACTCATTTTTACAATAACATTGCAGGACTTTTTCTTCAGATTTATCTTCCTCTGCCTCAAACTTAGTGTCATGCTGAAATTATTCTTTGTTGTTGTTCAGTTGCACAGTCGATTCCAACCCTTTACGACCCCATGGACCACTGTCCGCCAGGCACTTCTGTCCTCCACTATCCTCCTCAACTCGCTCAGTTCTGTGCCCATTGTCTCTACAATACCATATAGCCATCTCATTTTTGGCCGTCCCCTTTTTCTTTTACCTTCCACCTTTCCCAGCATCAAAGCTTTCTCAAGTGAATCCTCTCTTCTCATTTAATGTCAAAAGTACTTTAGCTTCATCTTTACCATTTGACCTTCTAAGGAGCAGTCAGGGTTGATTTCTTCTAAGATTGACCTATTTGTTCTCCTCGCTGTCCAGGGGACTCTCAAAACTCTCCTCCAGCACCACATCTCAAAGGCATCTATTCTTCTGCGCTCAGCTTTCCTAATGGTCCAGCTCTCACAAACATACATTGCCACCGGGAATACCATTGCTTTGACTAGATGAACCTTTGTTTGCAATGTGATGTCTCTACTTTTCACTATGTTCCCCAGGTTTCTCATCGCTTGCCTCCCAAGAATCAGTCGCCTCTTTATTTCATGGCTGCAATCCCCATCTGCAGTGAGCTTTGATCCTAAGAAAGTAAAATCTGTCACTGCTTCTACTTCTTCCCCATCTATTTTCCAGGGACTGATAGAGCCTGTTGCCATTATCTTGGTTTTCTTGATGTTGACTCTCAAGCCAGCTTTTGCACTCTCTCCTTTCAATCTAAGCAGGAGCTTCTTTTGGTCTTCCTCACTTTCTGCCTTTATGGTAGTATTATCTACATATCTCAAATTGTTGATGTTTCTCCCAGTAATTTTGATCCCAACTTGTGATTTGTCCATCCCTGCATTGTTCATTATGTGCTCTGTGTATAGGTTGAATAAGCAGGGTGACAAAATGCAGCCTTGTCTTACTTCTTTTCCTATTCCAAACCACTCTGTCATTCCGTATTCTGTCCTAACAGTTATTTCTTGATTCATGTACAGATTTCTCATGAGGTATATAAGGTGCTCTGGTATTCCCATATCTTTAATTACTTTACCACATTTTGTTGTGGTCCACACAGTCAAAGGCCTTGGTGTAATCAATGAAACAAAAGTAGACTTGTTTCTGATATTCCTTTATTCTAACCACACAGATATCAATTGAACCACATGGCTGCATTACAAGTTAACTACCACGTTCACTGTATGTATTAATTAGATTTTAATTGCCAGTGATGGGGGGGGACTACCATTTTAGGCAACTGCTTCCAAAATCCCCACAAACTGGCCCCAGTGGTAGTCCAAAAAAGGTAGCTTTCCCCATCTCTTCCCTTTGGAGAAGGACTGATGCAGAAGTGCCACAATGGCCTTGTTTTGTACCATCTTCTTTCTACCTTGGGATACCCAACTGGTCTGATACTCTATTTACAAACTACACTATAATACTATACTATAATTCCAGAGAACCAGGAAACTTTCTCAGCCTAAGAATAAAAATATTCTGAAATCTTGAATCTGATTGTCAGATTTATTTTAATTATCCAAAAATATATTTTTGGATAATTAAAATAAATCTGACAATCAGATTCAAGATTTCAGAAAGCTCGGTTTGGTCAAAATGTGCTCAGTATCCAATCTCATTTAGCAAAATGCTGAACTACACAACATGCACTGGTTTGTTACAGATCTTTGCAGTATTTCAGTAAAAGGAACAGATGTTCATACATTTATTTCTGTGTCTTCTCTATGGCTTTTCCTCCCTAAGGCCTGCTTTGCCTTCCTGACAGCAAATACCATATATGAGGTCACAGCATAAAACAAGTATTCTGCTTGGATTAATTTCCCAGATATTTCTTTGCCAATTTAAACAAACTGTCTCGCTTAGTTTCTGGTCTGCACTAGCTCCATCTAGGGCTCTACCCACATGGGAGCTTACCAAGTAGCCGGCTATTTACTGAACTGTAATTGGGGGGGGGGGGAACTGTACCATAAATAGGAGGGAGGCTCCAGGATGCACAGGGTATGCACAATAGACTTCCATGAGAACTGTGCTCTGTGTGACCCCACCGCCATATTGCCTACAGTTCCTTTTAGGCTTGGAGCAATGAGTCATCAATACAACTGGCATTTTGGTCTGCAACAAGCAAGTGTTCTGAAGAGAGTTTTCCCCAGACTGCAACTCCAAGAACACTGAATACATTACCAACAGCACCCAAAACCATTATCCATCTGGTGGTTCTAGATACAGTTATGACATTATGGACCATCATATTGCTTCCACTTTATCAAGGCCCTATGGATTAGTGTCCTAAGCATCATATTATGAACAACCCTACTTAGGTTTTGCAAACACAAAGCCATGCCTTCTTTTATTGACCTTGTTCCTTTATTTTTCTTGTCTTCTTATAATATGCAGGCAATGCAAATAAGTTCATGCCAGTCATTTTTTTTTGCATGTAGAGAGAGTTTGAATTTGATGTGATCTAACTTACACTGGCTGAAATTCTGTTGTGCAGCCCTGTGTGTTCAGTGAGTCTGATGGCATAACCAGTGACAAACTGATGCTATTTAAAGATGATTTCAAGGTTCATCGACCAGTGGTGTAGCAGGTGTTGGCCCACCCCGGGCAGTACTTTTTGAGGGGTGGCAAAATTTCACAATAAATAGGACTTTGCCGGGACCCCCAGACTTACTAGCAGCTGGGGCGAAGAGGCTGCTGGGGGGGCACCAGGACCCTCCACTACCACTGGCATCCTGGGCCCCATCCTGGGACAGGGCACAAAAGGCCGCTAAGGTGGCAGGACTTTGCTGCTGCCCCCAGACTTCCTAGTGGCCAGGGCAAAGAGGCCAGTGTTGGGATGGGTGCCGGGACCCTCCACCACTGCCAGCATCCTGGGCCCCGCCCATGGGGTGGCTGAAACCCACGCTAAGCCACTGTCATCGACTCATACATCAGTGTTTTGGACTGTTGGACACTTAGAAACTTGCAACAGGATTTCAGGCACAGCTTCATCTTTCATAAGGACCACAGCAAATCTGTAAAACTCTTCTCCAAAATCATATTCAAATGAATGTCTTATTTCACTTCCTTTCCTCCCTTTTTAGCCTGTCAAATGAAGGATTTAGAAAAGAAGTGGAAAAAAGTTCCTTCTGCTCCATCTTCTCTTATTGACCATGATTTCCTGTGACCATTCTTCCACAAGTGACTCCCACACAATGATTGTGTTTGTTCTATCTGCAAATGGAAGCAAAAATCTGGATATTTTAGGTAAAGGTAAAGTTCACCCTTGCTCGAAAACCAGTCGTATCCAACTCTAGGGTTCACTGCTCATCCCTGTTTCATAGCTGAAGAGCCAGCACTGTCTGCTTCTGCAGATGTTTCCATCGTCATGTAGCAGGCATGACTAGACACTGGAGAGCATGGAATGCTGTTTACCTTCCCACTGAAGTGGTCCCTATTTATCTGCACTACTTGCAATTTCTTGCTTTCGAACTGCTGGGTTGGCAGGAGCTGAAACAAAGATGGGAGCTCATTCCATCCTGCAGTATTCGGGTATTAAACTGTTGACCTTCTGCCTTCCAGTCAGCATCTTACCCACTGCAGTACCCTTTACAAAATAAAGGTTCTAGGAAAAGAAGGGGGGATAACCAATTTTTGCATTTTTATTGCTCCTGTTCACCACCAGTACAAAAGACATAATGGCAAAAATATAAAAACTTTTTCTCAAAATTTCATCTAGACCAAAACTTCTTAATTAAAACAGCTGGATATTTTGTCTAAAAACCTATTAACCTAGAAAGACACTGAACAGGAAGGGACTGTTCTGCTCTGATTGTGACCTTGAAACGATTAACAGGTAGAATAAATTGTTTATTGAAATCCTTTAAATAGTTTTGGCCTTTTGAACATATTATTATAGTAAAAGACAGCACATGCATTTTCATATGAATTTCTGTGCACTTCTATAAACACAGGCTGGAGTCCAGACAGCCTGACAGGCATGCCTAAAACACTTCTGCCAGGCACAGAAGGTTTTTCCTGGGTTTTGCCAATTTTCTTTTCCTGCTTCTTCTGTAGCAGTTCTGGACAGGGTTGGCAACAAAAACTGGAATAAGTTATTGTGTGCATAAGGAAGGTGCTGATGAATTAATGGATTTGTAATTATTATTTCCTAGTTAATTGTTTTTAAAATTGCAGTTTTTATTGTGTTTTTAGTGTCACTTATTTTAACATTGCAAGCCACTGTAAGAAGTCCATCATTCTCAGAAACCCACACCCTGGAGTTCCCAGTCTCCAGCTCATGAGTAAACTTGGGTAGCCACCTTGGGCAAGGGAGCTGAAGCAACCAAGAATGCCCATCATATAAAGGAGGACTCTAGCAGTGAGCAAGGGGGCGTTGGGGCAGGGGAGGTGACAGATGGAAGATGGGGAAATATAAAAGGCAGCCAGAAAAGAAACCTTGAAGGTGCAGATAAAAGAGGTCTGGGAGGCATACATAGAGGGAGTAGAGAAAAAAATACCTCAGGAGTTCAGAAACCCATTGATACCAGACCTGAGGATTAAGGGCTGAAACCTACCAATGCAGGGGTGCCCAAACTAGGGCTTGTGGGCACCAATTCATCTGGCCCACACCACCCTCATTGCTCCTGGAAGTGGAAGTAACATGTGCCCAAGGGCTGTGCGGTCTGGATGAATTGGTGTCAGGGGCTGGATCTGGCCCACGGGCCATAGTTTGGGCATCCCTGGTTTAAACAGAGAAAATGGCAGCTTAAAATCTATCTCAGCCTGTTCAGAGGTGGGCTGGCCCATAGGGCTACTGGGACTCAGCCCAGGGTGCCCCCCAGGCGTTCAGTACCATGGTGCCCTCCTTTGAGCACCAATCCAAAGAGCCGAGTCCTTTTAGCAGAGCCAGCACGCCCCTGATCCTGTTGCAAAACAGATTGCAAGATGTGTTTTACTTCCGCTTCCAGTGGGAGGAACCATGCGACTGGCCCTCTTAACCATGTGACTGGCACCTGGCCCAAAGAAATTGGGCACCCCTGTACCAAGGGGTTAAGGAAAGTGTCCTTGAAGACAGTGAGGACTATGAAGAAGTCCTGCTGCCCTTTGGTAGAACTTAAAGAAGAACCCTGGCAAGGGTTCTGGGTGCAGCAGTGGTGTCCCAAAGAGGAGGCAGCCCACCAGGCCAAAGTAAAGAAGGCCATAAAGCCACCCTAATTTGGGGAACAATGACAGTTGGAGAGACACTGATGTTGCTGAGCATCTGACCAGAAGGATCCAAAGAGAGATTGCCACAGTCACAGAGCCAGGCAGCAAACTCTCTTGTCCTTGTTGCCATCAGGACCTTACCTTGGTGAAAAGTCACAGGACTTGGGGCTGGTAAAGGGAGCTGACACCCCTTGGGCTTTATAAACTTTATAGACTGTGAACTCTGAAATGGGTTGGTCCAGTGAACCTAACCCTGCAGGGAGTATTGTATATAGTTACCTGTTGGGTATAAGGCTCCTGCCCTTATCACATAACTCAATCCAACTTCAGCAACCTGTACCCCTCCAAGAAGCCCACATCCTCTTGCTACCGCTTCAGAATACCTGTGGTCCCACTTCAGGCTAGAGAAAATCTATGATAGATTTCACCCACTGACTGTTTGTGCCTACAATACAGCCATATCAGGTAGGACATTCACCGTGCAATGAGCTTAATGGTAGCATTACCAACAAAGGAAACAGACTTCCTCCCACCAGCTTAGCTCTATAGGAAACAAAGACGTCCTTTGAGGATACAGTCAGATTTATTTAAAGTACAGTTGATAAATTGCAGAAGATTAGAACAAAGGAACGTGGTTGCTGATCCCTTTCCAATATAAAACAATAAAAACATTACTACTGTTTGCCTGGCCTGTAGTATATTGACTACATTTTGCTAACTTTTCCTCACAAGCTCCCCATTGAGGCAAGCAATCCCAAAAGCATGGTGAAAAATCACTCTTTTTTTTCCTTCCCACGTTCCAATATATCAAAACACATTTTCACCACTCATTCCTCCTCCTCCAGAGTTTCAATCAATTACAGCACAGCATACAATGTCTAGCATAGTTCAATTCTCAATCCTCAGCCTGTTATGGCTACATGTACAGTAAACCATCCAGCACCTGCCTTAAAGGTCGATCTCTTTAGCTCTGCCCCAGGAATCAAGAACTCAAAGAACTACTTTACTCTGTAAATGCAAAGTGCGCGCACATGCACAGACACAGAGAGAGAGAGAGTTTCCTAATAGTTAAATAAAGTTAGATGTAACCAGAGGTGTGCTGGCTACCATGGGAAGGCGCTGGACAGGAAGTGGTTGGGGCACCTTTTTTTTTGGGGGGGGGTGACCAAGTGAGGGGTGGCGGCCAAGGGGATGGGGGAGAAGGCTGCTGGAACCACTTGGCCACCATCCCTTGCTAGCTCTGCCCAGCATCAAGCACTTTAGAATAAACCATTGCTCCAAGCTCCCTCCTTCAGCTTGAAGCAATGTTTTAATCTAAAGTGCAGCATAGGCGGAGCAAGCGAGGGGACATGACCAAGGGGACAGGGGGAAAAGGCTGCCCCCAGCAATTGCTTTGTTGTCATCCCTTGCTAGCTCCGCCCAGCGTCCAGCACTTTAGAATAAACCATTGCTACAAGCTGAAGGAGGGAGCTTGGAGCAATGGTTTAATCTAAAGTGCAGCATGCCAGGTGAATAAAATAATATTATTATTATTATTGGTGCCCCAGGGTGCCATAGGCAAGAGCAGGGTGGGACAAAGCCCAATTGCCCGGTATACCAGCACGCACCTGGTTGTAACAGAAGCTAGCCTGCAAAGTGATGCCTGGGACATGGAGAAAAGTGGATGGGTTCATAGCCACCAGGGCTATAGCCGGGATTCTAGAGTGGGGAGGGGGTTTCAGGAGGGGCAAAAAAAATTTCAGGAGGAGTAACAATGTCACACTCACATATATAACATTGGCACCACGGGGTGGGGTGGGGACGGGCTGTTAACTCAGGAGGGTTTTCACTCACATCCGGCCACCCTGGCTGTGGCCCTAATAGTCATCTTGGGAAAAGGCAATCTACAAATGATGCTAAATAAACAAATCAGGCAGGATGCAACATTATGTCACATCCATGGGTTGAAATCCTGTTATTTAGTATAGAATATAAACTCAAGGCCAACATCATCTGGAAGACCAAACTTTGAGAACCATGGCTCTAAATTGTTTATTCTCTGGATATTTAAAGAGCTGGTTCCTCCAATAACAAGCTGCCAGTTGTCATGATCCTCTTACTCACAAGTAGTACCTCAGTCTTCTCGTAATGGGAACCTCCCTGATACTGCCTGCTCTTCTGGCTAAACAGTCCAGTCCCTTTTTTAAAAAAAAGTTGTCTTCTCACTCCTGATCTGGATCTAGGTGGTGAGCAAGGTAGGACATAGGAAATCAAACACTCTTGTCAACTTAGGAATTTAAAAAATATATTGTAATCAAAGTAAGTTACAGAAGAAAGTTTTTCAAAAGTTCAGAAAGCATATCAAAATAAAGAACGCTGCTCTTTGGGGAAAGCCCAGAGGCTCCCCCCTCCTCTTAAGCAACTGCATGATTTTAGTTCTTCCTTAGCTCCAAGCATCAGTTCTAAGAGAGCCTCTTGGCTGCCATCTTCTGGGTTTTATCTCCTCCCTCAAGGTCCACCTCCTTGCCATTCCCCTAAAGCAGTGTTTCCCAAATGCTGGTGTTTGGACTTCAATTCCCAGAAGCCTAAGTCATTTCCCCAAAGCACTGACTTAGGCTTCTGGGAATTGAAGTCCACCTGTGGGCTGTGTACCCATTTTTGGGAACCACTGCCCTAAAGGAATCCAGCCAATGATCATATAGTATAACATGTCCATCACACATTAGGCTCCATCTCTTCCAGCCCAGGAGGCCAGCATATTTACACATTCCAGTCCCTTTGGTATTTTCTAGAGGGTCTCCCATAGATTGAACTCTCCATCTTGGATGGGGTTAAAAAAACCAGGGCATAAATTCTGCCCTGACTCCAGTATAATAATAATCAAAGGGAGCTTCATTTCACGGCATATGTAAGGCAAATTTAAGATAGGAACTTCTCCAGAATCTGAAAAGTTTTGTTACTCTACCATCTCACACAGAAAATTCCAGAGAGTGCAAAATTAATTTTGGACCCTTAAGTCCCTGTGTTATATGTGATGGAAACTTGCCACAGGATTTCAGGCACAGCTTCATCTTTCAAAAGGTCCACAATTAATCTGTAAAGCTCTTTTCCAAAATCATATTCAAATGAATGTCTTATTTCTCTTTTTTCCCCTTGTAGCCTGCTAAAATAAGGTGCTAGAAAAGAAGGGGGAAGTTCCTTCTGCTCCATCTTCTCTTATTGACCAAGAATTGTTGTGACCATTCTTGCACAATCCCCCCCAAAAATTGAACTTTTCCAAGCTTCAAACAATTCCATAAGTGTCTCTTTCTCCTTCCTTACTGGTAAAAATGCAGTCACAAAATATCAAATATCCTTTTGGAGTCTGCTCAGGAAGCCATAAGTTGTCACACTCTGCTCAATGGTAGGGCCAGCTCTTTGTGCTTTCACTGGCACACTTGTTAACCACATAGGACAGCAACAGAGGAATGTTTCCTTAGATTGGCTGTGAAAGTGTTTCAGCAGACATTGTGAATACCTTTTCAAGAATTCCCCCTCCCCAGTCTTCTAAAATGTCCAATGTTTACTTAATTGTGCTAAAATGAAGACACAATATTTTCCAGCAAGCAACCTCAGCAGACAGGTAAAGCCTTATGAATTAACTTTACAATGTAATCTACCATGACTGAGTTTGAAAAATGTATCCTAGTTCTCTACATAGAATTCAGAAGTAAAAAAACACTCTCTAGAATCCATTACTGCTGGCTTCTTCTGACATGGCAGCATTAGGCAAAGTGCCAGCTGGAAATATCAAAGCATATTAGAAGTTTTAAATAATAGAACATGTTTCAAAGGAATTTGCTTTCTTTGGAACAGGAATGTCCCCATAAAAAGACATGATCTGTGTTACACAGTACAGCCCTATATACGTGCCTGGAATAAATTCAGGTTTCCTGTGAACCAAATGAATTTAGATTCATACACAAAATGTAGAGTATATTGTAGAAGGATAAAACTATATCTAATTAATATGAATTTTAATTCATAGTTTTATTTTATTTCATCCTAGCTAAAGACTGCTTAATAGAAAGGGCACAATATATTATCTACTTCATCTTTTTTCTGCATTCACATATCAGACATATTCTTTCTATTATGAGAGATTGGAAAGAGAGAATATCAGCTGCTTTGGGATTTAACATTTTTACATAAAAGCAAAAAGACAAAAAAAGTTAGCAAACCTCCTTCAAAAAAATCTTAATTTTTGCACAAACTCCTTGCATTTACCTAAAAGAAATCTTGTTTTGGAGCATAATTTAAAGTTTTTGCACAAATACAATTGTTAAACATTTCTGAAAAGTTTTACAACTTTCTCTACAAAAGTGAATTACAACTAATAATTTCCACTAGAAAGGAAGGAAGGAAGAAAAGAATTTTTTGACTTTTTGGATCAAAACTCCCAAAATTCCCCAACCATGTCCATTTAAACATGTACAAGACTGATAGAAAATCTGTAGCAGTGTTTAAAGCAGAGGTTCTCAACCTTTTAAAGCCTTGGGCTAGGTCACGCTCCCTCAGACAGTTGAGTGGGCCAGACTGGTGTTTTCCCCTGCCATAAACGCTGCCATAAAATGCATCCATGACTGTTGTAAATGTGTTTACGACAGCCACAAATGAGTTTACAGCTGTTTCCATTGCTTCCGGTGATGGCGGCTATGGGAGTGAGGGCAACAGGCCACATGAAATGGCACCATGGGCCAGATGCGGCCTGTAGGCCGTAGGTTGAGAACTCTTCCTGGTTTAAATCCTAGATCACACACATGAACAAAATGTTGTTGTTGTTTCCTTTTGTTTTATTTGACTAAACAGCAGCTGCGAAACTGATTGTTTAATACACACAGCTTGCTCTTTGAGTCAGCTTCTACAATATTTCCTGTTAGACATTCAGGACACTTGTTGTTTGCATGTGAAAAAAATCTCAGCATGACAAAGTCATGTACATCCTGAAAGTGCCAAGAAGTCTTTAATCAGCAGTGATTTGCTGTCACAGCTGACATCATTCCTATTGTACATAAAGAGCTGCACAAAAGGACTTCAGCCAATGATTGTAGGATGAGGATTAATGTCCTGTTTCAGCTCTTTACAACTCTTTTGCTGGGGCAGAAATATCCTGCAACATTTGGTTCCAGTTTCCACTTGTACACATATTTTAAAGATTGATACTGCCATAAGCAAATTATAATTACTAAAGTCCTTTATGCCAAATGAAAGGTGAAATTGCTTCCTATGAATTTTGGTTTCTGAGTTCAGGCCACCTGTCTGGCTGATCATCCTGAAGGAATAGTCCCTTCTCACGTGTTTCTTATAGATTTCCAACTTCAATTAAAATAACATTTTGATAACGAAATTGCTCTGTGCAAAGAGTGCACAACAGAACAACAGCTGTGATGATTAACCTGCCAAGGACTAGCATAATGGAATGCTAATGAGATGAACTAAACCCATGGAGAATATCAACATGAGGGTATTTGTGAGCAACATTTGGGAAAGTTATTCTTTGCTGTCTGTAATTGTAACACATCTTCTAGAATTGGGACGGAATTGTGTCTTATTTAAATCATGGGCAAAGAATTAAAAACCTATTCAAAAGGTCTCACATTCAAATGCTTACTTAGTTTACAGTAGAACACCTTCACTACTCAAGGGTGTAAGAGCTGCTTTGAAATATAGCCACAGTGAAAACAGGCAGTCATCTGCCTGTCTCTGCCAGCATCCTGCTGTTTTGTTTCCAGTTTCACAGCATGGTATGTGTTTTAAATAGATTTTGCTCCTCCAGCCACCACTTCTAGCTCATATCCAGTAGCTAAGTGATAAACTATTGTTGCTGACAAGGACCTATATGGCTTCAGGCCTTTCAGAAGTACAGTTGCTATAGGTCAGGTCACTGGATACTTTGTCTGCTAATTATGTTGAGACTATTCCAATTAAGAAAAGTGAATCCCCTCCCCCTTCCCCAATATTTTATCATGCATGAATGGGTTAACTTACTTTCATTGTTTAAAAACAAATGCTAAATAGGGTAGATCGCCCTGTAGAAGATATGGGATACAGTATATTGTATGCATCTTTCTTTGACCTTTCATTTCAGTTCAGAAATGGTACCTGATTCATTTAGTCTGGGTTTCCTAGCATGGCTGTCTGGATCAAGTAAAAGAGAATCAATGTTCTGATTGTGCCCTAGTTCTTCTGGATGCATATTGATTTCTATGGGGATTCACATGGCAGCGACAGTTACGACAAGGGAATGAGTTCTATTGCAGTATAACAATGAGCTGGTCAATATGACCCATTTATCTGTAATGTGAGAATTGGTCAGGTCAATAGTGAACAACACAGAACAGCTTAAAGAGGCAAATATCGTTCCCCATAAATTCATTCCCAGACATAATCAAATTTCCACAGAATTTCTTTAGCCAAGTTGCTTTGAGATAACTATGTATTCTTCTACTTTGCTACCTCAGAGGTTTCATCTTGGGAGAGCTACAATTTAAAATGTAAAATACAAATGAGACAAAATGTCTTTGAAATTATAACTATCATACTAATTAGCTCTGCATTCCTAAACTCAGTGACCTGAGATTTAAGTTCTATTGAACTCGACAGAGCCTGGAAGTCAATAAAGCTTGTTTTGAAAAAGTAATGTACTATGTGCTTTATCAGTGAGCTGACACTAGACATTGTTATTATCATTGCCTTGAAATATTTTGGTTTGGCGGTAACATCATTTACTGCCACTTAACTTCCTTATGCATGATGGCTGGGGGAAGGGAGGATTCTGTTCTATTTTGAACTGGAATTTAAGTATTCTGCCCCACCTAAAGTAGCAAGGGACTTTCTCTCTTGCTCCTGCTATGTTCAGAACCCAGGAAATGTTGCTAGAAAGGCTATCGAAATGGATTTCAAAAACCAGAGACAACTTTTGATTGTTCCTGATTTTCATTTTCAGTGATTTAGGAAAACAAAAGGGAGGAGAATCACCTATGAGTGGTCCTGGTGAAATTGCCTTCCAGAACTGCCAAACCTGCCAATTTCCATTACATAGTGCACAAGGAAGGGTGATAGTTCCCAAGTGGATTAAATCCCACTTGAATCCATCTTGATGAAGGACAGCAGCTTCATCAATACAGGTCTGGGGCTGATGAGGACTTTGTGTGCCAGAAGGGCCAGAAAATGACTCATGGAACTGGATCATTGGTACAGATGTCATGCTGTCATGTGGAAGGCAGATGAAAGGCCACTGCATTATATTCTCAGAACAATATTCATGGCTGATCACCATGATGATCGCCAATATTCAAATTCGGATATGGCAGAAGAAGAAGAAGAAGAAGAAGAAGAAGAAGAAGAAGAAGAAGAAGAAGAAGAAGAAGAAGAAGAAGAAGAAGAAGAAGAAGAAGAAGAAGAAGAAGAAGAAGAAGAAGAAGAAGAAGAAGAAGAAGAAGAAGAAGAAGAAGAAGAAGAAGAAGAAGAAGAAGAAGAAGAAGAAGAAGAAGAAGAAGAAAATTTTTAGAAGGAATTTTTTTATTGATAAAATTCTTACTACAGAGCCATCTGTCGAGGTGAACTACATAAACTTGTCATCACTTTCAAATACTTAGCTCAGTAAACATAGTTACATACAGAAGAAGAAGAAGAAGAAGAAGAAGAAGAAGAAGAAGAAGAAGAAGAAGAAGAAGAAGAAGAAGAAGAAGAAGAAGAAGAAGAAGAAGAAGAAGAAGAAGAAGAAGAAGGGCTGTAGAACACTTCAGAAACTCAAAACTAACTCACATCCAGCTCAAGCAGGCAGATGATGGTGAGACAGAGGTCCCTGATTAATAATGTGTGGAACAATCCTGAATCCCTTATGATCCCTGCCTGGTCTTATTTCTAACTCTCCATTTATTTGTTCATCCATTTGTTGCATGTATTTGTTACAAATGGATTTTTGTATCCCAAAAGTATGCCAAATGTACTTTGAAGAAACATTTGTATCTTTTTCCAAGAAGCTCAAGCAGTGCACAGATTTGGAAGATCTGGAGATATCCTTCAGTGTAACCTTGCGAAATTTGTAACATTAAGACCTAGTTTTTATCATATAGAAAAATTGCTGAGAATGCAGATAGCAGATACAATGAATAAGAAAAGTGCCATTTCTTAACTTCACCATCATATGTTTCCAACTTCAAATCATAAGCAGTGCTGACATTTTATATACAATTACATTTTCTAAAAGGGGACCATTTCTGCATGGGGCGAGTGTATATGTGCTTAGTGTTATAATAGGTGCAAGTACGCTTTCTATGTAAAGTTATGTTTTATGAACAGCTGTTTTAATCAAGTGAGTAGCTTTTTAAACATTATTTATTAAATATCTTTCTCTACTGCTATTTGTCAACATTTCATATGAGCTATAAAATCCTTGTCGGGGGTGGGGGTAGTCAAAATGCATAGCTATCCTGCCATTGCTAAAGTACAGAAACAATCCAGATCTACTTAAAGTCAAGAAGGCCAAAGTTATTTTGGCATCTGAAGCACAAAATATTATAAGCATGTGTTTGTGGCATTAAAATGCCCTTTTATAATAGATGGAAATAGCTGAGTGAGATGGCCATCTTCTTTTGTTTGATGTTAGGTCAGCTCTGATTTGTATCATACTGTACTCCATATTAGATAGAATGCAACTCTCTTGTGCTCTCTCTTCTCCTTCTCAAAAAGATAGAATATTTGCATAGGAAAATGCTAGATATGTGAAGAGGTTGATAATTGTGTAATGTATACAAAAGGATTGGGAGTGAGACAGTTTATTAATTTTATGGTAAGATATGACAACTCTAGTTTATTTTCCTGTAAATCAAACATTGCAAACTAATTCACTGGATATGTCTAAGAGCCAGTATCTTCATACTTCTAGATTGCTCTAGAGACAGATCCAATTTGCATGAGTCCATTGACATGGAGGGAAATGAATCCAGTTGTGTTTTAGTATTTACTGTATTTCACTTTCATTTCATATATATTTACGTAAGAGCAGGAGTGAGTCACCTCCTCCTGCAGTTGCTGGCCAGCTGGAGAGGAAAGAAAGAATGGCTACGCTATGAAGTAACAGGGTAAGTGATTAGTTAGGTTTATCATTTTGAGTATGTTGATGCACTGAATGCTTATTTCTGTTGGCACTTAAATCATGTGGCTCTAAATAAAGCTGATTAATTAAGAGTGATTGGTGGCTTTGTTTGTGACCAGAGGGGATCCAAGGGATGGGCCTCTGATCTGGGCCTCCATCCAGGGAGATTGGGGAGGGCCTGGAGGGGCCTAAAGAAGCCTACCATCCGGGACATCAATCTTATAATTTATATCCTTCCTTTTGGTCCAAAAGGTATTTTAATGTAACACATGATGGGTTTTTAAGGTATCACTTCATCAGTAGATCTGTTAGTTCTATAACTTCAGTAATCTGGGCTTTACACAATGGTTCCCTCTCCACTCTCCATACACTTATTTGCTTGTATGATGTGTTTGTTTTCCTCCTGAGTAGATTGAGACTGCACACAGAGCTGTGCATACATAACAGCTAGTTCTGGTTACAGTTGATTATAGCAGAAATAAGTTTAGCCTTTGCTTTTGCCTCCTTGAGCTCATACATTCTGATTGTCCTCTTCTTCAGCATGCCCACAATAAATTCAGGATTCCTTTCAGATTTTTAGATTAACCATGGTCTTCACCTGAACCATAAACTGATAATAACACTGGTTAAGAAGCATTATAATTCTTTGTTTAATATTTTATTGTTTCAAGCAAACCACCATTAAGATTAAACTAGGTCTGGACAATGCAAGCTGCATTTAATAAAAAAAGAGAAGCAAATACTTACAAACTTCTTTTTCAAGCCATGCCAAAAGAAGAAATGGAAGGGAAGAACATGAACTGCCAAGGGAAGAGGAAAGCTTGTTTCTGTCATGATTACATGTTTTATCATGAAGTGCAAATACAGCCACTTTTCCTCAAAGACTTGAATGCTGTAATTAACCACAGGGGATTATGTCTGACTTAGTCCATCACCAGTCTGGATACACTTAGTAAATGGATTCCCCCTCCCTCCTACAAAGCCCTGAATTTGTTCCAGAGTGTTGGAGGACCCTGGAGCAGAATTGGAAGAACATGAAGGTGATTATGTGTAAGTGGAGGAAGAGAAAATGGGTGGAACCCTTAGAAACCCAAGCGTAGTTCTGTATCTTAAGACTAGAAAGTTGGTGGTGGTGGTGGTGGTGGATATTAGAAACGCATTACAAAATAACACATAAATTGCTAATGTGTTATCCAACATTACACAGATACTGCATAATTTTTTACTTTTTCTAGATTGTAGAAATCTCTTGATATACTTCATACAGACATTAAACATTCACACAGCTGTCCAGCAACAGTCATAAATCAACCAGCACATACTTTTGCCCTGTATCTGTCCAAATTAACAAAAATGTGAGTGTATGTACAATTCACAATTTGAAGAGCATATTCTTAAAAGACGGTATTGATACCTTTTATTATATTCTGCAATATATGATTTTCATAAAAGTATAACAAGTATAACATGATTCAGTTTTAAGAGGTACAGTATAAAGATATAGAATCATAGGGTCAAAACATTTTTTGCTCAATGCACAAATCATTCCAATATTAAAGACATTAGTTATAGAGTAAAACCCCTGGTTACAACCACCTCGGTTTAAGTTTGTTGTGGTTTACAATGGCAAATCCTATGGAAATGTCATCCTGTTTTACAAATTGTTAATATTTTTTTTCAGTTTGCAATGATCAATTCAGGACCGTTTTTTATTTTTCAGTGCATCCCTATGGATGTTTCAGTTTACATTTTTTCCAGGTTGCAACAGAGGCTGTTGGACTAGACCTCCATCATAACCTGGGGTTTTAATGTATATTAGAATAAGAATAATCACAGAATTATAACATCAAAATTATTTTAAAATACTTCATGCCAAGGCTATCCAATGAGCAATATAGTACAAAGAAAAATAATATAAATATATAATAGTAAGAACTATAAGTATCTAATGTTTAAGCCTATTAAACTAGTATAGCATAAAACAGTAATATAGCATTTGAAAATATTTAACATAAAAACAAGTGGCAAAGGAGTGGGTAAGGCTTATAATCTTGTCTCTGAACCTTTATAACAGTTCGTAAAAATAGAACCCAGTTACTTATTGCTACATACATTGGCTTTGACAGTAAATATTGCAACTCTTTGTAGTATACTGTATTTAGGTTTCTCTGTGATTCCGCTATATTTCACTTTCTTTTAAAGGGACATTAAGTATCTTTCCATCATGTTTCTATGTAGGTGACACTCAAGCACATAGTGATCCAGTACTCAAGTGCTGGTTCACTACACATATGTAACCTTTCTTTTATTGGAATGCCATATGACTGTTATTAATTTATGGTCGATTAGCTTTAATTGAGGGAAATAAAACTGAAATGTAGAGAAACAGAAACAGAGTTATGGGGGAAAAAACCAAATTCTTAATTTTATCACAAATTCCATGAAAGTTTAGGAAAGAACAGAAAATGTACTTGCTGAGAATTTTTCTATGGTTTTGAGTTCTGAAAGAGCATCACTCCATAAAGTGAAATGGGATTTTAATTCTATTCTGATCAGGGATATTAATCTGTTTATCACTGCATTGTCATAATGTCTACTCAGGTGAAGTCCACTGACATCAACAGAGAACACTCCCAGTAAGGATTTCAGCTTTTTTGAATCTTGCTTGGAATAAAGTGACATATTTTTGCAACACTGCCCTCTAATGAATGGAATCAGAAATGTTAATTCCTGACAGATATGTTTGGCTGCTTGGCTAATGCATGTCAAAGAATTATCTTGATCTATTTGGTAAACCTCTGAGAGATCTGCAATACACAATCAAGGACTTCTGACTCCCATTTTACTCTCTCTCTCTCTCTCTCTCTCTCTCTCTCTTTTGCATGATTACCACATTTCAAAAGAAGCATTTTGAAGTGACACTCAGTGAAAGGAAACTAGTTCAATGTTTCATTTAAATAGTTGGCACACCAACCTGACATGCTCTTTAGCCTTGACACAAATTCAGCATTATCTGGATTCAACTTCCCACATGGCTGACCTACCTCAATGGATTGTGAGGGTAAAGTGTGGAGGAGAGAAACCAGATGAGCAACTTGGAGAAAAACAGGATATTCATGTAGCAAACAAAACCAACCCACTAGTTTCATGCCATCTTGGGACTTATCAGCACTGCCATTAGTGTAATTATGGCTCACTTGAAAGCGCGTCCTTACAGAAATGTTTAAATCAGATCTAAACAAAACTTATTAGCCAAAATGGTCTTGGTAGTAATGCAAATATTGTAATGTTTGGAGCAAAAGTGTCCCAAATTAAGAAATCACTGTAGCGATCAAATGCATGCTGAGTCACAAAAATCAGTACTTGGGGCAATTTGCCTCCCAAAGTTATGCTGTTTATGCTACACCAGTATAATTACAAAAGAGGATTTGAGTCATTATATTCAATGAAAGGGTGACATGAGCACCATTTTCATAAAATGTACTAGCAGTCTCGCCAGTTGCTTTTTGTTTGTTTTGTTTTTTCATAGCAAAGCTTTCAGAGATTTTGTCCACCTTCACTGTCAGTTCTATATTTTCACTCAGGAATGATTTGTTGCTTTATTACTGATGAATTATCCCATTTACTATTCCTCATATGCAACCGGTTATTGAAATTTGGGAGATACCCAATATACTGTAGTATAACAGGTTTATTCTGGCATAAGCTTTCTCTGGTGCCTAATATAGATTATAAAAAACAAAAATAAAGTAAATTATTTTATATAAGGAAAAATAGACAACTTTTATTGACCAAAATAAAGATCAATTCAGTCCAGCATGCCATTCAGAATTTCTGCATTGGAATTTCATATACAGTATTTTGGTTCATTAGTTATGATTAGTAATTTATGGATAATAATGCATGAATCTGAGGTTTGCATAGCTTGGCTAGTAAATTGTGATTTGTGAATACTTTGCTATTTGTTCATTAATACAGAAATTCCAGTTTTCCTTTAGCATACCTATTACTGTGGCACTGGCTTTGTTGGAGGAAAAATGTAAAATTCCTGCATTCTGAAAGTAATAATAATTGTTATATTTGTTTGCACTTTAACATTTTGTACCAGTGTATGATCCCAGGTGCCACAGTGGTTAAACTGCTGGACTGCAGGCAAAACATTGTGAGTTTGATCCTGACAGATCAAGATTGACTCAGCCTTTCATATTTCTTAGGTCAGTAAAATAAGTAGCCAGCATGTTGTGGGCAAAATGCTAATTACCTGTGAAAACCACCCAGAGAGTGCACTAAGCACTACTGGATGGTAAATAAGTTTAATTGCTGTCGCTATGACTAGTGTACCCACAGTCATTTTTGGAAAACAGCATTCACAAGTAAAGATTCTTCAGTTTCTTCATCCTTAATTTGCTGGCCAAAAATGTCCCAGAACTTCAGCCACATATTGGCTGTGGAGGCCGTTTGGAAGGTAGAGCAGTAAAATGTACTACTCCTGTCACTCTGGTGCCATAGAGAGCCTTATATCTTTACCTAATGGTTAAACTGATTCTATTTGCTGGTGGTTTCCAACTTGTCCAGTCTCCTTAAGAATCTTAGCTTTTATATACAGTATACAGAACCTTTTCATCCATTAGGTAGAGTAAGGTGGTCCACTGATGTCTCCAGGAATTGCTAGGCTTCTCTTGGTCTCTAGGGAGGGGCACAAAGACTACAGGAGCAGCTCTGAAGGAAGAGGAAATGTGATTTTTCTGTGATCATCCATCTCTACTCATTCTGAGCCATCTGAGAGCAAAGTTAGCATACCCAGCCCCAAGAGCAACATCAAGAGACTGGAGAGGAGAGAGAGTGATGGGCACTTGAAACCATCATGCTATTTGGAGCAAGGCAAGGGGTGGTGTACCATTCTCCTTTGTGAGTTTTATTGGTCCAAAAGCCCAAGCAATAGGAGAAGCAGCAGCACAACAACTGGAAAAATTATCCTTGTGAGATGGGTCTGAGCCTTTCACAATCCAATATAGCCTGGAAAAACACCCATCTCATCCATGATGCAGGTAGCACCGCATGTGGCTCAGAGGTTAAGAAGCTCGCCTTGTTAGGTCAGCAAGTCGAGTTCGAGTCCCGAGTACTGCATGATGGAATGAGCTCCCATCTCTGTGCCAGCTCCTGCTAACCTAGTAGTTCAAAAGCAAGAAATTGCAAGGTGATAAATAGGAACCACTTTGGTGGGGAAAGATCTTCGGGACATGAAAGGAACCTCATTTGGGCATCCCCTGAGTGGAGTTCCTTCAGCAAAAATCCTTTATACCCAGGATGCTTCTGACATGGAAAAAAAAGCCGCATGTGAGCCCAAACAGGAGCCAGATGTATTTTGTGCTTCTTGTCAAATTACCTGATCGACCTGCTTTACCCAAATACTGTACTTGCCTCTTCATTCATACCATCCTTCCACTCATTTCCAGAACCAGCCATCCCAGATCCCACAAGGGGCTTCCTTCAGTTTCAGGGCAGGAGATACACCGGAACTCACAACTCCTTTCTCCCCTCTTTGTCACTTACACCATTGCTGCTGCCTTGCTCCGCTCCACTCCCCGTCTCAGTCCTAGGGCTCGTTACACCTTCTCTCCCTCTTTCAACCAGTCCCTTCCTGACCTTGTCATTAGATACTCCGTCTGCCTTCCTAACTTTTCTCCTTCCTTCCTTCTTCTCTGCAATTCTGCAGATGGCCAACCGTCGGGGGCGATTTAGCCCTGGATTTCCCCGTTTCGTTTGGAGGTGTGAGACCGGGTGGCCCCTCCAACTTCCCAGGTCTGTCCTCCTTCGTCGTGTCTCACGCCTCTCCCCAGCCTCTTCTCTGGGCCAACTCGCGTCCAAGGACGGTTACAGACAGAGCGCAGGCCTTGGGGAAGAAAAAAGCGCAACCAGGGGGCAGTAACTGGGTGCTCTGGTGGCGCAGTGATTAAACTGCTGGACTGGAGCCAAAAGGCTGTGAGTTCGATCCGGAAGGGATCAAGGGTGACTCATTCTTCCGTCTTTCCGAGGCCGGTAAAATGAGTGCTAACCATGTTTGAGGCAAAATGCTAATTAACTTGTGAACTGCCAAGAGTCTGCTCTTTTGGGGACGGGGGTGGTCACTCCTGCCTCAGGCCTCGGGAGAGTTTAGGCAGCACCTGGACACGTGTTATCCTTGAAGTCCCTTTTCAGTCCTCAAGATTTGAGGTTCATGGTTTTAACTATTATTTTTGGGGCAGCTCTTTACTCATGCTGGGTTTCCTATTCATAAACCCAGGCGTTTGTTTTCTAACTCCCTTGTCATGGACTTGGTGTCGCCTCACCATTGGCTGGGGGCACTTTCTAAATCAGGGGTGCCCACACTGTTTCGGCCACGAGCTGGTCAGGTGGTTCAGGGGGCTGGTCACTACGGCCAGGGGCCCGAATCTGGCCCCCAACGCCAATTTCTTGTTGCTCCCAGAAACGGAAGTAGAACCACTTCTGGGAGAGACAAAGGCTTCTGGCGGATGAAATGGTGATGGTCTGGATCCGCCACACACACACCCTAGTTTGGGCACCTCTGTTCCTAAATCGAATTAAACTGAAGTCCGCTCCCCCGCACCCCAATCCGGGAGTGCCCCACCACCACCACCACATCCAGGGATACCACGGCAATTGGTGCGGCGCAATCTCCCCAAGTAGAAGACCCGCACGCCCGTTGGCCTCCCCACCGCCGCAGCGCCCCATCTGTGCG
Organism: Furcifer pardalis; assembly: GCA_030440675.1. Lineage (NCBI taxonomy): Eukaryota > Metazoa > Chordata > Lepidosauria > Squamata > Chamaeleonidae > Furcifer > Furcifer pardalis. The sequence goes on along the minus strand of CP126891.1, from coordinate 231,947,976 downwards.
CGGTGAGTGGGCTTAAGAGGGGGCGGTGGGAAGAGGGGCTGGGTCTTGGGGGGCGCCTCGCCCTCGCCCTCGCCCTCCCTCACTCCGAGACTGCCAAGGAGAGACCCCGAGGAGGCGCCTCCTCGCCCGCCCGCCTCTCTCTTCCTTTGCCCTGCCCCGGAACGGGAGTGGAGCGAGCGCGTGCCTTCCCGGACCTGGCCCGGAGCGAGGCGGCGGGCGGCTTGGCAGAGCCCCTGTCCGGCCGGGGCGCCTCCTCCGTGGCGCTAGGACCCAAGCGGAGGGCGAGGCCGGCGCGGCGCGCGAGTCAGGCGCCCCGGAGCGGCCAAGGCAGACAGGCAGGCAGCGAGAGCCGCGCGCGGCGTGAGGGAGGCGGCTGCGGCGCGCGCGGGAAGTGGATGGCTCGCGTGCGCTGGGAAAGTGGCCACGGAGCGAGGCGGCGCTCGAGGCGGGCTCCCCCCCGCAGCCCAGGCCACGGCGGCGCCCGTAGCAGCGGCCCCAGCCCGAGCGGCGGCGGGACTCCCTCCACCTGCCCGCGGCCGCAGAGCTGAGGTGAGTGAGTGAGTGAGCGCGAGAAGTGCCCTGGCGCGCCGTGAGGGGAGAAGTTTGCGCGCCCAAGGCGGCGGCGCTGCTCTTTCCTGCCGTCCACTTCTCCGGACGACGCCCGCTAACTCGCCTGGGGAAAGGATATAAGCCGCACTTCGGGTGCCAGAGCCCTCTCGGGGCTCCCCTCGGTGCAGCCTGGCGGCGTCGCTTTGGTCGTGTGCGTGTGTTTCCCCCTCACCCCCACTAAGTGGCTAAGACTCTGAACTTGACGGCTGGAAGGTCGCCAGGTCCGCAGTTCGTAGCTGGTGGAAGTCGGAGTGAGCTCCCGTCTCAGCCCCAGCTCCTGCCAACCTAGCAGTCCGAAAGCAAGAAATTGTGAGGCGATAAATAGGTACCGCTTGGGCGGAAAAGGTAACAGCGTTCCGTGTCTAGTCCTGCCTGCCACATGCCCAGGGAGAGGTCTGCAAACGCAGACAGCGCTGGCTCTTTGGCTATAAACGGAGATGAGCACCGAACCCTGGAGTCGGATACGACTGGCTTTCGAGTAAAGGCGACCTTGACCATTTTACTTAACACCCCCCCCCCCCATGTCCTAACTGCCTTATGAAACTGCACGCGTAAATGGCTGCATGGCATTCCGGGGGTAAATTAGGGCGAAGCAGTTTGGCTCTCCTCCACCGGTTCATAATTAAAAAGCCACCGAGCGTCAGCCGGGATGGCGTTTTGCATTCCACTCCCCCCCTTCCCGTCCCACTCATCCCTAAAGCTACAACGCCCCACTAGCCAGGACAGGATGGAAACGGATGGGGCTCGGCTGATTTATGTTAGGTGATTCAAAGGGAAACACTCGACAGGAGGTGCTAGACTGAGGTAGAGAGCTCAGATGGGGCGGTTGTGTGTGTGTGTGTGTTGCCTTTCTAGATTCCTGGGAGTTTGTGGAGTTGTTTCTTCCAACTTACCAGCGTTCCCACGTTTGCTCAGAAACCTGTGATGAGGAATGAAAGCATAAATAGGAGCAGGCTGGCTTGTCAGGCTGGTTTTTCCAAATTGTTGCAACTTAAGAAGTTTGCGGGCATCACAATATATTAGCTTAAAACCTTTTGTGCATGAACTTTACTAAAGCTAAGCTACTGGGCCTGTGGCCCATTGTAATATATCCCATGTGCTAGTTTGCGAACATATGAACTTTGTGCTGAGAGCTTCTTTTTCCAAACAACTCCTGACAGCTTCACTTTCACTGATGACTTATCTCTTGGTTCCCTGATGTTTTGAGTGTAAGGCTCTTTAGGCAAACAATTTTGTAATTAAATAACACTAGTAATGGTAGTTCTCTACAGAGTTATATTGTGCTATCAAATGGGAAGTATGTTGTGGTGGCCCATGGAAGTATTCTTTGAAGAAAAGGATTCTCCCTTATGAGAAAAGGATGATAAAGAATGAGGGTCAAATCAGTTGGATGATTTCCATGCTCAGGCAAAGAGTTTCTTTATTGTGTGAATCATTGCATAGCAGTCACAGGAACATCTGGAGACATTGCTGGGCAATATAGTCACTTTAAAAAGAGTATGTATAATTGGGATAACAATTATTCAACAACTTGAGAAATGCAGGGAACTCACCCTGAAGGAACAGAATCACTTCTGAGTGGAAGACCTGATACTGTATTGGATTCCTTTGCTCACTACTTTCTCCAAGTATTAGGTAAGCATGAAGTTAAAAGCTTTACTTACAAGTTTTGTTCTTCAAGATGAATTGTTTTCAAGTAAAGGGCTGAGAGCTTTGAGTTTTGTTTCTTAAGTCTGTAGATGACTGCAAATGGCAGTTCTGATTTAAAAGAAAACAAATGTTATACCAGTCAAGGTTTAGAATCAGAAAGCCTAGATTTTTACTAAATAGGAAATGCTTGTTCTTATATATATAACAATATGAAGGGATGTACTAGACAGGTAAATACATTAAATCTTTGGTTTGAGGAATAATGGGATAGATTCTACCTGATGTAGATTACAGGACCAAGATGTTTTAGAATACAGTACAGAGTTTTGCTAGTTCTCTGTATTAATATTTGTCCTAACACAGTGAAATCTAGTTATATATGATCATATCCATCATGCCTTTTAAAGCAATGGTGACCTCTGCTGGCAATTCTCATCTAACAAATTTATGATATGTATAATTGATAAACCTAAATTGTTCTTTGTTGATTTTATAACCATTAAAGCAGAATACAAAACCTTAAACAAACCTACAGAGAAATAAGCTGTCTTTATGATAATGGGGTTTGCAGCAAAGTACACAGAAAGGATTAGGCTATGAGAAGGAAAAGCCAGATGTGAGCTTTACTCTTGTATAGAGTTGTGAGATTATGCACAGATTTTATTTTTTTAAATTTGTTTTACAGTGTCTGCCAAAAAACTTGTGTGATTCTGTCTTCTTAGTGGAAAGTAATTTTAATTTTAAAAAAAAATTCAGAGGGAATTTTTCCCCACATGAGTATCTGACATTTCAGATGGAAATAGTTGTCTTTGTTATACGTTGAACATTAAACAATGCTGTGGTCTGGTTTTAATTCACCTACAGAAGTGGGGAAGGTTCTGGGTTTTGTGCATTTTCCCCCTTGGCCCTTTGTACAAATACATAGAGACAAAAAGAGATAGCTACACAATTATCACAGGTAGATAAAAGAGAACTAGCTTACTTTTGTGCTTGTATGCGGCTACTTTGAAGTCATTAATGCTTGCCCAGTCACTTACTTTTGTCCTGCTGAGCAAATGGAACTTGAATGGGAAAAGATTGTAAGATGTGTACCATGGAAATGATGGATGCCAATAGGGAAGGATGTTAACCACAACAATGAACTGGAGACATGTAAGCATACAAATAAGTAAAAACTATATATCAACGTTAGGGTTTTTTTGGGGGGTGGGTGGGGGTGGGGTTGGTTGACCAGAGTGAAAATTCACTGTTGGCTAAGAGTGTGAAATTTGGATGTGATAAAAAAAAAATGCCAAATAGTGTCCTGCAAAATATTTTGTTAAAGGCAGTGTCTTCAAAACTGAGGAAGTTAAACACTCTTGTTAAACTGGAAGCAATACACTGAAGGGTAGGTGCAAGTAAGGCATGCGAGGAAGAGATATTTCAACCATTTATTAGTGTTTTTTTAATGCAGTATTTACAGAGCTGACTATTGCTGTTATTATACTTGATCTCTAATGTATGTGGACTAGCAGGATCAACATACAGGCCAGCATTTAATCCATGCAAGATACAGTATAAATGTTTTGGATGTAATTTTTTTGTTTGTTGTTCAGTTGCACAGTCGATTCCGACCCTCTGCGACCCCATGGACCACTGTCCACCAGGCACTCCTGTCCTCCACCATCCCCCTCAACTCACTCAGCTCTGTGCCCATTGTCTCTACAATACCATCTAGCCATCTCCCCTTCTTCTTTTGCCTTCCGCCCTTCCAAGCATCAAGGCTTTCTCAAGTGAATCTTCTCTTTTCATTTGATGTCCAAAGTACTTTAGCTTCATCTTTACTATTTGACCTTCTAAGGAGCAGTCAGGTTTGATTTCTTCTAAGATCGACCCGTTTGTTCTCCTCGCTGTCCAGGGGACTCTCATAACTCTTCTCCAATACCACATCTCAAAGGCGTCTATTCTTCTGCGCTCAGTTTTCCTAATGGTCTAGCTCTCACAACCATACATTGCCAACGGGAATACCATTGCTTTGACTAGACGAATCTTTGTTTGCAATTTGATGTCTCTACTTTTCACTATGCTCCCCAGGTTTCTCATCGCTTGCCTCCCAAGAATCAGTCGCCTCTTTATTTCATGGCTGCAATCCTAATCTGCAGTGAGCTTTGATCCTAGGAAAGTAACATCTGTCACTGCTTCTACTTCTTCCCCATCTATTTTCCAGGGACTGATAGGGCCTGTTGCCATGATCTTGGTTTTCTTTATATTGAGTCTCAAACCAGCTTTTTCACTTTCTTCTTTCAACCTAATCAGGAGCTTCTTTAGGTCCTCCTCACTTTCTGCCATTAGGGTGGTATCATCTACATATCTCAAATTGTTGATGTTTCTCCCAGCAATTTTGATCCCAAATTGTGATTCCTCCATCCCTGCATTGAGCATTATGTGTTCTGTGTATAAGTTGAATAAGCAGGGTGACAAAATGCAGCCTTGTCTTACTCCTTTTCCTTTCCAAACCACTCCATCATTCCATTTTCTGTCCCAACTGTTGCTTCTTGATTCATGTACAGATTTCTCATGAGGCATATAAGATGTTCCGGTATTCCCATCTCTTTAATTATTTGCCACATTTTGTTGTGGTCAGCACAGTCAAAAGCCTTAGTATAATCAATGAAACAGAAGTAGACTTGTTCCTGATATTCCTTTGTTTTTTCCATGATCCATCTTATGTTGGCGATGTGGTCTCTAGTCCCCCTGCCTCTTCTGAAACCCGCCTGCACTTCTGGTAATTATCTCTCCACATAATGTTGCAGTCTATCCTGTATTATCTTGAGCATCACCTTGCTAGCATGAGGGATGAGCGCAAATTGTTCGATAATTTGAACATTCTTTGGCATTACCCTTTTTGGGGATGTAATAGGGAATCACAATTTTTAGGTTGTAAAAACATAGCATAGCAAGCCATGAGCATGCATGCTCCCACTTCTCAGGTTCTTTGAAAGCAAAAAAGAGGATGTTTAAAGTTTCTGATTACAGCTTTGAACAAACCACAATTCTCATTATGTCCAAATACAGGAAATGTGGTTTGTTCTGATTATGGTTTGAACAAATCAGGATCAAAGTACAGTATGGTTTAATACCCTTTTTTAAAAAAGAAAAACTACTTGGTTAGAACAAGCTTTAGTTTCTATAGTTGTAACAGGAAACTAGTGTTTCTTTAAAGATTGACAAGAACATTTACGACCTCCTCCTCAAATGAAGGGGAGGGACTACAGAAATCTGATGCATCCTGTACCAGTGATGGTGAACCTTTTAGAGACCAAATTGGAACCCAAAAAAACACTTATTTATCACAAAGTGCCAACATAGCAACAGGGGAAGAAGTAAACACTCCCATTGGGCTCCTGGACAGAGGGGGGGGGAATTCTGTGCTTGGGGGAGGGAGGAAGCATTTTCATTGGGCTGCTGGGCAGAGGGGTGGGGCGAACTCTGTGCTGGGATGACTGCACGGGTGGCCACAGAAAGTGCCCCAAGTGCCACCTCTGGCACGCATGCCATAGGTTCACCAACACTGTCCTATACCATGTTCTCATTACAGTATATCTCAGTTTCTTAATTACATTTGCATTGGAGATACAGCTAGAATGAAAGTAATATAGCTGGCAACCAGAAAGGACAAGCATGGTTATTATAAGTGATGTGCCCTAATCAGGTGTGGAGTGTAAAACAATTTCACACTGAAGGTATAATAAATGCCTATGTTATAGTTGTTGTTTAATCATATAATTAAGTTCTTTGGGAGATATTAAATCTCATGTTTCTTACTGGAAGCTTAATTTTATCAGCTACTTTCCTAAGATTGAATGGTCTAAGGCTACTTATGGAAGACAGAAAATGGAAGATCTGTATATATCGTTTCATACTGAAGAAGATAATGCTTTTTATTTCAATCAGTCTTTCCCTCCTTGATGCCAAACTGATATGTTGAACTATAATTCCTAGAATCCCCAAACCAACACAGCTGGGGCTTTCTGAAAATATATCATACTTGAAGGCACTATTCTGAAGCAGATTATAAAACAGTTATTCTGCAAGCAACTTGAAAGCAATGCAGTAATAACTAGAAGCCAACATGGATTTGTCAAAAACAAATCCTGCCAGACTAATTTGATTTAATTTTTCAATCAGACAGCTTCCATGGTGGACAGTGGGAATACTGTTGATGAAATATATATTGACTTCAGCAAAGTCTTTGACAAAGTGCCCCATGATATTCTGATTAGAAAGCTAACTGAGTGTGGCCTGGATAGCACAAGTGTCAGTGGATATACAGTTAGTTACAGAATCATACTCTTATTAATGGCTCAGTCCTGGGCCCTGTGCTCTTCAACATTTTCATAAATGTCTTGGATGAGGGAGTGCAGGGAATACTTATCAAATCTGCAGATAACACAAAATTGGATAGTATAGCTAATATATTGGAAGATAGTAACAACATTCAAAAAGATAATAATAATAATGTAAATTATTCTGCAACTAGATATGCATGCCAGTCAGCACACATATTGTTGTTGCTATGTGCCATAATATTGCATGTGATTTATGGTGACCCTATGAATGAAATTTTGGTGCTCATCCTGGTCTTTAAATTGAATTGTACCCAAGCAGCTTATTAGATAACAATTTGCAGACATTCTGACCGGAAGATCAAAACCAGCACTTTGAACAGAGACAAACTGACAGCCAGCAAAGCTGATAAGGAGTTGTTTTAATATGATTTGATTAAGTGATTCCTGTCACAAGTTTGGTAACTACGATTTTAAACTAGTAGAATCTTTCAAACTATCTTTAAGGGGTAGATCACATTACAGTAATCTAATCTAATCTAATCTAATCGAAGCAGGAGTACAAATGACTGAAACAACTTATAAAATGGATTTATAAGAAAATGTTTCCAAAGAAATGTTGCTGTCTATATTTATTATGTTTTTTGTTTACTCGCACAGTCGATTCCGATCCTTTGTGACCCCATGGACCACTGCCCTCCAGGCACCTCTGTCCTCCACCATCCTTCTCAACCCACCCAGCTCTGTGCCTATTGCATCTACAATACCATCTAGACATCTTTTGCCCTCAACCTTTCCCAGCATCAAGGTCTTCTCAAGTGAATCCTCTCTTCTTATTTGGTGTCCAAAGTACTTTAGCTTCATCTGTTTTTAATAACTCATACTCTGAATTTAGCCCAGCTTTGGTCTATCTTCCAGTTTCTAAACTGCATCCACATTCATTTTTTCTGTTGGAACATCAGGTGGAAAGTATTAGTACCACTTCCAAAAGACTCAGAAATGCTTCCAAACATTTTAGGGGAAATTGTGTGAGTTACTGTAAAGCTCTTTGGCCTCCTGGACAAAAATTGTAGTATAGAAATCTTTTAGGGTAGAAATATTCCCTTTACATTAATGCACACAATTTGACACTGCAAGGGATTATTAATATGAAGGTCCAGAGAGAAACTTAAGAACTTCAGTCCCCAGTACAGAAGTCAAATATTTGAGTTCTATTTTGTGATCTCTGTAATTTTTATATCTATATCTATATCTATCTATCTATCTATCTATCTATCTATCTATCTATCTATCTATCTATCTATCTATCTATCTATCTATCTATCTATCTATCTATCTATGTATTTATTTATTTATTTAAATTTGTTTATTGCCCTCCTCCCAAAAGGGACCCAAGGCGATTTACAACAATTATAAAACCATTTAAAATAATTTAAAAACTTTAAAAACTTAAAAAAACTTAGTATTAAAAGCTAGAAATTGTAACATAGACATACTGGCGTCAAACCAACCAATTAGCTGAGGAAATTGAACCATCCACTCCCCAGACCAAACCTGCCAGCCAGGTTTTCACTCCTTTTCTAAAGGGCAGCAACTCCATCTGCAGGCATAGTTCTGTTGGGAGGAGGTTCCAGAGGGCCGGAGCGGACACCAAGAAGGCCCTCCTTCTCGTGCCAGTGAGGTGCACCTCTCTGGCTGATGGCACAACCAGAGAGCCCCTTCGCTCCACTCTAGTGGGATGGGCAGATGTCCTTGGGACAATGAGGTCTCTTAAGTATCCTGGTCTACTACCATGTCCACTACTATATATCTATATCTATATCTATATCTATATCTATATCTATATCTATATCTATATCTATATCTATATCTACAGTGGTACCTTGCTTAAAGAGCATAATGCGTTCCACAGGATTGCTCTTTAAGTGAGTTTGCTCTTTAAGTGAAACACCATTGTAAGTGACCAATTGTGACTTCTGTTGGGGGGGATTGCAAACCCCGATTTATTTGTTTAGCGAGTTTTTGGTTGGTTTTATTTGTTAAGCAAAGCAAACATTCAGAGAAAATTCTGCTCTTTAAGCGAGTTACTCTTTAAGCAAAACGCTCTTTATGCGAGGTTTGACTGTATCTATATCTATCTATCGATAGAGCTATATCTATATCTATATCTATATCTATATCTATATCTATATCTATATCTATATCTATATCTATATCTATATCTATATCTATATCTATATCTATATCGATAGATAGATAGAAGGTCAAATAGTAAGGATGAAGCTAAAGTACTTTGGACATCAAATGAGAAGAGAGGATTCGCTTGAGAAAGCCTTGATGCTGGGAAGGGTAGAGAGCAAAAGAAAAAGGGGGTGGCCAAAAATGAGATGGCTAGATGGTATTGTGGATGCAATGGGCGCACAACTGGGTGAGTTGAGGAGGATGGTGGAGGACAGAAGTGCCTGGCGGACAGTGGTCCATGGGGTCGCCAAGGGTTGGAATCGATTGTGCAACTGAACAACAAAAGTAGAATTTTATCATTCAATGGGTACATCATTTGTTTGTCTTTCATGCCTGATGAGAGCTCCATTATTCTTAATCACTGTCCTCAATCTACTGCAATTAATGGGACTTCTTAGAGGTTAATTTCAGATAGCTTCATGAAATTTTAACCACATGTCCAAAGAATATGTTATATCATTAGACCTTTTATCTACAATGTTTATTCATGCAGAAGAATGTTGGGCAACATTTTTTTAAAAAAAATTCAATAAAAGGCTAGATGCCACTAATCATCTGTCAAAAAAAAAGTAACATTAAGCTGATAGATTTATTTTTAGAAGTGTTTTGTTTTTCCAAGCTTTTGAATCAGCTTCCCTTCCTTTGCTTTAAATACCAACACCACCATATCCATAAAAGTTTCCATGAAACCACCATCTCATTTAAACCAGTCCTTAGCTCCATACATATTACATGGCAGCTGCCTATAGCACGTGAGGTCCTGGTGTGCTAAGCAATAGTGAAGCAGGAAGGAAGATCCATCAGAAGGCATTAGTAGAGGCAGGGGATGTCTGACAGCATGATGTAAATATGTGGTTGTGGACTGGCTATCTGTGTCCCCTGCATCTACTATCCAGTCCACAGGGGGCTACTACCTGTAGTGACACACATACACAGGGCAGACTGAAGTGCCCACCACCTTTATAGTTGCATACATCTACCAGAAGTGTGAAATTCTGTCAGTCTCATATAGGTACATAATAACTAGTAAACAAAAAAGCTATGCCAGGCAAAATCAGGTCACACGTGTAAAGCCTGGAGGGGAGTTTTTGTAATAAATCAAAATTCCAGCAAGAATCTCTGTTCATACTGATCTGCTTAAGTATCATATGCATACACATGTGCCTTTGTTCACTTAAAGAAACACCTTGGAATCTTTAAGAGGAGAAAAATATTTGTTTCCCAGGAAACAGCCATATTTTCTTTTCCGAAGAATTCTGAGTTCATAATATTACAGGGTTTATAGATAAGTGGGTCCTTTGACATGTAGCCATTATCAGGCCGCATCAAATTTCAGTTTAGACCTGGGGAAAATAACAGGAAATAACAGGAAAATAATGCTTTCCAAGTTATTCAAATGAACCTTTTTGGGGGGCACTAATGAGGTACAAAGGACACAGAAGTAAAAATATATAACTAATCGTTACTAGAAGATTAGTAGAATAATAATTCTTCTTCCATATCTAGGCCAGATGTGAAACTGCCAAAATGAAGGCACCTTTTGGTATGTTCATTCTGCAGTTCCTTTGGTCTGACCTAGTGTGAGAAAGATTAGTTGGCAACACAAAGTTACCACTACCAAGGTATACCTAATTATGGTTCAAACATGCCACAACCTTTGAGGAGACTCTTTCTGTGTATGCCTGAATACAGAATAATGACTCTGTCGTATGATAATTTGCACTCTCAAATTTTGTTTGTCAATTTATTTATTTAAAACATTTATATAGCACCTAGCTCGCAAAGTCCTGGAAAAGATTTGCAGATACTGTACTGTATAAACATTTAACAGATGTGTTGATTGCTTAAGGAAGTTTCTCCTAATGTTCACATTGGAAGCCAAATTCCACCATCTATACTGCAAATAAACAACATTTTTCCATGACCATTTTGTGATTATTCTACTCACAAATATTACAAAGAAAAAAGTGATAATGGGAATTTTTTCTGCTTTAGTATCTAGTCGTCTTCAGATCATATTTTATATTGAATAGCAAAAAAATTAAGATATACATAAAGGCTGTACACCTTATCAGTTGCATGTTTCTGACATATTTATATATTTAAAAACCAATTGGCCTGAATGCTTTTAGTGATACCAAATAATTCCTCTTCTTCCTCCTGTTCCCTTTATTGCTGTGTGCATTTTTTAAAGAAGAAAATTAATCCATATTTTTTTTTATTTTGCTGTCATCATTTTAGCAAATCCCCATCTTCTGAAAAGACAAAAAAACATTGTGGCATTTAAAAGACTAACTGCTGTATTTTAATGTTAGCTTTTGTAGATCAAGTCCACTTCATCAGATAAAAGTGGCATCAATTTATACACATCAGGTACAGGGGTACAGAATGATTAGCATAACAGATAAGTATACAAATCAATGTTTTGTTTTGTTTTTACAACTGGTAACAGTCTTTAAAGCACCACAACAGTTTTTGTTTTTTGTTTTGTTTACTCTCTAATACAGTAGAACCCCAGATAATGTTAAAACTTGGTTCCATGAGTCTTAGCGTTATCCGATTTTTAATGTTATGCGATACATGTATCGCATAACGTTAAAATCCTATGGGATGAATCGCATAATGTTAAAACTCCTTAGAGATACATTATAACTGGCACAAGCTTCAGCAAACGTCGTCCAATGCATCCCACAGGATTTTAACATTATGTAATGCAATCCCCCCCCCCCCCGATTGTTTAACTTTGTGCAGTTTAAGCGTTATCTGGTGCATATATTATCCGAGGTATTACTGTATACCTGAAACAGAGACAAACATGGCTACCATTTCAAAAATTCCATCTTCTGAAGTAAGCCTTCTTTATTTTTTAAAGATTTTTGTCCAAGAAAAATCTACCTCATAAAGCTTCTTTTCTGATATAAATATAAATAAACACATGTGCAACTAAACATACACTGTATATGACAAATGCAAGAATGTTTGTTGGTTGTGAATCCAGTGAAGTCAGTACCACAGTAATACCTCAGATAACGTTTGCACCAAATAATGCTAAAAACCGCATAACGTTAAGCAATTGGGGTGTGTGTGTGTGTTATTATTTATTTATTTATTCAGATTTATATTGCTGCCCACTCACCGAGGCGACTCAGGGCGGCTTACAATCAAAACAGCAACGGTACAATAAAATTATAAAATATAACCTTACAAAATACAACCAAACCAGAACACAGACTAACTCCCCTCAGGCCGTTGTTGTTGGCCCAGAGGAGGGGGCGATGTTCTCAGCCACTGCTAGACCATGGATTCTTCTCTTCAGGCCATTGTTGTGGGCCCAGAGGAGGGGGCGGTGTTCTCAGCCACTGCTAGACCATGGATTCTTCTCCTCAGGCCATTGTTGTGGGCCCAGAGGAGGGGGCGATGTTCTCAGCCACTGCTAGGCCATGGAGTCTTCTCCTCAGGCCATTGTTGTGGGCCCAGAGGAAGGGGCGATGTTCTCAGCCACTGTTAGGCCATGGTTGCATTGCATAACATTGAAATCCTATGGAATGTATTTCATAACGTTCGCTGAAGCCTGTGCAATGTATCTCTATGTACAATGTATCTCTCTGGAATTTTAACATTATGCGATTCATTCCATAGGATTTTAATGTTATGTGATGCATGTGTTATATAATGTTAATAATTGGATAATGCTAAGACTCATGGAACCAAGCTCTAGCGTTATCCAGGGTTCTACTGTATTGAGCAAACAATGGGGTAATTCCTGACTGCTGTCCTAGTTCAGCTCTTGTTTCATTGATGGATACATATTTATGTATCAAAGAGAGCTCTGACTTCTAGCTGAACAGGTTCAGACACAGATAAAGGAATTCACCCAATAGCAGATATGATGATTTATTTAGCTGTGCTTTGGGGAATTTTCCTGTCTTATTTAAATGTGACAACTGTTATCAAAAACTATAATTACAGGTCTTGCTTCTAACTCTGAGGTGTAAAAAACATGACTGTAAAATTTGCAATCCAGCAGTGGGTCATTTATTTTGTTTTTGAATAATGTTGTATGTAATGCAAGATGCACGTTTAAGTTACTATACTCATGGTTTACTTAGTTTCCCCATAAGTAAAAGCAGTGGTATTCCCGGTGGTAATGTATAGTTGTGAGAGCTGGACCATAAGGAAAGTGGAGCCCAGAAAAATAGACGCCTTTGAGATGTGGTGTTGGAGGAGAGTATTGAGAATAACCTGGACAGCGAGGAGAACAAATAGGTCAATCTTAGAAGAAATCAACCCTGATTGCTCCTTAGAAGGTCAAATAGTAAAGATGAAGCTAAAGCACTTTGGACATCAAATGAGAAGAGATGATTCACTTGAGAAAGCCTTGATGCTGGGATAGGTGGAGGGCAAAAGAAGAAGGGGGTGGCAGAAAATGAGATGGTTGGATGCAATGGGCACAGAGTTGGGCGGGTTGAGGAGGATAGGGGTGCCTGGTGGGCAATGGGCCATGGGGCCACAGGGGGTCGGAATCAACTGTGTGACCAAACAACAAGGTGATGACTACTTAGGGAAACTAATAATAGATTAGACTACATTTGACAGCTTTATATCACACAGAGGAAATTAGCAGTATTCATAGTCTAATGAGAGATGTATTATTGCTTTGCCAGTTTCGCATTGCATGAAATGTATCTCCCTTCTTGTGGAGATTTTTATAGAGAACACAGACTGTGATTTTTAAGAATTCCATATGTGGAAAGTTTTTCCCATTGCTCTCATTACTTCTGAGTGAAAAATTATGCCTCAGAATTTAGGGACTCCTGTTAAATAGGTATGCTCTTTTCTTTTATATGTTGCAGTGCTATTTGAAATGAGGAATAAAGAAAGTAATGTACAGTACAGTGTTTAATGCTTTATTGGACCAAGAAGAAAGAATATAGCCATATATATATTGTTGCCCTATCTCGTGACACATTGGTGCAACAGATTATAAGTGCTATGTAGAGAAGAGTTCTAGTCTTGTATCTTAGATAATAGGACTCTCTTGGATAAGAAGAATGTGGGCTGAATGCCATCCTTTCCTTTGTTTCTTTTTCATATAATTTGGACCCAGAGAGTGAGCTTGGGAGGTGGTGCTAGTACCTGAATTTGTTGTTCAGTCGCACAGTCGATTCCGACCCTCTGTGACCCCATGGACCACTGTCTGCCAGGCACTCCTGTCCTCCACCATCCCCCTCAACTCGCTCAGCTCTGTGCCCATTGTCTCTACAATACCATCTAGCCATCTCATCTTGGGCCATCCCCTTCTTCTTTTGCCCTCCACCCTTCCAAGCATCAAGGCTTTCTCAAGTGAATCTTCTCTTCTCATTTGATGTCCAAAGTACTTTAGCTTCATCTTTATTATTTGACCTTCTAAGGAGCAGTCAGGGTTGATTTCTTCTAAGATTGACCTATTTGTTCTCCTCGCTGTCCAGGGGACTCTCAAAACTCTCCTCCAACACCACATCTCAAAGGCGTCTATTCTTCTGCGCTCAGCTTTCCTAATGGTCCAGCTCTCACAACCATACATTGCCACAGGGAATACCATTGCTTTGACTATGCAAATTTTTGTTTGCAATGTGATGTCTCTACTTTTCACTATGCTCCCCAGGTTTCTCATTGCTTGCCTCCCAAGAATCAGTCGCCTTTTTATTTCATGGCTGCAATCACCATCTGCAGTGAGCTTTGATCCTAGGAAAGTAAAATCTGTCACTGCTTCTACTTCTTCCCCATCTATTTTCCAGGGACTGATAGGGCCTGTTGCCATTATCTTGGTTTTCTTGATATTGAGTCTCAAGCCAGCTTTTTCACTTTCTTCTTTCAACCTAATCAGGAGCTTCTTTAGGTCCTCCTCACTTTCTGCCATTAGGGTGGTACCATCTGCATATCTCAAATTGTTGATGTTTCTTCCAGCAATTTTGACCCCAAATTGTGATTCCTCCATCCCTGCATTGCGCATTATGTGTTCTGTGTATAAGTTGAATAACCAGGGAGACAAAATGCAGCCTTGTCTTACTCCTTTTCCTATTCCAAACCACTCAGTCATTCCATTTTCTATTGGTATTATTTTTCCCATTGACTGTTTTATCAGAGTCTCAATCTAGTGATGTGACAAGGACACTTTCCCAAAATTCATCCTGCTGTAGTAATTTATATGGCATGAATTATGCCCAAAAGCAGATTATTAACCAGTGAAACTGTTGTGAAAACTCACATTGCATGTTATTGTAATCCATCCAGCACATAATTAAGGCATGGATCAACACTGGGCACTTAGCTAAGACCTGAACTATTATAACTGCTGATGTTCACAGATGAAATTAGGATTTAGTTTAGATCTTGGTATCAAATTAATGACTTTTGGGCAAAGCATCCATAAAGAAGTAGCATATAATAGTCACATCATGATTCCAGTGAGAATTCAGTGAAAAATAAAAGTAAAGAAATTTTGGAATTCTAAAACCTGCAGATGGTGGACAGGTATGAAACCTATATGGAGAAATTCCCTCTTTCCTTCCACATTGTAGAAATGATAGAGGGAGACCTGAGTATCAGCTACTGTGTTCTAAGCAGAAGTGTTCTGTTTTGTACCAGCCAAACTATCTAACTTTTCCTCTTAAGGTTTTCAGAGTTTTAATTCAAGCACCTAAAATCCTATCCTAATTCCTTTCTGACATAACTGCTAGATTTCTCAGTGGTTTCGGTACACAGAAAGAGCCTCTTCGAAGATTATGGTATTTTTGAACCACAATCAGGTGTACTCTGGTAATGACAACCTTGTGCTGCCAGCTAATCTTTCTCACACTAGATCAGGCAAAAGGAACTGCAGAATGAACTCACCAAAAAGTGCCTTCATTTTGGAGGTTTCATGTCTGTCCTAGAGCTGGAGGAGGAAGAGGAGGAGGAGAAATCCAAAAGTTAGAAGTTCAGTCCCTCACTGCATCTTTGGCAAGGGTTGGGTTTGATAATGCATAGTGTCTTTTCATCTTTGTGGTTCTAAGATGATAATGATGATGATGGCCATATGATTGCTTAGTTTGTAGCCTCCTTTATTTTCCAGTTGAATCTTCAAATTCCAAAGCTTGCTATTTTTGTTAACAAAGAGCAAATAAAACTGACATAGACTTAAAGTAAAATACTGTACAGAAATATTTTGCATGTACAGTACTAATAGGATTGGCAATTCACAAGAAGTCAAATATTAACATAATTAGAAGAAATTCATGCAAGTATGGAAAATGATCCTTAATGGATTATCTGATTAAGAGAACAAATATGTCAAAGCCAACAAACACATAGTATTCAATTATGGGACAAAAATTAAAACCAGAGTACAATGTTAGAATGTTTGAGTCCTGTTGTAGTCAATAGGACAGTGGTGGTAAACCTATGGCATACGTGGCAAAGGTAGCACTCAGATCCCTCTCTGTGGGCACCTGTGCAATAACCCCATCACAGAGTTTGCCCCAACCCTCTGCCCAGCAGCCCAGTGGAAGCACTTCCTCCCTCCCCCAGCACAGAATTCATCCCACCCCTCTGCCCAGCAGCCCAATGGGAGCACTTCCTCCCTTCCCACAGCACAGAGTTCACTCTGCCCAGCAGCCCAGTGGGAGTGTTTCCTTCCTTCCCTGTTGCTGTGTTGGCACTTTGCGATAAATAAGTGGATTTGGGGTTGCAGTTTGGACATTCGGTCTCTAAAAGGTTCACCGTCACTGCAGTAGGATGTAAGTAACAAGTGTGTCACTTTACAGAAATAGAAAGTTTTCAAAACATGTATGGGAAGCTTGCTCCTTGGAGGTTTTCAGTTCTTAGAAATAATTTATTTTGATGAAACATGTTTCAGTATAATATTTTCAAATAAAGTGTTAGCATCAGGACATAGTTACCAGTAACCCTGCTAAAATGCCATGTAATCTCACTGGCAAGGTCTTGTGCTTTGCAGTGCAATATGCTGCTTTTAAAGACTGAATTTAGTGATCAAAAGATACTCTTTTTTTTCTTTTATAACAGAGAGACTGGTTAGCAGATGTGCAACAGGGTTTTCAGAGAATGAGAGGCTGCTGCTTCAAAATAAAAGATAATGCAGCACATATTGGTCCTATTAAAGTTAGAACTGTCAGAACCAATTTAAGGAAATTTCACATGAGAAGTGGATATGAAATATTTTTCAGTTACTTGGGAAACTTCTGCTATTTTGTGGAATAAAACTGAGTTGAAAAGAACTGTAAAATTTCAAGTAATGGTAAGATATAGAGTCATACATTTTGTGACCTTTCAGTTGATGCATAAATACATTTGGATGTCCTCAGACAACAACAGCATCCTTTTGTCTCAACCTTCCACTCCAGAAGCACCACTGGACTGCTCCTGACACAACGACGATATTTAAAGTAAACTAGGTCATGATTAGCTCAAACAGTTTCTTATAATATACTAGTACCTGTAGTTAATACTTAAATCCAAATTAAAGGATTGAACAGAATACTGAGTCATTTAATGAATGGAATCCTGTTTGCACAACTATGTCATGTAAGGCTGATTGCTTCATCAGCTGTGCTAATTCCCCCCTCCCTCTCCCAAAAGAAAAGATTTACCAATCCCCACACCACTGAAAAGATCCCATGGATCCTATGGAATTCCTTTCATCATGGGGAAAGATGATGGGAACCAAGGGATGGGGAGTCTTAATTTCTGAAAATTACTGCCACCCATAAAGACATTAGTGGCAATTAAAATTCAGGAATGGCAATTTTTGGCAATTAAAGATTACCCCTTTCCTACAGACTCCAGTGGTTTCCCTACAAAAAAGGGAGGGACTTTGGGGGGATGGTGATGATGATGATGCCATCAGGCATGTTGATGTTCAGGTATGTAGTTTGGAATTTCATTGTTTCTTTTTAGCTATCAGAGTATAAGACACTAAACAACGCTTGCTCAGAAGAAAGTATAAGAAGAATAGCACTACTCCTTCCACAGTAACTAGAACTTTACAGAGCAAAATCACTCTAGAAGCAGTTTAAGTTTTTTTAAAAATAAGTGGGATTGTTTAGTTTGTTTTGCACTCATGTCTGATATTTTTCTTTTTTGTAAGCTGCCTAGAATCAGGTTCGCCTGATTGGGGCGGGATAATAAAATAAATAAATAAATAAGACATCTTTGCTTACAACCAGCTTCAGGCGAACCTGGTATAGGCAGCTGGTATGCATAGAGATCCTAAAAGAAGGGAGAGAAGCAAAGCAGAACAAACTGATAGAGGAAGGGCAGCTTGTCCCAGATTAATGGAAAAAGAGAATTCTCTCTGTCAGGAAATAGCCCTATTTCCTAATGTCTCCCAAGGCTTGAAATTGCTATTTTTCCCACTGATAACCAGGGATAAAAAAATACAAGCATTCAAGATTGTTTTTCCAATAGTTAATGCTGTCAGCCTTCACAATATAGATTTGTGAGCAGAATGTCAGCAAATAATATCAACTCATACTTCAGTCAGTCAGTAGGGCAGAATTTCTTACCTCAGAACTACCTATGAATCAAAGAAAAAATATTTTTCATGTTTCTTCAGCTTTCAAAGGGAAAATGTTTTAATAGATGTTTATAATATAAAGTAACACATTGAAATGCTTGCAACATTGGCAAAATAAATTCCTAGCTAGATTTCTGCTCTCTCGTGGTTAGAACACATGTCATACCAGTAAAATGTGTCAGTAAAGAGACAGTTATTCCATCTGGAAGTACTATTGTACGCCTTTGCTATGCTTGTGTATTCTGCCTCTAATATTTGGTAGTTATAGTTTTCAAATCCTAAATTACTATATGAGAATTTATGATTTATTCATTTACGTAAATAAAATCTCTTAACTTTCTGTGGATTTCTTGCCATCTACATCTGATAGGGTAATTAGGGCCACAAATGTTTATCTACTTTAACTGTCTGATAGTAAGCTTTACAAAATGTGGCAATTTTTTATTTCATTGAATTGCATTATAAGTAATATTTTTGCTAAATACTGCAGAAACTTGTGTACAGTCAAACCTCGCATAAAGAGCGCCTCGCTTAAAGAGTAACTTGCTTAAAGAGCAGAATTTTCTCTGAATGCTTACTTCGCTTTACAAATAAAACCAACCAAAAACTCGCTTAACAAATAAATCGGGGTTTGCAATCCCCCCCCCCCACACACACACAATTGGTCATTTACAATGGTATTTCACTTAAAGAGCAAATTCACTCAAAGAGCAATCCTATGGAATGCATTATACTCTTTAAGCGAGGCACAACTATATTATCTTTTGCATAGATGCAATTTTATTGAGGTAGTTCAAGGGCTCCATTAATGTTGACATAGTTTTATTGGTTCGCATGTCATTGATGCAGAATATTACAGTAGCTTTTCTAATAAAATATAGGACAATAGCCTTGTTTGTCCCATCCTTCCAAGTTATTTTTTAACTAATGAAAAAAGTAATGCCACAATATTATATTGCTGTAATGGTTACATTATCCTGTATTTGTGTTGGTTAGCTTATGAGCTTTTACTTCAGAATATAGAATTGAACATGTGAGAAATGTAGAGTTCTGAAAAATTGCCATGCACCAACTAAAGACAAAGGCCAATTTATAAAACAAAGTAAGTGAAAACTAGGTGGTTCATGAAGAACATTCTTGGGCTTGGTTCTCTTCCGTTGTGAGTGGGAGATTTTGTTTGCATTGGATTTCCAACAAATTAACAAGCGGCTCGCTTAACACAAAATTTACATAACAAATCCATAGAAAACAGTGGCTCAGTTAACTTTTTTTTAAATGGATTAATTGGTTTGCACTGCATTCCTATGGGAAACCATGTTTTGGTTAACAAATTTTGGTTTTCTATGCATTCCTATGGGAAATTCACTTTACAATTTTATTGTAGTAGAAAGTGTCCTGGAGAACACATTAAATTTCTTAAGTGAAGGTCCACTGTAATTGCATAATATGGAGAAATTACCTAAAAACCAGAGACAGAGGCTGTTCAGGTTGAATGAAAATACTTCTCAGCACATTCAAACTGGCTTTCTATAGAATGTAGGAGTTTATGGCTAATGACAGAAATATTCACATTTAATGTGGCTAAAAAAATTATGTACATTTTTTTCTCGTCCATTGAATGAAAAAATTGACACTAAAATAACAGTAACAAAAAAAGAAACCTGCTGAAGCTTTTCTTGGTAGTAAGATAAGTGGCAGGAGAAACTATACCTTCCTATTCTTGCCTGTGAAACTGACAGAGATACTGGTGTGGATCCAGTAGGAAAGATGGTTGTTCTAAAGCCGGGGTTCTCAACCTACAGCTTCTGGGCCAGATCCATCTGGTTCATACCCTCACTCCCACTGCCACTGCCCTTTCCCCCTCTGCCTGGCTTGGCGTGTCCCTAACACCATAGCAGGGCAGATGTTGTACGATGGTGGCACCAATGGCAGAAGTGGAAGCGGAAGTGGCATACACATGGTGCCACCCACGTCTTTACTGGGTGCTGCTCTGGTCAAGTGTGGGCCTTCACCCACAGCAGGCTGGTAAGCAGGGAAGTGGTGTCAGTGGTGTGGGGGAGGGAGTGTTTGCAGGCTAGACTGGTGGCATGGGGGGAGTGTTGGCAGCGGTGATGATGGTGGTGTGGGGAGAATGGTGGTGGTGGTGGTAGAATAGGGGGCTTGGGGTGGTCCCAGTGGTGATGGCAGGGGGGACACCAGTCCGGCCCACCAACAGTTTGAGGGGGTGTGATCTGGCCCCCAGCTTTAAAAGGTTGAGAACTTATGTTCTAAAGGTTTAAGACATAGTTCATAAAAACATCCAGACTAAGTTTACAGCACTTAATAAGCACCTGAAATAGTTCAATTTTGTAGCTAATAGGAAGTTTTGTACCTATTAGCTACAAAAGTTCAAGGTTATGCCCAGAAAGCCAAATCTACAAATAACTCATGACTAGTAAAACTCCCATAAGGACTGTTACAGATAATTTAATCATGTTTACAACTCATCATTGCTAATTTCTTGGCTTTTTGTATCTGACACTGCTTCCATGGTTGTGAAAGATTATTTCATCTCTCTGCAGTTGGAAAATCTGAAATAATGTTATTTGTTCCAGCTGAGGGAGAAAGGAATTGGAATTTTTTTTTGCCTTGATCATCATGTATAGCATTACTGACAGAAAGACAACAAAGTTCGTTAGGCACTCCCAAGTTTTTCTGACCATTTTTGCTCATTTTTACTGCTGGAACTATTACATGTTGTTGTTGCTGCTGCTCAATCGTATAGTCTAACAAGTGAGGTCTATTTTCTTGGATGTGTCTACCAAATGTTTTGACCACTTCCCTCCCCTCAAAAAGGGCAACCATCTTTTATTAAGGCAGCCTCCTTGCTGGAGAACAGAGAGGAAATCATGTGTAACACAAAGGTTAATTAACCTACTTGGCAAGTGACATTGATCGATCAGTAAAAGACAGCATACTACACACATTATGTATAAATATGTTTCTACTTTATGGAAGGTACTTCTTATCTTCTGTTCCAGTTGCAGGCAGGTTGTATCATTTTTGTCAATCCTACACAACAGAAGAACAGACTAGAGATGTGATCACTTTTCTGAGGTCTGATCAAAGGCCTCCTTTGCATATTGTCTGTTTTTGTTCCTGTTCAGTCACTGACCCAAGTTAATACAACAATAAGAACAAAATAATAAAACAATCATTTACATATACACATATTTAAAAGAATATAGTAAGTTAAAATGAATATGCTTTTGTGCGTGTGCGTGTGCTTTTGTTTTTGTATTGTTTGCAAAGTGTGAATCAGGGCAATTCATGTTAAAATACGAATTGAACAATTTATCTACCACCTTGGGTAGCAGTGAGATGAAATTTGCAGAAGACTCAGTGGTTACTTCTGGATTTTTTTATATGACTGTCCTGCTTTTCCTTTAAATAGCACACACAAGCACATATTAAGTGGCCCGCAGAGTAATATCATGAGAAATTAAAATGTCTTAACTGAGCATGACAAGTGTTGGGATTTTCAGCTCTCATCACCCCTTTCTGACAAGAAAAAACGTGCTTTGGAAGCTTTTCAGAACATGATTTTTGCATGCCAGGGGTGGGGGAGGTACAGATGGGAGGGAAGATTGTACTCAGCCACAGAAATAATTATGCTGGATTTTGTGCTCAGTGAGCAGAGTCCAGCTTTGTATTTAACCCAAGCCAATGAATTAAAAAAAACAAAGCTATAATTGAAATAGCTAATTAAAATAATGTGTGAGATGAATTTAGCAATATTGGTGCTCAAGCAAACATATGTTTTCAGGTTTTGGCTGAAACAGTTCAGACAAGGAAGCCACACTTGGGCATAGTGTAGCAGCAGACATCGACCTGTACAATGTGATAAGAATCCTGAAAAACGGCTATCCCAGAAGTCTTGCAACCAGTCCCAGCAGGCTTTTCACTGCATGATTGGTCATGGACTGGTTCCAGAATTGGTAATGTGGAGGACAGTGCACTGAATAACTGTATGTTGCCCTTTGACATGTGACCCTTTTTCTCAATTGGATTTGGGCTAACTATTATCCATATAATAAGGTGCAGAACTATCCACTTTAGACGGTGAATGTTCTAAAACATGTTCAAACAGCCAGACCTCCCTGAGACAGTGATGAAAGTAACTAGAAAAGAACTTTCTTTAAATGGAAGAATTTGCTTCCAGTCCTTAATGAAGCAGCAACTGGTTTGTTAAAATGTGAACTGTCCAGAGGTACTTTCACCACCCCCTGAACACTTTTATATCTATACAGAACTGTATTGTTTATTGATTGAAGCATTTATCACTTTTTCCCCCACTGGGACTAACAAAGGAGTGTACAATAATATAGATAAAAAGTTATTTAAATTGGAGTAAAATAATTATTAAAAAAATCGATTTTAAAATGAGTTGTAAATACTAAAGCCCTTACAGAGGAAAATATTTTGATCCCTTGCCAGAAACTGAACAATGATAGAACCAGACTGACTTCCTTTGAGAGTGAGTTCCTGAGTGCTTTAGCTGGAACAAGAGTCCTATATACCCACTCACAATTTTTTAAAAAAGAAACTCTTTAGAAAGATTATGGTGGTCTTAAATTTCCTGGCTCCACGTTAAATTTTAGTGTCTTAGAAGAGAACGTTACTTCACCAGCAATATAACCCATTTTTTCAGTTGACATAAATAGTTGCACTTAGTTTCTGTCAAGAATTTTAAATTGTTCTGGTTATACGCCTAATCAGATTTTTGGAATCTAATAAAAGTAAGTAATAAATCTAACTTTAGCTGCTTTGCTAGGAAACTCTGGAAACATAGGCATGGGAAGTCACAAAATGTGAAAAAAATCATTCGATTATTATCTGACAATGCACAGTGACATCTAGGAAGGTTCGCAGATTCTTCCTCAAATTGGTTTCTTCTTCAAATTTAGCCAGGAGGGTCAAATAGACATATGAGATCTTATTATTAGATATATATTTTAAAGGTTTCATTTTAATAATTGATCCAAAACTCATGGTTTGTCTGCAAAATTGCTTGAGGCTGGGTAGAGGAGAAAAATGGTGTTTGGCATTTAACCCCTTGTCCAAACAGAATTTTGTTTCTCTGATGGGGCTACCCATTTGGTTGTATCAGTTGCTTTGCAGTTGATAAGGAAAGTTTTCCCCCTTTTACTTGCAAAGAGACTGCCCCTGCCCTAACAGTTGGAATCCAGTCAGTAAAGTGCAAAGTAGACAGTGGGGTGGTGGCGAAGGGAAGAGTGCCTTGCAGCTGATGGATGAATGTTCTCTTAACAAGTGCATAGAAGCAGTCCCCCTTCAATGATTATGTTTTCCCTATCAGCTACAAAGCACTCTTTGGCTATTAACCCTTAGCCCACCACTGAGTCCCATCAGAGGCAGGTGATGGGTAAAAGTGGTACAGCTGATCTCTGATAGCTGTAAGGTACCCTGCTCTATTTTATCCTCTCTGCTGTATACACTGGGGACATGTAAGATAGCTTTAGAGTCACTGAATAGCTAAGATATCAGGCAGTCAACATTTCAGACCATGCTCCTCTTCAATCTTTAAATTAGGGATGAGGTTTCTTCTTAGGACAGAGGACTGTTTATCTGTACGGGAAGACCACACACAGAATGGGCAGTTCCAAAGCATAGGGTGAGTAGACAAGAAGCAACGTCTTTGCTGGAACTTACTTTAGCATTGTAAATCACATTTGGATCAATAAAATTTAAGGACTCACCAAATCCTCACTGATTCAGCAGGCCTGTTCAAGTGCAACTTACTGCGAAAGCAACAAGATTTCAGCTATTCATTAATCTTTCATCCATTTTTCAAACATACACACACACACATTCAGGGACAGTCTTCCCAGGAATCCCATTACAGCCAAGAAACAATGCAGAAACTGCCATCTTTATTGTATTACTGGGGAGCAGCGATGTTCTGGTTAACTAATTCTTTTTTCTAGCCAGATGCAACATTTTTGTACATGTCTGGAGTGGAGAACTAAACTTTTATTCTAATATATTTTTTCTTTGTCTTGAATTAGCAATACTGCTTCCCAGTACAGTAATACCTCGGATAACACTAAGACTTGGTTCCACAAGTCTTGGTGTTATCCGATTTTTAGTGTTATCCGATGCATGTCAAAATCCTATGGGATGGATCAGATAATGTTAAAGCTCCATAGAGATACATTGTAACCGCACAAGCTTTAGCGGTTGTTATCCGATCCATCCCATAGGACCTTAACGTTATTCGATCCAATTCTCCTCCCCAGATTACTTAACGTTATGCGATTTTAGCGTTATCCGAGGTAAACGTTATCCGAGGTATTACTGTATATTGGTATGGTGTTTTGTC
Organism: Furcifer pardalis; assembly: GCA_030440675.1. NCBI lineage: Eukaryota > Metazoa > Chordata > Lepidosauria > Squamata > Chamaeleonidae > Furcifer > Furcifer pardalis. The sequence goes on along the minus strand of CP126891.1, from coordinate 231,923,219 downwards.
CCTCTCACGATAAGATGGCTGCAAGCTGTGCTGCCATTCTGTTCTAAATCTCTGAAGGGCAGATAGTCAACTGGGTGGAACATATTTCCTATGATGAAATGTTGTCGTTGTTGATTATGCTGATGCTGATGTTGTTGTTTCTTCTTCTGCTCATAACACTGGAACCTGAGGTCCTATAGTGGTTGAAGATTAGTAACATATGAAAAGAAATTCTTTTTCATGCATAATTCTTCTTCTTTAATTTCTCTTTTGTCCCTTTGGATGTCAAGGGTCATACATAAATAAAGAATGGAATTAGCTGTTGCAGTATGTAATGATGGCTGCCAATGGAGATGGATTTGAGAGGGAATTTGAGAAATTGTTGGAGGATAAATTTGCCAGTTTCTACTATGATGGCTGTATTTTACATTCTGTGTAGGATACCTCTAAATATAAGTTGCTGGAGGAACATTAAAAGGAAGAAGAATATTGCACTCAAATTTTGATTTGAGTTTCTCATTAGCTTCTGGTCTGAACAGAATGACAGATATATCTTAGAGTGGGGTGGCCAACCTTTTTACATTGCGGTCTGACCACACCCCAGACAGCTGAGTGGGCCAGACCACACACCCCAGAAGTAGAAGTGGGCATATTTACAGCTGTCATAAATGCACCCATTTCTGCATTTACGACAGCCATGGGCGCATTTGTGCATGGGCAGGCATGCTTTATGGATGATGTAAATGCACCTGCTTCCACTTCCAGGTGTGGCAGAGGCAGCAACAGGCCAGATGGGATGGCATCAGGGGCTGGAGCTGGAGCACAGGCCATAGATTGTGAACCTCTGTCTTAGACTATGCTGTATCTTTCCCCACACCCATGCTTTGGTGCTGAATCAGTGGCATCACTAGGGGGGCTGGGGGAGCGGCCCTGGGTGGTGCTTTTGGGGCTATGTGTGTTCTTGGACAACAATTCCCAGAAGCCCTAGCAGGAGCAGGTGCCAGTGTCCACCAGGAGGTGGCAAATTTGGCTTCAGCCCCGGGCGGCTGAAATCCATGCTACGTTACTGTGCTGAATAAGGATCACCTCAAGCGATGGGATCTGAAGTGGAACCCATTGATCTTACTTGAAATGCTTGTCCCAGCAAGAGTAGGTCCACTAATTTATACATGTTGTCTCATTATTTGGTTCAGAGTATCTGTACTAGTTGACATTGCAATTAGATTTAGGCCTTTGAATAACAGCTTTGTGAAATGAACTAGCATTACAGCGTTTTTCAGGGCTCACGTGGTGTGAACTGGTTTTAGTATCTATTATTTATTTTATTTATTTATTTATTACATTTGCTACCCCGCCCCAATCGGGTGAACCCGACTCTGAGCGGCTTATATCAAGGTTAAAACATAGAACAATCTACATCAATGCCATTTAAAATTAAAACTTAATATCAACTCTTAAAAAACCATAAAAAGTTAAAACAGTGTACAAGCTGCACACAGGATTATATAAAAATTCAGACTCAAAAGGGTGGCAGTCCATTAAATGAGTCACCTAGCATGAGAGCCCACATTCCTGGGTCCCCATACTTGTCCTGCCAGCCAGGTTTTTAAACCCTTCCGGAAGGGCAGGAGCTCTGTCTGAAGGCGTAACTCAGTGGGCAGGAGGTTCCAAAGGGTTGGGGCGGACACGGAGAAGGCTCTCTTCCTAGTGCAGGCGAGGTGTGCCTCTCTTGCCGATGGAACAACAAGGGAGCCTCTCCGATCCGCCCTGGTGGGACGGACAGATGTTCTTAGGGTGACGCGGTCTCTTAGGTAACCTGGCCCACTACCATATAGGGCTTTAAAGGTAATAACCAGCACCTTGAATTCACCCGGAGACATACTGGCAACCAATGCAGCTCCCGGAGCAGCAGTGAGGCACGAGCATAACGCCTATGCATAATAGAATAATTCATCTTAGGCAAAATATTGTGGCTTTTCAATATTGTGTTGCTTGTTCAGAAGTAACATGGGAGGTTTGCTTAATGCATCACTATGTAATGGTGCTGTATTCATCATTCCATGAACAACATAGAAAATGTACAGAAGAAGGACAAGCATTTATGCACCTTTAACTGGTGTGGTGATATAACAGGGGTGCCCAAACTTTTCAGGCTGCAGGCTGGTCACGTGGTTCACTTTGCCCCATCGGCCAGATCTGGCCCCGGCATCAATTCATCTAGCCTGTGAAGCCCACGTCGCTCCTGGAAGTGGAAGTAAAACAAGCCCGTACAAGCAGGATGAATTGGCATTAGGGGCCAGATCCAGCCCACAGGCCGTAATTTGGGTATCCCTGTGATATAATGATGGCAAACTGTAAATTAATTTAATTAATTTTAATTTAATTTAATTTTTAGACTTTTATGCCGCACCCACTCGCAAAAGCGACTCTGGGTGGCTTACAGGGATACAAGATACAGTTACAAATTACACATGATCAAATAACATCATACTATGGATTAAAAATCATCACAATTTAGATAAACCAAAAACAATAAATAACCATGATCATCTGTTTTGCTGTCTGATTAGTACTGACTCAGAGTAGATTAGGCTATGGATTTTCTGTCAGAGTTTGTCTCATTGCTCTTCTCTTAACTACAGAACACTGAAGACCAGTGTTACCACTTGAATAAGAACCACTTCACCTCAATTCATGACGGAGCCATCCCCGATTTTACAGCAGAAAGAAGGCAATGTCATGCAGAAGGGAGATGTTTCATGAAAGCCATTTTAGTGGATAAAAGGGAAATATAACCCAAATTTTTTTACCCTGTGCATTCCAAGCCATAAGAATATCATCACAGTTAAATGTGTATGTGCAAAGGAGCAGGTTCCAGTTTCCAGTTAGGCTGTTAGTCAGAAAACACCCAACTGAAATTAATTTTCTTTATTGTGGCTGCTTTTTTGACATGGAAAGGGATTTCTTCATTGTATCCATCCATCCTGTTTAGTCACTGTCTCAGCTACAGCTAATAATGACTAAAATACTATTCAGAATGATGCAATTCTGTTTGATCAATTGGTCCGTGTGATTTTTATGCTTCAATTCTGTGCATGTTTACTTGGAAACTAGAGTAATTTTATTATGTGATGTTTATTCCAGGTTAAGTATGCATAGAACTTCAGTCTTTGGTAGCCTATTATATCATCTGGGTTGAGGTCCCACAGTGTAATCCTATGTAGGCTTTTGTGAAAGTAAAACCCATTGTGTTCAAGAAATCTTCCTTTAAGAAATGAGATTACAATCTTAAACCATAATTCACTTGTACATTTTATTCTTTTTTTCTGCATCACAGCATTGCTGGCAAGAACCTGTTCAGTTTCGATCCTTTTGAACTGGTAATTCGAACACAGTGCTGGAGTCCAGGAATGCACAATGTTTTCCACACTAATGTTGGCTGATGGGATCATAACCCACATCTGCATGCAGTTTGTACATGCAGTTTGGGGTAAAGCAGTAGTATTAGGTATAAGATTACCTGGGGTTGAAAGAGGCCTTTCAGAAATCAGCATTTTCCCTCTATGTTGTGCAATGGAACAACTAGGCTATGGTGTTCCCTTTGGCTTCAGGGATCACACAAGTAGTTTTCTAGAGTCAAAGGAATGTCCACAGTGCAGCATGTGATGCATTCTTGTTGCAGCTGATGCCTAATCAAGACGAATATATAAATTTGTGCTCCTGCAAAGCTTTTTGCACATGCAACCCAAAGTGACACTTGTTTTCCCCATCACCACCTCCCTTCCCTACATGTTGCATTATATATAGCTCTTGGTCTAGCGTGAAGCTATTTAATTTTCCCTTATCTCCAGTTTCTGATTATGGGTTTAGGATTTCTTTTTGATCTATGCTATTTCCACTTGCTAGCACAAAGTAACATTGTTTAATCATTTTCTTAATAGAAAGTGTTTTATTTGTTCCTAGTGAAAGTAATTAAAGGGAGGAAAAAGCTTTGCATTTCTACCCAGCTATCTTTGGAATTCTGGCAAATATCTGCTGGGAATATAACAAATTTGCATTGGTCATAACGACAAGTAATAGCAGATGAGCTTGGCATCATTTATTAGCTTGGCAACTATTGATTTGTTCAGAATTATGGTTGAATGCTTCGTAGTTGAAAATTGCAACAGACAGAAATATACACTTCTGTAATATTATGTTCTCCGTGTTTGGCTACATTTGAATAGTGCTTGGAAATGGCATCTGTTATAGAGGAAACAAGATGCAGCTTTTACAGTACTGTATGTGCATTTGCCTTGATACATCATCGAATGTAGTTCTTTATTATGCTTTCTGTATTCAAACATTCCTCCATGATCTTTCTGTGCCTTTTGGAAATTTACTACTTCTACTGACCCATGTTATATATTTTCCACTGTTTTCCAATAATTTATTGATCAATCTAGGCATGCCTATTACCATATGAGTGTGGTAAATTGTTTATTTACATTACAAATGAATACTATATTATCTACAAATGTTAGTTACATGTGACATAGTCTTCTCTATGGTACCATTAATTTTATGGGAGGTTTCACGTATCTTCTTATCGACCTTCAGGGCATAATGGCAATCCAGAAGGTTTCATGTTTAGCGGTACATATCAGTTCCTCCAACAGGCTCTTGACTAGAAATAGTTAAATTAGTTGAGTTAGCTTGCTTATTAGGGAAAGGAATGTTTTCCAAACTATCACAGTCACTTCCTGAAATATTTAGATGTTTAGATTATATGTATTGACAACAATGCAAAGAGAGAACCCCTTAATTGGATGAGATAAGCATGACAATTAATGGTGCAATCCCAAGTCCTTGACCTTGATAAGTGGGCATAGTACCAGCCTACTCCCCATTGTACCTGCAAAAATGTTTATGTCAACTCTAAGATGTATATGTCAACATGAAGATCTGTGTGTCAATTTGTAGAGCCAGGATGATGAGATCACATCCCTTCAAAAGGATATAAAAGGAAGCAAACTCCATTCTTAGATCGGAGCTGTCCACAGACCATCTACCAAAATGTTACAGTCGACTGCCTGTGGGGCTTTCTCTGCTGCCACCAGTCTCCTGGTAGCTGATTGTAGAAATTTGCTTGGTATGCACTGCTGTGTTGATTTCTTGTTCTGTGTTACTACTATGGTTTTAGGAAGTTTTGTCTAATAAAACTTTGTTTTTTGCTATTCACTAAGTGCTTATTGCCTCCAAATCCTAAAGAACCTGAGTCCAGCAGGCCTGGGCAGTCTGCTTGGCAACACACATGTTTTTCAAAACCAAATATATATAATTAGCATCTTTGGTCATGATCTTCCAATATAGACGCTGTCTTTGGATGCAGCTTTTGTTCTGTAAACTGCCCCTTAACATTACTGAAATAACCCACTTGTCTTCAAGAGTCTGCCTCCTACCCAAAAGCACCTCTGTGATTTTTGGACTAAGTCTCTGATTTAATCCAGCTCAGTGGCCACAGAAACATCTGCAAATGCAGACAGAGCTGGCTCTTTGGCAATAAACAGAGATGAGCTTTGTACCCTAGAGTCAGATATGACTGGCTTTCGAGCAAGGGTGACATTTACCTATTCCTAACTCCAGACACTGATTCAGAATGTCATCAACATCATTCAGAATTCCTTACCTGCATATGAATTATACACGTGCCTTTTAAAAATAATATATGCTTTACTTTTCTGTTATTCTAGATGTGATATTCAGAAATTTATTTCTAATAGAACCAAAAAGTTTATTCAACAAAAATTAACTCTATGTATAAAGCTTTCATTATTCAAAGAGCATGTGTTGCCGATTGATCCATGGCCACAGCCATGATATTATTTCATCAATAGAAATGTCATAAATTGCTGTAAAACAGTGTTAAAGCCAAGGATTCTCAACTTGTAGCCCGTGGACTGGATGCAGCCCATAGCACCCTTTCGTGTGGCCCACCACCACCTCCACCACACCAGGAAGTGCCATGTGGTGGAGGAAGGGCAAAATGACCATCCAGCTCCTGAAGCTGCCTGAGGGAGGGTGACCCGGCCCCTGGTTTAAAAAGGTTGAGAACTCCTGGTTTAAGGCTTGAATGTTTCTTACTTCATTATGTCAAAGGTGTGCCAAGAAGATATAGAACACCAGTGCTCCAGCACCATGGAGAGTGCCAGCATACTTTGAGACTGATATTCTCTATTTTGTCTGGATATGTAAGTTTCTCACCTTAACTCTGAAAAGTCCACTTAAAAAAACTCTTTAGTTTAATTTGTTGGGGGCTGAGCATTGATAGTATGAACCTGAGAGACTCCTGTGATTTAGTGTGTCTGGTTTGTCTTGGTGCTTTGGGGATTACTGTTCCATACTTTGGTGTTTGGGGTCATATTGTCCCAATGTTATTCAACATTTGCATGACACTGCTATGCAAACTTAGAACTTTGGGAGGCTGATAGGTCTACATAAACATTTACTGCTGTGGTTGGAGAAGATTAGGTCATAAAGTACTACCTGAGGGTTAGTAGTGGATAAACCTAATCTAGACAACAAGATGAAGTTTAATCTAGATAAAACAGAAGTACAGTTGGTTATGGTTTCTTCATATATTTGGTTAGAGTTTCTGCTTATTCATAAATATGTATATATAGACTGTTCTGGAAAAAAATTACACTCCAGTTTAAAACTCAGATTTGGTGTGCTTTTTAGATGATGATGGATGTCTATTGCATCAGCTTCAGATCTTGCAACCATTGTGCAATCTCATCTGATGGCTGAGGAAGAGGTAGCTGTTGTTGCTCTTGCTTCAGGAAAGAATAGTATCACCTGTTTTACACAGTGCTAGCTTTCAGAAGTCCTGAAAACTGCAGTTGGTTTAGAATGGAAAACCCAAATTATGAACAATTGTTACCATATAGAGCCATGATGGAGAACCCTGGAACTCCCTGCGTTATTAGACTTCAATTACCAGAAGCCCAAGTCAACAGTCCTACTGATCAGGGCTTCTGGGAATTGAAGTTCAAGAACAGCTGGAGTGCCAAGGTTCACCATCACTGACCTATGTTGCATCCAGTTTCATCCATCTTCACTGGTATTTAATTTAAATCCCTGAACATTCTAAATCCAGAACAAGTGAAGAAGCTGTGCATTTAGCTATCATATGAGGCTGAATTTTATTATAAATATTTATTTATTTATTTATTTATTTAGACTTATTATCCCGCCCCAATCAGGCGAACCTGACTCTAGTACATGAGTGATTTTTCTGAGAGTTGACCAGCATTTTGTTTTGTATTCATTTTGTAGTTCTAAGAAGTCAGCTTAGAACACATAATTGCTGTCTTTATTTGCTAGCTTACTACCCAACAGGCAAAAAAATTATGGATTTTTGAGGGTACTTTTTCATAATACAGTATGTACATTTTATGTGCTTTGGCTTGACTGTGAAACTGTATAGCAGTTACACATGACATAAAATTCTCTATGGTACCACTAATGATTATTTGTTTGAGTGATAGCAATAGCAGTTATATTTAGTGCACTCTCTGGGTGGTTTACAAATTAATTAGCATTTTGCCTTCAATATGCTAGGCACTCATTTTACCAACCTTGAAAGGCTGGAAGGCTGAGTCAACCCATGATGAAACGCACAATGTTTTGGCTACAGTCCAGCAGTTTAACCACCCCACCACCAGGGCTCCTGGTGATGGTAAAATTAGGTTCTCCCCCCCCCTCCAGAAACCAACAGTTTTCTTATCCATTCCCACCTGTGGAAGTGATATGTTTGTTGATTCTCAAGCTGAATGCCACAATCCCTAGCCAGCGTAAAGGAGAATCCTGTCCCAGAGGTCTGTAATTTGTACTTGCCTTCTTTTTATTCTTATTGGTCCTTCTTTCTAGGCTTTACTTAGTCCATGGGGAAGAAGACGGCCTGTTTTCTTACACATAAATACAGCTGTTTTCACTCCATTATTGTCTAACAGAAAACTAGAACACCCACTCATGTGGGCTCCCAAGTTTCATTTCCAGGAACTATGGGTCTCATCCAAGACATGGATTCCATCTCAGCTGCCCTTCCTTTCTACCTCCCTTTTTGAGTGGGAGCCTGCAGCAAACCACCAGCATGGGGTGACCTTAACACAGATTCCAGTATGTACCTAGAGATATTTCTGGCTTGACTGGGGTCCCTCGTGGTTTCTGATTAACCTTCAGCTAAAACAGCTGGAAGCCTTTGTGATTGGATGAAGTGTGCTGGAAAAACAAAGGAATTCTTATGGACTATGTTATCACTTTGCAGCAGAGGTGATACTATTCAATTATTTATTAGTTGATAAGTCAGATGACCATATCAAGTTTAAATGTAGTGAGCTGGATTGAACATAATTCAATTACACAAAATAGGGTAATAATAGATTAAATGTGGAGTGATATAATGCCAATAAAATGAGATTCTTAAGAAAAATAAGTCAATAAACCATTTAAAATTCAGAAGTAGATACTATTCCTTAACATAAAGCCACCCTTTTAAAACCCTGTTTTCTTTTGTCTTGGAGAGGAGATTCTAGAAGGAAGACTTTGTACAGAACAGCACATGATGCCAAGAGTGAACCTCTGTCTTTGCATGTTTTACGTGGAAAAATAGGGGGAAACATGTCAAACATAAAACCATGTTCCATGTGTGTCTGGTATCCTGTAATAGAAGTGAATGGATCACTGAAGCTAATTTTCAGAAGGAAGATTTTTAATTTGCATTACCTATGCCATTTATTTTTAATTTGCATTACCTGTGCCATTTAAAACTGGAGAATGTTGAAAATAAGGTTCTGTGTACATAAGGGACACTTTTAATCGGTTTTAGGAAAGTTTTCAAAGATCAAATCCACCCAACCTTTGGTTTTTGGACTTTGATTCCTAGATGTCTAAGTTAATTCCCAAAACACTGATCAGCCAATGTACTGACTTAGGCTTCTGGGAACTGAAGTCTCCTTGTGGTTTCCACTTTGGGAACCACTGTTCTCCTTCGTGTTGTTTGGGGATGCACACTGATGGGTTCTGCGCCTGCGCTGAATCCTGAGCGGAGCTGGAAAGCTGATTGGATAAAGAGTTTTGAATGTGGGACTGCCCACCATGCCCAACCCCTTTAGGCGCCATTTCGCGCTTTCCCCTCAGTTTGCTTTTTTCCGCTGCGCAAGCAGGAGCCTGGAAAAAAAGCTGTGAGTACTTTAACTGAGATTGTCTCAGAATCTTCCAATTTTTCTACCCTACAATTTTTCTCGGACCAGGGGACTTGATCCCTTGGTCCTCGTGTGGCTGGGGCTCGCCCTCAGCCACCGGTAAAAAAAAAAACAAAAAAAAACCAAGAAGGAAACCGTTCTTTCCTGCAATCTCGTGCCGGGGCCTCCCGGCCGGGATAATTTTTTCTCTTCGGCCATCTACCTCGGTGGATGGCCTCAGCGGCAGCGTTCAAGCAGTGTCCGTCCTGCAAGAGAAAGTTCCCTAGTTCGGACGGACACGTGCGCTGCCTCCGCTGCCTCGGGGAGAGCCACCAGGTCCAGACCTGCGAGGTGTGTAGAGGCTTCTCGAAGGCCGCTATCAAGAACCGCCAGTACCGCCTCCAAGCCTACCTCATGGAGGCCGCACTCGCACCACCGCCTCCCCCAGCTCCAGAGCAGGCCGCTGCTTCAACGTCTGCTCCTTCGACCTCTGCTCCTTCTTCACGGCCGTCGGCCTCCGAACTGTTTAAACGGAAGAAGGAGCAGGAGAAGAAGAAAAAAGATAAGAAAGAGAAGAAGAAGCGCCGTAGCTCTACGTCTTCTCTCCCACCAACCCCGGGACCGGCTCACCCCTCGCCGCCACGCTCCCTAGCATCCGCCCCGGTTGCAGCCCCACCTACGCCGGGCAGGATGCCGGTCGATGTCCGGGAAACCACACCGGAGAGGGCCCCCAGCCCTCCGCCGTCGCCAGAGGCCGTTCCACCTCCACCGCCGCGACGATCTACCTCTCTTCGCGACCATTCCGTGGCTCCTGGTCTGGCTTCCGAAGCGCCACCCCAGTTGAGCCTCATCGCCCCGTTTATCGAGGCGATGGTGCGGAAGCTGCATGCCGAGCTCCAAGGCCCTCGACCGACACCATCCGAGTTCGTGGAGCACCCTCTGCCTCCCGAACCAGCCACGGAGGCACCACCGCTCCGTGACGAGGGTCCGGCACCGAAGAGGCAACGAGTGGAACAGGCGCGGTCGGAGGCCTCTCTCCCTCCGTACCAGCTGCCTTTGCCGGGGAGCGATCCGAGATCCGCCAGGCCGTACTGGTCGGACTCGGACCCCGAGGCCTACCTGCCACCGCCCAGCGTCTCGGAGCGGTCAGGAGGCTCCGACGACTCGTCGGACCAGGAGGAGGAGGATCGGCCACCACCGGTTGCGGTTGACAAATCCCCGGACGATAACATCGGCTCCGTCCATGGCTCCCAACCGGAGGACCAGAAAACGTACACGGCCCTCATCACCCGCCTTGGATCCACGCTGGGGATCCGGGCGGAGGCTCCCCTGGACGAATGCGAAGATGTCGTCTGCGGCATGGCCGACCGGAAGGAGCTAGTCCCCGTCCGTCTGGGGCTACTCCCGAAGATCGCCAAGGCGGCCAAGGAGATCTGGAAGAGACCCGTCTCTTCCCATTCGGTGTCCAACAGGGTGGACTCCATGTACAGACTACTGGAAGACTCCAACTTCTTACACGTCCACCCGGCGCCGAACTCCCGAGTGGTGAAAGGCTCCCAACACCGGACACCAATTAGTAGCACACCCGTTCCGTCGACCCAAGAAGGGAAGAAACTGGACGCACTGGGCAGGAGGGTCTACGCCAATGCCTCCTTGTCCTTCCGTGCGTCCAACTACGCGACGGCCATGGGGGGCTACCAGTGCCGACTGTGGGAACAGGCGGAGTCCTTCAAGTCACTGCTACCACCGGACAAGCGAGCGGACTTCGAGCGGGTCTGCATGGAGGGAAACCAACTCGCTCTCCAGCAGATCCGTACGGGCCGCCACGTCACGGAGTCGGAGGCGAAGAATCTGGCCTCTGCCATCCAGCTTCGTCGCCACGCCTGGCTCTGCTCCGCTGACCTGCAAGACGACGTCAAGCGGCTGGTGGAAGAGCTCCCCTTCGACGGTGAGGGCCTCTTCGCCAAGGAGACCGACACCTCCTTGGGAGAGCTGAAGGGGGACTACGCCACCATTAAACAGCTCCGCCCTCCACGCCGTGGGTCCAACCGTTACCAGCAGGACCAACCGTCGATGTCCCAGGCGGGTCCGTCCTACCAACCTCGCCCACCACAGAGGCAAGGCGACTACTCCCGGTACCAGCCCTACCGGCCACGACCACAACCCAGCCGTCCACGCTACCAGCAGCGTCACCAGACTGGTAAACGCACGGAACGGAAGGGCAAACAACGTGTTTGACTCTTCCGTGACCGAGACTCTACCCTACCGTCCCCTCGCCAACTACCTATCGGCCTGGTCTGCCATCACCACAGACCGATGGGTTTTAACCATCTTAGACTCTGGCTACGCGATCGAGTTCAGGAAATGCCCTACTGTCGGACGGGTCCGCGTCACCGATCCGTCCCCACCGCTCCAGGAAGAACTATCAGCTCTCCTAGAGAAGGGCGCCATAGAACCGGTTGCAGCATCGGAGTCTCACGAAGGGTTCTTCTCTCGCTACTTCCTCGTGGACAAAAAAGACGGGGGGACACGTCCAATCCTGGACCTCCGTCTCCTCAACAAGCACATCGACGCGAGGAAGTTCCGGATGGTGACTCTTCATTCCATCCTCCCACTGATCAACCACGGGGACTGGTTCACCGTCATCGACCTGAAGGATGCCTACTTCCACGTATCCATCAGAAGGGAACACCACCGATTCCTACGCTTCCAGATCGGCGGCGACGTCTACCAGTACACCTGCCTACCCTTCGGCCTCTCCACCGCTCCGAGGGTATTCACGAAGTGCATGGCGCCGGTGGCTGCTCATCTTCGGCGGCAAGGCGTCCAAGTGTTCCCGTACATAGACGACTGGTTGGTCTGCTCCCCAACCCAACAGAAAGCCAAGGACGATGTTGCCCATTGCCTGGCCCTTATGCAGAGTCTCGGTCTACGGGTCAACTACAAGAAGTCTCAGTTGACCCCCACTCAACGAATAGACTACATCGGAGCCGTATTGGACTCTCTGGCTCTGAGAGCCTACGCTCCCCCCAAACGTCTGCTCGACATCCGCACGGTAGTGGCTCGGATCCAAGGCAGTCGTCGCATCCGTGCCAGGGACGCTCTCCGCTTACTAGGACTCATGGCGTCAACCACAGCAGTGATCTCGCACGCCAAGCTCAAAATGCGGTCGCTCCAGTCGTGGCTCCTAGCCTCCTTCGACAGCACCCACGACAACCTCGGGAAGTGGCTCACACCGACCCCCGAACTGCGGGACCAGCTGAACTGGTGGACAACGGACCGCAATGTGACCGCCAGGAAGCTCTTCACCCTCCCCGCGCCATCCGTCCAGGTCACCACCGACGCGAGCACACACGGATGGGGTGCGTGCTGCCTCGGGTTACGGGTCCACGGCATCTGGACGCCCGCGGAAGCCGACCGCCACATCAACTTCCTCGAGCTGTTAGCGGTATGGAAGGCGATGAGGTCCTTCAGACTGTCCCTAGCAGGCCGCGTGGTGCAGATCGCTTCGGACAACACCACGACCCTAGCCTACCTCAACCGGCAAGGAGGGACCAAGTCCCTCTCCCTCCTTCACCTGACGGTCCAGATCTGGGAGTGGTGCCTGAAGGTACATGTGTTCCCCATAGGTGTCCACATCCAGGGCACGCTGAACTTAGAGGCGGACTCCCTGAGCCGCAAAGGGTCAGCGATGCACGAATGGGAACTGGACGGATCGGTGTTCGACCGCCTGTGCCGACGGTGGGGCACACCGAGCCTAGACGTGTTCGCGACACAGATCAACACCAAGTGCCGCCGTTACTGCTCCCGGGCGGGGATCGGCCACGGATCGGAGGGCGATGCCTTCATGGTGCCGTGGCACCAGGAACTGCTGTACATGTTTCCTCCAATCCCTCTCATCCAACGGGTCCTGGTACGGATCCGTGTGGAGAACGCCTGGGCGATCCTGATCGCCCCATCCTGGCCGCGCCAGCCGTGGTTCCCGCTACTCCAAACCCTGGCTTGCGACCGCCTCCGCCTACCCACCGATCCGAACCTCCTCCGCATGGAGGACGGTCGGATCCTCCACTCGGATCTGCCGAGCCTACACCTGACGGCCTGGCTTATCCGCCCGACATAACACGGATCCTTGAACTTTCAAGGAAACCTTCCACGCGAAAGTCCTATGATGCCAAGTACCGTCGCTTCATAGACTTTCTAGCATCCAGTGACCGCACCGTGGACTCGGCATCCCTGCAGGACGTCATGTCCTACCTCCTGCACCTGGCTGAGTCAGGATCTGCACACTCATCCCTAAAAGTCCACTTGGCTGCGGTGGTAGCCAAGGCCCCACCTTCATCAGTATTGTCCTCCGCTTTCAGAGACAAGACTGTTAAAAAATTCCTCCAGGGACTGCGTAATGCCTACCCTCCAGTAAAGATACCACCTCCTCAGTGGTCCCTCACTGCTGTGCTCACCGCGCTCACGAAGGCGCCCTTTGAGCCCATGGCTACAGTGGACATTAAGTTTGTTTCTTACAAAACTGCCTTTCTCGTAGCCATCACCTCTGCCTGGAGGGCAGGAGAACTGGCAGCCCTGCGGTCTGACCCTCCTTTTCTCAAGTTCTACCCCGATAGGGTAGTATTGCACCCGGACCTGGCCTTTCTGCCCAAAGTCCTGACTGAATTCCACCTGGCCCAGTCCATCACGCTTCCAGCATTCTTCCTGAATCCTTCGTCTGCACAAGAGAGAGTGTGGCATTCGCTGGATGTCAGGAGGGCCTTGCTGTTCTACACACAAAGGACTGCGTCCTTCAGGAGAGCCAAGCAACTGTTTGTGGCCTATGGTGGCAGGTCCAAGGGACACTCTCTGTCTGCCCAGAGACTTTCCAAATGGATCTCAAGCACCATCTACTTGGCCTATGAGATGTCATCTCTGCCACCCCCGCCTCATGTCCGGGCTCACTCCACCAGGACATTGGCTTCCTCCACTGCGTTCCTCGAAGGCATCCCGATGGAGGACATCTGCAAGGCCGCTACCTGGTCCAGGTCCTCCACCTTCATCACCCACTACCGGGTTGACACAAGGTCTGCTTCCGATGTCAGACGGGGCAGATCCATCCTGACGGCTGGTCTCCGATCCTCTTCGCTGATGACCGCCCATCCATGATGCCATCGCGCTCTCCCACATCTCAGGACGCCGGCTGCCCACCATCCAAGTAAGTGAGCTTGCTAGTCACCCATCAGTGTGCATCCCCAAACAACACGAAGGAGAAGGACAGGTTTCACTTACCAGTAACTGTCGTTCTCCGAGTATGTTGTTTGGGGATTCACACAACCCAACCCTGCCTCCCCTCAGGGCTGCCGGCCTGAGATGGCCTTATGCCTAGCGGGCAGCTTTAATATCAAACTGAGGGGAAAGCGCGAAATGGCGCCTAAAGGGGTTGGGCATGGTGGGCGGTCCCACATTCAAAACTCTTTATCCAATCAGCTTTCCAGCTCCGCTCAGGATTCAGCGCAGGCGCAGAACCCATCAGTGTGAATCCCCAAACAACATACTCGGAGAACGACAGTTACTGGTAAGTGAAACCTGTCCTTCTAGGCTAAATAAATTAAGTACACATATCATGCTGGACTGATCCAGGAGAATAAAACTTTTAGACCGCCATATGGATTAATGTCAGCAAATAGTTTATTTTGATGTTTTTAAACTAACCTCTCACCCAAGTAGGGTTGCCACATGTCCCAGTTTTCCAGGATTTTCTCGGATTCAAGCTGTCCTGGATGGTTCAAGAAAAAACATGTAAAAGTCCCAGATTTTAAAATTAGAACAGTGGAAGCAAGACCACCACCACCACCAAGGGATTTTTGCAAAGAGTTAATTCACTGCCTGCCTGCCTTTCTTTCAATTATCCCGCTTGAAAATGGCAAAGGCAAAACAGCACCCTGAGAATCTAGCCGGGGAGGGGAAATGTTTGCAGGCGAGATAATTGAAAGAAAGGCAGGGAGACAGTGAATTAACGCTTTGCAAAAATTCCTTGGCTCACCTTGAAATTTGGGGGACAAGGAGTCATCCTTAGCCCTTTTCCTTGAAAGCCAGGAGGGAGCAAGAAATACCCATAAAAAGCATAATGAGTTCCATGGGATTGCTCTTTAAGTGAGTTTGCTCTTTAAGCAAAACACCATTGTAAGTGACCAACTGTGACTTCTGGTAGAGGGGATTTCAAACCCCAGTTTAGTTGTTAAGTGAATTTTTTGTTGGTTTTAGTTGACAATTCTGCTCCTTAAGCAAGTTTCTCTCTAAGTGAGGCACTCTTTATGCGAGATTTTACTATATCTAAGAAACCAAACTTCCACCATACACTGGGATGGAGGATTCCTTATTCACATGACCACAAAGGGTTAATAGCATAGGGTCAATATTCCTCGAGAGGAAGGGAACAGGGTGGACAGAAAGTAAAGAGTCATCCATCGTAAAGGTCTGCCTCCAAAATAAGTCCCTTCCTCTCCCCTGCTTTTTCCTTCCTTCTGGAGGGAAACGGAGGCCCCATGGACTGTATTGCCATTCCGGGGCCCTCTTTAGAACTTTCTTCCAAGGGATCCTTGTGTGGGGTTTGAGGGTGAGTCTACTTAAATGGGGGGTGTGTGAAGTGGAGGATGGGGTGACCTCAGTGGGAGGAAGGGTGGTTTCAAGAGTGGCCCAAGAAATTTTATTGAAAAAATAAATAAAAATAGAACCACCAAGAATAGTCTTTTGCAAGAAGAATCACATAACGAAAAAAAACCTCTTGACTACAATTTATTATAAACTGATGGAGGCTGTCTGCCCTGGACGAGATTCTACGGGGTCTTAGAGTCAAGTCTTCTTTGACAGCCCAGTCCGATACATGCACAGTGTGAATAATGCAATGACATCACATGGCTATCCCGGTTTCACAGGAGAGAATTATGGCAACCCTACACCCAAGATGTCAGACTGGTAAACAAATATTTTATAAGCAGTAAAATGGTTGGATTTAAATGCAGCAGAAAAAAATTTGGTAGACACTTTTCAGTCCAAATGTAATAGTTCCTTGGTAGAACATTTTAGTATTTCCCACAAGAAATAAAAACGGAAAATCTGGTGTTTTCAGTTGAAAAGTGATTTTTGTTTAGTTTTGTTTTGTTATGTGTTTATGCCTCTGTTGCAAATATGCACTATACATTTTAACATCACTGTGGTTTTTTAAAAGCTCATTAAAATAATTTTTCAAAGTAATTTTTATTATAAAATTTTTAAAATACTACTTTCAGAGAGTGTGTGCATACACTATGGGATGATATACATATAAATACATTCTATACTAATAACGAGACCAAAGCAAACCTCAGCATGGTTATGAGAGTTCATTGCATAGAGTTAATATTGCTTAGATTTCAATCTCTATAGCTGTTTTGATACAGACAAAGAATTAAATGTAAAGTAATATGTAACCTAAGCTTTTATTAGACTTTTCCTGGTACCTTTCTTCCAACTCAGCAAGTGTATTTTCAGAGTTGCAACATGAGGCAACAAAGAGAGAATTCATGGGGTATAAATAGCAAGTCCCTAAGGTCTCATATGGGTTACAGGCCTCTATCATTTAGGAAAAGAAAATTATCTCCTTGAAGTAACCAAAGGAAAAGAGAGAGAGAGAATGCATCACCTGTGAAGGAGCGACATAGATTGTCATGAGATTATGTTCCAGGGTTTTCTGCCTGCCTGCCTGCCCTTTGTTTGTTATCTATAATCAGTACAGGGTAGGTTGAGTGTATTTGAACTAACAGATGTTTTTGAAATTCAAATCATTTCAACAGAGTGATATTTTTACCAAAATTTTAAAAAATCTTGCAAATTGTGAAAACCCTATAGGTAAAAGTTGATATTGCTACCTCCTTTTTTCAGTACAAGCACTGTGGAGGGGACTGCTGTGTTTGCAAATATAAAAATATTTGCACCTTTTGCTAGAGGATTCCAAATGGTAATTCAAATATCTCTGAGTCAAGGGTATTGGCAGCTGGCAAAATAACACAAGTACCTATACCCACAACAAACAGATCAAACAGTAACCACATCACGGTCCCTAGCCCAAGTCAAAATAAAGCCTGAGATATACAAGAAAACATAATTATTCCAGATGCCAGAAGCACGCCAGAAGTCAGGTGACAGAGAGAGAGCAGACAAGGCTAGAGCAGTGATGGCCAACCTTGGCACTCCAGCTGTTCTTGGACTTCAATTACCAGAGCTCAAGTCAGCACTCCTGCTGATCAGGGCTTCTGGGAATTGAAGTTCCAGAATAACTGGAGTGCCAAGGTTCACCATCACTGAGCTATAGCAAGTCAAGGATGGTGTTAAAGGAGTGAGGATTCAGTCCACAGGCATTAGGAACTTTTAAGACAGGACAGAGAAAAATGTGTGAGAAGCAAGCAAGTTCCCTCACCATCATTGCTAAAATAGTTTCTGGCAGGAAGTACCAGTTCTTCTATAGCTAAGCCACACAGGCCTTCAGGTGGAGATTATGATGTTCCAGAACCTTCCCCAGGGCTCTCGGGTGGAGCTTAGCAGCTACAGCAGGGCAAGGGTCCAACCCTGCAAGCTGTTGAGAGGTGCTCTCCATGCTAGGGGTTCTAAACCTGCAAGTATCAGGTACCTCTGGGGAACTTATCCTGCAAATACTAGAGCTGCCCCAGTTCCTGACAATATCAATTAATTTGAAGTAATAGCAAGACAATAAGAGTCCTATAAAAGAAAGCGATTGTAATGGGTTATGTTTCAGAAGAACCTGCTTATGCTCTTTAATCATATCAATCACAGATGGCTATCAATCTTTTGTAATGAAGATATTCATAGTCAAGGCCTGATCAATATCTTCAACAGTAGCACAATTACTGCCACATCCCATTGTGTGTAAGATACCAGAGAAGACACTAGTGGTTGGATGAGGTGATTCACTTGGAACTGATGACCTAGAGCTAAGATGAGCAAAACCTCACTGTTGGAGATTGCTGAAATATAAAACACCCCATTAAAGCAGTAGAACACAATAATCCATGAACCCACCTCTATGAAGGAACATCTTGCCTTTTCTCTACACGGCTCTGAGGCATGCAAAATTCTGAAGACAACCAGGGACCAAATTGTCATGATACATGATCATGTTCTGCTGTGGAAGATTATAAGCTGCATAATAAAGGTGTAATTCAACGTAGTGAATACCCATTCAGAAGATGGTGGTGGTCGTGCATACGATCAAGTTAGTAGCAATTTATTATGGTAAGTTACATTAATTTAACTTACACAAGTGTAAATGGCTAACAGCATTCTGGCCATTTATCTTTACATTCTGCTCTTGAAGGATTTTTTATCCTGAGATCCTGACATTAATTGATTTGCTTGGGTGCTAAACTTATTTTAGCCATTATTTCCAAGATGAATTCACATGAAAGATGACTGTTTAATCTCTTTGTAATTATGAGAGATGGGAAAATACATTTTGTGAGAATTAGGCCATTATTTATTATTATTTTTTTGATAATTTTAATACCAGTTACAAAACCACATAAAAAAGCCATGGGAGTCATATACAACCCGCAAGCTAGGAGGTGCTTTGCTGTAGGCTAAGGCAAGGTAATTATTATAGCCTCATGTTCATATATAATTTTAATAAGCTTATAGAGGAAAAGTGGTTAGAAATAACAGCTATGTTACCACAACCTCATCCCCACCCTGGTGATTCATGGAATTTGCCATTTGACTAAGCCTTACCTTTCTTAGTTGAGTAGTTTTTGCCCAAGCTGCAATGGTTCAATGATTCCTTGCCCTTGGGGTATCTTATGTCCGGTTTTTTTCCTGTAGTCTGTCTGGGAGCTATTAACTACTCAGCTTTGCTAAATACAATTTTAAACTCTGATTTGGAAACAAACTCCTTTACTTTAAAATGTGAGCAGGCAGAGTATGGCCCTCCAGCTTTTGATGGCAAGCAGTTCTCGGCGTCTGCGTACAGTGCTTGTGGTGGCGCTTGCTAATGGGAGTTACAATCTAACAGCATTTGGAGAACTACACATGGTATTATGGTGATGTATTTATACAATTTTCTTTCAATTTTTATTTTGTTGGCATTCTTGGGGACGTTCCTATGGAAAGAGAAACTAATAAGAGAAAGATATGTTGTTCTCCTGTTGATAAATTAGCCAGTTAGATTTAGTCCCAATGTCCTCTGGCACCAATTATTTTTAGTTTAGTTTAGTTTATGATGTATTTGTTGGTGGTGGGTTTTGATTTTTTGTGAGTATTGTTGTTATTTATTTTCTGTTTGTTCACCTCCCAGAGCGGTATAGAAATCAAATAAGTAAGTAAGTAAATCCTTTTATTTACTGATAGTGTCCCACAAAATATTACATCAAAATTTAAAATGGTGGGATAAGTCATTTTATGTGCATGTGCATATGAACATGGACACATTATATAATTCTACACTGACATGATGAATAAAATATTGTCTTTAAATATCTAAGAACCTGGAATCTCCCCTTCCCCTTCACCCATCCTAAATCAGGCATTTAAGAGTAGCTTTCAAGCTTTCTCATCCTTGGATATATTCTGTCCAATTGGAAAACATACCTTTTTGGGGCTAATGCTCAAAAAGGCTATGCAGTTAAAGGATTCGGAAGATCAAGAGTTTGTTTTTTTTTTTTTTGGGGGGGGGGGATCCAAGATCAAACAATTCCATTTGCTCAGTTTGACGTTAAATGAACTCTTTATCTTCATAGCTCACATATTCTAATGACAGTTTCAAACTAATCCACATGGCTCCCGGCCTAATTGACTTTTGATCATGTGCCTTGCCTAGTGCCTTCGCTGCATCAGGGGTCAGAATGGATGACTGACCTCCTTGTTAAAGGTAGTGCTCAGAGGGTGATAAGTTCATTTTTATTAGATATTTTATGGCATTGGGTTGCTAGAAGGTCAGGTTTCAATCAGTGGTGGGCATCAGCAGGTTCACACCAGTTTGCCAGAGCCGGTAGCAGAAATTCTGGCTAGCCCCACCCATCCAAGTTTTGAAATAAAGTAGTCCTAATTTGGGTGCAATGCAGGGCTTTCCCCCTGGCCACACCCACCATACCACTCCCATAATGTGATAGTAAAAATTTTTGGAGCCCACCACTGGTTTCGATACTCAAGAGCTGCACTTGGGGACATGAAATGAGCCTCATTCAGGTGTCCCCTGTGTGGAGTTTCTCCAGCAAAAATCCTTTCAACCCAGAGTAATCTCTGACATGAAATTATTATTATGTGGCTACTCACCTTGGAGTAAGCTTTTTTGAACTGAACAATACTTTTTGTCATAGTCCTGGGACTCAGACCCCCTCCCTTCTCTAGGTCTCACAGCATCTTTGTTCATTTCAGTCCTGGTGTGGGGAAACTAGAACAGAGAGGGATGCCAAAGGGGAGTGAACCAGGAACTGTTTGTCTTTGCAAGACACTTGTAGCTCTGCCACAATGCCACACTCATAAAAATACTACAAAACCTTAAAAGGAAAAATCTTAAAACATTCCTGGTAGTCTGATCAAGTGGAAAGACTAGGTTTAGGACACAGAAATCTGCTGTCATATAAAAGGATTGAATAAATTTGTTAAGAGAAATAACAATTTAAAAAGCAAAGACAAATAAGTTTTTTTTTAAAAAAAATCCCTAGTACATCACATATGCATGCAGTCAGCTGTGCCCATCAACAAACCTGTGCTGCAGGGAATTCGCCAGCCACTCCCATCCTTTGAAGTTGGCTTCAATTAGTCTTTCAATTTGCTTTTTTTTTAAGGTCAGTGGCATTTCTTAACACTAAACAATACTGAAATGCTGCTAGTTACTTAATATACTGTAGTGCAGTGGTGGCTAACCATGGCATTCCAGGAGTGCTGACTTGGGCCTCTGGGAATTGAAGTCCAAGAACACCTGGAGTGCCAAGGCTAGCCATCACTGTTATAGCGGTAGAGGCTATAATTTGTTTCTGATTTACCAATGCCTATGGGATGAGGAAGTAGGTATTTATTGCATTTTTAACTTCATGTTAACATGCTTTTAAGCTATTTTTAATTGGTTATGTCTTGCCTGAAATCTAAGGTGGGATTAGAAATATTTAAATAAACTGATAAATAGCCACCTAACCAAAGATGTACTTTGTGGCTTGTTTTTATAGTTTTCATGTCCTTCCATTACATGCTTGTAGCGGTGGAACATAAGTGTATCTGGAATCCAGAACAAAAGAAGTGTGGCTTTTCTTTGTTAGAGTTGTAGTTTCATTTAATGCAGTGTATTTGCCAAAATGGTCTGGCTAGGGTTCTTTCAAATACCATGTGGCCACTTTGGGGGAGGGGTGTTTAGAACAAAAGTCATGGGGGGGGAGGAGGTTCAGTGTGAAATCACATGACTGCACGGCCCCGGTCACTGCAGTCATTGCCACTTGCCACTGACGTTCGCTGGCGCGGCCGGGGAGGGAAGCAGTACAGCTGCGTGGCCCAGGTCAGCTTAAGTCAGTGCCACCACTGCCATCATTACCACCGAAGCCCCCTGGGCCAGGCCGGCCGGGGAGGGAAGTTGGCTGGCGGTGGCGGCGGTGGCGGAGCTGAGTGCGTCATTACCACTGATGCTACGCCGGCTGGACTAGGGAGTATCGGTGGCAATCATGCGCTCAGCTCCGCCGCCGCCACCAGCCTGCTTCCCTCCCTGGCTGGCCCAGCCTGGGGAGCATTGGTGGCAATGGTGGCGGTGGTAGCACTGACTTAAGCTGAGCGGGGCCATGCAACTGTACTGCTTCCCTCCCTGCCCAGGCAGGGCCAGGGAGCGTAGGTGGCAATGACATACTCAGCTCCACTGCCACTGCCAGCCTGCTTCCCTCCCCGGCTGGGCTGGCCCAGGGAGCATCGGTGACAATGGCGGTGGCAGCAGCACTGACTTAATCCGACTGGGGCCATGCAGCTGTACTGCTTCCCTCCCAGGCCA
Organism: Furcifer pardalis; assembly: GCA_030440675.1. Classification (NCBI taxonomy): domain Eukaryota; kingdom Metazoa; phylum Chordata; class Lepidosauria; order Squamata; family Chamaeleonidae; genus Furcifer; species Furcifer pardalis. The sequence continues at coordinate 231,901,019 of CP126891.1, read as the reverse complement.
GGCTGGGCTGGGGAGCATCGGTGACAATGATGTGCTCAGCTCCACTGCTTTCGTCACTACCAGCCTACTTCTCAGCTCGGGGTGCATTGGTGGCAATGACTACATGATTATTATTTTATTTGGGGGGGGGGAGGGTCAGTCAAAAGTCACAGAAAGTCACAGGGGGGTCAAACAGTGGCCTATTTTAGGTCACATGGTATTTTAAGGACCCCCTACTTGCTCAACTATGTGCATGTATTCTTCCTTCCATTATTACAAGTGCATATTCTCTTTTACCTAAAGAGTCTAGTTAAACGATGTAGTTGTATATAAGCATAGGTATTCGTTGTTTGAGAAGGACTCTTCTGCAAGTCTGAAGGGAGGCAATGCACTCATTCCCCATCACAGTTTTGATAGGCCACTCGGCATGTTTGGCATTAACCATGCTAATTTTAGAACAGTTTTTCTGTGGAGAGGATTTTTGTCACACATATCAAATATGGATTGTACTATCTCTTCTGTTAGAGTAATTTAACAGTAGCTGTGTCACCCTGTTAACGCTTAAGCTTGTCAAAACAATTGCTTGGCCCTGTGGGTTAAGGCTGTGTCCTGAAAATGTGGCTTGCCCCTGTGCATTTCTGGTCATTAGAGATTTGTATTCTTTTTCTGAACTGGGGGAGTGACTGTCAAATTTCTTTCTTAATAGAAGTTGAAAAATCTGTTTGCTTCTACATTGCTGCTTCACAAGCTTGAGATTGCCGTTGTCATGATTCCATTTTCTTTCAGAGAGTAAAGTTTTGTAACAAAAGATTGTTCCATCTTCATGGTGTTTCTCCTTGTCATTTTTTTTCCTCATCAGGTGAGTTTGGCTTTCAGTGTGACCAAAGTCTCAACAATGCCTGCAGTATGAATTTCTATCTGATTCTTGGGAACTCAGTGCTGCCTGTCAAGTAGGCTGCTAACAATTGTTACTCTGGGCTGGGTGTTAAACATGAAGAGGCAGATAGCTTTATATCTTAATTTTCCACACCCAGCCTTCTGTAGAGCAGAAAAATGTAGCCACCCTTGCTACTCTGCCATGCCATGTTTACAAATAACAAATGCTTGCATAGAAATACATTACTACAGTGGTATCATACTGGTAAAAAAGGAGCATGCTGCATAGCTAAGCACAAATTACAGATGTGCAGCTTCAATTGTGCACAAAGGCATTTCAAAATATATAGCTTTTTAACATTTTTGTGACAATTTCCTGTAGCCCTGTCAGAAGGTTGGTGAGATTATCTCATCTGAGAGAAGCAATAAATTAGGCATTAACATCTGTGCCATGTGACAGTGTTTATGAGCAGAACAGGATAAATCTACTGGCTAAGTCATTCAGGCCTTTGAAGTGCAATTTTACCCCTGTACATTAAACACCCTGTTTATGCACTTTGATTTGGGAATAATATGTTTCTAATTGTCTTGCCATTGTGCATTGGAGAGAGATATAATATTGGTCTGCTAAATGTCCTCTGTTTTCAAATTTTGCCTGGAGAAGATGGTCAGGAATCTGCTTCTACAACCATTGATTTTTTTTCCCATGGGTGCTCTTACCCAGTATTTCAATTGTCTTTTTCTTGTCTTAAGTTCTCTCCCCCTCAAATGATTCCAGGCAGTTGCAGGTCATGATCTAGACTTAAAGACAGCACCATGGTGGATCATTGCCAGTCTAAGGGCAAATTCAGGCTCCTAGACTTAGGGAAGTGCTTTCCATATTCATCACAGACTAAATTTGGTCTGTCTGTTTCATATATAATAAACTTTAAAACTCCTCTCTACCATACATGCAAGTACTGTGTATAGAAAACTCTGCAGGGAAAATTAAATAATTACTTTGGGGTTAAGAAAACTAAAGCACTCCAGATGTTGATGAGCTGTCCCTGTTACTGCTCTTCCCCACTGGCTGGTGCTGATTTTAGTTCCAGTGCAGAAAACATCTGGAAGGCTCCATGTTGCTTATTCTTGGGACAAAGATAGACTATTTTATTGAACAACACTGTATCTTAATTTCACCTTTTCTACAAAATTGCCTTCAAGTGATTATTAAAGTAAGCACTCTCTTCCTTTATTTCTTCCATTTTGTGTCAAGAAGTGGCACTACCTGAGAATTTCATATACCCAGTAAAACCTCGCATAAAGAGCAGAATTTTTTCTGAATGGTCACCCTGGCTTAACAACTAAAAACAATCAAAAACTTGCTTAACAACTAAATCGGGGTTTGGAAACACACACACACACCCCAGAAGTCACAATGGATCACTTACAATGGCAGTGGCAGCACTTTTTCCAAGTGTTCCCCGATTGCAAATAGAATATGTTGCTTAAGTTTCCTTTGAGACCCCTGTAATGGGTAAACAGATGTTATGATGAAAGTATGAAATAATAATTTGTATAACCTGACACTAACATGTCACAGCAATAAGGTCAAGAATGTATTGGGTAAACAATATGTAGAAAAAAGTGTATAGAATGTTCTGTCTTTCACTGTTCAATATTCTCAGTTTTGGAGTGACAACACTCATGAGAATCATTATTATGCATAATAAACTCTTCCCTGTTTGACCAAAGGAATGCTGTTTTGTCCTACCTTTAAATGCTATAACAACTTAAAGAGCAATCCTGTGGAGCACATTATGCTCTTTAGGCGAGGTATCACTGTACTTCCTATCCCAGCATGTTTTTCCAATGTCTTTCCTTATAGCTATAATCTCCTTTTATTCCACATGTGAAGAAAAATTTAGTGTCCAGCTCCTTTTGTAATCTCAATCAGTTTTTCTTTTATATATGTATTTGTTTAATACAAATTGTTAAAGACTAGAATACTAAAATTAATCAAAGAATAAAAAATTTAAACAGTAGCATCAGTCATAAAATGAATGCCTGTTCCGAAAGGAGGGTGTTAGCTTGGTGTCTAAATCAGGGGTTCCCAAACTTTTCAGGCTGCGGACCAGTCACATGGCCATGTGTTTCTTCCCACTGGAAGCAGAAGTAAAACACGCCCACACATGTGCAAAATGCTGCTGTATATTCACCCACAGTTGTCATTAATGTGTTACTTCCGCTTCTGGGAGCGATAAGGGAGTAGCAAGGTCAGCATGGGCCAGATAACTTGCCATCATGAGCCAGAATAAGTGAGGAAGCAAAGTAAATCTTCCATAAGTGGTTGCCACTTCTTCCATGTTTAGACCAGTTGTAAAACTGTCAAAATGAAGGAACCTTTGAGTTAGTTCATTCTGCAGCCTTTTGACTGACCTAGTGTGAGAAAGATTAGCTGAAAACACAAGGTTCCCATTACCAGGGTATGCTCAATTGTGGTTCAAAAATATCACAATCTTCGAGGAGGCGCTTTCTGTGTACACCAGTGTTTCCCAAATGCTGGTGTTTGGACTTCAGTTCCCAGAAGCCTAAGCCAGTATATTGACTGATCAGTGCTTTGGGGAATTGACTTAAGCTTCTGGGAATTGAAGTCCAAACACCAGCATTTGGGAAACACTGGTGTACACCATTGGTTGCCACTGCTGGGAAGGGATCTTGTTGTAAGGCAGGGATTCACAACCTATGGCCCATGGGCTGGATCCAGCCCATGGTGCCATTCCATCTGGCCCACGCCCTCACTCCTGCTGCCACCGCCATCATTGTTGCCATCCTTTCCCCCTCCGCCTGGCTTTGCATATCCCTAACTGTGCTCCATAGCAGGGTGGATGTTGTAAGAAGGGACACACCAAGACAGGCAGAGGGGACAAGGATGGCAGTGGCGGAAGCATCAGACGCACATGGTTGCATTTATTTATTTATTGCTCACATTTGGTATCCCGCCCCAATCGGGTAGACCCGACTCTGGGCGGCTTCTTTCCGGGGGCTGATTTGGCCGAGCACGGGCAAGGACAGGCAGGACCCCTCCTTCATCCATTGCAGACTGGTAAGCAGGGAAGCAGCAACATTGGCAGTGTGGGGGTCGTGTTTGCAGGTCGGACTGATGTTCCCTACTGCTGCCACCAAAGGAGAGAAATGGAGTTGGTGGTGGGGACACCACTTCAGCCCACCAAAAGTCTGAGGGGGCATGATCTGGCTCCTGGCTTTAAAAGGTTGAGAACCCCTGTTGTAAGGGGTCTTTTGTTGCTGTTCTAACAGAGTTACATAAATGAACAAATAAATAAGCTACCATCTTTAGTTCTGGATGGGGCGGTTTTGCCCCAAACAGACCTGGTGCGTAATTTGGGGGTCCTCCTGGACTCGCGACTACTGCTCGAAGAGCAGGTGGCAGTCGTGGTCAGGAGGGCTTTTGCACAACTTCATGTGATTCGCCTGTTATGACCGCTCCTAGATCAGGACTCCTTGCTCATGATCACACATGCTCTGGTCACCTCCAGACTTGAATATTGTAATGCTCTCTACATGGGGCTGCCCTTGATGACTATTTGGAGGCTTCAACTGTTCCAGAATGAGGCTGGCCGGGTGGTGATGGGGTGTGGGCGGTATGCGCATACCTCACCGCTGCTCCAGGAGCTACACTGGTTGCCAGTATGTCTCTGGGTGCAATTCAAAGTGCTGGTAATTACCCTTAAACCCCTACAGTGTTTCCCAAATGCTGGTTTTTGGACTTGAATTCCTAGAAGCCTGTCATTTCCCCAAAGCACTGATCAGCCAATGTATTGACTGAGACTTCTGGGAATTGAAGTCCACTAGTGTGCTGTGTACCCTTGTTGGGAACCACTGCACATGGTAGTGGGCCAGGATACTTAAGAGACCACCTCACCCCAAGAACATCTGTCCATCCCACCAGAGCGGACCTGAGAGCCTCTCTAGTTGTTCCATCGGCCAGAGAGGCGCATCTCTCTGTCACTAGAAGGAGGGCCTTCTCTGTGTCTGCTCTGGCCCTATGGAACCTCCTGCCAACAGAGCTATGTCTCCAGACAGAGTTGTTGCCCTTTAGGAAGAATCTAAAAACATGGCTGGCGGGGCAGGTATGGGGTATGGGATCCACAATGACCCCAACTTGCTGGATAATTTAAGCCCCCCTCTCTCCCTCAACTTCTTAATTAGTAAGATGAAGCAATCTGGTGATCTTTTAAACTTTTTAGATTTTAATTTTTAATTTTTCAACAGTTTTAAATTTGAGGTTTTAAGCAGTGTTTGTGTTTATTGTGGTTTTTCTGACTTGTAAATCACCCTGAGTCACCTCGGTGAGAAAGGTGGTGGATAAATAATAAATAAATAAATAAACAAACAAACAAACAAACAAAAATATTCCAATCTCAGAAATTATCCCAATGTTTGTGATGTCAATGAGTTATAAAATATAGCTGACCAGAACTGATTTGGTCGCAAGAATACTGTGTCCTTTCTTGCCTCATTTCTCTCCAGAAAAAATGTCACTTCGCATGTCTGTTTTGAGTGCCTAGGTCTGCCTACTGTAAAGGGAAATTTACTACTATAACCTTTTCTCATATGAAGATTGGGAACAGGTACTTACTACAAGCTACAAACATTATTTGTGCTGATATCATATCTGATAGCTGCAGTGGTGATAAAAATCCTATCACTAACACACACACACACACACACACACACACACACACACATGCGCGCGCGTGCACACACACACACACACACACACACACACAAATGTCATGCCATCAACTGCTAATGATAATGTCTTCCCCTGTTAACCTAATAGAGAGATACTCCACTTCTTGAAGGGGAACAAGTTAAATCTCACAAACACCTTGCATTTTATGCCTATAAACTGAGTAGAATGTTTCAAAATATTATATAGGAGCCTTTGAAAGATTTGCACAATATTTAATTTACATAGTTTCCACAGCTTTTAAAATTAAAGATCAAGAGGAAACAATCTAAAAATACAGAAATCTGTCATTTCCCACATCATTATTAAAGCCCAACTGAACTAAAATTTTGTTTGCACATGAATTCTACACATTAAGGCTGTTTCAACAATGTCACTCTTAATTAAGAATTTAAATTTGATTTTTGTTTCACAAGTGGATGATTATGGTCTGAGCATTGATGATAATTGAAAAAAATTAAGTGCAGAGGGGCAGCCAGAGGGACTTAAATTTCTGCTGGGAATTGTTTGAATCCATGTTCCTTTGAGTCTTAAATATATAAATTGCATGGAGTTAGAGCAAAGGAGCTAGTGCTTGGTTACTTTGATTCTATAGGGGTGTGTGAGTGTGTGTGTGGGGGGGACTGTTCTTAATCTCAAGGATTCTCTTACTCAAATAAACCAAGTCTCTGGAGGCAGATGGGTTGTATAGAGGTCTTGTTAACCCCTGAGCCAATTCCCTGGATGAAGAGTTATCTTTTGTTCATGATGTCATGGTCAAATGGAACCAGAAGCATGAAACACTAGAAGATGGTGAGGGGTTGTTGGTGAGGGACGGGGGAGTAAGTTTTGAAATGTAATTATGTGTGTTACAAGGAGCTTTAGGACAGCAGGTTTTCATTCTTACCCAATGTCCTGACATTTGCTACAGAGTTAATGAAAGACTAGATGAATCCACTTTAAAATTGAACTTTTCAATATCTTTAATGACCCATTTTTAGAGCCATTCATGTTGTTTACTTTTTTCCCCAGATATCCGCAGATGTATTTATACTGTTTCCTTTATATAAAACAGGGGTTCTCAACCTTTTCAAGCCCAGGCTGTACTGGTGGTTCCACACATCGTAAACTCTGCTAAAAATGTATCCTCAGCTGTCATAAACGCATTTACGACAGCCAGGCACATTTATGACTTTCATAAATGTGTCTGCTTCAGCCTTTCATGCAATGTTGGCCACATGAAATGGTGCTGTGGGCTGGGCCAGGCCCATGGGCCGTAAATTGAGAACCCCTGATATAAAACATTGCCTCTTTGTTGCCAGGAGCAAAAGTCCTATACCACAACAACATAATAAGTCACCAGTAAAATAGGCCCATTTGATTCAGCGGACCCTCTTGAGAAGCTGATTTACTAAATCCCCATTGATTCAGTAGGCCTATTCTGCTCCAATTTATGCTAAGCAACAGGAGCCTGGTGATTGTGAAGTAACAATCTCAACATAAACAGCAATCACTAAAACAGTAGGTGGTATGACAGGAAAAAACATTGGTTCAAGAGCTGAATTATATTGGCTCTGAGCAATTTTAAAAAGCCCAAGGGAAAAATACTACAGGTTCTGCTCTTTGACACCAGTTATCCTCACCTCCTGTGGGGTAGAGGCACATCCATATCATGGCCCACTCTGTAGAAATTATTATGATATAATAAAATCTTGATTTTTTGTATTGAAATTATAGAGGATAATTATTTTAAAATTATACTTGAATTTTGAGAGTCACAAGTAACAAATGGAATGTGTATTGAATGTTAGTATAGTTTTGGTTGTCCTCAATTAGGCCCTGTAAATTGGTTTTAAAACAGAGAGTTAGCAGGGAGTTAGGGATGGTGTTGGATAATCTTAAGGATTACCGGTGAATATTTTGAAATGCAAGTGGTTCTCAATTCCCCTTTTCTTTCTTTGTAGTTCCTAAAGTAAAAATGCTCAGTCACAGTTTTAGAAGTAGAAAAATGAATGTTTACTCACAACCAAATGATGGTTGGAAGAGTTCATAGCTTCCTGACACTAAAAAAAAATTGAATCAGAAAGACAATTGAAAACACAGCTATACAAAAAAAAAATTTTTTTTCCTGGCATGAACTTTTGCAGTTGTTTTATACTAATTTCAGGCTGCTGATTACAAATATGATCTCAGATTTGCTCTATCACATCACATTTATTGGCCAACCCAATTGTCATTCCTGACTGCATGTTGGTACGAGTCAGTTATAAAATTATAGTGATAAAATTAGTGACTGGGCAACACAATTTTTCTGGCATGAACGATTCTAAGGTAATTTTGAGGTGCTGATTCTGAATCTGGCATCCAATTTTTTTCTAGCTCATCAGGTTTTTGAGATCTCAAATATTGCAATATACCTACGAACAGCAAATTTATCATATTCGTCGAGCTAAACAGACATATGGACCTCATAAAATAATATCCAATATGCAATACTTTATTGAACAAACATATATAATTATGAACTGAAGCACAAAGTTGAGAGTGAAAGCATATTAACATGTAAGAATTGAAATGTTAAGATATGAAAATATGTACAAAAAGGTAAATTGACAATATCGACCTTACATCGCCATGAATGATCTTTTCTTGGACGCTCTGCGACATTCAATGTATGTAATGTCTCTCATCAAGGACCAACAGTAATCTGCCATCATGTTGGTGTTCCATCGGCCTTGGTAAAGTTCTTCCATTACTTTAATGTCTTGATGAAAATGTTCACCGTGCTCTTCGTTCACGTCACCCAAGTTCTCTGGAAAGTTGGCCAAGTGACTATGTAAATAGTGAGTCTTGATGCTCATTCTACATCCAAGTGCTCTTGAGTTTCCAAGATATTGTCAATTTACCTTTTTGTACATATTTTATTAGGTATGATGATAAATTTGCTGTTCAAAGGTATATTGCAATATTTGAGAGCTCAAAAACCTGATGTGCTAGAAAAAACGGATGCCAGATTCGGAATCAGCACCTCAGAATTACCTTAGAATCATTAGAGTACCTCATGCCAAAAAAATTGTGTTGACCAGTGAAATCAGACAGACAGACAAAGTCAGCTAAACTAACCATACAATACATAAACACATTCATGTTGGTTTCTGGTTATTATTGCCTTGTTTTCAAGGTGTTTGCAGAGTGACTGCTTTATAATATGCTCCAGAATTTTCTCTGGTGTCAGCTTGACTGATCTGTAGTTCCCTGATTCCTCCTTTTTGCTCTGTTTGAAAACAAAACAATATCAGCCCTCCTACAATCACTTAACACTTCACCCATTGTTTTACAATTTCAAGAAAACAGTGGTTCTGAGAGTTCTGCAGCCAATTCCTTCAATACTCTTGGATGCAGTTCATATGGCACTGGAAATTTAAACCTATTCAACATTCTAAATTATTCCTTGATTATTTGTTTATCAGTCTCAAGCTGAAATCCTGTCTCTTTCACTTGTACTTCATATTTGCCTGGAGGTCCATAGACTTTCTTCTGGGAAAAGACCAAGCTAAAGTATTCATTGAGCATTTTTGCCTTTTGTTTGTTGTCTGTTATCATTTTTTCCATTCCCACTGAGTAGCTGAACCACTGTTTCTTTTCTTTCTTTTTTGCTACACACATACCTAAAGAATGCTTTTTGACTCTTTTAGTTTGCTAACCTCAAGTCATTCTCAACTTTTGCTTTCCTAACACCATTTATGTAAGTTTGCTATCTATCTTTATTCTTCATTTTGACCTATCCTTCCTCTGTGTCCTTTTTTATTTTCAGTTGTTCTTTGAGCTTTATAGGAAGGCCAATTTGTCTTTTTTCATTCTTTTTTTTCTATTGTCATTTTGTTCCCATGTGTATGGGCTTTATGAAGGATGACAATCCTTCCATCAGATCCCTAATCCAGGAATGTGGGATCCCATATTGGGTGGCTGATCTGATCGGACAGACACCCTGCTGCTTCTCGTTGTTTTAATCTTTTTAACTTTTTAGTCTTAAAGTTTTAAATTCCTTTTAGTATCCTGTAGATTATAGTCAAAATTTTTAAGTTAATTTTTAAACTAATTGTAATATGCCCCATAGGATTCTGTATTGTTAATTTGTGGGGGGAGGGGGTTAACACCGATGTTTGTAAGCCGCCCAGAGTCAGGTTCTCCTGATTGGGGCAGGATATTAAATTTGACTAAATAAATAAATAAAATCTTCCATGGAGACAGCATATCTGGAAGGTCATCACATTTCACCATATTACAGTTTCAGTTCCATGCAGGAAGGAGTTTCCTACTAAAACTACTCTTGTCTTCATTTTGTATGGCATGGGTTTGGTGACTAGTTGGCTGAGTTTTCATATCCTCCTTTGGGTTTCCTATATGTCTTAATCTGCATGCTGTCTGCAAATAGCTTTGCAGTGCCACTGTTGAAAAGTGTCTTCTTTTGCCCCTAACTATCAATATTCCATGATGTTCCCTTCACTATGTTTGTTCTCTCCTCATCTGCTTTGTGTTTCTGTTCTTAACTTCTAGTGCTTGCATTACAGATGAAAAATGTGGGTATTCCTAGATACTTCTCTTAATATTAGCTTTACTAAATCAGCATACCTTTTTAAAATGTTTTGTCATTTAAAAAAAATACTGTAAGTCAAATAGCTTAGTGAAGGGATGTTACTATTTGAAATGAACACCAAGACTCACATACATACAGAGGAGTGGAGGTTGCTTTGGGGTAGCTGAGATGAGAAGAAAATGCTAAAACTTTTATCTTCACGTCAGCACCTCCGTCAGCCTTGTTCCTTTCACAGGACCACTGCATAAGCAGAAAAAGAGAAGAAAATTCAACAAGGAGGAGGGCTAAGGAGCATGAGGACATGCACATTGTGCATCTCTGTTTTGGGAGGCCAGATTTCACACTTTAAAATAATTTCAACATATCTATTTAGCTGTCCTCAAATGTTCTTTTCCATTGACTGGCAATGTACCTTCAGTTTGAAAGTCTGTCATGGGTCATAATTTTTTTATAGTGTCCCCCATCTGAAGGACTATATGTCTGATTTAAAAATAAGAAGTGAGATTAGGGAACTTAAAGCTGTTTAAATTATAATATTCCTTTTTAATTTCATACCTGTGTATTTAAATTATAATATCAAATGTTATGCTAATTGTCTTATTTTATCCTCTCTTTTTTCCCCTTTGGCAAATATCTCTGCACTGATGATTTCTGGGGTTCATCAGAAATATAAGAGTGTGAGTCTGTTGCACAGAAAACGAACATGATGAAAAGGTCCCCCTCTGATATAGCTGATTACTACTTCTGATGTTTCTCTTCAACTCTAGACAGGGGTATCAAATCTACTGACTAAGATTCATACCTGTCAATTAATTACTCTCTGATGCTGCTGTCTAAATGCATGAAGAAATCAGTGAATTTACATCTCAGAAAACAAAACAAAATAAATAAAATAAAATAAAAAACACAGTAGCACTTTAAAGACTAACTGCTATATTTTTATTGTTAGCTTTCGTGGATCAAGTCTGAACCACAGACTAACACGGCTACTATTCCAAAAAATTCCAGTGAATTTACAATTATTTTAAAAATTGTAGTAAAATAAGAGAAAGAATACAAAAAAATTGGTAGGAATGTCAATGCCCTTGCATTCTTCTTAGAAAGCATACACATAGTTTGCCTATTTAAGAAATTGTTCTTAGTAAATTATAAATTCCCTCTGGCCCTAAATTTGTGAATTCTTATCTGGTGATGTCTAACACATGAGCAACATTTTTGGAAAAAGGAAAATATAGTTACTGCCATTAAACTAAATCAGGGGTTCTCAATTTATGGCCTGTGGGCCAGACCCAGGGTGCAGCATAATTTCATGTGGCCCACATCATTATCGCCACCAGAAGTGGAAGCGGATATGTTTTATGGCAGCGTTTATGGTGGAACCACCAGTCCAGCCTGCTCAGCTGTCTGAGGGTGTGTGGTCTGGCCCGTGGCTTGAAAAGGTTGAGAACCCCTGAACTGAATTATTTGAACTAATATGGAAAGAAGATTTATATCTGAATTGACAACTTGCAAAGGTTTTCATTTCAACGTGTGATGTTAATCCTTGAGAATTGGACAAACATTGGAAACACTAACAAATGCTGTCCTTAGCATCATTTGCTTCATGTTACTTCATTTACTAGATTAAGCATTGATGGTGAATCCAGAAAATGTAGAGAAAAAGAATATTGAAAATACTGCTGAAATAGGAACTTCTTCCTTGTGGTTTAAACAAGCCGCCAGTTGAAACAGAGGTTGTGTTTTCTTAGAATGGCCAAGTCTGGAAATGCTGTTGAATTATTTTTGGCATAAACCAGTAGCAGTAGTGCTATGATTAACATTGTTTTAAGTGGTGCGGTTTACACCAAAAGAGTTATTATTTTAATAGAACATTTGTACAAAAATGTAATCCTGTATATTCTGTGGCATGACACTTATGTTTTGTGAGAGAAGGAGACCATTTTTATTTATGCATATGTGTGTAATGGAATCAGCATTATTCTGCACCAATTCCTTTAGTAATTGAATATGGGCTACAACATAATGAGTACAACTTGGAAATGTTGCTCTTTTTTAAAAAAATTACAATTCTCGAATATCCTTGCCGGCATGATTAAGACAGAAAGAATGATATGCTGCCAAATATGAATGTATTTATTTGTGTCAGTGCCCGTGGTGATAGAATAGTTCTTGGAACAGAACTTCCCAAAAATCTGATAATAGGTTGGACTAGATAACTTCTTAAGATGACTTCTGGCTCTGGGGTTAATGATTGTAAAACTGACATTTGTATAGAAGAAAAATATTTATAATTTATATTTATAATTTCTAAAGATTAGAAACAGACAATTAAAAGTCATAGTACTTCGCCGGAATCGTAGCAATTTATTTGGTATCTGCTCAGATTATAACCTGTGTACCTCCACCTCTGTTTAATATATATATTTATACATGATGACTCAAAAGTTGGAAGGTCAGCAGTTCGAGACCCGAATACTCACAATGGAGTGAACTCCCTGCCAAACTAGCAGTTCAAAAGCAAGAAATCGCAAGTAGATAAATAGGGACCACTTTGGTGGGAAGGTAAACACTGTTCCATGTACTCCAGTGTGTAGTCCTGCCTGCCACGTGTCCATGGAAATGTCTGCTGATCAGTGGTGGGATGTCAAAAAATTTACTACCCCACCGTGATGTCATCACAGTGTGGGTGGAGCTAACATCATGACATCATGTCATGGGCGGGGCCAAAGAAAAATAAATTAAAAATTACAAAAAATTACCAAAAAATAAAATAAAAATAAGCACACACACACCCGTAAATAAATTAAATAAATAAATAAATAATACATTAAAATACACCCACTCACCCACCCCAAACACAAATCAAACAAATCAAACAGAGCTTTTAAACCAGAGCTTAAAGCTTATTCTGGCTAATTTTTCTCACACTAGGTTAGATGGAAGGAACTACAGAATGAACTCACCACAAGATGGCTTCATTTTGGCACTTTTCAACAGTTAAAGAAGTTCTAATCAGTTCTCTTGGATAATATGCCTTAATGTAAATGTAAAACAGATGTACCTCCTTAAGGGTTCTCCAATTGGAACAGCAATTGGAACAAACAGGTGTAGCTTATTGATGAGGTAACTCCAAGACTTTGCTTAAAAACCCCAAGCCAGGCCACCAGGCCTTTTTAGGAACTGTGTTAGTACATCAATATAAGTAAGGTATTAAATACACATTAAAATACACACAGACACACCACATCCAAAGGTGAGTCACTTACCCTGGGGAGCAGGCTATAGGGAGCTTCAGGCTAGCAGCTTCACTGCCTCCTCCCCGCTTGGGAGGACAGCAAGGAGGCCGTGCATACATGCCAAGCACTGTAGGCATGCATGCACACCAAATGCTTGGCGCGCATGCACAGTGGGGGAACCAGTGAAAAGGTATGCCCCGAAGGTGGCTCTCCCCAAAAGCTGCTACCGGTTCTCCAAGACACTGGGGAAAATTATTACCGGTTCTGGTGAACTGGTGAGAACCTGTTACATCCCATCACTGGTGCTGATGCAGATAGTGCTGGCTCTTTGGCTATAAACAGAGATGAGTGCTGGGCCCTAGAGTCAGATACAACTGGCTTTCAAGCAAGGGCGACCTTTACCTTTACTCGTATACATAAAACTAGCAAGTCTATTGTAGCCTATGTTCAACAAAAAACCAAAAGTAGGCAAGAATCTCTGAAACTTCTATCTGCTTAGAAAATTGTATATCAGAAAACAAAACAAAAAACAAAACAAAATAATATAATAAAATAAAAAACACTGTAGCACTTTGAAGACTAACTGCTATATTTTTATTGTTAGCTAGTTAGTCTTTAAAATGCTACAGTGTTTTTATTTTATTTTATTATTATTTTAAATTTGTTTTGTTTTCTGATATGCCTGAACCACAGACTAACACGGCTACTATTCTAGAAAATTGTAGTTTGTGTAACAATACTGTCATATCAGGATTTTTGATAGCATGTTTTAATGAGGTAAGTCAAGAATCAGTTCGACTCTATCAGTGTTCTTTCAGTTGGTGTTCTATTTGTGATGGCGGAAACATGATATTTCATACCAGCATGGTTGTAAGTTAAGTAATGAAAGACATGTTGCTTGCATGGAAGCTCAGTTGAGAAACGCCAGTCATCCTGCCCCCCTTTGCCCCCTTTAAAAAGTAGATACAGTTGTTTAAAGTTCTTGCTGAAAGAAGTTTCTTTTGCAGCATTTATAAATGGACTACCTTTCCATTTCTTTTTTATCCACAGTCAGTTGTGTCTGAGAGCATATTGCATTCATTCTCAATTCTATTTCATTGGGGGGGAAAGGATGTTGCTGGTTGTGAGACATTTTGGGCAACACGCTGATGTAAATGTCTTCCAGAATAGTTTCATGCTTAATTTCCCAACTATGGCATGGAAGCAGGAAAAATATACAAATCCCTAACAATATAGAAATGGACTATTGATGCAAAACTCAGGCATGAACTGACTTGGGGACTGAATAATACAGTAGTTTTATTTCTGTCTCCACTAGTTTCTTTGCCCTAGTCTCTTTTTTGTGCTTAGTAGAGGCTTAGTGCATAATATAAAGTAGACATGGCAACACACACTCAACAATTATGTGACTGTTGACTGCTTTCAGCAGTAAAAGTTAAGTAAACTACTGTACTGTTAAAAATTTGCCCTCAGCAACTTTCTGCAAAAAATTTCCTGCTGTGCTGTTGGCTTCACATATTCAATAAGGCTTGCCTGTGATATATCTATATTAATTGCCTTCTTTTTTACTAAATATAATTGCTGTATCTGCTTATTCTGGCTATCTTCCTTGAAGTCATCCCTGCTGTAAAGTAATGTGATACAGCCTCCTGGGGAGGATGGGCTAGGGCAGGAATTCCCAAACTATTCTCACTGTGGGCCAGTCACATGGTTCTGAAGGCTAGTCACATGGTTTTTCCCACCAGAAGTGGAAGTAAAATGCACATGCGCAAAATGCTGCCATGAATGCAACTGTGGCTGTTGTAAATATGGGTGCATTTACAGCAGCATTTTGTGCATGTGCAAGTGCATTCCACTTCTGGGAGCAGCGAGGGCAGCGTGAGCCAGATGATTTGGCATTGCTTGCCAGATCCAGCCCATGGGCCATAGTTTGGCCATCCCTGGGCTAGGGAAAAGGCCTTATTTTATCTTATCTGTTGAGTGAAAGGACTTGACAACTTGTTTGTCCCTATTACAACACCAAAGCATTGACTAGACTCACGTCCCAGTGTTTCCCAAACTTTTATTTTTGAACTTCAATTCCCAGAAGCCTGTCAATTTCCCAAAGCACTGATCAGCCAATGTACTGACTGAGGGTTTTGGAAATTAAAGTCCACTGGTGTTCCATGGAACATAGTTTGGGAAATGATGCACTAGACACTGGAGCTATACAGGAGAGGAGATTAATCTTACTCTTTACCCTGGCACTGAGTTTGATGAAAGCCTATAGTCAATTGAGACTTTGTGCATGCTGGGGACAGGCCTCTGCACTCTCTGGAAGTCCAATGGGTCGAGGCCCAAACCAAGCCTACATAATCCTCTTGCTCTTGTTTCTTTATATTTGTCAGCATCTTTTTTTAAATTTATTTTTCTTTTTATTATATAAGTATGGTAATAACAAACACATTGACAAATGCAAAGACAATCCAAAACAAATCACAAAATGGCTTGAGACAATATCAAAGATCTAGTACAAATATTACACCCATGCTATACAATGGAACTTGTAAATACCCTCGGTTACCCCTCCTTTTCATTAATTTTCCCAGAATTTACTCATTTCCAGATCTGGCTTATGGCCCTTTTTCATTTGTCAAAGCGAAGTCAACATATTTATTCCAAATTTCCCCAAAACTTTTTTCCCTATACAATATGTCCTTTTTTTGCATATAGTTCCATTGTTAATTTCTCATGCAATGCTAACTGCCATGCTTCACTATACCAACTTCTTTTACTAATCTGCATCTCATCTTTCCAATGTTTCTCTATTAATTGTCTCGTTACCGTAAGCAAGGTGAGGAGCAATTTGTCAGCACCTCACACAAGCTCAATGCTTAGGTTTCACAAAGCAACAGGGTATTCCCCCCCCCAACTTTATACTTTATACAATACTGCTGTATTGTATTGTTATATTTATTGTATCATGTTGTATGACCTTGACTATGTTATATTCTTTTGATTATCTTATATGTATGGTCTCTGTAAACCGCCCTGAGTAGGTTGTACCGAGTAGGGCGGTATACAAATCGAATAAATGAATGAATGAATGACTTTGTTTCAGAAGTGTGCCATGAAATCAGACAGAAAATCCCAGCTTTAGGAATAAAGCACTTTGGAGGAGCCTTCTCACAACACTTTATACTTTAGGTGGCCCAAAGTAAATGATTGGAGGGGATGGGGTGGGAATTAGACACATTTACTGGAAAGTATGGTTTTCTTTGTTTGCCATTCCAAAAGAAATCCACACCAAATAGTATTAGTCCTTCCAGGCAATAGTTGTTGTTAATTAATATAGTGGATCCCAGCTGGGGGGGAAATGATGAAGGACTTAGGTGGTGAAAATGAAGGAGAAGAAGCAGGGAGATCTCAATATCATTAAAACAGTCTTAAGATCAGTGTTTCTTTTTCATGTCTAAGTGTGAGAGAAACAATTTGTGAGAGAAAGGCTGTGTCGTGGGGGGGAGGGGTAAGACTGAGTCTATGAGTGTGTTTGAAAGTTGTTTGGTAACAGACACCATGGATCCATGTAACACTGCGTGGGAGTTTAGTCCTGTCTCCTTGACAATACATGTACCAAGCAGAGAGTATTGTTGGATTTTGAAGACATATCAGCATTGGCAGTACAGACTGCAATAGCTAGTCTCTTTAATACATTGTTAGTGTGAAGTAAAGAGAAGATTGAGGTAATGGCAATTGGAAGGAAACAGCATACAGTAATATCTCGGATAACGTTTGCATCAGATAACACTAAAACCGCTTAACTTTAAGCAATCTGGGGGGAAATTGCATCACCTAATGTAAAAATCCTTTGTGGAACCAAGTTTTAGTGTTATATTGGGTTTTACTGTACTGTACTTTAAATAACATAATAGATGGAACAAGTATAAAACAAGTGGCAGAGTTCATACTCATTTCCACCTTATGTTACCATTTGCAAATATGGACAGTTACAACAAAACATAAACAAAATTTGATTACCACAGAAACTAGATGTGTGAGGAAAGCTTATGGAGTGAATAGAAGGTAAAATTAGGAATGAGATTCTAAGGAAAAGAATTGGAATAATAAAAGAAATATTACATAAACACCAAATAAAGGCGGTGGTGGATGCTAGATGTGCAAGAACCTTGTGTTTCCCTCAATACCTGAATGGGTATTAGTAGAAAAAGAAAATGAAGAAGAGTGTGAAGAAACTATTATTCAGATTCAGATTTTTGGTGTTACACTGACCATGTTAATGTTGTTCAGTCATCTTTCTTTCTAATCTGAATTCTAATGTGAAGTTCTTCTCCACAACTATCATTTTGAGATCAACAAGAAGAGTGTCCTGGGCAGGAGTGCAGAAGTAACTTTTGTAAAGCAATTGCTCATTGTAATAGTCACAATAGCTAATGCCTTCCAATCAAGAAAGTCCAACATGCAGGCAGTTGGTTTGTACTTTGCATGATAGCAGGAATAGTTCACACTACTGTATAATTCCTAGAAAATCAATTTCTCTCCCAGCTACTGTGATGATTGTAGCTATCCTCAGAAGAAATAGGGAGGCAAGGTCTCTGACACTCAGAAAGTCCTGGATCTTTAACCCTGCAAGCCCAGTTGTATAACGCATCTCATGAGCGAGGTGCTGGTTGCATTTTACTGAGAATGCATTATGGGATGCTTATACTGTTTAACTATTCTGTTTGTGAGTACAATGGGGTCACTAAATTAAGGCCAAGGTCATACAAGTCATTAATTCTTTTTAATTATTTGATCAATTGCAAAATAATTAAAAAGAGTATTTAAATGGATAACAAGCCTGGTTCAGTGAGCTGATCCATGTGCCCTTGAATTACAAGAAAAGTGAACATTATGAGATCACTGACTGCAACATAGTTACCCCCTTTTTAACTGCCTTCGAAGGTTCTAAAATTAAAGTTAGATTTGACCATGGGAAGATGGTGCAGAAATGAGAGAGCGGGGAGAGCAGACAGAGTGACAAAAGAAGGTATAATAGAAAATAAATGATTGTGGGAAAATGTCTAGCTGAAGACAGAGAATTTCCAAGAAGTGGGCGGGTAAGGGCATAACTTGTTCTTTTACCTTAAGGCAGCTGTGATCACATTGCAATATGTAAAGACAATTTGTTTAAGTTTCACTACAATGAATACCAATCCAGCTTGCATTCCCATCACTCAGATCATATTTTCTCCCCAATAACACATCAGTAACATTGTTAGTGTTGAAACAGGTATGAAAAAATCCTTCTTGAGTATATTTGTACTATACACCTGCCTTTGGTATTTCTATGTCCCTTTGAATGTGTACCTACACAGAATATGTTGTGTGAACATTTATAGCGTTCTTTACTCTGAAGCTATTGTGTTCTCAGGCCCCTGAACTGAGAATCAAGAAGAATGTGCAATCCTCTAATAAAAAGGAATGCTGCATTGTCACTCAGTGCAACAAATTCATTCTTGTTCACACCCTTAACATAATTTTATTAGTCTCTAAGCTCTTTTCCCCTGTTCATTCAGAGATTAAACCAAGTGACCAAGTGAAACACCAAAGATAGAAGCTACTGATGGATTTGAATAAGCTCTAACTGAATTTTGTTGTAAAATTCTTTTCAAGAAAATTAAGTCAGCCAATCCTGAGATCTCCACAATCCTGTTGCTTTTTATAGCAAGTTGCAACTAGACTGGGCCTTTTGTAGTTTTCAAAGAGGTAGCCATGTTAGTCTGTGGAAGTAGGGATTTGGAAAATAAATTCCATTCATTTAGTGGGCCTACTTTTGAAACTAAACAGGATTTCATGCAAATTCTTCAAGTTAAACACAATTTGTTTATGGAATGCCATTTCTCCTTCAGCATCAGGATTTGCCTTTCCACTTTTCAAGCTTCTATAATGATATTTGTCCAGTTAAGTTTACTAGATTGTTTTGCATTTTTCTTACTTTAAATTTCTGTAGGTTATTGGTACTTAGTACCTGACCTTTCTCGTATGTATCATCAAAGTCAGCTCAGCCCTAGACTAATAACAAAAAAGAATAAATTCCATAGAATTCTGAATAGCTGTATGGTTTTTAAGATTGCCATGAGCTGCTGTCTCTCCAAAACCCACAACCACAGCAAATGGCAGAAAGAGATCTGAAGCATGTTATGCTTCACACTTATTATTGAACTTTGTCTGGGCACATTTCAAAACTGGCTTCTAGAGGTAAATATCAAGCCCCAAACTCATCTTCTGTGAGAATTTGAAGCATCTGGACCATCAGTATAGTATGGATAACCAAAACAAGATATAAGCAGAAATTTATCTGGACAACATTTGGTCAAATCAGTGTTTCCCAACCTTTGGTTTTTGGACTTCAGTTCCCAGAAGCTTAAGTAAATTCCCCAAAGCACTGATTAGCCACACTACTGACTTAGGCTTCTGGGAACTGACAGTCCCCCTGTGGAGTGTGGGCTCCGTGTTGGGAATCCACTGGTTCAGATGATACCATGGCCTCAGTTCCACCCACAGCAAGTTCATCTTGATGTTAGCATCCATCAGCCAATGGCTGGATTGTATCTACTGTTTTACTGTATTGCTCCTCTGGGGAAGTTTACCGTTCTCTTTCTCACAATGGATTGAACTACGGAAGCTTACAGTTCTGCATTTAATGATCTGTCAGGTCAGAACCAGTACATGGGATCTTTTATGTCAGTATACCAATTTTTTTTTTAAAAAAAAATATCCACTTACTGTCTGAATGGGCTCTTAGGAAGTTGAAATTAGAGAAGCTTTCTTGGAAGTTATTTTTCCCCTGCCCACCCAAGTGCTTGTATTTAGTTTGGAGACATCTTTATTTAGATATATATTTGAATGGCCTTTCTAGTTGGAGACACATTTGGGTGGCCTTTTTGCTGTTCTTTAGCCTTGTTTGTGAACATCATAGAAGAAATTGAGGTTGTACTTGATAATTTGCTTTCCTTTTTACACCATCTATTGTCATAGAGATTCCTACGTAACCAACCTTTGGAGCCTCTTGCTGCGATCTGCTTTTCACCTTAGAAATTGCTCCATGTATAAATTGCTCCATGTATAAATATTTTGCAAATTAGAAGTACCAAAGAGATTAACTGTGATCCAGCTATTATTTGCTTTATTCCTTTCTTATTAAGCCACTATTTTTATTTGAATCAGGCTTTCTGCAAGGGGCTATGGAAGACATCCACATCTGGTGTCCACATGCCAAGGCTCCATAAGAAAGATGACATACTCTCATAGTAACTTTTCTCTGGCATCGTTCTGTTAGCAAAATATAACCTCTAGATTTGGAATGGACCCTTTTATGTGTCATCTTTGCTCACAGTAATATTCCTGTTCTCTTCTTTCCTAGGTGCAAAGCGTAATGTCCATGCTGTGCTATACTCTGATTATAGCATTTCTGATCGGCATATGGGCAGCACCAAAAACTGAAGATAATGCACCATTGGGATCTCCTGCCACATCTGACATTTCTGAAAACATCCGGACTAAATCGCACCATGTTATGAAAACAACTCAACACAAAGACCAAAATCAACCTGTTGTTGGGAAGGTAGAGAACAAAGAAACTGGGCAATCTGCAAATGTCTTTGTGGATCCAAAGCTTTTTCAGAAGAGACGATTCCAATCCCCTCGGGTTTTGTTCAGCACTCAGCCACCACCGTTGTCCAGGGATGGGCAGAGCATGGAGTTCTTAGACAGTACAGATACTCTCAATAGGAATATCCGAGCCAAGCGGGCACCTCATCCTGTACATAACCGTGGAGAATACTCTGTATGTGACAGTGTTAGTGTGTGGGTTAGCAACAAAACCACAGCAACAGACATCAAAGGCAAAGAAGTGACTGTGATGGTGGAGGTGAACTATAACAATGCTGCGTACAAGCAGTACTTCTTTGAGACCAAGTGCAGAGACCCTAAGCCAGTGTCCAGTGGTTGCAGAGGCATTGATGCCAGGCATTGGAATTCCTACTGCACCACTACACACACCTTTGTCAAGGCATTGACCATGGAGGGCAAGCAGGCGGCCTGGCGCTTCATTCGGATTGACACTGCCTGTGTGTGCGTAATCAGTAGGAAAAATGAGAACCTCTGAGACTGACCAACACCCCCTCCCCATAACCCACTTCCAGCCCCCTACCTCAGCCTGTAAATTATTTTAAGTTATGAGGACTTTATGGCATATTTATAGTTTATATAGTAAAGAAACAATTCCCCATTATTTATTAAAATATTTGAAAACTGTCTATATTTATGTACTTTAATGGTATGACCCTACTTCAAGCTGATGTTTCTCAACCATGTTGCTAGCTACAATGTTCCCTGAAAATACTAATATGGTGGTCATGCCAAATATTTTGAAAATGAATACTTGATTTTCAATTCACTGCCCTCCATATCCTTATTTTGCTTCAATGAGATCCTGTTTTCTATACAACACTCCCCCAAATAAACAAAAGCACTACATGCTTCTTGATCCAATAGAAAATTCCAGCTAGAAACCATAAAACAGTCAGGAACCTTCAACTCTTCACTTAGAATAAACCAATCTGTATTTTTAAGTATTTGGAATAATTCAGGCCCTCACATCTGAAGCTATAATAAGATGCATTACATTGTCACTTTTTAGAATTAATTTATTATATCGTCTCCCTGTTTATACACTAATAAGTTTACAGCTGATTTCTTACAAAGTTTGTTTAATTTTTTTAATTCTCCCTGTCTCAGTTTGTATATGTTTATCTTTCCTGTTTCAAAGAAACCTCTCAACAAACACTTTTATAGATAAATTATCTACTTTAATAATGTGTAGCAAAAGCAGCAGTCCTTTCTATGAAGCTTCATTTTTGTGAATTGTATAAAAAATTAAAATAGCCCTCAGTCCAAACAAATCTAATGTTTACAAATCCAGTCAAACCAAAGTATCCACAATTAATTTACCCCTTTTTTTCAATGGGACATGCAGCTCAATCCTATGGCCAAAATCCAGTTGAATGAATTACAGCGTCAGCAGGGGGATATTCCTGGTATCTGCTTCAACCTCAGGGACCAGCAACAAACACTCTCATTAATGGGCAAGCCTTGGGATTGATGCAGGAAGTCTTTAATCGTGGCAATCTGCCAATGCCAGTAAAATCATCCATGAGACAAAATTTCTGGTGACTAAAGATTTCCTGTTTTGATTCAATTTGAACAGTTTTCATTCAGACAATGTACAGTATTTACAAAAACGCTTTTTTGAGAGAAGCCAGCAATTATCCATGTATTTACAGTATTTATAAACTGAATAGCAAAAATTTTAAAAGAATTAGCTTTGAAACATTTTCTACCCTGTTCATAAACATTACAGCAGCATTGTAAAATGACTTTCTCTCACTAACTGATATTCAGGATAAAAGTCAGTATGTTTACACAGCATTTAACAAAAAAAATCATTTTGGCCATTTTTGAGAGAATATAATCCAAAAGCAACTCTTCTTTCTCCTTGTCTTCCTCTACTCCCACGCTGGAAAAAAGAAGTTTTTTCAGCTTGAAGACCTCCATGGTGTAGTCCTCAGACCCAGGCCTGTAACGTGTATTCTGTCCATGTGGGCTGCAAAAAAAAAAAAATCTCCATAACTCCATTGTTTTCTTTGAAAAAAAAAAGCAGTGGCTTTGTGCCCAAGAACCTAGTTCAAGAAAAATATCACAAAAATTCTAAGCTACAATACTTTTCAGGACTTGGCATGGAATGTGACTTTAGCTCCTATTTTGCTATTTAAACACCTAATTCCTCTTCCTGGCCACATATACTTGATTTTGTGCTAATCATATGACACAGCAGCCATGTTTTACATAGCAAACAATTCTATTTTTTGAACCACTTGGTATCCATAAAAGTCATTTTGTCTTTGGTTATAAAGTGCACTTACTCTCAAAAATCCAATGCCTATTTTTTAAAAACTATGATTTGACCTGTATTTCATCTTGCTGCATTGCCAGCTTTTGGGCGGTCCTTTGAAGAAATAGATAAGAATTTAATTTGTTCATTTCTGATCCAGATTTACCAAAAGTCCAATTTGTGAAAGAAGCAAAACTTGAAAGATTTGCCAATCCTTAGATTCTTGGTCAAATGGTTGTTTTATCAGAAGGCTGATTTGTGATTGAAGTGAATGGTTAACTCTCCAACTCCCGGTATTCCAGCCATTAGTAAGTACCATTATCTGTGGAATGCAATTTCACTCCATTATTCAATGGGATTGCCTTGTCCTTCACTTCTCTGTTTTTCATGCTGGATGCAGTTTTCAGTTCTTGAATTCTCTTGTTGAAAGATGACAACTTATTATCAGGACCATTTTCTGTGGGAAATGGTGGCCATCATAAAAAAATAGAACTCGCACTAACGATGTTTGAGGAATTTTTTGGCTTGGTCCTACTTAGCTTTGTACTAACTTTGTTTACTATTGGTTGGGATAGCTGTTAAAGTTCTGGCTAGGCCCGTGATGATGAACCTTGGCACTCCAGGTGTGGAACCATGGCACTCCAGGTGTAGATTCACAGAGACTTGGGGGTTCTGGGAATTGAAGTCCAAGAACATCTGGAGTGCCAAGGTGCACCATCACTGGGCTAGGCTCAGTCCACATTGTCTTTCTCTTTGACTCTTGTGCTTCTCCCCATTCCTACCACACACAGAAAAACCAAAGAGGAGCAACTAGCACTATTACATCAAGCATGTTCCAGGGCTGCTTTCCGAGCCTTTGTAGTTTATATATGCAAGGAGTTGGGATTAATTATTTGTGGATAAGCTTGCAAGCCTGCAATATTGATCGGTACATTTGGTTTTCAGCTCAACAGCAAATGCCATTTGGTAGTACTGCAGCTCCAGAATGAGTTAGAACTTTACTTTGCCAAAAATAATACTAATGGCAGTCTCACTTTATTCCATTTATGGTCTTGGCAATCTTATAAACAAAGAAAATTCATTGTACTGGATTGAAATGCCAAAACTCACCAAAGTATCCTCTGTCGGATCCCTTGAGCAAGGTGAAAGTGGAGGAGACATGTCATGGTCTGCCTAGCCAGTGGGTGATCTGATATTGAAATGAATTTTTAAAAATGCATGCAGATGGACTTGATTTCTCAAATCCATTTGCATGTGCAAAATGTCGTTGCAGAAACATCCACTAATGTGCAGACTCTTCACTGAATAATGACTCCAGGGTAAGATTGAAATGCTTCACTTTTAGTTGCTCTGCTGAGATGCTTATTAATGTGTAGGTTGCTAGCTTCATGTCTGAAATCATAGACTAGAATGTTTAACTTCACATAGTTCTACATGCAAGTGTGTTGTTCCAACATTTGAAGCAGCAAGTTTTGCATCTTTGGAATGTTTTTGCCCCTGCAATGAACAACAAATGTCCAATTACAGAACCCTAAAGGTGAGCAGTAATTAGGGACACTGCCCAGACAAAGATGCACACAAATTGCTAGATAAAGAGAAAATTAATGAAGAACTCTGGAGCAACCATGCTGGGAATGGATACAAAAATTACAAAGAATGTGAAGAAAGGTGAAGGAGAATTCACTTGCATAACCTGTTACAACCACTCTAGAAATTGTTCAATAATAGTCAAGACAAAAAAAATGAATGTTTTAAAACATTACTTTTGGGGCATAAGATTTTCAGAATCCCCAGTCCCCAAACCCCAAAGAACTTTCATCAAACTTTGGAGGGAAGTTGTGCAGATCAGTTTACATGAGCTCTGCAGGTTCTCAGCTAACAATATTGCACTTAGGGAAGAAATGTAGTCCTAGGATGGCTTGAGCTTTTTTGGTTTATTGAATCTGAGCCATTTTGTTATGACCGATACAACTAAGCTACAGCTACAGCTCTGTCTCTCAATTGCATTAATCAGAAACATGTGTAAAGCCTGGCATCTCTTCAAAGAATTTTGGAACTCTGACACAGGCATGTTCTCCAGATTGCTACAGAATGCTGGTGGACTGGCATGTGTAGCACATCAAGCAAACTTAAGACTGCCTGCAGTTACACCTATATATGAGTGTTCTCCTGCCAGAGGGCAGATAGCTGCCTGCCACGTTCATTTGCAGATGATGTACAGTTAAAATTACCAGTTGTCTTTTTCAGCCCATCCAGTCTGAAATATATTCAACATGAAGGAATTGTACTTTAAAACAACAACAATGCTCAACGTTTGTTCTGTGTAGGTGCATCTTCTTCATACTGAAGAAGTGGACTTGATCCACAAAAGCTAACAATAAAAATAAAGCAGTTAGTCTTTAAAGTGCTAGAGTGTTTTTTATTTTATTTTTTATTTTGTTTTCTGATATTCTTCATACTCATAACACAAGAATATAATTCCAAGTTCCAAATTTAACAGCTTGATGTGATCATCATTTGCATGATGTTCCCGGACAATGAGAAGCTAAATAAATCAAAATAATCTTTATTTTATGGGGCTGATACAAGTGGTTGGGTCACTTGTAGAGAATTCTCCAGGAGTTAACCTGAAATACAACTAGAATTACAGTACGTATTTGAAAATATAATGTTCAGATCAAGTACAGAGAACCTTGATTATGCAGTATTTCTCTAAACATTGTTCATGCACATTGATAAACCATACAGTATCATAATAAATCTAGAAACCTTGATCTACATTTCAGTCCAGTGTTGTTTGCATTTTAAAGAGCCATAATTTTTCACTTCCAGAAAAGTTAATTAATTCTTGCAGAGCTGCTCTAGGTCACAGATGAACTTCTTAGTGAAGATAAATGATGAGAGATAAAATAATTTTGTACTAAATGTATGATACAAACACATTCTATATTTGAAATAATGAAAACTCATGACTTTTTAAATAAAACTATTGCACGGAGAAAAGGCAGTATGAGTGAACTATATGTACCCAACAAAATAACATGACATCTGTAGGATCTGTATGTGGAAGATCAATCTGTCCATGCCCTGAGGAAAGGCGGGAACACTTAGCTAGCTCATGTTCTGCATTAGCAAGGGTCTTTCAACTAGAAAGTCATACACAAGGCTGGCCCTACTGTTAGACAAGAAAGACTGCAGGTGGAAAATTCCAATCCCAAATTTTACATTATACATATTTTGGGCTTTCTTAATTAGCCTGCATTCTTGGATGTGTTGGAGGGTATTTCCAAGGTGAGTACCGTTTTGCTTTTCAACTTGGCAGTAAAATATCTGGGGCAGTCTTAACCAAAAAGCTTATAATGTTTTGCGATTTATATGGTTCAGGAAAAAGGTGCATGAATTTGAGTTAAAGATGGAACACTAACTCTAGGAAGAGACTTACTGGTCAAATAATTCTAGTAAATGTAGAAGATATTAGGAAAAGAGGACGGCCTAATATGTGATAGATTAACTCATTAAAGGAAACAGGGCTGCTAATGACAGAAGCTATTGGAGCTTACTAGCTACTAAGGTCATCTTTAGTTTTAAAAAATGATTTGATGCCACAAAAACAACATGATAGACAAAATACGATTTGTTTGGATATGAGGCTAGCATGTTCCTTAAGATTTTTCTCTAGCTGAGAAATTTGACTTAGGAAATTCAGATGAAATCAAGTGGTTCTTGACACCACATGTAAATGTTCAATGGCATTCACTGTCACACTGAAACTAATTGATGCACTTAGGCCATTTCTAAAAATGTTTCCTTCAAATGGTGAAAAACTGTTTGTCATTGCGTGTGATTTTCCTCAATTACCATTTTACATTTAGCATGCACTATTGTGTGATCATACACTGGAAGATAGATGCTGCAGTAATTGACAAATGTTATTGTTGAAACAACAATTCTATGAAAATTTTATTGTAGGAGGAAAAAAAGGAAGCATCTCTATTAGCATTTAACTCTGTTGATTCTCAGGATGCTATAAAAAGAGACTAGACAAATATGTGAACCCAGTTCAGACATCAAGCCTGAAATTGTGGCGAATGTAATTATAGAATGACAGAGTTGGGTATCTAACCCCTTACCTTTATATATACCAAGAGAGAGGGCCATGTGTCCACTCATAACTGCATGTAGTGGAATATGCTTATAGTGCTTCTTCAGTTGGGAGCCTTGATAGAGCTGTAACTTATTGTGTGAAAATAATAAAAGATGTAATTTAAACAAAGATAATATTGACAGGTATGTTTAATTTGCTTTTACCTTTGGGGTTTTTTAATTATTATTATTTTTACATTTTAAATTTTTATTTAAAAGTTACCATTAAAGTTGCCCAGATATGTTTATTTCTCCCATGCTTGTCTGATGTATAAATCAACCAATGGAAGTACAGTTGCACCTTGCTTAAAGAACATAATGCATTCCACGGAATTGCTCCTTAAGCAAGTTTGCTCTTTAAGCGAAACACCATTGTAAGTGACCAATTGTGACTTCTGGTGGGGGTAATTGCAAACCCCGATTTATTTGTTAAGTGAGTTTTTGGTTGGTTTTATTTGTTAAGCAAAGCGAACATTCAGAGAAAATTCTGCTCTTTGAGTTACTCTTTAAGCGAGGCACTCTTTATGTGAGGTTTGACTGTAGCTGAAAACAATGCTGCAAATGAATGCTGCAAATGAATGGAGTTTTAGGAAGCTGATGGCTCCTGGGAAAATATAGTTCCCTACTGATGTTTTTGAACAAGATTGCAGGATTAGTAAAAGGTCAGATACTGTATAAGCACCAATTTCTAATTTCTAAATGAATTTCATATTTCATTTAATTCTCTTAGATCAGTGATGGTGAACCTTTTAGAGACCAAGTACCCAAATTCAACAGGTTGCCACCTGTGCTGCAGAGGGCTAGGGTGAACATGTACTGGGGGAAAGAGAAAGCACTCCCATTGGGCTGTTGGGCAGAGGGGTGGGGTGAAATCTGTGCTGGGAGGAGGAAGGAAGTGCTCCCATTGGGCTGCTGGGCAGAGGTGTGGGGCAAGCTGTGTGCTGGGGCGATGGTGCGCATGCCCACAGAGAGGGCTCTGAGTTCCCCCTCTGGCATGCATACCTCTGGTTTGCCATCACTGTCCTTGATAATGAAAAATGCTTCACTCCCACCAATAAAAAGGCATATGTGCCTACTGAGAGATGCAGTAGACTGTCTTTTTTCATATTGATCTAATTGGATGAATTCAATGGAGTTTTCTATGTGTACATTGAGTGGTAGAAACTTTCTTCATCATGGTGACTTAGATCCTCCCATGCTATGTAGTAGATCAGGTAGCAAGGGATCTCCAACAGTTTTGGTCTTGGGTGAGTACTTTGGCATCCTCCCATGGCACTTTCTGCAGTGAAAGTTCTTTGCCATGTATTTTGTCGGCCTCCTTCTTGTCATTTAGCATTAAGAAGAGTCCGTCCCCATAGCAACCTTAGGGACCCTGTTTTTCTCCATTTGAAAAATATGGCCTGCCATTTGGAGTCTTCTTCTTGAAACAATGTTATGAGCCACTCCTTCAAAGCACCTCATCAGTAATATGGTCAAAATATTGGCTCTTTAAAATTCAGTGGAGGTGCGTCTGCTGGAAGACATCAAATCTCTTGTTGATACTTGCTGATGCCTTCCAAGTCTCCCAGGCATAGATGGAGAAACATCCTGGTGACAAGTTAATTAAAATTTGGGGGTCTTCTTGAGGACTTGCGTGTTCTAAGTTTTCAGAGTAGTCACCAAAGCACAGCTTGTTTCAGATTTTTTAGCCCTAAGCATCAACAGCTTTGTCAGCACAAGAGTGTTGAATGCCTAGAGCAGGGGGTGGGAAACTTGGAACACACACTGACACTAAAGAAACAAGACCAGGCAACCTCTGCACTTCCTGAATCACCAAGCTCTGTCACAGTCTACACAGCCAGCATCGTTTCTTGAGTGCCATTATGGACCTTTTTCAAGGGGAGAGTCCCAGAACCACCTTAAAGCATGATGATAGGAAGGACAGTCTCTGAGGTCATCTGTTCCAGAATACAGATGACCTCAAAAACTCCTTGCCAGCATCTACTGATTTTAAAGATCTCCCCAGCCAGGAACCAGTATTCTAAGAAACTCAGACTACTGAAAGTTCCTTGAAACCAGAAATGCCATCATGCTCTGGTGGATAGAGTTGCAGTTACGATTTCCCCCCTTTTTCAAGCACCCGGGGGAGAGGTGGCTGCACATTCCTCAGTAATAGTGGTGCCAACATGGCATTTTGCTTTGGGCCAGGTTATTCTGCTATGGTAATAAAGTAGACCATACTGCCAGTGTCTCAACACCGAGTGTCAGAAGGGTGATGGTC
Organism: Furcifer pardalis; assembly: GCA_030440675.1. Taxonomy (NCBI): domain Eukaryota; kingdom Metazoa; phylum Chordata; class Lepidosauria; order Squamata; family Chamaeleonidae; genus Furcifer; species Furcifer pardalis. The sequence continues at coordinate 231,871,265 of CP126891.1, read as the reverse complement.
CCCAAGTGGATTAAATCCTACCAGAGAGGACTGGAGAGGTTCTTTCATTGTTCCATCAGCTAAAGGGACACATCTCTAGCACTAGAAAGAGGGCCTTCTCAGTGTCTGCTCCAGCTCTATGGAACCTTCTGCCAATTGAGTTGCATCTCCAGATGGAGTTGCTGTGTGTTTATGCATGCATATCCATATTCAATTCCTGGTTCAGCACAGACACTTCTACACATGCGGAAAAGTGTCCATATTCACTTCCTGGTTCAACACAGACCCTTCTGTGTATGTGCAAGTAAGTCCATGCTGAACCAGGAAATAAATACAGATGCTTCTGCGCATGCGCGAGGACATCCACACCGAACCAGGAAGTAAATACGGATGTGTGCACACATGCACAGAAGCATCTGTATTCACTTCCTGGTTTGGCAAGGGCATTGCAGGCCTGATGGAATGGTTTTGGGGGCTGTATCCCTAGAGTCAGGTTCGCCTGATTGGGGCGGGATAATATAAATAAATAAATAAACTCCACCACACATTAAACTCTACATGTTTTCAGACTTACTATCTGCCTGGAACCATGGAAGACAGCAGCAAATAGTTATGACGGCCATGTGCAACCTCAAGGAAGCATTATTAACACGGACAATTTCAAAAGAAGACAGGAATCCTGCATAGTTCTACCAAAGAGAGAATTTCAGCAGCCACATCTGCAATTCTCTTTATTTACAAGCCCATTAAAAGTTAGATCATTTCTATTTTGACACTTGGGAATGTGAATTGCAAGGAAGCAGTACAGGAGAAGGATTTTATGTCTAGTTTGTAGGTTTTCACAGGACATCTGAGTGGCCACTGCAGGAAATGGGTTCAGAATTTGTAAATTGTCCATGCTAGCTTGTGAATTCTGGGAACTGAAGTCCAGAAACATTAACTACTTCAAATCTGAAGAGAATGCTGCTTTTCTTTTCTCTGTATGTCCCGGTTCCTAATCCTAGCTGAGTTAAGAAGATCCCGTAGCTTGTTTTTGGCTCTCTGACCTGTTCCCTGAGATTCTGTTTTCCACAATGTAAAGAGGTGCTTGCTGACTTACAAGGAATGGATTTATGTGTGCAAAGATTCTATGTCTCTCTTGTTCTTTATCACCATATGCTCATAATATTCAATCCACCAATGATTTTTGCTTCAAAGGTTCCAACCGTAGCCTTTTTCCTTCCCAGAGGAATTCTCTCTCTGGTGCCAGGTTCTATGGCCCTAAAATGTTAAGGTACTAGTTAGAGGCGTGTGAATACAAATTGGAAATTTTTTGAGCTGGGTGTGGTGAGTGCAGAGAGGAAAAATGCTGCTGCCAAAGGGTGGCAACTCCTATCTTTTTGTTGCTTCTCTGGAGCAATTTATTGTGTAAGATTTCTTTTCAGTGAGCCTCTTGGGATACTCTGCACTGTGGGTTAGATTAGATTTATACTTTTTACTAAAGATAATTAAGATATGACTAAGGGTGTGATCAAACAGTCATTTAGCTTGTTGTTAGCTGGGATGGGTTGGTTTTCTCCATTTTCTGGTGATCAAATGATAAAATTTCTTCTTCTTCTTCTTCTTCTTCTTCTTCTTCTTCTTCTTCTTCTTCTTCTTCTCCTCCTCCTCCTCCTCCTCCTCCTCCTCCTCCTCCTCCTCCTCCTCCTCCTCCTCCTCCTCCTCCTCCATATCCGTTCCAGATATTGGCTATCATCATGGCGATAGCCTTCCTGAACTTCTTTGAACAGTTCTTCTGAGGACATGCCACACCAGTCTCTATTGTTTTTCAGCCATGAAGTCCATCCAGGGCCTCTCTTCCCAGGGATCTTTCCTTGCAGAGCAAGTTGGAGTATTCTATACTCTGTTTTGTTCCTCATCGCATTTGAGCTTTCTTTGATTAGTTGTCTTAAACAGTTCCTGTTCTTTATGCATCTGGTGGAACACTTCTACATTACTCACATGGTCAACCCATTCTATCCTTAGCAACCATCTGTTAGAGCTACATTTCAAAAGCTTTGATTCTCTTTTCATTGAAAAGATACAATCACTGGAACAAAGCAAACTGTCCACAGAGTGTCCCTACCCACACCTTTCTGGAGCTTGTGAGTGTCTGTTGTGGCGGTTGTGAGTAGGATTGCTCTGTTTTTGTTCTTTCCAGCACATGCAATCACTGGGGGGGGGGGGACGACCAAATAGAGCTTTATGGTAGTCAAACTGCTTGCCACTGTTAATTTTCCACATCATGTAGTGACTGAAGAAGACAGCCTTTTCCAGATACGTACTGGTAAATTAAACACTTCCTCTGCACCTCCATGAAAGCTGTAGGGGAAGGGAAATGTTTTTTTCGACTCTAGTAAGAAACATCTGGTACAATACATGACTTACTAAAATAAACTTTAAACATAGAAAGCTTCCCCTTGGAAGTGGGAGGAGACAGAAGGGGCCATTTAATGGCTTTTTCCTCTTTCTCTCCTTTTGTGGTATTATTATTATTATTATTATTATTATTATTATTATTATTATTATTATTATTATTATTATTATTATTATTATTATTATTATTATTATTATTATTATTATTATTATTATTATTATTATTATTTCAAAGATGTATAAATAGAATAGGAAAATATATGGCTCCAATTATAGTCTGTGTTGTATATCTTGTTCTCTGTTGAGACTGTTGAGACAACAAAGAGATATATGATAGGAGATTGTGTGTTGTACACCAAGCCAAAGACATGCAAAATACAGTTTTTCAAGTACCTAGGAGTAGTTATTAGTTATTTTAGATAAGAAGAGAGTAAATAATTTTTTTAAATTGTTGTTGTAACTCCAGCTACTGTTTGGGACCAATTGATATATTAAATATAACTACCTGGAGTTAAAAAGCAACCAAGTTCTGCATCTAATTTTGTTACCACCTAGTATAACTTTACAAGGCAGAATATTACCAGCAAAGTTCAGTACAGGGTTTCATGCAAAGTTCTGATGATGAAAATTTAGAAAAGGAAAATCCCCAACACAGTGTTCATCAAATCCTATGTGGTTTAATTTAAGTTCCTCTTCATCTATGCATATATTACATAAACATTTATTAGCAGAGCTCAGATCTCTGATTTGGATAGGGAGGCATAACTTCAGAGAAAACAATAACCAAGAAAATTGTGTAGGCTTGTTTAAAAAAGCATCTCATCCACTCACCAGGGCTTCAGCCCAGAAGCACATACTTATAGTTTAATTAGCAGCAGATTAAGTCTTCCTCCATACTGTAAATGAGGTGTGCTCATGTCAAAATACCTACAAATGAGACAGGAAGAATAACATGTTTTAAGAGTAAACAGGTATAACTCAATCTCATCTTTCTTCCCAGGTCAGTTTGATTTTATAATTGGCAGTAATAAAGTAGTTCTGTCCCTGCCTCCCACAGTATGGTATTCTAAGTAAATAAGTGAGCATTCCACAGGTGGTTTTAGTCAATGATAATTTGCTTTCTTGGTGTCTTACTTTTTCAAATGCCATGTCTTTTCCTCCTAATGCTTCTTAGAATGACAGTGGCCTTCACAAGCCTTTGTGTCCCAAGGATTCTGGGACTTCTAGTCCATAACAACAACTTTTCCAGTCCTAGTTGAGGCTATATCCACCAACAGAACCTTGATCATTTCTAGCAATCAGAAATGCCATAGTACCAATTATCTTGGCATAGGTTTCTAGCAACACTTCCTTATTCTTGATTTCCATAGCTGCCCTTCATTTGCACTGACACTTGAACCAAGATACAGTACAATATAACAATTTTTAAACAATTTTAATTTATTTATTTCAGCCCTGAAGTTATGTAGTGCTTCTGAAGCCATGGTTATTATTTTCTTAATAATGTTCAGTAACAACCCTGCACTTTTTTCTTTAATTCTCCTCAGTATCATTTCAAGTCATTGCTATTTTCTGCCTTTAATATTGAGTCGTATGCACATCTCAAATTATTGATGTTTTTCCCACCATTTTGCATGCCTTCTTTCATCTGAATCTTATCCAGCTTTCCATATGATGTGTTCTGCCTTTAAATTAATTATAAAGGGCGTGGGGGGAATGTTCCACTAATAAATTGTTCAGGTTTGCTCTCACTGTTTTTGACCCCTACAAAAACAAGTTGTATTTGCTTCAACCGTCTTCTTATTTTTGTGTTGAGTGATGCCCATGTTGGCAAATGTCATATCCAGCCTTTTTTTTTCTTTTTTTTAACAGAGCAGCTTAAAGTTTAAAAGCCATCTTCCATACTCATTGTTTCAAAACACAAATGCTTACCATTCTGCTAGAAATGAAAATACCTGAAGGAGAGTTATTTACTTTTGCGGCAAGAATCCAAAACTAAGAAAAATAGGATGATGGATTAGGACATATCCTTATAGATAAATAGATTTCCATAAAAATAACTTCAGTGTTACTCTTTAGTAGCAAAGGACATCCAGTTATATTTGAACACACCTCCATGTGTACAAAATCTAGTTATATCTACTTTTCCAACATCTATTCTCTTGGATGTTTTGAATTTTGAAAACTGCAGGTAAGATTGCCCCCACCTTCCTGCCAGATTTTATGTTAGTAGAAGGCAGAAGAGAATTATGACTAGCTAGAAGCTGCACTGGAATTGCCCAGTTATCATATCTATTTACAGATGGAGACCAGGAGAAGAGTGGTTGCAAGACAATACACTATTCCACAATTTAACACCATATACCCTGAACCACTTGATTTCATTTGATTTCAGAGCTAGGACTGATTACTACTTGGGTGGGAGACCATTAAGATCTCCATCAGGCTCTCCAAGTAGGAATAGGAACAAAGTGTGCCTTAAACTCAGAATTCACAATACCAGGGTATATGGACACAGGTCTGACTCAAATACCTGTATTCTTATATACTGTTGCATGCATACACCTTGTTCCCATGCATATCATCTTGATTTTTTTCCTTCCCTTCTCATCTCCTGAATAGTATGAACACAAAGATTTGACTAGGAAGAGAGGCTGGTTTGGCTTAAACCTTAGCAAATGATGTGAATACCTGATTTCTTTCATTTTTCTTTGAGAATGGAAAATTTCAGCCTAAGAGGAGTTATATATGAACTGCTGCAAAGATATGTTAAATACACTTGGTGATAATTGCTGCGACAATCTTACTAGTGTCTCTTCTGGCTTTATAACTGATTTTTAAAGACAGATTTTGAATTTCTGACCTTTGAGTAAGCCAACAACAATAACAACTTTCAATATTGGCAAGAAACAGTGTGAATATCCTTTCTGGCAGAAAAATAAGGATATAAAGAAAAGAGACTGAAATATTTTGCTTAGTGTATTAAGGCACATTAGAGGAGCCCCATTGAATCAATGAGGATTTGGTGAGTCATCCACAAATTTAAATGATCCAAATGGGCCTACTTGAATGCAATTTACTATACAAAGAGGATTTCAGCCACAGTAAAATAATAGCATGCTTGGATTGACTTCTTTTTGCTGCTGCTGATTAATGGTTTATTTTAGTTAACCATCAAAGGCCAATTTTAATTATTTTTCTATTTGCTGTTCTTACAATGTTTTTATTTATTTTAAATGTCCACACTAATCATCCAAAGAGACAACCATGTGGAAAGAATTATGAATGGATGTCTTGAAGAATTTTCCTAGAATACCTGGAAAAAAATCACAAGAACTTTAATTAGAGCCTATAATTCTTAAATTACCATGATGAACAGAAATGATGTGATTGACAGGGAGGGGACTCTCACCAAATATTTCAGGAAATTAAAGGATTTGTATATGTAGTAGTTTGAGTTCACAAGACATCAGGTGGATGAAAGCTGTTACAGAATGGATACCTCTTGACATAAAGCAACCACTAAGAAGGCCAGAAACCAGATGGGAAGACCAGTTCAGGGCAACGTTCCTGGGACCCTGGATGAGACTGGCATGGGATCGGAAACAGTGGAAGATAATGCTTTGATCCGCCACGTCAACCTGATGTGTGTAACATGGATCAACCAAGTAACCAAGTAGATCCATGTACATCCCAACTTTTTACTAATGAGTTCAAAGTAACATCCTGGATGTCCGTCTTCACTATAGGAGAACTCTGTGAGGTAAGTGACTGGCCAAAGGTTACTCAGTGAGTTCCATAGCTCATTGAGGTCTAGATAGACCATGGAATTTCAAGGTCCCAACCTGATATTCCAGCTACAAAAGAGCTCTTATATCAAATAGATCAGTGGTTCCCAACAAGGGGTACACAGCCCACAGGGGGACTTCAATTCCCAGAAGCCTAAGTCAGTACATTGGCTGATTAGTGCTTTGGGGAAATGACTTAGGCTTCTGGGAACTGAAGTCCAAAAACCAGCATTTGGGAAACACTGAAATAGATAATTGTTATTCAATGGAAGCATTTGTACCAATATTGACCTGGGGGGTGGGAACTATGAAGGCTAAACATAATCATTTGATTAGAGTAATGCAAAATAACATGAAAATCAGTGAATAACATAGAAGATAAATATGCATTTAGAAGTAGACAAGCAAGATAAAAAGTGATTTTCTGTGTGGGACAAAAGCAGAATACAAGAATTTCATTTACCCTTTTGAGGAAATCCCTGCATTCAAAAGGTCAAAATTCAGACGATGGCATTTTCAGGTATGACTAGGAAAAGTCCTTTGTGAAATCTTGGAGATCTAAATAGGCTAGAATGGCATATGGCTCAAAAGACAGCAGAGACCGGTGAAATCTTTTCAAAGGAATAAAAATAAAACATAGCTGACTAGATGAACATTGAGAAATCAGAACAAGGTGAGGATAATTGGGGGGGGGGAGAGAGAATGCAATTAAGATAAGGAAAATGAAATGTTCCTGCAGTACAATGCCTACTAAATTTCTTAATTGCCTGGAAATGTTACAGATGAAAGAGTTAAATCTGTAGAGAACTCTGGTGAAAACCAGTATCAAATGACATGACAGGAAAAAAGTAATAAATGAAATTAAACTATTCTATTCAGATTAATTTTAACAATATGATTTGGTTTTTGTCTGAAAAATGCATGTGACATTTGCTTGAATTATTTTTATATCAATCATTGTTTATCAAACCAAAAGGCATAAGATCATGATATTATCAAAGAATGGGATAGAATACTGAAATCCTATTAGTTAAGACTACAAGGATAGTGTGTGTAATTATTATCCACTAATTAGAATGCCTCCCATTCATAGTGCAAAACTCCAGCAATCCATTACAATAACAGTGATGAGAAATAAAGTTCTCTGAATTTGGGGGCAGCTTTTGAAGGCAAATGGCCATAAATTAATCAAGTCAGCATCAACATTATCTCTGCATACACAATACTGACTGCACTGACTTTGAGACTTGCAACAATTCACCACCCAAAGTTACATCATTTGTTTTATACTCGCATAAAGGGACAACAGGGGTTTGACCATCATTACAACTTTAGAGAGAGAGAAATGCAATCTTGGATGAATTTAAGTTCTACATAGGACTATATACATCCAGATTTCTATCACATGCCATATCTAAATGAGCATTTAGAATTCTCTTTCAAGCTCCTGGGGGTCAATTTGGACATTCGGTGTCCACATTTTGTGGATGCTGGAGTACCCCAACTCCCCCCTCAGTGATCATTTTAGAACCTCCATGGGGGGGGGGGGTCTACATTTTAGAATCACTGGAGAAAATGGTGATTTAAGCACCAGCACCTACAGATGTTTGGGACATCATTTAAACAAAGACAGCAACCTTCAAAGGCAGCTTCCTATACGAACACCTGGTTTGTTGACAGAGCTGACAAGCCTGTCAGCAAACTGGACATTTTCAATTTTGCGGCTTTGACTGGGGAGCAATGAGGAAAGGGAAATAACTAACACACGTACATGCGAGCGCACACACCCGTGTTGATACATCACTAAAATGGGTTGGCTGGGAGGGGAGTAGAATTATGTTTCCCTCCCTCTATAAAGGAGAAGGTGAAATGTATCATTTGTCAGCATGGAGAAGTGTCAGTTCACTACAGGGCAAATGGGTCACTTCATGCATTCAAATGTGGTGAGTGGGCTAGATGTAATCTAGAGAACCAAAGTGGATGAGCTGAGTCTGCTTGCTGCTGAGCTGAAGTGTAGGGGTAACCTGGAAGCCTTTAGATAAAGGTAAAGATCACCCCTTGCTCGAAAGTCAGTTGTTTCCAATTCTCCCAGTTTATAGCCAAAGAGCCAGCACTGTCGGCATTAGCAGACATTTCTGTGGTCATGTGGCAGGCATGACTAGACACCGGAGTGCACGGAATGCTGCTTTCCTTCCCACTGAAATCCCTATTTATCTACTTGCAATTTCTTGCTTTCAAACTGCTAGGTTGGCAGGAGCTGGGACAGAGACAGGAGCTCACTTTATCATGCAGTACATGGGTCTCGAACTGCTGACCTGCCAACCTTCCAGTTGTCAAGTTCAGCATCTTAACCACTAAACCACCACAATCCTATTGAAAGCCTTTACAGCACTATAAAATGAAGAGTTTTGGCTGGACTTCCCTCTGGAGCTGGGGTCTTTGTCACTGTGTATCATGGAGCTTCCTGAGTCATGGAATGCTGGCTGGCTCATCAGGCGGAGCAAACATCTGGCTGTGCCTCTGCTGGTTCCTAAAATCAAGGGCACAATTAAGCTGAAATAAGAAAAGACTCTTATAACCATATTATGCGCTATTAAGAAGGAAAACAAGACTTAATCCTCCTTGTTGGTTTGCTTGCCTCACCAGGTTAAGCTGCCGCTGCAGCAGCAAGTGTTTGTTTTTGATTAAGGCAAGAGAAAAAAGGTTGGTTTCCAAGGGATACAGTTTACTTTTTTCAATTTCAAAACAATTTAATTAGTGATGTGATTTCCTCAGTGGAGTATAGAGTTGTTTTAGACTTCACTGTGCCTGGTATAGCTTAAAGGCATGAAATGCTATATAGCATTTAACAAGTTGTTCCCTTGCAAAAAAAAAAAACTGCTGCCATTCCCACTTATCAACACAATACTATGTATGTATAAATCATTCCTCCTCATGAGCTCTTTTCATACAACTTTCAATAGCATGAATGCGAATAAAGACAGGCTTGCACTTCATTAATCACACACAGTTTTCTTTGAGGTACAGCACAAGGGTGCAAATAACTATGTCCACATAAGAAGCAGCAGGGTTCCAGTAGTGTCACTTGACTCTGCAAAGTTAGAGTAATCCACTCCTTCATCCTCTAATGATGGGATACCAGTGAGCCTATCAAAGCTTGGAAGTAACTCATTTCAAATAAAAATGCTACTTGTAATGCAGTACTCTTTGCCTGTCAATAAAGAAGATCTGCACTTAAATACCTGGAACCCTAGAACCATGATGGCAAACCTTGGCACTTCAATTCCCAGAAGCCCAAGCCTTATGACATGAATCAGCACGAATGGGTTTACCTTACAGGTGCGTTTTAATTCTGCTTCCAGGAGTGACGAGGGCGGTGCGGGCCGGATGAATCGCAGTAAACCCATTCGTACGGATTCATGTCATGGGGGCTTGGGCTTCTGGGAATTGAAGTCTAAAAACATCTGGAATGCCAAGGTTCACCATCACGGCCCTAGAACACAACTAACTAAAATATGCAACCACTTTCTGTTGATAAACAGAACCTATCCAGAGCATCAGGAATTCTATCTGTTCCCCAGTACGATCTGCTTTTCTTCCTTAGAGATGCTCCTTCCTTTCCCTCTTTGACTTTCCTCCATATTTTCTATGTCTACCAGCCATCACAACCAACATTTCTTTCCCCTCTATCTGTTGCAGGTTTTTGAATATATGGTAAAAATCTCTTTAGTTGTGCAGTAGATGATGAGAAGTTCACAGAGGAGAATAGTCACAAGTTTCCTAGAGTCCAACCCTTTCTCACCGACTGGCACTCAAAATTTCAATAACTCACTCTGAGATATTTGTAGAAGAAAGAATAAAAATTATTCTTTACTTACAGTTACTTGAAATTACAAACATGTGCATGCAGCTTTTTTTTTTACTGCACACATGCTAGCAACCAAACAAACAGGCCAACAGCAACAAACTTCTGACATAATTTCAAACTGCTAAATTGGCAGGAGCTGGGATAATACTTATCTTCAAATGAATGTGACTTCTCTGAGTATTAATAGATAAAAACAAAAATAAAGTTGTTCCTTGCTTTTTGCTAAGAAGCACATGAATATTAGAAGAAAATATCACATAGCAACATTAGCTAACAGTACTGGCTTATTCATTTGAATCAGGAATGTCAGTGAAATATGAATAACTTGCCTCATTACTAGCCTACCTAGCACTAAAAGCAACATGGAGGTGTAAGAAAGATCTACTGGAGAACACTGGATAGGTTCTTAGTTAAGAGCAGAGACTGGGGTGTGTAACTGTGGCTTTCCAGGTTCTCATAGTGCAGTTTCCATAATCCACTGCTGCTCCTATAATCCCTGTAATTTGCTAGTATGGAAATTGTGGGGCAAAAACAGCTGGGGAAGGATGGAGGCCCATTACTGACACTGAACATTCTCTTGTTGGGAAAAATTGATGGGGATTATCAGGGCTTTCCAACAGTAACAAGAGGTCTTGCTTTCTCATCACTGCTGTTTGTAATGGGCTCAGGATGAATATTCTAATTGGTGGGTAATAATTACATAGCTGAGGACATTCCCAGAAAGCTCTTTCCATTGTTTCCAGCCCTGCAGTAAAGGATGTAGACTATGAAGCCATGGCAAGTGCTTTAATGTTTATTGGTATTTAAAGGAAGTTGGGTGTCATCCCTGAATCAGGCTACAAAGAAATAAATTTCATGCTGTGTTTTCACCCTACAGTTATCCACACAACTGAGTAATTAAACAAATGGGAAACACCCTTGCCTTTTCTGCTCTAGCAAGGACGTTACACATTGTTTAATTTTCCCAATAGCTTCCTGGAACCACATCTGAAATTAGCATGGTTATTATCGTATGAATGTTCCTCCCTCTATTTGCATATCTTGGCTGTTAGGGTTTTTTCCTAATACAAGTGAAAAACAGGACAAAATATGAAACAGACATACTGGCCAGGTTTTGTTAATGAATGTCTTCTCATCAAAGTAGAGTAAAAAATACCTGAATCAGAAATCAACACAAAGATTGGATTTCATTCTTGAAGGAGGACTGCAACATATCATTGTAAACTTGCTACAGGCATGGTTTTTATGGACAGCACATGTGCACTAATGGATGCCCAGATACAAAAGAGGTGTGTGGTTCTATCTTTAAACGTTGTGTCAGAGAGGACATTTCTGTACAACAGTTTATACTGTCTGGCCACTCTGACTTACTTGTGAATGTAGTAGGAATCATGATGTAAAATCTCCTTACATCTTCAAACAGGGACATAGCCAGGATTCTAGATGTAGGTGGGTGAATATTTTTTCAGGATGGGCAACAAAGCCTCTTTTCAATGCATTCCTATGGGAAACTGCACTTTGCCGGGGGGGAGGGGCAAACTGCTAACTCAGGGTGGGCCAAGCCCACCCTGGCCACCCCCTGGCTGTGGTCGTGTCTTCAAATTACACCTGCATTTTCTTCCCTTCCTAGTTTTGTACTGAGACTGTCAAATTCGACCAGATTATTTTTCATCCTTGTGGGAAGAGTATAGACAATGACACTCTGAGTCGGTTTTTACTGAGTAGGGAGACATACAAATCAAATTAATAATAATAATAATAATAATAATAATAATAATAATAATAATAATAATAATAATAATAATAATAATAATAATAATAATAATAATAATAATAATAATAATAATAATAATAATAATAATAATAATAGTATTGTAGGAAGTTACTTGCTTCAAACTTGAGGCCAAACACCTGTGGTTGAGAAAGAAGCAACAATGATCTGTTATTTGGCTTTGGTGTAAAAAAATGCTCAGCAGATGTAATTGCAGCAGTTTATGTAAGACATAGCAAGGTCTTGATCAGCTTGTCCTTAGTGAGGCTCAAGAGAAATTCAAGAGAAGAGGAGATTATGAAAGCTTCAGATGCACTTGACTATAGTTCTAAATGGCTGTGGGATGTCTATGTAAACATGCTCAAGACTGAGTTTCACAAAATGTTTAAACCAGGGCCCTTTCTGCCATATCTAGCATTTTGATCTCCTTCTGAAAAATGTTTCAAGAAACGTATTCAAGAATCATTTCAGGCCTTTTTATTTTCTAATATGGCTATTGTTACAATAAAGAGCTATGTATTGCTTTGGGACTGCAGTAGCTTAGTGATTAAGATGCTGAACTTAATGCCTGGAAGATTGGCAGGTCAGCAAGTTGAGACCCAAGTTCTACATGACGGAGTGAGCTCCTATCTCTGTCCCAGCTCCTGCCAACCTAGCAGTTTGAAAACAAGAAATTGCAAGTAGATAAACAGGTACCACTTCAGCAGGAAGGTAAACAGCATTCCGTGCACTCTGTTGTCTAGGCATGCCTGCCACATGACCACAGAAATGCCTGGAGATGCAGACAGTGCTGGCTGTTTGGCTCTAAATGGAGATGACCACCAAACCCTAAAATCTTTTGAGCAAGGGTGACCTTTACCTTTATTTATTTGTTTGCATAAAAATAGGAAAGTAACAAAATGGATAATTTAAGTAGTATATTTTGAAATGTTATTTATGTCCCATAACAGGCTTATAGTGACCCTAATAGGTATATCAAGGTAGGTTTTAAGTAGTGGTTTTACAAGTTCCATTTTCTCAGTGAGTTTCTGTGGTAGGGACTCAATTCTAACCTGTCACTCTATTCACTACATCACGCTGAATATCCCATAGTTTGAGTCAGGACATTATATTCACAAAAGAAGAGGCTACAGAAGTTAAGGTTTTGACTACAGCTCCCAGAAACTTCCAGCTTGGTGACTATCATGTTGACTGCAAAAACCTGGGACATGTAATACAAAAAAAGTAATAGAAAAAGCCAAATAGTCTCATAGGTCAAAAACCTAGAGTGGTCACATACACCTTTCACTCTCCTCCCCCACAGGCTACTTGGTCAGCAAAGAGTTAAATCTGGATAGGTGAGAAATGTGTCTGCAATTCCCATCATCTCTCACCATGGGACTATGCATGAGTGAAGAAAGCTGCAGGCTGCGGTGGCTCAATGGTTAAGAAGCTCACCTTGTTAGCTGGAAGGCTGGCAAGTTGGTAGTTCAAGACCCAGGTACCGCATGATGGTTTGAGCGCCCATCTCTGTCCCATCTCCTGCCAACCTAGCAGTTCAAAAGCAAGAAATTGCAAGGAGATAAATAGGGACCACTTCAGTGGGAAAAGCTCTTGGGGACATGAAAGGAGCCTCATTTGGGCATCCCCTGAGCGGAGTTTCTCCAGGAAAAAGCCTTTCAACCCCGGAAAAAACTGAAGGGCCACATGTTTTCCCCCCGCATTTGACTGCAGTGCTACCCAAAAACTCCCCTCATGAGGGCCTGAGTAGAGAAAAGAAATGAAAGGACCCAATAAATGAATGAATGCAAGTTCCTGCATAAAAGAAAACATTGTTGCATTAGCTAAATGGATTTCAGATGTGGAAAGGGAAAATAGACAGCACTCTTCATCTGTTTCAATTTAGCCCCGTAGGAGAGGGAGTGGAAGAAACAGGGCCACACCTTTGGCCTAGCTGAGAGAGATCAGATCTTTGGGTCTCTTCTACAATCCTTGAACTTTATACACTCACATTTGTCATTCTAACAATTGATGGAAATTAAAAATGAGCAATAGGTTTGCTTTCTCACCGCTCCCTTTTCATTGACTTTTGTGTCATGTCTTCTAGATGGTGAAACAGACAGCAAAGACTGGCTCCTCGCCTGTCTTTATAAGCTGCTCTGGGAGCCCTTGTTTGTGGCTGAAGGGCCATGTAAAAATCCTTCAGTCTATCAATCAATTTATGTGATGAAATTAAATGATGACTTTAAGAATACTAGGCTGATAGGAAGAATTGTTTCAAAAGAACGTAAAATACCAAAAAGAATATCCCAACAAAGGATGAATTTTTTTTTTTTTGAGTGATAGCCACATTGGTCAATTCAATTTATTATTACAGTCAAAGACCAGAGCAGAATATAAACAAAACATGTTTGATCATACTGTGGTGGGACTACAAACAAAATGTAGAATGCTCTAGCCAAACTCAGCCAAATAAGATCCAATACATATCATGTAAAATCACAATACTGTATATGCATTGTGTAACAAAAGGAATGCTATGAAAAGGAATGAAATAAAATATAATAACATCTAAGAATACCGTGTATACAAATACTGTATTAAGGCTATTAATGTCAGTAAAATAGTAATACTGTATCAGTAAGATAGCAATGTCTATAGTTTAAATATTTTTTTGCTACAAGGAATACATTGCAGAATACTGGCCCAGCATGCTTCAGGGAATCTTTTGTACTGCTCAATCACTTTTTTTTTTACAAACTATGACCAGCATGGTAAAATGAGAGATAATTTTTTAAAATATTTAAATGCTTAAAAGGTAGTTAATATATATTATTTAAAACATACCCATTCAAAGTTTTAAAAATAGAATAAAATCAGTTTTTAAAAAAAAAAATAGTACTATGGTGACTGCTGCTGCAATACAGCATTCGCGGTTTGTGCCACTGAGGGGCCTGCTAGAATTGTTCTTCTAATCCTGATCACTATAGCACAAAACTTGGCTGTATTGTGGATAAAAGTGGGACTTTCGTCTGATAGTAGACAGTAAGTAGAAGTGCTGTTGGATTGACCAGGATATTTGCAGAGCAGTGTTGATATAAGTTTTTTCCCCCACGTATTCTGTGGTTTCTTCTTCACCTGTGTTGAGCTGTGTTAGTCTGTGCAGACATATCAGAAAGTAAATAAAATTTTAAAAAGACGAAAAACATTGTGGCACCTTAAAGACCAAGAAAGGATGAAATCCACACCAAATTTCCTCCACCGCTTCAAAGTGTGGCACAGGGATCCATTGCAATTTTAGCCCCTTTGATTTTGGCCACAGTAGGTTACAAGATAAAGAGTATATCACAGCAAAATTGCAATACTGTACCTTGCTGTTGACAGGGGGGGGGGTATGTGTGGAAGAAGGGGAATATATTTATCACATCTCTTTTGCAAACTCTGTCAAATGGTGAAACTTGTTTGTCATAGATATTATTATTTTTTCACCTACATATCTGGTGAGAGCCACAGAGGTATAGTAATAGAGCAGGGATTCTCAACCGTCAGTGGTTGGGTCACACTCTCTCAGACCACTTCAAGAGCCAAACAACCATTTTGCCCTGCCTGCATGATGGGAGTGGCCATTATGTCCCAATAGCTACAAAAGATGGCCATTTTGCTTTTTGAATGCTCTTGGAAGGGTGGGAAATGGCTCCATAGGCCAGATCTGGCCCATAGGCCTTAGATTGGGAACCCCTGAGAAAGAGTGTCAAATTAAAACTCGGCAGACTTGGGTTCAAATCTCCACTTGGCAATGGAAACTCAATGAGGGTTGGGAATGGTAAAGCACTCCTTGAACTTCTCAAATATCCTATTAGAATTGCTGTAAACTAGCAGAGACTTGATGCCACACAACAACAACAACAACAACAACAGCAACAGCAACAGCAACAGCAACAGCAACAGCAACAAATCTTGTATGAACTGTGTGTTCTCATTGGCCATTGGAATGTAAACACTTGTTGAATTTACAAATCTGATTACTGAGACATACAGTATCTCTGAGACACCCCCACAGTAGGAAATAAATACGTGAATCATTTTTACTACAGGAAATACACTTTCCCCTTAACATCTGGTTTGAACCTCTGTGGCTGCATTTTCAGGTAGCAGTTTCATTAATGACATTGGTTCAAAAGCCCATTTATTGATGGAAGTTGAACAGAGTTTATAGTTTTGGAGAATGGAGGCATCTGTGTCATTCCAAAATAGCAAAAGGCACACTTTTCAAGACACATACATCAGATGTATCAAAGACATGATGGAATAATGAGAACAATTGTAAGAGTACAATCAATCTCTGAATATGTATAATGAGGAAATGGAACACGTACTCATTACAAGCACATTTTCCCTTTTGTTGTTTCTGCCAATGTTGAGCAAGCTAGCAAAATGAGCCAGAATCTGGAAGGAGTGTTTTCCAAGAGTTAACAGCACAGATGTTTTGGAAATTTATACAAGCTGTCAAATGTAACATTTGGGAAGCAAAAAAGACTGTTTGTGTTTAAAGTAATAATAACGCCACCACTTAGTGCTGTGTCTTTATTTCCTTGGGGTGGGGGTGGGGCAGGTGGAATCATCTTTCCAATTTACATAGAAAGCATCTAATTCTGTATTTTTTGGAATACTATAGTAGCCCTGTTAGTCTGTGGTTCAGGCATATCAGAAAACAAAATAAAATAAACAGAATAAAATAAAAATAAAATAAAATAAACACTGTAGCACTTTAAAGACTAACTGCTTTATTTTTATTGTTAGCTCTTGTGGATCAAGTCCACTTCTTCAGACAAAGAGTGAAACTTACAACCAAGCCTGTAAGTTTCACTCTTTGTCTGAAGAAGTGGACTTGATCCATGAAAGCTAACAATAAAATTAAAGCAGTTAGTCTTTAAAGTGCTACCGTGTTTTTATTTTATTTTTTATTTTATTCTGTTTATTTTATTTTGTTTTCTAATTCGGTAGTTCTCCACCAAGAACTAAATGCAGCATGTGCACATTGTTTTTTAACAATGCTGATTGTGGTACAGTAATACCCCGTATAACGTGAGTATCATATAGCGCTAAACCCGTATAACGTTACAAGATTTCTGGAAAACTCTTGTATCGAATAACGCGATTTTTAACGTTATCCGATATAGTCGTTCTTAGCAGCAGGGCGGCTGGAAAGCTGAACGGGGTTCTCCATTCAGCTTCCTAGCTACCCTGCAGCTACGGAGGAAGGGGTGGGATGACTGGAAAGCTGATGGGGGTCTCCCCCGTCGGCTTCCCCAGCCACCCCACAGCTGCGGAGGCAAGGGCGGGTGGCTTGGGAAGCCGACAAGGAGTCCCCGTCAGCTTCCCCAGCCACCCTGCAGCTGTAGATCGGGTCCTCTGAGCTCTCTGGAGCAGGCAGGGGACACGATCCAAGCTGTTTCTGGGCATCCCCGACGTCCTCAGCCAGTGGAGCAAGCCAGAATGTCGGGATTCGAACCCTGACATTCTGGCTTGCTGCACTGGCTGAGGACGTCGGGGAAGCCCAGAAACAGCTTGGATTGGGTCTCCACACCTCCCTGGACCCGGGGGGAAGGGTCAGAGCCCCCAAAATTGGTAAAAAAAAGTCCATTTTTTTACCAATTTTGGGGTCTCTGACCCCCCCCCCCCCCGGCCGGGTCCAAGGAGGTATGGAGACCCGATCCAAGCTGTTTCTGGGCTTCCCCGACGTCCTCAGCCAGTGCAGCAAGCCAGAATGTCAGGGTTCGTATCCCAACATTCTGGCTTGCTGCAGCCTCAAAGAACTTCTGGATTTTCTTCCTTTTAATGGTAGCGTGGGGGTGAGGGGTGGTTGGGGGGGGAATACCCACCCACCCCCATGCTAGTATTAAAAGACTTATCTCCCTGGAGCAGGCAGGGGAGTTAGAGATCTGGAAATGGGTAAATAACCGAACTTTTTTTTTTACCCATTTCGGGATCTCTGATTCCTCCTGCCGACTCCAGCGAGATCAGAGGAGCTGATCTAAGCTGTTTCCAAAGGTTTCCTGTTTCCACTTCAAAAATAAGCTGTTTCCACTTCAAAAATAGTGCACATCGGCTCTAGGGAGGTCGGGAAACCCGATGCGTGCTATTTTTGAAGTTCATACACACTGCTGCAAGCTACAATGAGTCAAACGTCAGGATTAAAATCCTGACGTTTTTGGCTTGTTACAGTTTCTAGCAGGGTGTGGTTTTGTAGCAGAAGGGTGGTTTATCTTATCTGCAGCTTATCTCCCTGGAGCAGGCAGGGAGGTTAGAGATCCCGAAATGGGTAAAAAAAAGGACTTTTTTTTACTCATTTCGGGCTCCCCTGCCTGCTCTAGGGAGATAAGATAAGCTGCAGATAAGATAAGCCTGATGTTTGACTCATTGTAGCTTGCATTGACTCATTGTAGCTTGCATTGTAGCTGACGTTTGACTCATTGTAGCTTGCAGCAGTGTGTGGGAACTTCAAAAATAGCGCGCATCAGGT
This sequence comes from Furcifer pardalis, assembly GCA_030440675.1. NCBI lineage: Eukaryota > Metazoa > Chordata > Lepidosauria > Squamata > Chamaeleonidae > Furcifer > Furcifer pardalis. The sequence continues at coordinate 231,852,963 of CP126891.1, read as the reverse complement.
CTCCCGACCTCCCTAGAGCTGATGTGCGCTATTTTTGAAGTGGAAACAGGAAACCTTTGGAAACAGCTTAGATCAGCTCCTCAATCCTTGAGATCCTCAGCAAGAGATCCTCAGCAAGAGATCCTCAGCAAGAGATCTGGTTGGTCTGAGGGCAGTAAAAGGGCATCACACAAATACACTAGTCTTAATAATTACTGAGAAGATGTCACATCCACTCCCTTCAAAAAAGTTGTTGCCTTTTGTAATTTTTTTAATGCACAGCTGCCTTGGAAAGTGCTCAAAATCTTTAGCATGCCTAAAAAGCTGTAGCCAATCTCTTGACTGTTGACAGTTATTGTGAGAATAGACATTCATCCCAGTAATAAGGCTAACAATTTGTTTCTTGGCATAGTTCAAAGTCCTGGTGATACAGCTTGAGCCCAGGACTATCTGGAAGAAAATATCTCCACATACAAACCCTTTACTTTACCATCCCCACATGGACTTTTGGAAAGGACACAAGAGAGGGCCTTTTCAGTGACTTCCCCCTCACTCAGTGGCGTAGCGTGGGGGGGCAGGGGGGGCAGATGCCCCGGGCAGCGGCTTTCAGGGGGCGGCAAAATGTCCCCTCCCCACCCTTTTGCTGGCGAGCGCCCCGCGTGCGCTTCGCCGCTTTCAGGCGAGGAGGAGGAAAAGTTTTTTTTTTTAGGCGGACAATTCAAGGAGGGGGGCCGGCTAGCCATCGGGGGCTCTCCTGGAGGGCGGCCCGCGCGCGCGCACGCGCTGCTCGTCTCCGCCAGCCCAGCCACCCACCCAACTTGCCGTGAGACGGGGCGCTCGTCTGGGGTGGGTGGCGCCGTGGCGGGGAGCCCCTGGTGGCTGGCTGGGCAGGAGGAGGTGGGCAGCGCGCGTGCGCATGCGGGCCGCCCTCCAGGAGAGCCCCCGACGGCCAGCCGGGCGGGGCGGGGGGCGGGCCCCTCCTTGAATTGTCTGTCTTTAAAAAAACCCCTTTTTCTCCTCCTCGCCTGCAAGCGGCGAAGCGCATGCAGGACGCTCGCCAGCAAAAGGGTGGAGAGGGGACATTATTTGCCGCACCCTGAAAGCCGCTGCCAGCGGCAGGCGGCGCACGGAGAGCCCCCGACGGCCAGCCGGGCGAGCGATCTGCCGGAGCGAGGTGCGCTCGTCGGGGGTGGGTGGCGGACCGGACGGCCTCTGGTGGGCGAGCGGACGGAGGTGTGTGTGGCGCGCGCGCGGTCGTGCGCGCGCCGCTAGTCAGCAGGGGGGGCGCCTTCTGCCTTGGGAGGGGGAGGGGTGGCGGCAGCGGCGAGCTGGGGGGGGCGGCGAGTTTGCTTTTCGCCCCAGGCGGCTGAAGACTGCGCGACGCCACTGCCCTCACTCTCTTCTGAGGAAAGCTAAACTGCTCCCATCCCACTGCCCTTTCACTGGCAAACAAATGCTTCTTTATTCAGACAGGCATTTGGCCATTGATTGCCTATTGACTGCCTATAGAGTGCTGTAGTCCTTCTGGTGTGTGTATTTATTAAATGTTGTTTAAACTGTGTTAATTCAGCACTTGTTTGACTGCAATAATTATGCTTTAATAATGTAATTTACTCTGGTGGTTTTTTCCCTCGTTGTAATCTGTTTTTAAAATTTATGTGCTAATCCACCTTGGGTCATAAAACAGAAAATGGCAGAGCAAAAATTAAAAAGCAATTGTTCAAGATTTCCTTTGCAGTAAAAAAATAGACAACCTTGGTAGTTTCCTGCACTCCTTACTATGACAAGATAATAATATGTTAGAATAAATTAAGCAGTAATTAACACTCCAGCATTAAATATTTCCCTATCTATCTTCACTCTACCCCTCTTCTTTGCATTGACTTTAGTTTTTATTCCTCTGAATTCTCACAAACAAACCAAGACCATCTTAGTTTCACAACAGCAACTCTGATGCTTCTAGTACAGTGGCGCCCAAACTAAGGCCCGGGGGCCAGGTGCGGCTCCCAATGCCAATTCATCTGGCCCACAAAGCCCTCGTCGCTCCTGGAAGTGGAAGTAAAACACACTTCCAGGAGCGACGAGGGCTTCGCAGGTCGGATGAATTGGCGTCGGGAGCTGCACCCGGCCCCCGGGCCTTTGTGACTGGCTCCCTGAACCACATGATCGGCTCACGGCCCAAAAAGTTTGGGCACCCCTGTTCTAGTACTTCTCTTTACACCAGTTTTATTTCCTTTATGTGGAGCTTTTGCTTGATGTATGTCTCACTCAGTTCTCAAAGCGCTAATGAAACTTTTTTATTTTTTTCTATGCAAACAGTACCATTATTCTCATTTATAGGTGGCCCACCTTCAGTCCTGACAGCAAGAAAGGAACATACGTTTTCCAATTAACCAAATATTTGTGACACAGCCATGATGGCAAACCTTGGCACTCCAGATGTTCTTGGACTTCAATTCCCAGAAGCTCAAGCCCCTGTGAATCCACATGAATGGGTTTACTGTGATTCATCTGGCCCACGCAACCCTCATCGCTCCTGGAAGCAGAAGTAAAACGCGCCCGTTTCTTGTACATGGATTGGTTGGTAGCTTGTTGCCATCTTGACATTATGGGCATTAGAACATGAATGGGCAACTTATGATTCTCCAGTCTATAGCTTCTGCCCCATACTCTGCCAAGCCTCACCCAGAAATGGTAAGGTTTGGTAGAGTTGCAATCCAAAAACAGCTGGAGAACCTCAAATTAATCATCATTGTCTGCCCTATTGAATCCAGTAATTTATTTAGTGCCAGTGCAGATTTCTTTGCCCTTCAGCTAGATCTTTTCTCCCATATTGTTGCACAGGCAAACATATTAAACTCCAGGTAACAGCCTAGCCCAGTGGTTCCCATGCTCCACAGGGGGATTTCAATTCCCAGAAGCCTAAATCGGTACATTGGCTGATCAGTGCTTTGGGGAATTGAGTTAGGCTTCTGGGAATTGAAGTCCAAAAACCAAAGGTTGGAAAACACTGGCCTAGACTCTTAAATTTCTTTTTAATAAATGTTCTCCTTTTCACTAATTACTTTTAGGTTTGGACCGTATGCTCCAATCCGCTTGCACATAAGAACACCCCAGCTGCCCTTTTCGTCCCTGAAAAGCTGTGCTGGTGGGAGATTATTCTCTTAGTGAAAACTAGCAGAGGGTTTACTTATTCATACATCATCTGGTGCTTTTCTGCTGCAAATTCTGCCTCTCTATCTTTGTTTCCTGTACAAGATTCCAGTTGAATGTTTTAGAAAATCAGCCAGGAGTTGTGAGGTAGCATTGGAGGTTGGAATTGATAAACTGCTTACCCTGTTTCCCCGAAAATAGGACCTCCTCCTATAGTAAGGTGCCCCCTATTTTCCCCCACCTCGGAGATAATAAGGCACTCACCTAAATCTTGCCTTGGCAATCTGCTGTATCAGCAATAAATGTGTACTGTATTCTTCATCGTGGAAAAATAAGACATCCCCTGAAAATAAGACCTCGTGCATATTTTGGAGTTTTTAAAAATATAAGACAGTGTCTTATTTTCGGGGAAACACGGTAGCTCCACTGCTAAGGGCTGCCCCCCGCCTTTCTACTTTTCTAATAAAGAAGCTATTAACATGACTTATCCCAAAATTCAGCAAACAGTTAAATGAAAACTACTGCTAGGTCCCTAGATTAGTTTCAGTACATTAATAAAACATCCTGTCCTTATTTTTTTTTTAACAACAATGAGAACAAAAAGAAAGGATCTCCCTCCCCCATTCCCCCCACCCCCACCAAAATGTAGTTTGAATTGAGAAAGTTTAGGGGGGAGCCAAAGTATATAGAAGGACTGCTTGCTCAGTTTTTGGTAGGAATATAATATTTTGGGTCCAGCATTGGCTCCGTGGCATGTTCTTCTCTGTTTTAAGTCTACATTCTCTCCAGAATACCACAGACTTCCAGGTTTCAGCAACAGGAACCTAATAAATCTAGCTAGCCTGGTCATTTCTACATCACACTTACTTCCAGATTCTGTATCCTCAGTAAAAGGCTTGGCTATCGTTGAATAGTATAAATGGTGAGTGGTCTTTTTCTTGGAAGCAGTGACAGTGGCACAGACATTTGGGGTTTTTATTACGCAGATGGAATGGGCAGGCTGGCCTCCATTCACATATTGAAGCAGGAGACCTTTCTCTCAGGGCCGTGGCCAGGAGTCTAGATTTTTTTTTTGGGGGGGGGGGGGTCAGGAGGGGCAAAAAAATTTCAGGAGGGACAACAATGTCACACTCACATATATAACATTGGCACCAGTGGTGGGATGTCAAAAATTTTACTACCCCAGCGTGATGTCATCACAGTGTGGGCGGAGCTAATGACATGATGTCATGATGTCATGGGTGGAGCCAAAGAAAAAATAAACAAATAAAACAAATAAAATAAAAATAAGCACGCACGCATACCCCTCAACCCACCCACAACACAAACCTGTAAATTAAATAAATAAATAAAAATAAAAAATACATGCGCAGTGGGGAAACCAGTGAAAAGGTAAGCCTCGAAGGTGGTTCCCCACAAAAGCTGCTACTGGTTCTCCAGGACACTGGGAAAAGTTACTACCAGTTCTGGAGAACTGGTGAGAACCTGTTACATCCCATCACTGATTGGCACCCCAGGGTGGGTTGGGGGTGCAGGCTGTTAGCTTAGGATGATCTGATGCAATAACATTTATATTCTGCACCCAGAGAGAAGACAAGTTGTACTTTTGGAGTGTTCACTCCCTGAATTTATCTATCAAAAATGTAACTTTTCAAAGCTCTGTGCACAGCTGATTACAAAACTCAACAATCTGCCTGAATTCGTGTAGATTGCTAAACACTCTCTTTTCAGGCCCTAGCAAGCATATCAGCCTGGTTTGCTTGACTTGTGACCAGGAGCCACCAAGAATTAAGGCCATTAAAGTTATTTGAGTAAGCATCAGTGCCTTTTGAGGTAACATGGACTCCTCATGGCAGATGAAGTATGTCATTCCCGCTACCTTTAATGATATACTGGTAGGACTGTGGTAGGTTCAGTTAGATTTTGGCAGTCCACAAACTGGATGAACTTCTTTCCTTCACATTGCTGCTGTTTGTTTCTGACCACTTGAAGGAAGAAGAAAGTTTCCCTTCCTGTATTGACACAATCCTTCTCTCACACATTGAGGACAAACAGCTGGGATATTACAAAGTCTGTGGTAACAATTTAAGTAGCTAAAGAGGGGAAGGTATGTGTACCATCCCTCAAACCCAAATGGAAGACCCAGTAAATAAAAAAAATATATAAAAATGAGAAATGTTGGCAGTCATTGCAACAGGATAAATATCTTACAAGAATTTAAGGTAAAGATCTGCCTTGCTCAAAACAGGGCTGTAGCTGGGGGGGGGGGGGAGGCAGTTAGCAGTTTGCCGACCATTGCAAGGTGTGGTTTCCCATAGATATGCATTTAAAAGAGGCTTTGTTGCACACCCTGTAAAAATATTCGCCCAACCACATCTAGAATCCTGGCTATGGCCCTGGTTCAAAAGCTTGTTGTATCTGTCTCTAGGAGACGGTGCTCATCTCCAATTAATAGCCAAAAAGCCAGTGTCTTCAGACATTTCTGTGGTCATGTGGCAGGCTTAACAAGATGACAGAGCATACAGAATGCTGTTACTGTTCCTACCAAAGGGGTACCTCGTTATCTACTTTCAATTTCCTCCTTTCAAACAGATAGGTTGGCAAAAACTTGGGCACTCTCAACACTCAGGCCTTGAACTGCTGACCTGCCAACCTTCCAGTTGTCAAGTTCAGCATCTTAACCAATAAGCCATTGTAGCCCAAGACTGTAACCATGTATAAATACCAAGAGACTTTGCATAATGCTGTACAATACAGTGTTCTATATGCTTATTTGCAGAAGCCACAGGCAATTAGTTTTGCATTCAGTAGAGGCAGCCACTTTATTTTTTTGGATCAGAACTTCAATAGTTAAAGGGCATTTGTATTCTAAATCAAAATGGCTATTACTAGCATATCATATTGCTTTTCCCTGCTGGAACAGGCCCATCAAATCAAGTGCTCATATGGTAACTCATTAAGATAAACCTACGTAAATATTCAACGGATTTATTGCAGATAGGTTTAGGCTCATATGCTTCTAGTGCCTCATGCTACTGACCACTATTCCATATAAATCAGTAGAATAAACAGAGATAACATTCACCAAGTGAACTAGAGTACATGTGACCACTTGGTAAACTGGTTGCTTCTGTTATTCTCCTGTAATAAAATATCTGTGTTAACACTGATTTCTTAAGAAATGACGAATATTTTTGTTGTCCAGTCGCATAGTTGAGCCTGACCCTTTACAATCCCATGGACCATTGCATGCCAGACATCCCTACCCTCCACCATCTTCTTCAACCTGCCCAGTTCTGTGCCCATTGAGTCAACAATACCATTTAGCCATTTCATTAGGTATATTTAAAATATGGTATGTTTGCCTATTTAACGTATTTTTAAACTCCATTTTAGAGTACATTGGAGAGCATACCTCTCAAGCTGGTTAAAAGCTAAAACTTTGAAGCTTAAAAGCTCTTTAGCTACTTAAAACAATAAATGTAAAAATTAATAAACAGTGAAAATAATAAAATGGGCATCACAGCCCTAAAACTATTGCTATCAAATCATGAGAAGGTCTGAAAAATCTAGAGGGCTCTCACAAGCAGTATCCTATTACTGGTAATACTCTTGATAAGGTTGTGCAAGTTTCTATGGCTGTTTCTAAGAGTGTGCTGTAAATTTCATTCATTCAGGGGAACCACACTCCTCTAGTCAGATTGTTGGTTTCTTCAAAAGTATATTGGGAAAAACAGAATATGGAAAATGTTGGCTTCCTCAAAAGTGTATTGAGAAAAGCAGAACAGACTGCACACATTGTCCACACATGATGATGGTATACATAGTATTCTATCCTACACAACAGTAGGACTTTGAAAAGTTAGTTTTTGGAATGCAGGTTTCAGAGTGCCACAGCCAACAAGCCTATTCAGATGAGGCTAGATCAGTGGTTCCCAATGTGGGTCTCATTTCTCACAGGGGGGCTTCAATTCCCGGAAGCCTAAGTCAGTATATTGTCTGATCAGTGCTTTGGGGAATTGACTTAGGATTTTGGGAAATGAAGTCCAAAAACCAAAAGTTGGAAAACACTGGGCTAGATGGATGTAATTTGTAATGGCTTGAAGAGATGGATAGCTGTGTGCCTATCAGAAGTCCCAGCCAACTAGAAGTCTTCCCAGGAAAGTGAGACATCAAAAGTAAGTAATGTGGGTCCTCTTTGAGCACATGGCACCATTGTGGATCAATAGCAAAAGATCTGAGAGTTCAAATTGCTGATGGGCACATATAGGTAATGATTTCAGAGTCATACAATTCTTGCTTCTCAATGGCTTTCTACTATTTCTTCCGTCTTCTAGCATAGACACTCAAAGGCCAATCAATGCTAAAAACCAAATCTTCACATTCCTTCATTCCATCCACAGCTACCTATGAAAATGTAAACTACACACTCCTAAGAACTCTTGTCTAATTCCATCCTGTACTTGATTGGTTTTCATTTAGAGCAGTCTAGAAATCCATTTGCCAAATTATTTCTGTAACATTCTACCAGAACCACATGTTAGCTCAGAGACCTTTAAGACTCAAAACTAATTAGAAATGAAAATTCTGTAAAATAAATTATCCAAGAATAAAATGTGGAATTACTTCTTACTAGTGTAAATCACATTTAAAATGGGAAATAATAAGGAGAATTAGAAAAACGGGAAAGTCTTTTGCAGATTAAAAAGATGACAACATCAGCTTTAAAGAGTTGACTATTGTTGTTGAACCATCACTATGAGAGAAAGCCAGTGCAGTCCATGGAAAAGCTTTCTTCTACAGTGGGATATTTATTGATTTTATAGCACCAAGCCTTCATTCTTTGAGCTGATGGAGACTGATGTTTACCCCAGTTGCTTCAAAGTAAGAAGGCCAGAACCAAACATAAGAAACCCCACAGGGATTACTCTATTTCTTTAATGGTGGCAATGGAACTGTCAACTGAACTTTCGTGTCTGATTGCACCATTTCAGAGAAACAATAGTTTAGAATGAATTCAGAGCAGATATACTTCCACTTTTGTACATAAAACAACTGAATAATACCCAGAAATTCACAAGATATGTAGCAAAAACTTCAGAGGAAGCATTTGAGTTCACTGAAATGCAAATACTGTAATCTAAACACACACAAACCAACTCAAATCCATCAAATGTAGACTGTCTGGCTGGCTGGCTGAAATCTACAATCCTGACTGATTTTGCAAATGATGAAGTACATTTACCAGAAATTTAAAAAACTGTATGATATTTTTACTTTCACAACTTTCACAAAAATATATTCTTCCCACCCTTTCAATTGTCAAAAGATACACAGTATATTGTGACATTGGAAAGATAAATACCTACCCTCTACTACATAATGAATTCAAGACCTTGAAACCATGCCAGAACTTGAATACTTTACATCTTGACATCAGAGTGGAGAGTTCTTTTTTAACCTTTGGTCATCTTAACGTTTGTTTGTTTGTTTGTTTGTTTGTTTGTTTGTTTGTTTGTTTGTTTGTTATTCACATTTATCCACCGCCCTCCTCACCAAGTTGACCCAGAGCAGCTCACAAATCACAAAAGCACCACAACAAACACAAACATTCCTAAAACCCTCAGATATAAAACTGTGCAAGATTAAAATTTAAAATCTAAAACGTTTATTTTTTAAAAAAAATTATTAAATTTTAAAATAAAAATACAAATATATCTTTATAAAAAGTAATCACATGGTTTGTCTTCTTCATACAAAAGATATAAAATAACATAATCAATATGACATAAATTCACGTACAATACAAAACTAATAACATATTAAGACTAAACAATAAACAAAAAAAGGAAATTAACAGTAAAACCATGACAATCACCACTGTGCTATCTACATTGCCCAGGAGGTAGCGGTAAATTACATTTTCTTTCTTTTAATTCCAAAAACTCTAAAAAGTTTTAAAAACACCAAATTACTACATCTTGAGGGAAGGAGAGGCTTAAATCATCCAGCGGGCTGGGGTCACTATACCTCCTGCACCCCATACCTGCCCTGCCAGCCATGATTTTAAATTCTTCCTAAAAAGCAGCAACTCCGTCTGGAAATGTAGCTCCATTGGCAGGAGGTTCCACAGGGCTGGAGTGGACACAGAGAAGGCCCTCCTCCTAGTGCCAGAGAGATGTGCCTACTACACCCATTGCTTCAAAGATTCCATACATCCACCTCATCCTCTGCAGCCCCTTCTCTTTTTGCCTTTGATCTTTCCCAGGATCAAGGCCTTCTCAAGTGAGTCCTCTCTTCTCATTTGGTGGCCAAAGTACTTGAGCTTCGTCTTCAGTATTTGTCCTTCTAATGAGTAGTCAGGGTTGATTTCCTTCAGGATTGACTGATTTTATCTCCTTGCAGTCTAGTGGACTTTCAAGAGTCTCCTCCATTTGTATATTAAAATATTAAAATATTTTCAACTTGTGGCATATGAATAGATTCTCAGGACAGGGTATCACCAGTTGTAAACAAAACACATTGATTTGTATACTTATCTGTTATGTTAACCATTCTGTACCTCTCTACCTGATATGTATAAATTGATACCATGATGTCTCACTCTTATGTCTGATGAAGTAGACTTGATCCATGAAAGCTAACATTAAAATACAGCAGGTGGTTTTTAAGGTTATGGCATACAAATATGGCACCTAAAGAAGAAGAAAGAGGAGGAGGAGGAGGAAAAGACTTTAAGGTGTCACAACTTTGTTTGTCTTTTTGTTTACTCTCTGATATGCTTGAAACACAGACTAACACAGCTACAGTTCAAAAATTTCAACTAATTCTATACTGAACTCCCTTGCCCTTTAGAAAATGGGAGCAGGGGAAATTTTTTAAAAGCCAGGAATGTTTCTAGCATAGCACAAGAGATACCACAAAATGGCTCAGCCCAGATGAGCACACAGGAAATAAGGCATTCATTGATAAGCTCAACAGTGATAACATGGTGACATCAGGTCATTGCTTTCAAGATGAATACTATGAAGGAAGGGTAGCACTCTTGTGCTTTCCTAGACCCTTAGTGACAATAGTGATGGGTTTTACTCCTTGCAATAGCAATTGCCAGCCAACACATGACTTTTTAAGCTGCCTTGTGTAACATCAAACCTTTGGTCAATCTAGTTCAATATTATTTATGTTGACTGATAGCATCTCTTTGGTGTTTCAGTTGAAAATCCTTCCTAGATTTGCATGAAGATGTTAGGGACTGAATCTGGAATTTTCAGCCTGCAGAGCATGAAGCCTACTTCCAACCAATGTTTGCTCCCCAGGGATGTTCCTATAGTCAAAAGGCAAGGAACACTACATTCATATATGCTCCTATAATTGTATTCTGTTTTAGCTGCAGAAAGTCATGTTGAATATTTTAAACTGAGGCAATCTCAAATTATTTTAAATACCAAGCAATTAAAGCAATGCTAAGGGAAAACCTGACGAGTCACAGTGGCACACAATCCAAAAGAAATGTTTCACAACCTGATCACATTGTGTCCTGTGCTATTTTAGTGAAGGCAGCAACTACATAAATTATTGGCTAACAAAGGGAGAGGTTTGGTTCCTTTGTTTGGCATGGGTGGATGGGTCACAAATTATAAAATAGATATAATGGATGAGCTGTGCATTATTTTCACTAGAAGCAACCCCTCTCTCCTGTGTATTTGAGCACACAGATCATCATTTTGTCCTCACTGCCCTCTGCCCAGGTTAAGAATTAAAGCATTCAAAACAGGATAGAAATTTTGCAGTTACCACATCAGTCCAGTCACAGACCTAGGAATGAACCCATGTTTTCAGTTTGTATTTTCTCCATCTAAGCCATAAAGCCACAAGGTATTTATATTTCAAACTGTCCTTTATTTTATTTTTCTTCAGTGCTTTTTTTCTCTTCTAAGTTCAGAGAGGCTCAGCCACTGTCTTTTGAGTCCGGTCTTGTTTCCACAGAGGCATTAAACTTTTTTGAAACCAACTTGTGTGTCTAGAAGAAAACACATCAGAGCTAAGGTTACAGAGGACACAGTCTCAATGATTTGACTTTCTTGTTGGTGCATATTTCTTTTTGAGCACTGTCCATATATCCTAGTGCCAAAACTGTTTTCAAAAAGATCCACTGCCTGTGTATTGCTAAATGTTTTGATCTATCATTAGTAAATACATATCATACTAAAATTAATGTTGAGATAGCCAGGATCAATTTTATCATCACTTTATCCAATATTTAATGATAGTTCTAGTAGAGCCATAAACAAAAAAAAGGGTTCCAAGTAATACCCCCCCCCCCACTCCACCCCCATGAAAAGGAATGAAGTAAGAAACCCAGCCAGAAATAGTTTTGTTGGCAGCTTCTTACCTCCAATGATTTCAATTAATCCTGACAGCATTTGGAGCAAGTGTGGAAGATTCTTGCAAGGAAGGCAAATCAAAAAGAGTGCTGCTCATGAACTTCTGATATTCATTGTGAAGATGTGCTTTCTCTGGATCAATCAGAAAGATTTCACTACACCATAAAGATGGAGAAGCCAAGGAGAAATATCTCAAGGGGTAAGAAATGTTTTTCTAATTTAGTAAAGGCAACAGAGAATACTGTAGAATACTGACAACCTAGCAATTGGAAAGCAAGAAATTGCTAGTAGATAAATAGGGAACATTTTGGCGGGACGGTAAACAGTGTTCTGTGTGCTCCAGTGTCTAGTCATGCCTGCCACATGACCATGGAAACGTCTGCAGAAGCAGACAAGCGCTGGCTCTTCGGTTTCGAAACAGAGATCAGCACTGAACCCTAGAGTCAGATATGAATGGTTTTCAAGCAAGGGAAACCTTTACCTTTACTAGAATCTTAATTACTAATAATAACATGCAATAGAAAACAAATTTTATTTTATTGATTTTTTTATTTGTTTGTTTATTTTATGTAAGTTTATTACAGCTTGAGCTTTTATAGTCCACTTCCTTTAGAGATGAGACATATCTAAAATTTTAGGTACATGAACAACAAAACAAGTACTTGTGATTGGAATTTTATTACATTAACTCTAAGTATCCACAAAGATGGTCGCAATGGCTTAGAAGACACTAAGCTTAACGACTGGAAGGTTGGCAGATCAGCAGTTTGAGACCTGAGTACTGCATGATGGAGTGAGCTCCCATCTCTGTCCCAGCTCCTGCCAACCTAGCATTTCAAAAGCAAGAAATTGCAAGTAGATAAATTGCTACCACTTCAGCTGGAAAGGTAACAGTATTCTATGCACTCTGTTGTCTAGTCATGCCTGCCACATGACCATGGAAAAGTCTGCAGATGTAGACAGCGCTGGCTCTTTGGCTGTAAACAGAGATTAGCACTGCCCCCTAGAGTCAGACACAACTGGCTTTCGATTAAGGGAGACTTTTACCTTTACCTTTAAGTATCCACAAAACTATTGCTGCTACCAGAAACATTCTGGCATCAGGCAACCCAATTAACACACATAAATCATCTTAATCATCCTAATTAAACTTCTCACAGTGTGGTGCCACACTTTATATATACAGTAAAACCTCATATAACACTAAAACCTGGTTCCACAAGTCTTGGTGTTATATGATTTTTAGTGTTATCTGATGCATGTTAAAATCCTATGGGATCCATAGAGATACATTGTAACCACACAGGCTTTAGCGGTTGTTATCTGAAGCATCCCATAGGATCTTAATGTTATCTGATGCAATTCTTCCCCCCAGATTCCTTAATGTTATGCGATTTTAGTGTTATTCGATACTAATGTTATATGAGGTATTACTGTATATATATTTGTAAGGAGAAGGTGCTGGTCTCTTGGCATGTTCTGTTCAGGGACCAGAACAAAAGCCACTAGTTTTGCTGCAGTTTCTTTGAGGCATGCATAGAAAATGAAGGTTACATGACATTCCTATAATCACATGAAGAAAAATGATTGAAATCTGAAGAACATTCTTCAAAGGGGACCAAGGGGATAATTTGAAAGCACAGTTCTTTCCTATTAAACCTATAATCTGTCCCAGAACAAACTGTGCTGCTGCCATTTTGATTCTTATTGCTTGGCAAACACATCCTAACCATCCGTACTACACTGAGTGATGAAAATAAGGGCTACCAATGAGTTTGGAATGTAACAATAACTGCATAGCTTTCTGCAAAGCTTGGGGAAGTGACTTGGAATATGGTAGCCAGAACCACTTAGCATTGCTGTGTGATTCTGGGAGTTATAGTTCAACATAGTAACTTTCCAAGTTTGGAGGTATTTATTTATTTATTTATTTTATTACTCATATTTACTATCCCACCCCAATCGGGTAGACCCGGCTCTGGGCGGCTTACAGCATAGATTAAAATCACAGGTTAAGTCTAGTATAATAGTGATATTTAAAACCTTAAAAATTCATAAGAAAAATTAAAACAGCGCAACAGATAAAAACAGGAGCAGGAAGAGGTGGCTGTCCCTTAAATCAACCAACCTGCATGGGATCCCACATTACTGGGTCCCCACAATTGCTCCACCAGCCAGGTCTTTAAGCCTCTTCGGAAAGGCAGGAGCTCTGCCTGTAGGCGCAGCTCAGTTGGGAAAAGGTTCCAAAGGGCCGGGGCGAACACAGAGAAGGCCCTCTTCCTAGTGCTAGTGAGGCGAGCCACCCTAGCCGATGGAATAACAAGAGAGCCCCTCCGATCCGCCCTGGTGGGACGGACAGACGTTCTTGGGGTGACGCGGTCTCTTAGGTATCCTGGCCCACTCCCATATAGGGCTTTAAAGGTAATGACCAGCACCTTGAATTGCACCTGGAGATATACCGGCAACCAGTGCCGCTCCCGGAGCAGTGGTGTGGCACGAGCATATCACCCGCGCCCCATCACTACCTGGGGCGCTGCATTTTGGACCAGCTGTAGTTTCCGAATGGTCACCAAGGGCAGCCCCATGTAGAGCGCATTACAGTAGTCCAGTCCGGAGGTGACCAAAGCATGTGTGACCATGAGCAAGGCATCCCGGTCCAGGAGTGGGCGTAACTGGCGTATTACACGAAGTTGTGCAAAAACCCTCCTGGCCACGGCTCCCACCTGCTCTTCGAACAGTAGTCGTGAGTCCAGGAGGACCCCCAGATTACGCACCGGGTCTGTTTGGGGCAAAACTGCACCATCCAGAGCCAAAGCTGGTAACTCCCGAGGTAACACAGGGCCCCTTACCCATAGCCACTCAGTCTTGCTGGGATTCAGCTGTAGCCCGTTTTCCCCCATCCAGACCTTAACAGACTCCAGGCACCTGGAAAGGACTTCCACCGCACTGCTTGGGTCCCCACGGGCCGAGATGTACAACTGGGTATCATCTGCATATTGATGATACCTCACCCCATGGGAACGGATGATCTCACCCAGTGGTTTCATGTAGATGTTAAATAGGAGAGGAGAAAGTACCGAGCCCTGAGGCACCCCATGTTGGAGGGGCCTAGGGCTGGACTTCTCATTCTCCAGCCACACCGACTGGGTCCTGCCCCTCAGGAATGAGGAAAACCAGGCCAACCCTGGATCCCCAACCCTTGGAGCCTCCCTAGAAGGATACCATGATTGACAGTATCGAAGGCCGCTGAGAGATCGAGAAGAGCCAGGACAGACGGATGACCTCCATCCCGCTCTCTCCAGAGATCATCCACCAATGCGATTAGTGCAGTTTCTGTCCCATGTCCAGGCCTGAATCCTGACTGAAAAGGGTCCAGATAATCCGCTTCATCCAGGACTTCCTGTAGTTGCTGCGCCACTGCCTTTTCCAGCACCTTGCCCAAAAAGGGTAGGTTGGACACTGGCCAGTAGTTAGTGAGTACCATAGGGTTGATGGATGGTTTTTTCAGAAGGGGGTGCACCAAAGCATGTTTAAAAGGTGTTGGAAAAGACCCCTCCTTTAAAGATGAATTTATAATCACCTCGACCCAGCCACTTGCCACAGCCTTAGATGCTTTAACCAGCCAGGCAGGGCATGGGTCCAGTGTGCAGGCTGTGGCACGAACAGATCCAAGAAGCCTGTCCACTTCCTCAGGGCCAACTGGATTGAACTGATCCCAGATAACGTGGCCAGACTGTGCTCTGGTCAACCCCAGCTCCATACATTCCACGCCGGGATTAAACTTTGAGTGGATCTGAGTGACTTTCCCCACCAGATAATCAGCAAAAGCCTCACCCGATCCCTGCCAACCAGGGCCTGACCACCACCACCCCCTCTACCAAGGAGGGACCTGGTCACCCGGAACAAGGCTGCTGGGTGGTTATCTGCGGAGGCAATAAGGGCAGTGAAATATTGGCGTTTCACCGCCCCCATCGCCACTAGGTAGTCTTTAATAGCTGCTTTAGCTAGTGTTCGATCAGACTCACTCCGAGTCTTCACCCACCGGCGCTCTCAGCATCTCTTTGCCCGTTTGAGCTCCCTTAGTTCTTCTGTAAACCAAGGGGCAGATCGATACCTACAAGCGCGGAGAGGCCGTAGTGGAGCGATTACGTCCAAAGCTGCTGTCGCTCTCTCATTCCAAGAGTTGACAAGGGCTTCAGACAATCCGCATTGCAGGTCAAGAGGACAACACCCCAGTTCCCTCTGGATCCATTAGTTGCCGGGGGCGGGCCCATTTAATCGGCCCTGCCTCCCTACGGTGAAGTCTCGCCCCCAGGAAGTCTAGAGTTACCAGATAGTGATCTGACCATGGCACAGGGGTGATGTCTAATTTCTGTAATTTCAGATCACTCTGCCACAGCTCCGACAGAAAGATTAAATCCAGGGTGTAGCCACTGCTCCTGGTAGGACCCTGAATTACCTGATTCAGGCCCACAGTTGCCATGGAAGCCATGAACTCCTGAGCCACCTCCGAGTCAGTCCCCAACGATGGCAGGTTGAAGTCCCCCAGGACCATCAGCCTGGGGGTCTCCAACGCCAGCAACGAGACCGCCTCGAGGAGCTCAGGCAGGGAATCTGCTACCCTGCAGGGAGGCAGGTAAATGAGCAGGATTCCCAACTGACCCTTAGGGCCCACACGCAGGAGTAGGGCCTCACAACCCGGGATTTGTGGAGCCGTGGCCCTGGCGACCCTTAGTGACTCCCTGGCTACTACAGCGACTCCACCGCCCCTTCCCCTCTCCCTAGGCTGGTGCCAAATACCGAACCTGGCTGGGCATAGTTCAGATAGAGGAACCCCATCCTCAGGCACCAGCCAGGTTTTGGTGATGCATGCCAGATCAGCCCGTTCCCCTAAGATGGTGTCTGAGAGCAGGGGAGCTGTAATTACAGTAATTGTTACTTTCAATGAAGGACACAAAGTAGATGGAATCTTTCTAATATTTTTGTTCTAAATGACATTATCATAGAAGGATATGCTCAGTGGTGGGATTCAGCTAATTCACACCAGTTTGGCAGAACCAATACCTAATGTTTTTGTCGAGTTTGGCAAACTGGCTGTTAAAATGAAATTTCAAAGGGCTCTTCCTTCCCTACCCTTAACAAGGTGGCTCGGAAAGGATCCTGACAGATCTGGTACCTAATTTTTTGTTGAGTTCTGCAAACCGGTTGTTAAATTATTTGAATCCCACTACTGGATGAGCTTATTAACACCTGAGCTATAATATACGTAGCAGAATGATGAATCTGCAGCATTTTTACCTTTCATATAGAAATGGATTTGGTGCTCACCCTTACTGATCAGAGAAGAAACACAAATTTAATCCTTCCTGCCCACTTCCTGTTGCCTGTCCTGACAAGGCACAATAGTACATGCAAGATTTCTAAACATTTCACACTGCTCTTCAGACCACTTACCTGCCCACTCACAAAACTGATGCCACACAGCTTGGTAATCTAATTTATGGGATGTAAAATTTACAAAATATATTGCCTGCCCCTTAAATCTCTGAAGCAGAGTAGCAAGGTACATTCAAGCAGCTCTTTGTAATATAAACAACTCTATGTATGTATGTATGTATGTATGTATGTATGTATGTATGTATGTATGTATGTATGTATGTATGTATGTATGTATGTATGTATGTACGTACGTACGTACGTACGGTATGTACGGTATGTACGGTATGTATGTATGTATGTATGTGGGGACTCTAGTGGCTTAGTGGTTAAGACACTGAACTTGATGACTGGAAAGTCAGCAGGTCACAGTTCGAGACTTGAGTACTGCATGGAATTAATACAGGGTGGAATATGGTATTGAATGCATTTATCTCATTGTACCCCAATTTTTCTTCATACTTGGATATTGTTTACACTCCAGAAAGAAGCTTTTTTGTACCCAGTGACTTGGCTTGTGGTAGCTTCAATGCAGAAATATTTCTAAATGGGTGGGTTTGGATGCAACTGTAAACTATAAATTATCTTTATAAGAACAAGCCTCAATGGACTGGTCTCCCTTTTTCTCCAGTGTTTTTCTTCTTACTGCATGAGTGCAACTATGTCAAGTAGTCTGGAATCTTTCAGTGAATCATAATTAAGATTAACCCACACTTAAGGTGAAGAACTGATTTATTTTAAATTGAAGTGAAATTCTGACCTCCTCCTCCTCACTGGGGATGAGAACTGAAAGTAAAGTGTTTGCAAAAAAGGATCACATAGAAAGATTCTCCCATCTCCCGTACAGGCGCGTCTTATTTCCGCCTCTCTTCCGGAGACAACAGTTGTCAAAGATGCTTCTGTAGAATTTCCCATTCTGCATCAAAGTGTGAACAGTGAAAAAAATATGTGCTCCGCGTCTTTCTGCATGGGCTGGCAGATGGGGCAAGAAACATCATCATCCAGCCTAAAGTGGTGTTGGTAGGCCCTGAAGCAGCCATGGCCCATCAACAGCTGTATGAGATAATAATCCACCTCTCTATGCTGTCTTGTTGACCATACATTAATGTCTGAGATGAGACGATGAGTCCACCGTCCTTTGGTTGATGTATCCCAGATCTGATTGTGTGTCATTTCATCACCTGATTTTCTCACCTTCGCCATCAAATCTCTACCCGTTCCTCTGCCGTCAGATGGATCAGCATCATATCGGCAATGACACACACAGCATCGTACAAGACCATTCAAAATGCCTGAGCCACCCACAGGGCACTCCTACAGTATATCAAGATTATTTGTCACATGTACAATGTCCCTGCTGTGGCTTCCGACCAAATCAGGGGTGCATACAACAACACGGAACTAACAACGCTCGAGAACAGTCTTCGGAGAGTCTGCCATGGGCCTCCAATATTTGACATGATCCTTGTCAATGCATTACATACTGATCCAGCCCTTGTGCTCACAATTTGCAAATGCTCATTGAAGCGTAGCCTGGTGTCTATCTGGACATCCAGATATTGTAGTGATGGCTGCAAGAGTATACTGCAGCCTCCAACAGTAAGGGTGATGGTCAGTTTTGTGTGTGTGCATGTGTGCGTGTGTGCGTGCGTGCGTGCGTGCGTGCGTGCGTGCGTGCGTGCGTGCGTGCGTGTGTGTGTGTGTGTGTGTGTGTGTGTGATATTGGCACTGGAATCAGTACATGCTGTGCATTGGAGGTTCAAAAATATGTCTAACTAAATACGATGTTTTTATTGCACTTTGTTAATATTTTAAAAGCCATTCCTGTCTTTTTTTTTTTTACTCAAATGCACTGCTGCTTCATCAATACTGGCCTGGAGCTCATATTCAGAATTGGATACAGCACCTGAAGAAGATTAATTTAAATCAGAATGAAACCTCTTTACAGCACTTTGCACGTTAATAAGCCACTTTTGAGAATGTTTTCTTTCTGTAATATTGACACCTTCCCACCATTTCTCTCTTCCAGTTTAATCTGCAAGATGTTTGTTGAATAGCTGCATTTCTATTATAACTCATATTTCAACACTTTTAAAAATTTCACTTTGCTTCTCTTAGTCTGAAATAGGTTCTGTGTTTCGTCCTTCTTATTATTAACACATTGCTAAAATTGCAATGAGGTTAGATATACATTTGGATCATGATTATCTCTGCCAGTGCCAGCACTCTGAATGACTCTTTACATCGCTATTTTAAAGGCATACACATTTTTTTCTGATATATTTTCTGAATGACACTGTTGTTTTTTAAACTCACCACCCTGATCAGATCCTCCAGTTCAGGATCTCCCAGAACTTAGCTAATTTTAAACAATTTGATTCTTAAAACCAAAATCAATTTTAACCTTATCCCAAAGTATTTGATTTTTATTTTTATTTTTTGCAATTTTTAAACTATCTGAAATTTTAAATCCAAGATTGTTAAAACGCATGGGATTCAAAAGTTGCAATTCTCTGCATTATGAGAGTACTATCAATCCCAGAACACACAATTTAAGACAAAATATTCTAACAATTCCCATCAAAGTTCTTCTTTCAAGAAAATTTCAAACCACACACAACATATTCCATTTTAAAGTCCTCTTTCTTTCTTGGGGGACTTGTTTTAAAATGGGGGGTCCTCATAATGTAATTTCAAAGATGCTAATCTGCCACAGGAAGATCAGCCTGTCTCTGATATCTGATCAATCGCTGTAACGTGAACTATGCTTTTAAATCTCTGCTATGAAAAAGAACAAAGTTTGCCTGCCCCCATCATATAAACTACTCAGCCCAGTGATTAACAAAGCACATAAATAGGAAGAGGTGTCAGGGAAGATCAGAACTATTTCAATGATTATGGCCTTCCAGTTGTTTATTCTTCAATGTTTAAATTCACTTCATTTCAGAGTCAAAGGCCAATCTGAAAATTCTCCTATTTATTTTCACAACCAAAGTAGAGTAATCTAAATGCCCTGCTATTTCAAAGTGATGAATGGCATTAAGATACATTGCAAACAATGTCTTAGACTTTATCAGTGGTGAGCTCTGAAGGAATAGCAGTGCAAAGGTGAGAGTGTTATTCCTGTAAGGATTAAAACTTGCTAAATGCCATTTATTCTAACAAGGGTCAGCAACTTTCAGAGATTTTACCCATTCCCGACTTTTCCCTGCACTAATGGGAATTGGCAGTCAGGCCCTTCAAGTGTGTAATTAACTATGTCAAGCTTCTCTCTCTCTCTCTCTCTCTCTCTCTCACACACACACACACACACACACACACACACACACACACCTCTTTCTTAAATCTATATAGCCTTTTTGTTTAAAAAAAATTGAAGTGATGGGGAGTGGGTTTTTTGGGGAGTCTGAGCTCACATCCCCCCATAGAAATGCATTCCATACCCCGAGATCAAGGGTGTCCAAACTATGGCCCCAACGCCAATTCATCCAACCCCTGAAGCCCTCGTCACTCCCGGAAGCAGAAGTTTTACTTCTGCTTCCAGGAACGACTAGGGCTTTGCAAGCCAAATGAATTGGTTCAGGGGGCCGGATCGAGCCTGTGGGCCATAGTAACAGGCCCCCTGAACCACGTGACCAGCCCATGGACCAAAAAGTTTGGGCACCCCTGCCCTAGAGTATAAGACCCAGATGCCCACCCACCCAACCACTCAAAAGCTAACAGGTAGTTGAGTAATATGCTACACAACATAGCTGCACCATTAGCAGGAACAACTCATGGTCCTTTGACACTTCTGATAAGACTAAAGGCAAATAAAAATGTGCCCCTGCCTTAAATATGGCCATATATTGGATGACATGTGGTGCTATGTTTACCTATAATATCTCCACCACCCCGCCATGAATCATGGTTCGTTCAAAATTCCAACAGGAAAGAGAGTTGAATTAAGTTACAGGTCAGGTCACACACATGAATGCAGACATCGCTTTAGAAAACATTCCACTCATTTTCTTAGCTTGGTCCAATTTAAATTCTGACCAAGTTGAGTAGCAAAGCTATAGTCTGAATGTTCCAAAGTGACTCTTTCTTGCAACACTTTAAAATACCCTTTAAAGCAGGAGTTCTCAACCTTTTAAAGCCGAGAGCCGGGTCACGCTCTCTCAGACAGGTTTGGGGGCAGGATGGCCATTTTGCCCTTCCTCTACCACTGGCACTTCCTGGTGTGGTGGAGGCAGTGTGGGGGCACATGAAATGGTGCCACAGGCCTCATCCGGCCCATGGCCTGCAAGTTGAGAATCCCTGCTTTAAAGCTACTCTTGTCAGTCCCAGCCACAGGCTTGTCAGCTTTTCCTTAAGCTGATCCCTTCCAGGCCAGACACATAGATGAATGCAGTATAAAGTTAGTCATCCTCAATATATTTCTGTATATGAGGTGGATAGGAAAATAGCACAGACTCACAAAGTACACTATACAGAAGATTGATGACATTGTTTTATGACCTGCCCTGTCCTGTGTCACTCTTTTCTTTTGTGGACTTTGGGGAAGAGTCTAGGGAGGTTTCCAAAATTGGCAGAACTTTTTTTATCCCATCTGTAAGTAAGCAAAACAATATACCTTATCACTCAGAAATGAAAGGTCTCGTCAGATCCTCATTCCAAATCTAAACCTACCTAACTGCACCATTCTTTCTGGGTCCTCTTCTCCACTCCTCACCCACTAATAAAAGCATCTTTGTTGGGAAACCTTGTGTGTTTTACATTAAATATGTTTGTTACAATTTGATTTAGCCATTACTTTTAGTCACCTGCTGGCTGGGCTATCAATGACATGTTTGGCTCCCCAACTCCCAGATAATAGAACAAAACAGAATAAATGAATCTGTTGTCGAATATCATAAATGGAAATTGTGCTGGGCCGGACCCATTTCTTGAATGACAGATGGGCATTGGACAGCAGCAGTTACTGAGTGATATCCCAGGTAAGTAAAAAGACCCATTGGCAGGCCTCCCAAAAGATGGGAAGGCCCAATCGTGAGAAGTTTTGGTAGAACCTGGAGAAGAATTGCACAATGAAAAGTAGGTTACAACCAGCAGGAACTTATCCCCTGATAGTCTGGTCAATCAAGGAATTGAATGTTTGTTACTAATTTTTATCAATTGCAAGGTTAAAATTATATAAACAAAGTGCCTCCTCCTTCTCCTCCTCCTTCCATGTCTAGGCCAGATGTGAAACTGCCAAAATGAAACCACCTTTTGGTGAATTTATTCTACAGTTCCATTCACCTGACCTAGCATGAGAAAGATTAGCCAGCACATTGCCTGGGGTTCACCCAATTGTGGTTCAAAAATATCACAATCTTCGAGGAACCTTTTTCTGTGTACCCCTGTGTAACAACAAAGTGCCATGAAACAAGGATATGATGATCATTTGGAAAGCATGCATAAATAAGGGACATTTGTTTCAGTATAAGTATATACACTTTTGGTTAAACAGTGACCCAGATGTCAAACCACATTGGGGAAACTGTCTATCAGTCTTCTTAGAAACCCTCTTCCCTCTGGGCAGAAAGAGAAAGTCTAGAATCGCCTCTGAATCCACACAATGTTTAACATAACATTTATGTTCTACAAATAATGTGTCAAAAATTGCTTAGAGGCCAAGGGAAAGGAGAAGGCAGGAAAGAAAGGAGACCACAAATGTTAGGATTTGGTGACAGCCCAAAAGCTAAAGCAAACTGTCATTCTTTTGACTGCTCCAGACTTCTGAACCACATTGCCCTGGGCTTTATTATAAGGTGTAGATCTTTCTTTATGACTTTCTTTATAGCTATAAAGTATAGCTGTCAGGTTACTGGCATCAAGTTCAAGACACGTATTTAAGTCCATCAACATCTTATTAAATGAGGAGGAAGGTAAGCTATGATTCACATGGCTCATTCCCATTACACATAGTGAGTAATTGAGTCAATTAAATGATGTGGGGGGAAAGCTATAGGAAATCTCATTAACTCCAGCTTCCCCAAATGGAAACATGTTTTTCTGTTACATGTCAGGGTTATTGAAACTGGTAGGAAAGCATCTTATTTGCCTTTATAATGAAGGTTTGATAGGAGGTGCATATTTTGATGATGGAAGCAAATACAGATAACAAATAATTAGTAGTAGGTTGTTTCAAAAGTCATGCAACTATACTGGGGAACTGACTATATACAGTAATACCTCATATAACATTAGTATCGAATAACACTAAAATCGCATAACATTAAGGAATCTGGGGGGAAGAATTGCATCAGATAACATTAAGATCCTATGGGATGCTTCAGATAACAACCGCTAAAGCCTGTGTGGCTACAATGTATCTCTATGGATCCCATAGGATTTTAACATGCATCAGATAACACTAAAAATCATATAACACCAAGACTTGTGGAACCAGGTTTTAGTGTTATATGAGGTTTTACTGTATTATAATTCTGTTTCTGATGAGAATCTGGACAATGATTTCTATTTCCACACTAGTTTAGGTAATGGTAAAGGTTGCCCTTGCTCAAAAGCCAGTCATATCCAACTCTAGGGTTCAGTGCTCATCTCTGTTTATAGCCAAAGAGCCAGTGCTGTCTGCATTTGCAGACATTTCCGTGTACATGTGGCAGGCATGCCTCAACCCCGGGGTTCACAGAATGCCGTTTACCTTCCCACCAAAGTGGTCCCTATTTATCTATTGTAATTTCTTGCTTTCAGACTGCTAGGTTGGCAGGAGCTGGGACAGAGATGGAAGCTCACTCCATTGTGCAGTACTTGGGAATCGAATTCTGACATTCCAGTCTTTGAGATCAGTGTCTTAACCATTTGAGCCACCGC
This sequence comes from Furcifer pardalis, assembly GCA_030440675.1. NCBI lineage: Eukaryota > Metazoa > Chordata > Lepidosauria > Squamata > Chamaeleonidae > Furcifer > Furcifer pardalis. The sequence goes on along the minus strand of CP126891.1, from coordinate 231,829,150 downwards.
AGTCCCATGCTAATATATCACCCTTCCCTATAATTTAGGGCTATTTTTGCTAATTGATTTTATTTAACAGATAATACTACTCCTCTTTTCTTTTTTGTTTCTAATGAGGATGCAAAAATTTCCACTAATATTTTGTTTTTCAGGTAATTCTCATCTCCCCCCCCCCTTACATGTGTTTCCTGTAGACATAAAATGTCTGGTTTCAAATTCTTTAATTATGTAAAAACATTGCTTCTTTTTTGGCTTTCATTGATTCTTTTTACATTCCATGTAATACATCTTAATTTCATAATTACAGCTTAACTTTATTCCCCCACTCCCCCCTTGTATTTCCTCCTTTATGGAAAGTTCACTTAAAATTCTCCTTCTTTGTTTATTTTTTCAGCTGCGATTGCCTCTTTTCCTCCAGCTGCCCCTTCCTCTAGATCTTCTTTCTCTTGGGTTTCCCTTGCTTGAAAGCAAGTCCTATCCAACACTAGGGTTCAGTGCTCATCTCTGTTTATAGCCAAAGAACCAGTGCTCTCTGTGTCTGCAGAGGTTTCCATGAACATGTGGCAGGCATGACTAAACACCGGCGTGGACGGAACACTGTTTACCTTCCCACCAAAATGGTACCTATTTATCTACTTGCAAGCTTTTGAACTTCTAGGTTGGTAGGAACTAAGATAGATGCAAGCTCACTATGTCAAGCAGCACTCAGGTCTCAAACTGCTGACCTGTCAACCTTCCAGTCATCAAGTACAGCATCTTAACCATTAAGCCACCACAGTCCTTTCTCTTGATCTACTTGTATTTCCTGTTTTTCTTTGTCTCCCTTCATATTCTATTGAGTTTTCCCTTTGTCATCTTCTTCTTAATTTTCCAGGCATTTCTCTTTCCTTTCCTTTTCAGTTACCGGTATGTGAATTCTCCATCTCTTTTGGTTGTATGTAAATGAAAGTGCAGTACTCCTAACTTCTCCCACCTATAAGGAATGCATTTTCTTTTCATTTTTTTTGTCAGAACTCTATAATTTTTCCTTTTTTGTAACAAGGAAGGATTGCTTCCATCCTGTAAGGACCTAAAACAAAGAAACATGCAAAGCTCTCTTGTACCAGATTGTCCATTTAGCAACCTTGCCAAACTGATCATGGAATTTTAGGAACTGTGATCTAGATTAACCCATTTTTAATCCTTAATTTTATTATATTTTTATCTGGTTCTGCTTGCTGTTTACATTTAATTTTGTGTTAGTATTGGAAAAATCATCTTACAGTCCAACCCCACGTCATGAGAGGTGGTAACAGGTCCAATTAAGGGATTACTAGGACTGGTCAAAGTATGGCATTGCCTTGTACCATAGGACCGCTATGGTCACCAGGAAGGCCATCCTGGATTACCCCAAAAAGACCAGGCCAAAGGGGCTCTGGTGAAGTTACGACAGGCCCAGCAAGCCAGCAATGTTAAAGGACCAAGAGAGAGAACAACAAAATATAAAATAGGCACTCTAAATATAACCCTTATTGCATCTGTGGATCACCCAGCAACCCTGTTTCTGGTGACCTGATCCTTCCTTGGTAGAGGGGGTTCGGGCTCCAGCTAGCAGGGATCTGCTGAGGCTTTTGCTGATGGAGAAAATCACTCAGATTCACTTAAAGTTTAATCCTGGTGTGAATAATGTGGAGCTGGGGTTGTCAGGAGCACAGTCTGGCCATGTTATCTGGGATCGGTTTGATCCAGTTCCTGAGGAAGTGGACAGGCTCCTTGGATCTGTTCGAGCCACTGCCTACGCATTAGATCCATGCCTTGCCTGGCTGGTTAAAGCTTCCAGGGTGGTGACAGGCAGTTGGGTCGAAGCTATTATAAATTCATCATTATGGGAGGGGGTCTTTCCAGCAAATTTAAAACATGCTTTGGTATGCCGCCTCCTGAAAAAAATCATTCGACCCTGCAGTGTTTACCAACTACCGGCCTGTGTCCATGCCTTTTTTGAGCAAGATTATGGAGAAGGCAGTGGCACGAAGGTTACAGGGAGTCCTGGATGAAGCAGATTATCTGGACCCTTTTTTAGTCAGGATTCAGGCCCGGATATGGTACAGAAACTGCATTGGTCATGCTGGTGGATGATCTCTGGCAAGAGTGGAATGGAGGCCAACCAACCATCCTAGCTCTTCTTGACCTCTCAGTGGTGTTCAATACCGTTGACCATGGTATCCTTCTGAAAAGGCTCCGAGGATTGGGGAGCCAAGGCACTGTGTTGTCCTGGTTTTCCTAATTTCTGAGGGGCCAGACCCAGTCGGTGTGGTTGGAGGGTGAGTTGTCCAGCCCGAAGCCCCTTTGCTATGGGGTGCCTCAGGGTTCGGTACTCTCGCCTCTCCTATTTAACATCTACATGAAACCGCTGGGTGAGATCATTTGTTCCCACAGGGTGAGGCATCATCAATATGCTGATGATACCCAGTTATATATCTTGGTTCGTGGGGACCCTAGTGATGCACTGGAAGTCCTTTCCAGGTGCCTGGAAGCTGTCAGGGTCTGGATGCGGGACAACAGGCTTCAGCTGAATCCCAGCAAGACCGAGTGGCTATGGGTGGGGGATCCTGCGTTATCTCGGGAGCTACCATCTTTGGTTCTGGATGGGGTGGTTTTGCCCCAAACAGACCCAGTGCGTAAGTTGGGTATCCTCCTGGACTTGCAACTCCTCCTCGAAGAGCAGGTGGCAGTCGTGGCCAGAAGGGTTTTTGCACAACTTTGTGTGATTCGCCAGTTATGAATGCTCCTAGATCAGGACTCCTAGCTCATGATCACACATGCTTTGAACACCTCCAGACTTGATTATTGTAATGCACTCTACATGGGGCTGCCCTTGATGACCATTTGGAAGCTTCAACTAGTCCAGAATGCAGCTGCCCGGGTTTTGATGGGGTGCGGGCAGTATGTACATGCCTCACCGCTGCTCCGGGAGCTGCACTGGTTGCCGGTTTGTCTCCAAGTGCAATTCAAGGTGCTGGTAATTACCTTTAACGCCCTACATGGTAGTGGGCGAGGATACTTAAGAGACCGCCTCACCCCAAGAACATCTGTCCATCCCACCAGAGTGGATCGGAGAGGCTCTCTAGTTGTTCCATTGGCCAGAGAGGTACATCTCTGTGTCCGCTCCGGCCCTATGGAACCTCTTGTCAATGGAGCTATGTCTCCAGATGGAGCTGCTGCCCTTTAGGAAGAATCTAAAAACTTGGCAGGTGGGGGAGGTATGGGGTATGGGTTGCACAGAAGTTATGGCAGTCCCAGTGGTTGATCGTGCACACACACGATCTCTCCCCCAACACCCTGGCAGTCCCAGTGTGTGATTGGTTTGCTGGTTTGGTTGGGGGAGAACAGGTGTGCATGCCCTCCCCCCCCCCAACCAAACTGCCGAGCTGAGTGGAGATCTCTGCCCCAAAACCTGCAGGGCTGGTCTTCAGCCTTGCGGGCTTTGGGGGCAGAGATCAATGTCAGGGAATTTGAGGCAAACATTTTCATCACACAACGTTAACGTTGTGCAATGCAAATTTTTGCCTCAAATTCCCCGATGTTATCCGATGTTAGTGTTATGTGATGCAAACACTAACCAAGGTATTACTGTACTGAAAATCAAGAGAGGAAAGCAAATGAAAACATACATACAAATATATGTTCCATGTAATGACAAATACACAGAAAAACAAAAGAACCAGTTTTTCGATGAACTATCTGAGGTGATAGAGGAAGTGGAAACAAATAGCATACTCTATGTGATGGGAGATTTTAACAGCAGGGTTGGTACTAACAGAAGAGAGTATGAACAGTTCATTGGTCCACATGCTGCTGAGAACAGCAAAAGGAATGAGAACAGACAAAGGATACAGTACTAGAGTTATGTAACCAATGCCAGCTCTTTATTACCAACACTTTTTTCCCAACATCAAGGTTCACAATGTTATACATGGTACAAGAGATGATGTAATCTGGTTGAAATTTCACAACCTCCAAGATAATAGTGAAGATGATCACTAGGTAGTTAGATATGTCTTCACTCCAATCCTTATCTCTGATATGGATGTACTAGTGCAGGAAGTGACTTATACCAAGTTAGGCCTTTTTGTTCATTGTGCTCTATGATGCCTATCTGAGGATGAAGGCTACATACAGACCATGTGCTCCCTTAAAACATTATTCTGGTCTCTGTTGCATTGCTTAATATAGCCAATATCAACAGTACTACATCTGAAAGCCACTAGTTTTCATTCCAACAGTACTACATCTGAAAGCCCCTAGTTCTCATTGCAAAACTCCATCTCTCCCTCAAGCAGTGATGGTGAATCTATGGCACCTGTGTTAGAGGTGACACTCAGAGCCCTCTCTGTGGGCACCCGTGCAGTCACCCCAGCACAGAGTTCACCTGCCCTTCTGCCCAGCAGCCCAATGGGAGCATTTACTTCCTTCCCTGTTGCTGTGTTGGCACTTTACAATAAATAAGTGGTTTTTGGGTTGCAGTTTGGGCACTCTGTCTCTAAAGGGTTCACCATCACTGACCTAAAGCTTTTCCAGAGCTGGCTGCCACTATCATATTCTCTTCCTTTCACCTTTCTACTCAACCTTCATGCTTCCTCTCCTATTGCCATCATAGAGATACAATGGAGAAAACCTCATGACCACAGCAGGCTGCACCATAAACAAGTGCCATCAGAAATTGGTGACAGCAGTGACAAGATCAATAATGTCTGCTGAAATATGATGGTACCTCATCAGTGTTGGTCCAATGCCCAGTGGGTCCTGCAAGATGTTTGCCTACTTTTGATCTCAGATATTTTTTTCAAGTCTATGCGGAAATGTCAGGGATCAAACCTGCAGTATTCCAAATGTAAAATATGCACTTTTTCTTAAAGATAAGAGTAGGTTATTGTACAGACTAAGAAACTATGTGAAATTACTATTGAACAGTCAAAATATTTCATATTGCTACTAATTACTTCCAGAGTGTGAGAAAATTACTTTTTTGATTACAGCTACCATAAACTCAGAACTCTCAGTCATCATGGACAACTGCAAGCTACAGTGTACTTGCTTATTATTTTGACAACTCCTCTTCAATTAATTGAGAAAACGAATTCATTGACAGTTTATTATAAGAAATTTATGGTCCAGGTGCATGAGATCCATCCAAAGATATGACTTCATTGCAATGTTCTGTGTTCAACCTTTGTCTCTGGCTGTAATGATTAACATCTGATTCATCCTGATTCATTAACATTTGTAAAATACCTCCCTTTAAAAAATGCTTCAGATTAGCATAATAACATTATATGATTAGTCATAGTCTTGTCATTTGACAGAAGACAACTTCATCACATGTAAAGTATCTTCGTTGCCTTTATCATTCTGCTTATGGCCTTTTTGAAGCTTCAGAGTGAACCTGTAACTCTGCTGCTGCTGCTGCTGCTGCTATTGCTGCCATACAATCTGGCCTTATGGCACAACAAAGTCCAAGGGCCTTTCTGTAAAAAGATATAAATAGCATTCTGAAGACTCGTCATGAAACAGGAGCCAAAATTCATTTTGGCATCTGTACAAGTCTGACTTATTTTTCTTAAATAATTTCACCATGGCTTTTCTGTGGCTTTGTTTTCTACTCACATATTCCCCAAAGAAGGGAAAAGGAGAATTCCAGAGCACTGAATAAGAATACACCATTGGATCAGGGAGGGGGACAGTTTAACTCTTTATGTCTCATTTTATTTCTGTTCTCCTCCATTCATGTTTAGCTGTGGAGATCACACAGCAAGGCAGATTTTGTAGGTTTTTGACCCCGTTTTTGTGGAGTTTGGCATGGGAATTTTACTGCCTAGTAAAATTACTATATTTCAACAGAAATTAATCTAAGTTTCAGTTACAGTATGTTGATCGTTAACTGATCATTCCTCTACTAAATCTCTTCTGCACATAAATGCCAAATTGAGTATCTGGTGGTATTCCTTCATTCTGCCCTTGGCTAAGATGTATTTTTGTCTGCTGTTCTATGTTGTATACATTGGAGCACACAATCTTACGAAGTCATAGGAAAGTGATTTGGTCCCAAGAGCCAGTAAGACTGTGACTAAAACTGGGAAATGATGTGTGATGTGCAAGAAGCCAAAATTTGCTTTTCAATTCCAAAAGCCATCTTGGGAAAAGATCTGCTTTCCGAAAACATTGGAGTCGATTTTTAATTGTTGCTCGCTGGGGGAAAACTCACCCAAAAAAATGAGATACCAGACTGCTGGTGGATGTTGGTGGCTGTGCAGAATCATTTTGGCAACATCGTGAATTAGAACTGACATCCTGTATCCTATTTTATCTTTGAACAAACAATTCTAACATGTCTTGGAGATGCAACAAGTCTTTTCCTGTAGTCCAAATATTCCACCGTTCAGACTTCAAGAAACTGAGAGGTGGGGCAAATAACTTGAATACTTTTGCAGGTTCTGGAACACCACTTCACAGGGAGTAGGAAAAAACCCAAGAAGGAGCCAATTTTTGCAACTTTATCCCTATTTATGTATTTATTTAAACTGCGCTTACATCACTCTTCAGCCCATAGGATCCCTCCCAGCTGTACAGTACAAATGAAGAAGGAGATAAAGGAGGAGGAGGAGGAGGAGGAGGAGGAGGAGGAGGAGGAGAAGGAGAAGAAGAAGAAGAAGAAGAAGAAGAAGAAGAAGAAGAAGAAGAAGAAGAAGAAGAGGTGGAAGGGAAGATAGGGGAAATAAAGTCTGGCATTTCGTAATTAGTTCGTAACTACTTGTTGATATGTGCTGTTAAGTCACATCCAACTCCCAGCAACTCTAATAGATTCTACAACATTGACAAGCTTTAACCTGGATTCCCTCATAACATTTAAATAACTCTAGGTCCATCCTATAGGATTCTAGGATATGTGGTTTGTTGAGGGATTCACAATTTTCTGCCAGACAACTTCAAGACAATCTTTTGAACTACAATCTACATACCTCAGGATTCCACAGATGATGCCAAGTACTTTCAAGCTACCAGAAGCCTAAAATGAGGATACACACTCTTGGTATGCTGCATGAATTGTATTGCTTGCCATCAGGACACTTGCAAGTACTTGCAATAGCTAGATGTTTCAGCTGCTTAGAATATTTTTGTGGACTTCACCTTTTACTGTAGGGCCTCTTCAAAGATTGTGGTATTTTTGAACCACAATCAGGCATACCCTGGTAATGTTAACCTTGTGTTGCTGACTAATCTTTCTCATACTAGGTTGGGAGAAAGAAACTGCAGAACGAGCTCACTAAAAGGTGTCTTCATAAATTTGTGTTATATGCCAGTTATGCCCGCTCCTAGATCAGGACTCCTTGCTCATGATCATACACATTTTGGTCACCTCCAGACTTGATTATTGTAATGAGCTCTACATGGGGCTGCCCTTGGTGACCATTCAGAGTCTGCAACTGGTTCAGAATGCAGCTGCTCAGATCATGATGAGGTACGGGCATTATGTTCGCACCTCACCACTGCTCTGGGAGCTGCACTGGCTACCAGTTTGCCTCTGAGTGCAATTCAAGGTGCTGGTTATTACCTTTAAAGCCCTACATGGTAGTGGGCCAGGATACTTAAGAGACCACATCACCCCAAGAATATCTGTCCGTCCCACCAGAGCAGACCGGAGAGGCTCTCTGGTCATGCCATTGGGTAGAGAGGCGCATCTCTCTAGCACTAGAAGGAGGCCCTTCTCTGTGTCTGCTCTGGCCCTACAGAACCTCCTGCCAACTGAATTCAATCTCCAGGCAGAGTTGCTGGCCTTTAGAAAGGGTGTGAAGACCTGGCTGGCAGGACAGGTGTGGAGTTCAGGCCAGTCAGCTACCCCGGCCAGCTGGCTAAACTGACTGTCCCCCCCTCTCCCTCATAATTTTAATTGGTAATTTTAATTGGTAAATTTTAACTTTTAATCTCTTTTTAATTTTTAACCTTTAACGTTTAACTTTCTGGGATGGGTGGTATTTTATCATGGGTTTTATTGTTGATTGTATTTTTAACTGTTGTTCGCCACCCTGAGTCGTTCATGAGGAGGGCGGCATAGAAGTCTGACTAAATAAATAAATTTTAGTAGTTTCATGTCTAGCGTAGACACAGAAGAAGAAGACTGTAGAGCCCTGATCTGGGCCTCATCCTTCTTCTAACAGGTTGTAACACTTTACTCTTTCCCCCTTGTTTTCCATCACAACGCATAAAGCTAGGGTGTGATATGGGAGATATTTTATTTCAGATATTAGCAACCTGATCTAAACTTGTTCATCATCCAAATAAAACAGTGAGATGTTTGTTTTGTGCAGCATAATTTTCCTGAGCTGATCAGAGGTTTTTCACATCCAACTGGAATGTTACATGTTTCCATTGTCATCTTTTGTCACTATTTCCCATTGCTTCTTTTCATGGTATGAAGAAGAAAAGACATAACAATGCACAATGTCTTTTGGTGTGATAATGGCTGGAGCTACGAGTTGCTGATAGTCCAAGTATTATGCCATGTGGGGAATGAAGTGCCCATTCTGGACTCGTGCAGCATGCCTTTCCCAAAAGAAGCTGAGCTTCTAGAAACACTCTTTAAAACTATAAGATTCTAAATGAAGAATATTTCCACCAAAACACACTAAAGTTCCCTCAGCCAACAACTGTGTTTCAGAGGTAGAATATTGACCTTTTCTTCTTTGGTAGGTCCTTTTCTTAGGGCCAAAGCAGATAATGGGCAGTTTTGTAACTAGAAGTAGAGTTGTCTTATACAGTAAAGGTGTCATTATTCTTTACCAGCTTTCACAGTTCCAGAAGCTGTGAAATTAGCTTCCACTGGTCTACTTGCACATTGATTTTACAAACATAGGCAGCTTTAGATATGTGAACAATACAAAAAAAAAGAACATTTTACAGTGTCTTTAAGTTTAATGGATTTATATTAGTGTGGACTGACCTGGATTACTCTCAACATCTCCAAAACATATGGAAGACAAAAATTAGTAAATCGGTCTGATGCACTTGAAGTAAGAATTCATGGTATACACATAGGCATTTGAATATTTAATCTGTGGAGTGATCAAAATATTATCATATCTATTAGCAAAGCTGCCCACACTTTTGGCCCTGATCTCAGTGGCAGAAACAGAGTCACACCTTATTTATTTATTTATTTATTTATTTATTCAATTTGTATAGCCATCCCAAACGACATGCGACTCTGGGCAGCATACATAAAATCCCCAATGTTTAAACTATAGAAAACCTTAAAAATTTCTTTTTAAAAAACCACTGAAAAACTACCTCCTACCTGCACCAATTAAAAATCTAGTTAAAAACTTTTAAAAGCATGAGTGATCCTGCTCTAAATGAGCCAGTAGGGCGGAGGGGGTTGCTTTTCTATGTGAACCCACAGTATTCTGAGCACTGCAGCAAATATAGGAAAGTTTACATCCTAGGTACATCCTGGTACAGAGAGGTTTTACATCAGAAGATTGGTTTATCATCTATAGAGGTCAATAAATAGTTAATGGTTAGAGCAGTACAACAATGGAACCAACTGCCCTAAGAGGTGGTGAGCACTCCAACACTGGAAGCATTCAAGAGAGAATTGGACAACTATCTGTCAGATCTGCTTTGATTTGGATTCTTGCAAACTTAGTGATTCAATGAGTCTATGATTCTATGAATAGTTTCTATTACCTGAGCCTTTGAATATCATAATGGCCAACTAGAAGTTGATGCCCAGAACTGAAGTAAAGTTACTCAAACTCTTAACAATGCAATAATGTCAGTAAGCATGTAAATATAGGGTTTTCCCTCCCTCCAACACAAGTCTTTCCTATTTCTTATTCAAAAGGCAATGGAGAAGGAATTGAATGCATTCTGCATTTTAGAAATTGACTTTCTTAATGGCTATCATAGGAATACAAATCCATATTGCACCCCATCCTGGGCATTCCTAGTGCAATGATAAAGAAATATTCACATATGACCATACCATTATTTCAAAAATGTTCCCTTGCCTACTACAGCCAAATTCTCTATTACCTGTGTGCGTGAAAGAAGTTCATACCAACTCAACTTCACATAAATCTGTTGCTTAAAGAACAGCCTCTTCAATTGAAAACATTTTCAGTTTTTTGTTTCATTTGATCTTTCTGCAACATACTTTTTGTATTAATCTTGGCATTTCTCTCCCATCTGGTTTCAGCTTTTGATTAGAAATGTAAAGTTCAACTCTAGCACTTGGAGGCAGAGAATTTGGAATCCTAAAGAAATTTAACCCTTTCAACAGTTCTGCCGTGGAGCCCCCAAAATATTTGGATATATATCTATAACCAAATATAGCTTTCTTTTCTTCTTATTATTTCTGTCCCACAACCAAGTGGAGTAAAAGCAGTTGAGAAATGTAGGGAAAAGAGCATGACTTGCTAGTGGGGAATGATTGGCCTTATAGTTCAGGAGAGGAATAAAATAGACAAGGGTGCTGTGTAGATCAGAGCCAAGAGAGATAGCACAACTAGTGAAAACTTGTGTTCATCATTCAACCAATGGCACATTTCCAAAAGATTGTAGTGCCTGAGGAAAAGTTTAAGATGACACATCAGCTCTCCATTTTATGCACATACACTAACCAGAGAAGCAGATGAATCTTACTTCAAAACTAGTGAATGGACAACAACAACATCTGCCACACCTAAAGACAATCTACTAGTTCAGGAGGATCAGAACAAAACACGTAACTTGTCCTCTAAAATCTTGACACACGCTCTGGCTACCTTCCATCTGATCATGCTTTCTCAGTCTTCTTGAAGGATTGCTTCAGTGTTTACAGGTGCAATGTATCTGAAACATAATGGCAAAGGTATAAAAAGAATCCACAAGTTAAGAAATGGGGGAGGGGGACTCTGTAATTCTATAATTCTATGAAATCATTTCTCCTGGATTAGTACTGTTTCATTTTGTAAACTCAATATTGTTGTTGTTCAGTCGCACAGTTGATTCTGACCCTTTGCAACCCCATGGACCATTGCCCACCAGGCACCTCTCTCCACCACCATTCTCCGCAACCCGCCCACCTGTGTGTCCATCTCATTTTCTGCCACCCCTTTCTTCTTTTGTCCTCCACCATTCCCAGCATCAAGGCTTTCTCAAGTGAATCCTCTATACCATCTAGCCATCTAGCCATCTCATCATCCACAATACCATCTAGCCATCTCATATTGGGCCGTCCCCTTCTTCTTTTGCCCTCGACCCTTCCAAGCATCAAGGCTTTCTCAAGTGAATCCTCTCTTCTCATTTGATGTCCAAAGTACTTTAGCTTCATCTTTATTATTTGACCTTCTAAGGAGCAGTCAGGGTTGATTTCTTCTAAGATTGACCTATTTGTTCTGCTCACTGTCCAGGGGACTCTCAAAACTCTCCTCCAACACCACATTTCAAAGGCATCTATTCTTCTGCACTCAGCTTTCCTTATGGTCCAGCTCTCACAGCCATACATTACTACCAGAAATACCATTGCCTTGACTATGCGAATTTTTGTTTACCAGGTGATGTCTCTACTTCTAACTATGTTCCCCAGGTTTCTCATAGCTTGTCTCCCAAGAATCAGTCACCTTTTTATTTCACCATCTGCAGTGATATTGGATCCTAAGAAAGTAAAATCTGTCACTGCTTCTACTTCTTCCCCATCTATTTTCCAGGGACTGATTGGGCCTGTTGCCATTAACTTGGTTTTCTTGATGTTGACTCTCAAGCCAGCTTTTCCACTCTCTTCTTTCAACCTTAACAGGAGCTTCTTTAGGTCTTCCTCACTTTCTGCCATTAGGGTAGTATCATCTGCATATCTCAAATTGTTGATGTCTCTCCCTGCAATTTTGATCCCAACTTGTGATTCGTCCAGCCCTGCGTTGCACATTATGTGCTCCGTATATAAGTTGAATAAACAGGGTGACAAAATGCAGCCTTGTCTTATTCCTTTTCCCATTCCATACCACTCTGTCATTCTGTATCCTGTCCTAACTGTTGCTTCTTGACTCGTGTACAGATTTCTCATGAGGCATAGTGTGTATTCATTGGTGTAGTCATTGGTGTAGTCAATGAAACAGAAATATACTTGTTTTTGATATTCCTTTGTTTTCTCCATGATCCAATGTATGTTGGCAATGTGGTCTCTAGTCCCCCTGCCTCTTCAGAAACCAGCCTGCACGTCTGGTAATTCTCTCTCCACATGCTGCTGAAGTCTATCCTGTATTATCTTGAGCATAACCTTGCAAGCGTGTGGGATGAATGCAATTGTTCGATAATTTGAACATTCTTTGGCATTGCCCTTTTTTGGGATTGCAACCTATACTGATCTTTTCCAATCCTGTGGCCACTGTTATGTTTTCCAAATCTGTTGGCATATAGAATGCAATAATTAGATTCCATCATCTTTTAGGACTTTGAAAAATTCAGCTGGGATACTATCATCTCCACTGGCTTTGTTGTTTATAGTGCTTTTTAGGGCCTTCCTGGCTTCACTCTCTGGGATGTTTGGTTCAATATATTGGTAGGCTATTTTTAAAGCAACAACTGTTGCCCAGGATAGGTTCAATGCCAAGTTTTTCTTGATACATGTTGTTTTCATCACTGATTCTGCTGAGAGTAGAATATACAAATGTTAAGATGGAAATTTACCTATTCAGTCTAGGACAGAGGTTCCTAACATGGGACACAGGGAGACTTCAATTCCCAGAAGGCTAAGCCAGTACATTGGCTGATCAGTGCTTTGTGGAATTGGTTGAAGCTTCTGGGAATTGAAGTCCAAAAACCAAAGGTTGGGAAACACTAACCTAGAAGATCTCTTGTAAGCTTTGTAATGCTAAAGAAATTAAATGATTAAAAATTAAAAATAAAGATAAAATAAATTCGTATTCCAAGAATTCATGCTTTTTTCCATCAGGAACCCATTTTATATTTTCACTTTACATGAACATAAGATGGGGAAGGCCCATTACAGAATGGTCATCTTGTGCAGAAACACCATGTTCTTCATATGTAGTTGCCTGGCCCTGTTTTATTGAATTGGATATAATTTTGAGAAACATTTCTTTAATGCTGACAGAGAATTGCCCTCTAATAATTCTGAATGACACTTTGCTTTCTCTTTGTATATATTGTTCTCTGGGTCAACTGATCATTCCCTTTAAGATACAGATACAGTGTTTACTTGCAGTGCTCACAATGGAAAGATCAGAGACACATGTAGGACACATGTGGGAAATATGCTACAATAATCTCATGTTTATAATTTTGAGTGAAGGATAGCAAAGCTGAAAGCTGGCTTGATCCAGTTCCAAATCTGTTCCTCTTGCTCACATTTAGAATAAAGCTATTCAGGGCATGCTTTTTTGCATCTTGCTTATTTCCAAAAATTGTTAAGTCTTTTCAAAACAATTTTTGTTGTTTGTTTTTATTCTGATGTTGCCTAGAAAACTTTTCTCAAGTGTGTCTTTCTATAGTGTATTTCTAAAGATGAGAAATCCTGCTTTTCACTGACAAAAGTAGTGAAGACCTCACTATACCGACTATAGTGCAGTTAAGAGGGCAAAAAAGTTTGACTTTGCTAAAATTCTTTCTTTCTCTATTTGTTGCCGTGCAGAATTGTTCTGAGTGTTTAAGAGTTTGCTGGGATGAGACTTAAAAAACTAGTAGCAGAACTCTCAGTCTGTGAGATGTTCGTTATGCACTTCAAGTAAGAAGTCATTCATATTTTATTTTACTGTATCTGTGTTCACTGTTCAGTCAGGGGTGGCTGGGTTTTTTTTTGGGGGGGGGGTGGAACAAGATGTGTGAATCAATCCAATGCACCACATGTATACTTTGCCCCCTGCCCATCATGCAGGTGGATTAACTGGGTGGTTCCATGTGGCGATAAATGCCTTACTACAGCAGGGGATAATACCTTCTTCCCAGAAAGTAGCAGTGGTGAACCTTGAAGAGGATCTCTCAGGACCCAGAGGTATGTGATAACTTGCACTCCATTACAAATATCTCCTTTTTTTGACAAGACACTTGATTGTGTGGTGTCTAGGGAGCTTCAGACCTCCTTGGAGGAAACTGATTATCTGGCCCCTTTTTAGTTCAGTTTCAGGCCAGGATTCGGACCAAAATGTTTGCCCTAATTACCTGCACAGGACATAAGACGGGTGGAGTGTAGCCCTGTTAATTCACCTAGACCACTTGGCACCTTTTCACACTATTGATCATGGTATCTTCTTGGACAGATTCCATGAATGGGAGTCCCTGACTACAGTGGCTCCATTCCTATCTTTACAACCAGTTCCAAAGAGTAGCACTATAGGACTTCTGCTCAGCCCCATGGCAATTAAACTATGGGGTTCCACAGGGTTCCATTCTATCTCCCATGATATTTAGTATCTATTAGTGTTTTGCAACCATTTTTTGGGCATGCCCCTCATAAGCATCTCTCAAATCCTGATACCTCACCCCACCCCACGATATATAATTCATTTTTATTCAAAAAGTGAACTCCTGTTCATGAGGAGGAAGCCTAAAAAGCCATTAACTGTTAATTACCCATTCTCGAATCCCCCCCTTAAAAATCAAATTGCTTCCCTGTGGGGCTTGTGGGTCACTATGGATCTAGATGGAGCCACTGGGAGAGGTCATTAGGAATTTTGGAGCTATAGCAGTTATCTTTACAGTACTACAAAGTGTTTTTGCTTTCATAATTTAAAAAAACAAATTATTGTCTAATATGCCTCATAGACTAACACAACTATCACTTTGAAAGCTTCTGCAGAGTACAACAGGAACACAAAGCATTAATATTGCACTTAAACAAATTAATTAAACAAAAAAATTAAAAATGTCCTTTACCTTTACTCTGAAATCCTATGGACACTGTTATCTTCCTTAAAAAAAAATCCTGAGCTAGAATGCATTTACCACATACTTTGGTTTGTTTGTTTTTATAGGTACCTAAAAAGCACTAACCTTTCCTTCCATTTGGTGGACTAGGCTGCACCAGGGATGTGATGAAGGTGAGGATGAATAAACCTAGATCTCTCTCTCCTAGTGACATGGCTGGGTTGTCCCTGGCCAGTCGGGAGAGTTTGAAGTTTTGCAGGTATGAAATGGGCAGCTACTTACATATGCACGCATAGCAATTTCAATCTAAAGTAATTGTGACATGATTTTAAAAAATGTTAAAATCCTTTTGGTCAAGTCTGGCACTCGTGCACAACTTCATGTCTCAGTTGAATACCATCTGCTTTTCAGAGGCCTCTGTTGACAGGAGTACAACACGATAACACGTGGGGCTTGTGTATGATAAGCATTTGCCATGGGTCAGTGCTGAGTTGAGAGATGATTTAACTAGCAGCTGACTGAGTCATAAACTAAAAAAAATCTGGGAATAGATGTAAGAGTCCCAGGGAGCTTGGAGTCAGAGTGAATCCTTTGAATAAAATCAAATATTCCTTCTAAAATAAAACCACAGATATTTATGTGGCCCTATGTCTGGCTGACTTCATGACTTTGTACAGGTAAGTTGGCTTTTTGTATGGAAGTCTAATATCTTTCTTGTGCTGCTGTCTTTTTTTTTTTTTTGTACATTTCATCCAAAAGAATATGGGCAACGCTTGGAAAAGTTCCTTTTTTGACCTACAGTTCTTTGAACTCCAGTGATGCTGCTCTTTCTGCTGTTCTGTGAATTATAAACCAAAACAGAATTCTTCCTAGCTCTGGCAAGACCATTTCCTGAATCATTTGCAAGGCTTTAATCCAGGGGTTCCCAACCTTTTCCTGCCAGGGATAGGATCACTCCCCCTCAGTCAGCTGAGGGGTCGGTCATGTGGTTCTTCCCAGCAGCAACAGTGCCCATACATGCATTTGTGGTGCATTTCTGGGCATTTCCCCCACCTCTATCACTTCCCTTGAAAGTGGGAGTGACGGAAGAACATTTCTCACGCCACTTTTGAATTTTTTTGCTGCGTTTTCATGGCATTTCACTGTGAAAACTTGGCAATTTCAGCACTTCCAGTGATGTCAGGGCACTTTCAACAATTCGACCCGGGGGAGTGGGTTAATTTGGCCCTGGGGACTGGATCTGGCTCACGTGCCGTAGGTTGGGAGCCCCTATTTTAATCAGAGGTGGGCAATATAGGCTGCATCAACCACTCAGGAGCCCAAATGTAGCCCCTAGCACCCTGACTGTTTTTAAAAGGGGGATTTCTCAAAAGGTTTGGCAGGATGTCCAACAGTCCTTCCCTGCTCCCTCACACATACTGCATTATTTTTTTAAAAAAAATGGCAACTAAAGATTGGATGAGGACATTTCCTATGACCTCATACATGCACACCCTTTGGGAAGAAAAATTATGGAAGTGAGAGTCATGACAACAGGTATGGCCCTCAAAGTTTCAGAGATGGTCATGTGTGAACCCCGAGACCTCTGGAGGTAGCCCACCTCTGCTCCAAATATTGGAGGGTGTTACTTCACATTTCTCCATGTATCTATAAAATTTATCCCAAATACTTTCTGTGCCACACACATTCACACATACACACACACACACGCACACACGCACATGCACATGCATACACATATACATACACATACACAAACACAAGAAAGGCTTCTAAGAGAAGCAAAATCTAAATCTCTAAAATTAGCAAACACTAACTTTTATTCTCTAGGCAATGTCATCAGGATCAGCCAGACAACTCATGCTGCAAAATTCCTGGTCCAGAGTTGCACTTCCCACTGCAAAAAAACTTATGTTTGTTTCCAGTTTTGTTTTTAATGCAAAATACAGTAATACCTCAGATAAAATTAGTATCGAATAACACTAAAATCGCATAACATTAAGCAATCTGGGGGGAAGAATTGCATCGGATAACATTAAGATCCTATGGGATGCATCAGATAACAACCGCTAAAGCCTGTGTGGTTACAATGTATCTCTATGGATCCCATAGGATTTTAACATGCATTGGATAACACTAAAAATCGTAGAACACCAAGACTTGTGGAACCAGGTTTTAGTGTTATCTGAGGTTTTACTGTACTGTACTTATATGGATCTTGGAAGGAGGAGCGGTGAGGAGCAGCAGCTGCATGGCAGGCCTGGCCATAAAACCACTGCCGCCACTGCCGGACATTTCTTGTGACTGTGGTTAGGATGTATATATACATTTTTTTCTTCCTTTCTTTTTGAAATGTTTTTCTGATTTGATGCTTTGCAGTTTTAATTGTAGTTATTTTGCTCTTTGTTAGCTTCCCAGAGTCGCTTTGCGAGTGGGGCGGCATACAAGTCGAATAATTAATAAATAAATGAATAAATTTATTTATTTATTTATTTATTTATTTAGATTTATTATCCCGCCCCAATCAGGCAAACCTGACTCTAGGTGGCTTACAGAAAAGGAGAAAGACTATACATAATAAATGCAAAACAATTAAACAATCCCCCTACAAATTCTGAAAGGCAATCCCTGGCTGTGTACTGCTCCAAAACCAGTTGGTGGCTGGGGAGCATCTGGATAATTGGACCCTGTAGTATAAGCAAGCCACTGGTGCAAAAGCTGTACTGGCTCGCCAGAGTATGAACTCACTATTTTTGGTTTTGCTTAGCCCTTCGTCCTGGAAAATCAACGTCCTCTAGAATTGTTAACTTAAAGTGCCAGGTCCATTTGTAGTCATCAAACATGTTTCCAATGTGCTTTCAATTAATGCTGGGTTACCCAATTCAGCTTCACCATAACAGTGGGGTCTGGACAAATCATAGCTCCTGTTTATCCTTGAGGTGCATTTGTAACATTTCCAGTCCTTCCTCTTTTTTCTTTCCTGGGAACTATTTGTCCATTTCTTCTTCCCAAAGCCCACCCAGACTCAGATAGACTGTTTTATGTCATGGGAAGACATGTCCTCCTCATTTCCATGAAAAAGCACAGCTATTTAACCTCCTACGCTCTCCTCACTCCTCTGTTCTCAGGTCTTCTCAGTTGTATTCTCAAGGTAGATTAAGAATTATCTCACTTATGATCCAGAGCAGGATCCTGGCCAAATGGGGCTCCTTTGTGAACAATGATCTGGCAAATATTTGACAATGGGGAGAAATGTGGGTTTATCCTGTTTTATATTAGGGCTACCTTGGATTGCAGAACCTCTAGATGACATTCTCGTTGTACAAACCTCAGGTCCCATATACTGTTTTTTTTTTTACATGGAGTCCAAGTGACAATGTCTTCCATTTGTTTCCTACCAATTTTCTATCTTTTTTTTCTTTCAAGAGCAGAGGGATAAAACAACCACCCAGCTCCTTATGATTAGAGATGGGAACTGAGCTAAAATGCCCAGCAAGGCCACTTAGGATATTATAGTAGCTAGATAGGACTCACTGGAGAAGGCCCTGATGCTGGGAAAGATTGAAGGCAAAAGGAGAGGTTGGGGCAGAGGTGAGATGACTAGGCATTGTTGACACACTGGATGTAGATCTGGGTGGACTACAGAGGATAGCAGATGACAGAGGAGCCTAGGATGCTGTGGTCCATGGGGGTCACAAAGGGTCAGACTTGACTGTATGACTGGATAACAAAATAGTCTAAAAAGAAGGAATTTTTCTCGTGTCTCCTAGGCTAGTGTTACTAAGAGCTGTCCATTTTGAAAGCTCTCTAAACCAGGGCTTCTTAACCTGTGTGCCGTGGGCTGGATACAGCACCAATTCATGGGGGGGGGGCACTGCCTCCACCACACCAGGAAGTGTCATATGGTGAACAAAGGGCAAAATGGCCATCCGGACCTCAAAGCTGTCTGAGGCTTTAAAAGGCCCCCGGCTTTAAAAGGTTGAGAACTCCTGTCCTAAACCTCAGCATAAATGATCCTGCCACAGCAAAATTCAAAATACTGTACTGTACAGTACAACCTCAGCTTATGAATGCCCTGGTTTATGTTTGCTGCGGTTTATGGCGGCAAATTCCTTAAAAATAACATCTTGTTTTATGACCTTTTTTTTTTTTTTGCCTTACAACTGGGAATTAGACCACAGTGCCACTTTAGACTCAAAAATGGCGGCCCTGTGCCATTTTAGACTCTAAAGTGGCACCTGTCCCCCATCGCCAGAAGTTGCAAAAGGCTTTAAAAGAGGTCTCTGTCAGAGTTCAGCATGGCTTAGAAAAGACAAGTCCAATGAGAGGTGGGCCCAACTTACTGCTAAGGTGGACATGGTGGAGGTGGTGGTGGTTGCAGCAGTGGAGGTGGCGGCAGTGACATGGAAAAGGTAGTGAGATAGCTTCGTCCTTTACTGTATGTGTCCTCCCCCCCCCCGGCACCTCAATTGATCTCCACCTCTGGGGGTCGGCTGAGGGACAAAGGAGTACGTGTTCTTAGGGGTTTCGTTTTTCTCTCCCACACCTCAAGAACTCCCCCTCTCCTCCACCCCAGCCACTAATCAGCTGGGGAGTTCCATCGATCAATCGCAGTGCAGACGTACAGGATAAAAAGGGGGGTAAATCCTTTAAGAATGCCCCAGTGCCTCACCAGCTGGTGGGATTGATTGAGAGGTGGGGAATGATCATGTTTGGCAATTTTTTTAATTGGGATTTTTAAAAAATTATTATTATTATTGGTCCGGTCTGGACCAGTTTTTTTATTTTTCAATGCATTCCTATGGGGAAACATGCTTTGCTTTATGATTGATCCAGTTTCCAATGAAAGCAGTTGGAACAGACCACAATCATAAACTGGGGTTTTACTGTACAGTACTTCTTTCTTTTGCCAAAAGAGCAGTGATGGGATGTAACAGGTTCTCACCAGTCCGCCAGAACCGGTAGTAACTTTCCCCAGTGTCCCAGAGAACCGGTAGCAGCTTTTTGGGGGAACCACCTTCGGGGCTTACCTTTTCACTTGGTGTGCATACATGCCTACAGTGCTTGGTGCGTATGCACAGCCTCCTTGCTGTCCTCTTTGCTGTTCTTGTGTTCTGGGTGGGTGGGTTGAGGGTGTGTGTGTGTGTGTGTGTGTGTGCTTATTTTTATTTTATTTTATTATTATTTTATTATTTTTCTTTGGCTCCACCCATGTCATGACATCATGATGTTAGCTCCGCCCACACTGTGATGAGGTCACGGTGGGGTAGTAAAATTTTTGACATCCCACCACTGCAAAAGAGTCATAAGGGTAAAAGGGCAAGAAATGATCAGACACTGAGTGTGTATAGCACCTGCATTTGGGGGGGGGGATATTGTCAAATTAGTGAAGAGTTTGGTCTTTGGTGGTTCAGGGGAGCCTCAGATTATGGTTTCTTGTATTCCCTTGTTCCATGGCTTTTCTTTTGCCTCTGCTTATTCAAGAACAGGCCAGGCATGTTTTATTTATTCATTTGCCAGGCTGAAGTGCCTTCTGTTTATCACTCTACTGTTTAACACTCTGTTTTGTTAGTCAAATTGTTCATCAAGTCAGTGACACTGTGTGAAATGTCTGGTTTACTCATAGAGACCTGGCAAGGGTACCAGAAATTCTACACCACTGGGAAAAGTTTGAAAACAAAGGAAATCCAGCTATGCGCAATCTTAGAAGTTCACTTGTGACAATAGGATGTCAGATGGCCAAATCTGCTAGACCAGGGGTACCCAAACTTTTCGGGCCACAGTCTGGTTACGTGGTTCAGCAGGCTGATCATGTGGTTCCAGTGATGGGATGTCCCCGGTTCCAGACGGTTCCCTGGAACCGGTAGGACCAATTCCGGAGGGTTCTCCAGGAGGGAAGTCCACTTTTGGGGCGTGCGGTTCCGGACGCCTCACCGAAAGAAAGAAAAAATTTAAAATCGGAGCTAAAATGGCTCCAATTGACTGTGCATGCGCAGAAACTCAATCTGACTCATTGCGCATGCGTCAGATTGAGTTTCTGTGCATGTGCAGTCAATTGGAGCCATTTTAGCTCCAATTTAAAAAAAATTGTTTAAAGCTTTCAGGACGGTGGCAGCGGCGGCGGCACCAGCCCTCTGAGAAGGGCACCTCCCCCGCGGCACGTTGAGGGCTGCCTGGGCCGTCCACTGCCGACAAGCCCCATGCCCTGGGGACGCCCGGCGCGGCGCACCGCTGACGCCTCCTCCTCCGCCGGCCGCCGGCCTGTGGGCTGGGTGCCTGCAACCGCCATCCGCCGCCGCTGGAGCTGCCGTTGGCTGCATTCCTGTGGCCTCCTCCTTGGGCCGGTCCCTTTTTAGCCCGGTGGCGGTGCGGCATGGGGATGGCCCAGGGAGGCTCGGCAGCCGCGGCTGGAGCCACCGCCAGAGCCGCTGCTGCCCACCGCCCCTGGCCATGGCCGGAGCCGGGCTAAAAAGGTACCGGCCCGAGGAGGAGACCACAGGGGTGCAGGCAGCTCCGGCGGCGGCGGCTGTGGACGCAGTCGGGGTGCCAGGTCCCAAGAAAGGTAAGCGAGGGGTAATTTATTTGTGTTTTGGGTGGGTGGTTGTTTTTATTTTATTTATTTATTTGTGTCTGGGTGGGTGGGCTGAGAGGGAGGGGTGTGTGTGTGTATGTTTATTTTTATTTTTTATTTATTTTTATTTTTGGCCCCGCCCACAACATCATGACGTCATGACGTCGGCTTCGGCCATGACGTTATGACATCATGACATTGGCCACGCCCATGACGTCCGTGATGTCATGGCGTGGTAGTAGAATTTTTGTCATCCCATCACTGTGTGGTTCCTTCCACCAAAAGCAGAAGTAAAATATGCCTTGCAATCTGTTTTGCAACAGGATGAGATAGATTTTAGGCTGCCATTTTCTCTGCCTAAACCAGGGGAGCCCAAACTATCAACCACAGGCTGGATCCAGCAGCCCCTGATGCCAATTCACCTAGCCCATGTACGAGCACATTTTACTTCTGCTTCCAGGACTGACAAGGGTGGTGTGGGCCAGATGAATTGGTGTCAGGGGGATGGATCTGGCCGATGGGCTGTAGTTTGGGCACCTCTCTGCTAAACACTTAACTAAAGAACATCCTACTTCCTCTTTTAGAACTACTGTCATCAGTTTAGGGGTTATCTGGATGGACAATTAGACCCTTCTCTGGGTGTTTAGGGGGACACATTTGTCATTGTCGTTGTTTGTGGAGGTGGCCTGGTCTGCTCTATTTCACACCTTCCAAACATGTTAGACACTGGTTCTGCTTTTAGGAGAGTGCTTGCTTTTAGTCCACTCCCAGTGAATGTGGATGCTGGGAACAGGGTAAACGCAAGCTTTGCAGCTGTCAAGGCTGATTCTGTTGTCAACTTCCACCATCCTAAAATGACAGCCTTGGCATATGTTATTCTTCAGGTAAATACACCAGCCCAGTGTGCTATAGTTCATCCAAGGTGGATGTAGTAGACAATGAAATATGCGGAATCATTGCTGAATGCCTGCAACCAACCTCTATTGATAAAGTCAGTTGTCCAGCAGGCATTGCAACCAGTGATGTATGGAAGGAGTAGAAGCTAATAGTGAACGGTTCAAAGCATCTATATCCATGATGGTGAACCTTGGCACTCCAGATGTTCTTGGACTTTTATTTTATTTATTTATTATTTGTATTTATCCACCGCCCTCCTCACCCTGTGAATCCAGGTGAGTGGGTTTACTGCGATTCATCCAGCCCACACTGTCCTCACCACTCCTGGAAGGGGAAGTAAAATATGCCCATAGGGGCACATTTTACTTCCACTTCTGGAAGCGACGAGGGCAGCGTGGCCTGGATGAATTGCAGTAAACCCATTTGTGTGGATTCACACCCTGCTTGGGCTTCTGGGAATTAAAGTCCAAGAACATCTGGAGTGCCAAGGTTCACCATCATGGATCTATATTATATGAACATCCACTTTTTGGCTACCATCCCACTCCCTCATATTAAAATGGAAGAAACTTTTTTTTTTTTTAGAACAGCCGTTGATCTTGTAAAATATAGCAGAGGATGGCAGGATTTTAATATGTGAAGAAAGATCTTTTCACTTCTTGAAATAGATGGCACTCCAATAAAGTCTAATCTCTGATCACACGGAGAACTATGATACAGGTACAGTATGTGGAAAATACTTTCTAGACTACAGACCAAAGTCATTGAAGCCAAGACAAATGCAACAAAATAGCTTGGATTAAAAGGGCTACTCCTTCAAAAACTAACACAGTAACATTTTTGCATTGAACAGTTCCCTGAGAGTCTGGAGAACAGGCAGTGTCACGTTTATGTCAGTGACTTTATGTTCCCTAACCTGTAATAAGAGAGACTATATATTAGTTGCCCAAGTGCTCTTGATGTTATTCGTTTTGGGGCAAAAGTTGTCTGAGAAGCTTTACAATTTTATTTGTGCAAACCAGTCTGCATTTAAGTGTGTCTATACACAAGCTACAAGCTAGTTTTATGCCTTGTCTTATTAATTGTACTGGAGTGCTCCTGACATGAATAAAGAGCAAAGGCAGTTTAAGGTCTACCAGACATGTCGTTAATGGCAAGAACATAATTAATGTGTACACTTTTTATTGTGTAAATACCATCACTGGCAGAGTCTAAATACTGGGATTATAGGTGCTGCTTGTAGTATGAAGGGAGTTTCAGTTGGCACCAATTGAGCCCTGTCTCCTGATACAAGCAAAGAGCTCAGAAGTTATTTGTATGGATAATAGCTCCAACAATCAACCAGAAAATGAGGCCAATGAGCAAGCTGTAATATTCAGGCACTTGTTATCCAGAAATGTTACATTCCCAAAGTCATGGGAGGGGAAGTACGGTAGTATATAAAGACAGAAAGCAATGGCCACACATACTTTGAGCTCTAGCCAAGACCATTGCAGAATCTTGTGTAGTTGGCTACTATCAGATTTTTGGTCATACGGTTTTACATTTTGGGTGTGTTCAGATGGCTGCAAAGGTGCATATCAGATTGTGCTAGGAAAAAGTGGCCTTAACAGCAATGACCTCCCTTAAAGTGACCCTTTCTTTGGTTGTATTCACTCCAAAAGTAAGATGCCCTGGGGCACAGATTGGGGTCTAGCTGGGATGCATTTCCCATACAACATATGGTTCCCAGGAAATAAATTGTACTAAACCACTCCACAAGTGGTCCAGATTGCACTCTATTGCTCCATGACATCAAACTTTAGTTGCAAACCTTCCATAGAGAAAAGGATTCTATATCACTGACACAGAAACTGGATTAAGGAGGACTTTTGTTGTAGTATGCATTTTAGGGTATAAATTATCACTTGGATTTAGTCTGTAAGCACTTAGTGCTATTTAATGTTGTGCTAGACTGAGGTGTAGCCTGCAATGCATATATGGATTGGCATAGAGAATGGGTGTGGTTTGATATAAGGTGGCTGTTGGGTGTGGCTTAAACTGAGGCCAATGATACATTGATTAAAATCTAGGATAGTGGCATGGATTGTTTAATTCTTCAGTTCTTCATTTTCCCTCCCTGAGTTCAAATGTTCATCCTATGTTTTCTTTCCTTGAATAGAAAGCACTTCTCTTTCAAGTAACAGAGCTGCAAACATGGAAGGATATCTTCCATGAGTTGGACATTTCTTCAGTAAACAGAATAAGCTCCTTCCAAGAACAAAGTAAAATCCAGCCTACATATCTCATTTAATCCTGCTTGGATTTACATTTTGTACTGATAAGGCATAAAATGAATCTATCCACTCCTGACCAAAATCCACAGAATATAGCTCTTGAAGTTCTTATTTCATATTCCTAATCACATTCAGACATTTCAAGGAGAAAGCAGATGTAGTTTCTGGAAGGTGCTGGTTTCCAGTTTTCACTGCTCCCATTTTACTTACCAATAAACAAAAACCTCTCCAAGCCCATTCCAATTTCTGCTTCTTCTCCTTCCCCTTTTTTTGTCCAAAACCTCCATTTTACTTTGAAACATGTCCTCTGTTTTTTTTTTATTCCACAGAACTTCCCTCCTTTCTTTCAGCCAGATATCTCCACATCTGTGCAAACACTGTTTAACAGAATTGACACATTATATTATTTATTGGCCTTCCAAAAATCCCTGGAAACTTTTCTATTTTACCAAGCTTTTGGGATAAAATAACATTAACTTAACACTTTTGTTAACTCCTCCCCCCCCCCCAAGAAAAAAAAACAGGTGCTAGTAGATTATATACTGGCACCTCTGTGCTGGGGGAGAGAGAAAGTGCTTTCATTGGACTGCTGGGCAGAGGGGTGGGGTAAATTCTGTGGTTTGGCGACAGTGCGTGTGATCACAGAGAGGGCTCTGAGTGCCTTCTCTGGTAGGCATGCCATAGGTTTGCCACCACTGGTCTAGAAGCTTGCTTAAATTTAAATGATGCCATTTGGTTTGTATGAAAGTGTAATGAAAAATGTCTAAAGTGAATGAGACCTCATAGTCTCTTGAGTTTTGAAAGATGAATAGACTATGATGCCAAGTTGGTCGTAAAGGCTAAATGTCTCTTTGCCGTCCATTTTGAGGTCCAGTCAGCATGGTTGCCATAAAAAGAAGCAATACAGTAATACCTCATATAACATTAGTATCGAATAACACGAAAATCGCATAACATCAAGGAATCTGGGGGGAAGAATTGCATCAGATAACATTAAGATCCTATGGGATGCTTCAGATAACAACCACGAAAGCCTGTGTGGTTACAATGTATCTCTATGGATCCCATAGAGGATCAGATAACACGAAAAATCATATAACACGAAGACTTGTGGAACCAGGTTTTAGTGTTATATGAGGTTTTACTGTACTCAGAATAACAATTTCTGGGTCACAGATAAATGAGTTTAAACCTGACCCCTTCTTGACATCAGCCAGAGTCTTTTTGGGCTATCATAAGATTTTATAAGAAGATTCCAAACATTTTTTTGTTTCAACTACTTCAGGTATTCTCAGATGGCAAAGACACTCACTAACCCTGGGGTTCATAGTCATATTCTTCTCCAACAAGATATTTATAATCATCTCAAGCTTGCTAAAAATAAATTGGAGAGTCTCTGCCACCAACCTACTCTGGGCATTTGCTTGTGTTCTCTTTGTCTAAAATTGGTGATGAATTTGAAACTGATTCATCCTTCTCAGGGGCCTGTCTTCCAGGGCAGATGTCATGTTCTTTATCTGTCTTTAGACTGTTGTCTCTATTTTGTAGCTGTAGGTAAAGGTAAAGGTTACCCATGCTCAAAAGCCAGTCCTATCCAACTCTAGGGTTTAGTGTTCATCTCTGTTTATAGCCAAAGAGCCACCATTGTCTGAGTCTGCAGACATTTCTGAGGACATGTGGCAGGTATGACTAGACACGAGAGTGCATGGAATACTGTTTACCTTCCCACTGAAGTGGTCCCTATTTATCTACTTGCAATTTTTTTGCTTTTGAACTGCTAGGTTGGCAGGAGCTGAGGCAGAGGTGGGAGTTTACTCCATTGGGTAGCACTCGGGTCTCGAACTACTGACCTTCCAGTCATCAAGTACAATGTCTTAACCACTAAGCCACCCCAGTCCCTACAAAGACATCAAAATGCTTCAGTCTAGATAGTTTATGAGGTGTAGAGATTTCCTTCTTTGAAAAGGGAAGTATTCTTTTATGCTCCAATTTAGGTGGGTGATAATTATAATATTGATGTCGCAGGTATACATGATGCAAATAACAGCTTAAAACTGTGAAATCAATTCTCTAAATTGCTTAATGATTCGAGATAATTTGAAATGTTGTAGGTAACCTGTAATTTACTTTACGCTTACACTATGTCTCCATAGTTTTCTTTATTGAGCTTTTTGGTCCACTTTCTCTTTAAGTCTGCTTCCTTAATCAGCCTGTCACTGTAGGAGTCATTTTTACTTGTCTTGCTTGTCTTGGCTTGGTTTGGTTTGGCTTAATTAATTAATTAAATACTTTGAATGCTTTGATTTAATTAAATTAAATGCTTTAATTTAATTAAATATTTTGAATGCTTTTAACTGCTAGATGCTGGATGCTTTGAATGTGTTTCCTTTATAGTCATATGACAAATAAACATTTCAATGTGCCAGCTATAACTGTAGCTGAAGTTTGTTTTTAACAAAACTGATTTAATAAGACAAGAAAATGTTGATAACTAGGTTATCAAGTTTAAAAAGTTTGAAAAGCTGCTGGAGGTTATCTAAAGGTTCTCCATAAACATATAAAATATAAAGCTTTTTTAAAACCCTGAAGAATAAAGAGTTTTAAAATTTAAATTTTTTTAAAAAATTGAACAGCTGAAAGTGTTAAAACCCAAAGGAAAGGAAACCTTAAATTCCTGACATTCTCTATCTGCTCCCTCACACAAAAACAGGAGTATCCTGAAAATCTGGCATATAATCCTTATGGTCTGTTTAATGGAAATTGGTGGTTGTATGTGATTTAGGTGTTCCATAGAAATTCAGATTAAGAAAGAGAGGAAATGTACGTGAGAGTTGTTTTCAATGCAAAAGTGTCTTCATGAGCCTGTTAATGGAAACAAAGCAAAGTATATGTTTGGCCCCAAATCAAGGAATGTTGGTTCTACAGTTTGGCTAAGGAATAGTGATTTATCTGTGGCTGTTTAAAAAAAAATATTTAAACAGACAAGAACTGCTTGAGTAATGATAAGTGTAGACATTCACATTAGATAAGCATATGTGGAAACATTAAAATACCAGCTTTATAAAACCTAAGGTCATTGTTAGTGTTACATATTAGTTGTATATTTTACATGTCATGAGCTCCTTTGAGCTTTTTGGGGGGAAATCAGCAAATAAGTGGTGTAAATAAAATGGGGATTAGAGTTTCAGAGCAAAACTGGCAACCTACAAAAGACCGGTTTCTGCTGAGTTCCAGTCATCTTGGTTTAGGTAGATGATTAGATTTTTAGAAAGCATCCTTTCTAAAATCTCTTAATCCAGATAAACCAAGAGGAAAGAAATGTGATGACTGATCATTTGTATGCTGTCACCAAAGCCTTTTTGGATTGCAATTCCCTGAATATCCCAATCACCACTGTCAATATTGCAAAATTAAACTAGCAAAAAATAGCAAAAATTTACAAACAATGTTCCCATGCTCATCTGAAGGGGAGGGGTGGGAGAGAGAGAGACTGCCATAATTTGGATTTCATATAAATAAAATATTAGATGCTTAAGATATGAAAAGTATAGCGCTAGAAATATGAAATGTGATTATAACATGGAAATCTGAACAAAAATAAACTGCCTGGAAGAGGTTACTTCAAGATGAAGAGATGTAACCTTGAAAATAAGGAGGCAAATGGGAAAAGTAACAGTTTAAGTAGCAATGTACTAAGTGCCCATTACAGGCCATTACAGAGTAAAAAACAAAAATGTATCTAGTTCCATGTTATCTCCATGAATAGCAATGGTCCATTTTTTTTCTCAATGAGGTTTTCTTCTTACACAAAAAGTAATGTAAAGTGAATGGTGGCTGTGGTGGCTCAGTGGTTAAAAAGCTCGCCTTGTTAGCTGGAAGGCCAGCA
The DNA here is from genome assembly GCA_030440675.1 of Furcifer pardalis. Lineage (NCBI taxonomy): Eukaryota > Metazoa > Chordata > Lepidosauria > Squamata > Chamaeleonidae > Furcifer > Furcifer pardalis. The sequence continues at coordinate 231,800,634 of CP126891.1, read as the reverse complement.
AGTTGGCAGTTCGATACCTGGGTAATGCATGACAGTTTAAGCGCCCATCTCTGTCCCAGTTCTTGCCAACCTAGCAGTTCAAAAGCAAGAAATTGCAAGTAGATAAATAGGGACCACTTCAGTAGGAAAAGATCTTGGGGACATGAAAGGACCCTCATTCAAATGTCCCTTGAGCTGAGTTTCTCCAGCAAAAATCCTTTCAACCTAGAAAAATTTCTGACATGAAATTATTATTATAGTGAATGGTGTGGGCTAATTAAGCAGAGTCTATAAGCTTTTGCATTGACCCTGCTAGTTTAGGACACAATGTAGATAATGAGATTGTTTTTGTTTCTTCGTTTTAAAGAGTCTATGAGATTTTGTATTAACTCTGCTAGCCTAAAAATCTCCTTAGTTAGCAAATTAACAGAAACATACAAAGATAAATTAACATCCTTTACCTATAAAATGGCTGGTGAAGTGTAAGCAAGTTGCCAGGTAAAGCAAAGTGAGCCACAAGGAACCAGGCCATGCCTAGCTGAGGAGCCAGGGGAAGGAAAAGGGTAGTGAAGCAGTAGCAGCTAAAGATAGCAACATAGACAGAACATACAGGAAGCATGGATTTTTCTTCCATAGATTTTAACTGGCAGATGGTTAGGTAAGCATAAAGAAAATATAACATTTTTCCATGAGTATCCAAATATGCTAAAAAAGATTTTTTTACTTATATTGATTAAATTTGTTTGCAAGATGTGCTTTTCAAAACTGTAAGGTACTGTGTTTTGGGTTGAGATGAGATCTAAATTCTTGTCTAGAACTTTTTTAGCTAAAACCTTTTTACTAAAATATATTTATCTTAAGTACTGGCTTACAACTTAAGTTCTGTCTTCATATATTTTAAGCATATGTACCTACAGTTTAGGGCAGGGCTGCCCAAACTTTTTGGGCTGTGGGCCGATCATGTGGTTCAGGGAGTTGGTCACTACGGCCCGGGGGGCAGGTGCGGCCCCTGATGCCAATTCATCCGGCCCACGAAGCCCAAACCGTACGGGCGCGTTTTGCTTCTGCTTCCAGGAACGACGAGGGCTTCGCAGGCCAGATGAATTGGCATCAGGGGCCACACCCAAGCCCCGGCCCTTAGTTTGGGCACCACTGGTTTAGGGGGCTGCAGTGGCTTAAGTGGTTCAGACACTGAGCTTGATGACTAGGCCGTTGGCAGATCAGCAGTTTGAGACCCGATGGAGTAAACACCTGTCATCTGCCTCAGTTCCTGCCAACTTAGCAGTTTGAAAGAAAGAAATTGCAAGTAGATAAGTAGGTACCACTTTTGTGGGGAAAGTAACAGTTTTCTGTGTGCTCCAGTGTCTAGTCATCCCTGCCACATGACCGCAGAAATGTCTGCAGATGCAGACAGCACTGGCTCTTTGGCTGTAAAAGCTCAGTAGAGTCAGACAAGACTGGTTTCAGACAAGGAAGACCTTATCCATAGCTTTGCTTATTCCTGTATGAATGGTTTTTGAAGCCACATGACTGTGATTTCTCAAAAGTTACATGTTTTCAATAACTTTTAAGTGTCTTTATGCTTATATGCAAGGAAACAAAATAGATGAATAAAGCTTATAGGATCACACCAGCTAATGCTACCTATATTTATTTGCCTCTTTTAATTTCACAATTAAAAGAAACAGAGATTTACTCTCATCCCATGAAAAGAGATTAGGTAAACTGGAAGCTACATTTCTGGTAAACCAGCCAGCAGAACCAGATTGATTAATTAATTAATTAATTTATCCCTGCTCCCCTTTACATTTTTGGTGAGTCAGGCAGGAGCAAGGAAATTATTTATACATTGATACTCAGATGAACATGACATGCTTGTCTTGATTATTTGGTTCACTCTGCTATTTAATTCTTTTATAGTATAAATGTTATTCATGACAGTCACCACAGACTTTAGCTACCAAGAGTGTTATAAAGTTCTACAATGCTCTGAGGATCTTTTTGAAGTGTTAAGCTATTGGCCTTAACAGCAGAGCCAGCCTATCTAAGGAACTCTGGGACTTATAGTCTAAAAAAGTAGTTTTTCTCAGATATGGGTACTATGTACAGCAAGATGTCCTAACAGCTGCTGAGAGTATCTGCTAACAGATTTTCTCATGCAACAGTTTACAACACGTCTTCCTGAGGCTTGCACTTTCACCTCATTTGTCTTGAAATTGTGCCCACAATGACATCCCTACTTGTCATTTCCTCTCTGTGCCTACTGCCAGTTCATTCCTTCATTTAAGCAGTCCATGTTGTGCACTGCCCAGCTATGGCTTCTGGTGGGGGAAGATTACAAGCACTGTGTATTACATTCTTTGGGCATGATAATAAATTTCTTTCTGAGAACTTACATGACCTGATGAGTTCATCAACTTCTGTGGCCTACAGGGCTTTCCCCTGTTTTTTCCAGATTTACACATCATGAAACTGAATGTTCTGCACTCTCTTCTTGGCAGGCTTGCAGAGCTTAGAATTATTCAGTTGTTCACAACCTTCACCATAATGATTATTTGTTGTTGTCTTCACAACCTTCACTGTGTACCATTCATTACACTTCATCTTTTTTTTCCTTGCCAAGTCTCATCTCTTGTGATTTCAGTCAATTTTGTAAGTTGTTTGAGATCAGGGTAATTCTGTGTTTTATTTTGTGTGTCATGTCTCATGCTGCACTACTGTTGATGTACTTGTAATGGTGCTATAATGTGAATCTTATTGCGATGCAATATACTGATACTACAGTAAACAAACTTTCTCAACTTTGGGCGGCAATGGGATTTGCTAACATGTCTGCATTCTAAAGCAGCTACTTGTTACTGATAAAACAGTAAGTTTAGGATGTGCAACTGTTTTCTAGTGCCCTACACCACAACCTTTATCAGATTTTATTACAACAGTAAGTGTTCCACAGCAATACTCAGTTTCACAATTCTCACTTGAAGGAGAGCTATTTGTGCCAAGATAGAAATCTGACATCCCCAAGGGCAAAGGTTATGAAACAGTGCAGTGTGAAAGACCTATATATTATGTGGGCAGCATATTGGTGTAAGACTTCTGTATTTCAAGTAACCTCAGAAATAAAGCATCCATTGCCAAGTATGTTTGGCACGTACACATAGAAAGAGCCTCAAATGAGCATGTTCAGAGTTTGACCTCTAAGTACAAGGTGTTCCAAAGGGTACAGAGGTCATCTAAAGCTGCAGTCCTCAACCCAGAACTTATCATACCAAGACAGTGCCAAAGTCTGCTGACAATTCCTGCCTATTTAAAGGACAGGATCTCAGTGTACATTACATGTTGAAACAGATGAAAAACATAAGAATTAAGGGAAAGAAGGAATCTGTCAGTCAGCATCTTGTTACAATCCATGATGCTCAAGCTTGCTTGTCCTATTCTACAGGCAGAGGCAAGCTTACTTCACTCTGTCATGGTGAGAAGGCAAGCTTAAAATCCTGGATTCAGGTGTGGTTCTACTCATGAGTAACAGGATTGTTACACACTCATTTTAAGGAGTCCCATCCTTTCTCCAAAGCATTGTAAACGAGTCAGTTGACATTTCCAAAAGTGTGCTGGGAACAGTACAGCAGACACTGGACTCACACACAATGATTGCACTCAGTCTTCACACATGAAGGGTAAACACAGTTTCCTACATAAAAAGCAGCACCTGGAAATATTACTTTTGGAGTCAGCTCCCAAAATCCTCCAGTCAGCACAGCCATTGGTCATGGTGGCTGGTGGATACTGGGAGATGTAATCAAAGAGTAACTTCCAATTTCTGGAACACAACTCAAGAAGAGACTATGGAAAATAAATGTCTTTTGAGCGATTTTCTGATACTTACTTACTTACTTACTTACTTACTTACTTACTTACTTACTTACTTACTTACTTACTTACTTACTTACTTACTTATTGGACTTATACCTCGGCTATCTGGGATGGACTCTGACTCTAGGCACCTTGCGCCATTTTAAAAAATTGAAGAAATGCCATTAAGACAATAAAACAACCCCCACCCACCTAATCGAAATCTCAGCCGAGGAGCCCAAACTCTTGTGACAGAAAGGCAATGGTAGGGTTTCCTATTTGGTCTTCAACAAACTGCTAAAGGCCTCCTCAAACAGAAAGGTTTTCAGTTGTTTCTTTAAGGTCCCTAAGGAGTCGATCAAACGCATGACTGCATACATTTTGTAAACAACTCATGCATGGCAAAAATTATGTTTCTGGATTACAAGCCCCAGAATCTCATGACCAATGGTCATGCTCTTTGGGGATTCGGAGGCTTAAAAAAGCACCTTTTTATAGTTTGAGTCTGAAAAAACTCATGTATTGTGCTTTGGTCCTAAAATAACTTTTTTTTTCTGGATCAGAGACCAAGAAGCCTAAAATGGTAAGCCTCATGAAAGCCTCATGCCTCGTTGGCAAGCAAAGCAAGTGATGAATTAGAAACAGTTGCAGAGCTCAGGCACATGTCTTTCCATCAAGGAGAGGCAAAGAGAGTCGGAAATGAAGCCGGTCCAGCACTGGCTGCTTCCAGCTCAGGTCCACGTCCCTGTAAACTTTGTTTTACTAGTATATTAACATCATCTGTTTGAAATGAATTTTGAATTGTGCTGCATGGCTGCATCTGGCATCAGCTACCTTCTAACAACAACACATTTTGCAAACAAGCAGATTTCAGACAGGCCAATGAGTCACTTTGCTGCTGGATTTGACTCCAAAATTCCAGAGCCTGAGGGATAAGGCCCTCCTGTCAACATTTAGCTGGATCCTGAATGTGCATCGGTCTCTTGCAATGGAAAGAACGCTGCCTGTGCCTGGACAAAGATAAAGCCCCCATCAAAAGATATCAAAGGGTTACGCACAGATTTCCCAGATGTCATCTCCACCTTGGCAGAACTTGTTTCTCCTCCTATCAGATGGGGAACAATTGACTACATTTAGCCTCTGCTAAAGGTAGCCACAATGTAGTATCCTCAGCAAAAAAAAAAGTCTTAATATTGTCCACATCTCACTCCAAACCAGAATGAAGGGTCTTCTAGGCAATACTCATGGGTATTGATAAAGTATGGCATATTTGTAGAACAAAGTATATAAACAACAAAGGGCCTATCCAGAAATCATGCCATGGGAAAGTTACCCTAGGATTACAGCTCTCAGCATCCCCTCATCATTGTCTGGGGAGGTGCTGGAAGTTCAGTTCAAGAAAGGTGACATATCTGAGCTTTGAAAGAAATCTTTGAGAGGAAAGTTGAAATTCACACAAGGCTTGAAATCCAAACCGTTGGTGCTACCAACGGTGACTATTTTACAATTGCTCTCATTCATCCATGAACTCAGTTTCATAAATTGTTTGTGATCATGCATTATTGGCTTTTTTGATGGTAGCACAAACCATCTTGGAGCACCAATATCATTTTGTTGTTCAGTCGCACAGTCGATTCCAACCCTCTGCAACCCCATGGACCACTGTCCGCCAGGCACTCCTGTCCTCCACTATCCCCCTCAACACGCTCAGCTCTGTGCCCATTGTCTCTAGCCATCTCATCTTGGGCCATCCCCTTCTTCTTTTGCCCTCGACCCTTCCAAGCATCAAGGCTTTCTCAAGTGAATCCTCTCTTCTCATTTGATGTCCAAAGTACTTTAGCTTCATCTTTATTATTTGACCTTCTAAGGAGCAGTCAGGGTTGATTTCTTCTAAGATTGACCTATTTGTTCTGCTCACTGTCCAAGGGACTCTCAAAACTCTCCTCCAACACCACATCTCAAAGGCGTCTATTCTTCTGCGCTCAGCTTTCCTAATGGTCCAGCTCTCACAACCATACATTGTCACAGGGAATACCATTGCTTTGACTATGCAAATTTTTGTTTTCAATGTGATGTCTCTACTTTTCACTATGTTCCCCAGGTTTCTCATCGCTTGCCTCCCAAGAATCAGTCGCCTTTTTATTTCATGGCTGCAATCACCATCTGTAGTGAGCTTAGATCCTAAGAAAGTAAAATCTGTCACTGCTTCTACTTCTTCCCCATCTATTTTCCAGGGACTGATAGGGCCTGTTGCCATTATCTTGGTTTTCTTGATATTGAATCTCAACCCAGCTTTTTCACTTTCTTCTTTCAACCTAATCAGGAGCTTCTTTAGGTCCTCCTCACTTTCTGCCATTAGGGTGGTATCATCTGCATATCTCAAATTGTTGATGTTTCTCCCAGCAATTTTAATCCCAAATTGTGATTCCTCCATCCCTGCATTGCGCATTATGTGTTCTGTGTATAAGTTGAATAAGCAGGGTGACAAAATGCAGTCTTGTCTTACTCCTTTTCCTATTCCAAACCACTCCATCATTCCATTTTCTGTCCTAACTGTTGCCTCTTGATTCATGTACAGATTTCTCATGAGGCCTATAAGGTGTTCCGGTATTCCCATCTCTTTAATTACTTGCCACATTTTGTTGTGGTCTACACAGTCAAAAGCCTTAGTGTAATCAATGAAACAGAAGTAGACTTGTTTCTGATATTCCTTTGTTATTTCCATGATCCATCTTATGTTGGCGATGTGATCTCTAGTCCCCCTGCCTTTTCTGAAACCCGCCTTCACTTCTGGTAATTCTCTCTCCACATACTGTTGCAGTCTATCCTGTATTATCTTGAGCATCACCTTGCTAGCGTGAGGAATGAGCGCAATTGTTCAATAATTTGAACATTCTTTGGCATTACCCTTTTTGGGGAGTGGAACATATACAGATCTTTTCCAATCCTGTGGCCATTGTTTTGTTTTCCAAATCTGCTGGCATATAGAATGCAATAATTTGATTCCATCATCTTGTAGGGCTTTGAAAAGTTCAACTTGGATACCATCAACTCCACTGGCTTTGTTGTTTGCAGTGTTTTTTAGGGCCTTTCTGACTTCACTCTCTAGAATGTCTGGCTCATGTTCAATGTTCTCATCATTGTGATTATCAGGGGTGTTGAGGTCCTTTTTGTAGAGTTCCTCTGTGTACTCTTTCCATCTTTTCTTAATCTCTTCTGCATCTGCTAACTCCTTGCCATCTTTGTCTTTTATCATGGTCATTTTTGCTTTAAATGTTCCCTTGAGTTCCCCAATTTTTTTGAAAACATCTCTAGTCCTACCCCTGATATTGTTTTCCTCTATTTCTTTGCACTGTTCGTTCAGGTAGGTTTCCTTATCTCTCCTTGCTTTTCTTTGAAATTCTGTATTCAAGTGACTGTATTTTTTTCCTTTCTCCTTGGCATTTTGCATTCCTTCTGTCCTCTGCTATTTTAAGAGCCACTTCGCTTTCTTACGCTTCTTTTCTTTTGGTATGGTTTTCCTTGCTGCCTCCTGCATGATGTCCCGCATCTCTGTCCATAATTCTTCTGGCACTCTGTCTATCTGGTCCAAGCCATTAAATCTGTTCCACATCTCCACTGTGTATTCCCATGGAATGTTGTCTAGGTCATATCTTTCTGGCCTAATTGTTTTTCCTATTTTCTTTAGTCTAAGCCTGAATTTTGCAATCAGTAGGTTGTGATCTGAGCCACAATCTGCTCCTGGTCTTGTTTTTGCTGACTTTGATTGCAGAGTATGTAATCAATCTGGTTTCGATGTTGGCCATCTGGTAATGTCCATGTGTAAAGTGTCCTCTTGTGTTGCTGGAAGAGAATGGGACTACGGTGGCTTAGTGGTTAAGACTTTCAACTTGATGACTGGAAGGTCAGCAGATTGGCAGGTTGAGACCCAAGTGCTACGTGATGGAGTGAGTTCCTCTCTCTGTCCCAGTTCGTACCAACCTAGCAGCTTGAAAGCAAGAAATTGCAAGTAGATAAATAGTTACCTTTTCAGTGGGAAGTGTACGTGCATTCTGGTGTCTAGTCATGCATGCCACATGTACACAGAAATCAGCACCAGACTCTATAGTAAGAAATGACAGACTTTAGAGCAAGGATGACTAGTCTGTTAATTATTCATATTGGTAACTTTTCCATATTAAGTATCAAATTATTATTATTATTATTATTATTATTATTATTATTATTATTATTATTATTATTATTATTATTATTATTATTATTATTATTATTATTATTATTATTATTAAATTTGTATGCCGCCCCACTCACAAAGTGACTCTGGGTGGCTAACAAAGAAAAACAAAATATCACAGTTATAATTACAAGATATCAAATCATAAAAAACATTTCAGAAACATTTCAAAAAATATCCCGCTACAATTACAAAGCATAAACTAGCACAATACAAAATACAAAAACACTTCAAAAAATACACAGAAAAACATTGAAAACTCAACCCCACCAACTATGTCCACTTCCCCCCAGCCCGGGGCTGGCCAGGGGAACATCCAGTGGTAACAGTAGCAGCAGCGGCAGTTTTGTAGCTGGTTAAGCCACACAGCTGCTGGTCCTTCACTCCAGGCCAGGGCTGGCCAAGGGAGTATCCAGTGGTAACAGAGCGTCCAGTGGTGGTTTTGTAGCTGGCCAGCTGCACAGCTGCTAGTCCTTCCTTCCAAGATGGTCAAGGTTGTTATTAAAACAAACAGGAGGGGTACATCTGAGTTTGTAAATGGTAAGGCATTTGTTCTGTCTAAGAACAAAGGTTTACAGTACAATCCTAAACATGACCTATCACCGTCATGGTGAATTTTGGCACTACAGCTGTGCTTGGACTTCAATTCCCAGAAGCCCAAGTCCCTGTGAATCCACATGAATGGGTTTACTGCATAAGAACAGCTGGTATGCCAAGGTTTGTCATCACTGATCTATCAGCACTGTATTGTTGCACTTACCTTTAATTAAATGCTTATGACATCTTTAGTTAATGAAGACAGATTAGTTCCTTCTCTTTACCTTTCTAAACCACTTCCAGTAGATAATTAAATGTCCTACTTGGCTGAAGACTGAGCTTTCCCAGCATGTGATAGAAATTTTAAATAAGTAGCCAAAATCCTGTTAGTGATTTAGATATAAATTAAAATACACTATTACCTCGGATAATGTTATGACTTGGTTCCACAAGTCATAACGTTATCCGGTTTTTAACGTTGTGCGATGCATTGATTCCACGATGTTTAAAAAAAAGCCCTGTTCCCTTTCCAAAGAGGAAAGGGAACAGGGTGGTGATCTGGTTTGCTTGGGGAGGGAAAGCACCTTCCCTCCCCAAACAAACCAGCAGTCCCAGCGTGGGATTGCCCTTTGCTTGATAACAGAACAAGCGTGCTTTCACTCCCCAAGCAAACCGAGACTTGGGTCTGAGCCTTGGGCTGAGAGTGTGCGCGCTTTCAGCCCAAGGAAGCCGCCCACCTGAGACTTGGGCTACTGGTTATGGAGAGGGATTCTTGCTGGGGGCCCTGCTGTTTCTGCAAAGGGCCAGCGAGAATCCCTCTCGCTATCAGTGCAGGGGAGCCTTGAGGCAGAGAAGCACTTTACTCGTGGGAAAGGGCTTCTCTGGCCCAAGGCCCCCCTGCACTGATAGTGAAATTGATTCTCACTGGTCCCTTTGTGGAAACAGCAGGGGGGGGCCAGCAAGGCCCCATTTCGCTAAGGGCAGTGCCTGTGCTATCTATGGGGATCGAGGGGGAGAAATCCCCCCTCTCAAACTCCATAGACAACATGGCCCATGGTCCTTCAGTGATGGGTAACAGACCCCATTACCTTTCACTAAGGACAGTGCCTGTGCTGTCTATGGAGCTTGAGGGGGATTTCTCCCCCCCCCCTCAATTTTCATAGATAGCACAGGCGCTGCTCTTAGTGAAAGAGAACGTGATCTTGTTCCCCATCACTGAAGGGCCACAGGCTGCAGTGTTATTGATGGGGCTTGGGGGGGGGGGTTCTCCCCCACCCCAGCTCCATAGCACAGAGGAAGGGTGCTGAGTCTTGGGTGGGTGGCATCCTTGGGGCGAGTGCGCTCACCTGACTTGCCTCAAAGGAAGGTGCAGATGAGAGGCTCAGATCCGCACCTTCCTTTGAGGGAAGTCAGGCAAGCATGCCCACCTGACTTGGCTCAAAGGAAGATGCGGATCCGAGCCTCCCATCCACACCTTCCTTTGGGGAAAGGAAGGTGCCCCGGTCCCCCCCCCCATTCCAGAAACAATCTCAGTGGAGATTGTCACTTGGGTTGGGAGGGAGAATGGTACTCATGCCCATTCTCCCCCCAACCCAACCGGCGATTGTAGTGGAGATCTCATCCCCAAAGCCCGCAGGGCTGGTCTCCAGCCCTGCGGGCTTTGTGGCAGAGATCAACATTGGGGAATTTGAGGCAAACTCTTGCGATCACAGAACATTATCTTAACATTGTGCGATGAAAAGTTTGCCTCAAATTCCCAACATTATCCAATTCTAGTGTTATCCGAGACAAACATTATCTGAGGTACCACTGTACATAACTCACTGCAAAAAACTGCACCAGCCATGTTACAAGGCATATGTTCAATTGCTCAGCACTTGCCCATAATGTGACCAGCATGTCATTAGACTGAGGATTCTCAGCTAGAACATGGTTTTGAACATAAAATAAAGCAAGGCCTCAGCTGTCTTCTAAAAATGTCCACAGTTCCACTGAAAATGAAACTTCAGAGTAAAGTTGGATGGTAAAACAATTGAGACATTTCAAAATAAGCTAGCAAAATGTCATAGGGGACGTGCTCCTTGGCTTTCTACCCAATCCAGGCTTAGCAAAAAGCCACAGCTAGCTTTAATTTTGTGTTTAGTATTTGGGAAGATGTTATACCCTTATTCCATTCTCTTCCTTGTTTCATGGGTAGCAAATCTAGCATTTGAATTAGGTTCATATATTTTCACATCTTGCTACATGTCCACATAAATCTGGAACATTACCTGAATGTTTCCAATAACTTTTCTTCTTGCTGTTTCTACATTTACTCATGTAAAGTCATGCCTATTTACAATAAAATATAACACAAGGATGGGAATAAATTAGATTAGGATCTTTTCTTCTTCTTTCCTGTCCCAACCCAACCCTGGATGGGCAAAATGAAGCCACTTTCTTGGCTTTATCATTGGCCAAACTGAAGTTCTATTTAGTACATAGTTCTGGCAGTAATCAGCAGACCAGAAAATAAGCAGAAATCTGTATCTCTCCACATTTACAAATCATTGGGTGATTTGCAGATCAAAAGATTTTTGGCTAAATTATTTCAAAATAGCAGCACCCTTTGTCCTAAACAAAGCTGGAAAGAAAGACACTTGGGATAATTAGAAATTAGTTTTAATTTGAAAGGACTGTGAAAGGACTCAGAATTTGTTTGTTCTGTGTATATACAGTATATCAAGCCCATAAGTAGGACTAGACAGTCTGGGATTTAGAGGATGATGAAATCAAGAGGTGACTCAACTGGAGAATGTTAGGTAAATAAATAGCAACATTTCCCAACTCTATTCACTTTCCCTTTTTCAAAAGCATAAACTTTTTCTTTCTTTGGAGATAACCACATTCTCCTGGTGGGGATTCACATCCAAGCCTCAAGCACAGTGGGTAGGAGATGCTGCTGCTTAATCCAAATGTAGACATTGTTGGTTATACCTCTGATGTACAGTATTGTACCAGAAGGAGGGCCTTCTCTGTGTTCACTCCGGCCCTATGGAACCTCCTACAAATGGAGCTACGTCTCCATTGCCCTTCAGGAAGAATTTAAAAACATGACTGGCGGGGCAGGTGTGGGGTATGAGATGCACAATGTCCCCAGCTTGCTGGATGATTTAAGCCCTCAACTTCTTAATCAGTAAGATCTAGCAATGTGGTGATCTTTTAAACTTTTTAGATTTTAAATTTTAAATCTTTAACAGTTTTAAATTTGAGGTTTTAGGAAATGTTTATGTTTTTATTGTGGTGTTTCTTATGACTTGTAAACTGCCCTGAGTCACCTCGGTGAGGAGGGCAGTGGATAAATATGAATAAATACATAAATAAAATAAATTGTGCAAACATCTTAGGCCACCACCAGCTGGTTTGAGGAAAATTCAGTGAGTGATTTGAGGAGGCATAACTCAGCCACTCAGGCACCTAGAAACACCAGAATTCTTCTGCTGATTCTCCTTTCAGTCCTTTCAAGATTTGGTGGGGTTTGGCATAGGGGTGTCCACATTATGCTTCCCACACACCCCATCACTCATTGTATTTTCCCCAACCCAACTGATGGTGGCCTAAGACTTTTGCACAATACTGTACTTATTTTGAAATGGACTCTGGCTGGAAAATTTTAGGGTTCCAGTCAACCATCGCATGTATAGAAAACCTGATTTATATCCACCCTCGATGGAGAGTTCATAGCAGCTAGAGTCTTACAGTTTTTAGCTTATGTTAAGACCTCCTACATCTTCCTCTCCCATCCAAGAACAGCAAGAAATAGCATCTTGGCTTTCAAATATCTACATGTCAGGTCACGTATGTGTGTGTCTGTGTGTATACCTGTACACTCTCTCTCTCTCTCTCTCTCTCTCTCTCTCTCTCTCTCTCTCTCTCTCTCTCTCTCTCTCTCTCTCTCTGTGTGTGTGTGTGTGTGTGTGTAAATATATATATAAAGGCAAATAAACAGAAGCAGAGTCCTGATAAAACATGTGCCTATCTATGGATAGATCTGGAAATTGTATAAATTTTAAACACTTTGCCCTGGAGAGGGTTGCACTCTTGCTGAAAGAGCAAGTAGACAGCTGATGAGTATATTAAGATCCATCTTTAACACTGGAAGTCTATGTAGTTTCTGAAAAGCTTATAGCTTTAATTGGCTCAGCAGCAACAACTGTTCTTCAGCAGGCTCAATTGCTGTCTACATTACTGCCATGTATTTTGTATAGGTCTTGAGGACACAGAAATTGCTGCCAGTGTAGAATACAACTAGATTATTATCTGGGATATATAAAACATAGAAGTTGTTATGTGGAACACAGACATTGCTTTATATTAATTTTAAGGGAATTGTCATGGGTTTTGGTATGCTTCTGCTATCAGCTCAAGGTACAGTATTGGTGTTTATATTTCAAGTTCTAAACAGCTTGGTGCCTGGATAATTGAAGGAGGACCTCCTTCTTTATATGTGTGCCCCAATACATCTGTGGAGGAGACTATCTTCTGTGTAGTAACATGAAGGGCTCATCTATATGAGGTGCATGGGTCTGTTTGATGTGTGTTGGGACCATGGTCCCTTTCCCCCATTGATCTGGAATCACTCCAAACTTCCACAACTGTTAGTCTGTTTTCATTCAAATCACTAGTAAATCCATACAATGAATCTGAAATCAGTGGGTGAGCTCTTAAACAAGATTAAACAGGATATGTGAATGTGTGCAGACAGGCATCCTCTTCTATAGCAGGCTAGTTATTGAATGGCCTTTCATTAGATGTGCTGTTGGTTTCATTTCACTCAAACTCTTGGTCTTATTTCACTCAAGTAATCATGGTTTGGTTTTGACTTGCTGGCCTGTGCATTTTACCTTCGGCTTTGCCACACACACTCTCTCTAAGTATGTTGAGTTGTTTTAAATTATCTAGATTGTTTCATAACAGTTTTTAACTTGTTGTTTTTAATTCTCTGTACTTTGGTCTTGAATCTCTACATACAGAGAAACAAACAAATAAATGGTCCCAAAATATATGTTAACAAATAGCAAACACTCACCAACATTTTGTACCTTCCATCCAGCTTTTGAATATTAGACTTCAGTGCTGAAATTCAGAAGTGTGTGTATTTGTGTGTGCTTTTGACTACAGATCTTTGGCAATCATAATTTATAAAAATACTTCATCTATTCTCATATATTTCTGAATCTGAAGTTCTGAAAATATCAAATACTGTACTACATTTCACTGCACAAAAAGATCCCTACACAAAAGAGAGAGAGGAGAAGGCACTAAAAGGCATTATGCAAGCATGTGGCTGCTTTCCTGTGTTTGTAGAATGGGAGAAATATCAGATCCAGCCTGCTATCTGTTTTTTCCCCAGCTCACCTCAAAGAGACAAAGCATGGCACAACTTTTTGCCATCAATTTTTGGGACTCTCATTGATCATCTTCCTACACGATCCACAAGAAATTGGTGAATGCCTGAAGATGTGATTTTAAAACACAAAAACTCATGTAATCTTGATTTTTTTTAAGTAATCCAATAAAGATATCACTTTTCTCCTGCATTTGTATCACTGCATGTTAACTTAATCTGGACAAAAATGAAATACGTGCAAATCCAAGTATTAAATATTAGTAAATGCTAGATAACTTTGTCTATGATTGGTTTATTCCTATTAAATATCAACTATCACTTACACAAGTTAATGAATGCCAAATATAGATGACTAACATTTGCTGCATTTTCTGCAGATACTTGAATACTTAAAAATATCTGGTGCATATTCTATATCCAAATTCACACAGAAATATTTTGAGGAATAAATTGTCTAATCACACACATATTTATTGTAGAATAAATATACACCCCAAGCGCCCTCTAGTGGAATGTCATGTTAGTGTCCTTTACACATGAGTCTCTTCCTGTCAGAGATTACTCTGGGTTGAAAGGATTTTTGCAGGCCCCTTTCATGTCCCCTAACATGCAGCAATCAGGGAATCCTACCCCATACTTTCAGCCTCCAAGCACAGAGCTTTTACCCACTGAGCCACCAGGGAACTTCAGTCTGTCTTAAGATAAGCCAAACGTAATGACTGTGCCTCACCTTTGCTTTCAGAAGATGCAACTGAATCTGCTAGAGTGGGGTGGGAGTGGAGATGTGACATTTGTATGGCAAACTTATTAACATAGCCATTCATTGACTCTTTGCCATCAACATTTTGTATGTGTCTTAAATTATCAAAAGTCTACTTTAGGAACAATAAAGTATTATTTATGTGTGTCTAGCCAGGTTATCCTGCTATGGTAATAGAGCAGACCATGCTGCCAATGACTCAACACCTGATGACCCTGAGGGTTAATTACCTTGAGTGTGAAGTCGAAGGAAAGGGTGATGGTCCCCAAGTGGATTAAATCCCAGTTGAATCCATTTTGATGGAGGGCAATAGCTTCATTAATACTGTCCTGGGGTTAATGAAGACTTTGTGTGCCAAAAAGTGACCAGTGACCAGAAAGTGACTCATGGAAGTGGATCAGTGGTATGGGTGTCATGCTGCATTGCAGAAGGCAGATAGAAGGCCACTGCATTATATTCACAGGACAATCTTCATGGCTAATCACCATGATGATCACCAATATTCAGAATCGGATATGGCACAAGAAGAAGAAGGAAGTAATTTGCATAGCCGTTTGCAGGAAATTAATTTGATGGGGTTCCCTTCTCTAGTCCACTTTACAATACTAACTGATTTACATGCACTGATTTTTTACAAGCAGAGAAGCAATTCTGCATTTAGGAGACAGACACTCTGTGTCTCTCCGTCTCTCCCTCTTTCAATCATACACACGCATGCACATACATACAAGTATTGTCTTGCTGCACATACTTCAGGTGGACAGAAAAGGCAATAAGAATTCTTTATATGCTGGATAGTTCAGTGATTTAGGCATCTGACTGAGGAAGCAGAAGATGAGGGTTTGATTCACCACTGCGCCTTCTTGACAAAGGCTGGATTCCATGATCCATCGTATCCCTTCCAACTCTGTGGTTCTAAGATAATGATCTAAGATGGTCTTCATGTTAAAGTAGACTTAAATGTTTTGTTCTAGTTTCACGTTTCTTATACTGTACTTCCTATCATTTTTGTCCCCTGAATTGTTCTATAAAATTAATGAACTCTCTCTTTTCTTTCTCTCTCTCTCTCTCTCTCTCTCTTGTTCTCTGTCTCTCTTTCTTTTCCTCTCTCTCTCTTACATACATGCAGAACGTGACGGTTGCTTTGTACAGCAAAGTTTATATCTGGAGCTTAACCACAGACTTATCAGCCAAGAATTCTAGAAATTGACACAGAAATAAAACCTACATCTGTCTGCTGATTAAATATTTTTAGGTTGCCAAACTAGGTATTTTTTTTAAAAAAGAAATCAATGAATGTAATGTTGAGAACTGCGTAAACAAGTGAATCACAAATACTTCAAAATATGCGCTGTCTACTCTTTATAGGGAAAGAGTTACACAAGAGGAAGAGATGCTTGTGTTGCCAGTGTTTTGATAGAAACGCTGCCTTCAGTTTTAGAAGCTTTCACAGAGATTTCTCATTGCTACCATTGTGAATACCAGAGTTCTCTTACCCAGAACTATGATTTTTTTAGCTATGGCTCCTAAATTTGACTCTGAATGGAATTGCAACATAAAAATTGCTTATCTTATTTGATGTGATTAGGATATATTACCATACAATATTTTACATCAAGGATTTTCAACCTGCGGCCTGCAATCCAAATGCGGCCCATGGCACAGTTTCATGTGGCCCACCACTATCTCCACCACACCAGGCAGTGCCATGTGGTGGAGGAAGGGCAAAATGGCTGTACGGCCCCCCCGAAGCTATCTGGGGGAGCGTAACCTGGCCCCTGGCTTAAAAAGGTTGAGAACTCCTGTTTTCCATGATTAAAATGAATTTAGGCATAACACCATACAATGACAGATTTTTTGATAACAGTAGAAGTGTGAGATCATAGAAGTGTTCCAAAATGTTGGCGTGCGGAAAGGCTTTATTAAGAAACCTCATCCTATGACTCCTGTACTCTGGTTATCCATTTTCACCCCAGCTATCAGTTAACATACCTGGTGAAAATGGCCAGGAGCCACTGAATTATTCAAATCCTCCCTACCCCTTTTAAGGCTTTTGTGTTTCTACAAACCTTGGGATTTCCTTACAGTGATCCCTCCAGGCTGTATGTAACCAATGTGCTATTCATACATAGACCTTTTTAAAATGTCTGTGTTTATAAAACTTTCTCATGCTGCCTGTGTGACCCTTCTGGTCATGGGGTCATTTCAGGTTAGTCAACTGAGAGTTGCCTTATAAGGAAGCATTTTTATTCTCCTGAACTTGATAGCAAGGGGTCTGTTCAGCTGCTTAGTAAAGCTTAAACCTGTTATTTTTTGGGATGATAAGTCCAGAGTTCTTTGGCCAGAACGGAGAAAAATGTCCAGGGTCGGCTGTTAATATACTGCAAGGCTCTTAAATCTGTTATTAGTGTCATTCCAGACCCAGGAGAAATAATGACTGCCTCTCTGTTTTATATCTGTTCCGAAACAGTTGAGTTTCATGAACTGGCAACTATATTCTGTCACAGAGCTGAGAGAAGTTACTTTTCTAGACAGCAATAGCAATTACACTTATATACCACCCCATAGTGCTTAGTGCACTCTCTGGACAGTTCACAAGTTAATTAGTATTTTGCCCCCAACATCCTGGGTACTTATTTTACCAACCTAGAAAGGATGGAAAGCTGAGTCAACCTAGATCCCTTCAGGATTGAACTCACAACATTCTGACTGCAGTACAGCAATTGAACCACTGTGCCACCAAGATTCTTTTTCTCAGACCCTTAGCCATTTTCTCCTGCAGCAGGAAAAAACACAGTCTTGTGGCACTTTAAAGACTTTCATGTTTTATATGGCATTTTATCTTACAGACTACAATCCCCTTTCTTCAGATGTGCAACAAGTAAGTTCCCAAATCTCATAGCCATTGTGGCCATGCTGCTTTATGGATTCTGAGAGTTTTAGCTACCAAATGTAATTTAACAGGATTGCTCTGCTACACAATTGCTACAACCCCTAATGTTTCTTGAGCCCCCTTATAATGTGAATTATTTCAAAAGATGTGTGTTTCACTGCAAATTTGAAACCCTACAAAAACCTTTTCTGGAAATCTTTAATGCGAGTTATTTTTGTGAGGCAAAATGTCACTCTTTTAAGTAATTCTGGAATTATATTTTAAAAAATGTTCTAGAATGGGGACGTGCCAGAATGTTCTGTCATGAGGAATTTATCTTGAACCAGGATTTAAATAGCAACAGATACAAACTGAAATTCAGAATGCACCCTGTCTGTGTCATTTGCTTTGATTCCTGCAGATCAGTGCATACAAACATATTCTTAAAGAATGGTAGAATAGAACTTAAAGTAGTTTTTAAACTGAAATTCTGAGAATACCACAGATATTCCTCCAGCCAATAGGCATAGGAATTGTCTCCTGAAATTTTGGAAGAAGCATTCTCCCTTCCATCCTAACGTGGAACTTCTAGAAGTGACGAAGGATTCTAGGAATTGTCGTTTTAAAAATCACTTTTGCAATGACCTTGTGGACCCTTAAGTAAAGCTAGTATTGAATGAAGAAATATTACTGTCACCCAAGGATGAAAATGCCACATAGGTCTGTGTGTCTCTCTGGCAGCAAAAATGCAATAATAAAAATCAATAATTTGCTAGCCATATATGAAACCCAAAAGCAGCTACTAGGGACAACTACCTCATTCTGCCCAAGATAGGGCCTCCTCTACTGTAAGAAGTTTTCTTAGTCAAGCTGTCTTCCACCAAATCTGTTTAAGTATGACCAACGAGACACTTTACCAACCACAATATTCCTAATCTCCACAGTAAATAGCAGCCTTTAGAAAACAAGTCATCTGACAAAATAAGTTTCAGGTTCATAAGTAATGTGAATGCATAGCATTTCCGAGAGTTCTCAAACAAAACAGCTCCCTTAGAATCCTAATACATCAGTAAATCACTTTGACGCTACAATGCTTTTGCAAGTTTCCAAAATTATGCGCATTAAGTCTACTTCCCTTCTAAGCAGATTATGAATGTTTAAAACAGTCTGTTACCAACTGGAAACCAGACACACTTGGCATGGAATTGTTGGAGGCCTACATCTGGATTTGTGAGGGGTTTTTTTTTTTATCACCAGTGCTTCAACTTTCCTATAGGACCTGTGGCATGGAGAATATCATGCCTTTGATTGTAGTTGCCATCTGGACACATGCCAAAAAAATCCAAGGATGTTCTCTAAAAACACGTTTTTCATGACTATGGAATACAGTATAAACAGGGGGTTATCTGTCATGCTTATCAAGTTGAAATAGATTGGATGCATATAATCTGCTTTGATCACTAATGGAAAAACAAACCACTCATATTCTGTTAAACTAGTCATCTCCTGGCTATACAGCAGAGCACAAAAAAGCAAGAAAGTATTAAGTAATAAATCTTTGAAGTTTGAAAGACTGTAAATTTTATAGACACTCGTACTGTTACATGCATTTTTGTTACACTTATATTTGATTTTTCATTTATTTCATAAATGTATGTGTGATTATAAATTTCAGTAAATTATAAGGCTGATCTTTAAAGTAACAATAAGGAACAAATAAATAAGGAAGAAATAAAGGAACAATAAGGAACAATAAAAGAAGAAGGGGCCAGCCAAAAATGAGATAGCTAGATGGTATTGTAGATGCAATAGGCACAGAGCTGGGTGGGTTGAGGAGGATCTTGGAGGACAGAAGTGCCTGGCGGGCAATGGTCCATGGAGTCGCAAAGGGTCGGAGTCAACTGTGCGACTGAACAACAACAAAAAATCATAAAAGTACAATGAAGCAACATTGACAAAACAGTCAAATTAATGAGGTGTTAAAAGGCTAGTTGAATAAGAAAACCTTTGCCTATTGCAATAAGACATCCCAGAACTGCCAGACAAGCTTTCTTTTGTTTTACCTATCAGCTAGAAATCATTTCCTGTAAAAGACACACAACAGCCTAAAATCACACAAAATTAAAGTGTTAGATTTTATTCTGTAAATAGTTTTATAAAGCTTCCAGATCTCTCTGTATCACACCTTCCTGGCAATTCTTTCAAGCAACTTTTGTCTAGGGTTGAATGGATGCTAGTAAGTAAAAGTCCTCAGTATTACTGAGTCAGATTCTCCACAGTGGAGCAGTTTTTCATGATCCAAGATGACAACACTTCACTTACCAGAACAGGAGGTTTCCCAGAAAAAAGAGAAAAAAACAAAGTATTTACTGTAAACTCATAAAACTAGTCTTAAAATAAACATGACTTTCACTCTCTTACACAAATATAACATTCAATCTCATCCAAAATTGTGGCTAGAAAATACCCCTTTTTTATAAATTATCTTCTACAGGCATAACAGCTATGCACTTCTTGGTTTTCACTATTTAGTCTGGTATTCTTTTTGCCAACAATAGTCATTAAACAGAACAATATTGATGCAGATTCTGGTGAAATCATTATTACATAATGCAAAGAGCTAGAGTATGTCAATCACATAATGAGTACCAAAAAGCACAAAGATTAAGATATACCTGCGCTGAACATACCAGTCTATCTTAATTTTCTCCAGTAGGAATCACGGTTGGGTGGCAAGGCCATGAAGCAGAATGTGTTGGGTTGAGTTGGATAGGATGGGCTTGGGTTGAGCTGAGGTGAGCTAGTTCAAGAAGTGTCTAAGACATGGTAATAAAGTTACAAAGGTCCTGGGATGCAGTGCTTCTGTTACACAATGCTTCCTTTTTTGTTGGTGTTGTTCAGTCGGACAGTCGAATCCACCCCTTTGCGACCCCATGGACCATTGCCCGCCAGCACCTCTGTCCTCCACCATCCTCCTCAACCCACCCAGCTCTGCGCCCATTGTGTCTACAATGCCATCTAGCCATCTCATTTTCAGTTGCCCCTTTCTTTTAGCAATCCTGAAAACACTGAAATATGGCACCACAAAATTCAAACTTCCAGATGAACAACTGCATAGGTCTGTTGCATCAAAAGCAACATAGAGTTTTATAGGACCTTAAAATCTAAGTTTTATTCAGCACAGACTTTTTGGGATATCAGCAAAACATTTATGAAGTGGGACAAATATTTTATATATGGAATACATAAGCTAGGGAGTGGGTATGGACAGAGATCAGGCACAACTTTAACGTTTCACTAAAAATACCCAAATTGGTAAGGCCACCTCTGCACTTCTCTCTGTTAAGTCATCTTACCCTAAAAAATTGTGACATATTCTTTCAACAGGGTAAATCTGCTCAGAGAGTGACCTATCTGGGTGGCATAAACTGGAGCTATTGCCCAGGAGTGCACTTCTTCAGTGGAATGGTTATTTCTCACCACATCACACATCACCATGGCTTGTTATGTAAATAAAATGAGACAGAGGAAATTGTGCATTCCCTTTCTCCACTGAGGTCTCCCATTACACATTCCAGCCACAGTGCATTTTTAAAGGACCACAGAAATGCATACTTTAAAACCTGTCTAGTAAACTTCCTTGACACTGAAGCACATGCTTTGGATTTACTCACTTTCCCTCCTCACGCACTACACTTGGAAATGTTTCCCTACTATCCTCAGTCCAATAAGAGGTGGTGAACAGTATAAACAACATTGTACTCTTGAGATGACGACAGCAGTTCATGGTTTTCTGGGGCTGCTGTGTTGACAAGATGAAATGAAACTGAACTGGCTACAGGAATTGCTGTGTGGACCTAAGGAAATGCCTTGGGAGATACTGACTGGTAGACATTTCTGCTGCTGAGTAATAGGCAAGAGATCTTGGCAGATTTGCGGAAAGGTGTTAATATGTCTGTGACATACCAGCTAATGACTAGTTTTCTCCAACTTTTCCACTAATAAAGGTAATGTGTGTCTGGAATCTTCGCCCATCTGGAATGAATAGTGTACATTTAGAATGAGTCCTACAAGGCCAGACAGCTTGAGGTCAAATAGCAATTGCAAGAGTGCTGCAGTAACAATATTTATGGTCTAGACAACTCCAACATTTAATTTCCTTTGTTTGTTTGTTTCATGAAGCATAGTTTGTTTGCCAAATGTAGGCTACTTGACAAAGATCTACGTTAATGCATGAGACAGCAATGGTGAATCAGCTCCTTGTAGTCAAGAGATGCTGGCAATCATGTCATCCTTTTTGTTAAGATGTCTTTTTAGGATGGCTAAAATTCCATGTTAGGTTTGCCAGTAAGGTCAATTCAGGATAGTCATCCATTCCCAGAAAGTGCAAGGACAGTCATCAGAAGTAAGAGCTAGAAATGGCTATGGACCCTTTGACTAGTCATTATCTGAGATAATTTGTATGGATGGAAATAAAATGTGTGGTCAGAGACCTGTATAATCATACATTCCACAAATAAATAGGAGAGGCAATGACTTACAAGCATGGTCTACCATGCATTACCCTGAGGTGACAGTAATATATGAAACCTGATTAACTTTTTCCGTCGCCAATATGTGTTCTTTGTTGCTGGGTTGTTGTTGTTTTCAATTTTATACTACCTACAGCACTAGGAAGGTGGGGTATAAATCCTATTTCATTTTAAGAAACATATGTCTGCTGAAAGTGAACCCAGAATATAAGAATGGATCTGGGGCACAAATACCTGGGTTCTCACCAATTCAGGGCTATAACACACCATCACAAGCAAGGAAAATGTTGTGGATATGGAGCACACTCTACTTCTCTATGGTGTCCTCATATTCACTGCAGGACACAAACCGTATGGATTTGGTTTTTTTTTTTTTCATATACTGTAATGTATCAATAGCCTTCAGGATTCTGATAAATTGCCTCAGGATTGTAATGGGTTCTGACAGTTTTAAAAAACCTGCAAGATAACTCAATGGTTTAGGTAGATCCAGATATTGTGAGTTCAGTTCCTTCTGTGCCTTCTTAACAGGGGCTGGATTTGATATCCATAGGATTCCTTCTAGAAAGGATGTTTTGAATAGTAGATGATCAACATTTGAAAGTTAAGTCTATTGTGCTGTAATTCCTGGCCATGGGTAGACCTCTCCTTCATCTATCTGGCATGTTCATGTTCAAGATGTATTTCTTTAACTAATATGAGACTAAGCCGCACACCTAGATTTTTTTAAAACATGCAGACACAAAATGTTATAATATCAAAATGCAATTAAATAAAATGTAGCTTAAAGCACATCAATGGAAAGAATACCATACCCTGGTGATGCAGTGGTTAAGCTGCTGTGTTGCAACCCAAGAGGTTGTGAGTTTGATCCTGACTTGGGATCAGGGTTGACTCAACCTTCCATCCCTCCTAAGTTGGTAAAATGAGTACCCAGTATATTAAAATGCTAATTAACTTGTGAACCGCCCAGAGAATGCACTAAACACTACAGGGCAGTCTATATGTGTAATTGCTTTGCTTTTGCTTTACATTTAACTCTGTTAAAAGTCCCTGCCTTAGAAGCTAGTCAATTACTGGATCTCACATGGATATAAAGGTGAAATGGGGACCAATGTTAGTTTAAAGTGACCTGCATGTGAATACCACTGAGCTCTGATATGCTGAAATGTACATCCGGTTACCTACCTTGTAGTTGTCCAAATATGAACAATTCGTGAAATTATGCAAAATTTATCCTGTGTGTCTCCAGAAATGCCATCACCTTTATGTGGCAAGCTGCTATGCTTCAATTCTTTCCCCCTATCTATTCCCTAGAATGTTAGGTTCCCTAGCTTGACACAGAACTAAAATGACATGGCTGGGAACAGAGCAATCCCAAAATGAGTTTGCCATTTCACATATAGCCTCTAGGCTACACATTTAGCAAAATAAACCTCCACTGCTTGATCGTGGTCATTCAAGGTCCTCAGCTTGCCATAAACGGCACAGAAAGAAAAGGGAACTTGTTGTCTCATGTTGCATATAATTGCCTCAGGATTAAATATTTCTAAACAACAGATTGCTACCTGCTTTTTCTGGACATTTTCCAGGTATTCCCAATGTAATTGGTCCCAAAGGTATCCTTAGAAACTAATCATCTGTTAATCCAAATAAATAAATGAAGTAAAAGAGTTAGTGAGGCCTTCTTCTGGTTCATAACCTGTTGTTCCAGTGGCTTATCTGATACAACTGAAAATCTGGCATGTTGTAGTTGCTGAGATGACTAATATTTAAGACTGGTCTTACTCCTGTTACTTTGCCAACTCAATTTTACCTTATGATGCCTGTTGCTAAAGGCACACATGCCTCTCCTGATATTTTCTTGAAGCATTTTCAGGAATAGCTCATGTTATAGTCCATAAAAGAAACCTGCCCTTCTGAAAGGATTCCTATGTACTAATAGCAAACACTGTGTCTGAGTTTCTGAGTCTCTATTCCAGGGGTGCCCAAACTTTTTGGGCCGCGGTCCAGTCCTGTAGTTCAGCAGGCCGATCATGTGGTTCAGTGGGCCAGTCGTGTGGTTCAGTGGACCAGCCATGTGGAAGTAAAACACACCTTGCAATCTGTTTTGCAATAGAATGAGATAGCTTTTAAGCTGCCATTTTCTGTGATTAAACCATGGGTGCCCAAACTATGGCCCGGAGGCCAGATCCAGCCCCCAATGCCAATTCAACCAACCCTCACCACCCTCATCGCTCCCGGAAGCAGACGTAAAACCCTGTATGGGGTGTAGTTTGGGCACTCTTGCTCTATTCTTATGCAACCAAAATGGCATGTTATTTTTCTTTCTCTCTCTTTTTTTTAAAGGTCGCTGGTTTAGTGCTAAGGGACACAGTTTGCATGAAAAATATGCAAGGGTCATCCTCTGATATGGTATGGAAAAAATAGTATCCAAAGTTGTCGGGAATTGGCACAGACATCCTCATGCATGCGCAGAAGGATCCATATTTACTTCCTGGTTTGGTGCAGACGTGTTCACGTATGCGCAGAAGCATCTGCACTGAACCAGGAAGTAAATATGGCTGCTTTTACGCATGTGCAGAAGCATCCATGCCAAACCAGGAACTAAATCTGGCCACCTTTGTGCATGCGCAGAAGCATCTGTGCCGAACCAGTAAGTAAATATGGTTGCTTTCATGCATGCGCAGAAGCATCCCCACCAAACCAAAAAGTAAATATGTCTGTGCATGCACAAACATGCCCTGTTCTGCAGGCATGGTCTGGCCTGCTCAGCTGTTCCAGGAGCATGGTCAGGCCCCTGGCCCAAAACAATTGGGCACACTTGCCCTATTGTGTATTCCAAAAGAACCAGCTTTTGTGGCTTTGGGCAAGCCGTACAGCCTCAGGATGCCCTCAAAAAAAGAGAATGGTAAACCACTTCAAGGTATTCTTTACCTAGAACACTCTGGAAAGGGTGGCTATAAGTCAGAATTGACTTGCCAGCATGCAATTATTAATATTATCATCTTGGTAGGAAGAGACAAATGAGATGCCTCAAGGTTCTGTCCTGGGCCAGTGCTGTTCAATATCCTTATACAGTACTGTACATTATTTAGCTAAGGGTGTGGAGGAAGAGCTCATCAGATTTTCAGATAACACCAGACTGGAAAGAGTAGCTAATACTGACAGATTCAGGATTCAAGGTGACTGTAACAGATTGAAGAACTGGATCGAAACAAACAAAATGTGTTTCAATGGTGTGGAGGGGGAATGTAAAGTTTTGTCTTTAGGCAGGAAAATAAGATACAGAAATATAAGATGGTAGACAGCTGGCTTGGTGGTAAGGTTGCCATTGCTCAAAAGCCAGTTGTATCCAACTCTAGGCTTCAGTTCTCATCTCTGTTTACAGACAAAGAGCCAATGCTGTCTGTGTCTTTAGACCTTTCCATGAACATGTGGCAGCAGAAGCGTAGCTTACCTTGGGGGGAGCCAACGTCATGACGTCATGACGTCGTGGGCGGGGCCAAAAATAAAAATAAAATAAAATAAATAAATAAAATAGAATTAAAATAAACAAACACACACACACCTCAACCCACCCACCCACCCAAACAACCACAATACAAACCCGTAAATAACTTAAATAATTAAAATAAATAAAGAAATAAAATAAAAATTTAATAAAAATCCACCCACCCACCCAACACACACATAAACCACCCACCCACCCGAAACACAAAACCCTCACTTACCCTCCTGGGGCGGCATGGCAAGGCGCGCTGCCCCCGACTGCAGCCTCCTCCTCCTCCTCTTCCGGAGCCGCTTGCTGCTGCTGCTGTCGCCGCCACCACCGCCAGACCCGGGTGGTGGAGCAAGGTGAGGGGAAGGGAAAGGAGCCAAGGATTTGCCGCCCCTTTTGGAAAGCACCGCTGGGGGCAACTGGCCCCCGTGGACCCCGCCTTCCTACGCTGCTGGACCGTGGCGCACTCTGCCAGGCGTCCCCAGGCCATGGGGGTTCGGCAGCAGCGGACAGCCCGGGCAGGCCTCAACCTGCCCGTGGGAGCTGGGCGACCCCAGGGGAGGTGCCCTCCTCTGAGGGCCACCATCGGAGCCGCTCCGAAAAGCTGCGGCTCCGACTCTGAATTTTTATTTTTTAAAATTGGAGCCAAAAATGGCTCCAATAAAGTGCGCATGCGCAGAAACTCAATCTGACGCATGCGCAATGCATCAGACTG
The DNA here is from genome assembly GCA_030440675.1 of Furcifer pardalis. Classification (NCBI taxonomy): domain Eukaryota; kingdom Metazoa; phylum Chordata; class Lepidosauria; order Squamata; family Chamaeleonidae; genus Furcifer; species Furcifer pardalis. Next base: position 231,774,262 of record CP126891.1, on the reverse strand, counting down.
AGTTTCTGCGCATGCGCAGTAAATTTTTGCTCCATTTTTTTTTTGCCTTTGGGGGGCCCCTTAGCCCGGGGCCCCCATATAATTGATACGGCTGATACGGCGGTAGCTACGCCTCTGTGTGGCAGGCATACCTCAACACCAGAGTGCATGGAACACTGTTTACCTTCCCACTGAAGTGATACCTATTTATCTACTTGCCATTTCTTGCTTTCAAACTGCTAGGTTGGCAGGAGCTTGGACAGAGACAGATGCTCATTCTGTCAAGCAGTACCCGGGTACTGAACTCCGACCTTCCAGTCATCAAGTTCAGCATCTTAACCACTTAAGCCATTGCAGTCCCTGGCTTGGTGGTAGTACGAGAGAAAAGGCTTAAAATATATTAATATACATCATTCAACAGCATGATGCAGCTGCAAAATAAACGTCAGTAATACTTGGCTGTACTAATAGAAGTACAATACAGTATAGAGTCTAAATCAGGGGAAGTAATAGTTGATCTTGATTCTGTTTCAGTCAGACCTCACCTGATATACTGTGCCCAGTTTATTGAAAAGCAGGATGGTGTCCAGAGAAAGGCAATCAAGAAGGTTAAAGGTTGCAAACCAAACCATCTTTAAGTATTTGAAGGGCTGTTGTGTTGTGTGAAAAAAACAGCAAGCTTGTTTTTCACAGTTCTAGAGGGAGGAGCCAAACTAAGGGATTCAAACTACAAGAAAGGTTTTCACCACACATTAGAAGGAACTTTCTAACAGTAAGAGATGGTCAACAATAGAATGGACTGTCTTGAAAGTAAAGCAATCACACTTATATACTGCCCCATAGTGCTTAGTGCACCCTCTGAGTGGTCCACAAGTTAATTAGCACTTTCCCTCCCAACATGCTAGGTACTTGGCGAGTGGGCGGTGATATAAATCTAAATAAATAAATACTCATTTTATCAGACTTGGAAGAATGGAAGGCTGAGTCAATCTTGGCCCTGGCCAGGATTGAACTCACAGTCTTTTGGTTGTAGTGCAGCAGTTTAGCCACAGTGTCACCAGAGCTTGGAAGGTGAGAGACTGGTAGACTTTCCTTGCCTGGAGATTTTTAAACAAAGTTTGAGTGGCAATCTTTCAAAAATGCATCAACCTATGATCATCTTGTTTCACCAGTTGGACTCAATGACCCTTAAACTCTCTTCCAGTTGTTCAACTCTGTGAATTGCTAGGCAACCTTGTACCTACCATATGTTTTGGATTGCAATGCCCAGACTTCCTGACAATTGGCTATGCTGAGTGGGGCTCAGGGGTCTTGCCTTTTAGTGCCACTGAAGGGCATGGCAGTTCTTGTCCCTGGTGTAGATAATACTGAGCTAGATACACTTGTGTTTTGATGGTACAAGTCAGTATCCTATCTTCCTTATGAAAACTAATTATGATAAACATTGCTCTAAATCATTTCTTGACTGGAAACTGATATTGTATTATTTCTGTATCCTTGGGCATATCTCTCAAATTTGTCAAGGAAAACTTTTAGGATGTTAGGTAAAAACAAAGGTCTAAGCCAGTCATATCCACCTCTAGGGGGTGGTGCTCATCTCCATTTACAGCCAAAGAGCCAGTTCTGTCTGCATCTCCAAATGTTTCCCTGGTCATGTGGCAGGCATGACTAGATGCCAGAGTGCATGGAACACTGTTACCTTTCCTGCCAAATTGGTACCTGTTTATCTACTTGCAATGTCTTGCTTTCAAACTGCTACGTTGGCAGAAGCTGGGACAAAGACAGGAGCTCATTCCTACATGCAGCACTCGGGTATCGAACTGCTGACCCGCCAGCCTGCCAGTTGCCAAGCTCAGTGTCTTATCTACTAAGCTGCCGCAGCTCCTTTTAGGATGTTAGGAAGGTCCAAATAATGGGATTCAGACGTGACTCACTTTCTGAACATACGAGTTAATTTGGTTCTAGATAATTCTAATTTTCCATCTCATCCAATATTGCCTACTGTTCCGCATACAAGACATTTCATGCCTCTTCACATGCTTTGATTGATTTGGGAAGATAGAAACATAATGCAAAATGCAGCAAAAATATATTGTTAAATGTTGGTTTTGCCTATAGCAAAAATTAAATAACATTAAATCCTTCATTCATCTGTTTATTCTGAAAAACCAACATTGTTCTGTACAACCTGCAGGAGAAGCAGGAGGACCAGGGCCCACTGAGATTGTTGTAGAACATTCTGCACATAAATATTGGAAGGAATTTGTTACTATTAATATTATGAAGGTGAGAGGAATCATTACTCATTTCTTTTCCATTACTTTTTAGAAGAAGCAAATAAGTGATGGGAAAGTAGTGAGTAAGAAAGTCCTGAGGGAGAAATGGCCTAAACACACACACACAGAGAGAAACAAACAAACAAGTAAAATCTATGAAAATATATTACTGAGTATCACACCTTGAAAATCTTAATTTTTAAGACTATGTCCCCCCCCCAAAAAAAAACAGTCTGAATGGAGAATTGTGATCCAAAAAAGGCAATACAGGACTGTATTTCCAAACTCACCTCATTACACAAAAGATAGTAATTAAGCTAGCATCCATAACAATGAATCAATGAATGTATTTCAATCAATGAGCTATACTTAAAGCATAAATGTAAACTATATTGTCCACAGCATAGGATGCTAATTGAAAAGAATACCATTTTACAAAAAAAAAGGAAGTGAATCACACAATACAACACAGGCCATGAAAAGCCAAATTATATGATATGAGTTTCCCTTGTGGATCTAGCTTGGGCAGCACAAAATTTCACCACACTAAAGGAATGGTTCCATTTTGATCTGAACAAAATGAAAGACCACAGAATACATACTGACTAAATGCATTCTTTACTGATAGGCACAATAGATAGGCTGGAAACAGTTAACTCATATTGCATCAATTCTGTACCAGCTACATGGATTTCTGGATCCAATTGAAAGTGTTAGCATTGATTTTTAAAACTTTAAATGGTTTAAGTTATTTGAGGAACTTCCTACACCAATGTAAAACAGCCCTTACTTTAATATTATATGTGGCTGTTGTCCAAAATATGCCTGATTGTATTTCAAAAATATCATAATCTTTGAGGAGGCTCTTTCTGTGGTCCCTGGCCCATCCATAAACTATAAAGACCAGTAGGCACTAGAGCAGTGATTCCCAACAAGGGGTACACAGCCCACTAGTGGACTTCAATTCCCAGAAGCCTAAGTCAGTACATTGGCTGATTAGTGCTTTGGGGAAATGACTTATGCTTCTGGGAATTGAAGTCCAAAAACCAGCATTTGGGAAACACTGCACTAGAGAAAGAGCTGCCTAAAGCATTCGCACACAAGAGATGCCAAGAGATACCTGTAGCATTTACAATAGTTAGAAACACATCTTCCCTTTTGGGATTTCACTGAAAAAGTTTAGGAGCTGCAGTGGCTCAGTAGTTAAGAAGCTTGACTTGTTATCTGGAAGGCCGACAAGTCAGCAGTTCAAGACCAGAAGAGTAGCGTGCCTTGGTGGGGCCCTGTATAAAAATTTGTTTGGGGGCCCTTAGGAAGGGTAAAGATTTGTTTGCTTACGCACGTTGGGGGCCCCGTATAATTGATACGGCAGATACGGCGGTAGCTACGCCTCTGTTCAAGACCCTGGTGCTGCATGACAGTTTGAGCAAACCGTCTCTGTCCTAGCTCTTGAGGACATGAAAGAAGGCTGCAGGGGGGGGGGGGAAAGGAGGTGTGCTGCTGAAGCAGAAGAGCCCCCCCCCCCGATGCACACACCTGAAGTCAGAAAATGAGACACGAAATAGCCGCGACTGTTTTCTTCATTACACAAACATCTGCCCGTCCCACCAGGGCGGATCGGAGAGGCTCCCTCGTTGTTCCTTCGGCAAGAATGGCGCATCTCGCCTGTACCAGGAGAAGAGCCTTCTCCGTGTCTGCCCCGGCCCTCTGGAACCTCCTGCCCACTGAACTGCGCCTTCAGACAGAGCTCCTGCCCTTCCGGAAGGGTTTGAAAACCTGGCTGGCTGGACAGGTTTGGGGACCTGGGAATACGAGTTCCCTTACCAGGTGGCTTATTTAAAGGACTGCCAACCTGGGTCTGGAAGTGGGACTGTGTACTGTTTTTAATTTTTGTGGTAATATTTTGATGACCTTTTAACTGATGTTTTATTGGAGTAAACTGTTTCTTATGCTTTTACTTTTATTTTTAGTGTTTTGTAAGCCGCTCAGAGTCGGGTTCTCCCGATTGGGGCGGGGTATCAAGTGTAATTAATAATAATAATAATAATAATAATAATAATAATAATAATAATAATAATAATAATAATAATAATAATAATAATAATAATAATAATAATAATAATAATAATAAAGGAGCCTCCTGCAAAAATCCTTTCAACCCAGAATAATTTCTGACACTAAATTATTATTACTGAAAAAAGTTTGATATTACAGTAGTTCCTGCTATTTAATGGCAGTGTTGTCTGAGTCCGAGGAGTAGGCAGCCAACTAATAACACAGGCATCATGACCCAGGGCAACTAGGCTAGAGTCCAAATGGTGATCCTATTCAACTCCAAATTTATATCAAGGCCGAGAGTAGACAGGGGAACAAGGCAAAAACAGTCTAATAGACAAGACATACCCCAGACAAGCCAGAAGTCATACAACCAAGGAATCAATACATACTGAAGAGAGTACCTTTGAGCTGGAATGGGAGCAAGAGTAGAAACAGGAGTCTGGAACCAGAGTGGACTTCAAGCACAGGAGCAGAACAGGTTCAAAAGGCAGGCTCCACAAGGAGTCAAGCAGCATGAAGCACCACAGCAAGTCAAGAGACCTTCATTGCTGAGACAGCTTCTGAAGGGAAGAACCCGTTCTTAAACAACTCTTTTTAGAGGGGTTCCAGTTGGTACTCATCCAGCAACTACCAGGGCTGTTCTTCCAGCATTGAACCAGCAATTGGAGTCCTGAAGTCATCTCAGAACCTTACAGGCAGCTTCTTACATTTATTCTCCACCTTTCTAGTAGCACAGTAGCACTCTTATAATCTCCACAAAGCAATAGAAACAAGTAAAACCAAATTTAACCAACTCCACCATAAAAACCATTAAACTCAACTAGGTGCACAGCTAAAAAAATAAAAAATAAAAAGACAAAAAATGTTGTGGTACCTTAACGGTTACCGTAAACTGCTATACAGTATTTTAATGTGAACTTTTCTGGATCAAGTCAACTTCCTCAGATCTGATCCACAAAAACTCACATTAAAATAGAGCAGTTAGTCTTTAAGATGCCACATCATTTTTATCTTATTTTTGTTGTTGTTACTTTCGTTTTGCTTTGTTTCTCACCTGATATGCCTGCACAGACAAATATTCTTTGAAAGGTGAAAAGATCGCATTAGATTATTAGATATTTGTAATTTTACTTTATTTTAATTGGCTGCTCCTAAACTGAATATATTTTAGGTTCTTTTGTAAACTGATACTGTGTTGTTTTATATTATAAGCTCTGAAAAACTAATTGCACTTTAGTACTATGCCCAGGATGTTGCTCTTCTAAAAAATGTCCATGATCCAATGACCACATGGTCTGATGGACTGTAGGAGCTGTTATCCAAAAAGGTAACTTTCTCAAGATCTTGTGCTAAATCCAAGGTTTATTATCAATCTTTCAGCTTGCGTGACACTATTATGGAGTCATGAAATTCACATGGGCATGGGTGAAAGACTTTGTTTCTGCCATGACTTCATGGAATCACATGGGGAAGTGGAAACATCCCACCCTTGAATGTCTAAATCAGGGGTGTCCAAACTTTTTGGGTTATGGGCCGATCATTTCATTCAGGGATCCGGTCACTAAGGCCCAGGGGCCAGGTGTGGCCCCTGACACCAATTCATCCAGCCTGCGAAGCCCTCGCCACTCCTGGAAGGGGAAGTAAAATGTGCCCATATCGGCATGTTTTACTTCCGCTTCCAAGAGCGACAAGGGCTTCATGGCCCAGATGAATTGGCGTCAGGGGCCACACCGGGGCCCCGGGCCTTTATTTGGGCACCACTGGTCTAAATCAGGGGTGCCCAAACTTTTCAGGCCACCAGCCGGTCACGTGGTTCTTCCCACCAGAAGCAGAAGTAAAAATCACCTTGCAATGTTTTTTGCAATAGATATGTTTTCCAACAAGATGATATTTTTAGGCTACCATTTTCTCTGCTTATATCAAAGGTGCCCAAACTATGGCCCAGGGGCCAGATCCAGCCCCCAACACCAATTAATCTGTCTCACAACTCCCTTGGTACTCCTGGAAGCAGAAGTAAAATGTGCCCATAAGGGCATGTTTTACTTCCACTTCCAGGAGCGGCGAAGGCATTGTGTGCCGGGTGAATTGGTGTCAAGAGCTGGATCCAGCCACCCGGCTGTAGTTTGGGCACCCCTGGTCTAAACTTCCAGCCATTTTCTTTCTTACTCCCTATGATGCTACATGTTATCAGGGTGAGGGACATAGGGACTTGAGACTGAAATTTCCTATAACACTGCCAAGTTTTTGTTGATGATGCCACCATTGAGTTCACTTGGTTTTGTACTAATTAGGTAATTTTGTATTTAATGGGATTTCCAGCCATTCAGGGTGATAGTTTTGTGATTGGTATCACAACAGAGATTCCAAAATGCAATCATATGAAATGTTTTTCCATGTTTTTCCATATTTTCCACTCCAACTCAGATCCATAAACTAGCTTTTAAATCATACAGTTATAATAAACTGAGATTCTGTATTTGTTCTGAGTTCTTCCTTTCCTATAAAACCATATATATATTTTTAAATGACTTGGAATATTTCACTGTTCTTGGGAGTTACAAATTCCATGGCAAAAAACTGTCCTAAGAATGTGCAAGTCCTTTGGGAAGCATGTGTTTGTTTCATGTCAGGCCACCAGAGGGCTTCAATAATTTGAATTTATACTTCTCTCAAACTTGCCTCAGAAGATGTTTTACATACAAACACACATAACTAACCTAATGATCTATCCAACCAGCTGAGAGATGTTTACCAGAAAGTAAAAACAAGTCGTATATTCTTAACCACTTTGCAGTCTTACGACAAACTTTAAGCAAACTGCAGATACTTATAACAAATAATACAACCAACTAAAATTCTACAGTGTCCTTAGAATGAAACAAGAAAACAGAAACGTTTTGCATGGAGAAACCTGCTGAGAATGGACTGAAATTAAAATTATGTCACAGCACAGGTTCACCTTTTTCTTGGTACTGGACATGACATAAAGGTAACGGTAAAGGTTTCCCTTGGTCGAAAGCCAGTTGTATCTGACTCTAGGTTTCAGTGCTCATCTCTGTTTCAAAGCCGAAGAGCCAGTGCTGTCTACTTCTGCAGATGTTTACATGGTCATGTGGCAGGCATGACTAGACACTGGAGCGCACGGAACACTGTTACCTTCCCACCGAAGTGGTCCCTATTTATCTACTTGCAATTTCTTGCTTTCAAACTGCTAGGTTGGCAGGAGCTGGGGCAAAGACGGGAGCTCATTCTGTCCTGCAGTACTCAGGAATTGAACTGCTGACCTTCCACCTCCCAGTCAGCATCTTAGCCACTTGAGCCACTGCAGTCCCATGGTCATGACATAACCCTCCATCATATTGTGGCATTGAACCAGCAGTGGAGCCCTGAAGTCATTTCAGAACCTGCTGTTATTGGACTAGATTTTCCAGAACCTCTAAATCAGGGGTTCTCAACCCTTTTAATCCACAGGCCAGACTATGACCCCTTCAGATTACTGAGCAGGCCAGATTGGTGGTTTCCCCCACCATAAATATGGCTGAAAACACATCCATGGCTGTCTTAAATGTAGTAACGTTGGGTGGAATTCATCCACCCGGGGCTGAAGCCAAATTTGCCACCCCTGCTGGATACTGGAACCTGCTCCTACTAGGGCTTCTGGGAATTGTAGTCCAAGAACATATTTAGCTCAAAAAATGCCACCTGGGGCTGGAGGGAGCCCCCCAGGGCCCCCCTGGCGATGTCACTGCATAAATGCATATATGACAGCTGTGGGTGCTTCTGGCGGCTGTGGTGGTGGCAGCGGCTGTGGTGGTGGCAGCTGTGGTGGTGGCGGCGGTGGCAGTGGGCCACATGAAATGGTGCTGTAGGCCGGGGACGGTCCATTGGATGTAGGTTGAAAACCCCTGTTCTAAGTATAGACCCAATGCGGTTGAGTCTTCGGGGATGTTACAGGCAAAAAACATCTTGGATCCCAGGCTTTGCGAGGAAGGTCTGCATGATAAATATCTGCAGTATAGCAGTAAACATGTAGGTAAATGCTTAATGTTCTGGAGGCCTGGGAAAGGTGTTGGACTCTGAAGAACATATACAAATGCTTGACCAGAATTTCTCAAGAGATGCTTTTCTGAGAAACATTCTAATTTTTTCCCCTTTCTCTTATTCCCCTAAAGACAGAAGTTAATTTTACAGAATGACTATATGGTGATAATGTTGATGATTACTACTGCTATTGCTATCATCATGAATAATCACTAGGTGTTATAAAGAAAGCAAAACTGCACTTTACATAGTAAAAGTCAGGCTGCCAACACAGTTGTCATTTGTCATAGCAATACAATTGCAAAAAAACAACAACCACACAACCCATTGCTGGGATGAAGAACAAAAACGTGTCAAAACCAGTGGCAAGCCCTGCCTCTGGAAAATTACTGGAGAATCTCTCTTTCCCCTGGAAAATTTTGGCAAAATGGTTGATCTGATCCCTGCCCATTTCTCAGGCCACATATAGGGTGAAGGGTTTTGAAAAGTCATATGCAGCTTTTCATGAGATCAGCTCTATCTGTTGTTAAATCTCTAAACATTCAAAGCTACTGCTGGCAGATCTGCTGCCAGATCAAGAACAAAAAAATGTATTCAGAAGTTGATGGAGTCTCTGTATAAACAGGTCATAGACTGGACAGAATCAGGCTGAAACGACAACAGGAACAACGTATTCCTTGCCAGTATTTCAGTTCCTTGGCTTCTTCCATGTAGGCTTGGTGCAGCCTTTCAGATTGACAATTGCAGCCAATGCTTGATATGCTACCCAAGGTAAACAGAGGAACAAGCAAGGGGCCAGCTAGGTGATTTGAGCCGAAATAAGAGCCAAAGGATTCTGCATGATTGCCGGGAATTTGAGCTTAAGCTGCAATTCCCAGAAAATTGCCTGCTTAAAATGGTAAATCAGACTGTTGACGTGGTTTCCTCCTTTAGCCATCACTTTTCAGAAGGGAATAGTTTGGAAACTACCAAAAAGCTTGAGTATAGCAAATACAAAGTAGCGCCATCGAAACAGAAAACTAGGTAAATGGTGGCACTCAAATAGTTATGCTACTCATAAATAACTTTTTTAAGGACGTGGACATTGGTTTTACACCTCACAGTTAATTAGGACAGTCACAACCAGGAAATATAGATGCTACATTGAAAGATGTCATATGGGTCCACATCCCTTTGCATGTCTAAAGAACTAAGATGCAGAGATCCTAATGGTAACAAAATCAAAGTCACAAGAGGATACTAGCTTTATTGCGATCAACTACAGTGCCATGATAGAGACAAAACAGCAATGGGATTTGATCACTGAGAGCAAGTAACTAAACAGCAGAATACAATTAAATAGCAGAACTTCAATGTTTCTGTTGTGTCACCCATGTACAGCTGGCCTAACCTTTCTTCCTTTCAAGGTAGAATGAGGTAGATGCCATGGAGTAATTGACATATTTTTTTAAAAAAATATTCCAGCTACCAAGGAGGCAGACAGATCCCTGAGGATTTTCTGAATCTGAGACAAGATAAATTAACCAGCCTTCATTTCCTATATATTTGTGAACTCAGGCTGGCTGGAGAGTTCCCCTCACTGCTCCACCTCAGACAGCAAAATATACGGGACTGGCATTGCCTGTATGCTTTCCTACTCAAAATGCCATTAAGGGTAGGGTCTCGCTCGCGTTCTTGCTATGTGGGTTGCATATATTTGAAGAGGGGGTGTTGCCTTGACTCAAATAGTGGCTGGTCAGCAAAAGTTAACATGGAATCATAATGAAATCTACAGAGTCACTGTAGGTATGAATATTTGTTTCTGCAGTTCTTTATATGCTACTGAGCTTAGCAATGAGCCTGCCTTGTAAATGAATGAATGTTTATTAATTGATTACTCTTAGAACCTTATCAATAACATAGCAGAACAATTAAAATCCGTGCAATACAATGGAGTGCAATGAAATACAATAAAAATACAATATGTACATACCTGAGCTACTTTTAAAAGGAATGTAAACTGGAGAAGGTGCCTTAATACAATTAATACATGCATATCCATAGTCAGATAAGTGAATCTCCCTTGCAGGATACCCCAATTTGATTGATATGTTGGATTATTTTAGCTGATGCCTTAATTATAAATTTGGCAGTTCTACATACAATGTGCATGTTAGAACCCAGGAGGAGAAGGACAGTTTGTGATTAAGTTGTTGCTGTTTTTTCAATAGGGATGCAAGGTATTTAAATCTAATATCAGTGTATAACTGGCAATCAAATAAAATATGAGATATATTTTCAATATTTGGAGAACCACATATGCACGTTCTTTCATGATATGGTAAGTGGTGAAAACGCCCGTATTTATTCATGGAATCTAGTACTGTAACTCGAATCTGGCTCTACAGTAAGCCCTTCTTAAAGGATGAGGGAGGCATATCAATAAATATTTTTCAGGTTGAAATATAAATTTTTTAGCAGCCAGCCACCTAAAAAAACCATTTTTGGCTAGTAATTCTAAGTCAGATTGTGCACTGATATCTAAGACTCTCTGTTTAAAAATTTCCTTGGCCTGAGTGGCCACTGAGAACAAATACTGAACTGAAAACCCATAATGAGAAATTAATTCACAGAGTTGACTAACCTAGAATTTGGGATGATCCCACTGTATCTGTTCGGTTAAGCATAATTTAGGAACCCTATTAGAGTCCATTGATTGAATCTTCAACCAATATGAGAATGTTTTAAATACTAAATGGCTATACATGGAGTGGAAGCCTAATTCTGTTCTGACTGCAGGGGCAGATGTGTTGCTATCAGTTCATAAAATACTTCTTAGGAATCAGGACTGTATTTGTTCCAGAAGCGGGGCTCTATTTAGACCCCACAATTCTACCCCGTATGACAGCAATGGGATAATTTTTGCCCCAAACACTTTTAAAATTGGGGAGAGGGTGCCAGGATGATTATAATTAAATAGTTTATATAGTCTCTTTGTACTTATGGCAGCCCTTGACGAAATTCTCTTAAAATTATTTAGTCATTTTCCCTGTATTGAAGAAAACCACTCCAAGATAGTTAAAAGAATTAACTCGTTCAATAGGCTCCCCATTTATCTGCAAATTATAGATCTTGCTTCTCCTAATAAAAACCAACACTTTGGATTTGCTTTTGTTGATATTTAAAAATGTTTGATCACAGTATGTATTTTGTTTTTGAAGTAATCTCCTCAGACCTATTTGTGAGTGAGCCATTAAAATCATATCATCAGCATATAAAAGAGCATTAATGTGTTTGTCAAGAATCTTTAACATATGGGTCTCTATCAAACAGGAATCCTGGTAAGTCATCAATATAAATATTAAAAAGCATTGGAGCTAAAATGCAACCTTGTCTGATGCCTGTAGAAGTAGATGAGCCTGCCTTATGCCTGGCATCAGTACCAAAAGTCCAATATCTCAGGAGAGTTATCCTGGCACTGACCGATTGCTCTCGACGTGTGCAGAAGTCCCAGAGAAGTTTAGGCTCCATTGGGTGTGTGCTGCTTTTCATTTCCATACAGCAGGGATTCTTAACCTGCAGCCCGCGGGCTGTTTGTGGCCTGCAACACCATTTCATGTGGGCCCCCACCACCTCCACCACACAAGGGAGTGTCATGTGTTGCAGGAAGGGCAAAATGGCTGTCTAGCTCCTGAAGCTGTCTCAGGGAGCCTGACCCAGCCACCAGCTTTAAAAGGTTGAGAACTGCCATACAGCCTGTAGGAGGTCTTGTAGGGGGAAGGACTCTCTCATCAGCTACTTGGTTGCTACTAGTCCAGTGATGGGATGTACCAGGTTCTCACCAGTTCGCCAGAACCGGTAGTAACTTTTCCCAGTGTCATGGAGAACCGGTAGCAGCTTTTGGGGGGAACCACCTTCGGGGCTTACCTTTTCACTGCACATGCGCGACAAGCACTTGGTGTGCATGCATGCCTACAAGTGCTTGGCGCATATGCACGGCCTCCTTGCTGTCCTCCTTGCTGTCCTTGTGTTGTGGGTGGGTTGAGGTGTGTGTGTGTGTGCTTATTTTTATTTTATTATTATTTATTAATTTTCTTTGGCTCCGCCCACAATGTCATGACATCATAATGTTAGCTCCGCCCACACTGTGATGACATCATGGTGGGGTAGTAAATTTTTTGACATCCCACCACTGTACTAGTCAGCACAGCAGGGAAACAGTTACATTTTAAAAAATCATTTTCTTATGCAACTCCCCATCTGGTCCTGCTGCTAGACCCCCCCCCACACACACACACACACACACTGTCAAGAAATTCCAAGTGGAGCATAAAACTGTTTTCAGAAAGAATTTAAACAAAAGTATGTGATAATCAAGGTAAAGGTCTCCTTTGTGTGAAAGCCAGTGGTATCTGACTCTAGGATTCATGCTCATCTCTGTTTACAGCCAAAGAACCAGTGCTGCCTGCATCTGTAGACGTTTCCATGGACATGTGGCAGGCATGATTAGACACAGGAGTGCACAGAATGCTGTTTACCTTCCCACCGAAGTGCTCCCTGTTTATCTACTTGCAATATCTTGCTGATGAACTGCTAGGTTGACAGGACCTGAGATAGAGATGGGAGCTCACTCCATCGTGCAGTACTCGGGAATCAAACTTCCAGGCTTCAAGTTCAGCGTCTTAACCACTTGAGCCACCACAGTGATAAGTAGAAGTTAGAATTTCTCAAAAAAGAAGTAGAAGAAGCAGCTTCTGGCTGGGTCCATGCCAGTCAGAAGTGATGCAAAGATAGGGCACTGGACTTTTTTTGTTTCCACAGGTAGATCGATCACAGGTAGGGTTTCTCTCTGTTCAGTTGGTGTAGGTTGCTTTCTTTCCTTACTTGTAGCAGCTCTCCCCTTCACTTGCTTCATTCACATCCTGTACTACTAAGCAAACTACTGTACAGTTATCACCAATATTCTTCCCCTGCCTGATAGCTCCCTCTTCAGGAAAAAAAAATGAAGTGAGTGTAGCAGAACAAATAGGGTGCCACTACCAGCACCATACAAGCAATGCAAGCTTCGTTCCTGTACATCAGGGGTGCCCTAGCTTTTCAGGCCGCGGGCCAGTCATGTGGTTCAGGGAGCTGGTCACTATGGCCTGGGGGCCAGATGCAGCCCCCTATGCCAATTCATCTGGCCTGCAAAGCCCTCATCGCCCCTGGAAGCAAAAGTAAAATGTGCCTGTATGGGTGCATTTTACTTCCGCTTCCAGGAACAACAAGGGCTTTTGGGCCGGATGAATTGGCATTGGGGCCTCATCTGGCCCCCAGGCCATAGTTTGTGCACTCCTGCTGTAAATCAAGGATGGGTAGTAAGCAACAAGAGCTATCACCTTACTAGCTTCAACCTATATGACCCTGTTATCCTTGCATGTTATTTTGTAAACTTGTGATCCTAAAAATAGCTCATGAATACTTCCAATAATGTCTATGTCTTGTCTGAGGTGAGCATTATAGCTTCTGTCTAAGCCTGAGGATGGCAACCTTCATTAGCATTCCTGGCTGTGTTAAGGTTTATCAGTATAGTATTTCAAAGGGCTACGGATTGAATAGATAAGCTGCAAAAATATAATGGCTGAAATCCTGTTACACAGTTATACATATACTGTAAGTTTTAGTTTCAAATTGCTGTAAATTAAGAAATGTCAGTGGGCATTGTCTGTTGCATACTGAATCACATGACTCCATTTGCAACAGATAATGTCTACAAAAAATTCTTAACTTGTAGCAAAGTACATGTACATGTTACTCCTTTTGCTTAACTGTGCAACAGGATTTCTGCCAATGGGAATTTGCAAATTAATTCCTGTTTTCAAAAATGCTCCTGGCAGATTTCACTCACATTTTCATTCTCCCACAACCCCATTCTATTTGTACCATCTCATTTCAACATGCACAAACATTTATGTTTGTGCATATTTTACAATCTATGCATTTTAAAATCTTTTTATGATTCATTGCACATTTTTTCAAATGTATATTTTCAGGTGATTTTCCACCAAATAAAGAATTTTCATGTGCATTTTCCAAATATATGTGTTACTTCACACTTATATATATTTTACACATTTTTAGGATGTATACATTGGTTGATACCTTTTAAGAATTGTATCACAAACCTTGGGGAAGTATAGATCCTGAGATCTAAATGTATCCTGACCAGGTTTACAGAATGTGAATTTGTTACAATGTCATTGAAAAACAAGCTGAATATATGTCTCACCCATTTATAAAAGGGACTGTGGTGGCTCAATAGTTAAGAAGCTCACCTTGTTATCTGGAAGGCCAGCAAGTCAGGAGTTCAAGACCCTGGTACTGCATGATGGAATGAGCAAGACATTGCAAGTAGATAAAAAGGGACCACTTCAGTGGAAAAGATCTTGGGGACATGAAAGGAGCCTCATTTGGGCATCCCCAGAGCAGAGTTCCTCCAGCAAAAATCCTTTCAACCCAGAAAGCACTTTTGCATGCATCTGACATGATTTTTAAAAAAAAAAAACATGTATAGTCCTTGCAGAAACAAGAAAATACATTCCTCCTCACTCCAGAAAATGTCTCTTTGCTTACTGGACTTGCACAATGGACTTGCACAAATGTCTCTCTGCTTACTGGACCGCACTGAAAAAAACATATTTTTTTAAAAATAGTTGAGTTAAAATAAGTTTTTTTAATTAGATGAATGTCTCTTAACACCAGGGGGCAACAGGAACACATAAAACAAAACAAAGGTTGCTTTGTGAAAAGAAATGCAAGAAATTCATTTGCAAATACTGTACCTTTCTTGGGATCGAAGATCACTGCAGATGGTGATTGCAGCCATGAAAAAAAAAGGTGACTGATGCTTGGGAGGCAAACTATGAGAAACCTGGGGAACATAGTGAAAAGCAGAGACATCACCTTGCAAACCAAAATTCACATAAGCAAAGCAATGGTATTCCTAGTGGTAATGTATAGCTGTGAGAGCTGGACCATTAGAAAAGCTGAGCGCAGAAGAATAGATGCCTTTGAGATGTGGTATTGGGGAAATGTTTGGAGAGTCCACTGGACAGCGAGGAGAACAAATAGGTCGCTCTTAGAAGAAATCATCCCTGTCTGCTCCTTAGAAAGTCAAATAGTAAAGATGAAGCTGAAGTATTTTGGACATCAAATGAGAAGAGAGGACTCACTTTAGAAAGCCTTGATGTGGGGAAGGGTGGAGGGCAAAAGAGGAAGGATGAGATGGCTAGATGTTATTATAGATGCAATGGGTACAAAGCTGGGCGGGTTGAGGAGGATGGTGGAGGACAGAGGTGCCTAAAGAGGGGTGGTCCATGGGGCTGCAAAGGGTCGGAAGCGACTGTGCGACTGAACAACAACAAAATACCATAATACATATATACAGACAAATTAGCAGCATTTAATTATCCTATTCACATCAAGAGAGAACAGAGAACCTGGTTATGTTGCAAATGCTGTATTTTTAAACACTATATTTACACTCACTACCATGACTGCTCATGACCAACAACAATCTTGGTGAAAGAACCATGCATCACAATGTGGATATTTTCTCTCTCTGGGTTTTTATTCTTTTTCCATTTCTATACTGAACTTTGAAATGCTGCTTCATCAGGTGGAAAGCTTATATGTTATTCCATAAGCTTTAAATCCTAAAAATAGGTCATACATACTTCAAATAATGTCTATGACTTGTCTGAGGTGAACATTATAGCTCCTATCTAACCCTGAAGATGGCAAACTTCATTAGCATCTCCTCAGCATTAGCATCCTTCATTAGCATCCCCATTAGCATCCCCTCAGCAACCACCACCAACTCTGAAAGCTACCAAGAGCTTGTTTCTACCCTGAAAGGATACAGGGGAGGGGAGAGATACTGTACTCTGGGTGCTGTACCCCAAAATCTTAATAATCCCCATGAGGAATACAGAATAAAGTGTAATCATTGCCATAGGACAAGCATTCACAACCCCAGCCCCGGCTCCGGCCCCCAACCCCATTCCATCTGGCCCATGGTGATGACCCCAAAAGCAGAAGTGGATGCATTTACGACAGCCATAAATGCTCCCACACATGTGGAAAAGCATTGTTTATGGCAGTTTGCGGCAGGGGGAAACCATGTGTCCACCCACTCAGCTGTCTGAGGGGGAGTTGTCTGGCCCATGACCCGAAAACCTTGACAACCTCTGCCAGATGAAATCAAGGGCCATGTTTATTTATTTAAAAAACAGTTGTAGTCCACATTTTATATATTTAGATGTGTTATGTGTAACTTAAAGCCAGGAGTTTTGATGAAATACACTAGGGTTAAAAACCTTCAACTCTATGGGAAATATTCATGATTTAAATGAATTAGTAAATAAATTCGAACATAAACATATTTACTGATAGCAAATAACAGCCAAAAATGAATAACCATTCCATGAAGAATAGTGGATATTACTCCTAAAATAGCTATCAAATGTAAATGGCTCCCTTCTTTGGCAGCTATCTTATTCCAAATTTCACTTTACCACATTTTAGTCCTTTCCCCAGCACTTTCCTAATCACTGTATGTTTAGTCCTATCTGACTTCCTCAGCTGACACTCTCTAATGTTGTTCATCTATATACAGTACTGTGATTCATTGTTACCATTCATGCCTACACTCCTATTTGGGGGGGGTGGAGGGCTATAATACAAATTTCATCTGGGAATTTGGGTAGCTATACAATAAAAATGAACAAATAACACAGTGAAAAGGCCAGTGTAAGAGCAAATTTGTTTCTGTGACAGCTAATTTTTGTAAGTATGTATATATCGTTCTTGAATCTTAACTCCTGAAGCTACTATTTTGCCTGTAACCTCTATGTATGTTTTGTTTTGCTCATAAAGCAAGATATCAGGTTAAACAAAGAGAAAAACATATTCTTTGTCATCCCCCCCATCCCCTATGATATGATTCTCCCTGAGATGCATGCCTCTGTAATCAGATTTACCAGTTGCCTTTCAATTTAAAAAAGTCTGCCTAGAGATGAAGAAATGTACCTGGTTTGACAAACAGATTTCCTCTGCCACTTAAGGCAGCATTATTCCTACATATAGCATGTGCTAAGTGTTTTGTCCAGTTTGGCTCCAGAGATTATCATGTGCTAATTTCAGAACCTTCTGTCACCTCTACAAATTGGGAGAATTTCCAGATAAAAGGTTGTTGCTTCTCTGCTGACACAGTATGAAGACAGAGATATTGGATTAGAGGCCTATGTTCATTACAACTAATTTGGCCTGTAGCAGCTGTTGGGAAAGCTTAAATTGTACTGATGTACAGCTGGTCCCCATACACTCTAAGCCAGTAATGCACACATACTGCTACTGCTAAACTCACTTTTTTGGCACGCTAACATATGTCTATGCTGAAAGAGTGAAGAGACACAGAGACAGCTGAATTTAGAGGATGGCAGTGGGGCAGCAGTACTGACACTCATACAACAGGTATTTAAGGCTACAGATTTTCATACAAGGAAATTAAGTGTCATTCAGCTCAACAAACATAATGCAGAGCCCTTTGCTACATTATGGTCTCCCCAGCTAGCTTTTGTCCCTGTGGGATGGTGCAAATAAACGTTTGGATTACAACTACAAGATCCCCCCTGGCTAAGTGGCCACAGGAACATATTTATATATACTACATGAGGGACTGCAGTGGCTCAAGTGGCTAAGACACTGACTGGAAGGCAGAAGGTACTGCAGGATGGAATGAGCTCCCAGCCTCTGTCCCAGCTCCTGCCAACCTAGCAGTTCGAAAGCAAGAAATTACAAGTAGATCGATAGGGACCACTTCAGTGGGAAGGTAAACAGTGTTCCATGTGCTCCGGTGTCTAGTTATGCCTACCACATGACCATGGGAACGTCTGCAGAAGCAGACAGCACTGGCTCTTTGGGTTTGAAACAGAGATCACCACTGAACCCTAGAGTCAGATACAACTGGCTTTCAAGCAAGGGCAACCTTTACCTTTACCTTTACCTTTACCTTTACCTTTACCTTTACCTTTACCTTTACCTTTACCTTTACCTTTACCTTTACCTTTACCTTTACCTTTACTACATGGGTTGCAGGCATTTTTCTTAACCACCAAGGACACTAGAGACATTTTACACAGAAAGAGCCTCCTCAAAGTTTGTGGTATTTTTGAAGCACAATCGGGCATACCCGGGTAACAGCAACCTTGTGTGACTTCATTTTGGCAGTTTCACGTCTGACCTAGACACAGAGGAGTAGGAGGAAGAAGACACAAATTTTTAAAAGGTATTTCTTTGACTTTCTCGGGCCTCTAAAATTCTTGAGTTTCTCATCATGTGCTAGAACCTAAATCAGGCATTCACAACCTACAGCCCATGGGCCAGACCAGGACCCTGATGCCGTTCCACCTTTCCCACAGAGATGACCCCCCCCAAAAGCGGAAGTGGATGTGCCGCACATGTACAAACGTGCCCGCTGCCATTGCATCTCGCCTGCTCTGCTGTCTGAGGTTGAGTATTCTGGCCAGTGATGCAAAAATCTTGAGAAACCCTGGCCTAAATTAATGAGGATAAAAAATTTAGTGAACCTTTGTCTCTGCTATGCAAAAGAGTACAGTGCTGTTGTAAGGTAACAGACACACAGGAGGTTTAACTAGTACTGTAATTGTAAGGATGGATCTGTGGCTAATCGTAGCTAACTGACAAAGTGACAGGGCACATCTCAATCATGTACCTGGTCACACACACCTGAGAGGGCAACGCATTCCAGTTGTTTGTCAATTAGCTGGTGCAAATTACATAGATAGACCATGCATGAACACCAGGCAGATTGTGGCCTGTCCAAGTTGTAATCAGCAGCAGCAACTGCATCAGAGCCATTTATTCCTTTTTTCTCACCTCAGCACTCACAAAATGTAAGACCACTGTTCTTCTGTGCCTTTCAGTTTTTGCAGGTTGCTAGTCCTTCCTATCATTCTGTTACTGTCAGGTCATGGAAAATAGCTGAGTAATTTGAAGTAGAGTCATTCATCACTGGTTTTAATTTACTTCCAAATAAAGAAGGGATTGTGGTGGCTTAGTGGTTAAGATGCTGAACTTGACAACCAGAAGTTCAGCAGTTCAAGACCAGAGTGCTGCATGACAGAATAAGCTCCCATCTCTGCCCCAGCATCTGCCAACCTAGCAATTCAAAAGCAAGAAATTGCAAGTAGATAAATAGGTACCACTTTGGTGGGAAATGTAACAGCATTCTGTGTGCTCTGGCATTAAGTCATGCCTGCCACATGACCATTTAAATTTCTGCAGATGCAAAGAGCACTGGCTCTTTGGCTGTAAACAGGGATGAGCACTGCACCCTGAAGTCAGATATGACAGGCTTTCAAACAAGGGCAACCTTTACCTTTACCTAAAGAAGCTTTGGATTTTACTGTAATGTGTATCTTTTAGCTCTTATATAAACTTTGGTGCCATGGGCAGGGTGTGTGTGTCAAAACACCAGCAAGACTGTTATCAGAATTTTCACAGAAATACTATAGTTACAGTGCACTATGGGAAGATTTAAACTGGGGTGCCCAAACTATGGCCTGGGGGCCAGATTCAGCCCCTGACACCAATTCATCCAACCTGTGCCACCCTTGTCACTCCCAGAAGCAGAAATAAAATGTGCCTATACTGGCACATTTTTCTTCCGCTTCTGAGAGCAACGAGGGTAGTGTGGGCCAACCAGGGTAGTGTGGCATGAGAGGCCGGATCCAGCCCCCAGGCTGTAGTTTGGGCACCCCTGAATCATGTGACCAGCCCATAGCCTGAAAAGTTTGAGCACCCCTGATTTAAAGTAAACTGATACAAGTTACTTTGTATATTCAGACTTCCATTCCATAATATTTAAAGAGGAATTCTGGATTTGTCATATAGAAATCCAAAGTTACAGAGCTAATGAGAGGTTTAAACATATGAGATTGCAGAACTGCTTTTTTGATGTTGAAGTTTCTGGGTTAATCTTCCTCCCTTTGGGCTGTTTAGTGACTTCTATTATTGTATATGTACTTTAAGGCAGAGAATGTTGCAGAAATGGTCAAAATAACTCCTCTTCGTAATATGCTTTCCAAAAAGAAATTATTATTAAAGGATTACAGCAAAACCACATCAGATTATCTCCAATACATACCACTACTACTGTGTAAAGAGCCAAAGACTAGATATAAACTGCTGGTTTTATCCAAAGCTGTTAACAGATGCTTCTGGAAGTGTCAGCACTGTTAAAATAATACACCAACTTTACATATATCGCTCAGGGAAGCAGCCATAGTGACACTATACATTAGTCATGTTCAGTAGCTTGGGACCTGACACCTTTAAACTCCAGCCAAAAACATGGGACTAGTTGCAATTTTACCCTGTCTCAGAAACATACCTCTTCTATGTAGTGACTTTTGCCTTTCCATTGTTTTCCTTGTCTCGCCTCTCCTCTTCTTCATCACACACTTATAACTTGTTTTCTCATCTTTGTTCTATCCTCTCTGACTAGTTCATCTTCTTCTATCTGATTCCATCCCTTCTTTTTCCCTCCGCCAGCTTTGAATTCTTTCTCTAGTTCCTATACTTCCAGTCTGGCCAGGGTATCTTGCTATGGTAATGGAGTAGACAATACTGCCAGCAACTCAATGTCAACTGTCAGGCAGTGGTTAACTAACTTGACAACCCTGAGAACTTGGGTGCCAAAATCTACAGGGAAGGGTGATGGTCCCCAATGGATTAAATCCCACTAGAATACATCTTGATGGAGGGCAGCAGCTTCGTCAATACTGGCCTGGGGCTGAGGAGGATTTTGCATGCCAGAAAGTGGCTTGCAAAACTGGATCCGTGGTGTGGGTGCCACGCTGCAGTGCAGAAGGCAAATGGAAGGCCACTGCATTATATCCTCAGGACAGTCTTCATGGCTGCTCGCTATTATGATCACCAATATTCGGAATCAGACAAAGAAGGAGGAGGAGGAGAAGTTCCTATACTCTTCAGCCTATATTCTACCTTTCCTTCATTATTTGTTCCAAGCTACAAAAGTGGTCTACCATTTGCTTCTTCTTGGGGCACCCTGGAACTATGCAGCTTACATGTGGCCATAAAGCCTGGTTCTTCTACCAGGAAGTAAGTCACCTTGAATTCAGGTTTAGGTCTGGTGAGGCCCCAGACACATGAGAACTGGAATTCTTCACACCCAGTACTCTCACAACATATTTTGAGCTGGATTCACATTATTCTTAGAATCAGAATGTGAATGTTTATGTTTTGGTACTTGGCAAGAGAAGTAGAGGAAATGGAGTTAAGTTGGCCAGGTTTTTCCACATTGTCTTCTTCATTCATCTCCATTTACAGCTAAAGAGCCAGTGTTGTCTGCACCTGCAGACATTTCCATGGTCATGTGGCAGGCATGACTAGATGCTGTTACCTTTCCCATTGAAGCAGTACCTGTTTACCTACCTGCAATTTCTTTCTTTCGAATTGCTAGGTTGGCAAGAGCTGGGATAGAAATGGGAGCTCACTTTGTGAAGCCACACTCAGGTCTCGAACTGCTGACCTGCCAACCTTCTGGTCATCAAATTCAGCACCTTAGCCACTGAACCACTGCATTCCCACAGAGCAGGATTAGGAAGGGTCAAATTCAAATCTGAAATCCATCCTGGACCTTACGGACTGACCTTGGGTCAGACACCTTTGCTCAGCTTTGCCTACTTAATAAATTTGTCATGGAGGGAAAGAAGAACTACATTAACTAGTTTGAACTATAGAATATAAATGGAATTATCAATAATAGTTTAACTATTGATACATCCAGCCGTATACTCAGAGTGTGATAGTGAAGAAGGAATGTTTTAACAGTGAAACCAGCCTTTCTATTATTCCAGTAGAGCAAAAGAACAGCTCTGGACTGACCCCTGTTAACTTCGGGGAACTGAAACTATTCCTGCTTTATATGAACATGACTAATCTTGGCCAGACCAACTGACTGCATCGTCTAAAAATAATAACATTTGATCAAGTTGTTTCCATCTTATGACAATATTTCCAGGGTTTTCTAGGTACTGTATAAGTATTTCAAAGAGTTTTACCATTTTCTTCTTCTGGAAATCCTCTGAGATTGTGTTGCTTGTCCAAAGCTATGTAGGCTGGATCTTCTTCCTAGAAGCAAAGAAAATCACACTCACAATCTCTGGCTCCACAGTAAGATACCCAACTAGACTAGGGGTGCCCAAACTATGCGCAAGGGGCCGGATCCAGCCCCTGATGCCAATTCATCCAGCCTGCAACTCTCATTGCTCTTGGAAGCAGAAGTAAAATGTGCCTGTAAGGGTGTGTTTTACTTCCACTTCCTGGAGCAATGAGGGCAGCACAGGCAATATGAATTAGTGTTGGGAGCCAGATCTGGCCCCAGGCTGTATTTTGGGCACCCCTGGTTTAAGCAGAGAAAATGGCAGCCTAAAATCTATCTCATCCTATTGCAAAACAGATTACAAGGTGCATTTTACTCCCGCTTCCCGTGGGAGGAACCAAATGACTGGGCCCACTGAAGCACATGACTGGCCTGCTGAACCACTTGTTCAGCCCACAGCCCAAAAAGTTTGGGCACCCCTGCACTAGACTATTTTACCAACAAATAATCTCATACACAATCCCTTGCCTGAGAAAACAGCTAAGTGTACCAGTCTAATAACGGACATCAAATTATCTGCACCACAAATGTTTGTGGTTGAGAGGTGATGACACATGGAGATAACAATTAGGGCAGGGGAATTCTTCACATTCTTCACATCCCTCCTGAATGCAAGGCTTGAAGTGGAAGTTGCTTTACAATGCATATGGCTCCATTTTTAAAAAATCTGCTTTATGTTCTAGTTTGTATTTGAACTTTTTCCATTGTTACCTTCTTTAGTGTGTCATTTCCTACAGAAATGTAGGATATAAATAAAGCAAGTGCAAACACACCACAAATAAGTTCACACCTACCCTTTCAGATTCTTTTTCAGATTTTACAGCTCACTAGTCTTTCCAAACCTCAGTGTATATTGGCATAAATGGTAGCAGAATAAGTATCCAGTATCCTTTTGATGAGTCATCTGGCCAAATCAGGTTAAAATACAATAAAATACATTAAATAAAATATGATTACAACACAGAATAAAAACAGATTATAAGTAGAATGATACAATCACAATAAAATAAGATATAAAATGTATTTGATGAAATGCAAGCAGAATAAGAATGATTTGCAAAGAATGAAAAAAAATTCATTTCCATTATACAGTGTCACAAGCATGCATTAAGCAATATATACATCTCATCCTTCCGTCAAGGATACAGAGATTGCATGCTCTGTTTCAGCAGATATTGTTACAGATCAAAGTAACCACAAGAAGCATATCCTTCTTCTTTCTTCCCATGCTATATTGCATTAATTAGACTGGCATCTGTGCAGCTGTGGTCTGACAGAGTAACATTCACAGGGGACTTTGGTCATT
Source organism: Furcifer pardalis (assembly GCA_030440675.1). Taxonomy (NCBI): domain Eukaryota; kingdom Metazoa; phylum Chordata; class Lepidosauria; order Squamata; family Chamaeleonidae; genus Furcifer; species Furcifer pardalis. Next base: position 231,750,375 of record CP126891.1, on the reverse strand, counting down.
CCACTGCATATCCATTCCCACACTTAATTGGAACAGTAGGGGATTTAATCATCTCTTAAACAGTCACCATTCAGAGTTGTGGAAGCAGTTATTAACAACTAGTTATTTAATATTTATTTGCACAGTTACCTTCAATGTGAAAATTAAAGGGAAACTGTATTTCCCAGGCTATTTGCAAACTGTAAGTGACATGTTCCTGTTACATAGCTTTTCACAGCCTCTAGATGTGTGGGATTAAGGAACTGTAGCCCAGCCCCAGGACATCTGTTGTATGGGGGACTCTCTTGTAAGAGAAGGACTATATTCCATCCCCACCCCCAAATCTAGACCATCCTCAAAAATACTGCTTGTATATTTATTTTGTTAAAACAAATCATCTGTACAGAAAGTTATTTGGAAAACAGTGAGGACGTATGCTCATATGTATGCATTTTACTATATTAATTATTTAATATTTCTGTTTATAACCTGGCCCTCATTAAAATATTCCATAGTTGATCACATGAGAATGACTACACACAATAATAAGAACATGCATGAATATGAAACATTGAGAAAGAAATCAGTTAATCAATCCCTAGCAAAGCTGACCAGCTGTAAATGCCAAAATTAACAAATAGTGTTTAATCTGGTGTCAAAATGATCGTTGAGACTGACACCAGTATGGTTCTTGGGAGTGGGCATTCTACAGTCAAGAAACAGACCCAGGAAAGTCCCAGTCTCATACCACTACTCAATGATAAAAATCTTCTTGAATAGTTACACCTGTGTAATGCTAACATCATAACTTCTGGAGGCAAATGCCTTCAAGTTAGAACATGAGTTCTCAAACTGCAGCCCACAGGCCGGCCCTGGCCCACATCGCCATTTCATGTGGCTCGTGCCAACAGCGTGAGCACCACTGGAAGCAGAAGCAGATGCATTTACGACAGCCATAAATGTGCCTGTGGCTGTCGTAAATGTGTTTATGACAGCTGCAGACACTGTTTATAGCAGCGTTTACGGTGGGAGGAACCACCAGTCCAGCCTGCTCAACTGTCTGAGGGGGCCTCAGATTTAAAAGGTTGAGAACCCCTGAGTTAGAAAGTCACTGGAAACACGATCTGTTGTATGCTGAACCATACAGCTCAGTATACAGTAACAGAGAGCATCTACAGTAATTTCTTAACTTGAGGCAATCTGCTTTGAAAATTTAAGCCTTTACACCTCATGGACCTAACTCTGCAGGATGATTTGAGCCATTGAATTTCCTTCAATAAGGGGCTGCAGTGGCTTAGAAATTAAGGCACTGAGCTTGTCAACTGGAAGGTTGGTAGGTCATCAGTTTGAGACCCAGTGCTGTGTGACAGAGTGAGCTCCCATTGTCTGTCCAAGCTCCTGCCAACATAGCAGTTTGAAAGCAAGAAATTACAAGTAGATAAATAGGTACTGCTTCAGCAAGAAATGTAACAGTGTTGTGTGCACTCCAGCATCTAGTCAGGCCTGCCACATGACCATTAAAATGTTTGCAGATGCAGACAGTGCTGGCTCATTGGCTGTAAACAGATATTAGCACCATCCTCTAGAGTAGTATAGGCAAATCTATGGCAGAGGTGGCACGTGAAGTCCTCTCTGTGGGCATGCACACCATCATGAGAAAGTCCCACCCCATCCCACCAGTGCCAATGGGTGCATATGCATGTCGCCCCCACTTCCCAGGCGGGATTTCAGCCTCACTCAATTAGGGGTGAGAAAGCCTTGGCATCCCAAGGCTTGTCTGGGGCTTGGCATGGCGGCGCAAGGCTTGCTGAGGTATGGCATGGCCGTGTTGTGCCTTGTCTGGGGGCAGAGGCAGTGTGGGTCCTTGTCTGGCCATGTGGGGCTTGTCCAGGGTGGGAGTGGGGAACCTGGAGCAGCAGGAAGGGCTTGTCTAGGGGGATGCGGGGACTTGTCCAGGGCTGGTGCAGCAGTGGGGGGTTGTCCGGCGGGCAGCTTGCCAGGGCCAGCATGAAGCTTGTCAGTGCAGGGGTGGTATGCATGCGTGTGCATGTGTACAGCTTGAAGCTCATTGATAATGTCACATGGGTGCGCATGCACCTGCCGTGTGGGCATGCGTTGTGCCTGCCCTCACTCCACCACCTCTTCCTTGGGAAGTCAGTCTCTTAAAAGGTCCACCGTCACTACCCTAGAGTCAGACATGAATGGCTTTTGAGCAAAGGAGACCTTTACCTTTATTTCCTTCAATGGTGAGATGAAAAGCTTTCATTCCAGATCGGAGATTTCCCGTATCCACTGCTAATTTGAGCAACCCAGGAAACTGTTACTGTTTTAAAGAGCTTGCCTTTACAAACCAAGGGAGTGGGATTGGAGATTAACTCTCATAATTTCACAGCCAGCATGGTCATGTGCCTTTGAAAGTCATAGGGCAAAAAAGTAACTTTTCCCACTTCTGTTAAAAACCAACTTCTCCACAAATGCACTTTTATATGCAGTTCTTGGCACAATGCCAGACCCACGTTTTATTGATGTGGCCTCAAACAGAGCAGTTGTCAAACACAAAGGCATTGCTAAATAATGAATCTTAGCTTGGAAAGGTTTCTTTTTTTAGATTCTCAGAATCTCACAGGCAGCATGACCATAATTATTTTAAAACTGCAATTTAGACGTGTATAACAAAGAGAATCACCCTAGAATGAATGGTTGGGTATGTTTAAAATTAAATCAGCTTTCAGTATATAAATATCAAATGGGTGGACTTATCAAAGGGTAGTACAAACAGTGAATAGTTTAGAGTAGGAATTCTCAGCCTGCGGCCCACAACACCATTTCATGTGCCCCCCCCCCCCAACTGCTGCCACCAAACCAGGAAGTGCCATGTGGTGTAGGAAGGGCAAAATGGCCGTCCAACCCCTAAAGCTGGCCTCTGGCTTTAAAAGGTTGAGAACTCCTGGTTTAGAGGGAGAGGGGGGTCTTTTTCCATCCTGCTTTTACATTCCATAGTATTGCGCTATTAGGAGGCTTCTCTGCTTCCTTGTGTCCTGTGTTTGAGTTGGATTTGCTCAACCTCTCACTTGTGGAATATGGGAAAGCAGCCCAGGCAAAACGTTGGCAAGGGATGGTACAAGGGAAATAAACACCGAGTTCATTGTCCCCAGAGCACTTTCCTGCATTGATAGAAAATCTTGCCCTCAACAGGAGGAAGGAAACTACTCAATCAGGTGGCTCCGAACAAGTCTGAACTTGCAGGGTTTTGGACTACCACACCCATCATGGTCACCAGCCATATTTCCTGGAGTAGAGTAGGTGTACTAGGTCTCTTGTTTTCATGTTCTGCCCATGCTGCTATAAATGATTTCTCTCACCAACTGTGAGGTAAGCAGGCTGAAGCTCATTCCTGTGAGCCACATGCTAGTAGTGGTGCAGAGGTTAAACTGTTGTACTGCAACCAAAAAGGTTGTGAGTTTGATCCTGACCAGGGATCAAGGTTGATTCAGCCTTCCATCCTTCTGAGGTCAGTAATATGAGTACCCAGCATGTTAGGGGCAAAATGATAATTAACTTGTGAACTGCCCAGAGAATGCACTAAGTGCTATGGGAGGGGGGGATATAAGTGTGATTATTTTGATTTAAATCTGGCTCTCTCCAGTCCTAGTCCAACACTCTACCCAGGGGTTGTCAACCTATGGCCCATGGGTTGGACCCAGTCTGCAGCACAATTTCATGTGGCCCACTTTGCCGCTGCTGCTGTCACTGCCACCAGAAGTGGAAGCAGACACATTTACGACAGCTGTAAATGCGCCCATGGCTGTCGTAAACGCATTTATGACAGCTGGGGAGGCATTTTATGGCAGCGTTTACAGCAGTGGTACCACCAGTCTGGCTCACTCTGAGGGGGCGTGGTCCACCCAACCCAAACCCTGGCTCTAGCCGCAACACAGAATTAGTTCTTCCCTCTAGCTCAGTCCATATCAAATGTGAATAATCTTTGTGGAGATCCTCCCACCAGAAGGCAAAGAATGTTTTCGTCAGGCAGGTTTTCAATACAGTAGCTAGGTTGGTCTGCTACCAAAAAACGATCCAGCTAGTTGTGTGCTAGCTATATCTTTTAGTGTTACATTTTTCTGCTCCCTGTGTCTTTATATTTTTAACTATATTTTATTATTTCTCATCATCTTGCGTTCCTTTTTGGTCGGCAGTATATAAAGTAAATTGATAAAAGCCTTGAGCCATGCTTTGTAAAAATTAGATATTAATTACAGTGGTACCTTGCTTAAAGAGCATAATGTGTTTCACAGGATTGCTCTTTAAGCGAGTTTGCTCTTTAAGCGAAAATCCAGTGTAAGTGATCAATTGTGACTTGGGGGGGGATTGCGAACTCCAATCTAATTGTTAAGCAAGTTTGTGGTTGGTTTTATTTGTTAAGCGAAGCAAACATTCAGAGAAAATTCTGCTCTTTTAAGCAAGACATTCTTTATGCGAGGTTTAACTGTATTATCATTAACATTCCAAGAGAAGTCCACTGTTTCATTAGCCTTTTCTACCAAGTGATAACAGAGACCTCCTCAATATCTATTTCTCCTCAGCTACAAAAACACAATCCCTAGCAAGGTGCTTCCTCAGTTCCATAGTTACTCAAGGACTGGACTGTCAGTTTAACACACACACCAAAAGTTCTGTTTATTAGCTGGCAGCTGCACCAGTATCTACCAACTCAATGCTTATTAAGGTCAACTGCAAGGGAGTTTGTACATGGAAAGTTTTCAGTGCAAATATGTTCCACTATATATTCTTTTAGTAAAACAGCACAGTCTTTCCACCAGGTATAGTACACTGGTTGTTGAATTAAGTCTTCCACCCAGGCTACAAGAATAATAATAATTTATGTTTTTCTTTAGAAGTCACTTAGCAAAGAGGATCACCTTGAATTATAGGGGAAGTTTTCAAGATTTTAAACCATTTCCTCAATTGAAAGCAGCACTTGTTGGGACACAAAGCAATTTCAAAGCATATGATTTAACTACGGTCATGAACTCCTTCACCAGTGATTGCTATGGACTACTTTACATGCTCAAACTGAGTTTGGTTTTATTTCATTGGTTTCTAGATTAGGAGCTTCCAGTGGAATCCCATCTGGAAAGCTGCGCTGATTAGGTAAAGGTCACCTTAGCTGGAAAGCCAACCTTCCTCTTTTAATAAGCTACACTTTTCTCCTGTTTGCTGTAAAGACAAGGATTGCAGTGGAATTCAACTGTTGCACAAGCTGGATTCCATAGCCCAGAATTTGCCCAACAAACTGCCAACATCTGTTCCCTTTTCCACCAAACTCACTTTCCAAACAGGCTTCTGTCCCACATTCGCAGCTCCCCTGACAACGAAAACACATCACAACAGAACAACACAGCCAGTGGCAACGTTCTTGCTTTCACAGGTGCTGACAAGTCAGACTGACATCCAGAAGAGATTTCCCGCCTTCAACTGAACATAAGAAGCCTTTGAGGATACCCAGCCTTTTCCAGGGAGGTGTGGCTTACAGCAGAACAGGGGAAAGGGACAGACTTCCTTCGTAATAGGAGATTTCAGCTGGTTCAAACAAGCTTGAAACTGAGCCATGCCTTGGGTAGCAATACTGGAATGCCACTTGACCTTTTCTTAGAAACTGCCAATTAAAAGATAGGATTGAAAATCACATGGAACTCTTAGAGCAGAGAAACCCCTCCTTTACAAACTGTTCCTTCACTGCAGAATCAATACTGTTGAATGTCAGTCCCCTCCTTCTGTGGTTTACATTCATGGACTCCACATCATTAACTTTTCTCTGACACTGAGCCCTCCATGCTCTGAACTGAAACACAGCACTACAGCACATACTGTATCTCAATGCAAAAAGTTCTGGATTAAAATTATGCCCTCTCCAAGTAGGCCTGGAAAAGCCTCTGTGGAAATTTTTTAAAGAACTACTGCCCATTACTATGATCAGTACTGAGTGAAATGGATCTGCAAGTCTGCAGCAATTTAAATCAGATTGCTAGTTCCGTGCAGTCTCCAAGAGATTGTAGAGAATGTCACCACTCATGCCAACAATACTCTGTGAGAAAGTTTAAACAGCAGGATGAAACTTCTAATGATTTGAAGACAACTTCCTATTATTGTACACTTGAACAGCTAAGATAATGGCACTGGTGATATCAATATCAGAATGCAGTATCATAGGTGCTCATGTCAGTAGGCCCTAAGGTGGCTCTCTTTGGAAACATTGTATTAAGACATCTATACTATACCCTTTTGTCTCTACAGGTGTTGTTCTGTTGCTGTGTTATCAAGTTTCCTTCAATGTATGTAAACACTATGGATCAATCACTACTAAAAGGTTCCAACATTAATAGACCGGTGAAGAGCTTTCCAACTAAAGGCAGTGACCTCCTTGATCACATCAATGTACAGTAGTTGTACTACAACTTCCACAATTCACAGACTTAAATTATTGATGTGGTCATTTTATCTGCACTCATTATGTTTGGTTCCTGTTTTACAAGACATACTATATGTCTATATTATTGAGTTGATATTTGCGTTAATATAAGTCATAAATTTTAAATGAGGAAACAATTCATGTTTCATCTTTACAGAATTTGTTGTTGTTGATGTTGTTCAGTCGCACAGTCGATTCCGACCCTCTGCGACCCCATGGACCACTGTCCGCCAGGCACTCCTGTCCTCCACCATCCCCCTCAACTCGCTCAGCTCTGCACCCACCGTCTCCACAACACCATCTAGCCATCTCATCCTGGGCCTTCCCCTTCCTCTTTTGCCCTCGACCCTTCCAAGCATCAAAGCTTTCTCAAGTGAATCCTCTCTTCTCATTTGATGTCCAAAGTACTTTAGCTTCATCTTTATTATTTGACCTTCTAATGAGCAGTCAGGGATGATTTCTTCTAAGATTGACCTATTTGTTCTCCTCGCTGTCCATGGGACTCTCAAAACTCTCCTCCAACACCACATCTCAAAGGCGTCTATTCTTCTGCGTTCAGCTTTCCTAATGGTCCAGCTCTCACAACCATACATTGCCACAGGGAATACCATTGCTTTGACTATGCGAATTTTTGTTTTCAATGTGATGTCTCTACTTTTCACTATGCTCCCCAGGTTTCTCATCGCTTGCCTCCCAAGAATCAGTCGCCTTTTTATTTCATGGCTGCAATCACCATCTGCAGTGAGATTTGATCCTAAGAAAGTAAAGTCTGTCACTGCTTCTACTTCTTCCCCATCTATTTTCCAGGGACTGATAGGGCCTGTTGCCATTATCTTGGTTTTTTTGATATTGAGTCTCAAGCCAGCTTTTTCACTTTCTTCTTTCAACCTAATCAGGAGCCTCTTTAGGTCCTCCTCACTTTCTGCCATTAGGGTGGTATCATCTGCATATCTCAAATTGTTGATATTTCTTCCAGCAATTTTGATCCCAAATTGTGATTCCTCCATCCCTGCATTGCGCATTATGTGTTCTGTGTATAAATTGAATAAACATGGTGACAAAATGCAGCCTTGTCTTACTCCTTTTCCTATTCCAAACCACTCCGTCATTCCACTTTCTGTCCTAACTGTTGCCTCTTGATTCATGTACAGATTTCTCATGAGGCCTATAAGGTGTTCCGGTATTCCCATCTCTTTAATTACTTGCCACATCTTGTTGTGGTCGACACAATCAAAAGCCTTAGTGTAATCAATGAAACAGAAGTAGACTTGTTTCTGATATTCCTTTGTTTTTTCCATGATCCATCTTATGTTGGCGATGTGATCTCTAGTCCCCCTGCCTCTTCTGAAACCCGCTTGTCTGAAACCCGCCTGCACTTCTGGTAATTCTCTCTCCACATACTGTTGCAGTCTATCCTGTATTATCTTGAGCATCACCTTGCTAGCGTGATTCTAATTTACAGAATTACCGTATGCAAAATGAATGTGTGATGGCTTCTACCTGTCATTATGAGCATTCACAGAGGGGAAAATGCAAATGTTAAGAGGATTATTTCATGGGAAAAGGAGTGGACTAAAATCTGCCTAGGACTATGAAAAACAAAGATGTTCTCTGCACTGAACTGTGGATATTCCCAGGTCAGTACACCTCTGGAAAAAAGCAGTACACCTCTGGAAAAAAGCAGTACACCTCTGGAAAAAAGCTGGGTTGCGTGATGGGTAACTTACCATTCCACCTTTACCTGCACCCTGAAAAACAAGTAATATAATATGTATTGTTGTCAACATTGCAGCAGCAGCTGGGCCCATGCTAGTGCAGGCTCTCCTCCATAAAATCTGAATTAGGGGACTGGATTTAACCATTTCAGGTGCAAAGAGGAACAACTTTTTACATACTGTTATTTGTTTTAAAAAAAAAATAAAAATCTGATGCACCACTTCTCATGTACAAGTCCAAGGGAGTTCAAAACTATGCATACACAAGGAATTTCATAGAACAAAAGATGTGATTAGTATTGCTAGCAATTTTATTTGTGGTAGAGTTTAGTCATGATAGCAATATTTATATCCCACCTTTCCTTCTTTTAAAGAGCTAAAGGAAAGCTACAAGAGAGGTGTGTTCCTGTGTATATGTGTAAAGTAAGGTAAAGGCCTCCCTTGCTCAAAAGCCAGTCGTATCCAACTCTAGGGTGTAGTGCTCATCTCCATTTACAGGCAAAGAGCCAGTGCTGTCTGCATTTGCAGACCTTTTCATAGTCATGTGGCAGGCATGACTAGATACCAGAGTGCACGGAACGCTGTTACCTTTCCCACTGAAACTGTACCTATTTGAGCAATACAATTTCTTGATTTCCAACTGCTAGGTTGGCAGGAGCTGGTACAGGCGATGGGAGCTGGTACCTCTGTACCTGCCTCTGTAACTGATGTGTATACATTAACGCCCTGACGTCTCACCCTTATATCTGACGTAGTGGACTATATATCCACGAAAGTTAACATTAAAATACAGCAGTTGGTCTTTAAAGTGCCACAACGTTGTTTGTCTTCGTGTTTTGTTTCCTCTCTGATAAGCCTGCTACCAGCTTCTCCTCTTAGCTCTCTTCATCAGGACTGGAGGCCACCCTCGGGAGGGAGCGGCCAAGGCTTAGTCCCCTCGGCGCAGCGCGGGGACGCGCTTTGCAACTGGTCACTTTAATAGCAGAGCCGTACAGTACTTGGGGCTGCAGTGGCTCAGTGATTAAAAAGCTTGCCTTGTTGGCTGGAAGGCCGGCAAGTCGGCAGTTCGACACCCGGGTACTGCTACTGCAGGACGGATTGAGCACCGGTCTCTGTCCCAGCTCCTGCCAACGTAGCAGTTTGAAAGCAAGATATTGCATGTCGATAAATAGCAACCACTTCAGTGGGAAAAGATTTTGGGGACATGAAAGGCGTCATGGAGCGAAATTCCTCCAGCAAAAAATCCTTTCGACCCAGAATAATTTCTGACACGTAATAAATAAATAAATAAATAAATATTATTTATTTATTTATGGTCGTACGAAGGAGGCGCTCTGAGAGGGCTTTCCGCCTGTTCCCCAGGAAGAACGGGGGGGGGTGTAGAGGGAGGGGGCGGCACCTCTTCTAAGAGGAGCCTAGAGCGAGCCGGGAAGGCGCCCCGGAGGGCACAGCATCCCCACGGCCGCTGCTGCCACCCACCCGCCACTCTGGGCGCCCGCCTCCCCCGGGGCCCCCACCCGGCACCTGCCTCCTCCCCGCCAGGCTCCGCCCCCGTCCAGCCTTCCCCGCCCGCCCGCCTGCCCGGGTTGAGGGAGCCGCGAGCCGGCGAGGACGCCTTGCCTGCGAGTCTTGCTTGGCGAGGGAAGCGCTGCTCGCCCGCCTGTCAGCCAGCCAGCCATGGGGCGCATGCAAGGAGGGATGCGCTGCATCAAGTTCCTGCTCTTCATCTTCAACTTCATCTTCTGGGTCAGTACCGGGGGGGCCCCGGATGGGACTGACAGGAGGGCGGACGGAATTGGGGGGGGGGGGGCAAAGCCAAGCCAATCCATCTCACCTATACACCTCCCCATAGCGCTTAGTGCACTCTCTGGAGCGGTTCACAAGTTAATGAGCATCTTGCTCCCCAATATGCTGGGTCCTCATTTTTACCGACCTCGGAAGGCTGGGTCAATCTTGATCCCTTCCTGGCCAGGATCGAACTCACAACCTTTTGGAAGTACAGCAGTTTAACCACTGCGTCACCAGGGAGAGAGAGAACGGGACGAATGAGCAGGAGGCGATCGGTGTCCCTGGGGAAGGAGGGGGGGTCGAAATCCTCGTCCTGGGGAGGTCGTGGGAGCTGCAGAGAGATACGCGGGAGAAGAGCCAGGGTCCTGAGCTCTCCGATGCCAGCGGTGGGTGATTCCCGCCTCACCCTCTCCCCATCGCGTACGTTTAGGAAGGATGGTCCTCTCTGGCTCCTCCGAGGAACGGCGAAGGGACGTGAACGCGGGACGCCTGCATCCCTCCGCATCTGACGCACTAGGCGGCTTAAGACATCTGGGCGACTCAACAGTTGATGCATCTGTGAAAGGCGTTGGTTGGGCGATGGAGGAGGAGGAGGAGGAGGTAGACTTTTCGTTCCCTCCACTAAACCCTCCATCCCCTGTATTTGCCTTCTTTCCCTGGAAGGTGTTAGTCTCTTTAGGCGAGCACAGCAAACGTCAAAACAAAAGAGCTGCGGCCCCTTAACAGTCTGAAGTTAGAACAGGGTGTCCAAACTACAGCCTGGGGTCCAGATCTGGCCCACAATGCCAATTCATACAGCCTGCAATGCCCTCGTCGCTCCCAGAAGCAGAAGTAAAAAGTGACCGTACAGGCGGGTTTTACTTTCGTTTCCAAGAGCGACAAGGGCTTTATGGGCTGGATGAATTGGCATTGTGGGCCAAATCTGGACCCCAGGCCATAGTGACCAGCCCCCTGAACCACGTGGCTGGCCCACGGCCCAAAAAGTTTGGCACCCCTGAGTTAGAAGTTAGGTGTTAGATTCATGAAGTTAGGTACTGTATTAGATTCTTGCAGCAAAACTGGCTAGCTTCTTATGGCATCCAGAAGCTTCACAAATGTACTATGGGTCACAGGGCCATAGCCAGGATTCTAGGGGGGGGGGGGGGTTCAGGAGTGGCAAAAAATTTGCAGGAGGGGCAGCAATGTCACACTCACATATATAACATTGGCACCACAGGTGGGTTGGGGGCAGGCTGTTAGCTCAGGAGCGTTTTTGCCCCCTCTGGCTATGGCCCTGGTGAGTCACCTTCTGTGGTCCAGAAGTTTCATGGATTCCAATCCATTCCTCAGGCTCTTATGCAGCTGTTAGTCTTTAAGGGGCCACCACACTTTTGTTTCTATTTTTGCTGCAATGGATCTTCAGTGCTGACATCTTTGCTGTTGACTGATGTAGGTACTCAGGTGATCAATATATGTTTTTAAACACATCCAAAGCTCCCAAATACATAAAATTCACTAGAATTTAGTTCTGAGACAAGCAGGATGTTATGGATCATATCTTGCTGCCATTGGACTGCAGTTCCTATCAGTCCTGGACAATAGAGCCTGTGATGAGGGTTTATGGGAGTTGCAGTCCATCTGGAGGGTCATATATTCCCCATCACTTGAAAACACTAGCCTTTGATAACCCTCCCACCTGCTTCAGGTTGAAACCCTCATCAGCCTCAACCAGGATGCCCCATGGTCAGGAAATGTAGTCTCTCCTAAAGGCCACCAGGGTGGTAAAGTTTTTGTTGTTGTTCAATCACACAGTTGATTCTGACCCTTTGCGACCCCATGGAGCACTGTCCGCCAGGCACTCCTGTCCTCCACCATCCCCCTCAACTCGCTCAGCTCTGTGCCCATTGTGTCCACAATACCATCTAGCCATCTCATTTTTGGCCACCTCCTTCTTTTGCCCTCAACCTTTCCAAGCATCAAGGCTTTCTCAAGTGAATCCTCTCTTCTCATTTGATGTCCAAAGTACTTTAGCTTCATCTTTACTATTTGCCCTTCTAAGGAGCAGTCAGGATTGATTTCTTCTAAGATTGACCTATTTGTTTTCCTTGCTGTCCAGGGGACTCTCAAAACTCTCCTCCAACACCACATCTCAAAGGCGTCTATTCTTCTGTGCTCAGCTTTCCTAATGGTCCAACCCTCACAACCATACATTGCCACGGGGAATACCATTGCTTTGACTATACGAATTTTTGTTTGCAATTTGATCTCTCTGCTTTTCACTATGCTCCCCAGGTTTCTCATAGCTTGTCTCCCAAGAATCAGTCACCTTTTTATTTCATGGCTGCAATCACCATCTGCAGTGAGCTTTGATCCTAAGAAAGTAAAATCTGTCACTGGTTCTACTTTTTCTCCATCTATTTTCCAGGGACTGAAGAATATAGCCTTTAAATAGGAACTGTACCAAACCTTCCCATACCAGTTCAACAGCAGTGTCAACTGTGCTGCATAAATGGGTTTCCTTTGTTTATGTATCCATTTGCATTTCCCCTTTGAGCTGCTGTAGATTTATTTATTTATTTATTTATTCCCATTTATACTCTACCCTTTTTTGTGTGCCTTTGTGTGGAAATGTCCCTCATCTGTAAATCACCTTCGTATCTTTGTTTTTACATTGGTAGTCTGAGAAGTTGTGTACATTAGTGTCAGCAATTTTTTTTAAATGATTGAAAATCATAACGGCACAAAGCTTTTATTGCCTCCAATAAACACATGATGGAGATACTGTATGTTTCATTAGAGTAGTAGTGTGGTCCCACCCACCCAAGAAATTAGTCAAGAAACTACATCTGATTAGAATATGTGCAGGAATTTAACCATTTTATTAAAAACTGTGGTAGATTGATTGGTTTTTCCAGTTTACACTTTAACACATACGTGCTGCATTCCCTTCTGTATTGTTAGACAAAAACATATCTACACCATTTGGGGTCACTTATCCTTTGATCAATAATTTAATGCAGTCTTTCTTAACTGTAGCACAAGTATCAGCACTGCCATATCTGTACATGAAGATTTTTGGGACATATCACAGTATACCAGTATTCTTTCCTGTTTGGGGTATCCTTATTAGCCCCAATGTCATTATTCTTTACCCTGGACTTTCAAGTCATGCACAGAATTTCTACTAATACAATGCAACATTTATCACCTTAAGGATATGAAATTATAGCTAGTAGGCAATGTAACCAATACTAGCCATTCTCTTGTGAACCAAAATATCATAAAAGCTAAAAAACAATGAACTATTCCGATTCAACACTCAGGCTCCTTTTGTTCCAACTGTATTGGGGCAAATTCTTTTAAAACAAAAAGGCAGTGAAAATTGAGAATATATAAGAGAGCAGCAAGTGACCTACTGGTTTTTCTACAGAATAAGCAGCTTTCAGAATTGTACAGTCATAGAACATGGAATGTACAACTAAAATAACTATAAAAACAGGTGTTCTTCCGCATCTAGGCCAGACATGAAATTGCCAAAATGAGGCCCCCTTTTGGTGAGTTCATTCTGCAGTTTCCTTTTCCTTGATCTAGTGTGAGAAAGATTAGCCAGCACAAGGTGTCCATTTCTGGGGTACACCCAATTGTGGCTCAAAAATACCACACTCTTTAAGGAGTCTCTTCCTGTGTACCCCTATAAAAACAGTACTATAAGCAAACATCTTCTAAAGACAGAAAGGTAATATCTATATTGGGCCACTAAAATATCATGAACAATCCAACCAGTTTTGTAAGAGTTGTATTCTTGCTGGAGATTGTAGAAGTTACGGTGTAGTACAGACATTCACAACCTACAGCCTACGGACCAGACCCGGCCACCGATGCCAATTCATCTGGCCCACACCACCCTTGCCACTCCTGGAAGCGGAAGTAAAATGCACTTGCGCATGCACAGAACACTACCGTAAATGTGTTCTGCACATGCGAGGTGTGTTATACTTCTGCTTCCAGTGTGAGGAACCACATGACCAGCCAGAACAGCTGTCTGAGGGGCATGGTCAGGCTCACGACCTGAAAAGGTTGAGAACCCCTGGTGTAGGAGATAAGCGGGAGAAGGCCCAGGAGCATCCTGAGAGGTTGAAGCCGTAGGGCGTGTAGTTAAACCTAAAGTTCCAAGAAGAAGAATGCAAAAGAGAGAGCAAAGTAAATTCAGAGAAAGAGAATGAAACTTAAAAGATCTGCTTAGGGCCACCTCTTGTCTTTTGTTGCTTTGGATGGGTAGTTTTTAACATCATGAAAGACAAGTGCTTGGATGGGGGGTGGGGGACAGTAGCCTTGTTGATTCTTATCCCTTTTGTTCTGATTTAAATAGCTACTCAAGATTCTTTGCTTGAGTGATATCAGCTGGGAGCATTCAGCCTCTGAATAATGTCTTTAGCTGGACTAATCATCTGGAGCCTCCACTCTGCAGCCAGTGGTGCCAAGGAACCGCAACTCACAGGCTCGAAGTGCCAGGACTTTTTGATTACCAGGGATGATGACATCATCCGCTGACAGCTCCCCCATCATTTCACGATTCGTTCTGCACTTATACACAACCCTTACAGTAGCAGGTGTTGTTTGGGAAACAAATTTCTATAGGAACAATGTGCTGTTCTGAGCTGTCCTTGTTGTTGTTGTTGATGATGATGATGATGATGATGATGATGATGATGATGATGATGATGATGATGTAGTAGTAGTAGTAGTAGTAGTAGTAGTAGTAGTAGTAGTAGTAGTAGTAGTAGTTTTATGTCACAAATTATTATGGGTTGAAAGGATTTTTGCTGGAGAAACTCCACTCAGGAGACGCTCAAATGAGGTTCCTTTCATGTCCCCAAGATCATTTCCCACCAAAGTGGTCCCTATTTATCTACTTGCAATTTCTTGCTTTCAAACTGCTAGGTTGGCAGGAGCTGGGACAGAGAAGAGTGTGTGATCCAACATACAGTACCCGGGTCTCGAACTACTGACTTGCCAGCCTTTCAACTAACAAGGCAAACATCTTAACCGCTGAGCCACTGCAGCCCTTTACTTTATGTAATGCAAACTAGTTAGTATGGAAAGGTCATGATGTGCAAACAAGACCCATGCATTTTAGGAAATACATGCTTCAGGTGGCTTGTTGATATGCACCAATACAGCTGGCTATATTTTTGGATATTTTTTTGTAAGGACTCTCATTATGGATACCTGTATTTCAAGGTTGTGTTGGTGGTGGTGGTTAGTATAGCTTTCTGTTTTGTTGTTCAGTCGCACAGTCGATTCCGACCCTTTGCGACCCAATGGACCACTGTCTGCCAGATACTTCTGTCCTCCACCATTCTCCTCAACTCGCTCAGCTCTGTGCCCATTGTGTCTACAATACCATCTAGCCATCTCATTTTGGCCGCCCCCTTTTTCTTTTGCCCTCGATCTTTCCAAGCATCAAGACTTTCTCAAGTGAATCTTCTCTTCTCATTTGATGTCCAAAGGACTTTAGCTTCATCTTTACAATTTGACCTTCTAAGCTCTCTGTACAAGTATGCATTTACAAGTATGCATTTACAGAGATAGTAACTGACTATCTAGGAAAACAAAAATAAATGTACAATAAAACCTCGCATAAAGAGCACCTCGCTTAGAGACTAACTCGCTTAAAGAGCAGAATTTTCTCTGAATGGTCGCCTCGCTTAACAACTAAAACCAACCAAAAACTCACTTAACAATTAAATCGGGGTTTGCAGTCCCCATGCCAGAATTCACAATTGGTCACTTACAATGGTGTTTCGCTTAAAGAGCAAGCTCGCTTAAAGAGCAAAGACATTATGCTCTTTAAGCGAGGTACCATTGTATGATGCACGAGTAGGAGCACAGCTCTGAAGTGAGTGATACCTTTAAAGATGAAGAATACTTTTGGAAGATCACTACACTGTTACAATCAGTGGAAAGTTTTAAATTTTCAGATCTCTTCTTCTGATTTAGCTGCTAATTTTTTTTGAGGAACTGGGAAAGAAGCAAAATTCCAGAAATCTGGTCAAACATAAAAGTAATTTTTCTCATAGGCTGGTGGACTATGGAGGTTGCCGACTCTGTTGAGAACAATAGTGTCAAGATACCAGAGTAAGCCTACTTGTGACCTCCATAAATCTGACCATTATAGAAAATGGTTTTCATTCCATAAGGAAAATCTGAGGAGTAATTGGAAGTTTATTTTAAATTGGCATGCAGATCAGCAGAATTTGACAGTCTTGGCAAATTTTATAACTATTTGCTTTTGAAAATACAGTCAGACCTCGCATAAAGAGTGCCTCGCTTAAAGAGTAACTCGCTTAAAGAGCAGAATGTTCTCTGAATGTTCGCTTTGCTTAACAAATAAAACCAACCAAAAAACTCACTTAACAAATAAATCGCAATCCCACACACACACACACACACACACACACACACACACACACACACACACAATTGGTCACTTACAATGGTGTTTCGTTTAAAGAGCAAACTCGCTTAAAGAGCAATCCTGTGGAACGCATTATGCTCTTTAAGCGAGGTACAACTGTACTGTAGTCACAATCTTTACAAGGACAGTTGTTTTGTTGGCTAATATCCTGTCTGCAGAGCTGTGGTCTCTTTTCTTAGACATAGCTTTTATAGTACTTTCAAAATCTTTAGCTATTTTCCCTGAGGCTGAGTGCATTTGTTCTTTGACAAAGATAGATGTTGTTAAAGTAAAGAACATTAAATTTCTCAAATTCATCTGTTGGGAACACCCAAGAATCTTGTGCTTTGCTTTATATTATACAGATCTTTGTATTGTATTAGCAAATAATTGTTTTACCCATGGTTCCAAAAGAATTGCTCATACTCCAGTTCATATCTTGTTTAATACATCTCCCCATCTCCAGATTAACATCAGTGTGCCAGACAGAGAAAATGGCTTGTTAGTGAAACCATAGAAACAGTGAAGAAAATAAACAGCCACAATAGGGCACATTTGTTTACTCCTGACATTGTTTTGCTATCAACACTTTTCCAGAGCTGGGTGGCTCTCTGTGTCTTGGCAGTGCAGCTGATTTCTAGTCTCAAGGGAAGTAGAAATAAATGGTCCTTAAGAAATGCTATGGAACTCTTAAATGCAGGCGTACTTCCAGAGCCAAATAAGATTGTTCCATGTGATTATACACTCCCCTCCTTGACTCTCCAATAATTTTGCTAAACCAACTTTCTTTATATTCAAATGCTGTCAGTTCTACCCTTAATGTGGAACTTTCAGGTATCCTATGATAAGCACCAGGTTTTTAGCAGCTCATGCTATTTCTTTCCTCCTCTTAATAGAGTCCCTCCCCCCCCTTGACCTATAGAAAAGTGCAGCCTTCTAGATTTTGTTGAGCCACAGCTTCCATTAGCCCTAGCCAGCATAGCCAATGACAATAAATGGCAGGAGATGCAGTAAAATTAAATCTGGAGAACTTCACTTTGCCTATGGGAACACATGACACTGTCATTTGACCTTTCAGAGACCTGGGTGTAGCTTTTGCTGGGATAAGGAAGGACTTGTTCTGTTTTCTATTTAATTGCTTCATCTGGTAGTTAGTTTCTGACTCAAGTGGTTGAGTTATTGCAATGCAACCAATCTAGAATGGTACTACACTCATATTCTGACTTTCTGTCATTAAGAGACATTTTTTGTGTTTAGTAATACAAGGAGGTTACATGTGTTGCATCTGAGCATTCATCCGTGCCACTGGAAGAAGCAAATGTGGTTGTAGGTTTTGTATCCAGCAATGTCACAGAATTTTGGTGACTGTTGTGTGCACAGCCTCAGAGCTAAATCGTTTGTGAAGTAAATGGTTGAAAATTAATTGGGAGAGGAACAAATGAGGGAACAGTTCATTGGGCACAGTTGGGCTCTCTCAAGTTCTGACTAGGAGCTGTAGGGATGGGGCGTGACACATTGTCAAACTAGCATTCAGGAAATCAAACACCTTGATAATTATTATTTTTTTTCCTTCACAGCAGCCTAGATAGGGTAACAAAGTACAGTCAAAACTCACATAACGAGCGTTTCGCTTAGCGAAAAACTCGCATAACGAGCAAGTTTTTTGCTAGATGGTCCGACTCGCATAACGAATTTTTCGCTATGTGAGTTGGACTTTTCCCTATGGAAAAACCCACATAACGAGCATTTCTATGGGGAAAACTCGCATAGCAAAATAAATTCGCTATGCAAGTTTTCCCCCTTGAAACACTCGTTATGCGGGTTTTCCATAGGGAAATGTCAGACTCGCATAGCGAAAAATTTGTTATGCGAGTCTGACTCACATAGCGAAAAACTCACATAGCGAGCAGCCTCGCAGAACAAATTAAATTCATTATGCGAGGCATGACTGTACTGTACAGTATCAGGACTGCTTGCAAAGCTTGAGTGAGAGACTGTTAAAGCTGAGTTTCTGCTTGAATGTCAGCTCTTTCATTACACATTCTGTGAGATATGATGGGATGGCATGCCCTCCCAGATGTTGGTTGTGTTTATGTAACGTGCAGAAAATGATGAAGCAAAAGTGCTGGGAGAGAATGCAACGGCACTTGCCAGATTAAGGCTGCCAAAGGGCCAAAATGGATGGTGCCAGAACATAGTCCAGAGAGGAAGCCAAAGAACCTAGATGCTATCCATGACCCCAGAATGAGTATTTGCTGATGGAAGGCATAGAGAAGCTAGAGTCTCTTTAGACTTTGTTAAATTTCCCATTACTTAATTTAAGCAATTGCCAGTGTTGCTTAATAGTTATAAGCCATAACATAATTCTGATTTACAGCAATAATTTCCAAGTTTTCTGAGTAGAGAATATTCAGAAATGATTTAGCATTCTCTTCTTCTGGAGGTACCCTGGAACTGTGCAGCTTATTCAAGGCTAAATAGTCTGGTTCTTCTCCCAAGACACTTAAGAGAGGATCAGAATCCTGACCTCTGGCTTTGCAGACACCCAAGTCACTTCTTACCATTGGCTGTCCTGGCTGTTGCTAATAAGAGTCACAGTTCAACCACAATGTAATGCTTACCCTTGCCTATGGCCTTATTCATACCTACTGATAAAAGTTTACAAATCATTGTTATTTGTTCTCAAATAATTTCACCTTAAGGGCTGTTCAACAAGTGAAATCAAAGTCAGCAGATAAACTCATAGATTTACACTCTTAAAAAAAAATCTGAGAAATGGGTCTTTTATGTTGCTGCTGAATAGGCTGGGGTGGCCCCCTCAGTGGCTTTGGCCCTCCCCTGATCAGCTGAGTATCAGATACTTCAACCAAAGCTCTATTTTATACTCTCTTCACCTTGCACATTGTGACGGATTGGCCCAATCGACCCCCTCCCCCAAAGAGTGAGCAATATATGCCCATGTAGCTAAGCGACAAGCACGGAAGCTTCATCAAACCCAACCACATCCTCCACCATCTATTCAGTGTACTGTGTGTGGTTGCATGTTCCATGCCAGGATTGGTTTGTGGAGTCACCAGAGACACGTCCAGCAACTGAGAAAATGACCTCCAGGAAAAATGTGTGCTCAGATATGAGTAGCAGCCAACAACAACAACAACCATGTAGACAGCCTCCTACTTTCCATATCATCTCAAAGACAAAACTTTCTAAATGGAAGCATGTGTCATACTGAAGACATGTATGGGTGTGTTTTACTTCCGTTTCCGGGAGCGACGAGGGCAGTGTGGGATGGATGAATCACAGTAAACCCATTCATGTGGATTCACAGGGTGCTTGGGCTTCTGGGAATTGAAGTCCAAGAACATCTGGAGTGCCAAGGTTCGCCATCATGGACCTATGACATTTTGCCACCTGAATTGAAAGGAAAACTAGTGCTTCTTTATCTTACATGAGCAGAAACTGACAGTGCTGCCTGCTGAATCTTACATTGACTCTGGCAATTCTCTTTCACTGAATGTGGGGGAAGCTGGCTGTTTCAGGGCAGATCACATGGCGCACACACAGCTCTGCCTTCTAGCATGGCCTGCTCATGTGTGATCCTCTGTGTTTCCATCAATGATTCATTTGTTGGGTTAAAATGTTGTTGAGAGATGTAGAAACTATCCTTTTATTTCACTTTTTTTTCTTTACTGTTGTTATCACAATAGTTCCAGAGAATTAAAGCCTGACATAGATATGCTGATGAATATGCTAAACTGCAGAAATAGTTAAATGGGCTGCATTACTCAAGAGAGCACATTTTTGAAAGTTTATATGTAAATAAAATGTTTATATATAAATGAAGAAACAAAAATATCATTCCAAGTAGAAAATAGGTATTGAAAGAGGAATAGATTGCAGCATTTCTCACCAATCTGTTAGCTTTCTACTAAAGGAATGTCTGTGTTATTAAATGGTGCATTAATAACTACCGGTACTTCCTCTTTCAGTCAAACCTTGCATTATATTCCTAACTGGCTTTGCTACATCTTCCACTCAGAACTGGAGACACTCGATTTCTTGGAGACAGGGAGGGGGAGGAGTGGCTATGATGGATGGTAAGGAGTTAAAGGAGAAAAGGTGGGTAGAGGATTGATGTCTACCAAGAGAGTGGCAGAGACAGATGGGAACTGGCTGTTGATTGTGAGTAGAGACTGGAAAGGTTGCTGGAACCATGTGAAGAAGCTCCTCAAGCAGCCTGAACTATTCACACACTCTGATTTTGAAGCAGGCACTCAACCAGTTCGACTTTCTGTTAAATAAAATTTATGTCAGAAATTACTCTGGGTTGAAAGGATTTTTGCAGAAGAAACTCTGCTCAGGGGACACCCGGATGAGGCTCCTTTCATGTCCCCAAGATCCGCCAGGCAGCACGCAAGTATCAAGCCATGACCTTCCAGTCTCCAACCTCAGCATCTTAACCACTAAGCTACCGCAGTGCTGCAACTTGACTTTCTGTTCCAATAACTAGAACTTTACATGTATGTTGTTGTTCATTCACACAGTCAATTCCAACCCTTCGCAACCCCGTGGACCACCACATACCAGGCACCCATATCCTCCACCATCCTCCACCCAACTTTGTGCCCATTGTGTCAACAATGCCATCTAGCTATCTCATTCTCTCTGCCCCCTTCTTCTTTTGCCCTGGACCTTTCCCAGCATCAAGACTTTCTCAAGTGAATCCTCTCTTCTCATTTGATGTCCAAAGTACTTTAGCTTCATCTTCAATATTTGAGCTTCCAGGGAGCAATTGGGGTTGATTTCTTTTAAGATTGACCTATTTGTTTTCTTTGCTGTCCAGGGTCTTCTCAAAATTATCTTCCAGCACCACATCTCAAAGGTATCTATTTTTCTGTGCTCAGCTTTCCTTATGGTCCAACTCTCACAACCATACATTACTACCAGAAATACCATTGCTTTGACTATGCAGACTTTTGTTTGCAAGGTGGTGTCTCTATTTTTAACTATGTTCCCCAAATTACTTTCTGTGACTTTCTGTTAATACATGTAAAGTTTTAGTTATTGGGACAGGAGGAGCAGAACAAGAATTCCTGAAAATTCTGATGTGCTGTTGGTGGATGGGCTGGACTTTGATTACCATCACACAAAAGAGATAGAAGCTTTGCTGAAAGAGGAGTATTTTGTGGAATATCTTGGACTGCCAGAAAGACAACAAGTGGGTTGTAGAGCGAATCAAGCCTGGACTATCTCTGGAAACAAGAATGATGTAACTGAGGCTGTCCTATTTTGGGCACATCATGAGAAAAAAAGATTCTCTGGAAAAGACATTAATACTGGGAAAGATAGAAGACGGCAAGAAAAGAAGAAGACTAAACTCAAGATGGATTGATTCCCTAAAGGAAGCCACAGGCTTGAGTGTACAAGAGCTGAGCAGAGCTATTGAAGACAGGACATTTTGGAGTTCTCTCTCTCTCACGTTGGGTCTTACCTCAGTAGCCAGCAAAACAAGATAGCAGAATGAACTGCAACTTGTTCAGTTGGAAAGAGAAGGTTGTTGCTACCTGGTTTGGCAGCATCTTTTGGGGTCACTGAAAAGACACAAATCAGATGAACTTTTGAGTTCTACAGAACTCTTCATCAGGCAAAGAGAGTATAAAACTTACTTACTTGTGTCTCTTGTGGAATCTGAAATCTCATTGTGTTTCCCTAGTAGTCTGACTGCACGAGCCATGCCCACCCTCATCTGGTCCAGTTGTTGGACTTACAGCTTGCTCCCCAAGTTTTTTTTTATATCATCTTTACTTGATGAACAGTTATGTGAATTTAAAAACTTGCCTTATTTGTAATTTTGTTGAAATGGGCACATATTTATTTAAAAGGAAACATGGACTAGATAGTTCCCCAATCAGAATACAAAATAAAATTTTGGTGCCTTTCCCTTGTTTGTACCATAGGGTGAGATACAATGTTCTTTATATGGCATTAAGGGATGCTGTTGTCACTTTGTATAATTTATGTGTGAGGAAAAGTTACACCTGACGCTTCTGAAACCAAGCAGATTTACTACGGTACCTTGAGAGTTGCAGAAAGGACATTGCTATTGATCAGCAATCTGTTGAGAAAGAGATCTCACATTCTAAAGATACCATGTGATCTCCAGCTTTTATACCAATTGATTTTTCCTTCAGAGTCAATTTATGGATGATTCAGGAATAAGCAAAAGAGAGATGGAAACAGAGCCAGTAATTTGGCACAAGTTTGCAAATGCTGCCCATAGCAGATTAAAAGAGATTTGCTAGCTTTTCAATATCAGACTGGGGTACGTAGAAAGAGCCTCCTCGAAGATTGTGGTATTTTTTAACTTTGCAATCAGGTATACCCTGGTAACAACAACCTTGTGTTGCTGGCTAATCTTTCTCACAGTAGTTCAATTGAAAAGAACTACAAAATGAACTCACCAAAAGGTGCCTTCATTTTGGCAGTTTCGTGTCTGGACTAGGCACGGAAGAAGAATATCAGACATCTGAAACTGTAGTAGCAAAAAAGACCATTGTGGCTGTTATTATCTCCACATTCTATATTTACTCATGGTGTTAAACTGTCGTCTCTTATTGTCTGGTTTATCAATTTAACTGTAAAGCTCAAAAATTTAAACTGTCAGTCCTTCTCTAGATGTTGGGGAACATACGGATTTTTTTTAAAAGATCTAATCTTTCCACTCTGGCTGCAAAGATTTTGCTTTTGCCAGGTGTACATTTGAATGCTACTGGATCAGCAGGGATTATTTTAAATAGGAACAGAACTCTTGGTAAGGTAAACATTTTGACAGTGGCAAATACTGTCCAGTAATGACAGCGCCAGAATCCCATTTTGGCTTTGGCTTAGTTGTCTAATACTTTATAATTTCTACAAAGAACAGTAGTTTATTAGTGTCCTTAGTCAACATTACTCCTAGGTATGTATGGCAATATTACTCCTAGGTATTTATAGCTGTCTCTGTCCCAGCTCCTGCCAACCTTTCAACCCAGAATAATCCTTTCAACCCAGAATAATTTCTGACATGAAAATATTAATATATGGCTGGAAAATGAGGCATTACTAGGGACATAATATGAAGGTTTTTTATATATTTATTTATTACATTTATTTACCACCTATATGAGATATTCTCCCACTCTGGGTGACATACAACATATTTTTTAGGATAGAAGCTTGTGTTCTAGAGGGAATAGGATAGTCATGCATAATTGCTTTCTCACTTTGTCTTCTTTGGAACCTGGAGACATAAGGAGAACTCACATCACTGTGATTTTGTATGAAAAGGAAATTTTTCCTTCTAAATTACTTTAGTCATACCCTTTTTTGGGGGCATGACAGATCATAGCTACCAACACTCTTTGGCTTTCTATGGCCACAAGTCTGGGCTATGTAGAACTGTGAAACAGTTCATCAGGGTCCTTAAAATCCCTCTTGGCAGCTGAAAAGTCAGCTGAATTTTCTGCCAACTACCAGGTCCACCAAGAGTGTGCTGTTAGGTGAAACTGCCAAGAGGGGTGTATATTTTGACTAGGATCAATAGATCTTGGGGACACAAAAGCAGCCTCATTTGGGCATCCCCTGAGTGGAGTTTCTCCAGCAAAAATCCTTTCAACCCAGAATAATTTCTGATATGAAATTTATTTATCAGAGATGCAAAGAGATTTCTTTGTCATTGGCAGTTTTTGTCTGCTTAAAGCAGATTGTCTGACTCACGTTATTTGTTAGGTTGGGTCAATTATCTTAAAAATAAGCTAGGAGACAAAGGGAGCAGAAATTCTAAGCAGCTTTTAAACAGACTTTAGATTTCTTAATATTCCAGCCCATTTTAAAATGTATGGATGGCTGATTTTATATTATGCATTAAAGTTTAGTTTTGTTATTTAATGCCACTTTGGTGATGAATTATATTTTAGTCTTTTACCATTTTGCCTTGTAAACCATCTTGAGAAGGTTTTGCCTTGAGAAATAATAAAGTAAAATATTTTAAATAGTGCATATTTAGACAGACAGACAGACAGACAGACAGACAGACAGACAGACAGACAGACAGACAGACAGACAGATAGATAGATAGATAGATAGATAGATAGATAGATAGATAGATAGATAGATAGATAGATAGATAGAAATCCTGTCACAGATGATGCAGCATCATTGATAGCTGCCCTTTCTTCTAATAGTTTTGTATTTTACTCACATGGATGGCAAATCCATTCATAGCAAAAATGCAGGGAAGAATGAAGTGGCTTACATACCAGCCTATGTATGTTGTATTAACAAAGTCCTATGTTGTCATTAAAATTTGCTTCCCTTAGTTATTTTTATTTACAACACATAGGGAAATATGAAGTTCTATATCCTCAACTGTTGACATGATGATGATGATGATGATGATGATGATGATGATGATGATGATGATGATGATGATGATGATGATGCTGTCAAGTAATTTCTGATTTTTCCAGGGATTTCTAGGTAGATAATTCAAAGTGGCTTACCTTGAGACTATGTAGCGTAGAGACTACAGAACCTCATTCAGGTATCCCCTGAGTTGAGTCCCTCCAGCATAAATCCTTTCAACCCAGAAAGCACCTTTGTGTGCTTCTGATACAATAAAAATGCAATTCGTTACTGTGGGGTAGCTTTACCTTCTTCAGCTCTGCAGTTGGTAATGCAGAAGCAAGATGGAAGTGTTAACCATTCTGTTGGGACTTAAGTATGTGTGAGAAGGGAGAGAGAATTAGATGTAGCTGTTAGAATATGAGTCTAAGATCTAGGTCATGCAGTTCACTGGATATTCTTTGGCAAGTTAACATCTTTCAAACAAATGTATTTTGTTGTGAGGCCAGAATAACAGAGCAGAAGTGTCCTTGCCTTAAAGAAAATGACAGGATGTAGCCACAGTAAATAAATTAGAACACACTTGGGGATTTTTGTATATAGAGTAACTACAAGAGACTGGTCCCTGACCCACTCAAGAGAATCTTGAAATATAATATTTGACAGAGGGGAAGCAACAGAAGGAGGAAATAGTAAACAAGGGGTGGATGTGCATTCAGTTGCCATACATACTATGACTTGTTTTTAAACAGGAGGGGAGTATTTCTCTTGACAGAGGAAAGTTTGTTCGTTCCGGAGACACAGCCACAAAAGAGTGGTGAGTGTGTGGGAAAGGTGGGGGTAGTTCACATTTTACTTCCTGCCAAAACGACAATTATGTGTGGCCTGAAACATGTGGTTGTAAGACAGGGGTGTCCAAAATATGTCCCAGGGCTGGATGTGGACCCATATGCCAATTCATCTGGCCCATGAAGCCCTTGTCACTACTGGAAGCGGAAGTAAAACACATCCATATGGGCACGTTTTACTTCCACTTCTAGAAGCGACAAGGGCTTTGCAGACTGGATGAATTGGCATCAGGGGCTGCATCTGGCCCCTGGGCCATAGTGACCTGCTCCCTCAATCACATGACTGCCTCACAGCCTGAAAAGTTTGGGCACCCCTGTTGTAAGATGACAAATCATTTCTTTTTACACTGTACAGTTGCATCAATTTTGTTTCATTTTGACTGCCATATCTACAGGACCTTGAGTCTTTTGGGGTGAGGATTTAGTAAGATTCTCTACAAGAGAGCTCACACCTGAATGAAAACAGAGAAATTACTATAAATCCAAAGAAGCCATTGCCATGAAAGTGGTAACAAAATGCTGTGTGTGTAGAACACAGACACTCCAAATGATGCCTCTCATTAGACAGGGCTGCAGTGGTGTGAGACTAAGAAACTAAATAGTAGAGTTGAGAAGACCACAAT
Source organism: Furcifer pardalis (assembly GCA_030440675.1). Lineage (NCBI taxonomy): Eukaryota > Metazoa > Chordata > Lepidosauria > Squamata > Chamaeleonidae > Furcifer > Furcifer pardalis. Next base: position 231,724,135 of record CP126891.1, on the reverse strand, counting down.
GAAAGCAGTAGTTTTTTAACTGGCAATGACAAGAGCTACCAGTAACCTCCTTTTGTTAGAGAAACTAGAGATACAGTAGTAGCTCAAGAAGACTAAGCTCTGGTTATCCTTATTTCCCATTTCAACAGAGAAAGGTTGTTTTCCATGGAGAACAATATACTGTATGACATTTTCCTAGCAATACACAATGAGCTGAACAACATTTTGAGATACTGTACTGTACTGATTTTCTTCCACTGGAGAACAAACGTGAGGTAGTGCACTTGGCTGTTTCTCAGAGTGCTTAAGTTTGACTTCCACCCCTGTTCAATATGCACATTTGCTAAAACCTCAGAAGTTAGATAATATCATAAACCATCTCCTGTGACTTCCTCCTAAAGGAAACTTTATGTGTTATTTCCCTGAAGCATCTCATCATTTAGAAAACTCTAACAAGTGAGACAGTATATTAATATTTTTCCACCATGCATTATTTGTTACATTGTTATTTCCATTTTTCAATAAAATAGGAATCAAGGCAGCTAGCAAATGTAATTAAAATAATTTAAAATAAAGCAAGCATTATAACAAACAAAATAATATAAATAGCCAAATTGATGTTCAGTCCTACCCTTTCTAAAAGTGGTAAGCTATCGCAACTCTGGGAGAAGAATATTCCACAGTCTGGGAGTAAAGCAGGAGGAAATCCTTTCTGGTATGTGCATCATATGTGCCCCCACATGTAACAGTATCCTGAATAACACCTCTTCAGAGTGTCTTATTTTATTTATTATTTATTTATTAAATTTGATACCCCGCCCCAATCGAGAGGACCCGACTCTAGGCGGCTTACATCCTGATAAAAACAGAAATAAAACCTAAACACTCAATATCAATAAAAGCATCAAAATTAAAAAATCATCAGAGATTAAAACAACACAGAACTACACACCAGTATTCCCACATTCCAACCCAGGGAGGCAGTCCTTATTTAAGCCACTTGGTATGGGAACCCACATTCCCGGGTCCCCAAACCTGTCCTGCCAGCCAGGTTTTCACGCCCTTCTGGAAGGGCAGGAGCTCTGTCTGAAGGCGCAGTTCGGTGGGCAGGAGGTTCCAGAGGGTCGGGGCGGACACGGAGAAGGCTCTCCTCCTAGTACAGGCGAGGCGCGCCTCTCTCGCCGAAGGAATAACAAGGGAGCCTCTCCGATCCGCCCTGGTGGGCCGGACAGATGTTCTTGGGGTGACGCGGTCTCTTAGGTATCCTGGCCCACTACCATATAGGGCTTTAAAGGTAATAACCAGCACCTTGAATTGCACCCGGAGACATACTGGCAGCCAGTGCAGCTCCTGGAGCAGCGGCGAAGCATGAGCATAACGCCCACACCCCACCACTACCCGGGCCGCCGCATTCTGGACCAGCTGGAGTCTCCGGATGGTCATCAGGGGCAGCCCCATGTAGAGCGCGTTACAATAATCAAGTCTGGAGGTGACCAACGCATGTGTGACCATAAGCAGGGTATCCCGGTCTAGGAGTGGGTGTAACTGGCGTATTACACGAAGTTGTGCAAAAGCCTTCCTGGCCACGGCTGCCACCTGCTCTTCGAACAGTAGCCGAGGACCCCCAGATTACACATCGGGTCTGTTTGGGGCAAAACTGCCCCATCCAGAACCAAAGATGGCAGCTCCTGTGTTAACACAGGACCCCTTACCCACAGCCACTCAGTCTTGCCGGGATTCAGCTGTAGCCCATTGTCCCCCATCCAGACCTTAACAGCCTTCAGACACCTGGAAAGGACTTCCACCACACCGCTTGGGTCCCCACGGGCGGAGATGTATAACTGGGTATCATCTGCATATTGATGATACCTTACCCCGTGGGAACGGATGATCTCACCCAGCGGCTTCATATAGATGTTAAATAGGAGAGGAGAGAGTACCGAGCCCTGAGGCACCCTGTATTGCAGGGGCCTAGGGCTGGACTTCTCCTTCTCCAGGCACACCGATTGGGTCCTGCCCCTCAGGAATGAGGAAAACCAGGACAGCACCGTGCCCTGGATCCCCAGACCCTGGAGCCTTCCCAGAAGGATGCCATGATCGACAGTATCAAAAGCCGCTGAGAGATCGAGAAGAGCAAGGGCAGACGGCTCCCCTCCGTCCCGCTCTCTCCAGAGATCATCCACCAAAGCGACTAGTGCAGTCTCAGTACCATAACCGGGCCTGAATCCTGACTGAAACGGGTCCAGATAATCCGCTTCATCCAGGACCTCCTGTAACTGCTGCGCCACAGCCTTTTCCTGGACGGTAGTTGGAAATTACCGTGGGATCGAGGGACGGCTTCTTCAAGAGGGGGAGCACCAAAGCGTGTTTAAATGGTGCTGGAAAATGCCCCTCTTTTAGAGAAGCGTTAATTATCGCCTCGATCCAGCCACCTGCCACAGACTTGGAGGCTTTAATTAACCAGGCAGGGCATGGGTCCAGTGCACAGGTCGTGGCATGAACAGATGCAAGAAGCCTGTGCACTTCCTCAGGGCCAACAGGATCGAACCGATCCCAGGTAACATGGCTAGACTGTGCTATGGTCAACCCCAGCTCTGTATGTTCCACGCCGGGATTTAGCTTCAAGCGGATCTGAGCGATTTTCTCCGCCAGATAATCAGCAAAATCCTCAGCCGAACCCTGCCACCCAGGGCCCGGCCCCCCTCTACCGAGGAGGGACCTGGTCACCCGGAACAAGGCCGCTGGGCGATTATCTGCGGAGGCAATAAGGGTGGTGAAGTATTGACGCTTCACCACCCTCATCGCCACTAGGTAGTCTTTAATAGCAGCTCTAACCAGTGTTCGGTCAGACTCACTCCGAGTCTTCACCCAGCGGCGCTCTCAGCGTCTCTTAGCCCGTTTCAGCTCCCTTAGTTAACCTGCAGCTCCATGACAAGATAAATTGTCTTTTTAGATAGTTAGGTCCAAGCCTTTTAGGCATAAGTAGTTCACATACTATACTGTATTTGAAATGGCAGGATTAACAGCTCTCAGTGTTCATGTTACCATTTTTACATTTCAGTCTTTAAAGATTAAAAAATCAGGACCTTCAATTGGCAAACAATTAAAGGTCTTTTAGTATCAGAATAATATGATCTCAGTTTGCTTGAGCTAACAGTCCTTGTTACTTGCTGACAAGTTGCTTCCAACTTATGTCAACTCCAACACAGTTTTAGAAGCATATGGGATGGTCACGGAGTGGTTTACCACCAAAGAATTTCCACTGGCAAGTGGGGATCTGAAATCATGTTTCCCAAATCCAGTCTGTTTGCCACGTCACACTGGTTTACTTACTGCATTTTATACCAACTGAAGCTTCCAGATGTTCTTCAAGAGTTTTCCCAGTACTCTAGACAAGCTGTAGGTAAAGCAATACTGTAATGGCTACTGTCAAATCAGACTGACTCAGGAAAGATTATAACTGTCACACTAAACAGAGTTCTGCAAAGCACTCCAATTATTCAGCCTAAATGGATGAAATTCTTCTACCTCACTGTGGGCAACTTGTTGGTTTTCAAATGCTGTTGAACTGCACCTTCCATCATCCCTGCCCAGAGTTGGCACTGATGAGGGGGGCTGCAATCAAATAGGTTGGAGAATCACAGGTTGCCAAGCTTAGATATAACAAACTTATTTTTAGCCTATTCATTCAGTGTTTCACAAATGCTTGAAAGAATATGCTTTTGCAACAATGTATTTTCATAGCAATAGCAAATAGCCTTGCACTGAAAATGATATATAGCTCACTCCCCATTTCTAAAGTGTATACAGTTGTACCTCGCTTAAAGAGCATAATGTGTTCCACAGGATTGCTCTTTAAGCGAGTTTGCTCTTTAAGCGAAACACCTTTGTAAGTGACCAATTTGGGGGGGGGGGGATTGCGAACCTCAATTTATTTGTTAAGCAAGTTTTTGGTTGGTTTTATTTGTTAAGCAAAGCAAACATTCAGAGAAAATTCTGCTCGTTAAGCGAGTTACTCTTTCAACGAGGCGCTCTTTATGTGAGGTTTGACTGTACATTGCAAGACCTACAGCAGATATCTGAAACTACAGATAACCTCAAACCCTATATTACACATTACAGACAGTGCCTTCTGGTGGCCAGCTCTGGTGATGAACCATAGAAACACATACTTATTTTAGGATGTTTTTTATTGAAAATTTTTATAGTCATGAATAACTGCAAGTCGCAGATAATAAATTCGCTGATATGTGGCGGGAGACGACCTGTATTCATGTATTCTTCTCTGACACATTTGCTCTGGTATTTCTGAAGCTGAAACGGATATATTGTTGAATTGACCACACTCATTTCCTGTTTTGTTTAGGTTAAGAATTCTTAACAGACCTCTCACCATACTTAACTGCGGTGTTTGTTAAATGACTAGGCAGTTATGTGTGTGTAAGTAGAAATGTATAGAAGCAAAAGACACTCAAAAGGTATGTGTGTGCAAATCTGTCACATGTTACCAAATGTATCTCAAATATCTTCCTGAAATAGAAACAAAAGTGCACCAAAATGTATGAAATTTTCTATAGCGCCTTAAGGGCTAATAAACTTCGTATTTAAGGTGTCATAGAGATCTGTGGATTTTTGCTGCAAAAGAAAACTGGTGCTAGTTTCTTTAAGTCAGATAAAGAAATTGAAGATGAGGACTTTTCTTAACATATTTCAATTTAACAAGAAAGATGGAAGATGCCCTTTTCTCCTTTCTGCCAAGCTGAAGATGATCCCTGCTTACTGGTAACTTGAATTGCCTAGCAGAGAGCCCCACCAGCAAGAAACTAAACCTTCTTACAAGCAAACGACCATGCTGAAGTGGAAAGGAGGAATAACTTGTGACTGATGGAGCTGTGTCTTGATGATGGATTTTGACAGCTAGCTCTACTTAAAAGGGCTGCTTGTGTTTTCCCTGATAGGCTCCTGGGAGGGTCTTTGTTCAGTTAAGGGAAGGATGGCTGAATAGGCCACTCATTCCCCTGTCAAATCTGATGACTCTCAGAGTTACATGGATAAGGCAGATTTTGTAAACCATGTCTACAGCATCTTGTTTGCAGGTCTCTGTGGGAGAGATTCTCTCAAGCTTGGCTTGTAAACAAAATAGCATTAGCCGCACTGTATACCTTATACATTTGAGATGCTGTAATCTATTACAAGACAACAGTATCTCAGTGTAAAATCTGGTAGAAACATGATGAAGTATATGGTGTGTTAAAGAGGGGAAAGAATTCTTTCCGCCATTTGTTGTCTCTGAGAAAGATGGTAATCTTGGGTATTTGGCCATTCCTAAAAATAAACTTTGAACTTCAGGTTTGGTCAAGAAGCTTGGTAGTCTCTTCTAAAACAGACAGCAAGTCTCTTCCTGAAGCAGCAGAAAAGGCAAACCTCTCAAAGCAAAGCTTCCTGTGGGTATCTGATTTAGATAAAGGTTTGCTTTTGTTACCTGAGACTGGGCAGCAAATGGTGCCTGAACCTGAATTAAAAATATATCATATGTAAAGCTATCATTTTGCATATTAAGGGGAGGGGGAATCCCCCAAAGTACCTTTTTTTCTTTCCTTGCAGAAAAAGATAACAATAACAACTTACATATGTAACAATTTGCTGCCCTTACAGGACGCTCCAATTCTCTTACCTGAGAAAGCCCTTTCATTGTGTCTAATTGTAGACCAGGCCCTATTCAGTCAGGTTTAGCTCAGTCAATGCAGTATCCTGTTGAACAGATGCTTCTGTGGAGGACTGGGGATAGGAAAGACTCAATTTCCTGTATGTTGTGGCAAGTATAAAGTGTGTGTGTCTGTTATAATTTAAAAAGATGAGCTTGCTAAGGTGAAACGGCAAATGATGTCCCATCTATTGTATTCAAACAGCATAATGCCCATTTTCAGTTCAGTTATTATGACAGGTGAGGCTAGAATTTCCACAATTACTGGCCATTGTCTCTATTTTTAAATAATAAAATAGTAATAAAATAAATAGCTAGCAATTTTATGTCTTTTTATTACCTCTAAAATCTGCTGCCTGAAGGAGACACTTCACCCTATGTCATGGGAGGCTGAGGCTCAAGTTCTAGCGCAAAGCAAAGGAGAACTACAAGCACTGTGATTTCTTGCATCATGAAAGATGAGTAGTGTTGGGAGGCTGGTTTCTCTCAGCTGCAGCTGGAAATCCAGAGGCAGTGGCAGCAGCAACAGCACAAAGCTGTGTTTTGTAAGGCCTTGTGAGAACTAGCTATTGTCTCTTGTTCAATCATTCTAAGCCATGAGCGAAAGCTGGCTGGCTTCTCCCTACCTCTCCTTTCATATATATTTGACAAGACAATATCTGTATCAATCCTTTGCAATTGTCAGAGTGGCTGGGTTTCTTGGCCGGGTTTTGTGATTGTTGAAAGGGCCAGTTGAGAAAACTGTTTCACAAAGGGATATGTTTTATTGAGTCTTTCTTCTTTCTGGTTTGATCATGATGCAAATAGAAGCTTCTTGGTCACCATTTTGAGGCTGTGGCACTCTAATTAAGGGAAGCAATTGCAACCGCTCCCTGTTGTTTTAGGAGCTTGTCTTAACCTCAGTCAGACAGGTGATCCATTTGGCCCTGTATAGTTCATAATGACAGAGCTATCTGGACTCTCAGTAGGGATCCTTTCATATCTTTTAGCTAGAGGTGCTAACAATGGATCCCAGGGCCTTCTCCGGACTGAAACATGAGCTGTGCCACTGAAACATGGTACTTTCACCACCAGGCAAATATCTTTTAATTCAGACACATCTTTGGCAATTAATTTCCCTGGCTTTTAAAGAGCTTTTTGTAGAGTGTTTCTATTGCATGTAATTACAGTAGTTGTTTTGTGTTTCTTTTATTTCCTTGTTAGATGACTTGAGTGTTATACATTGGGAGGAAGGCAAGGTATTAAATCCCATAAAAAGATAAGGAATGGGATAATCAATGGACACCAAACTTCTCTATTTAAAGCATCCATCTCTGTAACTTAAATTCAAGCCCACATATTTAGGGTAGCAAGCTATTATTCTTATCAGAAGCTGAAATGTTATGTTCCTGCTGGGCTCAAGCACTTAAATGTTTGGGGATTTTTTTTCTCAGTACAAGAATGAAATAACTATACATTTTGATATATTTTTAAAGCAAAAGGAATGGGATAGTTATAAATCATAGGTTGATTTAAACTTTTGGTTAAAAAAAACCTTCGCGCATCATCCAGAGAGACAGCTGCAGGAAAGATTTTTAGTGGCTAGTGTCCTCTTGCTTAGCATAAAAAGATTTTTAATTTTCATTCCATTCCTAGGTGGCAAATAAAGAATTATCACCATGGTTTCTGGGGGAGGGACCATGCTCACACTGGATTGGTGCATGTAAGGGCACACACGTGTGCACATACATGCACAAGAAACATGGCAGGGAATTTTTATTAGCCAATTAGGAATGGATGGAAAGTTACAATTTTTCTTATGATAAGTAACAAGATTTCAGCCATTGTGTTATGTTTTAATACAGTTGTACCCCGCTTAAAGAGCATAATGTGTTCCACAGGATTGCTCTTTAAGTGAGTTTGCTCTTTAAGCAAAACACTACTGTAAGAGACCAATTGTGACTTCTGGTGGGGGGGATTGCAAACCCCGATTAAGCGAGTTTTTGGTTGGTTTTATTTGTTAAGCAAAGCAAACATTCAGAGAAAATTCTGCTCTTTAACCAAGGTGCTCTTTATGTGAGCTTTGACTGTACTTGAGGAAAAAAATCAGCTTCACAGTTTGAGTTCATTTAAAGAAACTGTCAACATATTTTGTATGGACTTATAGCAATGCCAATACATATGTAAAAATCAAAACTTCTTAGTCCCCACAATGCAAGTCTATATTTCAGAATGAATTTAGCAGAATACTTATAAGGAAGCGGAACACTGAATCAATAGTCTGTTTTGCCTCATTCATCTCATGCATGAAGTGGATTGTTTTGCTAAACACTTTATGTGCATTAACTCACTATATTCAGTTTATTCCTTGCAAAAATCTACCTGAAATCTCTTTCTATAATGTTGTGCAGAAAACCTATTCAGGAGGAGTAAGGAAGTAGTGGGTTACTATGAATTCCTAATATCTATCCTCAGACAACCAATAATGCAAACAACCAGTTACTATTGTAACACATGCTATTGGTTTCTAATGAGTCACAAGGTCCAGCCATAAAACATTGTATATCTAAAAGAAGCACATCCTATGTTTCCATAATCAGGTTACCATTAAAATATCCATGTTAGTAGATCAGCATTAATAGTTATGGATGCAGACCAAAGTGTGTTAGTGCCAATAGCAATTTTTATATTGTGAATGGGGTCACAACCTCCTCTGCCCCAGGTGGATCCAGGAAGAACAAAGAATTGTTTGTTTGAAGATTTCAACCCCTTTTCTTAGCTGTTAATCTTCTGGATTTTGTTTTGCTTTTCCAGTTGGCAGGTTCAGCTGTCATCGCATTTGGGCTATGGCTGCGGTTTGGAAATGTAATAAGAGATTTATCAACTGATGAAAAGTCTCCAGAATACTTTTATATGGGTAAGTTCTTTGTATACATGCTAACTGTGAAAAGGTTCCCCATCTGTAACTGCCCCAGATTAAGAAACTGGATGCATGAATAGCACAGTCCTGTTCACTTCCACAACATTGCCTGCAGTATTCATTGACATCTCTTTCATTTAAGCATGCTTGATTACAGCTCCCTCATTAAGCTCCAGTAGAAAGAGAGACATTTCGGGAGCATTGATTCTCTAGGATCATAAAATGCCTGTCAGTGTAAAATCAAGCATAGCACAGTAAAAACAATGTGTTGTCTTCAAGGGTTTTATGTTAAGAGGCCCTTACTGGAAAACCTCAGTTATATAGTTGTAAATCAGGTAAATAGACATTTTCCCTAGGTTTGCTTTTCCCCCACCCGCTAAGTTTATAATGTTAACTGTAGAGGTTTCCATGGGATCTCAACTCTTTTAAAACAAACCCTGAGGGACATAACCTAAGGTGGAATAATAGGGTATATGATGTTCTGTGATCCAGTCTTTGAGATTTTTTTAAATTCCACTAACATTTTCCCCCAACTAAAAATATTCCACTGGTTCAAGGGAATTCTGTTTCCTTTTATTAAGTAAAAAAAAGAGTACTCATCATATTTTATACATATGTAGTGCTTTCCCTTACAATATCTTCAGAGGAAACATGTCTTCTCTCCCACCTACCTCACTTCAGCAGAAGCCTACTGTGCAAAATACTGATTGACCTCCCCCTGCAACATCACAGGACTCTTTGTGGACTAAGGTCAGGATGTTAAAAACATGTGGGGTTTTTTTTTAAAAGGCTGGTTGTTATTTTTTCTTCCCCCCCCCCTCTCCCTCTTTACAAGTTAGTTTCAAAAAATGCACACTTGTGTTGTGCTTTAAAAGTTAAGTTGAGATGTGTAGCACATCTGTCAAATGTGTTACTAAGGTGAAGATCTTTGGTAAAGCTCTACATGAGCAGCATCCAGAAGGTATGGTAATGTCCATACATGGGCTATAGAAAGAAGTTTTTGGTCCTGTTCTTTTCAGCAAATCCTTTTGATGTGGAAATCTTGTGACCTGTGAAGACAAAATATCTCAAATGTGAAAGAAGGAATGTCCAAGCGAGTAATGCTACTTGCCAATGTGAACTTTTTTCTGGGAAAATGAACTTTTGTTTAAGTGAGAGAATATGGAAAAAGCTGAACTTGATATTCCAGAACCTTTCTTAGATCTTCTTTAAGGTTGTCATGATAGCTTTGCATGCCTTTTACAGAACAAAAACAGGCTCAGAGTCCTATGTTTCAGATATATAAGAACCATTAGACCAGGGATTCTCAACCTGTGGCCCATGGGCCAGATGCAGCCTACACCACAATTTCATGTGGCTCCCCACTGCCTCCTCCAAACCCGGAAGTGCCATGTGGTGGAGGAAGGGCAAAATGGCCATCTGGCCCCCAAAGCAGTCTGAGGGAGTGTGACCTGTTCCCCAACTTAAAAAGGCTGACAACTCCTGCATTAGGCTAAGGAATATCGGCCACTTCCCTATATAACTTTTAAATCATTTTGGCTCCCTGTAGGAAAATGATAACTAAGTTGTTCAGAATCTAGGCCTGTGATGGCGAACCTTGGCACTCCAGATGTTCTTGGACTCAACTTCCCAGAAGCCCAAGTCCTTGTGAATCCACACAAATGGGTTTACTGTGTATGTTTCTGGGAATTGATGTACAGGCGCATTTTACTTCTGGTTCCAGAAGTGACAAGGGCGATACAGGCCAGATGAGTCACACTAAACCCATTCTTGTGGAATCCCGGGAGCTTGGGCTTCTGGGAATTGAAGTCCAAGAACATCTGGAGTGCCAAGGTTTGCCATCACAGATCTAGGCACACCTTAGGTTCCGATTGCATCAATGAATTTTTCAGATCACTCTCATTTACAATGTCTCAATTTTTATGAATGTATACAAATCCTACAGTCTTTTATATGGGAGCACCTCCACTAAACTCAGTGGGACACGTTTGTCAGTACATATCTGTTTGTCTTAACTTCTGTTGACATTTTGAGCCTATTACTCTTATGCATCTGCTAATGCATTTCAAATGTGACCATGAGGCTTACAGCAGAAAAGTTGTATATCAAGTTGCAACAGCTTTAGGAATTTGATATGGGCTATATTAATTGACAGAAGCACTGAGAGAGGATGCCTTCCTTATCTTGGCTTTCATGAGAACTTTAATATACAGTACATGCTCTTTTTTGTCTTTCCCCTTTTCTTTTTAGTGCATTAATACAGGAAAAACACATTGTTGACAGAGTCACAGTTATCTAATAAAATGTCCTTGCATTTAATGAGACTTAGGAGCAGATACACCTTAACACCTTCATTTTATCCTCCCTAAATAAGTACTGTATATGGCTTACCGTCTTGCCCTCCTGTACTCCAGGTATGCTGGACTACATGCCATCTAGAATGTTATGAGTTGTCCTCCAAGAAGTAACTTTTCCAAGCTGTGGGCTGAAGCACAACAGTAAAACAAAATTCAAAATGTGTAGCCTTAAAATCCAAATGCCACCATTTGAATAATTTCCTTTGGATGTCCTAGAGAAGAAAACTTTCTTTTATGCCATGGAATAGCCATCTTTATTTGTCTAAAGCATGGGTGCCCAATCTCCAGCCTGTGGGTCAAATCTGGCCCATGGCACCATTCCAACTGGTGCCCTTGCTGCTCCCAGAAGTGGATGGAGGATGCACCCACCAATGTGCATGTGCATCCGAAACTACTCCTGAAAGATGTTCTGGATGCCCCTGCACATGTACAAATGCATCTGCTCCACTCCCGGAAGTGGATGGGGATGCCCCTGCACATGTACAAGTGCACCCATGCCACTTCCGGGAGTGGCCCAGACATGTCTGTGCATGCACGGTGGCGTCTGGAGTGGTTCTGGATGTGCATGTGTAGCTTAGCTGTTCTGGGGGTGTGGTCAGGCTGCCAGCACAAAAAGTTTGGGCACCCTAGGCCTAAAGAAGTATGGTACCTTGATTTAAAACTGATGCAAAACCTATTAAAGTGGTTATGGTGGCAGCAAAAGCAGGATTATATTTCCTGAGGAAAGCAAAATTTTCTTGACTGGGAACATTTAAGGAAAATCTAGTGTGGCTACACAACTAAGTTCTTCTCTCATCCTGGTGGTCATCTCTCTCTCTCTCTCTCTTTTTTTTTTTTTGGAGGGTCCCTCTTTGCCTATAGCTTCAGAACAATATGGGGTGCGTATGCCATAAAATAAAAAAATACAACCTAGCTTTTGGTCATATCATTAAAAGAATCTACAGTTCTCAAATCAATAGACTTAAGCAGGAGTTAACAAAAGAAAACACCACAGCTGCAACACAATAATCTATGGTCAATGATGCTTTCAGTGACTGTTTATAAATTCTCTGAACTCTTTCATACTGTAGTTCCCTTCATTTTTATACTACATATATAAATCCTCAAACATCTCTTACTATTATAATGTTCAAACTTTCTTGAACAATCTTTCCTGGCCACATTCAGATTCCCTCAGAACATCCTTTTCTGACTCAAAACAAATTCCAACTAAACTGATATTCTATGTCTCCATTCTTTAACCTTGCCTCACCCTGAGCAATTCATTGACTGTCCTTGGCTAAGCCAAAGAGCCAGTGATGGGAGAAATCGAGTGTTGACTGTTACATCAGCATTTGGATGAGTGAAGTGTGGTCCTCTAGATTGGAACACACAGAATTCCTCACAATTAGCTATCCTGGCTAGAGCTGCTGGAAATTGCAGTCCAACAATATTCACAGGTCTATATGCTTTGCCTATCTGTAGTGTAAATGTGAGCATGGATAGCAAAGAACTGGCAGAGGGGAGAATGACCTGGGTAAGATATCTTGCTAAAAACATAATCATACCCCCTCCTTTGGCATAGCTGCAACGAGGAATTCAGATTTTTATTTTATTTTACAGTCATAGCCTTTGATGTTTTCCAAATCTGATTAACTGTGTTATTTTTTATTATCTGAAATGAAACAGTTTCAAACCAGGGCTCAAGTGACTGATTTGTTTCAATAAAGTTATGATTAAACACAGTCTAGGGATTGGATATAACACTAAAGAGTGGTTGAGGCTAAACTATGGTCCAGCACAGCTTTCCCCAACCTGGGGCCCTCCAGGTGAGATTATGCCTTTCACCATTTTCCATCCAGCATGGAATGATGGAAGTTGTAAAGCAAAGAGCACTGGGTTGAAGAAGCCTGCTTTAATACAATATTTGAATGCAACTAACTATCTCCACAGCTTGGGGCTGCAAGTTGACTTAATAAATAAGTGAAAATATTACCTTTATAGTCCCTCCTGTGCAACAAGAATGATGTCATCAACAACAACAACAGATTGCTGCTGTTTTCAGAGTGTGCATTTACAATTACACTTATATACCACTCAATAGGGCTTAGTGCACTTTCTAGGCGGTTCACAAGGTAATTAGCATTTTGCCCCAAACATGCTGGGCAAATGACTCTGTTGCATTGAATACAAGATGTGCTCACTTCAGAATCACAAATGAAACCTTTAATTAGTAGCAACCTGCTACTGTCAGTGACCTCTTTCCCATTGCACAGGCAAATCTGCTAATATTTGCTTATTGAATTACTTTTGTTCAGTCTCTCAGTCATAGGTGCTTAAAGTAGCTGAGAACATATTAAAACAGTAAACAGAACAACATAAAATACAATGAAACCTCAGTTAACAAATGGCTGTCAACGTAAAAATCGTATAACAAAAGGAAATCCATAGAAACTAGTGGCTCGGTTTACAGATTTTTTTTTGAACGGATTAATTGGTTTTCAGTGCATTACTGCATTTCACTTACAGTATTTTGTTTGTCAATGCATTCCTATGGAAAATTGCATTCAATGCATGCCTATGGGAAATTCAGTTAAATTAATTTTTGCTGTAAGAAACATCTCGGAGAATGCATTAATTAATTAACTGAGGTTCCACTGTATATTTAAAGCCAATAAAAGCTATAAATAATGAAACAGGTTTCTTTGTAACAGTGGCAATAAAATCTGATTCCATTAATGAGTAAAGTGCCTGACAAATTATATAGGGATAACATCATAGTTGAGAAAGGCTTTCTGTTTACTAATGATATGATTTCTCTGTAGGGAAGAGGGAGTGAGATGTACAGAATATTTGCAGGATTTTTGTCTTCTTTAGTAGTATACCCATTAATCAAAAGGAAATTGTGAGTGCCAGGGAATTTTAGAACAAAAAGTGTAATTTTGATTTGCAGAGTAACTGACTTGCTTTGTAAATGATGAATAGAATTATAAAATAACAGGGTAGGAAGGAGCCTATAAATCCTGCTCAGTGCAAAAATCTAAATTAAAGTACATCTGACAGATGGCTGTCAGCAGGTAAAGAAGCATTTGTATCTTCCAAGTTGGAAATGTTAACTCCAAAATAATAGTAACATGTTCAGACAAGCGCCAAGGAATTACAATTTCATCATTGCCTCATTTTAGTTATAGTGTAGTATGTGGTGAGATGCCTATTTAATGGTGCCTTGGAAAACAATAATAAATCATTTTATATAATACTGTTCAACAGAATGTCAGCTAGTGGTCATTTGGCAGAAATCATCACCGTAAGCAGATGCCAGAAACAATCACATAACATTTTCCTTGCTATTCTGCAGTATAATTATGGCCATTTATATAATAATCTTAGAACTGCAGAGCTGGAAAGGACCCTGTGGAATATTGAATCCAGCTTCTGTCAAGGAGGCACAGTAGAGAATCAAACTCCCTACCTGTTGCTCTGCAGCCAGAAATCTAAACCAGTTCCTGGACTCGGAGATATACATTTATGTTAACTTTTCTCTCTCTGATATATAAAATAGACGTAAATGATATGGCACCCTCTGAGTCTTAGGTTAAATTGAACTAAAGCCTGTTAGTCATTGACTACAAGGGTGGTCTGTAGCTTGTAGGTAGACTGCAGTCCTTCTGTACCACTAGTGGTGAACCCATAGACTTCACATGTTGTTGGAAATATACAGTAAGTCCCTTAATACCATCCATTAATCATGCTGGGTGGAGCTGATAGAAACTGGAGTCCAAAAACTGAGAACACCATACTCCTTCTACACTGATAGTATTCCCATGTAACATTAAGAGCGGTTCATGAAGTACTGACCTAGCAATATATTCCTGTAGGCTAGGAGAGGTTTATTTATTTATTTGAAATTATATAGTGCCTTCCTCGCTGTGGCAACCCAGAGCGGTTTACAACATCATAAAAACCAAAGCCATTTCCCAAAACTTTTAAAAGATACAATAATCAATCAAAAATTAAAAGTTAAATCTTAAAAATAGAAGATTAAAAGGCTAAGGGAGAGATAGAGCTCAAACTAACCAGCGAGCTGGGGTCATTGTACTGTCAGGACTCTATACCTGCCCTGGTTGTTTGGCAAAGGCAAATACTGTACAGTATTGCAAATACAACTTGCTGAATCATCCTACAGGGAGAATAAAGGATTAGTTGGGTGCAGGACACTTTCCTGTACAGAGCTAATTACAGTATTAAAACAGCCAGAATCTGTTTGCATAGGAATATTGAGAGCTATGCTCCTAGCTCTGGGCTCTTTAGTAATTTTCAGGAAGATATCCTTTACTGGAAGAGCAGAGTTGTTCTCTGTTATATGCTCTGTATTTTCATATAGTGGACAGCTGCAATTTTGCAGTATGAGAGCCTTTTGTGGTTTGCATTTCTTCTCTGCTTAGGACCTTGGTAGGGGAATTGAATAGTCACTGTGACAGGGAGATTTAAATCTGTTCAATTTACATTAAGTAGTATCCTTCTTCCTTGATGTTTACTTTGGCAGTTCTACAGATATTTCCTGGCTCTGCATAGCCAAACACCTCCAATGAGATCAGCCTCAAGGCAGGGGAACATTACCTTCTTTGGGCATTATCTGTATGTGAATGGTGGGCAGTAGAGAAAATGATTAGGTATTTAGTTTCAGGGTTCAGATGCCTTTATAATAATTTTGTGTCCGAAATTATTCTGGGTTGAAAGGATTTTTGCGGGAGAAACTTGGTGCAGGGGACACACAAATCAGGCTCCTTTCATGTCTCCAAGAGCTGGGACAGAGACAGGCACTCAATCTGTCATGCAATACCCGGGTCTCGAACGGCTGACTTGCCGGCCTCCCACCTAACAAAATGAGCTTCTTAACCACTGAGCCACCGCAGATGACTTTCATTCCTATTAAGGATGCTGCAGAATGCTTTTGTTTGGGATCCTTACTGATTCAGTGTCAACTTTCCTGCAATATGTTTCAGAAATGAATCTCTTATCCAGAACTTTGTTCAGGATGAGGTGCAAATTGTAGTGTGTTCACCTGTGGATTAATGAAAACAGAAGCACTAGTAGTGCTGTTGGGTAAGCTGTTATTAGGCAGCACAACAAGGAACTAGCTTTGTCCGAAATGACAAACATTCTCCAACTGTTTCTATCCCCAGCCACAATGGATATGGGGTAGAAGTGCATAAATTGCACGAAACAAAATTGATTTTTCCAGAGGATAGTACCTAAAAGAATAGATTCAACATACAAGAAAGGAAATTTTGACTAGACATTAGGAACAACTTTGTGACAGCAAGACCTGTTTGACAGTGGAGTTGACTGCCTGAGTGGACTCTCCTTTTGAAGAGATGTTAGATGGCCATCTGTCAGGGATGCCTTAGCTGTGTATTAAATGGGGGCTGGGCTAGATAGCATTTTATGTATCTACCAGCTCTACAATTCCATGATTCTATGAGAATTGGTCAGATCTGTGGTTCTATTTAAAAAGCCAAGAGTCAGAGTATTATTACCTGCCTACAGTCCCACTTTCCTTAGTATGTGAAGCAGGGATGAACAAATCTGTCAAGTTTGCTTTCACTTAGTTTATTGACTTGTCATATTATTAATGATCTATAAGGTCCCTTCCAACTCTGCAGTTCTAAGATTTATTATTATTATTACATACAAATCAACCATTTGGTTCGCAGTTGAGGACTTGGATAAATTAACAGTTCAAGCAACATCTGAGTAGATATCCAACTCCTAGTAGTTGGGTTGTTGTTGTTTGTTTGTTTTTTGAGAGTTAGGATGTTCAAGTCCATTAAGTCCAAAATTTGTAAATATCTAGGGAGTCCTTTAGGTATTGCTCCAAGGCCTCTGATCACTATGGGAACAACAACAGATTTCTTCCTCCATAGACACTTGTCTTCAATTTGCAAATCACAATTTTTTGTTATTTTCTCCAGTTGTTTGTCTTCAATTCATGCATCTCCTGATATAGCAATGTCAATAAACCAGGCCTTCTTCTTTTCCACAACAGTTATATCAGGTGTGTTGTAAGGTAAATGTCTGTCTGTTTTAATTTTAATTTTAATTTTAATCATCATCATCATCATCATCCTCCAACGATCCATCAGCAGCCATGGGGAAACCCCTGTGAATCAGAGATACAAAGGAGGCACATCAGTTTTGGGAAGGTCCTGTAAGATGATATGAGGTGCATACATGTGAAATTCAGGGTTTTGTTAGCTGCTACTGCTTCTCGGATTGATTCAGCCAGAATTCACGCGGTTGGTTGGAAGCTCTGGCTAGATGCCCAGTGTTCTCTGCTTATTTATGGAGGGATTTTTCCTGAAGCCACAATATTTTTGTCCTTACGCTAATTGATAATTACAGTCCTGTACTTTCCATGAAGCTGGTTTGCGCCTACTGTGTAAAGTCCCAACTCTGCCCACAAACAGGCCTTCTCTGCAGTCTGGGATGGATCCTAATCAAGCCTTCTTTTTCAAGCCAGATTTCTGCTC
The DNA here is from genome assembly GCA_030440675.1 of Furcifer pardalis. NCBI lineage: Eukaryota > Metazoa > Chordata > Lepidosauria > Squamata > Chamaeleonidae > Furcifer > Furcifer pardalis. The sequence goes on along the minus strand of CP126891.1, from coordinate 231,706,684 downwards.
ATCTTTTCCATCCACCAACTTTGTCACCTTGGCAACAGGCAGACAGCTGTGCTGACAGCTCAGCTGAGCACTGGGGTGCAAGGTGCAGGACCCTGCCAGGTGGGTGGAAATTCCTCTTTGGTTTGTGTTAAAAGTTAAATGCATAGTACACAGCAGCCAAGCTCACAGGAAACACATATCAAGCGCCATGGAAACCAAACTATTTGATCCCTGCAGCATCTCTCCACCTGCCATTTGGGTATGAGTCAAGACCTCGGAGAGTATAAACAAACATAAGTGAGAGTGGTGAAGGGAACAAGTTGCCTACAGTTGAGCTGACTATATATAGCCCAGGCTGTGCTGTTCCGATGTTTTCAGACAGAAATGATGGTGCTTGGGCTGTACTTCATAGCCTTCATAGTTGTCATGATGGAAAAGGAAACAACATAATAGATTATAATGTTTAGAATCCCCAAACCAGTATGACCAGTATGATGATTTTTCAAGTTATTTTTGTCAGCTGTTGACAATTCTTGTAGACAATTCCCATGAAATTCCCAAAAAAATAACAGAGACTCTTTTAACTTTTAAAATCCCTTCAGAGTATTTCATGTTAGAAAACCCTGAGAAGTGTCACCATAAGCTAGAATTGACTTGATGTCACACAGTTATTATTATTTAAAATTTAACCCTGGATATGTGAGGTAGAGTTGAGATGCAAAACCAAAATGCTGTAGGGCAAGAGGTTTCCATTAAATTTCAGGTAAGTTTTACTGACCTTTGTTAGAATACTATTTATTAAATACTGATTGAGATTGCACTGTAATTGTGCAAGATTTTGACATCCATCTGGTCAGAGTGTCTCTCCCAGGGAATTGCTGCCCATGACAATTATCCCTCTCAGGCTTTACTGTTACTGGTAGTCACACAGAAGATGTCAATTAGAAACTGAGCTTCTTGATGGTGGTCTCATGTTTGTGGAACTCATTTCCATCAGATGTCCATCAGGCCCCCCCTATCTCCAAACCTCTTTCAAATTAGTCAAAGTAGAGCTTTATAAAGAAGTCTTTAGTGGCATCCTTCCCCTGCAGTAACTTATTGCCAACCCATATTTTTACTGTTTATTTCAAGTGTCACCACATAGTTGTACTATTGTTGTCTGTTATCTTTGTGGCTTGTATTTGAATGTTTACATTTATCATTGGTTGGATGATGGTTTGGTTGGATGATTTTAACCTTATTGCAAACCATCCAGGGTAGTGGCTTTCATTAAATTGGTGGTATAAAAATTAAATCAAAATAAATAAATAGGTGAGAAACTTAGAGTTTCAAGATAGGAACTGCACCTTCGAAAATAGCATCAATATGGTTTGAGAGGTATGGGGAAATTCATAAACCTATGCATCATCTCATTTTTGTCAAAGTATGCTATGTGGCAAGATCTCTATTTAAGCTAGAATAGCTGTCTCCTTCCTCAGTTTTTCAGCAACATCTATGATATTATATAACCTTCCCAAGGATTATCCTAAAGACAACAAGAGCTATTGTAATTAAGTGAATATAGGACAGAATTCCTGTGCTTGTACACAAAAGATCAGTGTAACAAGGTCTACACCATAGTGCTGCTGAAGTAGAAGTAGAAGGTACATTTGATTTTAAAAAAATATCCTGCCCTGGAGCTGTTAACATCACCCTGTCCCCCATGAACCTTACTTGTCTTTCTCTGTGCAACAGCAGTATGATATGAAAGCCACTACAGAAGCAAGGGGCAGATGGAGATCCTGGCTGGCAGTTTCAGGGATGGTGCTGACCTTTTTCGTTTGATCATTGTAGAGGTCATTGCAGGGTCAGCAGCTGTGCTGGCTGCCAACATCGTTGGCAGCAGTGTTTCTAATTTGCCTGTATATTCAGTTTCATTGGCATCTGGTGTATTTGCATGAGGCTTGACTTGCTGGGCAGAAGAGGTGATGGCATTGCTATTATGAAGGTGAAGTCATGATTTGCAATCCTGAGATGCCTCTTAATTTGTTTAGTACAGGGGTGTCCAAACTACAGCCCATGGGCCAGATCTGGGCCCCAATGCCAATTCATCCAGTTCACGCCACCCTCATTGCTCCCAGAAGCAGAAGTAAAACAGGCACATGGACCAGATGAATTTGCATTGGTGGCCAGATCTGGTCTGTGGGTGGTAGTTTGGGCACCCCTGGTTTAAGTAGAGAAAATGGCTCTTAAAATCTATCTCATCCTGTTGCAAAACAGATTACAAGGCACTTTTTACTTCCGCTCCCAGTGGGAGGAACCACGTGACTGGCCCACTGAACTACATGACCGGCCTGCAGCACAAAAAGTTTTGGCACCCCTGTTATAGTACTTTCTCCTACCCCTGAAATAAAGAAAGAGAATACATTTTGAGGGCACAATGGCCTTTTCCCACTGTCTCCTTCGCACCACTTCCTTCCCTTTCTTTGTGGGCTGCTCTCCTCAAACACTTTCCACCACCCACTAACCTTTATTCTACTCAGTTGTATGCTAAATTTGTTGAGGCTGAAACTGGTGTAAGTGACTTGACCTTCCCTTTGCAGAGACTGCATTGTTGCCTTTTGTTTCAAGGACAGCTTGTGCTTTTAGAATATGAAGTCATGTCTGTTCTGGACGGGATTTCCTCTATGGAGGTGGTTGCCCACACAAACAGCCCAGCTATAACAAGAGTGAATGGCACTTTGCTCTCTTGGCAACAATTTTCCTGTGACTTTCTCCTGTCCTGTTTTCCAAATTAAGCTTTGTGTAATACTGTATAGCACTTCATCAAGCCCCTCTATCTCTGGAAGTCTCTGGAAGTGAAAGGAGGGTGGGTGGGGACTCCGATACCCAAGCCAGAAAGTCAGAATGGGGATGTTATTTTAGATTACACAATTTACTACAAAGAGTAAATGGATGGGTGAGGGTAAAGAAACCTGCTGTATACCATATTCAGCACCAGTTCTGTTATAAGAGAACTGTGAGAGGCCAGGAAAACCACCTCTGCGGTAAAATCCTCCTTTAATAAAAGGAAGTTAGAGAAACTGCCACAAGTACATAGTTTTACTGCAAGATAAAGTCTGACAGGAATTAAGTGCACTTTTTTGAAGTCTCTGCTACTTACACCATCTTCCTTTCAGAATGACTATCTCAGCAGCTTCAGAAATGGTTCCCTTTCTTAAAAAAATGACAAGCAAGAAAAAGGTAATCCTGGAATAAAGTAAAAGAAAGCTCAAGTGGAAAATCCTTCCCTGAGCTGTGTTTCCAGAGAGATTTCATTTCTCATCAGCATCACTGTGGTCAAAATAGAAAAACTATATTATACTATATATACTAAAGATAGTATATAGTATATAAAGGTAATATACTATTTTTAATGCTGGAATTTCTGTACTGCCTCACAGAGAAAGATCCTTACTGAACACTAAGATTTGTGCCTCATTTCTTTTTGTTAGTGACTATCCAACTGACTAGCTGGCATGAACTGTAACGCAAGAGGTGATAAAGGGCTGTGTGTATACTTAAACTAAAATAGAAGCTGCATCTCCATTTAGTGTCACTTCATGTTAATTGTTTTGGACCTGCTTTCAAGAATCCTCGTGCGTGCTTGCGTGCGTGCGTGCATGCACGCGCGCACACACACACACACATGCACGCTCATGCATGCACCCACACACATGCACAGACACACGCACACAAGGACCAAAGACTCTGTTTCTTTCAGTGTAAATGCCCACCATCTTAGATAATTGCAGGGAATTATGTGGTTGCTGCAGTCAAGTCTTTCCAGAGAACTAAAAATAACTCCTTTTAATGCAGAAGTACTCTGATGGTCAGCAGTTTGAGACCTGAGTGCTTCACGATGGAGTGCGCTCCCACTTCTGTCAACCTAGCAGTTCAAAAGCAAGAGATTGCAAGTAGATAAATAGGTACCACTTTGATGTGAAAGGTAACAGTGTTCCGTGCACTCTGACATCTAGTCATGACTCCCACATGACCATGAAAGTACCTGCAGATGCAAACATGCTGGCACTTTGGCTCTAAATGGAGATGATCACCGAACCCTGGAGTCAGATATGACTGGCTTTCAAACAAGTGTGACCTTTGCCTTTACCTGTTCTCATGGTAGCTGGCCTGAGTGAAAGAGCTTAGTTAGAAGGAGGCTTCAGTTTTGTCATTTGCCATGACAAGTATGAACTTCTTGTTTGCTTCTTGTCAGATAAAGAATTATACCATTATTAGCTTTTGCCCCATAAGGTTACCATTGTATTTGAAACATCTGTGCTTTCCCTTACATACCTGTATACAGGTTACCAAATGATAAGCTATCCTTGTTTTTACAGAGCTCTCTGCTACTGAGATGGAGACTCCAATCCCAAGTGTTTGACCTTGTTTTGTTCTTCTTATTTTGTGACATCAAGAATTAGCTTTGTGATTACATATTATATCAGTCCCAAACTGATTTTCCTATGGAAGCAGTAAGGGCTAAGGAATCAGTGAATCCGACAGCTTGTAGAGCTTACAGTTACAGAGGAAATGAAAGGCGGATGGTTGGGTGACCAGATAGATGCATGTTTGAGGGCTGTCACATTTGTCCTCTCATCCATTTCAGTTTCTTCATGGCAGGAGTGCCCAAACCATGGCCTGGGGGCCACATCCGACCTCCAATGATAATTCATCCAGCCTACAAAGCCCTCATCACTCCTAGAAGTGGAAGCAAAATGCGCACATATGGGCACGTCTTACTGCCACTTCCAGGAGCTATGAGGGCTTTGTGGGCCAGATAAATTAGCATCCAGGCACTAGGCCATTAGTGACCAGCTCCTTGAACCACATGAGCTCGCAGCCTGAAAAGTTTGGGCACCCCTGCTTCATGGTATCAGAGGAATAAATGGCCTTAGATCCAGAAGATCCTGAGACTCCTCTGACCCTCATCCTCCACTCCCACATGAACTGTGTCTTTTAACCTCCAGTGTAGAGAAACAAAGGCACTGCAACTTACTGCAGCCATCGGAAGAAAACTTCTGGGCTTCTCTCTCTGCTTCCCTGATCTTTCTTTCTGCAAATCCCAGCAGATTCTTTGCCTATGTTCACAGCAACTGTGGAACTCTTCTCTACTGTCTTGGGACTGCAGTGGCTCACATGGTTAAGATGCTGACTGGGAGGCGGCAGTTCAGCAGTTCAAACCCTGAGTACTGCATGACAAAATAAGCGCCCATCTCTGTCCCAGCTCCTGCCAACCTAGCAGTTCGAAAACAAGAAATTGCAAGTAGATAAATAGGAATCACTTAGGTGGGGAAGTAAACAGCATTCTGTGCACTTCAATGTCTAAGCATGCCTTCCACATGTCCATGGAAACGTCTGCAAATACAGACAGCGCTGGCTCTTCAGCTATAAACAGAGATGAACACTGCACCTAGAGTCAAATATGACTGGCTTTCAAGCAAGGGTGACCTTTACCTTTTTATTATTATTATTATTATTATTATTATTATTATTATTATTATTATTATTATTATTATTATTATTATTATTATTATTATTATTATTATTATTATTATTATTATTATTATTATTAAATTTATATGCCGCCCTACTCGGTGAAAACCGACTCAGGGCGGCTCACAACATACAATCAAATACAATGTAACAATTCAATAGAACAACACAATGTCACAATATAGTGAAATATACATCAATAATTCAAACAATAGAATATAAAATACAATACAGTAAGATAAAACCCCAATATACGTCATAAAGTTACAAAAATATTACAAAAAACATAGAAACATTACACAATCTTACAGAGAGAAAAAAAAGTTACAAAAAGGCATCCCCACCCTACCCACCCTGGATCCTACCCATTAAGGTGGTGGCCACCAACTGACTACTCCCTTCTGTCCAAGGGAAAGAAGAAGGGCAATGTGTCCATCCAACATGTAGGTGCTGCCACAAAACCCCAGCCTAGAAAAAGTTTAGCAAACATAACAGTCAGACTGGCCGGAGGAGGGTGGGGCTGGAATCAGCTGGGGCCTGGTGTTTTCTTCCTCCCAGAACTGCAGCCGGTTTTTTCACTCCTGGCCTTGGAGGGTGGTGTTAGTATCAGCTGGGGAATGGTGTTTTCTTCCTCCCAGAACTGCACCTTTACTGTCTTGGGGGGGCTTAGTTTTTAAAACCAAAATGGTAAGCTATCAAAGTACAGTAAAAAAAAAAATTCAGCACATTGCCAAGTATTTGCCACTTTCCCCTTTTTCACAGTATTAAAATATATAATTAAAAATCATACCAAAATGTAATGAATATAAATAAAAATGAACCTTCTCTTCCTGTTCCTAAATTTCACAGTCTCTGTGTATCTGCCACTCTCACGCACACACACATAAACACACGCCATGAAAACTAAACTTGTGCCCCTCTTTTGACTTTTGCATCCCTTTCTGATATATCCATATCAGAAAGGGAGGGTTTACCTTTTGTACCTCTACCACAATACCGAGAAAGCCAAAGGTACAATCTATGGAAAATCACAACTGTAAAAGAATGTGGGAATCGGATTTGAGTATTAATATTACAGATAAGAATTGGAAGAAAAAATGGAAAAGTAGGATTATGCGAAATCTGTCTACAAAAGTTAAAGAACACAACTATAAGATGTTGTGGCGCTGGTATATGACGCCAGTTCGGCTAAATCAAATAAATAGTAGCAACTCAAAAAAATGTTGGAGATGTCATCAGGAAACTGGGACATACAAACATATGTGGTGGGATTGTAAAATTATTTCCAATTTCTGGCATAAAATGGAACAAGAATTAGAAAAAAATTTTAAATATCCGCTTAAAGTTGAATGAAAAAATTGTTTTACTAACGGACTTAGAGGAATTGAATTTAGAGGAAAATATAAAAGAGTTATTGTCTATCTTCCTGACGTTGGTGAGACAACAAGTAGCCAGAAATTGGAAAGGTGATATGAATTTAGAAATTGGTAAATGGTATGTTGATGTTTGAGATATGGCATTAAATGAAAAACTTACATGGGAAATAAATATAAAAAGGGGGTTAATAAAACAAAATAGATTTTGGGACATTTGGAAACCTTTTTTGCAACACACATTGATGGATAATAAAGGAGAAAAACCTGCACCGAATACAATGTATTTTTGGCAGAATGATTGAGTTGTAAAAGGAGTGGCTGGTAGACTCAAGGACTATAGTGCACTGGTGGTAGGTACCATGTATAAAATTTCTATGTATTCTTTACCTAGAAAATCCTTGAAAGGGTTGCATAAGTTGGTATTGGCTTGACATCACAGAACTATTAGTAAATTAAATGGCACAACTGCATCCAGCAGGGCCCATTGCCACAAACCCAACAAGGTACTAATCATGTCACAAGGCACTTGCCTGGCTGTGTAATAGGGATGCAACTAGCAATGTGACAAGGGCCTTGTTAGTTAGTAGTCATTCATCTCAGTGACATTATTATCTCAGTGAGTTAAGTCATGTAATTTATGGATGCATAAATCATCCACTGAGATTGTTTTTATTTTTTATTTAAACCCATGTCAGGTATTTTGCAAGGTACTTAAAATAAAATATAGTTCACACCATCCTAAGGACAAATGCCAATTGTTTTGTATATAAATCTAGCAGATAGGTTAATAAATAAATCTGTGCTGTCATATATCATATAGAGCAGGGATTCCCAACCTAAGGCCTATGGGCTGGATCTGGCCCATGGCACAATTTCATGTGGACCTCCCACCCCTCCAAGGGCATTCAAGAAACAAAATGACTACTCCTTTGAAGCTGTTGGGACAAAATGGCCACCGCCATCATGCAGGCAGGGCAAAATGGCCATCTGGCCCTCAAAGCTGACTGAGAGAGCATGACCTGTGCCCCCCTCCTACCTGGCTTGAAAAAGTTGGGAACCCCTGCTATAAAGCACCTTGTACTAGTTATAAGGGCATGGAAATATTTTGGCAAACATCAGGCAGTCTTAATGTTCATTTTAATCCTCCTCCCTTTTATTTAACAGATAGTGAAATATCATGCTACTAAAGTCCTGTAAAATAAAAGGAATCACAATAAAATATTTAAATATGCAGTACACACACATATTGTTATCATTGCAGTCAGAAACTTCCAGATACTACTGCAGTGAGGAAGAAAAGAATGGAAAAGATTCTGTTTCAATTACCAAACACTTATGAGAGAGGAGAGGAAGGAAGGATAATTGTCTAATCATTTTTTCTAATTATCTTGAGCCATTAATGTCTGGGTTGTCAATTAGTGGAGGGAGGTTAATTTCCCTTTAATAGTTCACTAAATGGAATTTAGCCATGCTCTTGTTTATGCTCCCTAAACATGTCCAATATTTGTGACAATTGACATTTTAAAAAAATTTAATTTAAACCTGAAAGTCACCCAGAAGGGGAAAACTACCACTTTAATGTCTTTAAATTATACTGATTACATTTCTCACATTTTCAGCTCCTCTAAATTTTCAGCTTCATAGCACTGCCATAAGGAAATAAAATACTGTACTGTATATACAACCACAGTTAAAACAAATGCAAATCAGCCAAAATAGCTCTGCTGAGTTTTTCATTCCATCTTGCTTGTTTCATGTCTGTCCTTTGTTCTTTCACTTTTTGTTCTTTTTTTGTTCTTTCACTTTTATGACAATTATATCATTTTGTTGAATAAGAGCACAGATACAGTACTGTATTTCTAAAGCAAGTGAATGAAATAGCAGCCATCATTTGGAAAGGCAGCTTGCTATAATTGATAGACTCAGGGTGCAGCTACATTAGCACCCAGGAGCAATCTAGCCTGGGTTTCTGTAGAATGATGGGGCTTGATTAGAACAATCTAATCAAGCCCCACTGTTCCATGGCCAATATTGGGACCTGGCTTAATAAGCAAGCCACTTCTGGATATTAGTCAATCAATCACTTCCCTACTCACCATAGGGCAAGGACAATACCATTTTTTCTATTTAAGACTATTGCTGATGTTAAATATAGTTTTGAAAATTAAAATTCTCCTTCGTGTTGTTTGGGGATGCACACTGATGGGTTCTGCGCCTGTGCTGAATCCTGAGCGGAGCTGGAAAGCTGATTGGATAAAGAGTTTTAAATGTGGGACCGCCCATCATGCCCAACCCCTTCTGGCGCCATTTCGCGCTCTCCCCTCCCCTCAGTTTGCTTTTTTCCGCTGCGCAAGCAGGCGCCTGGAAAAAAAGCTGTGAGTTGTTTAGCTGAGATTGTCTCAGAATCTTCTAATTTTTAAACCCAACAATTTTTCTCAGACCAGGGAACTCAATCCCTTGGTCCTCGTGTGGCTGGGGGCTCGCCCTCAGCCGCCGGTACAACAAAAAAAAAATCTACCGTTTTTCTGCAATCTCGTGTCGGGGCCTCCCGGCCGGGATAATTTTCTTCTCTTCGGCCATCTACCTCGGTGGATGGCCTCAGTGGCAGCATTCAAGCAGTGTCCGTCCTGCAAGAGAAAGTTCCCTAGCTCAGACGGACACGTGCGCTGCCTCCGCTGCCTTGGGGAGAGCCATCAGATCCAGACCTGTGAGGTGAGTAGAGGCTTCTCGAAGGCCGCGATCAAGAACCGCCAGTACCGCCTCCAAGCCTACCTCATGGAGGCCGCACTCGCTCCCCCAGCTCCAGAGCAGGCTGCTGCCTCAACGTCTGCTCCTTCGACCTCCGCTCCTTCTTCACGGCCTTCGGCCTCAGAACTGTTCAAGCGGAAGAAGGAGCAAGAGAAGAGGAAGAAAGACAAAAAGGAGAAGAAGAAGCGTCGTAGCTCCTCGTCTTCTCTCCCTCCGACTCTGGGACCGGCTCACCCTTCGCCGCCGCGAAGATCTTCCTCTCTTCACGCCTCTTCCGTGGCTCCTGGTCTGGCTTCCGAAGTGCCGCCCCAGTTGAGCCTAATCGCCCCGTTCATCGAGGCGATGGTGCGGAAGTTGCACGCTGAGCTCCAGGGCCCCCAGCCGGCACCGTCTGAGTTCATGGAGCGCCCTCTGCCTCCCGAACCAGCCACGGAGGCACCACCACTCCGTGAGGAGGGCCCGGCACCGAAGAGGCAACGCGTGGAGCAGGCGCAGTCGGAGGCCTCTCTTCCTCCGTACCAGCTGCCCTTGCCGGGGAGCGACCCGAGATCCGCCAGGCCGTACTGGTCGGACTCGGACCCCGAGGCCTACCTACCACCGCCCAGCGTCTCGGAGCGGTCGGGAGGCTCCGATGACTCGTCGGACCAGGAGGAGGAGGATCAGCCACCACCAGTTGCCATCGACAAATCCCCGGACGACAACATCGGCTCCATCCACGGCTCCCAGCCGGAGGACCAGAAGACATACACGGCTTTGATCACCCGCCTCGGATCCACGCTCGGGATCCGGGCGGAGGCTCTCCTGGACAAATGTGAGGATGTGGTCTGTGGCATGGCCGACCGGAAAGAGTTGGTCCCTGTCCGCCTGGGACTGCTCCCGAAGATCGCCAAAGCGGCCAAAGAGGTCTGGAAGAGACCGGTATCTTCACATTCGGTGTCCAACAGGGTGGACTCCATGTACAGGCTGCTGGACGACTCCAACTTCCTGCACATACACCCGGCGCCGAACTCCCGAGTGGTTAAAGGCTCCCAACACCGGACACCGATCAGCAGCGCTCCCATCCCATCGACTCAGGAAGGGAAGAAGCTGGACGCACTGGGCAGGAGGTTCTACGCCAACGCCTCCTTGTCCTTCCGTGCGTCCAACTACGCAACGGCCATGGGCGGCTACCAGTGCCGACTTTGGGAGCAAGCGGAGTCCTTCAAATTGCTGCTGCCGCCGGACAGACAAGCGGACTTCGAGAAACTCTGCCTGGAGGGCAGCCAGCTCGCCCTCCAACAGATCCGCACCGGCCACCACGTCACGGAGTCGGAGGCAAAGAACCTGGCCTCTGCCATCCAGCTCCGCCGCCATGCCTGGCTCCGCTCGGCTGACCTGCAGGAAGACATCAAGCGGCTCGTGGAGGAACTCCCCTTCGATGGTGAGGGCCTCTTCGCCAAGGAGACCGACACCTCCTTGGAGGAGCTGAAGGGGGACTACGCCACCATAAAGCAGCTCCGCCCTCCACGCCGTGGGTCCAGTCGTTACCAACAGGACCAACCATCGACGTCGCAGGCAGGCCTGTCCTACCAACCTCACCCACCACAGAGGCAGGGGGACTACTCCCGGTACCAACCCTACCAGCCATGACAACAACAACCCAGCCGTCCACGCTACCAGCAGTGTCACCAGACTGGTAAGCGGATGGAACGGAAGGGCAAGCAACGCGTTTGACTCTTCCGTGACCGAGACTCTACCTTACCGTCCCCTAACCAACTACCTATCGGCATGGTCTGCCATCACCACAGACCGATGGGTTTTAACCATCTTAGACTCTGGCTACGCGATCGAGTTCAAGAAATGCCCTACTGTCGGACGGGTCCGCGTCACCGATCCGTCCCCACCGCTCCAGGAGGAACTATCAGCTCTCCTAGAGAAGGGCGCCATAGAACCGGTTGCAGCGTCGGAGTCTCACGAAGGGTTCTTCTCCCGCTACTTCCTCGTAGACAAAAAAGACGGGGGGTCGCGTCCCATCCTGGACCTCCGTCTCCTCAACAAATACATCGACGCGAGGAAGTTCCGGATGGTGACTCTTCACTCCATCCTCCCACTGATCAACCACGGGGACTGGTTTACCGTCATCGACCTGAAGGATGCCTACTTCCACGTATCCATCAGGAGGGAACATCGTCGCTTCCTCCGCTTCCAGGTGGGCAGCGACATCTACCAGTACACATGTCTACCCTTCGGCCTCTCCACCGCTCCGAGGGTATTCACGAAGTGCATGGCGCCGGTGGCTGCTCATCTTCGGCTGCAAGGCGTCCAAGTGTTCCCGTACATAGACGACTGGTTGGTCTGCTCCCCAACCCAACAGAAAGCCAAGGACAATGTTGCTCATTGCCTGGCCCTTATGCAGAGTCTCGGTCTACGGGTCAACTACAAGAAGTCTCAGTTGACCCCCACTCAAAGAATAGACTACATCGGAGCCATATTGGACTCTCTGGCCCTAAGAGCCTATGCTCCGCCCAAACGTCTGCTCGACATCCGTGCGGTGGTGGCACGGATCCAGGGCAGGCGTCGGGTCCGTGCGAGGGACGCCCTCCGCTTGCTAGGACTCATGGCGTCGACCATGGCGCTGATCTCGCACGCCAAGCTCAAGATGCGATCGCTCCAGTCGTGGCTCCTCGCCTCCTTCGACAGCACCCACGACGACCTCGGGAAGTGGCTCACACCAACTCCCGAGCTGCAAGACCAGTTGAACTGGTGGACAATGGACTGCAATGTGGCCGCGGGGAGACTCTTCATCCTTCCCGCACCATCCGTCCAAGTCACCACCGACGCGAGCACGCACGGATGGAGTGCGTGCTGCCTCGGGTTACGGGTCCACGGCGTCTGGACGCCCGCGGAAGCCAGCCACCACATCAACTTCCTCGAGCTGTTGGCGGTGTGGAAGGCGATGAGGTCCTTCAGACTATCAATAGCGGGCCGCGTGGTGCAGATCGCCTCGGACAACACCACGACCCTAGCCTACCTCAACCGGCAAGGAGGGACCAAGTCTCTCTCCCTCCTTCACCTGACTGTCCAGATTTGGGAGTGGTGCCTGAAGGTACATGTGTTCCCCATAGGAGTCCACATCCAGGGCACCCTGAACTCCGATGCGGACTCCCTGAGCTGCAAAGGGACAGCGATGCACGAGTGGGAACTAGACGGATCGGTGTTCGACCGTCTGTGCCGACGGTGGGGCACACCGAACCTAGACGTGTTCGCGACGCAGGCCAACACCAAGTGCCACCGTTACTGCTCCCGAGCGGGGATCGGCTACGGATCGGAGGGCGATGCCTTCATGGTGCCGTGGCACCAGGAACTACTGTACATGTTTCCACCGATCCCTCTCATCCAACGGGTCCTGGTACGGATCCATGCGGAGAACGCCTGGGCGATCCTGATTGCCCCGTCCTGGCCGCGCCAGCCGTGGTTCCCACTGCTCCAAACCCTGGCTTGCGACCGCCTTCGCCTACCCACCGATCCGAATCTCCTCCGCATGAAGGACTGTCGGATCCTCCACTCGGATCTGCCGAGCCTGCACCTGACGGCCTGGCTTATCCACCCAACCTAACACGGATCCTTGAACTATCAAGGAAGCCTTCCACGGGGAAGTCCTACGATGCCAAGTACCGTTGCTTCATGGACTTCTTGGTATCCAGTGACCGTACCGTGGACTCAGCATCCCTGCAGGATGTCATGTCCTACCTCCTGCACCTGGCCGAGTCAGGATCTGCACACTCATCCTTAAAGGTCCACTTGGCTGCGGTGGTGGCCAAGGCTCCACCTTCATCAGTATTGTCCTCCGCTTTCAGAGACAAGACTGTTAAAAGATTCCTCCAGGGACTGCGTAATGCCTACCCTCCAGTAAAGATACCACCTCCTCAGTGGTCCCTCACTGCTGTGCTCACCGCGCTCACGAAGGCGCCCTTTGAGCCCATGGCTACAGTGGACATTAAGTTTGTTTCTTACAAAACTGCTTTTCTCGTAGCCATCACCTCTGCCCGGAGGGCAGGAGAACTGGCAGCCCTGCGGTCTGACCCTCTTTTTCTCAAGTTCTACCCCGATAGGGTAGTATTGCACCCGGACCTGGCCTTTCTGCCCAAAGTCCTGACTGAATTTCACCTGGCCCAGTCCATCACGCTTCCAGCATTCTTCCTGAATCCTTCGTCTGCACAAGAGAGAGTGTGGCACTCGTTGAATGTCAGGAGGGCCTTGCTGTTCTACACACAAAGGACTGCGTCCTTCAGGAGAGCCAAGCAACTGTTTGTGGCTTATGGTGGCAAGTCCAAGGGACACTCTCTGTCTGCCCAGAGACTTTCCAAGTGGATCTCAAGTACCATCTACCTGGCCTATGAGATGTCGTCCTTGCCACCACCTCCCCATGTCCGGGCACATTCCACCAGGACATTGGCTTCCTCCACTGCATTCCTGGAGGGCATCCCGATGGAGGACATCTGCAAGGCTGCTACCTGGTCCAGATCCTCCACCTTCATCACCCACTACCGGGTTGACACAAGGTCTGCTCCCGATGTCAGACGGGGTAGGTCCATCCTGACGGCTGGTCTCCGATCCTCTTCGTTGATGACCACCCATCCATGATGACATCGCGCTCTCCTACATCTCAGGACGCCGGCTGCCCACCATCCAAGTAAGTGAGCTTGTTAGTCACCCATCAGTGTGCATCCCCAAACAACACGAAGGAGAAGGACAGGTTTCACTTACCAGTAACTGTCGTTCTCCGAGTATGTTGTTTGGGGATTCACACAACCCAACCCTACCTCCCCTCAGGGCTGCCGGCCTGAGATGGCCTTATGCTTCGCGGGCAGCTTTAGTATCAAACTGAGGGGAGAGCGCGAAATGGCGCCAGAAGAGGTTGGACATGGTGGGCGGTCCCACATTTAAAACTCTTTATCCAATCAGCTTTCCAGCTCCGCTCAGGATTCAGCGCAGGCGCAGAACCCATCAGTGTGAATCCCCAAACAACATACTCAGAGAACGACAGTTACTGGTAAGTGAAACCTGTCCTTCCTTCCCCCCCCCCTTCTTCTCTCTCTATCTCTCTTTGATATACAGTACAGTCAATCCATGGCAGTGGCTTCGACTGCAGGGAGTTTCTCAACCAGCAAGGAAAAGAAAAGATTTTTTTAAAAAAAAATCTGATATATTACATCAGCATTAGTCTTAAACAGAAAAAAAAGTCACTTTCTCTGTTCTCTGCCAAGCAGAGAAAGTGATTAATTTGCTAATATCCAGACACGGCTCATTTATTAAGCCACTTTTTCAATATTAGCATATTGACACTGGTATGATCTCTAGGCAACTGAACATTAAAAAAATGTTTTCCTGGAATGATCCTTAATCACTTCAAGTAAACAGTGGCCTCTTACTCTATATCATCTTTGGACAGATTGGTATGTATTATGGATAGTTGGTGATGCTCTAACAAAAATGTTATCTAATTTACATTGTTCAGGTGTAAAATGCTCTCAACTTTTCAGCAAAGGGCTACAGAGCAGGTTAAACTCCTGTGTAGCCAACCTTCGAGACTTGGATGATCTTACCAGAAGATTTTGAGCCAGTCATTTTTCAACATAACCTACCTTGCAGTGTTATTTGCAGGATGAAGTAGAGGAAGAGGAGGAGAAAGCTGTTTATTCTACCTTGAATTCATTGTAGAAAAATTGGAATATAAATACAAATAACAATAAACAAACACAGTAAAAACCCTACTTACATAAAAAGCCTGCTTGTGTGTAAATTGGTTTTTTACTTAACTCTAAGCAAACCCATAGTAAAATTATATTTATGTAAATCGAAGCAACCCCATAGGGTAAACAATTTTTTTACATAACTCAAAGCAAACCCATAGGAAAAATGAATTTTTATGTAACTTGAAGCAAATCCATAGGAAATTATGTTATGTAAATTGGGACATTTATGTAAATTGGGATATAGTTTTAGTGCAAAAATCATTATGTAAGTCAAATTTTATGTAACTTGAGGCATATGTAAGTCAGGGATTTACTGTAAACATTTTACATGTTTCTTGCTACCAGTGATGTTGCCGTTATAGTAAATCATCAGCATCCCTTTCGATTGTTGCAATTCTAACTGCATAAGCAATTTTGGTGAGGAAAGGATGATAGTTTAGTCTGGGGTTGGGACACACCTGTTATACTGAGTCAAGTCTAACATCTTCGGGATTTGGATTGCTTTTCATGCTCAAAGTAGGCAAATAGTTTCCCTATTGAACTCCCCTTTTCAAGCCTTGGACTTATTAATTGGTCACTTTTTCACTGGGTGACCTGCAGCAATTCTTTATCTCTCAGTCTAATTCCATGTAATGACTATAATCGCTTTCGGTGTTCCATAAATTGACTGTTCTACTCCAGAAGCACCATTGGGTTTTTTCTAAAACATGTGAAGGAAAAGAAACTTAACTCCATTTCACAGAATGGATTCTGAGGCAAAATGTCTCAGAGCATAGAAGAATGGTGGAGTAAGAGAATTAAAATTACTAACAGTTCTAGTGTGTGAAAAGAAAGGTACTTCCTGACAGAGCCCATATTTCAGTGTATCTTCTGTTATGGAAGTTAATTAGAAATTTTGGGAAATGTTTTCCTCCAACTGTGCGTAAAGATTAAAGGTCTTCCTTGTTTGAAAGCCAGTTGTATCTGACTCTAAGTTTCAGTGCTCATCTCTGTTTCATAGCTGAAGAGTGAGTGCTGATTTTGCATGTCTACAGAGAGATGGGAGGGGGGGACACTTCCAGTTTGAATGTAAAGCATCACACAAGCTCCCATTGTACCAGAGATTTGACTGTTCCTGATTTGGGCTCTTTTACAATGGTAGCAGTCACTGGTTCTGCTGGGAAGGAGTTACATCATTAGTTAGAGTGTTATTTGTGCAGTGGGATTTCTAGCACATTCCAGGCTAGCTACATAAACAAGTAAACTTCCTTTGAGGTTAATTACTCTCAGAAACCCTGGCTGAAGATTTGTGTTGTCACCTTAGAAACAGAGCTCTGAAGCAAAGAAGAAGCAAGCAACATGCAGCTTGCTTACCTGGAAAAGAGCCAATTGTCATCCCCACAAATCCAACATCCCACTCGTTTTGCAGCTGCAAAGTCCTCTCCAGCCACTCCATAAGCGGAGCAGAGAGATGTAATTCTGCATTCATCACTTGAGACAAAGGCCTTGGTTGATCCTTGTTCAACACACAAAATACTCCATTCCCTTGTTACTAGGTACTGAGTCATGATGGGAGGTTGTTGCTCCCAACTCAACCAAGCTTGGACAGACTATCTCATTTCTAAGAGTAAGAGAGCGAAAAACAGCAATTGCCTCAAAATCAATGGCCAAACCTTTTTCTGGGTTTTAGCCATTCACTTACCCCATCTCCATATAGTGCAAGATTTCACCTTCCAATTTGCAGTGGTGTTTTTCCTGTTTTGAACTAACCAGCCAGAAAGTACAGTAGTCCATCATGTGGTGACTGTCAAAAAGAACATCAGATATTAATGTCTACCTTGAGGCGTCAAACAAAGGATGATGGAGGATTGATCAATCAGTCTATCTATTCCACAGAGTAGAGGCCACCACCAAAAAGGTCTGATTTTGTTGTCTTATTTTATTTTATTTTATTGCCTCCCTCAGTGTAGTCACTCTCAGCAATATGGTTTTGGAAGAGCATGTGAAATCGGCAACTGTTTTCTGAAAGATCATTATGAAATCCATTTTGTTGATTTTGCCCTTTCCCATAGGAATTAGGCCTGCAAATTGGAACAGGAGCACTCTGAGGGACTTGCCTGATATCCAGAAATAGTTGACCCAGAGCCAAAACAGACAAGATGGGGAACTCTGCAATTAGAGGTGGATGTGATTAAAGCAATAAAGGAAGTGTGATTATCCTCTAATATCCTACATCACCCAACAAATTGTTTGCTTGCTTTTATTTGATTACCGATTATCAGGAAGAACCAGCAGGCTTTGTTTCTGTGTCAATTTTGTGAAAAAGTCACCTTTGAAGATGGCCTCCTGAGGATAGAATGTGTTGTTGACTCCTGATTATGAGGCTATTGCCTTGTCTGTGTTGGCCTCCTTCAGCTCACTGCAGGGGAACACAGAAAGAGCCACCTCAAAGATTGTGGTATTTTTAAACCACAATTGGATGTACGGAAACATTGTTGTGCTGTCTAATCTTTCTCACACTAGGTAAGGTGAAAGGAAAAATGGAATGAATTCATCAAAAAGTGGATATTTTTTTTGCAGTTTAAAGTCTGACCTAGACATGTAAGGAGGAGGAGGGGAAGCAGCAGCAGCTCCCTGTAAGGTGTGGCAAGTAATTAAAGAGATTGGAATACCTGAACGGCTTATATGTCTCATGAGAAATCTGTACATGAGTCAAGAAGCAACCGTTAGGACAGGATACGGAATGACAGAGTGGTCTGGAATAGGAAAAGGAGTAAGACTAGGCTGCATTTTGTCTTCTTGCTTATTTAACAGGGGAAGGTTGTCGAGAAAGCGGTGGCGCTGCAGCTCCAGGGGGTCATGGAGGAAGCGGATTATCTGGACGCTTTCCAGTCAGGCTTCAGGCTGGGTCATGGTACAGAGACTGCATTGGTCACACTGTTCGATGATCTCTGGCAAGAGCGAGATGGAGGGTACCCCTCTATTCTCGCTATTCTTGACCTCACAGCGGCTTTTGACACCGTCAACTGTGGTATCCTGCTGGACCAGCTCCAGGGGTTGGGGATCCAGGGCACTGTATTGGCCTGGTTCTCCTCCTTCCTGAGTGGCCGGACCCAGTTGGTGTGGGTGAGGGATGCGGGGTCAAGTCTGAGGCATCTCACATGTGGGGTGCCACAGGGCTTGGTCCTCACACCTTTACTTTTTAACATCTATATGAAACCTCCTGGGTGAGATCATCCGATCCCATGGGGTGAGATATCATCAGTATGCTGATGATACTCAGTTGTATATCTCTGCCTGTGGTGATCCCAGTGATGCACTCAAGGTCTTGACCAGTTGCCTGGAGCTGGAGGCAATTAGGGTCTGGATGGGGGACAACAGACTACAGCTGAATCCCAGCAAGACTGAGTGGCTGTGGGTGAGGGGACCCAGTCCTCATAAGGAGTTATCACTGTTGGTTTGGAATGGGGTATCGTTGCCCCAATCTGACCCGGTGAGCAACCTGGAGGTCTTCCTGGACTCGTCGCTTCTGCTTCAGGAGCAGATTACGTATGTGGCCAGGAGGGCCTTCGGGCAAGTGCGTGTTATTAATCAGTTGCGCCCACTCCTGGACTGGGAGGCCCTGCTCATGGTCACCCATGTCCTGGTCACCACCCATTTGGACTAATGTAATGGGCTCTACATGGGGCTGCCCTTGATGACCATCTGAGATAGCAGTTGGTCCAGAATGAAGCAGCCCACACAGTGGTAGGGTGTAGTTGTTTCACCTGTGCCTCACCACTGCTGCAGGAGCTACACTGGCTGTCTGTATGTCTCTGGGTGCAATTCAAGGTGCTGGTTGTCACCTTTAAAGCCCTTCATGGTAGCAGACCAAGATACCTCAGGGACAGCATCGTCCCTAGGACATTGATGGATGGACAAATCACAAGTTGGGTTCAAAAATGCTGGGGAAAACATCAACAATTTGAGATATGCAGATGATACTACTCTAATGGCAGAAAGTGAGGAAGACCTAATGAAATTCCTGCTTAGATTGAAAGAAGAGAGTGCAAAAGGTGTCTTGAGACTTAGCATCAAGAAAACCAAGATAATGGCAACAGGTCCTATCAGTCCCTGGAAAATAGATGGGGAAGAAGTAGAAGCAGTGATAGACTTTACCTTCTTAGGACCCAAGATCACTGCAGATGATGACTGCCATGAAACAAAAAGGCAACTGATTCTTGGGAGACGAGCTGTGAGAAACCTGGGGAACATAGTGAAAAGTAGGGACATCAGCTTGCAAACAAAAGTTGGTATAGTCAAAGCAATGGTATTCTCAGTGGTAATGTATGGTTGTGATAGCTGGACCATAAGGAAATCGGAGCGCAGAAGAATAGATGCCTTTGAAATGTGGTATTGGAGGAAAGTCTTGAGAGTCCCCTGGACAGTGAGGAAAACAAATAGGTCAATCTTAGAAGAAATCAACCCTGACTGCTCCTTAGAAGGTCAGATAGTGAAGAGGAAGCTAAAGTACTTTGGACATCACTTGAGAAAGCCTTGATGCTGGGAAGGGTGGAGGGCAAAAGAAGGAACGGGCAGCAGAAAATTAGATGGCTATATGGTATTGTAAATGCAATGGGCACAGAGCTGGGCAGATTGAGGGGGTGGAGGATAGGTGTGGCCGGCGTGCAAGGGTCCATGGGGTCGCATGGGGTCGGAATCGACTGTGCAACTAAAGAACAAGGTGCAGGAGATATAGTGAGAATGATGAGAATGAAGGCAATGACCAGATTGTTTCTGATTTTATAGCCAGGACGTAGCATGTCTGAAAACAATCACTCCTTAATGGGAATGCCTGCAGTGTGAGATTAGTTTGCAGATTTGTTGCTTGCGACAGATGCTGTTGTTTAATAGATACAATTGTGAGCATTCTTACATGAAAACTCCTCTGCTTCCTTCTTTCATTCAGCACTGTGGCTTGGTCTTGAATTTCCCTATATTGCTGCCTGCTCTCTCTGTCTTAATAAGCTATAATGCCTTCAGGCATGGTGCCAGTCTCTCGCCACTCCATGAAGCCCTAATTGCCAAGCAGTTTGCTCTTGCTCCGCTGGCTCTTAGCATTTCACTCGTATGACTCACTGAGCTGAACTGTCATCTTTAAGCAAAGCTTCCTTTTAAAGGCATGTTAAGAGGAAGCAACTTTCATCTACAGCATAGAATACATTTTCTTCTGGAAGGGTATATGCTATCTAGCCTGTGGCAGGTGGGGCTGCCCCAAAAGAGGATATAAGAAGCTACCTTCTTGAATTCCTCTTCAAGGGAGTTTGACTCTGCCTTGCAAAGATCTGACAGAGACTGGTACAGTGTGTGCCCCCCCTTTTTTTTGGCACTGACTTCAGCTGGAAAATATGAAATAAAGATTTAAAAGCTCTCACTGACACACATATCCACCCAACATTACTCAAACAAGATAAGGTCATTTCAGTTGAGAGCTGTTTTCATAATTCATAGTGTGTTTAAACCAAAGATAGCCAACATCTGCATTCATCGGGAGGGACATTATTCTCTAGAGGGAAGTTATGGGGCAAGACCACACAAACTGACCCCTTGTCAAACAGAAACTATTCCAAACTAAGATATGAGCTTAATGACCTGGTAGCCATCCACAAGATAAAACACGGCTTATGGATTTTGCCGTACTTCTCTGCCAGGACAAAACCATTCATTTAGGACAGGGGTGCCCAAACTTTTTGGGCCATGGGCTGATCATGTGGTTCAGGGAGCTGGTCATGAAGGCCCGGAGGCCGGGTGCGGCCCCTGAAGCCATTTCATCTGGCCCGCGAAGACCTCGTCGCTCCTGGAAGTGGAAGTAAAATGCGCCCATACGTGCGTCCATATGGGCGCATTTTACTTCCGGATGAAATGGCGTTGGGGGCTGCACCCGGGCTTTAGTTTGGGCACCACTGCTTTAGGAAATGGTTGCTCTGGTATTCAGCAAGAGAACAGTAGTTCTTGTGAGAGGCTTCAAATAATGCCTACAATTAGTACCAATACCTGGGTCAGTACTGTGACTACTGCAGCTGCTGTTTCTGTACTGTACACAGTCAAGATTATCTAGTTCAAAATCAGAATTTACTCCTGTTTCAGAAACCTTTGAGTAGCTGTCCTCAGACCAAAGTACTTTCATCCAGACAACCACTTGTTTTTCAGAGTGTTGAGCATTTGGTACACACCAAGTCTCCCAAACCAATCTGAAGAGCCAAATGTTTGATTAACAAAATGTGTTTGTTTGTTACAAGCAATCCTAACCATATGCATCCACCTTGGAACACCCCCCCCCCAGTTACTGTGTTCAGAGGAATTGTTGGTGACTGTGTTAATAATCATTGTTGCAGTTAACACATCACACTGAACCAAACATCCTAGCTCCTGCTTCTTCTGCTTCTTCCATGTCTAGGCCAGATGTGAAACTGCTAAAATGAAGGCACCTTTCGATGAGTTCAATCTGCATTTCCTTTCACCTGACCCAGTGTGAGGAAGATTAGCCAGCAACACAATGTTGCCCAATTATGGGTCAAAAATAGCACAATCTTCAAGGAGGCTCTTTCTGTGTACCCCAACATCCTAGCTTAATAAACCATAGTAGATACAGGGAGCATGTAAGCAGGTTCACAACTGTGAAGAAGCTTGATTTAGGATATATATTAAGGATAGGGGATATGTGGCATCACACATATTATTGGGCTGCAATTGCCAACATTCCCATTTACCATACTCAATGTATTGTTGTCCAGCAACATCTGGAGGGCTGCATAGTCCCCATTTCTGTCACAAACATAGCTTTCCATGCCATACGAGCCAGTAGCAATGGTTAAGTGCTTGTAAATAATCCAGTGTTTGTAAATTCAGCTGTGAAGCATACATTCAAGCAAAGGCAGATTGTGAGGCATGATGGCAGAGGCACTCCCCCCCCCCAAAAAAAGTTTTGGAAATAGGTGCCTTTTGGCCCCTGCAAGAGCCCATCCTTGGTCTTAAACTCTACAGCTTTTCTAGAGGCCAATGATGTGGTAGTAAATGTTGAAGTGCAGATCCCTATCCTGAAAGCTTCCATAGCCATTGGAGCTTCTTGGGAAGAAACCTATTGTCACACCCCAAAAATATATGCATTTGTTTGCTGTTTATTCAAAGGACATAAGCCATTTTAAGCTCATCATAAAACACAGATGCCAAACTAAACAAGCCATTCACAAAATGAAACTGTTACATTTACAGAGTAGGGCAGCAATGTTATGCATAGTCACCTGGAAGTAAGTTTGATTTAACTCAGCAGTCTATACTTTTGTCTCTGCAAGTTCAGGTTCAGTTCAATACCCCTAGACTTCATGTTACTCAAATGAATTGTAACTGTGATCTTTTAATTAGAAATGCAAAGTAATGTTACCATTTAAGAGGCAGGACCTCTAAGAGAAAGGGAGAAATAGCTGGGTTCTGCTTGTTATTGTCTTCAGATCTTGACTCCCCTCTATGACAATTTGTAAAACACAGTAGGAGCACTTGAAAATCTTATTTACCATTTTATCCAATTGATGGGGCAAAAAGAAGCATTCACCAGTCATCCTGGCACTTGGGCTGATTACCCTGCTGTTCCTTCTCTGAGGAAAAGGGGTGGGGGGACCCTTCACTATGCCATTAAAACCCATCATAGCTAAGATCCTTACACAGGAGAAATAAAATATCCAAAGAGAATGGGGGATCCTTTCCTCTATCTAGAAGCGTTTCATGATAATATGAAATCATGTTATATCAATCTGGGAAAATACTTTTTAGCTTGAAATAGTGGGTTTCATATGCTCCATGTTCATTACTGTGAGTAGCAGTTAATATGAGTTTGGTCTGACACAAAAGATAAAAGGTTCAATAAACAAAGTCCAGCCATGTGACCCATCAGAAGTTCAAATAGATGCAGGAAAGAAATGATACTTTTTTTCAATTCACTTTAAAAATTCAAAACTTAGCAAGCTTTCGTAGTTCATGACTACTTCTTCAGGCTAACGTGGCATGGAATATGTAGTCCAGCCACCTCATCATTCTTAGATGGAAAATGGGACAACAAAAGGAACAAACAGGAGCTTACATCTTCTTACAATTTAAAAGCAGAAAACCAGGATTTGCATAGTTCCCTCTCCCAAAATGGCTCTATCCAGAGCTCCAGGATTGTGTGGCAAATCTACCTACTAGGCATGTCAAAACAGCCCAGATCAGTCCAAATTAAATTCAATTGTGAATATTACCTTGTGAGGTAATATTACATAGTGAGGTAAAAGATTATACAAATACAGTACTTGTATGAGAAGGAAAGCAGAAGCAGATCATTGCATATAGCCATGATGGCGAACCTTGGCACTCCAGATGTTCTTGGACTTCAATTCCCTGAAGCCCCTGTGAATCCACACGAATGAGTTTACTGTAATTCATCTGGCCCACGCCACCCTCGTTGCTCCTGGAAGCGGAAGTAAAACGCACCCATATGGGCGCATTTTAATGCTACTCCCAGGAGTGATGAGGGCGACGTGGGCTGGATGAATCACAATAAACCCATTTGTGTAGATTTACGGGAGCTTCTGGGAATTGAAGTCCAAGAACATCTGGAGTGCCAAGGTTCGCCATCACAGGCATATAGGATGAGGTGCTTATCAGTAAGAGAATCTTATTACTTATGTATACAGTACTTTTTTGTTGTTCAGTCGCACAGTTGATTCCAACCTTCTGTGACCCCAAGGACCACTGTCCGCCAGGCACTTCTGTCCTGCACTATCCTCCTCAAATTGCTCAGCTTTGTGCTCACTGTGTCTACAATACCATCTAGCCATCTCATTTTACAGTACCAGAATTTGACAAATAGCAAAAATTGCAGTGATGAATTGGCACCAATTAAGAAGTTGATATTTATATTCTTTACCATACTGCAGTTTCTCTTGAAAAATGGCACACAATAAGGAATAAAAGTGTCAATGTCTTAACTACTGGCAATTCTGGAAGCTGTAGTCTAAGAAATGAATGTTTACCATCTCTGGACTATACAACAAATTATGTCTGGGCTGGCTATTGGATTTGTTGAAACGTTTAACAGCATCTGAAGTGTCAATTCTTCTGGGTTGTTTGCTTTTGCCTTCTGATTTATGTTCTGACATCCCTTACCCATTCTGGCAATTGTGACATGATTATACATTCACCAAGAGCAATTAAGACTCCTCCTTTTTAATTGACTGGTCAGTTATATCTCATTACCAAACTTACTGTAACAATAAAGCTACAAAATACCACCTCTTATAGAAAGGTTAAGATTTTTTTGTTTTTACTAGCTGCAGTGCTAGTAACTTTAATGTAGATCTATCCCAACTTTCAATCTGCATGAAAATATCCACTAGAACAGTCCAGTATGCTATTTCCATCACAGTTTTCATCATCTTAAAATTTGGTATGTAAAACTCTTTGAGGTAACAGGTTTGAATTTTCTGGGCAACAATATTTACATTACTTGGGGTTTCCAGATGTCCATTTCTACTTGCCTTGAATAAAATTGCCACAGGGAACTATCTTTAAAAAGTAGTTAATAACAAGTCTAGTTAGTTCTCCAAAACAAATAGTTGCCACTACATTTGCAAGTTTTAAAAACTCTTTACCTCTCAACAACTAAGAGGATTTACTTATAGCTACTTGGGAAAAGCTGGACACAAGTTGCTGGCTTGTGGTTCAAAACACACTAACCTCCTGGTCATGTTGTTTTTATGTAAATGTCCACAACAGAACACAAAATAGCAGTACAAAGCATAGCACAAGGTAGCATTTGAAGCATTGGATAGTACTCCTTTACAAGATAGGAAGGTTACAGTGCAATATTAGTAAAACTCACTTTCAAATTACAATTACATGGCAAAAAGAGTGAAAGTATTCCTTATTAAGTCATTATTATACAGCAATACAGTGTAATTCTAGCTTTTTTGTTGGGGAAGGACCTACTTATAAATAACTATTTGTATCTGGAGGCTTCCAAGCACTGAGCAGAATTGCAATGATCGTTTAGAGTAGGGGTGTCCAAACTTTTTGGGCCGTGGGCCAATCATGTGGTTCAGGGAGCCGGTCACTAAGGCCAGGTACAGTCCCCAATGCCAATTCATCTGGATTGCGAAGCCCTCATCACTCCTGGAAGCAGAAGTAAAATGGACCCATATGGGCGTGTTTTACTTCTGCTTCCAGTAGCAACAAGGGCTTCATGGGCCGGATGAATTGGCATCAGGGGCCACACCCGGCCCCTGGGCCTTAGTTTGGGCACCACTGGTTTAGAGGATCAGTGTCAATTGCTGTGGAAGTGTATGTACTATCATACTGGGCATATTGTGCCTGACATGATACAAGACAATCTTGTGCTTTATTTAGAGCCATATCTTGGGCATGGAGGATGGGAAATGGCTCCAGAGCTGCCTGACTAGTGAATTCCTAGGACTAGGGCCAACATGATGGTAATGCTTTTATGATGTTGTAAACCACCCTGGGTTGCCCTGGTATAAAAATGTAAATAAATAAATAATTTTGTGTCAGAAATTATTCTGGGAAGAAAGGATTTTTGCAGGAGAAACTCCACTCAGAGGATGCCCGAATGAGGCTACTTTCATGTCCCAAAGAGCTGGGACAGAGATAGGTGCTCAATCTATCATGCAGTACCCAGGTCTCGAACTGCTGACTTGATGGCTTTCCAGCTAATAAGGTGAACTTCTTAACTACTGAGCCACCACAGCCCCATAACATGCTGGTAATGTGAGTATTTGTTATCAGGAAGCCTTTTTTCACATCCATGACAGTATGTGGTAGGGTGCAATATCCTCTAACAAGGATTTCCAGGTCCCATTAATGCTAGTAACATATAAAGCTTTTCTGTCATTTTTATGTAGTAACTATGTTAGTCTGTGCAAGCATATCAGACAAGAAAACAAAGTAACAACAATAGCAAAAAGGCAAAAGCACCTATAATTATAGTGTAACATGAGCTTTCATGGATCAAGTCGAATTCCTCAGACAAGAAGGGGCTGAAGAAGTGGACTTGATCCACAAAAGATCGTATTAACATTCAGCAGTTAGATTTTAAGGTACAGCAGCACTTTTTGATTTGTTTTGCTCCTTGTCCAACATTCTCTACTCTTATACAGCTCTAGAATTCATGCTGCCTGCTCCATAGCACCATGGTCCATCTTTAAATAGAACTATATCCCAAATGTTCTTTTGAACTGTAAAAAAAATCCTGTTGTAGCTAAGAATTTGGCAAGCTGAGGGTCTTCTTTTGATTGAGTACAAGGCAGTAGCAGCTAAATGCCAAATCTTTCACGAGCGTGATATGTCTCTCTCACAGCAACCAATGTAGTAACGAAGAAAAGGAATGTCAAAATAAAGTGAGCTTACACAGTATGAGCTGCAATCTTACCTATTACTATCATGAAGTCTCACACAAGGGAAATGTGGGGTTCAACAGCATCTGGCCAATCACTGTTGCAACGTCTTTGGTTTTCTCTTCTGTTTCAGGGACTGGGTAAATTTTTCATTTGGAAAGTGATCCATGCTATAATTGTGGAGCAACTTAACTATCATCTTTGACTGTTGTTATGTATTTGTCAAGCCTTGTCCGATTGATGCTGATCCTAACGGCATTTCTGAGGCATCTTCCATGTTCCAGAAATTGTTTCTCATTGCCATCTCTCAACTCTACATCAGCATTGCTAAGTGGATATTTGAACACAAGTCTCATCAGTGCTAATTTTACATACTGTCTATGACCCTACATTGACTCTACATGGAATCTTCTACAGAATCCTTAAGCTTTCTCAAATGCAATCTTTCCTGCATAGAAGATACCATAAACCACAAGAAACAAAAGGGTGGAATGGAGCATACTGACAGTAAATATGGCTGGATGCAAAACTAAAAGCATAAAAAATGTTGCAGTGAACAAGATCTTCACAATTAACCTTTTTCTACCATCTGTTAAAACATCTGTCTTGTATTTCCCCATGTATTACCTCCAGCAGCTGTTCCATCTTTTCTGTTGATATTTTAGGAGAGGTAAACGAACTAGTGTGATAACACCACAGAAGAGATTTGGAATGGTTTATAAGGAAGCCAACACCACTATTACATGATGTGTGGAAAATTACTGTTCTTCTTGTTTTACTGACAGTTGTCTTCATCTGCTAGGAATCCTAGCTGTAACTGTTGTGGACATGTGTAAAGATCTATGTCCAGGTTCTTTCAAGGAAAGGAATAATAGAAATTATATCTGTTTAAACAGAACAGACTCAGTTCCTCATACTCCTTTCCTCGCAGTTACTGACTGTGTTCTTGGCATACGTGCTAAAAAGTGGGGATTGGACAAATCAGTTCCATTTAGGGAGGAATAGGAGAGAGCTGAGAACCATATCCCAACTCCCAGGTAAGGAATGACATTTCTGCATTCTGTTTCCTCTGCAGGACTGTATGTACTGATTGGAGCAGGTGTCCTGATGATGGCAGTGGGATTCTTTGGGTGCTGTGGAGCTGCACGGGAATCTCAGTGTCTGCTTGGAGCAGTGAGTAAAGAATATACAGCTTGGGGGAATATAACATTCTCAGCTGAATAAGCTATCATTTGGGCCCCTGTCTCTTACCTCTCTCCTAATTCCAGCTTTTGCACTTCAGCCGTGCCCTTTTAAAATTAGAGTGCTGATCAGATCCAAACCCATTTGTGTGGATTCACAGGGTGCTTGGGCTTCTGGGAATTGAAGTCCAAGAACATCTGGAGTGCCAAGGTTCGCAATCACAGACCTACATCTTCTAAGTATTAGTTTCGCTCCCTCAGCAACCAATTAGGTTAAAGAGGAAGCAAAGAAGAAGATCAGTATTCTAACCAGTTCATTACATCCCACTGGTTCCCTGTGGGAAGGGAAATCTGGAAAAAAGCCTGAGCAATAACTCATAGAGCCTTCTTATCCTACAGTGCCATGAGTTCATGAATCCCTCAAGAAGCAGCCAGTGCTGTTTTGTACTGAACTCTGGAGATGAGGATTGACCATTAGTGGCCTCTCCCTTCTCTGGCAATGTGCAGGGGTGGTATTGCCGCCATCACCTTTTGTTTTCTCCACTTGCATATCTTACGAAAAGATATTTTGCAGAAGTGCCTCCATAGCTGTTTCATCCTCTTATGGTAAAGATGTGTCTCATTCCCCAGCATGGCCACATGTGCAAGTGATTGTGGGGGAGAATGGCTCCTACACAATGTGGATGCTTCTCTTTCCATCACAGGCAGTGGGAGAGTCTGGGCTGTTTTCACCAAACACACTTGCTAGAGAGTAAATCTCCTTGAACACTGTGAGGTTTAAGGTTTTATCAAGGCATATAGGGTAATTATGAATTGTAAAGGACCATGCAGGTACACTGATGTACAAGAGGCATCTCTCTGAAAATTCCTGTAATGCCATTCTTTTTAACTTAGAATCTTCCTTAAGACTTATTCTAATTTTGAACTGCATTGATGCAATTTGTAAGGGAATGCGGTGGCTTAGTGGTAAAGATGCTGAACTTGATGACTGGAAGGTTGGTATGTCAGCAGTTCAATACCTGAGTGCTGCATGATAGAGTGAGCTCCCGTCTCTGTCCCAGCAACCTAGCAGTTCAAAAGCAAGAAATTGCATGTAGAGGAATAGGTGCCACTTGGCTGGGAAGATAAACAGTGTTCCATGCAGGCATGTCTAGTCATGCCTGCCACATGTCCATGGAAATGTCTATGGATGCAGATAGCACTGGCTCTTTGATTATAAACAGAGATGAGCACTGAACCCTAGAATCAGATACTATAGGCTTTCAAGCAAGGGAGACATTTACCTTTACCTAATGCAATTTGCGTACAAGACAACATACAAATTAAACCTTTAATCCTTTCTTCTTCCTTTTCTAGTTCTTTACTTGCCTGTTGGTAATTTTTGCTGCTGAAGTCACTGCTGGAGTTTTTGCTTTTCTTGGCAAGAAAGCGGTGAGTGAATTTTTTACTTGAATCTTGCACTGAAGGGTAGCTTATACAGTATCCCTATTAATAATACATGAAATATCTTATATTCCATATTTATTAGTTACCAGTATTCTTGTCTGGCTGTTTGCCTAATTTAGTGCCAGACATAATCCAGAAGACATTCCTATTCACAGTTTCAAATTGCAAGGCCAAACCTGGGAAGAGAGCTTTGTACCCATTTTGATGGCACCATATAGAGGAGGAAAATAAATGTGAGCACCACACTCACTTATGTTCAGGCTTTCATAGGGGCTACTATTCTTTTAAAACTGTGTTTCTACCGTTAACTGCCATTTTCTTCTTTTCTACTTGACCTTTCTCTCTCCTCCCAATCTGCTGCACATTCTCAAGCAAAAAGAACCAGAAGAGTTAGAAGGAAGATAAGAAGCTGCATGTAACTAGACTTCCACTGGTTCACTTCCTCATTAATTCTCTCATTAAAGTCCCTTTCATGATTTTCTACAGGCTGTTGAAGAGGTACAGGCCATTTATGAAAAAGCATATACAGACTACATCAGTGATACGGGGAAAAATAAGACCCTCGTCCAGTTCCACGATGCAGTGAGTAACCTGTTGTGAATGCAGATTTCTTTTGCTCATCACAGTTGCCTTTGTGACATTTGAAAAAGAATGTCTTTTTATGACCAAATTACACAGTCTGGTTAGTAAGTCTCTAATATAAACATTGATGCACTAAAACAATCTGAAAATTCTAGTATTCTCTGGCTAAAATCATGCTGTGCAACACTACTTGCACAGTGTTGATGATGTCAGGAGCAGCAGCAAAGTGCTATTGATTTTGGAGTGTGTATGGCCTTATTAGATTGTTTATTAGTCACATTTCCCCCAACATTGTTTTTAGTAAGTTGTGTTTTGCCTCTAATCATTGATGATTTGTCCCCAATGATGACATGATCTCTGTTGCAGAGCTTCCCAACAGAATTTCAGCCAGTCTTGATTAAGGGTGTTATCATACCTGACATTTAACTTTGGTCTGATGGTACTCCTTCAATCAGCCCAACCGTATACTCCCGTGATGGTGAACCTTGGCACTCCAGATGTTCTTGGACTTCAATTCCCAGAAGCCTAAGCACCCTGTGAATCCACACAAATGGGTTTACTGAGATTCATCTAGCCCGCGCTGCCCTCATCGCTCCAGGAAGCAGAAGTACAGGCGCATTTTACTTCTACTTCTGGGAGCGATGAGGGCAGTGCGGGCTGGATGAATCGCAGTAAACCCATTCTTGTGGATTCACAGGGTGTTTGGGCTTCTGGGAATTGAAATCCAAGAACATCTGGAGTGCCAAGGTTGGTCATCACGGCTATACTCCCTTGGTATGGTGGACTACAAATATCATGACTCCCGATGGCATGCTTTCTAGGCATAATGAAGGTTGTGATTTAACATAGCTTGAAAGCATCAGCAGTACCTATCTAAAAATACCTGCTTTTCTCTTTTCCTGGAAATGAGTGAGTTTCTATATGGCAACTCACAATTCATTCTCCCGGAAATTAGTGAGATTCTGTAAGGCATTTCACAGTGTAGTGCAGCAATATCGGTCCATTTCCTGACATTTTGAATCATGAATACAGAAGCACAGTACTGTATCTCACATTCATAAACCATAGTTTTGTTTTGTTTTGTTTTGTTTTTTGAAGAATTGAATTGAACTTAATGAAATCCATTCTAACATCATTACTCTGCAAGACTCAGCAGTTCTTTCAGGAAGTAGAGCTTTCTTCTAGTAGTGTAAAATTTATTAAAAGGTTTTCTGAGTTATTCATAAGAGTCTAAAGCTCTATTCAGTTGTTATTAAACTCAGTAGTTGAGCACACTTAGAAATGAGTGCCTAATCTCACCCTGCTATTGTTGCATCATTCAGGATTGCAGCTCAAAGTCTGAAGAAGAGCCTAATCCTGTAGACCTAATCCTGTAGACCTGAAAACATAAATTTGTGGCATATAGAGATGGAAATAAAAGAAAAGAAATACAATTGATTGGAGGTTTCTGTTGGTTTTAATATTAATTATAATCCTTTCATGCAACCCAAGAGAGTCAATATAAGACTCAGAGAGCATGTTGAACATTTCTCTTTTCAGTTAACCTCTATATGTCGAGGGTGATAGGTATTAGGAGTCTTTGCCACCTACAGGAGATTTCTACATTAAGTTAGAACTTGTTTGGAAAGTCTTCATTTATAGTAGAGTTTCTGAAATCTCCGTGCTTCAGAGACTAATGTTCTACCTCTAGCACATCAACAAATATTATAATAGGAGGGACAGAGTAGCTATGCTCCCTCTCCTGAAAGGACTACTGTACTCCATGTCTTTACCTGTTGATTCTATACACTTATTTAAGAACTAAGTAGGGCTAATAGAGCAAAAAAACAAACAAACCAAAAACTCACAACCAAATGTGTACAATACAGGATTCTATGTCTATATCATCCTGCTTTCATATATCTTAAAATCTGTAATCTACATCAGTATGAAGTTGTGTCCAGATGGCTGCACTATTTAAAATTAAATCAGGAAGAGCAATCTAGAACTCCTATCTAGGGAATGCAGCACCCTTCTACCACCTATGAGGAGTCCCCACTCGTCCCCAAGCATCCAAAGTTTCAAAACATGTTGCCCAATAAGTACTTAATACTCTGTAGGGAGGGAAGGCTGCCCTGGGCATAGGAGTTGCAACCCTCCAACTTCCAGGGGTGGTTATGTGGAAACCTCGGACCTCAGGATGTTCCCTGATCCTGAACTTTCTCCAGAAACCAGTATGTCACTCCCCCCCCCCTCCACTCCCTCAGCAGACTGATTAGCTCCTCTTTCTGGGCATTTATATATGGAAACAAGGCAATGACAAGCCTTTGTTAGGGGTTCAGCTGTTACTTCAGGCTATAAATTGTGGTTTGCACTTGGTAAACAAGCCTTGATTGGTTTGCAGGGGCAGATTTAGACCCACAAACAAGACAGAATCCAACAAATCACAATACTGTATAGCTAACCTTTATGTATAAAATCCACATGCTTTTTTCATGTCTGCTGAGAAACATTTACAGTGTGAAAATAGGCAAAATGTTGAGACTGTCAGTGAAAGCACATGTTATCTATGATTCATTTCAAAAGATAAGGTTGAAATGATGTGATAACAATAAGAGTTCAGGACAAAAGGTTTATATGAATTTGAACATTGTTTCTTCTAGAAGATTAAAAAAAACCTCTGTGTTTACAGCTTCAGTGCTGTGGGAAAGAAAATGATGCTCTAGTGAAAACCACCTGTCCAAAAGATCTAGAGCTACCCAAAGTAAGTACCTCTTAGAAACAATTATTTCTGATTCTCAGTTTGATCCTATTTCTCATCCATTCACTACCTGTGCTCAGGCAATCATTTCTCTAGCCCAAAATCAACAAAGGAGGAAAACACATTTGGCATCCTCTGAAATCCTTGGACTTAGGGATGTCCATAGAATTATAGGACTGCAGAATTGGAAAGGATCTCAACTCTAAATTGGAATAATTTACATAGTATTTATCTCACAAAGTCTACCTTAATATACAGTACAATGAATTATGCCAATGGAACCAGTTACCTTGGAAGTGATGAATACTCCATTCAAGAGAAAATTAGACACCCATCTGTCAGATCTGCTTTGATTTGGATTCCTACATTAAACAGACGTTAGAATCCCGTGGTCTCCTAGGCTCTTCCTACTCAATTATTCTATAATATATATTGTCTGCAGCACAGAGAAACAGGGTCAAACTAAATGAGTCATAACATACATTTCATTTTATCTGTTACTGATCACTATTTCATGCCAAAGCAAACTTTCTTATTAGGGTGAGTGGCAGTTGTGGGGTGGGATGCAGCTATCATCAAGACTACAACGTGGAATGAAAAGATTAAACCCAGATAGTAAGTCATGTAAGTGGTTGTTGAATATTTTCAGAAGAGGCAGTGAAATATCTATGTATTATTATTATTTATTTATGTGTATCAAAGCACCATGTCATAAAACAATTAGTTTACCCCACTTTTATTCATCTGTTCAATCTATCTGAGAGTGCCAAAGGCCTTCATGGAGTTTGTGGCCTACATAAGCCCACACTGGTCCTTCCCTGCCATCTTTTTCTGTGCCAAATGACTTCTTTGCTGGCATAAGGGGCTGGGGTGGCTCAGTGGTTAAGAAGCTTGCCTTGTTAGCTGACAGGCTGGCAAGTCGGCAGTTCAAGACCCAGGTACTGTATGATGGTTTGTGTGCCTGTCTCTGTCCCAGCTCCTGCCAACCTAGCTGTCTGAAAGCAAGAAACTGTAAGTAGATGAATAGGGACCACTTCGGCAGGAAAATTGCTTGGGGACACAAAAAGAGCCTCATTCAGGCGTCCCCTGAGCGGACTTCCACCAGCAAAAATCCTTTCAACCCAGAATAATTTCTGACACTAAATTATTATTATTACTGGTATAGTAGTTGCTTTGAATTCCTTTATGTAAAGGAAGGGGGGGTGAAAATAAAATGAATGAAACAATAGATAATATTGCTAGTCTGTTTTGATCTGTGCTGTGGCTATTGGAGGCTTCTTAATACAGGGAAGTTTAATGCAATTAGACAAAAGCCACAATTCAGTTCATTGAAGGTACCCAGACTTCCATTGCAGGTCCAAAATGAGTGGCTCTCTGGTCTCATTTTTGTTTATTTATTTAGATTTATATCATCGCCCACTCGCCATGGTGACTCAGGGCAGTTTACAGTCAGGAAAAACAAAACAAAAAACAAAACAACAACAACACACACACACACAGCACAAACAGCTAAAATCCATTCCTCCTCCCAGCCCGAGGACGTTAGTCTTTCCTTCCCTGGGCAGGTAGGGCCCAGGATTAGGAAGTAGAAGCTTCCATCTAAAAACCTTAAAACTGTTAAAATTTAAAATTTAAAATCTAAAAAATATTAAAAACATATTAAAAACACACCAGATGCTACAACTACTAATTTAAAAGTAGAGAAAGAGAGGGGCTCAGATCATCCAATGTGCTGGGGGCATTATACCTTCTGCAAATATGCCACATCATCTTGTGATGCACACAAAAACTGAATCTTTTAAAGGCTTTGCAGCATTTTATGTTCATTTTTATCATGTTCAGGAGGTTATAAAACTTCTAGGAGATAGCACAAAATGAGAAGGAGAGGAAGAAGCTGTAGCAGGAAAATATAATAGAATTAGGTCCTACGTAGTCTGAAATTACTTGCTGCAGTAGCAAATGTTCACCATTCTCCTAGAGCAAATGAAAAGGGCTCCCCTGAAAGAACAGTGCAACATTATATATACATTAAGCGAAGGTTATACAGTTTAAATAAAACTAAACTATTTAAATACACTGCTCCATGTTTGAACACTAGAGTACTGAGATGAAGGCCTGGTTGAACATAAGTACTGTACATGTAATTTGTATGAATGATGATTGTAAGGATACCAATAGGTGCTTCTATGGTGGTGTGCTTGGTGGTTGGCATCTTTCAGTTGGTTCATTTGTCACAGTTTTAGCCACACCAAAGCCAACATTCAAACTGTAGCAAAAACAATGGAGGTAGGAATGGGATAGAAGGCCAAACTAAGCAAGTCATAAGTGGGGGCTGTTGCCAGGTTGTTGAACAAGCCACTGTTCTCATTAGCAACTCAGAAGAATGAGGTTCCAGAGCAGAATAGCATGTCCAGAGTCAGAAGATGCCCAGAGGAAAAGAGGGAAGTAAGGAGCTGGAAGAAGGCATGGGCTAGACTAGGGTTTCTCAATCTGGCCTGTGGCACCATTTCATGTGGCCCACACTCTCACTCCAGTTGCCAATTCTGCTGCCACTGCTGCCACAGCCTTGTCCTTCCCCCCTCTGGTTGGTTTGGCATGTCCCTAACAACACTCCATAGTAGGACAGATAGTGTAAGCCTTACAAAATCTGCCCTGCTACATGTTGCCATTAGGGACATGCCAAATCAAGTGGGGGGGGGAGATTGAGGTGGAAGCTGAAGAGGTGGACACACATGGCTACCCATGTCTTTCCTGAGGGCCACTCTGGCCAAGCGCAGGCAAGAAGGACAGCTTGGACTCCTCCATGCATCTCTTCCAGGCTGGTAAGCAGGGAAACAGTGTATGGAGGGAGGGGGGCTGGGGTTGGTCCTGCTGACAGTGGCGGTGGGACCACCCCAAGACACCCCCCACTCCCCGACGCTGCTCCTGACAACAGCAGGGGAGTGCAGCCCGCCAACAGCTGGGGGCGTGGTTCAGCCCACGGCTTTAAAAGGTTAGACTGTGGTCAAGGTTGCTTTAGTGATTATGAGAGCTGGACCTTAACAGGAATAAGTTTGAAGAGTGTGATATCTTAATGTCTCTATATCTTTAACAGAATTGTCTGAATGAGATTGAGACGGTCATTAACTCAAATCTTCATTTAATTGGCATCGTTGGGATTGGAATCGCTGGAATCACGGTGGGTAGCTCTTTAACGATGGTGGTATGTTGCTGTTAGTTTCTATGTGCTTGTTCTTTTTAAAAAATATATTTTTTTATTTTTAAAACACAGAAAAATGCACACACAAAATATAAAATGATGATGATATAATAACAACAACAACAATATAGCTTGTTGGGACTGTGGTGGCTTAGTGTTTAAGACACTGAACTTGATGACTGGAAGGTCAGCAAGTCAGCAGTTCGACCCCCAAACGCTGCATGATGGAATGATCTCCCATCTCTGTCCCAGCTCCTGCCAACCCAGCAGTTTGAAAGCAAGGAATTGCAAGTAGATAAATAGGTACCACTTTGGTGGGAAGGTAAACAGCGTTCAGTGCACTCTGGTGTTTAGTCATGCCTGCCACATGTCCACGGAAATGTCTGCAGACACAGGCACTGGCTCTTTGGCTATAAACAGAGATGAGCATTGAACCCTAGAGTCGGATACAACTGGCTTTTGAGCAAAAGCGACCTTTACCTATTTATCTTGTTATCAGATTTGGGTTATTTAGTCGTCCTTATTTATATGACTTGTGCTTGTTCTTTGTCAAGAATCTCTGTATCCTTCTAAGCCAATAACATTGCATTTGCTTACTGAGAAACCTTAAGGTTGACTATAAGTGTCTCTTGCATGGAGCATTCCATTGAGCATGGAGCATAGCTAGCTCACTCACAAGAAGGGTACTAGCTGTCTGTGGAAATTTTCATGAGTTCCCAGGTCGTTGGGAACTATCCCAGGATCTATGGAAAGTCAGATCTCAGCTCACGTGCTTTCTGTTTAAACATATGAACAATTTGTTTATCCATCTGTTTAAATTGAAACAAATAGGGGCTGCGGTGGTTCAGTGGTTAAGAAGCTCACCTTGTTAGCTGGAAGGCTGGCAAGTCAGTAGTTCGAGACCTGGGAACTGCATGATGGATTGAGCGCCTGTCTCTTGGGGACATGAAAGGAGCCTCATTTGGGCATTCCCTGTGTGGAATTTCTTTTGCAAAAATCCTTTCAACCAAGAATAATTTCTGACATGAAATTATTATTATTGAAACAAATGGAAAATGCTTCCTGAAATGCTTCCTCTTTTGTCCAGAGGACAGGTAACAATTGGGGTGTGATGTTATAAACACAGTGACAAAAATTAATAAACTGCTTGTGAACCTCCCTTTATGTATGTTCCTTATCTTCTAGATCTTTGGCATGGTCTTCAGCATGGTGCTCTGCTGCGCAATCCGTAATACAAGGGACATGCTCTAGAATTCTTGCTGTGTAACATTACAGTATTTTCACTCCAGGGACTGGACAGCTTCTAGACAGAACTCTATGAGAGGTTCCTGCCCGCTCAGCTTAATAACTTTAATCCATTTTAATTAGCGGTGTTAACCAACTGACAGAGAAAAGGGGACATTTGGTGAACCTAAGAGTTTGCATCATTTGCATTTTTAAAAATGAAGACCAAGAAATCTGGAGTAAGCAAGTAGGGCAACGCTAACATAGTTCTTTTCAAGGCAAGGGCAGCATCTGAAACTAAGATTTATCTGAAATATGACTTTGCACATATGTGTGAATGAACTGTGCTTATATATTCAAGAACATGTGTTTCTACGTGTGTTTTTGACACATAGACATGTGTAGTGCACCTGCACAGATATCTGTATATACGGTACTCCGTATGTGTCTGAGTGTCCATATTTGCATGCATATTGCTGCAGCATACATACATTTGGGTACAACATAACCCATGCTAAACCCCTTTCTGCTCATTTTTGCTGGTAATATATAAGGAAGCCTGTTTTGAGTAGATGAGAAAGGTGAACTGCTATTATTCAGTATCTGCAAGGCCCCAAGGGAATTATATTTAACTGATTGGATTGGAAATGAACTGCCATGCTGTTAGTCTCTGTTCCTAAACAACTGCCACCTTTAAAAATATTTGCTGATTTCTTTACCACATATAGAATTGTGTTTAGACCAGGGGCCCTCTTTTGTTCATACAAGGCTCCACTGGAAACTGGTGACCAGCACAAAGGATTACACCTAGGGCCGTGATAGTGATTCCAGATATTCTTGGACTTCAATTCCCAGAAGTCCAAGCCACCATGAATCTGCATGAATGGGTTTACTGCGATTCATCCAGCCCACGCCGCCCTAGTCGCTCCTGGAAGCGGAAATAAAACATGCCCATATGGGTGCATTTTACTTGCACTTCCAGGAGCGACAAGGCACAGGCCGTATGAATCACAGTAAACCCATTCGTGTGGATTCATGGGTGCTTGGGCTTCTGGGAATTGAAGTCCCAAGAACATCTGGAGTGCCAAGTTTCACCATCACGGACCTAGGGATACTGCAGAACATTTTATTTAGTCATGCTATGACCAAACCATGCTATCAGTGCCCAAGGTGCATTGTGGGTAAAAACTGTATAGATTACACTGTATGTTTGAAATACCTCAGGAGTAAGTTTACAGTTTGCATCTGTGCTTTGTATTGCTTCTATTTATTTATGCTAAAATGTTCCTTGGGGGAAGAAAATCTGACAAATTAACCCAAATAGCCCAAAGGCATCTGTGATGCAATCCTAATACATCAATGGGATTTTTTCATTGACTTCAGAGGGAAGTGCACCTTTGAAAACTTTATATATATATGGCCCATTTTCTGGTAATTGTTATTTTTAATGTGGGAACTCAGGTAATGACGTATGTTTTTCTATTGCTCCAGATTCATTTGTTTTTACCATTAATTTTGAATGGGAACAGGCCGTTTGAAATAATATGCTGTTGAAAGAGCAAATGCTTTTCTAATAATATTTTCAAAGTACATGTTCCATCAGGACATATTGAGAGCTGAAGAGACCTCAGAGAAGGCCTTCTATATATAGCAGGGCCTTCATTTGAAAAGCAGCCCCCCAGCAGGGTAGGCTTGCATGTCATAGAGGAAGAAAGAGAGGCAGAAGCCCATTGTTGTAGGCAGTCTTTTCCCTCTCATGCACTTCAGACATAAATGCTCATACACATCTCCCTTAGAGAATTCCATTACATGTTTCTCTGTTCCAGCTGCTTAGCCTAGCCTAGGCCAAACAGAACAATATCTCCTCCACTGACTCAGGAGCCACATTGTTGAGATATTGTTGAGATGCAAAACATCTGCATGACAAGGGCGGGGAACAACCTCAGGATCACAGGAAATTGTACAAAATTGGACTACAGCGCCCAGAATCCTCTAGCAGCCATGGCTCTGAGGATTCTAAGAGATATCATCCAAAAAAGTGAAACTTGTCAATGCTTTGTTCATGAGCTGAAGCATCATATGCTTCATATACCATATTCACACAGGCAATAACTGGGTACCAGCAATTTCCAATGCCCAGAGCAGTCCCTGATCTCAATCACATGGTGTGAATGACAAGATCCTTTTTTATTCAAGAAGCAGTCTTTTTCTGCATTGTAAATAGACATTACTTGGAATTTACAGATAAGAGGTGATCAGATTTAGCTAGACAAAATGTAAATGTTGGAGGGGGAATCTTAGGTCAAGATTTTTAACAATAATCATACATAAGACCTTTTTTTCATTTTGCAACTTATCTGTTGTGTGACTAGTTGCACCTGATCATGACCAATCAAGCAACTGAGTGTGTAACAGACACTTTGCAAAATTGCAAAAAACACTTTTGTCGTTGCCATTCCATACATATGTGGTAAGTCCAACAATCTATTGGCCTTATGACTTCAAATTCTGTGAAATTTCTCCTGGTTTTCCATTTGAAGATGTATTTTTGGAATTATTGGTTAGAATTTTATTGCCATTTGCATAACTTGTCATAGTTAATCTACAAGGTGCTTAGGTACATCTCAGACATATACCTAGTCATGTGCCTGATTATGCAACCAAGATGTATCCTGACATTTCATTAATTAATCAAGTTATACAAACAGAAATAGTATTCTGACCATTATTTTAGAGAACTTCAGGGACAGAGATATCCCATTCCAACCCTTAGTGGTTTCCAAATATTTCTACCCTGGTCTTGTATTCAAAAAATGAGCATTTCTGTTAAGAAACAAACCATCCCTTTTATCAAAATGCTAGTGATTCTTTTAAAAGGAATAAATATTATTAAAAGCCAGTCACTTCTAGGCCAATCCTACCATTTCTTGGTCTACTCCACTGCCTACATCAAATTTCACCTGGTTTCAGTAAACAATTTAGGCCAGTCATGGCAAACCTTGGCACTCCAGGTGTTCTTGAACTTTAATTCTCAGAAGCCCAAGACTCTGTGAATCTACATAAATGGGTTTACTCCACAGAGACTTGGGCTTCTGGGAATTAAAGTCCAAGAACACATGAAACACCAAGGTTTGCCATCAAGGATTTAGGCTGTTACAGTGTTTCACAGGCCTTGTAATCCATGTATTCAGGGTGTATTTTAGCTGATTTCTGTCAGTTCACTGGAATGCTAGATTGTAGAAAAGGTTTTCTCTTTCGTAGAAGAAAACCTCGCCCTGTCTGCTGAGCTGTCCTGATAACTGAACTGTGGGTTACATACCAAGGGTGGGGACATGATATCCCCATTGACAGAAAGGTCAATGCACACACCCACAGCTAGTGAAACTGGAGCAATAGGGATCTATACATACACACATATGCCATTTTTATATTTTTCTGACCTCAACAGGGTGGCTTTTGTCTCCTTCATCAGCATGAATCCATTAGAAAGACCAAGCTCAGACAAACTGTCTTGCTTTCCCAGATGTCATCTGTTGTTGCTCAGTTGTACTTTTATCTCTTAAGTGCCTTTAAAAATTAGACTTGAACTGTATTATTTTCTAATCATTTATCACTTTCCTGCAACCCAGTGTATTTATTTCTAAGCATGTAATTGTTGTACCTGTCTAAGGACTGCCTGCACTCCAAGAGTAATAAAAAAGATGTGTTTAGAATTTAGGTCAGAAACAAAATGTGTATATATCTTGATTATTTATGTGTCTGTTCCAGAATATAGCATACATTAGCCAAATTCCTGTTGCATGGTGTAATAAATCATACTACATCAAGCCAATTGGGATTTACTGAGTCAATTCCTTTGTAAGTTCTATTGATTCAGATGGGCCTACTATATTAAATTAAGACTCAGCAAGAATAGGCTCTTTGGAATGAATGGGAAGTATGGAGGCGTTGTCTCACCAAATCTCCATTCATTTAGTGCACCTACTACCCTAAACAACAGGATTTTGGCCACTGTGTATCAGTGCCTTTAAAAACTCAAACTCATCATGTCAGAAATAATTTCTAACAATGCCATAGTGGTGAAGAGTTCCTTGATTCTGAATTATATTGGAGCAAAATTTTACACTGTATAAAGCCAAGAATGAATAATTATTTGGCTAAGTTTATCCCTTTCTTTAATATCACACTTTTCTTTGATGGTTTACTAGCAGGTTGGGATCCATTGGTGTGCTGTCAGTATAGTTGTTGGCTTCGTGTGGGGAAGAAGCTCCTTTCATTAGATGCCACTTCTCAACCT
Source organism: Furcifer pardalis (assembly GCA_030440675.1). NCBI lineage: Eukaryota > Metazoa > Chordata > Lepidosauria > Squamata > Chamaeleonidae > Furcifer > Furcifer pardalis. The sequence goes on along the minus strand of CP126891.1, from coordinate 231,665,261 downwards.
GAGGCCTAATAGGTTCACCTTATTTCCAAGCTTTGCTTAATCTAAAAAGGATTAATTTAAGAAATGACCACAGTAAATATCCATCATACACATGAGATAGATTCTTGGGGAAGATGTAATAAATAAGAGCATGAAATATTGGGGAAATCTCTAAAACCCATAAGCCAATATGGCTACTGACTATGATGTCTGGGGAATCTAGGAGTTAATAGCAAGGTTATCAAGATAATTGTGTAATTTTTCCAAGTCCTAGATCAGATTCTTCCAAATTTCCTCAGGACATGACATTGCTGTAAAGCAGAGATGCCCAAGCAGAGATGCCCAATCTACGACCCACAGGCCAGATCCTGCCCATGATGCCAATTAATCCAGACTGCTGTTCCCAGAAGCGGAAGTAAAATGCACATGCGTGGGCACAAAATGTATTTACGACACAGGCGTGTGTATGTTCTGCGCCCACGCATATGTGTTTTACTTCTGCTTCCAGGTGGAAGGAACCACATGACCAGCATGCTCAACAACGTGGCCAGCCTGCAGCCCAAAAAGTTTAGGCACCCCTGCTGTAAAGCAAGGAATTGCTTGTAATTGCTTGGCGCATGTAATCTGCCTCAGAACTACAACCTTGCAAATTAATGCCATATGGCTCTTGTGAGGTGGAGAACAAATTGAGGACATTTTAAATGTATTTCACAATCCCTTATGTGAAAGGGAATCTTTTTTTCTAACTTGTATCTCTTTTGAAGTCAAGGATATGTATCTAAGAGGTGCTATGTCCTACTTTATGTAAATAGAGGCATTCTCACCAACGTAAAAATTACTTAAATGAGCTCCAGCTCTTCCAATTCAATAAATTGTGTCACTGTATCTATGGAACAGTAGTACCTGATAGGATCAGTCAGGACTTCACAAAGAATGCAAAACAAAATTCTCATGCCTCTATATCATATCACTTCACTTCTCAAAATGAATGTTTTAGGATGTTACTTAAATAGATGTTACTTCCAACACCAAAAGGCTATGTTTCAGTATTTCTGGAAAAGACCTAATTAACTCCTTAGAAGTTCAGAGAAAAGTTAAGTAAGCATAATCATCCTTTCCGGTGTGTTTGGCATTCTGACAGCATCAGTGCACCACATTTTGTTTTCATGAGAAATCTAATATGTAAGCCACTTAGTCATTTCCCCTGGCTGTAAATGTTGTTAGCTATTGTTTTATTTACTGAAATGTGTTCCATTTTGGCCTGCTTTCTGAATGCATTTTTATCAGCCTTTCTTTATTGAAGTTGATGCAAAAATCTAATTAAAATAATCTGAAATAAAAACAGTGCCATGTTTCTTAACAGCCAGCATTATGATGCACATGACATCAACTGGGTTCCTCAAGATCTATCCATAGTGTGGTTTGGGGCAATGGGAGGGGGACTGAATCTGGGAAATCCAAATACAGCTCTATTTCAGGAGTAATTCAGATGCCAATAACACTACATACAACAGCATGAGTTCACACACTTGTTTACAGGAAACTGTGTGTGTGGCATTTCCAGCAATCCTATGCATGGGAAATTATCCAAACCAGAGTCATTTACACACACACAAAGTAGAAACTCTTAACTCAGGAAAGTGCAGATATGACACCTCCGGAGGCCAGCTGGTTTGCTCCAGCAACAATGTCTACTGATAGCCATTTTAGGAGCAAAACAGTTCATTCCTATCCCGGAGCAAACAGCAAGCAAAAACCCCATGTAGTCAACCTCTTAATGGAACTTTCATCAGAAGAGATTTCCATAAATGTGAATGCCACCCAAATACTTTTTGATGTGCCCAAAATATTGCAACTTGATGCATGAGTGATACAGTGAAGAGAGTACTCTCAGCTAGCTGCAGTCAAGATGCTGTGAAGGAGAAAGGCTATAAACTATGAATGTGCATTTCTGTTCTTCCCTGCCCATCTGAGTGGAATTCAAAGAGATGCAAAAACATTTAAAATTGCAGCCAGTTTAAATGGTTAAAAATCTGCATGCAATCACCTTCACATATTTTTGAGAAGCAAAATAAGCCTTCCCTTTTCCTAATACTGTAGTTATTTTATTTATCACATTTCCATATATATTATGGTCAGATGGACTTGTATTATAAAATGTGGCATAAATAAAGGCAATAAAAAACTGCCAGTAATAAAAATTAGGAAAGGATATTTGAGCACAAGGCATATTATTCTAATAAAATGGCTGCAATAAAGATGCTCTATTGCATTCCCTATTACTTTCTCCAGCTTTGGTCTATCACAGACATGCAGTGACTAAGCTTTCTCTGTTGAATATCTGCCTTTTGCAGAGCTGTTAAAGGATTGGATATTTACCAGGGGCATGTCAAGGCAACAAACAAACAAAACTGCAATTCCAAGAGGAACACAATATTTCTTTTTCCTCCCTGATTGGAGCATAGTATCCAATAATGCTGAGTTGAGCCTCTTCTGTTTTGAAGGGTCTAGATTTATGCTGTGAAAAGCAATATGTAGAGCCTCCATAGAATGGCTTTCTTTACCAACCAAGTTCCTGTTAAGTTTCATGTTACATCTGTTGGGATGCCCAGTAATTTCCCTTGCAGCTAAATACAGCAGCCATCCACAGTTCTAAAGAGAGAGGTTATACAGCTCTTTTTTTACATAGAAGTACTAGCCCTTTTATGCTAGAATGAGGCAAGGAACTTGTAGTCTGCTAATTTTATGACTACCACTGAGGTGTAGAGTTGATAAGAGCGAGAATCCAGCAACATCTGGCCAGCTAAGTCCAAAATATTTTTCCTGTTAATTCACACATTCCATGCTTGGCTCTGTGACTGAAAGCAAACTTTTTAACAATATTTGTTTTCCTTTTCCTTGGTCAACCATTTGGATGATAAAAAGTGAAAACTAGAGCAAGCACATCTAAGGTGGTGTCAAGCATTCTCACATGGTATTTGCCCCCAAGCTAAGTAAAGAGAAGGCATAAAAGACATGAACTGATGGGGGTTAAAGTCAACTCTATTTGCCTGCTTAAATACACTTTCATGTCCAGATCAAACTGAACTGCCAAAATGATGCCACTTTCTCTGCTTTGTCGTTGGCCAAAATTAAATCTTCATCCATACATGTTTCTGGTAGTAATCGGCAGACCAGTAAATGAGCCGGATTCTGTTTCTCTCCACATTCATACACCATTGTTGTTGTCCACCAGCAGTCCCACTTGAGCATGTTGGTCTTACATTTATGCACTCCAAACTTCAGCCTATTCAGAGTCCTCCAAGTGACATAGGCAAAGTTGAGTTTCTCAGACATTTCCTCTTTTAATGTTATTCCTTGCCCAATGATTGAGTGCCTCCATCTTTTAATTTGGTTTTGCTCTTAAGTTGCGTACCCTCAAAAATGGCTTAAACGTAATTACGTTGTGGGATATGTAAAAGGGCAGGTACTCGACAAGTGGACCCAGGAAGAGTTTAAAATACAGACAGTTACGTTATCACCAAATGAGAAAGCTAAAGGCTATGCATCCTGGCATGCTCTATTACTTAAATATGAATCGCTTGCAACGGCAATAAACCATTTGTCAGTGGGGCGACAAGCAGGTGCTGGAAGTGAAGCGAAGCACCAAGAAAGGGGAGGGGGAGGCAAATAGGTGAGAATTGACCACTGGGTGGTTTGAACGAGCCAGGATCGATCTGTCATCTCCCACCATCCTTCACATTGGGATTTATTCTTATTAAAGAGAGTAGCAGTTCAACAGGAGAGGGCAACGGAACGGCCACGTCCCTGAGTGACGAATCCCTGAGAATACTCGTCCCTCGGGGAATGAACGCGTCGAGTTACACTCGTACGAAAAACTGGGTGTGTGACGGAGGCTTGCGAAAGAAGACTCCGCACCCTGCAAAAGGCTTATTTCATTCACTCGAACAAAGGCATTGGATGAGCCCCCGTTTACTTGGCCAATCACAACGCACTTTTGAGGGGGCGGGAAAAGGCGCGGCCGGTCATCTGCCCCCCCTCTTTTTTTGGCGGGGGGGGGAGCTACTTTCCCCTCTAGTTTCATTGGAAGTTTGTCCTGGCTGGGTGAGTGGATGGAGGGTTGCTGCTGGCTAGGTTTGGAAATAAAAAACCCTCGCCTGTCATTTAGCCCTGAGAAGAGGGTGGGTGACATCATGGGGTGTCCCATAGGCTCCCCTCTCCGCCCCTCCTTTTTTGTTCCGTTTCAGACGTGTCTATCCAGACCACGGTGCAAGTGTGCTTAATTTCCTGCAATGGGTCTTGCAGTGTTCAGTGACAGCGGTGGCTTAGTGTTTAAGACGCTGAGCTCGAAGACTGGAAGGTAGGCAGATCACCAGTTCGAGACCCGAGCGCTGCACGACAGAGTGAGCTCCCGCGCTCCTGTCGCTTTTCCCCAGCTCCTAGCAGTTCGAAAGCAAATGATTGCAAGTAGATAAATGGGTGCCGCTTCGGCGGAAAAGGTAATAGCATTCGGTGTGCTCCGCCATCTAGTCATTTTGCCTGCCATATGGCCACGGAGATGTCGGCAGACGCAGGCAGCGCTGGCTCTTTGACTATAAACGGAGATGAGCACCGACTCCTAGAGTTCGAGAACAGGAGACCTTCACCTTTAATGGGTCTTGCAGTGTTGAATGTGGGCAGAAAGCGGCACCTGCGAATAATTTTAGGTCTTCCGCGACGGGGAGCAAGAGAAACACAATTTATTAAAAGTAGTACTGTAATACAGTTGCGGGGGGGGGGGCTCAAGTGTCCCAGGGAAGGGTGAACGTAAAAAGCAATGTTCTTCTCATCACAGGGACATATTTGATACCTTGCCAATAGCCCCGTTTTCTCTATTTCAGTTATGATATGGGGAAATACAAGGGTTCTGGGAAGTGGGTGGATGTGACACCGACTGATCCAAACCTAAGAAAAGCACCTAGACAGGCAAAAATATGTTATTTTTTCACATTTAGTCTTTATTTCTTAATGTATGTTACTGTTGCTTTGTTCTTCAGCCAGGTTTCATAGAATGCATTCAGAATACTGTACCAATAAGACCCATAAAAATACAATCCATTTTAAAATATTTCTCTATTTGTGTTAGACTGCATTCTATTCGTATTAAACTCTATTCGTATTAAACTGTCTTGTGCAGTTTAAAATGATAGACATATATGGAAATATAGATAAAATTAAAACGAATTCAAATGTTAAAACTATTCAACCTTATTTGACCAGACATGGGCTAGTTCAATAGCATTATCTTGACCATTTACTAGATCTTCCTGTCTAGAAATGGTTTTTAAAGTAGTGAAGTTATTGATTGTAACAAGCAGCCCTGCAATCAACAGTAAGCCCTGCTTTCAGGTAAGTGAAAGGACTGTTGCCTAAATAATTTAAGGGGTGACAGTGGGGGAGACATAAAATGCAGCTTTTAAAAGCTTGACCTATCTTTGAAAAGAAAATAAGGTTGCTGATTTTTTAAAACAAATATAGCTTTTCTATTACGTATATAATTCAATGATGGGGAGTATTTTTAATAGGTATAATGATTGCTGAGTGTACAATAGTTAAGAATGAGAGAGGGACAGTAGCCTCACAATTATGTGCAGAATATATATTACTAGAGAGTTTTGCAGAGGAAAGGTTGAAGGAGGTTGTTGTTGTAGTCCAGTACAGTAATACCTCGGATAACGTTTACCTCGCATAACACTAAAATCACATAACGTTAAGTAATCTGGGGAGGAGAATTGGATCGAATAACGTTAAGATCCTATGGGATGGATCGGATAACAACCGCTAAAGCCTGTGCGGTTACAATGTATCTCTCTGGAGCTTTAATGTTATCCGATCCATCCCATAGGATTTTAGCATGGATCGGATAACACTAAAAATTGGATAACACCAAGACTTGTGGAACCAAGTCTTAGCGTTATCCGAGGTTTTACTGTACTTGGTAAAACTGAGGATGGCAGTAGTTGGAGAGAATGGAAAAATTAATTTTTCATAGTCACTGGCATCAGCTGATTGTCTTCAATGTTTTGCCCAAGCCCTTTTCTGTTGTAAGCCTAGTAGGAAGCCAAGTGGTAGAATTGAGTAGAAGAAATGAAAAGCTTTTTACCTCTGTAGTGCATAGCTAGCAGTCGCCAAGAACTGAATCTAGGCACTGTCTCAAGAACATCCTTGATATTGCCTTACACACCACTGAAGTTAGATCCCCATCTCTATTTGTTTCTCATGAGTCCTCCTTTCTGATCAGATGACAAACATAACAGTCTTTAGCACTACAATTCTGTTCCTCCCACAGCAAGTAGCTTCATCTTTGTGTTTACTTTCTCACCTCCTGTCCCATGCAGAAGACTCAAGGCTAGAACACTAGTGTGCATGTACTGACTGCCTATTCATCTCCCCATTAGAGTGAATGTTTTGCTTTCTGGTTCAGAGGTGTTGTATTTTGCAAATTCTGCTGGATGATCACCATTGTTAGTGACACAGTTCCCTCAGTAAATGTGAAATGTGAGCACACATATTTTTTCATCATTGTAAATAACTTCTTTAGTATTTTCTTGAACTGCACTACTAGGGCTGCTTACTTAAGAGGGGAGCTCAACCCATCATGCAGTACCTGCCAGCCTTCCAGCTAACAAAATAAGCTTCTTAACCACTGATCCACCACAGCCCCTCTTTTGTTGTTCAGTCGCACAGTCGATTCCGACCCTCTGCGACCCCATGGACCACTGTCCGCCAGGCACTTCTGTCCTCCTCAACTCGCTCAGCTCTGTGCTCATTGCGTCTACAATACCATCTAGCTATCACATTTTTTGGCCGCCCCCTTTTTCTTTTGCCCTCCACCTTTCCCAGCATCAAGGCTTTCTCAAGTGAATCTTCTCTTCTCATTTGATATCCAAAGTACTTTAGCTTCACCTTTACAATGTGTTTTATTCTTTTCTGTAGATGGGAATGCTTACAATGATTATACTTTCCTTGGGTGAATGAAAAGAGGATACAGGCTCGCTTTTTCTATCTGTGAAGTTGTAGGGATTTAATTAATCATTTGGAAACTGGAGAGTTTAACACTATAGCTGAAATTGTCCTACTAGTTTTAAAGAAAACACTCTTCGTATCCAATCAGATTCTAGGCTAATAATATCTCAGCTGTTATGCAATGCACTCATATCTGGTGCTAGCAGTGGAAACTCTACACCCAAGAGTTGTCTTAATTTCTTGGTCATGTTAATGTAGCAGCATGAGTATCTGTTTCACCACAGACACAGGATATTCCCAACATCTGATCTGATAGCTCATGTGGTTGTTGCATTTCTCTGACACATTTTGTCATGTTGTGCCCATGTGTTCTGTGACTTCCCAATACTGAGAGTAAAGAAAATGTGACTACAACAAAAGATATCCAGGCACAATATCTATTCCTAATAGGCTTAGGAAATATTAAGACCATTCTTTTCTTCTTTATGGGCAGTGGTCTAACATGTTAATTGTCATCTGACTATTTGTTGATGTGGAAGAATGAAAACTTGCCTTGGAATGACAAGATTATAAATCCAGTTACTCAAGAGTATGCTCCACTCTTAATTCATTGGGACTTAGGCAGCCTAGTGTGTAGGTCTTCAGCCCTTGTTACATTTGTGTGGATGGAAAAATTGCAAGGATGAATACTGATTGGGGGTCATTGCTAAGTGAAGGAAAGGGGTTGCAAAGATAATTTCCAAGAACAGTGTCCTGCAAAAAGCAAATTCTGAATCGTACCCATTGTACATACTATTTTCTTTTCATATGTTTCAACAAGTACCATCTTTGATATAATTGTACCATCTCATAGCCATTCTACATCAAAGGCAACACTTTCTATCCCCATCTTTCTTACAGTAAATGAATCAGTTAGGTATTTTTAAAAGATGATGACAGTGTAATAGTCATGGTTAGAAAGTATTCCAATTTATCATACTGAATTTGAGATGCTGTGAACTGCTTGAAATGCCTGAGTATTCAACCAGCCAATGAGATAATGTTGAATTATTTATAGAACAGCGGGTGAGTTTTAAAGCCTCAATTCACTCCACAGAGATTAGACAGAATTGTCTCTTCAAAGAACCAACTGAGCAGCAGCAGCTTGTTTTACCTACTGACCAAAAAGAGTCTGGAACATTTCCCCCTTTGTGATTCCAAAGAAGATGGCTGAGAAACAGATTAGGTATGTGTTCCTGCCTAAGGTATTTAAAGTAAAATGAGCATTGGTGCAAACATTCAGAAAAGGAGATTAGGAAAGAAAATACTGTAAAATCAAATATATTAAAATATATGGGTTTTTATTTAATATTTCATCCAAATCCAATATGAAACAAAAGACTAAAAAGTAAAGGAAGAAAAATCTGAGTAAAATAAGTAAAAATATTGGAAGATGGCAAAGTTAACTGATTGCTGACAGTTTTTAACATATGAATTTCTCATGATTCAAAGCTGGTTTTTAGGGGGTGCACTCTGATAGCAATTTGAAGTATAAGTGATAGTTGATTATTTATGGCATATTTTTAAAATGGGATATTATTTCAGACTTAAAATGAACGGTGGGATTTATAACAAAGTTCAAAGGCCAGCCCTTAGCTCAGTAGGTTAAGAAGCTCACCTTGTTAGCTGGAAGGCTGGCAAGTCAGCAGTTTGAGACTCGAGTACAGCACTGCGTGACGAATTTAGCTCCTGTCTCTGCCCCAACTGTTGGGGACCTGAAAGGAGCCTCATTTGGGCATACCCTGAGCGGCGTTTCTCTCGCAAAAATCCTTTCAATACAGAATAATTTGTGACAAAAAATAACAACAACTACTACTACTACTACTACTACTACTACTACTACTACTACTACTACTACTACTACTACTACTACTACTACTATTATTATTATTATTATTATTATTATTATTATTATTATTATTATTATTATTATTATTATTATTATTATTATTTCACAAGAGAGAGAGATTCACAATAAGAAAGGAATCAATTTTTGTTATGAATGATGCAAAAATGAGAGAAGTATCTTAGAGTAGTAGAATGTTTCCTGTAGTCAACAGTGTTTGTATGATAGAACCAAAAGATGACAGTCTCTCAATATTGGTCTGCAGAGCCAGTAGAAAAATTACAGTCATTTGGCAGCTCCTTACAGATATGTTATATAGCTTTATTATTATAATAGCTAATTATAGTTGTGTATTGTCCTGTCAAGCAGAAGATGTGATATGAAATAGATTGACTTGATATTGAAACCCACAACCCTTAGTTGTGCAGAGCAAACAGAGCAGGGCTGTTGCGTTTAGCCATTTATGGAGGACGTTAATTCATAGGGTTGCTGTAAGTCAGAAGTGACTTGACAGTATACCATAGACACTGTGTTGTGCTGGTCATAAGATAAAGAATAGTTTAAAATATTTTAATAAATGAATTAAAAATGCTATTAAATTCTAAAAGTTTAACTATGGTGCTAAAAGAAGCAAAAAGTTAGTGATCGTTCTCAAGTGAGTGTGGTGCATTGCAAATATTGTTTCCTGAATGAAACATGTTTCAAAATTCTACTTTATTGACATTTGGTTGTTACATTTTTCTCTTATTCAGTTTGCCTGCTAAACTCATCAATGGAGGGGCTGCAGGGATCATTGGCGTCACTTGTGTATTCCCAATTGATCTGGTTAAAACCAGGCTACAGAATCAGAGAAGTGGACAGCAGATCTACAAAAACATGTAAGTGGTTTTTGGAAATGAGTAACCCAAGCTAGTAAATGTAGTATAACTGGCTAACGTCTAAAACAGGGGTTCTCAGCCTATGGCCCATGGACAAAATAATCTGACTCCTGCCCTCACTCTAGCTGCTGCTGCCACCAGAATCAGCCGCAGACTCATTTACGGCCATCGTAAATGACTGACTGACTGACTGACTGATTGATTGATTGATTGATTGATTGATTCGATTTATATGCCACCCTACTTGGTGAAACCAACTCAGGGCTGCTCACAACATACAATCAAATACAATATAACAGTTCAATACAATATCATAATATCATAAAATACAGTACAACAAAATAAATATAAACACAGTGTAATCAGTGTACAATCCATAAACAATACTCAGTACAGAATAGACAATACTATATAATCACAATGCAGTACAAAATACAATTCCAATGTTAATCTACATCCTCTCTACCACAACCGCAATTAAGTCCTGATGCGGCTGTGGTGAAATCCTACCCCCTGGTGGTCTCTATGCGGCTGCGGGGCAATTCCTGCAATCCCGGGCTGCCTTTTCATACATCTGCCAGGGGCGGAGTCCCAGGAGACGGAGGTGCTCCCAGTGCAGCTTTTGTAGGTGTCCGGGGCACAGATGTTGTTTGTCCTGTTGGTCTTGACATCCTCTGAGCAGATATGAGCTTCAATTCCACTGGCTCAGATCCAGGAAGAGCTTTATGGCAAGAACCAAACATTCTGATTTTTCTTGAGAAGAAAAGCTGAAGACAGGTGGTGGAGTGGCTGCAGGGGGAAGGTCTTCTTTGCGGTTGGATTGCCCGCCACCAGCTGTTCCTTTATTGGCCTCCGGGTTGAGGTGGAAGGGGCCTGGAGGGAGGGTGGGAGCAGCGCCTCACCGTTTGCGACAGCTGTAAATGAGTCCATGGCAGTTGTAAATGCATTTACAGTAGCTGCAGACTCATTTACAGCAGCCATAAGCAACAGGGGGACAACCAGTCCATCCCCCTCAACTGTTTTAAGGGAGCGTGACCTGGCCCCCAACTTGAAAAGGTTGAGAACCCCTGGTCTAAAATTCCTCTGTAGAATGTGTGTTTACCAAGGAATTTGTTGTCAGGTTTTCATAGTTGTAACATCCGTGGTTCTTTTTCCACTCTGTATATATACTGATGATATATTTGAATGTCTTCTCTCTCTCTTCATTTGTGTGCATAAGTAAAGGTCTTGGGGAAATAGAAAACTATCATTATATTCTAATAGGAAAATTCTATATCATTGATATTGCCTGTATATAAACTAAACGTTTCCTTACAGGCAGTGATTTAGAGGAATATATGGAATATTTCAGGAAAACCAGTCTTAAGTTTTATTTCCGAAATGGAAATGATAACATTCATGATGCATTCATTCACATGCTTTGTTTCACTTGTTATAATGTTCCAGTGTGCCAAATTCCACAACCTTTGCTGCTTATGTCTTCATTAGGTTGGATTGTGTAATCAAAACGCTCTATTCAGAAGGCTATTTTGGCATGTACAGAGGTAAATCGTTTTTTTCCCATATTTTATACTTGGCTATGGTAAATTCAATAATATAATTTCACAGAAGTGTTCCTTATAACTAGAATGTTTCCTGTAGGGATGGGATTTTCACAATTCGACAACTCCCAGTCCCATAATTCAGGGGGCCTCCAAGCAAATTAAGAGACCACATCCATGCTGTCCCCATCTCACTTCCTTAAACCATTAGAAATATACTACATTGCACTGTGGTAGTCATGAGGATTCCCGACAATCATATAAAACATCCAATACAAAAGCAATAAATTAGAACAAAGCAATATCATAAAAATAATATACATAACAAAACACAATAATAATCAGCCTGAAAAATACTCAAGAAATACCAACCTCAGTTTGTGTGCTAACAGAACAATGAAGATGGAGATCAGCATAGACTCTTGAAAAGAGGTTACATATCCTGGGAGCAGACACCGGAAATTTCTTCTTTTGTATTCTTCAAATGTGGTCCTTCAGATGGTGATTTCAGCTTAGATACAATCTTTAGGTTGCTATCTCTTCTTAGCTTATGAACAGGCATGCTGATGTTGTGGGAAAGATTCATTTGATCAGGTCCATGTCCAGATTCCCCTAGTTAGCCCTATGGATAGTTCCTTTGGTAATTCTCTAGCTTTTGTACATTTTCTCCCCATTCAAAACTAAAATGCCTCTGTAAGACTTAGTTAGTGGACATAGTAAGAATTTAATGCTAAAATATACTCGTATTTTGCTACTTTACTTTGTCACCTCTCAATTGATAGCATGTGGCACTTGCCCCTCGTCCTGAAAGAGTTTCCGTAGTTTTAATTTAAAGATACCTAATTCTTACTAAATCAATAACATATACATATGCAAGTGTGTGGAGAATTTCCATTTCTCTTTACTGTCAATGGCCATTTCCTAATAAGTGATCTGATTTGAAAATTACATTATGAATCCCTGTCACAGTTAAATGACCTGACATAATCTACAAATAAAACAGTCTTAACTGATCTGTGATATTTTGTATAATTCTTTTGGTGTCATCATTATGATGTCCTCCCACTGATCGGAAACTAAACTTTATTGCAGTGGTGCCCAAACTAGAGGCTGGGTGCGGCCCCCGACTCCAATTCATCCGGCCCGCAAAGCCCTCGTCGCTCCTGGAAGCGACAAGGGCTTCGTGGGCCGGATGAATTGGCGTTGGGGGCCGCACCTGGCCCCCGAGCCTTAGTGACCGGCTCCCTGAACCACATGATCAGCCCACGACCCCAAAAGTTTGGGCACCCCTGCTTTATTGTATACTAGACTACTACTGACTTTGGTTAATAATTTGTATAATATTTTTAAATAAAGAATACTCTTACACTCATTTCAATGTGTTTATTTTTAGGAGCAGCAGTGAATCTCACCCTTGTAACACCGGAGAAGGCTATCAAACTAGCAGCTAATGACTATTTTAGACACCTTCTTAGCAGGGAAGGGTATGTTATTTGAGATCTTAGAACTAATTCATTTTTGTCTTATCTGCATTAACATCTTCATTCAGTTATTTAAAGCTTTAATCTCTTTTGCTGTGTTTTTATTTTTATTTTTTTATTGCAAGGAGGGGATTGCCCTCTGGGGTAAAAGTACAGTTTAGACTTTTTAAAAATAAATAATGTAAAATATGTAAATGCAATAAATAATGAAAACCTACAGTATAATTTAATTATCATCTTTGAGGGAAAAGTGTTAAACTGTTATTATAAAAAGTTATGTGTTTTCTGCCGTGCCAGAGAACAAAATGGGCAAAAAGATGCATATGTTATCCAGCTGCTCCAATTACATTATGCCCAGCTTTTTGTGCTCATTTTTATCATTAATCAAAACTTGTTTCTTGCCATAGCCATTGCTGTCTTCAAAGACCATTTGTAGCAATTTGCAAAAATCTACACATACACTAAGAATAATATCGAAGAGTAAACAAAACAGAACAGCAAAAATGATGAAAAAATGTTGTGGCATCTATATTTAAATGTGAGCTTTTGTGGACCAAGTCCACTTCATCAGACATAAGAGTGAGACCTCTTACAATTGGGGACATCTTCTAATTGTACATCTGCATTCATCCAAATGAAATAGACAAGAAGAAAGAGAGAGAAAAGACACATAATATTACTAGTCCTGTTTACAGCCCACATGGATTGGGAATATAATGTGACTACAAGCGACTCTACTTGAAAGCATTACAGTGCTTGGGTCCAAGTCATCCACTTTTCAAAATCTTTTGTTTTCCTGAATATAATCTGTGCATTTTATATAGTCTCTTTTTGTCTAGCATTGCATGTTTGCCTATTATAGTTTTTAATATAATATGTATAATAAATAGAGCCTTCTCCTAGTCTGGCCAGTTATCCTGTGACTCAGCGGCAATTGTCAGGTGTTGGTAGTTAACTAAACTGACAGCCCTGAGAACTAGCGATCTTGGCTAGTGAAGTCCACAGGGAAGGGTGATGGTATCGAAGTGGATTAAATCCCACTTGAATCTATCTTACTGGAAGGCAGCAACTTAATCAATACTGACCTGGGGCTGAGGGCTCAGGACTAGAACGTGTCTTCCGGAACTGGATCAGTGGTTATGGTGTCACGCTGCGATGTGGAAGACAGATAGAAGGCCACTGCATTATATTGTTCCCAGGACAATCTTCATGGCAGATTGCCATGATGGTAGCCAATATTCGGAATCAGATACGGCACTTGAATAAGAAGAGCAAAAGGTTTTATTTAAATAATTCATAATGTGAAGATATTTGGAAGCCATAACTAGAATTTTCCTGGGCTTTTTTTTAAAATGAGTAAACAAAAATAAAAATCTTAATGGTTGCTACCAGTAATTGATGAAAGAGGTGTCTTGGTATAAAATATCAGCAGGATTCTGTCTTATGTATATTAATTTCTATCCTCTGAATATTTGAGAATAATAATGTTTTAATGATACTGTAACATGTACAATAAATATTTTGCCTTTTTTAATTTTGCAGGGCTGCCCTGTCTTTGCCAAAGGAGATGTTGGCAGGCTGTGGTGCTGGCACTTGCCAGGTTATTGTCACCACACCTATGGAAATGCTAAAAATCCAGCTGCAGGATGCAGGCAGGCTAGGTAAGAATGCAAACTGCCTTCCTCTAAATTTTATCCTTGAAAAGGGGGTTCATAAATATTCATATGTAATAAGGTTTCTCTGTAAATCTCATTCATAAATCCAAACATATCATGAACTAAGCAAAATATGTTTAGTTTGACTTAGATCTGGAATAAGTCAGTAATAATAAATTGGTGGCTTTTAACCAGAGTGTGGGGAAGATTTGGCTTCTTGTTACTCCATGCACATACAGTAATACCCCGGATAACGCTAGTACCGGATAGCGCTAAAACCGCATAACATTACAAGATTTTCGGAAAAATCTTGTATCGAATAACGCGATTTTTAGCGTTATCCGATACAGTTGTTCTTAGCAGCAGGGCGGCTGGAAAGCTGAACGGGGTTCTCCGTTCAGCTTCCCAGCCACCCTGCAGCTACGGAGGCAGGGGTGGGGAGGCTGGAAAGCCGACGGGGGGCTCCCCCTTCGGCTTCCCCAGCCACCCCACAGCTGTGGAGGCAAGGGCGGGTGGCTAGGGAAGCTGACAGAGAGTCCCTGTCAGCTTCCCCACCCACCCTGCAGCTGTAGATCGGGTCCTCTGATCTCTCTGGAGCAGGCAGGGGACACGATCCAAGCTGTTTCTGGGCTTCCCCGACGTCCTCAGCCAGTGCAGCAAGTCAAAACGTCAGGATTCGAACCCTGACGTTTTGGTTTGTTGCAGCCACAAAGAGGGTGGGGGAACTTCAAAATTAGCGCGCATCGGGTCTCCCGACCTCCCTAGAGCCGATGTGGTTCCACAAGTCTCGTTGTTATCCGGTTTTTAACGTTGTGCGATGCATGATCACACAACGTTAAAAAAAGCCCTGTTTCCCTGGAGGCTGCAGCAAGCCAGAATGTCGGGATTCGAATCCCGACATTCTGGCTTGCTGCACTGGCTGAGGACGTCAGGGAAGCCCAGAAACAGTTTGGATCGGGTCTCCCCACCTCCCTGGACCCGGCAGAGGGGGGGGGTCAGAGACCCCAAAATTGGTAAAAAAAAGTCCGTTTTTTTTACCAATTTTGGGGTCTCTGACCCCCCCCCCCCTCTGCCGGGTCCAGGGAGGTGGGGAGATCCGATCCAAGCTGTTTCTGGGCTTCCCCGACATCCTCAGCCAGTGCAGCAAGCCAAAACGTCAGGGTTTGAATCCTGACATTCTGGCTTGCTGTAGCCTCCAGGGAAACAGGGCTTTTTTTAACGTTGTGTGATCATGCATCGCACAACGTTAAAAACCAGATAACAACGAGACTTGTGGAACCAAGTCTCAACGTTATCCGGGGTACTAGTGTATTTTGTTGTTCAGTCGCACATATTTTGTTGTTCAGTTGTGACCCCATGGGCCACTGTCCGCCAGGCACTTCTGTCCTCCACCATTCTTCTCAACTCGCTCAGTTCTGTGCCCATTGTCTCTACAATACCATCTAGCCATCTCATTTTTGGCTGCCCCCTTTTTCTTTTGCCCTCCACCTTTCCCAGCATCAAGGCTTTCTCAAGTGAATCCTCTCTTCTCATTTGATGTCCAAAGTACTTTAGCTTCATCTTTACAATTTGACATTCTAAGGAGCAGTCAGGGTTAATTTCTTCTAAGATTGACCTATTTGTTCTCCTCCCTGTCCAGGGGACTCTCAAAACTCTCCTCCAACACCACATCTCAAAGGCATCTATTCTGATCTGTTTGGCCAGTTAGGATATGAGTTAAGCAGCCCTACATATTTAGTGTAGGCCTGCTTAACTCATATCCTATGAGTAGCCCACACAGCAGTCTCTAATGTAGGGGGTAGAAATTGTTTGCACCAGAATGCTGTCCCCTTCCCTCTATCTTTCCCAGCTATCCATACATTGCAGATGATTTGGAAAAGGGACCTTGCTCCCATCTCATTGGCTTCTCCCATTATTTGATGCATTTCATTCAGTCAGCAAAAGGTTCCCTAGTGTCATTCAGCATACTGTATTTCCAAATGACAAGGAAATCTATGATCATAAATGTTTGAGTTCACATCTTCAGTTCTTCCCTTCAACACAGGCCTGGTCTCCTGGTCCATGTGGTTGTAATCTTATAATGCCCACATAGACTGTATGTTTCATGAAGTATGTATGGTTATGATGACAAAGTATTTGGAAGATTTTTCAGGAATCCTACGTTGAAGTAGTATGGTTTATAATCCATATAAGATATCTCTATACTGAAGGATGGGAAAGGGCAAAATCAGAATGTTCATAATACTAATTAGATTGTATTCTCTATTCTCAATATAGCTTCTCCACAGCTGATGAGCAAAGTTTCTTGTTCAGCTTCTGGATGCAAACTAGTAGCTGTCAACCCTGTTTTAACAAGAGCATACAATGTGAGACCTGTGCCCTTTTCAAGAAAGGTATCTGCCACCAAGATAGCTGTTGAGCTGCTGCATTCCCAGGGCATTAAGGGACTTTATAAAGGTCTTGGAGCCACCTTGCTGAGGTAAAAAATCATGCATCTTTCTTCCTTTAGAGCACAGAGAATGTGGCTAGTCAGGCAAATTGTCTCACATTAGATTGAGCTA
This sequence comes from Furcifer pardalis, assembly GCA_030440675.1. Lineage (NCBI taxonomy): Eukaryota > Metazoa > Chordata > Lepidosauria > Squamata > Chamaeleonidae > Furcifer > Furcifer pardalis. The sequence continues at coordinate 231,648,276 of CP126891.1, read as the reverse complement.
AATAGGGTTGATTCCAAGTGCACTCTGGAACTTAATTCAATTTTTTTCCGTTCACACATTTAGTTCAGCATTTTGATTGTCTTCTAAAATGTGCTGATTAGACCCTCATCCCCCCATTTTGTTCTTCCAAGGCCACAACCAACCTCTGATTGGTGTGTGTGTGTGTGAGAGAGAGAGAGAGAGAGAGAGAGCTTGCGCAAGAGCAGAGAAAGGGGGCAGTTTACTGCTTGTAGCTTCACCTACCACCACACACACATTCTTCTTGGCTTCCTGAAACATTCCCCACTGCTGTTGCCAGAGGGCACTTTTGTCTCTCAGTAAAGTAAGCTTTTGAGGCCTGCACGCACATGCACACAGAGGGGTATTTGTGTCTTGCATTCCAAGCAGGGATCTTCCTAAAGATGAAATAGTAGGTTGGCTACAAAGGTGTTTAGTTCACTGTTTGTAGCATTGCAGGAAAGGCTGGTGTGCTCTTAAAGAATGTGGTCAGGATGATGTCTTTGCTAGAGCAAACCAGTTTGCCCCCAGAACATTCCTACTCACATGTTTCTGGCCACTGTCAAGGGGCTTCTAACTTCTTTGGTGTGGATAGGATCATTCTACTTTGATCCATCTCCGGTATGCGTGATTTCTGGAAATTGACCAAAGGAAATTTTCCTTTTTCAATTTGCCAATACCTGTGACATGAAATGGCTTAATACAAGAACCACTTCAGGATATTGGCAAATTAACCACTTCCTTGGCACCACAGAGGAATTGAAGAAGGGTGGGGGGTTCAGAGTGTATAATTTGCTGGGGGTTTTTTTAAAAAAAGAAAAATCAAAAGTTTCACACCAGACATTTTTATTTGCTTTACTTTTAAAGATTCTATATAATATTACTTGTAGCTAATTCAATCCTGCAACTTTAAGAGGTGGAGGAGAGGATGAGAAGAGCCTACGTAAAAGGGGGAAGGCACAGGGGACAATTGCCCTGGGCCCTACATAGTAGGATAGTTTCAAACATAATGGGATCACATTGATAATTCACAGAATCTTGCTAATTGCTGCATTATTGCCAACACTTTTTCCAGAGGTCCAGATGCTTGAGTCAGTAAAGCTTATGGGAGAAGAAATCAACAAAACAAATTCTTATAGGAATAGAAGCATCATTATGTCATAACAACCTGAGAAAAATGGTTGCAACTATAGATAATAACTATAGATAAAGGTATTGGTAGTCACCAAGTTTCAGCCCAATCAGTCAGATTGTAATATTTGTATACTACATCTTTTCCTCTAAGGAACCCAAGATACAGTGGAACCTCGGTTAACAAATGGCTCAGTTAACATAAAAATTGCATAACAAAAGGAAGTCCATAGAAAATAGTGGCTTGGTTTAAGGAATTTGTTTCGGAACTGATTAATTGGTTTTCAGTGCATTCCTATGGGAAACCACATTTTGGTTAAATCATTTAGGTTTTCAATGCATTCTTATGGGAAATTTCATTCCTATGGGAAATTCGGTTAAAGTAATTTTCACTATAAGAAATGTCCCGGAGAATACATTAATTACGTTAACCAAGGTTCCACTATAGAATTATTCTTCCCAAAATTGAAATACAGTACACTGTAAGGGGATGTAGAAGCTTTAGTTTAATGAGTGCTTACCCACGTGATCTACAAATTTCTTTGCCCTCCGCACTCAAGCACTTTATTCATTTCTCAGCTAGTTCAGAGCACTGATTTGTAAATTGGGGGTTGGAGTCCCTCTTGCTCTTGTTTCCACTCCTCTCCACCATGCCTGTGCCCAATAAGTCACCCTTTCTTGACTCATCTTGCCCAAATCTTTTTACACCTAGAATTTATTTGTGGCTCCACTATTGGAGTAATATATCTTAGTTCAGTGACAGCAAACTTTGGTACTCCAGGTGTTCTTGAACTTCAATTCCCAGAAGCCCTGATCAGTAGGAGTGCTGACTTGAGCTTCTCGTAATTGAAATCCAAGAACACCTGGAGTGTCAAGGTTCGCCATCACTGTCCTAGATCAGTGGTGGCCAACCTTGGCACTCCAGGTATCCTTGAACTTCAATTACCAGAAGTCCAAGTCAGCACTCCTGCTGATCAGGGCTTTTGGGAATTGAAGTTCAAGAACACCTGGAATGCCAAGGTTTGCCATTACTGCCCTAGATCAAGGAAGATGAATTTTGAGGGCCATTTATTTGAAGAAGCAGCTGCCTTTGGAGAGCTGGACTTTGATGAGAGGCTTGCAGCCTCCTCTAAGGAACATGCAATGTGTGCTTATGCGCAAGAGAGAGAAAAAGCAGGAGGTGACCAGAGCCACCACTGACTTTTGCCCACCACGTACCCTAACCACTTCTCTTCACTTCTCCTCTCTATCTTTGTCTTTAGGTGATGGGAATATAGAGGGGGATTTGTCTTCTTCCTCCCATCTATCCCTCCACCTCCCTGTCCCACTGTAGTCAATCATGTCTTCCAAGGGCTCCTTCTCTCCCCATGGAAGTTGCTGCAGTTCGAACAGAAGGAGTGGATGGGAGAGAAGTCAGATAACTTAAAGTGCTCTTTGCTGTACACTTAAGCGGGAGTAAGTGTGTTCTACCTTTCTATGAAAGAAGCCCTTTAATGGCTTGTCTTCCTTTCCACCCAATACACCAATCTAGATCTTGAGGAGGTTCCTTTTGTGTAGCGCAAATGCCAGAATTCCCTAGGCAACTCGACCAGTGGTAGAAATGTATATGTCCCAGAATCCACTGTCTAACATGGCCTATGTAGTAGGAAGAATGGCAGATGAGGGAAGATAAGCTGACAGTGCAACTACTGAAATAAGCAGGAAGATGATTTTACACATCCCTCTCAAAATGACTAGTTGCCACTGTTTGACTCCCTTTTTAATTTATACTCTGCTGATACCTCCCTAGGGACCTGTGTTCACATCAAGCCTTGAGATAGGCCCAGTAACAGCACCCAGTGATTTTTACAATGTCTCTTGTGCCTTTGAGAGGCTGGTCCAATTCTGTCTGAAAAACCTTTCCAGCATACCCGCTCAAGAACTGTTATAAACTGTAAGCAAGAAAAGCTATTTGTGCTTATTTTTAATTTTTACTAGGTTTTAAAATATGTATTTTAAACTTAAAATTATCAATTTATTTTAAATTATTTAAACTTCAGTGAGCTAAGGTTGATGGTCAAGAAGAAGTGGGAGGGGTAAAGTTTTCTCAAAAATCTGGAGCATTCTCCAAATTTTTCTTCATTAAAAATAAGTCATTTTCCACAGTCATTACTGTCATCAATATCTATTCTGATCATAGAATGGGATCTTCGGAGAGATACTGTATATTTTTTGATACTCTCATCTTTGAATATTCTGACAAGAAAAGTAGAAAAAGAATAGAAAACTGATGAATGTAGTTTATAATTTTGTGTATTTTTTAAAAAAATTTAGTCATACAATCTTAACATTCTTATGTCAAGTATAGCTTTTATAAAAACCATGGTATGAAGTTTTTCTCAGCTGTGATGGGTGAAATGACACCAAAACACTGTACTATGAAAAGTACGTGATGAAGGGGCGTCTCTAATGAACATTTATTTAGCTGTGGGCCTCTCAGTGCCTTTAGAATGGCTGGTGGAACAGTTTCCCATATCACCTTTTGAATGTGGAATAATTTTTTTCTTCCAGGGATGTTCCATTCTCCATTATCTACTTCCCACTATTTGCTCATTTGAACAGAGCTGAACAGGATTCCACAGAAGGGAAAGCTCCTTTCTTCCATTCTTTTCTTGCTGGTTGCATTGCTGGCTGTGTAGCAGCTATGTCTGTCAATCCTTGTGATGGTAAGAAAAGTTGTGTTTCCATCTCTTCTTCCATTTTGGAGAATCAGAATAGCTGTAGCTAAGGGATAAAGCACATGCTGTGCACTGCAGAAGGTTATACATTTAATCCCCAACCCCTCCAGGAGGAAAGAATCTTGTCTAAAACCCTTGAGAGTCACTATGAGATGTAGTGGGCTAAACAGATCAGTGGTCTAATTCAATGCCAAATTCGATTGAGTTAATATCTCCCTTGTAAGAGTTATGACATTTTGGGCTAGGGTAGATTGCCAGTAATTAAATAGGGTCAGAATCAGAATAAATAAAAAACTGTCATGTACAGACAAAGAGAACTATTGCAAAAAACAGTGCAAAGAAATAGGGGGAAAATAGAAAAATAAGAGATCTCTTCCAGAAGATCCAAGAAATAAAAGGGAAATCTTTTTGAAATGCAGTACTAGAGGAGAGTTTTGCAGATACCTTGGAATGCCAGAAAGACAAACATGCAAATCAAGCCTGAGCTATTTCTGAAGGCAAAACGTGATGCAAAAAAGTTTCTCTTACTTCAGGAACATCGGGAAAATCTAAGTTTCTCAATCAGATGGGGAAAGGTGCTCATTTAAGGCACTTCAGTGCTGCAAGATAAATAATCTCACTGCAAAGCCTGAATGGATTTTCCACATTTCAATATAGCAAAAGTGGTGATGGAAAATATTGAAAGCATCAAAAGAAGAAGAAATATGAGAAGGAATTGACTCCCTAAGGAAGCTACAGACTTGAGTTTACAAGAGCTGAGCAGGGCTTCTTCTTTTGTGTCCTGATCAAACCCTTGACTGCCAATATGAAGTCACTTTCTTGGCTTTGTCATTGGCCAAACTTAAGTCCTCAATATCAGTATTTTGGAGATCACTCATTCATAGCGTTGCCATAAATCAGAGGTGACCTGTTGGCACGTAACAATAGCGAGTTCCTAATTTGATCCTAGAACTCCTACACAATTGTTTCATTATGGACAAGTTATGCAACCCCTGGAATTAAAGCAGGAACTCTTGAATTACTGGTAATTTCTTCTTGTCACTAATATCAACCTTGCCCAGGCAGAATTTATTCAACAAGTGTTTGACCAATAGAAGACAGTTTTCATGCTCCCACATGTAGTTGTTTCAAACTTTAAGACAAGCAACAATATATTGCCACCTTGAGTCCCTTTGGGAGAGAAAGGTAGAATAGAAATAAAGCAGCTCAATTTAATTTTACAATAGTTCATGGTGGTCCTTTAGTGGTCACAAAAGATACTAGGGAGAAAGAATTCCCAACAGATCCTTTGAAAACTTTTTTATCTGTTCAGGACTTTCAATGCAAGGAACACTACATAGTCTTCCAGGAGAACCTGTGGTTCCCTAATATGAAGAGAAGTGCAGTGTTGCAGACCGGATTTGCTTGGATTTGTTTGCAAAACTTTTAATCACTTATTTTGCTTTTCAGTAATAAAGACACGTCTTCAGTCAATGGGCAAGGGGAGAAGTGAGGAGAGCTATAATGGAATTATTGACTGTACAAGGTAAAAAATATCCTATCAATTGTTCATCATGACTGTAAGCAAAACTTGTTCATGATACATAGTGTTCACTTTGGGAAGACATTTAAATATCTCCAAACATCCACATGCTTCCCTCAAGTACCTGCCTAGTTAAGTGGCAAGCAGCTCAGAATTTTAGTAAAATCATTGAAGAATGAAGGATTTCAGGTGCTTAAATACATAGCATAACATCTGTAAGCCACTTTTCATTTATTAAATCCATAGCCCATGGATACACTGAAAAAAATATCCACACAGTTATGTCAAAGCTTGTAGGAGAGCACCTCTCAAATGCTTATAGCCATGATCTAAAGTGTTGCTGTGCAGAAATGATTTTCTGTAATTTCCAGCTAGGAATGATTAACATTAGAATTTATTAGGAACTTGTTATAATCATACTGATTTCTGTAAGGTCTAACAATATGAGATTAAAGTATAGCTGCATGGAGAGAATTATGCAGTATCTCAGCAAGGAGTTGCACAAACATCAGTGAATTCTTCCTTTCTTTATTCGTGTCAGATATGCAACCAGCATATAATAACATACAAAGCTAAAATTAACACATCTAAAAACAAAATAGAATTTAAAAGGGCTAGATGACATCCGCCCAGTATCAGGCCACATCAACAGCATTTCCTCTTGCTAACATAAGGTCATCCTCAGTGCATGTTGAGGGGCAACGTATGCATTGTATCATATGGGAGATACGGTAGTTTGTTCTTCTCTGCATCCACACAGGCTGTCATCTACAGGGAATCCCCACTTTCTCAGATTAGCCCTTGATCTTCCTACCCCGACACACAGTCTGTTTAAAGCTTTCCACACAGGCCATGGTTGTTCTTGGCCAGGCAGTAGAGAGTGAATTAATATTTGAAATACAGATACAGTGGTGGTAATTTTTTTAAAAAAATAACCTGTTGATTAATTATGTAACCAAGTAGTTACTGGATTTCCTTTCTCTGTTTCAGAAAAATTTGGTTAAAGGAGGGTCCCTCAGCCTTTTTGAAGGGAGCTTGTTGCAGAGCACTGGTGGTCGCACCTCTCTTTGGAATAGCCCAAGTTGTTTACTTTATTGGACTTGGAGAGTTTCTTATGGAGCTATGGCAGAATGGAAGACTTTCCCCATAGATTTCCTTCTTGTTCACTAGATCTTCCAAAACAGATTTGCAAGAATCGCCAGTTAAGGCAAGAAAACAATGGCAACTCAAGCAACTCTTGGCTTTTCAAAGGCCACTATGCCTTTTTCACTGTTACCAGTTGTCACATGTGTGTCCTTGTGACTTTAAAAGTGAGAGTTGTGGCACTAGAGCTGTAGGAAAACATCTTGTAAGTATAAAATAAAAGTCTGTCTTCTAAATCTGGGAATTGAGAAACAAGCCTTTGAGAATGAAATTGCAGAGGCTCTGTTAATGGGGCTTAGTCCTGGAAGGATATATTTTATTTTATTTTATTTATGAGTGGAACAAGAAAAGTAATGTGATCCAAATAATTGTTGGGGCCAGATCTTTTGTAATTGATGGAAACCCAATTTGGCAATTGTACTTGGGGTTTTCAAATGATGTTGACCATTGCTATTGCAATATTTTCAGCTAGATTAAAGGGACATTCGATAAAATCTTTTGTACTGTTACGATGTGTGACTTTTTCTACTCCTTCATTTATGACTCTACATTGTGTAAAAAAAATTGGTTCCTGTGGTGACTGTTTAAATAGAGAACAGCATTAAACAACTGAAATATTGTGTGCAACATGAACTAGGTAGTCATTCTTACATTTTGCACAAAGAAATTTCTTTGGTAGTTTCTAAACCCAAAGGTTCTCAGAAATGCTGTCCAGGACCTATTATAGTTCTGTTGCAAACTGAGGAATGTGGCTGACTATTACCAATACCTGTTATTCAACCAGACTGCTAAGCAATTTTGTGTGTGTGTTTGATTTTGTTGTGCTTTTGCAACTACATTTACAGAAACTATACAGTACTGTATTGCTGTTTTTATTGTTCATAATGAACTAGAAAATTCCTGCATCAGTGAGTTCATCTGAGAAGCTGTCATCAAAGAAGAGTTATGGGCTTGACTTTACGGAGCAAGTGTATGCCAATCTCAACACTGTTGATTTATATATGCAGTTTAAGAATGATCTTATGCCTGGCACAATAAAAAAAAGTTCAGACTGGTATAGTAGTGTCCTGTCTATGTTTTGACTTTTCTGAGGTCCCATTTGCTGTGTTGTTGTTGTTGTTGTTTTTCATTGATTGGATTGCATGTAGGTGGGATTGTTTCAATATCTGCTAAATCATTTTACACTTCCATTCCCTTTTGTTTCTTGTGCATTGGCATTCGTATTGCTAACTTGCACAAGTCCATCTTATAACTTAAAGCTTCTGAACACTTCCCAGTAATCAAACCAATGTTTTGATGCATTGCTTAGAACGGGGATTCTCAACCTACAGCTCACGGCCAGATCCGGCCCATTTCACCAAATCATCCAGCCCGTGCCGCTGCCGCCACCTCAATCCTTGTCCTCTACGCTTGGCTTGGCATGTCCCTGGCAGTGCTCCATAGCAGGGCAAATGTTGTAAGGCTTACAACATCCACCCTGCTATGGAGCACCACCAGGGACATGCCAAACCAAGCTTTGGTGACAAGGATTGAGGTGGCAGAAACAGAAGCGGTGGCTGTAGCAAGGGTGCAGGCCAGATGATTTGGTGCCATGCAGCTCCTCCAGTCTGGTAAGCAGGAAATCAGTGGGGAGGTAGTGGTGGGTGGCTCAGGGGGGCAGTCACAAGCAGTGGTGGCATCGCCATCGGTGCGGGGGAGTGGGGGGGACTCAGGGTGGTCTTGTTGGCATGGGTGGGGGAGTAGGGGGCTTGGAGTGGTCCTGCTGGCAGCAGCATCGGTGGGGGGTGGTCTCATCACATCAATGGGGGGAATAGTGGGAGCTCAGGGTGGTCCCTCCCCCCGCCAATACCACCAAAGCCACCAGCAATGGCAGGATCACCAGTCCAGCCCCTCAATTGTCTGAGGGGATGTAAACTGGCTTTAAAAGGTTGAGGACCCTGGCTTAGAATGATGACAGTGGATCTAAGTTATGCATCAGAACAGATCAGGCTGCTGCACCTGATTGGTGGGACTGTGGCTGTAGTAGCCATTTCACAGTTGCTTTGTTTTATTTTATCCTGTCTTCAGCATAAACATCTGAGGAATGGGATAAAACACAGTGACCCAGTTTAGGAGTACCTTATGATGGTGTCTCATAATGGGGTGAGGTGGGCTGATTGGCCTGTGCCAAGATACAACAACCCCTCAAAGACCAACCTATATGCTACTGGAGACAGCCTCTTACATTAGTGACATGACTCTTATTGTAATGCAAGTTTGTTTATAGTAATGTCTCATGGGAAAGCATTTTGATCAATAAGAATAAGCACTCTACTCTGGCCAGATAGTAACACTACACCCAGAACTAATTCCTAAATATTGGTCCAGTGACTGCAGGGGCTCAAGTGGCTAAGACGCTGACTGGGAGGCGAAAGGTCAGCAGTTCGATTCCAGAGTACTGCAGGACGGAATGAGCTCCCGTCTTTGTCCCAGCTCCTGCCAACCTAGAAGTTTGAAAGCAAGAAATTGCAAGTAGATAAATGAGGACCACTTCGGTGGGGAGGTAACAGCGTTCCGTGCGCTCCAGTATGTAGTCATGCCTGCCACATGACCATGGAAACATCTGCAGAAGCAGACAATGCTGGCTCTTTGGCTTTGAAACAGATGAGCACTGACCCGTAGAGTTGGATACAACTGGCTTTCGAGCAAGGGAAACCTTTACCTTTACCTAACAGCAAAGTTAGACTACAGTTGTGTAAAAACAAGATGGAAATAAGATCTGTGGGAAAGAGATCTACAGAATGCTTCTCTTGATATTCTAGTTATTATTAACACTGATATCCATTTCAAAGAACAATTTAAACATACTGTATCAGAGTTTGTTGGATTGTTCTGATCAATACAGAGAAAGAACACGGGGAAGCAGCCTACACCAAAATGTCCACCACATCCAAAGTCTCACTGATTCGAAGTACTGTAGTTAGGAAGGAGAAGGTGATTTTATAGCAATAGTTTTCCCATCTCAAATAAATGAGAAAGACAATTACATCATCTGCAACCTTACCATAATTATAGGCTGTATCAATGGAAAGACCTATGACCCTGTAGATTAATGTCCAATTCTAAGAAGCCCTATTAAGGCCTGCATTATTCACGGGCCATTGCGGTTCAACTTTAGATCTCCATGCCACTATGCTGCAGATGTTTTGATCTGCAGAGAAGTGTGTCTAAAGCACTGTACATTCCTCAGAAGCTTAAGATTACATCTGTATGTTTACAAATGAGCATAAATGACACTAGTTGTTAATGGGTCTGCCTTTGTACTTGATTTAGAAACTTCAACAAGGCCAGAATCCAGTGGCCAGATTGGTCAAGAAGGTTGATAGGTTTAACAATATTGGTCTGCACTGACTTCCAGTTCATTTCTGGGCAAAGTATAAGGTATTCATACTGGTCTACCAAGCCCTGTGGACTGCAGTAGCTTAGTGGTTAAGATGCTGAACTTGATGATTGGAAAGTCAGCAGTTCAAGACCTGAGTACTGCATGACGGAGTGAGCTGCCATCTCTATCTCAAGTCCTGCCAACCTAGCAGTTCGAAAGCAAGACATTGTAAGCAGATAAATAGGTACCACTTGGGTGGGAAGGTAACAGTCCCATGCATTCTGGTGTCTAGTCATGCCTGCCACATGTCCATAGAAACACCTGCAGAACCAGATAGCTCTTTGACTGTAAACAGAGATGAGCACCGAATCCTAGAGTTGGATACAACTGGCATTTGAGCAAGGGCAACCTTTACCTTTACCTACTAAGCCCTGAACAGTTTTGGGCCTCATTGTCTATTGGACTTTCTTATCCTGATAGTTTCTGTCCATCATACCCACACTTTAATATCTTGCAGGTTGGGGTTCCCACGCCCAGAGAGAAACAAGAAAATCTGGTAGAAGAAATTTGACATTTTCTGTGGTGGTCCATGGTCTGTGGAATGCTGTGCTTGGCTCAATTGCTTCCTTCTTTTACGGAAACTATTGGAAAATTGCTCATTAATTCAGGGGTTTTTTTCCATATTGTTTATCAGTTTATTTGTTTTGAAACAGTTGTGCTATATAATGTTGTTTCACTCTCATGTGTTTAATTCATGTAGACGTCATCGTCGTCTTTCTCTCATCTTGGATGTTTGGGGTTTTCTCACCCCATCCACCCACTTTGCTTATGAGAACCCTCGGGCTCATTTTGGTTTTAGCTCACTGTTCACTGCCCAGAGCAGTTCATTAGTAGGTGAGGTAAAATGTAAGTAAGTAAATACAGTAAAACCTCGGATAACGCTAAAACTTGGTTCCACAAGTCTTGGTGTTATCCGATTTTTAGTGTTCTCCGATGCATGTTAAAATCCTATGGGATGGATTGGATAACGTTAAAGCTCCATAGAGATATATTGTAACCACATAGGCTTTAACGGTTGTTATCCGATCCATCCCATAGGACCTTAACATTATTCGATCCAATTCTCCTCCCCAGATTACTTAACGTTATGCGCTTTTAGCATTGTACGAGGTAAACGTTATCCGAGGTGTTACTGTAAATAAATTCTTGTATGCCACTGTTTTTGTTCCCAAATAAGAGGCTTGTGACAACTTGAGATGGAGTGATTTATTGCAGCATGAACTTTCAAAATGTTGCACTTGGTGACGTATTATTTTGCCCGTAAATGCTTGTAAAATTGTTACATTTCTTGATGTCATGAGGAGTCTTGGTTTCCATAGTTACTCTTCTCTGCTGTGGAGTTGACCATAACTTAGCAAACAGGCAGGCGCGTGCTGGTATATCAGGCAATGGGGCTTTGTCCCATCCCGCCCTCACCTCTGGAGCCCTGGGGCGCCAATAGCAATGTATGTGATTCCCCCCAACCCCCAATAGGCACCCCACCACTCCCTGTCCAGCATCTTCCCATGGTGCCCTGCACACCCCTGTTAGCTAGGATAATTTAGAAAAATGGGGAAATGTATCTGCAAGACTAAAAATCATGTGAATGTGGAGAAAACCTAGCAATATTAATACTTGAATCATCATTATATCCTACCATATGAACATAAGAAGATCTTGTAAGGGGGAAGATAAAACAACTGATATAGCACAAAGATTATTTAACGTATTTTCCTTAAATGTGAAATTAAGTATTGCTGAATTTTATATGCATTCTTTTTTTTTAAGTGTTTAAGGTTTAAATGTTTGACTCTTAAGTGAATATCAATTTTGGCAGTCTAAAGTCTGACCTAGACACGAACAAAGAATACAATCCTTCTGTATAGTGCAACACATAACTGCATGAAGGAGACAAAAGTGCACAAGAATACAGTTTGTAATATTTGTTTCTGTATCTTTGCAAAGTGGAGAGCATGTATGCTGGCCCTTGGGAAAGATAGAATTTTTTTGTATGCTCTTTTCCCTTGCAGGAAGAATGAATCCACGGAGGAATGCAGCTTGTTTGAAAAAACTTCACACTACAAAAGTTTTAGTACTTTACTCTGCTCAGAAAGCATAAAAGTATAAGTTTATTTGTGTGTGTGAGTCCCAGATATGTAATTTGAAGGAGGGAGCAGCAGTCAATTTTGGTTTCTTTTCTTTCATTTCAAAATAATGTAACAAAACAAACGTTAAGTGTGCTGCCCTTTCTTTTAATTCTTGGCTGGAAATAGTTTGCTATGTGTCAAGAAGGATGTGTGTGCGTACATGTGAAGGTGCAAGGGAAACTCAGTCCCTCATGGACTGTGTGGTTTCTGGAGTGTAGTGCAATAGCCAGCGCGGCTTGCCTCTTGTATGCAGTCACTGTAGTCAGTGTTACACTTCCCACACTTGCAGCTCAGGGCCACAGGGTAGGAGTAGTAAGAGGCAGCATGATGCTGACAGCCAGGAATCATCACAGTCCTGTACTCCATGTCCTTGTATGTGCACACTTCCTGGGACAGGGCACTCCGAGGCAGTAGCTTCTTACCATTGCTGTCCTGTAAGTGAAAGCCATTGGTTATTCCATTGCCTAAATTGCTTTTGGTTAAACCTCTGCTCAGAGATCAACTTCTCCTTTCCTCTAGCTCGGGGGCGCCCAAACTATGGCCTATGGGCTGGATCCATCCCCCAATGCCATTTCATCCAGCCCATGAACCCCTCGTTGCTCATGGAAGTGGAAGTAAAACATGCCCGTATAAGCGCATTTTACTTCTGTTTCCAGGAGCAATGAGGGCTTCATAGGCAGGATAAATTAGCATCAGGGGCCGGATCTGGCACACAGGACCATAGTGACCAGCCCCCTGAACCACGTGACTATCCTGAGGCCCAAAAAGTTTGGGCACCCCGCTCTAGCTCACCATTTTTCTCCCACTCCTGACTCCCTCCTGTCTCACAGCTACATAAGCTTACTAAGTAGCTGAAGCAAGTGGTTACTTCATCCTGCCGTTTCATGCTATTACATGATAACTCACTTTCTCGAAATGTATTAAGATAAAACTGAATTTCTTGGTTTTCCTTCATTGTGTAATCTGTTTCATTTAACTTTGTTATCTCACTATTCTCCTTTTTGGACAGGCACATATCCAAAAGGAATCATAGAATAATTCAGTTGGAAGGGGGCTTTTAGGTCATCAAATCCAACCCCCTGCTTGATACAGGAAACTAAATCAAAAGAGTTCTGACAGATGATTGTCCAATGGTTGCAATCCTTGACCATTATCTTATTTTCAGATCCAATTCATTCTTAAGATGTATTTTTCTGACCCCCCCCCCCAAATACTTCTCAGCTCACTTTCTATCACACTCTTTATAGCAATAGCAATTACAATTACTGTATATACTGCCTCATAGTGCTTAGTGCACTCTTAGGGCAATTCACAAGATAATTAGCATTTTGCCCCCAACATGGTGGTAATTCTACCGACTTTGGAAGGATGGAAGGCTGACTCAACCTAGGTCTCTTCAGGATCAAACTCACAACATTTTGGCAGCAGTTTAATTACTGCACCACCAGGGCTCTTACCCATCATCTGCTGATCACTTGCTGACCCACTCACTCTCTCCTTCTTATCCTATCACAGGCAATTGCACATACCAAAATGAATCAATAATCTGTTACTGGAGTTGATTCATAGTAATCCTGAACAGGGTGTTTAAAATAAACCTCTTTTTCTGTCCAAAATAATGTATGCTTAGTTGTATGTTATGTAGATCCTAGTCTTTAAACTGATCTCCTTCTTGGGGAAAACTGACCAAAAACCTAGAATATCACAATGTTTAGAGGAGCCCTTAGTTCAGTGATGGTGAACTATGGCACTCCAGGCGTTCTTTGACTGAAATTCCCAGAAACCTAAGTCAACACACCTTCTGACTACGGCTTCTGGGAATTGAGGTTCAAGAACACCTGGAGTGCCAAGGTTCGTTATCACTGCCTTAGTTTGGGCACCTGTGCAAAGGGATTGCCCATGCTATGTTTATATCTCCATCCAGTTCCTTCAGATGCCATTTACTAAATTAAGAACACTAGGTGTCACCTTTGGTATAATCGTATTATTTCATATTATTTCCCTTGGTTTCAGTTTTGTAATTTCCTCTCTATTAAAATTCATTACAGAGAAGAATCTCTTCTCAGGCAAAGACTAAACCCTATAAGAAAAATCTCGAAAAGTACATTGTAAGAATGTACCCAGGTCATGCAGAATCCTTCACAGATGGTTGTGTTGATGGCCAGGCAGAAGTCACATTCTCTTTTTTCCACATGGATGACATGCTCAACAGGGATGCAAAGAGACATACTCTGACCCAGTGTCAGAGCAAAGACGATGGGGAGAAAAATGAAACCAGCAGAATTCATGCTGCATACAAAGACAAAGCAAAGTTTTGTTAGCCACAGAAAGTGGAAGCAAGCAACTTATTAAGGAAAAGATAGGGAATCTGACTCACTGCTCACATCACTGAGGAACAGCCTATCTCTGCCCACAGACTGTGGGTTATTTGAATTCCAGATCTTATCCTATCTGTTTACTAAAATATTTTTAATTTGTCACACTGGAAACAAAAATCGGACCACTCTACATTTAAAAGGCAACTTACAAGGTTACCAAACATAGTTACAGTTTACATATGCTTCAACACACCTCACTATCAGTAATAGCCAAGATTTTCAAAGTAAGAAATGAAGAAATACATGTGTTTTTCACACACATACTTTTAAGACAGCAATTTTAAGGACCTATGTAAATGTAAAAGCATTTTTGGCAAGATTAAAATGCTTTATTTGTATAAGTTTTATTGCTAAGCATCCCATATCATTGATTCATTCACCCATGCATTTCCTTTCAATGCTGCTCTTTTCCTTGTGAAGGATCTCAAGGTATTTCTTGGGTAGTTTAAAACAAAATAAATTAAACCATTGAATACCAACTAAACATGATAGTAAAGACCCATGTAAAACATTTTTTTAAAAAAATAGAACATTGGGAAAATAAAACTTTAAAATACAGCTGAAGAAAAACCTACTTCTAGTATCCTTTTTCCTTGTTTAATGTTCTCATTGATGGGCCAGAAAGTAGAGCCTTAGACCTACATACAAAGGCTAGAATGAAGCAGTACACTATACTAGTGCCTGAAGGGATGTTATATAGAAGATGGGGCAACTTTGCTTTCAGTAGCTTGAAACCTTAGACTTGAAGGTTTCTGATAGTAGAACAGATTACTTTGGAAGGTGATAGATTTATTCACCAGCAGTTGGACAGCCATCTGTTGGATTATTTAATGATAGATTTCCTGCATTGTTGGGGAGTTGAATTAGACGATCATTAGGATTCCTTCCAGCTTTACAGTCCTGTAACTTTATCTTTAAGAGTGAGGAGTCCAGGAGAAGCATCTTCCTTTTTTTCTTTCTACCCTCCTTCTGTTGCAGAGAATCTCTGTTAAGAGGATCACTTTTCCAATCCCTGTCTAGTTTCATCTGTCTGAAGTTGCACATGTAGTAGTCAAAAAAGAGCAAAAAGCACACATGAACCCAAATTTAAGCTATCAAGATGTTAAAAAACATACTTTCTATTATTCTTACTATAACATCACAAGAGACTTTCTTAAATGGTGAAACAAAGAAGGAACAGAAGGGTTTAATGCTTTCTTTATACTGAACAGGATATTCACTGATAATGAATGTCAGATAATTATAGCATTACAATGTCAGATAATTATAGCATTGGAAAGGATCTTCACTGTCATTTAGTCCGATCTGTTAGTCAATGAGGAATTTGTATTAATATAGACAGATGTTGCTCTATTATCTACTTAAAAGTCATCAGGTAGGAAGACTCAATACCTCCAAAGACAATCAGTTCCACTATAAAATAACCCTAAGAATCTTATTCTAATGTTGCACCAAGTAGGGGGATATAGAAATCCAATCAGTAAATAAATGTGTGCAGGGAAGCTGATTTAAACTCATTTCCATCATGGGTTCTAGCCCTATTCTATTTTCTATGGCAACAAACCTATGACAGCCATTCAGACATCTGAGACAGATATCGAATCTTCCATTCATACTAACTATAACTTGCACCTTCAGTGAGCCCTACCCTTTCATCTGCCCCAACAGATAGGATTTACAGACCCCTTAACCATGTTGGTTGTCCTCTTTTATGAGTTTTCCAGTTTGTCAATACGTATACTTCTCAGAAGGTACCATCCAGAACTGAGTATTATTAACCTAATTAACTTAAACTCAACATTACTAGCTATCCCTCTCATCTTCATGCACTGCAAAAAAACAGATATTGCATATGAAACACAATACTGAAACATATGTTCTAGTGTAGCCATGGCTTCAAAAATGGTAGCTCCTGCTAAGAATGGCATAATGAATTTTGGCAAATGAACAAAACCAAAAAGCACCAACAACATGTTGAACATCCTCTTGCTGAAGCTGTCTGCCCCCACCTAAGAGAGAGGATAGTAATGGGGAAATATTTCTTGTTGATTCTAATGTGAAATTTAGACTGTTAAAGCTTACAAATATCTAAGGCTCTTATTCTGCATTCACACAAACAACCTGGTACAATGGTGAATTACCAACCTCTCAGTGCTGAAGACTGACTGACTAACCTCTTGGCAACTGGTTCTTCAAGCAGGAACCTGATTCTGTATTGAGTTTGTTGCCAAGCACAGGCTCAGGGTGCATTTTATATGCTCCTGGTTAATTCCTGGTTGAGCTACTTGTTTATATAATTGTATTAATTGCTGTGCCTAATCTCACTAATATCCACTAGAGATTCATACCTGACCACGAAGGAAATGTGATTGGAATAAGTGGAAGTATAATATCACTGCCTACCAGCTGGACTGCCATGCTAATTAAGTTGACATTCATTCTTTGTGAGATGAAAATGTATATATGAGGATTGAAGAAAATCTTGTTGACATTCGTATTTTTCAGGAAAGACATGTGTTACAGAAGTGAGCACAGTCTGTGTAAGATGCCCCCAGGATAGAGTAGTTAGAAGAATGTCTTACAATATCTTTGAAAGGTGAGTTAAGAAAGGACAAAATCATAAATGTGAAAATGTGTGGCCAAGGGTCACAAAGAGGCCAAAACTGAAAAACAGCAACAAAAGTAATTGCTGGTTTGGGGCAATAATGTGTAAGGAGGAATCTCAGTAATTGCCAAAATATAAAGTGATATTATGATGTCAGTAAACCCATATGGATAAGGAGAAATATTAGACACTCATATTTAGAAATACAGTACAGTCAAACCTTGCATAATGAGCATTTCGCTTAGCAAAAAACTCGCATAACGCGGGAGTTTTTTGTTAAGTGGTCCAACTCACATAACGAAAATTTTTGCTATGTGAGTTGGACTTTCCCTATGAAAAAACTCAGATAACAAGCATTTCTATGGGGAAAACTCGCACAGTGAAAAACTTTCGTTATGTGAGTTTTTTCCCTTGAAACGCTCGTTATGCAAGCTTCCCCATAGGAATTTTCACTATGCGAGTTTGTTTCACATAGTGAAAAACTCACACAGCGAGCAGCCTTGCAGAACTAATTAAATTCGTTATGCAAGGTATGACTATACTGGGAAGCTATTTTGAGACAAGGCAGACTACTGGCCTGCCAGATATTCTGTTCCCATCTGGAGCAATTTACAAATGGGTCCTGCATTTTTAAAGTTGTGACAATGAGAGAAACATCTTCTACTAGTTAATAAAGTATCAACATGTAGGAAATATCAGGATTATATCTGCCCATTCTAAGATTTCATCTTTTATTTTTTTTAGTCAAGCCTCTGGAAGAGAAACTTAAAAAGTATGCAAGACTCCAATATGAAGTTGGCATTGCATTGGATTATAACTACATCAAATTATTTGAATCACTCTTTTGCTTTCTTCCACATCTTTCCCCAATCCCCTTTTTGAAGAAACCCAGTAATAATCTAGTTCTCTCTCTTTTCTGTCTAGATAGAACTAGCCAGTACAAGTTTAAACAAACACAAACAAATCACCAAGAATCTCCAGGCTGTGAAAATGGAAGTCTTTGAAACACATAAAATAACTAGAGTAGTAGTTGCTGACCTTACTGCAGCATATGGTAGCATCCAGCATCAATTGCTGCTTGAAAAGCTTTTCTTTCTTTCTTTCTCCCATAGGTAAAATTAAAAGCAAATTGAAATCTTAAATAATTAGATTGCTTTTGCCCAGAACTGGTTATATGATTTATGCAAATGCTATTAATCTTGGAAAGTTTCATCCAGTGACAGCCAATGCAAATATGAATCATTCATCTTTAACCTTTCTCAGCAAAAACAACATGTGTGATGACATCAACAATTTACACTTTCATGAAATGAAAGCTGTCACCCTTGCATTGTCATCAGATAAGTAATCCAAGGAACCCAAATAATAGAGCACTGGATGTCCTTCAGTGATAAATAGTGCTCCAAAAGAGAGGGAAATGACTATTTAAGAAGAAACAAGATTATGATGTCACGGATGATGGACAAACAGGAAATCATGCGGGAAACAGTCTTAAATGGTCTTAAAGAGGAATTATTGACAGCAGAGACTTACTCACCATTCTTTCCTATCAGATGCAAAGTTGGTGGGTGGCGGCGGCAGTAATTGAGGCTCATGTACCTTTAACGGTTCTTTAGATAAGAGTAGGAATTTTGCTAGGTACCTCCCATCCTGCAGGATTATAAAGCTCTGCTTAATACAGTCATTTGAAACTCTTAAAATTATCTTTATTAAACAAGCCTAGTAATCTACCAGAGATGTCTAGTTAGTTGTAATTTCTCTTACATAATTTATATTATCCCTTGCTGTCAAGATTAGCTGCAATATTACATTTGCAAATTAGAATTGGATGAACGTTTGCTGGGTTTTTAAAAGTATAGCTTTATTGACATATGCTTTAATTTATAATGTCAACATACCAATTTACGGTATGTTTCTTCACTATTATGCTCTATAAAAACAAATATGGGTTTGGGTTACAAGATGTTCTTGTAATAATCCTCTGATAGATTATCTTGAAAAGGTAGGTAGATTATCTGTAATTTTAGTTTTTTAAGTGATTATCATGCAACAACCCATATATAGTTCCTCTGCCTATGCCCTACTCTGTTTGGGAGATTTCTAAAGAACTAGCCTTGAGTTCTAGCACAGGCCTTATCCTCAGAGAAAAGACGTATAGAACTCATTCTCTACTGGAAAAGGAGCACTAGGAAATAAATTCTTTATTGTCCTCACTCTGCTGAAATAAAATATAGGTTGCTCTTATCTAATGAGACTTGCCAAAAGACATCTGTTCATAGAGAGCCCCAGCAACATACTTTATGAAGACTATATCTTTTGTAAGCATGCCAACTTTAGAACCATTAGAACTGAGGTTTCAGCATTGAACAGATTGAAGGTTGCTGTTGTTGTCGTTGTTCAATCACATGGTTGAGTCCGACTCTTTGCAACCTCATGGACAACAGCACACCAGGCTCCTCTATCATCTGCCAGTCTTCGTAGTCTGCCCAGATCTATGTCCACTGTGTCAATGATGTTCTCTAGCCATCTCATCCTCTGGCACCCCCTTCTCTTCAGTGTTCAGCTTCAGACTTTCTTTCTTTATTTGTGTCAGAGGCACCACCAGCAAGCATACAATTACATACAAAGCTAAAATTAACATATCTAAAAAACAAAATAGAATTAAAAAGGGCTAGATTACATCTGCCCAATATTGGGCCACATCAACAACATTTCCTCTTGCCAACGTAAGGTCCTTCTCAGGGCATTGTGTGCAGTGTATCATATGGGAGATAGTTTGTACTTCTCCACATTCACACAGGATGTAATCTACAGGGAAATCCCACTTTCTCAGATTAAGCCCTCGATCTTCCTACCCATGCACACAGTCTATTTAAAGCTTTCCACACATGCCATGGCTGTTCTGCCCAGTTATCTGGTAGTTCCTTGCTCACCCTCCATAGTTCTAAGGTGGTATGTGGGGGCTGGTTGTTCGGAGGGGCAGAAGTTGTGAAGAAGTTATGCCTTGATTTCAGTCTCAGACTGAAGATTAGGTTCTGGGTAAACAGTAAGACACCATAATGAGGCCCAGAAACATGATACAAAAACTTGTGAAACTAATTTTGGTTATAAGATTCCTCATGGTGCTGTGGGTAAGCAACAGTACTGCAGCCAAAAACTTCTCATAATGTAATTGGCTCAACTTGGCCCTCCATCCCTCTGAGGTTAGTAAAATGAGTACCCATCATGATGGAGGGAAAAATGATTATATTGTTTACCACCAAGAGAGAACTCTTCAACTGGGGTTGAAGAGCAGCAGCTTCAGGTGGCAGGAGCGCCGCTGTGACCCCGGGCCACATCCATGGCCGGGGTTGTGCTGTTCTGGTGCCAGGACTTGGCCATTGTGGTGGGGAGCAGACATCGCCCCCCTGGCCAGTCCGGCCAGCCTGACCCCTGGACTGTCTGTGGCCATTTTTGAACTTTTGTACTTGGACAATCGACGGGACCCAGTAACGTCATGTGGATTTCAGCCGCCAGGGCTTAAGCCAAATTTGCCACCCCCTGGTGGATGCTGGCCCCCACTCCCACTAGGGCTTCTGGGAATTGTAGTCCAAGAAAACCCGTAGCCCAAAAAGCGCCACCTAGGACGGGGCGACCCCTGTCCCCACCTATGCGATGCCACTGAGGGGACCCTCCACCACCACTGGCATCCTGGGGCCAGGTTACAAATGGCTACTATGGCAGTGCACGGCAGGACTTCGCCACTGCCGCCCTCGGACTTGCCTGCAGCTGGAGTGGAGAGGCCGTTATACTGTTGTGTTGTTTTATATTATGTGCTTTTGTAGAATGAATATGGTATAATTATTGTCTATATTGTATTATTGTATTTACTACATAATATTGCGTGAACTGCCCTGAGTCAGGTTTCCTCATTGGGTGGCATACAAGTTTGAGAATTAAATTAAAATTAAAAAGACCCTGTGATGTATAGTGTAATTGCTATTGCTTTTGTTTATTCTCTGTTGTTGATATACAGTTCTGATTCCCACCATTAGTATGTAAAGATGAAATGGAAATTCTTCTCAAAGGAACATTCCTGAAAGGTGATGTCATGGTAGAGCCAGAGCAAATGGAAACTTTTGATGCCTATGTCATTAGGAAGAAAATTGATGGAGCTAGGGACAAGTAGAATTTTGTGTGCCTGGACAATTTAGGTCTTTGAGTATTAGGTGTACCCAAAGCTTCCAGTGTTCAATGGAGATACAGTACTGTAGCTTATTTATTTGTGACAAGTGCCTCAGGCAAATAGCTACGCCGGTCCAGAGGACTATCCCCCAGTTCCCTTTGGAATCCATCAGAATCCATCAGTCGCCGGGGGTGGGCCAATCTAATGGGCCCTACCTCCCTGCGGTGAAACTTTGCCCCCAGAAAGTCCAGAGTCACCAGAAAGTGATCTGACCGTGGCACAGGCATAATGTCTAGTTTCTGTAATATCAAATCACTCTGCCACTCCGACAGGAAAACTAGGTCTGGGGTGTGGCCACTGCTCCTGGTCAGGCCCACAGCTGCCATGGAAACCATGAACTCCCGAGCCACCTCGGAGCCAGTCCCCAATGACAGCAAATTGAAATCCACCAGGACCATAAGTCTGGGGAACTCCAAGGCCAGCATGGTGATGGCCTCAAGATGTTCAGATAGGGAATCTGCTACACTGCAGGGAGGCAGGTACAGGAGCAAGATTCCCAGCCAACTCTTAAGACCCACATGCAGGAGCAGGACCTCACAACCCGGAACTTGTGGAGCAGTGGCTCTGGCGATTCCCAAGGACTCCCTGGCCACAATGGCTACGCCACTGCCCCTCCTCTCCTCCCTAGGCTGGTGTCAGATACCAAACCCAGCTGGACATAGTTCTGACAGAGGCACACCATCCTCTGGTCTCAGCCAGGTTTTGGTGATGCATGCCAGGTTGGCCCACTCCCCCAAGATGGAAACAGCAAGTAAGAGAGCCTTATTGCAGACTAACCTGGCATTCATCAGCACCAGCCTAAGGGAAGGGTCACTCTGGGCCAGGTACCGAGGAACCAGAGGTGTCGCCAGGGGACTGGAATGGGGGACAGCAGTTAAACATCTGACTCATGTTCCCCTAGTACCCGCTATAATACCCCATGTCCATCACAACACCAATTACAGCCCCAGGAGCCCCCCTCATCCCTCTGGACAGAGCACTGTCCTTTCTCACTTGGTGGCAGGAGCTTTTCAATCATTCCTTCCACTCCCCCCCCCCCTGCCCTTACCCAGTTATCAACACCATCACCCATAGTTCCACCACTTCTTCCACCCATAATTCTGGGGAAAATCCATTAAGCTGGAGCTTGTTCAGCTCCCCGTCCAGAAAGGCATAGGGAGCCTCCATGATCTTGCAGCGCCAGCACCAGCAATGCCATTTCAGGCGAGCCAGGGTGCACAGGTGAGGCTCGTCCTGCTCCCCGCCTGGGACGGCGCAGGGAGCCTCCGTGGTGTCGCAGCAGCATTGGCGGTGGCCCCAGTGGTGCTTTTTCAGGCGAGCCAGGGCACCCATGTGAGGTTCATCCCGCCCAGAACGGCGAGGGGAGCCTCCGTGATGTTGCGGCGGCATTGGTGGCAGCCCCAGTGGTGCCTCTGTAGGCGAGCCAGGGCATGCAGGTGAGGCTCATCCTGCTCCCCACCCGGAACAGCGCAGGGAGCCTCTGTGGTGTTGCGGTGGCATTGGTGGCGGCCCCAGTGGTGCCTTTTCAGGAGAGTCGGGAGGCACAGGTGAGGCTCATCCTGTATTATTTCATTGCAGCAGAACAAACTCATGTGAAGAATTCAGAAGATATACTAACAATTGCTTCTGTAATTCTACTTGTGCTAACAATATTAGGATTCACTGTTTATGTTCTTAAAAGGCGTTGAAAGCAGAGGGAACAATATTCCCACCATCCATTATATGATACCTCTTCTGACACAGGTTAGTACATTTTTAAACTAACAACAGTCTTCAGTTAGAAAGATGTGTATATGCCCAAAACTCTTCTATACCTCAGGCAAAATCCCTCAGAATATATGACATACAGTAATACCTCATATAACATTAGTATCAAATAACACGAAAATCGCATAACATCAAGGAATCTGGGGGGAAGAATTGCATCAGATAACATTAAGATCCTATGGGATGCTTCAGATAACAACCGCGAAAGCCTGTGTGGTTACAATGTATCTCTATGGATCCCATAGAGGATCAGATAACACGAAAAATCATATAACACGAAGACTTGTGGAACCAGGTTTTAGTGTTATATGAGGTTTTACTGTACTACTCTTTAGGGATTATGACATTCAGGAAAATTTTTGGTAAGGTGCAGAAAAATTCCTCTGGAAGAGAAAACTAAAGTTGAAGGTGGTACTTGTTTCTCAGCTTTAGTATTTATCTTGGCAACACATAGCACCCAGAGAGAAATAGAGAATGCTTCTTATATTTGTGACCTTTGCCTTCCTCTATTTTTCTTATATCCAGCTTGGATCATTGTTTTCCTATACATATCTTTACATTATGCAGTTTAAATGCATTACTCTATAAAGAAAATAAAGAAAAATTAAGTTTTGGACTTGCTTTGACACACTATATCTCCCCAATAACAAATGTTGTTTGAACTTTTCACACAAATAGGTACACAATTCCAGATAATACTCTTGTAAAATCAGGAGGCT
Source organism: Furcifer pardalis (assembly GCA_030440675.1). Classification (NCBI taxonomy): domain Eukaryota; kingdom Metazoa; phylum Chordata; class Lepidosauria; order Squamata; family Chamaeleonidae; genus Furcifer; species Furcifer pardalis. The sequence goes on along the minus strand of CP126891.1, from coordinate 231,624,525 downwards.
TGTATGATGCACTAAGAATTTGTAATTCCAGCATGATGGTGTATGAAGATGATGAATGACAATTTTCCATTTAGTGTTCAACCTCAGTGACTCAGACTGGAATTTCTGCCTCAAGAAAATGACTTTTCATCCATGCATGAAACATTTCAGATTCCACCCAGAGGTTTATAATTGTTGGAACAGAGGAGACTCTTAAAGTGGCTTAAAGAAATTACTGTACTCTACATCTTAACAATACAGTCTGAATGGACTAAAGTAAGAAAATAAACTTAAGTAGCTTTATTAAAATAAAGAACACTTTAGAACACTTCTAATATTGGTAACATTAATTCACATCTCAGATATGGTATTCAGTCTCAGTATGCTTTGCCATATTGGTTTGGTTCCAGACTTAGTGATAGTTATAAGTGACCCACTGACATCCATAGATCTTAAGTTATTACTGAAGTAAATCAAATTTGAAATTTAATATTTTTGGCCTTTGAGAATAATTTTAATTTGTTGTCATTTTTTCTTTATTCCTTTTTTCCTATTACACTTTATGGTAGAAACAGTAAAAAATGACAGACAAACTGATTCAATTTAAGTGGCTCTCTTTTGAGGACAACTGAGTCTGAATCCAACCCATTGTATCTAACTAAATAACTATAAACTTTTTTGATCTATTCTTTAATAAAACTATACTTTCACTAACCTTAAAATACAAAAGCTCTTTATCTGTTTAAACTAACATATATATTATATGAAATTGAACATACAAGACAAAACTCACATAGGTCTTTTTTGTTCCTATGTCTCTATTGTTAGCTTGCATGCACCAGATATGAGTTTTGCTTTACTTCTGTACAAGTCATACATTCTTCACCTTCCCATCAAACATAATAAGGGAGGCATCAGGAAACAAAAATGACACTACTGAGACTACAACTATTTCTTTTCCCATACATGGAGAACAAATCAGGTTGTAAACTCTTAGAGATGAATTACAGCCAGGTTCAATTTTTTCAGAATTCTCAATCAAAATTTGCCACTTTCAAAAACTGTAAGAAAATGCAACAAATGTACAGTTAAATTTAAATACAATAATAAACAAACATTAATTCTGTATTATTAGCAAATGTTTAGTTTATGAAAACAGTTTTCCAGCTTCTTTCATTTTTTTCCTTCTATCCATTTTGGAGACCGCTGTCCATCCAGCTTCTCGCATCTTCCTAATGGCAGAATGTTTCACTGAGGACCCAGGAGTTTTGAGAGAAGATGGAGTTTGAATCTACACACAAAATTGAGAATCAGTTTAAAAAATTAAGACAATGATAATATTTATTTTTTGCTTTCAATAAAAATTAAATGATACCTTTTTTGGTGTCATAAAATTTAGGTGAGATGTTTGTGGATTATCTTCATATAGTTGCTTAAACATTTCTTCCTCTGACACAATACTCTGGAAGAGAGAAGTTGTGATTTATTTTTTAGTAAACACAAAGTAAACAGTAACATCCACATCCACTTTCCTTGCATTTTTTTGTTAATCAAACCATGGAAAAACTACTTAAAGTTGTCTAATTCACCTCATAATCCCATGATCTCCAGGAAAGTAACCTACAGTCCAAAGGATTTAATAATTTCCTTTCTGCACTTTGAAGAACAAAGCAAAGGTCTTTGGATGAAGGAGGAGGTCTGTCTTCAGCAGCCTTTCCTGTGTAGTGTGGAAACCATTACTACTGTGTTATTTTGCCACTAGTGTTAATTGCACTAAAGGTGGAAAGGAGCAGTCTAATGAGATGTTTGGTCATTTCTGTCAGAAATGACAGAGGGCAGTTTAGTGATGGGAGCCGATCTGGCAGCTTTGACAGAGGGATTATTGGCTGATTTTTTGTTTCTTTGAGGGGATCTCCGAACTCTCCTTATTTTTTCTCTTCTTTCCATCTTTTTTAGATATCTGAGAGGATTTCAGCGAAGGGTGAGGGGAGCATAATTGGGACCTCGTTGGCTCAACCAGAGCTAAGGCGGGAGTGTCGTTAGAGAGGAACTCCATACCTGTAATCGATCTCTCCCAAAGGTAAGTACAAAGTCTGGACTTACGATTTTTTTAGGGCAGATTTGGAATTTTTTTTTACAATGAATATAGTTCTGGACTTGGTGGGATTCCCCCAAGCACAGGAGGCACTGGGAGTGTCTGTTGGAGAAGGGAATCTTAGCAGAACAAGTAGAACAGGTTTTGAACAGGCCCCCAGAGGCCATAAAAGCACAGGAAGAATGAAAGTGAAGCTCTGGTAACTGAAAGGAGTGATGAACCGCAGCAGAAAAAGAAAGACTGAGGCGGCAATGGCCGGTGCCAGGAATATATTGGGAGGAGGAGGGGCTTCGTACTAACGTACTTTCCCTCCTTTTTTCTTAAAGCTCTGGTACATTCCAAATGGAGTCCTTTGTTGTTGTCGTTCAGTCGCACAGTCGATTCCGACCCTTTGCAACCCCATGGACCACTGTCCGCCAGGCACTCCTGTCCTCCACCATCCTCAACTCACTCAGCTTTGTGCCCATTGTGTCTACAATACCATTTAACCATCTCATTTTTGGCTGCCCCCTTCTTCTTTTGCCCTCCACCCTTCCCAGAATCAAGGCTTTCTCAAGTGAATCCTCTCTTCTCATTTGATGTCCAAAGTACTTTAGTTTCATCTTTACTATCTGACCTTCTAAAGAGCAGCCAGGGTTAATTTCTTCTAAGATTGACCTATTTGTTCTCCTCACTGTCCAAGGGACTCTCAAAACTCTCCTCCAACACCACATCTCAAAGGCATCTATTTATTATTTATTTATTTATTAGTTCAAATTTATATTGCCGCCCACTCGCCGTGGCGACTATTCTTCTGCGCTCAGCTTTCCTAATGGTCCAGCTCTCACAACCATACATTGCCACCGGAAATACCACTGCTTTGACTATACGAATTTTTGTTTGTAATGTGATGTGTCTACTTTTCACTATGTTCCCCAGGTTTCTCATCGCTTGCCTCCCAAGAATCAGTCGCCTTTTTATTTCATGGCTGCAATCTCCATCTGCAGTGAGCTTTGTCCTAAGAAAGTAAAATCTGTCACTGTTTTTACTTCTTCCCCATCTATTTTCCAGGGACTGATAGGGCCTGTTGCCATTAACTAAACCCAAACGTGTGATTCAGACTCCTCAAAGAAGCTGAGATTGAACTGAAGTTAGTAAAATACACTAAAAGTAACAAAAATGCATCACCAGGTATGTGTGTGGCAAAAGACAGAGAAAAGAAATAGCATGTTAATTGCTATTTCACTCCTTAAGCAGGTCTGAACAGGTTAACCAGTTTACTACAATACTGTTAACTTTTTGAGGAGACACCTTATGGAAGCATTAGATGGCTTCATAGGTTTGGTGTCTGTATTTTGCCAAGAAAAGAAATGGCAGAATAGTAAGGAGGTGTGAAGCTGAGAGGCAAGGGAGGGGAAAAGATTTAGGAGTCAAGTGGTCTGGAGATGGTACAGCTGTGTCCACATGTCCCTGATAAGGAGTTGCCCTCAAGGACAAATACAAACTATTATAAGAACAAAGTTACAACCAACAAATGCAACCCAGGACCATCTGAAGTAAGAAGCAATCCTGTTATGTAGTTATTAGCTAACAAAAGTTACTTGCACCAGGAACATCTTGACTGCCTTGATTTGTGACGGGAGAAAAGATCTAAAAGGAAAGTAAAAGGGCAAAACAGAACAGAGATCACGGTGACTAACAAACATCCTCTGGGAATCATCCCTAAGTGTTTTTCTGCAGAAGAGCTTTAAGGAAATTCTGTCATCTGCAAGTGAGCAGGTGAGAAAATATTTTAGGATTGGAACAACTTAAACTTCAAGAGATGTAGATATACATTTTAGAACCCATTGAAGCTGGCACAGTTGAGATGACTGGGAATGTTTGGATGCAGAGTCATGGGCTTGGAGTTCAAATTATCACTGTATCTCCTGGGAGAGAAGCCAGCCAAGATAATCTAGGCAAGCTACATGGTTCTGGAGCACAACCAGAAGGAGGGCTGGCTGGTTAACCACTTCTGACTATTGTACTCTATATCTAGAAATCCCTAGGGTTGTCAACTAACATTAAAAACAACCGTACAGCACATAACAAAGATTCCATGTTTTGAAATATGTTTTCAGCTACTTTAAATTTATAAAATAAAATCAAAATAAAGTAAAATTTATTTTTGCATTTGTACCAGGAGGTCAATTTTGTCAGAGTTATCTGAGTGAGAATCCATGTCTAAGAGAACTTTTCTCTTTTTCTTTCTTCCTTCTTCTGAAAGTAGATTGGTGCTTTCTCTTAGGAATTTAGATTTTGGAGGTGTTTTCACAGTGTAAGTCTGTGTGGGGGGAAAAAGCTACATTGTTATACAAACTTTGAGTTAAACCTAGATGTGCTACTTCACAGACACTTGTGTGCAGGATTATTTTCTACAGATATACAAAGTATTGTGCTAGTGCTCACTAGACTGATTTGTCACAAGACAGCTACTTATGCTATTACTGTGCATTTGGGCTCTAAACCTGGAAGGAAAATCATTAATATAGCTGCATTTATTGCATATATGAATTCAACACGAAAATATGTAGCCATTTAAAATACTTATATCCTACCTTTCTTCTAAAAGGACCTAAAGTGGTTTACACTATTTAAAACAATATTAAAAGCTAAAAACAATAAATTATTGCAATATTTAAAAAGAATCAAGCAACTGTCATATTAACAACAATAAATAAAACTAGTACTAACATGTTTGAAAGCAACATATTTAAAAGCAGCAATACAGAAACAATCCACTTACAGTACTTACTTACTTACTTACTTACTTACTTACTTACTTACTTACTTAAAAAACCTCCTAGACAGTCAGTCTACACCAGGCATGCCCAAACTACGGCCCGTGGGCCGGATACGGCCCGCCAGGCCATTTCATCCGGCCCCCGACATGGTATAGGAACTCTTATTATTTTATTTTATTTTTTTTAATTTTTTTGCGGACTTTTTTTTTTTGCGGAGGGATCACATGTCAGGAAGCGGATCTTTTCTAAGGCTAATGACTTTTCATTGCTAATTAAAATCCAAAGTTCCAAGTATGTGGGGTTTTAATTGGCAATGAAAAGTCATTAGCCTTAGAAAAGATCTGCTTCCTGACATGATGTCAGAAGCGGATCTTTTCTAAGGCTAATGACTTTTCATTGCTAATTAAAATCCCACCTACCTGAAGCTTTGGAACACAACAACAGCTCCTTGGATGCCACAATGACCAAGCTGGATGTGAGTTTCTAGGATCTGTCATATTTTTTTAAAAGGACATTTTTAAAGGACACCGCAAAGGCAGCGAAGGAGGAGCCGGCGAAAGAGGAGCCGGCGGCAAAGGCGTTAGTGGTGGCGGCGGAGGCGGCGGCGGCAAGGCTGGGTGGATGTATGTACCATGGAGAGATAGTTCGGCCCTCGGAGCCTCTGATAAAATGTTATCCGACCCCCGGGCCGAAAAGTTTGGGCACCCTTGGTCTACACAAACAATTTTTGTCTGGAGAGTATAAAGTTCCTAAGGGGGTTTACCAGTCTTTGAATGGTGAAACTACTGTATACTCATTCTAATGTGGTTCAGGTTGTATAAATGACATAAATGCTACCTAAAAACTTTGTTAGAGTCTATCCAGAAAATGCTGTTGTTGTAGAGTTATCTATTATTCTGGTTATTGCCTCAGATTCACATGATCAACTAGTGCTCACATCTCCAGTGACATGGGTATTTTCCATTCCATAACAATAGAACCCAGATAATTCAACTTTTTGTTGAACTAAAGCATGAGGACATGATGTTTTATTTTTATTGCTGGATTGAAACTAACATGTTGAAAACCATATACTGTACTGTATTGCTAAAATCCATTTAGTGTTTTCGTTCTTAGGGGAGCCTTAACAATCCAATATAAGCCACTACAATATAAATTTCAACTCAACTAATGACCATCTATGGACATTAAATTTCACTTAACTTGCTTGCCAGAATTAGAAGAGATCTGTTTTGCTTTAGATAAGTACCTTAAGTGAAAGGCTATTGCACCACTTATTAACTTTGAACAATAAAAACAGTAATTACCTACAAAGTTCAAATGGAAATAGAAAATAAATGACTTTTCCTTTCATTTGGAGAGCAGTGAACACAGGATATTCAAGGAAGAATATAATGTTTCCTTACAAGCTTTCAGAAAGCCCCATCTCAATCTATTCAGATATGAAATGTGAGATCAAACAACATCATATAGAAATTCTTGATGGAGTCTTCATACTAGGTCAATGACTGAACTGACATTATCTAAAAATACTATTACAGAATAAACAAAACAATTTTTGTAATATTGTAATTTTGCAGAAAACTTCAGAAACTTTAAATCAGATCTCTCATTCACAGTTCACTCAAGTCCTATTTTTATATTTTAATACGAGTCTGTTTCTTTTAAAATTAAAACATTGAAGATCTTAGATTAAATTTCATACTAATATCTAAATAAATTAAAATAAATAAAAGAAGAAATAGGAATATTATTAAGAAACCAACCTTGGCAGGAGTCCATGAAGACTTTTCTGTTTGTTCCAACTTGTTTATATTAACTGTGAAATTGTGGGGTGTGTTTCTTTTGGAAGTAACTGAATGGGGTACTAAGCTACTCAGTTTTGGTGTTTCCAGAAAGAATGCTTGTGTTTTCTAAAATTAATTACAGAACAGTTAAGAAAATTAAATAAGGATGAGAAGAAATCAAACGACTATTTTGGCAACATATGTTGCTAGAAAATGTTCTTCCTTCCCATTTTAACACCTAACTGGTTATTTGAAACTCAATTTCATTGTTAGAATAAATAAAAGAGGATTTTGGGATAACAGAAGTAAATAGGTGACGGCCTTGGTGCCCTCAGAGACAGTGTGCTTGGCCAGTTCACCCGGCAGCAGGAGGCGCAAGGCGGACTGGATCTCCTGGGAGGTGATGGTGGAGTACTTATTTTCTTTACTGTAATTTTCCTTACTGTTGAGAGGAGAGGAAATTTGCTAGGATGCCTGAACCAGCCAAGTCAGCTCCCACAGCCAAGAAGGGCTCCAAGAAGGCCATTACCAAGACCCAGAAGAAAGGCGACAAGAAGCGTAGAAAGACCCGCAAGGAAAACTACTCTATCTACATCTGCAAGGTGCTGAAGCAGGTCCAACCAGACGCTGGCATCTCTTCTAAGGCAATGAGCATCATGAACTCCTTCGTCAATGACATCTTTGAGCGCATTGCAACCAAGGCTTCCCTCCTGGTCCATTACAATAAGCGCTCCAACATCACCTCCCAGGAGATCCAAACCGCCATGCACCTCCTGCTGCCGGGTGAGCTGACCAAGCATGCCATCTCCAAGGGCACCAAGGCCATCACCAAGTACACCAGCTGCAGGGAAGCCTGGAGCAACCCTTTTATTCAGAAGTAAATAGTTACCTTATACTTTTTCTCTGATTTTGAAAGGTCAGGTTTTTCTACTTCTTTTATTAGGCTTTCCTAGAGGGGGGAAATCACTTACAAATTACAGTTAGAAGTTATCCACTGTCCAAAAATTTCATAATTTTATTAATAGCTTTTGATTAGGGTTTCTTTAATTAAACTTTGCAAAATCTGACAAATTAAATTAAAAAGAACAGAAACCTTATTTCCCAGATATCCAGTCCTTTTGAAAAATGTTTCATTTCCTATTTCAATTGTAAATAAGGTTTCTAATTAAGGTCTTGGACAACATAAGACAACAAGATTATTCTCATAAAACTGTGTACTGAACATTAAACATAAAGCCAGAAGACATACCTTCTCTGCTTGTACTGTTTTAAGCAGCTCCTGAAGTGAGGAAATCTCATTTTTCTGGGAAGAAAGTTCTTTTTCCTGAGAATAAAAATTAGATGAGAATTAAGTGGTTAGATAAAATTAATTTAATACATATTCAAGGCTCAAATTACTTTTCTAATGAATTAGATGCAATAAAATGTTACACCTGCCATGCTCATTGTGTTAAATTTATACTGGAAGGCGAGAAGTCAGGAGTTCGATTTCCAAGTACTGTACTGCAGGATGGAATGAGCTCCCATCTTTGTCCTAGCTACTACCAACCTAGCAGTTTGAAAGCAAGAAATTGCAAGTAGATAAATAGAGACCATTTTGGTGGGAAGGTAAACAGCGTTCCGTGCGCTCCGGTGTCTAGTCATGCCTGCAACATGACCATGGAAATGTCTGCAGACAGCACTGGCTCTTCAGTTTTGAAACAGAGATGAGCACTGAACCAAAGAGTCAGATACTACTGGCTTTCAAGCAAGGGAAACCTTTACCATTACCTTACATAGGAAACACTGTGGGAGGCCAGCTCCGTGGTGCAGTAAGAAAAGGGGGGAGGAAAGAAAAGACTGCGCAGTCTGAGATCTGGTACAATAGAAGAGGAGGGTCTGGTCTCTCCCCACCCAGCTCAGCATTTATTTATTAGGTTCAGGGATACAGAAAATGGTGGGGTTTGACAGTATCCAATCACAGGCAAGCATTTCTACCTGTAACCTTATAAGGATAGGCTACAGGTGAGAGGAGGGGTTACAGGTGGGGTTACAGGTTACAGGAAACAACTCACAGGTAACAGGAAATAACCTTATAAGGGCAGGGCAAAGGTGGTCTGCCTCATGGTCAGTGCACATGCCTGGACATGCCCAGGCAAGCCCAGGCATGTCCTATATTGCTGACTCACTGCTGACCAAATTTGGGCAGGCTTACTCCTTGCAGTGTACAAAAAAAAGGCCTCAATAACTAGCTACAACAAGGCTTTAATGGCTAACTAAAGCAAGGCTAAAAATGACTAAAATAATGGCTATTAAAGTGACTAATAAAGACAAGGTTTAACTAAATTCCCACAAAGCACAAAAATGATTTTAGTGGAAGGGAAATGAGACCTTAACCAGCATATTTGCAATCAGAAAAATAAAAACTAGCCCATAATTCTGTTGTCCTCAAATAAGAATCCTCATCTCTACATCTCTGTTTTTCTGATGGGGTGATCATGACTATTAGGCAGGTCTTTACGCATTTTACCCACTTATAGGTACATTTTTATACCTGATTTTCTAGTCAGCTAAATAATAACATATCAAATGCATCTTAAGAATTTATGTAAAAGGTTTCAGTTCTCCGCAAGCCATGGGGAAAACTATTTAATGATATGGAATAAATATATGTGACCTCCATTATTGCAGATGAACATATATTAAACCTAATCTGCACAAAAATCCTCTTAAAGAAATAGTAAATACAATGTATGCATCTAGGCAGTGGTGGGATGTCAATTTTTTTACTACCCCACTGTAAGGTCATGGATGTTGTGGGCGGGGCAAACATCATGACGTCATAACATCATGGGTGGAGCCAATGTCATGACGTTGTGGGCGGAGCCAAATAAAATAAAATAAAATAAATTCAATAAAAATTCAACGTTACCAACCCACCCACCCACCCACCCAAAACACAAATCAACCCACCCACCCACAAACCCGTCACTTACCTGCCCTGGGGTTGGGGAGCAGGCACTAAGCAGGCAGGCAGGCAGGAAGCGCGGCAGTTTCCCTCCCAACCCTCCGTCCACCTCACCGATGCATTGGTGAGGTGAACAGGGGTTTCGAGACCAAGCTACGCGCAAATGCGTGCAGTTTCCCTCCGTCCGTCTCACTGATGTATCAGTGAGATGAACTGGGGTTTTCAGGACCAAGCTGCATGCGGGGGTGGCTTCCCTCCATCCACCTCACCGATGCATCGGTGCGGCAGACAGAGGGAAGCTGCGCGCACGCACGGCTTGGTCCTGAAACCTCCCATTCACCTCACCGATGCATTGGTGAGGTGGACAGAGGGAAGCTGCGTGCGCACGCAGCTCAATCCAGAAGCCCCCCGTTTGCCTCACTAGTGCATCGGTGAGGCGGACGGGGTTTTTTGGGACCGAGCCGTGCGCGCATCTCCCCCCCCCCATTTGCCTCACCGATGCATCAGTGAGGTGGACGGAGGGAAGCCGTGCATGCACGTGGCTTGGTCCCGAACCACCAACCCCAGTTCGCCTCACCAATGCATCGGTGAGGCGAATGGGGGGTTCCGGGACCAGGCTGCGCTGCCTGCACGCTTTCCAGGCAGCCAAAATGTCTGCCGGGAACTGCGCATGCGTCAAATGCACACTTCTATTTTTTAGTGTGCATGTATCAAATGGAGGTTTGACGCATGTGCCGTTCCCGGCAAACATTTTGGCTCCAAATTTTAAAAAATTTGGGGTACCGGTGAGGCATCCGAACCGGACACCTCAAAAAAAAATCCCGGGAGGGTTCAACCCCCCCCCCCGGGAGAACCACCCGGGATTGTTACCACCGGTTCTGGCAAACCGGTGAGAACCGGCAACAACCCACCACTGCATCTAGGAATGTCCTGCATGTTGTCAAATCTTTTTCTGACTTATTTCAACCCTTTCCAGAGTTATCTAAGTAGAGAATCCACGGAAGTGGTTCACCATTATCTTTTTCTGGGGGCATCCTGAGAACTGACCAGCTTGGCTTGCCCATACAGGCTGGATCTTCTCACAGGAAGCACAGTGGGAAACTGAACCCGCAAACTCTAAATCACCATATACCTAAATTGCCATCATTTAATGCAAAACATTTCCTTGTTGTCTATAGCTGATTAGTTCTGGGGCTGCAGATGATCTTGCGGTGAAAAGGATAGTATGGAGGGGGAGCCTATAGCTTATATCTTAATTAATTGTCAGGGCAAATGTGTGAGAAGAGTGCAAATGGGTGGGAAGAGAATGTATCTCCTCTCAGTCTCTGTTGTACATCTCAATAGTACAATTCATGGAACATATAGCCTGCTGTCCCTTCATATTTCTTGTTACTAAAACTTGTGGGTTTTAGTCCAATATGTGTCATTTTTTTTATAATGCTCTTATGTTGCTGGTATAATTGTTGATGAATTAAGTAACAGAGGTTGTGCAACATGAGAGAGGGAGAAATGCTTCTTTTCTATATTTTGCCCTGAATTAAAACCCCAAATTAGGAAAAATTCCCCTGAAAACTAAGTAGGTTTATTTAACATTTGATTCTAAACGATTTTGAGAATAGATAATACCACTTGCATGATTTCATAAGAACATAAGTGAACTGTAAAAAGTTGCAAAATTCATATCTGTATCTCCAGGTTTTTTATGTTTCATTCTGTCTCAATGTTGAGGGATTACAACTCGTCCTCTAAACTGAAAATTGGGGTTCCCACGTTGGATTGAAGAAATAAGTAAAATCTAGCAAAATACATAAATTGATAGGACACAAAAAGGTTACATAATCACAACAATGGCTGAAAAAAAGTCTGAAGGTACTCTTACCAAAGATTCAATTGTTGAAGATAGTACTTGTTGTTTCGTCCTATAGCACTCTAATTCTGCATCTTTTTCTTCAACAGTTTTATCATATTGGCGCTGCAAATAAATAGTAATGTGTTGGTTAACACACAGTACTGTATTCTATTCTGTATATAGATTTCAAAATATGACAAGGACTAAGCTATGCCTCAAGGGCAGTTTATTCATTCATGTGTAAAGCAGGTGGTGGGATTTATTTTTTGCATATGCCATTTTTATCATACTGTTATACTGCATGTAATTCTTATGCAAACTACTCTGGGAAATCTTTTGATTGAAGAGTGAGGAAAAATGCTTTAAACACACAAACAAAAAATAAATGTTAGTTTAGACTTTTCAAGCACTTTTCAAGAACGCAAGAGTAGCTCAAATAAAAATTCAAGATAAGATTTTTTAAGAACTGATATACAAATACTGAATAAAATCATGTCAGCAGTGAACTAAGACAACATGCTAAACAGACATTAGCATAAAGCAGGATAAACCTGAACCATGATAAACTGAAAGAAATCCAACAGTGTCCACCAAAGCAGTATCTAAAAGGGCACATTTTAATAAGACAGCAAAAACAACATAATTGTCAGCTACACACTCCAGCTGTGACTATTCACATGTACTGTAGAAAGCATTGCAAGTATACTTGGACGTGCCTTCAGCAATGGTGTGCAGCTAGCTAGTTCTTCCTGTCCAGAAGCATTGTACAGTAAATTTAATGAGCAACCATCCTATTTAGGACCACAAACTACTATAATCTCTATTAATATAGAAGGCATATTTTCATCTAAAGAGGAACCCTTAGTTTCACTTTGCCATGAACAGAAACATGTCATCCTTGGTGTCCAAGAAACTCACAGAGGAACTAACCATTGTTAGCAAAATATTCCTGCAATGCATCTAGTTGCTGAGTGGGCCAACAAAGAATATGGAACTGCCATTTTTGTAAGATCAAGTATTATAATCTTATCAATATATTGTACTGATGTCAATAGCTCAACAGTGCATTTAGAACACAGGTGATTCAGTCCCAAACACTCAGCTCAGACCCATTCCGTATCAGATCCATTCAGACATCTGGCTTCATACAATTCCAAAGTAGGTAAAATTTCAAATATAACAACAGTGAAAAGAGTACAACAATGTTAGATGCTGCTGTGCTTGACTGCTCATTCAGACTGCTCATCAACCAGAGAACTATGGTCAACTTGAAACAAAAAGAACTTGCTGGATAGAAACTGTAATAGAACTTGACATGACAAGATCCAGCCAGAAAGCTTGGAGACTACTGAAAAAAATGAGCCAACTATCCAAGTAAAAGGACACTGCATGGAAATATAACCCCAAACCAAATAGCACACCAATTGTGTGAAGACAAATTTGTGAAGACCAACCAATGCATAATAAAAATAAAACATGAAAGGAATATTTGGAGTGAATCCAATAATCCGATGAACTTTATACTGCCTTCATACTGACAAAACTAAAGAAAGCCATAAGATGTAGGAGTGGTTAAATGATGGGGCCTGATGATAGCTGGATTGAGCAAATAAACATTTTGGGCAACACACAAATGAACGATTCCGCCAACTCTTTAATAAATGCAGAACAAGCAAACAAATTCCAGAAATATGGCAGAAGATGAAAGTAATGTACTATACTAAAACCAAGGAAAGAACTACCGGTATAATACTGAATCCCAAAAACTATACATAAATCTGTGCCACTCATGCCAAGTGTTTGGACAAATTATATTAAATCATCTAGCTCCTAATATTAAACCTCTTCTAATTTCAATCAGGCAGACTTTAGACCTGACAAGACCTGCACAGCTAAAATCTTTAATCTAACCCAGAATATAGATTATTTTGAAACATAAAATAACTGGACCAATCTCTACCTCCCTACTTCTTGTTTTGTGTCCAGATCAAACTTTAAACTATCAAAATGAAGCCACCTTCTTGGCTTTGTCATTGGCCAAACTTAAATCCTCATTGGCACATGTTTCCGGTAGTAATTGACAGGCAAGCAAATGAGCCACATTCTGTATCTCTCCACATTTACACAGCATGTTGTTGTCTGCCAGCAGCCCCCACTTAAGACAAGCTATGAGAAACCTGGGGAACATAGTTAAAAGTAGAGACATCACCTTGCAACCAAACATTCGCATAGTCAAAGCAATGGTATTCCCAGTGGTAATGTATGGTTGTGAGAGCTGGGCCATTAGGAAAGCTAAGCACAGAAGAATATATGCCGTTAAGATGTGGTGTTGGAGGAGAGTTTTGAGAGTACCCTGAAGAAAAATAGGTTCTTAGAAGAAATCAACCCTGACTGCTCCTTAGAAGGTCAAATAGTAAAGATAAAGATAAAATACTTTGGACATGAAATGAGAAGAGAGGATTCGCTTGAGAAAGCCTTGATGCTTGGAAAGGTGGAGGGCAAAAGAAGAGGGCAGCCAAAGATGAGATGGCTAGATGGTATGGTAGATGCAATGGGCACAGAGCTGAGCAGGTTGAGGAGGAGGATGGAGGACAGAGGTGCCTTTTAAAACAAATCACTCACATGTCAACAATTAAAAATTAAGGTAAATTCCCAGAAGCATGCAACTGTCATAGCTGGAGATAAGTTTCCTATTTTGCTTCAACAGATCTCAATTTTAAATGGAAAAGTTCAATATGAAAAACTAGAAAATAAAATTGTGGCAGCAAAAATTATATTTACCTTATGCTTTTCCATAAGTGTTACCATTTCAGTGATCTTGTGCTGACATCGAACGTCTATTTCCTTTTGCATTTTAACTGCTTCATCAGTTGCCAATTTCATTGCTTTTAGCTATTAATAACATAACATATATGAATAGCAGAAATATTTTAATGTTAATAAATAAATTGATATTCAACAATTACATGTAGAATTATTTATGTATGAGCTATTTCTCAATAATAAACAATTGCACATGCAATTTAGCTGTGTTATGCTGAATAAAGTGCATCCTACCAGATTGTAGAGGAAGATTCCACAAAACACAGACTTACCACTGCTAATAAATGCATAGGGTCAACTGTAAATCAGGGGTTCTCAACCTAAGGCCTGCATTGCCGGTCCACAACACTATATCATGTGCCCCTCATCTCCTCCAAGGACATTCAAGAAACAAAATGGTCACCCCTTTGAAGCTGTTGCAACATGCAGGCAGGGCAAAATGGTCATACAGCCCTCAAAGTTGACTGAGAGAGTGTGTCCCAGCCCTTGTCTTGAAAATGTTGGGAACCCCTGCTGTAAATAGTGGAGTGTTAGTGGTCTCCAGAAAAGTGTGGTGGTGAACATCAAGATCATCTCCAAATCTTGCCATAGCAATCTCAGAATGCTATTACACAGCAGGAAATAATTGTGAATGGATCCGCGTGAAGTTGCACTTGGGAAGTTGGGTTTACCTAGTTCCATGATGGCAAATCTTGGCACTCCAGGTGTTCTTGGGCTTCAATTACCAGAAGCCTTGGCCAGCACACCTGGGAAATTATTATTATTATTATTTCGATTTATATGAAGTTCTGGGAAATGAAGTTCAAGAACTCTGCAGTGCCAAGGTTTGCCATCACTGAGTCCTAGGTGAATTTACTTCAGTTGATCACACAGCACAGAGAGAGAAGTAAACCAGCCCTTTTTGCAGCTTGTTAACTGTTTCAATCCTCTTCTCCCAATACTTGGTGCATTGGTCTGCTTAGTTTCCTTGTTTTTTCTTTTAAAGGTTTGTTGTCCTAGTACTGGGCCAGCTGGTTAACCAAAGAGGAAAAAAGGAACTGCAGAGACTGAGAGAGAAAGGTTTCCCTTCAGTCTTGTTTCAGGTAACTCTGCTGTGCTCTTACTGTCCAGAGCAGAGTAAGACAACTCTAACTGTTAAAAATAGAGCTGCCTTAAATAATCCTCCCTTTTTACCTCCTTTATTTAGCCAGCTGCCCTGCACTAGATTAGCAAGATTTAGAAAGACAGAACAAACAAAATGTAAAGAGAAGGGAAGATGACCCATGTATCACATGTGGAAAGCAGAGGATTCAAACAGTAGTTATATCAGAAAACAAAACAAAATTAAAATAAAATAAAATAGTCTTTAAAGTGCTACAGTGTTTTTAATTTTATTTTGTTTATTTTGTTTTGTTTTTTGATATCCCTGAACCACAGACTAACATGGCTACTATTCCAAAAAATTCAAACAGTAGTTAGTTTCCCTACTGCCCTGCCTCTCTCACTTCTGATGGAGCTAGCTGGGGGAATTCCTGGTAAATTATGAGGCTGGACTCTAAGAGATATGAAAGTCCCATGCCTGCCCACTGATGGTGAGCAGATTATTTTGTTTTCTGGTATGCTGTTATTTTCAACACAAGAAAGGAAAAGAAACAAACAACTATAAAGAGAAACTCATAAGTAAAGAACCTATGAAGAGCTAAGCACACAGAGAGCAGAATAAAAATGGAAAAGTTCCAGAATATTTCTGCTTAGATGTCCAACAAAAAGGAAACAGGGAAATAGAGGGAAAGGGTTTGACATCTGCACTATTATAAACCAGGACTCTGACAAAACTCTAGCCTCAGCTTGGAAAGGTACCAGAATGTTCTGTACAGGCACAAAATAAATCTGTTAATGTGTGTTTACAGAGGCTACAAAGGATAAAAATACACGACAGAAAGCTATGGCATCAAAAATATACAAACAGTGATGGAAAAGCAAGTCTTTTCATCTTGCTTTTACTCTTTCAACACTAGTTTCAGCATTGTGTCTTGTGGACATCAGGCTACAACTCTGGGATCAAGGGTGCAAGGAAAGTTAAATAAATGTTCCGTGAGGATGGATCTAAGACCTGAGAAGGAGAGGACAGAGTGTGACAAAATTTCAACTATTACCTCTTTGAGAAGATTTTCTTCAGCTGCTCTAGCCATCTCAGTTTCATTTTTGTAGCTGTGAACTGTTTCTGTATGTAATTTATTCATATTTTCCAACTCTAATTGTAATTTGTTTACCTTTTAAAAAATAAAATATTTTAGCAATTTCTGACAATAGTCATAAGTCTCTTGTTTCTCCACTATTTGATCAATATGTTTCTGTATATTTTAACATGTCCACCCACCCACTTCTTTTTAAGTTTTTCCTTTCAGTAAGCTAAAACAGATGTGAACCATTTGCAACTGTAGCTCCAAACCAGGCATAAATCCAGCAAAATCTTCACTAATGAAAATAACTATTCTTTCCTGTCACTATATCATATATGTCAAAAATACTGTAGTTTAGGCTCATTTGGCTCTTTTGCTTTACTAAAAGCATACATTAACAATTTTAGTGAATTAGGCTCAACTACTGGTGTTAAATCAACAAATAGAAACAAGTCTGTTAGCACACTCTTCACCTAATATACCTTTTGATGTTTGCTATGCTCTGGTCTAAAAGCACTGTAAAAACCTCAGGTTTCAGTGCCCATTTGGTTTTTTGCATCCAAAAATGATCCCACTGCATCTAGTCTTCCTGCTGCTGATCCTCCCAATTACTAGCAGTTTTTCCAAATAATTTTCTTGCTAATTTGCTGATATTACTTATTTATCAAAATCATTTTGCAACAGAAGATAACTTGCTGGTTCTAGCTGCTTTATGTCCTTTCTTCTACTGAAGTAAAGCCATTTCATTGGTAGCAGCCACAGGGATTTCCTTACATCGCAGTTCCAACTTTAAGAATGGTGTAACAGGATTATCGTGAACCGTGTGGATTCATGTTTTGAATCCACATCTATTTTCTGGAAGTAATTTCCCTGAAACTTCTACCTGAACCAGTTTCACCCACTTTCTTATTGTAGGCTGGTGTGCCTAGTGAAACATTATCTTTTAGCCATTTTGTTTTTCTAAGTCTCATGCCTTAGCACCCTGGTGGCCAACCTTGGCACTCCAGCTGTTCTTGGACTTCAATTACCAGAAACCCAAGTCAGCACATCTGCTGATCAGGGCTTCTGGGAATTGCAGTCCAAAAACAGCTGGAGTTCCAAGGTTCACCATCACTGCCCGGGCTTAGCACAACCTGTTTTCTCACACGTCAATGCAGGGACTGCTCTGATAATTGAAACTCTCTGGAAACCAAAACAGAACTAGAGTAGAGGTCATCCACTGTATCCAGGGGGTGGGGTCAGTATCCACTGTTTAATTTATACCGTCTGGAAAAGTATGTTGGGCACTTGCAGAAAAATATGTTGGGCACATGTGGAAGTTTGACAGAGGCGTTTGCATCAGCCCCCCACCCCCGACTCAGTTATGTGTGCTGTGATATAGGATTTGGTACTTTGCCCAGTTTTGAGCATCCTTGGAAGATGCTGGAACATATCCACCACAGATATAGGTGGTGACCAGTACCCAGCCAACCGCTGTAGCTGCAGCTTATATACTGAGATCTCACAGCTAGTTTCAAACATCAAGTACATTCTAGAAGCTAATTCTGCTGCATATACAAGAAAAATGGTGCCTGATAACCAAAGGCGACCATTTGAAGCAGAGATGAACAATTTCTAGAGCTCCAGGTGTGTCATGCTTGGTATGGACCTCAAAAGGATGCACCTCCACTTGTTCTGTTCACTCCCTTATAACCTTCTAAATTCTTTCAAATTTTGGTTTAAAATTGGTCATTTTATATCACAAGTCTCTGGAAGTACAACTGGTCTTTTAGCCACCATGTCCCCTTAAAAATAGTCTGAGAAAACAGTTTGGCCAGTTCCATCCCCTCAAAGTTTCATGGGGTATAATTGGCCATTTTAGAGTTGGGAGTGCAAGACTGGGGACCATAAAAATGATCTTGTGGTATATGGCTCACATACATACTTTGCCAATGCATGCTTTACAGTAGAAGGAAATGAAACTATACATTTGTAATTTCATCGAGAAATAGGAAGGTAACATGCTAATTAGTAGCCATGCGCAAGAAAGAGGTCAGAAGTGAAGTTCATCCTTGAGAATATCAGTTTATCTGAAGAGAACACAAGATAAAGAACGAAGTATTAAAGAAGCTCTAGGTAATTATTTATATTTTTAATCTTTGTTTTCCCCTGTTGGACATACTTCATTTTGCAAACACTGATTTATATAACTTCCAACTACAGTTAAGTCTAGTGTATGTAAGGACTAAAGTTCTATTCATTTAATCCTTGGCTTATGTGTTTATTGTGCATAAGACAGTTCCTTGCCATTGACCTAATTAATTCTGTTAGAATTAATAGGAACTGGTGTGTGTTGACTAAAATTGCACTGAAAAATGCAACTGTTACATGACAGAGGGTGTGATCATATGGACATTTGTTCCTCTGTTCTATTGTGGAGATAGACAGGTTTGCTCATTTTGCCTGTTATTAAATGACATCCTGTAATTGCTAGAGTGAGCCAGTATGTCCCCAGAGCATTCCTATCTACATCTTTTTGGGTCGTCGGGACTGTTCTGTGTGTGCAGGTAGGATCACTTTGTTTAGGTTTGTTTCCAGCACATGTGGTGGATGGAAATAATCAAACTGGCGCTTGAGGCTTTCCACATTTTGGCAAACGAAGGAAGTACAGCAGACCCACCCATATTTGTGGGGGATATGTTCCAAGATTTTCCATGGATCCCTGAAACTGTGGAAAGCAGTGAACCCTCCATTGCACATACAAGCAGGAATGTATGTGTGTATGGTGGCAAATACCGTCATCTGTCTAATTTAAACCAGAAGCTGGAGTAAAAAGTCTTCTGCAGAGCTGGCAAAGATCTTTCAAATGTGCTGATGAAATGGTTTCCCTGGAAACACTGTACATTATATTGTAGATAGTGTCTTCTAGTGGCTGGCTATGGTAATGCATCTTGGAAATCTTCTGAAAGGTCTGATGAACTTAACCACACATGGTAATGTAATGCAATCGACGTTTTCAAGTTTTGCACATGACACTCAATATAATGTCTAACGAAAAGCATTTGTTGCACAGCCACAGATTTTGCCTCTTGAAGAAGCTCAAGTGCAGTTATCCGTTTTTTCCTCTGACATCGTATTAATGAGAGGGAGCAATTGTTCCCAAATACTGCATACCTGTGATATGCTCCCATCAATCCCTCATAATTAGATACAGCATATTTATTCCCAGACAAGAGGAGTTGTACAATCTGCATCCAAAAACATCTAAATATTTTGCTTCTTTTACAGTTGGTTGTCCTTTATTTTTAGGTACTGAAGCCTCTACAAAGATTGAATTAAGTTGTGGCACTTTATTTAAAAACCAGCATTGTCATCACAAATTCTGTACATGTTATCAATTATTTTAGGAATCATTGATGATGACAATGGTTTTTCCCTTATTTGTTAATTTGTCCATATCTATGTTAGGTATGGAAACTGGAGTCATAGTTTCTTTAGTTACTGTATCATAAATGTGATCCTTCTTTGTAGATTCCACCTGTTGAGTGTTTAATTCTGATGCTTTTGCCATACATAGTACCATTTCAGTATAAGACTTTACATCTTCATTTGGTGATGGAGGGTTAATATGTCCCACATCAGATTCTGCTGTTAAGTTCAGAACTGAGGAAGAATCCAATGAATTCTTTTCCTCTTCCACAATATCAGAAATTATTGGATGAACAAGTCTTTCCTTTTCGTTCTTATCCTTGCTTTGAGTTGCTAAAGATCCTTTCTCTATTTTTGAAAACTGTTTCAATTTCTATGATGGACTTTTGAATCCAAAGTTGACATGGATTCATCCAAAGAGTGATGCTGCTTTCTATGCTGCTTCCTCTTTTTTGGTACCAAAAATCTTTGAATCTGAGTTTCTCTAGCAGAACTTAAAGAATCAGTATCCGAAAAAGTAGAAGGATTAAATCATTTCTTCTTTGTCTTTTTCTTTCATGGAGGAACGGATCTCACTTTTGAATTTACAGTAGATTCTGGATTCAAAGGTTTTTAAGCACTGCTCAGAAACAACTGCAGCATTCCAAAAAATGGTAGAATCATATACAGAACTGCAGCCTGATTCGGAACCATAAGCAGGTTTTCCAGCAATATAATTTGCCTAGGAAATCCTTGCGCCAGACCCTGGAGATTAGGTATAGGCCAATCTCCGTAACAGAGTTGGCACATATACCTTTGCGAAGATTTGCAATTGCCTTGCTTACATGGCATTTGCTTACATGGCATTTGATCGTCCTGGATCTTTTTATTAGTTTGTTTTAAAGTATGCGTAACTGTAGAGTGGTCAGACTCGTGAGGTGAAGGGCTTGTTTAAAGATCCTGTTACTTTGCTGATTACAGGAATATGGAATCTCAAGGCAACAGCAGAGTAACAAAACCACAACTTCAACTGGGCTCACCTTCATATGCTTGATTCACTTTGATGAACATCATACAGTTCTAATTCCAAAAACTTTCTGTTACACACACCCCAATAATTATTTAAATAACACAGGAAAAAATTGTTCTTACCTTTTCTTCAGTAATACTCATTTGCTTCCCTTCTGTTGCAACTTTCTTTCGCAATACTTTATTCTGTTAACAGCAGTTAAGTGCTATTAAAGTTTTTTATTATACATTTGGTTAATTTTCTGCTTTACTAGAACACTGTTCACCTATGCTGAACATTCCACTATAGTTTAGTATGAATAAGGAATCTGCAATGATGTAAATCCTATTTCCATCAAGAAAAGGCAAGGACCACATGACCAGGATCTTTCCCTCATAATGTTATTTATGAGCCTTTCCAGTTCATTACTTGACCTCACTAAGGACTTAACTGGGTAGGGGGTGGAGGTAATGACACACAGTAAATGCCTTCTCACACAAGATAATGACCCTACATACCCTACCATTTACAGCTGATTCTTTTTTTAATAATTTACACTGTTAATTTTCTTTTAGAAATTACCAAAGAACAATCTTCTATTGAGTTGAAAACACTCCTGTAAAAACTTTTAATGGGACATTTTACATTACATTTGCTTTGAATTATAGCAGGTACTACATACAGCTTTGCATGTAATAAATGAACTGCCTATTTCTTTATTTCTTAGAAAAGACTGAATGTTCTTACTTCTTGCTGAAGATCTTCAACAATCTTGGATTTTGTTTCAATCTTTTTCTTTAAAACGTTAATCTAAAAAATGTTCAAATATAAAATATAAATTTGCATCTCAAGATGAAACAGAATAGGAAAACATTACTAAACTTTTGAAATGTATAAAAAGTACATTGTCAGATATTTATACCTTGTTTTCTAATGTTTTCATCAGTTTTTCCTTTTTTAAAATTTCATTTTCTGTGTTTCTGACCTGAAAATATATTGTATAATCTGAAAAATCCTTCAAAATGCAACATTATTTTTATTTAAATTGCTATGTCTTATTGTTCTATACAATCAACAAGCCTAAGCCATTTTCAGCATGAAAATCATGTTGCAGAATAAAAGTGCCATTTAAAATACATCTCATAGATTTAATGTAGTACTGTTACGTAAGTTACTTTTTCTTATGATTTTCATGTATATATATATATATATATATATATATATATATATATATATATATATATATATATATATATATATATATATATATATATATATATATATATATATATATATATATATATATATATATATATATATATGTTTTTCTTTATATACCTAATAAAAATTAAATAAAAAATAAAATAAAATACATAACTCATAACTTTCATGAATTCAACTGACCCAGGATCTTTTTTAAAAGATCAAAGATTAAGAGCTTAAGTACATGAAAAAATTAAATTAGTTGAACTATTATGACTTATTGCCATAGAAACATGATACTGTATAGTTAGATAATGAAGGCTGTAGCAACAATCCCATCTTAGCATAGTTAGTCAATAGAACCTTTGGTGGAGTTGACTCAGTAAATCCCCATTGACCTAGTGGGCCTACTCTAGTGTGATTTACAATGCTAAGCAACTGAATTCTAGCCACTGTTGCTAGAATTCTAGCCACTGTTTTTCAGTCTGTAAAATAATTGTCTGGAAAGAAATTTAGGCTTTAAAATAAACAAATGGACAGTGCTACCAGGAGGGGCTGCAATGGCTCAGTGGTCAAGAAGCTCGCCTTGCTAGCTGGAAGGCTGACAAGTCAGCAGTTTGAGACCCGGGTATTGCATGATGGATTGAGGACCTGTCTCTGTCCCAGTTCTTGGGAGACATGAAAGGAGCCTCATTTGGACATTCCCTGAGCAGAGTTTCTTCCACAAAAATTCTTTCAACCCAGTAGTAGTAGTAGTAGCAGCAGCAGTAGCAGTAGCAGTAGCACTAGTAGTACAGAAAATTGTGATTGTTATAGGTAAAGGTCACCCTTGCTCGAAAGCCAGTCATATCTGACTCTAGGGTTCAGTGCTCATCTCTGTTTATAGCCGAAGAGCAATGGTGTCTGCACAGATCTTTAAAAGGTGGTCCGTTTCTTCATCCATGTGAGCACTGAATGTTTTTCCATGAAATGGGACAGTAGAAAAATATACTATTAACTATCCCCACCCCCCAAAATGTCATTACTGGAAATACAAGTATATAAAAGAAAAAAAATCTGCATTTTGTGTCAAAACTAAGAGCTTTCAGGAGAGGTTAGCTAAAGGTATATGGCATCATAGGTAGTTGAAAGAAACCTGACGGAAGGCATACTTGCTCATTGCTGGGTGGTGGGGAGAACATATTATATGTTTATATTATAGTATTTGTTTTCTATATTACTATAAGTGATTTAGTCTTAGCTTTTTAAATTAATAAATGTTTTTCCGGATGATTAGTTTCATACTAAAATACTTTCATGGAACAAACCAATAACATACATTTGCTTTACTTTCATCAAGTTTGTATTTTGTCTCTTCGTCTTTATTCATCATCTTCTCCTTCAGACATTCCAATTCATCTCTATAAAACAAATGAATGAATAGATACTAGTATGCAATTGCAGTAGAAAAGTCTACAGTTAATGAACATGTTTGTTCAGGTATAGAACAGAAGAGATATGAAAGTATTGGTTGACTTATATCCAAAAATATTGTGAAATGAAGCAGTCATCTTCTGTGACCTCTTCTCCTTTCCCAATTCTGTACAAAAAAAAAACATGCATGGGTAGTTGCCTGTGAATTTTTTTACATCAGGTCCAAAAGTAGGCTTTGAAATATTTAGTAATTTTCACCTCAAAGGAGAATGGCCACTAGAAACCCATGACATTTTTTCTACATTGATTAACAGCAAAAAGAAAATCATATATTTCACAACACGTAATTGCCACTAATGAATGAGTTCCTGTACAGCTTCCTCATTCAGGTAGCTTGATGTGTGATCAAAACCAAACAGCAACTCCTTAATTATCTGCTGTGAGTTACAACACTTCTTTTCTACTGTCATAACTACTGGTTTTGATTTTGGCTACTGCAGTAAAATTCAATTCAAAAGATTTTGTTGTTGTTCAGTCGTACAGTCGATTCCAACCCTTTGCGACCCCATGGACCACTGTCCGCCAGGCACTCCTGTCCTCCACCATCCCCCTCAACTTGCTCAGCTCTGTGCCCATTGTGTCCACAATACCATCTAGCCATCTCATTTTTGGCTGCCCCCTTCTTCTTTTGCCCTCAACCTTTCCAAGATACTCAATTCAAAAGATATTTCCTAGCTAACCTCTCTTTTGAAGACATCTTAATGGGGAAACAGAGCTTTGAAGGCAAAAGCCTACTCCTAGAGATAAGCCTTCCATCCTAGCAGTTAGTAGGATTTAAACTCCACACTGATCAAGTTTACTAACTCTTCAAAGTATATCCCTAGCAAAGCATTGGGGTAACTTATCCATTTATTTTGCCAAGGTTTATGTTTAAAAACAACTGCTCTGAATACTGGTCAAAAAGGGTAAAAGTCTATCATGATATGGGTTCTCCCAAAATCCAAGGGGAACCCTCACTGGAGTGGCTTTATGCTCCCACCTTCTGGGTAGCCTTTGAAAACAGGATGATATAACTGGAAGAAAATAGCAATGACTTGAAACAATGATTGAAGAAAGTTAAAGAAGAAAGTTCTAAAGTACAATTACTGCTGAATAGTATGAAAAATCATAACTACATAAAATGTTAGTCATGAAGAAATCAAAATTGTTAAAAGTTTTCTATATTTCTGGTCAATCAATCAAAGTGCAGTCAAGAAATGAGAATAAGGCTGAGACTTGAAAGGGCAGCTAAAAAGCAGCTAGAAAAGATCCTGAAGTGTTGGAAGTAATCAAGCCCAAGATCACTTAGAGCAGAGGTTCTCAACCTTGGGGCCCGATGTTCTTGGACTTCAATGACCAGAAGCCTCAATAAGCAGGTGTATTGACTTGGGCTTCTGGGGGCCCAAGGTTGAGAAACCCTGATCTAGGATATTCCCAACTATGGTTCTGTTGCACAGCTACAGAAACAGCATAGCTTTGGAAAGCAAATTGTTGTAAGTTAAGAAATCACAGTAGCCTGACAGATAATTCCTATGGAGATGTCTTAACTTATCACAGTTCATGTCAATAGTTACACCATTGTATAAAGCTAATGAGAGAGAGAAAAATACATTCAAACTGTGATATTGAAGGATAGTTTTATAGATACAATGCACTGCCAGAAAGACAAGTACTGTATGTGAACTCTAGAGCAAATCAAGACTGAACTTCCAATAGAACCTAAAAGTGAGGCCATAGAGTGAAACAATGACTTGCCTTAAGTGCATGTTTGTTTCTTTTAGGTTTTCTATCTGATTTTCAGCTTCCTGTCTCCTCTTGCTCTTGTCCTGAACAAAAAATACAAGCAATCACCTACTGAAAATGCATTGATAATATAAACTCCAGTACATTTCATAATACAGAATTTACCTGGCCACAAACTCAATATTCAGCTTGAGTAGCGTCTATGATACATAAATTTCATGTTTGTTTATTTAGGCTACAATACTATGTTGGCTTGCTTGAAAGAGAGTTCCATCAAATTATATGTTTCTTACATCTGAGAAAATGCCTGATACTAAGGGCATAAAATATTTGCAGGCTGCCTTCTCAGGGCAATGTCTTCACAAGGAAATATATACAATAAATCAATATTAATTCATATAGTTGAAAAGGTTAAAAAGCATTAAAGCAATGTAATAAAAAACAACATAGAGAAAGACAGTTGCAAGGTACATTAAAAACCTTATGTAAATAGAATAAAAATTAAACCCTACACAGAATATATATATAAGAAATTAGACTAAAAATCAAGAAATAAAAAGCTTGCCTTAAGATCTTCTTGAAGCTTTCTAAATTCATTAACTATATTGCTTTTCTCTTGTATAATTTGTTCTTTGTCCAGTAACAATTTGCTCCAATCCAGACTTAGTTGCTCATTCTTTAATCTATTGAATAATGAAATAATCTTAGAAATGTTTTGATAGACTACATCCATTTAGTGAAAAGTCACTTCCAGGGACAATTTACAACAAAGTACACTGTATAGTCAAACCTCGCATAAAGAACGCCTCGCTTAAAGAGTAACTCACTTAAAGAGCAGAATTTTCTCTGAATGTTCGCTTCGCTTAACAAATAAAACCAACAAAAACCTTGCTTAACAAATAAATCGGGGTTCGCAATTCCCACCACCACCAGAAGTCACAATTGGTCACTTACAATGGTGTTTCGCTTAAAGAGCAAACTCGCTTAAAGAGCAATCCTGTGGAACACATTACTGTATGCTCTTTAAGCGAGGTACAACTGTATTTCATTACAGAATCACTTCACTGAAAACAAAAAATACAGTTGTATATCATTATGAATACATACTTTGCTTTTTCAAGCTCTGCTGTCATTGCTGTAAACTTTTGTAAACAAATTTCTTTAGTTTCAAATGCCTCAGACAACTGCATTTCCAAATGATGCATTTCTTCCTATAGATAAAACAAAATTATTCTGTACATTTAGTTTCTGCAATGGAACTATGCAATACAGTTGCTAAGATAAAAATGGTGACCTAGCACACAGGTTTCAATAACATACATCTTCTATG
Organism: Furcifer pardalis; assembly: GCA_030440675.1. Taxonomy (NCBI): domain Eukaryota; kingdom Metazoa; phylum Chordata; class Lepidosauria; order Squamata; family Chamaeleonidae; genus Furcifer; species Furcifer pardalis. The sequence goes on along the minus strand of CP126891.1, from coordinate 231,597,997 downwards.
TATGTATTAATACCAGTGGTGGGCAGCAAAAAATTTCGCTACCACACCATGGGCAGAGCCTACATCATGGGCAGAGCCTATGCCTTGGGCGATCTAGTCATGCCCTGCCATATGGCCATCTATACATCTGCAAACACAGGCAGCACTGGCTCTTTGGCTGTAAATGGAGATGAGCACTGCACCCTAGAGTTGGATATGACTGGCTTTTGAGCAAGGGAGACCATGAACCACTTGCAGGGACAAAACCTGACATCAAATTTGAATGCCAATCAGGGATCTTCTGTTATTAGGTAAAGACTGCCTTTGCTCGAAAGCCAATCGTTACCAACTCTAGGGTTCAGTGCTCATCTGTTTATAGCCAAAGAACCAGTGGACTTGAGCCACAAAAGCTCACATTAAAATACAACAGTTAGTCTTTAAGATGCCACAACATTTTTGTGCCCCTCTCCCCCCTACACACATACACGTGCATGCACACGCACACGCACACGCACACACTCCATGCTCCAACCCTCTCCACACCCACACAAAAGTCACTTACCCTGGGGAGCACACAGCAGGGTGCTTGGGCGGCTGTTTTTTCTCCTCCTCCTCCACACTCAGGCTGATGCCAAGGAAGGAGAGTGCCCGGGTCACAGCAGCAGTAGCGCAGCCATGCTGGGCCCAACCGCACTTTTTCCTCCTCCCATGCAGAATGGCGCACAGCATGGCCCGCAGCGGGAGTGGGACCCGGCCACACCAAGGCCAAGCCACAACCCCCAGGCCATTGACTCCGCTTGCCACCCAGATTTGAAAGTGAAGGAGGAGGTGGGTGGGGTGGGGTGGGGCAGGGAGGTGGGTGGGGTAGGGCAGGGAGGTGGGCATGGCCACCCAATATTACCACCACCCCTCCTGGGGGAGTGCAGACCAGTTACTGCCCCCTACTTATTAATACAGTTCACCCCATATCTATGAGTCCTGTTTCTGCAGTTTCACATACTGTAGTTGCACTGCAGGTTCAACAATATTCAGTTTAAAAATCCCTGAAATGCCTTGTATTTCCATGGTGCATTGCCAGAGCTGGCCACTAGAGGCCATTATCAACAATGTAATGCTGAAAACCTTGTCTGGCCGGATATCCCACTACAGTAATGGAGTAGACCCAGAGTACCCAAACTACAGCCCGGGGGCTGGATCTGGACCCCCAAGCCAATCCATCTGGCCCACAAAGCCCTCGTCGCTCCTGGGGGCATTTTACTTCCACTTCCGGGAGCAACTAGGGTTTTGCAGGCCGGATGAATTGGCTTCAGGGTCCAGATCCAGCCTCCACTCCCCTGAATCACATGACAAGCCCACGGCCCAAAACGTTTGGGCACCCCTGGAGTAGACCATACAGCCAGTGACTCAACGCCGAATGTCAAGCAGTGGTTAACTAATGTAACTCCCTAAAAGGGCCAATGGCTACAGGCAGATGAGCCCCTTTAGATGGGGTGATGGTCCCATCAGTGGAGGAAATGTCACTGGAAACCATCATATTGGGCCAAATGCCAAAATGAGTTGAGGAGCAGCTCTGATTCCCGGTCATGGAGGCAGAAGAGGCCATGCCAGATGGACTGGCATGAAGGCGCACCTTATCAATTTCCTCAAGGCTGCAGCAGTCCATTGCAGTCCCAGTGTTGAATCCTGCATGTCTCATTTTGTGTGTGCCGCAGGGGATGGCTCCAAGATCATACTGTGGGTCACTTCATGGCAAGCTGGGATCTGACTTAAATAAATTCACACCAATGACATTTTTCCTGCTTCAGGGGAAAAATGCATTCTCGAATACGAGTTGCAGCCAACGATCATCATAAGAAATAGGAAGTACACACATTCTGTGGACTGATCTTGCACGCTTTTATATTGTACATATATAAATGAGAGTAGATTTCAGTTGGTCAAGCCCTCTTCTGTCTCACATGGGAGAACAAATGCCTCCACTGCCACTGAATAAACAGGCAGATTCTAATGAAAACAGCACCAAGAAAACAGAAACCCCTCCTCAGAACTAAGCACTGCTCCCTAGGGGACTGCATGTGCCACCTACAATGCTTGGCTCTAAGAACCCCCCAGAGAGCCACACATGAGGTAGTGAGTGGGTAGACAAATGCAGTTATTTGAGGAGTACTATAGAAAGCTTCGGTTTGCTGCTCAAGAATCAACTGCTGCTCATCTTAAGCAGCCAAATAGCCAAATGCATGACTATTTTAAAATAGTTGTATTACCAATACTTTTCCTGCAAGTTTATAAAGAGGACAAAATACCAAAACATCCATTAGCTACCCAAACACTTTACATAAACACCAAATACTTTACATACTTCTTTTATTTGGAGGGTGTCCTTTAACTCCTTTTCTCTTTCTTGTAATTTCTCAATGGTCTTCTCAAGAATATATTTTCCATCTAAAAGCTCTTGGACTTGCACCTAATTTTTAAATGGTTGCAGCAATGCATAAAATATACAACATAAATGTGAAATCTAAAGGAATGTATCTCAGGTTAGAAAATTGCTCACTGGATTAAATGTCACAATTTCCAAAAAGTATTATTTCAAGTTGTGTCAGTCAAGTAGACTTGTATTGAAAAAGTATATTGTTCCATACTTCAACTCACTTTACAAGATACATAATTGTGAAAGAGGATTATCTGTCTATAAATCTAATTTCACTTTTGCTATCACTTTTTTGATATACGCTTATACTTTTATGGTAAATATATATTATAAATAGGTAGAATAGAGAGGAGGCGCAAGAGAGAAATTTTTCATTTGTGAGAATGGAGCAAGTAGGAATGCTTTCATTTGGAAGAATATTTTGTGGGCAGATTGTATAGCTGAATAGTGATAGCTGTTGCCTTGTCGCACAGACCTCTGAACCAAAATTCTTAAACTGTAACACATGCACGCTATGTGACTGGCTAAAGAGAATCCTGGGCATGCAAACAATTGTGGGAAGACAGAGATTTTAGAACCTCAGAAGAGACATGGCCTGATTTAAAAACAGACATATTCCCCTTACCTAGGGGGATCACATGTGGGGTCAGCTCTAGCTCAAACTGGTGCTGCAGGGACACATCAACCCTCTTTATAAACTATATCAGTGGTGGCGAACCTATGGCATGCATGCCAGAGGTGGCACTCAAAGCCCTCTTGGTGGGCATCCGTGCAGTCATCTCAGCACGGAGTTTGCCCTGCCCTCTGCCCAGCAGCCCAATGGGAGCACTTCCTCCCTCCACCAGCACAGAGTTCACCCCACTCCTCTGCCCAGGAGCCCAATGGAAGCACCTCCTCCCTTTCCCGAGCCCAGAGTTCACCCCACCCCTCTGCCCAGCAGCCCAATGGGAGCGTTTCCTTCCTCTCCTGTTGCTGTGTTGGCACTTTACCATACATAAGTGGGTTTTGAGTTGCAGATTGGGCACTCGGTCTCTAAAAGGTTTGCCATCACTGGACTATAGGACTTTTGAACCAGATTTGGCACAGGTTGTCATTTCGCATGCCCAGATAAGTTCTGAGGAGAGCACATGGAGGCCGCTAGTGCACTGCAGAACAGGATTTCAGTCATTCATATTTAAAATGAAAAAACAAAACTCAACAATCTCACCTGGGTGGTATGTTCATCAGAAATTCTAGTTTCTTTTTCCTTTATTAAAAGCATACATTCTGACTGTGCACAATCTAACTGATGCTTCAAATCTTTTTCAATATTAGTACAACTTTCCTAAAGCAGACAATAAAATACTTAGAACCATATTGTAAGAAAACATAAAACATCAATAATATTAAAAATAGTTATATAAAATTAATATATTTGTCATGAAGATCATGATAATCACACAAGGGATGAATTTCATATTTCAATTTTCATTATGTTCATATGTACATCTAATAGATGTTAAGGTTCATATACCATATTATCTTTGTAAATTTGGGAATAGATGGATTAAAAATGGAAGCACTCTTGTGTCAGTCACATTCCATTACACTTGCTAAGGCATTTTAGATAACATTATGTCACACATACCAAGATTGCTTAGTGGTCATGTGGAGTCATTAAGACACCTATGAGTGAGATCACCCTTATGTAATAGGGAACTTCCCAAGGTAACAATAGTTCAAGTTCCCATTATCTTTCAGAAAGGGAAAACACCACTTTCACATGAGGTCACCATGTGACACCACGCACCTGGTCATGCACATAAAAACTGTGTGATAATGACATCAGCAATCACCTGAAGAATGTCAAACTGTCTCAATGCGTGTCTTGATCAGAGACCAGCATGGGCTTTCTCAGACCCTTTTGAGATTGAAAGGGAGACATTTAGAGCTAATCTGAATAATCTATTGTTGCTAATGGCTGTGGGAAGCTGTATTGTTGTGCTTGCTTGTCTGTCATTTTGCTTGAACACACCCTTCTCCCTTTGAACCCTGAATTTGGTGCATAAAAACCATGCCTGTAAATTTCACTCCTTGTCTGCAGAAGTGGACTTGATCCACGAAAGCTAACAATAAAAATATAGCAGTTAGTCTTTAAAGTGCCACAGTATTTTTTATTTTGTTTTGTTTATTTTATTTTGTTTTGTTTTCTGATATGTCTGGGAATATAAGTAGATCAAACAGACACCTGTGAGATCAAGCACATTTTAGTAATACCAACAAGGTCATCCTGACATACTGAACATTCAAGTGGGAGGTGGGAGCACCTAGAAACCACATAAAAGCAGCGCCTTTTTGGTAGCTCGCTAGCCATCTTTTGAAGAGGCTCAACATCATGTCGCTTGATCCATGAAGGGGTCCATGGGGGCGAGCAGCCCGCCTAATAGAAATGCCGATCAGAAATGCTTTCTTAGGTGAGGAAAGTTATTCTCTTGCTTTATTATTTTATTAGCTTAGTAAAGTGTAGAGTAGATTAGTTTATTCATTATGTATCTTACTTAAATATGGACTGTGATTATTCTTCAATAAATGAAAAAAGACTATTTCAAGGTTTGGTTTTTGACTACCAAGCTACAGAGTAGAAATTTCTTCAGAACAGAAAAGGCCTGAAAATGAAGGCCTTGCTGAGGACTTTAAATTTGCAAAATGTCCAGTCAAGGGAAGAGGAATTTTCCTTCTCAACACTGATAAGGTTGCCAAGACAAATCAGGAAATCAGGAGAAGGGAGGATACCAGTGTTCTTTACCAGGGGCCTGGGAAAGAACACTTGCTGGACTATCCCAGATTTGAAAGTAACCGCAAAATGTCAGGCCAGAGATATCTTCCCAGGGACAGCTCTGTACCTTAGCTCTATGTGAGTGTGAGACTGTGTTAGTGTGGGAAGTTGGCATCATATAAACAAAGACTGTTTTTCAGCAGTATTGCCTATTTAAGCTAGCACCTTGCCTGCATAGAGCATACATGCCACTTCCCAAATCAGAGAAGTATCATGAACGGTGTGTAGGAGAAGGAGGGAGTTTTCAGGGCAGACAGGCAGCTGAACTTTTAAAAGGACTTGCCTGGGTTTGAGGGAGCCCCAAGCTGGGGTCTTCCCAAGAAAGGCCCTTGAGGGAAACCTCTCCACACTGGCCACTCCCACCCCCTTTCATGACAATATTATATTACCAAGTTGTAATACTGTTAACATGGGAAACTATCAGAGCTATAAAGCTGTAGGAGAAACAGATCCATGATGGGTTGATATAGAGTCAATAAAATAATACTATGCCTAATGCGCGTTGATGAGCTCTTGAGATGGAACAGGGATTAGCAGTTTGATTCCTCACTGTATGTTTAGGAGAAGATCAACCTATGTCTTCTTGGTCAGGCTACATAGTCCCACAAAAATACCACAATAAGGCAATGATAAACCACTTCTGAATACTCTGGTTCTAGAAAACCCTGAAAAGGGCTGCCATAAACTGGAACCAGATTAACAACACACAATTATGCATGTTATATCCCTCTATATTTATAAGTAAGTTCTACTGAGTTCAATTATATTTGCCATCTAGTTCTTCTTCTTTCATGTCCCAATCAAACCCTGGACTGCCATAATGAAGTGGCTTTCTTCGCTTTGTCATTGCCCAAATCTAAGTCCTCATCAGTACATGTTTCTGGCAGTAACTGGCAAAGCAGTAAATGAGCAGATTTTGTATCTCTCCACATTCACACCACGAATCTAGTAAATTTATATGACTTGCCAAAATTTCTATGACTTACCATCTAGCAAATATCTATGACTTACCAAGGCTCTTGCCATTTCTTCAACTTGTTTTTCTTTATCATTTTTCACTTTGGCCATTACTTCTACAATAAATGTAAATAATATTTAATAATTTAATATTTGTTTGGTTTTCAAATTATCAAGCTACCGAAGTCTACTCAAATCTTAAATATTTACATTTCAACTAAAAATAAAATCTCATAATTTTTATTAAATACATGCTCAACTTTATATTAATCAATCACAACAAATTTGTTTTGGCTGAAGTATTCACACATTACATTTTAAAGTATATTTGTACAGTACTTTACATTTATGCTATTAATAAACATGAAAGGACCAGGTAGCCATAACAGGTAGGAATATACAAACATGCAAATGTTTTACCACTGTAAAATCTATTAAATATGTCTTGTGAAAAACAAGTTGCTTACTTGTAACTGTAACTGCAAAAGCATCACATGAATATTCACATAATGAGATTAACACTACAATATACAGTACATTTAAAATAGTTTAAAAAACACAACATACCAAGTTCATCTGATTTCTTCTGGAGTTCCAAAACCAACGTATCAGATTCATTCCTTAGTTCCTCCAGTCTAGTAAAGTAATTGAATTGAAATTACTGAGAATACTTTTAAATAATTAATACAACTTGAGCTATTTTAGTGAGTTGGATCACCTTACTACAGATCCAGGGTTGTAGATTTTATTCCCTTCTCTGCCTTGCAGACAGAAGCTTGTGTGGCCTTACAGCAAGTCATCCACTTAATGGACATCAATCCCATAGCTGATGATTAAAATTGAGGAAATATTTTCTGTACATCTCTTAAGCTCTCAAGAAGAGCCTAGATCCATGGTTCCCAACATGGGGCACATGCCCTATAGGGGGGAATTTGCTTTTTAAGGGGGGGGGAGACTCCATTTCACTAATGTGTTCAAGATGGAGTAAGTCTGGTATGTTAGAACTCTCAAAAATATTAGTTGTTTTGAGAACAGTGCTCCTGGCAGAGCAGGAAGATATCTGATTGGTTATATGCAAATTAGCTAGTCAGGAGAGACCCCTTTTGGTATAAAAGGGATTTCGTAGGAATCTTCAGGGGTTTTCTGAGGTAAAAGTTTGGAGGTAAAGAGAGCTTAGGGAATCTTCAAGAAGAAGAAGAAGGGAAGCTTGGCAGAACTAGAGTTACCTTGTGAACTGAATAACCAGAAGGACTACTTAAAGATGTTTTCTCTGTTGGACTTATATTTATGCAACCTGAATTAATCTATTTTTTTGAACTACGTTTAGAAACAATAAATCAACTTTTTTTTTCCAACGTCTCTTTATTGGGTAAGAGTAAAATTGCATACGCACAACCCCGAATTCGCTACCAAACTTTTCTCCCTAGTTAATTGCTTTTTCTATTGATCCTCTGGCACTCAATGGTCTTTGAGTGGGTCCAGGAAGAACAGCTAAGGGTTTTTAGCTGGAGTTTGCAGCCCCAGTTCTCTCTCTGGTTTGGCCCTGGAAGTTCCTAGGGAACGGAACGATAGGGAGAACAGGGAGTAGAGAGGGAGGGCTGGTAGCTGACAGCCTATTCGAGAATCAGTTAGAGCAAGTTAAGGGCCTTTTGGGCTTCCTCCACGTGAATAGGAGTTTACTTTTTGAATAAGAATGATGTCACTGGGTGTTAGGGAATCAGGATTTTAGAGATGTTTAGGTGGGGCATGGCAAAAAACAAGTTGGGAACCACTGGCCTAGACTAATCTATGGAGAGGAAATATAAAAACCTTTGCCAACTGGATGAATGCTGAAGAACGTCTTCCACCAGGATAAGATTCTGGCTGGACCTTCTAGAAGTCACCTAACAGGCTTCAAAGCAAAGTAGGAAGATCATAAAATAATCAAGTAAAATGCAGCTACTTGGACAGAGGAAAATATTTATGTGAATATGAAGAAATGCTATCAATGCAACATTTATGTTCATGCAATTAATAATCCACCATGTGTACAAAAGAAGATCTAGTTAATGTCCAAGGTAACACTAATGAAGCAGCCAATAGGGTCAATAATGATTAACATTTTAATTTGTTTTGAATGTTATCTAACTTTCATATATATTCATAATTTTAAATAGTACAACACTGATACAAATAAAGAAAGAACGTATTCACAGCTAAACTCATTTTACCTCTTTTCTTTTATTTCAGTGAGATCCTTCAAAGAAGAAACTTCACTTTGGAGTTCACTAATAACTGATGCATGGAGAACTTTAGCTTCTTTAAGTTCTTCTACTGCTACTTCCTTTTGTTCAGTAACTTGAATTAATGTTTTCACTGCAGTCTGTAACTCAGTTTCTAATATTTTGCAAGTATCCTAACCAAAATAATGAATAGTATTCGCTTTATTCAACTAGGATGTTATCACAAGCTACTGTAATTAAGATTCATTTTAAATTACAAAAAGTGTATATTAAGTACTCCATTCATTTAAGAAAACTATTTATAAACCCCAAACATTTAGAACAATTAAATGGTGGGAGAAAGAGAAGGGGGAAAGAAATATAATTTATCCACTGAATTACGGAAGAAGAGTGAATGAAAATTAAAAAAATGAATGACACTAAGGAGAAGAGAAAAATAGGAAAAGATAAGGGCTTGGGGAAAGAAAAAATAGTACAGGGATGTTTCTGAGATTTAAAAGGAAATCAATGTCTCCTAGTTTTAGATAAAGTATTCCAAATTCATACCTCTGTCTTTTGCAAAAAACATTTAGTTTCTTCTAGTTCTGTCAACAAGTCCTGTTCTTTGCTTTGTGCCTTTGTTAATATATTGTCTTGTTTTCCTAAATTTTAAGTGTTAAATAAAAATATTTCAGACATTTCTTACACATGGATAAAATATGCTTTATAATCTGCATACTCTGACCAGTTCTTTATAGTAGTCTTTCTCAATTCCAATTGTGAGTCTTTGCAACATTAATGCTGGATCTCAGATTGTAAAAGCAAATACTGTACATTGAACCTGCACACCACTGACTAATCGTAGGACTTATTCAAATATAGTAAATTTACATTATTTTGTCCTTTGTCCCTGCCATGCCTTTACCAACTACTTCATCCAGTTATAAAAGACAGAGCTGCTCAAATCCTTTATGACTGAAAAATTGCCAGATCCAGTAGACCCTGGGCCATCAAAGATCCAAGCATCCAAATTCCCAGATAAGAGTGAACCTAACATTAAAGCTCACTGCAGATGGTGATTGCAGCCATGAAATAAAAAGGAGACTGATTCTTGGGAGGCAAGCGATGAGAAATCTGGGGAACATAGTGAAAAGTAGAGAAATCACATTGCAAACAAAAATTTGTCTAATCAAAGCAATGGTATTCCCGGTGGCAATGTATGGTTGTGAGAGCTGGACCATTAGGAAAGCTGAGCGCAGAAGAATAGATGCCTTTGAGATGTGGTGTTGGAGGAGAGTTTTGAGAGTCCCCTGGACAGCGAGGAGAACAAATAGGAGATCAAATAGTAAAGATGAAGCTTAAGTACTTTGGACATCAAATGAGAAGAGATGATTCACTTGAGAAAACCTTGATGCTGGGAAAGGTGGATGGCAAAAGAAAAAGGGGGCAGCCAAAAATGAGATGGCTAGATGATATTGTAGAGACAATGGGCACAGAACTGAGCGAGTTGAGGATGGTGGAGGACAGAAGTGCCTGGCGGACAGTGGTCCATGGGGTCACAAAGGGTCGGAATCTACTGTGCGACTGAACAACAAAAACGTTAAGACAGTTCTGGGGTTGAATCAAGGAAGGCTTATTTATTTATTTATTTATTTATTTAAAAGATTTATATGCCACCCTCCTCAAAGAGACTCAGGGTGGCTAACAAAAGTTTTAAAAGATACATAAAAACACAGCCCATGCAAATACTGCAAGTTGAAAACATAAAACCAGAGACAGGCTACACATTGTCTTGAGTGAACCTCTTAATCCAAGGGAGACTGGCAATCCAAATGTTATAATTAAATGCTCCTACCATCTGAACAAAAGTCTACAATTGAGAGGGTAGGGTCAGACAGCTCAGCTGTACAAACCTCAGTTTGGGACTGTTTTCATGGGAGACATAATCTCTTCTGGTTCCTGTTTCTGCCTGCCTTGCACATTGGCGAACTGTTAAAACTACTTGACTGTGCTTAGACGTTCTCTTGTTTGGCTGTATAACAATTAAGAGTATCTTAACTTGGCTGCTTTGGACACTAGCTTGGATTTCCAGCATCTAGCTTAACCTCACATTCCCATAAACCTCTGTTTATTATTGACCCCTAATCTAACCCTACCTATAAAGTAAATGCTTCTCATATGGCTCTGCTTTGTCCTCCAAAGCTTCTGAAGTACAAAAGCAAAGAGTCAAATACAGTATGTAATATATGCCATATAATGATATCAGAAGTGGCAGGGTTGTTTTTTTTAATTAAAATTTTCACATCTCCTCCAGGTCCTGAGGCTCTCTTGGGATCTTTTTCACTGTGAGAAAGCATCTGGAGGGCATGGAACAAATATAGGAAAGTGAATGAAAAAGCCAAAGAAAAGATTGCTGTCCTCAGAATTATTTTACCATAGATGGCCATTTGGGAAAATTCAAGTCACCCTCCTGCCAAATGGCTTCTTCATGATGAAAAGGAACCCAAAGGAGTCTTGGGACCTTCAGAGAGAGAGGAATTGGCAAATTTTAATTTCAAAAAAATTACTCTGGATTATGACATCATCAGTCTTATGCAGTGTAAATTACATTATAAAATCCTTTTTATAAAAAACAAAGCTTCTGACTGCAAATGTTACAGAATTCTACTCCCAAAACAAAAAGAGAAATAAGAAAAAAATAAACTAAGGGTAGTTATTATTTTTTTAAAATCTGGAAAGCAAGGGGAACAAAAGTTAAAAAATAAAGAACAAACAGTCTTTGGATGTCCGAGTAACTTTAAGTCAGATCCATGCCTGAAGTGGAACTTAAAATGCACACAAATTACCAATCCGGAAAAACCCTCAGACTTCTTATAAACGTTTATTTTTGGGTTTTTCCTCCTCCAGGTTGACTCTCATTTCCACCACTGTCCTTTCTGTTCAGATCCCTCACCCACCCATCCATGTACACAGAAATCTTTCAAACCAAGACCAATTATTCTTGTTCTGACTTTCTTCTCTTGCATTCTCAAACAGTCTGTCAGTTCTCAAGGCAAATTCTGAATCACTCTTTTCTAACACTATGAATTATAAAAATGGCCATGGGAAAAGTGAATTGTAAAGTTAGAAAACACAAAGTTGCAAAAAGGTTATTTGGTTTAATTTTATTCCTCAATAATGGCTTTTTGAGCAGACTTATAAAAATACTTACTTTTTATTTCTTCTAATTCAGTTATAAGCTCTTTTGATGTTTGTAACTCCTTGTTTATGTGCTTCATTTGATTGTCTTTTTCACCAATTTGTACCGTCAATGTTGATACCTTATAATATAACGAACAACTCTTATTTACAAATATTAAACCATGTCATAGAAATAAAAGATGTACCATTTTCATTTTATATTTTTCTGTATGCCTAAGCTTAGTGAAAGCACATTAGTTATATTTTGTAATATAACATGTACATCCTTGAGAATTACTGCCTTCAGTAAGATACAAAAGTGCAATCACAAAACTGTCTACAAGAAAAAGTATTAAATCTAAAGCAAGCATAATAAAGGAGAAAATGAGAGGCTGCTGCTCAAGAAAGAGATGTTACAAAAGAACCCAGCTATTTTAAGTACAGTCAAACCTTGCATAAAGAGCACTTTGCTTAAAGAGTAACTCGCTTAAAGAGCAGAATTTTCTCTGAATGTTCGCTTCATTTAACAAATAAAACCAACCAAAAACTTGCTTAACAAATCTTTGTCTCCTCCACCTGGCTTGGCATGTCCCTAATGCCACTCTGTAGCAGGGCAGATGTTGTAAGCCTTCTTACAACATCCGCCCTGCTATGGAGCAGCACTACAGTGGAAGGAGCCATATTTGAGGCCAATATGCCATTTGGAAGCTAAGGTCATGCCAAATGGCATATTGCTTCTCCCCTTTAACCACTGCAACCTATATATGCCACATCACACTACAAAAAAAAGCCAAGCAGAGGGGACAAGGACGTGGCAGCAGCAAAGGCAGTGGAAGCAAGGGGACGGGCTGGATGGAATGCGCCATAGGTTGAGAACCCCTGATCTAGAAGATGAAATAAAAATAATTTAACTTTCTCTGCCTTTCTTCAGTTGAGCAAGGGAAGTGTTCAATGTGTTAATATTTTTAAATGGTTTGCAAACTACTTCAAAACACTGAAATGTAACACCAGAAGGCGTATTTGACAGCTGCAAGGGTCTAGTTTTGGAGTTCGCAACCCCAAACCCCCAGGCCTAATCCAGCCTGTGTTTATCATTAATCTGGCCCACAGTGAGAACCCAGGGACCTCTAAATAAGCCACCCACCCACACCCACCCCAGAAGCCATGATATATCACTTATGGCAGTGGTGCCAATTTTTGCAGCTTTATCCACAACCTCCACTTCCCAGGGTGGCAGAAGGCTGTTTGGAGCAATTTCTCTCTGTCCAGATGATTTTCCAATGCTTCCTCACTTCACTACAGCCACTCAAACACGCCACCTGGCGACTTCCAGTGCCAGGCAGAGCTTGTGTAATTGGCTTGGTTCCTAGCATGGAACCAGGAAGTCACTCAGAAGCACATTCAAGCAGTCATAGCAAAGTGGAGAACCATCAGAAAATCATCCAGACATAACCTAATTGCCTTCTGCCACCCTGGGAAGTGGCGGAAGCTGTGGACAAAGCCTCCACGCCTCTTCCCCCCCCCCCCCGGTATGAGGGGGCATGTCTGGCTTGCGGCACAAAAACTTTGAGAACCCCTGGTCTCGTTTATTATGTTTCAAGCAATAAGATGCTGGAACAAACCAAAACTAAAGCCCACTAGAACCCTCTGACAGGGGCTCAGAATGAATAAATGAGAAGCACCAGTGCTTCCTCAGGGATCTAGATCTTTGTGGGAAGTGTCATTCTTTGGGTTTGCCCTCTATAGACCTCTCACAAGATCTAGGCTTCCCAGGAAACATTGGGACAGTTTGTACAGAAAACAGCACCTAGACAGCCTGGAAAATAGGCCTGTTCCAGGTGAGTGAAAAGTAGTCATTTTTCAGTGTGTGTCAGAAGGGAGAAACTCCCAGAATTCTGCCTGGGAAATTATTGTTGGAACCCAAAGAAAACAAATGACATACTCCAAAGTGCTGGACAGACTTTGCCAAGGAAGAGGATGAAAATAAGGAGAAAAAAAGCATTAGTGCTTTAATTCAGATTAAAGAAAATAATCCCTCTGTTGGCCTCTGCAGATTAACAGAAGCAGCTGGGTGCAACAATCTCTAGAATTCAGTATGATGAAACCAACATTATCTCCACAAAGGCAATAGTCCTTGTTTGCAGTCTTCCTTGGTCTAATCCAGCTCCAGTTCACTTCAACAACCCAGTCCTGTTTCACTTTAGGGCTACCCCAAACCTGAGTGTGACATTATAGACTCAGAGCCATAGAATGATATGCTATAATCTCTTGATAAATAACATGTGGAAGCTAAATGAACACAACACTAGAACAAGTTTCAAGTCTCTCTTTAGTGTTATCTGTTTGTTATACAGTAAAACCTCGGATAACGTTAAAACCTGGTTCCACAAGTCTTGGTGTTATCCGATTTTTAGTGTTATCCTATGCATGTTAAAATCCTATGGGATCCATAGAGATACATTGTAACCACACAGGCTTTAGCAGTTGTTATCCGATGCATCCCATAGGATCTTAATGTTATCCGATGCAATTCTCCCCCCCAGATTGCTTAATGTTATGCAATTTTAGTGTTATCCGATACTAATGTTATCCGAGTTATTACTGTATAATTAAATAATGCTTTTTCAAATTATTTGTGAGTCTGCTATTTTTGGTGGACAAAAGCAAGGCAGCATAAATTGGTCTTCCCAATGGAAGAGACCAAATACCCAACAAAGATTCATACACTGTTCTAATTTAATTAATATTATTAATAATAATAATTTTTAAAACCTGCTTTTCCAAGACATTGATCTCTCTTCCACATTCTTTTTCAAGCGCTGCTATTTTTTCTGCTTCTTCTTTTACTTAAAAAAAACCCCAATTATTACTTAAGTAATTCAATTGCATAATAGTAATAAAACAGACATTTGATTCATATACTATATTAAACACCTTTATGAAAATTCACATACTGTACAGTCAAACCTCGCATAAAGAACACCTCGCTTAAAGAGTAACTCACTTAAAGAGCAGAATTTTCTCTGAATGTTCGCTTCGCTTAACAAATAAAACAAACCAAAAACTCGCTTAACAAATACATTGGGGTTTGTAATCTCCCCCACAATTGGTCATTTACAATGGTGTTTCGCTTAAAGAGCAAACTCGCCTAAAGAGCAATCCTGTGGAACGCATTATACTCTTTAAGCGAGGTACAACTATATTTGTATTTGTATGTGTACATCCCAGACATGAAACTAAAGGTTATGATTTACAAACAATAATAGAGAAACTGGTACGGGTCCTATAAAAATTCTATAAACAAACAAAGACAGCCATATGATCCTTACATGATACAAATGCAGGAACTAGGATCTTATAAAAGTATCTCCTTGCTCCTACAGTTGTAAAAAGGGCCATGAGCTGGGTACAATGTAGACTTTGATCCTTGTCTTATCTGGGAGACCCTTTTCCCTGCAGTATTAGACTGGGGGGAAATAATCAGATGCTGTGATGGATCTAAACCTTGGATATATGAAAATACATTTGATGTCCAACTTGTACCATTATTTTTAATGCTCTTTGCCTTGACAAACTGATCACAGACCTCTAAAATTAGACAAATATTCTTTATAATTTCATCCAATGTCATATTGAACTTCGATCAATAAGCTTTGAAATAATTGTATCTCCTGAGAAATGTTACTAATGTTGGAGAGACCACCATCATGAGTTGGCATATTATGGACCAGTGTCAAATACTATATTCAGAATTGGGGTTGTAGTCTGACTCCACATACTATTTCCTTACTAACAAATATCAAGTCCCTCTTCTGCTACTTAAAGATGGGGAAGGTTTGCTATTATACTAAGGTCCAGCTGGGGTGTTTCCACCCATTTTAGCACAGCTTTCACATTCTTATCATCAAACACAAATCTTCAAGCCTTTCGTGGTAACTGAAGGCTCTGGCTAGAATTATCAATTTTGCTCATGAAAAGTGACCGGTTTTAAAAGAAAAATTGCATTAGGTAGTTTATAAACAGAGGATACCATGTAAGTACAGGTACTTAGCTCCACTGTTGCTATTTCTGTATTATCCTCTTGTTTGACTGCAGTAGATTATATCTGGAACTCAGGATGTATTTATTTATTTATTTTGTTCATATTTGTATTGGTGCCCTCTCACCAAGGCGACTCTGGGTGGTTCACAGTGCTATAGGATTGACTATTATAGTGTTTTCATACTGTCTATGAGATCTCTCAGCTGCAAGTCTATGCCAGGTATTTTAGGGTATTGCTGGTGTCAGCTCTGAGTGGTCATGTACCTATATGGCTGCCTAGTTCTCTACCTTTCTTCCTCAGGCTTTCCAGCAAGTGTCTACTAGTCTTGAGAGGGAGTTGCATGGCAAACATAGGCTGGCTTCCCTCAATTGGAAGTGAGGCATTCATCTGCAATATAGGAATTCCACAACTCTAGGAATTGCATTTCAATGCTAACACTATTACTTATTGAAGAAGGTTGGAAGATACCTATCCAAAGGTTTATTACAGGGGGGGAAATCACCTCTGGTGGGAAACTGGATAACCAAGTAAGACTCAAGACAAACAATAGTTGTGGTAAAAAAATAAGATAGGCAAAGCAAAGAGAAGTACAGTAGATAGAAAAAACCTAGTTAATGGATAGAAAGAAACATAGAGTCATAGTCAAGAAGCTCCAAACACAAACAGATGACAAGTTTAATATGACCCTTTTTAATATTCATTCATCATGACTGCTATAAGGCTGGACCAGACTACAACAGAATAGCTTGCAGGCATCACATGGAGAACATATGTCCAAGAAATGAAACAACACATGGGGTTTTGTGCATGCATGCAGGATTTCCCACAACAGATTTCTGTTGATATCAGCAATAAGATATTGAACACACTGGTTTTGCTTCATATATGTTTAACATAGAGAGAACACCTTGGACAAAATAAGGAATGACAATTAGAAATCCTAAACCTATCTCTCCTAATTGTTACTTATTTAAAATATTTTACTTTTATGTTTCAATTAATTAAGATGTCTTACAATCATCTTGCATAGGATATAGTTGTATAGGATCAAGCAAGAAAACAGATAAAATAATAGTTCATATCATTTTGTCAATCCATATTGATAATTATTATATAGGCTTTTTATGCTACACATGTCAAAGTGACTTATTTATTGTATATAATACTATGCTGTAAAGTTGAATTAAGAGTCTCACATTTGAAATACATTTCCAATCTGGAGTTCTCTGCTTGTACACGAAGTTCTTCAAAGGCCTGTATCATTCTCTAAAAGATGTAGATAAATATTTAATAACAACAAAGTTCTTAAAATGTCATTGGATTTATTAAATTTATTAAAACATATTTAGAATCAATGTCAGTTATTTCTCTGTAGTTTAAATATCTCTTAAGATATCAAACAGTATCCACTAACTCAAAGTATCTAAAAGCAGCCAAATGAAGAATATGATTTTGAAGGAAGCAGCAGATGGAACAGCAGATACAGTATAAACAATTTCCCAACTGCTTTTTTTAAGACACAGCAAACACCAATGAAAACCTGATCAAATGGTGTGCGCTCGTTCTTCTCCCTAACCCAAGCAGCAATCACAGGGATTCACCCTGCCCATCCTGTTGTTTCAGCAGGGTGGGCAGGGTGAATCTCTCTCACTGTTAGGTTTGTCTTTGGCCAGAGAAGCCTCTGGCCAAAGGCAAACCTAACAGTGAGGGATTCACCCTGCCCACCCTGTTGTTTCAGTCTGGCAAGGTTATCCTGCTATGGTAATAGAGTAAACCATATTGCCAGCGACTTGACGCTGAGTGCCAGGCAGCAGTTAACTAACCTGACAACCCTGAGCACTAATGGCTTTGAGTGCCAAAGTCCATAGGGAAGTGTGAAGATCCCCAAGTGGATTAAATGCTACTTGAATCCATCTTGATGGAGGGCAGCAGCTTTATCAATACTGGCCTGGGACCAATGAGAACGTTGCATGCCAAAAGGGCTCAGAACCAAAAAGTAACTCGCAGAACTGGTACGGGGGTCATGCTGTGATGCAGAAGGCAGATGAAAGGCCACTGCAATATATTTTCAGGACTGTCTTCATGACTGATTGCCATGATGATCACCTATACAGTCAAACCTCGCATAAAGAGTGTCTTGCTTAAAGAGCAACTCGCTTAAAGAGCAGAATTTTCTCTGAATGTTTGCTTTGCTTAACAAATAAAACCAACCAAAAACTCGCTTAACAAATAAATAGGGGTTCGCAATCCCCACACACACACACACACACACAGGTCATTTACAATGGTGTTTCGCTTAAAGAGCAAACTTATTTAAAGAGCAATCCTGTGGAACGCATTATGCTCTTTAAGCAAGGTACAACTCTATTTGAATTCAGATATGGCAGAAGATCCAGCACTACTCCTCTGAATGACTGTTGAGCTAACAAATGTTCATCACCTTCTTTTTTAAGTTATTTCATTTTTTCGAGTAATGATGATACTCTGAGTAGCAAAAAACAGAGATTGGGCAAAAGGGAACAGAGAAAGTGTGAGAGGATGTACAGTACACTCTAGAGTTGTTATAATTACTGAGTTCTCTGAGGTGAATTCTAATACAGATGTTCAGTAAGGTTATTCTCAAGTGTTCTGTTCTAATTTTATTACCTCAATGTTATTGTTAAGATCGACATACATTTGTCTAGTTTCTTCTCGTTCATGTTCATCTATAATAAAACAATAAGAAAGATATGGCATTCCTTTTAATATTAGCAGTGATCAATAAAACTTGTATTATCCCAAAATGATTTCATAAAAGTTGGTGAGTCTTTAAGACTCAGGATGTCCCATAACTAAGAAATCATTAATCTCTGACCTATTCTTGTCACAGAACATATTTTCTCCTACCTATTCTCATCACAAGACAGACTAAAGCATTTTTTCCAAATAGCAGCCATATTAGTCTGTGATTCAAGCCTATCAGAGAGCAAAAATAAAAAAATTGTAGCACTCTAAAAACTAACTGATGTATTTTAATAAACAAAATCCAGCCGTGTGACCCATCACAAATGCAGGAAGGAGATGATACCTTTTTCAGGTCACTTTAAAAATTCAAAACTTAGCCAGCTTTCATAGTTAATGACTACTTCTTCAGGCTAATATGGCATACTCCATGCCACATACTCCATGCTATGTTAGCCCGAAGAAGTAGTCATGACCTACAAAAGCTTGCTAAATTTTGAATTTTTAAAGTGACCTGAAAAAGGTATCATCTCCTTCCTGCATTTGTTTGCTGCATTTTAATGTTAACTTTTGTGGATCAGGTCCACTTCATCAGACATGGGAGTGAGACTTCATGGTATAAATTTATAAGATCCAAGTATAAAAACCACATACCTATCTGCTATGCTAACTATTCTCAATCTCTGTAGTTTATGTGTATAAATTTATGCCATGAAGTCTCACTACCATGCCTGATGAAGTGGAACTGATCCACGGAAGCTAACATTAAAATATAGCTGTTAGTCTTTAATGTGCCCCATTTTTGTTTTGTTTACTCTCTTATATTCAAAGCATTTTGTATCAACAGAGTAATACTCTCTTGCTAATTTTAAATGAAACAAAAAAAACTTGTTTTATAGTTTAAAAATCAGCATCTGGAATTTTCTTTCCTATGAGATTACAAGGAGTGGTACAAATTCTAGAAAAATGTAAGGAGACATAATGAACTATTGTAATCTTCTTTATACAATAGATGTAGATGACAATGATAAGGGCCTGACAAGGATAGCAATGAATACAATAGCTTAAAACAGTAACAAAAGGTGTCAACAATCCACCTCATAAGGGATATTTACATTTGCTGACTTTCTCCATTGATTGCATAAATTTTTCTTTGAGCAAGTTGCACAAATGTCTTGTAGCATTGTTTCTGTGGGAGGGGGGAAATAATTATATCAGCATTACATTGGTAACATTATAGATTTTCATATTTCATACAAAAAGAAAAATCTAAGTTTGAAATCCTGTGAGTTATTCCAGCAGATTCCATGAACATGAAAGATGAATCACTGTCCATCCAGCCCTCAAGTATATAGAAAAATACACCTAGCATAACACACAATGATGGTGAAATTATATGATACACTACATATGTAGTACTGTATTCACCTGAGCTTCTGCTTCTTTCTTTTTCATTCAACTCAACCTTTCTTCCAAGATAAGTGCCCATGTGGTTGCCTCCATGAAAACTTCTGCAGACAGCTAGGGGAACTTCAACCTTCACCAGTGATGGGATGACAAATTTGTCACCACCACTCCATGACGTCACGATGTCATGGGCGTGGCCAATGTCATGACGTCATGACGTCATGGGCGGAGCTGACGTCATGACGTCATGACGTTGTGGGCGGGGCCTTAAAATAAAAAATAAAATAAAATAAAATAAATACACACACACACCCTCAACCCAACCCACCCACCCACCACACAAACCCGTAAATAAATTAAATAAATAAATAAAATTAAAATTAAATAAAAATACAACCCCAAACACAAACCCCTAACTTACCCCTGGGAGGGCTCGGCAGGGGCGGACGGCCAGGGCAGGGCAGGCCTCAACTTGCCTGTGGGGGCTTTGCGGCCCCGGGGAAGGTGCCCTCCTCTGAGGGCTGGTGCCGCCTGCCCACGCCGCCGCCAAAGTCATCGCCGGTGCAATCTCTGCCGCCGCCATTATCGTTGCTGCCGCTGCTGGCGCCGTCATCGCTGCTCCCGTCAACGCCGCTGCTGCTTGTGTTGCCGCCGCCGTCAGCGCCGCCGCCGCCACTATCTCATTCTTGAGGACTGCCGGTTTTGCCGATTTTTTTAAAAAAAAATTGGAGCTAAAATGGCTCCGATTTACTGCGCATGCTTAGAAACTCAATCTGCCGCATTGCACATGCGTCAGATTGAGTTTCTAAGCATGCGCAGTAAAATTGGAGTAAAAATTGCTCCATTTTTATTGCGCATGTGCAGAAACTCAATCTGACACATGCGCAATGCGGCAGATTGAGTTTCTGCGCATGCGCAGTAAATCGGAGCCATTTTAGCTCCGATTTTTTTTAAAAAAAATTCTTTCGGTGAGGCGTCCGGAACCGGACGCCTCAAAAGTGGACTCCCCTCCCGGAGAACCCTCCGGGATTGTTCTTACCGGTTCCAGGGAACCGTATAGAACCGGGGACATCCCATCACTGACCTTCACCCAACAAAATCTGTTTGTTTTCAAATCCCCATCTTCACCTCTATCCTAAAAGGTAGTACTCTGCCTTGGGACAATTCTATCTTGATGACAGAACCTCTCCCTCCATGAGTTCCAATACAAGGGATGAAATAGTGGAAAGGCAATTTAAACTTTCTTTGCTGCATGTAGGGGTCTCTTGTTAGCTGCTTCAAGATACCATAGGTTTACACCAGAACCAGCCTTTGGCAGTTGCAGGGCTTATTTGTAGTCCTTTCCCAGTGTCTGCACTCGCTAGGAACAGGCTACAAGTGAGTGTGCCAAGACAGTAGCATACCCTGACAGAAAAGCTCAAAAAAGACAAGTTCATGCACACAAGTCACTGTAGAAATAGCAAAGCAACCTGATCAGCATCCTGAAGAGCAAGACAAACATCCTATGTCATCAAAAATCATTGTGACAGCTCCCATCCATGCAGTTGTTTGGTTTGATGGCTCAGGGAATCTTGTAGACAAACATTCTCTTGAGACATGTGAATCTAGTGGGAAGGTGTATCTGGTGATGCACTATTCCCATAGAAAGACAGCATGTGCATATTTCCTTTTTTGCTCTTTTGGTACATTCCATATGAACTTCTTGCTACCATCAGCTCAAAATGCCCTCAGGAGCTTAGTCTGAGGAAGAGTTGGGACACCCTCCAAATCATAGGGCGTAAAGAAGGCTGAAAACCACAAGCCCAGCTTGTCCAAGAAAGAGTGCTTGAGTGTAAAGGAACTCTCTTCCTTCAAGGGAAACTCAGGGGACAAACCCTGCAGCTGGATTCTTGTTTTGCCATCTAAACACTCTAAACCCACCCCCACCACCTTTTTCTATTATACCCATGGCTATATCTCTCCTGTGGCTTTACAAAGTGACCTGAAGTGGATTGCACATTCATGCTAAGAACAAACATCATTGTTTCAATTTTCCTGCCCGTTCAAACAAGTAGGAGAGACAACCCCATCATTTGCAATGTTCTCCTTTCACTACAAAAACAGGTATCTCATGTTCCTGTTATAGACAAAAATGCTTTTAAAATTTGTATAATCCTTTATACTGATGCCAAGAATCTTTGAAGCATAGAAGCAACATTCTAGTTTTAATTTTGTTTTGTGCCATGATGAGCCAGTATATTCTCCTAGCATAAACTTGGTTCCTAAAAAACAACAACCTACATTCATGCCCTGACATAGACTAGCCTTACAAACATTAGTTCCTTTTCTGTTAAGAGTGACCAACTGTACTGAGCTCTTCCAAGTACCATAAGAACAGGGTTTTTTTTGCATGAATTGTACATTACATACATTGTTCTATTATAATTACTTACTCTTTTAGAAGATCTTTATTTTCGTGTATTTCATCTTCTAGTTTTAGGCTTAGCTTTTCATTTTCAAACTAAATTTAAAAAAGAAAAAGTGCAAAATATACACTTTTGTATAAATAAACTATTACTTTCATATATATAGTATGCTGTAACTATGAAAGTTAGAAGCAAACTTAAAAAAAAGAATTCTCAGACTACCAATAAGATCAATCAGAGGGAACTCTTAAACTTGCACACAACCTGAAGCAAAGAATAATGCACTTGTTGAAACTGTTGTCAGAATAATAATTTATTTTATTCTATTTTAATGCCACACTTCTCGTGTATACAAACTAAAGGCAACTCAAAATGGATTCAAAACACATACAAACAAAAACACATCATTTAAAAACCATTTAATGATTTTTTAAACATAGTAATTAAAAATCAATCAAATGCATATAAGAACAATAATGTCCAATTTATTTGTTGAAAGCCTGCCTAAAAATAAAGGTTTTAATCTGTCACTGGTGCTGCATTAGGGAGAGCACTGCAGAATTTGGAAACCGACACTGAAAAGGCTCTATCTCCTGTCCTTGCCAAACTTCTGTGAGTGTACAAGACCAAGAGAAGGCCCTTCCCCCAAAATCTTAAAACCTGAAAATAATAAGTAATCTGGTTGCAAATTTTGAATCAATTGATGTTTCTGAACACTCTTTAGAGGCAGCCTATGTAGAGTGTGTTTCAGTAATCCCGACAGGATATAACTACAGTACCGGTAAGACATGTACCACTCTAGAAAGAGCTGCCATTCAAATAATAAACACAAGTCGTGCATTTAACTATGGAGATGAACTCCTAGCTCCTATTTTCAGTCATCTGCAAAATCACTAGAGAAAGGTTACAATCATTATGTGATCCATCCCAATTTAGATATTGCACCTACTGTATTTAGGAACAATCCATCTCAAAGCAGTCACCTTTAGGATTTTGTTTTCATTTTATTTTAAAATTACATTTCAAGGAATTCTGAACACTTGCCTGTAATTCTTGAATGGCTTTACGCAATACTTCTGTAATTCTTCTGTTTTCCTGCAATATTCTTTCCTTTTCCTTTAGTTCATACTCTACCGTGACTTTCCATCTCTTGATCTTTTCAGCTTCTTTGTAAAGTCTTGAATAAAGCTCATTTGTTGTCTCCACATTCTACCAAGACAAGTTTAAAAAATTTAATCCCAAATATTGTTTACTTGCCATTTAAGATAAAAACATTTCCTTAAAACCCACCACTATGTCATAGTTAGATTGCAGATTAAGATTTCAGCCTAAAATAGAAATGGCAAATCTGAGTCTTAAATTCTGAAAAGCAATGAATGTATTCTACATATTTGAATCAAGTCTCTTGTTTAGTATAGCAAACCATATTAGAGTAGGGCTACTAAATAAATGGGAATTTAGTGTGTTAACTCCTCTGTAAATTCCACTTATTCAAAATTGTGCCAGACCAACTACAGTACAGTCTCATTCCAGAAACACATGCCCAATACTTAGGTATTATTTCACACTTAAAAGAAAATCCTTTTAGGGGGAAAATAATAAAAACTGCAAGAAATTTGATCTCAATATTTGGAGAAGTAAAAAAGAACTCATCAAACACCAGCTAATCTCTGCAATATAAGAGCTTTCCTTATATTATAAAAATTGGCTGAAATCAAACCCTTTAAAATACAAGTCTGTGTCTTCTACTTAAAGAATATAGAAACAGAGTACAGTATACGCCAAGTTAGCTGGGAAGGCAAAATTTTGGAACATTACCCTATATCCCAAAGTATTTAGATATCACACTGGACCAAACCCTGATCTTATAAAAACACTATCTAAACACAAAACAGAAAGTTGCCATCAGAAATAACATACTGTACTTAGGAAACCAGCTGGTTCAGACTGGGGTGCACACCCTCAAACAATTAGAGCTTTGTTCACAGCAGAATATGCTAACGCTGTATTGTATGAATCAGCACACGTTAGACAAGTGGATGTAGCTCTTAATGAATCATGCAACATTATTACTGACTGCATGAAAGCAACCCCCACTAAAAAGTCAATTATTTAGCTGACATTACCACTCTAGAAGTAAATCAAGAGGTGCTAGCAAATAAGCAACTAAATAAGGTATAGTAATGCAGCACCAAACCAATCTATTTCCTAGACAGTGATCCCTTAGATGAGGATTAAAACTGAGAAGAAAAAAATTCTGCATACCTGTTATGTTCTTAATGTTAAACCAGAAACTAAATTAAACCTATAGAGAGGAAAAACAACAGATCTTGCCAAATGGATGAATACAAAGAAGTGTCTCCTATTGAGACAACATTCTGGCTTGACCATTTAGAAGGAAACTAGGAAGCTCAAAGAATAATCAAGTAAAATGTGGCTACTTGGATATAGGATAAATTTTCTATGACTGTGGAGAATTTCAATCAATGCAGCATTTTTTACATTTGTATAAAAGAAATTCTAGTAAATTGCTAAAATAACTATTGAATTAGCCTGTTTCTGGTCAAAACAGTTTAGTTATTTTAATATTTCGATCTGTTTTAGATTTTTCCTATTGTCCACATACAACCATAATTCTAAATTGTGCAACAGTCAGAAAGAAAGAAAGAAAGAAAGAAAGAAAGAAAGAAAGAAAGAAAGAAAGAAAGAAAGAAAGAAAGAAAGAAAGAAAGAAAGACGGACGCATACTTAACTGACCTCCCGGTCTATCTCAGGCACATGTTTTGCCTTCAGTGAATCAGGGTCTGGAAAAGTTAATATTCATTCATTCATTCATTCATTTATTCATTCATTCAACAACTTTCTCCCCGTAAGAGACTGAAGGGAGACTCCTACAATCAAAATTGTACAATGGAAACAGATTTGACTATATTAAAAATAATTAAATATTAATCAAGCTTAAAAACAGTTAAAAGACATTTGTACAACATTTAAAAGTGTCTACATTTTGGAAAGGCACTTTTTGCCTTTTCCAAGACTAGCTGCTGATTTTTGCAAACTCTTGATGTCTCATTGACAAATTTCAATTTTTAGCCCTTCAAGAGCAATTATATCACTGAGTGTGTAGGATATTTGGGTAGAAAGATTTACTGTTTTGTTGTTGTTCAGTCACACAGTCGATTCCGACCCTTTGCGACCCTATGGACCATTACCCGCCAGGCACATCAGTCTTCCACCATCCTCCTCAGCCTGCCCAGCTTTGTACCCATTGCATCTACAATACCATCTAGCTATCTCATTTTTGGCCACCCCCTTCTTCTTTTGCCCTCCACCTTTCCCAGCATCAAGGCTTTCTCAAGTGAATTTTCTCTTCTCATTTGATGTCCAAAGTACTTTAGCTTCATCTTTATTATTTGACCTTCTAAGGAGCAATCAGGGTTGATTTCTTCTAAGATTGACCTATTTGTTCTCCTCGCTGTCCAGGGGACTCTCAAAACTCTCCTCCAACAACACATTTCAAAGGCATCTATTCTTCTGCGCTCAGCTTTCCTTATGGTCCAGCTCTTGCAACCATACATTACTACCAGGAATACCACTGCTTTGACTATGCAATTTTTTTTTGCAAGGTGATGTCTCTACTTTTAACTATGTAACCCAGGTTTCTCATAGCTTGTCTCCCAAGCATCAGTCGCCTTTTTATTTCATGGCTGCAATCGCCATCTGCAGTGATCTTGGGTCCTAAGAAAGTAAAATCTGTCACTGCTTCTACTTCTTCCCCATCTATTTTCCAGGGACTGATAGGGCCTGTTGTTATTATCTTAGTTTTCTTGATGTTGAGTCTCAAGCCAACTTTTGTACGCTATCAGCAGCTTCTTTAGGTCTTCCTTACTTTCTGCCATTAGGGTAGTGTCATCTGCATATCTCAAGTTGTTGATGTTTCTCCCAGCAATTTTGATCCCTTTGTGATACATCCAACCCTGCATTGCACATTATGTGCTCTGTGTATAAGTTGAATAAGCAGGGTGATAAAATGCAGCCTTGTCTTACTCCTTTTCCTATTCCAAACCACTCCGTCATTCCATATTCTGTCTTAACTGTTGCTTCTTGAGGTGATTTATGGATTGTTAGTGTCAACTGTTATCTTCACCTACAGATGAGACACTGAAATAATTACCTCTTCCATGCTATTTCTGCTTGGAATTATTTAAGGACGTGTGAAGTCAGTTTAATTAATAAATTCAGGTAAGCATTTAAGTAATTGAAGAACTTAAAAATCAAAGTTTGAAGTAGTGATAAAAGAGTCTAGAAAGGAATCTTTGAATTTTTGGTCTAGGAAAACCTTTGTTTTTGTTGCAAAGATTGGTTCTTCATAACAAAGGTTTGATTTTGCTTGTATGAACAGAATTTTCTCTCTTCTGAATTAAGCTGATATTACTGATATTATTGAACTAAACAGAAGCAATAAATAAATTCGCAGCGTAAAGCTCTTGTGATCTAAACTAATGCTATCTCTATTGGTCTCAATGGATGGGAATACAGTACTGTTTAATTATGTAAATTGTTTAAGTTTGGTTGTCAGGGTTTTTTATTACATTTGTAGTGTATAATCTCATTTTAAAATTAAAATAAATAAATCTAAATTTCATAAATACCGAGTTCAGTTCCCTAGATCCCCATTTGTTTTTAAAATCTGCCTGAAATGGAAAGTCGTTGCCTAACAGAAGGAAATCAGGGAGGTGGCCATCTTGGCTTCCAGAGGTGCTATATCCTAAAGCCTGGAAGCAGCCATGTCCTCAGTGAATAAATATGGAAGGGTGGTGGATTTGAGAGAAGGATCTCCCCAGAAGATCCCATACGGGGTGATATGATCCTTCAAATATTTAATATAAATATGTATAATAATGAGGTAATATTAAGAGTTTGGTAACTACAAATACATAATTTAGAATGAAAGCACAACTCCATAATAATAATGTAATTCTTTTGACACATACTGTTCTTATTGGTACAAATATATCCACTCAAATATCACAGACTACAAATAAACACAGAGTAGATGTACTGGATCTTTACTTTCCAAAGTACAATAGCACATGCCATGTATTCCTACCTGTTAGATCCATAAGGTCTGAGGTAGTTCGCTTTCCAAAAGGCAAGTGATAATCATCTTCAGTTCTGTTGTTAAGATTCTGATGAGGAGAGATGTCAAACAATGTTCTCAAAATAAAAATACATAGCAAGATATTTAGACATACTAATATAAGTTTATGTCATGAAGTCTCACTCCCATGTTTGATGAAGTGGACCTGAGCCACAAAAGCTAACATTAAAACACAGCAGTTAGTCTTTAAAATGCCACAATATTTTTGTTTTGTTTTTTGTTTGTAGTCTCTTGTATTCCTGTTTACTGTGCAAGCTAAACAGGAAAGAAAGCTGACGGGGAGAAAAACTATTCAATGAAGACAATCTGAAGTGCCAGAAAGATTAACAAGGGGTCTTAGAGTAAATCAAGCCTGAATTATCTCTGGAGGTAAAAACGATGAATCTGAGAATATCTAACTTTGAGCACATCAATTATTTATATTATAATATTTTTGCTTTATTTCTTAGGATGTCTTGATGTTTTGTAATTGCAATTTCTATTGTAGATATATGTGATATTTGTAACTTATCTGTAATTATTTTTATGCTATGGAATATGGTATGTAATTGTAACTGTTTCTTCTGTAAGCCGCCCAGAGTCGCTCTGCGAGTGGGGCGGCATATAAGTCGAAAATACAAATACAAATACATCAAGAGAAGGCAAGAGTTTGGGGGCTGAGGGAGATGATGATGGATGATGACTGACAACTGAGGACTGATGATAATGATGATGGGAAAATTTGAAGGCAGTAGGGAAAAAGGAAAATCAAGTACAAAATGGATTGAGTCTCTTAAGCAAGCCATAGCTTTGACTTTACAAGATGGGAGCATGGGTGTTAAAGACAGGAGATTTTGGAGATGGCTCATTCATTGGGTCACCTTAAGTTTGGAGGTAATTTGATGGCATGTAACAACAAAGAAGGTAAAATTATTCTAGCAAGCAAATTCTAAAGCCAAGCACCAGCAGGCACAAAAAAGGACACAAGAAAGCTTTGCAGGGTCTGGACCACTGGATAGACATTATTTCCAGCAGCTCTGTTTTTTAATCTAGAACTAAGACTCCTGCTACCTGCAATCCTCCCAGAGTTCTGCTGCAGGGATGTCTGCAATTGCAGTGCCAAGGAAGAAGAGGTTTTCACTGAGGAGATACCTTATCCCTGGGGAAACCTAAATCCCAAATATTCTCTTAGTATACGGTATTTGAGCATTTTGCTTTATAGCCTCAAACTTGGTTCATGCTTTCTTCTGCTATTATGCTCAAATAACAAGAAGGGTTCCACCTTCCTAGGGGTACAGCTTCCTGTAATCCAAGGATTCCGCAACCCTCTGGAGCTCAAACACCACCTTTTCTGGAGGAGTTTTCATATGGGGGCATGACAGTGCAGCAACAACTATATCTTCAGGATCAGTACTGAGACCAAGAACACTTCCAAACTACAAACTTTGTCCTTTAGATGGATTACAACTTCATTCCAAGGTTAAGACCCCCAATCCCAGGTTGTCTTTTCTACCAATCAAGAGAATCTCTATCAATCAAGAGAATCTCAATTTGTTCATCTATAGTTCTATACCTAGTTCCTCACTACATCCAAAAAGCAACTAAAGAGTTGTACAGACTATTTTGCATCCACTGAAAAAGAGAACTACAGCATATTGAAGACACCAGCCATTGTTTAACCCAGGGGTAGCCAAACTTTTTGGGCTGCAAACAGGTCACATGGATTCTTCCACCAGAAGCAGAAGTAAAACACTCCCACACATGTGTAAAACACTACCGTAAATGCACACATGGCTGTTGTAAACCCATGTGACATGATGTGGCTGTCGTAAACCCATTTACAACAGCCGTGGGTGCATTTACGGCAGCATTTTGCATATGCACGGGAATGTTTAATTTCCACTTCCAGGAGCAGCACAGGCTGGATTATTAGGCAACATGGGCCAGATCCGGCCTGTGGGTTGTAGTTTGGGAACCCCTGGTTTAAACATTCTAAATAAAATATTATCATATTGGACTTTGAATGAATTGTTAACCCTTTGTTATGCTCACTTTTAAAACACAACATTGTTTCTTTTTACCTGAAAGGATCTTCCATCTCGTCTACTTGTTTGTGGTTTCACTGCAGATACCTGGGTATTATTTGGCTTTGGTGGTACAAACAACTTAAATTTAAAAGATTTCTCTTGCTCCATTTTCTATGCAAAAAAAAAGACAATCAAAATTTCAAAGTAACATTGAAAATGTTATACAGTAATACCTCGGATAATGTTAAGTCTTGGTTCCACAAGTCTTAACGTTATCCAATTTTTAGCCTTTTCCGATTCATTCATCAGGTGATGCCCCTGACACCAATTCATCTGGCCTGTTCCAACCTCGTTGCTCCCAGAAGCGGGAGTAAAACTCAATCAATTCCACTTCTGGGATCGACAAGCATGGGGTGGGCTGGATGAATTCGCATTGGAGGCTGGATCTGGCCCACAGGGAGTAGTTTGGGCACCCATGATCCACATGACTGGCCCATGGTCTGAAAAGTTTAGGCATCCCTGCTGTTATCAAGGCTTCTGGGCCGGATCTGACCCATGACACCAATCCATCTGGCCCACACTACCCTCATCACTCCTAGAAGTGAGGATGAAGCGGGCTGGATGAATTGGTGTCAGGGCCAGATCTGGCACATAGGGAGTAGTTGGGGCACCCAGGAACCACATAACTGGCCAGTGGCCTGAAATGTTTGGGCACCCCTGCTGTTAACAGTGTGTGGGCCAGATCTGGCCCATGACACCAATGGATTCCTGTGCACTTGGCTCCAGATGGCAACCTTGCATGTTGGTAAATGGTGGCATCCATTTTGGGTCCTGCTTCTATCCGTTAGCCAGGGGTGCTCAAACTATGGCCTATGGGCTGGATCCAGCCAATGACACCAGAAGCGGAAGTAAAACTCACCCAGCTTCTGGGCGTGGCAACGGTGGAACTGGCCAGCTGAATTGGTGTCAGGGCCAGATCTGGCACACAGGTTGTAGTTTGGGCACCCATGAACCACGTGACTGGCCCATGGTCTGAAAAGTATGGGCACCCTTGCTGTTAGCTTTTAAAACTGATTCCTGTGCTCATGGCTCCATATGGAAACTCTGCATGTTTTAAATTGGAGTCAGGACATATTGAAAGAGTACCCACCCACCACCCCATGTCTGGTTTTGCTTTGCTTTGCTAAACTAGTCAGACTGGTTTTGCAAGCTTTTGTTATTCAAATGTTGCAAGCTTGAGAGCAGGCAGCCCCCTCCCTTTCTCCCAAGAGAAACTGGTGAGTCACAGCCACACCTCAGAGAATTTGAGGCGAACATTAGCCTCAGAAATAGTTAGGTTATCTGATGGATCTGATAACGTTAACATATTGGTTAACATAATGTTATCCAATCCAAATGTTTGCCTCAAATTCCCCAAAGTTATGCGATTTTAGCGTTATCCGATCCAATCGTTATCTGGTGTTATACTGTATATGATTAAATATATGTAGTATACAGTATTTTTTTCCCATTCTTGCAGACTAATATATTATCTCAGTAAGTACATTTGAGTGGGAGTTAACTAACACAAACCCTGTTGGCAAAAGATAAAAAAGAAAATTACAAACATCTGCATGTGCCTTTTAACTGAAACTGTGGGGCGCTAGTGCCCCCTGCCTGAAAATACTGAATATTTTTCAAATCTATAATGACACATCAACATTGCTGCTGAAAATAACTGTAAGCAAATGTTACATTTTGCTCAGAGGAAATGGAAAAATCGATTTCAAATACACTTAAGCGTCAAGACACAGATTTAATTTTCCACACATGCCTTTTTTTGCATTTCCCATTATTTCAAACATTAAAGTCCCCATAACTGGGAGGAAGGGCCACAGTTGCTTAGTGGTTAAGATGCTGAGCTTGACAACTAGAAGGTTGCCAGGTCAGCAGTTCAAGACCCAAGTGCTGCATGACAGACTGAGCTCCTGCCTCTGTCCCAGCTGTCAGGACCGTGGGGGGGGGGCAGGGCAGGGGGCAAAAAACTTCCTAAGCTAACAGCTCGCGCACCCCCAACCCACCCCGTGGTGCCAATGTTATATATGTGAGTGTGACATTGTTGCCCCTCCTTTAAAAAATTGCCCCTCCTGATAAATATTCCGGGGGGGGGGGGCATCTAGAATCCCAGCTACGGTCCTGCTGCCGGTTGGCCTCAGAGTGAGTACATTCCCCATCACCAATGCATGCGTGGTGGCACACCTTGGCACTCCAGCTGCTCTTGGACTTCAATTCCCAGAAGCCCAAGTCAGGACACCTGCTGGTCTGGGCTGCTGGGACTGGAAGTCCAAGAACAGATGAAGTGCCAAGGTTCGTACACTTTGGCTTTGGAGGCATTAGCAGCATCTCCGACAAGAGCGGGGAAACGATCGTAATATGTTGAAAGAATTTTGGGGAGAAATAGAAAAAGAAACCAGTTCTATATTTGAGCAGAAACTTGATTTGGGTCCAGAGCCAGCGCTTTTGACAATTTCAGAAAAGGGTATGTTAAATAAAGAAGACAAAGAACTATTGTTAATAATGATGTCAGCTGCCAGACAATGCATAGCAAAAAAATGGAAAAGTGGTTTAAAAGTAAAAATAGAAGATTGGTATAAAGAAATGTGGCAATTAGCACTCAATGATAAACTGACCTGGGAACTGAATATAAGGAAAGGCATAGTTCGGGAAAATAGATTCTGGGGAATTTGGAGAAGATTTGTGAATTATGTCATGGAAAGTAAAGGAGGAATCAAACCTGCACCGGAACAAGATCATTTTTGGATAAAACAAATTAATGCTATTCCTGGACACTGTATATAATACACGGGTGATGTTTTATAAGTTAATGATTTTTTTCCTTTAATCAAGAATGTATTAAGAATCAAGGTGTTATTCAAAAGTGATTTTTGTATTTGTAGTATGATTATGTTGTAGTATTGTAATGTAATTATTATTTGTTATCTTTGTTATTTTTTTAAATTCTGTTTGAAATTAATTAAAAAAATTAAAAAAAAGAGCGGGGAAACGATTACCCCTCGTCAGTCGAAGATGAGGGGTTTCTCGCTTCGATGGCTAAGCTAAGCAGGAGCCACATAGACCCTGAAAACCGCAGGGTGAGGCGAGGTAATGCGCTGGAAGGTGGCCAAGAGCGCATGTACTCTGGACGCTTTATTATCATTGAAGGGCAGCGCTGAGCTTAACGGCCCCAAAGGCTAAAGGAGTGGGGGAAAGGGCGGGAAAGAGCCTGGTCATGAGCCGTGTGCAAAGGGCGCGAGCGCCGGGATCGGCCGTTTAACGGTTTTTATTTCAGCAGCGGGCGCAGGACTGAAGAGCGGCTCGAGACCTTCGTAGGTGTGGCGGAGGGGGCGGGAGCTCTCCTCCATTCACTGAGGAATTCACTGTATACTATATATATACAGTATACAGTATATGTAGTGTACAGTGTCCAGACACTGTACAGTACCCACAGTGTACAGTACCACCACGCACCTACAATATCCCCCAATCCCTATGCATTATTTACACGCAATGTTCGAGGATAAACTGGAAGGAAAAAGAGAGGCGTGAATCATATTTGTAGCGCTCAGGATAGCGCCGGATTCCCTAAAAGTTGTGAAAGCTGTAGCAATTAGCAATTACGCTTATATGGCGCCCCATAGTGCTTAGTGCACTCTCTAGACCCCTGGTGGCCAACCTTGGCACTCCAGCTGTTCTTGGACTTCAATTCCCAGAAGCCCAAGTCAGCACACCTGCTGATCAGGGCTTCTGGGAATTGAAGTCCAAGAACAGCTGGAGTGCCAAGGTTCACCATCACTGCTCTGTGGTTCACAAGTTAATTAGCAGTTTGCCCCCAACAGGCTGGGTACTCATTTTACTGACCTCAGAAGGAAGGCAGGCACAGTCAACCTTGCGTTCTTGTTCAGGATTGAACTCACAACATTTTGGCTGCAATACAGCAATTTAACCACTGTGCCATCAGGGCTCTTGCATGAGGTTTCTATAGCGTTTTTAGCTCAAAGAAAGACCCAACTCTTAAAAAACTTGGCAGTAATTAGCATATAGACCAGGGATTGTCAACTTGTGACTCATGGGCTGGATGCAGTCCACATCACCACTTCATGTCCCCCCCCCCCTGCCTCCACCACACCAGGAAGTGCCATGTGGTGGAGGAAGGGCAAAATGGCTCCCGAAGCTGACCCAGCCCCCAGCATAAGAAGGTTGAGAACTCCTTATATAGACCTTTAAGTTTAGATTTCTCTACCAACACTGTTGCTACTGAAGATAAAATACTACAGATCCATGACAAAGCTCACCCCCCCCCCCGACATGCACACTTTTAAGACAGGTATAAGAAATGTGAATTGGCTTGTGCGGTGGCAACCTGCACTGTCTCTCCATTGTAATTCATGGGCCCAATCAAATTCAGAACATCTCGCACCAATTATTAATGGTGCGAGTCTAGGAATTTGATTACAAATTTTTGCATAATATGTAGTGAAAGAAAACGGGCACTATTTCAAATGTGGAAAAGCAGTCCAGAATCAAAGGGCAGACTAAAGATGACAGGGGAAATTATGTCATACTGTATATGCATTCAGGAAAAGAAGTTTAGCCATATAAAGGCAAAGAACAAACTCGTTTTTCTGGGCCCCAATAAACTTCCTGCAACTACCCTGCCTAAAAAGTTTGATGAGATGGATATACATTCTCACCTGAAGCTTCTTCACTGTCATGCCTGGTTTAACCCTTTGTTGTTCTTCAGTTGCACAGTCGATTCCGACCCTTTGCAGCACTCCTGTCCTCCACCACCCTCCTCAACCCACCCAGCTCTGTGTCCATTGCATTTACAATACCATTGAGCGATCTCATTTTTGGCTGCCCCCTTCTTTTGCCCTCTACCTTTCCCAGCATCAAGGCTTTCTCAAGTGAATCCTTTCTTCTCATTTGATGTCCAAAGTACTTTAGCTTCATCTTTACTATTTGACCTTCTAAGGAGCAGTCAGGTTTGATTTCTTCTAAGATTGATCTGTTTGTTCTCCTCGCTGTCCAAGGGACTCTCAAAACTCTCCTCCAACACCACATCTCAAAGGCGTCTATTCTTCTGTGCTCAGCTTTCCTAATGGTCCAGCTCTCACAACCATACATTGCCACCAGGAATACCATAGCTTTGACTATGCAAATTTTTGTTTTCAATGTGATGTCTCTACTTCTGACTATGTTTCCCAGGTTTCTCATAGCTTGTCTCCCAAGCATCAGTTGCCTTTTTATTTCATGGCTGCAATCACCATCTGCAGTGATCTTGGATCCTAAGAAAGTAAAATCTGTCACTGCTTCTTCTTCCCCATCTATTTTCCCGGGATAAAAAGATTCCTGAAGCTTTTTACAGTGTCTGAAACATAGGCTTATTTCAGTAAATCCCTTGATTTCACTAGGAAACATTAGAACACAGACCCCAGAAATAAGATCTGGCCTTAATTAAACTTAAGTTTCTTATTAGTCTTAATTTTCTTTTCAGTTACAATTTATTTCCTATAATCCTTTATTTCCTCTCAGATTATGCACATAAAGTATTGTCTTAAACCTGTGGGCCCTCATACTGGATTCATACCATTACAGTTTAGGAATAAAGCTTTTGGTCCAGTTACAAGTGTAAAATAAACTCCTTTTCTATAGAAGACTAGGTTGATTAGTCCATTTATTAGTCTTAAAAATATATCTGAAAAATATAGTACTATACAAAATGTTTCATATATTAAAAATATTTGAGATATATTCACATGAGATGCTTATACTACAATATATTCCAGATATAGAAAATAATTCTTAAATGGAAAAGTAATAGTCAAGCATAAAACTGCAACATTTTAAACATGTTATTAAAAAACAAACTAGTTATGTCTTAATAATGGACAGCAAAAAAATTGTTGTCAACTTCAACTCGTATCCGAGAATGCAAAAATATTAGAGGACATTTATCACAAAATATTTAAGGCAACGTTGAAAAAATAACTGGGACTCAACCAATGAAAGTCAGTTATGTGTATGTTCTCTAGAAAGCTTTTGGAAATATTACTTGTACAGTACAGTACTTGTGGCTGAAATCCCACTAATGAAGAGATTTATGTAATAGATGGTGGTAATCATGAACTGTATTATATTGTGCCAAACCATAATTAACATGAAAAATGGCACTTACCTTTTTTTAAGATATTACTGGACATCTGGCAACATTAAGTTACAATTATTTGGAATAGGGAATTCTAAAGTTAAATGACAACACATACAATGAATTGTGATCCTTCAGTGAATCCTATATACCGTATATGTTTTTACAGTAAATGAAAATATAATTAAAGGCATGAATGTAGAAATAATATCAAATGTTTCTGCTCTTGCTCAGTTAGAACTATTACATAAATCAAAAAGATCAAAGACTTAGATATAATCTATAGCTGATGTTGAAAGAGGTTATACCTATCTTGAATGGTCATTCTAATAGAATACAGTATATGATATTGACTCACAGGAAAGAAGGACCATTTGTTAGCTAAATAATTTGTGGTTTTCATTTCAGAAAAATTCTGTGTTATTTACTATTTAAAGTGAATACATGAATTAAATTATTCAGGCCTGTAATTTCATTATTTTGTTCTCTCATTTGCAGAAACATGGAAATGAAACAACTTCTATAAATGTTGGTATTTAACTGTATGTAAATATGCAACTTTAAAAGATAGTATGACTTTGATGATATGACTTGGAGATGTACATTTATGTAAAACAGATGTGCTTTAATCAAATCAGCTCCCCTCTTGACGATAGAAAGATAGGATATTTTCTCAAAATTCCTAAAATTACAAAGTTGGAAAGGCCCACCAGGGTCATTTCATACAACTTCCTACCAATGCAGGAAGTGTAAGGTATTTCTAAGCCTGAATATTTCTTCATATAGAATATCAGCAAATAACAGTATATATTATTTGATTATTTTGAATGATGGAGCATACTAAAATCAAATACAGAGTTCATGGGCAATCCAATTCCCCACTTTTTTTTTCTGAGAGGTACTTTGTGTGCAAGAATTTTCTGCTCATACCATTCCTAACACTGAATGACAACCCTATTCCCAGATAAATAAAGCCAAGCCCACAAAATATCTGAATATATCTCATTACACATGGAAAAAGGGAACAGATCCAGATCTATAGCATCTAGCTTCCATCTAACTTTACCAGTTGGGATGATGTTAACAGATAATTAGCATGTGTTCTCATATCTTTTCAACTGCATAAAGCATGTGTTTTTAGAATACAAAATATTTTCAACAACAGCACAATATATTTAAAAGAATCCATAGCCATTTAAAATCTTCTTCAGGAGCCGTATCCATTCCAGATATTGGCTATCATCATGGTGATAGTCTTCCTATTCTTAACTCCTTGGATCAGTTCTTCTGAGGACATGCCACACCAGTCTCTCAAGTTCTTCAGCCACGCATTCCATCTACATCCAGGGCATTTTTAATAAGAGTACAAGCTCTGAAAATTGCATATTTTAGAAAAAGAGGAATGTATAAAAATTTAAGGAATTAATAAACTGTTTCATGCAAGTCCCAGGTTTCACAAAATAACAAAGGCAGCTTGGGATCCCTTGTTCTCCAAGTTACAATAACTTCTGAGTGGTTGTGATTGAGGGTTCTGAGTTCAGTGAGACGTCCTATGAGGCGAGCAAAGTGTTGTGGTTCATCAGGATGATAGATTTTTGAATACTTGTACAGAATTCCTAAAAAGGGTTCTTGGAGTTTTTCTACATGTTGTTTGTTTTTTAGGAGTGGACGATCTGAAAAACAAGAAAAGTAAAGTCACATGATTTTGTACAGAATCTTTAAAAGCTGACATTTTATATCATATTATTATTAGCTTTTTACTCTGGAACAAAACCTTCTTTGCCTGTATCTCGGAGGTTGGAGAACTAAGGATTTTCTTCTACCATTCACAATACAGTAGTTAGCTACTGTATTATACTTTGGCAACATTATGTGAAGACAAGACTTACTAAAAAGGTGATCATGCTGGGGAAAGCAGAAGGCAATAAGAGAGAAGGAAGACCAGATAAGAGATAGATTGACTCAATAAAGTATGCTACAGCCTTGCATTTTCAAGCACTCGTTGTACCAATTCTTATTTAGTATTTATTTACTTATTGTTATTTTCTTGTTGGGTCTTTTTGGATTTGGTTACAGTGTCTTTATAGTCAGATGGGCTGGATGTAAATGTCAATCAGTCAATCCATTAGTCAGTCAGTCAATCAAACAATCAATCAATCAATTATGCAAATAAAATAAATAAATAGATCTTTGAACAATTAAAGATCAATGTCATATTTAGCAGACATTTTTTCTTGTTCAGGCTCTACAGAATCTGATGGGTTGAAGACATTTAGAGGGGAATGATTAAGCTGCTGCTTCAGTTGTACCTTTCTTCACCAACCATCACTAAATCTGAAGAGATAAGTTTCTGTTCCCATGGAGATTCTCCACATGAGCAAAAATTCCAGAAAAAGAATCCCTCCTTTTTCTTATTTAGAGATACAATGCTGTAACAGGAGCTAGATACTCCCCTCTAAGTATGTTCAAACCACCATGTTGTGTAATGCCTGAGCAAGGCTAGGGAAATTTTATTAAGAATTTTTATTTGAAAGAATATACTTTTAGAGTAACATCAACAACAGATTTAAAAAATATACCTACGTTATGTGAAACATACCTCAAACTCAATTAGTAAAAAATAATCCTCCACCCACCAACACACAAAGCTCCCCTTCCTCCCCCTATCCCAGACTCTACAACAATCTGGTCACTCCCATTGGGGGGGGGGGGAGGCGGGGAGAGCCTGTCCCTTCTATTCTAAATCTTATCTTATTCCCCGTTTCCACCTCTTAATTTTAATTCCATCAGTCTCAATATTCTTTTAGTATTTGAATGCTGTGTTATATAGGAGTATACCTGAAAAAAACACAGTAGTTGCAACAAGCAAAGCATACTCTGTCTTGGTAACATTAAGTTCTCCCATGCTTCTGTAGAAGTAAAATAGAGCAGAGATAAACTCTTCAGTGACACCTGCAAAATCCAAAAAATGTCAAAAGATAGCTAGACAAAATTGAAGGTACTTATTGCTAAAGACAAACATCTTCATATAAAACGGCATTAAGACACAAACCCAGATCTCAGGCATGACAAGAATATGCTCAAAAGAAAGGGAATACAAATGTGCAAGATCACATTAAAAATGTCATAGTTAGGTTTTCTCAGGTGTTTAACCATAAATCACATGGATGTCAGGATGTTAAAAATTCCATGGAAATGATGGGATAAAGAAATGAACAATATAGGTTTGACTGAAAGACAATTAACAGAAAAAAATGACTGATATGATGGTGATGAGACCATTATATGTTCATGGAAGACATTTAAATAAATTTGGAAAGAAAAGTAGACAATCTACAGTACAGGAAGAAGTATAACATGGATATAACAGTGAACAACAGGTGATGTATCATTAAAGATTAGGATTAAAGAAAGGTTTGAGAGAAGAGACTGAAAGATTGCGTAGAGTGCAGAGTTTCTACAGTTTGTTAGATTATAATCACGGGAGGAGAATATTTCTGTATAGAAAAACCAAAAAGTCAGGATGGAAATTGAAATTCAATATAAGAAAAGCAGATAAAAGAGAAGGAAAGTAAGATGGAAGCAATCTTAATGTAATAAAAGAAAAGAATCAAAGCACACATTAAAATGGATAAGTAAGCAAAGAGGTTGGCTATACAGAAGTTTAGCCCACTCTGTAGCCCTCTGCTAGAACAAGTGGATGTGCTCTTTAAAAAGGTCCACTACATGATGTTTTGTTGGAATATTACCAACCATCCCTAAGCCAAGGGAATCCATCCCAGAGTGGCATAGGATAGGAAATTATTTGGGGTGATAAAGAATCATTCCAAGTAAACATGTTTTCTCATTATGCAGTTGCCTAGTTCAATGCAGTGTGGGTTTGGGAGGGGGTGTTCTTCCTACATGTCAATGGTGATACGTCAAGGTAGGTGTGATCTGGGTGTGACTGTGTAGATGGTACATCCATCTTATATTGAAGTGAAAATTTTGTTTTTGTTTTAATTTTTAAAATTGTTTTCCACTATTTTGCTTCTTTAGTTAATTACTATAAAAACAGGGCTGAAGATTATATCCTGATTGTACTCAATCTAAGTAGTGATCTGCTTGAACAAGTAATATCACAGAAACAAATGCCTTACTATTAATAGCTTCATGAATGAACGTCTTTTTAAATTTAGATCTTTTTAAATTTAACATTATTTGGCAGTCCAAATCCTGTTGCTAACTTTAGTAAATTACAATTAGAGGAGCCCATTTGAATCGATGGAAATTATGGAGGAATTGAAACACTAATTCATTGATTCTATGGGCTATTCTAGTACAATTTACTATACTAAGTAACAGGATTTTGGCAAATATGTGCAAAGTTCAGTACTTTACAAACACACATATATACTTTTAGAAGTACCCTTTACCTGTTGTACTAGTAGATGTTGGGCTTTCTTCACTACCAGATGTTTCTGTGGTGTAAGTCCTTTTACCTTCTCTATGTATAGCATGGTCAGAAAGTTTAATATGATCTATAGTAAAGGAAATGAAAGTCCACCACTTACAAAAAAAAATTGTTACATAAATTTTAATGTAGAAAATGCCATAGTTAAGAAAGGTCTTACATTATGTGATAGCACATTTTATCACATACTGTATATAAACTGATTAAATGAAATGCAATTCATAAATCAGCTAATATAAGAACTTACTTTCACTGGACAATGACTGACATTCAATTCCTTGTTCATTATATAACTGGGCTGAGCGTAAAAACATTGCTTCAATTGTGGAGCCTTTCAGCAGTGCAATCTGATCATCATTGGCTAAGCTTTCAAATCCTATATAGAAATGAATATACGGTACAATAAAAATTACACCAAATTCATTTACAGTGCACATGTATATGAAATTCAACTTTCCTGTTTTGCAAAATAAACTTTCATTCCTAAAAATATGTTTTATTTTAGAATAATGGCTTAATTTTGAACAAATTAAATACCGATACTCCAAATAAGATTTTTCATAATTATACATTTTTAAAAATGAGACACCAAGTCGCACATGCACTTTCTGTCCCTTGTATGTAGTAAATATAAAATTACAATAAACAGGTTAACAGAACAGTCCTCTTATCAGTCTTCTATAATAATAAGCCAGCTTTCTGTAGTATCTAATTGGTCTAAAAAAGTTGTCTCCCTTAACAGACTGACGTATATCCCAAAAGCAACTCTTAAGAGGTCCTGTGGCAGCCAAGTCTACCTAAATTGCCCCTTAGCAAGAATATTTTAATTAACAGCTTGATAATCACAATAATATGTTAAAGATCATCAGTCTATTTGTTACCTGTTTCTTCACCTGGACATGAAGTTTACCACCATGGAATAAATCTAGTGAACATGTATTTAAATATATCTGTATCTGAAGAAGCAGGTTTTGATTTATGAAACCTCACACTCTTACTCTTTAAAGTGCTGCAATATTTGCTCTCCCACTGTTTCTCTTCTGTTAACAAGTTAAGGAAAACTAACATGGCTGTTTCTTTGGAAATGCTTGTGAAATGTGTTACCTGGAAGTCTTTTTGTAAAATCCACTAAAGTCTGTGTGTGAATCATAGCTGTCTCTGAAAGATGTAGAAAAGTCTCTTCAGGGTTGGCACTTTCCCATAGCTAATTTTTTAAAAATACTTGCATTAGCAATATACACGATTAAATAGTCACAATGCTAGTTTTATCAAAATTGTCATAAAAACATGGATTGTATTTTATTAAATACATACAAACTTCCTTGCTTCTTCCGGGGGAATTGTGCAGTTTTGGTGGGCAACCAAGATATGGTTAATAAGTTCATGTTCTCCAGAAGTCAGTTCCAGTCTCTTTTGTACCTTTGAAAGAAAGATGTATATGATTTTATAGAAATAATCAATATTTTTAAAAAATCAACTATTGAAATATAAAATTTGGTCCTACCTTTAAATGTTTGGTAGTAGAAGATACATGTTTGCTATCCATTCCCTCATCTTCTGTCTTGATGTTACAAAAGAAGCTACTTTTTTTCCTGAGTCGCTTTGATTTACATTGGACCTCTGTTAGCAGACCTTTAAGAAAGTCATATCAGAGCAAAATAGTTGTCTAAATTAGAAAATATTAGCCAAAGTCCTATTGCAACATATTACACATGACATGTGACATATGAGAGTAGATACTAAAACAGTTTTCAGTTTGTTATCTGCCCACCGTGTGCTTGAACACACAGCTGACTGGGTGACTGCTTGTACAATCTGGTACATCTGAATGCATGAGAAACAACTGGCAAAAATGTGCATACTATTTGCACTCCACAGTTTCTACAGATTTTTAGCCATAGTTATTACTAAAGCATCTCCTTTTGCATACTACCTATAAAGTTTGCAGAATCAAGGCTTTCTTCAACAAAACACTGTCTACTTTCTCTTACTATCTGATCTTTCTTGGCACTGGCCTTAATTAAAGAATAACTACTTAAGGGGCAGACTCTCCCCATTCTTTATATTTATATTGGCCCCTACAGGGAACAAGCCAACTAATTCTGTTAAAAGTAGCTTCAGGGTAAGTAGGGGAGCACTCAGAGCTCCAGGGATCAATGGGGGTTGGACACCCCTGTGCCACCTGGAATGCTTGGACTGAATCTAACACTAAAATGCACAAGAAAAGAAGCATCTCCTTTACAAGGCATTAGGAAGTGATAAAAGTATTATCTCAAAGACGTTATTCACAAGCAGCTGTGTTAGCACAGCCAACATGTAAACAAAGCCCATTGTTTCTACCAGGTGAACCACATTTTTCAAAGCAAGCAAATTTACAACCTGGAAAACCATGAAAGATGGTAGGAAATAATCTCATATCCTCCATTGCTTAAGTCACCTCCATCTCTAATTATAGAGTTCCCTGTTTTGATCCTGCCTGCCTCCAGCAAAAAAAACAGTTCCACCTCCCAAAAGACGGAATCCTATGACTTATGGCTGCCAGCATTAAGTCTAGTGGCATAAATCTCAGGCCCAAGTGTTGCCAGTAAAAAAGTGAAAGTTTCTATTTCTTGTCACATGCTAAGTTATACAATAGATACAAGTTGCAATTTCTTACTGAGATTTACAACATTGGACTGATGTCAGCAAGCATAGGCAATAGCATTCTGATCATAAGTTTGGGGCAATAGAAAAGGGTGAGTTTAGGAGCTACTATTCAGATAATTATTGTGAGGGGGAATACAATGGGTGGTAAAGTCCAACCTGGTTGTTACAACAACAAAATGACATGTTGCTGATTGTCCTTTCTTCCCTCCATCTTACAGTCTAATGAAGGATGCTCCTGTGACAATGAAGTTAGATCTTCCAGGCCTCAAATTCTCTTTTTTAAGAAGCTCTAATATAAAGAGATCATATGGCATCCAGGATGATGCCTGATAAAGGTGTCGATGTGGCCTGTATTACACAGACTTAAATTACAACAGGAAGGGAAAGGAGAGCTGTTTTACTCAGCCTTGCTTGCAGGTTATTCTGTTGTGTCACATGCTGTAGATAGAGAATGGAAAGATAGAGTCTAAAATCAAGCTAACTAGGTGCTCCATTCACCAACTTGCGAAATTGGAATGG
Organism: Furcifer pardalis; assembly: GCA_030440675.1. Classification (NCBI taxonomy): domain Eukaryota; kingdom Metazoa; phylum Chordata; class Lepidosauria; order Squamata; family Chamaeleonidae; genus Furcifer; species Furcifer pardalis. Next base: position 231,554,890 of record CP126891.1, on the reverse strand, counting down.
AATGGCTTGTATAGTACAGTAATTCTATTTGTATACTGTCCTGCCCAATGTCTCTCTTCTTTAGCTAGCCAGGGAATCTCACACTTAGTATTGTACCATCTGAGGATTATTTTTCTGTGGGACTTCATGAATATTGAATACTTTTTTTAAAAAAACACCTTTCGGTTTACGGATGTGAGGGGATGTAAGGGACTGCAATGGCTCAAGTGATTAAGACCCTGAACTCAACAACTGGAAGGTCGGAGTTTGATTCCCAAGTCCTGCACAATGGAGTGAGCTCCTGTCTCTGTCCCATCTCCTACCAACCTAGCAGTTCGAAAGCAAGAAATTGCAAGTAGATAAACAGGTATCACTTCAGTAGGAAGGTAAACAGTGTCCCATGCCTGCCACATGTCCATGGGAACTTCTGCAGATGCAGACAGCACTGAACTCTAGAGTCAGATATGACTGGCTTTTGAGCAACGGCAACCTTATGGATGTGGGATATTGTGCTTGTTCATCTTTTCAACAATCCAGAGTATCTGCAGAGCTGTCTTCTACCACCACCACATTTTTAGTTATTTAAGCGAGGTTTTCCCTGTTGCATTCAGCAGTTTTCAGCTTTTGTGCCCCGTTTGTATGTGTGTTTACCACGTGGTATCAGTATATATTGTTTTAGCTTTATCAAGGGTAGGGAAAATGACTTTTCTCATCTGCTGTTCTCACATATCCCCAACCAGCTGGGAACATCTGGAAAATGTAATCAAAACAGTTTACTTTTCCAGTCTCTGGGTTTTATTTGTGCTGAATGTTATTGTTTTATTGTGATCTTATGTTATATTAGCATTACATTGATTTAAACAACACCCAGAAAAATCTGTTTTGTGAGTTATTTAACAAATGTATTAAACAAATAAAGAAGTTAAGGAACAATTACTGTATCTCAATTAAAACCATGTTTAGACCCTTTAAAGAAGTTAAAGGACAATTGTCTCATTTAAAACTTCCTTTGGGAGTGAATATTATTTAGGTGGCTTGAAATAGGAGGAAGAATTTGTTTAGCTGGGCAGCATCTCTGGAGTATTTTAAGTAGGCACTCACACTCAGCCAGCATTCCCACAGCTTTGCACTTCTTTAGGCGACATTCTTGACATTTCCTCCTCATATACATATCCATTTCACAGTGACCACCATTCTTGCATCTGTAGATTGCATTTTTTGTGATGCTGCGTCGAAAAAATCCTAGAGGTAATATAATTTGGATTAACAAGAATAAAAATAAGGGAGAACTACTACATGAACAAATAAGACAGAATATAGGATACAGTGCTGGAACTAGAATTTCATGAACTTTGCAGGATTTACTTCTGAGTAAATATAGCTAGGATTGTACTGCTAGAATAGACTTCCACTGACAGAACAGCTAAATCCAGCAGAATGGGGAGACTCTAGCCTTGTGGTTCCCAACATGCCTCACAGAGGCACAATTTAATTTTCAAGGGGAGCAATTCGAGAATGAGTTAGACCAAGTTAATGGCCTTTTAGGCTTCCTCTGCATGAATAGGATTTTATTTTTTGAATAATAAGAATTATACAAGGGGCATGGCCAAAAAAAAGGTTGGGAACCATTGTTCTAGCCAATGCCCAATCACGCAATTCCCAGCCCTTTAGGAAATGTACATAAAGCAGAATCCTAGTCTAAGCTTCGGGGGGAGGGGGATGAGAGAAGAACAGCACAGAGAACATGCAGAATCACTATCTTCAGTTTGGTAGGGTAGCCATATACAAAAAAAATGAAGATTGCTCTTTGCATGGCAGACTATACCTGCTGAATTTTATTTATAATTTACATTTCTATAATTTTCCTTTTCTGCACAATGACTATTGATACACACAGTCCTTTTTCACATGACCACCTTAATAACTTATTTATTTATTTATTTGCATTGTCCCCCTGATTTCAAATAACCTTTTGGGGAATTCCAACCCTTTCAAGTTGGTGCATTTTTTCACACAATCCTTTTTCCATTACCTTTGCAGCCTTCACAGGTGAGTGCGTTATAATGATATCCTGAAGCTTTGTCCCCACAAACCACACAGAGTTCTTCCTGTCCTTTTATTCGTGAGGCAGAATGACTAAGTCTGGGTCGTTTCTGTCCAGGATATCCTCCCCCGTCATGATGTGCAGCCATGCAGCTGGGCTTACTAAATTCACAATTGCCGATAATGTATTGTCCATCGCTGTACTGAGAGTCCAAGTTGTATGTACCATAATGAGACTGGGGAGAAGGTGTCTGTAATACTGGAGGAAACTGAACTGGAGAATACTGACAGTAAGAACCAGGCTGGCAGTCAAGGTCTTGAAGTGGATAACCAATGTGTTCTGGCAAAACATCTAAATTATTGGGGTGGGGAATGACACAAAACAGATTGATTTATAATTTGATCTCTCTGAATGTTAAATGATTCCAAACACTCATTTAAAGCTGGATTTTTTTTCAACCCCATTCTCAGTTTATATATATATAAGTTTAAAAAGAGAGAGACGTTTATATTCTAAAAGCACAATACAGAATTTGGAAGGAAGAGGGAAGTAATCAGAAATGTAGTGCAGTCCAAAGATGTGCCAGCCATAATGGGTTTGCAACGGGCAGAAGCCTTTCTTGATGGCGCAGCTGCTCTTATGCTGGCATAGTCCCCTTGTGTTGGTCTGTCTCAAAACTGTCACCATAATCCTGAGCAATCTTCCTCATCCTTTGACTAAAATGTCTCTAGATGGGTGGGGAACCTGAGGCCTTGAGTGGAGCTTGGGCTTCTGTGAGTAGAGGTCCAAGTAAACCTGGAGGCCCAAAGTTTAGAAACCCTGGCCTTGAGGAAACAGGCTACTCATCTAGGTGTTCTAGGTGTTCAAGGCTTCAGGTTCCTCACCCCTGGCTTTAGACTAAGCACAACCTCAGCTGATTTAGTGTCAGCTAAGGATTGCACCTCAGGGCATCTATGTTTAAAGTAATATCATACCTATAATGATCAGCTAAAATCCAAACATTCAAGAATCATTTCAAGAAGTGAAGTTTGCATATCATTTTAGAAACTTCTGCTGACAAATTTGGCTCTGATTGAGGGCTTTAGCTTTAGGGCTCCATAAACAAGCAAATCAACCATGTGATCCATATACAAAACAAATGTAGAAGAAGATGGCGATATCTTTTTTGGATTACTAAATAAAAAATCATTGCAAGCTTTCATGATTCAAGATCATTTCTTCACCTTTGCAGCCTGAAGAAGTGATCTTGAATCACGAAAGCTCACAATGATTTTTTAAATTTAGTGATCCAAAAACAGTATTGCCTTCTTCTTCTACAGCTGTAGGGATGTTTCAGATGGAGCATTCATTCTCCTTAATGTATCTGATAGTTTGGTGAAGATGTTACCATCTCTTCTGCAATTGAGATGATTCATGGCTTATCACCTGGTGCTCCCATGACTGAGAAGAGGACACTGAGGAAGCTAGGTCTTTCCAGTCACTGGGGAAAGTTCCAGAAACTAGTGACAGGGGGCACTGGGATGGGCGAACGGTCTTTGGTGACTACGAGAAAGAAAAGTGTCTCTGGAGGAGGAATGTGAATAAACCCCTGCAGAGGAACTGGGTGAGTGTTGGGAAGACATGCTGGATGACCCCTGGTGTCAATGTAATAGGGGGCAGAAGGGTAACATAAAGACCATCTGCAACTACCCTCTGGGTGGACTTATATATACCCAGATAACCTCTGTAGGGTTTTCTTGGTTCATATCTGGTTCTCAGTAGAGTAACAGACTCAGGAGAAGCAGGGGTTTAAGTCGTCATATTGAGGCAAGAAACACCAATAGGTGTGACTCAGAAGGAACCATGAAGGGTGTAGCAGGGGAACATGAGACTGCAGCGCTGCACACCTCAGGGCCACTAAGAACCAGAGGGTTGCCCATCATTTTGCCCACAATGCTAGCAGGGCATAACACTTTTGTAAGGACTGGCAAAGCTACATGGACATGAGCACAGTGAGGTAACTTGTACCTGCTACTGAACTCTGAGGACATGTCCTGAGAAGGAACAGAAGGTGTATTGAGGCAACCAGAGGCCCTCATGAATATTGAACCTTGGGCAGTGGGAGAGCCAGACCCTGGGGATAGTTTCTTGTTGGACTTGTACTTTGTTGATATTTAATTTTTTTAAAGGGTTATTTTGATGCAATTTTTATGTTAACCAAGGCATTTGTTAACCAAGGTTCCATTGTATTGCAATCCTGTGCATGCTTACTCTGGGGTGAATCTAACTGGATCCAACAGGGCTTACTTTAAAAGGTTGCTGCCCAGCTTTCTCTGAGGAGATGGAGAAAGGCACACAGGCCAATGGTTAGAATAAATCCAGTCTCTCCCTCTTTAGAGTTCACTGTTTTCTAGATGCAAATTCAGCATCTTGTCTATTAAGATAGGATTAAATGTGATTAGGACTGTTATTTTATACAGTGGGACCTCAGTTAATGTAATTCATGTGTTCTCTGGGACATTTCTTACAGCAAAAATTACTTTAACCGAATTTCCCATAGGAATGCATTGAATGCAATTTCCCATAGGAGTGCAATGAAAACCAAAATGCTTTAACTGAAACACTGTTTTCCATAGGAATGCATTAAAAACCAATTAATCCATTCCGAAAAATTCCATAAACCGAACCACTCTTTTCTATGAATTTCCTTTTGTTATGCGATTTTTATGTTAACTGAGCGGTTTGTTAACCAAGGCTCCACTGTTTCGCAATCCTGTGCATGCTTACTCTTGGGAAAATCTCACTGGATCCAGCAGGGCTTACTTCAAAAGCTTTAAAACTTTGCAAGGTTCAATTCTGTAAGGTGCAGGTAAAAGCATATTGCTCTGACATTGTTAGTTACTGCAGTAATGTTCTGAGAAACAAGACGACTGAAAGAACAAAGTTATATTCTTAGAAATAAAGCAATACTTTTTCAATTTAAAAAAGAGTTTATTTTACTTTAATCTAATAGTCAAACTAATTGCTTAGATAGTTTGGAAGAAGAGTGACTATACACTGCAGTCCCTCCCCTGACCACCAGAGGTTCTCACATGCATATACAGTATACAATAGTGTACACATATTTTTGATTCTATACTTTTCCCCCTTTGCTCAACTCACCATAATATTGGATTGGTTCACTAAGACAGTATCCATCAGGTACTGTCACAAAAGTGTTTGCCATGCTATGCTCCATTTGCCACTGCTTCATTCACTTTGAAATGTCCTGTGCTTTTAACAAGAAAACCTGAAGAAAAGAAGTGTTGCCAGTTTTTAAAAATGTTTTAAACTTTTTCCCCCAATAAGCAAAGCAAAGAACTTTTAGAAGCAATTTAAGGGGCAACAAAGGACCACACAGATTTCAAATGAAATATATCTAAATAGAAATAACTTCAAGTTTACAAAATAGCATAGTATACTAATGAATGAATAATGAAAGTACCAAAAATTTGATGTAACGAATCTACCTTTCATTCATCTTCTTATTAATAGTGGTGTTTATCTTTCCATATACGGTACTTTTCTTCAATTGTTCTCAGTTTTCATCCCAGTAATTAGCCTGGATCCCAATGGCCTCCAGAGGTAGGGTTGCCACATTACATGGTTGACCAAATTTTACCTGAATTTTAAGCATACACCCTGTGCCAGTTTGGACAATTAGGTGACTTGGATCCCAACAGCCTCTAGCTCTTGTAGAAATGGAAATATAGGACAACAGACACAATCATTGATTTTGCTGACTATTTTTCAAGAAATGAACTTTTTTGTTTTTTGTTTGATTAGCTGATGAGTAAAGACATGTGGCATTTGACAGGATCTTACAGTTTTTGAAATTAAAGGACCATCCAATTTCATGAGCAAATAATTCAATTTTGGGAAAGCCTGGCTCCAGCTGATTTGCAGATAGCCAAAAAAAGTTGGCCTACCTGGGTGCAAACAGTGTTTATAATGCAAGGAACACATAGAATTGAATAGTGAAGTTAAACAAAATTAAGCAGGCATACAAGTTAGGATAAAAGCTGCTAATATCATAATACAGGGGTTCTAAAGGCCTCCATAGTGATGGGTGGTGGAATTTTCTTTTTTCACAGCAGCCGCCCCTTGGACTAATTTGGGGCTGCGTAGGAATTGTATTGTTAAATTAATTACGGTATTGTAATATGATACCTTCTCTGTATCGAGGACTGTACTTATGGTATTGATATTGTATAATTTCTGTGCTGTGCTGACTACACTCTGTATCTATATAATTGCCTGTATTATAGTGTATTGTATTATATATCTGCATTATTATTTGTATTAGAATTTTTATATGACTGTAAGCTGCACTGTGATCACAGTGTGTGATTGGCGCTTGGGTTGGGGGGTTGAACAGGCGTGCACCCGGTTCAATTCCCAACCCAAGCAGCCGATCCCACGCTGCAATTCGCCTGCCTCTTTGGAAAGGGCAGTGGAATCCCATGCTGCGATCCACCTGCCTCTTTGGAAATGCAGGCGGATCGCCCCCCCTGTTCCCTTTCCTCTTCCGAAAGGGAAGAGGGCTTTTTTTAACGTTGTGCAATCAATGCATCGCGCAACGTTAAAAACCGGATAATGATGAGACTTGTGGAACCAAGGTACTGGTTATCCATTATCCAAGGTACTAGTGTAATATTCTCCACATCAAATATGGACTCTTGTTTTCGTGGAATCAAAACTAACACAATAATATTAAGCAAAGCTTATGTTTTTATGCTGGCTGGTAAATCATGAGAAATGATATATTTTTTAAAAGAAACTTTCCCAAGCACCAGTATTATGTATCTCACAGGGGTATCAGAACAATTGAATTCCATTTTCATTTCCAGAAACTTCTTGGAAGTTTCTACTCCTATCTAAATTCTACCCAGAGAAAAGGAGGAATTGAAGAAAAAAACAAAAGGAAGAAGAGAGAGATTATTAGAAAATTGTTGGTTTTGCATTGCATTTTTTACTGTTGCATCTCTTACTTCTCAGTATTGCTGTTGTATGAGGATGGACCAAAGAATCAAGCCTAAAAATTAGGTGTCATGTCCTAAAAATGTGGAGTGAAATTACATGTTTGCAAAACTATTGATTGCTGAAGTTCAGGGTGCTATTAGCCACTAAGATTTTGGAATGATTAAATTGCTAACCAAAGATTTAATTACTATTATCTTGAAGATTATTATTAAGCTTATTGAATGTATTATTTGTATGAATCTAACTTTTTTGAAATATATTTCAAATGATACAGAAATCACAGTGTCCTGCTTAAAGAACTAATTTTGCATAACTGTGTCTTAGAGGAGCAGTATGGCTACTTGAAGATTGATGTTTTTGAATGTACTGGGAAACAGAGATTGGCAAAGTTACTTTCCTGAACTACAACTTCTATAATCTCCTAATTGACATAGTCAATAAATATCCTGGCTGAGGTCTTCTGTATTATGTAGTCCAAAAATTATATTATCAAACTGTGGGTTTCCATGCTGCAAATTTAACACTACCATTACACTATAATGGCTTCCTTAGATAAGTGGTTACTATATAAAAGATGCCAAGTCTGAAATTATCAGATAGAGAAAATAGAAGTACAATTAATGTGCTTACATGTGCATATTATGCAAACACTGTAGTGCAAAATATAACAACACAAGTCAAACCCTGCCATTATAAAAAGAGGGATCAATAAAGTTCAAAGGAGCAATAGAATGTGGAGCAGGATCTGAACCACTGGTGGGGAAACAGTAGAATCTAGAAGGCAGAACTATGTTAAGATATAGGACAGTGATGGCGAACCTTTTAGAGACCAAGTACCCGAACTCCTTCCTGAAGGACTGGGAAACCATGCAGATCGAATTGTTAGGCAGCTATAGGGCTGTAGGAAAGAGGGGAGGAGGAGGGGAGGGAGGGCTTTTTGGTCTTGGTTTGTTCCAGTGCTGGGATGGCATTGTATTTAGTTCATATAATCATCCAAAATAGAGAGCTGCCCTTGCTCATTCAATGTTTTGTCTTTTTGATGTCTGAATGCCACTGAAGTGAAAATAGATTTGATTGCCACTGTGTATAAGTTTGAAAGAAAAATGTCAGAACAGCAGAGCATTGCTTGCTTTCCTTTTTTTCATACTATAAATGGCAATGTTGAATTCCACTCAGCATTTTTATTTCTCACAAATATTCTTTGACAGAGAAAAAAAATCATTGAGGTTATAATTGTCTCATTCTTGACCATAATTAACTACTGTACAGTATCTTATTTCTTCTTCATGTCTATTTTATGGTGCCCTGGTATTAGCAAAGCCTGTCTGAGTTGGTGTAATACCACAGTTGCAGAGGGAGTTAAAAAAAATTGAAGTCTGTCTTCAGAGGGAAGTGGCAGTTGGCTGGCACAGAGGCATACCACTGAGTGGGGAAAGCCTTGCTATCAGCAAAGCTATGGGATAAAAGGCCCATAAATAAGAAGGCTGAAGGAAAGATATAAAGTAGAGGGAAAACTAAGGAAGAGGAACCTGAAAGAAAGATGTGTTGCTTGAAGACAAGGTCACAGGAGACAGGAAATGGAATTGGGAACGAAAATAATCAGAGAAACTTGACAGTACTTAAATTTGTGGGGAGACTGTAAGAGAAGATGTTGGAAGAAGACAGTAGTGCTGTGAAGTCTGAAGAAACTGACCACTAAATGTACAGCCTAGAGACCTTCATAGGTACAGTAGAGTATATACTGCTGATTATGGCTGCTGCCATCATTCAGTGGGCTTGTGAAAGTCCCTTAGTTTACTGCTAGTGCTTAGTGTTTAAGATCCCATATAATCTTCTTCTTGTTGTCTCCTGGCAATTTGAGCGGGAATAATGAGTTTTCTAAAATGGCAGTTGAATTTTACTTATTAGTTGGAACTAAAGTTTCATGTTTCGATTTTTAACAGACTTTCTACACATAATACTACAGTGGCCTTAATAGAATGTAAGGACACCCTCTGTGCCTTGGTTTATATTAAAAGAACTTGAAAGTTTGAACAACTGCTCACTGTTATGTGGCTACTCTTAATTAGTGACTACTAAAAAGACACACTTTTCTGACATGTTAATAAACCTTGTTCACACACATATGCCATCCTCTTCTCCCCCCAAAGTAGCAAGAGTTGAGAAAGTATGTCAAGGCTAGAATGCTATCTCTTGGTATCTCTGTTTGTAAATATTTATTCAAAAAAAGAAAGAAAAGAAACCCTTTGATGAATCATGAAACATTTATCAATGCAATCAATGCAATCAATTGATTGGCCAGGTGCCTATGAAGTCTACAGATTTTAACTAGCAGTTATCCATTTTTAAAATATTTGAATTGTGTGGGTACATTTCCAGTGTACCTTTGAATATTGCTTGAAAAAAACACGATTCATTTGTTACCTAAATAAAAGAGGCAGTATAGGAACAGTCCAGTCCTCCATCCAGTCTTCCTGTTCCAGGCAGAATTTGTATGGTGTCCTTCCCTTAAAATCCAGGATACACTCTGGAGCATGAAATCTACAAAACAGATTGGATCGTGCCATATGATGCATCAATACAGGTTATACTGAGTGATATATAACAAAGAAAGCAACTGTACATCCTTAAATGTAACAGAAAAACAATATTTAAAGAAAATGATTATAATTTCAATGTTTTCATTCTACAGCTGCAACTAGCATTTCAAATGGCATCTGAAAAAATCCAAACCAGAATCTGTGATTTATTAAGTCAATGCTATATGTTCTTGCACTTCGTTCAAAATATACGGATAATAATGGCTATATTTGGATATGACACAGAATTAGCATTATGCTAACTTGTCTCCAATTATGAACTTCTCTCTCTATTTTCCTGCTATGACATGGCCTTGAAGATGATAGCCAGAGCTTCTACTTTCATTTTCAAACAACCAAAAGTTTATTGTGATGCAAATATAGAGACTACAAATCACTTCCGACAAGGTTTTTATTGTGCAATCAACCTACTGCACACACGACATTTTATTTGTGATAAAGATGATCATGTCTCTTATTTTTAACTCTCTTGCTTTTCTGTGTTTTTTTTCTTATCAAAAAAAATCTGTTAATGATCATCTTGCTATCTGTGGTGAGACAATTAATTGCCCGCAAATGGAAAAATAAGTTTATTATTGATAAAGGAAAATGGTATAATATGGCATGGCGCTTAGCACTTAACAACAAATTAACAAATGAATCAAAGATTAGAAGAATGTATTTTGGAAAATCTGGGAACCATTTGTTATATTTGGTATGACTAGCAATGATGGTATTAAACCAAGTCAAGAAATGTTGAAGTTTTGGCAGAATTGAGATACCAACATTTACAAGCTATCTAACCTACCTGGGACAACCTGTACAACACGAGGTGGAATGATTTGGGTGTTTTGTTTACAAGTCAATGTGAATGGGTGCGTGCATTCACATTTGTTAATATATGAATATTTTTGGTATATTTGTTTGTTGTTTATTTTATTTATATATTTTTGTTACATTTTTGTTGTAATATATATGTGATAATAAATAAAAAAATATAATTGCAAAAAAAGAAAATCCATTAAGTCGGGAAAGCTAGAGTGATTTTAATTTGAAGTGCTAGTGACCATACCTCTAGAACAGGAGTGCTCAAACTTTTCAGACTATGGACCGGTCACAAGGTTCAGTGGGCTGGCCACATAGTTCAGCGGGCTGGTCACGTGGTTCCTCCCACTGAAAGGAGAAGTAAAATGTGCCTTGTCATCTGTTTTGCAACAGATATTTTTGCAACAGGATGAGATAGATTTTAGGCTGCCATTTTCTCTGCTTAAACCAGGGGTGCCCAAACCATGGCCCAATGGGCTATATCGGGCCCCTGATGCCAATTCATCTGGCCCACGCCACCCTCATTGCTCCCAGAATTGGAAGTAAAATGCCATTTTATTTCCACTTCTGGGAGCGACAAGGGCAGCACAGGCCAGATGAATTGACATTAAGGGCCAGATCCGGCCCATGGGCTGTAGTTTAGGCACCTCTGCTTTAGAAGCACTCAAACTATCACTTAAGAAAACAAACCAACACTAAAATGTGCTTCCTGATCCTGACTTATTTCTTTTACTTGCAAGAATTTAATCATGGAACTTTCTCTACGTTTTTCTTATACAGTACTGTACTTCAGATTTACAGTGCCACTAGGTTTACTCATTGTGCGTATAAGCAAGGATCGCCTTTCTTATGGATGATAGTTGCAGAAATTCTCATTTTAGAGATAACATCACTAATCAGGGAAAGTTTCGTAATTACTGGTTAGGTTATTTCCTAAGATAAACTTTCCAGTCACAAATGTGTATCCCATAATATATTAATTTATATTCATATCAATATATTAAGCTTTGGAAAATGCAGTTTTTCAAATGTAGACATTTTGAATTAAAAGAAAGAGAGAGTCCTAATCAATTAATTTCTCCAGAGAGAAACTTCAGAATATTTTGAATAGCTGGCTCAATTTGGAAGTGAAACCTAATCAAAATAATCAGACATACTTTCAAATATGGAACTGAAGATTGCCCTCGGATCTTATGTCTTTTCTCTGTAGAACTAAATTTCAAGCACCATTGTCCTGCCAGATGATTCTACAAAAGACTTCTAGTGTTAACATTTTCTTCATCATTTTGGAAGAATATATGAAATATACGAAATTAATAATTTTTAAAAAAGGTTTTCTTTTGACAAATCCTTCACTCAACAGAGCAAACATATATGCATCTTCCCAAAAGTCATTTCCATTGAACACTTTATTCAGGAAAGCAAAATTCTGCTCTCAAAATGTTCCTGCTGATGGAAGAAGAGAGAATGCAATGTTCACTGACTGCTGTTTCCCTCTCCAGCCTCTCGTGTCCTCATAAATATGTTCACACAGCTTAGGGACTCTTAGGAAAGGGGGGATATAGGTAGAAAGGAAATTGGTTATTTGTTTGTTTGTTTGTTTATTTAGATTTATATGGCACCCATCTGTGCAATATAACAATCTCTCTGGATAGCCACATACAGACATACAGTGTGTAAAATAATCCAGCAAAAGAACAAGCCTAAAAATAAAGATGGTGATAACAAATTAAAAAACAATTTATGAACTGGCACTAAGAGGGGGTTAAAACAAATCCCTGAAGGCATCCCTAAACAATTCTGCCTTTGCCAGCATGCAAAAAAAAAAAAAAAAAAACCACACGCACACCACTGTACAGAGGAGGACAACCTCAGTTGATGACAAAGCATTCCAGGATGATGGGCCATCATCAAGAAGACCCAGTTCCTAGTCATCGGCTCCCAGGCCTTTCTAGGGGTGATTGCATACAGTCCCGATGCTTAGGAGGACTCGATGACGCAGGGTTGGTTTAACCAGGAGACAATTACATAGGGAAAAAGGGAAGTGAGGATAAATATATGTTCTAATAGCAGGAGCTTCTCCTGGGTCAAAGCCCTTAGTGGGCCCTAAGTCAGTGAACCTTATTTCCGATTAAATATACCTGTGAGTATGCCATCACAGAACATCTACAGTATTGCAATGTGCAGAGCAGAGCACAAAAGTACAGGACTCTGCCTCTACTACCCTGTTTCTCCAAAAATAGGACCTCCTTGTATAGTAAGGCACCCTCCCCCCCTATTTTTCCTCACCTCGGAAATATAACCCCCCCCCCCCTGAAAATAAGGCACTCACCTAAATCTTGCCCTGGCAATCCACTGTATCAGCAATAAATGTGTACTGTATTCTTCATCATGGAAAAATAAGACATCCCCTGAAAATAAGACCTCGTGCATATTTTGGAGTTTTTAAAAATATAAGACAGTGTCTTATTTTCGGGGAAACACGGTAGCTTCTTGTTCTTCTGCCATATCTGAATCCAAATACAGTACAGGCAATACTCATGAAGATCAGCCATGAAGACTGTCTTAAGAATATAATGCAGTGGCCTTTCATCTGCCTTCCACATCACAGCATGGCCCCCGTACCACTGATCCAGTTCTGCGAGTCACTTTCTGATGTTGAGCCTTTTTGGAACGCAAAGTCCTCGTCAGCCCCAGGCCAGTATTGCTGAAGCTCCTGCCCTCCATCAAGATGGATTCAAGTGGGATATAATCCATTTGGGGACCATCACCCTTCCCTGTGGACTTCACACCCAAACAATTAGTCCTCGGGGTTGTCAGGTTAGTTAACTGCCACCTGACACTTGGCGTTGAGCCACTGGCAAAATGGTTGACTCTATTACCATAGCAGGATAACCTGGCCAGACTGTTTATACTAGCTGGAATAAACGAATAACCTATACATCTTATACATATAATATTAATGCATGTTCTGAAACAAAATTTCAACATGTGATCTCTAAATCTCAGTGGTGTCACTCGGCAGAAGTTATTTATTGAATTTAGCAACGATGTTGTACAGCTGTTAATATGTCATTAATTGCAAAAATATGCGACACTTGCTCTCTTACACAACATAAATTCAGAGCATAGTTCTTAAAAAAGACCCTCCAGGGAGTCCTTCAGAATGTTTGAATTAACCGTACATTAACATTTGTCGTAAATGTTTTGACAGTAGTGTCAAAAAGGGGGAAATTTTGAGCAATGAGAATTTTAGGAATTCAAGCAGAAAGTCTTCCTGCATTTCTGCAATGCACTAATACCCTGAGAAAGAAAGTGAGATTGTTGCTGATTCACCAGATTTGGGCAGCAAATTTTTATTCTGGATTGGATCATGTTTTACTCATTCCGTCAGCACCACATACATATAGATACAGTAGTTTACATTCCATGTAGCTAAATTGAGCCTGGGCCAATATTAACTAAGTAATACATTCCTATGTTCTAGAGGTTTTTTTCCAGCTTTTGTTGTTTCAAGTTATAATATTTGATTTCAGAGATATTTCATTACCTCAAAAGAACCACACCTCTATTTTTGACATAATATTGCATTTTATTCTGACCCTCAACAGAAAGATCAAGCAGGCTGATTTATTTTTACTCTAAAGACATAACATAACACATAAAAATAATTTTTAAATTACACTAAAATAAGAGGTGCATGGAAGAAAATATATAACATAACATTGTGCTTCTAATCCCCTTTGGGACCATTTAGAGAGAAGCCAAGCATTATTTTATTTATTTTCTCTCCTGTAGTTATTATACAGTGGTGCCTCACTTAAAGAGCATAATGCGTTCCACAGGATTGCTCTTTAAGCGAGTTTGCTATTTAAGCCAAACACCATTGTAAATGACCAATTGGGGGGGTACTGTAAACCTCAATTTATTTGTTAAGCGAGTTTTTGGTTGGTTTTATTTGTTAAGCGAAGCGAACATTCAGAGAAAATTCTGCTATTTAAGCGAGTTACTCTTTAAGCGAAACGCTCTTTATGTGAGGTTTGACTGTACAGTACTTTCATTTCTGTCCCAAACAGAAGGAACACTTCTGTTCACAAAATAGGAGACTCTTAAGTCAATGAACTTTAATCCTATTACGTAAATATGCATATTATGCCTTCAAAGCACATATACTCTGCACAAAGTAGAGCACAACAATATACTACTTTGGCCCTGCTAATTTATAATCTAAAATTCAACACAGGAGAAACAATGAAGGAACAAATTTATACCCAGCATGTAAATTGAATAACTATTCCTCTTATATCAATTTATTTATTTATTTGTAATATTTTCATACAGCCCAATTTAGCCTAGCATAACTCAGAGTAGCACAACTCAGGTACAATAATAGTCTCCAAAATAACACAACTCACAGACAAAACTCATTCCCTTGTAAAATTAATAAAATTAGCAAACACACAGCCTATAATCAGTTTTAAAAGCAGCGGTTAAAAACTAAGTAAAACACCAATTAGACAGTCTAGTGATGGGGAGGATATTTCCAAAGGCCTCCTCTAAAATTTTCATTTTTAATCCTCTATTAAAAACCTGAAGGGGAGAAGCCTGAAGAATCTCAGGATCTAACTTGCTCTATAATAGCGGAGCCACTACTGAGAATGCATGAATCTGGATCAATGCTCGTTTAACCTCTCTCACGGTGGTGATCCGTATCATCAAGGCTTGTGAGGATCAGATAGGGAGGTAGAAGTCCCTCTCAATATCTATAATATTAATACATGTTCCAAGACAACATTTCAACATGTGATCTCAAAATCTTAGTGGTGTCATTCAGAAAAAAATATTTATTAGTTTTAGTAAAGAAACTTTTTTTGCATTACAATGTTTTGAAAATGCTGCTACTTCTGGTTTGTCAGTACTGTATGCACATACACTGACATCAAAATATGTTCATATTATCACATATCATGGGAGGCGCAAAAATAGCCTCCTCGAAGATTGTGGTATTTTTCAACCACAATTGGATGTACCCTGGTAATGGCAACCATGTGTTGCCGGTTAATCTTTCTCACACTGGGTCAGGCGGAAGGAACTGCAAAATGAACTCACCAAATGATGCCTTTATTTTGGCAGTTTCACACCTGGCCTAGACATGGAATAAAAAGATCACATATCAAAACTGATGTATAGGATTTGTCTAGTTTTATTATGTTTAAACGAGCTCTTCGGGAGCCTTATTCCCAACTAAACATGTTTATGATCAAGCATCCAGCTGAAACAATCACACAACTTTCTTTAGATGTGAACAATTTGTATGATCTAAGGATGCTTTCATGTGATGGCTTTTTTATTAGAAGCAAACACACATATTTACCTCCACTCCACAAAACAACTGTGTAAAAGTCTCTGTGCTCATCACTTCAAGTCTAAATGTACTAGCAAGATTACAATGGTTGGCTATTGTGGTGCAAAAGTTTCCGTTGTAATAAATTCCTCTGGTTTTTAGCAATTCTTTCATGGAGAGAGGAAAAAGAAACCTGTGGGATCCATTTGTAGAAGCAAAGTTATGGGCTAGGCAATGTTTTCACCAAATCTCTAAAAAGATATAAATAAAATGAACTTGTAAACTCCATAGAGCTCTTCATCAGGCAAAGGAGATTTTTACGCCAATTTCTCCTGATCAAGAGTTCTGTAGAAATTATAAGCATCTTGTAACTTTTTAGTGTTTGTGTATATCCAAGCCTTTTTTCTTTCACAGAAGTATGTTTTGCCACCATTATTGCTAAGAGAAACAACTGTTTAGAAAACACCTTCTGATGTGTTCTGTATCAGCAAGTGAAGTACAATTAAGTGACAATATTTATAAAAATTAAAGTGCCGATGAAAATGAAAGGAGTGTTTTTCTGCTGCTCTAACTTGAATCGCTACTTTGTTAAGAATAACCTAAGACTGTCTGTAACTGCTTCAAAAGATTTTCATATAGATTTTTCTAAATGTCCTAGCATATGTTCACGTGCACTCATTCATGCACACGCCACTCACAAACATCGGTGCTTGCCATATGTGTGAATCTAGGAACACCATTTTATCTGTTCATTATCAAGATTTCAGAGGACCAGGAACTTACCCTCATTTGGCGATATCTACCTTTGCATACCAAGGACATACTGTACCTTGCTCCAGTGAATCACCATTATCTCTAATTTAAAATGTTGGGATGTATTGATTTTCTTTCTACTGTATTTAGGAAACATACTTTTTTTAAAAAAAAGGCAGTTATTATATCAGTTTGCCAACTATTGCTTAATTTTTTTAAAAAGTGCATGACAGTCAATTGTACAGTAAATGAATACCTATAGCAAAGTATATTAGCTTTTCAAATGTGCTATAACCTTGCCAGTAATGATCATTTAATCAGTAGCAGGATCATTTAAACAGTAGCATTTAACAGGTTGTAACATTGTCATGTCATGCTCAAGCCAAAATTAAGCATAGCAGCATGAGTAGTTGAATAGTTGACATCCCTCTGTATGTACAGCAGGGAAAGTCATGCTTTCAGTCATTTATAGGAGAAGTGGTGACCATATAATATGAATATAGAATAAGGAAAAAGAATAGAAAGAATAGGGATTTCAAGGGTATATACCAGTTGACACGACCATAATTATGATAGACTTATTGATACCCACAGTACTTAATTTTAATAGACATTATCTTCTTCAGAATCATATATGGTAATTGTCTGAAAGCATAGCTTACTGCACAACCTATGGCCTGCCCTGACACAATGTTTACATTTAAACATCATATACAGTAATACCTCATATAACATTAGTATCGAATAACACTAAAATCGCATAACATTAAGGAATCTGGGGGGAAGAATTGCATCAGATAACATTAAGATCCTATGGGATGCTTCAGATAACAACCGCTAAAGCCTGTGTGGTTACAATGTATCTCTATGGATCCCATAGAGGATCAGATAACACTAAAAATCATATAACACCAAGACTTGTGGAACCAGGTTTTAGTGTTATATGAGGTTTTACTGTACTGTAATACCAAAATGACCATCCTTAAAAAACTAAAACTTTTTTTATTTGTAAGTTTAATAAACAGTAACTAAGTTGCAAGTCTAGTTCTCCATTAAAATGCATCATATTATGCTTTCCAATTAATAATATGGGCAGGTCATTTTCAGCATGGGCTACAAATTCACCCACTGCTCATGTGCGCTGAAAGAAAATAGGCTGCTCAGTACTTACATTGAAACTCCTGTTCATGTATTAAAAGGGTGGGTCAGACAGATAATACTAAGGCACTAAAAGAAAAACAACCAACTGAATAACCACATCTCCCATTAGAAGTAGTGATGCATTTGGAAAAAAATCTGTAGTTCTGCAACATATCTCCAAAGTATAGCACTGAGTCGAGGCTAGCAAATCATCAGACATTTACAAAATGTAATAAAATACTACTTACACAGCTTAGTCCCAGGGAGCTGACCTCTTATAGTTCCTCTTTGGGGTGGATCTGGGGCACAGAGAGTTTTTCCTGTATTTATCAGTGTTTCTGCATTCACTTTGGCTCCAGATGCTTTACAGAGCAGTGCTTCACTCTATCTGAGAGACACAAACTTCCCACACAGCCCTTTGAAGGGTCAAAGCAAGGGCAGCAGCAAGACCACATAAATCAAATAATAACTGAATCATCAGGGACAGAGGCCACTGGGATCCACACGTCACATTTTCCCAGCAGTCTCTCTATCCAACCATCTAAACTTTTCTGTTGTCCTCCTTTAGCATTTGGCATTTCCTCATTTTGATTGCTTCAAACTGACAGTGTTGCACATTACCAGTGTATATTGTCCACACCACTTAATTCAAAGACAAAACACAATCCTTTTGTAACATGAAGCAGTATGGTAGTGGGTAACGCATCAGACTAGAATAAGAAGGATGTAAGTCACAATAGTTTTTCAGCCATGAAACTCAGCAGGTGACCTCGAGACGATCCATACCTCACCCAACGTTCAGGTTTATTGTAAAGGCAAAGGGGAAGACTATCTATGGTACCTATGGCTCATTAGATGGAAGATGGGATAAAAAGTGATGAATAATTATAGTAATATTGATGCCCTTGGCTACTTCCAAATGAGGTTCTAATGTCACAATTATTTTGCAAATTATGAAAATTGATAAGGGACGTGGACAACATCAAGTTTCCATGGTTTGCTACAAACAAAAACAATAAACTGTGAAAGAGGAACCTGTGAATCTGTGAATTTGATAGCATGGTTAGCATAGTGATTAGGTTCACTTTTATTTAAAAATGAACAACATTATGCTATAAAAGCTGTTGCTCAATTTGTTGTTCAAGATGCAAAGATGAATCAACTCTGCTCTTCAAAATGTAAGTATATAATCTCATTTGATCACTTTTATTTTGCTTTCCTTTTTTTAACCAAAATAAGTAGTATGCAATATATTTGACAAACCTGAATGCTGCTGTTTTAGTTTTTTATGTTGAAGTTGCAGTAGCCACAGTGACTGATCCATTGATATCATCCATCTGTTCAGGCATAGTTTGATGTGTAATATCCAGGTAAATTAATGACTTGTTCTGTAGTAAATGTTTGGATGGCTTCAGGTTCCATCAGCAACTCATTTTGCTAAATATTTCCATAATGAGTACATAGTATTTAGCAATAGTAATTAGACTTACATACCGACCCATAGCACTTAGTGCACTTTCTGAGCGATTCACAAGTTAATTAGCATTTCTCACCCAACATGCTAGGTTCTCATTTTACCAGTCTTGGAAGGATGGGACGCTGAGTCAACCTTGATCCCTGGTCAGGATTGAACTCACAACATTCTGGCTGCAATACAGTTGTTTAACTATTTCGCCACCAGGGCTCTGTATTTCCAGTTTGGTTGCATATTGAGGTTACTCTGTATAACAGTAAACCACACATCTGGGGCAAGAGCAGGAAGGAGGTGGCAACCAAGATCCCAACTGCCATTTGACATCGCAGAAGCCCAGGGGGGGCTATGTTTAAACCATGATTATATGATTCTCACAACTTTTCAAGATACTCTGGGCACCCACCAACAGCTGGAGGGGAGAGAGAAATCTATTATTGATTTAGAAAAATGTATTTAAAACATTTTTTTCGTGCTGTGTTGCTTTGCTGATTGTAAGCCACCCTGAGTCGCCATGGCGAGTGGGCGGCAATATAAATCTAAATAAATAAATGTGTCTACATTTGTTTTTCATTTCTCCTTAAAAAGGAGTTGGAGTTCAAGCCCATCATATATTATGACCTTTAGAAAGTGGGGGAAAGGCATCCCTTGTGCATTAAATGTAGTGAATCCAAAATGTATTACATATAGAAGATAGTGGATGTTCAGCTTGGCATTCAAATAGTTAATGAAAACCCCATTCAGTCCAGCTGGTTTTTCTCTGCATAAGTGAGCCTTCCTGCTTGATGGGCTAGTGGATTGTTTACTCCACTTTGGTAATTAACCACTATCAGACTCATTAATGAAACATAAACCACCTCTCCTCTTCATTTATAAAGCTCTTGTCAAACAGTTAAACTAAGGGCAAAATCTCAGCAAAGTAGCTGCCCTTTCATAGCTACTGGGACTCTGATCACTGGTGGTCGCTTTGTTGTTGTTGTTCATCAAAAATAAAAATTTGAATCAAGGAGTAATCTATTGGTCTTGGCTAGCCCTCCATGAATCCATCTGTTATATGTCATTTAGGAGAGTTATGCTGGGGCAATTATGCTGCCCCACACCCCCTTGCAGAAGACTGACGTTTCAACCCTGAACTATAAATCAGTTGACTATAAAAGCAAAAAAAGAGAGAGAGAGAGATCCAATGTCGGTATTCTTTTTTAGAAGACTCTCTCTTCATTTTCCTTCTATAATCGTCACATGTTAGGATTAAGTTCATATGGAGATGCTACACTATTTCTTCTGCATGTTGAAGTTGTCCAGAAGTTCCAGTTTGGAACTGGAAATCCCTGGTCCCCACATTCAAAAGTCAAACAAAAGGCAGTCCGATACACAGAATAAAAGCATCACACAGCTGGAGATGGCACGGCCTCTTTTAATTATGGAATTCATAAAGTGATTTTGAACAATTCCAAAGAAAAACAACCAATAGAGCAATGAATGCAGAGACTGTGTTCTCAGGAGAAAAGTTGAAAGTTGTGGGAGTGGAAACAATTTAAAAGTAAAACAACAATGATCTTCAAATACTTTAATGGCTGTCACACATATGAAGGAACACATTTGTTTTCTGTTGCTCCCAATTGTAGAACCTAAAAAATAATAACAAGGATGATTGTGAGAAAATAACAGGAAAACATTCCTGATGGTACAGGCTGCTCAACAGTCAGGTTCACAGAAAGAGCCTCCTTGAAGATTGTGGGTTTTTGGAACCCCAATCAGGCGTATCCTGGTAACGGCAAACTTGTGTTGCCAGCTAATCTTTCTCACACTAGGTCAGGCAAAAGGAACTCCAGAATGAACTCAACAAAAGATGCCTTCATTTTGGCAGTTTTGTGTCTGGCGTAGACACAGAAGAAGATCATATATCATATTCTAGCTTTCAGTCCCTCCCAAGGTCTATCAGATGTAATTGCATTCTGTTTTTCAATAGATAGTATTCCAAGGCAAACCTTGGATAATAACTTTTGCAAAATAATTCATTTGTATCAACATACCACAGTCTTTTGAAGGTAATTCGTCAATGGAGTTGCCTAATCTCCCTTTGAAGTTGTCCATGCTGTAATGGTCATTGCAACATCCTGTTGTAATTAGTTTCGTAATTTAGTTACATTCTGTGTGAAGTATTTCCTTAAAAATGCCAGTGGCCCAAATCCTATTAAATATGCTTGCTAACATAAAGCAAATGTCATAAAGCTTACTGGCCTATTGCTGCAGGTCAAGAAGTTAGTGCAGGCATTTGGCTTTGAATCCCAAACCACAGAATTCTGAACATAACAGTAAATGCTTATGCTAACTTCTTAAATTGTAATAGTTTTTCAACACAATTTATGCCAATTGTGTTATGCTAGTGGACATTACTGGAACTGCGGTGGCTTAGTGGTTAAGACACTTAATTTGACAACAGGAAGGTCAGCAGTTTGAGGCCCGAGTGCTACATGATGGAGCGAGTTCCCATCACTGTCCCTGCTCCTTCTAACAGTTCAAAAGCAAGACATTGCAAGTAGATAAAGAGGTACCATTTCGGTGGGAAATTAAACAGTGTTCCGTGCATTCTGGTGTCTAATCATGCCTGCCACATGACCACAGAAATGTTTGCAGAGGCAGGCAGCACTGGCTCTCTGGCAGTAAACGGAAATCAGCACCAAACTCTAGACTAGCTTTTCAGCAAAAGTGACCTTTACTTTTACCTAGTGGACATAACTAACAGAGTCTTGGTCATTTATTTCTATTTTATTTCAATACATTTCTTATCAGCTTTTTAGGAATTAAAGGCTCCCCATGCGGCTTGCAAGAAGCATTTATGATGCCTCTCATCAGAAGAAATATATTTTAGTGTGAACATATTTAAGTACAGTAAAACCTCAGATAACACTAAAACCTGGTTCCACAAGTCTTGGTGTTATATGATTTTTAGTGTTATCTGATGCATGTTAAAATCCTATGGGAGCCATAGAGATACATTGTAACCACACAGGCTTTAGCGGTTGTTATCTGAAGCATCTCATAGGATCTTAATGTTATCTGATGCAATTCTTCCCCCCAGATCCCTTAATGTTATGCGATTTTCGTGTTATTCGATACTAATGTTATATGAGGTATTACTGTATGAGCTTTTTGTAGACTGCAGACCATCTCCTCACTAGTGCCTTAAAGCTTCTTTTTGTTAAACATGCTGTAGTAGACAGTCTTCTTATACTGGACATGATAAAATAGAAGACTCAGTACCTGGACAGTTCTTCTCACATTTACAGTCTAAAAGGCACAAAACCCCCCCGGGGGGGGGGGGTAAAAGGGAGGCAGGGAAAACCATGCATCAGTTGATTGACTCTGTGACCTAGATAGATGGGAATTTACTTATTCTGGGTTTATCTTAATTTTTTTAAATAGGAAATTTTTTTCACTGGTGCCCAGAAGGAATAAAATTTGTTTTTGTAAGAGAGCATTAAAAAGAAAAACATGTGTGATTTCTTCTCTCTCTCTCTCTCAACCAGGGGTTCCCAAACTTTTGGGGTTGTGGGCTGGTCATGTTGTTCAGTGGGCCAGTTACGTGGTTCCTCCCACTGGACGTGGAAGTAAAACATGCATATGCAAAACGTTTTACACATACACAGGCATGTCTTACTTCCGGGAGCAGCAAGGGAAGCGCAGGCCAGGTGATTTGGCACCACAGGCTGGATCTGGCCCATGGGCCATAGTTTGGCCACCCCTGCTTTAGGGCATATTGCTCCATTGTAATGTAAAACATCTTCTTGATGCACAGATGACTGCAACATAAGGCTTCTGGGACAGCAATGCAGAGGGATGCGGACAGAGGGAATGGAAAACTTAAACATGAGATACTGGGGGACTTCGCTATCACACCCGTAATTGGTAACTGAAATGTAAACAGTCTACATTTCTACTTGATTACATGTTCAAGCATCACACAGATGATAATGCTGCTGAAGTTTGTTGCAAGAATATGATTTTCTAGGAACATCTGTTTCCAGCTAAGTGACACTGTGGATACATTCAGGAGTCTTCTTAGAAAGAAATGGCAGTGTGTAGAATATGCAGATACTGTAATTGATAGGTTAGTCAGTTAAATACCAAGCTATTAAAGTACTTTTTCTCCCAAATTTAAAAACAGATGTTTGAAAGGGAAGAAAGATTTTGTAGGTTATTTGTGTTCGGAGGCATGGGTCTGCTATATTAAATGAAACATTAATCCCTACAAAACATAGAGAGAAATAAGGCGGTGGAGCAGGGGTTCCCAACCTAAGGCCCATGGGCCAGATCCAGCTCACAGCACCATTTCATGTGCCCCCCCCCCACAGACCCAAGGGTCATTTGAGAAACAAAATGGCTGCCCCTTTGAAGCTGTTGGGACAACATGGCCACACACCCCATTGTGCAGGCAGAGCAAAATGGTTATCCAGCCCTTGAAGCTAACTGAGACAGGATGACCCGGCCCCCAGCTTGAAAAGGTTGGGAATCCCTGCTGTAGAGAGAAAACAATGTAGCAGTTCCCCCAATTTTATATTGATGTTACTTATAAACCAGGAGTTCTCAACCTTTTAAAGCCAGGGGCTGGGTCACACTCCCTCAGACAGCTTTGGGGGTTCAACAGCCATCTTGCCCTCCCTCCACTAGATTTCCCTATTCTGCCACAGCATTGTGTGATTCTTCTGTTGGATTTTATTTTTTCTGTTTCCCCCAAATAGTGGCCTAAATCAGAAATAATTCTGGTGGTAGGTAGCACTGGGACTTTTGACCTCTCTCTCATCTCCTTGCATGGACTTGGTAAGTCATGAAACAAAACATGTCAATTTGCATATTGTGTTAGGAGAGAGATGCTTCAATTGTACCCTCAACTGGTTTTAGCAGTTAAGGAATTCCTTCTTCTAATACAGGGGTGCCCAAACCTTTCAGGCAGTGGGTCAGTCACGTGGTTCAGTGGGCCAGTCATGTGGTTTTGCAGGCTGGTCACGTGGTTCCTCCCACCGGAAATGGAAGTAAAACATGCCATGCAATCTGTTTTGCAACAGGATAAGATAGATTTTAAGATGCCATTTATTCTGCTTAAACTAGGGGTGCCCAAACTATGGCCAATGGGCCAGATCTGGCTCCTGACACCAATTTATCTGGTCCATGCTGCCCTCATCACTCCCAGAAGTGGAAGCTACTTCCACTTCCGGGAGTGACAAGGGTAGTGTGGGCCGGATGGTGTTGTGAGTTAGATCTGGCCAGATCTGGCCCATGGGCTGCAGTCTGGGCATCCCTATTCTAATATAACCTATTTCTCACAATGTAAATTTGTTTTCATTCCTTTCATATAGTGTGGAGCCACATCTGTTTTGGAGAACAGAAAATGGAGGTGAAGAGCAGGACATCCAAGAGAGGAATAACAGGAAGAAAATAGTGGTTTCAAGGACTCTAAGGATGGGGAAAAGCGCCATATCTAAGTGATTTTTACTTAGAGACAAAGGCCATACTCCCCACTGATACCCAGTGTTAAAGGAGAAGCATGCAAATATATATTTTTCCACAATTCTTAACAGGACACCCACTTAAGTTTCACAGCTGAATTTGGGCTTGAAGTCTGGAGGCCCAGTTTAGGAAATGATACCACATTCCTTCCATCTGTTTAAAATAACTGCCTTTTTAAATGTTGGTGAAGTAGCAACAGCTGTTTAATATGAACTTTAAGACAATTCATGCATGTATTCATTCATTTTGATTATACATTTTGATAGGTCTTTATTATAATTCTATAGTAATTTAAGTACTTACTATCAAAGTATTTAACTATAATCATTCATATCATAACTAAGTGCTGAAAACTAGATCATTATTATCCCTATATAATGCTGCTTGAGTCAGCAAGATGGTGTCCTCTGCATGGAGAAGTCAACTAGGTTGGAAGTACAGTAGATTCTTATTTCAATATTGGTGATAAACAGGGGTGTCCATAGGAATGGCCATCAGAACACTTGGCTTCTCTTGGAATCTTACATTTGTTTGTTTCATTGTACAAACACACACATTCCACTGGATAGTAAGAAGTCCAGAGTTATCACTTCAATTTCTTTTGAGATTTGCTGCAAAACTCAGACTCTTTGAGTTCTCTTAGAACAATGATGCCCAAACTAAGGCCTGGGAGCCGGGTGTGGCCCCGACACCAATTCATCCGCCCCGTGAAGCCCTCGTCGCTCCTGGAAGCGGAAGTAAAATGCGCCCGTATGGGCATGTTTTACTTCCGCTTCCAGGAGTAACGAGGGCTTTGCGGGCCAGATGAATTGGCGTCGGGGGCCGCACCCAGCCCCCAGGCCTTAGTGACAGGCTTCCTGAACCACATGATCGGCCCATGGCCCAAAAAGTTTGGGCACCCCTGTCTTAGAATGATGATGCTTGTACAGATTATATATGATTATATAACCCTAGCACAGTGATGGCCAGCCTTAGCACTCCAGGTGTTCACTCCTGCTGATTAGGGCTTTTGGGAATTGAAGTTAAAGAACATCTGGAGTGCCAAGGTTGGCCATCACTGCCCTAAGATTACAATGCTAATGTAAAGCTGGTGAAATATACATTCACACAAATCAGCTGCAGTCCTGTTCAAGTTGGCGTAACCTAGTTACAGGCCTTGCACCCAGGCATCCGGCATTGTACAATTGAAGGTACCCTTATGTTGCAGTTGTACAAATCAAATCAAATCTTTATTATTATGGTCGAAGACCAGCATAGAA
Organism: Furcifer pardalis; assembly: GCA_030440675.1. NCBI lineage: Eukaryota > Metazoa > Chordata > Lepidosauria > Squamata > Chamaeleonidae > Furcifer > Furcifer pardalis. Next base: position 231,528,987 of record CP126891.1, on the reverse strand, counting down.
AAGCAAAAGGAACAGAAATTAAAATGAGGGTATTTAAAATATATCAAGAGACAAAAGTTAAAATAAAGGTGTTTAAAAAGTAGCATTTCTGCACAGGAATAAGGAGTAGTAAAATTAATATATAAGCTCAATAATGTTACGGCTATTACTAAGCTTATGCTGTTGCACTAGTAGTTTGTTTGACTGAAGATCCTGCAAAGATTGGTCTTCTGATCTTACACGCTGTGGCGCACCACCTGCAGTGTTGCAGGTAAAAGTGGGCCCCTAGAGCTAAGATGGGCAATATGCAGACTGCAGGCTGCCCCCCCCCCCCAGGACATTTTCTCAGTAATCAAGAGTCTTCATAACATTCCCCAAAGGGACAAAAAGCCAATACCTTTTTTAAAGATAAAAATTTGTGATTTTTCTAGTCAAACACATGACATTACAATAGGGCACATGCTTAGGAATGTAGCCAGCATTGCACAGTTGAGTAGTAATTTGCTGCCAAGATTTATGCAATTTTACTTTTATGTAGTAATAATTATATGCTGTCAAGTTTATTCCAACTTCTAGATATGTTGGCCGGGATTTTCCAGGTATAAAGTATACTGAAGTTTATTTATTTATTTAATTGGATTTCTATTGCCGCCCCCTCACCGAAGTGACTCTGGGCGGCTCACAATCACCATAAAAACATTCAATATAAAACATCCCCACAATGGTAAAGTTGTTTACCATTATTTTCTTCTGAGGGAACTCTGGGATTCTGTAGTTTGCCTAGCAGGCTCTTTTTTCTTGTGGGAGACATCGTGGGAGTCAAACTACCTTTGGCTCTGCAGCCAGACACCCAACTCACTGAGTTATCCCATGTGCAAGCATAAATTGGCCTATATGTTTTATTACTATTGTAGGTAGGTAAATATAAAGGTCGCCCTTGCTTGAAAGCCAGTTGTATCTGACTCTAGAGTTCAGTGTTCATCTCTGTGTATAGCCAAAGAGCCAGCGCTGTCTGCATCTGCAGACATTTCCGTGGACATGTGGCAGCCATGCCTAGACACCAGAGTGCACGGAACCCTGTTTATCTTCCCACCGAAGTAGTACCTATTTATCTACTTGCAATGTCTTGCTTTCAAACTGCTAGGTTGGCAGGAGCTGGGACAGAGACTCAAGCGTGTTCTGTCGTGCAGTACTCAGGTCTCGAACTGCTGCCCTGCCCACTTTCCAGTCGTCAAGTTCAGCATCTTAACTCCTGTTGTAGACCACTTAGCAATTTTTGTATCTAAGCTTTTCAAAAACACATGCAAAAAATAAACTGTATTCCCCATATAATACAACAAAAGTCTATTTGGTGACTTTCAGATGGTCAAGCCAGAATCTTGTCCTGATGGGAGACACTCTTTGGCATTCATCCATTCACTAGGTGTGATATTTTTCTCTCCATAGGTTTAGCCTAGCCTTTTCTGGTTTACTATTAGTAACTTTTAGTTTCACTATGCCACAAACAAAAACATAATATTCTTTGTGTCCAAGAAACTCATAGAGGAACTTAACAGGAGTGATATAGCAGTGACATCACTTGACTGCTCCTTTTTGGAATTGCAGCTGATGACATTTGTTTCAATACTTAATGCTTGTTTCAGTTTATAAGCCACATATAAGAAGTATGATTGGTTCTACTCCCTGTCTTTTAGTGGTTTAGATGGGGTGCACAGAAAGAGCCTCCTTGAAGAAGTATTTTTAAATCACAATTGGGCTTACCCAGTGCAATGGCCAATTGTGCCAGCTAATCTTTCTCACACAAGGCTAGGCAAAAGAAACTGCAGAATGAACTCACCAAAAGGTGGCTTCATTTTGGCAGTTTCACATCAGGCCTAGACATGGAAGAAGAAGTGGTTTATATGATATCTAATCCAGTGAGCCAGCTTTATCTCTGAATTTTCAGTTTGCCTAACTACAGTATTTGCAAGCATATGTCTGGATTTTTTTCAATAGTATGTGGCAGATAAGGACTGACACTCAGTCTCAAACAGTTGCAGGGTTACTAATTCCAGAATATTCAGTTTTTAAAACCATCAATACTGGCTTCTTGTAACTAATTGAAATATTACTCTAGTTTTATGTCCCCCCCCCTTCAGACTGGTTATCTCACCATCTGAAAATAAGTGCTGCAAAAAGAAGAAGATAGCAATAACTGTGGAATACTTTGTCAGCATTTCCCCCAAAAGTAATGCTGAGCTGCCAACAAGATAACATGCTGTAGTTCTAGTTCTTCCATTTATCAAAGATATTGTTCATGTGTATATTTTCTTCTTCTTTCCAATCTGGACTTCATCTAATGTGGTGCCAATAGAGATTCTTGTTGTTTTTATCAAAAGTTGCCAATTAACATAGACCGTTTTAGGAGCTCTTTGTGTCAGATTTGTTTCTCTCAGCAGAACACAACCTTCATAATAAACATAAGTAGGGTTTCTGAAAAATGAAAAGGTGGCCTTAGGGGCATGCCTTCATTTCCCACTTCTCAAACACATGTTTATGTTTCTTTAAAGTACAGAGCTTCAGTTTCAGTTTTTTAATTCATTTTGGCTGGGAGGGTATTTTTAATGGTTTTAAAATGTTAAATGTTTTTGTAATTTTATTGTTGCGGGGATGTTTTATATTTGAATGTTTTTATGGTGATGGTGAGCCGCCCAGAGTTGCTTCGGCGAGGGGGCAGCAATAGAAATCCAATTAAATAAATAAGTAACCACAGAACAGGAAAAGGACTCAATGTATCTTGGACCAACAGTGAAATTCTTCTTTGAAACCATGGTTTGGATGACATACGTCTTGCAAGATACCTTATCCCAATGATGATGAACCTTGGCACTCCAGGTGTGTATGTACAGTGAACCCTTTTTTGTGGATTCACGGAGACCTGGGCTTCTGGGAATTGAAGTCCAAAAACACCTGGAGTGCCAAGGTTCATTGTCTCATTACTTCTCCTCTAATGACTGGATGGACTACAAGAAACACAATATTCATCTGTCATTTTGTTGTTGTTCAATCGCACGGTCGATTTGGACACTTTGCAACCCAATGAACCACTGCCCTCCTGGCATTCCTGTCCTCCACCATCCTCCTGAACCCGCCCAGCTCTGTGCCCATTGCATCTACAATATCATCTAGCCATCTCATTTTGGGCCACCCCCTTCTTCTTTTGCCCTCCACCTTTCCCGGCATCAAGGCTTTCTCAAGTGAATCCTCTCTTCTCATTTGATGTCCAAAGTACTTTAGCTTCATCTTTACTATCTGACCTTCTAAGGAGCAATCAGGGTTGATTTCTTCTCGGATCGACCTATTTGTTCTCCTTGCTGTCCAGGGGACTCTCAAAACTCTCCTCCAACACCAGATTTCAAAGGCATCTATTCTTCTGCCCTCAGCTTTCCTAATCATCCAGCTCTCACAACCATACATTACCACTGGGAATACCATTGCTTTGACTATGCAATTTTTTTTTGCAAGGACTAGAATCCTGCTACAGTTCTATTTCCTTACACTTTCTGTATAAGATTTAACATAGTGACAGAAGAATTTGTCTTCTATGGAGCCAGACCCTTGGTGCATCTGGCCCAGTACTATTAATAGTAACACATAGTTTTCCAACCCTTCCTGGAAATGCAAGGAATCAAAATCTGGACCTTCTGGGTGGAACGCATTCACTCTGCCCTTCTACGTACACCTTCACAGTTCCTTCATATGTATATTTAATTGGTGGTAAATTTCACACTGTTCAAAATTCCTTCCTTCCAAAAAGTATGCACAGAAGTACAGTCTTTATTGCACAAAACAATTTAATGCACACATAAATACACACCCATCCTGAAGTTACAAAAGTATGCTACTCTAAACTGTTTTCATATATTGAAGCCCTGACTGTAAAAGGAAAACAGCAGTTTTACCAGGTAAGGGGCCTATGTACCCTAGATGGCTAGCGCTGTTGGAGTATTTGGCTATTGTGCAATGGCATTTCCAGGAGCTGAAAATGCCTGTTTTTTTCTCTCTGTTTAAACTTTAAGCTATTCTGGAAGGGACTTTGTTCTGCTGCATATCTATGTTACAAAAAAACACCCTAAACAATCAGCCAAATGTTGCTGGCTCACAAGCAGCCTGAAGTGAAGCCTATCATCCAACAGAAAAGTAGAGGGTCAAGCTCTCTATTAGATTCCTTCATTTTTTGGACATTCTGCCGTTAAGTTTTAGTTTACAGTATTTGCTCTGAAATGAGAAGATCTTACTGATGTTTTAAAATCTCTTCTAATACCATTCTAAAGTGTCCTATTCAATGCACAGAGCAATCTTCTATGTTTACTTAGCAATAAACCCCACTGAATTTAATGAGATTTATTCCAAGGTAGAATGCCCCATCTCTCAAGATATTTAGAAAATTATTGAAAACTTTCCTATTTAGAGAGGCCTTTTGAGATATTCTTCCCCAGTTTAGGGGTCCACACTTTATACTTTCTATACTATTGATTCTGATTTAACTAAATTATGAAGACTGGACAGCAACTTTTTCTTTAACATTTCTCAGATACACACCTGATTATGGTGCATGAATTCTCTAGCCAACATAATTATCACTTCATTTTGGCTAATATGTTTAACCAAACCATGTTTGCTAAATATGTTCAACTCATTACCAGCCTGCATAATTTTGTCCAAAATATAGCAGTTTTGCTGTTTGGATGAAAGCATTAGTTAGCTTGTTCCTATCTACTTTTTCCTTCTGGGACAGTTTGGTGCTTTCCTTGACAAAATGCAGCCATGTGGCTAAAAGAGTTATTAAATGCATTAAAGCATTAACCTCTCATAACCCCATTTTTCACTTTGTACACATCCATAAGTGTTTAATCGAGCTAGCGTTAAACAGAGAAAACTTGGAGAAGTCAACTTTATACATTCCCTTCAGTTTACACAAAGCCAACATGATAAGAAGCCAAGAGAATGAGAAAGAAGACAGAAAACACTCATCATTTCCTTTGCCTCCTCTATACCTTCTAACACATCCAAAAGAATTGCACAGATTATGGAGTAACTTCACATTGGCAAAACACCATAATTTAGGCTGCTCTAGCTGGTAGAAGGGCCAACATCTTATAGCAATTTATACAATTTAATCACTAAACCAGACTTTGCACCAGACCTATGACATTTCTCTTACGCAAGTGTAAAGTGGCAACAGAATTTTGGCCACTCTGCTGTTTTTCTTCAATGATGCTGCATTGGATACATTCCCAAAGAACCAAAAGACTAAATTTGTGTGGCACCCAGAGGTCTAAGATTCATTACAGCAAGAGTTTTTGCAGGGATACAGCCAACTTCTTCAGACTCATGTAATGACATCTGAGGTTCTAATAGATATATATTTGCTCATCCTAAAAATGTCACACAACTCTTTGTTATTTTGCTGTAGCAGACTAAGAGAACTACTGGTGTGGTACAAAAAACATACTCTGAAAAATGAAATAGAGATTCGTTTTTAGAAACTACCAATATCCTTTAATTATATCACATAATAAATAGGAACATGAGATGGCTAGATGGTATTGTAGACACAATGGGCATAGAGCTGAGCAAGTTGAGGAGGATGGTGGAGGACAGAAGTGCCTGGAGGACAGTGGTCCATGGGGTCGCAGAGGGTCGGAATCGACTGTGCAACTGAACAACAACAACTATAAATAAATAATGTATGGAATAGTTTGTTTTTGAGGGGAAATAAAGATCCACTCCCACCCAACTTAGTACTTTGATAGAGTATGCATAATGCTGTTGTTTCTGCAGTATAGTATTACAATCATGGGATAAATAAATTTGAGTCCTCTATTATTTCTTTTACACGGTAAGAGTTTCTAACATTTTATGTACAGAGAATACATATAACAAGTATTGTTATTTTTGTACATAAAGAATTCACATGCTAGAACGAACACACACACACACACACACACACACACACACACACACACACACACACACACACACACACACACACACACACACACACACACACACTGAACAAAGTCAAATTAAGCATCAAGGACATATCACTAACAGTACCTTCTCCTGGCAAATCAGTAACAAGACTCCACTTTGTGTGACACAATGTCTTGTTTGGCTTGCAGGATTAAAAAAAACTCGAATAGAGGGTGTTTACTGTGAAAGGAACAAACAAGAATATTAGATAAGATGACATATTGATGAATTTCAGACTGGAATGCATGAAACACTATTTAAGTGATATTTAAATAGATAACCATGGTCTGTCAGGTCAAGGTAGGAGTCCATAACCCATGCAAATACACTAGTTCAACTGTTCACAATATAGGAAAAAATAGTGAGACCTAGCTTTGGTGGCTGAATCAAAAACAAATTTGACTTAATTTTAAATAAAATGAATGCATGACATGGCGCAATTGAGCACAGAGACTCCCAAGTGTCCCATCATCCCTCTCAGAACAAATAATGCTGAAAAAAATGGTGGGAGTTACAGTCTAGACCAGTGATGGCACTCCAGGTCTTCTTGAACTTCAGTTCCCAGAACCTCTGATCAGCAGGAATGCTAACTTGGGCTTCTGGGAATTGAAATCCAAGAATACCTGGAGTGCCAAGGTTGGCCATCACTAGTCTAGGCTTATGCCTAATAAAACCCATTTGTCTTAACATGCCACAAGGCTTTTATTGTTCTTCCATGACGTAAATTTCTCCTACAATATATGCATCTGGTAACCAGGATGGAAATATTTTAGCATTAAGTCTCTGTTTACTAGCATTGTCTTCCTGCTGGTCTGTCCTGCTCCCGGGTAAACCCTTTCCCATTGACATGTTGCTAACTTTCTGCACCTTCTCCAAGTCACCCTCTGTTCCCTAGTCTCATTCTTCTCCAACCCCTTGCCATGCCAGAATAGCTCCCATTGAAAGCAATAAAGCTGCTCAATATCTGCAATGGATTCCTTTGCGAATAAAGAAAGCAGAGTTCCTCAATTTTTTTTCCTGAGAAGCATTTGATTGTTTAAAAAACACATTTTTGGGGCCTGGAAGTCATTCACAGAACATCAACTGTTTGTACACAATCTCTAGCAGTCGGAACACTGGAGAGATTTCAGGGCCATCATTTTTGCCAGATACTGTACTGTAGTTGCTATATCAATTCCTCAGATGGTACTGCACATGAAAGCACTGCACAGTGAGATTTGTTTATAAACCTTTTGTTTACAGAAATGTTTAATGGTTTAAAAGCATCATCAAGCTTACTCTTTCCACAAATTGTTCATACTAGCATAATGTAAATAAGAAAAGGCTGAAAATAAGTCTTCCAGTAAGGCAAGAGACAGCACAATTACCCCAGTTGTTATTGGAGCAGAATCTCCCTAATTTCTCCTCCATCTAGGGTGGCCACAGGAGAAAGATGGCAGTGCCTTAGTTCATCATTTTTACCTAGTTCTGTGTAACATTTAAATTGAAGTAGTTTAATTTTCTTAAAAGTTGATATTCACAATTGCTTTAGCAGTATTCTCATTTTTCAATTCCTTTGTTCTGATCTGGTGTTAAAAGGATTAGCCAGGAAGGTTGCCACCCAGGGTACACCCGGCTGTATTCACAATCTTCATGAAGGCTCCTTCTGTGTACCCCATTTTGTGTACATTTTGGCAGTCTAGGCTCTGATCAGGACATGAAAGAAGCAGCAGTATTCTCCAGAACATACTGTACTATGATACATAGTGGTGGAATTCAAAAAAAATTACTACCTACTCTGTGGGCATGGTATAGTGGCCATGGCCGGGGGAAAGCCCTGCATTGCACCAAAATTAGGACTACTTTATTTCAAAACTTGGGTGGGCAGGGGCAGCCGGAAATTCTGCTACCAGTTCTGGCAAACTGGGACAAACCTGCTGAATCCAACTACTGGATACATAGATTATATATGAAATGTTCAAGGCTTTCAGCATTGTTTCTGTTTTTTGTTCCTATGTAACTTTAAAATTTGTTTTAACACTGGAAAGTTTTATTTTAGTTACTTCTTAAGGACATACTTCATTGGTCTGAACATATATTAGAATGTGGTTTCCATAATCATTTTCTGAATTATTACATCAGCCTTACCTAGCCATATGTGACCATTGAATTTTCTTGATTTAGTTTGCATTCCAGGACATTCTTATTGTACTTTACATGGCTTCTGGATTTGAAAGGTTAATAAAAGTAGCATACTTGGCAGAAGCTGGAAGCAAAAGCATTGACAACCAACGGAAAACTCTCTGTGATACTCTATGTTCCATTGTGATGGAATTTCTTGTACTTCAGGAACATGGGTTTGACTTCAGAGTGACGAGGAAATTTCTTGAGCAACCTCTTGAACATCAATTATATAAACTATTAAAACTCAACAAATCACTTGTCCATAAAGCCACTCCATCATGAGTGGCCTTTTAAACTATGAGAGATACAGAACTCATGGCTCATCAGGCAGACTGAGGACATCCTGGACTCTGTTTGTTGAGAAACGAAAAATTATTCAATGCAATCAAAACCACCTATGGGCCCTACCTGTGGACATGTCATCTTTCCTCAGCTCCGGCAGGTCAGTATACTCATCAGAAAGTAGTCACATAGATGAGCATTTTCCAAATGTGTTGAATAAATCATCTGAAACTAGCAAGTTGATTAGCCACATGTGCCAACTAAAAATTTCATGGATCTGCCTCCATCTTTAGAAGAAACACAAAAGGCCATTAACTGACTCTCCAATGGAAAAGCCTCCAGGGCAGATGCAATTTTACAACATCCAACAAGGCATCCTATTTCTCAACACTACTGGGGAAATTCTAGCAAGAATCCTTCTGAACCTTCATAGGGTACATGGAGAGGAAAAGGCCTCTCACCAGAAATCCAGTGTGGCCTTTTGACACAGTATGCATAGAAAATCTATGGAAAATCATGAAGAACTTAGGAAGTGTCAAGAAATTAATACATATTGTTTGAGAATTCCATAATTGTTGGCAAGCTCACATCGAGGTGGAATCCTCTCTGATCCCCTTTCTTTACAAACAGTGCAAAACAAGGCTGTGTTTTTGTGCCAACTTTTAGCCTTGTGTTCCATGTTTGTAATGCTTACAGGGAGAAAAACGTTGGTGCTGACCTTTATTATCACAGTTTTTCAATCTGTAGCATTTGCAGGCTAAGGTCTCATTTGGTGCAGTGTGTGAACTCATTTCCTGATGACTGCATTTAATGCAATGCACTTCTGGATACGGAAAGAAGTATTGATCTGTTCTCCTCTGTCTGTAACCATTTCAGCCTAAAGAGCAATAGTGATAAAACAGTGGTGATATACCAACCATCTTTGGGTATACTTAATGAGAAACCAGTGCTGAAGTTACACGAACACCCCCTTCCCTACAGTAGACAAGTTCAGGAAGATTGGGAGCATTTGTTTTACATCGCGTTCTCAGAGGAGGAAGTGATCTTAAAAATCTCCAAAGTCATTAGTGCCTTCAGAGGTTTCAGATTCTTTGTGTGGAATCAACATGTTTGTTTTGAATTGGTTTTCATATTTCAGCTGCTGATCACAACAGTGCTGAGACTGAGGCAAATATGTACAGCCAATTACTGTACATAATAGATGCAATAAATTAAATCAACTCCTCTTCCCAAGTTAACTCTGGATAAGATCGGACCCTTGGGAGTATATCTGAATGGCTATACCCTGTCAAAAGTGGCTCACAGATTTATGGCAGAAGAGATCCCAACTTTCATGCAATTTGGAGATTAAAATCCCCCCCCCTCCCAAATGATCAATCTAGGACAGGAGATGGTGTAAATGCTAGTCTATTTTGGCTAGGCAAACTTCTACTAGGGAAACCAAACTTGGCTAAATCATGCATATTATAGTGTGTGGGGTAAGGTCTCCCTTGCTCGAAAGTCAGTCATGTCCTACTCTAGGGCTTGGTGCTCATCTCTGATAACAACCCAAGAGTCTGAGTGTGCAGACGTATCCGTGGTCATGTGGCAGACGTGACTAAACCCCGGAAATTGGAAGTAGATAAATAGGTACCGCTTCGGCGGGAAAGGTAAGAGCGTTCCATGTCCTCCGGCATTTAGTCATGTCTGCCACATGACTACGAAAACACAGACAGCGCTGGCTCTTTGGCTGTAAATGGAGATAAGCACCGCGCCCTAGAGTCGGACACGACTGGCTTTGGCGCAAGGGCGACCTTACTTTCACTACTACGTAATTCCTTTCCCACCCTCCTGCTTCTCCCGCACACACGGAGCCACCAGCCGCTGGGAACCCGAAGTTGCCTTTCAACCGCCCACGAAGCCTGTATCTCTTTGACCCAGGAAAGGCCGCTTAATTAACACCGGAAACTACGGCGAGCGACGAGCGCCACAAGCCCTCCTTCGCCTTTGGCCCTCGCGCCCCCTGGCGTCACTTGCGCCCCACGCGCGTTTTCCGAACGCCAGAGCGCGGAGGGAGGACCGGCCGCCCCTAGTAGTTTGGAGGCTTTCCGTGGACGGCGCCTTCCTCTGGTTAGTAGCGCGTTACTGTTCCCCCCCCCCTTTTGTATTTCCCATGACCTGGAGGGGTAGAAGCTGCCGCTGCCGTTTTGGGGCTCCCTGTCCTCAATTATAATTTTGGTTTTTTTTCCCCAATAGTAGCCGTGTTAGTCTGTGTCTCAAGTCTATCAAGTCTATCAAGTCTAAAAATGTCTGCAGAAGCAGACAACGCTGGCTCTTCGGCTTAGAAACAGAGATGAGCACTGACCCCTAGACTAGAGTCGGATACGACTGGCTTTCGAGCAAGGGAAACCTTTTACAAGTCTATCTGAGAATAAACATTAAGTGGGCTTGATCCAGGAAAGCAGACCTTAAAATATATAACAGCTAGTCTTCAAAGTGCTACTTTGTTTTGTTTATTCACTGATGTCCTCAATTAGGTCCGTGATGGCGAACCTTGGCACTCCAGATGTTCTTGGACTTCAGTTCCCAGAAGCCCAAGCCCCCGTGAATGGGTTTGCCGGGATTCATTCAGCCTGCGCCACCCTCATCGCTCTTGGAAGCGGAAGTAAAACGTGCCCGTACGTTTTATTTCCGCTTTGGGGAGCGACGAGGGTGGCGCGGGCCAGATGAATCGCGGCAAACCCATTCGTGTGGATTCACAGGGGCTTGGGCTTCTGGGAATTGGAAGTCCAAGAAGATCTGGAATGCCAAGGTTTGCCATCGCGGAATTAGGTGGTGTGGTACCCAAACTGCGGGGATTTTTTGAAGTGGTTGCCAGGTCTGTCTGTGCAAGCCTAGCAAAGAGTAAACAAAACAAAGGTGACCCATACAAACACAAAATACAAAAAATGTTGTGGCACAGGAGTTAGTCTTTAAAGTGCCTAAACATGTTGGGGGTTTTTTTGTCTTTTGTGGTGGTGTTTTGTTTACTCTCTGATATGCTTGAAACCCAGACTAACACCGTTACCATTTCAAAAATGTCAACTGTACTTTAATGTTAGCTTTTGTGGATCAAGTCCACTTTGTCAGACATAGGAGTGAGACTTAATGGCACTCATTTATACATATCAGGTAGAGAGGTATACAATGGTTGGTTAGTATAACAGTTAAGTTTACAAATCAGTATGGCTTTTTACAACCAGTAATAGCAGGAGATCCCTGATTGGGGTTCAGATTTATTGCTGTGAAGTTTGGTTCTGTTGAGTTGTAAATGGTTAGTGCAGGGATCAGCTACCTTTTAAAGTCGGGGGCCAGGCCACACTCCTTTATACAATTGCGGGGGGGTGGACTAGTGGTCCCCCTGCCATAATACTGCCATAAATGTGTTTACAGCTGCTGTAAACACAGCCATGGCCACTTCTAGTGGCGGTGGTTGGAGCGAGGGTAGGGGCGGGATGATTTGGCACCATTCAGCCCAAAGGCCATAGGTTGCCGACCCCTGGATTAGTGGATGGATACAAAATAAACATTGTGTCATTACACATAAAATGAGTTAATTGAAGATACACAGGATGCAGAAAAATCTCCCAGGCAGCTCTCCCAAATAGTGAGGATGTTATAACAGCAACCTAAATAACTAACAACTTATCAAGTTTTTAGATGCAGTTGATTTACTGCCTAAGGTAGCTGCCTCTCTCTACTTCATGGATGAATAGGTACTATCCTTTAGAGCTTACTCTCTTCCCAGACAAAAATATATAAGGGGGCTTCACTCTAGCTCACTTCACTCTGGCACTCTTTGGGACAGATTTACTCTCCTGGAACCCATTTCAAAGCTTCATATTTTCCCTTCCCAAAGGAGGATTTGGAATCTTAACCCAATTCCCTGTCCCGCGTGTCTTAAGTTGTCTGATAATGGCCTGCACGATAGAGAAGATCCTGACAGATGCAAAGACCCTACTGGAAAGGCTAAAAGATCATGACACTGCAGCTGAGTCCCTGATTGACCAGTCCAGCATGTTGCACAAGCGGGTGGTGGCCATGAAAGAGGCTGGCACAACGTTTCCTCACAAGGTGAGTGCAGATCCCATGTTGGTATGAACAAATATATGTGAGATGCTGGGACAGAGCATTTGAGGCTGCTGTGAGTTCATGTGTGGAATGTTTTTTCCTTCCAAGTACCAAGAAGATGCAGCTGAGCTGAAGGACATGTCCAAATACAAGCCTCACATTCTGCTATCGCAGGAGAACACTCAGATCCGAGACCTGCAACAGGAAAACAGAGGTAACAGCTGTGAGCCTTCAAGCAACAAGTGTCACTATAAAGTAAAACCCCAGGTTACGACAGGACCATTCCAACAGCCTCCATTATAACCCGAAACATCCATAGGGATGCATTGAAATTTTTTTTTAATGGTTCTGAATTGATCGTTGTAAACTGGAAACAAAAATACATTAAAATTTTGTAAACTGGGATGGCATTTCCATAGAATTTGCTGTTGTAAACCACAGCAAACTTAAACTAAGGCGGTTGTAACCTGGGGTTTTATTGTATTGTGATTGCTTTTAGCCTTAATAGCCATCCTGTTTCCTCATGCCAGCAACACACACGCACCCTTGTACTCTCAATTGCTCAGCCTCTTGTGTGAACAATTATGCAAGCAGTGCAGAATTTGGCAAGCTAAGGAGAGCCTACTGAAGCAGAGGGAAAACTTATGTGGTCACCTTTTCATGGTTATCCAACATACAGTTTTAAAATGCAGGTTCTAAAATGGATTGCATGCCAACTATTTGATTATATTAATGACTATCTAATTTCCCAAAATTGTGCTCATTTTCTTGTAATTCTGTGGGAACAATGGAATCAGTGGACCTAACTTTTGAACAGGGCTGTAGCCAGAGGGATGGGGTGGGGTGGGGTGGGGGGACCCTCCTGAGCTAACAGCCCTCCCACCCCGGGATGCCAATGTTATATATGTGTGTGTGACATCATTGCCCCTCCTGGGGAAAAATTCACACACGCCCCTAATCTAGAATCCTGTCTAAGGCCCTGTTTTTGAATAACAGAATTGAACTCTGACATCATTCTTAAAGTAATAAAGATTACTGACTAAAGTTGAATCCTGCTGGGCAATGATCAGATATAAAGCACCACTGGTACAGTGACAAAGGATCTCTCACTTGTGTAAGTGTTACTCTTATGTAAGCAAAACCTTATTAAGTATATCTTACTTATGTTTGAGCAAGGATATTATGGATAGCTCCTTGTTCAAGTGACATAAAAATGGAACCACTCATGCTGTGGTTTTTTGAGACTCTTAACTTCTTTACAGGAGGCAATCATACAGGAAGTGTCATTTAATGAGAACAGAGATGAACAACTCTTAATGTCACACAAGCTGGACTGAGTGAGATGAGCACAATATTTAAACCATACAGCCACATTTACTGTTTCTATTTTGCTAACAGTCTATAGGCTTGTATAACTACATAAGCATATCCAGATCTCTTAACCCAAACTGTACAATAATGTTGCTTACACTTTTTAATATATTTTAAAGTATGTTACACACTGTTTGTGGAGTTGTGATTGGTATAGTATACATACATGAGATTGAACTTGGTATTGGTGCATGGGGCAGAAGGCAGGAAGTCTAGTGGTAGGCAGTTTTAAAATTGTGGTGAGGGATTGCAATACATAAAGCAACCACAGTCGTTCCACACAATGTCTCTTTGCTCTACTGCTGATGTACCTTAAGATCATCAAGATTGCACAGCAGATATTTTAGAATTACTGTATGTACAATCTGTACAGCAATGACAGCTAATCAGTCCTTTGAACATAACCGTTCTTTGATCCAGAGCCTGTTAAGCAAAAAAAAGCAAATTGAGTAGGGGAAATTGAGAAGGTTAATAGAAAGGAATCATGACCATAGAATAAAGAAGGAATGAAAAGAATTTGTAAGAAAATAACCACCAACTTCTCGCTCACCCAGGTCACTAGGTTGAAAAGAAAACCTTGTTTCCTAACTACTGAAACAAATTAAGTTGTGAGGGAACTCAGAACTGAAAACAGTATCTACACTAGTGTGAGTTACTGGCCACTGCAGTGCTCCACTTTTAATTTCATGTATCAGTATAGTTACAGGATAATCTCTTTTAAAAAGGTAACACAAATAATTATATTATGGGTAGCCTCATGACCACCATTTCACATAGTAAAAAGCTGCTGCTGTCCATAACATTGTGGGGCAGATATGCCCACATATAGGAGTGAGAGTGCAGTCTTAAACAATACTCTATGTTGCTGAAACTGGCTTCAAAGAACATTTTTGAGTATATGCAGTTGCTCAGAATGGTCTGAACATACTCTATAGCCCAGTTGAGACAGCAACAGTCTGTGACTGAAGATGAGGTGGGGCAAGTTGTGAACTTGCAGTGTACTAAAAAAAGGTGTGTAAATTATTGGCAGGTGGGGGTAACAGAAGTCAAGGACAACAAATACTACAGTAATAAGTGTTTTGCTTCCAAAAATATGGTAAAACAGTAATGATTTCAAAATACTAATGTTTCAGGTGTTTCTAGATCATTCACTGGTCCTTATAATATATTTTTAAAACGCTTGTGTACATAAGTAGAAAAATATATGTACTGTACATAGCTTTGCTATATGTGTTAACATATGCAGAAATTACACAACTTTAATATGACTTTCTCTTTCAGTGTTTTCTGTTATCACTAAAGGATGTTTCATCCTTCAATAAAGGATGCTTCATGTTTCTCAGAATCCAAAGAACAAGATAACTTTCTATATAATTACAAGTTGGAATTTATGTTGTACTTTCCAGAGTTGTGGATCTCTTTGGAAGAACACCAAGATGCTTTGGAACTTATTATGAGCAAATACAGGAAACACATGCTACAGCTTATGATGAAAAGGAAAGATGTGGATGCTCAATCAGTTTTAGAAGTGCATCAAGCTCAGTCTGTGGTGAGGAACTATTAATTGTATTATATTTTTGAAGTGGTAGCCATATTACTCTGTGCAATCTCAAAAGTGCAGTGTGGTAATCCCTGATATAACTGAGAGAAGAATAAAGACATGATTCCTTGATTCTGTGAGTTATCTTTGGGAAAGTCAGGATTAAAATACAAAAAGAAGGATATAGTAATGCCTCGCATAGCGAGCATCTCGTTAGCAAGTAACTCGCTTAATGAGCAGACCTTTCCCAAAAAGGTCTGCTTCGTTGAACGAGCAAAAACTCGCTTAACGAGAAGCTTCGCACTTGCGGGGAGTTTCGGAATGCAACGGGGGACACCCCCGCTGCATTCCAAAACACCCTACAGACTAGAGCATGCCAGCTGGGTGTTTTGGAACGCAGCAGGGAGTCCCCTGACCTGTCATCCCAGCTGACAAGTCACTCGGCTGCACGGCGCATGCCTGCAGGGTGTTTGGAAAGGGTACGGGAATCTTCCCCATACCCTTCCCAAACACCCAGCTGATGCGTGCACGTCAGCGTGGGTTTGTGAAGGGTACGGAGAAGATCCACGTACCTTTCCCAAACACCCTGAAGGCGCGCACTGCGCATCAGCTGGGTGTTTGGGAAGGGTACAGAGAAGATCCCCATACCCTTCCCAAACACCCTGAAGGTGTGGGCTGCGCATCAGCTGGGTGTTTGGGAAAAGGTACGGAGAAGATCCCCGTACCCTTCCCAAACACCCAGCTGACACACATGCACCGCAGGCGAAGTTAAGCGAAATACATTTTCCTATGGGAAACGTGTTTCGCTTAAAGAATAACTCGCAGAACGAGCAAGTGTGTGGAACACATTATCCTTGTTATGTGAGGTATGACTGTATTTCTTATTAGTCACAAAATTTTGCATGCCAAAGATTTTACTTGTTCAGCCATCATGGCATATATTACTAAAACGAATTAAATGAGTATAATAAGATATTCAATAAGTATAATGATTAAACACTAGTTACTTAGAAATGTTTTGCTTCTCCATCATATAACACAGAACAGTTGTTGTTTATTTATACTATATCCTGTATGTATGTCATTTTGACTGAAATTCTGCTCTGTAACATATACCATGTAAGACTAATGATGCCATCAGTTGTGGAGATTTTTCAGAATAAAATGGTGTTAGAGGTTGACATTTTTAAAAAATTAACTGAAGCAGTCCAAGAAATACGTCTGCTCTGAGCTGTGTACGTAGAAAAGTAATAAATAAATTGAATAATAAATAAGGCAGCTTTAAAAGCAAATTAAAGTGAATTGATTAAAACTGTAAATCTTTTTAAATGCCTCTACTGGATAGCCACTTTCTACTACAATTACCCATTTCTAGTGTTATGTTGATGCGTTCTTGATAAGGGTGAAAAAGGAGAGTGCCAAAGTTGGCTTGAAACTCAACAACAACAAAACATGATCATGATATCTGGCCCCATCACTCCTTGACAAATAAAAGGGGGACAAATGGAAACAGTGAGAGATTTTACTTTCTTGGGATCTAAGAACACTGCAAATGGTGACAGCAGCCATGAAATAAAAAGATGCTTACTCCTTTGGAGGAAAGCTATGGCAAACTTAGACAGCATAATAAAAAGTAGAGACATCATCCTGCCAACAAAAATCTGCATAGTTAAAGCAATGGTCTTCCTAGTAGTAATATATGGCTGTGAGAGCTGTACCATAAGGAAGGCTGAGTGCAGAAGTGATCTTACCACACAGAAGAATAGATGCCTTCAAACTATGGTGCTGGAGAAAACTCTTGAAAGTCCCCTGGACTACAAGGTGATCATACCAGTCAATCCTAAAGGAAATCAACCCTGACTGCTCTTTGGAAGGACAAATACCAAAGCTGAAGCTCAAAGACTTTGGCCATCAAATGAGAAGAGAGGACTCACTAGAGAAGTCCCTGATGCTAGGAAATATGGAAGGCAAAAGGAAAAGGGGTGGCAGAGGATGAATGGTTATACAGCATAGTTGACGTGGTTGACATGGATCTGGGCAGACTCCAGAGGATGGCGAATGACAGAGGGGCCTAGTGTGTTGTGGTTCATGGGGTCATGAACAGTCGGACTCAACTGTGCAACTGAATATGTGTATTTTTTTCTGTGATAATTGCCCCTCCTCCCCAAACAATTACACTATTTATGAATATTTGTCTAATCTACATTTCGTAGTCTTGTAGTCATAGATATCAAGTTAGGACTGGTATAGACATTGATATACTCCTGTATTTGAGTCAAGTTCTCCATGTTTTAAGTTGATTTAAAGATTGGGAACATGACTTGCAGCTAAGCACACATTTCTGCCAGCAAGTGGTTTATTTTAAACAGGTGAGGGTTGTTTATTTTGAATGAATTCTGGTTACTGTTTCTTTTTAATCATTTTGGAATGTGCATCCACCTCTGCTGGGCTAAGCTGTTTCTCTGGGTTTGACAAGCTATCATTGCCAAGATGATGGACTCCAGATATCTTGAAGTCTGAACTTGTATTTATTTAATCTCTTTTAAGGGTAGCATAAATGCACTAGGTTAGTCATACAAGATTACAAGGGAATGGGATTATGGAAAATATTACAGTCAATAAAGACCACTTGTCATCTGACATGAAAAGGGACACAACTGAGGTAGCGGAGTGGCCATTTCAAACAACAGACCCACAGATTCATGGCTCTGGTGCTGTTGACACTGAAAACTGCAACAGTCTTGCATGCTTTTTTTCTCCTGTCAAATGCTGTTATAACTATGTCAGTTACCAACAAATAGGGAAAAATATGAAAAATATTGCAAAGAAAATTGAGACTGCCCAGCTTTGGATATGTGGAAAGACACAAATGGGCATCAGCATGATCTTTTCTGCTGTAAGGGTTGAAATCTGTGAGCAAGAGCCTCACTCATTGTTAATCCTCCCATCATCCTAAAGCACCGAACTGACAAATCACTTACAAATGCAGTGATCTGAACTCCTGCATAGTCTCCTGCCCCTTTAGACTACACAGCTTTCAACTGAATTACAAGTCCACCTGTTAGGATATACACACTTTCACAAAACCACATGACATGAAATCAACTTTTAAAAAAACCTGAGCCAACTCCTGATTTGTTTCAACAGTACAGACAAGTTTATTTAAGAGCTTCAATGAAGCTTAGCTTTATTTTCCTCCATGTTCTCCCTACTGACAGCAACTCACTTAAAATGATCAGCCTAGCATGGTTTGCTTTTCTTTATGGCAGTCCTTTCTGTTGGGAGTAATTTTATTTCAAATTTTGTTTGCAGGAAATTGAGAGTCAGATTGACAGAATCTGTGAGATGGGAGAGGTGATGAGAAAAGCCATTCTTGCTGACAATGATCAGTATTGTAAAACACAAGAGAGACTAGCACAGTTGGAGGTAAGGTGGTGAACATTGTTGAAGTTTGGGGTGGAGAGAACATAAGTTTGTGCTTTACATTTGCCAACAAAACTTTTCCCGTCCTCTAAGATTAAAGAGTTTCATTTGATTAAAAGCTAATTTGTTTATTCAATTTCTTCACAAACAATCTGATTGATTACTCTGGGTAATTAACACAATAAAATATATATCATAGAAAACATAAAATAACATAAACAAACTGCAAGAACAAATAAACAACTTTTAGCAGTTCCACGGAACACTGGTGGACTTCAATTCCCAGAAGCTTAAGTCAGTACATTGGCTGATCAGTGCTTTGGAGAATTGACTTAGGCTTCTGGGAATTGAAGTCCAAAAACCATAGGTTGGGAAATGCTGCATGTTGGCTGAAGCAAAAGTTTTGATGGAGGGCCAGTTCACTCTAGTGCAGGGGTTCCCAAACTGGATCCAGCCACCGGTGCCAATTTATTCATCCCACACCCACCCTCGCCACTCTTGGAAACGAAAATAAAACGTGAATGCACATTTTATTTCCTCTTCCGGGAGCAGAGTGGGCTGGATCAATTGGCATTGGGCTGGATACGGCACACCCGTTTTACTCCTGCTTCTGGTGTGAGGAACCATGTGACCAGCACACTCAACCACATGACTTGCCCGCAGCCCGAAAAGTTTTGGGACCCCTGCTCTAATGGTTAAAGGTAAGGTCACCCTCTAGTGGCTAGATACTTGCAAATGCCTCTTTAAACAGCCCAGTTTTTAGCAGCTTGTGAAAAAGTGATGAGTGTTGGGGCCTGACGAATGTTGATAAGCAATCTCTTTCAAAGTGTCAGAGCCACCACAGAGCAGCTTTGTGCTCTCGTGGAAGACTTCCAAGCTGCCCTAGCAATAAGGATGCAGTCCACCAGTCTGAGAGAGATGAGGTGTCTAGGCGTGCCTACCTGCTTTGAATAAGCATTTCTACAGCCCTCCGTCTAGCTGTTGAAGGTTGGCATCTGGACTCCATTCACACTGTGAAAGTAAAAAATTAATACCAAAAAGCTTAGGGCAAATGCTAAGCCCTTAAAAGTGCTAACAGGAAAGAATAAATACTAAAAACTTCATTAAATCTGTTCAGATGTAACAGAAATATTCTTTAACTTTTACATTTATATATATAGTAAGTAAAAATATTTGTTTATACATTTGAAGGACAAGAAGACCATTACCTTATATTGGTCTATAGTTGTCATTGTTTCATATTTTTGTTGCTTTTACAGCTTGAAAATAAAGAATTGCGAAAACTACTATCAATTAGCAGAGAGTCAAGTGCTACCTCATGATGCCTCTCAGTCTGCAAAGCAGTACCCTTGAATAGTTATCTCTGGACTGCAGAAAAATATGTGCTTATTTTCTATATAGTTTGGTGCGCTCATGTCTCCCTTTGGGTATCATTCCAGTCTTTTGCTATATTATAGACTGTGATTTGTGCACAGCTGTTGAAGTGGCATTTTCTGTTAGCTAAAGTTTGCCTTGTTTAATTATGCAAAGAAATATGTATGTAACCATATATTGTCAACAAATGCTTTCTCTAGAATTCAGAAAACTCAACTAGACAAAGCAGTTGCATCATCTTTGGTTATTCAAATTAAAAAAAATCCCAAGTCATGGCTTCTACCTAAAAGGCTGTGAAAGGATTTGAATGTGAATCTTTACTTGGAGGTCTCTTGATTTAATTGGAACTTTAAACTTTAATTGTCATGGAAGGTGTATGTTTCATTTAGTGGGCAAAATCCTGTTACTGTAAAGCAGGGGTTCACAACCTACAGCCCGTGGGCCAGCCCTGGCCCCCAACGCCATTCCATCTGGCCCATGGCAATGACCGCAGAAGCAGAAGCAGGTGCATTTATGACAACTGTAAACACACCCGCCATGGATTGCAGCAGCATTTACGACTGGGGGGAACCACATGTTTGGCCCGCTCAGCTGTCTGAGGGTGTGTGGTTTTTATTATTATTATTATTATTATTATTATTATTATTATTATTATTATTATTATTATTATTATTATTATTATTATTATTATTATTATTATTAAATTAGATTTATATGCCCCTCTACTCACCTCACTGAGGCGACTCAGAGGGGCTCACATAACATAAACAACATATACAGTATCACAATCTCCAATATAAATACAGCATAATATAAAAATATAACAACAGATGCAGCACAGATAATACAATCAATAAATTTTACATAAAAAGAAAAAACAATACAATAAAATACAGTGTAAAGATACAATACAGTCAAGAGAGACAGCAAGGTCTTTATGGCCTGTGGTTTGGCCTGTGGTGCTAAAACCTTGCGACGAGGGCAGTGGAGGCTGGATGAATCGCAGTAAAACCCATTCGTGTGGATTCATGGGAACTTGGGCTTCTGGGAATTGAAGTCCAAGAACATCTGGAATGCCAAGGTTCGCCATCATGGGTCTAGAAAAGTGGTCAGCAAACTTGGCTCTCCAGCTGTTCTTGGACTTCAGTTCCCAGAAGCCTTGATCAGCAGGAGTGCTGACTTGGGCTTCTGGGAATTGAAGTCCAAGAACACCTGGAGAGCCAAGTTTGCAGACCCCTGGTCTAGAACAAGAATGCTCAAACTAAGGCCTCTGGGCCAGATCTGGCCCACGGGTGATAGTTTGGGCACCCCTGGTTCAAGCACAGAAAATGGCAGCCTAAAATCTATCTCATCCTGTTGCAAGACACAGATCGCAAGGCACGTTTTACTTCTGCTTCCGGTGGGAGTAACCATGTGACTGGCCCACTGAACCATGTGACTAGCCTACTAAACCACGTGACCGCCCCATGGCCCGAAAAGTTTGGGCACCCCTGGCCTAGAAGATGATGATTAACGTATCCTTCTAACAGCAGCATTCTTTGGAAACCTGTGCTAAGTATTTCAAAAGTTATTCCTCAAGAAATATTACATGTTAAAATGCGCCTGTTTCAAGAAATATTATTAAAATTCATGTTGATTGCTGCTTGAGGCTTGCCCTGCAGATAGGCTCCTAAGGTTTTCATCTTTCACTATATAAGCTTCTCCATTCTGAATATGTCTGGAAAAACATTTGCTAGACAAACATGAAGAAAATGTAAACTAAACTGTGTGGAAATTTTGCCAAGATCTGTTTTCATTTATAAATTTCTCTAGTGTTATTATCTTGTACTTTAGCTGTTTGTCTGCTGACTTGTGTCCTCATACTATAGATTCCATGACAGCTTCGCCACAGTACTTATAACTGCAGAGAAAGAAACTGAGATGCCTATGGCTTGTGTAGTCATGTGTCCATGTAAATCACTTTTTTCCACTGAACAGGCTAGGCTCCTGGCTAGTATAGTATATTTAGTGGCTGAGACCTTATGAACCATAAACATTAGAAATATGTCTTCATTCTAAAACCTCTGCTGGGAAAAGAGGTGTTAAATGATCCTGCAGTTATGTAGGTACATTTTCAGAGCAGGATCTGTGGACATAACAGGCATTACTATGGCTTTGCTGTGGTTGAGGCAGAAACAGAAAATTGTCACGTTTCATTTTCCTGTCCACGAAAGGACAGTCAGAACATTTCAAATGATTGGTGTTTATAAACTTTTCACGCAAAGTTTCATCTTGAGGTGTAACTTGACAAAATGCTGCTGTTTCTATGTATCATGCAATATAGCTCAACCAGCAGGACATGTTCAGTTGTTTATCATCACTTGGTAGTGTAATGCCTTAAAGATAAGCCATCAGTGCCACTTTCAGAATCAACAAGCTCTTGTGATGAGCAATGTTGCTGGATCTGTGCATAGATTCTAGATTATTTTGTAAATATCCAATATGACATTGTGGTACATATGAATGACTTAATGAATCTTGTGCTGTTGTTCACCTGCTTGTCAACCTGCTCTGATCAGTGAATCAAAACTGTATCTTTACTTCTCAGGTTAATAAATATGTATATTGGCTCATTATTTTTCTTGTAGTAAATGTTTTGAGGCAATACTGTTTGTTGTGGCACTTTTATACAAAGGACTATGGGTACATTTTAGCTTTGGGTAATACCATTGTATTCTGATTAACTACTTAGATTTTACAAACTATGTATGGACTTTAAAAACATAATATAAATTCTACCTAGCAGTTGATATAGTGGCTGTGAACAGCTGTCCAGTGAAAAACTGCTTATCAAATAATTAAACTTCTATTAGTCCCACCAATGTCTTTGTTTGAGGTGGCAAAAGTGAAATCTATCATAGTTAGTCATGATTTACAGTTTCATTATCATATATTAAAACTATTATACATAAAATGAACTGTGTTTGGGATTTCATTTATAAATTTATTAAATGCATTTTTGTAAAATACACTCATTGTTGTACAACATAAAAGACAGGAATGAAACTAGTTCAAACAGGTGTTACTATTAAAAGGATGAAGCATTACCAGTACAGTAAAACACCGGATAATGATTGGATCGGATAACGCTAAAATCGCATAACGTTAAGTAATCTGGGGAGGAGAATTGGATCGAATAACGTTAAGGTCCTATGGGATGGATCGGATAACAACCGCTAAAGCCTGTACGGTTACAATGTATATCTATGGAGCTTTAACGTTATCCGATCCATCCCATAGGATAACACCAAGGCTTGTGGAACCACGTTTTAGTGTTATCCGATGTTTTACTGTATAATCAAAATGTAAAGAGTAGTACAGGTGTATGACTCGGTACCTGTAACAATGTCTGTGTCAGATAATTCCAATCACATATTTTTAAAAGATCTTTGTCCAGTGGATGAGTGATTTGGTGCCATAATGAACATATGAATCATTTTAGCCAGAGCTGTGATTAAACGTTTGGTCTTTTTTGTAAATATTGAGATAGTACTACAAATTAAAGACTGACATAGTGTACTATAGCAGCCTGATGGGAGCGCTTCTTCCTCCCAGCATAGAGTTCACCCCACTCCTCTGCCTAGCAGCCCAATGGGAGTGTTCCTCCCCCAGCACAGAGTTCACCCCATCCCTCTGCCCAGCAGCCCAGTGGGAGTGCTTCCTCCTTCCCCTCAGCACAGAGTTCACCCTGCCCTCTGTTTGGGAACTCAGTCTCTAAAATGTTCACCATCACTGGACTAGGAGATAGAAATTAACATCTCACCTCCAAATACCTTCCACTTGGCAGGGTTTAGAATAAAGCTCTTGTTTACAGAAAATACTGCTTGTAGGTCAGTAAGGAAATGGTCAGGATAAGGCAGTATGTATTTGTATAACATCTATGAGGTTTCACTGGAATGGCAAGATACTTTAAAATATCTTGCTGACACAATAAAGTTGTCTGGTATTGTGTCAACAGCAACTAGTACTGCTTGATAGGGCACGATGATACTATGCAAGGTTCTCACAGTGCAGCTCCCCTGGTGGCTTAGTGGTTAGGATGCTGAGCTTGGACAATGGAAGGTTGGGTTTCAATACCTGAGGGCTGCACTTGGTGACATAAAAGGAGCCTCATTCTGGCGTCCCCTGAGCAGAGTTTCTCCAGCTAAAATCCTTTCAACCCAGAGTAATATCTGACACAAAATCATTATTATAGGTGATCACAGTGTTTTATATTCCATCCGAAATCCAGTCACAATAGTTGCACATCACAGTTCACTGATACGTGGTAATTACTGCAAAAGATTTGCAACTAAAACACACTGTAACAAGCTAAACAAGTCTGGCTTGCCTTATTTATTCTAATTACCTTAGGGATGGATGTTTACTGGATGTTTACTGTACTTCCCAGCATGTAGTCATTCTATATACACATGTAGTAATTCTATATACACAAACCAGTCAATGATGTCACAGCTTTCACACCTCGAGGCACCAGAGGTTCGAATTTTTTTAAAAAAGAACAGGCAGCTTCTGCAGTTACAGACATTTATACAAAACCTGTACTAGGGTTGCATGTTGAGCAACAAATATTAGGACTAGAATACTGGGAACATCAGGGAGATGATAGGGAGGAGATGCTTATGGTCTACAGGTTGGGCTATTCAACCACTTTTCTCTGAGGCAGTACACAAAGAAGAATTTAAAGGGTATTACAGGATGAGTACTCTTCTTCTGCCACATCAGATTCCGAATACAGTATTGGTAATCATCATGCTAATCAGCAATGAAGACTGTCCTGCGAATATGATGCAGTGGCCTTTCATCTGCCTTCTGCATCTCAGTGTGACACCCGTACCACTGATCCAGTTCCGCTTCTGATCCTGAGTCCTTTTTAGCACACAAATTCCTCCTCAGCCCCAGGCCAGTATTGAAGCTGCTGCCCTCCATCACGATGGATTCAAGTGGGATTTAATCCAATTGGGCACTATCACCCTTTTCTGTGGACTTTGCCAAGGCTGCTAGTCCTCAGGGTTGTCAGGTTAGTTAACCACTGCCTGACATTCGGTGTTGAGTCACTGGCAGTATGGTCTACTCAATTACCATAGCAGAATAACCTGGCCAGACTTACTCTTAGGGAACATTAACCCATCCTTTCTTCTTACCAATAAACCCACACTCCACCTAGCCTTGTACCTTTTCCTCTGTTTCATGCCAGTTTTTCCTTTTGGACCATCCCCTTTTCCAGTTCCAGATATTTGCAAAAACTATGAAGATATCCAGCTGCTTTCTTGGTCAATGATACAACAAATTAGTTTATACAACCTTGTGTTTCAACTCAGGCTAATTGACATACAGTACAAGTATTCGTCAAGCTTCTCAATAATAACAAGTGAGGATTCATTGTAAGGGGATTCCGTGGAAAAGCAACATAGAGTGCTGAACTAGAAAAGCTGCCCATACTCTTTAGCCCCCTTAAGTCATGGGACAGGAACAGACTTATGAAAGTCACCTTATTTTTCACTGGTGCATAGAGGCTGAACACAAAACAGTGGTTCTGGTAGGCAGACAGCAAGAATTAAGGAACGAGAGACTTATGAGTACATGTTAAGTCCATTAATTTGTTTTAAATAACAGAATCAAGCTCAAAGGTTTTTTCATGCAGAAATCCACCAATGCTTTTCCTTGAAGAAGTATTTTTCAGAGCATCAGTGCTGTAGAAGATAGTCCTAGTGTCAGATTAGGACTCGGGGGACATCCGATCAAATTCCCATTTGACAATGGAAATGCACTGATCAGTAGCAATGGTTAACTATTCCTCCAATAAAGCCCTGATGATGTGCAGTGGTTACACTGCTATGCTGCAGCCAAAACACTGAGTTCAATCATGACTGGGTCTAGGTTGACTCAGCCTTCCATCCTTCCAAGGTTGGTAAAATGGGTACTCAGCATGTTGGAGGCAAAATGCTAATTACCTTTTGAACTGCCTAGAAAATGCACTAAGCACTATATAAGTATTATTGCTATCTCACATTCCTCAAAAACCTTATTCAGATAACAAAATTTGAAGCAAACACCAAACTTATTTAGTAATCAGAAAGGTGGGAAGGCATTTTAAATTATTGCTGTTAATTTAAGAAAATCATTTTTTATCTATTTAAAGTCACCAGTTTGACTACCATTTTGATCTCTTTTTTGCCATCCATGCTTTAAGCTACAGCTCTTGGACATCTGAACTGGAGAAAGCACTCAAACTATTTGGTGGGGAAAGAAGTGGACCTGTCTGCAATACAACTGTTGCAAATGAGATTGTCAAAACTCTAGTCACATAATAGTACTTTTCCCAAGCATCAGGCCTGCATGCTCTCTGCCCAATTGGCTCCTTCAGTCAGTCCTAAACGTGACTGAGCTGACTGTAGCTATTTCACGGTAAAGCAAAGTTATTTTAAAGAAAGTTCAAGTAGATAAATAAGTACTGCTTCAGCAAGAAAAGTAACAGCATTCTGTGTGCTCTGGCATCCAGTCATGCCTGCCACATGACCAAAGAAAAATCTGCAGATGCAGACAGCTATAAACTCTCTATAAATTGGCTATAAACAGGGATGAGCACCGACCCATAGAGTCAGCCACGACTGGCTTTCCAGCAAGGGGATACCTTTACTTATACTATTATTTATTACATTTGTATCCTAATTCTCTTCCAAAGAATTTAGGCAAGTATTTCCTTCTTCCCCACTCTTATTTACCTTCACAACAATCCTGTGAATCAGAATAACCTGATAAATCCAAGGGCACACAGTGAATTTGAGACACGTACGCAGACGTGTGTGTGTCAAATTCACTGTGCATTCTACGTATATTTACACACACATATACATATATACAGTACCTATATGTATATACCCAGTGGTGAGCATCAGGAGGTTCGCACCAGTTCGCCAGAACCAGTAGTAGAAATTCTGGCTGGCCCCGCCCATCCAAATTTTGAAATAAAGTAGTCCTAATTTGTGTGCAACACAGGGCTTTCCCCCTGGCCACACCCACCATACCACGCCCACAGTGTGGTAGTAAAAATTTTTTGGAGCCCACCACTGTATATACCTTTCCTGCTGAAGCAGTACCTATTTAACTACTGTACCTGCAATTTCTTGCTTTTGAAATTGCTAGGTTGGCAGGAGCTGGGGCTTATATATTGTATATGTATTGTGTGCGTCTATATGTATATAGATACAGTATATATATACATACTATATGTAAATTTTAAAAATCGGCCTTAATACGCATGCGCGGTCCCCTCCTACTTAGCCAGAGTCTCCGCGGCGTCCGCCCTCCCCACCTTCCTGGCCCGGCTTTTACTGCGCAGGCGCCCTCCCTCCCCTGCCCGCGGCTCTCGCGAGAAGCCGGGATTTATTCCTACGTGCTGTGCCGTGCTGCTCATGGCGGCGCTGAAGCGGGGGCGCTGAGCTGTTGGGGTAAGTGTGTGTGTGGGGGGGCTGTTTCTTCTAGGAGACCGCCCGCCTCCCCTCCCGCCCGCCTGGCGCGACCCGGAGGGCGGCCGATAAGAGTGGGCCGAGAGGCGGCTCGGGGGTTTTCCTGTCAGGGGAACCAACGGTCCAATGCGGGCACGACCCCCCTCCCCCACCCGCCGTGCGCGCGGCTCCTAGTTTGACAGACAGGCGCGGCGGGTGGGGGAGGGGGGGGAGAGAATGTGGAAGAGGGAAAAGAAGCGGCCAGAGGGAAAAGAGCGTCGCCGGGGCGAGCTGGTCTCCTCGCCCGCCTCTCCTCCTCCCGACAGCCCAGGCTTGAGTCAGAACGAGTGAGGAAGCGAGGACGGGCCTGGGCGCCCTTAAAACTACGGGTCCCAGGGTGCAACGCGCCGCTCGTCTCCTCGCGGGGGCCGATGGGGCATTGAGTGGCGGGCCGAGGCATTGTCGGCTGCCGTCGGGCTAGAAAACACTCCAACTCCCGGTGTGAGGCCTGTGCGAGAGGGAGGCGCAGTGCTTTCTGGGGGATGGAGTCTTGCGCTCTCATACTCCGCGGAGCAAAGTTGGTGGTAGAAACTGCCTCCCCCAGCATGCAGCGGGCGGCGATGAGGAGGGGAAGAGGAGGTCAATCTTCCTTTGTGTGAGGGGGAGCGGTCGCCATTTTCCTTCCTTTCCACCGCCACCCCAGGGGTGTTTTTTTTTTTTTTTTTTTGCTTGTATGTGTGATAATGGACACGCCCCAGCCAGGCGTCTGTGGCGAACCACCCCGTCCGAATAACCGCTAATGGGAACGTTGGAGGCTGAATTCCAATGTAGACCTTTCTCTCAGGGGCATTAAAGCTGGGAGCTTCTCTGCCTCCTTTGCTTCTCGGATGCGGACCCTCAGCCTTGTCGCCCCTCAGTTGCAGGAGCCACCATCTTGCTGCTCAAGGACCGTGGGGTGTCTGATAGTGTAGCGTAGCTCCTGTTTCCACCTCTTGCTTCTGTGGGTAGCGTGGACGGAGGCACAAAAACAAACACCCTTTGGGGAAGCTGACATTAACAACAAAACTGATACACATATTTTCATATAGCAGTGTACCCTTAGCGATTATACCTGAATATCATACTTCAAAAGAAAAAACCTTGAGATTTATTTCGACTGTAGGTTTTTTAAACCAAGTAAACAAGGATATATAGTACTGTATATTGTTACCAAACAAGATTGCTTTTGTTACAAATAATGCATTTATCTGATCTGAGCAGGTCTCATTATTCAGCTGTTTGAAAAATAAGGCTTAAAATGTTATTAGCATAAAGTTGATTTTACTACCCTGTTAATGAGTTTATTTTGTCTGTGGCTTGAGTTTATCTCCAAACCAATGGCTATAATTCATTCTCTCATTTACTCTGTGGCAGAAGAATCTGATACTTTAATTTCTGTAGTCATCTTCTACTTTGCTTACAATCATGTTCTGCCATGGTATATTTGGAAATCCCACTTAATTTATGGGACTTTAATCTCGGATTGTGTCCACAGTTAGGATATGTAATCCTGTGTGGCTACGCAAAATTAACCCACTCATTTAAAACAGAGTTCTCTTAATCAAATATAGGAGTATTTTTCCGTAATTACATCCCCAGTTCTATTTTAATTTCTATCATGAGTTAATTTTTTGGTAAAAGTAAAGGTCTCCCTTGCTGGAAAGCTAGTCGTATCCAACTCTAGGGTTCAGTGCTCATCTCTTTTTATCATCAAAGAGCCAGCACTGTCTGCGTTTGCAGATGTTTCTGTGGTCATATGGCAGGCATGACTAGACACTGGAGTGCACAGATCACTGTTTACCTTCTCACTGAAGTGGTTCCTGTTTATCTACAGTACAGTAAAACCTCATATAACACTAAAACCTGGTTCCACAAGTCTTCGTGTTATATGATTTTTCGTGTTATCTGATCCTCTATGGGATCCATAGAGATACATTGTAACCACACAGGCTTTCGCGGTTGTTATCTGAAGCATCCCATAGGATCTTAATGTTATCTGATGCAATTCTTCCCCCCAGATTCCTTGATGTTATGCGATTTTCGTGTTATTCGATACTAATGTTATATGAGGTATTACTGTACTTGCAATTTCTTGCTTTCGAACTGCTAGGTTGGCAGGAGTTAGGACGGAGATAGGAGCTCACTCCATCTTGCAGTATTTGGGTATCAAAGTGCTGACCTGCCTTGCAGTCAGCATCTTAACCACTTAAGCCTCTGCAGTTACTAATTACCTAAATTATTCTAATGCTTGTCAATAGGCAACTATATAAGTAACATACAAATGTTACAATTCTTAATGTAACCACCATTTATCCAATTAATGAGATTTACAAAAATTAAAAAGAAAATAAACTTGCCCTGAGTGTTAGAACAAAATGTGAGAAACCAGAAGCCTCCTGAGAGAGGAAGCAACTGTACTTTATTCTTACAGTATAAGAATTATGGTACCCTTTTGAGAATGCATGCTTTTGGAGTATTGCGTTGAATGTTTGGCAGCTGTGCTAGATATTTACCATTGAGAGGAATATTTATAGCAGCTGTGCAGAAAACTGAAGCACTTAAGGCACAGGCTTGCACACAGCTGATCTCATTGAAGTTCTGTCTAAGCTTTGTAACACTGAAAAACATGTGACTTACCATCACATGTTAAACTTGACTATGAACTGGGGCAAGTGCAGTCATTTCTTAGAATCAGTTTTTAGAACTGAATCCATTTCAACTGAATGGTTGTGTACTTCTGAGAAAATGTATGTAAGCTGGGACTTACACTTTCTATTAGTAGAAAGTTTTGATCCCAAGAAAGCTTATATTGAATTATGAACTACTGTACTTGTTTCATTTGTACTTCTCAAGTAAATGTACAATCATCAGTTAAAAACATTCTCTGTCTATACCACTTAAATTAGGTAGCAATTATTTCAACTATTTGCATACTTTCCTATTTTAGATGTCTTGCAATCTTAACATGGTTATAAATAATACTTTGCTTTTTGCTAAACTGAGTTATGTGTTTTCTTAAAGGTTTTTATACTACTGATATTTATCCAGTATATATTCAAAGTAGTATTGAGGGAGTATTGCCATTCCTGTAAAAAGGTGGGCAACAGAAAATTGCAAAAGTATAAAAATAAATTTAAAAAATCATAGGGGTCATACTCCTTCAGACAACAACTTTAAGTTATATCAGGAAGCAAAAGCAAAAACACTGCAACATTTTAAAGACTAACTGCTATATATTTATTGTGAGCTTTCGTGGATCAAGTCCACTTCTTCAGACACTTCTTGTTTTTGTTTGTATCCTGTTATGCCTGAAACACAGACTAACATGGCTACCATTCCAAATAATTCAACTTTAAGTTACTTTCTACTTATATGAGATGTCTCATATTCATTCTGCATTCCATGCACACTGGAATTTGGGTTCCTAAAAATTCTGAGTGAGGATCATCTGCCCTTTCCTTCAACCTGCTCTTCAAATACAAAGAAATAAATATATTACTCTTTCAATGATAAAATAAAAATGGAGTTAAATAGACAAATGTAAAAATAGCTATCTGAAGATCACAAATTAAAAACTTTTGGAAGCAGAAATATATTTACGTATGTCAGGTATTGAAGTGCAATGATTGAATTAGAGAAATAATTTTGAATTTGCAATATAGGTACAGTAATACTTCGGATAACGTTTACCTCAGATAATGCTAAAATCACATGACGTTAAGTAATCTGGGGTGGAAATTTAGATCGAATAATGTTATGGTCCTATGGGATGGATCGGATAACGACCACTAAAGCCTGTGCGATTACAATGTATCTCTATGGAGCTTCAACGTTATCCGGTCCATCCCATAGGATTTTAACATGCATCGGATAACACTAAAAATTGGATAACACCAAGACTTGTGGAACCAAGTTTTAGCGTTATCCGAGGTTTTACTGTATGTTGAAATTTCATCTTGTAGACAAATATATTACAGTTTGTCATATTCTTTCTTTATTCGTGTCAGATGCACCACCAGTATATAATAACATACAAAGCTATAATTAACACATGTAATAACAAAATAGATTTTAAAAGGGCTAGATGACATTATTTTATTACAGGATTTCAGTAGTCACATTTTCTAGGAAGGTATGATTATAGATGAGTTTCCTGTAGAAAATTAGTATTATTCCACATACTGTATATAGAAGCCAATCTGGAAGGACTTTTTATTTTTTAAAAACAGAATTTGTTAGTACATTTTGATAAGTCAGCTGGAGTTTACTCTTAGTACAGTAACATTTACATATTGTGAATATTTTTTCAGTAAACAGTTGAAACCTTTATGAAAGCATTTATTTTATTTTAAAGACTTGCAGGACATGTACTGGAGTCACATCTGTAGTGTGTACTGAATGAAATCTTCCTGCATAGGTTCAATGGCATAATATTAATGGTACAGCTTTTGGCAGTGACTATCTTTAATAATGATACCTTTGTATAATAACTACACAAGAGGTTTTTGGCCACTGGATCTGAAACTTTGTTAATAGATTTCTTGTTTGTTTGTTTCTATCTTTCCAGTATGAAGTGTAACAGAACATAATTTACCACCTGAAACTGCTGCTTCAAGTTCAGATCAGGAAAAGAACATACCACGTTGTAACAGCAAAATAAGACCAAAGAAGAGTAAACTTTACACTGAAGACACAACACTTGATCTGAAACAAGAAGTTTGTGCCTACTCAACAGCTTCAAAAGAGCACGTCCCAACGCTGCTAGTAGTCTTTGTTTTCTTCAGGGCTGTGCTGCAACTGTCCAGTACAGTACCAATTATTCCTTATTAGCTTGATAGATCACTTGTCTCTTGCTGTCTCTTTTTTTAAACAATAGCAATCTTCAAACTTTGAAACGTGTGCTGAAACGAAGAATCGGCGTATACTACTGAAAGTGCAATATTAGAATATCAGTGCGAGGTTGGTGCCTGTATTCTCTTAAATAGCAATAGATCTTTCGTATTAAACCTACTATTTAACATGAGTTAAGACAGTGCTTTTATTTATTTTTATTTAAATCTCTACTGTCAGAATATCAGAGCAGAGCTAACATCTTGTTATGGTGTTTCTTCTTAAATGAGTCATTTTCTTTGGCACTGCCATTTGCTTATATTTGCTGATCTAACCATGGAATGCAGTCGTACAATTGTAGCTATTTCATTAAGCTTTTTGCTACTGTTTTCCAGTTCTGCACTTTTGAAATCAGTTTATCCTAATGCTATAAATCTGGATCTCAAACTTTCTCCATATCCTTCTCCCAGTTACTGGTATCTGTCAGTGAGTCTCCATTTCATAAGCTGGTAGGTTTAAATGTGAATTATCTACTGTAAGGGCAGCTAAATCAGTAACAACCATGAGTTCAGTTAGCCAGCTTCTCTTACTGTTAGAGCCCCTCTAAAGTAAAATAAAGCTATTAAATGCTTCCTTAAGTTCCATAGCAGTCCCTTCTTTTCAAATATGTTAGGAAGCTGCCACAATGGCAGCTTTTTGATAACAGTGGATAATTGGCAGATATACATTGACAAGGTTGTCTTGTTTGATTTTGTTATATGCAGCATTATAAAATTAAGTTGAAACAGGCGTAAAAATATGGCAAGCACCTGGAAAGAATTTGTTGAATTTTCCATGCCGTCTTCTCCCCCTACTGCATACGTTAGTGCCAACCTGGGCAATGCATCTCCAGTCGGACTGAATTTATCACCTTATGGCCAATCAGTAAGTTCTTTTGCCATACTAGCAATATTCTTAAGGGTAAAGCCAAACTAGCTCAGATGGTGTCATGTAACAACCTCCTTTGAGCAAGAAGAGTGTGGCCAATTTGTAGATTACTACAGACATGCCTGCTCATTTTGGGACCACTGAGGCATCTCATAACCATGCCTGAATACATTGAGCAGACTAAAATATTCTTAAATTGACAATTTCAGTTTGAAAACCATTTCACACTCACCCCTCATTCCCAATCATTCTTTCATTGGTCACTGTACCAGGCCTAGTTCCTGTTTCAGAGCAATTGGTTACCTCTCCAGCTGTTTAAGAATAGAACCACCCTGATGCATAAGATAATTTTGAGAAGGAAATTGGTATTTCTGTGGAAAACCCTAAGACACAGAGGCCAAATCCCAGTACTGCTGAAGGGCAGTAGATTGGCATTTTGTTAATTTGTTGGAAATTGGAAGAGAAAACATCTACCAAGCTTGCTTTTATGAGACCTCTCTGGGATACCATTGATAGCCAAGTGTTTGAGACATGCCCAGTATGATCTTTCACTAGCACATAATTTTGTGGGCTCTAACAAGCCTGTATGATTACCAAATCAATGTCTAAAAATACAGCTTTTATTGGTTTAATCTGATGTCTCTAAACTGTAGGACAGTGGGTGTGTGTGTTTCCTATTCTTAGCATGTAAATGACAAGTAAATGAAAGAACAGTACCAACTCCCAAAACAAATGAGTCTAATTTCATAAATTTATATTTGAAACCAATAGAGAACTGCTGCATCTAGCCATTGAGTATAGTCCAGGGAAGGCTCTTAGTTTAGAAGTAAGTACAGCAGGACTGGGAGAATTGTGACAGCTGGTAATCGCAGGCCAAGGCCTGAGGTCTTGCGCAGTATAAGGCAGGTATGTATTACTAAAACAGGGACCATACAAAGACATTGAGCTTCTTACCCAAAGAAACCCCCTGAAAATTGCTCATACTTTATGATAGCTTAAGATTGGGGCTTTTCTACCTTATGTATTTTGAAGTGGGAAACCAGCTGCTGTCTGAATACATTACTAGTATAACATATTGAGTAGAATTTAAGCCATAAATAGTTATTACAGTGTTTTCACTTGAGTCATCTTTATGCAGTATTTAACAATTCTAGAGGAGACCTGCTGTTAAGGTGCTGTTGCTATTATTGAGGTTATAATAAATTGAGCCAAAGGCCAAAAGTTGATGTTCTCATACTTGAAATTCAGGTGCTGTACTTTCGAATGATGAAAATAGTTTTAAAGTCTTAGTGTTGCTACATATATGCTACATATTATAAGATCCAATGCTTACACTGTCATTGTATTGAATATGCTCTCTGGAGGCTTTGCTGAAACAACAAGCATAAATCTTTGGACCTTTTTACTTAAAATTTAAAGACAGTTACAAAAACAGTGTTTAACAGGAAACTGTTGCCTCTCTCTTTAAAGGACTAATTATTGTATTCTCATATCCATTTTGAATGGGAATTGAGAGAAATAATAGTTTTCTGGGCATAACTGTTGCTGCAACACAACAATTTTAAATGATTGTAGTTTGCTCAACCCATGACTTAAATACATTTATTTCCAGTGGCAGTTCTGCCTTATGATAATTTTTTTGCATAAGATCTGGTCAGGATCCTGATAGTTCAGCAACACAGACAGTGTTGGAGAGGAATTATTGACCTAGAACATAGCTTGTTGATGCCATATATATACTGTAGTACTATTTTTTAAAAAGAAAACTTGGATCAGCTGCTTTTGACTTCCAGCTAAGTCTCTTGAGACATGGAATTTGATAGTTACTTGGATGTATTTAAAGATGTGCTAACTATTGACTAGTTATACTATGTACTATGTTATCACAGCTGTATGAGATGGAGAACCATTATACTGTGTCATCAGATCCTCTCCCCCCTCCTGCAGCTCCCCCTCCTTCTCATCCTTTACCTTTCTCTTCATCTTCTACTTCATCTGGGTCTAAAAAACAGAAGAGGACCCCTCTTTATCAGAGATCTGTAAGTCAGGACAGCAGTTGACAGATTTGTCATCTTAGCATGGGGATCCTTAGCTGTTAACTCTTCTCTGCATATGTTTTCACTTCTAACTTCACTTGTTACATCTCAACAGGTTAAAAGAGAAAATTCTACCTGAACCAGCTGGAAATCTAGCTGAGTTCTTAAATTGTGCTTTCCTGTATCTGTTTCAGAAATTTTTAATGAAAACCGATGTGTGTGTGCTCTTACATGGAGTTTGCAACGTTCATGTTATCTATTCTGCGATACTGGTTGAATTTGTTATACTTATCCATAAGTGTGAGCAAGCTCAGTTAAATTATCTTCTGTTGTTAAGCCTATGGATTTAACAGCTGTCTAAATTCTGCTTACAATAAGAAAGTATTTCAAATAAGCCAGTGTAAAAGTTGCAAGCATCCATCTCCAGCTTTGCAAGCATTAATTTCTGAATAGGGGAGATATTGCATCTTATGTCATAACTTATGAGTTATATCTGTTTAACATCTTTTGTCTTGATAAAGGTTTTTGTGTATTTTTCTCTTTTTGAAATTTCTGTCATTTCATGTTTCATACATCACTTTGTGTCGGGACAATGCAATCCTTTTAATGTTTGTTTCAGTTCATTTCTTAA
The DNA here is from genome assembly GCA_030440675.1 of Furcifer pardalis. NCBI lineage: Eukaryota > Metazoa > Chordata > Lepidosauria > Squamata > Chamaeleonidae > Furcifer > Furcifer pardalis. Next base: position 231,492,801 of record CP126891.1, on the reverse strand, counting down.
CATGCTTGCTCACAAACTTTCATTTACTACAGTGGGGTTAAGCAAATGTATGCAGGAGTGTTGCAGCTCTAGCATCCTTAAAGGCTGCAGATGGACTTTACCTTTGAAGTACAGTAATACCTCAGATAACATTAGTATCGAATAACACTAAAATCGCATAACATTAAGCAATCTGGGGGGAAGAATTGCATCGGATAACATTAAGATCCTATGGGATGCATCAGATAACAACCGCTAAAGCCTGTGTGGTTACAATGTATCTCTATGGATCCCATAGGATTTTAACATGCATTGGATAACACTAAAAATCGTATAACACCAAGACTTGTGGAACCAGGTTTTGGTGTTATCTGAGGTTTTACTGTATGTGAAAATCCTGCTCTGCCAGATAATAAAAAACTTGCATTTTTGTCAGTGCTATAAGTGCACGAATGCTCCATTAAGCCATTTAAAGTTTAGTGTTACATGATAATTATTTTGAAGACACTGGGATGTTTTGAAAATTTGATGAAGTATTGTGCGGGTTCATGTGCACAATGCTCATGATGTCATCAGCTTCGATTACAGTTGATTTAAGTTTTCTTTTGGCAATTTTGGGTTGCACACAACTTTGTTGTATTGTACATGAGTCACGTGCACCCTCAAATCACTAACGAGTGGTGATTTGTTACTGATATTAACATGCATGCAGAACTCTGCAGTGAGATTTCAGGCAATGGATCCTTAAAAGTTACAGAAATACTGGTTTGCTTTCTTAAACAGATACACAGGAAACTTCACCATGGGTAAAATTTATAGTCTAAGAAGTATGATTTGGCACTGCCTTGCCTTAAATTTTCAACTTGCATGATATTTTCACTGATTCTTGTGACAGTAAATATTAAGTCCTAATACTAATTTCTCTCCAGATGTATTTTAATTTAGCCATGTAGCTGGTTTGTTAATTTTAATCTAGTTATGAAGATGTTAGAGTGTTAATGAAAACTCAATAGGCTAGTAGTCTTTTATCTGTTTTGTGGAACTATTGAGCTCATTTATGAATGGAGAAGGAATGAATATTAAACTGTTGAGCTTCACTAGTTGTGGAAATTCCTTGAGATTAGATTTAGTAACCATTTGCCTTAGTTACTTTTGTTGTCGAAGTCTAGCTATACTGTTGGATAATCTTAGCTACAGTGCCAGTTTTATTCTGTATGTAGTTGGGAGGTTGAGTGATAATGCCATAGAATAGGTGTGGTATAACTTATAATAGATTTCAGTAGAGAAGTATTTGAGTCACTATAGAAGCCTACATGCTTGTCTCATGGCCTTTAAATATTGGCCTTCATTTAATACATATCTTGAAGTTATCTATTATAAAGATACAGATTTAAAAATATGAATATAAAAGGGACCCAAGGCAGGGAGGCATTGATTCTTGGAAGAGTTCACAAGTTTCCTTTTGATTTCAGATGAGCTTTGATCCAAACCTTCTCCATAACAATGGACACAACGGGTACCCCAATGGTACTTCTGCAGGACTGCGTGAAACTGGGGTTATTGAAAAACTGCTGACCTCCTATGGATTCATTCAGTGTTCAGAACGGCAAGCAAGACTGTTCTTCCACTGTTCACAGTATAACGGCAACCTACAGGAGCTTAAAGTAGGAGGTAATTGAGTGGTAGAATGCTCTGAGTCTCTGCATTTGTCTGACAAGGTCTTGGTAGCAGTTGCATCACCAATTAGATAAGTGTGCTGAAGTAGTACTTGTTTAGCATGCCCTAAGATTATGTCAAAGGGACCTTACTGAAAAACAGCTCTACAGTTAGCATTCAGGAGATTTCTGACCTATATTGAAATGTTATCTGAAGTTCCTTTGTGAGAGGATCAGTAATGGCAGACAAAACCTATCCAACACTGCTACTGCTGCATTGTACTGTACAGCTATAGGGGCCTATGATCTGCAGGCTACAATGGAATAGACCTATGGAAGAAGTGGTTATTTGGTGTGTCAGCTCCCCTGTATACATTCTGTTGATTCAGGGGGCCTACTTATGACTTACTACTGGATTTCAAACTTTCAATTGTACAGTACTGTGCATCAGATGGCCATTATTGGAACATGCCTGTTTTTTCTCCAATGTGCCAGGCATGTTGGTGGTAGCAGGCAAATTGGTGCAAATCTTATGTAATTCATTGTGTATGAATGTTGTAGGGAAAATGCATCCACCTTGACAATTTCGTAAGCTGTATTCACTGATGAAAAGGGATGATATGCAATTACTTTTGCAATTGAATATTAAGTTTGGGAATCCTCCCTGAGGAAGGTAGCTGGTCTGCTTGCAGATCATACCCATAAGCAGAAATGTAAAGCCCTCTTAATATTTCAGTTACTACTAGGTTTAAATATTTGAATTACACAAATTTATTTAGTATTGATGTTTATGATTTGAAGCTGCATAGAGACAAGTATTACACTGAAAAGTAAGCCATACAACGTTAACTTAATTCTGCTTTACAGATGATGTTGAATTTGAAGTATCTTCTGACCGGCGAACTGGAAAACCAATTGCTATTAAACTGGTGAAGATCAAAACAGAAACATTACCTGAAGAGCGAATAAATGGACAAGTTAGTGGCTATGTTTAGTTTTTAATATGCATGCCTTTTACATCTGCTGTGATGAAAGACAAGGGCAGAGTTGAGGGTCGCATGCTTCTAGTTGCATAGAGGTATTTTTGTTAGATTTAATTTTTTTTCTTGGTTTTGACAAGTATGTAGAAATTGGGGGTTTTCCTAATAGAGAACAACTCTTACAGTTAACAGAAGTACTGTAAGACAGTACATTTGCAGCATGGCATATGGTTGTGGGTTACCTGTAAAGTGCATCCCCAAGTGTGTGATGAAAGATAACTAACAGTCTAATGCATAATGCTGCCTCTCAAAATGATTAGCAATGGATTTTTTTTTTGACTGGTAGGTTGTGTGTGCTGTTCCCCACAACTTAGAGAGTAAGTCTCCAGCTGCCCCGGGTCAAAGTCCAACAGGGAGTGTATGCTACGAACGTAATGGGGTAAAGCTTATGAATTTTCTTAAACTTTTTGATTGATCCTCCAGTATGATCTAAACTAAAATACTTGGCAGAGTATACAGTTAAAACTGTACCTGTTTTTAAAAGATAAATTTAATTTGCTATAAACATATATTTTAATTAACATTTTTTTAAAAAAATCATGTGTTGACTATAATTCTGACATATTTTCACAACTTTAGTTTAGGGTCATTAGCATAGTTAAAACACTAAAGTGGAAAATGTAACTGCTCTGTAATGTCTTCATTGTGGCTTTTCTTGTTTTTTAAAAATAATTTTTAAAATAAAATACTGCAAGTACATAAAACAATTCCCAAGTTCTAAAAATCAGAAGTTTAACATGGTCAAGAGTGCTAATAAAATATTAATACCATAAAATTATAATTCACAGGAGGTGTTCTACTTAACTTATACTCCAGAAGATGTTGATGGAAACGTTCAGCTGGAAACTGGAGATAAAATAAACTTTATTATTGATACAAATAAACAGTAAGTTGCTGTCTTGCAATATACTGAACCAGTATTGGGGGGGGGGGGGGGAACTACAGATTTCTAAAAAGCTAATGTTGCTATTTTGAATTGAGTTTGTGTTAGCAGACTGAAATACTGTACTTTGTCAGTCACTGTTGTTTTCCAGAAATTGCTTTGACGTTGATATTTAAATCCATAAAGCACATATGTAGCTTGTTTTTCTTTCACTATTGATCAGGCTGCTATTTGGAAGTATCCTCATTAGACCTAAAATTGGGATGTTTTGTTAAAAAACAATTGACATTTCTTTTCTAAAAATGTCTTTGTCACATAAAAAGAAGACTGGGTTTTCCCCTCTCACAAATTCATACAGTTTCAGCCTTTGCTGCTGGTACTTTTGTGAAAAGTCATTTATTTTCAATAATCTTGTGTCAACTTAGTCTACCTTTTTTCCTAGCACTGGTGCTGTAAGTGCTCGTAACATTATGCTTTTGAAAAAGAAACAAGCTCGGTGTCAAGGAGTAGTTTGTGCCATGAAGGTAAGCAACGCTTTAGTATTTAATGTACTTCTGAAATTAAGAACTTAAGGTATTCCGATATAGCATCCAGGCTTGTCAACACAGCATATGTGGGTGCTTAGTTTCGCTACACTCATTGGGCACCTTTTTTGCACAATGTCAAGTCTGAAGAAATGTTTGGAATGGTACATAGGCCCTACTCCCAAGCAAAAACCTTGGAAGATCTGAGCTCTTGCTGTTGTAGGGAGCCTACATATGAGCTGGAATCTTTCCCTTCAGTCTCATTGCTAATGCTGGGGTTGGGGAACACCCTTCCAAAAGTAATGACTAATCCAGATGCTGTAATGGTTGAATAGGACTTAGGTCATGTTATATACACCTGTAGTGAAATTGTAGAAGACTGATAGAGAGGCTTTCTAAACTATATTGGGATTTCAGTATGTATGTTGGCTTCAGAATAACCCTTATACACATTTTGTACGAGTTTCCTAAACATGATTTTTTTTTCTTGACTTGTGAATCTTTTTTGTTTTAACTGGAAGATATTGGGATAGATCTCAAGAAATGTAGTTTTTATTTGCTAAGCAGTTCTTTTCTTTTCTTAGGAAGCTTTTGGATTCATAGAAAGAGGTGATGTTGTAAAGGAGATATTCTTTCACTATAGTGAATTCAAAGGTGACCTCGAAGCCTTACAGCCTGGAGATGATGTGGAGTTTACGATCAAAGACAGAAATGTAAGGCCAAAATTATTAAACAGAATTAAAATTCTTTGTTCAGGCCACTAGAAAAACTTAAATATGTTTGGTAGATTTGCATGTATAGGTGATTTATTGCTTGTCCCTACACTTTTTCTCCACAGTTGACTGTTCCATTTAATGCTGTATTTGTAGGGTAAAGAAGTTGCAACTGATGTAAGACTTTTGCCTCAAGGAACTGTTATTTTTGAAGATATCAGCATTGAACACTTTGAGGGAACAGTGACCAAAGTAATTCCAAAAGTACCCAACAAAAATCAGGTGACAACATCTTCTTAAACTTTCAAAATTTTATGCAGAACACTTATGTAAATGTTTACAGCAGTTTAACAGTAATACTTAGAAAAGGGAAACATTGGGGGATAGAGAAGTCTGATAATTATTAGGGCATGATAAGAAAGTATTGGAAGTCATTTTAAATGAAAACCGAGTCCTAAAATTTGTATAATTTAGAAGAGTTCTAATGTGTCTCAACTCTTTTCTATTGTATGATTAGAATGACCCACTGCCTGGACGTATAAAAGTTGACTTTGTGATTCCTAAAGAATTACCATTCGGAGATAAAGATACAAAATCAAAGGTGACGCTGTTAGAAGGTGACCATGTTAGGTTCAATATTTCAACAGATCGCCGTGACAAATTGGAACGAGCCACTAACATTGAAGTTCTTTCTAATACTTTCCAGTTCACTAATGAGGCTAGAGAAATGGTGAGTGATTAAATATTCTTTACAAATTAGAGGTAGGACATGAGTGTTTATCCGTGTTATTACATAGACACAGTTACTGCATTGCTAGGATTGCAGCATGTTGTCAGATCTCTATAGTGATGAATACTGAGGCAATGTTTTGACTTTTCAGTGGATTATTGTTCTGTTGACTATGAGAGGAACTATACTCAGGAATAAAAATAGAGAGTTCCAAAACAGGAAATAACTATTTCTTTATAAACAAAACTACTCTGATAAGTACACCTATTCCAGGTTCTAGGCACTCCGTTTTCCCTCCAAGAGTTTCCCTCCTTAAAGTACTAGGCAATTGTGACAAGATAAATTTAAATTACTAACTTTCCAGTTATGTCTGTAGCTTCTTTTGTTTTCTATCCTGGGGAACATTCTTAAAACATTCCTTAATATAAACCATAAAATCAGACCAAGCAGAGCTTCCTTTTATATTTTTCATCTCTATGCTCCTTTCCCTCTTTTTGCCAGTAATTTCTAGTCTCCCTCCTACCTAGTTAGCAATTTTTTTCATTGCTGTCTATATTCTGTGGCACAATATTTGGTTTGTTTAAGAGAGGTCTGGCCCAATTTTTTCCCTTTGTTGTCATCTAGTTTTTATTTAAATCCTCTTCAAGCTTTGGATCAACCAGAGTTTGTTGATACTTCCATCTTGGATATGGAATGGCTCTGAAAGTGTGAAAACCCTCCAGTGTCCAAAGGAATAGAGTTTTAGTACTGGTGTGTCTAATACTACATTATTATCTCCAAATTTGGATCTAGTCCAGTTTTTTATCATTTGAATTTACTCTTTGCCCTGCTCAGAGTTATTTCAGCTGAGATTAAAAGCTTGTGTGCATCCAGTGGAGATTTCTTCCTTTAAATAGCAAATCCACTGTCGAGAAGTAACAGCATTTTGCAACTAGAACATAGAGGGAGGACACAAATATTGAATTTAGTTTGTCTAATGCAGGAGTTCTCAACCTTTTTTAGCCAGGGCCTGGGTCACGCTCCCTCAGACAGCTTTGGGGGCAGGACGGCCATTTTGCCCTTCCTCCGCCACATGGCAGTTCCTGGTGTGGTGGAGGCACTGGGGGGCACATGAATTGGTTCCAGGGCCTCATTCACATGTGGGCCACAAATTGAGACTCCTTGGCCTAATGTAGTAACTCTATATGTGGCTTAAGTTATCCACTGCATTGCCAAGTTTATGGTCCTATTAAAGCAGGGGTCCCCAATCACCGAGCCGTGGGGTGTCCCAAACTGGGCCATGGAGGTGTGTGACTCTGGAAGCCCTGGTGGCAGCCTTGTGTCCTCAGCATGCTCCGCCCGGTCTGCCCAGCAGGCAGGGCATGGGGTTCAGACACAGCAGATGGGCAGGTAGCTGGGCTCCTTCACACTGCTTAACTGTGGCAGAGCTCCACCCCACCTCCACCTATGTGTAGTGTGATGCCTTGCTGCCTGTGGCTGGCAGGTGACTGGACCCCTCCTTGTTTTTGGGCTGCAGCAGGGCTTCTCCTCCGCTTGTGTGCAATGTGCACTTTGTTGTATTTTGTTGTGTGCTTGCACCATCCGGTCTGTGGAAAGGTGGTTTGGCATGGCACTGGTCTGTTGTGCGGGAAAGGTTGAGGACCCCTATTTTAAAGGGTAAAGCAATGATAATCTTGCATAGCTGCCATTTGTTTTTCTGGTGTTTGATAAGGGTATAATTGATGTAATTAAAAATGGGTAATTCTGAACTTAGTTGAGGAGTAATGATGTGCCTCTTTGTTGCAGTAGAACTTTTGGTATCATTCTCAAAAGCAATATTTCCTACTCAACCACTGACAGAAGGTACTGTGCATTTGATAGATCTACTCTAAAGTTTTTACACTAGATGAAATAATTGTCTTTTGTTACATCCATAGGGTGCGATTGCTGCAATGAGGGATGGCTTTGGTTTTATTAAATGTGTTGACAGAGATGCCCGGATGTTTTTTCACTTCAGTGAAATTCTTGATAGTAATCAGCTCCATATTTCAGATGAAGTAGAATTTACAGTGGTCCCTGTGAGTAAAAGTTGATGTTTTAAAATTTTAGGTGCTTTCGAGTGTATGTTGTTTGCTTAAATTAACAGTTTTGTGGTCTTCATCTTCCAGGATATGCTCTCTGCTCAAAGAAATCATGCGATAAGGATTAAGAAACTTCCAAAGGGCACTGTTTCATTCCACTCTCAGTCAGATCATCGTTTTGTGGGCACTATAGAAAAGGAAGCTACTTCTGCCAAATCCACTAGTCCAAATAAAGGCAAAGAGAAGGTATTGCTTGTTCTCTGTATTTCTCTGTATTCCTGCAAAATGATTAGTTAAGAAGCACCACAGATGAAACAGGAGGTATCTATGAATGTAATGTCCAACGGGGGCTATAATTTCAGAATTTACATTTTACTTCATATATGTAGAATAGGTGTGGAGGCTAGATGTGTACTCCCATCCCATATATGAAATCTCACAGAAAATCTAGGTAGGGCTTTGTATTTGAAGAATGTAAACTGGCATTCATTAATGTTGAGCTGGGCTCTGGCAGATAAAGAAAGATCAGTGCATGATGGCTGATTCATGGAACCTTTCATTGATTTCAAAGCACATTGTCCAAACCCCCCCCCCCCACAAACACCACCTTAACAGTGCCACTATTTTAGAACCTAGGCCACTGGTGAACATAGTTCCACAATCAATATCCGTATTCAGGTGTAAACATAAGTTCATACAGCTTAAACTGTCTGTAATTACAATAAATTATGTCATTCTGCAACTTATGACTCAAGTGAGTAAAAGCATCTGCGTGGTATGATGTGACCTACAATTTTATTCATGATTCCCTAAAAAGTGCTAATTTTACTGCACAGCAGGGTATAAATAGCATGCATTAAGTGCATATTGCAATTAATCGGGATGAGCAATTGAGCATTGGCACAAAACCCTCCTAATTCATATAGGGCTTCTAAAATAATGGATCCTAATAAGCCTAAACAGAAAGGCATTGTGTAATGTCAAATTTGATATGTCCATAGTTCTTACGTCAATTAGGTAAACATAATCCTTAGCACTGACTTAGAAGAGAACAGTATAGGGTGCTGTGCTTTTTTATTAAAAGGGTATCATAATTCTTCCTAAACACTTGTTACGAATCCCATAATAGTTAGAGTGGTTATCTCCAGAATAATGAAAAGACAAATATATGATGAGGCTCTCAGAACAGTTTTGCCAATTAACAAGACTGGACTGGGGATAAAAGAAGTAGAGTGGTCCATATAAAACAATTTCATGAGTTATGACATAGTTCATCTTATTTCTGTCACTGAACAGTTAAACCATACTTGTTTGGGCTGAACCAAAGCTAATTATGAATGTTTTAGTAGACTTTTTAAAGCTGTTTTTCCCTCTTCTTAGGAAGGTGAAGAGGGCATAATTGCTTATGATGATTGTGGAGAGAAGCTGACCGTCCCTTATATGGCTAAGGATGTGGAAGGATCTACTTCACCTCAGATAGGAGATAAGGCAAGATAGCTATTCATGTTACTTCAAAGTTTGCCGTGATATGAATATAGAATATTGCTATTTAGTATAAATGGGACACATTTTTCACCATCTGTACTGTGATCAGTAGTTTTTCAGCATGTACTTAACCATTGTCTTTTAAGTACTAACAGGCTTGTACAGAGGATGTTACTTTCATTTTTTTTCTGCTCGGAAGTTGACATTATTAACTATAAATGTTATAAAAATATTCAGTGTCCTTATGTATAGATTTGTTAAAGGTTAAGGTTCAGTAATTACAGTTGTACCTAACTTAAAGAGCATAATGCGTTCCACAGGACTGCTCTTTAAGCAAGCTTGCTCTTTAAGCGAAACACCATTGTAAGTGACCAGTTGTGACTTCTGGCGGGGGGATTGTGAACCCTGATTTATTTGTTAAATGAGTTTTTGGTTGGTTTTATTTTTTAAGCGAAGCGAACATTCAGAGAAAATTCTGCTCTTTAAGTGAGTTACTCTTTAAGTGATGCGCTCTTTATGCAAGATTTTACTGTACAGTAAAACACCGGATAACGATTGGATCGGATAGCGCTAGAATCGGATAACGATGCAAGATTTGGGGGTTGGATTGGGTAGAACATCTACCCAATCCACCACCACCACCACCCAGCGATGGATTGATGCTACTGAACTAGGGTTGGGTGAAAGGCACACGGGTGCCTGCCTTTCCCCAGACCCTAGTTCAGTAGCAGCGATTGCTGGACGAAGCCTAGCGGCTCACGAGCTAGCTAGCCTGAGCGCCGCTAGGCTTCATCAACAGCCCGTTTGGGCTGTGTCCGAAGCTGCTGGGCTTTGGACACAGCCTGCACGGGCTGTGGAAGGCTAGCCCAGCCCGGCTGGGCTGGGCTAGCCTTCTTTCAAAGCCCTTCCATGCTGTGTTCGAAGCCCAGCGGCTTCGGACACAGTCCCCAAGGGGTACGGAAGAAGGCTAGCCCAGCTCAGCTGGGCTGGGCTGGGCTAGCCTTCTGAAGCCCTTGTGGGCTGTGTCCACAGCCGCTGGGTTTGGACACAGAGCGGGTGCCTCTTCCCGCCACCCTACTGGTCCCATAGTGCTTGCTCAGGGGCCGGTAGGGTGCGGGGAAGAGGCACCCGCTGGCGCGCCTTGTAGTGCACCAGCGGATGCCTCTTCCCCCGATCCTTCTGGCCCCTTAGCAAGCACTAAGGGGCCAGTAGGATCGGGGGAAGAGGCACCCGCTGACGTGCTACAAAGCACAGAAGCGGATGCCTTGTCTCGCCACCCGACATGAGCCTTATCGCTTGCCAAGGCTTTTGTCGGATGGCGAGAAGAGGTTTGCCCCCAAAGTCAAGCTGATCCTAGGCTAGCAATTGCTAGCCTAGGATCAGTTTGACTTCAGGGGCAAACCATGCGGTTTGTCCCTGACGTCAGGGCTTTTTTTTTTTTTAGTGTTGTTCGATGCATGCATTGGACAACGCTAAAAACAGGATAACGACATGACTTGTTGAACCAAGTCATAACGTTATCCGGTGTATTACTGTATTTGAAATAAGTAACATTTCAACATAAAACAGGATCAGGCAATACTAAATACCCCTTTCTTCCTTTGCTAAAGTAAAATGCCATTAGCTGTTATTTTAATAATGTTTTAATAATTTTATAAGTGGGTAATATATTTTTGGTGGCTGAATAACTCAGTAAGTTGGGCATCTGGCTCCAGAGCTAAAGGTTGGGAATTTGATCCCTCACTGTGCCTCCCAAGAGAAAGATCCAGGCTTTGTAGCTTTATGCAAGCTGCACAGTCCCAGAGTGCCTCCAGAAGAAGAGAATGTTAGGTGCTTTTTGTTTTTTGCACCTAAAAAACTATAAAGGTTTGCCATAAATCAAAATTGATTTGATGGCTTCAATTCTCTTCCTCACTCACAGACATTTATAGGCCACCTTTCTCCCCATAAAGGGACTCAAGGCAGCTCACAGTGTTAAAATTAAAAACAATAAATTGTACTTTAACAAATTAAACTACAGTATAGTAATAATTAAACTCTAATTGCAATTGAAATACATTGAATTATTCAAAACCTTAAAAGCAAACTTTAAAACTTGAGAGGTTCAGTTATGATCATTAAAAGCAAGCCTAAAGAGATAAGTCTTCAGCTGTTGGCAGAAGGATGAAAAGACCAACCTAATTTTTCGAAGGAGAATATTTCACACCCTGGGAGCAGGCATAGAGAAGGCCCTCTCTCCTACCCTCATCAGATGAAACTGTAATGGCAATGGAATCAAGTGATCTTAAGGACCAGGAAGACTTATAGGGGAGATACTGTCCTTCAGACAATAGTGGTGATTATACTCTTGTGAATTTGGAATCTAAAGTCAGAGGATATTCAAATCTAATATCTCATGGGTTGCTCATGTCTCAGAATATAAATAGTATGACATGCAATATGTACAAACTACTCAAAGTGCACATAATCTCTTAAATCTTCTTGAAGGGTACTTTGCTTTTTGTCACTCTTGACATGTGTGCTTTTTATATAGGTCGAATTTACAGTCAGTGAAGTGAAAAGAACTGGGTTGCAAACAGCTACATCTGTCAGACTGCTTGGTAGAAATTACAGTTCAAAGAGGCTTTTGGGATATGTGGCAGCTTTGAAGGATAACTTTGGATTTATTGAAACAGCCAATCATGATAAGGAGATCTTCTTTCATTACAGGCAAGTAGCATTAAAGCTAGCTACACATTACCCCTGACAAGTGGAAGATGGCAGGAACAGTTCCTGCACTTAGTGCCTTGCTTTGCGATGTTCAGTGTAGATGTTGGAGGCATCCAGAAGGATTGAGTGTTTCTGCTCACTCTCTGGAGGACATGGAACGTGTGGCTAACATTTTTCAGTGGACTGTTTCCTGCTTTGGCCCCGTTTTGTAGCTTATCTTTAATTTAGAGAACACCTTTTTGTGTGGCTCAACATTAATTTTTTTGCTCTTTAACAAAAGATACTTTGTTTACACCTTTATTCTTTTTCTTACCTTCTTGAACAAATAAATTCCCTTTTTTGATTGCTTTGTAGCAGTTAACTAAAGAAAACTAAACTAAAAATCTTGCTCTTTTTTTCATTTTCTGTGTTTTCTCCGCAGTGGTTCTGGAATGGTCTTGGGTTTTTCTGTATTTAAAAACAAACAAGCAAAAGACATTAATGTAACAACTGCCCAACAGCTGGCAAAAAGCTTGACTCTTTGAGCTCATTTATAGACTAGCAGGATGTCATACTTCTCTACTCTTCAGGAGACTGGAAAAAAATTAATTGGTACAACCAGGTCCATGTATTGCTTACCATTCCATCCAACAACAGTGCACCATTATTTAAGTGGACCCAAGACTGATCTCCTAGACCCATGATGGCTAACCTTGGCACTCCAGCTGTTCTTGGACTTCAGTTCCCAGAAGCCCAAGTCATTGTGTATGCGCAGTAAACCCATTCATGTGGATTCATAGGGACTTGGGCTTCTGTGAATTGAAGTCTAAGAACTGCTGGGATGCCAAGATTCGCCGTCACTGTCCTAGACATTTCTTGGAGGTTCACTTTTGCATCAGTCAGCTGCTTCAGTCTCAAAGACAATGCAGCAAAGGATTTTAACACAAACAAGATTGAAATGCATTGATTGATTTGAGTGGTATTAGTCACATACAACCTTTTCTCCCTATTGGTGGCCCAAGGCATGTCGCAAATGATTGAATGAAGAAGAGGAATGGTTTATGACCAGTTCTGGTGGCCGTTGTTTCATGGCTCCTCCCCCTCCCCTTCTTAGAGTTAACTTTTAACTTATCAAGGCCCTTTTTGGTTTGTTTTCCTGCATCACTCACCATTGCCAGGTTAGAAGGACTATAGTCCTGCTCAGTGAGGATTTTTTGTTGGGCTGTTGTGCAGTTTTTGAGCTAGTTCTGATTCACATAGCTAGGAACTGAGGCATATCTTTGTTCATGTGAACAGTAATGTGTGAGAGAAGTATTCATAGAATATCCATTTTGTTGCCTTTTTGAGCACAGTGCACTGTGAATGTAACTTGGGCCTGCATCATCTATAAATTTATAGGCTGATGAAAAAAGGATGTTAAGATGATTCTTAATAAAGGTAAAGGTTTCCCTTGCTCAAAAGCCATTCATATCCGACTAGGGTTCAGTGCTTATCTGTTTCAAAGCCGAAGAGCCAGAGCTGTCTGCTTCTGCATACATTTCCGTGCTCATATGGCAGGCATGACTAGACATCAGAGCACACAGAATGCTGCTTACCTTCCCATTAAAGCAATTTCTTGCTTTCAAACTGCCCATTGAAGCAGTTTCTCGCTTTCAAACTGCTAGGTTGTCAGGAGCTGGGACAAAGACGGGAACTCATTCCATCCTGTAGTACTCGGGAATCGAACTACTGACCTGCCTTCCAGTCAGCATCTTAGCCACTTGAGCCACTTCAGTCTAGATCATTCTTCCATTTGTATTAATAAAGTATTTTGCTATTGTGAATGTGGCTCAATTACTAACCTTGGCTGCTATGTCATATTTATGCATCCTCAAGATTTTTGTCTCATTGTTTCCAGTGAATTCTGTGGTGATATTGAGTGCTTGGAACTTGGAGACATGGTTGAATACAGCTTATCAAAAGGCAAAGGAAACAAAGTCAGTGCTGAGAAGGTGAACAAGACACACACAGGTGAACCCCCTTTTAAGTTTTTCCCTCCCAATCCAAACATTGATCTTGAAAGTAGTGTGCCTGATGCTATTTTATGAATGTCTCCTTTGGATTTTTATTTCAATTATTGAATTTTCTCATGTACCAGCAAAAAACCCTTAAGTGCGATAGGATTAGTGTGTGCATGCTACAAAGCATGCATAAATTATAGTTATGTTTTACTTTATTGGTTTTCTCCTCACAAGTTGCTCATCTTTCACTTCATTCCTCTCTTAAAAGAAAGTTATTTTGAGTTCAGTAGGACATGCTCCTAAAAGATTATAGAAAATTATAGAACACTGATTGTTTCAGTGTTCCCAACACAATACTTTGGGCCCAATAGTGCCAGAAAAGGCTTCCCAGAGAATCACAAAACCTGTGTATTCCCCTCTCCCTATTCATTTGACACACATACCTCTTTCAGAAATTGAAAGGAAGTAATCTCGACCTTGAAATGTATATATCATCATAATTGCATTACATCAAGTTAGTTCTGACTTATGGCAACCCCTTACAGGTTTTTGTAGGTAGAGACTTCACAAGAATGGCTTATCATGCCCTTTTCCTGGAAGTGCCTTTGAACTCTGTAGCTTTCTTGTGACTATACAGGCTTGCTCTTCTCCCTGGAGACACAGTGGAGAATTTAACTCAAACTCCCAACCTCTGGCTTAGTAGCCAGATACCTAAACCACTGAACTATCCAGCCAGGTGAAAAGTAGATGGAGGAGGAATATTGCCACGTATGCCAGGGAGAGAAAGTTGAGGGGGCAACATCAGATGGTGTTGTTTATTTTCAGGAGCCCCTTTTAAGGTTATAAAGTGCCAGCATAAAGAATTGAGAAGGAATAGTTGAAATTGATTGCTGCATGTATGGACCATAAAGATGTGTCCAGGAAAATGGAAACATGGGAGCACAGAAAACAGTATTAATTAATTAATCAAGCAAGCAAACATTTATGCCGCCCTCCTCGCAAAGATCCAGGGCGGCTAACAAACTTTTAAAACACAGTAAAAACATGGTATAAAAAGAGTATTAAACAGGATTAAAAAGTTACAAAAATTAAAAGAGATTAAACAAGTCACACATAGAGAGGGAGGGGTTAGATGAGCCAACAAACTGAGGCAACTGTCTGGCCCATACCCCACACATGCCCTGCCAGCCCCGTCTGGAGACGCAACTCACTTGGCAGAAGGTTCCATAGGGCCGGAGCAGACACGGAGAAGGCCCTCGTAGCGCTAGAGAGGTGGGCCTCTCTAGCTGATGGTACAACCAGAGAGCCTCTCTGGTCCGTTCTGGTGGGACGGAAAGATGTCCTTAGGGCGATGCTGTCTCTTAATTATTCAAAGGATATTGATGAGGTAGATAGGGTGAGAAATTCCGTATTGACTGTTATAGGGAAAGGAGGGGCCTGTTGTCGGCTGTCCTCTCCTGCTTTTGAGTTTGGAGTCCATCCAGAGAAGCTATGGTGGCAAGGAACGTGGACCTATAAACCTAAAAATAAATTAAAATGCTAGAAACTAGATCATTGCTGTACTGTCTGCCCTATGGCCCAACAGCTTCCCTTCCTAAACTGTCTCTGTGCTGTCAGACAGCCCAAGGCTTATCGCTCTGGAGGGTCTTCAACATTCACAGCAAGGTCACTCAGTCTGGTGTTTCTGCTATGAGAACCAAAGATCTATGCCAGTTAGTGGCTGGTCCCATGCATGTAGCAGAGAATAACTTGATTTTGGGTATTTTCGTCTGGTGGAATTGGTGAACTGAAGGTATGGAGTTATACATGATTTTGTTGTCATAACTAGATCACCATTTAATTCGGAAACTGCCTGCTGGGCACCTTTGCAAGTTGGTGAACTGATCAAGGTCTGTCCCATGGGCCTAATGGATCCTAATGGTTTCATGGTTGCACTTGAGGAGCTTCCTACATCAAAGTCCTGGCTGATCTGTAGAACCCAGAAATAGCTAGTGGTTAATAATGCTGATCCTAAGTGCCCCCTTCCCACTTGAGGAGCTGGACTGGGAACCTGAGGACAGTGAAGCAGATGGAGCAGTGTTTATTTAATACGTCATTGGAAGACAACTCGAGTGAATCAGACTGTAAACTGGCTGTAATCTATCTGGAAAGATATATTGATGTGGTAAAGGGAACTAGGAAAGGCCATGTCTGCTTCTGTTTCATCAACTCATAGATGATGTTTTTCTGAATTGTGTACAATGCCTTTCACCAGGACACCGGAGGGGTGTTTGCTTGATCAAACATTTGTGCACTATAAGCAGTTTGTTATGTGTTTTTAGGCAAATCCTGACGGATTTATGTTGACTTGGACTCTGATACTGTGGCAGGTCAAGTTGATACAACTTTGGCAACTGTTATCATGCTAGCTGGGTTTCTTTTCAGTTTGTAGATCTAAAGATTGTGGACAGGTTTTTTGAAATGTGAGGTGTACACCTGCTCAATTGATTCTTGCACCCTTGGCTAATCAAATTGATTAGCTATTGTTAAGGGAGGAGGTAAAATGAGTACCCAGCAAGTTTGGGGCAAAATGATAATTAACCTGTGTTCCACCCAGAGAGTGCACTAAGCACTATGGGGCAGTATATATGTTATTGCTGTCACTTCCTTAAAGGGTCTTGCTGCCTTGTCTAAAGGAAGCTGTTATAAAATTCATAACAAAATCTGTTTTTGATGCAAAAGTTTTGATAAATTATAAGTCAATTCCATCTGCACCATTTTTGGCTAAGATGATTGTGACGGTGATAGCGCTAGATCCCCAAGCACTCCTGGATTAATTTTAATGGAAAGGTTGATTTATTTTTTTACTTTTGTTTTTGTATGTTTATATTTTTTTATCTTTTTATTTTATGCAGATTATAAGCTGCTTTCTACTATATTTTATTGGGAAGGTGGAGTATAAATGTAGTTAACAACAACAACATAGCTGTGGAAGGGTATAGATATTTCCTCTTTTTCCTGTAGTCTTTTTTCAGACTGAGGTTTTGCTCCTGAATATCAAGAGCAAATAACATAAAAGATCTGGGCACTCCGTACAACTTCCAGATGAAATACAGGCAAAGAAAAAGTTATGCTTAAGGAATGGTAGAGCATACCATATTTTCCCCCAAATAAGACTTAACTGGAAAATAAGTCCTACCATGATTTTTCAGGATGTTCATAATATAAGCCCTACCCCAAAAATAAACCCCTGTTAAGATCGTGAGCCAGATTTTAATTGGAGAGAGGTGGCTGGGTCCTTCCTTCTCCCCTTTTTCAGCCTGCACTGGCAGATAAAGGAGCAGAAGCAGGTGGGGATGGGGAGGAAATACTCCCGCCGGCAGAGGAGGAGGCAGCACAGCGTGGGCCATTTTCGGTTCCTCCACACCTGAGCAGTAGCAGCCATGGAGGCTTGAAAGGAAGAGTGGTGGGCAGACAAGCAGGCCAGCTGGGGGAACCCCACCCTGTGTGTTGCAATGGACAAAAAAATAATAAGACATCCTTTGTCTAATGCATCTTTTGGAGCAAAAATTAATATAAGACCTGGTCTTATTTCCAGGGAAATAGCATTTGAGATTGGAAAGAACAGGGCTATGTGCTTTTTTTCCTCTCTCTCTTTCTCTCTCTCTGATTTGCTTGCTCTTCCTTCCCCACTGTCGAGATCTGTTTTCCCCTTCTCTTATGCTTCTATATACTGGGAGTAGCTGAAGTTTGTACAGAAAGATTGATATTAGGTAGATGTTGCTAGCTGTCTCAAGGCAAAGATCCTTATAATTTTTAAATAATAGAGGATTAAATCTAACTTGTTTCAGAATTTTCTGAGCTTTCAGCCTTGAACAATCTTTTGGGTTGTGTAAGACATCATTTAATTATGTTAATAGACTCTGTCTCAGTCTTGTCATTCTCCACCAAAAAAAATCTTAATGAACTTTTAGTAAATTGCAGTGGATTAATCTTGTATTTTTAGTGAACAGCATCACAGATGAAGCTGATCCAACTGTTTACACGGGTAAAGTTATTCGTCCTCTCAGGAGTGTAGATCCAACCCAGACTGAATACCAGGGAATGATTGAAGTCATGGAAGATGGTGAGTTTAACATGTCTTGTACCAGTTCTTCTTTTTCTGTGTCTAGGCCAGATGTGAAACTGCCAAAATGAAGGCACTTTTTTGTGAGTTCATTCTGCAGTTCCTTTTGCCTGACTTAACATGAGAAAGATTAGCTGGCAACACGAGGTTGCCGTTGCCTGGGTATGCCCAATTGTAGTTCAAAAATACCACAGTCTTCAAGGAGGCTCTTTTTATGTACCCGACTTGTACCACAATACATTGTTAATGGTATTGTTGTGGTGATCAAATTTCTTTCTAGTTTGGTATGTTGACTTAAGTGAAACTTAAATGTATCTCATGCTGAAAATAAACCAAATGAACTTGTTTGGTTAATTAAAAAACTTTAGATGGTACATTTTTGCCTTGCATTTCCTTCTGTAGGAGAAATGAAAGGTGAGGTTTATCCTTTCGGAATTATTGGTATGGCAAACAAGGGGGACTGTCTACAAAAAGGAGAGACTGTGAAGTTCCAGCTTTGTGTTCTTGGTCAGAATGGACAAACAATGGCTTGTAACATTACAGCTTTTCGTAGAGCCACTGTGGAATGTGTGAAAGATCAGGTCAGTAAACAGCTTCTTGAGAAAATAGTTCTTTCATTGTTTTTAACGCTTGACTGAGAAATTTTTAATTTCTCATTTATTTAGTTATTTATAACATTTTTGTCCTGTCAGATTTAGTGAAGAACACTGTCATGGGCAGCCAGTTAAGAGAATAATCTCAATAAAAACAAAGTGTGTACACACACACACACTCACACACTCTCTCTCTCTCTCACACACACACACACACACACACACTCACACTCACACTCACACTCACACTCTACCCTTTTAAAGAGATTTGCAGAGGAGCTTCCCTGAAATAACGTTCAGGTTAAGCTGAGAGCAAAACATTTAAGTTTTTCACTTGTAAAACCCTTTGACTATTGCAAATGTGTCATTCTGTTTGGGGGTCTTAGAAAATAGTCACACCAAAGACATAGTTTTTTTACTGATAGACAATTTGTTTCATTTTTCATTATTGTACTGACACTGCCTTATCAAATCTCTTGATTTATTGTTGCCAAGACTTAATAACTCTTGTGGTGAACCACCACCACCACCACCCAAAAAAAAAAAAAAAACCAGAACTGAAATGCAGTGGTTTCCATCTAAAGTGAAAATTTTAACCCAGAAGGGGAGATGAATTCATAACAAGGCAGAGACCGCTCAAGGAGACATTTGGAGCACAGTCTGAAAAAGAAAATTAATATTATTATTATCAGTTCAAATTTATATTGCCACCCCCTCGCCGTAAAACCCTAGGTTATTATTCTGTTCCGAGTGGTTTTCTCTATAGTGATTTTTCCGTGAAGTGCAGCATAGTTTCCCATAGGAATGCTTTGAGGGAAAAAAATGTTCCAGAGGTTAAAAAAGAGCCAAAAAAAACTTCCACATAATTTTTCTGTTCAAAACTCTTTCTAAAGCGGCAAAAACACAGCAAAAACTTCTGGCAATTCACAGTATTCATAAAATTCATAAAGACATCCATTTCTGTCTTTATTGTCCAGCTTTCACATCCATGCAAGTTGACTGGAAACTCATTACACTTAAGGCTTTCCCTCCCTAACTTCATTTCAGCCCCTCCAAGTCTCAGTTTTTTTCTGATTACTGTTACTATAAAAGCTTTTAAAAATATTTGATTGTCTTTTATCATGGAGGCAGGATGGTGCCAAGTGAGTTTATGCTTGATCATACAAATATATCAAATTGCCTAAGTCAAACCACTAATCTAATAAAATACTGTCATCTATGGTTTCCTGGTGACATTTTCCCTAGATCTTCTTGAATATGCTAGCAACTGAACCTGCAGCCTTTTGTTAGGAAAACATTGTTCTATCACTGAATCCCAGATTTTCCCCAGAAAATACTGGATACTTTTTAGATCTTTTCATGATTATATTTGTCAAATACACAGTCTGTAATTTTTCCACATTATGTAAAGGTTTCCCTTGCTCAAAAGTCAGTCATATCCAACTCTGGGGTTCAGTGCTCATCTCTGTTTCAAAGCCGAAGAGTCAGTGCTGTCTGCTTCTGCAGACATTTCTGTGGTCATGTGGTAGGCATGACTAGACACAGAACACTGTTTACCTTCCCACCAAAGTGGTCCCTATTTATCTACTCGCAATTTCTTGCTTTCGAACTGCTAGGTTGGCAGGATTTTCCACATTTTGCACTCATTTGTTCATATCTTGAAATAGATATATTGAACTTTGCTTAGCTTCAACAAGATTTTTTCATTATGTGTCTTCAAACCTAGGCTTAGAAATGTTTGCTTCACTACTTACTATCAGTGATGGCGAACCTTGGCACTCCAGCTGTTCCTGAACTTCAATTCCCAGAAACCCTGATCAGCAGGAGTGCTGACTTGGGCTTCTGGTAATTGAAGTCCAAGAACACCTGGAGTGCCAACGTTTGCCATCATAGGCTTAGAGTCTTTACTGCTTTTAATATGGGAAGGAAAATATTTTAATTGCCTACAACAGGAAATGCATCTACATATCTAGGAATCTACCAGTAGACCTCAGTTCCAGATATCTTCTAGGCAGTTTCAGTTAGAACTGTTTCCCAAAACATGGAGGCTATAAATATGTAATTTCTAATGACAAGATGAATTATAACATTCTGAATTGTGAGCTGAGCTAGTTTCCTGTTCTTTTTCAGTTTGGTTTCATAAACTATGAAGTAGGGGACAACAAAAGACTCTTTTTTCATGTGAAAGAAGTTCAGGATGGAGTGGAACTGCAGGCTGGTGATGAAGTAGAATTTTCAGTCATCCTCAATCAACGCACAGGGAAATGCAGTGCCTGTAACGTGTGGCGTGTTAGGTAAGAGAATTATATTACTTGGCAACTCAGGCATGCACACATGTTAACAAGGGGGAAAGCAATTCTGGTCTGATTTCTTTGTAGGATGCTGGTTTCACTTAAATATGACAAAAGGTTCTAAATGACACATAGAGCAAACCATTAAAAATAAAATCAAATTTCTGAATATTGGAATATTTTTAGGTCCTTTTACAACAGAGTGAGCTTCCGTCTCTGTCCCAGCTCCTGCCAACCTAACAGTTCAAAAGCAAGAAATTGCAAATAGATAAATAGGTACCACTTCAGTGTGAAGGTAAATAGTGTTCTGTGTCTGCTACATGTTCACGGAAATGTCTGCAGATGCAGGCAGCATTGGCTCTTTGTCTGTAAACAGAGGTGAGCACTGTACCCTAGAGTCAGATAAGACTCGGGTTGAGCAAGAGTGACCTTTACCTACCTTACATTGTATTGTATTCACTGGGATAAATTAATCTAGTAATGTTGGAATATACTTTTAATGTTAAGAAGATACTGTTTTGGGAGAACAGTTGTGTTAAAAATGCCAATTCCTTATATATTTACCCAAATTCCATTTATGCATTGACTCGGCATCAGGTAGATGTATATAGGATTACTACTTTATTTTATTTTTTGAGATTAAAGATGAGGATTGATGCATGCATGTTTAAAGAAGTCACTGCATCAAACTCCATCTTCATATGTTTTTCATAGATTTGAAATCCATTATATAGCAGTAGTCTCGCAGAAAATGCATCCCAGTTTCATGTGCTGCCAGTCAAAGCAAATAAATTATTGAAATTACATTGAGCTAGTTGATCATTCTTAATCAGTTCATACATGCTTATTGTGTATTCTCTCTGAAATGAATATGGCAATATTCTAGTGAAGCAATTGAACATTTCAGTATTTGTAGTACCTTGAGTGTAAAATAGTGGCATGTTGCCTGCTAATAACAAATGTAAGTAAGTCAAATGTAGGTAAGTCTGTGGCCTGTATGATTGGAAGTGAAATGTGGCCACCTGCAAATAAGACAGGGTCTTCTGTATGCTCCAGAGACTTCTTCACCATGCAGACATACATTGTTTGCAAACTGAACTTCTTTAAAAGATGAGGGCCAGCTGCTAGTGGCCTTCAAAGTTTAATGAATGTTGAAGAAAATTGGAGGAAGAGAAGAAAAGAGCAAGCAGGAATTAGCCAGGAAAGTTGAGACTTTCCAATGTTTTTTTGTGTCCACAGAGTCACTACCTGAGCAAATGGTGCATCATCCCAAGATTTTCTGTGTAGATAAAAATATATTTTGTAAATTAAAAGAAAATGCATCAATGCCCATTGAAAACTGAGTACATTCACTGGCCTTTGAATCCCAAAAATCTTTTGAGACAGTTGACAGAAAATAACAGGGGCAGACATGGAAGGAGTTAAATACCATGCTCAAACCTTTTAACATTTTTGTTTAGGTCTAGACTCTAAAGCAGGGGTTCTCAACCTACGGCCCTCTGGACAAAACTGTCGCTCGACACCATAACATCCGGCTTGTTGCTGCCTCTGCTGCACCCAGAAGTGGAAGCGAGTGTGTTTGCGTCAGCTGTAAAACACACATGCACAAACATGCAGGCAGCTGTTGTAAACACGGAAGTGGGCGCATTTATGACAGCTGTAAATTTGTCCACTTCCGGGGTGTGTGGTCAGGCCCACGGCGTGAAAAGTTTGGCTACCCCTGCTCTAGAGTGGTGTTTCCCAACCTTTGATTTTTGGACTTCAATTCCCAGGAGCCTAAGTCAATTCCCCAAAGCACTGATCAACCAATGTACTGAATTGAGCTTCTGGGAATTGAAGTCTCCCTGTGAGGTGTGGGCACCACGTTGGGAACCACTGCTCTAGAGGATATGCACTGTAAAGTTAAAAGCTTGTTCCTGCAGTATGTAGGGTGATTTCGGGCAGAATGAAAATTTAAAAGGAATAAATACTTGTCTTTAAGGTCCCTGTGACTCACACAAATTGGCTTCTGTGCGTACACAGATGATCATTCAGAACATTCTAGAACAAGCACTTTAGGCAAGAATCCCTGCCCCATCCTCTTACCAAGCACAAACCACAATGTCTAATCCAAATTTCTCAGATCCTCTTTGTCTGCCGCCAAAGTTACACTAAGGAAAACTAACTGTCGTAGCTGATTCTTATTCCACCTTCATTCTTTACTCTTTATTTCTTGTACTGTCCCTTTTTTTTACTTTAAGTACCTTGCATTATTTTGTTAAACATTATTTGTGGTTATTTGCCATGTTTATGACCTCCTTAACTCTCTTTAAAAAGTGTGTCCACTCAGAGGGGAACAGCCCTGACAGATGGCCTTTTTCGTTGTCTTTTTCCCTTGAAAAAGTCCACCTCTTCCATCTGTAGAGAACTGATGAAGCAAGGCTTCAAACATCCCAAGTTGAAGCTGGGATTCTCCTACAGAAAGAAGCCCCCCCCCCCCAAAAAAAAAAAAAAAAAAAGCTGCCCATGTAACTCAGTATCAACCGTTTCATAATATCTCAGGGAGCCATTGTGAAACTATCCAGTAAAAAAGTGGTAGGAGAGCAGAAGAGCTAACAATATATAACTTCTGTAGACAGAATAAAGTGGTTAACCTTTCAGAGTTCTAGAATGGAATGCATTCCCCTACCACAGTCTGTTTGGGTACAATAAAAGACCAGCTGTTCATCAGACAAGCAAAACCTGTTGGCAGGTTCCCTCAGCCATTTATTCTCAGTGCATAAGTGTGAACTTCATCTGGATGTTTCAGCTCCCTTACTTACAGATGGGGCATTTCTAATGCAGACATGCTCACTTCCAGGAGGAACAGGAAACGTTATTTTTCATCAGAGCTGGGTTAGGCTTTTGTCTCCAAATGTGGTTTGTTCCTTATACCTTGTACAGAAAGCCTGTACATGCTTCCACCTTTCCCCCTCATTGCTAGAATAATTATTCACTTCCTAGACAGTTAGGCTTCTGCCATTCTTGTTGTCCCTTGGTGGCCTCAACAGCCAGGATTCAGTCCTCCTGGAGCTATCCTATAACTGTACCTCCCACTTCTGATTTGTCCAGATCTTCTCTCTGTTCTATAGATAGGTTCATCACACAGACCTCCATTCTCTAATTCACAACCTGGAAGGTTTGACTGAGCTGCCACTCCCATCAGAGATTGCCTCCATCTGAGATTCTGGAAAGCTGTGTACAAATCTCTATTACGGAAGAGAATGGAAGGCTTTTGCTGCAGCCCATAGCTTTCAACTCTTCATGTACGAGATCTCCTAAATCCTCAGGTTTCTTTTTTCACTCAGACACTGAGGATTTGGTTTAAATAGTGTTTCCCTTTCCATTTCACCTCTCTTCTATTTTGGTAGATTGTTCTATGCTGAAAAACATGTTTTCATGATATGAATCGAGGGCTTGCCAAATGTGCAAGTTATTTTAGTAGTTACACTTTATATGACCTGTTATGACCCTCAGAAAAAGCCTAGTATGTGATGCAGGGCCTGCATGAGGAGCAAATGCTAGACCAGCAGTGTCCAAACTAAGCCCTGGGGGCCAGGTGCAGCCCCTGACGCCAATTCATCCGGCCTGCGAAGCCCTTGTCGCTCCTGGAAGCGGAAGTAAAACGTGCCCGTACGGGCGTGCTTTACTTCCGCTTCCAGGAGCGATGAGGGCTTTGCAGGCTGGATGAATTGGTGTCGGGGCTGCACCCAGGCCTTAGTGACCAGCTCCCTGAACCACATGATCGGCCCACGGCCCAAAAAGTTTGGGCACCCCTGTGCTAGACATTAGGTTGAAGGAATTTGTATGAACTTGGAATTTGTATGAAATTGGAAAAGGAGTAGAAAATCTTTCTCCCTATGTAATGTTTGGATGCAACCCATTGTACACTTTCCATTATTTTAAAGGCATACTTGTTGAATGTTGTTGTTATTGTAACTATACAATTGAAGTTTAAATATCTGAATTTCAAGTCAATTATACTTACGATGAAGATGTAACTATTTCATTTTCTGTGATTTGCAACTTTTCTCATTCTCTTTTAGAATTAAGTTTAACAAAGATTTTTAAAAGCACACTGAATTCTTCTGGGAACGAAGCTGCATCTCTTTTTCTCTTTATATGTTCATAATATGCATCATAGAAATTGTTTTGGATTTATGTTCACAGTGAAGGTGCTAAGGCCATAGCTGCTCCACGTCCTGATAGACTTGTTAATCGTTTAAAGAGCATTAATTTGGATGATGCCAGTGCTCCTCGTCTTACTGTTCTTCGTCAGCCTAGAGGACCGGATAATTCAAAGGTAGGCTATCTGAGATCTGTCCAGTCTACTCATAATATTGGGAGTTCAATTCTTTGTGTCAGAAAATTTTTTTGCATCAGTTTGCATTAACCATTGTGGTGAAATGCAGTGCATTTTAGCTAGTTTGTCCTCAACAATACAGTCTGAGAGAAGGAAGTGGATTACTTCTAGAAATCAGATTCTTTCCAAAAGCAGTTGTGCCCTTGCAGGCTGGAAGAGGAATTCAGTAAGTTGTCTATATTGAATTGAACAAAGATGTTTCATAGGGTTAAAAAAAATAGAAACACATTGTGTGAAATTTTATTAGTATTAATTGAAACATTAGATTACAGAAGGCCTTTATCTTTAAAACAAGTGATGTGAGGAAGGAACAGAGGTAAGAAAATACGAATGGGGAAGAGGTTGGGGGAGTCAGTAAAGAGATCCGAGAAGAAATGTCATGTGGATTTAAAATACAGGGGTACATAGGAGAAGTGAAGAATATCTGAAGGACAAGAGAGGAAGGCTATAGTTATCAAAGAGGGAATGAAAGCTTTGCCTAGGGAAATTGAAAGGGGTGGATTTTTGGATGACTGTATATGAAGTAGTAGTGCAACTAGGGCAACAGATGGTTTATGAGGGGGAGAAAGGAAGGAAGAATCAAAGAAAGCCAGTGATTCATGGTTGGTCAATGTTTTGATATGTGATATTTTGTGATCTATGTTTTTAGCCATTCTGAGTCGCTTTGGCGAATAGAGTGGCATACAAATCCAAAGTACAAATATCTATTGATACAGTAATAAAAAATAAGATGGAGTGAGGGAAAGACCTACCTTTCCCTTTTTAGTTTTAACCTGCTGAAGTATTGGGCAAACAAACATACAGACTGAGGGCTAATATCTGAATAGTATAACGTGAATATGCTGAAAAGTTTGTGTCAATTTTTTTATTACTAATTTGTATTCTCCAAGATACAAACAGTAGCAAATTGTCATTATGTACAATAATGCCTATTGTGGGATTGTTAGGAAGCTATGTATCTCATCAGTATTAAGTAATACTGAAATTTGAGTCATTTCTTGAGGTTAATGGTGGAAAGAACAAGACTAAGAATAGCTGGGGTGTGGGGCGGGGGCAGTAACAACAACCTGTAATCCAGTGATCGAAAGTGTGAGGCTGAAAAGATTTCCCAGTGCAAATATTGCATGACACATAGAAAAGCTAATTAAGAAAGTTTGTATCCATTTAATGCAACTTTGTTGATAAAATTCTTTTTTCTCGTAGAGCAGTGGTTCTCAACCTTATTTTGACCATGCCTGACCTAAGTATCTCTAAAATCCTGATGTCCAGGGCATATAATTCTTTATTATTCAAAAAGTGAACTCCTATTCATGTGGAGGAAGCCTAAAAGGCCATTAACTTGATCTAAGCAAACTTCTAATTGCCCCCCCCTAAAAAAAAATGGGAACCACAGCAGTTGAGGCTCCTGACAGTAAACAGAGTGGGAGGTGGTTTCTTCCTATAGACCATGCCATCTCTCATGCTGTTTTAAAGGGCCCAGCTCATCCCAACAGAGCAGAATTTGTGACAGGGCGAGCTTGAATAGGAGATGACTAATTACCTCAAGGATTGCCACCAAGCTGTCCATTCTTTGTTCACTTTTTATAGCAAATCAAAGCAACTTTGTTGCCATATCATTGCCTTCCCTTGCGTAAGACCAAATGTTCCTGGTCTATTTATACCAAAATGCAGTGTTAAACTGCCTGTCAAGTGTGGACAAGAAGATTATGCAATTTTCTCAGGGCTCATGTGCCTTTAATTAAACCCTTTGCTTTTTAGTCTACCCTATGATGGCGACCCTTGGCACTCCAAATGTTCTTGGACTTCAATTCCCAGATGCCCAAGCCCCTGTGAATCCACATGAATGGGTTTACTACAATTCATCTGGCCCTTGTCGCTCCCAGAAGCGGAAATAAAATGCGCCCATACAGGCATGTTTTACTTCTGCTTCCAGGAGTGTCGAGGGCGGCACAGGCCAGATGAATCACAGTAAACCCATTAGTGTGGATTCACGGGGGCTTGGGCATCTGGGAATTGAAATCCAAGAACATATGGAGTGCCAACATTCACCATCACGGGTCTACCCTCTGTACTGTGGTTGGAAATCAGAAGTTAACACTATATCCTTCTCATGAGAAGAGGAACTGACACAATTCATGGTGCTATTTATAAGGCAATACTAGCTTCCTATTCTCCAGCAGGGAGCAATACACACAACAGGATCTGCAAATCAAGTGTTCTGTGGAATATTTTCATTCCACATGGATAATAATGGAAGAATAATGTCTCTGCTATACAGAAAGTCTTTCAAAAGGAAATGGACAAGGACAATTTAGAAACGGCAGCATTAGGCTGTGCCATGTGGATTTTTTGTTTAAGCAAGGGCATTCAGTGAAGCGCAGAGGCTGGATCCAGTTTCTAGGGAGTTAAGAATGAGCCCGGTATAGCTTGCTTAACCAAAATCTATTTTGAATTTGGACATGGAAGGATAAGGGGGCACAAGTGGAACTACATTACTAGGGGTGACAAGTTACCATAAAGGATGCACGTGAGAGTTTGATTTGATTTGAATGTGCACGAATAAATGGCACCGAAGACAAAGAGCATGAACTAAACTGGCTTCAATAAAAAGATACGCTTTGCTTTTTGGTACTGTATCATGATATGTAGACCTAAGCTCACAAATCTGTTTTGCCGTTTACAGGGATTTGGTACAGAGAGAAAGATTCGTCAAGCTGGTGTTATCGACTAACTGGTTTCAGAGCAAATAACTACGTAGGAGCAAGTGTTGGGGTCTAGTGAAGGGCACTGAATATTCCCATGTTCATCCCTTCCAAATTCTAAGGAGCTATTACACCAGTTTTAACACCTTCCTCATGTTATGTTTAAAAATAAATTTATGAAACAGTTTTAAAATATGCACAGTTGCAGCCTGGAGAATCTACGGTGGCGCCTTATATTATCACGTTTTAGAAGCTTTTTGAATGGTGCATTTAACGCAACTGGTAACTGCAAATCTATTTTGCCTCTTTAAGTGAACATTATAGACAGTTCTACTCCGATAGACCTTGTGAAATTCTGCACTGAAAAAATATATATATTATATACATATATTTTCCTTATTCATTTCTGCCAAGGTGTAACTATGCCTTAGCTTTCAGTTGCTTTCACCTCTCCAGGATAGGGGAGGTTAACTTTCTCTTCATTTTCATCCAGTTTTGAGAACCATATGAGGATGGATATACTCTCCATATAGAATCCCATATGAGCACTCAAATAAGTTCCTTAAGTTGATGGCCAAATGTTAAAATGTTTCTTATGTCTCCTTTAAACTCAAATCAATATAGCAAGTGAAGTTAATTTCCTAGATCTCACTAATATTTATCTTCCAGAGGAGACTTGTAGTTCTTTGTAATTACCTACAATTAGCATGCACAGTGCAGAATTTCATAAGGATAAGGTGTGCCATCAGTGTGGTAACTTAAAGATATTTAAAACAATGCACAAATTTGCTGCTGCTTAGAACACTGCAGCTTCTAAACCCAGTTTATTTTACTGATTACAAAGTTTAAAAAGTTGTGCCTGAAGTGAATACCTTTTTTCTTTCTTTTCTTTTTCTTCTCTTTGTCTGTCTCTTTCTCTCTCTTTTTTTCATCTCCTCCTCCTCCTTCTTTTTTTTTTTTTGGCAGCAAGCACCCAGTGTACTGTAAAAGAATACTTAGGCTTTCCATAGCTGTATTGAGACTTCATCAAGGTGAAATAGTTGATGTCTGTGTGCTTTCCCCCCTCCTTCCAGGCCCTTCTCCCTTTCCCTCCCTCAGCCACACTTTATCAAGCGAGCAAACTGAATGATTGGTCTAAGTATTACTTTACCAAAAAGATCAGGAGTTATTTTCTTTGAATAGAGGGCAGTACTGTGTTTCCCCCCATGTTACCTCTATTCTCAATTTAGAGTTTTCTTCTCTGGGAGATGCATTATCTTTGTAAAACAAACATTGCTTTCTCCAATTTTTCTGTTAATGGCGAAGAATGGAAATAGAATAAAGTTTTACTGATTTTGAAAAACTGCCTCCAGTCTCATAATTGCTTTATTTAAACTATTCCAGACTTCATAAGATATTTCATCTGGTGTGTAAGAGGTTTGAATAACATCTGTTGTATTTCTTTTCAAAATTTACTCAAAACATAATGGAATGATACTGCAGAAACTACTACAGTGAAACCTCACTTAACAAACAGCTCGGTTAACACAAAAAGCGCATAACAAAAGGAAATCCATAGAAAATAGTGGCTCAGTTTACAGAATTTTTTGGGAACATTAATTGGTTTTTAATGCATTCCTATGGGAAACCGCATTTCGGTTAACATTTTGGTTTTCAGTGCATTCTTATGGGAAATTGGATGTAATGCATTCCTATGGGAAATTCGGCTTAAGTAATTTTCACTTTAAGAAACGTCCCGGGGAATGCATTAATTATGTTAACCGAAGTTCTCTTTCATGGTCCATGAGCATCTATACTACTGGGTTTCCTGTCCGCGCCTGCACAGTGACTAGTTCTTCCATGCTTAGCTTTCAAAAGAAAGCACCATTCCTGCATGCCACTTGTCGTGTTTCTTCCAGGTTCCCGTGTGCTATAACTATTGGGATGTTTTTCTTTAACTTCTATAGTTGAGAGTTAGCTCCCTGTTTAGTGTTCATTCTTACTAACTTGTTTAGCTTTTATTCAACTATTTTGTTTTTTTATAACGATATACAGTATATGTGTTAGTTTCACTTTTGTGTTGGGCGGGTCCGTTACTGCGCTTTTTGTGACTGGCCCTGTCATTGGATTTTTCTACTATTGACCATTGGCAGCTTATTGTTATTACTGTTTTATATCTATAATTTCACGAATTTTGGCTATTGACTGTATGACTGATAGGATGCCTAAAACCTTTCAGTACTGTCTTACTTGTGGTTCTAAAATCCCCACATCTGATGGTCATGATAATTGTGTTTCTTGTTTAGGGGAAGGACATGTTGTAAGTGCTTGTGTTCACTGTAAAAAGTTTGCTAAGACAACTTTAGAAAACTGAGCTGCTAGACTTGCTCAGTTTTTGTGGCTCAGTTCTTTATTATCACCTGAGAAAAAGGCGCCAAATATGCAGTCAGCCATTTGGGTTCCAACTGCTTCTAAGCATAAGAAAATGCAGACCTATAAGCAACATGCTAAGAAGGCCAAGCAAGTTAAACAGTCTTAAGGTAAAGCAAACCTCTAAACCTACTTCCCCAAGTGTATCTGCTGCTGCACCCAACGATTCCATTGCTACACAGTATCATTTGGGTGATCTTTCTACTTCTCCGAAGTCTTTGGCTTTATTGCAACCTATTGATTTGGACTCGGATGCACCTATTCCATGCACCCAGCCACATCCTGTGGAGTTACCCGATTTGTCAGCAACGAATTCTCAATAGGGTAGTTCACCCAATGTTGCTAGGGATAAGATGCTTTCTTCCCCTATTTCTCCACCTAGGTTGCAGGTTCCTCAGCAGCATGATCATGTGCTTAAGTCCCACCACTCGCACCATAAGCCTTCCAACCAGTCTAATGTGCATCATTGTGGTCAAGAGAACCAAACTTATTCCCTTGGAGCAGTTCAAGGGCATGGAGAGTGTTCCATCCCCCCAGAGGAAAGAACCACCTCCAGCACATGGATGGGACAGGAGCTGTGTACCTAAATGGGCAAGGCACTTGGCTCCAATGCATGCTATTACTTCAGATGTTCATGAGCCTGCCTTGAATAGCCAGTTCCCGTGTGACACTGATGTGGTTTACCCACATCAGCTTGTAATGATGAGGCTGTATGCTATGCGCGCAACAAGGGATCTTTGACTCGGCATGTATCTCGATACGATGTTCAAGACCACGTGCATGACACTGTATCATTGGACCACTGCAATGCAATGCAGGTTTGCATTCATGGTATGGATGCTATGCAGTGGTAGGCTCCAAAAAAATTTACTACCACTGTGGGCATGGTATGGTGGGTGTGGCCAGGGGAAAAGCCCTGCGTAACACCCGAATTAGGACTACTTTTATTTCAAAACTTGGATGGGCGGGGCCAGTCAGAATTTCTGCTTGCGGTTCTGGTGATGTGGTGTGAACCTGCTGGTGCCCGTCACTGATGCAATGCCTTTGACTCAGCCTGTACCTCATTGCGGAGCTCGAGACCAGGTCCACAACGTCAATCCTCTGGAGCAGCCTGTAACTCATTACAGAGCTCACATCCACAAGCAGAAGGAGGTTTCTCTGGGTCAGCCCGTACCTCACTACTGGGCTCAACACCATGAGCAGCAGCTTCGCTTTGACAACCCACCAAGTCTGTTGCATCCATTGCCCAATGGTACACATCTGAGGTTGATCGTGCCCCAGCCATTTCCCTGAGCGATAAGTATCCTATGCCTCCTTATACTGCCACGGATCCGGAGCATACCCCGTCTTCCAACAGTTGGCTATAATAAGTCGAATGTTCCTCATCACACTATTGCCTCCTACAAAACCTGTTAGCCCCAGAAAGTTGGCTCCTGTGTGCCAAGGTCCATGTTGTTCCTCTCGGACTCATGACACACTCGTTGAACCTGGTAAACGGGTCACATGGATGTGTTCTCACTCCCCACAGTCAGAGTCGAGATACACAGAAACTGTAAATACCAGGTGCAGAGGTTACGATGTCCCTCTCCTGCCAGTCCCTGCGAAGGGCACATGACATGGAGTCCAGTTCCCCTAAGAACACGGGCAATTTGCAATTCACCCGGTCCAAGAACAGGCACATCTGTCCTCTCGTCGGACCCTGAGACTGAGGCTGAGCCTTTGCAAGCGCCAATGTCCCAAACTGCGCCCACAGAGCTCGCTGTTCTTTGACATGATCTTTGACATGATCAAAAGAATGGCAATTGCCCTCGACTTGGAGGTTGCAAAGCCTGAGGCTCCTACTGTGTGTAAATGGGAAAAGGCTATGGGAGATGGCACTGACCATCATCTCCAAATTACTACGATTCCCACTCTGCTTTCTAAGAATAAAGCTATCTAGGAACATCCCATTAATAATCAGGCGGCCCCGAGAAAGGTTGACAATATGTATTGGGTGCAGGAACCTTCCACTCCTTCTCCATCCAGCCACAATTGAATTCTGTGATAGTGGAGACTAATCTACCAAAATTCAAGTTTTCTCACCACCCTGTTGGGGAAAGAGCAAAAGAAATCCGAAGCGCTAGCTCGCAAAGTCTAGGCTAGCTCTTCCCTGGACATCAGGATCACTAACTAGGTGCACTTGGTATGTACCAACAGTACCTATGGGATCGCCTGGCCTCCTTGCTGCCTGAAAATGCACAAGTAGAGGCATCCCAAATTCACCAAGAGGCGAAGCTGGTTGCGAACTACCAAATGCTCGCTGCTTGCCATGGTGCAGAGGTTTTCTCCCGCAACTTAGTTGCTGCAGTTGCTTTTAGGCGACAGGCTTGGTTGCAAGCTGCCAATCTCAGTGATGGGATGACAATTTTTTTACTACCACACCATGACGTCACGGACGTCATGGGTGTGGCCAATGTCATGATGACATGATGTCATGGGCGGAGCTGACATGATGTGGGCGGGGCCTTAAAAATAAAATAATAATTAAAAATTAAAATAAATAAATGCACACACACACACACACACACACACACAAACACACCACAAACCCATAAATAAATAAAATAAAGAAATAAAATTAAAATAAATGAAAATACATCCACCTCAAACACAAACCCCACACTTACCCCTGGGAGGGCTTGGCGGCAGCGGATGGCCCGGGCAGGCCATGCCTCAACTTGCCTGTGGGGGTTCGGCAGCCCCGGGGGAGGTGCCCTCCTCTGAGGGCTGGTGCCACCTGCCCAGGCCACCATCATCACCACTGTCACCGTTGCCGCCGCTGGAGCCAGAGCCACCGTTGCCACCGCCACCATCGCCACCATCTCCGCCACCATCGCTGCCACTGCCATCGCTGCCGCAGCTTCAAAAAGATGCGGCTCCAGCTAAAAGAGGCAGCGAATAACTGCCTCTTACTGCGCATGCGCAGAAACTCAATCTGACACATGCACAATGCGTCAGATTGAGTTTCTGTGCATGCGCAGTAAATTGGAGCCATTTTGACTCCAATTTTTTAAAAAAAAATTCTTTTGGTGAGGCATCCGGAACCAGACGCCTCAAAAGTGGGTTCCAGGGAACTGGATGGAACCGGGGTCATCCCATCACTGGCCAATCTTGAGGATGATGCAAAGAATAAATTGGA
Source organism: Furcifer pardalis (assembly GCA_030440675.1). Lineage (NCBI taxonomy): Eukaryota > Metazoa > Chordata > Lepidosauria > Squamata > Chamaeleonidae > Furcifer > Furcifer pardalis. The sequence goes on along the minus strand of CP126891.1, from coordinate 231,459,385 downwards.
ACTTATGCCCTTTGATGGGACAGGTTTGTTCCATAATACAACTGATGACTCTATTGACAATCTCACAAAGAAGCATCTGACAGCTAAATGGGTTTACTATGGGCCAAAGTCAGCAACACAGACCTCTCAGCCCACATTCCATTCTCACTGGCAACATTGGAAATGTACTAACCAGTACTGCCAGCAGAGCTATCAACCATATCAGTCTTACAATTCCTTTCCAACGCAACGACCCCAAACTGGTTGTCCCAATAAGCAGAGGAATTCCTTTCAGAGACGGAAACAGAGGCAGCCTTCCTTTCATCAGGACAAACAGTCTGCCAAGCAATTCTGAAAATTACAGCCCAGGAGTCAGCCTATTGCAGTTCCATCATGCAACCCCTCTGGCACCATACTTCCAGGAGTGGTGCAGGATTACCACAGACTCATGGGTCTTAAAAATTGTATTGGAGGGTTATGCAATAGAATTTGCACAATACCTTCCTCTTGGCTTTATAAAAGTAACTCAGCCAACTTCCGTCCTTGTACAGGAGGCAAATACCCTCCTCGCCAAGGACACGATCAGGGAAGTATCCCTTCTACTGCAGTAAAAGGGATTTTATTCCCACTACTTCGCAGTTCCCAAAAAAGACGGAGGCCTTTGTCTCATAATGGACTTAAGAGAACTAAGCTCCTTCATTGCAAAGAGAAAGTTCAGAATGGTCTCTCTCCAGTCTATTCTTCCTTTTCTGTTCCCAGGTGCATGGTTTACCACCATCAACTTAACCGATGCATATTTCCACGTCGCAATTCGAGAGTGCCACAAGAAATACCTCAGATTCGTACTGTCTGGTTGGACTTACAAATACAGCAGGTTACCCTTCGGCATGTCCACAGCACCAAGGGTGTTTACAAAGATTATGGCACCAGTAGTGGCACACTTAGGCACCCTGGGCATTCATGTATAGCCATACATAGATGACTGGATCATAGTTTCAAGATCCAGATTGGAGGCATTGCAGAACACCTCTCAGGTTCTTTCCCTTCTCCACCACCTAGGACTCAAGGTGAATGAGAAGAAGTCTTGCCTCACTCTGAGTCAGTCCCTCTAATTTATAGGGACAATCCTAGACTCTATGGCGGGGCAGGTATTCCTTCCTGCACAACACAAATCGGATATTCGCAAGGCCACGATGGAAGTCATATCCACCTCATGCTTAATGGCCTTACTGCCACTCCCCCTGTGCCTACACCAACTGCCAGGGGAAGAAGAAACCAGGGCAGGTTGAGGACCTTGCCGCCCCTCCCCCTGTGCCCACACCAATATATTGTATTGTAATGTAATGTATTGATTGTTTGTAAGCCGCCCTGAGTTGCCATGGCAAGTGGGCGGCAATATAAATTTGAACTAATAATAATAATAAGTCAATGGCCTCAAGCATCTTAGTCCTCAGACATGCCAAACTGCACTCCAGACCCCTACAGTGCTGGTTTCTGTCTGTCTACAACGGTCAGGACAAGCCTAAATCAAAACAGTTTCATCTTCCTCCACATTTGTTGTCCCAACTCCAATGGTGGCTGGATGACAAGAATTTATGCTAAGGTTGCCCTTTTTGAGATCCCCCTCCTCAGGTACAGCTGACAACAGATGCCAGCAACCAGGGCTGGGGTGGCCACATGGGCTCATTGTGCATCAGTGGAACTTGGTTTCCCCACAAACACCAATGGCATATCAACAAATTGGAGCTTCTGGCAGTGTTCAAAGCCTTGAAAGCTTTCCAAACCTCTATCAGGCAAGATTGTACTAGTCATTTCAGACAGTACGACCACTGTACACTATATAAACAGTCAGGGCAGAACTCGTTCTCAAGCTCTCCTCACCCTGGCCATGAGACTCTGGGATTGGTGCATCCTGAGACAAATATTTCTTATTGCCATTCACCTGGCGGGTGTTCACAATACTCTGGCGGATGCTTTCAGTCAAACGCATTTTCAGTCTCACAAGTGAGAACTGCATCCTCAGATATTTCTGAACTTTACTCACCACTTGGGGACCCCAGCAATAGACTTTTTCACCATGCATTCAAATGCGAAACTCCCACTATTTGCGTCCAGGACAGGACTTGAGACATTCATGCTGGATTGGACTCAAGGCATGATCTATGTGCGTTCTCTCCAATCCCATTACTCCACAGGGTAACATCCCTTCTTTCACCCTGGAAGGTCGATGCCATACTAATAGCCCAGTGGTGGCCCACACAACCTTGGTTCCCCACTTTTATGGACATAACCTCAGAGTATCAGAGGCTACCCAGACACCCAGATCTCCTGCTTTTGAGCGCTCAACAGGTTCTCCATCCAGACCTTGAAGCCCTTCGCTTGACAGCGTGAATTGTCCCACTTGAATGGCTATTCTTAATTATTCTACAAAACCTTCCACTAAGAAGGTTTACTCCAACAAATGGGCTAAAATTCAGCAGTTCTGTCGACTGGAAGGGCTGCCGTGTCTCCTCATCTCTCTACTATATTACAATTCTTCTTGCACTTAAAACAATTGGGTCTCTCTGTGTCATCCCTCAAAGTTTATTTGGTTGCTATCATCGCCTATCAGCCCTCACATTCAGAGGCAAAGCTGTTATTTCAGAGAAATTCCTCAAGGGACTATTACCTATTCAGATGGTCTCTATCCCTGGTACATGATAGACTGACTGACAAACCATTTGAGCAAATGGCCACTACACCACTGCACTTACTCACTTACAAGACTACCTTTCTGTTAGCAATTACCTCTGGCAGAAAAGTCATTGAACTCTCAGCCCTTATGTCTGATACTCCATTCATCAAATACTTTGCTGACAAAGTGGTGCTCCACCAAGACGTATCCTTTCTGCCAAAAGTTGTCTTGGCATTTCATTTACAGCAGCCTATTGTTTTGCCTACTTTCTTCCCATCCCCTTCCAAATAATTCAGAAGAAATGGGACATGATCGGGGCAAAGTCATTGCAAACATATCAGAATACAAGGCAAAGATGGGTTTTTGGAGCAAGCAGTTTTTGTGGGAAAGTGTAGAGCACACTTCACCACTTGTATGGTGGAAGGGACTCTGCAAAAGTCAGATCCTTAGTGGTGTGGTCATAAAACTGTTATCCATTCCCCCAACATCAGCATCTTTTGAAAGCATCTGGTCTGCCTATGGGAAAATACACACTATGGCTCAAAATCATTTGATGAATACAGTACAAGAGTCAATATATTAGTGGCTAGCTATTCCCACTTGCTTCTGGAGGAAAAGAGAAGTGCTGAGTGTTCAAAAGAATACAGTAGTGCCATTACAACTGAAGCTGAAGAAAGTGCAAGTTTTGACCCATCTGATGAGAGCAGAAGTAATTAAAATTGCACAAGTTTGGGTTGAATGTAAAGTAAATGTAAAAAAACTCATTATTTTGTTATCTTCTACTTACTCACTGAATTTTGTTAGTCTAAAATTTCCAACTATAATTATTCCATTAGGTCAATTAAATGGATTATTGTATTTTTGTGTGTAAAAGAAATATTTTTACTTCATTAATGGTATATGTAAACCTCGTTTTCTAATGTAAGCCGTAGAATGATTTTGAGAACTACTATCTGAAAAAAATTCAAATGAATAAAAAGGATGACATTTTTAGAAAAATCTATTGTTTTTTTAAATGCATTTATTTTTTTCCTGTACACTCAACATGCTTTACTTATCCGACTTTCCCTTTCAAAATTCCCGGAAGGTTTACATCTCTAGCTGGTGGCTATAAGGAGGCAGAGGGGAAGTTAAATCAGAAAAAAATGAGGCCCCAACACCTTTCTCCAGTGGGGTTTCCTCCACAAAGGAAGGAGCCCTTGAGGTAGCTCATAGATGTACAATCCCAAAAATTATTCCTATCAATATTAATATAGACCAGTTTTCTAATGGAAATTTTTCTAGAAAACTCATCACTTTATGTAGGAATTACCAAGAGACTTCGACTATAATCAAGCAATATGCACACTAGAATCTTCAACATTCTTTTCACAACCATTTGCCTGAACAGGTGAGATCTAAAAATAGCTTGTTAGAGCCACTCTAAAATTGGCTTGTCATTCAATCATGGCAGCACTGGGAAATATTTGCCTAACTACAGCTGAGTAGTTACTTCATTTGCATGTGGTTGCAGCTTTCTAAGAACAACCAATACATATTTTGGACAAAAAGCTGGAGATGCAGTTAAATGGAGTTTGTTATAGCCTCGTGGGGCAGTGGTTAAATTGTAGTACTGCAGCCAAAACTATTGACATTGTTCAATCATGATGGACTCCAGGCTGACTCAGTCATCTATCCTTCCATGGTTAGTAAAATGAGTACCTAGAATGTGGGGACAAAAATGCTAATTAAATTGCCAACCACCCAGGCTCTGCTGTGAAGTAGCACAAGAACAGAGCTGTTCTTATTATTTGTGGACATACACCCCAATCTGGACAAGTCTCCTAAGTATATTATACTGTTTCTGGTTACCATTTTCTGTTTGGTATTTAAACAATTTTTTTGTAGGCTAGGGTTTGATCCTGAGCAACACCCAAATACTTTGTGGTAGGGCAGTGTTCCAAAATCTTGCCTTCTCAGCTAACCCAGAGCTTCCTATTTGCTACTCTTTTATTTAAGTGGAAGGTGCAGATCTGTGTTCTCAAGGGTATGGTTTCACCTGCTTGATTTGATGACAGTACTGTATATCAAAAGATCTTCCAATGCAGAGGTTAGAGGGTACTTGAACAGCTCAACGTTTTCCCCTTGGACAAGATCTCAGTATAGATCAGGGGTGCCCAAACATTTTGGGCCGTGGGCTGGTCACATGGTTCACTATGACCTGGGGGCTGGATCCTGGCCCTGACACCAATTCATCTGGCCTGCAAAGCCTTCGTTGCTCCTGAAAGAGGAAGTAAAACATGCCCGTACGGGTGCACTTTACTTCTGCTTCTAGGAGCTACAGGGCTTCGTGGGCCAGATGAATTGGTGTCGGGGCCCGGATCCAGCCCCTGGGCCATAGTTTGGGCACCCCTGGTATAGATCAGGGATTCTCAACCTGTGGCCCATGGGCCAATGTGGCCTGCGACACCATTTCATGTGTCTCCCCCACTACCTCCACCACATCAGGAAGTGCCATGTGGTGGAGGAAGGGCAAAATGGCCATCCAGCCCCCGAAGCTGTCTGAGGGAGCATGACCTGGCCCGTGGCTTTAAAAGATTGAGAACTCCTAGTCTAGATGAAACTATTTGAGTATGTGAACGTTTATCATTTGTGTAAATGTTAAAATGTAATGGTACCAGGACTCTACCGTGTAGGTGACCATTCCTTTTGCTTTCTCCAGCAACTGTGCCTCCCTTGAAATTCAACAAAGAATCTTCAGTTTTGAAGAACAGCAACCATTTCAGTTATGCTCATGATGTTTAGTAAGGAGGTTGAGCTTTTTGAGCAGCATTTGATGGTGGATAGTTTCATTTGCTGCTGTAAGTTTTACCAATTCTGCTCCAATTGTTTTATGAGTTTCTATATGTTGAGTGTGGCTGCAGTGGCTCGGTGGTTAAGAAGCTTGCCTTGTTAGCTGGAAGGCTGGCAAGTCAGCAGTTCGAGACCCAGGTACTGCATGACAGACTGAGTGCCAGTCTCTCTCCCAACTCTTGGGGACATGAAAGGAGCCTCATTTGGGTGTTTCCTGAGCAGAGATTCTTCCACAAAAATCCTGTCAACCCAGAATAATTTCTGACACGAAAATATTATTATATGCTGAGTTAGATTTAAGATTTGAGCTGTACATGTCATCAGGTGTAAGCCTGCCTTTTCTGGAATTAGAAGAGGTTAAATTTTAAGGGCTAGACAATTTCATTTCATTTGTTCAAACACTTTGTGTAGATGGCATAGTAAAAGGACTGGCCTGTAGCTTTTAGGATATGATGGGTTGTTGTTGTTTTTGCCTGATGTTAATATAGCAATTACTTTCATCTTCTATCACATTTTGTAATTTGTCTGCTCATCCAGGAATTATTAAAGAGTTAATGGAGCAATTTCTTTGTGTTTTGCCCAAAATGTTTATTTTCGTCGATAAATATAACATCAAGTCTTGCCACTTTGCCATTCTTATATTTCATGGTTTCCTCTAGTTCCACCAATATGAAAGTAGTAGAAAGTTCATATGTGTCACTACACTTTATTTGTATTACACATAGGTGTTATATTTGCTTATAGTGGTCCCCCCCCCCCCGGCATTATTTTCAAGGGATTTTGATTTCTATCATGAAAATTTTGTAACCCAAGGTGTTCGTAACCCGAGGTACCACTGTACAGTATTAGTAAAATATTAAAATAAAACAATCATATAATCAGAACTATTTTAAAATACTTCACACTTAGGATAGTTAACAATATACTGTAGTAGTTAAAATTTACGTAAACATATTATAAAAATTGAGCATCTAATCATTATCCCAATAAACTACAGTACCCTAAAAAAGATTAGGATCACATTTAGGAGACTTTGACCTTATAATAAATGGCTTGCATACCATAGGCCAGTGATGGCCAACCTTGGCGCTCCACTGTTTTTGGACTTCAATTCCCAGTAGTCCTGTTGACTTGGGCTTCTGGGAATTGAAGTCCAAATACACCTGGAATGCCAAGGTTGGCCATCACTGCCATAGGCTTACAATCATGACTCTGAATCTTATAATAGTCCACACAAATATTTTTGCATTTATACTCTGCTCTTTTTCATTATTAAATTATAGGGGTCCATATACTTCTCCCTATGTCTAGCAGCCTTTACTGCAAAATTGGGCAACATTTCTTGTCACATAGGTAAAGGCTGTCCTTGCTCAAAAGCCAGTTGTATCCAACTCTAGAGTTCAGTGCTCAACTCTGTTTATAGCCAAAGAGCCAGTGCTGTCTACATCTGCAGACATTTATGTGGTCATGTGGCAAGTATGACTAGATGCCGGAGTGCATGGAACACTGTTTAACTTCCTGATGAAGTAGTACCTATTTATCTACTTGCAATTTCTTGCTTTTGAACTGCTAGATTGTCAGGAGCCAATCTAGCAGTTCATGGGAGCTCACTCCGTGTGCAGCACTCTGATCTGGAACAGCTGACCTTCCAGTCATCAATTTCAGCATCACAACCACTAAGCCACCGCAGCCCTCTTCTTGTCACATATGTGACTAGAAATGGAGCTGTGCACCTTGCCCCATGGTGGCTACACAGGCGGGCTCTTTCCCCTGGAACTACAATTTCCTTGGAGTTACAGTGAGGAGACTGCAGTGGCTCAAGTGGCTAAGACGACGACTGGAAGACGGGAGGCCAGCAGTTCGATTCCCAAGTACTGCATGGCAGAATGAGCTCCTGTCTCTGTCCCAGCTCCTGCCAACCTAGCAGTTCGAAAGCAAGAAACTGCAAGTCCATAAAGAGGGACCACTTCGGTGGGAAGGTAAACACTGTTCCTGAAATGTCTGCAGAGGTAGACAGCGCTGGCTCTTCGGCTTTGAAACAGAGATGAGCAGTGGACCCTAGAGACGGATACGACTGGCTTTCGAGCAAGGGACACCTTTACCTTACAGTGAGGGGGGCTCAAGTGGTTAAGACGCTGAACTTGACTACTGGAAAGCCAGCAGGTCAGCCGTTCAAGACCCGAGCAACGGCAGCTCATTTGGTTGCTTGCAGGTCCCTCCTGGACCCGCACGGCTTGGCCACGACGACCTCCTCCTCCTGTGAATCCCTCCGGCCAAGCCTCCCTCGCCGCCCGCCCCAATTTGGCTTCAACGCTTCCGGCGCCGGGCGATGACGTCTTTTGATACGGCGGGTCGGAAGGGTCGATCTTAGCGAGCGCGTTGTCTTGGAGCCTGGCAGTGAGGTGAGAGAAAGCGGCTGCCCTCGTGGACTAACTAACTTGGCAGCCGCTGGGGAGGGAGGGAGGCGAGGAGGGGAGGGAGCAGCGCGGCGAATTAATGTTTTGAGTATCGTTTCAATGGACTGGGCGTGGCTGCTGGCCTCGCCGGGCAGCAACGCTTTCGGTCCCTTCCTTCCAGGCGGGAAAGAGGCTGCTGGGCGTGTCCGCCTTCGCCGTAGCCCCGTCTCTCTCCTTTCCCTTGATCCTCTCAGCCAGGGGCTGCGGTGGCTCTTCAGGGGTTAAAAAAGACCCTCGCCTTGTTAGCCGTGAAGGCTGGCAAGTCGGCACAGTTCGAGACCCGAGCACGCCGTGACGGAATAAGCGCCCGTCTCTGCTCCGGCTCAGTGGCGAAGAAGCTCGCCTTGTTAGTCGGAAGGCTGGCAAGTCGGCAGTTCAAGAAGACCCGAGTTCAAGACTCGTGACGGAATGAGCGCCTGTCTCTGCCCCAGCTCCTGCCAACGTAGTAGTTCGAAAGCAATAAATTGCTAGGAGATAAACAGGGACCACTTCGGTGGGGGGAAAAAAGATATTGGGGACATGAAAAGAGCCTCATTCTGGAGTCCCCTCTCTGAGCGAAGTTTCTCCAGCAAAGATCCTTTCAACCCAGAATAATTTCTGGCACGATATTATTATCTTTCTAGCCGCCCCGAAAGGCTGAGCCAGGGCTGGGCATTTGCCTGTCATAGAGGTGTTTGTAGAGAGAGCGGATCCTTTTTTAGGCTTGCTTAGACCTGTGCTATATTTTATATAGATGGGGAAGAAGTAGAAGCAGTGGCAGATGTTACTTTCTTAGGATCAAAGCTCACTGCAGATGGTGATTGCAGCCATGAAATAAAAAGGCGACTGATTCTCGGGAGGCAAGCGACGAGAAACCTGGGGAGCATAGTGAAAAGTAGAGACATCACATTGAAAACAAAAATTCGCATAGTCAAAGCAATGGTATTCCCTGTGGCAATGTATGGTTGTGAGAGCTGGACCATTAGGAAAGCTGAGCGCAGAAGAATAGATGCCTTTGAGATGTGGTGTTGGAGAAGGGTTTTGAGAGTCCCCTGGACAGCGAGGAGAACAAATAGGTCAATCTTAGAAGAAATCAACCCTGACTGCTCCTTAGAAGGTCAAATGGTAAAGATGAAGCTAAAGTACTTTGGACATTAAATGAGAAGAGAGGATTCACTTGAGAAAGCCTTGATGCTTGGACGGGTCGAGGGCAAAAGAAGAAGGGGACAGCCCAAGATGAGATGGCTAGATGGTATTGTGGAGACAATGGGCACAGAGCTGAGCAAGTTGAGGGGGATGGTGGAGGACAGGAGTGCCTGGCGGACAGTGGTCCATGGGGTCGCAGAGGGTCGGAATCGACTGTGCGACTGAACAACAACAAAAAAAGACCTGTGCTTTATTTTCCACACCGTTAAATAGTAATTACACTTATACTTAGTGCACACTCTTGGCAGCTTACAAGGTAATTAGCATTTCTTTGCCCCCAGCTTGTTGGGTACTCGTTTTACAGACCTTGGAAAGATGGAAAGCTGAGTCACCTTGGATCTAGACAGGATCAAACTCACAATGTTGTGGCTGCAGTACAGCAGTTTAACCACTGCACCCACAGGGGCTCTTTTGAAAAACAAATGCCAGCACCCTATCCTGGTGCCTCTGACACAGAGCACTAAACATTTTGACATCAAATGAGACCAGTCCGTCATACCTCTTCTTTTCCTTAATGGTTATGGTGATTGATGGTCTACAGGGATTCTGAACCTGCAGCCTGTGGGCTGGATACGGCCCATGGCACCATTTCATGTGCCCCCCATCACCTCCACTACACCAGGAAGTGCCATGTAGTGGAGGAAGGGCAAAATGGCCATCTGGTCCCCGAAGCTGTCTGAGGAAGCATGACCCGGCCCCCGGCTTAAAAAGGTTGAGAACTCCTGATCTACTGAATTGTATGTGCTGTCAAATCCATTCTGATGTATAGCAACCTTTTCCAGCGTTTTCTAACTAAAGAATGCTCAAAAGTGGTTTTGTCCATTGCTGCCTTCTGAAGGCACCCTGGGACTGTGTGGCTTGCTCACACGGGTTAGCTTTTGTCCCAGGAAGCATTCTGGCATTACAGCCCAATATCTAAACCACTGAATTATCCAGTCAGCAGGTCTACTGAAATCCATATTTTAAGTGAAATGAGACCTAATGTACCCAATGCATCCACTTTAAGAAATACATCACACACATGAAAATAATTGGAAAAGCAGAAATATGAATTGACAACAAGTAGAAATGTGAAATGACAGTAACTGACCATGTTACAGGGATAGTCATGCTGGATGGGGGAGATTCAGTTTCTGTTCCCTGTTAAATATCAGTCTCTCTCTCTTATTTTACAACCTATCTCACAGGATTATTGTGAGGATAGATAGGGAAGGTGGACAGTGGTGTATATTACTGTGAGCTGGCTGGAGGAAAAGCAGGCTTTCTTGCCCCTCTCTTTTTATTTTTCTTCACTGCAGATCAGGGTTGTTCATGGGTAGTCTTGTGTGTTTCCCAGACCTTTGGCACAATTTGGGATAGACATTGATCAAGACCACCTAAAACTTTCAGGGTAGAGTATGAATCTGAACCAAAGAATCTGCTTTGAGCCCCATTGCGGAAATGCTCAATAAATATTACATAAAGATAAACACAAAGTAACAAATTACCTAATACATGTTTTTTAAGAGTAAGACTCATTTATTCCAGTGGAATTTATTCCTAGGTAAGGCCAGCTGTTTGAGACCCAAATACTGCACTGTGCAACGGAGTGTACTCCTACTGACCGTCCCAGCTCCTGCCAATCTAGCAGTTCAAAAGCAAGAAATTGCATGTAGATAAATAAGTACCACTTTGGTGGGAAAGGTAACATTGTTCCGTGTGTTTTGGTATCTATTTATGCCTACTGCATAACCACAAAAATGTCTACAGAAGCAGACAGCATTGGCTCTTTGGCTGTAAAAGGAGATGAGCATCACCCCCTAGAGTCAGATACAACTGGCTTTCCAGCAAGGGAAACATTTACCTCTGGCACACGTGTGATAGGTTCTCCACCACTTCCCTATAAGTATACCTTGAATGATTATGTGCTTTCTGACACTTTTCTTGTTTCACCTTTATTTTGAGAATTAATTTGTTATTGATTGGTCCCTTCCACTTTTGCATATTGTTGTCTGGTTATTTTTTGTTCTTGTTTGTTTTATTGGCCAATATATTGTTTACTGTTTATTTGGTATTATTCTATTGTTTCTTCTTTCCACCCAGAGTAGTGTTTACACTAATTGTTGGCAGAAGAATGAATGAATGATATCTCTGCTGTGTCTCTCTGGATCCTTGTCATTTCTAATGCATTGTTATGCTGACAGGTTCCCGAGGAGGGCAATGACTGAGTACAAGCTGGTGGTGGTAGGAGCTGGTGGTGTTGGAAAAAGTGCCCTGACAATCCAGCTGATCCAGAATCACTTTGTTGATGAATATGATCCTACTATAGAGGTAAGAGCTCTGTAGGTATTGATGAATTACATCCTTGGCACCATATTGTCTTTGGATTGTAGATAAACTCATGTTTGCTTTAATATGACCGTGGAAGAAGTAAACTATTGTAAATATTGAATAAAAGAACCCCAGAAGGTTCTTACTAGCAATTGTTTAAAATATGTTTTAAGTTTGGAAAAGTGTTTTTAAGCCAAATTTATGTATTTTTATCTCATCAAAATTATCATTCATAACCTACTGAATTTCATTCACAGTTTAAATGTCTGTCATATTTTTTATTTATTTTATTTATATCCTAGAGCAGCATACAAATACAGTACAGTCAAACCTCGCATGAAGAGTATTTCGCTTAAAGAGTAACTCGCTTAAAGAACAGATTTTTCTCTGAATGTTCACTTCGCTTAACAAATAAAACCAACCAAAAACTCGCTTAACAAATAAATCAGGGTTCGCAATCCCCCCACAATTGGTCATTTACAATGGTGTTTCGCTTAAAGAGCAAACTTGCTTAAAGAGCAATCCTGTGGAATGCATTATGCTCTTTAAGCGAGGTACAACTGTATGTTTAAAAACGAATACAGTTAAAAAGAGATTAAAATTATGTTATTAAAATGGTATTTAATAACTTATGAAATTAAAACACATTCATAGGTAATATGGTTTTTAAAGCCATGTTACACCATTTAAAAACAACTGTAGCATCAGTATAACAATACCTGCCATGAACACATCCTACTCAGTGGCTAAAAGCCTGTTCATTTTTTAAAATATTGGTTTGCTAGAGGATAGACATCAAGGAAAGGGCCAACATATCCCCTCTTTAAAGGCAGTTCTAAAATCTGAGAGAAGCCACCAAGAAATACCTCTTTCATGAACTCACCAGGTGTGTCTCCAAGGTACAGAGAATAAGGTATTTTCTAAGGATCTTAAAACCCACTACAACTCATAAAAAGAGAAACGGTCCTTCAGTTCGTACTTGATGCCAGACATTGCTTTAGAACCAACACACCTTCATCAAACGTAGATGGAAAAGAGAAATGAAGTTGTAAATCATGTACAGTACATATTGGTAAAAAGGCAAGGTCAAGGTTACCCTTGCTTGAAAGCAAGTCGTATCCTACTCTAGGGTACGGTGCTCATTTCCATTTATAGCCAAAGAGCCAGAGCTTTCTGTCTCTGCAGACATTTCTGTGGACATGTGGCAGGCATGACTAGAAACCAGAGCCCACAGAATGCTGTTACATTTCCTTCCAAAGTGCCACCTATTTATTCACTTGCAATTTCTTGCTTCTGAACTGCTAAGTTGGCAGGAGCTGGTACACAGACGGAAGCTCATTCTGTCATGCAGCACTCGGGTCTCGAACTGCTGACCTGCCAACCTTCCAGTCATCAAGTTCAGCCACTGCAGTCCTAAATCCCAAATCTCTAAAACTACTTCTCCCATCAGTTTTGCATATTTTAAAAATAATATCAGGGATAGAAGAGAACTCTTAGCGAGTCCACAGGCCAATAGCCAGGATTTTCCCACCCTTCTAGGAAGGACTAGAGCCACTATAAAACAATGTCTCGAACTCCTTTCTCAGAGAGATGGATCAGAAAAATACAATATTGAAAGCGGCCAAAAAGTAAGAATAACCAATAAGAGTACACTCTTTTTGCCACTTTATTAATTTGGGGAAAGTTGCCCCTACTCAAATCTTCGCAGAGTATTTTCACTCCATTTCTAGCATGGAATCCCTAACAGCACATAAGAAATTGTCCATCATCTTTCTTTGTATGTGAACCACCAAGAGTAGTTAATTTTCACTACGGGGCAGTATAAAAATGAAGTGAGCAAGTAAGTAAGAATGTAAGAAAAATACACTGCAGATACACTAAATACTAGGGAAGATCCTGATTTTGAAGCAGCATCTGTTCAGATGAACACATTGAAATGTGTTGTTAGGTGGGTGTAGAGAAGAGTTTTGATTTTGCATTTGTTTTCTACAGGACTCTTATCGCAAGCAGGTAGTTATTGATGGGGAGACTTGTTTGCTAGACATCCTGGACACCGCAGGACAGGAGGAATATAGCGCTATGAGAGATCAGTATATGAGAACTGGGGAAGGCTTTCTTTGTGTGTTTGCCATTAACAACAGCAAATCATTTGCAGACATCAATCTGTATAGGTAAGCTCCACTTACAGGAGAGAACAAAGGCACAGTTGGATTGTAAAGCTGAACACCATCTACCATAGCCTCTGAGTAGGCTAAAGTCAATCACTACTACTGTAGCTGCTAGAACAATTGATTGGTACCTGTTTTGTTCTAAGTTAACAAATGTTGATAAATTCTGAAAATCTAGAGAGAAGTGCTGCTACATAGAAAACAATTATGGCAGGAGCTTTGACAGGTCATATAATGTAACATGAGTGGATAAATATAAGCATGGGAATTATCATTACCCATCCAGTTCATGCAGCATCATTGATTTTGTTCTGATGTCTGTTTCATTGGGTTAGCCATTTCCCTATTTTTATTAAAAGAATGCCATATGTCTAGACCAGAACCCAATTGAAAATGTAGATCAGCATAAGTGCATTGACACACATCTGAGAGGCCAATTACCACATGAACTTTGTGTAGCAGCTGTCATGTGTGATAACAAATTCCTATGCCTTCTTTTTTTGCAACTATTTGTGCGGAGGTTTACCTTTGCCTTGGATACCTTAGGGTTGTTATTCAGCAAGGAGTCACCGCTTTGGTAGATATCTTCATGATGACATTCCACGCATGCAAACGGACTTGAGAAATCAAGTCCATTTGCATGTGGGTTTTTAGCCATTTGGACATCACATCACCTGCTGGCTAGGCAGACCATGACGCGTGCTCCCCAACTTCACCTTGCCCAAGGGATCTGACAGAGGACGTTTTGGTGAGTCTTAGTCCCAGCCTAACATCATTGGTGAGAGATGGGCATCCCTGCCTAGTTAGACCACTCAAGATCCTGCACCCCCACAAGGCTCTCACCTAGCGGGAGGCAGAGGTTTACAATGATAATAGGATTCTGTCCATCAAAAACTAAGTAGGGTATTAACTGAAGCCATTTTGAGTTCTCTAGCATGGGGACTTGGATAGTGTAGCGGAGGGGTGCCCAAACGTTTCAGACCATAGGCCGGTCACATAGTTCAGGGAGCTGGTCACTATGGCCTGGGGGCCGGATGCAGCCCCCGATGCCAATTCATGCAGCCCACAAAGCCCTCATCGCTCCTGGAAGCAGAAGTAAAACACGTCCATACTGGCGTGTTTTACTTCCACTTCCTGGAGCGAAGAGGGCTTTGCAGGCCAGATGACTTGGCATTGGAGGCCACATCCGGCCTCCAGGCTGTAGTTTGGGCACTCCTGGTGTAGTGCATCCTCCTATTCTCACAGAATTGCATGTTTTTTTGCTATATGCAGTAAGAGCAACCAGCTGAGCTGCTATCCAGAGCAATGCTAATTTGAATTTTATCAGTTGAAGCATCCGGTGTATTCTTTGTTTCACCTTTATTCCACCACTTTGTCTCTTTCTCCAGAGAGCAGATTAAGAGAGTGAAAGATTCTGAAGATGTACCAATGGTATTGGTGGGAAACAAATGTGATTTGCCTACACGAACTGTAGATACAAAACAGGCTTATGAAGTAGCCAAGAGCTATGGGATTCCATTCGTTGAAACATCAGCCAAAACGAGACAGGTAATGAGTTCTCCAGCACACCCATCTCTGTTCAACTCTCAGGTTAAACTTCCACTAATGTTCCAGTACACAGGCTAATTGATTGAAAAGTCAACACTAAGTTGCCAGCAGGATAGAAACTGCTTCACAGAACATCATCCTAGATGCTGTTTACATTTGTAGGTTGGAAACATTGATTTTACCTCAATTTCTGCCTAACTCTATTTGAAGGTTTGTATTTAGCTAGGTGCTTACGAGTTCCTGGGGGAAAAAAACCAATATAAATTCACAGTTAGCTTAGAATGCCCGTGCTATTTTATGTTTGATCTCCAGAATGTCAATGTTCTATGTATTCCAATTAATTGGTGTTATTTTTTTTCACCCTTGTGAAATTTTCAAGAGAGATGTGGTGGAGAAAGGACAGACAGAGGCTGGAAAAACAGGGTCATATGTCAAAAAAGCATTGACCTTACATGAGCATTTAATCTTTTGTAGGGCGTGGAAGATGCTTTTTATACACTGGTAAGGGAGATTCGTCAGTATCGAATGAAAAGACTCAACAGCAATGAAGACAGGAATCAAGGTTGCATGGGACTGTCATGCCTTGTGATGTGATCAGGTGGGATACCACCTATTGTGTTAATCTGTGCTTGCCAAGATGTTTTTGAAGGAATTTCTTTTATTTCAAACAACCACTTTTAATTCTTTATAGTATAAGTTTTCTAAGGCTGAGATCAGATGCTATGAGTCAAGAACAATCAGGAGGAAAAAAATGTAATTGTGTGCCTTATGGTAGTGGTTGCAAACTTCTGTCTTTAGAGTTAATAAAAACATTGAGTCAACTTCTACAGAGCAGAAACTTTTAAGAAGACTTTGGCAGAAACTTTGGGGCATCCTTTCTTTTCTCTCTCTCTCCCCCCCCCCCAAAAAAAAAAAAAAACTTCCAGTCTGAGCTCTTGAGACGATGTCTCACAGTAGAAGCAATAGAATCCCTGCATCCTATTGAATTCTCTCTGCCCTAGTTGTGTTACCCTGGGCCTGGATCCTTTGCTTCATTTCTTTGAAATGAATCCTGCCTGTCAGCTTTCCTTGCATTTTACTGTGCTAAAATTATCCACTGGCTAAAATCATGTTGCAGAGTTATGCCAACGTTGTAAATTTTAGGTTTGAGCTGTCACGAGTTTAGAAATATTTGTAGGCATTATCTATTGTGCTCCAGGTCATATGGCTCAGTAGGCAATAGATAATGTCTACAGAGATTTCTTCATTTATGGCAATTTGTGTCTAAAAGTTACACTGTTTGTTTAGTTGCAACAAGATTTCAGCAAGTACCTGTATGTAGAACAGGAGTGCCCAAAATATGGCCCACAAGCTGTAGTTTGGGCACCCTTGGTTTAAGCAGAGAAAATAGCGACCTAAAAATTATCTCATCCTGTTGCAAAACATACCTGTTGCAAAACATTGCAAGGTGCATTTTACTTCTGCTTTCGGTGGGAGGAACCACATAACTGGCCCGCTGAACCATGTGACTTGCCCACGGTCCAAAAAGTTTGAGCACCCCTGATGTAGAAGAACAAAACTAATATACCGTGTTTAATTGTTTATTTATTTCAGATGCTTGAAAAATTTGGGCAAATATGGCTGAATTGAACCTTTCCCCCAGTTGTTGCATTTCATGATGGTGCCTGGCCAGTATCCTACTACCTGTTGACAAGTGGTAATGTTCCATCAGCACCAGCAGGGAATGATCTCTGAACATCTACCTCTTTGTGCAGCTGAGCAAGCAAAGAACATCTCACCTCATATATGGTGGAATATTTCCTTCCTCTTTTTCTTGGGTAGGTTAAAGCAGAGGGCATTATATGTGACACTGTAGAGTCTACATGCGCTGAGAAGATGCCTTTTCCGGTAGAAAAGCTGAAGCAAATTGTCACCAGGCAGCACTGCAGAGTCATTCGTTAGCACTGTCTGGCAATGTTGTGCTTGACTTCCTGTACAAAGTTTTCAGACAGGGAAGTGTTGCCATGTGCCTTTTATACTCTGTACTTAAAATAGTTGTATAGCACATCCACTTACTGTACTTACGTTGGCCTGTTGAGTCATTAGCTTTTTTATAGCAAAATATATGATTGTTGGTAACCAAGTGCCTATGAGCAGGGTAACCCAGCATTCAGACTTATCCTGGAAAGTTACAGTGCTGCTTCTTGGCTTGCCCATCTTGAACACGTGAAGCTCCTTCAAACAATTGGTCTGCCTAACCCAGTACTATCAACCTCTTGATTGGCAGTGACTCTCTAGCTTCCCAGATTTTCTCTGCAATCCTTATTAACTGGACTTGCCAGGGCTTTAGTGTGGATTCTTTTGAATGTAGAGCATGAGCTCTCCATCTCTATCCCTTCCCCCATTATTAATGCACAAGGATGTCTCTTAACTGAAAGGCACTTTGATCTGCAAAGCTCTGTTGGGGGGGGAGGGGAGACACTAGCAGTCAGCTGCCCTTCTTCAATGTTAAATACATTCCATTTAGCTTTTCTGCTGGGCATGAAGCCACTGGTTCCTCCCACCAATGCCAGTTGAACAGCTGTGGATGCCTTAAGTACCATCTTCTCTAATGCTCAGTAGAAATCCTGGATCTGTGAGAGCCATGTAGGGAAGATTGAGCTGTCCAAGCTGTCTACGCACTTCTGTTTTTCAATTAAATGCCTTTGTGTTTTTTTCTGGAACAGTTTTTTTATTCTTAGTCTCTGAAAAAAGTGCACTTCGTTACTGTTATCAACTCTGATTGTTCTCGCTAGCTAAACTAGAGGTAAAGGCAGAATGAAATTATGGGTGTGGGGAATGGGTTCAGTAGATGATATCAGTTCAAAAAAAAATGTTTATTTCCATTAAAGAGTACAATTGTTGGAGCTGGATTCTTCATTACACTCCCAAGCGCTTGTTCTGTGCTCAGATGACTATGTTCTGTGGGGTTTCCTGTGCTACTTGGATATAATTGAATAGATAACCACTATTTATCTGAAATATGTAAGATTTATGTATGTGTACCACTGTCGTCTTGTTATCTTTGAATGGAATGTGTGAACTGCCACCATTCAGAATGGTAATACAGTAATACCTCGGATAACGCTAAGGCTTGGTTCCACAAGTCTTGGTGTTATCCGATTTTTAGTGTTATCCAATGCATGTTAAAATCCTATGGGATGGATCGGATAACGTTAAAGCTCCACAGAGATACATTGTAACTGCACAGGCTTTACCAGTTGTTATCCAATCCATCCCATAGGACCTTAACATTATTCGATCCAATCCTCCTCCCCAGATTACTTAACATTATGTGATTTTAGCATTATCCGAGGTAAACGTTATCCGAGGTATTACTGTACAGTACTTAAAATGAAGTGAGATGATATAAAAGCCCTCAAACAAATGCTATCATTTAATGTTGCAGTTACTGACATTTATGATTCTTACTAAGCTGCTCTCAACGTGAAGCAGAAAAGGAATTCAAGAGCATATGTCCTCTGCCAGTGATGACGAACCTTGGCACTCCAGGCGTTCTTGAACTTCAATTCCCAGAAGCCCTGATGAGCAGGAGTATTGACTTGGGTTTCTGGGAATTGAAATCCAAGAACACTTGGAGGGCCAAGGTTCACCATCATGGTATACTGTTATATTTCACTGTACATGCTAAGGCAGAAGAGAAACCACTGTGTAATCAACTGCAAGAGATGATGACGCACTATCTTTGCTCTAGTCTCATGATTATTTGGGACAAATCTTTGTCTGACTGTTTGTTTTAAACAGTATTATTTGGAGCAGTGCATTGTTACAGAAAGGTTGTTTTATCCCTTACCTCTTGTTAAACTGTTAAAAATTGAAAGCACATCCAATTTCACACAGCTCTATTTGGCTAGAATTTGACATGGCTTGAGCAATAAAGTGTGCGTATGCATTGTTTGAAGTGTCTGTCTTCATTTTGGTGAACACTTAAGTACCTTCCCACAGTTCCAATATTTGAATTAGCATGACTCCTTTGAATGTTAATAATTACATGACAGGCAGGACTATAACAGATGTACTGGTTGTTGGAACAACATTTATTTATTTATTTATCTATTTTTCAAATTTCTTTTCTGCCCTACTCGCAGGAGCAACTCAGGGTGGATTACAAACAATCATATAAAACATAAAATCACAAATTCCAAAATACAATTTTAAAAATCTAAAAACAGTTTAAAACAGCATCTCATTCCTTTATGACTGCCGTGCAGCTGTTCAACATCAGTAGTGCTATTAGAGAAAAATGAGGCAACCCTGATACTACAGTGTGTGGGGTTTTTTTTAACCTAAAGTTCCCTGTGGTCTTAAGAAAACTACATCCCTCAGCTAGTGCTAGTTCCCAACCTATTGCCCACAGGCCAGATCTGGCCCCTGATACCAATTCATCTGGCCCATGCCATCCACGCCGCTCCCTTTTACAACAGCCACGGCTGCATTTATGGCAGCGTTTTGTGTATGTGTGGGAACGTTTTACTTCTGCTTCTGCGTGGGATGAACTATGTGACCATCCCACAGCCCAAAAAGGTTGGGAATTCCTGCTATATACAAGTAAAACCTCGCATAAAGACACCTCGCTTAGAGACTAACTCGCTTAAAGAGCAGAATTTTCTCTGAATGGTTGCCTCACTTAAAAACTAAAACCAACCAAAAACTCACTTAACAACTAGATCGGGTTCGCAATCCCCCCAACGGAAGTCACAATTGGTCACTTACAATGGTGTTTTGCTTAAAGAGCAAATCCGCTTAAAGAGCAGTCCCGTGGAACGCATTATGCTCTTTAAGCGAGGTACCACTGTACCTTGATTGCAACTGTCTTGCTTTTATTTAGGTGATAAATAAGATTTGATTGTAGGGCCATAATGTTTGATCCATTCAAGCACATTAATCCTTTTTAAATGTCCATATGATTAAAAGCAATAACCCTCAATAACCAATCTAGGGTATATGAAGTTGAACCAGTCCCAGATGTGAAGTGTTTTCAAAAATACCTACCGGTAAGTAGGTTTCCCTTACTTGAAAGCCAGTTGTATCTGACTCTAGGGTTCAGTGCTCATCTCTGTTTCAAAGCTGAAGAGCCAGCGCTGTCTGCTTCTGCAGATATTTCTGTGGTCATGTGGCAGGCATGACTAGACACTAGAGCGCACTGAACACTGTTTACCTTCCCGCCAAAGTGCTCCCTATTTATCTTCTTACAATTTCTTGCTTTCGAACTGTTAGGTTGGCAGGAGCTGGGACAAAGACGGGAGCTCATTCCATCCTGCAATACTTGGGAATCAAACTGCTGACCTCCCTCCTTCCAATTAGTGTCTTAGCCACTTGACTGGCTTTTGAGCAAGGGAAACCTTTACCTTTACCTAGGCAAAGGGATCTAGATCTGTGATATGAAGGTGGATTAGTCTGACATGGGCAGTTAGAGTCAAGTACAGATAGCATCTGCTTATGTTTACTTCTCCCTAAATATGTTGGTTGACAGCCTTCAATGTCACTCAAGGGAAACTCATTTGTCTGGTTATTTAATCTAACCAAATGTGAATCAAACTCAAAAGAAGGAGTTGCAGAGCAAGTATCTTCTACCACGTCAACTGTAGAAATGCCTGTCTGTGAATGTATTCTAACTTGGACTTTGATCTGATTCTGGTATTTCAACATTTCCAACATTTCTTGACTGGGTCACAGTTTTTGTTATTATGAATAAAAACAGGAGAAATACCAGTCATACCTGCAGAGCTGTGTTTTAATGTGGCCAAAAGTGAGATATATTTATTGCTCATATATCTTGCCCTTCCATCCACCTCTCTTGCTCTTACTGACACTTAGGATTTTCTGATGTTCAGCCAAAAATCTAACCCCCACCTTAGATCTAGCTATGCTCTACTAAAATTAAAAATGTTTTGCTGATCTCTATGTGACAGCTCCTCAATTATTTAATGCTACCCCTCAGCAGGGCTGGTCCTACCATTAGTTAGGGTGAGGTTCAGGTAAATTATTTTGGCTGTCAAGAAGGCAACAAATAAGCATTTATTATTCACATACTTTTGCCACGAGGAAGAAGGCTCCTCTCCCCTGGTCAAAATGCCTTGGCCAGCTTTTTTAACAGGCAGACTGAATTATAACTGGTATTACTTACTATTTTGCCTCAGGCAACAAACTGCGTTGGGCTGATTTCACCCATGGTCCATCTTCAGGCTTAACGTACTCATTTCTTCAACCTTCATAATATGACTTAGGTTTTTATACTACAAATCACTGTAGCCTTCTGATTCCATTCCAGTTTGTATCAGTCAGAGCTGTATACAGCACTCGAACCCAAGTGATAGCTGAGCAGGGGCTGCAGGGGCTCAGTAGTTAAGAAGCTTGCTTTGTTTGCTGGAAGGCTGGCAAGTTGGCAGTTTGAGACCCATGTAGTGCATGACGGATTGAGTGCCCGTCTCTCCCAGCTCTTGGGGACACGAAAGAAACCTCATTTGGGTGTTCCCTGAGTAGAGTTTCTTCCGTAAAAATCCTTTCAAACCAGAATAATTTCTGACACAAATTTATTATTATTGCAGAATAAATAGAACTTTTACTTTTTGTTAAACTTGGAAACTGTGATTCTATTAAAGCTGCCTAGAAAGTTACATTTGTCTTTCTGGCAGCTGCCTTCATGACCTCATGTTCACCTTGCAAATGACTACAAGCAGTGGTGGGCAGCAGCCAGTTTGGACTGGTTCTACCCCTGGGAGATAGTAACCCTCCCGGGAAACCACCCAGGATGGTTACTTTTTTTGGAGGCGACCAGTTCGGTCACCTCTCCAGCCGCCCTTCCTTGCAGCCCAAAATGGTTGCTCGTAAGTGTGCATGCATCAAAACACTATTTGATGCATGCACGCTGAATACTGGAAGTTGGCTGGCTGTTGAGGCCCTCAGCGGCCTCTTTGTAGGAGCGGCGGCGGTGGCCTTCCCATGACCGCTTATGCTGTTTCCTCACTGCCGCCAGGCCATGGCGCAGTGCCGGGCCGGGCCAGGCTGGGCCGGGCCAGGGCATGCTGCTGCGCCAGGCTGCGCTGCTGAGCCTGGCCAGACCAGGCTAGGCTACGCTGCGCTGCCAGGCCACCACACCACTGCTGTTGCCGCCTGCCTGCTGCTCCCCGACCACAGCCAGGGGAAGTGACTAGGGTTTGTGTTTGGGGTGGTTGGTTGGGTGTTTAAAACGCTGTGTTTTATGTAGTGTGCTTTTATTTCTATTTAATGTCTATTTAAATTTGTATTTTTATGTTTTTTATCTCTATTTAATGTCATTTTTATGTTTTGATTTCTATTTAACGTCTATTCAATTTGTATTTTTATATGTTTTTTATTTCTATTTTTATGTGTACTGTATTTTTATTTCGTTTTTATTTTTACTTTGGCTCCACCCACATCATTGGTTCCACCCACAGCATCATGACATCATGATGTCATGACGTCGGCTCCACCCACAACATCAGCACACTCGATATCATGTAAATCACATGTGTAATTCCCAGTAGCACATCGTTGTAGTGCAGTGTTAGGAAACACTTTGTTAAACTGGACTCCATTTAAAGAGCCAATTGAGCTATTGCCAAATTTTATTTATTTATTTATTTATTTCATTTGTACCCCGCCCTCCTCTGAAGACTCAGAGTGGCTTTACAACTAAAACAATTAAAACACATACATAAAAATTAAAATTAAAACACCGAGGAGAGAGGTGGGATATTTAAATGAGCCAGGCGACCGAGTTGGCCATCTGGCCCACTCCCCACACACGACCAACTGATGGTCAGGATGACCTGGGCAATATGAGTTCCTTGGTGAACAGTCTGAAGGAGCTAAATTTCCTGCCTATGTATCTCTCTGTTAACCCTGCGCTGGCAGCTCCCCCTGTTATAAAATAAGACTTATCCTGGCTACAGCTTTAAATAGTTTGCTGCTTACTTCTCCATGCCTTTTAGAGAAGGGGAGTTGGGTTACAGGAGCACAGATAAAATAGTAGAATGAGCGTTGGATGGTTATACAGCTTCACTCTTTCACTTGGCTGCTCCACTGTCCGTTTTTCAGGACTCTTTTCCGAGGGTGGTAGGAAAAAAAAATGCCATTGGTGAAAATTCCAGGTAGGTCTTTGTCCCCACCTCAAAAGAATAGTAAAGATGCTCCCCTGGAGAAGGATGCAATACCAATAACCAATACTGAAGAACAGAATGCAGAAGGGAATCCTTTGCAGGCTTTTAGCATGGCAAAGGTCCAGAAGATGCATATTGGGAAGTGGGGAGAAATGGAATAATAGGCCAGTCAGAGCTGCTACCTTTTAAATGAGTGATTCAAATGGGCTGATTTCCAATTCTTGGGAAGCAAATTAGGAGGGATATCGAATTCAGTCCACCAGCACATAGGTACTCATCCTGGTGTTAGAAATGATCAAGTAAAAATTTTGTAAAACCATGTCCAGATGTTGTTTTCATACATAGGTTAGACTGAGAGCTTTCCAGAAACCTTTACAAGTTGATTCAGTGACCATTTAGGAAGTGAGATAACAAATGTTTTACTTCACTGTATGGATATGTGGAAAGGTACTACCCAAAGAGGGCTGGAAATCCTTAGCTTTATTTTTCTTCAATTGTTCAAGTCTTTAATTACCACCTTGTCTATTTCTATAATGTTGATGCTACATGAACAGGTTTTCTGTTGTCAGGATAGCTTTTGTCACCTCTCACCCATAACTTTTAAGAGGATGTTAATAGTACAATAGTTTCCCTCTGAGTATGATAGTTATACTGTATATAACAAATACAACTCAGCTATGGTGTGCACTTTCACTAGCAGTTTGTAAAAGAAGAATTCTGGGTTTTACTTCCCTCAAGGAAGCAAAATGTGAGATAAAGTGACTCCTGAACGGTCATAGCAGAAATAAAAGTTTGGATGAATCTGTGAAGTTGGTGAAGCCAATAACTTTAGCCAGCAATATGCTGCGGTTCCACTTGTTAGATTCTGCAAGAACTGTCTGTAATAGACAGGCCTTCAAAATATTTTTTTTTTCAAATAACAACTCCTAAGTCTCCCTCCATTTGCCCTGCTGGCTGTGGAATTCTGGGATAATATAAAAAATTAAAAGCTATAATAAACAAAACCTAGTAATAGAATCACATAAAACTGTCTTGTGATACTTCTATGTATGGCAAGAATTGGGAGAAAACACTTCAAATGTTCAAAGATGTTCTAAGAAGTGGAGTTGGAAAATAAATTTTAACGGCATAGCAAGCTTAATAATGCCTGCAGGGAAATCATATTGCTGTGACCAAGATGTAGAATTTGATGCAGTTTCTAAAAGAAGTACCCAGTGGGAAGGTTTGGGGCATTAGAGCATCCACAAAATGGAGATTCATCATTCCCAGATCAATCGCCAAGAACTCAAAAGGGTGCTAAATGCTGGTTTAGATATGTTCAGTCTGTTCCTGAAAGCATGCTTGTCAGATAAGGAAATGAATGCCTAGTTTTCCTGAACAGTCTTCAGCTCTATTTATTGTAATGGCACTCCTTTTCAATACTTATCCATCAATTCTCCTTTGAGTTCCAAGAGCATCATTGGTAGGTGGAAGTTCTTTATCTGACCTAGTACAATAATTAACAAATAACAATAGCACTTGCACTTACATTCCACCCATACGCCTTTGTTCACTCTTTGGGCAGTTCACACAAGTTAATTAGAATTTTGCCTCCCAACATGCCGAATACTCCTTTTACCTACCCTGGAAGGATGGAAGCATGAGTCAACTTTGAGTCCTGGTCAGGATTGAACTCACAACCTTCTGGCTACAGTACAGCAGTTTAATCACTGTGCCACCAGGGCTCTTCAAATAACTTTCCCCTTTCTAAAACAGCTCATTCAAGGAACCATATATGCAGGTTTTAGACGACAGTATTTGTATGTAGAAGCTGCAGTATTATTATTTTTTTCAGATGCCATTTCAATACAAATGATATGTGGAAATAGTAACTAGAATCACATTCCTCACCTCCCATATGTTTGTAGCTACTTTAATTTTTTGGAAGAGTAGCCGTGTTAGTCTGTGGTTCAGGGATATCAGAAAACAAAACAAAATAAAATAAAAAACACTGTAGCACTTTAAAGACTAACTGCTATATTTTTATTGTTAGCTTTCGTGGATCAAGTCCACTTCTTCAGACAAAGGAGTAAAACTTCCAGGCATGGTTTATATACACCAGATGTAGGGATCAAGATGTTACAAGGCAAATGGATCACAAAACAATGAGGTAAAGATTAATCAAGAAGAATGACAGACAAGCATGTACAGTATAACAATACAGCTTCCTACAACTAGGAGTATCAAATGATTATTCAGATTAGTTTTAAATGTCCCCCTTGCAAACAGAAGAAGTGGACTTGATCCACGAAAGCTAACAATAAAAATATAGAAGTTAGTCTTTAAAGTGTTACAGTGTTTTTTATTTTATTTTAATTTTATTGTGTTTATTTTATTTTGTTTTCTGATTTGTAACTACTGTTTGCATAGAGCTTACATTTGGAGGCAGAAGTTTCTCATGACATGTGCAGGATCCAATAAAGTACATGTGTGGGGTGCAAACAGTATTTTTATTTTTAACTTTTGGGGGCTAGAAGCAGGGCAGATGAGTCTCTGCTCTATCCTCTCTCAATGTATATGTATACAAATGTGTGAAATTGGCTGTTGAGGATGAGAAACCCACTGCAACTCAGGCAGTGGTGGGATGTCTAAATAAATAAATAAATAAATACAAAATTACATTAAAATACACCCACCCACCCCAAACATAAATCAACCCACCCACACTAACACTTACCTGTTAGTATAAGTGCCTGGGCAGCACCATGTTGCAAGATGGATATGGTCATCGTACCAGTTCTCTAGAATAATTGGCTTGCATGCACACCAAGTGCTTGGTGCGCTTGCACAGTGGGGGAACCAGTGAAAAGGTAAGCCCCGAAGGTGGTCTCCCCCCCCCCCAAAAAAAAAAAAAAAAAGCTGCTACCAGTTCTCCAGGACACTGGGAAAAGTTACTACCGGTTCTGGCGAACTGGTGAGAACCTGTTACATCCCATCACTGAACTCAGGTAAGAAAGAAAATATTGTGTTGTCAGACAGCCTGGGCACACTGTTCCAAACAAGGTTCTTAACAGTTCTTTTTCACTGTAAAGCATGAACTGTGGAGTCTAGAAGCTGAACAGGTAAGACCTTGATCAAGCATTTTCCCTATGATCTCATCATATATTTATTTATTTTAATCTCAAACAGCGAAGGAGAAACGTGAGTACTATTGGGCCTTCCTTATGCCGCTTGCTGCTTTGTCAAGCAGTTTATCATTGAAATATCCAAAAGACAAATGACCATAACAGTCCCAAGACCATCCATTTCTCAGTAGTCATTGCTAGAAGCTATTGATGCCATCTGGGGATAAGGATTTGGATAGAGTGCAATTGGACCAGCATGGGATATACTTTGTAAAACCGACAGGGATTAACATATCACCTGTTTTTTCCTCTAAACAACTGTCAGTTTTTTAAACAACAGTGCCCACTATCCCTTTCTATAGATCATACAGTGGTGAGGCATTCTAGGTGCTGTAGGTCAAAACCTCTAGGATAATGGTGGCAAACCTAAACCTATGGCACCCATGCCAGGGGGAGCCCCCAGAGCCCTCTCTATGGGCACATGCACCATTGCCCCAGCACAAAGTTCACCCCATTCTCTGCACAGCTGCTCAAAGGGAGTGCTTCTTCCCTCCCCCCTGCACAGAGTTTGCCCCACCCCTCTGCCCAGCAACCCAATGGGATCGCTTCCTCCCTCCTCTGTCTGGGGTAAGGTGTGCAGCATGAAGGTGCAGCGCAGACAGCAACCTGTTGAGTCTGTGGCAAAGGTGAGTTTGGGCAATCGGTCTCTAAAAGGTTCTCCATCACTGCTCTAGGAAGTCAAATGTTCATCCTCCCCCATCTATAACTCTGTAGAAGGGGTCTGTCCTGTACACCTGATACTTAATTTCAAGATGATTGTCAGAGATGGAGGAACATTTTTATCATCCTTATTAAATGTTAACAACTAATTAAAGCTAGATTTCTCATGTCTACTTGATTGCTTTCCTCAGATACAAATCAAGGTAAGCTAAACGTAACCTGTTCCTAGAAGCTAAATCCCTTATAGGACTCTGCAAGAAGGAACCAAGATGAATGGTGGTGGGTTCAATGTGAGGTTAGGATGATGCATTTCACTTTCATCTTCTCTGCACCTTGGAGCTCCTGGCAAATCTTTGCATTTGGACACAACAATGGACGTTGGCAAAAGTTACCCTGCTGAGAAATGGTTGTCTTTCAACTACTGCTAAGTGCAAGCTAAACATGATTTACTTTGCCCAGCAGACCCTGTGTGCCAAGGATGTTGGTGCTACCAAGAACAGATCTCTCTCTCTCTCTCTCTCTCTGAGTTGTAAATCATTCTGCTTTGCTAGGATAGACTGAGAGAGGGAGTTCCTACGACAGTTGCTTGGGATGACCCCCTCCCTTTATGCCCAGTTTTATAGTCTGGGGTGGGATTAATTTCATTCTATATGATCTCATTTCCCACCCGCTTTGTCTCTCTAGGAAGTGGCACTGCATGCACCTGTCACTAACGTAGCCTTAGGCATTTCCATTTGTGGTCATAACATCCTCTGCTTATCCTCCTTATTCCATCTGCACATAAATCCTGCTAAACCATATCACTTTCTCATTTCCTCCATGTTTACCATGCTTATCCACAGAAGCTGTCATCAGATAACATATGCCCTATCTAGTTGGATTTGCCTATCATCTGTCTAGTAGTCATAACAGTAGCAGCAAGAGAAGAATGGCAGATTTAGAAAAAAATGTTTTTGTGCTATTTTCAGCAATTCTATGTGTGGTTGCTTGGGAATAAGTCCTGGGACAGATGATGGGTGTGCAGCACTTGGGTCTTGAACTGCTGAGCCGTCCAGTCATCAGTCTCAGCATCATAACAAATAAGCCATCACAGCCCTTAATTCTAGACTCAGAGGTATATCTTTGAGGATTTCTTATTGAATGTACATCATTATTACTGGCTGCAACAGAAAGCATATCCTATAGTAGCTTAAATGTCATAAACAGCTCTTTGGAGGTCTGACTCCACAGCTAAGTGTGACCAGGTGGATTTGCTTAAAAGATGGAACAGTGATATGTTACACTCAGGCATTTATCTGCAGACAAAATAACGAAGGCTGCTTTGTTAATGAGTGGTTCCAGTACAGGTAAGACCCATTTTTTCTGCATCACTTGGCTTCTCATTAATAAAATCCAGCGACTGTTGGAGCTGAGAGTTAGCTTACATTCCTGAGAGTTTGGATATATATTGATGGTTGGAAAGCTGAACCCATTTGAATCCATTGAGCTGTCATAACATCTTAAATAATTAGTTAACACTAAGAGATGCTAGCTAGTCTTCACTCCCATGTTTACATCTACTCAACCATTATTTCTTATGTACTTCAGCCTCCTCAACATCAATCCATACTATCTTCAGCTAAAACAAGTCAGTTGATGGGAGAATCAGTGGTATGACTCCATATATAGAGTCTTCCCCTCACCATACTATATAAGGCTGTTGCTGCACTCTCTCCCATAAAAATCAAGTCGCACATAGAATTGTGGTGCAGGTGGGTCTCCAGTTCCATAGCTCATGTAATAATGTTTTTAGCCAATAGTTCCCTGCCCCATATCCAAAATCTCTAAGAGTTTTTATCTTATAGCGTACACACTAACTTACTGAGTCATGTTTTTACCAGAGTTGAAAATTACTTACTTGGTTTCCAAATCTCCCAATTAGGATGACTATTGGATCTAGTGGTTCTGTAAAAAAAAAAAGCATTTCTCCATAATGACTTGAGAACTGGCCTAATGACCTCCTCTCTTCTTCTGACAGAAGTGGATGATGCCATGCGCTCCTTTGCAGAGCAAGTATTTGCATCAGAGGTGAAGGATGAAGGAGGCCGGCACGAAATCTCTCCCTTTGATGTGGAAGACGTCTGTCCCATCTCACACCAAGAAATGAAAGAGCACATGATCCAGGCAGAGGCCACAGTGGATTCTGGAAAAAAGTAAGAACTATGTGAGTGCTAGGAAACTTTTGGTTAAAAAAGGAGGACTCTTAAAAGACAAGGGGATTCACAATGTGCTGACCACATTGCTGATTGCATGCTTCAGATGTACTCTCAGGCAAGTTGACAAAGAACTTGGAAAGTACTAGGTTCTAAGCCAAGAAAGGCTTACAGCTATAGTAAATGAATTCATGTTATGAGAGCTTCTAGTACAAAACTTATGATCTGTTCTAACAGATCACTAGAGATTATCAAAAACATTCAGTATTGATACATTCACAGTTCAATTACTCTCCCCTGGAGGAAAAGCACTAGACATGAATATTTCCATATGGTAAGTGGGATGGAATATATTCCTATATAATAACAGGGCTGTCATACTGGTAACTTGCTATCACAAGCAAGCTTCAAATATGTTATCTTATTTGACTTTTGATTTTCAAAAACTGAACCTATTGTGTCTATAGTTCCTGAGCACAGGGATTTTGTCTCGATTCCAGTGCAAATTAACCCTACTTTATAATGTATGTACAGTATTAAGCTTTCCCATGAGAATGTCTTTGAATATACAAAAGAAGAGACGTAAAGAAACCAGAAGAAGGTTCAGTGGAAGTCCAAAAGATGCTAGAAAGTAAAGAAACAGAAATAACGACGGCACTTTTATCACTTTGCCAACTCTCTAAGATCTTAACATATTGTTTGCCAATTTATGCTGACTTTAATTATAGCTAAAGCCAAGAAATAATTATTATGGGAAATATATATTCAATCTAAATTTTAAACTGTGATAAAGAACCAATTGTAGCTGCCATGCCATGGATCACACTGTGCAACACACATGCAACATGGATGTTCTGCAGCTTCATCTTATTCCTTCTAGGAAGAAGAGTAACTGGAAGCTGAAGACTATTGCATTGGTTGTTCCTCTTGTAGGAAAATCTTCGACCAAATTGTCCACCCTAGATGAGGTCATCTCTACAAGCACCCGATATCAAGCTGTGCCTGCATTCCAACGTGTGCAGATCACAGGAGACTACGCAGCAGGGGTCAGTAACTATCTTTCCACAATTAAAGTCCATGTACAAAACACTGGTTACAGAATATTTGGAAACTAGGATTTCATAAAAAGACATTTTTCTTGCGAATCTGTGATGTGTTTGGCTTGTGTAAAACAACTAGGATCTGAAAGTATACCGTAGGTTCTAGGCCTGTGATGGTGAACCTTGAGACTCCAGGTGTTCTTGGACTTCAATTCCCAGAAGCCCAAGTCAGTACTCCTGCTGATCAGGGCTTCTGGGAATTGAAGTTCAAGAATAGCTGGAGTCCCAAGGTTTGCCATCACTGTTCTAGGTTGACAGCCTGATTGTTGGAAATCCTTGGCAAATCACTGCTCCTTTTCAACTCCTGTGCAATATTTTCAGTTGCAGACAGAATGGGAAACAAGCGGTACAAAAGATTTCCTATTACTTACTCTAGTTGTACTGATTAATAGCTTACTGTGGCCATATGTTAGCTAATCTAATATGAACCTAAAAGAAATAAATCAAAGCAATGAGATGGTGCAATTGAAGTGGGACTGTTTTGGTGCTCAAAATAGCTTTAGCATTTGGGTCTCCTGTCATGACCCCTGATCACCTTTCACTACTGGCCTCAAGTAATTGGAAGAGGTCACTGGAAGAGTCAGATGAGTGCTGGGGAATATGATGCTGTACTGTCAACTTCATTTGAGCACCCTTGCAACCCTAATGCTCCTTTCCAGGAATGGGTACAGATTTTAATGTTCCTTCCTCCCTTCCTACTGAAGTTGCTGCTGTAAAATTCCTGTTGATAGTGACCACTCGGGCCACAAATCTAATACCTAGAAGTCAAATTTCAAATTCCATTAAATGTTATGGCTACAGCAATCAGCTGCATGACCCAAGTGTGACTTGAAAAGCATCCGTCATTTTGTTTTCCCAGTACTGCCCCCAGAATAGCCTCGATGTTACAGGTAGTGGTGAAGGAATGCAAGATGTCCTCAGAACCACATCTTCCAGAACTTATTATTCCTGGCTGAGGTAAAGCAGGATGTCAATGCGTTAATTAGATCCTACCAGAGGACATGGTGTGTGATATTTGCTGGTGCTGCCCCTACTCCATCCTTGCTTTTTAAAAATGTTTCTCACCACTTCATCTTAAACCAGACAAGCTATAATAGGACATTGTGTAAGGATTTTAAGGTTATTAACTCAATAGTTTTCACCACATACATTTCTGCAGGCTTGAGTATCCACACCCTCCTTACAAATGCTAAGATACTAGTGATTTTAAAAAATGTTTCTACAGGTGACAGTGGAGGACTTTGAACTGGTCTGCACAGAACTGTACCGTGCTCTATGTATCCGAGAGAAGTATATGCAAAAGTCCTTCCAGCGTTTTCCAAAGACTCCCTCCCAATTTCTGCGTGCCATTGAGAACGAAGTGTGGAAGCCCAATGATGACTTGTGGCCAGGTAACTATATAGACCCGATGGCGAACCTTGGCACTCCAGCTGTTGTTGGACTTCAATTCCCAGAAGCCCAAGTCTCTGTGAATCCACATAAATGGGTTTACCATACTCATTCGTGTGGATTCACAGGGACTTGGGCTTCTGGGAATTGAAGTCCAACAATAGCTGGAGTGCCAAGGCCCACCATCACTGATATAGACACTCTGTGAATTCTGGACTGAATGGCATCAGGAGATGAACAAGGGCTCTGGAAGCTCAACTTCTTTTGGTGGTGTTTCTCAAAACTAAGTATCAGATGTTTGGGGAACTAAGGAAATTCTGTGGGCATTGTCACTTCTTCTTCTTCTTGTTCTGCCATATCCAAATCTGAATATTGGTGATCATCATGGTGATCAGCCATGAAAATTGTCCTGAGAATATAATGCAGTGGCCTTTCATCTGCCTTCCGCGTTGCAGCATGACTCCTGTACTGCTGATCCAGTTCCACAAGTCACTTTCTGGTCCTGAGCCCTTTTGGCATGCAAAGTCCTCATCGGCCCCAGGCCAGTATTGATGAAGCTTCTGCCTTCCATCAAGATGGATTCAAATAGGATTTAATCTACTTGGGGACCATCACCCTTCCCTGTGGACTTCAGCACCCAAGGCATTGTCACTACTTTACCCTAATAAAAACCTGTCTGTACAGAGGTTGAGTACATGACTTCAAATCTTTTTGAAGAGCAGGACAGTCAGAAGGCCTTTGGGTGGAAGAGTAATTACGCGATCTCTATCTATTTAGCCTTGTATTGCTACTCTGAATGGCAGGATTTGCCTAGCAAAAGGCTTCCCAAACATCTGGTACCTGATTCTTTTAATTAGAGATGCCAGGGATTCATTCTAGTCTGCAATTCAGTGAGATCTTAATCCTAAAGGCTAGCTGTGTTCCTAAGCCATCAATTCTTTCTGCACAAAAGCTGATAAAGGATCCACTACAGTGGTGGGTAGCCAACATTTTTACTACCACACGGTGAGCGGAGCCAACATTGTGGGCGGAACCAACATCATGACATCTTGGGCAGAGCCAATGTCATGATGTCATGGGGCGGAGCCAATGACATGGGTGGAGCCAAAGTAAACAAACCCATAAAAATAAGTACAGTCTAACCTCGCATAAAGAGTGCCTCGCTTAAAGAGTAATTCGCTTAAAGAGCAGAATTTTCTCTGAATGTTCACTTCACTTAACAAATAAAACCAACCAAAAACTCACTTAACAAATAAATCGGGGTTCGCAATCCCCTCCACAATTGGTCATTTACAATGGTGTTTTGCTTAAATAGCAAACTCGCTTAAAGAGTAATCCTGTGGAACGCATTATGCTCTTTAAGAGCGGACCAAAGGGGCTCTCCGGTTGTGCCATCACCCAGAGAGGCGCACCTCGCTGGCACGAGAAGGAGGCCCTTCTCGGTGTCCGCTCTGGCCCTCTGGAACCTCCTCCCAATAGAACTACGCCTGCAGATGGAGTTTCTGCCCTTTAGAAAAGGAGTGAAAACCTGGCTGGCAGGTTTGGTCTGTGGAGTGGATGGTTCAATTTCCCCAGCCAATTGGTTGGTTTGACCCCAGTATGCCTATGTTACAATTTCTAGCTTTTAATACTAAGTTTTTTAAAGTTTTTAAAGTTTTTTTATTCTTTTAAATGGTTTTATAATTGTTGTAAATGTAAATCACCTTGGGTCCCTTTTGGGCAGAGGGTGATAAACAAATTTAAATAAATAAATAAATAAATAAAGCGAGGTACAACTGTACACATAAAAATACAAATTAAATAGATATAAAAATACATTAAAAACGCATAAAACACAGATTAAAATAAATACACATTAAATAGACATAAAAACACATAAAATACAAATTAAAAATAAATAAACATTAAATACACATTAAATAGACATAAAAACACATAAAAATACAAATTAAATACACATAAAACACATAAAATACACATTAAAAATAAATACACATTAAATACACATTAAAAATAAATACACATTAAATACACATTAAAATACCCACCCCACACCCAAAGGTGAGTCACCTACCCTGGGGAGCAGGCTATAGGGAGCTTCAGGCTAGCAGCTTCTCTTCCTCCTCCCCGCTTGGGAGGACAGTAAGGAGGCCGTGCATGTGCACCAATCGCTGTAGGTGTGCATTGCACACCAAGTGCTTGGTGTGCATGCGCAGTGGGGGAATAAGTGAAAAGTTAAGCCCCCAAGGTGGTTCCCCGCCAAAGCTGCTACCAGTTCTCTGGAACACCGGGAAAAGTTACTACCGGTTCTGGCAAACTGGTGCGAACCTGTTGCTGCCCATCACTGGTCTACTAATCATAAGGAGCTGAAATATAGTGCTACCCACACAGAAGTAGCTATTTCAACTTGTACTGAACCTCAAAGAGACTTACACGAATGCATATTAAATATAAGGAGCTGAAACATTACATAAGGAGTCCTTCCATCTTCTTCCTTTTGGGTTACTATAATGGAATTGGGTTACACAAAGGAGAAGTGGGACATCTGAACTTCCAAATTTCTAGGAGCTTTAGAAAGAGATGTTTTATAATGTAACAATTCCTTTTACACAATAAGAGAAGATATATGTGTGTGGCTCAAGTGGCTAAGATGCTGACTGGAAGGTGGCAGGTCAGCAGTTTGATACCCAAATACTGCAGGAAGGAACAAGCTCCCGTCTTTGTCTCAGCTCCTGCCAATCTAGCAGTTCAAAAGCAAGAAATTGCAAGTATATAAATAGGGACCACTTTGGTGGGAAGGTAAACAGTGTTCCACATACTCCGGTATCTAGTCATGCCTGCCACATGACCACGGAAACGTCTGCAGAAGCAGAGAGCGCTGGCTCTTTGGACATGAGTGGTTTTCGAGCAAGGGTGACCTTTACCTTTACCCAGTAGCATCACGTGGATTTCAGCCATCCGGGGCTTAAGCCAAATTTGCCACCTCCTGGTGGATGTAGGTGCCTGCTCCCGCTAGGGCTTCTGGGAATTGTAGTCCAAGAATACCCATAGAACAAAAAGTGCCGACTGGGACGGACTGCTCCCTGGCCCCCCTTACGCTACGCCACTGCCTTTACCTTTACCCTAAGAATAAAATGATTATTAAAATCACATTACAAACACTATACTCACATATTAAGATATACAGTCAGTAGTCACGTTAGCAAGATCAAGAGGAAAAAGTTAAGTAAAAGTACAATGTTATGTGGTAGGAGGTGATGGTCATAGTGGCCATGGTCACTTTGGAGAGTCCAGACTGTCTGTCTTGATTAGAATGGATTTCTCACCATTTCTGACAGGTGTGGGATTTAAGTCTCACTAGCTGTCAGGTGTAACAAAATTACCATTTAAAGACTACACATCTCTTCCTTCCTTAGCTTATTACTTAGGTATTCCTTATCTTCATTTCAGTATTCACTCCACCTGTGAAGAAAGGTGAAGATCCTTTCCAGTCTGATGACCTTCCTGAGAATCTGGGCTACCATGCAGAAATGAAAGATGGTGTGGTATATGTCTATGCTGACAGAGCAGCAGTTGCCAGGGGTGAGCCCAAGGACCTGCCTTACCCTTCCCTGGAGGTCTTCGTTGATGACATGAACTTCCTGCTGGCTCTTATAGCTCAGGGGCCTGTGTAAGTGTCCTACAGTGTTTCCTGTGTGGTATGGCTTATCTATGCAGAAACCAGCCCAGACCAAGAGATTAGCTTGCCTCAAGCAGAACTTCCAGAGGGCATTCTGTAATTAAAAGTACAAAACTTTAAATTAAAAAACACACACACACACCTCCCATTGTAGTTCCCTTTATTAAAACCTGACATCTGCTGCTTAAGTTGGTGGTTACCCTCAGTCTCACAGTAGTGTCCATCCTGTATAAAGATGGATCAAGGGTTGAGTTGCCCCAAGACAACTTGTTGCAGTGATTTCTCCTGCCTCCAGTTACTCTGGAATATGACTTTTCTTCTGCTGCCATGTGACACTAGCAAGCATAATTCCAGCTATTAGAGACTGCTTGCACTGGCAAATATTATTAAACCTGTGTTTGTTTCTTATTCAGTGGGAAGTTTATATGAGACTGTGTTATTTCCTTTGTCTTTTGCAGTAAAACCTATACGCACCGTCGCCTTAAATTCCTCTCCTCCAAGTTCAGTGTTCATGAGATGCTAAATGAGATGGAAGAAATGAAAGAGCTGAAGAAGAACCCCCATCGGGATTTCTATAATTGTCGGAAGGTGAAGGAGAAATCCTAGGCATTGTCTTCTTAGGGTAGAAGACACAGTCATATCCTGTCACAAGTTTATTTATTTTTCTTAAAATATTTTCATCCCACCCTGTGTTAGAAAGATCTTAGGGTGTGTCATCTCCAGTTTAAAGCCTCTATTGGTAGTAGTGACAGCTGGCTGTGAGGCCAGTGCCATGACCATGTCCTCCGACTTGGCCTCCTGATCTGAGCCAACCGTGGCCTCGGGGACTGGCAAGGGTCCTCCTCAGGCTCAGATTCCAAGTCAGAGCCGGCAGCAGGCAGCTGGGCTGGCTGAAAGTCCTCCTCCTCCTTGGACCCAGGACCCCAGGTCACAACAATGCCATATTAAGTATCAAAGTATGAGTGGCTCATGGTTCTTTAAGCAGAATGATTGTGCTTTTTAGGATAGAATTCAAGGTTACATCTCTCCATGCCTTTCCCAGTACAGCTGTTCCTATATGTTTTAGAGAACTGAGTTGTCTGAAATATTCATTGCAATCTGGATTGACTGTTGTCTTTTCTAACAGATAGACACACATATTCATGCTGCAGCCTGCATGAACCAGAAGCACTTGCTCCGATTTATTAAGAAATCGTATCGTATTGATGCTGAAAGGGTGGTGTACAAATCCAAGGACAAGTCACTGACACTCAAACAGCTCTTTGAGCACCTCAACCTTGATCCATATGACTTGACCGTGGACTCGCTTGATGTGCATGCAGTGAGTTCTACTTTTCCATCCCACTGTGGGAGTCCTGGCTAATGTATCTATTAATCTCTGTGTTCAACAAGTGTTCTCTGCTATGTGTGTTGATTAATGACAGCCTCTCTGTGCCACAGGGTCGCCAGACTTTTCAGCGTTTTGACAAATTCAATGCCAAGTATAACCCAGTAGGGGCTAGTGAGCTACGTGATCTCTACCTGAAGTCCGAAAATGACATCAATGGAGAGTACTTTGCTACCATCATCAAGGTTAGAGAATATGGTATGCAAGCATTTGTGTCTGTGCAGCTGGTAATTTGTAGATTGGGCCAGTTTCCCAAAAGCAGTGAATCATATAAATGTTGTTTCTTTCTCTTTTCTTTCTCTTCTGATTTCTCCCAGGAGGTTGGTTCTGACCTGGAGGATGCCAAATACCAGTATGCAGAGCCACGGCTCTCTGTCTATGGCCGTTCACCAGATGAGTGGTCCAAATTAGCCAACTGGTTCAACCATCACCGTGTTTATTCACCCAATATGAAATGGATGATCCAGGTGCCCAGAATCTAGTAAGCACAATGGGGTGGGGAGGTGGATGCAGTAGCGTCATGTGGATTTCAGCTGGCTGGGACATAAGCCAAATTTGCTGCCCCCTGGTGGATGCTGGTCCCGCTCCCGCTAGGGCTTCTGGGAATTGTAGTCCAAGAACACCCATACACCCAAAAAGTGCCACCCGGGGTGGGCCACCCTCTGCCCTCCACACACGCTACGTCACTGGGTAGATGGCATTTATTAAATAGTATGTGGGAATGTGGCTATGCAAACACTTGCTAAATTTCTGAAGTTTAGGACTTGTTACTTAAATTCACAGACAAATTCAAACAAGTTCATAAAGCAGCTTACAGAGAATTAAAATATTTCATCTGTCCTGCTGCCTTAGAATAAAACTCTTAGAGGGCCAATTCCTTGACCTGAACATATGCACTTCCTCCATGTGGAGGAAGAAGTAGCACTTAAATCCTCAAGGGGAACTGCCTACTCAAGTTCATTACTAGTGAGTTGTTGATTTCCTTTGCTAGTAGGACAGCACCTTTGGACTCAGACAACTCGGTCTCCTCTAGCTTGATTCTTAATGTCTCCCTTTGACTTTTATAGAATAAAGTAAATAGGGAGCAAGGAGAGTGAGACAAACATCCCTCTGACTCAGGGATTATCAATTTGCAGCCTGTGGGCTGAATGCAGCCCATGGTGACACTTCATGTGCCCCCCCCCCCAGCGTCTCCACCACACCTGGAAGTGCCATGTGGTAGAGGAAGGGCAAAATGGCCATTCGGCCCCCGAAGCTGTCTGAGGGAGCATGACCAGGCCACTTCAAAAGGTTGAGAACTCCTGCTCTTGCTCATATACTGGGTTCACCTTATGCTTCTTCTCAACCATGTCCCTAATTATCCCATTCCTTTCTCCCATAGCACAGTCTAGCCATGTTACCTGGGATCGGTTCGATCCTGTTGGCCCTGAGGAAGTGGACAGGCTTCTTGTATCTGTTCACGCCACAACCTGTGCACTGGACCCATGCCCTGCCTGGTTAATAAAAGCTTCCAAGTCTGTGGCAGGTGGCTGGGTCGAGGCGATCATCAATGCTTCATTAAAAGAGGGGCATTTTCCCGCACCTTTTAAACACGCCTTGGTGCTCCCCCTCTTAAAAAAGCCGTCCCTCGACCCCACGATAATTTCCAACTACCGTCCAGTGTCCAACCTACCTTTTTTAGGTAAGGTTTTGGAAAAGGCTGTGGCGCAGCAGTTGCAGGAAGTCATGGATGAAGCGGATTATCTGGACCCGTTTCAGTCAGGATTCAGGCCCGGATATGGTACCGAAACTGCACTAGTCGCTTTGGTGGATGATCTCTGGAGAGAGCGGGATGGAGGGGAACCGTCTGTCCTTGCTCTTCTCGATCTCTCAGCGGCTTTTGATACTGTCGATCATGGCATCCTTCTGGGAAGGCTCCAGGGTCTGGGGATCCAGGGCACAGTGCTGTCCTGGTTTGCCTCATTCCTGAGGGGCAGGACCCAGTCAGTGTGCCTGGAGAAGGAGAAGTCCAGCCCTAGGCCCCTGCAATACGGGGTGCCTCAGGGTTTGGTACTCTCTCCTCTCCTGTTTAACATCTATATGAAGCCGCTGGGTGAGATCATCCATTCCCACGGGGTAAGGTATCATCAATATGCAGATGATACCCAGTTATACATCTCCGCCCGTGGGGACCCAAGCGGTGCGGTGGAAGTCCTTTCCAGGTGTCTGAAGGCTGTTAAGGTCTGGATGGGGGACAATGGGCTACAGCTGAATCCCGGCAAGACTGAGTGGCTGTGGGTAAGGGGTCCTGTGTTAACCCAGGAGCTGCCATCTTTGGTACTGGATGGGGCAGCTTTGCCCCAAACAGACCCAGTGCGTAATCTGGGGGTCCTCCTGGACTCACGGCTACTGTTCGAAGAGCAGGTGGCAGCCGTGGCCAGGAGGGCCTTTGCACAACTTCATGTAATACGCCAGTTACTCCCACTCCTGGACCGGGACGCCTTGCTTATGGTCACACATGCGTTGGTCACCTCCAGACTTGACTATTGTAATGCGCTCTACATGGGGCTGCCCCTGATGACCATCCGGAGACTCCAGCTGGTCCAAAATGAGGCGGCCCGGGTAGTGGTGGGGTGTGGGCGTTATGCTCACGCTTCACCGCTGCTCCGGGAGCTGCACTGGTTGCCAGTATGTCTCCGGGTGCAATTCAAGGTGCTGGTTATTACCTTTAAAGCCCTATATGGTAGTGGGCCAGGAT
The DNA here is from genome assembly GCA_030440675.1 of Furcifer pardalis. NCBI lineage: Eukaryota > Metazoa > Chordata > Lepidosauria > Squamata > Chamaeleonidae > Furcifer > Furcifer pardalis. The sequence continues at coordinate 231,419,763 of CP126891.1, read as the reverse complement.
ACCTAAGAGACCGCGTCACCCCAAGAACATCTGTCCGTCCCACCAGGGCGGATCGGAGAGGCTCCCTTGTTGTCCCTTCGGCGAGAAAGGCGCATCTCGCCTGCACCAGGAAGAGGGCCTTCTCTGTGTCCGCCCCGGCCCTTTGGAACCTCCTGCCCACCGAACTGCGCCTTCAGACAGAGCTCCTGCCCTTCCGGAAGGGCTTGAAAACCTGGCTGGCAGGACAAGTGTGGGCACCTGGGAATGCGAGTTCACTTACCAGGTGGCTTATTTGATGGATTGCCACCCTGGGTCTGGAAGTGGGACTGTGTATTGTTTTAATTTTTGTGATTAAGTTTTGATGACTTTTTAACTTGATGTTTTTATTGATGTAGATTGTCTTATGTTTTTATTCTTATTTTTAGTCTCATGTAAGCCGCTCAGAGTCGGGTCCTCCCGATTGGGGCGGGGTATCAAGTGTAATAATAAATAAATAAATAAATAAATAAATAAAATAAACATTCCACATCAATGATGTGAAAATTGAGCTGAGTGTTTTCCCCCTGCTCTTTCTCCAGCGATGTGTTCCGGAAAAAGAACTTTTTGCCACACTTTGAGAAAATGCTGGAGAACATTTTCGTGCCAGTATTTCAGGCAACAATCAATCCAAAGGACAATAAGGAACTCAGTGTGTTTTTACGCCATGTGAGTATTACTTGCTTTGCTGGCTGGAGTATGCAGGAAGCTGTTGTTCAAAATAACTTTTCCTACCTCTGCAAATGTGTTCCTGGCACCAGCACTGAATTGAAGTCACAGGATTTTCCACAGATATCCACTTAACGATTACTGTACTTCTCGCCTCATGTTTTCTTAATTTTGTGCCCTTATGTCACTGGAAATAAAGCTAGGTGGCTGCTGCTGCTGCTGCTGCTGCTAAACAACTAGGAGCTGGATGCATTTGTTGATCTCCTGTAAATCTCCCAAAGATCTGTACAAACACCCCAATCTACTTTGTGGCCACTCCTGCTACATAGGAGGCTGTTAATGGATGCCAGTTCCAGCAAAGCAGCACTTTTAACAATGGTTACTACTTTGTCCAACAGCTGTGGGATGTGAGGAATACTCTTGGGTGATGAGAGTAAGACATCCTCTATTAGTGCTTGTAAGTACTGTACTGTATTATTGTTCCATAATGAAGAGGAATAAACTCTGAGCTTGTTTTTGGAATCAAATCTTTTCTCATTGTACAATTTACAGATTACTGGTTTTGACAGTGTAGACGACGAATCCAAGCACAGTGGACACATGTTCTGCACCAAGAGCCCCAAGCCAAATGAGTGGAGCCATGAGAAGAATCCATCCTATACATATTATGTGTACTATATGTATGCCAACATCATGGTGCTCAATAGCCTTAGACGGTGAGTAGCTCTCTGGGCAGAGAGGATGCTTTGGAGTGAAAGGCTTTGATGCTTAACTACCTTGCTGCAATTCTTGGCAGAAATCACATTCTAAGATTTACTGATTGTAGTTAAATTATCCAGCAAAAGCATATTGCTACCTTGACTGCTCATTGGAGGGGGAAATACTGAAGATGAAACTTAAGTACTTTGGCTACCAAATGAGAAAAGAGGACTCACTAGAGAAGGCCTTGATGCTGGGAAACATAGAAAGGAGAAGGGACAACAGAGGATGAGTTGGCTAGATGATATTATCGATGCAAGATGCGGAACAAGCTTTGGAGTCCGTTTTAAACCCTGATTTGCCTCTGCTTGATCATGAGCTACTGACCCAGCTATTGCTGAGTCAGTATCTGACAGCAATGATTCTGAACCCTAGACCTCGCAATGTTGTAGACTACACCTGCTCAAGGAGCTGCACCTATGTCACAGGTCAGAGAGGGAGCGCTTACAGAGATGAGTGCCAGCTGAGAGTCCTTAGCTGTGAGTGCTCTTAAAGAGCACATGTTGAAGCCTCAAGTTTGCTGGTTCAACTTCAGTGCTTGCTGACACTCTGCTGGATTCCTTGCTTACCTTGCTCAACACTCTGACTGACTACCTTGCTGGACCTGTTTCTGAACTTGACTACATCTTGGACTTCCCTTTGGACTGGAGAACTGCTTGACTGATAAACAAACTTTGGCTTTCTCAACTTCACTATTCGGACTTCTCTTGAAAGACTTTTGCAAGACTCTGTCTCTCCCTCTCTCCCTGTGTAGTGCCTCTTGGCGGCTTCCCCGTCCCACCAGGGTGGGCATGCACAATATACTCCATTCTTCCTCTTGCTTTTCCATTCTGGCGTTCCATCTTTTGAACACCAGAATGGTGGAACCCAGAAGGAGGCAACCTGGTGTCCTCTCTGTATGTTTTTGATAACTTAACAAGGGAATGGAAAGCTTTTAAGTAGAGATAAAAGCTTGTAGCTAATTACAGTATGTCATTAGCTTGCATGGGCAGAGTTCTGTCAACTAAATTTTGACAAATGACTTTTATTGACCGGAAAGTAGACATCATCATCTTCCAGTTGTAACCCTCCTAGGTTTTCCCATTACTTCTTCCATATTTTTCCTCTAAAATATATGTGGGAGAAGATGGAATAGCTGTTTGATAGTGCTAAGTGTGCTTTTTCCTAGAAGAACTCTTCTAACAAAGTATCATCAAAGCAAAGCACAGACATTTAGTAAATGCTTCTGTTCCACTTGCTGGCCTTCTGTGAATGTATTCAAGCCTCTTTGTATATCGGCATTATATCAGCATTCTGGAACCCTACAAGGGAGGATTTCCCTAGGACAATCTAATGGCTCCTTTCCTAAATGATATTAGATATATAAAAGATGCTTTGCCATTTTCAGTGAGCGCGGCATGAACACCTTCCTGTTCCGTCCTCACTGCGGAGAAGCTGGTGCTCTGACTCACCTTTTGGCTGCCTTCATGACTGCAGATAACATCTCACATGGTTTGAACCTGAAGAAGGTGAGTTGGTGCTTGCATGGAGAAAGCATTTTGTTGTGTCTTATGTTATGCTGTATGCTCTTTAGATATGCACGTTTTTCTTTCACACTCATGGTACCCTTGAATGCGAGCTCAATTATTCCACTTTAGCCTTCATCAGAAGAATTAAACTAACCCCACTGGCTGAGCTGGGAAATATACTGATCTGTCCAGCCAATTGGGTGGACCCTAATGATACCAAAAAGCCTTGTGAGGTATTAGAACTTGATGCAGCCTCTTCCGTGGAATGCTTCTGTCTCCTTGGCATTAAGAACCCACCATGGATGTTTGAGTGAGACCATATATGGGAAAATTAGGACTTTTGTATTTGCAGGTGGTACACAGAAGGGACTAAACAATGGCATATGTACTTATAGTTAGTCTACTTTCACTTAGAAAGAATCTGGAAAGTTATTGTGAGATTCTTCTTCTTGCTTTACCTGGCTCTGTTCTGATGGTGCTCTCTTTGCAGAGTCCTGTACTGCAGTATCTCTACTACCTGGCCCAAATCCCAATTGCCATGTCTCCGCTCAGCAACAACAGTCTTTTCCTGGAATATGCCAAGAATCCACTTCTTGATTTCCACCAGAAGGGATTGATGGTATCACTGTCTACTGATGACCCAATGCAGTTCCATTACACCAGGGTAGGAGGCTGGAGCCTTTCCTAGACAATTGTTTGCTCTCAGAAATAGGAAAGAAGTTAATGTAAGGGCTGTTGTAGCTTCTGCACCTGCTCTCTGACTAGCATGTTGTTGTCATCATCTTTGCATTTCCTAGGAACCTCTCATGGAAGAATATGCCATTGCTGCCCAGGTCTTCAAGCTTAGCACCTGTGACATGTGTGAGATTGCACGAAACAGTGTCTTGCAAAGTGGACTGTCTCATGAGGTACAATGTTCACCTAGAAACTATGCTATCCTACCGTAATAAACCATAAAGTGGAGCTGCCTTTGGGCTGAATATTCTAAAGAATGGAGGAAAAAAACAGGCTACAAAATAGGATGCTCCTTCTATTAACATGGAGGGAATGAAAGAAGAGGTGAAGACGGTGGCAGCATAAGATATGGCTCTCATTCACTGTCTTCCTTCCACAGGAAAAGCTTCATATCCTGGGCAAGAATTATCAAGAGGAGGGGCCTCAGGGAAATGACATCCGCAGGACCAACGTGGCTCAGATCCGTATGGCCTACCGCTACGAGACATGGTGCTACGAGCTCGACCTAATAGCAGAGGGGTTGAAATCCACAGAATAAGAGGCTTCTGGTGCAACCAGATCCCTGCCAAACCCCCAGAACAGGCACAAGCAGGATTAATGACAGAACCATTCAAGAGCGGTTAGAGTGGTGGGAAGCTTTTGCTCAAGATTACCTACATGTGCTTTTCAGTTCTGCAGGCAAGAACTTTACCAGTATCTGAATAAAAAGCTCTTAGTACCTCTTTCATTAATTCATCAAAGATGCATATGATATATCTGGAAAGGACCCCAAAGGCCCTGTTTCTATTTCACTGCATTTGATGGGGGGAAAGGTTTAAACTTGCTAGCTAGGAAATCCTGAAAATGTTTGCCATAAGTCAGAATTGACTGCCAGCACACACATATTTTTGGAACAATATACTTAACAGGATGAATCTTTATGCTTCTTTCCTTTGCCTGAAAGAAAACAAAAACAGTAGACCCAAGCAGCCCCTTCACATCTTCCTTTTGTCACAAAACAATACTACTTATACTCCACAGACAAGAGGAGCCTTCTGCAGACAAAAACCTTTTCTATATTCTTTCATTATCATCTTTTTTAAAATAATGGCAGCCATCTTCTCTACTGTACATGGCCATTCTCTCCATGTCAGCAAGCACATCTGAAAGAAAAATTGGGTGGAGGAGACAAATTGAGATAATTTTGTCCCTGTCCCAGGCTTTGTCCTGTTCCCTAGTATGGTCAGACTCTGTTCAGATGTAAATACACCAAAAGCACAATATTTCTTGTAGTACATAATGTCAGCTGCTAATATTTGTCCTGTATCTTAAAGCATAGTTTAGCTGATATTTAATACTGCAGTTGCACATTGCCACCTACTGACTGCTGTTGCAGTGCTTATAAGGTTAGATTATACTGGTGCTGAAATCAAACTGTAGTCGCAGATAAGAAACACATGTTATGTACAGTAGTTATAAACCAGTGACTGGCAGTAAAGAGCTGTCGATTTAATCAGTAAATTATTAAATCAGGGATTCTCAACCTGTGGCCCACGAGCCAGATGCAGCCCGTGGCACCATTTCATATGCCCCCTCACTGCTTCCACCATACCAGGAAGTGCCAAGTGATGGAGGAAGGGCAAAATGGCTGTCTGATCACCAAAGCTGTCTGAGATAGCGTGACCCAGACCCTGGCTTTAAAAGGTTGAGAACTCCTGTAATTAATTAATTAATTCCAAAATGAAACTTCCTAAGCTTTCTCAGTGATGGCAGGTGACAAAACAGGAAGATTCCAGACAGACATTTTGGCACATGGAAAAAGAAGCATTCTATCTTTTAGCCAGAAAACGGTTTTGTTTTTGAAACTTGGCCACAATGAGTTTTATATGCAATTAAATAAAATCTTCTCTCCCATAATGTAACTCTTAGGACAGCGATGGCAAACCTTGGCACTCCAGCTGTTCAGAAGCCCAAGTCTCTGTGAATCCACACGGATGGGTTTACTACCTGTACACCCCATAAGCCCATGCGTGTGGATTCACAAAAACTTGGGTTTCTGAGAACAGAAGTCCAAGAACAGCTGGAGTGCCAAGGTTCGCCATTATGGCCTTAGGAGGAGAAAACCCAAGAGAAGTGGGAAACCATACTCTAGTTAAGAAACTAAGGCCAGGAAGTCTAAAATAACATTCAATGTGGGCATTTAGTGTGCACGAAGCCACAACTAGGAAGTCACCCATTTCTCAAATTATTGAGGCAGTCTAAGAATTTGACAACTGCCCATCCTCTCAAATTGCTGCACAAGTTGCTGAGGCCCAAGATGTAATCAAGTGAACGAAAAAGGCAGCAAAAGACTGCACTGACAAACATTAATTTATATGGCTAGGGTGACAGCTTGCCAAAGTTAATTTTTTTTACTACATCCCTTACACACTGCACTTTCTGGCCCAACTGAAAAGACAAGATACAGCCATTCTATGGTTCTAAATTGTCCTTTAGAAAGGACAAAAGAAGAAGACCAAAAGTAAAGAGACACCTTAGAAAGACACATGGTTTACTGTGGTTTCTTTCCAGGTAAGAACAAGATTAATCTAATACAGAAGAGGGAGACCTGAGGATGAGAGCTGTTGTTTAAGAAAACGCATGACAAATTGTTTCTAATATACTAAGCAACCACTATTCTTAGCCAAATTTAGCTGGGAAGTTTAGTTTATGAAGGAGACGAAGCCTTTCCCAGGGATGGGGGTGTCTATTATTTTTACAGGCCTGCTTTGGTGATTCATTGTTTTGCAAAGCAACTTTGAGATAAGCCTAGCTATCATCACTTCAGAGAAACAGGGCTCTGGAAAGGAGTCACGTGCTTTGCATTATGCTGTGACATGTTACATCCTTGCTCTAAACAGCCCTCCTGCTACCACAACACCCATGTGTTAACAACAGTTTGCAGCCATTTGCTTCTAATTGGTTTTTCCCTTTGAAGAATAATTCCTCCCTCTTTTTCTGATGGTTCTAGTGTGAGCATGTGGTTTTATTGGTTTTTTTTTTGTTTGGTTGCACAGTTAATTCTGACCCTTTGCAACTCTATGGACCATTGCCCGCCAGGCACCTCTGTCTTCCACCATCCTCCTCTGCCTGCCCAGCTTTGTGCCCATTGCATCTACAATACCATCTAGCCATTTCATTTTGGCCGCCCCCTTTTTCTTTTGCCCTCCACCTTTCCCAGCATCAAGGCTTTCTCAAGTGAATCCTCTCTTCTCATTTGATGTCCAAAGTATTTTAGCTTCATATTTACTATTTGACCTTCTAAGGAGCAGTCAGGGTTGATGTAAGCATGTGTAAGAGTGTGAAAGATCTTGGCCAACCATACCAAAGCCTGCCTTTCTCACAGCTACACATCCAAGGGTGAAGCACCAGTTCCTCACTGGCTGGCATTTGTGGGTGAGCACCACACCACTCCACCTCCCACCCCAGCATGAGAGGGCAGTGGGTGAGTCTGTAACCTGTGTCACCAATGGGCGTGGAGAGCAAGACTGCAATCTAGGTCTATAATGTTGCTTAAGCAGAAGTAGCTTTAGCAGCACATGCAAAATGTCCACCTTGTTTTATTTTTTGTGGAACTGCCACAATTGCACATGCATATCCTGAATGAAATTATGCTTTATGTATCTGTAGGATCAATATTGAGAAATCAGGATACAGCTTTAAAAGCCTGGATAGTTTCCCCCCCTCTCCAAACGAAAGCCAAGGATACAATTTGGCTGAGCCTTCCTCCTCATATTTGATTGTAAAATACAAATGGTGGCATATCTTGAGTCTCCACAAAGCCTTCCAGCAAATTGCGATCATCATCATCATCTTCTTCTTCTTCCATCTCCAGATCAAACTTTGGACTGCCAAAATGAAAATTGTCCTATTTTATAGCAGTCACTGCAAACTAAGCCTAAAATATCAACTTTTTGACAAATATTTGTTCCCCCCCCCCCCCAATGGTGGTAAGGCATATGCTGTACTTTTTGACTGGAAATATCCTATGTTGTATGCATGAATGCATATCTTCACATAGTGATATTTAACAGAGAACTGGAATATATAAAAAGGCCATCACAGTTTATACCAGGTAGAACTTTCATATTGCCATTTATCTCAAATGGAGGTTTTCTCATCACACCTTGAGCCACAAGTGTACAGAAGCCAGGTGTGGCCCACAAAGTGTCAGTAATTTGAGAAAGGCAAAGGAAACTTCCGTTGCCATAATGTAGTTCTCCTGATGTTGTCAAATTGTAAGTCCCAATATTCTTCCCCTTGGCTATGCTGGCCAGGGATGTTGGAAGATACAATTTAACTTTTGGAGGGCTAAATTAAAGAGGGGGGGGGAGGGAAGGAGGGATGACTAGATGCTGGAGTGCACAGAGAGCTGTTACCTTTCTCACCAAAGTGGTACCTATTTTTCTACTTGCAATTTCTTGCTTTTGAACTGCTAGGTTGGCAAGAGTGCCAATTTTCCGTTGCCAGTGAGAACTGATTTGGTTTAATATGGGGTAGAGTACATATTAAATAATTATTTTATCAGTAATGGCAACCGTGAGACTTTAATGGGCTTGCACTGCTTTTGAAATCCTTCTAAATATTTCTCAAAAATGCACGCATGAAATAGAAATTGCTACTTTTTCATCTCGATGCTTATTCTATTGGCTCCGAGTCCGGGATCTATTGTTGTCCAGCGCGGACTCATCCCGGAGGTCATCCTTTCAAACGAACAAGCAAAGATCGGGGTTATTTATTTATTTTTATTTATTTATTTATTTCCAACTTGTTATCCTGCCCCAATCGGGTCGAAACCCAACTCTGGGCGGCTTACATAAACAAATTTAAGAAATACATAGTTAAAGAATACAACTCAGTATACAGTATCCTCTTAATAGATTATCCTAAGATCGAGCCAGACCGTAAAGACCAGGTGAAAACACGCAACTCCGAAAGACTCCCCCGTCCCCCATCTGAACCGGTCCCAGTAGAGTCCGAGTTAGGGAGCAAAGGAGGGGGGGGGGGCTCCACCTAAGCGCGGGGAGGGGGCGGAGCTTCGCCTCAGAGTGACAGCGGCTCCATCCAATGGGAACCCGGCCAAGTGTGTCAACTCCGGAGAGCGGGTTTGGTCTGTCCAGGCAAAGTTGCGAGCAAAGAGAGGCTGGACTCGAACTAGGTCTAGGCGACGGAGTAGCAGAGCCACGCGAGCAGGTGAGTGTGTGTGTTTGTGTGTGTGTGTGTGTGTGTCGGGCTCGGAGCACAGGCTGTGCTTCCTACTGGGTGCTCAGCTGGACTTGGAGTCTCTGCAAAGGATGGGGCGTCCGCGAGTTCATATCCCGCGGGGCGCTGATGGCAGTTGCAGGATCCGTTTTGGACTCCCCGATGCCCACTCCGGTCTGGATACAGGCTCAGGGGTGGAGAGATCCAGACCCGGAGCTTCTGTCGTGTCCAGATACAACTTTGAGCTGCCAAAATGAAGTCACTTTGGCGTTGGCTAAGATTAAATCTCCCATCAGTACATGTTTCTGGTAGTGATCGGTATACCAGCAAATGAGCCGGATCCTGTATCTCTCCGTAACCCTGGAGATCGCCCCCCCCCCCCCCGCGATCCTCGCAAGGACTTCATAATAATTATTTTTTTTTATGGGATAGAAATTGTTGGCCGTTCAGTCTGGAAACCGAGGGAGGCTCCTGGTTCTGGTTCTGGCTGTGCTTTTTTTTTGTGTTTGTGCCGGTTTAAAACTTAAGCTTGATTTGAAACTCGAGACCTTCTCCTGAGTGACACGAAGTCATTGTTGAAAGTTGCCTGAGCATGTGCCGAGTGCCTTTCCCGCAACCTCTGACGTTACCAAAGGTGGAATGGCTTCCAGTGCATGTAAACTGTGCGCTCGTAAACTTTGGGGATGTGCTTTATATACGTCCATGATCTGGACCCTTCCCCCTAAATTAGTGTCTCCCCTCCCCCCACGCCCCATCGTTGTTCATAAAGAGTGTGCTTAGTAAGATTACTGTCAATTATTTATGAAAAGGGGGCCGTTCTCCATGCTAGTGGTTTGCTGCCACCAGAGGCTTGGGGGGGGGGGTTGGCTTATTAGTTTTAGAGAGAGATTTAGAGGAAGAATCGTGCAAGATAACATTGTTAAAGGCTAGGAATCAGAAGGGCTCTGAACTCCAAAATTACAGGCATCATCATCCCTCAAAATCTGGGGGAAGAATGATCATGGGGAAGGGCATTTCCCTCCTATCTGCTTCTAGTCTTCCCTTGAGCTTTTGGTTGACTGTTGTGGGAAACAGTTATATGAAGCATTCGATCCATTTCTAGAACCACAATGATTTTAAAATGACGTAAGCTTAATAGCTGACCAGTTCAGGTCACTAGATCTAGTAGTGGATAACCAAATCCTACGGGCAAGAGTGTCCGCCACTGCTTCTAAACGAATCAGGACTGGTTTTGTTGAGTGAGTCAGGGTTTGAACTCAGGTGTTCTTGCTTACTCGCCTGAATGCAGGGCTATCCGAGGGCCGCTACCCACCATTTGGCCAAAGAGAGTTGTGAGACTGTGGTGTCAAGTGTAGAAAGGTTGAATGGGAAAATCTGGGCTAGGAATGTAGGTCAGAGTTGTATCTGTGCTTCTGATACAGCTCAAAAATGCAAGTTGCTGATGGTGCACGTAGTGAATGGAGACTCACCAGCTGCCACTCCATTACTGTTGTCAGTTGACTCCTTTTCTTGCCCATTTTTCACTCTGTACAGAGAATCTGTCCCAAATCTAGTATTCCAGTTTCTTAAGAATCTGTATTTCAATGTGCTTATGATGCAGAATTGTGATTATAAATAAAGTAGTCTTCTTCCTCTAGGTCAGACTTTAAACTGCCAAAATGTAGCTACCTTTTGGTGAATTCATTCCACAGTTCCTTTTGCCTGACCTAGTGTGTGAGAAACATTAGCCAGCTAATTTATATATATTTATCCTCTGATAAATATATATCATCCTGGATTGAAACCAAGTGGGTGGCAGTTTTCTGGGTGAAGGTGAGGACAGCACTCTACTGTACAGTAATATCTCTGCTGCAAATGAAAAGAGTTGAATAGGAGGTGATTCAAAGGGCCTGAACAGTGGATATTTCCCCCCTGAAATGTTTTGAAGCAGTTTCACAGCAACACCAGGAAATGGAATAATGATGTCTTGTGACCTTTTATTATATTTAGGAGAGAATGACAATGGTGCTTTTCCTAATAGAGAAACAAAGGGAAAATGTTGGATAAGATTTTTTGAATAATGCCACAACAGCTGGGGTGGGGGTTGGGTGGAGGGGGACTAGTTTTTTAATTGAGTTGTCAGATTCTCAAAACTGCTGGGCTGGAGTGTATGTTATAGCTTTACATTTGTTTTTGAACACACAGCAACTTTCATTCTTGCCAAAGAAAAAGTGATTCCTAGTTCTCTCCTCTTCCAGTTTTCTTTGTTGCAATATACATCATCTGTATTGGCAGTTGTTTTTGTCAAAGAGTTGGGAGGAGAGAGGTTGAGGGAGAGAGCATGAGAGTGTTGTGGATTCTTAAACACTCACAAGTATATATGCTGTAATAAATGTGTTTGTTTTAAAGGTGAAACATGATTTTTGATATTTTCCCTGCATCAAGCAGTATTTCCCAACCTTTGTTTCTTGGACTTCAATTCCCAAAAACCTAAGCCAGCACATTGGCTGATCAGTGCTTTTGAGAATTGACTTAGGCTTCTGGGAATTGAAGTCCAAGAAACAAAGTTTGGGAAACTAATCCTCTTGGAAGTAGGAAGTGAGAAATACTTTTTGATCTAGTGATGATCCCAATCTGTCTTTTGCCCTTAGCTGAATAAATTTGGAGGAAAATATAAACAAATACATATATGAACCAATAAATATATATTAAAAAACTACAGCTCTCATTGTTCCCACATTGATGTCAAGGAATGCAGTAAGAGAAGAACCGCATGCTTTCTGGGGTTTTTGCAGGATAACATTTTGAACATCTTCTAGCTTAAAAAAATATATATAAGATGCCCGTGTTATACCACATGTTTGGCTATTTAAAAAACAATATGCAGTAAAGGTGGTAGGGAGTAGCATTGGTGTAAGATTTTCACAAAAGTAATTCTCCCTTTCTGGCCTATTATGTCCCATCAGGACTCTTCATTCTTTCAAGTACTGCATGAATGAAATAATGTTAATTGGCTCAAATAAAATTATTTGTTTTTTTAACTTGCACTGTAATCTTGAGAGTAAATAAATACCTACTCTCATATCAACTTGCCGTACAGAAAGATCTTCAGCAAGCTTATTTATTCTGACCCACTTAATTCTTCTGTCAAAAGTATAAATATTATTTACACCAAGTAAGGCTTTCTCAAAAGTGGCAGCCAGGTTGTGGGATGTCATCTCCAAAGTGGTTCACCTGCTGCCACCACTGGCAGTAAACAAACATCATTTTAGTTTATCTGGGGACTTCTGTAGATGTTATTTTTTAATCATACAGGTTTTATTTTCTTTTGTCCTAGTCCTGTTTTTCTGTATTTGTTCTACGTTATAAAACATAATCTGATATAAGGTGTATTACATTATTTAAAGCAGGGGTGCCCAAACCATACAGGTGCATTTTACTTCTGCTTCCAGGAGCGACGAGGGTGGTGTGGCCCGGATTAATTGGTGTTGGGGCCAGATCGGGGCTGCAGTCCATAGTTTGGGTATCCCTGAAGTAAATTAATACGTTTCATTGAGTCATTAGGCCTTCTGTAAATATCTGATGGATCAAGCTACAAATGAATGAAATAGTATGGTGATCTTTATCTTTCAGTTGACATATAGATCAATATTGTTGTTGCTTCTACATTTGCAAACTAAGATTAAAAGGGAATAATTTGTGCAACTGTCTGTCGTCCTATGAACTCACTGTATAACCTTGTGCAGATAAGGTTATCCAGTGAGCAGCTCGGACAGCAAATATTTGAATGTAGTTTTCAAGGTCCAAGTCTAGTATATTTTGTACAGTGGGCCAGAAATGGATAGTCTAGATTGCATCTTAACAGTGCACTAAACCATAGTTTATCTTGCAGGGAATAAATCTACTCTCTGACTTGTCTGCTCCCCTTTCATTTCTCCTCATCTGGTGTAATAACAACAACAGAAGTTGAGAAACATTTACTTCATTTTTTCTTGTGTTGTCTGCACCTATCAGACTATGGTTAATCTTTTTTTTATGGTCTGTTTACAAAAGTAAAAGGCAAACTGATTTACAGAGTTATGGTTAGTAACTTGAATATGAAGCCATCACTTAAAGCTGACTTCTGTATCCTGGCTTCTTTTAAACCCAACAACAATTGTCTCTAGATTAAGTTTGCTTAATTGCTATACAGTATTTGTCTTGCATGAAGGAGGGCAAAGCAGTACATCTGGATCCCTGAAGCTCTTACATATCTCAGAATAGAAAATGTCCTGAAATCTTTCTTGTCTGAAGTGGAGAATTATCCACACACACACCATCCATATATAAAATCTTTGAAAACTGTCAGTGAGTTTGATTGTAGCTTTCTGTTTTGATTATAGCTTTAGCCAAGTTGCATATCTTATCATCTACAGAGGAAACTAGAAGAGGAATTTCTCCTAAATCTCATATTAGCATATTAGCATCTCATATTGGTGACCATTCGGAGACTGCAGCTGGTCCAAAATGCGGTGGCCCGGGTAGTGATGGGGTACGGGCGTTATGCTCGTGCCACACCACTGCTTTGGGAGCTGCACTGGTTGCCAGTATGTCTCCGGGTGCAATTCAAGGTGCTGGTCATTACCTTTAAAGCCCTATATGGTAGTGGGCCAGGATACCTAAGAGACTGCGTCACCCTAAGAACGTCTGTCCGTCCCACCAGGGTGGACCGGAGGGGCTCTCTTGTTATTCCATCGGCTAGAGAGGCTCGCCTCACTAGCACTAGGAAGAGGGCCTTCTCTGTGTTCGCCCCGGCCCTTTGGAACCTTCTCCCAACTGAGCTGTGCCTACAGACAGAGCTCCTGCCCTTTTGGAGGGGCTTAAAGACCTGGCTGGCGGGGCAAGTGTGGGGACCCAGGAACGTGGGATTCCATGTAGGATGGCTGATCTAAGGGACAGCCACCCCCTTCCTGTTTCTGTTTTTATTTGTTGCGCTGTTTTAATTTTGTATGAACTTTTAAGGTTTTAAACATTAGTATTATCATAGATTAATCTATGATTGTAATTTATGTTGTAAGCCGCCCAGAGTCGGGTCTACCTGATTGGGGTGGGATAGTAAATATGAGTAATAAATAAATAAATAAATACCCCATTAAGAACTGACAATTAATCTGTGTTGCAATTTGTTTGGTCTCACTTAGAATTTTCTGCCAATACAAAGATTCAAATTTCCTTAACAAGATGCCAGCACTTTCAAATTGGTTGAGATGACTATGACATCATTTGCAATTAAATCCATTTCTCTCTTCTGTAGTATAGGACTGACTACATGTGTGTCTATGTTGCACTGATTTACAGTGACTGAAAAAGGATTGGATAAAGGGAATTATGCTGTTTGATAAGACATCTATGTTATAGTATCTCTTTCTTGAATAATAGAGATGGATAATGAAAACCACAAGCTTAGTATCAGAAGTGATGTTGTAACTCTGATACATATCCACATATGCCCTATGCTATAGAGAGCTGGTATGAGGAAAATAGCTTTATTTTATTTGTCACCTCCATTGAGACTCAATATCAAGAAAATCAAGATACTGTAATGGCAACAGAAGAGATGGGGAAGAAGTAGAAGCAGTGACAGATTTTACTTTTCTAGGATCCAAGATCACTGCAGATGGTGATTGCAGCCATGAAATAAAAAGGCAACTGATGCTTGGGAGACAAGCTATGAGAAACCTGGAGAACATAGTCAGAAGTAGAGACATCACATTGAAAACTAAAATTCATATAGTCAAAGCAGTGGTATTCCTGGTAGTAATGTATGGTTGTGAGAGTTGGACCATTAGAAAAGCTGAGTGTAGAAGAATAGATGCCTTTGAAATGTGGTGTTGGAGGAGAATTTTCAGAGTCCCCTGGACAGCGAGGAGAACAAATAGGTCAGTCTTAGAAGAAATCAACCCTGACTGCTCCCTAGCAGGTCAAATAGTAAAAATGAAGCTGAAGTACTTTGGACATCAAATAAGAAGAGAAGATTTACTTGAGAAGGCCTTGATGTTGGGAAAGGTGGAGAGCAAAAGAAGAAGGGGGCGCCCAAAAATGAGGTGGCTAGATGGTATTGTGGACGCAGTGGGCACAGAGCTGGACAGGCTGAGGAGGATGGTGGAAGACAGAGGTACCTGGTGGGCAATGGTCCATAGGGTTGCAAAGGGTCAGAATTGACTGTGCAACTGAACAAAAAAAACCCACACACGCTTGGATGTGTAGCTGTGAGAAAGGCAGGCTTTGGTATGGTTGGCCAAGATCTTTCACACTTACACATGCTTACATCAACCCTGACTCTCCTTAGAAGATCAAATAGTAAAGATGAAGCTAAAGTACTTTGGACATCAAATGAGAAGAGAGGATTCACTTGAGAAAGGCTTGGTGCTAGGAAAGGTGGAGGGCAAAAGAAAAAGGGGGCAGCCAAAAATGAGATGGCTAGATGGTATTTTAGATGCAATGGGCACAAAGCTGGGCAGGCTGAGGAGGATGGTGGAAGACAGAGGTGCCTGGAGGAGAATGGTCCATAGGGTCGCAAAGGGTCGGAATCGACTGTGCGACTGAACAACAACAAAAATTTAAAATATGCTGGAGAAAGCCCTATGTATTGAGTTTCTGCCTGTTATTCAGCTGTTTAACTATAAAGCTTCAGATATGATATTAGTGTGACTTCTCAATATGAGCCTGAATCTTAAAAAACCAAAATTCTGATTCACCTGGAGAAACTACATTAATAAAATACTTCCAGTTTTTCAGACTGTCACTTTTTGTGTAAAAAAAATCAGGGTGGATATGATTCACATTGATTTAAATCACAATTTAAATCACTAACCAGGAAGACTACATTTAAATCATGGTTTCCAATATAAAGACTCAAAAGATTTCACTTTCATTTTTATTACTTGCCCTTCCCTGCTCATCCTTAGCTCCTTGTGCAGATTTATTTATTATAACCCACTGTGATTAGTGTGAAATGCTACTTAGTCTACTCCCAACAATCTCCTTCTGTTCACTGAATATTTTGAAACTAAGCACTTAAGCGGTAAGATGCTAATTATAGTATATTTTCAGAGGAACAATGAGATTAAAGATTTTTCGCAAACTCTATATGTTTATTTTACAACACTTTTTCTGTGAAGAAGAGGACTATAAAGGCAAGCATTTGTGATAATATCTTCAAGATAGAAAAAAATAGCCCAATCTTAAACAAAACCTCTGGAAATAGATTTCATTTAAAAAAATATTGAATTTTCCAATATACAGGTAATACAATGTGTATAAATCAAATAAAGTGAACAAAACAATAAATTGAAAAAAATAAAAAAGAAGAGGAAAAAATAACATACAATGTTAAATAAAGCATAATACACATTGAATGATTGATGGGGGGCTATTTGAATTGTTTAAACTTCTTATTTTATTCGTACTGTATAAAGTTCCAACTTACTAAATTTAAGTTATTTCATTTTTGTATAATATTTTTCACTATCTTATATATCTTTTACATCATTTCTCTAGTACCTTATGTATATATATTCATTTCTCCCCTCATCTCCACAGTTTTGAAGGGAAATGAAGGAAGCTGAAAGTGGCCACTTTCAGCTAGAAGCAAGTCATAGTACTCCTGCTATAAGATAAGGCTGAGGTGGAGAACAGGCCTAAATTTTCTCAGTCACATGAGTTAGGTTCAATATAATGATTACCTTTTATTTTCAAGACGATTGTCTTTGGGTAGGTGGGAAACAGATTTCATCAGCCCTGACGGAATCCCTTCTCAGATATTTCTAGAATTAACAATTGGTCAGAGCATTGAGTCTAGGCACTCTTTGCTGTTTTCCCCCTTTTAAAAAGGAGAAGACAAATAGAACAAAATAGATATGTAAACATATTGGTGGAATGATTAGGGGATAAACATTTTACTTTTTATTTCTAGTAACTGAAATGTTCCTAACACAAATGATACATATTGTTCATTGAGCAGCTTTTCTCTTCATAGTATCTTCCCCTGCTTTCTCTTGCTTCATTGATGTGGGAATATTTCCAAATTTGTTGCTTTGCATTGTTTTTGGTTGTATTGTTACACAGTGGCACTAAAATTATTTGTAGCTTCTGGATTTTGCAAAAACACATTTTTCTTTCTTTTATTCATGCAGAATTTACCCCTGGGTTCACCTGATTTGGCTGGTGCCTGTATTGAGGCAGCCATGGCCAAATTTGAATGTTTAAGCTTACATTCAATTATTAGCAGATTTTGTTCCCTTGCGCTCTCTCCCCCCCCCCCCAACATTGGATTGGCTATACAGTAATTGCTTTCTCTGGAAGTTTGAACAACATTTAAAAAAAGAAATCCAGGGCTGCTTGCTATGTAAAATATGCATGAACAATCATTTGATTTCTTCTTCCTGGTTATTGGCATTTCCAGTTAAGTGTTAACATTTTTTCTTTATAAATTCTTCAAGGAAAGAGAAGACTGGCATTTACAGCATTTGGGCAGGAGAAGTTTCAGGAATGTGAATATGAACCAGAGTGTCGATCTGAAAATCCTTCTCTCCTCACTGATTTGAAGTCTGAGTCCCACTAAGATCACTACATTGAAAGCCCTCACGACCTAGCAGTCTAGGAAAAATGTGCTGTTATTTACCATGTTGGAAGATACTGTAGTTAGTGTTTAACCAATACAGTGGATTGTTGTGTTTTGCTTCAGTAGTGGTATGCAGTGACTCAGCCATGTCAAAGACTATAAAAATTGGGGTATGTTCTGCCATTGTTTAATTAAAGGCACTATGATAGATCAATAAAGATAAGTGACTTATTCATGCATGTGTGTCTGTGTTAGAAGACATGCCTGCTTGAAGCTACAGCTGTCTGTCTTTTGTGTTTGCACAGCGTTGGGCATTAGCTTGGTCAATCTCACCTAGTACAAGCTCTTAGTTTTTAATCCCTGCAGTGCGGTGATAGGAGGAATGATAACCATGCACTCTTTCCTCACAACAAGGGTTTCTAAAAATAAATTTTTCCAAGTTCAGAAATTTGGACTTTTGGGGAACTTTTTTCTTTGTCATGTTTTCCAAATTCTCCTAAAATGTACCTGCTTTCTGAGGGATAAAGTGGGAATCCAGCACAAGTTTTCCTAAAACCTGAGTATTTTGGATCTGACATACTACTAGGCTTTATTCTTTTGACACCTTGGAGCTGTTGAGCAGGTTACTGTTGTGGAAGTGTGTGGACTGTCTCATAACTGTGGCTCCATGATTGCTTCTGAGGCACATGACATTTCAACGAAGAGTACTAGGTTTTGTCCTCAGAAGAAGTGCTTCAATTCTGCCTTCTACCACATCCCCAATTTTGTATGTGTAATATAAATAGCAGGGATTTTTTTTTTACACATTGATACTTAGGCACAGTGAACTGAGCATGCTCTGTCTTCTTAAAAACACCCCTCATTTTTCTTGTCTGAAAAACAACTCACTACAGTATAGTATTAGGATTCCTAACAGAGAGATATAATGAATTGGATGAATTTTAACATTTGTGTGGCAGTACACAGAAAGAGCCTCCTCAAAGATTGTGGTATTTTTGAACCACAATTGGGAGTACCCTGGTAACCGCAACAATGTGCTGCCAGCTAATCTTTCTCACACTGGGTCAGGTGAAAAGAACTGCAGAATGAACTCACCAAAAGGCGCCTTCATTTTGGCAGTTCCACATCTGGCCTAGACACGGAAGAAGAACATTTGTGTAGAACCTGACAGCCTTTTTCAAAGGTTCAGTAGATCTCTTGTTGTTTGTTGTACAATAAAACCTCGCATAAAGAGCGCCTTGCTTAGAGACTAACTCACTTAAAAAGCAGCATTTTCTCTGAATGGTCACCTCACTTAACTAAATCCAACCTAAAACTCGCTTAACAACTAAGTTGGGGTTTGTAATCCCTCCCACACACACACACACACATACACACAAGGTCACAATTGTTCACTTACAATGGTGTTTTGCTTAAAGAGCAACCCCGTGGATCACATTATGCTCTCTAAGTGAGGTACCACTGTACTGTATTTTCTACAAAACAATGATATGGTGGGCTGTGTGGAAGAAACAACTCCAGGAGGGGAAAGAGCAGAGGTCTCATGATAAGAAATGCCACTCAAAGAAAGTTACAGTACAGTATATGCTGTTGAGTTATAGAGTTATTGAACCAGAAGAACAGTATTGAGGACTTTTGTTTCATTGGTTTCTTCTGGACTGTTGCACACTTCTTTTTCTTGAGTTGGTCTTCTTCTAAGAAAGGTGTTAATGCAGGAAAAAGTGAAGATGTTGCATGTTTTCTGTTTCCCGCATGGAAAGTTCTGTTGTTATTTTCTGCTAGAATGATGTCACACGGGCAGCTCTGTGCCTGCTGAATCCACTAAATCCCTGGTTCTCATGTGTCTAGTAGCAGAGAACGTCAGCTGCATGACAGAGTAGGAAATTGGTGGTTGATGAATTCTGGGGGAGGAACAGTGAAATTAGAGCCGAAACTTGACTTCAGCCAAATTTGATGCCCTAGATGAGTCACTCTTCCTGTGCCCACATCTTTGCTGGGGATGAGTGAGACAGGGTGTTTCTTAAGAGCTGTCTATTTACTAACAGTGAATGATATTTTTAGATAAAGTTAAGCTTTTATTCCTCCTACCTATGAAGATGAGGAGTAATTAAATTGTCTTGGCGTCTTTAGTTGGGTGGCTTTTGATGAGAACCTGGAGCTCTATTGAAATGCCTGCTTTTTATTTTTGAAATACATATTCAAGATCAGTTGGTAAGGATTAGTTATCTCTCAACATGCTTAGCTTTTCAATTTTCCCATACTCCTGCTGTTGAAAGCATAATTAGAGTACAGTAAAACCTTGCATAAAGAGCACCTCACTTAGAGACTAATTTGCTTAAAGAGCAAAATTTTCTCTGAATGATCGCCTCGCTCAACAACTAAAACCAACCAAAAACTTGCTTAACAACTAAATCGGGGTTCGGAATCCCCCTGCCAGAAGTCACAATTGGTCACTTACAATGGTGTTTCTCTTAAAGAGCAAACTCGCTTAAAGAGCAATCCCATGGAACTCATTACACTCTTTAACCGAGGTACCACTGTATAACTATTTCTACCTTTTCGATGCAGTGCCCTTGTGCAACGGATAAATTAAGCTGTTGATTCAATTTTTTTACCTCTTGCTTTAAACGCTTCCTGGAAGGGTGGGGGAAACAGATTTTTTTACTCTTGTATCCTTTTTTGTCATTGGAAGAAAAAGTGTTCAAGAGCCCAAAAATACTTTTCCCTTCAGTATTGGACTGTGGTTGCTTAGTGGTTAAGACGCTGAACTTGACGACCAAAATGTCAATAGTTTGAGAGCTGAGTGCTGTGTGACAGAGTGAGTTCCCGTTGTCTGCTCCAGCTCCTGCCAGCCTAGCAGTTTGAAAGCAAGAAATTGCAAGTAGATAAACAGATACTCCTTTTGTGAGAAAGGCAACAGCATTCTAGTCATGCCTGACACATGACCATAGAAATGACTGCTGGTGCAGTCAGCACTGGCTCTTTTGCTGTAAACGGAGATAAGCTTTGCCCTCTAGAGCCAAGCAAGGGAGACTTATGTTGTATTAGTCCTATGTGAGCATTTGAACTGTCTTTGACAAGTAAGTTTGGAGGAGCTTAAGCTGCTACCAGCCCTTGAGGCAGGAAGGGGAGTGCCAGTCCTGACCCCCTCATCAATCTCTCTCTCTTGCGCATGTGTGCACCATAGATGCAGTGCTGCTGGTACGGGAATCCCCTGCCCTTTGACTATAGGCGGGGGAAGACACTGTAGCCACATGTACTGCCCACGCAGAAGGAGGAGTCTATGGCAGTGCCTCCTTGTGGGCTGTGAAAAGTGCCCCATGATGGTTAGATTGTAGTAGTCTATGCATCACGGGGGTGAGTTAGTTCATAGAAATATAGAGTTATAAAGCTTGGATTAAAGTCCAACCCCCTGCTCAATGTAGGAATGTAAACTAATTACTTAATTAAAAGAGATTTGCAGGGTAATTTCATCACAGCTGTAATGCAAGCCTCTCCTTCATTTTTAGCAGTTCTTACAGCCTGGAAAACTCATCAGAAGAAATGTTGTTCGACTCTTATCCATGCCTGATTTGACGGAGCAGAGTGGTTTTGGGGTTAGCAGAAGCCACTAGGTCTTTTTGTTGATTTGTCCATGGTTAGAATTTTATTTTCGTTCGGTGCCCACATAGACAGCAAATGTTCCAGGGAGATGGTTTCTCAGATTGTTACCAGCAAATGTTTCAAGGACACTGTAACGAAAAACAGGTGTGTGCGTGTGCGTGCTTTGTTCTTTGGGAAGGTAGGCTGACTGTCATTTGAGATGATGGGAAGAAAACTGGATGCTGTACATTTCTGGGGAATTTAGGCAGCTCTGCATACTCTTAGAGCAGGGGATGCTAATCTTTTTTTCTATTGTAGGCCATAATGGCTAACAGTGGGCAAAGGGTGGCCCAGGTGCACATAGCCTCCCAAGGCCTTTAGAGGTTGGAGACTGCATACAGGTGAGTGGAGAGAGCCACACCATACCTTCTCTCACATCTATGTCTCAACGGCAAACAGATTGTTGGAGAAAGGAGCAGAATACTCTTGCTAGAGATCTAGACTGATAATCTCCAAAAATCTTTTGAAACTATGCCAAAGGGTACAAGAAGCACTAGAGCTGCAGGTTGGTCATTCTCCTTTAAAGTGAGCCAAATTCTGTTGAGAGTTGCTAAAATGAAATTATTCAGAGAATCACAAGTTGTATCTTGCCCCCAGTGCATGGAACCCAGAATACGTGCTTAGAGTCCTTGATGTTATAGCATTCTGGAAGCAAAATAGTCATGAAATTGGTTGGTGCTTGGTTGTGACATCATTGTGAGCTCTCTGTAAGCAATTCAGACCTATGGGTGGTGCCTAGATGGGCCATCACAGAAAGCAATGTGCAGACAATTCAGGAAAAGAAGGATACAGGGGTAATAAATGAAGATATATTCTGTTGTATGCAGACAGGTGATGAAATGGATGCTGGAGCTGTGATGCTTTGAGGTGACTCATTACATTTTGCTTTTGATCTTTGCTTCAAGGTCCCTGACTAGACAGACAGAGAAGGTGAACAGTTTAGTCCCAGTATGTAAAAGTCACTTGTTACATTATATTTTGCAATACAGTATTATACTCCTAGTTAGATTAGAGTTTGCAACCAGGAAGAAACCATCAGGATCTTCCTTGTTGTTTGGGATGAACACTTTACAAACAGATGCAGTTACAGTAAAACCTCGCATAAAGAGCACCTCGCTTAGAGAGTAATTCGCTTAAAGAGTAGAATTTTCTCTGAATGGTCGCCTCGCTTAACAATCAAAACCAACCAAAAAACTCACTTAACAACTAAATCAGGGTTCGCAATCCCCCCCACCAGAAGTCACAATTGGTCACTTACAATGGCGTTTTGCTTAAAGAGCAAACTCACTGAAAGAGCGATCCCATGGAATGCATTATGTTCTTTAAGCGAGGTACCACTGTATCTGGATACTTTCTCACCACCACCCTGTGACACACCCTCTCCCAGTATACCCAGTTATTTCTTAAGCGGCTTGTGGAATCTATTTTGTATTTCTGTGATTTAGTCAAGAGATACTGACTTTCTTGTAGCTAGAAAATGCTTCTTACTTGTTTTAGATCCATGGAGGACCAAACCTATTTGGTGAATTAAATAGATAGTGTACAGGTGGATCTCTGTTCCTTTATTTTAATTAGAAGGGTGAGGGCTTAACCTGGAGTGGGGCCATTATGTGTAGCTGAGGGGAAATGAAGCTTGCCTCCCTCTGAAAAAATGATGAAACTCGTTTGAAAAGGCAGAAGGTTGATTTTAAGAAAGCAACTCCAAGATATATAGAGCAAGAGCAATAACACTTATAATCCATCTCATAGCATTATTTGGGCAGTTGACAAGGTAATTAGCATTTTGCCCCCAACATGCTGGGTACTCAATTTACTGACCTCAGAAGGTGGAATCAAAGTCAGGATCGAACTTACAACATCAGCAGTTTTGGCTGCAAGACAGCAATTTAACCACTGTGTCACCACAGCCATGTAAGTGAGGTTGGTTTCCCAAGCAAAAAGACCTGGACCTGATTTGACACAAGAGCAAGGAAGGAGGGAATCGTTGGTCTTCCTGAGGAGTAGAATCTTCTGGTACCTGGGAAACAGCATTTTTCCTCTGTACTGGCTCACTGGCTGCTAGGAGAGAAGTGCCTAGGGCTGAGTTGACCTCTCATCATATGGAAACCACTCTAGTGGCTACTGGTAAATTGCACAAGGTTTGCTAGAGCAATATAGTGCTGTGGCTGTCTCTGAGCAATGCAATATTTAGGAACTAGTCTGAGTATGGTTGTGATGAGAAATGAAAAAGAGACAGTCAAGGTCTGGTTTCTACTCTGGCTATTTTCAAATAAGTAGAATCAGCTCCTTGTATGGTAAGGCAGTACTGCTGGAGGGAAAGGCCAGTCCACACAGAACTTTTCTGCCACATGTGAGTTGTCCTAAGATATTCTAGGATGTGCAATTATGTATAGAAACTGAAATATGAATTAGTTGATGTATAGACAAGGCTTTAGTAATTTCCTTGATTGCTGGGGTTGTGAAGGACCTACTGCCAATGCATAATCTTCTCCAGTTGTAGATTGTTACCACATGCAGTATGTTGTTGTGGGGAGGAAGATCAAGAGGACTGAAGGGCAATTGATCATAATGCTCTTTGGTAGTCTTTCCTCTTTTATTTTACTAAGCAGTTCTGTAAGCTGCATCCCCTCAGGCAAGAGGCCTGGCAGTAAAGTATGGGTTGGTTGTATTTCACAACTTGTCTCTGAACCTCCATAGTGAACAAATAGCATCTGAAGTCATTTTTGGATGTAATTAAGCCATATTCCTTATCACCTATCTTTGTCTTCAGATTGTGTACAAGGACCAAGTGACTTTCCCCCCTTTTCTCTTTATGCCTTAACCTTAAGTGACTCATGAAGGACGTCTGAAATCTGAGATGGAATATTCTCTATGATTCTGTGAGCCAGTCAGAGTAATGGTTACACTTATTGGGGTGGGAGACAAAGTCTCATAATGGATTCACAGACTTTTAAGGGATATTTTTAAAGGTACTGTCTTATGATTTGAGCCCTCTTAAAGTAGTTAGTTGCTATTGTAGATACAATTTTTTTAAAGTAACACTTTGTTTTCTTGTTATTTAAAAAGTATTTGAATAGTTGGTATAAATCAGCACAAGCCAAACAAGTGGATGCAGCTCTTGATGAATTATGCAGAATTATTACTGTGTGCCTGAAACCCTCATCCATGGAAAAGTCTATTATTTTGCTGGCATTTCCCCTCCTAAAGTACACCGAGAGGTGTTATTAAATGAGGGACGAAATAAGGAAATACTGCTCCAGATCTGTTCACTTTGTGAACACTAATCACCAAGAGCAGGGGTGCCCAAACTACAGCCCATGAGCCAGATCCGCCCTGTGGCGCAAATTAACCCACACCACTCCTGGAAGTAAAACACACATGCACATGCACATGACACACTCCACGTGCTCAGAACGCTGCCATAAATGACCCACGGCTTTCATATGATAGCGTTCTGCGGATCCGTGTACTGTGCACATGCATGCACATTTTGCTTCCACTTCTGGGTGGGAAGAACCACATGACCAGCACACTTGACCACCTAACCAGCCCATTGCTTGAAAAGTTTGGACACCCCTGACATAGATGATGGTAAAGACTAAGGAAGCTTTCTGCCCACCTCTCAAGGCCTCCGTATGAAACCAGAAGAGACTAGGCTAAACCTATGGAGAGCAAAAACAACACACTATGTTGAAAAGTGTCTCCCACCAGGACAAGATCCTGGCTGGAAGTCACCTAATAGATTTCAAAGCAAATTAGGAAGTTTGAGGGATATTCAAGTAAAATGATGATACTTTAGATACAGGATAAATTTCTGCAAATGTGGAAAAATATCAATTCAGCATATATTTGTATGCAATTTATGTCCCACCACATGTACAGAAGAAGATCTGATAAATGGCCAAGGTAACACCATTAAAGTAGCCAATATCTGATCAAAAATAGTCTAATTATTTTAACATTTCAATTTGTTTTGAATTTTACCAATATCTCATATTTACCTAAACTGTACAGTAAAACCGTGCATAAAGAGTGCCTCACCTAGAGACTAACTCGCTTAAAGAGCAGAATTTTCTCTGAATGGTCCCCGAGCTTAACAACTAAAACCAACCAAAAACTCACTTAACAACTAGATCGGGGTTCCCAATCCCCCCCACCAGAAGTCACAATTGGTCACTTACAATGGTGTTTCACTTAAAGAGCAAACTCACTTGAAGAGCAGTCCCATGGAACGCATTATGCTCTTTAAGCAAGGTACCACTGTAATTTTAAATTGTGCAGTGACTTTATTCAAATAAAGAATACAATTACAGTTCTACCACAACATGGCTAACATATCCCTCGTGGTACAGCTGTAATGTAACATGTAAGCATTCATTACTGGGAAAAGTGATTGATGCATTGAGTCTTCCTAGAACAGAATTTCCTTAAATGAGGCATTAGCTCCTATATCAGTGCAGTGCATGGGAATAGGTTGTATGGATTGGGAATTTTTCACAGCAGGGCAGGAAATGGATTAATAACCCTGGACTAAGCAGTTCTGACAACATCCAGCATGGCCCATGCTTCAAATGGTTAAGAAGACTCAAGATTACATTTGAAAACAGAATTTCAGAAATGAACATAGTCAGAAGGAATGAATTTATATGCATTTTACTGGCTTGGTAATCTGAGCTAAAATGTGTACGTGTGTTCCTGGTTTTGTTCTGTCCTGCTGCTGTGATGGCAGGATTGCAGCAAAGGAGGGTCATGCAAATGGAGAAGCATTTTGATTGGGTCAGCTTGACATCAGTGATGCCAAGAGCCCTCTCCTCTTGGAACTGTTGGCTACAGGAAATTGAATCCTGTTGGGGATTTGTGTGTGGAAAACGTTTAAAATGTGTTTTGGCTGTCAGTACTGGAAAACTGTTAGGAATGCCTGTCATCTAGCAAGAGTGTTCCTGAACTGCCCTCTTTTGGACAAAGGTGTCAGGATAGTTTTGGTACTGTTGCAAGTGGTTTTAAAAAATGCATTGTTAGATTCATCTCCAGATTTCTTTCTTAAGAATTTGTTCATGATTAATGTAGACCAGGAATTCTCAACCTATGCCCACTCCCCGAAGCCTTTTTATCCAGCCCCCGACATCCTCCTCTTTCACACCACCTCCGCCTGGAAGCACCACAAACTGGCAAACATGCGCATTTTTGATGAGTTCTTATGTGAGAGGCAAAGGGTACTCAGTGGTAGGTAAGAAGCAAAGCTTTATTAGACAGATCTTAAGGCAAGATCTCCTAAAGCACAAGATGCAGTTCAAGAAATCAAAGTATGCCAACAAAACATACTGAACAAGTTTCTTCAATCAGATGCTGGGAGTCCATTGGACAGCGGAGAAGTCCCTGGTGTAGACCATCTGCAGCACTTGATGCCTGCCCTATGGTGATCTCTGATGCAACAATGGAACTTGCCTCCCCATGTGTGAGGATGTTGTACTGACAAACACTTCTATATTGACAGAAGCACTGTTAGGTGCATCAGAGGAGAGGGCTGGTACTGTGCGCATTCATTAAGGCTGAAGATTCGAGATGGCATTATTAATTGCCTAGTGCTTATTTCATCCAGTTAAGAGGACTTTCTCTCTTGGCATAGTTATAGTTACAGAGTCGGGCTTGCCCGATTGGGGCGGGTTAGCAAGTATGAAATATAAATAAATAAATAAATAAATAAATACACACCTAAAAATTCTAGCATCTTAAAAGGCAACTACAATAGCTTAGAAAACACTTAACTATAAGAGTTTGAAAAAAACCTTTCTTCACTAACAAGCCAATTAAGCCAATTAAATCTAACCACTTCAAGTGAGAGCTTGTTAGGAAAAGCGAACATGTGCAACTCCTGGTTTTGCCATTTATGCCCAGAGCTACAGGTTCTCAGATATGCAGGGCTACAGTTCCCATAAGCATCAGGTAACAGATTGGGGTAAGCAGAAAACTCACTTATATTTCAATATTTTAAAAATTAAGTTTGAATTAGGAAGTATAGCACATGTATCAAAGCAGGCATCATTTTCAAAGAGTCATTACTTATTATGTTATTGAAAAAGTAGAAATGTCAAAAATCCCAGCTTAATCAAGGGATCCTTATTAAGTGTTGTATTTAGTAAAACATGCAAGGAGTACTAACTGGGAGTGGCCAAGAGAGGGTGAAAAACTGCCTTTACTTAGCATTACTTTGCTCCTCTAGGACAGGGGTTCTCAACCTGCGGCCTGCAGGCTGGATGCGGCCCATGGCACCATTTCATGTGGCCCACCACCACCTCCACAACAACAACAGGAAGTGCCATGTGGTGGAGGAAGGGCAAAATGGCCGTCCCATCCCCCCTGAAGCTATCTGAGGGAGCATGAACTGGACCCCGGCTTTAAAAGGTTGAGAACTCCTGTACTAGTACATCATTAAATGCTACAAAAAGAAGAGGGACAAAGTCATCCCATTTCCATTGAAAAAATTAGATGGACAGTGCTTTATGGCTGCTAGAATGGAGTTCCCAATTAGATGTATACGGGAGTCTGTTTAGAAAGATCACAGGCTTTTGAGAGGTTTAAAAAATCTTTACAAGACTGATGTGCAGCTTGTTCTTTTGAAGGGAATTTCTGTGAACTGTGATATTCTATAGTTTTTGGGAGAGTCGGAACTGAATATTTTGGAGATCTTGTCTACCAGTCTGACTGCATGTCACAACCACAAAGACTAGCCAGTTGCTATCTGCAAAGCATGTATGAGAACTTGATCTAAGACTTTGCCATGACAAAAGTCAACTGCCTGGATTGCAAGTAGAACTACCAGGTCTGCAAGCCTGTGCAAGTTTGAACACTTGTGTCTTGTTCTTTCTGTTGGGTGTGGAGGCTTAATAGACACCCATGCAGGGATGGGCCTCAAGTAAGAGGAATAGCCAGCTGTTTCACTTTGGGGTTTTTGCAGAGGTAGAATTGAGTATGAGATATATCAGGGGTTCTCAACCTATGGCCCATGGGCCAGACCCAGCTGATGGCACCATTTCATGTTTCCTGCGTCTTCGCCACTGCCAGAAGCAGAAGCAGATGTGTTTACAACAGTTGTAAATGCGTTTATTACAGCCACAGATGCATTTTATGGTAGCATTTACAGTGGGGGCAACCACCAGTCTGGCCCGCTCAGCTGTCTGAGGGGGCATGGTCCAGCCTGCAGCTTGAAAAGGTTGAGAACCCCTGACATATATGAAGAACTTTATCAAGTTCTAAGAGCAACATGGCAACAACAAGTGAAGTGGCTTTCTTTGAAAAACAAGTGAAGGAGGTGTTTTTGGAAATAGTTATCTATTATACCAAAATACTATTATAATGCTGTAAATCAGAGATGGAGAAATTTTGGACTTTCAGTTCTCATAGTTCCTTTTTTTAAAAAAAACTATTGACACCGTAAGATAAGACTGAAGAAAGTTGTAAGCTAAAACATTTGGAGTTCCAAAGTTTTTCCACACCTTCTGTAGCTCTCAAGTGTAATGAAGAGTGATAGATTTTGTCACCTATAAAAAGAAGCAATTTTGGGGTGTTGTTTTTAATCTACTGTAGATAGCCACAGTTGTGATGGTGGTGGGAAGGACCAGGTACCTTGATGCTGGCAGTGGCTATATTTGTTGTGTATATGTTTCCTATTTTTTTGTGGTTACTACAGGGAAGGGCTAGTTAAGAGATTATCCCAGTGCCATAGGCAAGCTGCTCTAGAGCCGGAACAAGCTTGAAAACTTCCCCCTATCTCTATCAGAAAAGAATGAAGATGTACTGTACAGGTATATGGAATGAGAAGGGAAAGTGGAGCCATCAAGTTTATGGCACATTGGTAGGCTGCTGTTTCCTTTGGTGACAAAATACTGTACTAAATTGGCTTTATTTCTAGGACTTTGTTTGCGATACTTTTGGATTTTGGAAAGTAATATTGTGTGGTATCTGTCGATTGGAAGTAGAGTTACCATAATTCTTTCCCACAAAACCGGGACAGAAGTGTTCTTGACAAGTGTACTTGACAAAAATGGGTGGGTTATCTACAAAGTAGCCTTAAAAAAAAAAAGCAAACACAATATAATGACAGCTATAAAACACTTTCACATTAAATATATCAGTGTCAATTTCAGCGTCTTAATCACTAAGTCACTGTAGCCGATAATATACATTATTGTAGTTATTTTTTGTTTTTTTATTAGTCTCTTTACTTTGTTAATTTTTTTAAAAGAAAGAAATCTATTCCAACATGAAAAGAAATTCCAGAAAGAAGTTACTAACTTCCGTGCAATATTGTGTAGAAGCACAAGCTACTTTAAGGAACTGGTGAGCTTTAACATATGTGTTAATAAGTTAGGAGATGTTCTGGACAGATTTTGTAAGTGAGGCGAGTGTAAGGAACCCCACGCAAAAACGTCATTCCGAGACTAGCTCTTGCCCTTTCATCCCTCGTCTCTTTGCTCTCGAATCTGCTCATCAGCTTTGCTACGGGATGCAACCTAAAACAAGCAGCCCTATCTGAGGTTCCTTTTTCAGCGTTCCCATTGAGATTTTGGGAGCCAGCGCAGTGTTAGGGCACTCCATGCTAGCCACCTTTCTCTCCTCCCATGACGCCAGGAGGATGCTTTCTTGACCCCACACAAAGCCCTGCAAAGTCCCCACAGGGCCGCTTCAAGTTACCTTCCCGCTTTTATCTCTCTGGCTCTGAAGCTACACTTTATCATGAGAGCTGCACCAGCGGGAGGGGAAGGCTCAGAAGGAGAGGCAAGCCAGATGTGTTCCAAGCCAGCCTTGCTTGATGGTGAGAGTTCGAAAATATGGGACTTTAACAAGATTTTTATTAAACTGGCCAGGAGAATTTTTCCGACCTTGAATCCGGGACAATCCCGGTTTTCCAGGATGTATGGCAACCCTAATTGGAAGAGATTTTTTCCCTTGCAATTCCCAAAATTACTGTGCTAAGCATCTGGAACCTGTATGGGAGCTGAACCACCTTTGCATTGTCTTGCATGTTGACTTCTGTGGACCATTAGATTTTCATTTAAGCAGAATACAGTCAAACCTCGCATAACAAGCGTTTCGCTTAGCGAAAAACTCGCATAACAAGCAATTTTTTTGCTAAGCAGTCTGACTCGCATAACGAATTTTTCGCTATGCGAGTCGGACTTTTCCCTATGGAAAAACTTGCATAACGAGTGTTTCTATGGGGAAAACTCGCATAGCGATTTTTTTGGTATGCGAGTTTTCCCCATAGAAACGCTCGTTATGCGAGTTTTTCCATAGGGAAAGTCTGACTCGCATAGCGAAAAATTTGTTATGCGAGTCAGACTCGCATAGCGAATTTTTCGCATAGCGAGCAACTTTGCAGAATGAATTAAATTCGTTATGCGAGGTATGACTGTATAAGCTACCAAAGATCTACGGGGATGCTTAATCAATATATTTTTTTTTACCACCAGTCTGCTGCTGTTGTTCAGTTCCATAGTTGAGTCTGACCTTTGCGACTCCGTGGACCATCGCACGCCAGGCACCTCTATCCTCCACCATCCTCCTCAATCCACCCAGCAGTCTACTACAGTGATACCTTGGATAATGCTAAGACTTGGTTCCACAAGTCTTGGTGTTTTCCGATTTTAGTGTTATCCAATGCATGTTAAAATCCTATGGGATGGATCGGATAACGTTAAAGCTCCATAGAGAAACATTGTAACCGCACAGGCTTTAGCAGTTGTTATCCGATCCATCCCATAGGACCTTAACGTTATTTGATCCAATTCACCTCCCCAGATTACTTAACGTTATGCAATTTTAGCGTTATCCGAGGTAAATGTTATCCGAGGTATTACTGTACAGGCTTTAGTGAACGTTATCCGATGCATCCCATATGATTTAACGTTATGTGATGCAATCCCCCCCAATTGCTTAACGTTATGTGGTTTTAGCGTTATCTGATGCAAACGTTATCTAAGGTATTATTGTATGTGTTTTGGTTTTTTAAAGAATCTACTTGTGTCTGGAGAAGAAGGCGTAATTTGTGAAAGCTCATGCTGATGGAATAAATTTGTTAGTCTTAATTATGGTACAATACTCCTGTTTTTGTTGTTGCTGAAACAGACTAACATGGCTATTGCTGTGAAAACCTCTGAAGTAGGCTGCTATTATTGCACTCATGTGATATTTCAGGGTGGGGTGGCATGGGACTAAGAATTAGAGTGGAGTTATATATAGCTTGTCTAATGCATATTTCCAAGCTTATGTTTGCTGAGTTCAAAGCTAGAACTGTAATAAATGGTGGCTCGATGTATTTGCAGGGGTGGTTGGTTGGAGAAAGGAGCACCTAATGCGAAGAGGGACACTTGCAGTTATATTTGAAAAATATTTTTCAGTATTACCCCTAACTATTTTTTTGGCACTGCCCTGTCCTGTAGTTAGCATGGAAGCGTTTACATTAAAAAAAGGGTGACCTTTACTATATATCACCTGTCATTAGAAGAGGGAACTCCTCAAGTGTAGAAAGAGGAATAATGGTCACAGCAAGAGTTTTTTACGTGTCTGTAATTTATAGATTAGCTCATTTTGTTTTGTGTTTGGTTTTCTGCATCTTAACTTTGTTTGGTAGTACTGTATGGTTTTCAAAAGCAAATATATATATATGTCTGAATCACATCTCTGAAACAGTAATAGATTTCAGCTTCTAATGGCAGGCTGTTTGTAAGGTATAATTTGGCCTTGACTCTCTCACAAGCAGATTTCCAGGCTCCCTAGAGAAATGGCCCTGGAAAAATTAATCTCTTTACTATATCTTCCTGTTGTTCCTGTGTCTTTTGCTGTTTCGTGCTACCAAGAGATATGAGAAACTTCCAATTCTTTCTTGTGGCCTAGCTGACATATATGAGCTGTAAACTTCTTTAAGGAAGCATGGTTGTTGTGCTGATTTGCTTTTGACTCATCCTTTTTCTAATTTTATCCAAAGGTTTAAGTTGTGATTCTGTTGTAATGTTGCCATTTGCACATTTCCTCTTATGTGCAAAGGACTCAGTACTACACTACATAAGTCTCTTGAAGTTTTACTTCCTTTCTTCCCTGAATATTGAGTCATATGGCAGTCAATTCTAAAGGTAATCAACCCTGACTGCTCCTTGGAAGGACAAATACTGAAGTTGAAACTCAAGTACTTTGGCCACCAAATCAGAAGAGAGAACTCACTGGTGAAGGCCTTGATGCTAGGAAAGATTGAAGGTAAAAGGAGAAGGAGGCGGAAGAGGATGAGATGGTTAGACAACATAGCTGACACAATGGGTGTAGATCTGAGCAGATTCCTGAGGATTGCAGATGACAGAGGAGTCTGACGTGCTGTGGTCCATGGGATTGCAAAGGGTTGGACTCAATAGTGTGGCTGAACAAAAACTCCTATGGCAGTGGCCTTTCAAAAGCACTTTCCTGGATGGTGCCAAGAATTCCCTTGGGCTGCAGGTTTCCAAGTCCTGATGTTATCCTGCAATGCCTTTTTTCTTCCACAACAGGCTGTTTGAGAAAAGAAGTACCGTATATACTCAACTATAAGTCATCCTGAATATAAGTCGTGATACCTAATTTGGATTTCTAAACCTTGGGAAATAGATTGACCTGTGTATGTCGGGGTGGAATATGCAGCAACTGCTAGTGAGTTTCAATAATTAAAATATATGAAAATGTGGTAAAATTAATTAATTTAGACATTTGTGTGGGTATGTTTTTGAGTGTTTTCATTGATCTGAGTATAAGTCGAGTCCCATTTTTGGAACTCATTTTGGGGGCTAAAAACCCAACTCATAATCGAGTATATATAGTAGCTGAAGGTCAACAGAAGATGATGGGAACAGAAAGCTGAACATACTACTCAATGAAGACATGTAACTGTAATCACCATGAATTTAGAGCCTTGACTGTGAATGTTTCCTTGTAAATACATATTTAAAAACTTCTAGAAAGTTGTTTCCTCAAAGGGTTCTGTGCTAAACCTCTTCTTGATATCAGTCTGTGGGATTTTGTCTTAGCTTTTTCTCCTCAAGATATCTTCTCCTTGTGGAAACAATATGGTTTTATGACATCCCCTCCCCAGACAGCCTTATATGATGCAAGATCACCTGGCCTTGTTGAGTGTCTAGATGAACCCATTGCTTTTTGAGAAAACTCACATATCTCTTCTGAAAGGAGGAGAGGATGGACAGGGTAAATATTGGCAGAATTGGGGAAGAAAGTGGTTGGATCCTCTACACAAGAGAGACAGAATTTAGGTTACTACATGTGATGAGAGTTTCGGGGTATGCAGTTGTAACTCAGTTCCCACTCCTTGTGTTACCTTAGTCATAGATAGAACAAAAAGAACAAGACACAGGTGCTCGGACTCGCACAGGCTTGCAAACCTGGTAGCTTTGCTTGCAGTCCTTTCTCTGGGCTGCCAGCAAGCCAGCCTTTCTTGCTTCTTCTAAGGATATGAGCAGCTGTTCCATTATCATTTGTTGCCAGCCTGTTGCTTTGAGGCTGTTGCTCCTGCTCATCAAGATTGTGCAGAGGGGTGTGTGAAAGAGTATGATGCTCGAAATGTTTTGAGGCAGGTCTTTTTTTTAGCTAGTTCTATGCACGGCTGGAGAGTACCTTCATGAAACAGTGAGAGGACTTGGGCCCCCAGTTGCCCTTGGAAACAGAGCAGTCTAGCAGAGTGAGGAAGGTGTTGACCTGCCAGGGTGAGCGTTAGAAAATGATGGGCATCTCCATAGGAACTTCAACTGGACAACAAAAATAGAGCCATTCACGGGTCTGGGATGATGTAAAATTAGAGGGAAAGGAATTCTCCACTGGCTAGGAAACTCCCAGTATCTTTAATATGCTTGTCCCTTTGGTCAAGGATCATTTAACCATGGAGCATCCTTAGACAGTTGTTGAGGAACCTGGCCATTTTAAAATCCCTGTCTCATTCTTCACTTGTATGAGTGTCTAGGTCTCATAATTCCATTGAAACCTTGAAAATTTTGCTCTATCTCTTGAAGTCTTGGAAAGTGGGGACCTTTTCATTTGTTACTTCTTAAGAATGATAATGCTGCAAGTGTTTCTTGAAGGATAACCTGTTGTCTCTGTGAGCAAAGGGAGAACACATGACCTTTTGTTTTCAGTTGATTCATTTAGTTTCTGGGTACTACAGATGCTATTTGTTTATTGGTGGCAACAAGTTTTCTTAGTACCTGTATGAGGAACTTTGTAGCACCCTACTTTTTTTTACCCTATATTTTGACCTAACACTAGCTCTGGGGCCACATGAGGGTCAACAGCAAGGTAAAAGATATGTATGGCATAGCATTAGCTATTCTTTCTGTGCTTGTTTTGCCTTAAGGTAAAGGTCACCCTTGCTTGAAAGCCAGTTGTATCCAACTCTTGTGTTTAGTGCTCATCTCTGTTTGTAGCCAAATAGCCAGCACAGTCTGCATTTTCAGGCATTTATGTGGATATGTGGCAGGCATGACTAAATACCAGAGTGCAGGAAACGCTGTTTCCCTTCCCACTAAAATGGTACGTACTTGCACTTATATACTGTACTTGCAATTTCTTGCTTTCAAACTATTAGGTTAGCAGGAACTGGGACAGAAATGGGAGCTCACTCTGTTGTGCAGTGCTTGGATCTTGAACTGCTGACCTGCCTACCTTCCAGTCATCAAGTTCAGTGTCTTAAGCACTAAACCACTGCCTTAAGGACCTTCCAAATACATCAGAGATCATTCAGGGATGTTTTTGCAACTTAACTGGGCTCTGAAGCAACTTTGGGCCTGGGAAAATACTTGCAACCAGAAGTGCAAATGATGTAAAAACCTCATATTGCTCTGTGATCACCATGCAGGGTGTAGGATCAATAGAATCCCACAAACCAGCCCTGTTGAGTTGAGACCTCATCTTCAACACCTATGCCTTCAGTTACTGTGGGTGGGTAGCATCACAGTCTCATCTACTTTTCCTTTTTGTGGAATAAAGACATTGTTAGTTCTAAGTGCTACCTTGTGAGGGCTTGTTAATCTTCTCAGTCAGTGACTGTTGCTGAACCAAAAGGGACCTCCGTTGTGAGTGTGTTTCTGCCTTCTGTCCAATCAAGAATGTACTGTCAAGTTTTGTGATGTTTGGGGCTGAAGCTCATGGATTGCACCTGAATGATCTTTCTGCTATTAGTGCTTTAGTTAGTTAGTTAGTTAGTTAGTTAGTGCCCAACACTACTCTAGGCAGCCCACAATAGTTAAAAAAGATACAGTATCAGAAAATACAAACATGTGTATTTATGTATTTGTTGTAATACAGTACAATAAAATCATACAAAAACACACAAAATATATAACAACTCAACCAGCCTCCATAACATCAGTACCAATGCCAACAATCTCAAAGATGTCATGGCTTCCATGAAGCCCAGACAGTGCCACCTCCACATGTACATTGAAGACCCTCAAGACCAGAAGCCTAAGGAACCTCAGCATAATTCTCTCTCTCTCTCTTTCTCCTGGAGCTGATGGACCTTGTTGCTGCAACTGTGCCAGAGCCGTAGCCAGGGGGTGGTCAAGGTGGGCATTGCCCACCCTGAGTTAGCAATTTGCCTAGCCTCAAACTCCCAGCTGCTTATTTCCAGCTGCAGTCTTCACATTCAGGCATTCCAGACCCAAACCTGACAGGAAGGAGAGTAGTCTAACTTTTAAGTTGTCTGGTGATAATAGCCCTCCTGCTTCCCTCTACACTGATGCATGATAGAGAAACCTGGTGGGCACATGAGGGATAGGGCAACACCCCCTCCCCCCCCCTCCAGGTCTTGGTGACACAGGCTAGATCGGCTTTAGCATCCAAGATCAAGCAAGTCCTGGGTGAGTTGATCCTTATTATCAGCTGATCTAGCATCATGGACAGTCTGGAGAAAATCCATCCAGTGAGGCTACCATGCATCTACAGGCTAGGGTGGAGACTGGAACACTCAGCAGGTGTTAAATACCTGTCATGCCTTCCCTTGTAACAGCCAGTTATCCACCATGTATCATGTCTTTCCATACTTGTAAGCACTGAAATTCTAGTCCCCATTGGTTCCATGGCTTCAAAACAATTTCCCCGGGGGGGGGGGGGAGGGAGGCAAAGGCCCTAGCTAACCTAATTAATACCAAATCATGATGGAGTACAGCTTGCGACTGCTTATTAATCTTGCCCTTCATTTTACAGCTGCTTGGTATCCACCCAATAATGTAGGTTGGGATGGGGAATATACAATTCTCCAGATGTTGTTGAGCTGCTGCACTAGTTGGTTAGATCTGATAGGAATTGTATCATGGCATCTGAAGAACAAAAGTTGCTCACACTTTCCTAGCCTGAGGGTCGGATACAAATGTTCAAACATTTGTATTGTCTCCAGGCCACACCACTTTCCCCCCCAGGCCTTGCTCTTCACTTGCCCTACTTCCAAATTGTTGGTAGTGAATTGATTCAAATTTAATCATTCTTTGAGTAGCCCCTGTGAAATCAATGGTACTTAAGTTAGCCGTGACTTTGTCTCATTGCTTTTCAGTCTGTAGCCTGGATCTATTTTAATCCCTGCAGTTAGTCTTCTAGAAATGGGGAAAGGAGAGTGTCTTATGGCAAGAACCATGCCACTAACCTATCCCACAATAAAACCAGTTCCATTTCTGGCCTTCCCTGTGTACAAACATGGGGCAGGAGGTTTGAGGGTGGTAGACTTCAGCCATCATCTCCAGCGAGGAACTAAAAAAAAAAAGGAAGGGTTGATGGGGCAATGGGGGTGTAGTTCAACTCCTCTGGAGGATGTCAACATCAGAGATGGTTGGCCAAGATATTGAGAAGATGTGGGTACATCTGAGGTAGTGGTGTATCTGAGGTTAGGCTGTGTGTATTTCCTTGAAACCTGATCTTGCTGTTTCCCCCCATACAATAGTATTAAATGTTGTGTCTGTTTTAATGTGCTGAAAGATAGTTGGGTGTTGCTCTTAAAATATGATAATAGAGTGCTTCCAGATGTTGCCTCAGTTGCTTCAGCCACATAATTTTTGGGGAGATATCCATGCTGCTGAAGTCTTGGAGGACTGTTGCTAGTTAGTGTAGACCAGTGACGGCCAACTTGGGCACTCCATGTGTTATTGAACTTTAATTCCCAGAAACCCAAATCAGCACTCCTGCTGATCAGGGCTTCTGGGAATTGAAGTTCAAGAACACCTGGAGTGCCAAGGTTGGCCATCATTGGTGTAGACACACTCAGCTAGATAGATGAATGTTATGGCTTGATGTAGGCGGCTTCCTATGAATGGTAGAGTGCTGCTTGTTTTCCTTATTTATTTATTTATTTAATCACATTTTTACTGCTGCCTTCTCACGGAGGCAACTCCTTGCAGAAGGTCCCAGGTTCAGCTCCCAAACTCCCCTTTGTTCTCATGAGGAAGGTAAGAAAGAAATGTAGTTTATATTTGTAAGCATAATTATAATAAAAACAATAATGCTGACCTACTCCATATGTAACCATTCCAATAATTTACCCACCACTTCCTCCATCTTCTTTTCTATAAACAAAATGATATTTTGTTTATAGAAGCAGGGAGAAATAGAAAAGATGCACAATTTCTTTTGGTAATGCTCTACTAGAAGTATCCCAGATGCAGAATTTTGAATTTGGAGGAACGGTAATCAGTGAGTCATACAAAGCCAAACTCTGCCTCAGGCTGGGATGTATTAGATTCTTTTTTGTTTCTTAGACTCAGTAGAATAATATGATTTAGTTCCTTTAGGACAAATTCACACTTTAGGTTTAGGAATTTTGGGATGTGATTGTAAAATAAATTGTGTGAATGAGATACATACTGTACATGTATTATACTGGTAATATTTGCCAGACACCTGGGATTGGCTAGAGTTCTATGTGAGAGGGAACATTTACTAAGTTCTAAACCTGACTGTGAAGGTTTAGTGGTTATGACACTGAACTTGACAACTGGAAGGTCACCAGGTTAGCAGTTCGAGACCTAACAATGTGTGGAAAGACATTCACAGCAACTTCCCTTTATTAAAAATAAGTTTTGTGGCATTGTAATAAATTTAATGCCGTGTCAAATTGTGTGCTGAACATACCTGTCACTTGTGCCTTTACTGATGGATGTTTTGTTTCTCTTTTTTTCTGCAGGGTGGCATCAGATAACACTTCCCCTTTCAGTACAGTAAATTGGATCTGACTGGAAACCAGTACAACCTTGTTTTTTTTTGCGGGGGGGGGGGCTTACAAATTTCAGCATCTGCTCTGGAGGCAGTGTGCTGTAATGGGGTATAGTGAATTTAACTAAGGTTGCCATGCACCCCATGGGGAGTGTAGACACCTCCTTTTCCCGTTCTGCTGTGCAAACCCTATCTCGTAGCCACTGCCGGAACATAAAGCAGAAGATTTCTCAGTGGGAAGGTCGGACAAAAGGTAGTTGCCAGGAAGAAAGGCAAAAAATTAAGGACTTTGGGGTCAAGTATGGCCATGACAGCAGGCAGAAACCAGCAGGAGTTGTGCAGAGTAGGAATATAGAAGAGCCCAATCTTGACTTGGAATTCCAAGAAGGCTGTAATCTTTGCACTGTGACAGAGGAGGAGGCTGAGATACTTGAAGAGGTTTCAGAGAGCCCTGTGGTTGAGTATCTCCCCAATGGCATCCTATCAGAAGGAGAGAACCATGGAGATTGGCAAAGGGAGAGGTTGCCTTCAGGCAACTTCTACACCTCTCGCAACCTGTGGAAACAGATAGAAGCCCTTCCATCGGACAAAATTGTCTCTGTCGCCTTGGACTTGAAAAGAAAACGGGAAAGCTGTGGCTCAACAGAGAAAGAGCTAAATGTGGCTCCATCCAAGAGCTTGGAGAACCTCTACTGTGATGTTGAGGGGCAGGAGGGGAAGCCAGCTATCAATCCAGTACCCAAACCACAGAGGACTTTCCGTTATCATTCTGAGAAGGACCATTTACAAGACTGCTCAGATGGAAGCCACCCTGAGAGAAAGGCCCCAGAACATCACTGTAACGGAGGCTGCCCTGCTGCAACCCCCAGTGACTCTGAAAAGCGAGTGCTCAGCAGAGGAATCCGCGGGAGATCCAAGAGGTGTGTTATTATTTTAAATATATATATATATATATTTATTAAATGTAAATGTTAGCTTTTCATCAGAAATGGCATTCAAAGCACTAGTATACTTTTTCCTGATTTGTTTGTTAAGTATGATTGTGTGGTAGACCTGGTATATTATGGCAATGTGCTATACAGTATTCCTGTTCTTAATCTGCACAACTTTGTCAATGGTAAAGAGCCGCTAGTCACATCTTATCCTCATGAAAGCCTTTCTCAGGAAATGTCAATAATTCTGTAGGAACATTTCTTTCCTAGTTAGGAAGATCTAGGAATCTAGTTTATTCAGTCTGTTATTTTGGTTAAAGGAATTGAAGGTTGGTCTGCCATGTGACTTTAAGGGTAAATTGTCTGTAGTTTGTCCTTCAAGGCAGTGTTCCCCAACCTTTGACTTTGTGATTTTAATTCCTAAAAGCCTAGGTTAATCCCCCAAAGCACTGATCAGCCAATGTACTGACTTAGGCTTCTGGGAATTGAAGTCCAAAACCCAAAGGTTGGGGAACACTGCTTCAAGGGATATGAACAGTTTTGCTATTAAAACAAAACACAGTCCTTTAAAAAGTAGAACTTTGTTGTTTTAATTTTGCTAACATACTGAGACAGATTGACATGGCTACTTCTTACAATATAAGCATGGGTATAAATCTGAAAGCATGTAGACACAACCTTACTGCTGTGCTTGGAAAAGCAAACATGTTTTGTTTATCCGTGTACAGTATGTAGAATTTAGATTTTAGTGTCCTATGGCCTAAATCAGTGATGGTGAACCTTTTAGAGACCAAGTGCCCAAACTGCAACCGCAACCCCACTTATTTATCACAAAGTGCCAACACGGCAATTTAACCTGAATACCCTCACGACATATGTGAGAGACCCACCATACCCCAATCAGGGGAAGGAAGGAAGCACTCCCATTGGGCTGCTGGACAGAGGAGTGGGAGGAAGCGCTCCCAGAACACTAGTGAACTCTGTTCTGGAGCAATGGTGCATGTGCCCACAGAGAGGACTCTGAGTGCCCATTCTGGCACACGTGCCATAGGTTTGCCATCACTGGCCTAAATCATTTTGCCTAGTTATGCTGGAGTAACTTAGAAAACTGAGGATATCCTAGTTTGGGCAGATCACAAGAAGGCATGTCTCTCTGAAAAAGACAATAATGCTGAGAAGGCAGAAGGCAGCATGAAAAAAGGAAAACCAAAGATGAAGTGAATTCATAAAGGAAGCCGCAGCTTTGAGTTTGCAGAAGCTGAAAAGGGATGTTAAGAGCAGGGCATTTTAGAGGTCACTCATTCAGAAATCAGAAGTATCTTGATGGCACATAACAACAAAAAGATGTTATACCGGTATGAAACAAACAGGGTATCTTTTGAAGGTGAAGCACCTCAAGTTCAAAAATCACCATAGACATTTTTTGCCTTCTTAGTTGTGTGCTTCAGTGTCCAACTCACTACACCTACAATGATTGTTTAACTTGGGGAATTAGCTTGCAAAAGTACTCCATTTGCATAGTTACTCAACAGGATTTTGATCTTTATGAGTTATCTTTTAAGTTCTTACCATGTTGTGTACATAGTCTTTAAAATGTGTCTGCATGACTCTTGCCTAATCTTATTGACCAAGAGCTCTTAGAATTACTGTACTTGCTATGGCTGCTATAGGAAGCCTCCTCCTTTGGCAAGCCTGAAGCTGAACATGACAGGAAAGTCCGTCCTACCCTATTTTGGAGCTAGGAAAATGGGCATAAGAACACTCCCATAAATGCTTTCCCATTTAAAGGCGTTTTAAGGACTTTAGAAGTTTGTTATGATGTCAGAGAAAAGGCCCATGTTTCTTGATGGGAGGCAAGGCAGGCAGAGAACACACACTTCTGGGCTATTCCCAAGGGTGATCAACATTGTTAAATGTTAAATGTCAGCTTCCATTAGGTGAAGACCTAAAGAAAATGCCCCGGGCGTAAAAGGGTAATTGCCTTTCCAGTGTGGAGATCTCTTCCTTATGATTTGAAACCCTAATTACTCTTAGACAAACACAGAATTAAAGTAATATGGATGTTTTTCATTATAGT
Organism: Furcifer pardalis; assembly: GCA_030440675.1. Taxonomy (NCBI): domain Eukaryota; kingdom Metazoa; phylum Chordata; class Lepidosauria; order Squamata; family Chamaeleonidae; genus Furcifer; species Furcifer pardalis. The sequence goes on along the minus strand of CP126891.1, from coordinate 231,378,402 downwards.
GCCCATAAAAGAGAAAACGAAACACATTCCAAAGCCATTTAAAAATGTTCATCTGTGATTGGTCTTAATAAAAGCATGTTATCCATGCTAGTATAGCTAAGGGTGTGTCTTGACTGTCAAAAGAATCGGGTTTCCAATTGTTTTTTTTTTAATCAAAGTTAAGATCTTATGTCAGTTTGTGCATCTTTTGTAAAAACTTGCCTGAGCCACCAGGAATGCCTCAGTGGGTGCCAGAAATGTGTCAGCGGGTTCCGGAAACACATCAGTGGGTGCTGCAAAAAACCCTGCAGCTGCTGGGAACACAGCAATGGAAGTGTTCCTGCAGCCATGGCTGCATTCCTGGCAGCTGCAGTGGGGTTCAGCACCCACTGATGCATTTTCAGCACCCACTGATGCTTTTTCAGTCCCCGCTGATACATTTCTTGCACTCGCAGAGGTGTTCCTGGCAGCTATGGATGTTTTCCTTCACCTGTGCCATGCAACTCCTCTAGGCCAGTAAGTGTGTGTGTGTGTGTGTGTGGGGGGGCTTTATGGGCATGTGGTGGGCTCAGGGCAGCAGAGGGAACACTAGTCTGGCCTGCAAAGAGTCTGAGGGATGTGATCCGGCTCCTGACTTAAAAAGGTTAAGAACCCTTGGGTTAATGCATACCTCAGATTTGGATTGTGTATTCCTTGGTCTTTGAATCAATTTCAGACCTGGCAAAATTGAGGCAAATGTAGAACTTTTTGCTAATCAAGATGCACCCTAAATCTTAGCAAATGTGTTCGAATGAAGCTCTGCTAGATTGTATGAAACTCTGCATGTGAGAAGGAAAGAGAATGAAATTCTCTTTTCTTTCCACCATACAGATGTATTCATGTTGTATGAAACTCTTCCCCAGCTGATTGTCTCGATTTATCAGATGATAATTTCCACCTTCCCATCTAGCATATTCTTGGAGAGGCCAGTGGAGCATCTGAAAATCTATTTTTAATTGTTCCATCTGGGAAATATAGGTCTCACCAAATCAGAGTAAAAATGATCCTGCAGAGCACTGAAGCATACACATAATGCTACTTTTTTCTAAACTGTCCCAAATAAACAAACAAACCACCCCTGATTTCTATGCTGAAAATGCTCTGAAAATGAAATGTGCTTTTTACTTATCTCTAAAAAGTGAAGAAATGTTTAAACAGAAGATAGGAAAAGAGCTAGACTGTGCCACATTCTCAATATATGGGGATTGTGAGATCAGACAACTCTGTTTTTTGTTTATAGAAAATCCTTTGAATTTGAGGATATCCAAGGGTACCGAAACCGGCTTGCAGTGATGGAATATCAAAAACTCCACGAAGAACTGAATGGCACCACAAATGTCCGTCTCTATTGCACACAATCAGAGGACAACCTCTATGAGGACATTATTGGTATGTTTCTGAGTTTATCTGAAGGAAACAAAGCAGAAGAGTAGCGTGCCTTGGCGGGGCCCCGTATAAAAATTTGTTTGGGGGCCCTTAGGAAGGGTAAAGATTTGTTTTGCTTACGCATGGTGGGGGCCCCCGTGGCCTGGGCCCCCCGTATAATTGATACGGCAGATACGGCGGTAGCTACGCCTCTGAAACAAAGGATAGTAATTTGAAGAAAGAGCATATGACCATTTCTGATTCTGGACCAGCATTAAATTTGTAGTCATGCTGGGCACGAAACACTCTTTTGAAAAGTGAGAAAGATGTGAGTTTTTCCTTTGCTACTTCTGTCCACTTTTGCATGTAACCATATGTCAAGATTATTGGGAACAAGCTGTTTGTTGGTGCAAAGCTTATTCAGTCTTTGTGTCTTTGGGAACAACAGAGCAGTGTTTACAATTCAGCTGTAATTCAACAGCCTCAAATTTTGTTCTGTTTCCTTCTATGAACAACAGGAGCAGAGTGAGAGCGAACAGGGTTTGTATACTAGTGAGGATGCCATTCACAATAAACCAGGATTACTAGGAATGCTAGGAATCCAGGCTCTTTGCTAGGCAAGAACACGGTCTTTCTGTCTCTACCACTAGCTGATGTAAGCCAAAAGATGCTAATGTTGGTATCACTCATTCACTTGTATTGAAACTTCTTTTTTTTCTAGATCCTGCCAAGGAGAATCTATATGAAGATATTAAAGTGAAACCCCTTTGGAGAATCCCATCTACTTGGAAGTTGCCGCCTGCCAAGAACAGTATCAAGCCACCCAAGGTGAACACACACTTAACCAGGTGTCTGACTGCCATTCTCATCTAAGGATGAGCCTTGATCTGATGTTTTACAGGGGTCAGGCTTTACCTGACTGAAAGCAAAGTACTGTGCAGTTGCTTCAGACATAATGTGTCTTTCCCTCACTGACCTTCAGCTGATTATGTGAACTGCTTACATTGAAAAGCACTATGTCTTTGAGGTTGCAGGAGTTGTTCCACCTATGCACTAGACCGTGGTGAACCTTGGCACTCCAGGTGTTCTTGGACTCCAATTACCAGAAGCCCAAGTCATCACTCCTACTAGGCAGTACTTTGTTTAGCCTGTGGATAATTCTCTAGCAGTAGTCTTTACAACACTGCTGTTATAAATTGGTAAACTGTAGAAGAGAAACTATGAGCATGTCCAGACTTGTGGTTATAGCACTCGTTTGAGCTTTTGAGGGTCCTTCTGCACTCCATGCATCCAGATTGCATGGACCCTGGAGTGCCACAATCTCCTGCTGAGCAATTATTTTTGAACCCAGGTCAGGGGGTTCGACTTTTAATGGCCCTGAAATATGTGCTGATCCCAACATCTCTGGATCAATATATAAGAGGTGTTTTGCAGCCCAAAGACTGCTTCCAGGGTAAATGTCTGGTATGCTGATGGGTGCTTGCCCCTCTGCAGGCACTCAAGTAAACTGCAGTTGTCACTGAGTTGCACAAAGCTGTTCTACGAGCTCAGCCACTGCTCCTGCATCTCTCTTGTTGAGTGAGGCTGGTGCTGAGCAAACATGCCCACTCTCAGGGCCAGGAACTGTAGTCCATCTAGCAGGAAGCCAGCTGAAGCCCCATCCAAGGTTTGGGGCTGTGAGCTGCAGTGGCCAGGGTGTAAGGAAGAACTGCAATGATCACAAGAGACTGAAGGCTATTAAGGAAGTTGAGATGGGGCAGGTGGGCAGGAAGGGCAGCTCTGAAAAAGGAGAAGCCTCCACTGCTACCAGTGGCACAGGAGAGTAGAAAGTGAAGGGGAGAAGAGATGGGTAGTAAGTAGGGACATGTCAGTGGGGAGAGAGGACCAGGAGATTCTCCTTACCTTTCCCTAACCCCCACCCCCAAATGCTGTTACACAAGCTCCTGATGAAGAGCTGTCAGTTTCACAGCCATACCAACAAAGGTCGTTTGGGGTGTGGGGAATGGGCAACACACTAAACTTAACAAGGTGCAGACTGGACATGCTCTATGTGATTAGGGGTGATCTCCTTGATTGCTCCTCTGAAGCTCTTCAGGTCTGCCTAACATTGTTTATACCAAATTGGGAATTCCTTTCACTCTAAAGTGAATGAAGCCGGTTCCTTTCACTACATGAAGTCAGAGGAGCAGCAAGAGAGGAGTGCATTAATGCAAATTAGACCAAATGTTTTGCATATAAAAGGTCCCAAGTTCTGATATTTACAGTAAGATTAGGAAAGGCGTTGACAAAATGCTGTCAGTCATTGTAGATGATATTGTGGTCAGATGGAACAATGGCCTGGCTTATTATAAGGAAGCTTCCTGTATTCATGTTGAGATGCTTGATCCCCAGGCTCGTTTGTGATCTGAAAGCCACTAGGCAATTGCTTGAATCAGGCAGACACTTGATTCCTACAGTTTATGACCTTCTTGTTGTTCTTCTGTTGTATCCGAATATTGGTGATCCTCATGGCAATCAGCCATGAAAATATTCCTGGGAACAATATAATGCAGTGGCCTTTCATCTACCTTCTGCATCACAGCATGACATCCACGACACTGATCCAATTCCGCAAGTCACTTTCTGGTCCTGAGCCCTTTTGGCACACAAAGTCCTCCTTGGCCCCAGCCCAGTATTGATGAAGCTGCTGCCCTCCATCAAAATGGATTCAAGTGGGATTTAATCCATTTGGGGACTATCACCCTTCCCTGGGGTCTTCAGCATCCAAGGCCGTTAGTCCTCAAGGTTGTCAGGTTAGTTAACCACCGCCTGACACTTGGCACTAAGTCACTGGCAGTAGGGTCTACTCTATGACCATAGCAGGATAACCTGGCCAGACACAGGTTCCTATTTTAGTTGATTCAAATTTCATTTGTTCAGTTTCCCCATTTCCCTGTGTTAAGTTAGCTACACATTAAATGGTTGTGTGGTTTAGTGAATCCCTAACAAGCCTCTACTATACAACCAAAAGCAACTCCTCACAATGTTTTCTTTTGCACAAAAAAGAGGGACAGGGGCAAGGCATGTCTATGTATTTTAGTTGCAAGTTTCCCCCTTCCACACTCTTCTGCCACCATTGCTTTTCTTCTGATAAGATTCTGGTCTTCCTATTTTGTTGTGGCTGTGGAGGCCTTTTGTGGTCTTTGCATCGTCATTTCCAGAAAAAGAATATCTATAACTTGGCTCCACCTATTTGTTCTTCCCTTTAAAATTTCCACAATTCAAAACTGTGCTCAGTGACTGAAGGCCAAACTTGACATAATGAGAAACACATCACCAGAAAGCTGTCTCTCTTACTTTCCCTCTCATTTCTAATAATCACTGTTGAAAGGATTAAAAACTCAGCTTTATCTGGAGCTGTGGCAAATTGGTAGGGGTTAGGGGTTCTTTTGCCAGCTAAAGTGACCCCCTTCCCCTCAGCTGTAGGAGGGAAACCCATTGCGTCTCACCACAGTTTTGAACAGAAACATCACCACCAAAGAAAATACAGTAAAACCCCTACTTACGTAAAAATCAGTTCCATAGGCTTTTGCTTAAATTGGTTTTTTATATAACTCGAAGCAAACCCATAGGAAAAATTATTTCTCTACGTAACTCAAAGCAAACCAATAGGAAAAATGAAATTTTTTATGCAACTCGAAGCAAACCCATAGGAAATCAAGTTACGCAAATTTATGTAAATCAGGACATTTATGTAAATTAGGAAATGGTTTTAGAAAAAAATCATGATGTAAGTCGATTTTTATGTAACTCGGGGCATATGTAAGTCGGGGTTTTACTATATACATAATTTGGTCCTGACAGATATCTTTATATTTGCAGATGATATTATTATTAAGGAGACTTCCCTTCTTGTACTATTTCCCCTAGCTGAGGGATTATTGCCATCTGTCTTATTGTCGACTGCAACTCGTATCCGAGAATGCATTTTTTCCTGAAGCAGGAAAAATGTCATTGGCATGAATTTGTTTAAAGTGGATCCCAGCTTGCCATGAAGTGACCCACATACTATGATCACGGAGCCATCTCCTGTGGCACTTATGAAATGAGACATGCAGGATTTAACAATGGGACTGCAATGGACTGCTGCAGCCTTGAGGATATGGACATGGTGCACCTTTGCAGCCAGTCCATCTGCCATGGCCTCTTCTGCCTTCATGACTGTTAGGAATCAGAGTTCCTCTTCTGTTCATTTTGCCGTTGGGCCCAATATGATGGTTTCCAGGGGCATTTCCTCCACTGAGGGGACCATCACCCCACTTAATGGAGCTCATCTGCTCGTAGCCATTGGCCCCTTTAGGGAGTCAGGTTAGTTAACCGTCGCCTGATACTCGGCGTTGAGTCGCTGGCTGTATGGTCTACTCCATTACCATAGTGGGATTGTAATGGGATGTCCAGCCAGACTTCAATCTGTCTCATAATCACCATGTAAATCTTTTTTAATATTATTATTCTTACATTTTGTCCCTCTTCATTTTTATTTTCTTCAGCTCCCTCCCAAGCCACACTTCCTGAACCGCAAAACGTTGGAGCTAAAGACCACAAGGATTTGCCTGCGCGGGAGGCTGGCAAAAGACACCACTCTACCCGTTACACTGACAGAATGGAAGTTCTTCAAAGCAGGCGAGGTTGGAAGCAGGAAAAGAAAAAATCTTCCCCGGGTGAGGAACAATGAGTTAGTTTGTTACTACTGTATTTCATTGTGGGGTGAATGCTGCTTTTCTCCATCTCTTGCCTTCCATCCGCTACTCGTGTCACAGGCCCTTGTCGTCATTTGTTTGTTGCACATGCGAATGGAAAAGGTCACAATTTCTGTTTGCTTTCCTGTTGCAGAGCAGAGGTTGAAAAAAAAAATAGTTTTTGGGATTTCAGTGCAGAGAATTCCTTAGTTACCATGACCACTAGCCAAGCTGGCTGGAGAATTGTGGGAATTGTAGTCTAAATGAGTAATAAGTAAAGGTAAAGGTCTCCCTTGCTCAAAAACCAGTTGTATCCAACTCTAGGGTTTAGTGCTCATCTCTGTTTATAGCCAAAGAACCAGCACTGTCTGCATCTGTAGACATTTTTGTGAACAAGTGTCAGTCATGACTAAACACCGCATGGAACAATTTTACCTTTCCCTCCAAACTGGTACCTATTTATCTACTTTCAGTTTCTTGCTTTCGAACTACTGTACTAGGTTGGCAGGAGCTGGGACACAAACGGGAGCTCACTCCTTTCTGCCAGATTCACAATCCTTTTCTTTTTATCACATTTGTATCTTACTCATCCTCTAAAAGTTACTGTGCCTTCCTTGCCACCCAGGAATTTGTTACCTTCACAGCAACTCTGCTATTTTTTTTATCTAAAAGCTTTTCTTTGTTTTTCATTGTAAGGAAGTAGGCTACTTTGGACTCGTGTCACGGAGCAAAGCAGGGGATTTGATTTTAATCTGCCTGAACCCAGTCTAGCACTTGCCTGGACTGAGAGTAGTTTCTAGATTCTACTACACATGCTCTCATTTAATTTTCTTCTCTCTCTCTGCAATGCACTTCTGCTCTGAAATATTTTTGTAGGGGTGTGGCATATGCTTTGTTCTGGGACTGGACTGTAAGATCTCTTACAGTATTAATTTCACAATGCTCAGTAACTGTAAATGAAGTACGGATTATTTAATCAGGAAAGAAAATTGAGAGATTAAAGATGTTTTTGTTTGTTTACTAAAGTAAAATTCAGTTAAGAAATTCTGACAGGTAAGGCATTTTTAAAACCACAAGCTTGGGGGGATGTCTGAAACAGAGTTCAGCTGGAATTAGATGGACCACTTTGCTTATCTTTCTGCTGATTTCTTGTTTTTTGTAGGCAACCATTCTGGCTCGTTAATGGGCAATAAGGAACAGATGCAACTAATGCACAACCAATGCCCTTTTACACTGAATCATTTATTCCCCTTTATTTCAAAATAGGAAATATTGATGCTGTTTGCAAAAGTCTCAAAAACAATCTTAAATTTGTTTGGTTTTCCTCGGACCTTCTTATTCCAGATTTAACATTTAACTTCTAAACTCTTCTGTAGTTTAACATTGCTGAGTAATTTGTTAAGAATGAAACTGTTTCATAAAAACTTTAATATATTTTCCTCCTGATGTGCTTCCTGCCACTCCCTCTTGTGGGTGATTAATTAACAGAGATACATGCCTGGTACAGTCAGAGAACCAAGAAATGATTGATTTTTATGCTGCCTACACACTGAAAGATTTAGACTCTTGTCCAGTTGATGTCTTTTACACAGTGGTGGGATGTCAACATTTTTACTACCCCACCGTGATGTCATTACAGTGTGGGCTGAGCTAACATCATGATGTCATGAGTGGGGCCAAAGGAAAAAAATATATAAAAATACAAAAAAAAAATAATAAGCACACACACACACAGACACACACACACACACACACACACACACACACACCTCAACCCACCCACCCACCCACCCACCCACAACACAAGTCCGTAAATAAACAAACAAATAAATAAAAAATACATTAAAATACTGCCAAACACCCATCCCAAACACAAATCAACCAGAGCTTTTAAACCAGAGCTTAAAGATTATTCTGGCTAATCTTTCTCACACTAGGTCAGATGGAAGGAACTACAGAATGAACTCACCACAAGATGGCTTCATTTTGGCACTTTTCAACTTTCAACAGTTAAAGAAATTAGGTACTAAGTTTTTGCCTAAACAGTTCTCTAGGATAATATGTGTTAATGTAAATGTAAAGCAGCTGTACCTCTTTAAGGCTTCTCCAATTGGAACAGCAATTGGAACAGCAATTGGAACAGCACAGGTGTAGCTTATTGATGAGGTAACTCCAAGACTTTGCTTAAAAACCCCAAGCCAGGCCCCTGGGCCTGCCGGATGCCAGGCCTTTTTGGGAACTGTGGTAGTACTTCAATATAGGTAAAGGTATTAAATACACATTAAAATACAGACACACCACATCCAAAGGTGAGTCACTTACCCTGAGGAGCAGGCTATAGGGAGCTTCAGGCTAGCAGCTTCCCTTCCTCCTCCCTGCTTGAGAGGACAGCAAGGAGGCTGTGCATACGCGCCAAGTACTGTAGGCGTGCATGCACACCAAGTGCTTTGCGGCATGCGCTGTGGAGGAACCAGTGAAAAGGTAAGCCCCGAAGGTGGTTCCCCCAAAAAGCTACTACCGGTTCTCCAGGACACTGGGAAAAGTTACTACCGGTTCTGGCGGGTTGGTGAGAACCTGTTACATCCCATCACTGCTTTTACATCAGCTTCCATTGACGTACACTCATTTTTAGCAGCATGTAAACAGGTGCATGTGTATGCCTACATACACACATAGAGTTACTGTATCTTGAAGCATTTCTTTCATTTAAGTACTGATCAGTACTTTTAGCAACTGCACATTCGAAGCAACGTCTCAAAAACTCTTGCCCAACAAGGGTTTAAACCAGGGGTGCCCAAACTAAGGCCTGGGGACCGGGTGTGGCCCCTGACGCCCCGTATGGGTGCATTTTACTTCCGCTTCCAGGAGCGATGAGGGCTTCATGGGCCAGATGAATTGGCATTGGGGACCACACCTGGCCCCCGGCCTTAATGACCGGCTTCCTGAACCACATGATCGGCCCACGGCCCCAAAAGTTTGGGCACCCCTAGTTTAAACAATAGGAGTCTTGGAGCCCAAAAAAATAGAGCCATCCCATAAAGATTAACAGGAATCTATTTCTGCTATGACTAAGAGAATCAGGGGTAGAGGAATACTGTAACATATATTCCAAAAACTTGCTGCATTATTAATGGTTACACATCAGTGCCTGAAAAGATTATTACAGATACTGAGCCAGGAGGAATGATGAAATGTCCCACATGAGCATCCCTCTTCATACAAATTGATCCTGCTTAAAGATCCCCTGGCATCTCCCCAAATTGTGGGAGTATTATTTTTTTCAGAGAGGAAGTGCTTGTTATTCTCTGACCCTGAACTTGTAGGACTTGGCCACAGTTGCTGGAGGGATGCCCAAACAAGCCAGGAAAACATCTCAGTTGACCCTAGTGCTTTTTCCAGCATTCTGGCACTATGACTTCAGCTTTCATCAACTATTCCTGGGTTCCTGCAGCCCCCGGAAGCGTTGGACCAAAGTTTACTGCTTATAAATGCAGAGCAAAGATGAACGATTCCAGATACACTGTGAATGTATTCCAGAAAGCATCACTGCATGTAGACAATCATAACACCTTGGGGGAGGTGGGAGATGTTTCTCCTGTAGTCTCACTCCACAATTTAGACAAGTTATTTTTATGGACTAGTCACTAGAACTTCCAAAATTTCCCAGCTAATGTATCCACTGGATATGCTTGTTGGAATAATATCAAAGGTTTAGTCACCAAAAAAGTAATTTTTCGAAGCTCAACTGCACCACTACACCCTTTTCTCCTTTGCAGTCTCTATAAAGGGTCAAGGTCACCCTTGCTCAACAGCCTGTCATATCTGACTCTAGGGTTTAGTGCTCATCTCTGTTTATACACAAAGAACCAGTGCTGTTTACTTTTGCAGAAGTTTCTATGGACATATGGCAGGCATGAATTGACACCAGAGTGCACGGAAAACTGTTTACCTTCCACTAGTTTATCTACTTGCAGTTTCTTGCTTTTGAACTGCTAGGTTGGCAGGAACTGGGACAGAGACAGGAGCTCAGTACCTGGGTGTCGAACTCGGACCTTCCCGTCTTCAAGTTCAGCGTCTTAACCACTAAGCTCCCACAATCAAACAGGGACTGTAGAGAGTGTGAGGAGGGTCTTAAACCAGCAGAATTAAAATCAAGGCTGGGAAAACTTTGGAGGAGCGGAAGAGAGCGAGAAGGAAGCTCAAGAAGGAAACACAGTGCTTCCTGTTGTGCCCTAAGGTCATGTTCCACTCCATGTGTGCTGCCTGGGCCCAGGACAGCAGGCAGGATCTTCACAGACCTTTATTTCTCTGTTTGCCTTGTTTTGGTCATGGAAAGGGTTGGGTCTGCGTGCAGATTTCACCTGGTGCTGGTCTCTTCCTTCCGCTTCTTCTTTGCATATCTGTATTGCTTGTGGTGGTAGGAACAATTGGGCCACACCCTGCTGCTTTTTGCTTGGAATGTTGGATGCATTCTTAGAGCTGAGCAAGAGGGAACTTGGCCTGCATGCCATGTTTAAAATAGTAAAGTGATTCAGCCAGAGAGGAGAACACCAGCAAGTTGTAACTTGATGTATTGCTGAAGCAGCGAAAACCTTGCCTATCAGTATCGTGAGATACCTGACACTTCATGTGGAGCTTGATATGTAGGGTACTGGCTACCACGCTTTTGGTTAGTACAGTTATATCTTACCTTCTTCTTTATGAGTTTATTAAATATATACCACCTTTCCTCCCATGAGCTTGGGGCAGTATATCTTGTTCCTCTTCTACCTACGTTATCCTCACAACAATCCGATGAGTTAAGTCAACCTGCGAGAGTGTCACAGGACTAAGGTCCCTGAGTGAGTTTCACAGCTGAGTAGGATTTGAACATAAGTTTCCCAAGTCCAAGTCTTAATTGTAACCCTTACACATGCTGATTCTGTTTTGTACTGAGTTTCTTCAACACTGGAATGTCAATAAATTAGTGAAGACAAAGATGTGGAAGGTTGAAAGTCGAAGTGCTATTCAGCCAGTCAGATTCCAAAATGGCTGACAGCATTGCTGTGATTTCAGAAGGGGTAAGAATAAAGTTGCACAATTAAAAGTGAAGTAGCCAATACCAGTAGAACAATTTTTTTAAAATAGGATTTTTACGTAAGTGACCAGATTCTAGAATGATTAAGATACAGTGCTTTATATCAGTAGCACGGTCTAGGTTTTTCAGGCCCCAAAATCTACACAGTTTTGCTAATGGTTATTTGTTTATAAAGCCATGTTTTGAAATTGATGCATATGTAAAATTGAATGTGACAAGACTGTGGATGCAACAAACACAACACCCTGTTGTGTACTTTGGAAAGTTGCCTGCAGTCAGTTTGTCTAAAATCTACATGTTTTTTTTCTCTGCACTCGGGGGATGAAATGTGGTCTATTCTAGGAGTTTTGGTGCCATATAGGTTCTGAGTGTCTGTATACACCATTTGTTCTCATCTTTTAAAATTATGGTCTTCCTTATTGCTATCAGGACATAAGCCCTATTATTTACTATGCTCTGTGGACTGTTCTGGGCATCTTTAGCATGGGCTTGATAATTGTCCTGTCAAATTTCCTATCATAGTTCTCATGAGACAGGTCTGTAAATGAAAGGCCTTCTGTGTTTATTCGAAAACTTGTGAGCCATACTGCCCTTCTTAATGCCTGCTTTGGAACTTATTTGTTTATTTATTTATTTACTTGGGTTTCAGCTTGTGTTGAAGATACAGGAGATCTTTGATTCCAAACGAGGAAAGAAGCGGGTGAAGTTGGTGACACAGACAGGGAAAGAAGCTTCTACAGCCAGAGGTATATATGATGAGCTGTTTGTGCTTTTCCTAGTGCAGTACCTAAGTCATAGACAAGTCATCTGTATCTTTGAGGAGTGTTCTGAAAGTACTGTGTTTCATTTTGTAATGTTTTAATTGTCATTTTCCTGTTCTAGTGGCCCTCTCTCTTCCTATATGAGTTTGGAAAAATCACTTTTTCAACCACAATTCCCATAAGACCCTGTTGAGCATGACTTTCTGGGACTTACAATCTAGAAAATATTTTTTTTCAAACTCTGTGTTGAAGTACCTTATATATCAGTGTGTTCATTGTATAATTTGTGTTCTGCAATTCATAGTTGTCAGCTTGCCTAGCAGTTTATGTTGATACACCTTTTCTCAATCCTTTGCTTTGTGTAACATAGAGGTACTTTCCTGAAAGCATATAATGAGCTTTACTTGCTTTATTTGACACCTGGTATTTATGCTGAAAGCCGTGCCTTTTTTTTCTTTGGATGGTGCAGTAATGACTAGCTTTTGATGCCATTGGCACAAGATGGATCATCAGTTGCTTTCCAGCATTTTTCTATTCCCACCCAGCAGTTAAATTCTGATGGAAACTTCCTATCGTTTCAGGTGAGACCAATGGATATGACAGTGAACCAGAGAATCTGCCAAAAAGTGAGTGAATGGGTTACCAGGGCTGAGCCAGCTCATAGGGCATAATTATAGCTGCTGGAACACTTCTTGGAATGGCTGGGCTATGTAAAACCTCTTCCATGTCAGCTAGTGCCAAGACATGGCAGGGGCAACAAGCCTTTTGGGTAATAAGCATATGGGCTGTTTGCTTGTGGCAAGCAGATTTACAAAGTGTGCCCACAATGTGTTTCTGAAGAGCTTTTGGACATCTGGGGTAGTGTGGTTTGTTTGGCACCCCTCTATACTAGCATTTGGGCATGAGGGTCACATTCTTGGAATTCTTGTGGAAATAACAAAGATATTTTCAAAAGTTACTAGAAGAGAAGATTAGTAATGCAGGACAACCTTTTCTGGAAGACAGTTTGGCTTCCCTTATTCGTCTTTTGCTATATTGGGTCTCTGCAGGTGACAGTTGGCTAACCTTGGCTCCAGGTGTTCTTGGACTTCAGTTACCAGAAGCCCAAGTCAGCACTCCTGCTGATCAGGGCTTCTGGGAACTGAAGTTCAAGAACACCTGGAGTGCCAAGGTTAGCATCATTGCTCTAGAGCAAGGTTCCTCAAACATGGATTTTGAGGTGTTCTTGGAATTCAATTACCAGAAGCCCAAGTTAGCACACCTGCTGATCAGGGCTTCTGGGAACTGAAGTCCAAGAACATCACGGGGCCCAAGGTTGAGAAATCCTGCTATAGTCTAGAGCATTCCCTGACTGTACAGTAGTAAAGCCCAAACAGAACTGGATGTAGTGTTGATTAAATATAGACATATCCCAGCACCTTCTGTAGATAATTTGGGCTTCAGAGGTAAGCAGGAATGGAAACCAATGTAGAAAATGTTCTTTCAGAGTGAAGGGTATTTCACTCTGGATGGTTTTTCTTCTCTTAGAACCTGTCCACAGATTGTCCACTGGTGCAGGGCATTGAGTCTGACTGACAAAAAAGTCCAAGGAAGTGTCATCAGTTGATACCTCCTCTCCACATGGTATATAGTTCTGTATGGGATTACATTTTCTAGGGTAGACACAAGCTGATTTTGCACAAGGGTGAAGCAGAAGAAAAATACAACATGGGTGTCGTTAGTGGGGAAAACCTTAGAAAGGCAGAGTATTTTGTCCTGCTTTGACTCTGTTGACACTAGTCTCAATGTTGCATGCTTTACTGACATGGGTAGAAGAAAAGTTAAACAAATGCTCGGTGGGGATGGACTCCTCGAAGAAGAATGCATTATGGCTGTTTTAGAGAAGTGAATGGAATGTTGTTCAAATAAAAGAGTAGTGGCGGTGGTGGAGGATGTGATATCTGTGTGCTTTTTAGCCAAGCCATGTCAGAAAAAGAGGTGTAGTTTCTCCATGCTGTGCTTGTTTGATATGACACAATCAGATGTTGTTGTCAACCAGTCTGGACCGCAGTGGGCCTTTCAGTGTGGAGCCATAGTATGGCAGTATCTGAAGTCCCTAAACTGGGTCAGTCCTCCTCAAATCAAACCTAGCAATGGCAGACTGCAAAAACATGAGAGGACCCCCCCCCAAAAAAAAATCTCTTCTATGAAGCTTGCCTGTTGAAATTTGAACTTGCAATGAGCAACAGTCAAGAGGGAAAGTATCTGCATTGCCAGACTGCAGTAGAAAAGATAAGAAGGAAGGCATTTGGATACATCACATTGAAAGAGGGGTTAGTGGAGATCATGTCGTTATGGGCAGTAGGGTAAATTGCCTAGGGCAGTTGTTCAATTTCCAGAGGCTCAGGGTAGTCTGAATGAACATCTGTCCAGGAAAGAATTACATGTAGGAGATTTGGCCATTGAAGAGGTCGGATTAGGTGACCTTTCTTGTTCCATGAGTCTCTAAAATGATGAGTAAGGCCTCAGGGCCTCTCTTAACATGCCTCTTGAGAGCTGTTTTTGCTGAAGTTGTAGTCCAGTCATTTCTGCACTCTGTATGCTCCTGCAAGATTGTGAAACGCCCTGTGCTGGGAAAAAGGAGTGACTGGAATTAAATTATACATAATGGTTGGCCCTTTATCCAAAACTTCAATGTAAACATTGGAGGAAGAACAACAAGAGGAGCAGGCTTCAAACTGGCTCTGCATCATGATTCAACTGCATTAGTTGGCACCAGTGATTCTGAACACACCAGCATTTCCTGCTCTTCATGCCTGGAAACTGTCACAGCTAAAGTCTGCCTGTAGTTTAATGCAGCAACATGCTGTTAGCATCCACCGCAGCAAAACCAATTGCACTGTTTTTTTGTTTCTTACCCACAAACAGTTTTGTGCTGGCTGGATGACAGAGAGAGAGAGAATGCGTGGATTTGTGTGTGCATGCATGTGTGCGCATGCATGCGTGTGCACGCTTGTGCATGCATGTGTGTAGCTGCTTAACAGAATGGGAGGCTTTCTAATAACTCATTGTGGTGAAGGGGAGGATAACAACTCTGTTCTGATGTTAGGTTTTGTTGCTTCTTTGTTTAGGTTGTTTTATCTTGGATTGGGTAGTATAGCCACATCTGCCACCAAGCTGACCCTCTTTGGCTATTGTTCTGGCAATATAGCAAAGCTATCATAATTATATACTACCCCATAGCATTTAGGAGCTCTGGTGACACAGTGGTTAAACTGCTGTACTGCAACCAAAAGGTTGTGAGTTCAATCCTGACCAGGCTCAAGGTTGACTCAGCTTTCCATCCTTCCAAGGCTGGTAAAATGAGGATCCAGCATGTTGGGGCAAAATGCTAAATAACTTGTGAACCACCCATAGAGTGTACTCAGTGCTATGGGGTGGTATATAAGTGTGATTTCTTTGCTTAGTGCACTCTCTGGGCTGTTCACAAGTTTATTAGGATTTTCCCTCTGGTCAGGATCATACTCACAACCTTTTGGTTGCAGTACAGCAGTTTAACCACTGCACCACCAGGGTTGATATAGCCATTGATTTTTGGAGTGAGTGAGTTTGCCCTGTCTTCAGCTCTCCCACTGATCTACTTCATGACCTCAGGTAGATCTGTAACCTTTCCACCCTTTGTGTTGAATGAAAGCTATCCTGCCTGCCTTGCTATAGCAGTGAGAGGGTTCTTTCTCTTTTCCAGGTCGCCACAAGCGTCTCTTGCAAGTACAAGCTCAGTCCAAGAGAAATCCACACTACCAAACACTGGAGCGGGACCTCATTGAATTCCAAGAGCAGCAGCTGTTTGAGCTCTTTGTGGTGGTATCCCTGCAGAAGAAGCCATCAGAGGGTTCCTATACTCCACAGGTTATACAACAGTTTCCTAACAAGGTGGGTTTTCTAGCCCTGTTGATATCTAGCTTAACCCTCCAAAGTCAGTCATGCATGCTTTTGGTACATGGTGGGTTGAACAGATGAACAGCCTCTTGTAATTTAATGGCACTTGATAAGCACGTAACAGCAAATAATGTTTCGTACTTCGAAAGATTCCTAAGTGCTGCTACTGCTTAGCCGTTGCCAGCATCCCAGAATATATTTTCTAATATCCTGACTGCGACAAGATTAAAGTCACAGAATGTTTGCGTTGTGTGTGTGTTATTGTTGTTTTTTTTTTCTTTTTTTTTTCCTGATTGTAAACCGCCCTGAGTCGCCACGGCGAGTGGGCGGTGATATAAATCTAAATAAATAAATAAATAAAATAATAAATCTGTTACTGCCACATCTGAAATGTTTGGGGGAATAAGGGAATCCCCCCTTACAAATAAAGCAGGAGACCCAAATCTGTAAAACAAATTACTCAGCATGCATTTCATGCCTTTTTGAATAGCAGAACTAATTAGCTCTATACAGTATATGCCTATGTTGGTGAACCTTGGCACTCCAGATGTTCTTGGACTTCAATTTCCAGAAGCCCAAGTACCCTGTGAATCCACACAAATGGGTTTACTGCAGTTCATCCAGCCTGCGCTGCCCTCATCGCTCCCAGAAGTGGAAGTAAAACACATCCGTACGGTTAAGACTCTTCCAGGGAATTGAAGTCCAAGAGCATATGGAGTGCCAAGGTTCGCCATCACGGGTATAAGCTTTCTTCATGGGTCCACTTAGTAGTACTGTACTTGATCTGTGCAAAAAAGTACTGTACTTGATCTGTGAAAAGCTGTGATGTAGAATAATTGCAATCAGTCTCTTCTTTGCTATTCTTCTCTGTAGCAATGCATTTATACAGTGAGTGTATAAAAAACACACAAATAGTTTCCGCTCTTTGGTTCCTTAGTCTGTGTAATTCTTACAATAATTCAACTAGCATAAGTTCTGCAATCAGGCTGTGGTATGGTACAAATTAGTTCTGACTTTGCTGATGGTGCTTTAGTTCCCCTCTGCAGAACATGCTGTGTGTATGCAGTACAGTTTGCCAGAAAGTCTGGAAAGAACTTTGGCTTGTTTTGAGAAAATATGTGTGAGTTTCAAGTGCTGCATAGTTGGAGGTGAATGCGGGTGGGGAAGGAAGTGCAGCTGAGTTAACCATAATCCCAGAGCTACAGTGACCTCATCCAGACTGCTGTTGATAACAAAAACAGGGAGGGGAATGTGTTGGCCTACATTGCTCAGAAGGGACAATGAGCTTTGGCCAACCACCTCGTGTGACTCTTGTGTTCTTTGTAGCACTGCTGACAAAGTGGTTGGCTCTATGCCAGTCTGTCTCCCTTCTTTCTGCCTGGTAGATATTAAGGTTAACAAGATTTTCACAGGAGGGTCTTTCAGGCTGGCATCCATCAGGAAACATTGCCCTAGTAATTATGGAGCAGTGATTATAATGTGAGCCTAGTGATTACAACTCTGAAAATAGTTATGTTTCCAAACAACCCACCAGTCACTTCCTTGCGTGGAGTCAGCAATGAAACAAGACTGCTCGGAAGCGTTGGTGTGTGTGTGTGTGAGTGTGTGTGTGTGTGTGTGTGAGTTTGTGTGAGAGTGTGTGTGTGTGTGAGAGAGAGAGATTTCTTCTGCACAAATGGTCATGGTAGAAAGGGATCATGGAGCAGTGAAGCCATAGCTAGCTAGTATACTCTTGTTCACAGATGGAAATTGGCTGGGGAAGGGAATTTGGTTAGAAACCACAGCTTTCCCCCCACAAATATCTGAGATTATTGGGTTTTTGGAACTGTTTCTCCAAAATGTTTCCTACTTCTGCTCTTGTTGTAAAATTTATGTTGCCTAACTAGAAAAAATATTCCTGGGTAGGCTATTTTTGTACTTGAATTTTTTTTGTTTAAATCAAAAAGTACAGGTTAAAAAGCAACTCGTGAAAGAAAAACTTGGGAAGAACCAGTAGTAGGGGAGGAATTTGATGTAGCAGGAGAAAAATCTGCCTTGTCTGTATCTGGATGGGCTCACTGTGAACAGACAGAAGTATTCTGTAACCCCTGCTTGTGCTTGTTTAGTAACATGGCATGTTTCCCCCTTTGCAGCCTGACCATCCCTTTCGGCAGTCTAAGGACACTGAAGAAAGGCTGAAGGTCATCCCCAAATTCTGCTTCCCTGACCCCAAAGATTGGTGCCCAATGTCAGAATTAAAAAGGTGAGTGGCTTTGAAGGAGACTTTAATTTATTTGGGACTGCAGTGGCTCAAATGGTTAAGATGCTGAACTTGGTGATTGGAAGGTCAGAGTTCGATTTTCAAGTACAGTACTGCACAACAAAGTGTGAGCTCCCATTTCTGTCCCAGCTCCTGCCAAATGTAGCAGTTTGAAAGCAAGAAATTGCAAGTAGATAAACAGTGACCACTTTGATGAGAAGGTAATCAGTGTTCTGTGCACTCCGGTTTTGAGTCATGCCTGCCATGTGTCCATGGAAATGTCTGCAGTCGCAGACAATGCTTGCTCTTTGGCTATAAACAGAGATGAGCACTGAACCCTAGAGTCAGATATGACTGGCTTTTGAGCAAGGGTGACCATTACCTTAATTCATTTATTTATGGATCCAGGTAAAGCAATGAGTATTTCATAGGTTTTCAGTTTCTAACCTGGACCAAACCTTTCATTCAAGGTTGAATGGCAATGTTAGAAATAGAAGAGGAATGTTAACAGAGTGAAGTGTGAGTTTTAGTCCACAACTACCTTTTCATATTGTTTTCCAACTTTCAGAAAGGAGTTTTAGAAAGTTAAATGTTAAAGCTGCAGTTAACAAAATCTCAGCTAGCATGCTGGATGGAGGATTCTGGGGGCTGTAGTCCAGATTTTGCCAAGCATTGTCTCAGGCAAAAGATATTGGGTCAAACTGGGTACATCTTTGACTGCTAGAGGAAACGGAACTTCTTTAGCTAGAAAGTCTTGGCAGTTTCACGTCTGGCCTAGACACGGAAGAAGAAGTTAAATAGTCTTAAAAACCAACAACTTCGTTTTGGTTGTGCTCTTCTCATTTGCTGACTTCTTGCCCTTGCTGCCTCTTTAATGTCACAGCTGTCTAGAAATGTTGCTGGCCATAAATCTCCTGTTGTGATTACACTGGGTCCTCTGTGAGGGTTTCCTGCAGAAGGACATTTATTGGCTGACAGTTCTTTTGTTCTGTAATAGGGTGGAGATCCTGGAAGGTAACAAACTGACAGATTAGCTGTTACAAATATTCAGACATCCCTGGACAATCACCATACACAGAGACTGGAAAAGAACAGGGCTGCTTATGTCAGGCTTTACGTCAAAATTGTGTAACTAGGTCCCTGCAAGAAAGATTAGTTTTCTACACTTACTCACTTTTTGCGCTTACTTACAAATATCTCCCCCCCCCTTTTTTTTTTTTTGTCCAGCGAAACCTTTTCCTTTGTGCTCACTGGTGAAGATGGCAGCCGCTGGTTCGGTTACTGCAAGAAGCTCTTGGTAAGTGTTTGAAACTCTTTGATGGCAGTGTAGAAATGTTACTATTGCAGATGAAGTTGTGACTATCTATTAATAGTTCTGCGGGCTTAGATCAGTGATGGCAAACCTTGGCACTCCAGGTGTTCTTGAACTTCAATTCCCAGAATCCTTGATCAGCAGGAGTGCTGACTTGGGCTTCTGGTAATTAAAGTCCAAGAACACCTGGAGTGCCAAAGTTTTCCATCACTGGCTCGGATGGATCTGAATGCTGCAAACAATGGTTTGCAGCCTAGGTATATAAGCCAAATACAGCTTGGCATGTCACAGACAAAAAACAGAGAGAGATCCTCTATGGAGAGAGAATATATACCAAATCATCCTTAGCAATCTGGTCACGTAGCATATTCTGTCACTTGTGCCTAACTGTCAGCTCTTGTTGCCTTTTAGCCAGAAGGAAAAGGAAAGCGGCTCCCAGAGGTATATTGCATTGTAAGCCGCTTAGGCTGCTTCAACCTTTTCTCTAAGGTGAGTAAGCTATCTACCTGTTATAGCAAACATAGCTCCATAAATTAGCCAGAGTGGAGTCAGAGTTCAATGTTTTAATTTCTTTCATTGCTTTCTGGAATTGCCAATCTGCTGCTTGCCTCCTCAAAGATCAGTAGGCAAATGGTAGATTATGGACAATAATAATTTAAGCAGGCAAGTTGTCATCTCTAAAAATGTTCCCCTTTTGTCCCCAGACTAATTTCTATATTATGATCATTCACTTCAAGAGGGGTTTAATCAAACATTTGAAGTTTTAAGGCATTGAAATGTCCCTATTCTGACTCTAGGGCCGTGATGATGAACCTTGGCACTCCAGATGTTCTTGGACTTCAAATCCCAGGAGCCCCCATGAATCCACACGAATGGGTTTACTGTGATTCATCCGCCCTATGCCACCCTCGTCGCTCTTGGAAGCAGAAGTAAAATGTGCCCAAGAACATCTGGAGTGCCAAGGTTTGCCATCATGGCTCTAGGGCAATAGTTCTCAACCTTTGGTCTTCCAGATATTTTGGGACTTCAACTCCCAGAATCCATGGCCACTGCTCATGTGTCATATGCAAAGAAACAAAAGTTAAAAGTCTCTTATACAAGCTGAACTCCAGGATCTCACTATGCTTCCATGTTAATCTGAGCACTGAGAATAGAGTTTATAAACATTTCCAGACTATTCCTTGTAGGTCTAGAATAGCTATTTCTGAAGTTGCTTGAGAATGGGGAGGAGTGAAATCATGTTTAGCCCACTCTCCCCCCATCAAGACAGAACAAGCAACCTTTGCCTGTATGAGCAAATGAAACATGTTACCTGTTTTGCTGCAAGAGTACAGTTCTCAGAATCTTATCTGATCACTGTTGTGCTGCGTCACACAGAAGGTTTTTTTTTAAAAAAAGTCCTTTCATTTCCCTCTGTAGTGCTGTTTGAGAAACTGCTCACAGCTGTGGTTTTGATCAGCACTACAGAGAAAAACAAAGTACATATTTTTCTCTCTTAACTGATGTAGCACTACAATGATCAAATAGAAGGGGAGAAATTTACACTTTCCCTGCCTCTCTTCAGAGGAGCAGGGGAAGGAAACAGCCTCTGAATGTGTTGTGAATGACTTATATCATAGCATGCCCCAAAAGTTAAACTCTCTGACAGGGGTTCAAAAAGGAGCACTTAGGGAGATGTTCAGGCATGGATGCTGTAAGCAGGACCAATCCCTGAGTGCCCCAAAGAGTGGGCTATATGCACATGTTGGACATGCTGATTGATAATGATACTACACATGAATTAGAGAGGTGAAAGAATAGGGGTGAAACAGAGGAAGAAAAGGTAAAGCTTTTTTTGTGCCCACTGCCTATAACACATCACAAATATGCACTGGATGAAAGAAATCCTCTCTGCTGCATTTCATTTGTTGCGGTGGCTCAGCGGTTAAGAAGCTCGCCTTGTTAGCTGGAAGGCTGGCAAGTGAGCAGTTCAAGACCCGGGTACTGCATGATGGATTGATTGCCTATGTCTGACCCAGCTCCTGCCAACCTAGCAGATCGAAAGCAAGAAATTGCAAGTAGATAAATAGGGACCACTTCAGTACAAAAAAGATCTTGGGCACATGAAAGGAGCCTCATTCAGGTGTCCTCTGAGCAGAATTTCTCCAGCAAAAATCTTTTCAACCCAGAATAATTCCCAGCACAAAATTATTACATTTGTTCCACAGCCAAGTTGAACCAGTCTAGTAATAGAAAATTCTCTTTTTCAGATATTAGATGAAGTGGAGAAAAGGCGTGAAATGTCCCCAGCCCTTGTGCATCCCTTCATGCGCAGCGTCATGGAGGCTCCATTCCCTGCTCCTGGGCGCACCATAGCTGTGAAGAGTTTCCTACCGGGAGCTGGAAATGAGGTAAAAATGAAAGATAAAGTCTTTTCCAATGAGCCTTCCCTCATCTGTTGAATTTTATGGGGTCCAGATGATGACATCTTCCACTTGTAATTCTTGCTAATCTTTTTTCCTCCGTATCTGCTTCTTACTTTGCTTTCTTTCCATAATTGCTTAAGGTGAACATGTACAACTCTTTTCTGTTATCAACAACACTTGGAGCCCTTCTGGAAGAGTGCTCTGCTTGCATACTCATGAAAGGATTGATCTCTTTAGAGATCCTAGGATTATTTCACTGACCAGAACAGAATAGATCCTGTCATTAGACAGCGTAAGGTGGCCGTCTCATGCAGCAGAGCTTTGGCTACAAATACACGCAAGTCCTTTGATATGGTTTAGGACCTGGAGATTTGGGTGCAGACCTGATATTTTATTTCAGTCCAAATCCCAATTTGAAAATCTAAATCTTCATCTCTCCTGTTGCATTGCATGAAAAAATTAAAATGGCTATAACCTATTTCATTTTCCCCAGATGTGAATTAAATTTGGCAAATTGGTAGTCCTCTGAGATATTATTATTCTTTTCAAATTGCAGGCAAATAAATCTGTCAGATACTTTTAATATTTTTCTTGAAAGCAGCCTTTTTTGCCATTTTTCACATAAATATATGAAATTTGTGTGTATTATTATCTCTTCTGAATGGATAGTTCCTGACAAGATTTATATTGATATGAGTAATTTGTGGATGTGTTTGTATAATGTTTTTGTTCCGTTTTTGCAGAGACTTAACTCTGAAAAAACAAAGCAAATGGACTAAGCAACATGGACTGATATCAAAATCAACCATGACTCCAAACACTAGGATCAAAATGTGTGTGTGTGTGGGGGGGGGGGAGTTAAGTGAAATGCAACTGCCTAGTGAAAGAACTACTAAAATAACACTGAAATCAGCATAGACTCACTGGGGCACACAGAAAAAGCCTCCTCGAAGATTTTGGTATTTTTGACACCCTAGTAACTGCAATCTTCTGTTGCCGGCTAATCTTTCTCACAGTAAGTCAGGCGAAAGGAACTGCAGAATGAATTCACCTAAAGGTGCCTTCATTTTGGCAGTTTCGTGTTTGGCCTAGACACAGAAGAAGCACAGACCACTGCTTAAGCAGGAAATAAGGAACGTTGGTATTGGAGTTAAAAGAGGATTGAAAACAAAGTACTGTACAGTTGTACCTTGCTTAAAGAGCATAATGCATTCCACGAGATTGCTCTTTAAGCAAGTTTGCTCTTTAAGTGAAACACCATTGTAAGTGACCAGTTGTGACTTGGGGGGGGGGGAGATTGCGATCCCCAATTTATTTCTTATGCAAGTTTTTTGTTGGTTTTATTTGTTAAGCGAAGCAAACATTCAGAGAAAATTCTGCCCTTTAAGCGAGTTACTCTTTAAGCAAGGCGCTCTTTATGCAAGGCTTGAATGTATGGAGTTGATTTACAACTGCATTACAAATTTAATGTACATCTTAAAAAATAAAAAAGGTTACAGGCATTTTAATTCATGCAGAGCAACAGGAGATATGAAGATTCAGATGTCTGAATTGTGATTTGGATCCAAATCTAATCATATCAGGCCTGAATCCAGATCTTCAAGTCCTAAATCATATCAAAAGATTTAGAGACAAGTTCACTGACTTTATTATAGTATTGGAGTCATTGAATCATTCTAAGGCAATTTAGATTGCTTTTGATATGTTCTGAACCAATCTGCTTTGGAGCTGATTCAAATTGGTCTAGACCAGGAGTTAGCAAACTTGGCGCTCCAGATGTTCTTGGACTTCAATTCCGAGAAGCCCTGATCAGCAGGTGTATTGACTTGGACTTCTGGTTATTGAAGTCCAAGAACCACTTGGAGAGCCAAGTTTGCTAACCCCTGATCTAAATCAACCCAATTCCAGTTGAAGAGACAACTGAATCAGTTGCACAGCCCTAGGTTTCACTTCTTGACATGGCAGCAAAATCTTTAGCTATGTCACTTACTGTCAGGAAGAAGGGAAAGGCATTTTAAATCTTCCAACTGAGGTGCTAAAAGGACTTGAGAGCCTAAAAGTACTGTGCATCTTGCCTGTTGAAAGCAGAGCACCACCATTTGATGCTCCACATCAGTCTTCATAATGTCTTATACTGTACTTGCAACAAAGAAATCAGTTTACAGAGAGTGGACTTGCTACTTTATTTGTCCTTCTTGATAAGCTCTGGCCTGATGTTCTACTCTCTCAGTTGAGCAGTCATCAGATATTTTGGACTGTGCAGAAAACAATGACAAAATAACTCAGTTTTTATTTGTGATTTCTTTCTCTTTTTAGGTGATTGAACTTTGCCGTCCATTAGATTCCCGGCTGGAGCACGTTGACTTTGAATGTCTATTTAAATGCCTCAGTGTCTCTCACTTAATTCAAGTCTGTGCTTCCCTCCTGCTGGAAAGGAGAGTGATCTTTGTTGCTGATAATCTAAGGTAAGGTATGGATGATCTATTTTTCCATTACAGTAAAACCTTGAGTTACAAATGGCTCTACTTACAAAAAGCTTTTGATACAAAAGGAAATCTCAGAGAATTTTGCTTCAAGATACGATTTTTTTCGAGATATGAAAAATGGGGGGAGGGGTCTTCCGATGCTTCCCATAGTGGTGGGAGGGTGTTTGGAGCATTTCAGCTCCTTTTTTGAAATTTTCCATTGCATTTTGGCACCATCAGAAGTTTTCCCCACAACCAGGAAGTGCCAGAAATCCCCTCTTCCCCTCAACAGCGATCAGTGGGTATTTTTCCTGCAATTGCCAGAGGTGGCCACTAAATGGCAGTGTTGGAAATGTGCTGAATATGCATTGAAAATCAAAATTTATTTATTTAATCATATTTGTATGCCGCCCTCCTCATGAATGACTCAGGGTGGCTAACACGACATTAAAAAAAACCAGCAGTTAAAATACAGAATAAAAATAAAGATTAAAAGAGTAAAACAAAGAGATTTACAATGAGATTCACCAAGAGAGAAGAATGAGTCAAACAGGTGACCGTCTGGCCCGTACCCCATACCTGCCCTGCCAGCCAGGTCTTAACACCCTTTCTGAAGGACAGCAACTCCGTCTGGAGATGTAAATCAGTTGGCAGGAGGTTCCACAGGGCCGGAGCGGACACAGATAAGACCCTCCTTCTGGTGCTAGCTGATGGCACTACCAGAGAGCCTCTCCGGTCCGCTCTAGTGGATAAATGTCCTAGGGGTGACACGGTCTCTTAAGTATCCTGGCCCACTGCCATATAGGGCTTTAAAGGTTATAACCAGCACCTTGAATTGTACTTGGAGGCAAACTGGCAACCAGTGCAGCTCCTGGAGCAGTGGTGAGGTGCAAGCATAACGCCCACACCCCATCACCACCCAAGCAGCCACATTCTGGACCAGTTGAAGCCTCTGAATGGTCATCAAGGGCAGCCCCATGTAGAGCGGATTACAATAATCAAGTCTGGAGGTGACCAGTGTGTGTGTGATCATGAGCAAGGAGTCCTAATCTAGGAGAGGCTATAACTGGCATATAACACAAAGTTGTGCAAAAGCCCTCATGGCCATGACTGTCACCTGCTCTTCGAGCAGAAGTCGTGAGTCCAGAAGGACCCCAGATTATGCACCGAGTCTGTTTGGGGAAAAACTGCCCCATCTAGAACCAAAGATGGTAGCACCTGAGATAATGCAGGACCCCCAATCCACAGCCACTCAGTCTTGCCAGGATTCAGTTGTAGCCCGTTGTCCCCCATCCAGACCCTAACAGCCTCCAGGCACCTGGATAGGATTTCTACTACTTCACTTGGGTCTCCACAGGCCAAGATATACAGCTGGGCACACTTCCAGAGCTCAGAAAAAAGCCAAATAAATGTATTTTATATGTTCAAATCTCTTTATAAAGTGGCCAAAACACAGCAAAAAATTCCAAAGTGCACCTTATGAAGAGTTTTGAACAGGAAAACCCCCACATTTTTTGGGTTTTTTTCCTGAGCTCCAGAACTATTTTTTATTGCTTTTTAATGCATTCCTATGGGGACCCACATTTTGAGATATGAATTTTTCAAGCTACAAAAACCTCAAGGAACAAATTGATTTCATATCTTGAGGTTTTACTGTATTTAGATTTGGAAATTGCCTAGAGATGGAATTGGGGGCAATGAGGGCCACCCGCACCCCTTCTGGCCTCACCACTCCTGCTTTCCAATGATATCCTGGGGTTGCCAGTGCACCTAGGCTACAGGACTATCTTTCTGGACCTCCTGTGGCACTGCTCTTTAGCTTGAGTGTGATCCCAATAGAGAAGGCTTTCTTAGACAAGATGTTATGTGCACTTACTCTTCCGAACTGTAGCTGACCCAAGCAAAACTTGCACTCTCTCTGCTTCAACTAAGCCTGAGGGTACAAGTCTGACTCTAGCATTGCAAAATTCCCAGTGAACCTGGTACCAAAAAGTGCGGCTTTTAGAAATTGAAGTTTATTAGGAGGAAAAGAAAAAAAATAACAGGATGGAAAAACAATTGGATAAGGCACAAAACAAAATACACAAACTTCTACACACCAGGATGTAGGGTGGGGAAGTAAAGGGCCTCAAAAGCCAACTTTTAAAACATGGAATAACCTTCCAGGTTCCCCAAATCTGTAAAAAAAATCAAAGGGAGTTAAGGGGTAAAACCTTTCAACCTCTGGGGGCTAATAGCCTGTGAAACCAGGGCAGCAGATATGCTACTGCTAAACACCTAACCTACTCCCCTCACTACTGTGACTACCTGGTTTACACTCAGCATTTAAGAGAGACTCACCTTTTGAGTGGACCAGATGGTATAAGGTGGGAAAGAACCAAAACCTTAACCAACCTCCATATTCCACTTCTTATATTTCTCCTTATTTCATGATTGAAAAGGGCCAATCAAACTTAGGGTGGTGAAGTTGCACAGCCATTCTACCCAGTTTCAACTTGGGTGACAGGGATAAATCTCACTCCTTGCCATGTTGTCTTCATGACTGGCCTTGGCCTTGAGACAGGGAGTGATAAAGGTGTACCAAAACCTCTTTTCCACCCAACTTTCATTCCCTGAGGGGTTCTCTCCCTTTGCTCTTCTCCCAAGATATTTAACCCTTGCAGGGCTGTTTCTTCACAGAAACTCCTGTTTCTTTTTCTCTTGATATTCACACACACACACACACACACACACACACACACACACACACACACACACACACACACACACACACACACACACACACACACACACACACACACGTATGTGTATGTGAATGTGAATGAAAACAGAAAGCCATTTAGATCTGCTTTATTTCTTCCAGTCTGGAGACAGACTCCTTATCTGTGTGTGTGTGTGTGTGTGTGTGAGAGAGAGAGAGAGAGAGAGAGAGAGAGAGAAGGAGACTGACTCTGATTCAGTCCTGCAATTCACTACTATCAGTGTGTGATGCTGCATTTGAAGAATAGCATGTATTTTTCTTGCAGAGAACCACTCGGTGCACAATATTTTAGCTTGTGCCTCTGCTAAATCATGTCATTTAGGCATTGGATACATTGGGCACATCTCTGGCACTAGAAGGTGGGCCTTCTCTGTGTCTGCTCCGGCCCTATGGAACCTCCTGCCTACGGAGCTACATCTCCAGACAGAGTTGCTGCCCTTTAGGAAGAATCTAAAAACATGGCTGGCGGGACAGATATGGGGTATGGAAGGTATAATGACCCCAGCACATTGGATGATCTGAGCGCCTCTCTTTCTCTACTTTTAAATTAGAAGTTGTAGAATCTGGTGTGTTTTTTAATCTGTTTTTAATCTTTTTTAGATTTTAATTTTAAATTTTAAGATTTTTAGATGGAAGCTTCCACTTCCTAATCCTGGGCCCTACCTGCCCAGGGAAGGAAAAGACTAACGTCCTCTGGCCGGAAGGAGGAATGGATTTTAGCTGTTTGTGCTGTGTGTTGTTGTTGTTGTTGTTGTTGTTTCCTGACTGTAAACCGCCCTGAGTCACTATGGCGAGTGGTGGTGATATAAATCTAAACAAATAATAAATAAATAAATAAATAAATTTTATTGGGGGGGGGGGGATTTCACATGCTGACTAATATTTCTTGTCATATTTTTCCATCTAGCACCTTGTCCAAATGTGGCCATGCTGTGGTTGCAACGCTTTACCCATTCACTTGGCAGCACACCTATATCCCTGTTCTACCAGCTTCCATGATAGACATAGTTTGTTCACCTACCCCATTTCTTATTGGAATTCTCTCCTGCTCCTTAACCCATCTCCAAGACCTGCCTATAGAAGAGGTGAGTTCTCGGGCATATCTTGTGGGTAGGAATGCCAAAGGGATGACAATGCCCCAACAGTACTAGATTGCAGCATGCAATGGCTGACTGGGTGGGGTGGGGTGGGGGAGAATGGGGCATGTGCTCCATTATTTTCCCAACCCAGCTGGTCATCACAGTGTGAGATGGCCAGCTGGGTGGGGGAAAGAACCGGTAACAACAATCCAGGCATGGGTTTCTGAATAACCCCACCCCCACCTGGATTGCTAAGGGGTTTAGCCATCCAGGGGTGTGTGTGGGGCTTCTGAATTAGAGGCAGGGTAGAGGGTCCCTAGCCTCTCTTCAGAACACCCCCCACCTCCTGGATCACTAAGCCCCTTAGCAATCCAGGCAGGGATTTCTGAAGAGAGGCTAGGAAAAACTTTTCCTAGCCTCTCTTCAGAACCACTATCACCACCACCCCCGGATTGCTAAGGGGCTTAACCATCCAGGCGGGGGTGGGGGCTTCTGAATAGAGGCTGGGAAAAGGGTCCCCAGCCTCTCTTCAGAATGCCCCCCCCAACCTTGATCACTAAGCCCATTCTTTCTCCCAACCCCAGCACTGATGCCACCTTGGGATCAGCCCTGGGGTTGGGCAAAAAGGGAACAGGGCTTTTTTTAACGTTGTGCGATCAGTGCATTGCACAATGTTAAAAACCAGATAACATTATGACTTGTGGAACCAAGTAATAACGTTATCCGAGGTACTAGGGATATTGATTTTGTTTGTATGGATGCCGCCTAGAGTCAGGTTCGCCTGAGCGAGGCGGGGTATAAATTTGAAGAATAAATAAATAAAAATAAAAATAGTGTATTCTGCTTAGCCCTGTTTAGCTTTCATTAGAGGAGGCACGCACGCTTAGTATGAATAGGAGACAATACTTTAACCCCACACACCACTGTTTCATGTTGATTGCTTCTCTTGCATGTGGAAGGTGTTGCATCTAAATAAGACAGCCCTCACTGTAGGAACTCTCCATATAAACTAGGACCCTGGGAAATTAGCATCCCAACTTATTTGGAGAATATCCACAGATATCTGTGACGCTTCAGACACATTGTATCTGCTTGTAGGACAG
Organism: Furcifer pardalis; assembly: GCA_030440675.1. Taxonomy (NCBI): domain Eukaryota; kingdom Metazoa; phylum Chordata; class Lepidosauria; order Squamata; family Chamaeleonidae; genus Furcifer; species Furcifer pardalis. The sequence continues at coordinate 231,349,181 of CP126891.1, read as the reverse complement.
TGGTGACATGTTGGATGAGGTGAGCACTAGACTGTTTCCTCTACTGTCTGTTGGGGCATTATTGAATGTTTTGATAGTGATTGAAGAGGACTTTTGTCAATAAGATCAACACCATGCATAAGACCCAAAAATTACACCATTCTCATCCTGAAAAGACTTGGGGAATCTGTGCTGTCCAGTGCAGACAAAATAATAGCGTGTGGCTTTGTCTTCCCCCCTAGGTACTGATCGTTGATCTCTGTGCTGATACATTTTTGCAGCAGGTGAGTAAATTGCCTCTTTGTACAGACTGTACTGCAAGCAAGCAGTGCCATTTCCTCCCATTATGGTGTAATTCATATGATGAGATATGAAAGCACAAAACTGTGCATGACATGGGAAGGCTATAATCAGATCTGCTGACTCTTTGTAGAGTGAAACATGGGAAGTGGGGATACAAATTGGACTGGGCTATGGTGCTTGGGCTGAGGAAGGGTTCAACCCTTTCATTATCATTTTATTCCTCCCCTACCAGAGAAGCAAGTGGTTTTGACCTTTATGGTTTTATCACATATCCTGAGCTCATAGCTCACTTTTGCCTTTAAGATGTTGGGAAGGGGTTTTTCCCCCCAGTGTCTCTCAGAATTAGCACTTGGAAGAGTTGCTTTATTGGACAAATTATAGGACCCTTTACTTGCCAAATATAACTGCCTAACACAATTTTTTTGGAATAGTAGCCGTTAGACTATAGCACTTAATCTTTAAAGTGCTACAGTGTTTTTTTATTTTGTTTTGTTTATTTTGTTTTGTTTTCTGATATGTCTAACACTAAGATTCAAAATGTTCACTAATGTTTACAGGTGATTGCTTACTTCAAATTGTTGTTATTTCTATAATGTGGCATTTTCATAGAATATAATAAGCAAAAGTCAAATTCTGCCCCCAGAAGGTCCTTGTTAAGGCAATGGCTGAAGTGTGATCAGCAGGGAGCAAAACAGAGGCAAGGACAGAACTATTTTCCAAGGGCATAAATTGGTTCATTGACTTAGGGTTTATTTCAGCTCAGACTGGAGATTAAAGGGTTAAGCCAAAAGCTGCTTAGAAGAAACAATTTTTGAGCTGGGGTTTGAAGGAAGAAAAAAATGGCACCAAAGAGTGGTATAATACATGAACATGCAAATTTCAAAAGAATGAGCAGCCTTTTAAAATTGTGGCAGAAGGTGGGCCTTAGAACCTGCGGCCCGCAGTGCCATTTCATGTGTCCCCTTACTGCCTCCACCACACCAGGAAGTGCCATGTGGTAGAGGAAGGGCAAAATGGCCATCTGGCCCCCAAAGCTGTCTGAGGGAGCATGACCTGGCCCCGGGCTTTAAAAGGTTGAGAACTCCTGCCTTAGAAAGAAAAGGCTAAACCCTCGTTACTTGAAACAGAACGAAAAACTTTGCTGGACTACACTGTAACCTGCCAGTACATAAAGTTATCTCCTCCAGTTTTAAGCAATTTCTTGAAAGTTATAAATGGTCTGAGGAAGAAATTGGTTCTGTACATTTTTGCCCTGCCAAAATTCGCATAGTCAAAGCAATGGTATTCCCTGTAGCAATGTATGGTTGTGAGAGCTGGACCATTAGGAAAGCTGAGTGCAGAAGAATAGATGCCTTTGAGATCTGGTGTTGGAGGAGAGTTTTGAGAGTACCGTGGACAGTGAGAACAAATAGGTCAATCTTAGAAGAAATCAACTCTGACTGCTCCTTAGAAGACCAAATAGTAAAGATGAAGCTAAAGTACTTTGGACATCAAATGAGAAGAGAGGATTCACTTTAGAAAGCCTTGATGCTTGGAAAGGTGGAGCGCAAATGAAAAAGGGGGCGGCCAAAAATGAGATGGCTAGATGGTATTGTAGAGGCAATGGACACAGAACTGAGTGTGTTGAAGAGGATGATGGAGGACAGACGTACCTGGCGGACAGTGGTCGCAATGGGTCGGAATCGACTGTGCGACAGAACAACAACAGATTCAATATATTGCCTGAGGTACTGAAGGAATAATACCCAGTTTGGTGCAGTGGACAGAATGATGGATTAGAGTTCAAAATATGTGAGATCAAACCCCCACTTGGCCATGGAAATTCACTAGGGTTTGTGTGGCACTGGTAAAACTGCTCCTTAAATATCTCACCTTGAAAGCCCTATTAGGATTGCTATAAGTCGAATCTGACCTGACAGCAGATAATACATGCTCTCTAAAAGGATATGCCCTTATGAGCTTTTCTGACTTGCAGAATTCATTTCTTTAATGTAGATGTTGTCTTTCATTGCTCAAGACTGGATATTTGTAACAGTTGCATCCGCCTCTACAATGCTTTGCTTTTCACTGCGTGTTGGTGTTCAGAATCTGTTTTAAACACCAGTTTTAGTTTGTTTCACTCTTCCATTCTGTAGTGCCATAAGTGCAATGCAGGAATGGAGGAATCACAATTTGGGATCAAAATTGCTGGAAGAAACATCAACAATTTGAGATATGCAGATGATACCACCCTAATGGCCGAAAGTGAGGAGGACCTAAAGAAGCTCCTAATTAGGTTGAAAGAAGAAAGTAAAAAAGCTGGCTTGATACTCAATATCAAGAAAACCAAGATAATGGCAACAGGCCCTATCAGTCCCTGGAAAATAGATGGGGAAGAAATAGAAGCAGTGACAGATTTTACTTTCTTAGGATCTAAGCTCACTGCAGATGGTGATTGCAGCCATGAAATAAAAAGGCGACTGATTCTTGGGAGGCAAGCGATGAGAAACCTGGGGAGCATAGTGAAAAGTAGAGACATCATATTGAAAAAAAAATTTGCATAGTCAAGGCAATGGTATTTCCTGTGGCAATGTATGATTGCGAGAGTTGGACCATTAGGAAAGCTGAACGCAGAAGAATAGACGCCTTTGAGATGTGGTGTTGGAGGAGAGTTTTGAGAGTCCCATGGACAGCGAGGAGAACAAATAGGTCAATCTTAGAAGAAATCATCCCTGACTGCTCCTTAGAAGGTCAAATAATGAAGATGAAGATAAAGTACTTTGGACATCAGATGAGAAGAGAGGATTCACTTGAGAAAGCTTTGATGCTTGGAAGGGTCGAGGGCAAAAGAAGAAGGGGACGGCCCAAGATGAGATGGCTAGATGGTATCGTGGAGACAATGGGCACAGAGCTGAGCGAGTTGAGGGGGATGGTGGAGGACAGGAGTGCCTGGCGGATAGTGGTCCATGGGGTCGCAAAGGGTCGGAATCGACTGTGCGACTGAACAACAAAAGTGCCATAAGGCATGCACTGCAAAAGTGGCATAAGGCATGCACTGCACACTGGCATTATTTCCTATTGTAGTCCACACAATTCACCAGTTAGTTTTGTGCAGCATGGTATCCAATCTCTGAACACAGCAAGTCATCGCCACACTTTATTTTAAAGGTTTCAGATGAAGATGAAATTCTACCTCACAAACTCCAAGCTGCACTTATACAGATCTTGGAGGAAAGGAACGACATCTTGTCTCAGGAGCGAAGTTATATACAAGGTAATTGAATTAGAAAATCAAGGATTTAGAATCGTGACTTATTATTTCTGTGTTAACCTTTTGCCCTGAAGGTGGCCTGTATCTCTCCCAATGCTAGCTGTTGAAGGTTAGGAGCCTTTTACACTGAGCTGAGTAAGTCCCAGATAATTTGAAATTGAAGTGCCCCAATTTCAGTAATGACACATGGAGCTAGATCTGATTAATAGTCCCAGCTATAGTTGACCCAATCAATGGCAGTTCCTACTGCAGTGTGCACAGAAAGAGAAATACCTGTGGTAAATACCTATTTTCCTCCATGACAAGCCTCTATGAAAATAGAAATCCAAACATTTATACTTTATATTGTTCCTTATCTGGGCCTGTGGTGGCTTAGTAGTTAAGACACTAAACTTGAGAACTAGAAGGTCATCAGTTAGAGTATCAAGTGCTGCATGGTGGAGTGAACTCCTTTCTCTGTCACAGCGCCTGCAAGTCTAGCAGTTCAAAAGCAAGAAATTGCAAGGAGATAAATAGGTACCGCTTCAGTGGGAAGGTAAACCATGTTCCATGCACTCTGGTGTCTAGGCATGCCTGCCACATGTCCACAGAAATGTCTGCAGACACAGACAGCACTGGCTCTTTGGCTACAAACAGAGATGAACACCAAACCCTAGAGTCAGATATGGCCTCCATGTCAAGTTCAGTTGCATTTGTTTCAGTAAATACTTATAAAAACTAGGGGAGGGGAAGCTTTAGCCCATCGACCTAAACAGGCCACCAGAACTCTTCTGTTTAGCTCATGGAGGGTCCAGGTAGTAGATCATACACTCCTCACAGCTTCATATGTTTCAGTGTCCCTTAAGTGGGATGCATGAGCTTTTCATGGCTTTTGGAATAAGATGTTAGTGTCTCTTCAGAGGAGAAATGTAACATCTTTGTGTCTTCTGGTAGGTGAAATAACTCTGGACTCCCTAGTATCAGAAGCGTTTGTGCGCTTCTTTGTGGAGATTGTGGGACACTATTCCTTGCACATGCATGTTACTGAGAAAGGAGAGCGAGTATTTCAGCGCGAGCCCTTCCGGAAGTCCCACACATCCCGCAGTGTACGCCATTTCCTTGAAATCTTCATGGAGACACAGATGTTTGCTGGTTTCATACAGGATCGAGAGCTCCGGAAGAGTGGGGTTAAAGGTGAGAACAACTAAATCTACTATGTATTCTGTTTTCTGAACAACAGAAATGTTACAAACCTAGAACTATTTTATGTTTTCAGGCTATGATCTGTTCTCTTGATGAGATTTGGAAGGTAGTGCTACCTGAATCTAGAAACCTAGTAGTTCATTGCCCCTGCAGCCAAAAAACACTTCTGATCAACTAGGCTTGGAAAAATTGAGTGAATTCAAGTGGTTGAAGAACTTTTTAAAATGCTGTTTTGGTTACCTTTCCCTATTAGGTAGTTGCTAGAAGACACTTTATTTTCAAAGATGTAGGTATTGCTGGTTGCATTCAACAAAGAAATGTACCTAAGTTATGCTTTCCTTCTCTAGGCCTGTTTGAAGTCCGTGCCTTGGAATATTTGGAAACTATTCCAGAGTCTGAGCCAAGTGGAATGAACAAAATCCTTCGGAGTCTGGGTAAATAATGTTAAGCTTTATTCTTCTCTGCCTTGATTGCTTGTGATTTTACAGCTATTGGGTCAAAAATTCAAGCCTTGATAGTGGTCCATTTTGTCTAGCTCAGGGGTGCTCAAACTTTTTGGGCCATGGGCCAGTCATGTGATTCAGATGCGGCCCCAACACCAATTCATCCAGCCAGTGAAGCCCTCGTCACTCCCAGGAGCGATGAGGGCTTTGCGGGCCGGATGAATTGGTGTCAGGGGCCGGATGCAACCATCCAGCCATAGTTTGGGCACCCTGGTCTAGATACAACAGGGTTGCATCTAGGTACAACCTGTTTCTGTGAGCTTTTGCAAAATCTGCCTCCTTTATACAACTCTCTTAGTTCTAGTACTTGATTTTGATTAGGGCATGCTGCTTTAGTCCTGGAATTGCTTGCTACTTAGAAAAAGGTCTCACTAATATAATTGTATATATTTTTCAGGATAAGATGTCTTTTTGTCTCATTGGTTAATTCTAAAAGTTTCTTAAACTAAGCAGTTGACTGCATCACCAAATGCATTGTGGCTTGTTCTACTTGAAAACTGATTCATGTTTTGCTGCCAGCATGACACAGAAGCTGAATCAATTCCATCTGTGGGTTATTATTCTCAAATTGGCTTTTTCTGGTGAAAGGAAGAGACCCAGTGGAGGGCTTCTTTGTCATCCCGGAAGGATTTAGAATGGCTTTTTAAAAAGTGAGGTGTTTTGAGAATGAGAGAGCAGAAGGATCCAAAGTGATGTTTATGATCATAGCAGCAAAAGGAGTAGAGTGAGGGCAAGAAGAAGGGAAGATCAGTGGGAGAGGAAACAGGTAAGGAAAAGAAGTCCTTGATTTACAATTAACACCAGCTAAAATTGCTGGACAGGTTGGCTTTGACACATTTCAGGAGTTTTGCCCTTTTTGGGTCAAGGTCAGGCAGCGGGGCAGGAGTCGACAGCTGATGCTGCTTGTGCTTGTGCCATTGCCACCATGGTTGCTCTTGGTGAGAGGAGGCCTGTCCATTTTGTGCCTGCCAGGCTGCATCATGGTCTGTTCCACTCTGCTGTAATTGCCCACACTATGTTTGCAGATTGTGTAGACTCTGAGGCCTGATTCACTCTGCAAACATAGTGTGAGCAATTATTATGCTTTCAAACATGATTGAGGCTGTTTGAACTGTAGTAGAGCTGATTCCCTGATTCAGCTTTCTGACCTAGTAGTACTCTTAACTTTCAGTACTTGATCTCATTTGCTCACCAAGCATCTATAGCAGGGGTGCCCAAACTATGGCCCATTGCCAGATCTGGCCTGCAGGGAATAGTTTGGGCACCCCTGGTTTAAGTAGAGAAAATGGCAGCTTAAAATCTATCTCATCCTGTTGCAAAACTGATTGCAAGGCGTGTTTTACTTCCGCTTCTGGTGAGAGGAACCATGGTACTGGCCTGCTGAACCACATGACCAGCCCATGAGCCGAAAAGTTTGGACACCCCGATCTACAGCTACAGCCCGCTATACTTAGTGGAAATAAATTGCACTTAACATTGAGAAATTTTCCTCCTAGTTGGTGTTTACAGGATTTGCACAAAAGGAAATGTTTAGGTTCAGAGAATTAGAACCTACAACAACATGTTTTTCATGAATGATTTATTGTGTTTTAATTTGATCTTTTTAACATTGTGAACTATCATGATCCCCCCAATTGGGAGATTGGTGGCCTATATAACAAACAAAAATGAAAATGTTTGAAATATAGCCTTATTCTTGTTTTGCCGTTGATTTCTTCCTCAGTTGATATTAATTCTTTGGCTCTTTGGTATTGATGAGAATGCTAAAAATTGGTTTGGTTCTTTGGGGATTGTTTTCCACTTTTGCACACCTCAGTTTTCCACTGCCTGCCTGGAAACCTGTCTTTTGTTTCTCTGTTGCCTGCTATGGCTTTAAAGCTGTTTAATATAATATCCCAAATCTCTGAGCTTGTTCAATCTTCAAAGGAATGTTTTGGGGAAACTTGTTATGCCCTCTTAGATTTGTTATTTTGTTTTATACTTCTGCAAATTTAGAGTTACAATAAGCATTTCCCTACTACCCCTTGATTACTTTGTTAAGTGGCTATGTTGGGGCTAGAGTCTCACTGGCACTTACCAGTCAGGGTTGCTGTCAGAAGGAAAAATTTAACTGTTTAGAATGGATATACATTTTTTTGGGGTTGCTGAAATAAAAAATGGATGTGCTTAAGACTGAGATGCAAAAAGCAACTTAATGTGTTGGGTTGGATTATCCTCTAATTGTGATAAAGTTTTATCATCTATTAGTAATAAAGGAAAAAGTGAGCAGATAAACGATCAAAATTGTAATGTATTTTCTTATATTTTGTAGGAAATAAAATGAAATTTCTTCAGAAGAAATGAGAAGTCGGATGCAGAATGATTTAAGTTCCTGACAAGCCATAACAAGGTGGCATTGTGTTGCACGTTGCAGGGATCAAGATGTGATTTCTGGGATTCAGCTCAGTTGATTTTCAAACAACTGGGGAGAAAGTCCATCAAATTAGTGTGGTATCTCGGCTCTGCCTGGTACTACTGGAGTATTACTGGAAGAAACTGGGCTTTTGTCTGTTTGTAGAACTGGTGTAAAAGGAAACTCAGCTAACTCTGTGAATTATATCCCTGTTTAATGCTGCTTGGCCTAAAAGAAACTCTACCTTCAACTACTCTTTTATAAAAAGAGTACTGCTCAAAGCAATCGAAGGGTTATACTGTATTGATGCCTTTTAAAAGAGAAATGGGCCTGGAAGAAAGAAAGAAAGAATCCACTGACTATGGTGCTTTACAGCAGAGATTGCCTACACAAGGAAACTTTACTTAAACTGGAAAGGCAACCCTGTCAATCGTCTTTTGTACAGTTATCTTGTCAAGTTCTGTACTAATGACACGGGTTCAGCCACATCGTCTCATTAACTGTTGCTTTTATCTTATGTAGTGTAAATCTGTTTATTTTGTAGATGTTGAAGACATACAAAAATATTTACTTGTTTGCTACTTTGGTTTTATATGCAAGACTTAGCTGTGTGTTAGCTGTTTCGAAAGTACACATCCTCTGAAGTTTCTACAAGCTCAACTTCAAGGCATTTGCCTTGCCAGAAAAATACTATTTGATCTCAACTGGGAACATGAAAACATTAAAGGATATAAAGGATATAAACACTAGAATTAAATCGAGCCGGTTGGTCTGATAGAAAAACACAGCTGAAGACGAACAAGCTTCTTACAGTTGCATATTGTTGCAAAATCGGAATGGAAGTAGATTCTTTCCAGAGGAAGGCTTCCACTCATCTATTAGAGTGACCATACACGGAGGGATCAGTTTGATCCCTACATCTATCTCTGATATTACCCATGGTGTGTGTGTGTGTGTGGGGGGGGGATTGACTTTTTTTTTAGCCACCATGAAAGGAATGATTACCACACTATTTGAAGCAACTCATTCTTCAAGACTGACAGATTATAAATATGACATATAATATTGTTTTCTTGCTAAACAGCTCCAGGTATTCTTGCTTTTGTGGCTCTATGGCATAAAGCCAAGGCTTCTCTCTGATAGAGCTTACCATATGTTTACATATAATGGACTCAGGATTAAAGCATAGGACCACTCTACAGTCTTGGATTGAGTGAAACATTACACATGTAAGAAAAATTCTCTTGAAACTTTGAGTGCTGAATGCTGCTGTATTAATCTTCTCTGTGATACAGCCAAACAGAACTCTGCTTTGGATAGGATTCAGAATTATTCCTGTGGCTTCAAGGGTTTTTTTAATCTGAAAAGGTGTTCCTTGTGTTGATGAGAGTTTTTAAATATTTGCTTTCTTACCATACATATCATGGACCACACAGAGAAAAGTGCCAAGGAAGGATACAATGCTAACATCAGGGAATATATGACATTTTATTCTGAATGTCTGAACTGCCAGCCCTTGCCTACATTGCTTGCAACAGGAAGAATTGACAACATCTTGGGTTCTGTGATGAGTTAGGACAAGGTTCACCAACCTTTTGGCTTTGGACTTCAATTCCCAGAAGCCTAAGGCAATTCCCCAAAGCACTGATCAGCCAACGTACAGACTTGACTTCTGGGAATTGAAGTCCAAAACCCAAAGGTTGGGGAACACTGTTAGGAGACCCAAAGAACAAGTGCTTTTCAAACGAAAAACTGTTTGAATCCAGTGGGGTATATTTCCTAGTGGTGCTCGTAGGAATTTTAGCTTAGACTAGTGAATAAGTGCCATGAAATTTATGATACATGTTTCTGATAAGGATTATGTTCTGTCAATTTGATCCCTAACAGAAATCATTTTTGTCTGTTTCCTTGGTCGTATGTTTAGAACCACTGACTGATCTAACTTCCTCCGAAAGTCTTACCGTATATATTCAAGTATAAGCTGAGTTTTTTAGCCCCAAAAATGAGACCCCAAATAAGGGGACTCGGCTTATACTCGGGTCAGTAATCACAAGGGTCCCAAGACCATGTTGGGTTGAGATGTGCTAACAATTTAATTAATTTTACCATATTTTCATGTATTTTGATTATTGAAACTCACTAGCAGCTGCTGCATTTCCCACCCTCGGGTTATACTTGGGTCAATCTATTTTCCTGAGTTTTCAGGCCAAAATTACCGTAGGTACCTTGGCTTATATTCAGGTAGGCTACTCAAGTATATACGGTATTTGAATCTCTTACAATATATCTGTTACAGGATTAGGGTGGAATTTTGTTAGCAAACAGTGCATTTAATGGTTCTCAGTGACCTCTATCTTGCAGGTACACAACTTGGAGACTTTTACATTAAAAGTAACAGCATTTCTTTGTGAATACTTCCATGTGCAAAACAAAAAAATTGAATGTGCAGTGTATGTTGTGTGCCTGGTAAAAACAGTATTTTGGGTTAAGATGATTGATGGGGAAAAAGCAGTGGCTGAAATGATATTGATATTTACCTCTAGACTGTGTAGCTTGCTGTGGTCAATTCATATGTTCCAGGGACACATGGTGGTTGCACAGTTGGACACATGGCCAAGACACACATGACATGTAGTCAGTTACCCTTGGCAAGGTTTGGAAATTTCTACGTGAACATCAGTAGGATTCTTGGCAGTGATTTTACACAATGTTTCAGCACTTAAAAAGGACTGCTCCTGAGAGCAGAAGAACAGGAAGATATCCCTCAATAACCATTGCATTCTATTATTCACACCCACCTTTGGGAAACGTTTGGGTTGATGTAGCCCCCCCCCCCCCCCCATGATGTACTGTTGTAATGTTTATAATGCCAGTCATAGAACTGCACACTCCTGGATGGGAAATATATGCCTTTCCTTCATCTCATAAAAATATTTTCTCATACTGAATCTCTCAATGTTAGTCTTTATCTTGTGTGCTGCTTTCATATTTTTTTGATAAAGCCATATTTTGAGGTGTATAGCTGAAACACCGACGAAACCAAAAGTTTATGTATAGTAACAGAACTGTAATAAACCAGCTTCCTTCGGAAACTGGTTCAAATAAAATGTGTTGGTTTTTTATATTGTATTATCTCTTTGCCAGATGGTAATTATTTTCTAATCTAGTTTGACGTTGTCTTTATTCTATATTTAGGCTTCCTTGAAAACTCCATATCTTGAAATCGGAGTGGATGGAAAGGAGGGGATCTAATTACCTAGCCAGAAACCTAAGTTTTAAATTGTGAAGGAAAAGTCTTTAATTTCTGCCTGGAAGCTGTAGTTTGTACAGAATATTGTAATTTGCCTTCTGAATAGTATAGGTTGGCCGAAATGCATCATAGCAACTATGATTTTGTTGTTTGTGTTTACCTTTGTACTAATTAGAGGTTTTAGACCAGCCAGAATCCCAGTATGTTTTCACCTGTTGAGTCCAAATGAAAACAGAAAACCACTGGAGCCTTAGAAGGTTTATTGTAAATATGGTTGACAGATACCACCATTTCTTTTGTATATTGTAGCAAGCAATATAGCAAATAGAACCATTCACATGCTAAGTAACCCCCACTGAGGACAGCTGGGCATGAGCACTGAATCCAGATGTTGAAGGTTGGGCCGTCCTCACAGCAATAGAAAACCAAGATAATGGCAACAGGCCCTATCAGTCCCTGGAAAATAGATGGGGAAGAAGTAGAAACAGTGACAGATTTTACTTTCTTAGGATCAAAACTCACTGCAGATGGAGATGACAGCCATGAAATAAAAAGGCAACTGATTCTTGGGAGGCAGGTGATGAGAAACCTGGGGAACATAGTGAAAAGTAGAGACATCACATTGCAAACAAATTTTTGTATAGTCAAAGCAATGGTATTCCCGGTGGCAATGTATGGTTGTGAGAGCTGGACCATAAGGAAAGCTGAGCGCAGAAGAATAGATGCCTTTGAGATGTGGTGTTGGAGGAGAGTTTTGAGAGTCCCCTGGACAGCGAGGAGAAGAAATAGGTCGATCCTAGAAGAAATCAACCCTGACTGCTCCTTAGAAGGTCAAATTGTAAAGATGAAGCTAAAGTACTTTGGACATCAAATGAGAAGAGAAGATTCAGTTGAGAAAGCCTTGATGCTGGGAAAGGTGAAGGGCAAAAGAAGAAGGTGGCGGCCAAAAATGAGATGGCTAGATGGCATTGTAGATGAAATGGGCACAGAGCTGACCGAGTTGAGGATGATGGTGGAAGACAGAAGTGCCTGGTGGACTGTGGTCCATGGGGTCACAAAGTGTCCGAATCAACTGTGCGACTGAACAACAAATCTCTCGTACTGGAATAACAATGCCTTCTCTTGCTGGTTTTTCTTTTCTTTTGCTCTGTATTGCTACCACAGCATAGATTCTCAAACACTGATTTTCATGAGATCTAGTCATATACTCCACAGGAATCTTGTGGAATGTTTATATTTGATTCTGAATATAATTTCTCCCTGTCTTACAACAGAGACCAGGGCCAGGATATTGATTATGCTAGCAAGGCCAAGGGTGTCTAATTTCCGTACAATCCTTCTACAGTCTACCAATATTTCCCCAATTATTTACTAAGTCAAGCTTTTTCCATCCAGCCTTGTTCAGTCGCACAGTCAATTTCAACCCTTTGCGACCCTATGGACCACTGTAGGAAAGATTTTAGGAGGCTTTAGCTGTAATAGATACATTTTAGCATATTCAGAGATTCTCACCAATTTTCAAATTATGGTTATGAATGAAGGGTTGGAAAATCACAGCCTTGCACACTTCTCTGTCAAATGCACACTTCTCTGTCAAATGCTTTGCTATGTCTCATGCAGCTTCAGGGTGGCATGCACACAGCTGCTTTTAACTCAAGTTTTCTTGTCTAACATGATGATGATTTACGGTAGGTTTCTTGAAGGTATGTTATTCTGAAGATTTCACTGAAAACAGGTGCCTTTAAAAACATTAAATTGGGGTGACTTCCTTCCAGCAATTATGGATGCTGCATCCAATGCACTTTCCCTCTCAATGTTAGCTTTCGTGGATCAAGTCCACTTCCTCAGATATAAGAGTGAGACCTCATGGTATCAATTTATATACTGTATATCAGGTACAGAGGTACACAATGGATGGTTAGTATAACATATGTTTACAAATCAGTGTGGGATTTTACAGCTGGTAATAACATAATATGCCTGATTGAGATAGATTTATTACTGTTTAGTTATGCTGAGTTGTAAATGGCTAGAAGATGGATGCAAAATAAACGTGGTGTTGTTCAGTTGCACTGTTGTGACAGGTAAAGGTCTCCCTTGTTTGAAAGCCAGATGTGTCTGACTACTAGAGGCTGGTGCTCATCTCCATTTACAGCCAAAGAACCAGCACTGTCTGCATCTGCAGGCATTTCCGTGGTCATGTGGCAGGCATGACTAGACGCCGGAGCGCATTGAACCGTTTCTTTTCCCGCTGAAGCATTACCTCCTTATCTACTTGCAGTTTCTTGCTTTCGAACTGCTACCGGTAGGTTGGCAGGAGCTGAAACAGATGGAAGCTCACTCCATCATGCAGCACTCAGGTCTCGAACTGTTGACCTTCCAGTTGTCAAGCTCAGCACCTTAACCACTAAGCCACAGTAGTCGCTTTGTGGCATTAATAAGGTAAAGGTTTCCGTTGCTCGAAAGCCAGCCGTATCCGACTCTAGGGTTCAGTGCTCATCTGCTAATGAGTTGAGGACGGCGTGATACTTACAGACTACCTGTCTAGAATTCAGGCAGCCCGCTTTGTGGAACTGTTTTTACTGGTGCTTGTGTTTAGTGCGGAGAACGCTACACGTCTGGATGCGAGAGACCGGGAGAAAAGGCGAATTGCAGGCAAACCCCTCGTAGGCTCCCGAGAGGAAGAGAAGCCGCGTCTCTGCGCAGGCGTCGACCCAAGAGGGCGGAGTCGTGGAGTGCGCAGGCGCAGTGCCATTTTGGTTTGAGAGGCCGGCGCGGCAACATGTCGGGTTCGGGGCTGGTGGCTGGCGAAGTCGCGGTCGACGCTCTGCCCTATTTCGACCAAGGCTACGAGGCTCCGGGAGTGCGGGAGGCGGTGAGTGGGGCGCGGCTGGGCCGAGGGAGAGGCTATAGTCAGGCCCCACGCAGCAGTGGCTCCGTCCCCGGGACTAAACCTTGCATGTTGGTCTCGTCTTTCTGTCTTTCCCTTTCTGTCTGTCTGTCTGTCTGTCTGTCACTCCAGGCCGCGGCGCTGGTGGAGGAGGAGACGCGGCGTTACCGGCCCACGAAGAACTACCTGAGCTACTTGTCTGCCCCGGACTACAGCGCTTTCGAGGTGAGGAAGAGGGCGGCCCAATAAATACACACCTGGGCTCCCACTTTTCCCAGTGCTGGATGGTAGCTGGGGATGTCTGAGGAAGTGGCTGTTGGTCCACGAAATCTCTCCTCCTCCTCGTGCCATATCCGATTCCGAATATTGAATGTCATGATGGGTACAATATAATGCAGTTGCCTTCCAATTGCCTCCCACATCCCTGTGTGACCACTGATCCAGTTCCTCCGGTCACTTTCTAGTCCTGAGTCCTTTTGGCACACAGAGTCCTCCTCCTCAGCCCCAGGCCAGGATTGATGAAGCTGCTGCCCTCCATCAAGATACCAATAGCAATTACACGTAAATACAGTAATACCTCATATAACATTAGTATCGAATAACACGAAAATCGCATAACATCAAGGAATCTGGGGGGAAGAATTGCATCAGATAACATTAAGATCCTATGGGATGCTTCAGATAACAACCGCGAAAGCCTGTGTGGTTACAATGTATCTCTATGGATCCCATAGAGGATCAGATAACACGAAAAATCATATAACACGAAGACTTGTGGAACCAGGTTTTAGTGTTATATGAGGTTTTACTGTACTGCAAAATAAGAAGGGGGGGCAGCAGAGAATGAGATGGCTAGATGGCATTGTGGACACAATGGGCACAGAGCTGGGCGGGTCGAGGAGGATGGTGGAGGACAGGGGTGCCTGCTGGGCAATGGTCCATGGGGTCGCAAAGGGTCGGAATCGACTGCGACTGAACAACAACAACAAAAAGTGCTTAGTTTGCTCTCTGGCCAGTTCACAGAGTAATTAGCATTTGTACTCATGAAAGGATGGAAGGCTGAGTCAACTTTGAGCCCCATCAGGATCAAACTTGCAACATTTTGGCTGCAGTACAGCAGTTTAATGGCTGCACCACCAGGGCTCCTGATGGATCCAACTGGGATTTAATCCACTTGGGGACCATCACCCTTCCCATTGGACTTTGCCACCCAAGGCTTTTAGTCCCCAGGGTTGTCAGGTTAGTTAACTGACATCTGATTATCCTGTTGAGTCACTGGCAACTCCCTCAGACTGCGCTGCAGGCCGGACCCAATGGCAGCAGGTGCATTTGTGCAGGTGCGGGCACCTCCGGGATCACCGCCATGGGCCAGATGGAACAGTATCAAGGGCCAAATCCGGTCCATGCAAACTCCTAATCTATTCTATTACCATATCAGGATAATCTGGCCAGATGAAATCTCTCACTAACTCACATTCATTGGTCTTTAAGATGCCAAAAATATGTCATCCTCCCTCCTCAGCCCTTTAATTTTACCAACAAACTGATATGGTTACGTCTCCCAGAATTGTGGAGGAACTCTTTAGATATAGAATCCCCACCCCTCCATTCAGGAAATTGTGTCAGATATCTGGAGAAACATCATTCTAGGCTTTTATTTAATGTTGGTCATTTGAATCTTTCATTTTCTGTCGTCTTGACTACATCTAATTCATTGTGAATTTGATCCACAGACTGAAATAATGAGAAATGAATTTGAACGCCTAGCAGCGCGACAGCCCATAGAATTGCTGAGTATGAAAAGGTGAGCTTGGGAGCTTTTCTAGGTACAGTGTGTGCTGTTTCTGTTAAGATAATATTTATTTTATTTTAGACATTTACGTACTGCCGATTTTATAGAATCACTATGTTGGAAGGGGTCTTCTAGGCCATCGAGTTCAACCCCATATTCAATGCAGGAATGATCTGACACATGGCGTCCAATTTACTGTGAACATTACCAAGGGCAATATCCAGCACAGTAATATATATACAGTGGTACCTCATACAACAATTTTAATCTGTTCCATGGGGCTCGTTGTTGTACGAAACAATTGTTATATGATGCATGCATCTTATAGCAATTTTCCCTATGGGATGCATCATACAACGATTATTTTTTTTTGCTAAGTGTTTTTCGTATTGAAAAACTGTTGTATGATTTTTTTTCCCATAGTGAAAATTGTTATGTGGGACACCATTTCCCCCCAAAACCTAATTGTTATGCGATTTTGTTGTTATACGGAGGTTCCACTGTATTTATATAAAATCATATGAAAAGAAAACAAATCAGCAAGCAGTAAGAAGTAAAAACAGCATTCCTTGTACTCCGGTGTTCCATGGGGACGTCTGTAGATGCAGACAGCGCTGGTTCTTTGGCTATAAACAGAGATGAGCACTGAACCCTAGAGTCGGATATGACTGGCTTTTGAGCAAGGGCAACCTTTACCTAAGAAGCACAAATCTACCCAACCAGCAGCACAAATAATCACAAATATTAATATCCAAAATATGTGAAGAATCTAGAAATAATCCCTCAAATATAAAGGAGAACAAACCTAAAGTGAGGCCTCTCTACTGGGGAAGATGTTTGTAAAGAAAAATGTTAAGCTGTTTTTGAAAAACCAAGAGGAAGGGGGAATAGATAGATTTTAATGGGGAGATTGTTCCAGAGTGAGAGAGATGCCACTGAAAAATTCTCCTTGATGTCATTCTTCTCATGGTGTCCACTCTTAGCAGGGAAAGGTTGAGAGGACTTTGAACTACCAGAAAGATCCAAGGCTTGGTTACATAGAGCATGGGAATATTTATTATTATTTATTTATTCGTTCAAATTTATATTGCCGCCCACTCGCCGTAGTGACTCAGAGTGGCTTACAAACAATACATTACATTACAATACAATATAGAATATATGCACTGACCACTTTAAAAAGTCCAAAATTTAAACTTCATAATATGTTAATGCCTTCATTAAGGAAAAGAGGGGGGAATCACACTATTGTGTGTGCAAGACAGCAAGGGAGAGGGGAGGATGATGGGAGGGGTGTGTAAAAAAACAATCTAGACCTTAAAAGCTCTTATGTCTTGATCCTAGGCAGTGGAGGTGAGAAGGAATCGTAGTTGTTCAAATTTAGCTGTCTTAAGTGATGCAGTAGCCATTATGTCTGCTGAGAACAACAAAATGAAAGTTTTTATCCCTGTTGCTGTGAACATAAGATTGAGTTGTGAATTTAAGTTCATGTTTCTCCTGCATTATCCCACTTATATAATAAAAAAAGATTATCCTAATACAGTAAAACCCCAGTTTACAACCGCCTCAGTTTAAGTATCCTATGGAAATGCCGTCCCAGTTTACAAATTTATAATGTATTTTTTTCAGTTTACAACGATCAGTTCAGTACAATTTTTTAAATTTTTCAATGCATCCCTATGGATGTTTTGGTTTACAGATTTTTCGGGTAACAACAGAAGTTGTTGGAACGGACCACCATCATAACTAGGGGTTTTACTGTATTAGTTTGGATTTCAGGCTTAAGTTTCCTTAAAAGTGGCATTCTAGTCTTTGCCTCATGATGTCAGTATACTCTATTGAATCAGTAATAGCCTGAGACTCATTGTGTTTTCAGAACATTTGCAGCTTTATTTCAAATGGGATAATGCAGATTTTTTTACAAAGCAGATCAGTATACTACATGCCAATAATGCAGAGGAAAGGAGAGAGAAGGTGATACTGTTGGTGCTACATGTGGCATTTTAAATCAGTAGCTCTCGATCTTTTATAACATATCACTCTGAAATGTTTTGAGTTCAGTCATAACACACTTTATTTTTCACAATAGGAACTTTTATGTATTTTTTCTAGCAATCTTTTCTTTTTATAATTTATTGTAATCTTTAAATGTGTAAATCCTGATAAAATACATTAAAGACTGGATGTTTCTCAGTGGCTGAAATCCAGTAGTAAGTCACAGCTAGAATAGGCCATTGAATTGCCAGAACTTCAGAGGAGTTGACTCATCAAATCCTCACTGATTAAATAGGCCTACTCTATTTGTAGGAACTGCATTTCAGCCATTACCTATTAATCCATCCTTTATATGAGTATATTACACAGATTTCTTACTAGGATTTGTTGAACTCTGTGAAACTGTCCTCCATAGCTTAGATTTTGATGGTCCTGGGGAAAATCATGTGTTAATTACAAATAAAGTAACAAAGTTTGCCTTGGCAGCAAAGAAAATATGCATTAAGCATCACGGGATAGTATGGATTGTAGTTTTGTAGAATTGTTATTGTTGCTCTAGTGTAGGCCCACTTGAATCAGTGGAACATATGGAGGAACTACAGCAGAACAGGTCCATATGAACCAATGGAACATTTGGAAGAGTTGACCCACCAAATCTCCACTAGTTTAGTGTGCCTTGGGATAGTAAGTGAGAGGATTTCAGCCACAATTGAAAACAAGTGTTTTAAAATGTGGCCAAAATCCTGTTGCTTAGTATAGTAAATCACACTAGAATTGGCCTCTTGAGTCAGTAGGGGTTTTATGATTTCATTCCTCTGTAAGTTTCATTGATCCAAACAGGTTGATTCTAACTATGACTTAATTTAGCATAGTAAATTGCAGGTAGAATTGGCCCATTTGAATCATTCGAATGTGTGGAGGAGTAGAATCACCAATTCCCCACTAACAGTTTCATGTTTCATAAGTCTAAATACCGTAATAAATAAATATTATCCAGGTATGTGATCGGTGCATCAGACCTGTTCGGCTTGCAACTACCTGTCATCTTATTTGGGGGAATTATTTTTCTTTTTTCCTATTACAGATATGAGCTTCCCGCTCCCTCCTCTGGCCAGAAGAATGATATCACAGCATGGCAAGAATGTGTTAATAACTCAATGGCTCAGCTGGAGCACCAGGCGGTTCGAATTGAGAATTTGGAGTTGATGTCTCAGTATGGCTGCAATGCCTGGAAAGTATATAATGAGTATGCTTTTCATTGTTTTTGATCATTCCTTTAAAGAGGTTGCTGTAAGATTTTTATGGTTCATTTTCAGTTTTGGTATTTTTTGTGTTTTTAAAACATCTTTAGCAGTAAAGATAAACTCTACGTAGGCTGATGAAGTAATAGCAAGGTCCAAACAGAAAGAGCCTCCTCAAAGATTGTGGTGTTTTTGAGCCACAATCAGGCGAACCCACGGCAATGGCAACCTTGTTATGCCAGCTAATCTCTTCTCACACTAGGTCAGGCAAAAGGAACTATAGTATGAATTCACCAAAAGGTGGCTTCATTTTGACAGTTTCACATCTGGCCTAGACATGGAAGAAGAAGAAAAATTCCATTACACAGAGAGTTTTGTCTACAGTGGCATACAAAGTAAGTTTTTGTTGTTAAGATATGAGACTGCATACTGTATCTGCAGATAAGAGAGAAAGAAGAAAAAGTCAATCTATCACACCAACTCTTTGATTGTAATAGTAAAAAAAACTGGTTTATTTATCACTTAAATGGATTTAAATTGAAAAGATACAGCAGGCAACTGAGAATTTTGGGGAAACTGTTGGAACAAGGAATTTCAAAAGTGCTGTCTCTTGTTAGAACACTGAATATTGCAATCAATATTTCCCGATGTATATTTATGTTACTTTGGCTTTCTGTTACATGAGCATAGTTAATGCTGGATAGACATGAAGAAGAAATTTAAGCCCACTTTGCATAACTAGATAACCACTCACATGACACTTAGTTCTATAAGCAGGTTAATTATTTTTTAGGTCAATCACAAATTCTGCTATTGTTTGTACTCTCCAGGGCCTTTGTATGCATTTTATTAAAGAAATATTCTGCTATAGATGCAAAGTAATTTTAACAACATTACTGTGTTTGCAATATATCTCAGTTTACCTGGATTAATCTGAGTTAACTTGAAAGGTACAGTACCAATATTAGATTATAAAAAATATAATATAAATATAAAAAACAATGAAAGCATTTCTGAAAGATGGCTATCCAGTCTCTCTTTAAAAATAACAATGAAAGAGATGTAACATCCTCTAAAGTAATCTGTTCCCTTGTTGAGCAGCTCTTTTAATAAAAGTTTAGTTAAAACTGGAATAGGTCACTTTGAGTCTGATCTTGTGGAACAGCTGAACATAAGCTTGCTTCATGTTCAAAATGACTGTCCTTCAAATATATTAATGTGGCTATCATCTTTCAGTCTTCTCCAGGTTAAGCTTCCTTGATTCACCTGAACAAAATTTCATTCATATATATCTCAATATTCAACAATGCATTACATTGCATTACAGAGAGACTTGCCATTCAGTGGAATGACAATAGAATTGTTAAGCCATAAGGCCCAACCTAATTTCTGTAGTAAGGTCATGTTAGAGAGAAAATGTTATTCGTTTATTTTTTCTTCTTAATTATATCTGAAAACTACTTTTGAACTTCTGTTTGTGTGTGTGGTTTTTTTTTTGGTAGGCATTTAGTTCATATGATTGAACAGGCGCAAAAAGAGCTGCAGAGTTTGAGGTAAGTCACCTTTTTGAATTGAAAGGATTTCTGATAATTGGGAAATTTCAGTCTTTGCAAGATGCAGAATGTTCTAGTCTAACATTCTTTTTAAACTTCTGTGTTCATATGTGTGTGGAATTGTGCAAGATGTTACTGTAACACTATGAACAACTTGCTTTGATTTTGATGCTTTGTTTTCTGATGGTGGCAATTGCTTTATTTTAAAGGAAAATATCATCCCCAGAAGCATATGTTTACTTTATTTGAAAGCAAAATAAAGTTCTGTATGTGCTTCCTGCATGCCTGATTTTAGGGTGAAAATGCAGCAGGCTTTATCAGGATTGCAAAGTAGATGGAGGGCCTTCTTGTAATCTGCTGGCCACATGCAGTTGTACCTCGCTTAAAGAGCATAATGCGTTCCACAGGATTGGTCTTTAAGCGATTTTGCTCTTTAAGCGAAACACCATTGTAAGTGACCAATTGTGGCTGGGATTTTGAACCCCGATTTATTTGTTAAGCGAGTTTTAGGTTGGTTTTATTTGTTAAGCGAAGCGAACATTCAGAGAAAATTCTGCTCTTTAAGTGAGTTACTCTTTAAGAGAGGTGCTCTTTATGCAAGGTTTGACTGTACTGACTACTTTGGTTTTAGACAATTATAAATACTAAGTTTCTCCAAGAATAACTGATTTGAGTTTAGTAATTATAATACAGTATAGGCAAGTTTGATCTGTAATTAATCTAAAATTAATGCTTTTAATAAATGCATTGTGTTAAAGTAGCTTGTGTGGTTTTTGTTTTTGTTTTTTTGCTAACTGAGAAATTAGATCAACTATGAATGTTTGCTTGAATGCTGGGCAAGCGTAATGGGATTGGAGGCATATTTCTCCTGCCATGAACCAGGCGAGCTTGAGACACTCCAGCCAGTAATGAAGTTTTACTTCTCTGTTCTCCTTCCATTTGGTCAGGGAAGTGGAACAATGTCAATTGATTCTTTCAGGAGAGCCTGGAGTATGTTCTGAGAATGCTTCAAATTGCTTCCCAGTCAATTTTCCTGAGCAGTTTGAAGATGGCAATGATCCTTGCTTAACCAGTTTTCTAGCAACTTTTGGCTCAGAGTTGTGGGGACCCCCACCCTTCTGTTGCCTTACATGTGGAAAGTTTAAAGTGGAGAGATTTGTTTACTCCTGGTACTCTTTGGAGCTAACTGTAGCTCAGACTAGGACTCAAGTAAGTTCCTGGAAGTGCTGGCTACAGACATATAGGCTGAAATTCTGTTGCTTAGCATAGTAAATCACACTAGAGTAGGCCCCATGAACTCAGTAGTTATTTGATGAGTTAATTCTTGTGTAAATTCACCTGATTCAGATGGGCCTACCGTAGTTGCAACTTATTGTAGATTGTAGCTAGGATAGCCTCATTTGTATCACTGTAGTTTATGGAGGAGTGACTCATCAAATCCCAACAGATCTAATGGGTCTACATTAATGGAACTTGCTATGCCAACCAAGGGGATTTTAGCTATTGTCAAAGGCAGAACAAGAAATGCTTTAATTCTATTTTATTTTGATGCAGTGAGTTTATGGAAAGTGACCATTAAAGAAAAACAACAACAAAAATAAAACCAATTTAAAACTTAATAAAGTGATATACAAAATTGTGAAAAGTTATAGAGCTTCATATAACCAGTGAAAACAGATTATATTGGATTAAAAGTAATAGTGATATTAATGGCTGAAGCAGCTAATTGTGTGATTATTAAAATAATGTGCCGCAATACATTGTTGGAGAGCAGATAACTATAGAAAGGATAGAAGAGGGATTTATTAGAAGATCAATGTCAGACTGCTGGGCGTTAATAAAGAACAACTAATCCACACAGTGAGAGATAGATGGAGATATGGCATGATAGTAGCCAATATGAGCAACTGAGCACAGTGTAAGAGAGAGAATAATGATAATAACAAAATATAAACATTAATTGCATTAATTAGTGAAGGTATAATAGATGAAAATTTGAATATAAGACATTCATATTATATAGTAAATTCCAAGTTGAGTTACCACTTTTGCAGCCAAGCTAATATAAACATTAGCAATTTCCAGCCAAAACAGAAATAAAATATCTGCTATTTCAGTAGATAATTCAGAATGCTTATAAAACTTTAGTAAAATGTTCAAAAAAGTTTTCTTTAAGTTAGAAAAATAAATTCTAATTTACTTCTTCTATGTCTAGCCCAGACGTGAAATTGCCAAAATGTAGGCACCTTTTGGTGAGTTCATTCTGCAGTTCCTTTTGCCTAACCTAGGGTGAGAAAGATTAGTTGGCAACACAAGGTCGCTATTACCTAGGTATGGCTGATTGTGGTTGAAAAATACCACCAGCATAACCTTCAGAAGCAAATTGCCAGGAATTAAAAGTCAGGGCTAGGTTTTTTCAAACAAGAGTTGGATGACTTGGAGCTGTCAGGGATATTGTTCTCAGCTGCTCCCAATAAAAACAAGGTTCTGAAGTAATGTTCTTTATTGCATGAAGCAGAAAAAAGAGAGAGAAAACCTTTATACTGTAGCTATAAGACAGCTCAAAGCAACTGGGGCCATTCATCCCTATAGGCAATGCCAACCTTAGCTTTCTTTTTGCCTTCTTTTATAATCTTTTCCAATCCTTCTAGAGCTTTCCAGGATTTTCCATGCCACCTGGGATATTTGCACACGTCGTAGCAATGTTCTTCTTTCCTTCTTATTTCATTTTATTGTGCAACTACTTGTGCAATACAGTTCCTCATTTCATCTTCCTCATTTCCCAAAATTTCAAAATACACTTCTTTTAGCCTAAGTCAGGGGTTCCCAACCTGCAGTACCATTTCATGTGGCCCACTGCCACTGCACCCAGAAGTGGAAGTGGATGCATTTACGTCAGTCATAAATGTGCCTGCGACTGTTGTAAGCATGGTTATGTCAGCCATAAATGCACCCGCGGCTGTCGTAAACACGGTTACATCCGCCATAAATGTACCCACGACCGTCTGCGGACGTGGTCAGGCCTGCTCAGCTGTCCTGGGGCATAGCCAGGCCCGTACCATACTGTAAAAAGGTTGGGAACCCCTGGCTTAAATTGTCTTTGATTTATCTTAGGCCTTTAGTTTTTTCCCACAGTGTGTGACCAGAAGACCCACCATTAGCTTCTTTAAACTGGTGACAATTTATCCCACATTGATGGAGCTATGCTTGTGTGTTTAAACCAGAGGTTCTCAACTATTCTAAGCCAGGGGCTGGGTCAAGCTCTCACACACTGTTCCGGGGCCCAGGTTTTTTTTAGAATATAATTTTTATTTATTTATTATTTATAAACTTTTCACTCTGGGTGGGGTACACACAATATCAGATAATACAAAAAGACCACACACAATAAATCAAAAACAGAACACCCAAACAAATACATCCCCTGTAGAAAAAGAAAAAGGGAGGCTTTTAAGAAAACACTTTTGCAAAATTCCAGACCTGCTGAAGCCCTTCAGGACTCATGCAGAAGGCAATACAGTACTTCCCAGGAGGCCCAAGAAACACACACTCCAGATTTTGTAAAGACTCCCATTAAAGGCCAGTAGTATGCTTGTATGGAGAATAAGACAGAGGGGGCTGATGGGGAAACCCTTATTTTAAAAATACTCTTCTCTCCCCCCCTCCCCGCCCCACACACAGAGGTAAACAAAAGGAGCCTTCCTACCTGAGCTTGCCTCTGTGGCCATCTCTGGTAATCAGGGCTGTGGAGTTGGTAGATAAATGTGGAGTCAGAGTCAAGGAGTCGGAGGACATGTCGGGTACCTGGAGTCGAAGTCAGAAGTACACAAAACTGAGGAGTCGGAGTCGGAACATTTATCTACCGACTCCACAGCCCTGCTGGTAATGATGGGCAAACACACCCTACCCCACCCCGCATCCAGAAATAGGCTGCCTTTAAGCTACTGAAAATGCGGCAAATCACATGGAGTACTGGATGGAATGGCATTGGGGTCCGGGTAAGCCCACGTGTCGTAGGTTGCGTGATTGCCTGGTTAAAACACTAGGGTTCTGGCTGTTGCTTCTTATTTTATATTTATTACATTTTTATACCACCCGTCTGGGATATTTCTCACTCTGGGCAGTGTACAGATAAATAAACAACATCAACATAATAGAACAAACAACAAAATAAACACCTAACAGTGTCTGAGGGCAAGCAAGCACAAAACTGACCGGCTGGCTTATTATCAATGGCATGATATCCTTAAAAGCTTCCTTTAAAAGGAAAAATTTGAGTAGTTTTTAAATGTAAAATTAGAATTTATGATATCTATTATATAATGAGATATTTTAGC
Source organism: Furcifer pardalis (assembly GCA_030440675.1). Lineage (NCBI taxonomy): Eukaryota > Metazoa > Chordata > Lepidosauria > Squamata > Chamaeleonidae > Furcifer > Furcifer pardalis. Next base: position 231,324,514 of record CP126891.1, on the reverse strand, counting down.
TAAAATTATTTTAAATTAAGACATTTAAAAGAAGAAAACAGTATGATAACAAAACATTAAAAGTCTGATAGAAATAAAAAAAAAATTAAAAACGTTTTTTAAAATCTCATTTGCTTTTATTCACTGTATTGTACTTGCATTTTCTGATTGCTAGGGAAAAGGGATTCTGTTTGAGAGAGGAAGAAGTCAGGAGGAGCCTCTAGTAGTCTCAGTTATGTTTTCATCATGGTAAAATAAGTTGGCTCTCATTTGCCCAGTAAATCCCAGATATGATTATCTGTTGCTTTGAGATGTGGGAACTGGGTAAGTCAAACCTGAACAGGAAAGAAGCAACATGGAGAGCACAAGGTTCTCTGTCCTGTAACATTGCATTTCTCCCCCCCCCCCTCAGGAAACACATTCAGGACCTTAACTGGCAACGAAAGAACATGCAGCTCACAGCTGGTGCTAAACTTCGGGAAATGGAATCCACGTGAGTGTCTAAAACTGAATTACATAAATCATTTCTGTCTAAAAACACCATTAATAAGGATAGCTGTTGAGATACTAAAGGTAAAGGTTTCCCTTGCTTGAAAGCCAGCTGTATCCGACACTAGGGTTCAGTGCTCATCTCTGTTTCAAAGCCAAAGAGCCAGTGCTATCTGCTTCTGCAGAATATTTTTATGGTCATGTGGCAGTGCACGGAGCACTGTTTACCTTCCCACCGAAGTTTCTTGCTTTCGAACTGCTAGGTTGGCAGGAGGAGATACTAAAAGAGAGGCTTAAGTCTGTGGAAGTAGATGCTAAAACTGACACTGCAGAATTCTTGAGGCTTCACATGTATTATCACGTAAGATTTATATATCAGCTTAATGAAGTGGTCAGTTCTGTAGATCACAATATAATAGTTGAAGTTTATCGGTGTGGCTGAAAAAGGGTTCTTAACAGTTTAGAATAAAATTAAAGAACTGGTGTATATTACTGCATTATATTACTATATATTATTTTATTTTTGTATTACTGTTACTCTGTCAGAGCTAACTTAACGGAATATGGTATAAGTGAATATAAAGGCAGTAAATTTTTGTGCTTGGCTAGAACTGGTTTCTGAGCAAAGGAAACCTTTACCTTTACTAAAACAGTTGCAATTAGAAGCATTAGGCTAATTTTAAAATAGGTATGTCAGAATGAGAAATACAGTAAAACCCCGTATAATAATTGCATCATACAGCGATGAAATTGTACAATTGCCTTTTTTAAAAAAAATTGTATCATACGATTTTCATCATAGTATGATACAATTTTTTTCTTTAAAAAAAGGCAAAAGCTGGGTGCCTTTGGGGTGGCAGGGGGGAGCCTCCTCCCCCAAAAAAGCCCCTTTGTGAACTGGCAGCACTGAGCTGCTTTCCTCTTGGGAGGTGCGTTCCCAGGGGGAAAGCAGCCCAACACTGTTAGTGAAAGGGATCCCCGGTGGTCTCTCTGCCATTTCGGCAAGTGGAACACCGAGAATCCCTGTCACTAACAGTGCAGGGGTGCCTTTGGCCAGAGAAGCATTTTCCCAGTGGTAAAGCGTTTCTCCGGCCAAAGGCACCCCTGCGCTGTTAGCAAAATGGATACCCGCTGGTCCCCTTGCGGAAACAATAGGGGAACCAGCGAGAATCCATTTTGCTATCAGCGCAGGGGAGCCTTTGGCCGAAAAAGCACTTTCTCAGGGGTAAAGCGCTTCTCTGGCCAGAGGCATGCCATTGCAGTTAGTGAAATGGATTCCCGCTGGTCCCCTTGTGGAACCAGCAGGGGAACCAGCAAGAATCCATTTCGCTAACAGTGCAGGGTTGCTATTACCCTGGGAAGCACTTTACCCCGGGAAAGCGCTTCTCAGGGCAAAAGCAACCCTGCACGGTTAGTGAAAGGGATGCATTTCCATGGCGAATCATCGCAGCCATAGGGAAAATCGCTATACGATACATGTATCGTACAGTGATTTTTTCATACAATGATGGAACCATTGGAAGCAATTAAAATCGTTATACAGTAATACCTCGGATAACGCTAAGACTTGGTTCCACAAGTCTTGGTGTTATCTGATTTTTAGTGTTATCCGATCCATCTTAAAATCTTATGGGATGGATCTGATAATGTTAAAGCTCCATAGAGATACATTGTAACCGCACAGGCTTTACCGGTTGTTATCCGATCCATCCCATAGGACCTTAATGTTATTCGATCCAATTCTCCACCCCAGATTGCTTAACGTTATGCGATTTTAGTGTTATCTGAGGTAAACGTTATCCGAGGTATTACTGTACGGGGTTTTACTGTACAGTCCTGTGAATTTTGAGCTCTCTTATCCCTTTACTGTGCCACTGTAACTACTAACATTACTGACATTGTGTAACATCTAATGGATTCTCTTCCTTTCATGCAGCCAAGTTGCATAAAATAACTCCATTCTGGACATTCAGTTATTAATACTATAGCTCTAATAAAATAGTAGCTTTAAGATGTGCTTTTCCTTTGTTTTATCTTTTCTCCAGATGGGTGTCCCTCGTCAGTAAGAATTATGAGATTGAACGAACAATTGTACAACTGGAAAATGAAATTTCTCAAATTAAGCAGCAACATGGGGAGGCAAACAAAGAAAACATCCAACAGGACTTCTGAGACTCATCTTGGCCTTTTGCTGCCAAACATAGAAAACTGCTTAGAGCCTATGCATGGCTGTAAATTCTAAGGTTTTTTTATACATGTGTATAGTGGTACAGAAAACAATCACTTATATTGTTTGTGTTATAGAACAAACTGATTGCAAGGTCTAGAACAGATTTATCAGTGGATTTACTTAAGTCCCAGATTTCTGGCATGCAAGTTGTATGGAATGTTTTACTTTGTTTCTATGAAGGGTTACCATATACAGTATGTTTAAGTATTTTTAGCATATGTGAAAAATAAACATTTTCAACTTCTGTATATTGGTGAAAAGTTATTTCTGTAGCATTAATAATATAGTTGTAAGCTACTAGGCGAAGCTTCTCAATGACAGTGAATTTTAAATTTCAAGAGCCACAATGACCTTGTTAAGTGGATTTAAAAGATGCAGTCATTAATATGTTTTCTATATTGGTTCTTGGGAAAGAAACAACTGTGTTTTCCTTATAGCAGGGGTTTGCAACCTACAGCCCATGGGCCAGCCCCTGCCATTCCAAAGCAATGACCCCAGAAGCAGATGCATTTACGACAGCTGTAAACACGTCCGCACAAGTGCAAATGTGCCGGGCACAGTTTACAGCAATATTTGTGGTAGGGGAAAACTACATGTCTGACCCGCTCAGCTGTCTGAGGGAGAGTTGCCTGGCCCATGGCACGAAATGGTTGAGAACCTCTGCCTTTTAGTCTATACAAATACAGTAAAACCTCATATAACACTAAAACCTGGTTCCACAAGTCTTGGTGTTATATGATTTTTAGTGTTATCTGATCCTCTATGGGATCCATAGAGATACATTGTAACGACACAGGCTTTAGCGGTTGTTATCTGAAGCATCCCATAGGATCTTAATGTTATCTGATGCAATTCTTCCCCCCAGATTCCTTAATGTTATGCGATTTTAGTGTTATTCGATACTAATGTTATATGAGGTATTACTGTACAGTAATACCCCCGATAACGATTGCACCGGATAATGCTAAAACCGCATAACGACGACAAATTTGGGGGGAAGATTTGGATCGGAGAACGTTCTTTCTATCATCCGATGCATCGTCATAAAAAAAGTAAAGGAGGCCAAAGCTCCTCTCCCTGCCACTTCCCTCCTTCCTCCCCTCCCCCAGCAATGGGGTGCCGTACTACCAAGAGAATCCAGCCCAGCCCTGCCCCTGCTTACCTTCAAACCACCACAGCTGCTGCTCCCACCAGGTTCCCCAGGCAGCCCTTTGCACTGGAACTCATGGCTGGCCCAGGCAAGGGTAGCGTGCACGATCAAGCTGGCCTTGCCCATGTGGAGTCAGCCTAGCTGCTCTTTGCTCTGACTGAGGCAGGCTTGACCAGCTGATTGCATAGCACAGAGCTATGCCTCATGGCAGGCAGAGGCAGCCGAGCACCGATGCAAGAGATCAGAAAATGGAGAGGAATGGTTGCCAAGGCAGCAAGAGACGCATGCATCGGATAAGGCTGAAAATCACATAACGTTAAGACTTGTGGAACCAAGTCTTAACATTATCCGATGTATTACTGTATGCAATTTAAGAGCAAAAATATTTGTTCTAGATGTTTAGATAACATTATTTCATAGTTAGATAAAATGGAATAATGTTGTGGTGGGATTCTTTGTGTCTCTTCCACATTATGTCATGTTAAGGGGAAAAGAAAGGTCCAGGCATAGCTTTAGTTACAGTTGGAAAATCAAGTTGGAAAATTCAAGTCTGTTTCTTTTAGTTTCATACGTTAGCCAATCTGTATCTCTAGAGACACAAACTCAGCTTGAAAAGTATAAAACTTTCTGATGGATTGTACCTTTCTGACTATAAGGGGAAATATAAATATAAACCTCAATCTGTACAAAAGCCTAAGAAATCTCATAAAACTGGGAGCACAATCCAGAAACGGTTGAACTGCATTTACAAAATTATTATTATTATTATTATTATTATTCTTATTATTATTATTATTCTTATTATTATTATTATTATTATTATTCTTATTATTATTATTATTATTATTAATATTATTATTATTATTATTATTATTATTATTATTATTATTATTTTATTTTATTTTATTTTATTTTATTTTATTTTGGGGGTATATTAATGCTTTCGTAATTAAAATTAGAATTTATAATCTTTATTCTGTAATGAGATCTTTGAACTACAAGACATTTTAAATTAAAACAATCATCACATTCGGCATTTTATCAACAAAAACATTTTATCAATAAAAATTAAATCCCATGTTTTTTTTAAATCTCATTTTTATCAACTCAAGGTCAAAGTTGGGAGTCAAACTGAGGGAGCTACAAGGTTCCATCTTGTTTTGAGCAAGTCTTCCAATGTCTTATTTTCATATCTCTGCCATCCCATACATCAGTTGTGTGGAATGTTTACAAAAGTGGTAGAGATAGCTGTATATCAAAATGTAGTTGAGTGTAGTTGAGGTTTAATTGGTGATGTATTAGGAGGTTTAATTGGTGATGCTACAGGAGAAGACCACAAGAAGAGACTGATTGGTGAAGAAGCAAGAGAATGCTCTCGTCTAGTTTTTCCCAACCTTTGGTTTTTGGACTTCAATTCCAAAGCCATGATCGCCAATGTACTGACTTAGGCTTCCGGGAATTGAAGTTCCCTTCTGGGATGTCAGCCACTAGTCAGTACTGCCAAAGGTAGGAGACTATGAGGTGAGAGAAACAACTTGGGAGTGGACAGAAGATAAACACCCTTTGGTGTTCACAGGAAAATGAGCAGTGAATAAAGGGCAATGAATTGAAATACTCTTTAATTAGTTTGCCCTTGCTCTTAGGATCCTTGCTGATGTTGCACCTAAAAGGTGGTGACCTATCTATTTCATCCATTAAAATCCACTTAGCTCTATTAGCGGCTTATTGCCTAATCAGTCACAAGCCATCTTTTCACAGTTCCTTTTCTAGAGCTTGCTTAAAGGCTTGAGGAATTTTAATTCTCCATCTGCACTGCCTGCGTCAACAGGAGATCTGGATTTAGCCATCTTAAGTCTAATGCTTCCGCTGTCCAAGCCTCCAATCACACTTCTATAAGCAGTAGAGTCATACTGCAGGTATCTATGCACATGATACTCTGCAAAATTAAGGCAATCTTTTAAAAACCTGAGAATTGTCGATAATTCAAGTTGCCAATAACCTGTTGGTAACATCTGAAAGTTGGGAACCAATAACTGGGAACCAATTTTTATTACCTTTGTTTCTATTATCTTTAAGCTCTATTGTGTTGTTGCTAATATGTACTATTCTTTTACTCATTATTTCTATTTTACTAAAATTTCCAGCCAAAATCAGAACTTGCAAGGAGATACAGACCTACAACTACCAGCACTTTATTGGTTCTCTGTGCATAAGGTGTTTAAAATAACATATCTTGAAGAATATTGGTTAGAACTATTTTCCACTATGATTTATACTTTTCTGTGAAGGAAGACGATGTACATGTCAGGTCAAAGGATCTGATGCCTGATCATTGCTCAAAGAGCCCTACAGAATTTACAGATTTTTAGGGGAAAGTCAGAAACCATTTTTTGGAATAAATTCCAGCTGAAATGAACTCAGACCTGATCTCCCCCACCCACCCCCAGGGGTCTATAAATTTATGTAGGATGCTTGGGGTAGTGATCTGACGTCAGAATCTCTGACCTGATACTGTACATGTATTCCTAGAAAGAAACAAAGAATGTATGATGGTTTCCAATCCAGATTGCAAGAGTCTATTTTTAAAAGTTTGCCAAATCCTACCAGTACCAATACAGTAAAACCTCACATAAAGAGCGCCTTGCTTAAAGAGTAACTCGCTTAAAGAGGAGAATTTTCTCTGAATGGTCGCTTTGCTTAACAAATAAAACCAACCAAAAACTTGCTTAACAGATAAATCGGCGTTCTCAATCCTCCCCACCAGAAGTCACACTTGGTCACTTACAATGATGTTTTGCTTAAAGAGAAAACTCGCTTAAAGAGCAATCCTGTGGAACACATTATGCTCTTTAAGCGAGGTACAACTGTATGCCATTTTCTGGATTACAGCGGTGAACACAAAATGCATTGAGATATAACACCCACCACCATAGCCTTAAACCACTACAAGTAATGTAAACTAAGGAAAAATGAAACAAAGACATCAAATGTGGCTATTGTAGTTTCAGTTCTCATCTGCATCATTCTTCGCACCTCTGCATTCAAAAAGAACAATCTCTACATAAGAGAATAGATAGATCTCTAAAATCAGAAATTGCAAGACACAAAAATCAGTCAGAATGCGTGAATTTTCAAGGACATTATGTTACAGATATCAGAGTAACAATTGTGGAAAAAAGGAATTGCAGAGGAAGTTTTTAAAAAGACCTTTAAAAGGACTATATTCACAGACTCCACTGTACTTAGGTAAGTACAAAGGATTTTTAGAACACTATATATTAAAACTCAGGTTTTCCTACTATCTAGTTCAACTGTAACTAAAACATTTTTCTCTGCACAGGGTCGATTAAGCAATGCAATAAACCATAGCTTCAGAATCCGCTCCTCAATGTATCTTATCAGAGAAAACCTTCCCTGTTAAAATACTTGCTCTTCAAACCTGAACTACTTTGTTCTGAGATTCACTGCCTTGCTTACTTGTCTTCCATTATGTTGCTTACTCCTGCTTCTTCCTTTAACCTTTGGTTTTTGGCTTTGGCACTTTAGAGCTTGCTTATGTTGGATTATGTTACCTCCTGCTTCCTTTAATCTTAGCCTGATACTTTCTAAAATCTGTTGTGATCTACCTCTTCTAGCACTTGGAAGTACTGTACTGTAATATGTTTTCAGTTACATGTTACTTTCAGGGGGTAACGAGGGCACAATAAAATTATGGTGTTTTTTTAGAGTCAATGTATAATTGATTTGTAATGTTATTTTTTTCAGGATAAAAGATAACATTTATTTATGACTGGTACAACATTGCTTTTTAGGGATCTTCAGGGAATTTGTTCTCTTTACGTGCAATTTTTAAAATCAAAAGTTAAAAAGCTGTGCATTAGAAATGCACTCCCAATGTCATCAAAGCAGACAGTAATGAGTTATTGTTTTTAAAAATTAAATCATTAGTGACAAAATTCTTTTTAATATTAACTGTACAACATTGTAATATTTGCTTTTGGTCTGTCTCTCTGACAGCCAGCGGCCCTGTCCACTAAGTTTGGTTTCTATAAAGAGAAAGTAAAGAAACAATGAGAAAAATGGAGATTTGATGGGTGAAATATAGATTAATAATGATATGCTATCAGGTCAATTCTGACTTACAATAACCATCCCCAGGGTTTTGTAGGTAGAGAATATTAAGTAGTGGCTTGCTAGTACCTTTTGGAAACACCCTGGATCTCTGTAGCTTGTCCATAACTGCACAAGGATGGCTCTTCTCCCTTGAGGCACAGTGGGGAATCAAACTTCACACTAGATACCTATATCAGTCAGCTATCCAACCAGTCTAGTTCCCAGAGTTTGGTATATGTGTTGTTATCTCATATGTGACATGTGTTTATGCTTCCTTATATTTATATGTCTCTATTTTTCCCTATCTACAATTGAGGCCAGCTGACAGAGCAAATCATTATCCTATGAAACATATCTCTTAATTTTAAAAATGAGAATCTATATTGCTTTCACCAACTCCCTTGTGCTAGCAAATAGCAATGACAGCAAACTGCTACCATAGGAAAGTATTGTTTATATTTTGACTAGATTCCCCCACAGTGGTGATCCCAGCAAACTGCCAGGAGAGAAAATTGCTGGTGTACAAATCTGATGAGTTACTAATTTGCTTTATTTGATTTCAGTAGGAATTTCATGGTATTCTAGATAGAACTTTTTCCCCGTCCCGATGTTATGTTATCCATATTTCCCCTCTCCCGATGTTATGTTATTCATACGTATTTACATGTCCATGTGCAAATGTTAGCATGCTAGGAAGGCGATTCCATTGCAAGGCAATGTTATTTTACATTGATGTTGCTTTCCCTGTGCTGGCTTAGAGAACTAGCTGTTTGACTTGCAGTCAAATGTACATTTTCAGGGTTGCATTTTTAAAGCTCCACTCAAATATTTTAACATATTTAAAAAAGGAAAATTTCAAACCCTAATTCTAGCTCCTCCTTCTCAAACTAATCTCCTTATGCTAAAATACCTAGTGTCTTCTCAATTAGGATGGTGTATAAAAAGTAATTCTAAGTTTGTCTGTGTCATTCAATTGTGGTGAATAAATGATGCATGCAAGTGTTATGCAGAGAAATGCCATGTCTTGTGTAATATTTCTTTCAATGAATTCACAACATTATTTGCTTTTTGAGGCACATTAGTATGACATTGCTGACTTTTTATTGTTGTTCAGTCGCACAGTCGATTCCGACCCTCCGCGACCCCATAGACCACTGTCCGCCAGGCACTTCTGTCCTCCACCATCCTCCTCAACTCGGTCAGCTCTGTGCCCATTGCATCCACAATGCCATCTAGCCATCTCATTTTTGGCCGCCCCCTTCTTCTTTTGCCCTCCACCCTTCCCAGCATCAAGGCCTTCTCAAGTGAATCTTCTCTTCTCATTTGATGTCCAAAGTACTTTAGCTTCATCTTTACAATTTGACCTTCTAAGGAGCAGTCAGGGTTGATTTCTTCTAAGATTGACCTATTTGTTCTCCTCGCTGTCCAGGGGACTCTCAAAACTCTCCTCCAACACCACATCTCAAAGGCATCTATTCTTCTGCACTCAGCTTTCCTAATGGTCCAGCTCTCACAACCATACATTGCCACAGGGAATACCATTGCTTTGACTATACGATTTTTGTTTGCAATTTGATGTCTCTACTTTTCACTATGTTCCCCAGGTTTCTCATTGCTTTCCTCCCAAGAATCAGTCGCCTTTTTATTTCATGGCTGCAATCACCATCTGCAGTGAGCTTTGATCCTAAGAAAGTAACATCTGTCACTGCTTCTACTTCTTCCCAATCTATTTTCCAGGGACTGATAGGGCCTGTTGCCATTATTTTGGTTTTCTTTATATTGAGTCTCAAGCCAGCTTTTTCACTCTATTCTTTCAACCTAATCAGGAGCTTCTTTAGGTCGTCCTCACTTTCTGTCATTAGGGTGGGATCATCTGCATATCTCAAATTGTTAATCTTTCTCCCAGCAATTTTGATCCCAATTTGTGATTCCTCCATCCCTGCATTGCACATTATGTGCTCTGTGTATAAGGTGACAAAATGCAGCCTTGTCTTACTCCTTTTCCTATTCCAAACCACTCAGTCTTTCCATATTCAGTCCTAACTGTTGCTTCTTGATTCATGTACAGATTTCTCATGAGTCATATAACGTGTTATGGTATTCCCATATCTTTAATTACTTGCCACATTTTGTTGTGGTCCACACAGTCAAAGGCCGTAGAGTAATCAATGAAACAGAAGTATACTTGTTTCTGATATTCCTTTGTTTTTTTCATGATCCATCTTATGTTGGCAATGTGGTCTCTAGTCCCCCTGCCTCTTCTGAACCCCGCTTGCACTTCTGGTAATTCTCTCTCCACATGCTGTTGCAGTCTATCCTGTATTATCTTGAGCATCACCTTGCTAGCGTGTGGGATGAGCGCAATTGTTCGATAATTTGAACATTCTTTGGCATTTCCCTTTTTGGGGATTGGAATATATACTGATCTTTTCCAATCCTGTGGCCATTGTTGTGTTTTCCAAATTTGCTGGCATACAGAATGTAATAATTTGATTCCATCATCTTTTAGGGCTTTGAAAAGTTCAACTTGGATATCATCATCTCCGCTGGCTTTGTTGTTTGCAGTGCTTTTTAGGGCCTTTCTGACTTCACTCTCTAGGATGTCTGGCTCATGTTCAATGTTCTCATCATTGTGATTATCAGGGGTGTTGAGGTCCTTTTTGTAGAGTTCCTCTGTGTACTCTTTCCATCTTTTCTTAATCTCTTCTGCATCTGCTAACTCCTTGCTATCTTTGTCCTTTATCATGGTCATTTTTGCTTTAAACGTTCCCTTGATTTCCCCAATTTTTTTGAAAATATCTCTAGTCCTACCCCTGATATTGTTTTGCTCTATTTCTTTGCACTGTTCATTCAGGTAGGTTTCCTTATCTCTCCTTGCTTTTATTTGAAATTCTGTATTCAAGTGATTGTATTTTTCCCTTTCTCCTTTGCCTTTTGCGTCCCTTCTTTCCTCTGCTATTTTAAGAGCCTCATTGGACAACCACTTAGCTTTCTTACGCTTTTCTTTTGGTATGGCTTTCTTTGCTGCCTCCTGCATGATGTCCCACATCTCTGTCCATAATTCTTCTGTCACTCTGTCTATCTGGTCCAAGCCATTGAATCTGTTCCACACCTCCACCATGTATTCCTTAGGGATGTTGTCTAGGTCAAACCTGTCTGGCCTAGTTGTTTTCCCTATTTTCTTGAGTCTAAGCCTGAATTTAGCAATCAGTAGGTTGTGATCTGAACCACAATCTGCTCTTGGTCTTGTTTTTGCTGACTGTATGGAGGTTCTCCATCTTTGGCTGCAGAGTATGTAGTCAATCTGGTTTCGACGTTGGCCATCTGGTGATGTTCATGTGTAAAGTCTCCTCTTGTGTTACTGGAAGAGAGTGTTTGCTATGACCAGTGTGTTATTTTGGCAGAACTCTATCAGTTTTTGGCCTTCTTCATTCTGTGTTCCAAGACCAAACTTGCCTGTTATTCCATTTACTTTTTGATTTCCTACTTTGGCATTCCAGTCTCCTATGATAATGTGTACATCATTTCTTGGTGTCTGTTCTATGAGGTGTTCTAGGACCTCATAGAACTGGTCAATTGTGGCTTCATCTGCACTGGTGGTTGGTGTGTATATTTGGATTACAGTGATATTGAATGGCTTGCCCTGTATTCTGACATCATTCTATCATTTTTGAGATTATATCCCATTACTGCTTTTCTCACCCTTTTATTGACAATTATGGCTACTCTGTTTTTTCTGAGGTTTTCTTGACCACAGTAGTAGATATGATGGTTTCCAGAGCTGACTTATTTAAGCCTATATTTTTTTAATCTTTGATGTGGATAAGGATCTTTTAATCAGCCAGATGTTTTAAATAACTCCACCTAGCCTTTATCGTTGGCCATAACAGCTGTTTTATGGGGTGGAAGTAAAAAAACACCTGGAAGGGCCAAAAGTTATCTACTTATACCCTAGACCAGGGGTCACCAAACTTGTCTTTCCAGATGTTCTTGGACTTCAATTCCCAGAAGCAAGGTATACTGACATGGACTTCTGGTAACTGAAGTCCAAAAACAGCTGGAGAACCAAGGTTAGCCATCACTGCCCTAGACCCCTGGTGGCAAACCTTGGCACTCCTGCTGTTCTGGAATTCCAATTACCAGGAGCCCAAGTCAGCACACTTGCTGATCAGGGCTTCTGGGAACTGAAGTCCAAGAACAGTTGGAGTGCCAAGGTTAGCCACTAAGGTTAGCCATCACTGCCATAGAACATTTCTAGCAGTGATGTGTCCAGCTAAATGCAATAAAAATAAAAACAAGACCCGTGAGTTTTAAGGAATAATTTATTTATTTCAATGTGAGCTTTGATGGATCTTTCTTTCTTTCTTTGTGTCAGATGCATCACCAGCATATAATAATGTACAAAGCTAAAATTAACACATCTAAAAACAAAATAGAGTTTAAAAGGGCTAGATGACATCAGCCCAATATCAGGCCACATCAACAGCATTTCCTCTTGCCAACATATAATGTCCTCCTCAGTGCACATTGAGGGGCATCGTGTATGTTGTATCATACGGGGGATAGCTTGTACTTCTCCACATTTACACAGCCTGTCATCTACAGGGAAACTCCACTTTCTCAGATTAGCCCTTGATCTTCCTACCCCTGCATGCAGTCTATTTAAAGCTTTCCACACAGGCCATGGTTGTTCTTGGCCAGGCAGTAGAGTCTTGTGGTTCTGCCCAGTTATCTGGTAGCTCCTTGCTCGCCTTCCATAGTTCTAATGCGGTCTGTGGGGGCTGGTTGTTTGGAGGGGCAGAAGTTGTGAGGAAGCTGTGCCTGGATTTCAGTCTCTGCTTTGGTGGTTCATAATCCACTTTTACAGACAACTAAGTTTAACAGTTAGGCCACAAATTTATATACACAGAAGACATAATGGAGGGGCAAGGGCTGTGTGAAAAAGGAAAAAAATCCCTTTACAATTTTTTTGGTAGTAGCCTTTTGAATAACAATGGTGCAATAATTATCAGCGAGCAATCAAATGTTTGTGCTGATGTGGCATGTCAAGGAGGACAATGTTTCAGTTATAGTTATGAAATACTGGAGTACAGTACAGTATTAGCATTTATAGGTTCAAATCTGGTTGTGTAGGTGCCACAAGCATAAAGTAATGTTACACTGCATTAGCTACAATTGTGCTAAAATGGAAATGCTAGCCACAGTCAGTCAGTTAGGGACTATGCAGCCGGTTCTGCAATTTATAAAGGGATAATTTTATAGTACACTTTTATAAGCTGGTTTCTGGAGAAGGCATGTTAAGAATCCTTGGATCTTATTTAATTCATTCCCCGTACAGTGAAATCTGTCAATACAGTCCATTTCAAAACTCTTTTTATAATCTTCCCCTGTGATTGCTTTCATTCACAGCATTTACTCTGAGATTTGTAACAGAATATTCTGGGAGGTTCAAGTGTTTTGAAACTCATTTTTGTATGTTGCCATTTCTGAACTCAGACTTGTCCTTGTTTGGGGTCAGGTAGGGAGATTGTCCTGTTTTTCCTATGTAGAATGCAGAGTGGCATGTTAGCATGGAACAGCATAGATGACATAAGCAGATAACCAAGCGAGTGAGCCCCTGATATTGTGGGTTAAACTGTCATGGTCCATAGTGACACTGCTACAGTATAAGTACATCTATGGACACAGAGAATCCTAAAATACTGATTGGTTAATTTATTGTTAAGGGGATAATGTTCTGAAAATCTTCCTTGAATAGGAGATGTTTAAATTGGTTTTTGAAGATATTCAGGGATGTGACCTGGCAGAGCTCCACCAGTAGTGTGTTCCACAGCATTGATGCCACCACCGAGAAGGCTCTATTTCTATAGACTGTCTAGCTATCCTTGTGGTTGGCACCTGGAGCTGCATAGACTGTGATGAACAGGTGAGGGAGAGACGCTCTGACAGATAACAAGAGCCCAAACTGTAAAGCTAAGAAGCTACCAAACACCGTGAGGTTTCCCACTTCTTGAGTGTGAAAAGCTTCTTTAACAGGAAACTCAGCTAGGAGCTAGTTTACACTGCCATTCTTAGTTCCCAGAAATGAACTCTCTTGTAGTACACTGTCAATGAATATTTTGCTGTCATCCAAATAATGACAATGTATGAACAGGGGTACAGTGGGGGATCTTAATATCTGTGATGTCTTAAGATTAATTAAAAACATATTTAGGTTACTGTTCACAGCAGTCGAATGTACAGTACCTGCATTTCTATAAAAATACACACAGTGTGCGATTTGTTAAATATTTCAAGATAAAAGGAGGCAAGTGTAGAATCAGTTAGGAAGAAATAATAACCCTTGCAAAACCCAACAAAAGAAGCAGACTTTGGGGCTACGAGTTAGATGTGCTTCCTTACCACCCTCTGGCTTTTCTCAGCCCCTTTCCTGGCATAAGGGCCCATGCGACTCCCTACCCCCCCCCCCCCAAAGAGGGAAACCAAGGGGCACCAGATAGATACAGGAGGAAGGGGTTCCTGTCCTTCACTTTTGGACACAACTCTCACTTCTCTCCTCTTCCACGGACGACCATCCCGAGACAGACATAGAATCACAGAATCACTGAGTTGGAAGGGGTCCAAACTCTTGCTGAGTGCTGGGAACCAAATCAAAGCAGATTTGACAGATGGTTGTTCGATTCTCTCTTGAATGCTTTTGTGTTGGAGCATTCACCACCTCTTGAGGCAGTTGGTTCAATGGTGGGCTCAAAAATGTTTTACCACCACACTGTGGGCGTGGTATGGTGGGTATGGCCAGTGGGAAAGCCCTGCATTGCACCTGAATTAGGACTACTTTATTTCAAAACTTGGATGGGTGGGGCCAGCCAGAATTTCTGCTACCAGTTCTGGCAAACTGGTGTGAACCTGCAGATGCCCACCACTGAGTTGGTTCTATTGTCGTACTGCTCTAACCATTAAAACATTTCCCCTAATAGTCAGCCTATAACTACTTAAAACATAAAGGGACCGTGATTCCAGAAGTCTTACAGAAGATGAAAACAGATGGAAACATTTCAGATTTGACTCCATTTTCTTCATAGGTTTCTGAAAATATCATTTCTTTGCCTATTTCAACACAGTAGGAAACGTTCCATGTTGTCAGGATTAATTTTTATCATTTCAATAGTTCTAGTTTTCCATGGTGTTGTGACACATGCAAAAATTGTTTTACAGGCAAGTAAGCCGTCACAATTGCTGATGTTTACAGAAATTAGAAATAACACCTGTGCCATGGTCAGATCACTTTCTGGTAACTCTGGACTTTCTGGGGGTGAGGCTTCACTGCAGGGGGGTAGGGTCTGTTAGATTGGCCCACCCCTGGCAACTGATGGATCCAGACGGAGTCCAAAGGGAACTGGGCGACATTCCTCTGGATCAGCAACACGATTTGCCTGAGGCGATTGTCGACCTCTGGAATAAGAGGGTGGTGGCGGCCTTGGACATAATCTCGCCACTATGGCCCCTCCGTGCTCGTGGGCACCGCTCGTCCCTGTGGTTCACTGAGGGTGCTAAAATGGGCAAAGAGACACCAAGAGTGCCGCTGGATGAAGACCCGGAGTGAATCCGATCGAACACTGGTTAGAGCTATTAAAGCATACCTCGTGGCAATGAGGGTGGTGAAATGCTAGTATTTCACCACCCTCGTTGCCTTTGCAGATAATTGCCGGACGACACTGTTATGGGGGGTTGGTTGAGGCTTTTGCTGATTATCTGGCAGAGAAAATTGCTCGGATTTGCTCGAGTTTGAATCCCAGCGTGGAAAATGTAGAGCTGAGGTTGACCTGCCATGTTACCTGGGATCAGTTTGACCCAGTTGTCCCTGAGGAAGTGGACAGGCTCCTCCTGGTAGCTCTCCGTGCCACTGCCTGTGCGTTAGATCCGTGCCCCCCCCTTGCTAATTAAATCTACCAGGATGGTGACAGGCAGTTGGGTAGAGAGGCAATTATCAACTCTTCACTGCGGGAGGGGTTTTTTCCCCCCCATCACCTCTAAAACACCTTCTGGTGTGCCCCCTCCTGAAGAAACCATCCCTCAACCCTACTCTGGGGTCGGGATAGAAATGCATTAAGTAAATAACTCTGGCTTCCTAAGAAAACTCCCCCAAGGAGATCCTTCACAGAGCAGAACACTTCTGCGGCTGCGCCGTTTTGCTTCCCTGCCCCTCCCTCGACGGCGCGCGTGCGCACGTTGCGCGCTCCTTCAACACCCTTCCCCCCCCCCGCCCGCCCGCCCTATTTATACCCCCACCCCGCGGGTCCCGCCTCTCAGCGCGTGTCCGCCCGCCTGCTCGGCCAGAGGCGGTCCGGGGGCGCGCGGGCGCGGGGGCGCGCAGGTTTTCCCCTTTCCTCCTCCTCCTCCTCCAAGGCGTGCGCGCGTGCGCATGCGCGGCCCTGTGCGTGAGCCAAGCGGGGAGTCGGGTTCAAAGGAGGAAATATGGCGGAAAACAAAGGAGGCGGCGGCGGCGGCGGCGGCGGGGAGGGGGCCGGGGAGGTCGGGCCGGCCGGGGGTGCCTCCGAGCTGGCCGCCGCCGCCGCGTCCGCTGCCGTTGTCACCTCCGCGGCGAGCGTCGCGTCCCCGTCCCCTCCGACCTCCGCCCCGCCCGAGGAGAGGGAAGAAAGCCCCGCGGTGGTGGCCCTGGCGGCGGCGGAGAAGGGCCCCGGAGAGGCGGAGGCCGCAGCGCCGGCGGGGGCGGTGAGCGTGGGCCCGGCCGCCCCTTCCTTGCCGGCGCCTCAGGGCCCCAGCCCCGCGCCGCCGCCCCCCGCCCTCTCCAGCGCCACTGCCGCCGCCTCCGCCGCCGCGCCGGGCCCGCTGTCGCTGCTGGACACTTGCGCCGTCTGCGCGCAGAGCCTGCAGAGCCGCGAGGCCGAGCCCAAGCTCCTGCCCTGCCTGCACTCCTTCTGCCGCCGCTGCTTGCCAGAGCCCGAGCGGCAGCTCAACGTGCCCGTGGCTGGCGGCGCCAACGGGGACATCCAGCAGGGTGAGCCGGGTCGGGTGGGCTGAGGGCGCCGCGGAGGGGGTTCCCGTCCCCAACTCAGCACACGATCCTGGAGCGGCGCTGCAGTGGGTGGATTGATAGATATTGCTCTGGAGAGCATGGGGAGAGGAGGCCGCAGGTGGGGGGTCTTGTGTGTGGCTGAGGGGTGGCATTTTATATTTATTAGGGGGCCTTCTTTTCAGAATCTCGCCTTGGAGCAGCAGGGGTGCCCAAACTACGGCCTGGGGGCCGGATCACCCCCCCTCACGCCAATTCATCCAGTGCCCAGTATGGGCACGTTTTACTTCCGCTTCCAGGAGTGACAAGGGTTTCGTGGGCCAGATGAATTGGCGTGGGGGGCGGGGCGGATCCGGCCCCCAGGCCATAGTGACCAGCTCCCTGAACCACGTGACTGGCCGGCAGCCCAAAAAAGTTTGGGCATCCCTGCCTTGCAGCTAGAAATCGGAGATGGGAGTAAATTGCCAGTGGTGGGAAAAGACCTTTGATGAAGAGTGGCTTTCCTGAAAGATTGGAGAGCAGTTGTGCCGTAATTTAGACATTGTCATCAGAGGATCATAGAATCACTGAGTTGGAAGAGGTTTTTTAGGCCATCAGTGCAGGAATCTGAATCAAAGCAGATCTGACAGATGGTTGTCCAATTCTCTCTTGATTGCTTCCAGCGTTGGCACGCTCATCACCTCTGGTTCCACTGATGGGCAATAGATCTCCAACATACATTTTTGCTAGAGTATCCCTTCGAATAGAAGATTTAATTTTCTAGACAGGATAGTCATGGGTCAGGCTTGCTTTTATTTCTTTTGTTTTATTCACCCACCCTCTTAAACTTTGAACTTCAGTTTGCAGTGTAGTGCATATAGACTGAAACAATCCTGACAGTGAGAATTTGGTTTGGGAACCAGTACTGTACATAACCAGTGGTCATTAAGTGTAACCTGTGAGTCTGGATTATTACCACTCCCTGTGCTCAGTGTTTAATTTTAACATAAATAAGAGTCATCCTGTTAGTGTTAAATAGCTGGGAGTCAATTTACTTTTATATACTTATTCTTATAGTTATATTTGTTGCTCATTTGCACAGTTGATTCCAACCCTCTGCAACCCTATGGACCATCACATGCTAGGCACCACTATCCTCCACCCTCCTCAACTTCACACTTTTAAGATTGAAAGGGGGACATTTAAAACTAATCTGAATAAACATTTGATACTCCTAGCTGTAGGAAGCTGTATTGATATACAGTAAAACACCGGATAACGATTGGATCGGATAACACTAAAATCGCATAACGTTAAGTAATCTGGGGAGGAGAATTGGATCGAATAACGTTAAGGTCCTATGGGATGGATTGGATAACAACCACTAAAGCCTGTGCGGTTACAATGTATCTCTATGGAGCTTTAACGTTATCCGATCCATCTCATAGGATTTTAACATGGATCGGATAACACTAAAAATCGGATAACACCAAGACTTGTGGAACCAAGTTTTAGCGTTATCCGGTGTTTTACTGTACATGCTTGTCTGTCGTTCTTCTTGATTAATCTTTATCTCATTGTTTTGTGATCCATTTGCCTTGTAACATCTTGATCCCTACATCTGGTGTATATAAACCATGCCTGGAAGTTTTACTCCTTTCTTGAAGAAGTAGACTTGATCTATGATAGATCACAGTAAAAATATAGTAGTTAGTCTTTAAAGTGCTGCAGTGTTTTTATTTGTTTTTGTTTTCTGATATGCCTGAACCACAAACTAACACGGCTACTATTCAAAAAAATGCATCCTCCTTAACCCACCCAACTCTGTGCCCATTGCATCAACAATACCATCTAGCTATCTCATTTTCTGCTGCCCCCTTCTTCTTTTGCCCTAGACCTTTCCCAGCATCAAGGCTTTCTCAAGTGCATCTTCTCTTCTCATTTGATGTCCAAAGTACTTCATCTTCACTATTTGACCTTCTAAGGAGCGGTCAGTGTTGATTTCTTCTAAGGTCGACCTATTTGTTCTCCTTGCTGTCCAGCGTTATATACTTTCATATATATCAGGGATTGGCAACCTATGGCCTGTGGGCCCAAATAATCCAGACTGCCACACCCTTGTTCCTGCTGCCGGCAGAAGCAGTGTAAAAAGGCAAAAACAGCGTAAAACATGTCTGTGGCTATCATAAACACGTTTATGACATTAGCGGACACATTTTACGGCAGCATTTATGGCAGGGGGACCACCAATCCTGCCTCCTCAACTGTCTGAGGAAGTGTGACCTTGCCCCCTACTTAAAAATGTTGGTGATCTCTGATATATATATAAATACCATGAACTTGAAGTATACAACTCTCTATTGGGGCTTGAGTTATTTTTCTTATACTGCATGGTATCCAGAAATTGAGCAATGGTTCTTGATTTTTTTTACCCATCCTGTCATAAGTGTATTTCTAAACCAAGAACCTTAGTTCTAGTTCCCCTAATGGTGGTAAATTGATGGATTGGAAGTGTTTTTACAGTACTGTGTGTTGTTCTTTCTAGTAGAATCCATTCCCTTATCTCAAAATTCTGTTTTTCAAGTAATCCCTGTCCACAACTCCTCCTATCATGTTTCAGCACATTATTCAAGTCAGTGGCTTGAAGCATTTAGGGGCCTGCCAGAACTGGGCTCTTATTCTTTTTTGGAGTTTAAGAGATGGATGAGAAATGAGCACTGATGGTCAGTTGTTAAAAGTAAGAATAGGAATCACAGAGAATATAATAGGATTTTTCCTGCATAGTGCAGCTCATGATATGTGAGGAAATTTGGCAAACTCTGTTTAATTTGTTCATTATTTTTTATGAGTTCACAGGTAAGACAATCCACTCCTACTCCATGCAATTTACCTTTTGGATGATGCTGGCAGTACAGTAAAATCTCGGATAATGCTAAATCTTGGCTCCACAAGTCTTAGTGTTATCCGATTTTTAATGTTATCTGATGCATGCATTGTATAACGTTAAAATCCTATGGGATGCATCAGATTACATGCAAATGTTATCCGATGCATCCCATAGGATTTTAACATTATGCAATGCAATTTTTTCCCCAGATTGTGGTTTTAGCGTTATCTGATGCAAATGTTATCCGTGGTATTACTGTATAGTCAAACCTTGCTTAATGAGCATTTTGCTTAGCGAAAAACTCGCATAATGAGCAGGTTTTTCAAAAAGCGATCTGACTCGCATAATGAAAATTTTCGCTATGCGAGTCGGACTTTCCCTGTGGGAAATCTCACATAATGAGCATTTCTATGGGGAAAACTCGCATAACAAATTTTTGCTATGTGAGTTTTTCCATAGAAATGCTTGTTATGCCAGTTTTCCCATAGGAATTTTCGCTATGCGAAAAAAACTTGCATAGCAAAAAACTCGCTTAGCGAACATCCTTGCAGAACGAATCATTTTTGTTATGCGCGGTATGATTGTAGTTCTAATCCTTTCTGTAGTACTCCTCATTTTCTTTCTCCCTGGAGCTACTCCTGTTATTTTCAGTATATGCATGGTAGGGCAAGCCAAATACATTGAAGTTTTGGAATCAAAATGGACAAAGTATTACTACTTCAAGATGGAAAATATGGGGGAAATTGACATGTGGGGCTAGTGGACTGAACTATATTTTTTGGTTTATTTTATTTGGGGGGGCAACGTCTCCCAATTAAATAATACATAAGTACACTGCAGAATTAACCTTTTATTTATTTATTTGTTCAGATTTATATTGCTGCCTAATCACCGAGGCAATTCAGGGTGGCTTACAGTCAAAACAGCAACAGTACAGTAACAGTCATAAAATACAACCTCACAAAACAACCAAAGCAGAACACAGACTAACTCCCCTCTGGCCATTGATGGAGGCCTGGAGGTGGGGGCGAGGTTCTCAGCCACCTGCCAGGCCATAGCGTCTTTTCCCTCAGGCCGTTGGTGTGGGCCCAGAGGAGGGGAGGATGTTCTCAGCTGCCTGCCAGGTCATGGTATCTTCTCCCTCAGGCCATTTTATTTTGCAATTGTTGAAGACAGATGTTGAGTGAATATAGGTCATTTGTCATATATTTTCTTTTATAAAGGGGTTAGATGCCTCTTCAAATATGAGTGTTTTTCCTATATGAAAGCTCTCATTTGGGAGAATACTATTAATGTGACCTATTGATAAAAGACAGTAGAGACAGTAGATTTATATTACCCTTTAACTTACAGTATTTGTATATATTTTGTAGCTTTTCTAATGACCTTTGTTGCATTTCGAAAAGCATTGGCATCTTAGCAACATGTGCATATAGATTGTATCATCATTTGTGGGCATTGAATAATTTGAAGTTTGAAGGTTTATTATGTTTATCTTCCACTTTTCCTCTAGTGAGTTTAAAATGTTATATAGATGACTGTTCTTTTCCCAACTTTATCTTCAGAACAGCTTTATGATGTACATCAGATTAAGAAAGAGTTATTGGCCCAAGGTCACTCAGCGACCTTGGCTGAGTGAGGACTTGTACTTGGATTTTCTAAATCCTGGCCCAGCAGTCTAACCACTACACTACACTGACTCCTAGAGTTGTCCTAAATAGTAAACAAAATGGGTCATAGATATAATGTTTGGTCAGTTATACAGTATATAGAATCAATTGCAACACACAAAATCAGTAACATCATTGATGTTTTTGAAGTAGTTTAAATGCTCTTATTTGTGTTTTTATATCAGCCATATAAGGGAGATCAGTATTTTCTTCATGCTGTAGGTGAGTTAAGAAAATTGCTTAACTGAGACCATCTAATGAGTTTATGGTTGAAGTGATAATCATGTTGGAGACTGTTATACTGCAATCTCTCAACCACTATGTTAAACCACCCAGTAAGGTGCATTTGTACTTGAATTATTAATGTCTGAAAGTGTGTATTTTCAATAATTAGATAGGTTTGAAATTTGACACACACCCCCCCCCCCGGTGCTTAATAGATCAGGACCCTTATATTTAAGTTGTAGGGTTTTTAATTGATCAAATGTTAGCCAGAGCAATACTTCTTGGATAAGTTTTGCATATAGAACATACAAATAATTTAAATAAATTGTGTACTTGATGTTTAAACTGACATGATTTGCTTGACACGGAAGAAGCTGGGAAATATTCATTTCTGAAATCCTAAAGAGCTGCTGTCCATGAAGGTGACAGTAAGACAGACAGACAGACATTATGACTTAGGATCGTGATGGCAAACCTTGGCACTCCAGATGTTCTTGAACTTCAATTCCCAGAAGCCCAAGCACCCTGTGAATCCACATGAATGGGTTTACTGCGATTCATCCTGCCCACGCTGCCCTTGTCGCTCCCGGAAGTGCAAGTAAAATGCACCCATTTTACTTCCGCATCCGGGAGCAATGAGGGCAGCACTGGCCGGATGAAACGCAGTAAACCCATTCATGTGGATTCACAGGGTGCTTGGGCTTCTGGGAATTGAAGTTCAAGAACATCTGGAGTGCCAAGGTTTGCCATCACGATCCTAAGTCATAATGTCTGTCTGTCTGTCTTACTGTCACCTTCATGGACAGCAGCTCTTTAGGATTTCAGAAATGAATATTTCCCAGCTTCTTCCGTGTCTAGGCCAGACGTGAAAATGTCAGAATGAAGGCACCTTTTGGTGAGTTCCTTCTGCAGTTCCTTTTGTCCAACCTAGTCTGAGAAAGATTAGCCAGCAACACAAGTTGGCCATTACCAGGGTATGCCTAATTGTGGTTCAGAAATACCACAATCTTCGAGAAAGCGCTTTCTGTTTACCCAGCTGTACCTGATTAAGCTGCAGAGTAAAATTGAGATTTCCAGCATGCAAAGCACAGTCCAATAATGACTTAGGGTTTTCAGTGCAATATTTCAGTGAAGAAAATTTTCATCCTTTTGAGGCAAGAGGTCTCGAGGCATATGGAGGCTGAAATCCTGTTGCTTAATATAATAAAACATACTAGCTTAGACCATTGAATCACCGGTGATTTATTTGGTCAGTCAGTTTCTCTCTGGGTTCATTGGTTATTCGCCAAATCTAGTTTTGACTTAATACACCAAAGTAAGTCACAACTAGAGTAAGTTCATTGGACTCATCAGATGTTATGGAGGACTTGACTCACTAGTGATTCAATGGCCTTAGTCTAGTCATGATTTACTATTCTAATTGTTAGGATTTCAGCCAAGATTTTGGCCATCCTATGGTGTTGGCCACCATCTCTTGAGGTCTATTATTTTGTCTTTAATTCTATAGGAATCTTCCCTCTTTGTATTCTGTATGGATTTCAAATTTAAGAACTTAAAACACTGAGTGACAATGCTTTCGCGATGTGCTGGATGCATTTCTTCTAAAGGAGCAAATTAATCTTAGTGTAACTCAGGGTTTGCTGTGAGCACAATAATTGGATATATAATTAGAGCTTCATTTTAGAACTGAGTCAGGGATTTAGTGCAGCAAGAGGCTTGGTGTAAGATATAGTGTGTTTTACAAATAGGATACCTGGATTTCCTTGTGTTGCATTTGTAGCAAATACATAGATAGAAATGTTGTTTAATTCTGATGGATAAGTATTATTGTTTGTTCTGTTCATAAGAGCCTTCACTTCAAGGAGTCATCAGTAGAAATTCTGCATAAACTTATAATTAAATTTATTGAAAGCTTACAAATTATTTAGCTTATATCATGTTTGAAATTCTATTTCAGTGTTTTCAATAGTTGAGTGATTTGCCAGCATTTAATAGAAATTTGTAGGAGTTCTGAGGTTCAAATAAGAGTTTAAAATAACATTGGAAGTGGTGAGCAATAAGAATACAGTATAGTGTGTTTTGAGGTGCAGTACAGTGATTGTACAAAGTAAGTTTCTTTGTAGGATGTTGTGTTAAGCAGAGATGATATGGCTTGCTTTCCCCCAAAGGGTTCAGCTTTGTAGTACAGTCAAACCTCGCTTAAAGAGTAACTCACTTAAAGAGCAGAATTTTCTCTGAATGTTCGTTTCGCTTAACAAATAAAACCAACCAAAAACTCGCTTAACAAATTGGGGTTCGTAATCCCAATTTACAATGGTGTTTCACTTAAAGAGCAAACTTGCTTAAAGAGCAATCCTGTGGAACACATTATGCTCTTTAAGCGAGGTACAACTGTACATGTGATTTTGCTCACTTGAAGGAGAAACAAACTATAGTGTGAACAATGAAATAGTCATCATGGCATAGTACAGTGATGGTGAACCTTGGTACTCCAGGTGTTCTTGGACTTCAATTACCAGAAGCCCAAGTCAGCATTCATGTCGGCTTCCCCAGCCACCCCACAGCTGCGGAGGCAAGGGCGGGTGGCTAGGGAAGTCGACAGGGTGTCCCCGTCACCTTCCCCAACCACCCTGCAGCTGTAGATCGCGTCCTCTGATCTCTCTGGAGCAGGCAGGGGACACGATCCAAGCTGTTTCTGGGCTTCCACGACGTCCTCAGCCAGTGCAGCAAGCCAAAATGTCAGGGTTCGAATCCCGACATTCTGGCTTGCTGCACTGGTTGAGGACATCAGGGAAGCCCAGAAACAGCTTGGATCGGGTCTCCCCACCTCCCTGGACCCGGCGGGGGTGGTGGTGGTGGTGTCAGAGCCCCCCAAATTGGTTAAAAAATGGATGTTTTTTTTTTACCAATTTTGGGGTCTCTGACCCCCCGCCGGGTCCAGGGAGGTGGGGAGACCCTATCCAAGCTGTTTCCAAAGTTCCCCCACCTCCCTGGAGGCTGCAGCAAGCCAAAATGTCAGGATTCAAATCCCGATGTTCTGGCTTGTTGCAGCCTCCAGGGAAACAGGGCTTTTTTTTAACATTGTGTGATCAATGTATCGCATAACGTTAAAAACCGGATAACGACGAGACTTGTGGAACCAAGTCATAATGTTATCCGGGATACTAGTGTATTTATTTATTTATTTTTCTGATTTCTATTGCCACCCATCTCCGAAGACTCTGGGCAGCTCACAGAAAATAAAACCAGTCACATTTTAAAAACCCAATTAAAACTGCTGCCAAAAATTACTCCGACTCCTACAGATTAAAATAGATTAAAAGAGGGAGAGAGTGCTCTTATTATTTATGCTTTACTCATGCAATCTATGATGTATATTACCTGTAGTTTCCCAGTTGATGAGAAAGAAGAATTATAAAAAGATGCTGTATGCTATCTAACTTATAAAAATGACCATGTAAACAACATATTTTTTACTAGCATGCATGGCTACACATATTTTGGATGATAAAAAAATGGCAATTTCTTTAACCTCGTATCCTTACAAATTATGGTTTAGTTAAGCAGTTAGAGGGTTAAGAAAGGGAGAATTGGGTTAAGTTAAGTGCTCTTCTTAAATTTACACGAGGATTTTCTTCTCTCCCTGGCAAAATTTACTCCAGAAGGCTTCTTAAACTTCCATGGTGGCTTTTAGGGCATAGAGGAGCTGCTGGATGGTGGGGGATTTTTTTTTTCTCATTCTGCTGGCAGAAACATCCTGTTTGAACTTACTTATTGCATATAGGGAGAATAATACCTGATATTTTTACTTTTGTGTAGTGAAATCTAATGTCATATATGGAATTTATTCTTTTCTTGTCCATTATCTCCCCTATATCTATTCCTGAAGATTCCCCCCAACCTGTCAGACTATTAAGGGTATTCAGAAGACTACAATTGAAGAATTTCCCCCTCTCTTGCTTTTACAATTTAATTAGGATTTACCCTGAGAATGAGCCAGTTTTTCCTATCCCACAAGACCTCAAAGCAAAACAAAACCTTCTTCCATGCCACACTTAGAGGCAAATACTTCTGCCTGTATTTTTGTCTAGAACAGGCTTCCTCAAGCTTGTCTTTTCAGGTGTCCTTGGACTTGAATTACCAGAAGCCCAAATTAGCACACCTAGCATCCAAAGTTATTCTTTGGTATTGGGAAGTAAGAGTCATTAATCTAAGTGAGATTTTCTTCCATGAAAAATATGTAAGAAAGGGCCCAAAACTCTTGTTCACCATCCCATCATTCCTTAGTTTGACTTCATTCTGTGTCTTAGAAACACAAAGAACTCTGATGTACAGTGTGAAGTCAAAGACTGGACTTGAGATCTGGGGAAGAGACTTAATTATTTTCTGACTGATGTTGCACTTTGGTGATATTCTGATTATCTTTAGAGAGCATTGCAGAGCGTAATATGAGACTTATCTGTTCAGCCATGGTTTGTTTCCTAAATAGTTTATAGTTGGGATGTGCTCCTTTATATTTTTGGATTGTAGCCCACAGAGTTCTCCATAAATTCTCCACAGAGAATTTTGAGAGGGGCAGCATAGAAACATCAGTCTTCCACTTACTTCTCTCAGTGTCTCCTCTGGCTTATTCTTCCTTTCAAAAATAAGCAGTGTTGTGGTGTTACCAGGGAGATGTGGGCTTTCTGGGGAGTTATCGCTCTCTGGGGGTTTCTTTCTATAGAGACAGGTAGGCAGCAAGAATATAATCTGTGTCTTTCGTGCTCAGGATGGGCTGTGTCTGCTGGTCAGTCACATGATAGAGTAGTTGACCAATTAAGCAGATAGTAGAGTAGTTGACCAATTTGAGTATTCTCAAACAACTTTGACTCCTATTTAGTACCACAAAACCTTCCCTGTTTTTGAAAGGAGAGAATACACACTTATTCATTCATTATTGTTGCTTTCTCTACTGTCACAAATTTGATCTTTCATGCCAAAACTTAAAACCCTTTGCATTAATTATGAATATAAGCAATGATAAATTACACTTGTCAATCTGCCCCAGGGGCAGCGAGGAAGGTCTGACTCTGACATCTTGGCTGTGTGCCTCTCTTCTTGGACTGCCTATGCACCTTAGTCAGGAAATGAGCTCTTCCCTCCTGTTCCTATGCTTTTAGCTGGAGCAGTCCCTTGCTCTTACTTTTCAGATAGCACTTCTGATCAGTCATTTGCTCTCTTATACTCCATCAAGATTGATAGTCAAGGACTAGACTTCAGAGTGTCCAGTGAACCCGACAAATCTCCATTTGGCTTTTAAAGAAGCTGATTAAAATAAGCCTGAAAGTAAAAAAGTTGGTAGAACTTCTGATGTTTGTTTATTTACTACATTTTATTTGTCTTTCGCTAAATATAGTGCTCAAGGGGATAAATGTTTTTTTAAACTAGTTAAAAACAAATTACATGATAAAACCATTAAAATACAGTTGTACCTCGCTTAAAGAGCATAATGTGTTCCACAGGATTGCTCTTTAAGTGAGTTTGCTCTTTAAGTGAAACACCATTGTAAGTGACCAAGTGTGACTTCTGGTGGGGGGGATTGAGAATGCCGATTTATTTGTTAAGCGAGTTTTTGGTTGGTTTTATTTGTTAAGCGAAACGAACATTCAGAGAAAATTCTCCTCTTTAAGCGAGTTACTCTTTAAGCGAGGCACTCTTTATGCGAGGTTTGACTGTAACTGTAATTGCAACCATCAAAATCATCATGATAGAACAATGTAAAAGACCAGATTTAAGGGATGTGTTTTTACTTCTTTCAGTTGTAACTCAGCCACACATGTATTCCACAGTCTAAACACCACAACAAAACCATTTCCCAAATGCCTGTCCATTGGACCTCTACAGGTTATGTCAGTGATGCAAACCTTGGCACTCAGTTCTTCTTGAACTTCAATTCCCAGAATCCCTGATCATCAGGAGTGCTGACTTGGGCTTCTGGTAATTGAAGTCCAAGAACACCTGAAGTGCAAGGTTCACCATCACTGGATTATGATATTCTCCAGAGGGCTTCTCTTAAAGCTCTCAATATAATCAAGTTCATAATGGAACAAGCAGTCCCTAGATAAGGGGTTTCCAAACTTTTCACCCCATAGGGTGGTCGCGTGGTTTAGCAGGCCAATCACATGCTTCCTTCCACCAGAAGCAGAAGTAAAACATGCCCATGCATGCGCAAAACACTGCCTTAAATGCGTTTACAAAAGCCACGGGTGCATATACAGTCAAACCTCGAATAAAAAACGCCTGGCTTAAAGAGTAACTCGCTTAAAGAGCAGAATTTTCTCTGAATGTTCACTTTGCTTAACAAATAAAACCAACCAAACACTCACTTAACAAATAAATAGGGGTTCGCAATCCCCCCCCACAAGTCACAATTGGTCACTTTCAATGGTGTTTCGCTTAAAGAGCAAACTTGCTTAAAGAGCAATCCTGTGGAACGCATTATGCTCTTTAAGCGAGGTACAACTTATACAGTGTTTTGTGCAGCATATTGTGCATATGTGGGCATGTTTTAATTCAGCTTCCTGGAGCAACATGGGCCAGATGTTTTGGTGCCATGGGCCGGATCTGGCCATCCCTGCCCTAGATAAACAGTCCTGGCTGTTTCTTTAAAAACTAATACTTGTACTATGAACTGAGCAATCAATCAATCCAGTCAATAATGAGCAACTATCACAAATATTTTTTTATTGGGATGACATGATTTGGCATGCAACAGCAGCATAGCTGCTATATATTGTATTAAGAGAATTGTTGCCAAGCCAGGTCAGCTCAGAAAAGATCCTAGTTGCTGTACCTGAGCAGAGTTGTATAAAAGCATTCCTCTCTACTGTTGATATCCAGGAAGAATGCACAGAGAAGGAACATTCCAGGATTATGAACTTGACTTTTAAGTGAAGAAAATCTGAAAAGGTTTTAGTAATACCAAAGTGTAAGTTATAACATCTTGGCCAGAGAATGAGGCTGGATCCTCTTGAAGCATCAGTAGACTTGTGGGAGAGAAGGTTGAACCATTGGGAAATTTGATACATCGCCAGCCATCTGGACTTTGGGAAAGACCAGAAGGTGCCAATTTTTGGTGTATTCAGTTTCAAAGCTAATTTATGAATTGGCCCACGCCTGTATTATCATATGACACTTTCGCATGTGTGCAAGAAAACTGTTTTCCAGAGGGTTTTTTTTTGGGGGGGAGGAGGGAAACCCATTTAATTGGCTAAGAAAGGTCACTTGTGGAGATGAAAACAGTATGATAGTTTAGGAAATGGGAACTCTAGACCTTGAAATTCAGCAGAAATCAAACCTGACTGCTCCTTAGAAGGTCAAATAATATTTATTTATTTATTTATTTATTTATTATTCGTACTTACTACCCCGCTTACTAATAAAGATGAAGCTAAAGTACTTTGGACATCAAATGAGAAGAGAGGATTCACTTGAGAAAGCCTTGATGCTTGGAAGGGTCGAGGGCAAAAGAAGAAGGGGATGGCCCAAGATGAGATGGCTAGATGGTATTGTGGAGATAATGGGCACAGAGCTGAGCGAGTTGAGGGGGATGGTGGAGGACAGGAGTGCCTGGAGGACAGTGGTCCATGGGGTCGCAGAGGGTCGGAATCGACTGTGCGACTGAACAACAACAAGATTTGGTACTCTGCAGTAGTTGAGAAAGTTAACTAAGTATATTTAGTCAGTCCTCCATAATTTAGAATACATAGCCTTCCTTATGTGGGGTTTTTTTTGTACCTGTTTTGTTCTTTTACTTGAAGATTCTTTTATCCCTTAATTGGTATATGGATTTAAACTTTTTTCCTTTTTAAAATTCAGCTTGACCCAAGATGTCCCAAATTCAGCAGTTTGCATGGGCTTGATCTCAGGCTTCCCGTGCTGAACATATTATTGCTAAATGTTAGGTTAGTTTATTAGAGAACAATAATTATACAGGATTTGATCATGTTTGACCTTGCCAATCTTGTTATTGTCAAGATTTTGTTGGATGATCTGTTTTGTGTGTATTAATCTCACTCAATTTTGGCCACCAGGATTCTCTGTTGTAGCAGGCAATTGGGGGGGGGGGGAGATTGCAGTGGTCTTTTGAGACTATTTTCTCTTATTAGGTGTTACATCCCCCAATTTTCTGGGTATGAGTGTTTATATTTAAAAGTGGGGCTAGGACAGTATAGGTTTTCTGTTGATATACCATCTGCCTTGCTGCTCAACAGTTGTCTTTGTTGAGCTAACTGAACTAGACACAGGAGTGATGTTGGAGTCTCCTTAGGGATGTTAAAATCCACACTGAGGCAGCTTTGTTTATACAGTCAAACCTCACATAAAGAGTGCCTTGCTTAAGAGTAACTTGCTTAAAGAGCAGAATTTTCTCTAAATGTTCACTTCGCTTAACAAATAAAACCAACAAAAAACTCGCTTAACAAATAAACCAGGGTTCACAATCCCCCCCACTAGAAGTCACAATTGGTCACTTACCCTGTTTCCCCGAATATAGGACCTCCTCGTATAGTAAGGCACCCCCTCCTATTTCCCCCCCCCCCTGAAAATAAGGCACTCACCTAAATCTTGCCCTGGCGATCCACTGTATCAGCAATAAATGTGTACTGTATTCTTCGTCATGGAAAAAATAAGACATCCCCTGAAAATAAGACCTTGTGCATATTTTGGAGTTTTTAAAAATATAAGACAGTGTCTTATATTCGGGGGAAACACGATACAATGGTGTTTCGCTTAAAGAGCAAACTCGCTTAAAGAGCAATCCTGTGGAACGCATTATGCTCTTTAAGCGAGGTACAACTGTATATATTGTAAGTGCAATTAATTTGAAGATTTATTCAAATTGGTAACACAGAAACAAAGAATGCAGTTCATGCAGTGAAGGTACAGGTTATAAAAGAAGTCAGAGGAAAATCAGTGTACAGTACACTAGTACCTCGGATAACGATGAGACTTGGTTCCACAAGTCTCGTCGTTATCTGGTTTTTAATGTTGTGCGATGCATTGATCGCACAACGTTAAAAAAAGCTGGAGGCTGCAGCAAGCCATAACGTCAGGATTTGAATCCTGATGTTTTGGCTTGCTGCAGCCTCCAGGGAGGTGGGGGAACTTCAAAAATAGTGCGGATTGGGTCTTCCGACCTCCCTGTAACCAGCAGGGGGGTCAAGGGGCCTGAAATGGGTAAAAAAAAGTCCTTTTTAAAACCCATTTCGGGCTCTCTGAGCCCCCTGCCGGCTCCAGGGAGGTCGGAAGACCCGATCCAAACTGTTTCCAAAGTTCCCCCACCCTCCTGGAGGCTGTAACAAGCCAAAATGTCAGGATTCGAATCCTGACATTTTGGCTTGTTGCAGCCTCCAGGAGGGTGAGGGAACTTCAAAATTAGTGCCCATCGGGTCTCCCGACCTCCCTGGAGCCGATGCGGCTCCAGGGAGGTCAGCTTGGAGCGGGTCTTCTGACCTCCCTGGAGCCGGCAGGGGGTCAGAGACCCCGAAATGGGTAAAAAAAGTGGACGTTTTGTTTACCCACTTCAGGCTTCCTGACCCCCCTGCCGATTCCAGGGAGGTCGGAAGTCCCGATCCAAGCTTTCTCCCGACCTTCCTGGAGCCGATGCACGCTATTTTTGAAGTTCCCCCACCCTCCTGGAGGCTGCAACAAGCCAAAACGTCAGGATCTGAATCATGACATTTTGGCTTGTTACAGCCTCCAGGGAGGTGGGGGAAGTCTAGAAACAGCTGGGGGGGGGGTCAGAGAGCCCGAAATGGGTAAAAAAAAAAGGACCCTTTTTACCCATTTCGGGCTCTCTGACTTCCCTCCTGGCTCCGGGGAGATCAGAGAACCCGATCAAAGCTGTTTCTGGGCTTTTCCCATCTCCCCGGCCAGTGCAACAAGCCAAAATGTCAGGGTTCGAACCTTGACGTTTTGGCTTGTTTCACTGGCCGGGGACATCGGGGAAGCCCAGAAACAGCTTGGATCGGGTCCTCTGATCTTCTTAGAGCAGGTGGGGGGGGGGGTCAGAGAGCCCGAAATGGGTAAAAAACCAGACTTTTTTTTACCCATTTTGGGCTCTCTGATCCCCCTGCCTGCTCCAGGGAGATCAAAGGTCCCAATCTACAGCTGCAGGGTGGCTGGGAAAGCTGACAGGGACTCCCCATCGGCTTCCCTAGCCACCCGCCCATGCCTCTGTAGCTGTGGGGTGGCTGGGGAAGCCAACGGTGGAGTTCCCCGTCAGCTTTCCAGCCACCCCCCCCCTGCCTCTGCAGCTGCAGGGTGGTTGGGAAGCTGAACGGAGAACCCCGTTCAGCTTTCCAGCTACCCTGCTGCTAGGAAACGACTGCATTGGATAACGCTAACAGATCGTTATCCGATTTTAGCATTATCCGATGCAGTCGTTATCCGAGGTATTACTGTATAATGATTTAAAAATGAAATGTAGCACAGTCTGGATTAAGGAATCTCATGAAGTTGTAACATGCAAAATCAGGTAAGGTTGCTTTTTACAAAACCCTACATTTTCTCTTAGACCAGTGTTTCCCAAATGCTGGTCTTTGGACTTCAATTCCCAGAAGCCTAAGTCATTTCCCCAAAGCACTGATCAGCCAATGTACTGACTTAGGCTTCTGGGAATTGAAGTTCCCCTGTGGGCTGTGTACCCCTTGTTGGGAACCACTGTCCTAGACAATTACTTAAAGCCTGTTGTATTTCCAGCCTTTTACCAATCTTAGGCCTAAAGCAGGGGTCGGCAACCTTTTAAAGTAAGGGGTCGGGTCATGCTCCCTCAGACAGTTGAGAGGGCTGGACTGGTGGTCCCTCTTGTAAATGCTGCCATAAATGCATCTGTGGCTGTTGTAAACGCATTTACGGCAGCTGTAAATGTGGCCGCTTCCGGTGATGGTGGTAGTGGAGGTTGGAGCATGGGGGGCCCTGATGATTTGGTGGCACAGCCAGATTAGGCCTGTGGGCTGTAGGATGCTGACCCCTGGCCTAAAGGGAGAGAAAGAAGAAATTATAGCTCACTATATAATATAAACAGTTGTACCTTGCTTAAAGAGCATAATGTGTTCCACAGGATTGCTCTTTAAGTGACTTTGCTCTTTAAGTGAAACACCATTGTAAGTGACCAATTGTGACTTCTAGTGGGGGGGGGGGGATTGAGAATGCCGATTTATCTGTTAAGCAAGTTTTTTGTTGGGGACTGTAGCTGAGAAATCAGAAGAGGACTGAGACTCTGCAGGGCATCAGTGAAAGAATTAAAAAAAGAAACTAAGCGTAAGGATGTCTTACTGGAGACCGAGACCATTCACAGTACTGTATTGTGTTCCTAGTCACTGTATGGACAGCAAAGAAAGCTGAAATGTGGTGGGAGTGAAGAACTCTGCAGATACCTTGGGCTGCCAGAAAAAACAGATTTATTTATTTATTAAATGCATTTCGATACTGCCCAACTGGGAGAGGTTCATTTCCTTATTGAAACCTCCTTAGCCAATCTCAGTGTTGGCACCATATGGATCCTAAAAGCAACAGGTGGGTCCTAGAGCAAATGAAGGCGTAGCTATCTCTTCATGCAAAAAATGATGAAGCAGAGGTTATCCTACTTTGGACACATCATCATAATTTCATGTTAGAAATTATTCTGGGTTGAAAGGATTTTTGCTGAAGAAACTCCACTTGGGATGCCTGAATGAGGCTCCTTTCATGCCCCCAAGAAATTGCAAGTAGATAAATAGGGACAACTTCAGTGGGAAAAGATCTTGAGGACATGAAAGGAGCCTCATTCGGGCATCCCTTGAGTGAAGTTTCTCCAGCAAAAATTCTTTTAAACCAGAATAATTTCTGACATGAAATTATTATTATGGGTTCAATTTTTGGTTCAGTTCCCAAACCCCAGACATACTTTTGGAGAATAACCCTGTTTTCGTTTTCATTTGTAAAAACACTTTAAACTGCTAATTTTGGTGTGAAAACTAGATAAAATTATATTATTTGATGTATTTTCTGTCTTAACTCTTCTCAAAAATTTGCCGCATATGTAGGCATTTGATAGTATTCTCAATATTGCTTCCCTTTTATTATGTGTAATATTCCTGTTACAGCATCAGGGGTTGGATAGCCATTTTGCCCTTCC
Organism: Furcifer pardalis; assembly: GCA_030440675.1. NCBI lineage: Eukaryota > Metazoa > Chordata > Lepidosauria > Squamata > Chamaeleonidae > Furcifer > Furcifer pardalis. Next base: position 231,290,601 of record CP126891.1, on the reverse strand, counting down.
TCCACCACATGGCACTTCCTGGTGTGGTGGAGGCGGTGGGAGGCTACATGAAATGATGTTGTGGGCCACATTTGGCCCATGCGCCGCAGGTTGAGAATCCCTGATTTAGAGTGTTCTATTGCCTTTCTTTGACTTTAGATATGATTTAAAGTTTTATTTAAATGTCACGTGTTTATTAGAAGGAGGGCCTTCTTTGTGTCTGCCCCAGCCCTATGGAACCCCCTCCTAACTGATTTATGCATGCAGACAGAGCTGCTGTCCTTTAGGAAAGGAGTAAAAACCTGCTGGCAGGGAGGGTCTGGGGGACGGGTGGTGTAACGACCTCACCAGTTAGTTAATTTGAGCTCCTGCCCTGCCCTGCCCTTAATTTTTAATTTTTAACTGTACACCTAGTTTTAATCTTTTAATCAGTTTTAGTTTTAAATTTTGATTAATAATTTTAACTGATTCTTAATTGTTACTGATGTTCTTGTTGTAAAATCTCCCTGGGTCGCTTCAGCGAGGAGGGTGATGAATAAGTCTAAATAAATAAATAAATAAATAAATAAATAAATAATGAAGTGACTATAGAAGCTTTTTTATCTAAAGACATGTAAGTTAGTGGGGAACACATAACATTTATTTATTTTTATTTATTTATTTATTTATTTATTTATTGATCACACCTGTTTATCGCCCCCTTACCGAAGTGACTTGGGGTGATTTACAACAAGTCATCAATAACAATTAAAATCAAATCAAAATTAAAATTAACTGATTAAAAAGTTAAGAGGTTAAAACTAGGAGTTACAGCTACAAGGCAAGGGGGTCAAATCCAGTGGCGTAGCTACTGCCGCATCTGCTGTATCAATTATACGGGGCCCCCGGGCCACGGGCCCCCCAACGTGCGTTAGCAAAAATTAATACAAACTTCCCAAATTTTAATTATGATGAATAAATATTTCTTTTAATTTTATGCAATTTTTTTTCTTTTGTGAGAAATCTTTACCCTTCCTAAGGGCCCCCAAACAAATTTTTATACGGGGCCTCGCCAAGGCACGCAACGCTTCTGGTCAAATCATCCAGCCGGCTGGGGTTATTGTTCCATCCATCCCCCAGACCCATCCCGCCAGCCAGATTTTCACTCCTTTTCTAAAGGACAGCAACTCTTGTCTGCATGCGTAGCTCTGTTGGCAGGAGGTTCCATAGGGACACAGAGAAGGCCCCTCCTTCTAGTGCCAGAGAGGTGCTCCTCTCTGGCCAATGGCACAACCAGAGAGCCTCTCCAGTCCGCTCTGGTGGGCTGGACAGATGTCCTCAGGGCGATGCGGTCTCTTAAGTATCCTGGCCCACTACCATGTAGTGCTTTAAACGTGATAACCAGCACCTTGAATTGCACCCGGAGGCACACTGGGAACCAGTGCAGCTCTATCAGCAGCAGTGAGGCACGGGCATAACGCCCGCATCCCATTACTACCCGAGCAGCTGCATTCTGGACCAGCTGTAGCCTCCGAATGGTCACCAAGGGCAGCCCCATGTAGAGCGCATTACAACAATCAAGTCTAGAGGTGACCAAGGTGTGTGTGTGACCGTGAGCACATTTTCACCATAGAATCTGTCTTTTAAATCAATATTTTATGACATCCTGTGCATTGCATCTCTGATTATATCTTGGTATATTGTACAGTAATACCCCGTATAACGCGAGTACCGTATATCGTTAAATCCGCATAACGTTACAAGATTTTCGGAAACATCTTGTATCGAGTAACGCGATTTTAACGTTACACGAAACAGTCGTTCTTAGCAGCAGGGTGGGTGGAAAGCTGAACGGGGTTCTCCGTTCAGCTTCCCAGCCACCCTGCAGCTACGGAGGCAGGGGTGGGGTGGCTGGAAAGCTGACGGGGGGCTCCCCCATCGGCTTACCCAGCCACCCCACAGCTGCGGAGGCATGGGCGGGTGGCTAGGGAAGCCGACAGGGAGTCCCCGTCAGCTTCCCCAGCCACCCTGCAGCTGTAGATCGGGTCCTCTGATCTCTCTGGAGGTGTTTCTGGGCTTCCCCGACGTCCTGAGCCAGTGCAGCAAGCCAGAATGTCAGATTTCGAATCCCGATGTTCTGGCTTCCTGCACCGGCTCAGGACGTCGGGGAAGCCCAGAAACACCTTGGATCGGGTCCCCACACCTCCCTGGACCCGGCGGGGGGGTCAGAGCCCCCAAAATTGGTAAAAAAAATGGACTTTTTTTTACCAATTTTGGGGGCTCTGACCCCCCCGCCGGGTCCAGGGAGGTGGGGAAACCCGCTCCAAGCTGTTTCCAAAGTTCTCCCACCTCCCTGGAGGCAGCAGCAAGGCAAAATGTCAGGATTCAAATCCCGATGTTCTCGCTTCCTGCAGCCTCCAGGGAAACAGGGCTTTTTTTAACATTGTGTGTTCAATGTATCGCCCAACGTTAAAACCCGAATAACGACGGGACTTGTGGAACCAAGTCATAACGTTATTCGGGGTACTAGTGTACTTGAAAAATAATGGCAAAATCCTGTTCTGTCATTTATGCGATGAAAGGCTAATGGCCTCATCAGTCTCTGCCATTTCTGAATTCTATGCACGAAGGCCCCAAACCTTGGAATCCCTTTCATTGTTTGAAAGCTTTTTAGGGGTGTCAAACTTGGGAGTTATTTAATTATTAGGTTTAACTATCGCCTTCTATTTAAATAATTGAAGAACCCACCACCCTGTCCCAGCTATGAAAGTGACTCTAGAGAAACCTTCAGAATTTGGAAAAATCCCTGCTGCTGCTAATGTCAGCAACCTAAAGTGGTGTAAATTACAGGACAGGATTTCAGCCAGGTTCATCATCATCATCATCATATTTGTATTTATATGCCGCTCTCCTTGCCGAAGCAACTCAGAGCGGCTTACAATGTTACAGTATCAAATATAAAAGCAACAACATATCAATTGGTTGTACTTTATAGTAAAAGTAAAGGTCACCCTTGCTTGAAAGCCAGTTGTATCTGACTCTCCGGTTCAGTGCTCATCTCTGTTTATAGCCGAAGAGCCCACACTGTCTGCATTTGCAGATGGTTCCGTGGACATGTGGCAGGTGTGCCTAGACACCGAAGTGCATGGAATGCTGTTTACCTTCCTACCTAAGTGGTAGCTATTTATCTACTTGTAGTTTCTTGCTTTTGAACTGCTAGATTGGCAGGAGCTGGGACAGAGACGAACAGTACAGTACTTGGGTTTTGAACTGTTGACCTTCTGCCTCCCAGTCAGTGTTTTAACCACTTGAGCCACTGTAGTCCCTATGTACTTTATTAGCATGTTTAATTTATAAAAGCTATTGCAGAAATGTGAATTTATTTCACTCTGACCTACAAGCAATTGGTCCATTGTTATCAGAAATAGTTTAAATAGATGGAAATATTTAGGTTTAACAGAAACATTTTTATCTGTACAGCAAACAGACCCCAACACATAAACATCTGTTAACAAGTTAGGTACAGTAATACCTTGGATAACGCTAAGACTTGGTTCCACAAGTCTTGGTGTTATCCGATTTTTAGTGTTATCCGATCCATGTTAAAATCCTATGGGATGGATCGGATAACGTTAAAGCTCCATAGAGATACATTGTAACTGCACAGGCTTTAGCGGTTGTTATCCGATCCATCCCGTAGGACCTTAACGTTATTTGATCCAATTCTCCTCCCCAGATTACTTAACGTTAAGCGTTTTTTGTGTTATCCGAGGTAAACGTTATCCGAGGTATTACTGTACTGTCTTTTTACTTAATACTGCCATATCCTCCCTCTTTGAAAATTACATCCAAACCAGTATTTCTGTTTTTCAGATTTTATTATTAAAAACGTTGTCATTAGGGCTGGCACATCTTAATTTTTGTGTAGAATCTTTCAACACTTACAACATGTTTATTTTTGGTAAGCATAACCTGACCTGAGTCTTATCTCTTAATTTACTTGTCTAATTTAGCAAGGTAATGAAAATACTGTATGATCTTTCACAGTGGGGGCTGTTACTTTCCCCACAAAGCAGCATGAGTCCAATTGTTAACAAAATTAATGTTAATACTTCAATGGTGCAGCAAGGGGCTAACTCATTTCTAAAAGGTTCTGCTAACTGGGCAGTTTATTTCATTTCCTAACTTCCCAAAATCTGATCAAAAGGAAGGAAAACAGTCCAACTAACTTTAACAAGGCTGTATCTTGCTGACACTGAGTACGACTGTTTGACAGACTTCCAGTCCCTTACTTGGTGTTCCGCCTTTGTCAGAGGTACCCTCAGGTATGCTAGCCTCCACCCCCACCTCGGTTCACAAGTCTTGTTTGAAGACTTATATCCATCGGGGTGGGGGTAAAAGTGGCAATCAGAAGGAAATGTATGTCTTATTAGGACAATGAGAATCCAGCTCATTTGGTGGTTTGCTGATTATTGCCAGAAACATACACTGATGAGTATTTAGGTTTGGCCAATGACAAAGCCAAGAAAGTAGCTTCATTTTGGGAATCCAGGGTTTGACCAGGACACAAATGAAGAAGAATTAGGAAAATATTTGGGAGCAGAACTCTAGATCAGGGGTTCCCAATGTTTTCCTGCCATGGGCTGGACCTGCCCTGACACTTCCTGCCAGGTGCCAGAGGCGTGGCTGCACCCACTTATTTGCATTTTCATCATGGGTGGCAGTGGTTGGAATCACAACACTTATCTGGGTTTTTGGGCAGACTCCACTGCTTCCCCGGGGAGGGGGGGGAGGAGAGGTTTTTTGGAGCACATTCACTCTGATTTGGGATTTTCCCGATGCTTCTCGGCTGTGCTTCAGCAACTAGAGCACGACCGTGGCCGACTTCCTGGTTCTGGGCTGGGATTCCAGGCACAGATGTAAGCTCCGCCTGGCACTGGAAGTCGCCCATGGTCATGCTCCAGCTGCCGAAGCAGAACTGAGAAGTGATGGAAAAATCCCAAACTAAAGTAAATGTGCTCTGAAAAGCCTCCCGCTGCCCTGAGAAACAACGGAACCTGCCCCAAAACCTGGAAAAACATCGCTATTTCTGCCATCATGGCAGTAAGTGATGTATCACGACTTCTGGTGTGTGTGTGGGGGGCAGGTCTAGAGGTGCCCGGGTGGCCACTGCGGGCTGGATTATTGATATGTATGGGCCAGATTAGGCCCATGGGCTGGGGATTGGGAACCCCTGCTCTAGATGGTTTTAATGTTGCTATTTATTGCGTGATTTATTGTTTTTAATAGATTTATTTGGTATATGATGGTAGATTTTTTTCTTGTGAAGCAGCTAGCAGTAGAGAGGCATGACAGAAGCATTAATAAAGCTGAAAAAAGATGAACTTTCTTTCCCCCCTCAGCTTAGAAGGCATACTTACTAGCAGAATATGAGGTTTCCAAAAACTGTGTTTAAAAACAAAACAAAGCAAAACAATCATGCTTATATACCACCCATAGAGCTTAGTGCACTCTCTGGGTGGTTCACAAATTAATTAGCATTTTGCTCCCATTATGCTAGGTACCCCTTTTCCCAGCCTCAGGAGGATGGAAGTCCGAGTCAACCTTGAGCCCTGGTCAGGATGGAACTCTCAACTTTTTTGGTTGCAGGACAGCAGTTTAACCAGTGCACCACCAGGGCTCCTAAAAGCATTTATATAATGTCACTATTGGCTTATTTGATGGTGATTAATAATTGATGCTGAACAAAAAGCTGTTAAAACCACTTACTTCTTCCATATGTAGCTTATCCTGCTACAGAAGCTCATCTGCCTCCCAGCCTCAATTTTGGAGTAATAATCTGTCATTTCTAGTTAGGTATTTAGTAGCCACACAAGCTTTTCCTTTGCTAGAGCAGGGTAGACTGATTAACAATCTACTTTTAATTTGTGATTTGTAAATCTTCTCTTTTTTAATCTTTTAATCCTTAAATTTTAACTTTTAACTCTTCTTAGATGGATGGGTATTTTATTGTGGGTTTTATTGATGATTTTTTAAAATTGTTGTTAGCCACCCTGAGTTATTTGTGAGGAGGGTGGCGTAAAAATATGATTAATAAATAAATAAATACTCTCATTAGCTCCCCTCTCCTATGAAATGGCTAATAGTCAGGGAATTGTAGGTCAAAACATGTGGAGGTCCAAACGTTTCCTACTCCTGATGTAAAACATGTTTTCCATTGCTGCTATGGCTTTTCCAAATATTTTAAAAGAAAGATTTAATAATTTAGAACTTTTTAGTGTACAGTGGGGAGTGTAGTTGCCCTTTTTTATAATCACATAACCTTGTTGTAACCTATGATTACTCATACTCAGTGTAAAAAAAATCACTCCTTATGGTGAGTTAATTAGAGATTTCTTAAGGACATAATAAATGCTAATCCCTCATATGTTATACTTTTGACAAGGATATAATTGTTATGCAATCATTTTAAGATAGTGAAAACATTTAACTTTGTTTTTCTGTATCTCATGGAAGTGATCTGAGTTAACAAGTGGGTATGTCAGAATATGATTGCTAGCCAATGGTATTGGTGCCGGATGGTTTGTGATGGTTTGTTCCATTTTAGGATGGAATTAGCAAAGTCAGTGGGGCTGGTTGTGACAGATTCAGGACTGCACTTATTGTTACTCAACTACTTTCTTCCCAGTTATATAGATGAGCAGCCCAAAATTAAAAGGGGTAGTGGAAATAGAACTATATTGAAGGTGTAATAAATATTAGAATGACATTATCTAGTGATTTAGACTGGACCTGATACCCACAAGAACAGGGGATTCACTACAGGTGAATTTATAGTTTTATTTCTTGTAAGTGATGTTTTTGAGAAAATAATGGTCTTATGATTAATATAACATTGTAACCAAATATTGAACCTATACATTCTCTGAGATCATAATTTTGGGACACACTCTCTATATTTTAGCTAATTTCACTGGCTAGTCACTACTTTTGCCACCGCTAACTACTTTCTTTTCTCTGAGTTGAGGCAGAAAATATAAGAAGGATATAGCCAAACCTTGCTTAATGAGCGACTCGCTTAGCGAAAAACTCGCATAATGAGCGGGTTTTCAAAAAGTGATCTGACTTGCATAACAAAAATTTTTACTATGTGAGTCGGACTTTTCCTATGGAAAACGAGCATTTCTATTGCAAAAACTCGCATAACAGAATTTTTTCTCTATGTGAGTTTTTCCATAGAAATTTTGTTATGCGAAAAAAACGCCCATAGTGAAAAACTTGCATAGCGAGCAGCCTCACAGAACAAATTAATTTTGTTATGCGAGTTTTGACTGTAGTTTATTACTTTTTTCTAGTCTTCATAGATGTGGGTATCTTTTCTCATTATAATGGACTTTTGCAGAAGGAAGATTGTCACTCTCTTTTGTGTAATGAGAAGAGGCTTCATATCTACATGATTTGTGGGAGGGAGTCTTGGCAGGTTTCTTACAGCTTCTCTTTTTTTGCCCATCTGTGTTATGCAAGCGTCTCAACCTTTTAAAGCTGTGGGCTGGGTCACGCTCCCTCAGACAGCTTTGGGGCCGGATGGCCATTTTGCCCTTCCTCTACCTCATGGCACTTCCTGGTGTGGTGGAGGCAGTGAGGTCCCCACATGAAATGGCACCGTGGGCCACATCTGGCCCACAGGCCACAGGTTGAGAAACCCTGGTCTTGTGTGAAGAGACTAATCTTCCTTTCACACTGTCTTGAGAGAATAGGAACAGGAACCAATATAAGTTCTTTTATTTTCTTTAGTATGGTGAGCCCTCTGCCTTGGCCATAAAACTTGGGGGTGAGGAACTGGCTTTCATCTCACTTTCTACAGAGCTCTAAAGCTTGACCAAGGTAGATGCCATGTCAGTTGGTGCTTTTGCAGAAATCTGTGAAGTGAGAGATCCCTCTTGGCAGAGAGATTTGAATGTGTTAGGCAACTTCTGGGAAGGAAACTTGATGTCTGAGGGATGGTTGCTTTTTATAGAATCTTACAAAATTACACACAATATGAAGAATGAATTTAGGCAGACTATGATATTACAGATAGTGTGAGCAAAAAGGATGTCAGTGTATAGGTCATGCCTTATTGAATTCATTGTACCAAGAAATGGTAGTGACTGAATTCAGTACTGGATTGTAAGATGTAGTTATGGCTACTACTTTAAATGGCATTAAGAGGTATTTAGACTAATTTATAGAGAGGAGGCCTATTTGTGACAAAGCAGTTTGGGGAATGCTGCTGAGCAGTAGAAAAAACTTTGGGAAGTTCTTTTTTCCTTTGTGTTTTGATTCTGAGCTTTATGAAGTCATGTGGTTGACACTATGAAAAGCAGAGTGCTGATCCAAGAGGGGTTTATTTCCCTGCTTGGAAATCCTACTTGCAAACTATAAGTACTTTTTCCTTTTCTGTTTTTTCCTTGTGTTCCTCTTACATAAATTTTCTTTAGAATAAGAACATTTTCTTCCCTTCAGGACTTTAAATTTTTAAATATATATTTGCATAATTTTTTTCTATATATTTTGAAAACCGCCTTTGGCCTGGTGCAGTTTTTATTTAACTTGAAAGCTCACATATTCCTGCTCTAAGAAAGGTTAGTTTAATTTTAAAAAGTACTTTATTTATTTGTTAGTGTTTCTTGAACCAATGTAACCGCTTATGTCATTAATTATTTCATTCATTGTTTAGTTTTATTGAGAGAGCATATATAATATTCCATAAATGTCTGTTTTCATTGTAGAATTTAAATTGGCAGGCAGGGGATCTATTATATGAAATGTTTTTGAATTAATTGCCTGTTGTACCTGTTGAGCTCCATATGAGCATCCGCTGGGATTAATTATGAGAATAGGTCTACTTAATGAAAAAATATTTCAAACCAGTTTGAGTAGTTTCCCCACACAATTGTTAAAAATATATATATCTGATTTTGAAATTGAAGATGGTTTAAAGCAGGGGTGCCCAAACTATTGGCCAGGGGCTGGATCCGGCCCCCAATGCCAATTCATCTGGCCTGTGAAGCCCTTGTCACTTCTGGAAGCGGAAGTAAAATGTGACTGTACAGGTGCATTTTACTTCCGCTTCCAGGAGTGATGAGGGATTCACGGGCCAGATGAATTGGTGTCAGGGGCTGGATCCAGGCCCTGGGCCATAGTGACCGGTTCACTGAACCACGTGACTGGCCCATGGCCCGAAAAGTTTGGGCACCCTTGGTTTAAAGCAGGGTGCCCAAACTACGGCCCGCAGGCCGTATGCGGCCCGCGACGCCGATTCCTCCGGCCCTCGGCACCCTCCCAGCTCCCAGAAGTGGATGGGGAATGCACCCATCAATGTGCAAAAGCGTCCGTGCTTGCAAACGCACCCGAACGTTTGCGATTAGAAACGCGTCTGCAACCGCCCGCTCCCTCCACTGCCTGGACTTGGGGGGCGGGTCTTTGCATCACTCACAGCAAGGCTGCAGGACAGGACAGGCTGGTGGCGCCAGGAACCCCCCCCCCTCATCTAGCCTCCTTGGAACCTTCCTTCCTTTCCTCCTCCATCCCCTTCTCTTTCTCCCTCCGCTTTCTTTTTCCCTTTCTGTTTTAAAGTTTGCTTTGTCTTTTGCAGTTTGTCTTTCAAAACAGACTTTTGTCCTGGGTTCACTCGCCAAGCTCACCTCCCTAGTTTGGCGGGGGCCACCTTTTCCCAAGCCAGCCTTCCTTTCCCCTTTAAGGCTGCCCTTGTTTGAAATAATTTGCAAAATCAGGCTTCCTTTCTCTCCCCCCCCCCCTTTTCTCTTTTGGTTTGCTTTGTCACTTTGCCGTTTTGAAGCAGACTTTTCCTGGAGCTCTCCTCCTCCCTAGCTCTGCCGTGAGGTGGGGGGGGGGGAGCCTACTTTCCAGGTTGGTTTCCCTCTCTCCTTTAAGGTCGCCCCTGCTCGAAAGCCAGTCGTATATCTGACTCTGGGGTTCAGTGCTCATTTCAGTTTATAGCCGAAGAGCCAGCGCTGTCTGCGTTTGCAGACGTTTCCATGGACATGTGGCAGGCATGACTAGACACCGAAGTGCACAGAATGCGGTTTACCCTCCCACCAAAATGGTACCTATTTATTTACAGTGCTATAGTTGCAATGTCTTGCTTTGGAAAGGTTAGGCTGGCAGGAGCTGGGGCAGAGACAGTCGCGAGTCATTTCTCCCCAGGTGGAAAAAGATCTAAAAATTTCTCAGTGGCTTCAGAATTTGGAACGTTGCCTTTTAACAGTAATTTTTTGGAGTTCCTTGTTGAAAGCAATTTTTTTGAAGATAAATCTCTTTGAAAAGCTTTTTTTTTTGCCATCACTGAGTAGTTGCAAAGAATTTTTGAAATGCAATGTGCTTTTTCTATTGTTTTTCATTACCTTTTAAAAAAATGTTTAAGATTGTTAACAGGGAATGACCTATAATTTGACTAAAATGTATGCAAATGCATGTAAAAGCAATCTTGATAAACATTAGGATGTCTGGATACTTTTCTTAGGAGAAATGTGGTTGAGCTTTTGGAATTCTACACAGGGTAGAGACAGTGGGGAAGACCAGCAATGAAATGGAGTCAACAAAGTTTGGGGAACTGAAGAAAGAAATTTCTTTTCCACCCAAGGGTCAATGGGATTTTGGAACGCATGGCTCCAAGATATAATGACAACTTTGAGCTTGGGTGTTTTAAAAATGTGGGCTGGGCTAATGTATGATGCAGGAATGGTAGGGGGAGGTCTGGTAAAGGTAAAGGTCACCCTTGCTCAAAAGCCAGTCATAACCGACTCTAGGGTTCAGTGCTCATCTCTGTTTACAGACAAATAGCTAGCACTGTCTGCATTTGCAGACATTTCTGTGGACATGTGGCAGGCATGCCTAGACACTGGAGTGCATGGAACACTTTTTACCTTTCCACCAAAGTGGTCCTTATTTATCTACTTGCAATTTCTTGCTTTCTAACTGCAGTGGCTCAAATCACTAAGACGCTGACTGGGAGGTGGAAGGTCAGCAGTTCGATTCCCGAGTACTGCAGGATGGAATGAGCTCCCGTCTCTGTCCCAGCTCCTGCCAACCTAGCAGTTTGAAAGCAAGAAATTGCAAGTAGATAAATAGGGACCACTTCGGTGGGAAGGTAACAGCGTTCTATGCGCTCCGGTGTCTAGTCATGCCTGCCATATGACCATGGAAACGTCTGCAGAAGCAGACAGCACTGGCTCTTCGGCTTAGAAACAGAGATGAGCACTGACCCCTAGAGTCGGATACAACTGGCTTTCGAGCAAGGGAAACTTTTACCTTTAACTGTTAGGTTTGGCAGGAGCTGAGGCAGAGGCAGAAGCTCAGTCCATCATTCAGTACTTGGAAATCAAACTCCAACCTTCCACTTGCTGCTTCCAAAGATAAACACAAAGGCCAAACCTTCCCTCCCTCCCTCTTCCTTCCTCTTCTGGTTGGTTTGTCCTTTGCATTTGTCTTTGGAAGCAGAAGTGGCAGCGATAGTGGGGAGGGTTAGTAGCAGTGAGGCCGGGAGGGCAGGGCAGAGATCCCATTGAAAAAAATACCCCGGCCCTCGAGCAACCAGAGGGACTGTGAACCGGCCCTCGGCTTTAAAAGTTTGGGCACCCATGGTTTAAAGTAATGTAGCAACACATAATCTGCCCCCCCCCCCTATAAATGTAAAAATGGTTACAGTATCTTGCACTTAGTTCTGGAAAAGAAGTTCAGCAAAAGTGTTACTCTGTTTCAAAACTGTGTCATATTCCACAGCTTGGCATCCATTTTTGAACACATAGACTTGATTACTGCAATGCGCTCTACATGGGGCTGCCCTTGATGACCATTCGGAGGCTACAGCTGGTCCAGAATGCGGCAGCTTGGGTAGTGATGGGGTGCGGGCATTACGCTCGTGCCTCACCACTGCTTCGGCAGTTACACTGGTTACCAGTATGTCTCCGGGTGCAATTCAAGGTGCTGGTTAATACCTTTAAAGCCCTATATGGTAGTGGGCCAGGATACCTAAGAGACCGCGTCACCCCAAGAACATCTGTCCATCCCACCAGGGCAGATCGGAGGGGCTCTCTTGTTATTCCATCGGCCAGAGAGGCTTGCCTCTCTAGCACCAGGAAGAGGGCCTTCTCTGTGTCCGCCCCGACCCTTTGGAACCTCCTGCCAACTGAATTACGCCTACAGACAGAGCTCCTGCCTTTCCGGAAGGGCCTAAAAACCTGGCTGGCAGGGCAAGTGTGGGGATCCAGGAATGTAGGGTCCATGTTGGGTGGCTGATCTAGTGGGACAGCCACCCTTCTTGCTTCTCGCTGTTTTATTTTTTGTAACTTTTAAATTTTAAAACCCTTTCAGTATTTTATAAATTATAGCTTTTAACTTTAGAGTGCTAATTTAAATTGTAGTATGTGTAGGGTAGGATGGGATTGGCCAGTCTGTTTTACACTGATGTGGAATTTATTGTTTAAGCTATGTTCTCTTTTTATTCTTATTGTAAGCTGCCCAGAGTCGGGTTTACCTGATTGGGGCGGGATAATACATTTGAACAAATAAATAAATAATAAATTATCCATATGGAAGCGCCTGGTGTTCTTGTTTGGTTTCATACCGAACTGGGGTACGGCGCTTTGCAGAAGTCTCATTTTACAGAAACCCCGTTTTACAGAAGGGTTTTTTGCTGAAAATATGTCCCATTTTACAGAAACCCCCTGTTTTACAGAATGTGATTTCCCAGAGTGCATTGTGCCTGCTGGGCTATAAAAGACCACCTGCAGCCATTCTGAGCCCTGTGGGTGGCAGTAGAGTGGTCTGGAGAGGAGCTAGAGTGTTTTTTATTTTTATTATCATTATTTGGGGATGGGCGGGAACATTTTTAATGCGTTCTTGTGGGAATGCCTCGTTTTACTGAAAAAAAATGAGTTAAAGAAAAAGCTACGGAACTGACTTTTGCTGTAAAATGGAGTTTTACTGTAGTTACATATATTTTTACAGATTATGATTACTGGGGTGGGATGGAAGATGACAATTTATTATTAAGATTTGTCAAACACTCCGAAAGGACTACTTATTATAAACATTCCAACGATAGTAAGCTCAGGTAGTGTGCAATATATTTAAAGCTATGATTTATTTCAGTTAAAACCAGAAGTAACTCTTTTGTCTCATAGTCTTGGAAAAATCGTTTATGCTATATGAAGTAGAGTATTAATATCCACAATGTACGGATGAACTCATTAACATATGTAATGAGATTAAAAACTCTGTCCTTTTTCAGGCTTTGGGAAATAGACTTGAATTTCTTCATGTCCAGTTGCTTTCTTCTGGAATGTGTCTTTGAAATTATTTTGCTCATGGATAGTCAATTTAGCAATACAGTGTTCAGGGAAAAGATTATCAGTGTCCTCATTTGAAAAAAAGTGTTCATACAACTACAGTAGTTGTCTAGGACAGTGGTTCCCAACAAGGGGTACACAGCCCACTAGTGGACTTCAATTCCCAGAAGCCTAAGTCAGCACATTGGCTGATCAGTGCTTTGGGGAAATGACTTAGGCTTCTGGGAATTTAAGTCCAAAAACCAGCATTTGGGAAACACTGGTCTAGGATGATATTGAGAGATGAGGGGGACATTAAATGCCAAAGCTTATACAGTATAGCGGAACCTCGGTTAATGTAATTAATGCGTTCTCCAGGACGTTTTTTACAGTGAAAATTACTTTAACCGGATTTCCCATAGGAATGCATTGAAAACCAATTAATTCGTTCTGAAAAAAACTCCGTAAACCGAGTCACTATTTTCTACGGATTTCCTTTTGTTATGTAATTTTTATATTAACCGAGCTGTTTGTTAACCAAGGTTCCACTGCATAGAATCTAGATAAATTGTAATAAAGAAAATTCTGAGTTATTGACAACATTCATCAGGAGCAACATATTTACCATGTGCTGATGTTGTTGGCTGAAGTTTTTAGGGCTAGAAATTGGGTTTGTGTTTCTTTTAAAATAGTGTCATAGATTTCTCTGTGTCCTGATTACTAGAGGGAGGTGGCAGTGATGCATTTTGGGTTGTTACTAGGTAAGTACTGTATTGTGTTTTAGTCAAAACAATCTGACCATGTGTTCTTGGGGAAATAAAACCTAATTTGTGATAGACATGTAGTACTGTATATGGGCATTGGCTGGGACCCTTCAGAGGAGGGGCCAGGGGGTGGAACTTGTTGAAGGAGATAAAAAGGAAGGGAGGAGGGGGTCGGCCATTTTTTACTCTTCACTCTTTCCACACTGTGTAAGTCAATGGGAGGGTTTTGAACTCAAATAATCATGTAGTTGCTTTTAAGCTAAGGGGGTGGGGGCACCTTAGGGCTTCCAAACTTAGTTAAGTTTTCATTGTTTTCAATATACTGTCTGGACTGAAAATGCTTCATTTGCCTAAGAAATCTGTAACCTACTTTTGCTACAATATACTTTCAAAAGTCATAAAGATGACTGGAATTGTTTATTTTACTATCTGCTACCTTACTAACAGCCTGACTCAGGTCAGGACACGTGAGAAAGCAATCTAAATCCTGGATTGCTTAGCCACAGGGTGTCAATTCAGGTGCAGTTCCACTTAGCTGTAGGCCCAAGGGTCTACTCGGGAGCAACAGATCTGTTAAAACAGTTGGATTTGCAACTAAGTTTTCACTTCAATGGGATTTTAGTCATATTAATTTGGATCTAATCTAAGTGCAAGTGCACCTCTGACAACACACAAATTATTATGTAAATAATGTAATAATAATACCATAAGTGTCCCCCTAACTGTAGTTGTTGTATTAATACATTTTATGAAGTAAAGTAGGATTCGTTAATGCTAATGAAAGCAAAGTGGACACTGTTCTGAATACTAAAATACTTAGTGGGACTGCAAAAATCTTAGCTGCTTGGTTGCTGAAATACTTAGAAAAATTCATGTGCCTCTTAGGATTTTGGTCTCTAGACTAAATTACGGTAGGCTCTGTGTTGGTGTTTTAAAAGAACTTTATTCTCCTTTGTGCCATTGAAAAACAGATCTAATTAATTGCTCAGTTCTCCAGAGCTTATTTTGGAAATCCATGTGTTGGGAAGGGTTTTCTGTGAAAACAAAAGATTGCCCCTGCTTTTGATTCAATTCGATTTTAGTATTCCAGAAATCCAACATCGGGTTCCTGCCCTATGTTGTTCTCAAGAGTAAAATACATATTCTGGATCACTGGAGAAAAATATACTCTTATTCCTAGATGCATACTGTTAATATGATTTCATTAGAAACACCTATTATGTAGTTGTTTTAAGCAGATGAAATTATGTCAATCCAGAGAAGTGTAGTAAGTATCTTTTTTTGTTTGTAGTTGGTGTGATCAGGTGTCCAATCTGTCGCCAGGAATGCAGACAAATAGATTTGGTAGATAACTACTTTGTCAAAGACACATCTGAAGCACCCAGCAGTTCTGATGAAAGATCTGAACAGGTATGACACATTATTTTCTCTTTGTATTGTGATTTGTTGTTTGTGGTGTATTGGTTTTGGTTATTTCCTAATTCTAATGTCAAGGCTTCAGCATTTGAATTTCCCCCTTGTTTTTAGGTGTGCACCAGCTGTGAAGATAATTCTAGTGCGGTTGGTTTTTGTGTGGAATGTGGAGAATGGCTGTGCAAAACATGCATAGAAGCCCATCAAAGAGTAAAATTTACTAAGGATCATATGATCAGAAAGAAAGAAGATGTCTCTTCAGGTAAAATTTCTGTTTCTCACATTTAGTACATATGGTTATCAAGTATAGTTACAGCTAAACATTTCAATAGACTGAAAATCAGTGTCATAATTTTTTTCTTTTGTTTTCTTAGAGAAAGGCTCCTTTCCTACTTCCCCAGAGGGAACAGGGCTACTTCTTAATCTATTTTTTAAAAATAATTTGTAATTCATTTTTAAATAAATGTTGAACTTAGTCCTTCAGAGAGAATGCAACCACATCAAAGATTAGTTTTATTTCTCCGTGAAGTGTGATTTATTTCTTTATACCCAGGAACTTATTTACAGATGTATCTACAGGATAGTAAGTGGACAACAGAAACAGGGTTGCATGATATCCTTAGGTCAGGGCTGCTGTAGTACAGGCTGGATGAACATTGTGTAGTGGTGTTTAGAATATATAGATGTTAAAAGGTGTATAGATAAGATGGAACATTGAAGCACTCTATATGCTAAAGCAGAAATTCTCAACCTTTTAAAGCCAGGGGCCGGGTCACTCTCCCTCAGACAACTTTGGGGGCCGGATGGCCACTTTGCCCTTCCTCCACCACATGGCACTTCTTGGTGTGGTGGAGGCTGTGGGGCCCACATGAAATGGTGCCGCGGGCTGCATCTGGCCCATGGGGCACAGGTTGAAAATTCCTTTGCTAAGGGCTGTGGCATGCAACAAAACATCTTAGCACCAATTTTTGGGATTGATAATTCACAAATCATTAGGGTCAATATATATCTATGCTTTCTAAGCACAGCACTGTTAGACAACTCACAAATATATCATATTTGATCATGTTTAGAGCTGCCAAAAAGTCCAGGAGTACTCCTATTTTTCATTCCCCAGCTTCTGTTCCCAAACTACTACAGTCTGTGGTGTACAGATTTAAGTAATCCATATCAGTCAAAATAATTTATGGTTGTCATAGTATAATGCTTGTATCAAAACCTAGGTCAAGATTTATTTCTTTTTTTATAGTGGAACATTTTCTTATCCCCCCCCCCCCCATGGAACTTAACATTGTTCTTCTATTTTTCGCCTCCCTGTTTTAGTTGTAAATTTTTATTTCTAGCTCTTTGTTGTTGTTTTCTATTTGTATGAATGTGTAATTTTTAAAAATGCTTCCTAATGTGTAATTGGAGGATTATTACTCTGAATTGCATACCTGGTTACCTTGGACTTGGAATGTCTGGTCATTATGGTTATGTATTGTCTGTGAGGCTGGCTGTAGATCTACCTGAGAAAAGCCCTTGCCTTGCACTTTTGTCTCATGTATTGGCTTTGCAGTGGTCCTGTTGCTTTGGTCATAGGATAAAAATGCTGAAAGAATGTGTTCCTCCTGGACAGTTAAATAAACTCAGATGTTTCTAAAGTATATTGTTAAAACATGCTTACCAATAAAGTTATTTATACTTGGTGGTATGTTTTAAAGAAATGATTCCTTATAGTGTTACATTTTCATTACAGAGGAACAAAGACTAAGTAACAGCTTACATAGTTTGTTAGTCAAGAAAAAGATTTTCATGAGTGGGTGGTGGAGAAAATCTTTGTTAACTTCTATTTTAGCATGGTAGCCCTAGACAAGTGGTGGTGAACTTTTTTGAGACCGAGTGCCCCAAACAGGAGGGGTAATGGGTGGGAGCCATCTCGGGTGCTGGTGCCCCCATGTTTACTCATGAGTAAACACCTGTACCCCACTCTGATTTTCCTCTCAAACCATAAAAATGCATATTTTAGAAAGCCAGTCATATTTGACTCTAGGGTTCAGTGCTCATCTCTACTTACAGCCAAGGAGCCAGCATGGAATGCTGATGGCACGGCTGTGCCTGCAAAGCCCAAGTGACCCACTGAGAGGTGCGGGACCAGCAGGCGGGCTGGGAAGGAAAACTAGGCACCTCGAATACCATACAATCGCCAATGAGCTGTGAACCTTCCAGTGAGAGGGTGTTGTGTTGGGGGTGGGGGAGAAGTCCAGAAGAAGAAGGGATGGACGAGTAAAGGAAAGAAAAAGAAAGAAAGAAAGAAAGAAAGAAAGGAGATCACGCAAGAGAAATGCAAAAGAGAATTTAAAAACTCTCCAAAGGCTCATTTCCTGCAAGAAGGCACTGGGGTTTGGTTGCGGAAGGTCTCGAGGTGCCTAGTTTTCCTTCATGGAATACTAGAGTTGGAAACGACTGGCTTGCGAGTAAGAGCAGTCTTTACCTTTACCTACATAGGTACTATTTCAGTGGGAAGGTAAATAGCATTCCGTGCACTCCGGTGTTTAGTCATGCCTGCCACATGTCCAGACACAGTCATGCCTGCCACATGTCCCTTACTGATTCAGTGAGCCTACTCTAATTCCAATTTCCTCAACAAAGCAACAGGATTTCAGCCACTGCAATGTAGACATTTGCTTCAGGATGGTTTAAAAGCCTGACTCAAGTAGAAGGGGTGAGGATTCCAAAATCTTGTTCCAACTGCTTGTCTTTTCGATTGATACAGCTGAGCCATCAAAAATGTTAAAGACTCCTCTTTTATCCCTTACCCAAGGTTTTAAAAGCTTTGGACTCTTGACCAGGCATTCACTCAGCCTCTTACATTCTTCCAAGTCAGTCAAATGAGTCCCAAGCATGTTGTTGGGGGCAAAATGCTAATTAACTTGTGACCCACCCAGAGAGGCCACCAAGTGCTTATATGGAGCAGGTAATAATAATTTCGGGTCAGAAATTATTCTGGGTTTAATTTTTGCGGGAGAAACTCCACTCAGGGAATGCCCAAATGAGGCTCCTTTCATGTCCCCAATATCTTTCCCCCACTGAAGTGGTCCCTGCTTATCTACTTGCAATTTCTTGCTTTCCAGCTGCTAGGTTGGCAGGAGCTGGGATAGAAAATGGGAGCTCATTCTTTCATGCAGTACCCGGGTCTTGAACTGTTGACTTGCCAGCCTTCCAGCTAACAAGGCGAGCTTCTTAACCACTGAGCCACTGTAGCTCCCCAGTGCAAGGATTAAACTGCTGTCTTGCAACCAAAAGGTTGTGAGTTTGATCCTGACTAGGAATCAAGGTTGACTCAGCCTCTTCCATCCTTCCAAGTTTGGTCAAATGAGTCCCAAGCATGAGGAATGAAAATAAACAGAAATATTGCTCTATGTTCCTCCCCACCACCCACTTCTTTTGTTTTTCTCTGCCTGAAATTAAGCAGCACAATGTGAAAGCCAAGCAGAAATGCTGGGATCTGCCTGGCACAGGATTTATTAAAACGGCCAAGCAGGAAAACCCTCCCCCCCCTCCACTGCCTGCTGGGAACATGAAAGTCCATGGCCACTTTTCTCATCTTTTATGAATGGGGAAAGACAAGACAAGTGGCCATGGCTGGCATGGAAGGCAAGCCCCCTCCCACCAATCCTCCCAAAAGGCGCTCTGCCAGGGATACGGAAGTCCATTGGCCACTTGTCCTATCTTTCCTCCCAACTTTTACCCCATAGTAAATAAACGGGGAAAGACGAGACTAGTGGCCATGGCCGGCACGCAAGGCAAGTCTCCCCCCCCCTTCAATTAAAAAGGTAAGAAGGCTGAAATCCCTATCTGGAGGCACTGCAGGAACAAATTCAGGCAAACAGACAACCCCAGAGGCACCTGTCCAAGGAAGAGAAGTGCGTGCACTGTGTCTCCTAGGAAGGGGGATGTCTGGCCCCACCTCCTGGGCGGGGCTTCAGCCTCCCCTATCTTTTTCCTATTGGTAGAGGGAACCAAGTGACTTGAGAAAGCAGTACTGCCATTGGCAGCATGGGGCGGTGCTAAACCCAGAACTCGTGCGTGACAGTGGCACGCGTTGCATAGGTTCCCCATCATGGCCTTAGACCTACTTATCAAGTACAAACCTGCAATGGTGCACTCTTAAGAATGGCTTGTGAAGACTTGGGGTTTTTGTTTTGTTTCTTGCTAGCATCAGATCTTTTCTCTACTAGTAAAATTAAGAGACCACATTGCCAACATAAGATGGATCATGGAAAAAAAAAGGAATATCAGAAACAAGTATACTTCTGCTTCATTGATTACACTAAGGCCTTTGATTGTGTAAACCACAACAAAATGTGCCAAGTAATTAAATATATGGGAATGCCAGAACACCTTATATGCCTCATGAGAAATCTATACATGAATCAAGAAGCAACAGTTAGGACTGAATATGGAATGACGGAGTGGTTTGGAATAGGAAAAAGAGTAAGACAAGGCTGCACTTTGTCACCCTGCTTATTCAACTTATACACAGAGCACATAATGTGCAATGCAGGGATGGAGGAATCACAAATTGGGATCAAAATTGCTGGGAGAAACATTAACAGTTTGAGATATGGAGATGTTACCACCCTAATGGCAGAAAGTGAGGAAGAGCTAAAGAAGCTCCTGATTAGGTTGAAAGAAGAAAGTGCAAAAGCTGGCTTGAGACTCAGTATAAAGAAAACCAAGATAATGGCAACAGGCCCTATCAGTCCCTGGAAAATAGATGGGGAAGAAGTAGAAGCAGTGACAGATTTTACTTTCTTAGGATCAAAGCTCACTGCAGATGGTGATTGCAGCCATAAAATAAAAAGGCAACTGATTCTTGGGAGGCAAGCGACGAGAAAGCTGGGGAACATAGTGAAAAGTAGAGACATCACATTGCAAACAAAATTTTGTATAGTCAAAGTGATGGTATTCCCGGTGCCAATGTATGGTTGTGAGAGCTGGACCATAAGGAAAGCTGAGTGCAGAAGAATAAATGCCTTTGAGATGTGGTGTTGGAGGAGAGTATTGAGAGTCCCCTGGACAGCGTGGAGAACAAATAGGTCAATCTTAGAAGAAATCAACCCTGACTTCTCCTTAGAAGGTCATATTGTAATGATGAAGCAAAAGTACTTTGGACATCAAATGAGAAGTGAAGATTCACTTGAGAAAGCCTTGATGCTGGGAAAGGTGGAGGGCAAAAGAAAAAGGGGGCAGCCAAAAATGAGATGGCTAGATGGTATTGTGGACGCAATTGGCACAGAGCTGAGTGAGATGAGGATGGTGGAGGACAGAAGTGCCTGGTCGACAGTGGTCCATGGGGTCGCAGAGGGTTTGAATCGACTGTGCGACTGAACAACAACAAAAATTAAGCCTAAGTGTTTTGTAATTTTACTGGAGAATTTTTCCAGTACTAATTTGCCTCGTTTCTCTTCTCTTTCTTTTGATGCCTCTTTGGTGTGAACATTTAGATATGTTCCACATACTTTTGTTCCATAGAACAAAAAATAGGATTTTATGTTGTTATAACTTGATACTGACAGAAATAAATACAATGATATCCTTAGGATAGGAATACTAAAAGTAACAGGTTTCTTTTAATTTTATCACTCTCGGAGCACATCATTTTTTTAGAGGAGAGGTGTAAAAACATCAACCAAGCAGTCTCTGCATACATTCAGAATTACACTCATTGGGGTACAAAATACAGTTTTGGCCAAAAGAAGCAAATAAACTATCTGTTCCTCTGAAGCAAAACTAGACCATAGAACTGGTCCACTCTCAGTTCTGGTCTTATGTTTAGTAATTTTGGCTTGAAATTATTATAATAATTGCATGTCATCAAGCTGATTCTAATTTAGGATGACTTTTCAGGATTTCCTAGATGTAGGTTATTTGCAAATGGTTTACTGTTTCTTTCATCTGGAGACACTTTAGGATTGTGCATCATGTTCAAGACCACAGGCTGACTTTTATCCTGTAAGACGCATTGGGGAATCAAACTCCCATCCCTGGCTTTGGAGCCAGGTGCTCCATCTCTCTGAGCTAGTTTTCTCTCTTGACTGACTCAATTTTTATCATGTTTTGTACTAAAAAAAATTGTCTATCTCTTTTTAACACAGAAGCTGTTGGAGCATCTGGTCAACGTGCTGTATTCTGTCCTGTGCACAAACAAGAACAATTAAAGCTTTTCTGTGAAACCTGTGACAGACTGACATGTAGAGACTGTCAGTTACTGGAACACAAAGAACATAGGTATAGAGAAATGCATTATTTTTATGGTACAAAAATGTTTACAATAAAATGTGGTTTGTTTGTTTTTTACAAATAATTTTGGAGTGATGATACTTCAACTGCTTAATTCTTATTTTAGTAAAATGAATAGAGTAGTTCTCTGGTGAAGTAAATGTTAGTTAATCATGTGAGTTTTGATTGACTAATTACATCTATGCTTATTTCCATATTTATAAAGCAATGTTTCTGGAGGAGGGAGGGAAATGTTTAATTTTAGATGACAGATGAAGCAGGTCGCAATTTAAGTCATGGTATTTTGTCCAGTGCAGGGGGTAGATGTGTTTTCTAAGATGACACCAGCATGCGGAAAGAGGTCATTAATTTTAAAAATGACATTTTAGAATTTATCACCCAGTTAAGCTTTTTAACTTGATCAGAAGTATCTCTAAAATAGAGAAATGATTACAATAAATTTATCTTCAGTAGTGTTTTTATGGTCTGATAAATGGGGTGAAATAAGGATAAGAGCAAATTAGATTGTCAATGTATCACCAAGCTTTCATGTTTTAGCCTTTGATTGGATTAAGGAAATTGTTGGAAGAGGCTGACGTTCATGTACTACAATTATATGCTAGTTGTTTTATTGGTGTCAGCATTGGTACTTTAACCAGGACTTATGTGTTATTTCAGTGTTGTGTTTAAATTGCATGTAATTGATTTTGAGGTAATATATTTGAAAAATGAACCATTGCTTGTGGTTCATACAGTTTTGCTAAGTGGAAGGAACCAGGGTTCCTGGGATCATATTTTCATCTGGAGATCACAGGAGCAAGCTGCTCTTCATTGTGGTCTTTGTGAATCATACATGGGGTTTTCAGTGCCTGGATTGGAACATTTTAGAGCTTAAGCAGAAAGAACTGCCCCCCGCTGTGCATGTCCATGCACCTAATAGCCAATCCACAGTTACTTTTAGCTGTCACTGAGAAAACTGCTACAAATAACTTTACTTTTTACATTCCTGTTAAACTAGTTTTATCCTTCCATGAATCCTTTCCTTAAGAAAATAATACTGGTAGTTTGTTGATCTTGGTTTGTGTCCCCCAATACCTTTCAATTGTCTGTGGCCTTTCCACCTTTTTATGGTCACTATGGGTCCTTTCCAAAGTGTGTTGAATGCTCCATCAAGATCCACCTCACCAATGGGCATTTAAAGTGTTTCTGTTGCCTTGCTGTGAGACACCAAACCTAATCTTGCCAATACTGCATCAAATTTGCCAAAGTTGTTATTAGAAATTAACGGACTTGGGAGAAATAACTACAGGTCATCAGATCCGTGTTCCAACAAATGACTTCAGTCCATCCAATAGCTATCTGCAAAACCTCCTCTAAGCAATCCATTATGGAGGTGATCCACTTGAATTCAGGGAATAAGTCACAGGATGACCAAAGGTCAGGGGAAACTGAGCTATTACTTGTTTCAAAACCAGAAATGTTCCCTTGACATTGAAACTGCAGCATGTGCAATCAACTGCTTCCAAAGCTCCTTCAATATTGATGAAACATTAAAAAAAACATACTCTTATTCTATTCTTGGGGGGTGGCGGCAGCGAAGAAGAAAACATTTACACCATTGAGCAACAAGTTGCATGAGCCAACAAAATCCACAGTTCAGCCACCATCACCCAGAGCTTCTCCTCAGCTGCCAGAACAAAATCAAAAAGGTTTCTTGACTTGACATCAGTGGAAGAGACACTTTGCATTCATGTTTAATCTGGCTGGATCACCACTTTGCATCATGTACACTAATACCCTGGATAACGCTAAGACTTGGTTCCATAAGTCTTAAGAGTTATCAGGTTTTTAACGTTGTGCGATGCATTGATCGCACAACGTTAAAAAAAGCCCTGTTCCCTTTCCATGCATGAAATCCCAGCTGCCCTTTCCAAAGAGGCAGGCGGATCGAGCCAAGCATTGTTTGGGTTGAGGAGGCGCGCACATTCACCGGTTACCTTCCCAAACCAACTGGCGGTAGCAGCATGCGATCTCCGGCTGGTTCGGGGAGAGAACCGGCATGCACACACATTCTTTCCCCAACCCAACCGGCGGTAGCAGCGTGCAATCACACAATGCTACCGCTGGTTGGGTTGGGGGAGAACGGGAGCATGTGCCTCCCCCCCCAACCAAACCGCTGCTCTGAGCGGAGATCTCTGCCCCAAAGCCCGCAGGGCTGATCTTCAGCCCTGTGGGCTTTGGGGCATAGATCAATGTTGGGGAATTTGAGGGAAACTTTTGCATCGCACAACGTTATCTTAACGTTGTGCAGTGCAAATGTTTGCCTCAAATTCCCCAACATCCGGTTTTAGCATTGTCCGGGACAAACGCTAACTGGGGTATTACTGTAATCATATGTTAGCTTCAAGTGTAACGGATCCCTGCTGGCTCCAAGCTAGATAGGTTTCTTATTTTCAGCCATCTTGTTCTGAAGGCGTTCCTATTTGCTGAAGAAATCTTTTTGCTTTCTGTTACTTTTAATTGTAACTTTTTCTACAATACATTTTTAAAGACATGAAGTGACTAGAGTTGTTAAATTTTCTTTCCGCTACCTTTCTCACCGGCAGGCTTAGGTCTGGTCTGTGGGAAGGCAAGCTAAAACCCTGGAAGGCTCAGCTGAGGTGCCCTTCCAGGTGGGTTTCCTTTGGGCAAAGAAGCCACTGGGGAGCAAAGGATAACCTCATATTCAGTCTCTGAACTGGTCTAGAACCAGTTGCTGTACTCTCAGCAAACTTTCTCCGCTTCAGAATTTTCGCCACATTACTCATCTTCTGAATTGTGTGTCTCCACAGTTGGTCAGGGCTCTACAAGAGTCTTAGCAAAACACACAGTCAGCACAAACTCATGTGAGATTCTGAATGGGATTTTGTATGCCCAACATTGTATTTTTATGGTATGATGCCCTGTTATCCATCAGGGCCTGACTGGTATTTTCTTCCTAACCATGACTTCCACTGAGCCCACTGAGAGAAGGAGTCCACTGAGAGAAGAATCTCAGCCCTCTTTGGGCTAAGCTGATACATTCTTTCATGCTACCATTCTAGTATGGTTTAATGGTCTTTCTGCTTAAGCTGTAGAATGTTCCAACAGCGACTCACTCAGGTGTGGGGAAACCCACATGTATGAAAGAATAGCTTACCAATTGAAAAGCCACAGTTACAGATAAGTAACCTGATTATAGCTCCAGTTCTCTTGAACTAGCTACCATTCCTGCCTTACCTTAGTTTCCTCTTACTTAAACTCTTTTTTCCCCTCTTACTTAAACTCTTTTTTTCCCTGTGGCAATGTGAGACCAGAGATGAGACTGTTGTCTCTGGAATCAAAGCTACTCAGGTGTTGAGTGGTGATGTGGAGAGCTGAGAAGTAGAACAATCACAAAACATAAAATCCTAGGAAACAGTGTTGTGCTATTGAGAGAAGAGGGACTAGAAAAAGAAAAGGAAGAAGACGGCAGAGAAAGTAGCATAAACTGAAAGAAAGAGAGGTTTCTGGGGAAAAGCTAGAAATTATGAGAGGAAATTAGGGGAAGAGTGAATTGCAAAAAACAAAACATAAAGTGTAGCATGTGTGAGACTGGCAGCAACTCCTGCTTTCCTCTTGATTGCTGCGGACATCTCTTTTGTAGATATCTATCTTTGTGCCTTTACCTCCATCCAAAATTACACAGGAAGAGCTAACATCAGAGTTAAACAGAGATTGAATTGGACAGTGAATTTTACTCAAAGATTTGCTGATCCCAGCTATGCTGAAGTTCTGCTTTCTCTGCCCCGCAGCTATAGATAGCAATTTCCTTGTGGTTCCCTTGCCCATTTACAAGACTGCTCACATATGCCTCTCATTTAGATTTGCCTCAGAAAAGTAACCATTTTGAACAAATCTAAACGTGGAACTGCCAAATTGATTTAGGTTAAATCAAAAGGCCTCCCTTTTCTTTTTCCTTATAGCCTGCAAGAGGAATGTGGTTTGTGGTAGAATGTGTTTGAGTGAATTGCTTTTCATTTTAAATGTCAGGGTACAAGGTTTACTCTTAAGTTTTACTGTGAATATTTACTCCTGACCTATATTTTAAATATGAAATCAGCCAGGCTGGTGTGGTTCTCCTCCCCTCCCCCAGAGTCCCATGTTTCACCATGGAGATAAAATGGTTTATTCCTGATTTGCCCTGCAGGAAAGCATCTTCCTCCAAAATGTCAATATAAAGAGAAGTGGGACTGAGAGTTATATTTTGACAGCTAACATCTTGACATGGTGGATTCTTGGCAGGATTAGAGAAGTTGGACTCTGGAATTAAGATACTGTACCACCGTCAAGAATTAATTACAGCAAATGTCTTTCAAATATACCTACATTGGTGTTTGCTTAGTTGCTGTATTCCTGTTGCCAAGCACAGTTTTAATTCCAGTACATCATTTTACTTTAGTTTAACTTCTTCCCCATTAATTTTGTGTTGCTTTCTGATTTGGAAAGGTACCAGTTTTTGGAAGAAGCATTTCAGAATCAAAAGGGTGCTATTGAGAATCTATTAGCCAAACTCCTTGAAAAGAAGAATTATGTTAATTTTGCTTCTAGTCAAGTGCAAAATAGGTAAGCAATGTCCATTTTTCTGTAGTAACAGCTAGTTTAATGAGAATAAACTGGTTTATACAACTTCTAAAATTCCATCCTCAGTTGACAGTGGTAGTCTTATACTCTGATCTATCAGACAAAGCCCACTTGTAGAAATATATGACTGCAACTGTATTTTGCTATAGCAAATATATAAGAAACACTTTGTGAGGAACAGTAGCATGTATTGAGCAGTTTAGGAGTGCAGAAAATATGGTAAAATGTTTCCAATCTGTAGCTTCGTAGAAGCTTGTGTGCAAATAGTGCCATTTGCTTACATGTTTGTTTTTTATATATACAGTCAAACCTCGCATAACGAGTGTTTCACTTAGCGAAAAACTCGCATAACGAGCAAATTTTTTGCTAAGCAGTCTGGCTCGCATAACGAAAATTTTCGTTATGCAAGTCGGACTTTCCCTGTGGAAAAACTCGCATAACGAGCCTTTCTGTGGGAAAAACTCGCATAGCGAATTTTTTCGCTATGCGAGTTTTCCCCCTTGAAATGCTCGTTTTGCAAGTTTTTCCATAGGAATTTTGTTTGTTTCGCATAGCGAGCAACCTCGCATAGTGACCAACCTTGGATAACAAATTAAATTCGTTATGCGAGGTATTACTGTACATACATGTAAATGCGTTGAAGAATTAAGTGTATCAAGATGAAAAGATTAAATGGTTTCCTCTTTGGAAAAGTTATGGAAAGAAAAGTGACCAGGCATTCTCCTTTCCCTGACTACTTATAATGCACTCTTGTAGATGGGGGTACTGCTCCCTTTTTCCAGTGCTGTAATGATGCAGGTGGGCAGGTGTAGTGGCTTAGTGGTTAAGACTCTGAACTTGATGACTGGAAGGTTGGCCGGTCAGCAGTTCAAGGCGTGAGTGATGCACGATGGAGTGAGCAAGGGAGACTATTAACCTTTAATGATATAGGTATGGTATAATTAATTGACATAGTGAGTAGCCATTGTGTGCCATGGGCCTCTGCATGTATTTAGCTTTCTTAAAAGAGTCTTCTTGTGTTTTAGAAAGAAATTAATGCTTAGCTGTTTTAGGCTAGAGAAAATATAGCCATTGCTATGTGTTTAATTACTTCAGACACGGCAGAATATTTCAGTGGTAGGAATAATAGGAGATTGTGACCTGAATGTTAGGTGAGCAACATATTGAATAATGGAATACTTTGTTTTCATTTCTAATAAATAATTATTTTAAACTTAAGTTTTGCTTCCCTTCTATATCAATACTAAAAAGCAGTAAAAGCAATAGGACAAACATTTAGCAAAATGAAATGTAAGTATCTAATATATGGAAGAAAATTTAAATGCAGACAGTTATTATATTTTACAAAAGAAATTACATTTTAAGTTACTTTTGCAAGAGTGAATGGAAGAGGTGCTTTAGTACATTGATGCTGTTACATAATACACTGTATTTATCTTTGTAACACATTGAATTTTTCATTTGAGTGAAAAATATTCTGGAGATGAATGATGTTTGACAACCCATTTTTCTTTTCCAGGATAAAAGAAGTAAACGAAACAAACAAACGAGTAGAACAGGAAATCAAAGTGGCAATTTTTACCCTCATTAATGAAATCAATAAAAAGGGAAAGACACTCTTACAACAACTTGAGGTATATTAAAAATTTTAAAAGACGAAGAGTTTTGAACAACTCTTATGTGATCATTGCATATGTATGCTGTTTAAATTTTGTATATTGATTAGTAATAATGTTCTTAGTGTTGCCTATTATTGGCAGTATTGGCCTGATTCATCCATAATTCTAAACCATAAATCTGCATGTGCAGTGCTTGCTACTACTTGCATGGACTGTAATTAATGTTTACCCCTATGCAAAATGAATCCTCCCCCAGCATTGACCCTTCCCTCCAAACGTAAATGTTGCCTGTAAATGTTCATGCTAGAATGAAAGAAAGCAGAGAAAGAAATCACTTGGTCATAAATTGTTTTTAAAAATTAGTATTTTTGTTGTCCTAAAATAGTTACAATTAGGTTTAGTTCATTTGATGCTCATGTTTTTGCTGTATAAACATCTCAGGAGCCAGAATAGTTCAGTTGAGCCCCTTGAGTAGGAAAAATAACCTGTAAAGTATACTCAATGTGGCCCATTTTTTACATTGGAAAATATTTCAAAAGTGTTATAAAATACCTTTCATTTGCCAATTTTGAAAAAATGAGTAATTGAAGAATGATAGGATGTTTATTATACTGCACTCAAAATATGTGCATAGCCTAAATATAGATAAGCTTCTAGAAAAAATGGTCACAATTTTGAAAATATCTAAATTGAACAGTTTAACCATTCATTAGCCAAAATCCTGTTGTGCGCTTATGCAAAAGATGTAACTTTTAGCAGTGAATTTATTGATTTTAGTTTGTTATGAAAATTTTCTGTATAAGGTGCTTTGGATGAGAGGAATTTGTTTTAAAAGCAGCCTACAAGTATTTCAAAGAAAATAAATACATGAGTAACTAGTTTCAACTAAGCAGCTCTATGAAAGACTGTAATCAGTTTATTTTATCTAGCATTTATTTATTTATTATTACTATTTATTAGTTCAAATTTATATTGCCGCCCACTCGCCTTGGCAACTCAGGGCGGCTTACAGACAGTACATTACATTACAATACAATACAATATGTTGGGGTGGGCACAGGGCGGCAAGGTCCTCATCCTGCCCTGGCTTCTTCTTCCCCTGGCAGTTGGTACAGGCACAGGGGGAGGGGAGGCAAGGTCCTCATCCTGCCCAGGCTTCTTCTTCCCCTGGCAGTTGGTATAGGCACAGGGAGAGGGGCGACAAGGTCCTCATCCTGCCCTGGCTTCTTTTTCCCCTGGCAGTTGGTATAGGCACAGGGGGAGGGGCGGCAAAGTCCTCATCCTGCCCTGGCTTCTTCTTCCCCTGGCAGTTGGTATTTACAATATTGTAATCTGTTTTAATTTTGTGGTTTGTTTGAATTGGATTGAACATTTGCTTGATTGGTAAAGAAGAGCTTAGAGAAGTTACTAGGGATGTGCCATTCAGTTTGGAGGTTTCATGTTTGGTTCCAATTCAGCTCAAAGACCCACAACTCAAGATAACTAAATTTTGCTCTCTTGGACCAGTGACTCTCTCCAAGACTGCATGGCATTCTCAGAACTACACTTCCTGTTGTTGATTTACATAAAAAGAAGTTGCTGCAGTGCTTTCAGAGAGCAGCACTTCTTTGAGATACAGTGGTACCCCGCATAACGAACACTTTGTATAACAAAAGATTCACACAACAAAGTGTTTGTTATGCAATGGTGATACCCCACATAACGATTTTCTTTTTGTTATGGTGGATTTTCGGTAAGCGGGGTATACCCCGCTTAATGAAAACCCCACATAACAGACATTTTCTTTTTGTTATGGGTATCACCCATTTGAACCGCATAACAAAAAACCACATAACGAAGGACTCCGTGGAACTGAGCTTTTTCGTTATGCGGGGTTCTACTGTATGCAACAACAGCTCTCAGAAAGTCCTGCAGCAGCTTCCTTTTGTATTACTGATTTTTAAAAAATCTTTTTAAAGTAGAACATTTGAATAGAATGTTCCAAAGGGTATTTGGTGCAGCATCTTTGCTGAAACATAATCAGGCCTAGAGCTGGTCACTGTCCAAGTGGGAGACTGTTAGTAAACTTGAGATTTACCATAAAAGAGGATATGAATCTTAAGAAACACTGTCATATTTATTTCAGTTATGGTTGCAGTTTGAGTGTCAGATGAATCTGTTAGAAATGGCAACTTGAAGCATTTGACTGCTTGCAACTTTTAAAGATTCCTTTCTTTCCTATACAATGCTGCAGAATATCTTTTGAGTTTGTAAAACTGCTGTATGTTATGAGAATGTTATGTTTCTGCCTTGACTGAATACGAAACACTGTATAAATAAATGTTTTAATCCTTTATCTTGGTATTTATGAAACGTTATTCAACACATGTACATCTTTTCTGTACAGACAGTGACAAAGGAAAGACAGATGAAGCTAATACAGCAACACAATGATATTAGTGGTCTGTCAAAGCAGGTGAAACATGTAATGAACTTTACTAATTGGGCCATTGCAAGTGGCAGCAGCACTGCATTGCTCTATAGCAAGCGATTGGTAAGATTTAATACTGCATAGATTTTATGAGCTGCAATCCTGATTCAAATCTTCTTTTGTATAGTAGTAAAGGGAACTTGCAGAGTTTCCTCAATTTTCGTTCTTTTTTCTAATTTTACAAATAACGATAGCTAATTCAACTTCATGTGTTTTATATGTGATGTTAGAGTTACTGTACAATTTGAAATCTTGCTTTTAGTACCTCTGACAGTTTCCAAGAAACAGGATGCAACATTACAAAGAGTGGTGTTAGCATATTTTGAATGTTAAAGTGTATGCCAAATTATATGTGGTTCCCTTGAAGAGTGGATGTATGGTACATTTGTGATCTGTGTTTAGCCAACTGTAGGCTCCCAGGCTTTCATGCTGGGACTACTGAGTTATTGGTTGTTAAGTTCTTTACAAAGTGTATGGGTTTACAACATATTTTGAAATAATTATAAATCTTTGAGAAGAGTCCGAAATGCAAGGCTCTTAATTTGCTTAACATGCTCATTAATAGTGACATGGGCCAGATAATTTTTTTCTCCTCCTTTAGTCCATTTGCGGCAGCTTGTTTCTAAAAATCCATTGGCCTGAATCCCAGCATAAGGCAAGAGAAAATGCCTATTAGCAAAATTGTGCTGGGTTATATGATTGTCCCTGGCGGACAGTGGTCTATGGGGTCGCAAAGGGTCGGAATTGACTGTGCTACTGAACAAAAAAAAAAAAAATGATTGTGAAAGGAGTTGTACATTGGATTGTACAACTTGTTTCACAATGGGTTGTATATCCTGTCATGCCATCACTGGCAAAATAAATGGATTAGATGCCATACATTTTGTAAAATTCTTGAGCTGTGGATGGATACAAAACCAATTGAATAGGACTGTTTCTGAAATATAAGTAGGTATTTTAAGGGTACAGTAGAACCCTGCATAATGAAAAAACTCTGTTCCATGGAGCTCTTTGCTATGAGTTTCTTTTGTTATGCATTTGGTTCCCTATAGGAGATACCCCACATAATGAAAAAAAAATTCATTATCTGGGGTTCCCATTAAGTGGTTATACCCTGGTTACCAAAAACCCTGCATAATGGAAAAAATTTTCGTTATGCGGGGTATCGCCATTGCATAACAAACCCTTTGTTGTGATAATTTTTCGCTATACAATGCATTCGTTATGTGAGGTACCACTGTACTTTTATCTATTTAGCATAGATGCATTTTGCATTCATACTTCACTACATCTAATTGATGAAACGAGAGAGGGGGAGCCTCCAAAACCAAAACCAATATGGTGAGGTGGTCTTATCTGCAGATCAGAACAGAAATTCTCATATCTGATACATTTTAGGAAAAAGTATAACTAAACCTATAATTTTAAGAAACTGAAACTAATTGTACTTTACTTGATCAGGAAAAAGTTTCAGTGTTGATAAAAGCAAGCGATTTATGCAGCATTAAAATTTTGCAGTACAGTATGTCTTCAGAAGCTAGATTTATCAAGTACAAGCTGAATAACTATGCTAGATCAGAAATCAGTTGATGGGGAAGAATTGGAATTTTACACATTCCTGCTGGTTAATCTTATGTCACTATCAACAGTGAACTGCTTTTTCTTAACTCTCAGTAGATCCAGGTGTCTTGATTTCAGGACATAGCAGGGAGAACATTATTTTGTTAAGCTATTACTTTAGAGGTTGGAATTTACTTTCTGGCAGCAGTTCTAGGAAGGACAAGGAGAACTGATAAAACTTGAAGCACTAAAATTTTATTATTACCTCTTTAAAAGCACAGAGAGAGCCTATCTGTATATATATAAAAATAAACAGATTTTACTTAGATATTCTCAGAGTAGGCACCTAGTTGAAGGTTTTCTTATCAAACTGCTATTTGGTAAGCAAAGGAAACAATTTTTATCTATGAAAACATTTACTTGTTGGGAGATTTGAACACTGGTATGCTCTCACAAGCAGTAATTCAAAAGAAGGGGAAAATACAACACTTTATTCAAGGTGGCTCTTTCTGATTTCTAAAGGCTCAAATCTTAGATAATAATTTGGTTATTTAAGCCCATTTAAAATTCCACGTGATTTTAGGATTGACTTTAGGATAAGCCTTCACTCAAATTGTTTATTTTGGTTTCTATGGATGTGGAATTGGTGAACTCCCATCTTACATGGGAATGTATAAACATTTTAATGTGGATGCAACTGAAGTGAATGTATAACATTTCAAGTTCTTTCTTAATACTGTGTAAAAATAAACTTGCCAATCAGGCTTAGAACAACTGTCTTTTATTTAGATTATCTAGTAGTTCATTCATTAATGTATTCAGTGTATTTTGTCATGTATTGTACAAATTTTTCCAAAGAATTCAGTCAAGTTTTAGATTCATAATAATGTTTTGAGGTAGATTAGAATAACAGAATGACTTGCCAATTAACGGATATGTTCCATTTTGTTATGTTGGCCTCTTCTTGTCGGCTTTTTTCCATTCATTGTCGTCTCTAACTGAAGAGTGTTTTGTCTTCTCACAGATCACATTCCAGCTGCGACATATATTAAAAGCACGATGTGATCCCGTCCCAGCTGCTAATGGAGCAATACGCTTCCATTGTGACCCCACATTATGGGGAAAGAATCTAGTCAACTTAGGTGAGAGGGTATTCTGGTTTTTGGTTTTTTTTGAAAGGTGAACTCACTGTTCAGAAGTTCTTAATATTACAAATAGAATAAAATAAGTTATATTCTTTTAGGTTTGTGACTTAAGTGGGTGGCAGTGGTTTGGATTAATACATAATGGGGACTTTTCTACCTCATTTTGAGTAGAATCTTACCCAACCATCCAACAAGGTCTTCCAAAAGACTGAATAGTCAGCAGAGAAGTTTTTCAGAGAGCATAAATTCCAGTGATGTAAGATTGGCTACCCCTTTCTTTAGGTACATGAAATATCATCTATCTAAATCATATGAGAGTTGATACTCTGCAATAGATGGTGAAGTTTTTTTTTTTGGAGACTGCAGTTTCACCTTGTGCAACTGCTACAAAGAGAAATTCCACATGATAAATCAGTAATATTCTGGCTCCAAAGGTGTTGGGTAGGATTTTGACTAGACAAACAAGATAATCTTTTAGTGAAATGATGGCTGAATTGGGAAGAAAATTCCTGTACCATATGTGATACATAAATGCAGAAAGTTCAAAAAGCTATATCTGTTCACATGGCTCCTGTTTTCTTTGAATATACAGGCATAAAAAAGTAATTCGATTTAAAAAAATATTAAACCTCTCTATTAACAAAAGTAAAGGGCACCCAACAAAGTAGCTTAAATAGACTCTTTGTGGCAGTGGCTGTATCAATTTCCCTCATGTTTTTATCCAGCAATAACTTATGTTATTAATGGATTTTCTAGGATTCCCTGTGCATCACAGCACCTTGTTCTCAGTCTGAGGGAAAAATAGGGAACATGTCAAAACTCTTCCTATTGTATGTGTAGAGTTCCCAGTTGGAATTTGGACTGGGCTATATGTTGGGAGCTGCAAAAGCCACCAAAATAAATGATTAGGAAATGACAGAAGGAAAAAAAATGCTTTGAGAAGAAAATTACAAGGAGCAGAAAATAAAATCTTATCTCGTAATTACAGTAATACCTCGGATAACGTTTACCTCGTATAACGCTAAAATTGCATAACGTTAAGTAATCTGGGGAGGAGAATTGGATCGAATAACGTTAAGGTCCTATGGGATGGATCGGATAACAACCGCTAAAGCCTGTGCGGTTACAATGTATCTCTATGGAGCTTTAACGTTATCCGATCCATCCCATAGAATTTTAACATGGATCAGATAACACTAAAAATCGGATAACACCAAGACTTGTGGAACCAAGTCTTAGTGTTATTCGAAGTATTACTGTAACTGAGAATTGATGTTTGAACTTAGACACTGCATAGGACAGGTGTGGATTGCTAGAGTCAGTATCAGGAGTATTTTGAACTACTGCACAGATCTGTGCGTTCTGGCTTGCTGCAGCCTCCAGGGAAACAGGGCTTTTTTTAACATTGTGTGATCAATGTATCGCACAACGTTAAAAACCGGATAACGACGGGACTTGTGGAACCAAGTCATAACGTTATGCGGGGTACTAGTGTATTTTTATATTTACTGTGATCCAAACATGTTCTTTTAGGTCACTAACTTTCTGTAATCACAACTTTAATTTATTTTCCCATATACTCGTATTATTTATTTATTTATTTATTTAATTAAATTTGTTTATCGCCCTCCTCCCAAAAGGGACCCAGGGCGATTTACAACAATTATAAAACCATTTAAAAGAATTAAAAAACTTTAAAAAACTTAGTATTAAAAGCTAGAAATGGTAACATAGGCATACGGGGGTCAAACCAACCAATTGGCTGGGGAAATTGAACTATCCACTCCCCAGACCAAACCTGCCAGGTCTTGACTTCCCTTCAAGTCTTAGGTCCAAGGAACTTTTAAAAGATTTGCTGCATTTGTAAGAGAGAGAGAGAAATCTCCTCTTGGGTGATGAAATAAGTGTGTCTTTTTTTTAACCAGAGAGACACAGCATCTTAACCTCTTCAATCTGTTGGTCCTTCTCAAGTTAAACTCCTCACTGCAATTGTAGTGTTTGGCTTAAGTCCTCTCTCTTGGCGAAGGCTTTGTGGCTAAGACTCTTGTGCTAAACTGACCTCAAAATGTTCATGGCATCAAACATCCAACTGACTATCTCATTGTCAACATGCTTTAAACATTATTTTTGATGCCAATAGCTTCAGTAGTGACTCAGCAGCCACTATTTTTTCATCACTATTGCTGCTGAACATCTTCATTACAACTCATGCAACTGGTTGGTTAGTGCCTCTCTGCATGTTGTCAACCCAGAAAACATGAAAGAGGACTGAAAGAAAAACAAGGTGAAATCTAGTACATTGGTACATCTCTTAAAGAGCATAATGCATTCTATGGGACTGCTCTTTAAGCGAGTTTGCTCTTTAAGTGAAACATCATTGTAAGTGACCTATTGTGACTTCTGGTGGGGGTGGGGAGATTGTGAACCCCGATTTAGTTGTTAAGCAAGGTTTTGTTTGGTTTTAGTTGTTAAGCAAGGCGACCATTCAGAGAAAATTCTGCTCTTTAAGTGAGTTAGTCTCTAAACGAGGCACTCTTTATGCGAGGTTTTACTGTACAAGTTGTTCTCAATTTCTGTCACCTCCCATTACACAGAGACCCTGCAGGTCTAGGATGAGGTTTTACTCTTCCTGACAAGCATGAATGATATTTCGATCACTAGCACACAAGTTAATCACACACCAAAACAGAGTGTGCTTATAATCATAGGTGACTGGAATACAAAAGTTAGGAAACAAGCAGAACCAGATGTTGTTAGAAAATTTGGTCCAGGGAGCAGAAACAGAGTAGGAAAATAACTCATAAAGTCTGCAGTTACAGTCTGTTTATTGTAAACACATGCTTCAAGCAACTAAACAGATGAATTTACATATGGGCATCACCAGATGGTCAATATAGAAATCAAATAAAATATGTAATTGGAAGCAGAAGATGGGAGAAGCTGTGTTCTCTCTGCCAGCAAGACCAGGAGGAGATTGTGGTACTGAACATTTATTTTTTAACATCCAACATAAGAGTAAAGCTGAAAAAGAACACTAAAAGAATCATAATGCCAAAATATAATTTAAACAACATTCTTGATTAATTTAAAATCCACATAAGAAACTAATTTGTGTTACTAGACTCTAATGACCATGAATCAGAAGGAGAGTGGATTGAAAACAGAGATAGTAGAGGAAATGCAAAAATGACAGCTCCTGTATAAAAAGAAAAAAATGATGGATAATGGAAGAAGCACTTAAAATAGTAAAATATAGGCTGGAAGCAAAAGTAAAGCAGAATGACTGAAGTTGATTCAGAACCCTGACTGCAGTTATTGGTTACAGTTTTGTAGAGACAAAGAAGGCTATTACAATAATCAATACTAAGACATGGCTTCTAGAGTCCATCTCACCAAAATTTAGGAGATTATCTCTGCTCTACAGACTAAGAAAGAGTATTCAGCCTAATCATGATTCACAACTACTGTTGCTATGAACTGCTAGCGTTAAACAGTTATGCATTCAACCTTCTTCAACCGAGAAATCTTCACCCATCTCCTACCACTCCAGTGAAATCCCATTGATTCCAAACAGTGGTTTTGACTTGTCCTGTCCCTTGCCTGATACTGATCAATTCATCTTTGGTGCTAGGGTTCCATCTAGATGGCTGAAGGACCATGACTGGGAGTCAGATAGAGTTTAGGCTTATCTTTCTGTTTCTCTAGTACTTAGGAAAGCTGAACGCAGAAGAATAGATGCCTTTGAGGTGTGGCGTTGGAGGAGAATTTTGAGAGTACACTGGACAGCAAGGAGAACAAATAGGTTGATTTTAAAAGAAATCAACCTCGATTGCTCCTTGGAAGGTCAAATAGTGAAGATGAAGCTAAAGTACTTTGGGCATCAAATGAGAAGAGAGGACTCACTTGAGAAAACCTTGATGCTGGGAAAAGTGGAGGGCAAAAGAAGAAGGGGGCAGCAGAGAATGAGATGGCTAGATGGTATTGTTGATGCAATGGGCACAGATCTGGGCGGGTTGAGGAAGATGGTGGAGGATGGCGTACCTGGCGGTCCAATGGGTTGCAAAGGGTTGGACTTGACTGTATGACTGAACAACAACAAAGCACTTAGTTTAAAAGGTATTGGGGGGGAATAGTCACAATCTTAGGAGCAAATTGCCACTGTCAAAAAGTTAGAGAAGGTATTTCCTGCCATAGAGCAAGTCATTGAGCCATTCACTGCTGAAAGTCACACTGTTGGCATTACGCCAGCAGGCACAACTGATAGGATTATGGCATATAGTACTCAGTATCAGGATATGTCTTCAAAGATGCATACTAGTGAACAAGATGAAAAATAACAGATTTGGTAGGCTTTATTTTTCTACATTGACTGACATAATTTTGGGCACTTAAAAATTCTCATGATAAAGTGATTAAAATTCTTACAAGCTTTATTAAAATCTCTATATTTCCCCTGAGTGATACTTTTGTCCCTCTACAACAAAGTCAATCCCTTATTTCTCTGATATTAACACCCTTTCGGATATTGGAAACAGCAGTGCATAGACTGTTACTAGAACTAGAGTGGTCAAGAAGGTGGTGAAAAATACTTGTTAGTTATAGTGAATGAGAATACACTGTTTTATGTGTGGTGGGGACTCACAAGGAACTCATGTATTATAGAGCATGTATGTATTACATTTATATATCACCCATCTGGGTAGTTTTCCAACTCTGGGCAGCATACAACATTTATACATTTACGAAACAACATTATTTAAGAGATTCTTTTCTGAATCTCTAGAAGGATGAAATTAACAACATATAATCAATTTGCACATGAGAGGTATAGAGAGGTAATGTATGCATTGATAGCTGTTAAATACTGTTTTTGTAAAATTTGTCATGAGACATTAATTTTGAATCAGAAGCAAAGTAGAATAAGCATGCATTAGTGCTAATGTTACCTATAGGGCCCATGAGAGGATTACCAAGGTAGAAGGCTTGATAAATGTTTGTGAAGTGACAGTTTACAAAGCATGTATGTTTTAGACTGTTAACATTTAGTAACAGTGAAGACCTTACAATTAACCAACTCTTTCTCCTGCTGTCAGGTAATCTTGTTATTGAAAACAAGCCACCTCAAGGTTATACTCCTAATGTAGTAGTGGGACAAGGTCCTCCAGGAACAAACCACATCAACAAACCTCCAGGGCAAATTAATCTTGCACAGCTTCGACTCCAGCACATGCAGCAGCAGGTGTTCGCACAGCAACAAAAGCACCAGCAGTTGCAACAGATGAGGATGGGGCAGCCTACAGGGCAGCTTGCTCGCCAGGCAGGCCCACAGATGCTGCAACAACCGGCAAGTTATCAGCTTTCCTAAGTGATGTTACAGACATTAACATAGATCTCTGACAGTGAAATGGAATTGTTTTAAATTTTTATAAGTCTTATATTAAGGAATTCAAGTTAGCTAGTATGTCCAATCCAATCCAGTATTGATTTGTTGTCGCTTTTAGTGCAAATCAATTGAACTCCAAAATGTTCTATCCTTTGCCTTCTGTTTCCATCTCTGGCCAAACAGCTTTACCACTGGCTCATCTGTTTTCAGGGTCTGCCTAGTGGTCTTTTGTGGTCCCTTAGTATCCAGTCTGTTAGCTGACAGGTCCATCTGTTATCCTTTAGGTGGGTGATACGGCTTACCTATCTTCGTTTTGCCACATATAGTTCATTGACCACATCACACAGTCTGGTTCTTTGATGTAATTCTTACTAGCTAGTACAGTATAGTCATTTTATAAAGCACAAAAAAATCATTGTGAAAAGAGGGCTCCCCCCCCCCCTCTTCAGAATGAGAGTTTTAAAATACATAATGTTTTGCAGCCTCCACGGTTGATAAGTATGCCGAACATGCAAAGAGGTATGAATTGTGGTGCTTTCCAAGCCCACCAGATGAGAATGGCTCAGAACGCTGCTCGTCTCCCTGGGATACCACGCCACAATGGACCTCAGTACTCCATGATGCAGCCACACTTACAAAGACAAGTATACGCTGTGTGCACATTTTGTTTCTCATCTTTTGTTTTAGGTTATAATGTATAGATTTTAAGGACAAAAATGTGAAAATGCCACAGAAGGGGAAAAAAAACTATGGGTCTTGTAATTGCTAGTGCTATGCAGACTTTTCAGTTTCGTGGAGCTTCCAGTGAAATAAATTTGCAGCTAATAATAATAATAATAATAACCTGTCTGCTGTTCAACTTTCTCTGACTAAGGAGGAATAAGAAGCTTGCAAAAATGTTTTTGAAAAAAAACTTCAGGATATTAGGAAAAATAGGAATTTGCCCCCGTGACACAGTGGTTAAACTGCTATACTGCAGCCAGAAGTTGTGGGTTTGATCCTGACTAGGGCTCAAGGTTGACTCAGCCTTCCATCCTTCTGAGGTCAGTAAAATGAGTGCCCAGCCTATTGACAGCAAAATGCTAATTAAATTGTGAACCACCAGAGAGTGCACTAAGCGCTATTTGGGGGGGGGGGTATATAAGTGTAATTGCTATTGCTAAATCACTAAGAATATTTATTTTTAAAGAAATAGCTGGAATGCAAAATGCAAGTGAATGTTAAAAATAACTGAGCTCAGCAATAACAAATGTTTAAATAGAATGCTGGACAAAAGGAACAGTCTTAGAAAACTTAGTTTTGCATGTGAAAAATATAGTTGATCTCTTTAAATTCACTACCCTAATAGTAATTTCTCTCTTTCTCCTCCTCCTCCTCCCTTTATCAGCATTCAAACCCAGGACATGCAGGTCCATTCCCAGTTGTTTCGGTGCATAATAATATCAATCCAACAAGCCCTACAACAGCTAGTATGGCCAATGCTAACCGTGGTCCAACAAGTCCATCTGTAGCAGCAATAGAACTTATTCCCTCAGTAACCAACCCAGAAAATCTCCCTTCCTTGCCAGATATTCCTCCCATACAGGTTAGTAAAAAGATAATAAATGATGTAGAAGTTAATTCTCTTGATCAAAAGTTCCAGAGCTTCATGATGTCAGTTGTGTTCTTGATGGTGATGACATATACAAAACTCTATGAAGAAAATACATTTTTGACTTGGTTCTTTAAAAAAAGGTTTTACATTAAGTGGGACAGGATAACAATTAAATGAATTTAAAAAAGGAAGGAAGGGTGAGTGTGTGAGTAGGGTAGCTGTGTTAGTGTGTTGCAGGAAAAACAACAAAGAATCTTATGGGACCTTAAAGACTGGCAAATGCTATTTGGCACGTCTCTCCCTGTTGTTGTTGTTTTAACTTTTTTAACTTTTAATTTTAATTTTTATCATAGGTAGTTTGTTTTTCATTGTTTTTAATTGTAAGCTGCCCTGAGTCCTTGGATAAGGGCAGGGTATAAATTTAATAAAATAAATAAATAAGCTTTTGAGAATGCAGCCTATTTTATGAGATATATTTAAATAATAATAATAATATACTACCAAGTTGATTCTGATTTATGGCAACCCATTCCAGAGTTTTCTAGATAGAGAACCCATTGAAGTGTTTTACCATTCCCATCTTCTGAGAGTGTCCTTGGATGGTGCAGCTTGCCCATGACTCCATTGGGCTGGCTCTTCTCTCTGGAGGCACAATGAGGAATCAAACTTCCAACCTCTGGCTCCATAGCCAAATACCTAAACCACCAAGAAAGGTGAAAAAATATATTCTGAGAATAGATGTAGACTCTGACCGCAAATCTGTTGCACAGGACTACATGTGCAACAGTAATAATCTTGTCAGCATAATCAAATTAATGCTCATTAGAGGTATATTGCATTTGCTAAAATGAAAATTTAGGATGCTTGTGGCTTGTATGTAATGCAGCAAAACCACATGCACTGAAACTGCCAAAGGATTTGCCACTTCTCTTGATGTCACCAACATTGCAAAAAGAGCTATGAAGGAAGATTTTAGCCAGTGGCCAGAGAAGCCTGTATACCATCCACTTAGCGATGAAATTCACAGGCCAGATTACTATCCCAGACTGATTTATTCCAATCATTGATATGATGGTGTGGGAAATTACAGTATATTTTTATGCCAAGTAGAGTACAGTGGAACCCCGTATAATGAATGCATCGTGTAACAAAAATATATATATCTTACAACGAAGAGGATTTTGGAACAAATATGTGCATCGTACAACAAAAATCTTCGTTGTACGATGCACCAAAAATCCTCTTTGTTGCATGATTTTCTCACTGCCCCAAAAGGGACTTTGTCTTTGTGCGTTCACAAAGTCCCTTTTGGGACAGTGAGAGAAAGGGTGTAGCGATTTTGGGGGAGGGGGTGTTTCGGAAGAGGCTGGGGAAAGCCTTCCCCAGCCTCTTCTGAAACCCCCACCCCCTGCCTGGATCTCCAAGGGCCTCGCAATCCAGGCAGACACCCCAACCCAACCCTGGATCGCTAAGCCCTTGAGGATCCAGGGTGAGGGTGGGTGGGTGTTCCAAAGAGGCTGGGAAAAGGCTTCCCCAGCCACTCTGAACACCACCACCCTGCCTGGATCGCTAAGCCCTTGGAGATTCAGGTGGGTGGGTTTTGGAAGAGGCTAGGGAAGGCTTTCCCCAGCATCTTCTGAAAGTCCCTTCCCCTAGGGAGGTCGGGAGACCCGATGCGCGCTAATTTTGAAGTTCCCCCACATTCTTGGAGGCTGCAACAAACCAAAACATCAGGATTCGAATCCTGATGTTTTGGCTTGTTACAGCCTCCAGGAGGGTGGGGGAACTTTGGAAACAGCTTGGATCGGGTCGTGGGACCCAGCAGGGGGTTAAGGGAGCCCAAAATTGGTAAAAAAAATGTTTTTCCCCCAATTTTGGACTTCCTGACCCCCCTGCTGGGTCCAGGGAGGTGGGAAGCCCTGATCCAAGCTGTTTCTGGGCTTCCCCGATGTCCTCAGCAAGTGCAGCAAGCCAAAACGTCAGGGTTCGAACCCTGACGTTTTGGCTTGCTCCACTGGCTGGGGACAGCGGGGAAGCCCAGTAACAGCTGTAGATCGGGTCCCCTGCCTGCTCCAGAGAGATCAGAGGACCCGATCTACAGCTGCAGGGTGGCTGGGAAGCTGACGGGGACTCCCTGTCAGCTTCCCTAGCCACCCGCCCATGCCTCCGCAGCTGTGGAGTGGCTGGGAAAGCCGACGGAGGAGCCCCCCATCAGCTTTCCAGCCACCCCACCCCTGCCTCCGTAGCTGCAGGGTGGCTGGGAAGCTGAACGGAGTACCCCGTTCAGCCTTCCAGCCACCCTGCTGCTAAGAACGACTGTATCGGATAACGCTAAAAAGAATGTTCTCTGGTGCAAATCTTCCCCCCAAATTTGTCGTCATTATGCAGTTTTAGCGTTATCCGGTGCAATCGTTATCCGGGGTATTACTGTACACTGGTAAACAACCACAAGGTCTAAAAATACAGGTTTTTAAAAAGTTATTCAGCACTTTAAAAGTAAGTTTCAGGACTTCTGCAGGAAAAGAATCTGAGGCGCAATTACACAACTGGCCACAAGAGGGCGTGAATCGCGATTTTCCATTAGAATACATTGAAAATCAAGTTCTCCTATTCTGGTTTGTTTTCAATTACAGTGATACCTCGGATAACGTTTTCATTGGATAAGGCCAAAATCGGATAACGTTGGGGAATTTGAGGCAAACATTTGCATCGGATAACATTATGTTAACTTTATCTGATGCAAATGTTTGCCTCAAATTCCCTGAGGTGTGGCTTGGGTGAAAGGCAAACTGGTTAGTCCTGTTCTCTTTCTCCCAAGGTTGAACCATCTCAGTAACAATCACAGCAACCTCAACTAAGCCCCTTAGCAAGCCCGGGGGGGGGGGGGGGGCTGATTCTGAAAAGAAAATAGTTTTCCTAGCTTCTGTTCAGAAAGCCTCCGTCTGGCTTGCTAAGGTACATAGCGATTGGGGGGGGGGGCTTCTTAAGAGAGGCTTGGGACCTTTTTCCCAGCCTCTCTTAAGAACCCCCTTCCCCAAACCTGGATAGCTAAGCCCCTTAGCAAGCGGGGGGGGGGGGGGCTGATTCTGAACAGAAACTAGGAAAACTTTTCTTTTCAGAATCAGCCCCCCCCCCCGGCTTGCTAAGGGGCTTAGCGGAGGATCAGTTGCTGTGATTGTTATTGAGATTGTTCAACCTTGGGAGAAAGAGAGCAGGACTAACCAGTTTGCCTTTCTTTTCAGAATCATCCCCCCCCCCCCGGGGCCTGGCTTGCTAAGGGGCTTAGCTATCCAGGCGGCATCATTGGAAAAAAACATCTGTCAGCAAAAAGATGGAGCAGATCTTTTAAAACAACACTTTATAAAGTTTTCAAAAGTTAAAAAATGCTGTATGGCTTTGTTCCCCTAAAGTCAGGGTGGTCTGGCATGTTTTTGTAATGTATTTACCCTTTAGACAATTATTTCTTAAAGTTTTTTAAGGTTCCAGCATGTTTCCTTGACTTTCCCTTGAAGTCTGTGTTGTTTACAAGGTATCTCTATGGAGTTGACGTTATCTGAGTCATCTGCATAGGATTTTAACGTTATCTGATGCTTGCATCTGATAAGGCTAAAAATCGTATAACGTTAAGACTTGTGGAACCAAGTCTTAACGTTATCCGAGGTATTACTGTAATTCCTATGGAAAACTGCAGATGAAGAAAGAAGCTCTACACTACAATTGTGTCTCCCTTTCAAACTGGTGGGGGGAAAGAAAGGATTTCATTTACTGGTACCTTCTGCCTTTGCTTCTGCACTGCCCAAGATGGAGGAGAAAGCCATTTCACTGGTGGGTGGTACAAGTACAATTTTTAAAAAACCAATAAAATAATTAATATTACTGTATTCTGATGTATTTTAATTACTGAAACTCACTAGCAGCTACTGCATTTCCTACTCTCGGCTTATACTCGGGTCAGTCTTTTTTCCTGGGTTTCAAGGTCAAAATTAGATAACTTGGCTTATATTCGGGTCGGCTTATATTCGTGTATATACGGTAACTAAGATTATATAGTCACAGAATTCTTCCTTAATTAAAACCAGATTAGGTAGCCCATTTCTGTCTAGCTCCATGTTCTGTAATTAAATAAATTAAATTGGAATGCTTTTCTTCTGGAAGTAAATCTTTAGGTCTTTTAGAAATATTAAGAAATTCAGTATTCCTGTACTTGATAAATATATTTAAATGAGTAAAGACTAGAATGGGAGCTGTAAACAGAGAAGGGAAGATATGTTGAATAGATACATAGATTTCTGTATTTACAACTTAGAGGGCTCAATCCTTTTTTTGTTAAAGTTCACTATTTTTTTGT
This sequence comes from Furcifer pardalis, assembly GCA_030440675.1. Taxonomy (NCBI): domain Eukaryota; kingdom Metazoa; phylum Chordata; class Lepidosauria; order Squamata; family Chamaeleonidae; genus Furcifer; species Furcifer pardalis. The sequence continues at coordinate 231,246,111 of CP126891.1, read as the reverse complement.
TTTTTGTAAGAGTTACAATATTCGGCATTAAGGCTACTGTTCATTTCATGACCATACTGATTTCTAGACTCTCCTATTTTTAAATAGCAATATAGGATGAATGAAAATTCATTCAGCTGTCTGTTTTCTATAGTATATGACTCAATGCTAGTGTTAAGCTATTATTTAGTGAAAATACAGATGATTCTCATTATGTAATTTCTAGCATGTTCCATATAGATTTGGCAGAATTGCCATATAACTGTCCTCTTTTATTTCAGCTGGAAGATGCTGGTTCCAGTAACTTAGATAATTTACTAAGTAGATATATCGCAGGCAGCCATCTACCCCCTCAGCCTATAAGCAGTATGAATCCTTCCCCTGGGCCCTCAGCCCTATCTCCAGGCTCATCAGGTAAGCTGGGAAGAAACAGTGGGATTTTAATTATTATGCTTTAAACAATCAATTAATGCTTTATGTATCTCAAGACTTAAGCATTGTATGTTTCCAGAAACTTTCATCATTATTTAAAAATCGCATTCCTTCTCTTTGAAATTTTAACCAATTACTTGAAGCAGCCTTGTAGCAGGGTATGCACACTTTAATCAGACTCTGTAAGAACAGGTAAATATATCCTTCATGTAATAGTTGTTTAAAAAATGGCACTGTAGCTCAAAATTTAGTGAAAAGAGGACCCAAGGCAGAGCAATAATAAGATTTCAGAAAAGATTGCACAACGAACCTAGAAGAAAACATCTTTGTGGTTTCTTCAGCTCAACAGCAATCTCTTTTTAGGTATGTACCAGCAATTCTATACTACTGCCTTTATTTTATTTAGAAAAGGATGTTTAGGTGATAATAAAATGTATGTACAGTAAAACCTCATATAACACTAAAACCTGGTTCCACAAGTCTTCGTGTTATATGATTTTTCGTGTTATCTGATCCTCTATGGGATCCATAGAGATACATTGTAACCACACAGGCTTTCGCGGTTGTTATCTGAAGCATCCCATAGGATCTTAATGTTATCTGATGCAATTCTTCCCCCCAGATTCCTTGATGTTATGCGATTTTCGTGTTATTCGATACTAATGTTATATGAGGTATTACTGTACTATCCTTTGATGTTTTTTCAATATATAATCAATAATATCATTACTGGAAAATATAGCAATAATTATTAATAAAACAAGTACACTAGTACCTCGGATAACATTAAGACTTGGTTCCACAAGTCTTAACGTTATTCGGTTTTTAATGTTGCGCAATGCATTGATCGCACAATATTAAAAGAAACCCTTGTTCCCTTTCTGAAGAGGAAAAGGAACAGGGGGTCAATCCGGTTTGCTTGGGAGAGAAAGCGCCTCCCTCCCTAAGCAAACTGGCGGTCCCAGCATGGGACTGCTGCTTTGCTTGCAGAGGGAATGCGTGTTCCCTCTGGAAGCAAAGGGCAATCACTTGCTCCCCATTCGGCTTCCCAACATGCTGCTGCTACGAAGCGTGCAGCGGTGGCATGGCTGGGAAGCTGACCAGTTCATCCTCCTGCATGCTTTGTAGCAACGGTGTGTTGGGAAGCTGAACGGGACTCCCCTGGTTGGCTTCCCAGCCACGCATTTGTCCTGCCCACCCTGTTGTTTCAGCAGGGGACGCAGGGTGAATCTCTCTGCCTTTGCCTTTTGCCTTTGGGTTGGGAGGGAGTACAGGCTCTGGTTCAAACCCCAACCCAAAGGCAAAGGCAGAGAGATTCGCTCTACCTCCCCTGCTGAAACAACAGGGTGGGCAAGAAGAATCCCTCACTGTTAGGTTTGCAAGCTTTTCACCAGCCAAAGGCAAACCTAACAGTGAGGAATTCTTCTTGCCCACCCTGTTGTTTCAGCAGGTGAGACAGGGCAAATCTCTCCTTTCCCTTTTGCCTTTGGGTTGGGTGCTGAACTGGAGCCCGTACTTCCCCCCAACCCAAAGGCAAAGGAATTTTGGGGAACTTGAGGCAAACATTTGCATTGTTCAACATGTGCAATGCAAATGTTTGCCTCAAATTCCTCAATGTTACCCGATTTTGTAAACGTTATCCGAGGTACCACTGTACAATGCTCTGAGTAACCTGAAGATGAACAACAGTGCCTTTATTTATTTAGATTTATATCGCCGCCCACTCGCCATGGCGACTCAGAGTGGCTTACAGTCAGCAAAACAACATGGCACAAAAAAAATTAATACATTTTTCTAAATCAATAATAGATTTCTCTCCCCGCTCCGGCTGTTGGTGGATGCCCGGAGTATGTTGAAAAGTTGTGAGAATCATATAATTACTCTTAAACCATGGTTCAAACGTAGCTCCCCCTGGGCTTCTGCGATGTCAAATGGCAGTTGGGATCTTGGTCACCACCTCCTTCCTGCTCTTGCCGGGGTGGGGTGGGGAGGTGACATAATGTTTCACTGACCTCCCCCTGGGCCTTTGTATCTGTTTCCCTTTAGTGTTTTGGTAAAATGCTGATTCGTTCATCTGGGTGGTATTTTGTGTCAAAGTGGACTTGAAACCCTTCTCCAAATTCAAAACTTACTCAGAACTCTAGAAACTAGCTGTAACATAGCTTCTGCTCATGCTTTGGAATGTTGAATGAAGTGCAAGAATCCTGGAGAGGGGGATTGAGGTGGGAGAGACGTGGAATTTTGGCTTTTCTCTATGTACTTTAATCAATGAATTCTAAAATTGCATTGAGTTTTATTTATACCTCCCAAAATGTAATATTTCCTTCAAAAACTGTTAGTCCAGTGTTGCTTGTACTCCTTGAATGTTTTTTCTGTCACCAATAATTTTTATTGGCAGCATGTATTAACTTGTGTTCTCTTTGGAAATATATCATCAATACTCTGCTATCATACCTTGGATACTTTGGAGTTGTTATTCAGCAAGGAGTATACATAGGGTATTTAATTACACAACACTACTTTAAAATGTAAAAGGTACATGTTTTGCTTCCAAGAATATTTAGCATGACTTTCATTTTAGTAGCTGTTGGAAAAAATGTGCAGTTAGAAGGCCCTTGGAACCTGAAAGATGCATATTAAATGAAATAACTGCTTGAAAAGTTGTGAGACTAATACTGAAGTGTTTATTGAAGTGAGGGGTAATTGGCACAGAAGGTGCACGACTCCCAATATATAAAAGTACTTATGTATATGATTTGTATAGCTGTAGATATACAGTTGTACAGTTTATGCTGTTGATATAAACACTGATTCATCCTTCCTTAGGTTTATCAAATTCACATACTCCCGTGAGACCACCCAGCACTTCCAGCACAGGCAGTAGAGGCAGGTAAGTTATATAATTTTTAAAACAGCTGCTAAAGTTTTTTACATATTTACCAAACCCTTCAATGTATAGCATAAGAAAGCCCTGTTTAAGAGAGGGATAAAAACTTTTACAAATGTACTCATGTATCAAAACACAGTAAAATAAAAAAATCAAGGCTATCATATCTTCTACACCATAAAAGGAGGGAAGCTTGATACAGCTTCTTTGTTCTTAACAATTTAGGCACTATGTGTAGGATATTTGGAGAGAATTTAAGGGAAATGAAAAAGGATATACAATTGTACCTTGCTTAAAGAGCATAATGTGTTCCACAGGATTGCTCTTTAAGCGAGTTTGCTCTTTAAGTGAAACACCATTGTAAGTGACCAATTGTAACTTCTGGTGGTGGTGGTGGGGATTGCGAACCCAGATTTATTTGTTAAGCAAGTTTTGGGTTGATTTTATTTCTTAAACGAAGCGAACATTCAGAGAAAATTCTGCTCTTTAAGCGAGTTACTCTTTAAGCGAGGGACTCTTTATGCGAGGTTTGACTGCACTTATTATTCACATGTATATAATACTTACTCTAGAATAGATTATATATTTGTAACATGTAATTTACTAAGTAGGATAGTGGAGACTGACGTAGGGAGTACAATATTTGGATTACAGACCATGCGTTGGTACGTATGCAAATGAATATTCAGATTGACTATAAAGAAGTGAAAATATCGAGACTGGATAGCTTGCTGACCAATAATCAACTGTCAAAACAATTAGAGAAAGAATGGGAACAAATATGGGAAATTAATGACTGGTTAAATTTGACAGGAGATGTTATGGGATACAATGGAAGGCAGTCATAACAGGACTAAGTATAAAACAATCAAAGATACAGAAAATAATAAAAGAAGAGGGAAGGAATAAGTTAGAGGTGAAAATCAAAATATTGGAATGGGAATATACAGTGACAAAAAGAAAGGAAGATTTGAACAGGATTTTAGCATGGGAAAAGGAACTGCAGGAAAAGGAGATAGAAAAAGTTCAGAGGGACTTAATATATTTAAAAAGGGAATAGTTTGAACATAGCAATAAAAACTAAAATGTTAGATAAAGCAGCTAACTAGTGAAGTTATTTAATAACACATTGGAAGGGGTGACAGCTGCGAGACTGTTAATAGCAAGGAATTGGAAATTATATAGGTATGTTGGAATGGAGGGAGTGGTACAAAGAACTGTGGAATATGGCTATAAATGATAAACTGATGTGAACTGAAATTGAAAAAAATTACAAAGAAAAATGAGTTTATGGAAATTTGGGAAAAGTTCATGGAGTATGTTTGAAAAAATCTGAAGGAATCAAGCCTTGTAAGGAATATATGACATTCTGGAAATAGGGAGTAGGGTATATACAAATGAACAGATCATTATGTTTTAAAAGATATAGACAAAATAACAGGGTCCTAGGGTGGAGGGTGCATAATGTATAAATATTTTTATTTTGTAATTGGTAACAAGAGTTAATATGTATGTATGTATGCATGATAAAATAAAATAAACAATTTAGGCACTGTGCATGTAAAGTGTCTCTTCACATTTTAGACAGAATCTTTTTCTAGTTAAGTTTGGGAGACTATTGAAGTTGCAGTCAGCACTAGGTCATTTTTTCAAAAGATGTAGAGCTTTAGATTACTGTTATTTTAGTCCTTTCCCAGGCTTGTGTTCAACTACAGAGCCCACTTTGTCTATTCTTACAATGACACAGATTCTGATGTACTGAATAGATGCATAGTTAGCGAATCTAATAATAAGATGTCACAAAGAAAATTCTGTACCAAATAATATGAATTTCATTCCAAAAGTCAGCTCAACTCAGAGGGTGTTACTGAATAGAGAACAAAATGCTTTGTTTAACTAATTTTCTAACCTGGGCATAGCAGTACAAAGAGAAAAGCCAAAGGAGCAGAAATAGATGTAATAGCCATCTGGATCTGATAAAATATACAGTAAAACCTTGTTTTACAATTTAAGTCTATTCTGACAGTTTTGTTGGAAACCAGATCAATCGTAAACTGAAGCACATTTTCGCACAGGGATGCAGTGAATTTTTTTTTAAAGTTCCTGACCTCCCCAAAAAATTCCATTCACCCCACCAATGCGGGATGCTACCTTTCCCTACCTTGCCTGGGCTTTGACGTTTCTTCCTCAGGGTTGGGGTCAGGTGATGAAGGTGAGCAGTTTGTCCGGCTGCCGGAGCCGGCCATGTCCAAGGCTCCCCTGCTGAAGATGCGGCGAAGCAAACTGCTCGTCCCTCCCTTCTGTGTCTGGGTCAGTGTGGCAAAAGGGGGGGGGGGGAGAGAGCTGATCACAGCAGGCGATCTTGCCTTGTGTGTTCCTGGCCTCTTCCAGAGCAGTTGCTAAGGTGTGGGATTTAAAAGACCTCCTGTGTTTTAGCGACAGCTTCAGAAGAGGCACCGTGAACATGCAAGGCAAGGTCACCTGCTGCGATCATGCCACCCACAGAGTCCAGAATGGCTACGGGTGGTCTTAAATATCTCTGCAGCCATTTTGGACTCTGGGGAATTCCCGGTTGTAAGGTGAAAAAACATTGTTAAACGGGACATCATTTCCTCTGGATTTGCCATCATAAACTGCGGCGAACATTAACCAAGGCAGTCATAAGTCAGGGTTTTACTGTACTGTAATGTAAGATTACAAGCCAGGGCACTTAAACTATCAATAATGTCATTAATCAGAAAACTGTAAAATAAGGAATGTGGTGTGATAACGCTTTGTGACTTACAAATATGTAGAGACTGTATGGCGAATCGGCTTACTAATGTTCAAGAATAATTATTAGCCACAACCAGGTCTGAATGTCAAAAATATGTGACTTTCTAAGATCACTGAATACTCTGTAATTAAAAAAAATCTCTCAAAACAAAAGGCAATCCAGTGCCAGAACTATTAGTTAACCTATGCTTTGCAAGATTCGGGGAACTTAGTTTACTTAGTTTAATTGTATTGTATTGTATTGTATTGTATATTTCGACTTATATGCCGCCCCATTCGCACAGCGACTCTGGGCGGCTCACAGAGGAAGCAGTTGCAATTACAATTAATGTTTCTGAGTTTAGCTGTAGTGAGGAATTTGGGGTAAAAGATCTTTGATTTCTTCCTTGTGGCCATGCTGGAGAGTGGAGAAGGCTGACCTAGGTGCCTGTTTATATTCACAATATTAAACTATTTAGCTGTATGCCTAGAAAAAGCTTCCTTTTTCACTTGTTAATTATTAGACATTTGACCCGGTGCCCAGCTTCCTTCACTGTGGTACATTGATTAGAGTGGAGCTGGGTCTAAATCCCTACATAGTCACTTGATGACCTCACGTCAGACAGTTTCTTAGGTTGATGAACCTAGTGAAGTTGTTTTGAGGATAAATGGAGGCAGTTGCTTTCACCGCACTGCAGGAGAGCAAGACATAAGTGTAACCAACAATAATGATGCTAATATATGTTGAATTTATTAAGCGTATCCCCCCACTACCACAAGACACTTCATCTGTTTTGCAGCCTCTATATCTGTAGAAAACATAGTCAGTGTTCAGCAAAGGTGACCTTTCCTTATAGAGATGTTTAACTTCACCATTGACTTTGATTTACAGAAAGTTTAAAAAAGAAAGGTAAATATGAATGTGGGATATAATTTGTAAATGATCAGAACTAGTGGAACTATACAATGTTTTGGGAGTCTTAACTTACAGTTTTATATTTTTTACTGTGTAAACAAATGTGATTACAGTAATACCTCGGATAACGCTAAGACTTGGTTCCACAAGTCTTGGTGTTATCCGATTTTTAGTGTTATCCGATGCATGTTAAAATCCTATGGGATGGATCGGATAACGTTAAAGGTCCATAGAGATACATTGTAACCACAAAGACTTTAGTGGTTGTTATCCGATGCATCCCATAGGACCTTAACATTATTCGATCCAACTCTCCTCCCCAGATTACTTAACGTTATGCGATTTTAGCATTATCCGAGGTAAACGTTATCCGAGGTATTACTGTACTTGTATTTGAATGGAAAACAAAGATTTTTGATTAGGAAGACCTGGCACATCATCTTCAAAGGAGGAGGTCATTCACCAACTTTCAGTTTCAGTATTTTCTGAATTTAAAACAAATGTACAAAACTCACTCATCCTGGAGTAGCATATTTGAATCTTTGAAATAGATCTTTGAAGCCATGGATACTTTCAAATATTTCAGTGACATACTTGAATATTTCAAATAAATTCAATCATGAAATCAAAATCTTGAAAATGTTTGTAATCAGAAAAAATAGTCATGTCCTTCCTCCAGTCAGATTATATAAATTGCAGCAATTTAACAGTTTTTCTGGCATTTGAACAGCTTGTACAGTATATCTCTTAAGATTTTTGAACAGCTTGTATATCTAAGATTTTTCATATCTGACTCCAATTTTTATGTGGTAGATACTATAAAATGTATATCACTTGGAGTATTCTGTATTTTTGTAGCTATATAAGAACAAATTTAAGTTATGATCCCTACATGGTAGTTATGGGCATTGTAGCTTTCACTGGATTATTGGACATTTGAGATGTAATGGAAGGTTACTTTTTATTTTTTTAATTAAAAAATTATTAATATTGTTTATTAAAGTATAAAAAAGGAAGACCAAATACAAGATACAAAACATACACACACTATATATACAGTTGTACCTCACTTAAAGAACATAATGCGATCCACAGGATTGTTCTTTAAGCAAGTTTGCTCTTTAAGCGAAACACTATTTTAAGTGACCAATTGTGACCTGCCACCTGTGGGACGTGTAACTCTTCTTCATTAAGTGTTTTTTTTTTACTAATCCCTTTTTACCTTTATCTTACATGTTAATTTATCTCATAGCTGTATTATTTACCTCTTTATACCAGGGGTCAGCAACCTTTTAAAGTCAGGTCATGCTCCCTCAGGCAGTTGAGGGGACTGGACTGGTGGTCCCTCTGCTGTAAATGTGTCCCCAGCAGCGGTGGTTGGAGTGAGGGTGGAGCTGATGATTTGGTGTCATGGGCCAGATTTGGCCCATAAACCATAGTTTGCTGACCTCTGTTTTTATACCAATTCAAATTTCCAATTTACTTTCCATTTATTAATTCAATCTCAGTGCTGTTACAAGTATAGTAATACAGTAAAACCTCGGATAACGCTAAAACTTGGTTCCATAAGTCTTGGTGTTACCGGTTTTTAGTGTTATCTGATGCATGTTAAAATCCTATGGGATGCATCTGATAACGTTAAAGTTCCATAGAGATACGTTGTAACCGCACAGGCTTTATTAGTTGTTATCTGATGCATCCCATAGGATCTTAACGTTATTCACTGCAATTCTCCCCCCCCCCCCCCCCCATTGTTTAATATTATGCAATTTTAGCATTATCTGATGCAAACTTTATCCGAGGTATTACTGTAATCTCTTTTCCATTATATCGGTATGTTCAGAAGGTAGTAGAAGTGCAATTGAAATTTGTCTTCTTTACAGCTGTGGTTCCTCAGGCAGAACTGTTGAGAAAAACAATATTAGTTTCAAGCCTGATCATGTGAGAGTTAAGCAAGAGCCTGGCACTGAAGAAGAGGTATGCAGTTTTTCGGGACCAGTAAAACAAGAGAAAACAGAGGATGGTAGACGGAGTGCTTGCATGGTAAGAGTCTTAATTGTATGTTGTATGGTTATATCTAAAGGTTGGTATTTTTAAAGTATACTAGAGAGATGTTGCTGGCTGGATAGCTCAGTGGTTTAGGTGCCAGACTACAGAGCCTAAAAAAACCCTAGAAAGGGTCACCATGAGTTGGAATCAGTTGGATATGTAGTTATTATTATTACTACTACTATTAGAGAGATGATCTGTTTCTCATTTTTAGACTTTAAAGAAGGTTACACATCATTTTGTGACACCTCTTTCTAACAACCCCATTGAAATTTAACCCCCAGAATGGCAAATTATAGTCCCAGAAGACCCTGGGCTGGCACCGATGGTCACTGAACACAACATTGCCTCTCTTGACTTGTGTTAGACCTTTTGTAGAAATGGCAAATAATAGCTGATTGCCTCTAGTTTTTGAAAAAGGGTCTTTTAAAGCCTGAAATAGAAGGGGAGAAATTGTTTAAATGTCAAAATGTTTGCCCCAGAAGCTTCTAGGGATTTGATTTTCTATTTAGAGGATGGATTCCCCCCCCCCCCCAGACATCTAGAAAGTACTCTGGGGGATCCCAAGGTTTTGCATGTTCCACCATCCTTGTTCTAAAGAATTATAACATATATTTGTTCAAAACATAATTGTAGTATCGATACTTGCACCTTCACTGGTATAATTTTTCTTTTTCTTGAACCTATCCAACATTGGATTACAACATTTTCCTGGAAAGAAATACCTCCATTTTGTTGGATTCATACTTAAGTGTGCTCAGATTGAAATCTGGCTCATTAAAATCAGTGGAGCAGCTCAGGTTTTAACTTCTGGTTTTAAGATAGCAATGATCTTCAGTATCTTAGGTGCATGACACCTGTGTATAGTAGAACCTTTTATCCCTATTTTTATGTGTGGTTGTGGTTGTTTTTCTTCAGTAGAATAAATTGGGCAACAACAGCAAAAATGCAAATTAAGAGTGAAAAGGAGCAGAAAATACAGTGGAAGCATTACTGCTTGCATAGAGACTAAATAGAGTCTGTGGTGCTTGTTCCCTAGTGCCTTGCTTGGTTCTGGATAAGTTCCTATTACAAAATGCTTTAATTCCTTTAAATTACTTGTCAATTGGGAATGAGGAGCTCATATGTTCGTAGTTCACTGAAGACTGACATTTTCTCACCCTAGGTTTTTCTTAATGTATTGTCATAAGTGTCTACTGTCTGTAATAATCAGATATAGAAGAAAGGTCACTATGAAATGTTGAACAACAGCTGAATGTGAAAAGAATCAAGGGGCTGCTACATGATATACATGGTATGAGGTATTGTGGTGAATAAAGTTGGCAGTGGCTGAGAAGCAAGAATGTGAGGGAGGGAAACATGGAAAGAGAGATTCTCATCCTGGGAACTTCATTTCGCTCTTTATTTTGTCCCCTCGTTTTAGCTTAGCAGTCCTGAGAGCAGCTTGACACCACCACTTTCTACAAATTTGCATTTGGAAAGTGAGTTGGAAACATTAGGAAGTATGGAAAACCATGTAAAAACTGAACCTGCAGACTTGAATGAAAGCTGCAAACAATCTGGACATGGTCTTGTGAATGGCAAATCTCCAGTGCGTAGCCTTATGCATCGATCTGCTAGGACGGGAGGAGAAGGCAATAACAAAGAAGATGATCCTAATGAAGATTGGTGTGCCGTGTGCCAAAATGGAGGAGACCTATTATGTTGTGAAAAGTGCCCAAAGGTTTTCCATCTTACATGTCATGTACCCACTCTCCTCAGCTTTCCAAGGTATGAAAATAAAGCACTATTCTACAAACCGGTATCCAGCAAAGGCAACCACCCACTCCTATCATCTGACAGTTAGCTTCATCAGACATATACCAGCTGTCCCTGCTGTTACATTACATTGCACACAGTGAAGGATATCACAAGGGTTCTTTGATGAGGTGAAATAATTTGTAAGCTAGGGCCTAATGTGGGACACATGCCCCACAGGGGAACTTCAATTCCCAGAAGCCTCAGTCAGTACATTGGCTGATCAGTGCTTTGGGGAATTGACTTAGGCTTCTGGGAATTAAAGTCCAAAAAACTTCCATTACTAGACCTCCAATGTTATTAGAGTTTATGAGGAAAAGTCTACAGTGTTTTAATATTAACTATTGAATCATGCTATGGCGCATGACTGTAAATGCAGAAAATTACACATATTGTAAAATAATACTAGTTCTCAGAAACATTCACAGAGAAACATTAATTATTTGAGTACAGTAGTTAGATTAAATAGCAGTTAAAAATACCAGTTTTCCCCTTGCAGATTTTTATAAGCCATAGTATTATATTTGCCCTGGATTTATGCATTACTTATCTTTTTCTGTTCTAGTGGAGAATGGATATGTACATTTTGTCGGGATCTTAGTAAACCTGAAGTAGAATATGACTGTGATAACCTGCAGCATAGCAAGAAGGGGAAAACTGCCCAAGGTTTGAGTCCTGTGGACCAAAGGGTAGGTGGCTGGGAAGGTTTTTAAAATCTTTTTATGAAATCCAAACGCCCAAATGCTTGTGGCTTTCTTTTCTTCTTTTTTTTTTTTTGCTATAATCTTTGCTTTAGGTGGGAATTTTTAATCAGTGTGAAAGATTTTAATCAATCTTAGGTGAGTATCATCTACAGTTCTTCATTTTAAATTTTGTTCAACTTTGTCTCTGGTAAAAAAAATTGCTGTTGTTTTTGTTAAACCAGAATCTAACTTTTAGAATCAAAACAGTTTTTCCTTCTGTGTGTTTTACCTTTCTTTTTTCTGTACCTTTCACCCTCTAAGCATTCTATATTATGTCATTTTCTGTTTCATTCAGGTATATTCCTTTCTTCCTCATTTATATCTGCAAGGGCTTCTGTTTAGAATGATCTCTTTGTATATCTTCCAGTGGTATAATAGGAAACACAATAATGTGACAGTCATTTTCATCTCTATGGTTCTGGGGTAACCCTCTCTAATCAGTGGCACATGAGACTTCTGTAAATGTTCTTTATTTCTGGTTGAAGACCAGAGGGCAGTCAGAATAGGAAAAGGAGACTCTGTCCTGACTAAACTCTCACTTTCTATGCCTTATCACATTCTGGCTAATATGTGGGAGATAGCCATGGAGGAGGAGTGCTGGTTCCCTTCTCACCTCTCTTTTTAAAACATGAAATTAATTATGAAAATTCCAATGTAGTTTTTCCAGAATAGTAGAGAGGGAATGAGAAAGCTGTGGATTTAGTCACCCCCACTCCACCCACCATATTTGATTCATGATTTATACCAGGGGTGCCCAAACTTTTCAGACCACAGGCTGGTCACATGGTTCAGTAGGCTGGTCACATGGTTCCCCCACCGGAAGTGGAAGTAAAATGTGCCTTGCAGTCTGTTTTGTAAAAGGATGAGATAGATTTTTAGGCTGCCATTTTCTCCACTTAAACCATACGGGTGCATTTTACTTCAGCTTCCAAGGGCAGCAAGGGTTGGATGAATTGGTGTTGTGGGTCGGATACGGCCCATGGGCCATAGTTTGGCCACCCTTGATTTATACCCTTTGTGTGGCCATAGAAGCAACAGTCTGTTTGGAAGAGGAAATAATTCAAAATCACAGGGGCCTTAGATTCCCTCCCAAGAACCATAGGATTGCAAATGTAATCTAATCTATTTAATTTCATTTCATTTCTATGCTGCCCCACTGAAAAACTACTTTGGACAGAGTTGTCCTTCTGTTGCAGGACCAGATTCAGAGCTTGAAAGTCATTCTAGATCTGGCCCTCAATTTAGAACAACATGATTGTGCTGGTATCTAAAGTCACAGTTTCCTAGCTTCATCATATTTCCCCACTGCACCACTACTTGAACAAAGGATCCCAGACAACTCTAGTCCCCGCATTGCTAGTCTCAAGGATTGACTAATGTAATGCTCTGTAGTAGGGCTGCCCTTGACCCTGATATGGAGACTACAACAGCTTCAGAATGCAGCCGCTAGGCTGAGAATGGTGAGGAAAACCTCAGCAAGGAAATGAGCCTTCTGAGTGGGGCTGCACCATGCCTCAAACCTTGATATATTTACAAATAATCTGAAGATTACACTTTTTAAGGAGGCTTTTGAAAAGCTCCCTGGAGTCAGTTAAGTTTCAGTCTTAGGTGAAGTAAAATGCTGGACACACTTTTTTGGGAGTGGGTAAAGGAGGGTTAAATATATATTTAAAAAATTCTTTTTCTTCCCTAACATGTCACTGCTGGTTTGTGTATTGGAACTGTAATATCATGTATGTTTTAACTATGTAAACCACCCAGAGTGGGAATATCTCCCATATGAGTGATATAGAAGTTAAGCAAAATAGATAGGTTGGTTGGTTGGTTTTTAAAACAGCTGAAGTTTCAGAACCATCTTCAAAGCCAGCTCCAGTGTATGGTTATGATAATGCAGGTGGGATGTAACTAAGGCAAGTGTCATAGCCCAACCAGACATCTCAAGAAATGAATGCAGCGGACACACCTGTTTTAATTAAGCAGATACACCTGAGATGTGAGCATTAGGTTTTAAGGATGAGTCAACTATGAGTCCAGGAGTATACCCAAGCTGCAAGCCTGAGTTTTCAAGAGGGAATGTAAACAGATCCAGAACAGGTTGAATTTCTGTTCTCCAATCTGATTTGCTTTTGACCAGGAGCACTTCTATCTTGTCTAGATTACGTTTCAGTATAGCTGCCCTCATCCATTCCACTACCAATGCTACACAACAATTAAGAATAGGAACAGCTTCTTTAAGATGTTGATGTGAAGGAGAGATACAGTTGGGTGTCATCTGTGTACTGGTAACACCAAATTCTAGGCAATCTCTCCAGGTGGTTTCACATTTATGTTAAATAGCATGAAGAACAAAAACCACTAACGGACATTACAAGCTATTGACCAAGATTTTGAAACAGCACCATTTTATGAGGTTTCCTCTCCAGGAAGAGCCTGCAGGTTCTAACATAGAAGGATACCATAATAGTCAATGATATTGAAAGCCTCAAGGGATTCACTGTTGCCTACTTTAGGTGTGTTGAGCCCTCTTTTGCTGCAGTGAGACATCATTTCTTTTACCCATTCACCCAAACCCCCTTTTGCTACTTTTATAAGCCAAGAAAGGCAAGGATCTTGTAGCCTTCACCTCCCCAAGGACCCTGTCCATATCTCCAGGCTACACAGATTAATTATATCTTTTAACATATAACAAGTAGGGGCAAAAGTTACATCAGCAGGACATGTATCAACTACAGCTTCAAAATCGTATCTGCACACCAGATTGTGATGGTGAAAATGGGGGTACTTTTCCCTATTTCTTGCTTACATTAATTGACAAGTTTGTTTTAAGCTAGTGGCATTTTTAGCATGGTATGCTCTTGAGGAGGGGTACTTTCAACGTACTCCTAATTCTGTATCATAAACTACTGTTGAAACTTCCCACAATCATAGCTATAGACTATGGTACACAAATCTGAGAAGTCTTGCTGATAATGGTGTGAGGGCTGCAGAGTTCCAGACTGTCAGATTGTTAGAGCCTTATTCTTATTATCAATAGTAAGTTAGTTAAGTAAAATGCAGTCTCATTGAATGAAAGAAAATTCATTGGGTTTATTTTTCCTCTGCAAGAAATGTGAGCGCCTCCTGCTTTACCTGTATTGTCATGAGCTGAGCATTGAGTTCCAAGAACCAGTTCCAGCCTCGGTGAGTCACTTGAAGTATTTTACCTTAGAAATGATACATTGTATATTGCACCTACATTGGTCCTAAATCAGGAACTACTAGCATACCATTAAGACAAATTGATTTAAACCAGTATGCACTTTTTTTGCAGTCCATCTGTGTAGTTCATCTGTTCACAAATTCCTTTGATTAATTGATTGAGTGGAGAGTTTTTATAAGATCTACAGATGCCCCCCCCCCCAAAAAAAACAAAAAAACAAAAAAACCCCATCGCTTCTGTATTATCTGAGACTTCTGGGGAAAAATAAAAATAAATCTAGCTCCTAGAAGGAAATATTCATTATTTCAAATATATGCTTTACTATCTTATAATATGGCTGCATTTTCCCTCAACAGATACCAAACTATTATAAAATAATAAAGAAACCGATGGATTTATCTACAGTAAAAAAGAAGCTCCAAAAGAAGCATTCCCAACACTATCAGACACCTGAAGATTTTGTGGCAGATGTACGGCTGATTTTCAAGAACTGTGAAAGATTTAACGAAGTATGTAATTTTCCAGGCTGCAGAGTTTGTTTGTTGCAAGAGTTTCATTCTGTAGTTTCACACAAACCTGAGTCACAGTTGCTTTGTGTGTAAGATAAGTGTAAAGTATATCCATGTGTTCTGGAGCTCAGGACTCTGTAAATTATTTGCATATGTATTGGAGCACAGAAATTGGTTTTGGAACACATACTTCACCATTTTGTGTGAGACCATTAATGTAAATGTCATTGTAGGTATTCACATAGCTATCTTTGTATAGTGCTACTCTTTTTTATAGTGTACATATGACACACGAGTGGTGCTTGCTTTCATTAAAATTTATCTGCGTGGGCCTGTTCATATTTAGACTTAGATATGGTGATATTTGCTTCCATGTCCCATTAGTATACATTTACGTGCTGCCCTGTGGAAAACTCCGATTTGTAAACCTAATTGTTGCAATTCATTCCCATCTGTACAGAAACATTCTTTTTTTAAATCTAGTGCCACTAATATTGAGATGATTGCCTGGGAAATGTTGCACTATTTCTTCTCTAAATATATAGCAAGCTGTGATTGAAGCTCACTTGGGTTGTTCAGTGGAGTAAACTTCCTCATGCTAGTACATTATGCTTCATTTGAGTTACCACATATGGTAAAACTGGTTGAGCAGCTGCTATGAGAGCAACCAGTCTGACAAGTGGAAAGCATTTAATGCAGGAGAGAGAGAGAAAAACAGCATCATGAATAAAATCAGAAACTATATTAATGAATTAAAAACATGCATTCATCTAGTATAGATAGATTTGAATTAAATCAAAATTCTTTTTTATTTATTTATTGCATTTCTATACTGCCCATTTGGGTGATATCCCACTCTGGGCAGTGTACAAACAGATAATAAATAACAACAGAACACACAGCAAAACAAACAACTGACAAATACGTCACAAACTGAACTAAAATATATCTATATATGCTTATATCAAGAATTGTGAAAATTAGTAGTATGGACTAAGTCCTATTCTAAGACTAGACAAATTCAAAGAGGCTAAAGCTAACAGTGGCATCTTAGAGCCTCTATTGAGGCATTATTGTTCTGAATTTAAACTTCAAGTATATACAACTGGAGAGAACTATTGCCTTCTTGGCTGCTTTGGAGAATCTTGATAGTGTTGCACAAGCCACTGTTTGAAGCATGATACAGGAGAGAAACAGACCCTCTATCTAATCCAGCAGGACTGATCTTACTTTCTCCAAGATGCCCACAATGACATGTAAAGAAACTAAATAGCTTGAAACTTTTTAATTTGACAGAGTAGTCTGATGGGTTTTGTTTCTTATTGAAAGCTTTGGCTGTATTCCTAATTACAAAAGCTTATAGGTCCATCTTAACTGCTCCAAGTCAGTCCAAATAAAAAAGTTTTCTCTAGCTAAAACTAAGCACTTATGCTTGTTAAACACAGGCATGTACAAAAGAGACATGACAGAAATGTTCAATATTGATATAAACCCTATAGTTCAGTGTTGATGTAAAGATCAAATTACTTAGCTTAATTTAATCAGAAAGTTAAAACATCAATAGATAAAAGTGGAAAAGAAGATACATAAAATGAACATGGGAGGTTTCCTGATTCTTGACCTTTTATATGTAGAGCTTTTTGTATATAGATAACTGGACTACAGTAATATCTCGGATAACGCTAAGACTTGGTTCTACAAGTCTTGGTGTTATCTGATTTTTAGTGTTATCCGATGCATGTTAAAATCCTATGGGATGGATTGGATAACGTTAAAGCTCCATAGAGATACATTGTAACTGCACAGGCTTTAATGGTTGTTATCCGATCCATCCCATAGGACCTTAACATTATTATATCCAATTCTCCCCAGATTACTTAACGTTATGCGATTTTAGCGTTATCCGAGGTAAACGTTATCCGAGGTATTACTGTATCATACTTTAAGGTAGACACATTGAAAATAATGCAGTTTTTTCATCGTTGCTCACAAGCCCTATTGAGTTCATTATAATTGCTAGGTATGACGGTCTTGATCCCTGTTCCATCAATTCCAAATGTAAAACTATTTCTGCGGAAACCAGATTTAAAGCAGTCACATGTGTTCTTACTGAGAAGCAGGTTTCATTGATTTCAGGGATAGGCACAAATAGGATTGCATTCTTCTTTTCATGGATGAATTTGTTATTTGTGGCATGAAGGGAGTGGGTCAGTTCTTCACGGTGTTCCTTGTGTCATAGTTTTTCTTTTTCTAATATATATTAAATAGCATTTCTTCACCAGAGGCTTTTGGAACAGTTATATATTATATTTATTTATTACTTCAGCTTGTTTACCATACCGTAGTGCTCTTTCTAGTTTAAGATAGGAAAAGGGTAACATTTTAATACTTTAAAGGAGTGAGTCACTATACACTTTATTAAGTATTTAAAAACAGTTCAGGCTCAACATTTTAAATTAAGCTTTAACAGGTAAAATGGAAAGGTTATGTTTCTTGCAGCATTTTGGTTTTAAGTAATAGATAATTATTCAGTGTGAAAAGATAACACTTCTATTGTTCTTAAGGAGAGAGAGATGCAGCTATTATTAGAACAGGAAGCAAAATCAATGCAGGAGTTGATAACATTTTCCACACAATCCAGCCTATGTTCTATGTTCAGGATGTTGAGGCTATCAGAGTGAGAAAAGACTCAACAGAAAAGCTGTTATTTTAAAAATAATGATATAATAGCAGTATTGGAACTGCAGAACTGGAAAGAATCCTATGGATCAGTAAATTAGCCCATCAAAAAGACACAATGAGGAATCAAACTGTAATATCTAGCTCCATAGCCAGATACCTAAACCACTGAGCTATCTAGCAGTTTGATTGTAAGTGGTACAGGGGAGAGCCTGGTGGATGAAATGACTGCTCAATATTTATGATACAAGTTTGTTACATGTATAATAATAGCAGCCTCAGTTCTTATACATGATAATAGTTTTTGCAACATTATCATAACTTGAGATTCATAATCTGCAAATTCAGTAACAAGGCCTTATAAAAATCACCAATACATCAGCGAATTAAAAAAAATTGGTATGGCTGACTGTAGTCATCCAATCCTGTGCGGTCTTGTGACTTTAGAAGGGATTATAATTTCCTTTTTTTTGACTCTGGTATCCTTTTTAGATGATGAAAGTTGTTCAAGTTTATGCAGAAACACAAGAAATTAATTTGAAGGTAAGCGTTTCAGACCATGCACACTTGCTGAAGAGATGTGCATTGCCAATGGGTGAATGTTGCTATCTTCTTACTTTGCAGGCTGATTCTGAAGTAGCACAGGCAGGGAAGGCAGTTGCATTATACTTTGAAGATAAACTTACAGAGATCTACCCAGACAGGACCTTCCAACCTTTACCTGAATTTGAACAGGAAGAGGATGATGCTGAAATGACAGATGACTCCGATGAAGATTTTATACAGCCACGTAGAAAACGCCTAAAATCAGATGAGAGACCAGTGCATATAAAATAACCTGATTAAAATGGACCTAAACTATTGTAAAAAGTACATATTTAAGTGTTCCTGGAATATTATGCCTTCAGTGGCCATCTTATTGAAGCAGATAGTGTTCAGACAGTATTAGATTGCAAAAAGCATTTGTACAGAAACGTTCTTGTCAAAAGGGGAAAAAGCATTCAATTTCTGTTCTTGATTTTGTGCTTTGGGGCTTTTTTTTTAGTGTTTGGCTTCTCATTTTCACTTTCTCATTTCTCACACAGAGGTGTGGGGTGAATACTGACAAAGAAGCAAGTTTTTATAAGATGACATTTGTACAAACAGTGAACTTTCATCACTACATAGTAATTGTTTTTGCAAGAGTGGACCAAGCCAGTCATGTTTTGCTTTCATACTGGGCTCCAGTTTACCCTTCCTCAAGATCCTCTTCATAAACCCCTAAGTGTGAATTGGATTCTTTTATTCGTCGTCTCATCTAAGTGACATTGCAAATACCATATTATGTGTTGGGTCAAATAGCTAGGTTCTGCTTTCTTTTGCTGACCTTGTGTAGAAATACTGTACCTTGATCATTAAATCATTTTGAATTGGAGAATGCAGAAGTGCTATTTCTTCATATGTTTCTCATTATATGTTTCTCTTCATATGTTTCTCATTTGATTGTAGCTAATGCTTTTCAGTAGGATTCATGGTGTCGCATGGAAGTGCTATGCACAGAACACTTAAATGAGTATCCTCTTGGAATTTATTAATCCTTTTCTTCTCCCCTTAAAAGGCAGGATGATGGCTACAAAACAGGCTATATAGATTTTAAGACTTTCAGAATTAGACTCTAATGTTGAGAACTGGTAACTGCCCAGTCTTCCCTAGTAATGTTTCTGATAGACCACTATCAGCAAACAGTAAATTTGTCAACTACCAAATGTGTAAAATTTCCTGTATTCACTCTGTCTTATTTGTAAATAATGGTACTGTAAATCCTTTCAGACAGCAACATTTGCTGGGCTGTTTTTAAGCTAATATGTATTCATACTAATGTTCCTAATCAAGAACAGATTTGTAATATGCTCTGTTTCTAAAACTGTTCCCAGTTTGAGGTTCTATACTATTTTGTTAGAGCTACTCAGTTTTCTTCAAAACTGTCTAAATGAAATGCCTAGGAGAGGGGAAAATGAGCCCCAGAGACTGAGTTACTTGTCCGTCTTTAAAACAGAAAAACTGCATGGAGCAGTTTACCAGACAAGTGACTTCAGGAAAGATAACAAAAACCGGCTGGTCCCATTGTGATAATCTGCATGTAAGCAAGCTCTTTAATTCTGCTTTGATGGCATTATTGAGAGGAGAACTAGCTCTGTGTTATTGTAATTCAGTGTTGAACAGATGTTTTTTATTTGCTGGTCCTGGTCTATATTGATTAGCACTAGATGATGTAGTTTTCAGCCCTTGTACAGACTAACTTCAATGTTATGCCAATTTTAAAAAATGCAACCCTAACTAAAGTGACCAAAATGTGAATTTTGCTGTGGCGTGAGTATAATCCTTCATGGCCAATAGTTCACATTGTACAGAGAAATGTAATTGGTGTACACTGTAGAAATGAATGGTTTCTGTTGCACAATGTATTGTCCCAGCAGTAATGCTCTTTAGAGTTTTCATACAAATGCCTCTATGCAGACAGATTGAAGGTGCAGATTGGACATAGCTAGTCCTGTGATTTGAAAAGTGGCTAACTATATTTATGGCTCTGATTCATTTTCTTAGATCCATCTTTAGCATGACACTAAGAGTAGAGGGTTCCAAGGTAATATGAGGATTTACAAAGTGTTCTCAAAATGATTTTAATCTAACAAATGAAGTCATTCTAAATTGTTTATATTTGAACAAAGTGAATAGTTGCTATAATGGTCAGGTGTTACTTTTTCTAGTGGAAAGTCTACAGTAAAGTAACTGTAGCAGAAAATTTGGGGAACTTGTTTGGTTTTCCCATTGAAGATAACTCTGAAAGTAGGCTGTATCATTTTGAAATACAGGGAATCATTGCACACATGCGCACAAATACAGTATGAAGGAATGGGATTGTGACGCTAGAAGGTTCTTGTATACTGTATTTGCCGGCATATAAGACACATCAGAGTATAAGGCACGCCCCATTATTACCAAAATAGCCAACTATAGGTCACTATATACAGTTTAAGACACACTCCATTTTTCCAGTGTATTTTAAGGGAAAAAAATAAGTCTTATAGTCCAGCAAATAGGGTAAATCTTCAGAGCAGCCAAGATTGAGGGGATGGCATGAGTGAACCAAGAATATGTCTCTGCTCTTAACCTGTTGGCTTTCTCGTACGTATGCTTACAGCTGACATTTTGGGTAAAGTACAGAACATCAGTAGGAAAGTGCAGGACAAAATCCTTAATAAATATTGGATTTTAATGTGATTGTGCATCATATGTTTTAGTCTCAGTGGAAGAATATTCTCTATGAGTTATGGAATTATCTAGTTAGTATTCAGAACTTCTGTTTCTTGTACTGTGAAGAACATTTTATAACCTGATTTTCCATATAAACCTGAAACTGCATTCATGTCAGCTTAGTTTTATATTACAGTATCTTGTTAGGCTAACTCCTTGTTTCCATGCTATCTAGAAAGGTGTCTGTTCTTTTGAGCCATTTAACCAAATTACATGCAAGATCTCCTTCGATAAGTGACAATTAACATTTGGGCTTGATTTCATTTTTACAGCATCGCAGCTTTGCAGAAATCATTGCAAATGGAGAGAAAATTGCCATGTTTCCATATCATGATGGTGCTTTTTGAAAATATCACCAACAGCAACAAAAATAAATGCCCTTCCAATAAATTGATTTTTAGGCTGCTTTCCCCATTTGATTGTCTGGTACCTGATATATACTGGGTCATCAGAAATTCTAGATCTGTGATGGCACACCTTGGCACTCCAGATGTTCTTGGACTTCAGTTCCCAGAAGCCCAAGCACCCTGTGAATCCACACAAATGGGTTTACTGCGATTCATCTGGCCCGCACTGCCCTTGTTGCTCCCAGAAGTGGAAGTAAAACGCGCCCATACGGAAGTAAAGCATAACCATATGGGCACGTTTTGCTTCCAGGAGCGACGAGGGCAGCGCGGGCCAGATGAATCTCAGTAAACCCATTCATGTGGATTCATAGGGTGCTTGGCCTTCTGGGAATTGAAGTCCAAGAACATCTGGAGTGCCAAGGTTCGTCATCACTGATCTAGATCCTTAATCATGCAAGAACTACACACATATACTTTGTGGGACCTTTTCAGGTTGCATACGATTTCACAATGATGACAAATAGTATTCAGGTAGAATAACTTCCTTGCCAGCTTGTGCATTTTAAGAGCAGCCACTGTTTTGCCGTTCATGTACATCTGTGTAATAATTGAGCTGTATTGGGATAAAGAACATACTTTAAGTTAGATAATCAGGTTTGTAGAGAATAGTGAAACATTCATTGCATGTGACATGGATTTACCTGTGTTGCATATATTGCAATGTAACCTAGGTGTAAAGTGGTCCTAACATACTGTTGTCACTTGATTTGACTTTTAAATTCTTATTCTAAGTGTTTGTGTAAAATTAAAACAAAAGATCCCTTCAGTTCTCTTTTCTAGGTTGTATATGCTCTGAAAGTTTTAAGTTAATCCAAAGATAAAAGGCAGTATGCTTTGAAACAGGAAGGCCAAGTGTCCAGCATGGTGCTGACTGTGGACTTCTCAATTACCTCAGCAGGTACCCTGCCATGTAAGTTCTAGTGATTAATGTTAGTTTAACCAGCTAAGTATGTTCAGGTCTTACTTAACTGTGCCCTGGAATTAAGTGTCCTATCATATACTATTAAGGCTGAATTACTATATAAAAAAGGGTGTTTCCCCCTAGCTTTTAAAAGTTGAAATGCTGTTAAATGTAGATAGCCTTTTTCATGTTAAAAGATTCCCTTTACTACTATTTGATGTGGCATCATCTGTCAGTAATACTCAGCACTGGATAGATGAGTGGAATGTTTTATAAACATTTCATCAAGCCACTGCAGCCAACAAATATTTTTAAAAAGTCAACCCAGTTTGCCATTCTATTGTATAATTTATTTTTTTTAGCCTATCCTATTTAACTGTAGGCAATGGCAACAATATGTTGAAATTGAGTATGTCGTGGTCTGGATGTAGGCTCCCCTGTTTCCCCCACTTCCTTCCCGTAGGAAAAAGCAATAAAACTGCTTCATCTGTTGCCTGTTTAGCATGGCAGAAAACCTTTTCCTTTGGATAGTGATTTTATAGGAAAGTTTTTGTATCTGTATCGCCAAGTCTAGCTTTTAAGGGAAAAAAATATAAAGTGTGCAGTTATAGTGTGGCATTTTATTTTAAAAATTGGGGAAAGTTAACATATTTTTTTAAAAAGTAGTTGTTTGAGTAAATATTGAAGGTACTTTTTTAAAAACTTTATATGCCACAATTTACATAGACATATTTCAGGCTAATGCACAAGACTTAGGATGTCAGATATGCCCCACTACATTTCTTTTTCAAAGTTGTACATGCAGTAACTCCATTGTAGCTTTTCTGTTGGGTTTTACTTACTATTTTCTTTTCAAATCAAAATAGTTTGGAAAAATTGAGATTTCTTAATCAAGTACTGATTTACAATAACAAAATGCATTCTGCCTCTTGTGTGCTTTTTAAATCCTAAGGAGCTGCTGCTTTCCTTTTAAATGCTTTGTGGTTTTGTACAAAGAAATGCGAAGAATTTTATAGAACTCACTATTTCAGCATTCCCTTTAGAGTGAACAAGCTTCAAATTAAAAGGTGATGCATGTTAAAAGGCCTGCAAATGTAGGCATTTCTTTGGTTCAAAATGCCATTAAACATGTATATAACAGGTCTATAAAGATTTGTGCAATTTAAAGCCTGTTTTAATTTTATATATAGACGTACAAATCAAAGGGTTCAGCTCCCAAACAGTCTTTCTTTCTGGTAATTAAAGCTGGTACTTTTTGCACATACCTTACTGATTCTTCAAAAAAGTGCTGTTTCTGTGATATTGTATTCTCTGAGTAATATTTAAATTTTTTTAACAATTTAACGTTTTTGATTGTTTGGTTCTTGTGTTTTTGGCTGACGTGTAATAAAGACATTTTTTCCTTTACATGTTTATTTAATACATTTAGCAGCCTGTAAATATTTCTTGTTAAATGCTCTGGAATGTGGTGTAGCAGTTGTACTAGAACAGTTTTAAAAAACATTGTTTTGGAAACTACTTTGTTTTGGTTATTTCTATTAAATTAGAAAAGGAAGAATCTTTCAAATGGAGTAACTTTTTTTGTAATCTCAAGATTCTTTGGAAAATATGGGATACTCTTTGTATGATTTTACTGGTACCGGTGGAAAAAATCTGAAGTGAGAGTACCTCTTAATAAGTCTTCCTAATGAAATTTCTAGTTCAGCCACATATGTGTCTGAACCGTTTCAAGAACTTGATACAGATGGATGTAATTTGTAAACTGAAGTGTACTGCAAGTGGCATGCAAGAAGAAAAATTTTCAGCTATTTTCTCTTTACACATTGGCAAGTAGAATGAGACCAGAAGAGATATCACCATGACAGAACAAAAAAAAAATCATCCTCATTTCCTACCATTCTGATCAGAAATCTGTCCTGAACACAGAATCATAAGTGTCCTCCATTCCTACTTTACACACTGATTTGTAGCAGAGGGTAGATAGGTGGCAAGTTGTAGAAGGCATAATGTGAATACAGTACAAAGAATGAAAATATGTTCTTGGTTACTTGTGATTGCCAAGAAAGACTTGGAGGAAATGTGGGGAATGCGTAACCTTTCCACTACAGCTCTTGGCTTGTGCTGGTAGGAGAGATTGGAGATGCAGTTCAGCAACATCTGGAAGATCACACATTTTCCAACCTTCAGAAGATTATTGGAATGGAAACCTGTTGGAGAAATAAAGCAATGTTATAGTATCCTCAAAAATTTAAACGTGGTAAGTTTTTTTGGTAGAAGACAGCCATGTTGCACCCCGTAACAGCTCATGATGTACATTTCTGTTTCGTTTGTGTGTTGATCAGGTTTTCTATAAATTGATGCTCATTTATCAATTGTGAAAGGAGCACAACACTGACTATTGGATACAATTTAGTACTGCACATTATCCATAGAGGTTTATTTAAACTCAGCTCTCACCTTGTGAAATTGCTTCTCACTGAAGACTGTTGGCCAAGTGGTTAGTGCTGCGAGTCAATTGCAATGTGTTGTTCTCTTTCCAAATTAAAAGGAAAGAGTTAGGCTTGCCAACCCATCTGCCCCTACTGCTGCCAGCCCATCTGCTCCTTTCCCTGCTGTGATGTTCAGGCTGGCTACTTCTATGGCTAGGTTTCTTTGCATCCATTATGCTGTTGTATTGTTTCAAGTAATCTGGAAAAAGCTGAGGATCTGTTGTTATTTTTGGGTGGGTGGTGGAGGGAGAGTTCTGAACTTTCCATTTATTTGTATAATCTTTTGTTGCTACTCAGGTCTTCCTTTGGCTTCTAGTATAAGATGAGTATTTGTGTTTAGTACATGGCTCACCAAAATGTTCAAGGGGCCTCTCAGGATGTGCTGACTTAACTCTAAGCAGGAAAAATACAGAGACAAAATTCTTTGCATGGTGTCCTATATTCTAGTTCCATCCTCCCATTTCCATTCTGGTACAGGATAGCTATGTGGAATCTCTGTGTTCAGAGATGACATACTGGCAAATATGCTTTTATCCTTTCACAAGAGCCTTGAGACCTGGCTGGCACAGAGGGGGTGGGTGGGGCGGCGGCTGGGGAGATAGCCATCCTGGGTTGGCTTGTTTAAGTATTGCCCAGGCTATTTTAGTAAATCTTGTGATACGGCATTGGGAAGGCATTTGAAAATTTTAATTTTTTAAAAAATTTAAACAAATCTAATTGTAATGCTATTTTTAATGTTTTTGTAAAGTTTTCATTATGTTTTATGTGTAAGCTGCCCAGAGTCGCCTCAGTGAGGGGGCAGTGGTAGAAATATGAATAATAAATAAATATCAGTTGTTTAGGATCAGGAATCTG
The DNA here is from genome assembly GCA_030440675.1 of Furcifer pardalis. Classification (NCBI taxonomy): domain Eukaryota; kingdom Metazoa; phylum Chordata; class Lepidosauria; order Squamata; family Chamaeleonidae; genus Furcifer; species Furcifer pardalis. Next base: position 231,220,221 of record CP126891.1, on the reverse strand, counting down.
TCATACCCAGCTTCTGTTTGGCCATTTGGGAAACAAAAGACAGGCACTCAAAGGAACCTACCTGCTCATATATGTCAGCAAATGGATCTGTTTCTAAGTCTATCCTAACAGTTCATTTAGCCTAGCTATCCTAAACTGAAGATTCCAGGTCTTAATCTCTCCAATTTATCAACTAGCATTAAACACATTGTGAAGCTCCCTTTACTCCCCAGCTAATTTAGGCAGACTTGCCTTTTAAAGTTTCTGAGTTTCAGTTAAGTTATAACTTCCTACTTGAGTCCACAGGCGGTGCTGGCTTAAAACATTCAGGCTTTTGAAGTAGAGTGTTTCCCTTTCACAGGAGCAATATTTCACAAATTCTTGCTGCACCTTTTGGACATGCTGTTGCAACGCGGAAGCATTACTGAACTTCATATATGGAACTGGAAATTTAAATGGCTTGTGATCATTTTGGTAATAGAACAGATACAAGTTAGGAAAATAACAATTTCACAATTTCTGAGTTATAATAAGTATTTTCTGGACAAACAGCCACCATCAAAAAGCAGAAGGTGGCTTTTAGAAATCTTGAACTGATTCTTACTTATTTGTCCTTATATTTTTATTTATTTAAAAACTATTTCAAGATCTTGTGGGCCATTATGGCAGATATATTCTTGGACTGGAATTGAAATATTTTTTCAAGGTTACACTAAGCTGGTAGCATCTGGCATATTTGAGAAGATATATCGTTTGTTTTTATACAGACTTGGAAGTGCTGGGGAAAATAGTGCTTGAGAATTTTGCATGATTTTTCCTTTTCTCTCATCAATTCAATATGCATTTATTAGAAGTAGTTTTGTAGCTTTGGAAAGAGAATATGAGTCTGAGATATACCAGCTTAGACTATGAATTGCAGCAATAGTTAGACTGTTGGGGAATAGAGCAATATGCTGAAAGAGAAATAATATTCTGTTGAGAGCACTCCTTAAGTTGAGTTCCCCCTTGTTTTACAAGCGTTTACAAAGGAAAACCTTTAAAAGGTGTATTTACTGTATGGTACCAGCAGAGTGCACTCCTGTTTCTTTGTGAAATCCAAAACTACCTGGAAAAAAGGAAAAGCTTCACCAGCAGTGGGTAATTGTTTATTGGAATATGAGTGTACATACATGATTGGCCTGACTGAGATAAAAATCTTCACTATCCTGTGTCGGTTTTCTAACTCCCATGTTACAAAAAGATCTCACCTTTAACCAGCAAAGCAAAACAATTCAAACATTACTGATTAAGTACAGAGAACAGGCTGTGATGACTCAGTGGTTAAGAAGTCGCCTTGTTAGCTGGAAAGCTGACAAAGTGGCAGCTTGAGACCCGGGTACTGCATGACAGATTGAGTGCCCATCTCTGTCCCAGCTATTTCCAACCTAGCAGATTGAAAGCAAGAAATCGCAAGTAGATAAATAGGGACCACTTTGGTGGGGGGAAATCTTTGGGACATGAAAGGAGCCTCATTCAGGCGTCCCCTGAGTGGAGTTTTTCCAGCCAAAATCCTTTCAACTCAGAATAATTTCTGACATGAAATTATTATTATAAGTAAAAATAAGAGATAACTGAAGGCAAAAGAGCCAATGTTGTGAGATGATGTAAGAAGGAAAGACAGTGTTAATCTGGCTCCAGAACTCAAAAACGGTTTGATGCCAGGTAGACCTCCATTAGCAGAGTATCCAAACACAGATGGCCCTTTCCCTAGTGTTCCTCTGGCTAACTGCAGAAAAGACACCTGAAAACAAAACTTAGAGGTGAGTTTAAGGTTCCAGCAAGTGTGTGTGTTGTTGTTGTTGTTTTTTGGGGGGGAGAGTGCTTTAGATCTCAATATCCCAAACTAAATCGGGTTTAAAATATTAAAACGAATATGTTGGATTCTGGCTAGGAATGGTCTCATTGCCAGTAAAACTATTTAAAACCTTGAAAAAGGTATTCTGCATAGCCGATTCTTTTATCAATCTAGCAAAAGGATTTTACTCCAGTTCAAATCTCCCAAGTGTGATTATGTGCTACTTCCACCCAACAAGGTTGGTGAAAGGTACTTTGCATCATAACAACAATGGTTATTGTAGGTCAGGCTTTGTGCCATAGATTACATTTGGGGTGATTCTAAACATTTCTAGGCTTTGAAGGTTGGAGGCAGAGCACATAATCCACAGCAGGCAGAAAGCCATCTTCAAAAGAGTTGAATCAACTGTGGGACCTCTTCTATTGATTAAACTTCATTTTATTGTTATGCTCTTATGACACTATTTGCTATTGGCTCTTTGGGATGATAATTATTGTGAGTTTTTTTAATATGTACAGAACTTTGTTTTATGACACTAGTTAATGGTTGTAATGTATCTTTTTAATTGAATGTTTTATAATAAGCCTTCCTGAGTGGTGCCTGCACTAGAAAGACAGTGTATCAATATAAATAAATATATTTATTGAACCCCATCAAGTCAGGAAACAAGCCCACCAAAAATGTTTAGTTTAATCTTTAAATTCAGAAAAAAACATCGGGCATGTTGATCACCAAAAATCTAACCCCCTGCATGTAAATGTTAGAAGAGAACTGGAATCAACCCCTGAGGAATTGATAAGTATGTGGGCTGAAGGACACTTTAGTCATGTGTTTAATACTGTCTTAATTTGAGTCTTCCAAAGACAGAGGAAATTGGTGCACATATATCTGTGGGCAGACATTTCTATATGTTCCTTATGCATCTTTTGTTGTGCATCCAAATACTACTATGGCCTATCACAAGTAGCACTGTGTGGCGACACTATTAAAACTTCGGTGCTGGGAGAAAATGACATACCTCTTGCGTGATCGTAACACACTGGGGGGGGGGGATGTAGCAATGGCCACAGTTGGAAAGCCACTGGCTTAAGCACAACATTTATATTTCATTTCTTTGCAATATTTGTTCTGTTTCCCAAGTGGCATTTTGATTTTGCCTCCCATCCTTTCAACCTTATCAAATGCAAAACACTGTGTGTCTTCCTCCTAGAAAATTGTAGCATTGCCTAAATGGTTTATAGGCCAGACAAAAACTATCCCAATGATCATCTCGATAATAGTGGATGTTCCATAAATTACAGGCAGTGAGTTGAAAAAATAGTGAAATAACTTTTAAGAGACTTTTTAAAATTGTGGTTGGAAGCAACCTGCTGTCAATAAATGCAGTATAGTAAATGTAACAAATATTTGGATGGTGGAAGGAGTGGAAGGAAGATCTATGATGGATGGATTTGGATTACCCATTTTAATGACTAATCTTTACTCCTCAGACTGTTTAATAAGCAAAGCTGAAACTTAATTACAGCAGCCAGAATCCTAATTATAATGGTGGAGTATAATTGCTTTGTAGGCAGAACATTCTGCTGCTCTCCAGCAATCTTCAGTTTGCTGTTATGCAAGTCAGAGAGTAGCCCATTGGAAACAACAGGGTTTACGTTTCTGCAAAGGAACAGTAAACAAACCATTGCACAACGGGTATACAGTACTGTACAGTATTTGGGCAATCAGGTGGAAAACAGTCACTGTAGATATGGACAGAATAACAGGATTCTCACCACTATTAAACTATAAAAAATTACAGTATGCTGTTTTAATTTTTTTAATGGAAGAAAATGTAATACACATATATACTCACCAAGAGCCTGACAAAACATGTTCCTAAAGGGATATTTTGGAAATTATTCCTGTTAAGTATACATCATAATGTCACACTGGTTATCCAAGTGGAATTTTCAGAAATATGAGAGGAATCTTTGGGAAACAAATGTCTGCTTACTTGTAGTTTTTTAAAAAACCATGTTAGTTTGAAAGCAAGAAATTGCAAGTAGATAAACAGGTACCATTTCAGTAGGAGGGTAACCAGTGTTCTGTGCACTCTGGTGTCTAGGCATGGCTGCCACATGTCCACAGAAATGTCTGTAGACATAGTGCTGGCTCTTTGGCTATAGATTAGCACTGAACCCTAGGGTTGGATATGACTGGTTTTCCACCAAGGGTAATCTTTACCTTTACACTACATTGACAAGAAAGATGTGGCAAAAATCTGAATTGAAAATAATAAACCATGGTCATAAAACAGCAGTAGTCTAAAGCTCTCTTGATGATTATTGGCTCCACAAATTGGATGTTGATATAGGTCATAGTCACTGTACTTAGGCTGAAACAATAAGCAAAGACCACTGTTCACCACATAATGTTAAGCTCAGCCATAATGTCATAATAAGGGCTGCAACTCCAGGAGTTATACCAGTATAAATAAGATAGCTACATAGGAAGGCCTGTGACCATCAATGCTAATCTACCACCAATCAGCCAGTACAAAAATCAAACGGGAGGAGTAGATCGAGCAGCTGAATTCTCTGCTTAAAGAAGGCCTGAAGGAGATTGTGGCATTGATTATTAACTGCTGATATCCAACATTAGAGAAGAGCTGAAGAAGAATACTAAAAGAATTGCAGTGCCAAAATGTAGACTAAACAACAATTCTGATGAATTTGAAGTCCATATAAGGAAATATTTGCAGTTCTAACCTCAATTGACTCTTGGTTTTGCCATGACAGACTAATACAGCTGTGTCACTTGAAATATTGACAATTAAAAGCCTTTCCCCCCACAACATAATAAAACTAAACAGTTTCTCCACAAAAATAGCAACATAAAATAACAACTGTTAATTCTTAGCTGCCTGTATTATCTTTGCTCTTCCGGTTCCAACTAAATAGTGCCAACTAGAGTAAAACATTGAATCAATGATTGAATTGTTCATAAACTTTGTATTTGATTCAATTGATCTACTCTGTTTGAGACTACTAACTAGATCCTGGCTTGTATCTTTAAACCAGGGGAAAGATGTTTTTAAGTAGAGGACTGTCCTCAAAAGCTCTTTAGGTAAAGTAGGACAGAAAAACATCAAGGGTTCAATCTCCTACTCTTCTCCCAACACATGCTATATAAAAGGGCTTCATATTTACTCTTGTTCTGAAATCCAACCGAGTAGGGCGGTATACAAATCGAATAAATGAAATGAAATGAAATGAAATTGCAGCTGTTAAAAGCCACACCCTTAACACATGGAATTATTTAGGTAATACAGATATTGCATGCTTATCGAAGCCTCTAAACTGCACAACAAATATCTTCTGTGACTCATCCAGTCATACCACCTGAAACCCAGGGTGTGTTTGTTTCTAAATCGGAGAGTCTAAGAACCCAATTTATTTCCTGTTGAGCAGCCAAAGAGCTCCCCAGAGTCTCCCAGTAGGCGAGGCATACTTCTAAACCCAACAACAGAAATCTAAAAAACTCTTAATCTGTAATGTGTTTTCTTCTGAGGGTTGACAAGAGATTTTGGATTGGATCAATGCAGGCTGGAGTTTGTTACATGCTACATTGATTCTCTTTTCACAGTGAGTTGCTCAACTCAAGCTTGTATTTTTCTGTTTCTTTTAAGTCCTGCTTTATTGCCCATAGAATGGTTTTATCCATTATTGAAATGTCCTGGTTTAATAAAGCGTTGGATTTTAAAGGATCAGAAAGCTATGTTTGGTTCTTTTTTATACAGTCAAAGCAATGCCTACTTTTCCTAGAGAAGGTCTTGTGAGATACCTGCAGGGCCCAGCAATGAAATACTGTTTGTGTGTTACATGCATTTTCCAATATAGTCCAATAAATACCAATGGAATAATGTACATTCTTTGTGAACTGAGATACCTTTAACTTTTTATAGAATTTATGCTGTCCTTGAATGCATAATTATCAGGGTCACATCCAATAAATACATGGAATAAAAATATAATTCACTCATTTTAGTCACTCGTTTTGTAGTGACTAAAAGGTGGCTTCATTTTGGTAGTTTCACATCTGGCCTAGACACAGAAGAAGAAAAAGAAGAATGGAGAAACCAGGGCAGTGTTGAATTCTTCATCTCCATCATGTTTAGAGGGTGGAATTCTAGCACTAATTTTTGTTTGGAGTTAAGTTTATGGTTGGATTCCCAGTTTCTTAATCTTCCCATTCAACCTCCACTCTATTTTGCTATCTGTCACCTACATAGCTTTACTGAATTAGATACAGTACCCTGCTGTGGAGCCAGAGGCCAGCAGTTTGATTCTGCAGTGTGCTTCCTGGGAAGAGAGCCAGCTTGTGCAGCCTTGGGCAATCTGTACAATCCCACAGCACCTCGAGAAAAAGGAGGTGATTGCTCTCTACCTAGAAGATCCTGGAAAAGGTTACCATAATTCAGAATTAAACTGACATTATGTAATTAATTATATTTAAAGTGGCAACTATGAAATGCAGATGATTGTGTATTCCAAAGAAGAAAGATCCTAACGTGTTGTACTGCAGGTTCAGACTAAAGTGCCAAATCTATAAACCCATGAATTCTATTTTCTCTTAACATTCTTGGATATGACAGTATTCTTGTCCCAAGTACTAATCAGTCAAAGAGGCCTCCTTGTTTGGCTGCCATCTGATTGTTCCAGTTTCCTGATTAAAACGTGTCTTTATTTTATTTTTGTTCCTGGAAATCACATACACACAAAACCTTCTACAGTGTTTCTCAGTTTTGGGGTGTTTTTTTGGAAAATTGTTATAAGATGGGGAACCTCTCCTTTGTGCTGAATTCTGCTGTTGTGAAAGTGAATGCCCAGCATTAGATACAACCCATAAAAATAAATGAAACAGTTTTGATGGCAATGTACAGTAGCTAGCACAAATCTTGTTGGCAGATTGCATCATATTCTCTCTCTTTGAGAAGTTAGTGTAGGCATTTGCTGTTGGCTCACCAAATTTTGTGACTCAGTGTGCATTGGCAAATTCATATGCTAACTTCTCAACTTGTCAATCCACTAATAAGGTGTTGATTTTGTGACACCAGCAGGTATAACTATAAGGATTCTGGCTAATATATCAAGCTATCACTTCAACCAGAGAATACATGAAAGTTTCTCAGGCACCCTAAAGAAAACAATGAATATAACATTTCCCCTTCATTTTTCTATTTAGCACTGACTGGGAAACCATGACTTTGATCAGTGATACAAAGAAAAACAGGAAAAAAATATGTATTTTTCTAAACAATCCAGCACTAGGGTGATCAGCTGGGAGGGGAAAAATAATTATACTTTTGCTGCCCTTCTGTAGAAGAGCAGGGAAAGTGTTTGATTTACCTAAAAGGTAAAGTGGCTTGTTAGCCATTTCACCATATGGCCAAAAGAGACTGCACTGTTTGGATTTGGCTGGCAGACCCCCACCAGGATATTTTGTAGTATTGTGGAAGAAAATTATCTCAGAACTCTCTGTCTTTGAAGACTTAGCTATGGGATATTCACCAGTTTGGCTCCTGGTGCGTGATATGCAATAAACATATAATTTTGTATTTTGCATATTCAACGTAATGGGAAAGTGACTGTGGCTAGAAGGCTCCTCTTTCTGTGACAGAGTACAATTCCATACACACACAGATACCTTGCAGCATCAGTAATCATAGAAGTGGAAGCCTGAAAGTATTTGTAGGATTTAGTTCTGTTAACACGATTTTGCCTTTGTTTTCTTGTGCTGAAGTACCAAAACTCTTCAGTTTTAAGGAAGCCATTTTGCTCTGGCATTTTAGACAAATAAAATGAATCAAGTGGTACTCAGTCTAATCAAAGATGTTTCTTGCTAAAATAAACTGCTGGAGGCAGCTTTGCATAAAGACAGGTCTTTTACTTGGGGCTATGTCAGTAATTAGCAGCTTGAGATAAGCAGAATGCTAACATGATTTAAAATGAGTGCTACTTCACACAAAGATATTTTAATCCCTCAGATTTATTGCTTTAGTTTAAACAAACAGTAGTCCCACAGCAACAAGCACCAAAGGATGCTAGAATTGATGTGCCCCTCCCCAACGGTGCTCAAGGTTTGGTATCTGGATCACATCCTTTAATTTGTCTTTTTCTGCTTGCATGTTGTCAGCTTTAAACTCAGGGGCCATCAAGCCATATTTGAGCATTGATCTGTTTCAAAACTCTCTCTTTAGCCATCACTTATTATCCCAGGTCTGCTCTGGGTGTTTTTAAAATAAAGCTTATTAGATAAGATGAGTATCAGCAAAATATGTTTTCTAAAAAAATTGAGTTTCATTGAATTCAAGACAAAACACATCCATGTTGGTCTGACTGTTCAAAACGCAGAGCAGCAACAGCACAATAAACAGTGCTTAGGGCGTGCTGAAATGCGGTGACACAGAAGTATCAGGTCACCTAGTTATTATGGCAAGTGCAGCAGGCTGGTCTACTAGCAGGACTTATCGTCAGAATAGCACCATGGTAATTACTGTGTCAGGTCAGAGTCTGATGACTGATCATTGCCCCAAGAGGCCTGCAGAACTTTATAGACCTTTAGGGAAAAGTCAGAAGCCTGTGTTTGACATAGTTGGCATTTACTCTAATAAAGGACTGAATTCAGAATGAAAACAGCCAATCCTTTCCAATTATGTCAAAATTTGTCTGGGTATCAAGGTAAAAATCTTTTCAGTGTTGTAATAATTTCACGTAACATCAGCTTGTCTATTTCTACAGGTTTTATATACAGTAAAACCTCAGTTAATGTAACTAATGCATTCTATGGAATGTTTCTTACAGTGAACTTTAAGCGAAATGCAGTTTCCCATAGGAATGCATTGAAAACCAATTAATCTATTCCAGATGTCCAAAAAAGCCCCCAAAGTCTATTTTTTCTATGCAAAATGTGAAGATCAACTACACAGTTTCTGCTGGAGGCTGGAGGCGCAGCTGCTCCCTGTGCCCACATCTTCGGCGGTGGTCTTTGGCAGGGGTCTGCAGTCTCAGCCACCTGTCACAGCAGCAGGGAATAGGAGGAGACACCTTCACCATGCTCTGCTGCACTACGTCAGCCAAATTGTAGCTTTTTTTTCCTTTTCAGGGTTTAGCAGGCACAGCCTAAAGCTCCCCCTGTCACCTGGAAGAGGAAAAAAACCTCAGTTTGGCCGATGAAGCACAGTGGAGGCGTGGCGAGGGTGTCTCCCCCTCTCCTCTGCCACTGTGGTGGGCGGCTGAGGCTGCAGACTGCCACTGAAGATGTGAGCACAGTGGGGGACCATGCCTCCAGCTGGCAAAGATGTTGGGAATCCCTGCTATAAACCCTCCCAGATGTTTTCACTATGTGAAATAAACATGTTAACCGACCCCACCATGTTCTATGGATTCCCACTCACTAAGTGATTTTTATGTTAACTGAGCTGCTGGTTAACCGAGGTTCCACTGTACAGTACAGTAAAACCTCAGATAACGCTAAGACTTGGTTCCACAAGTCTTGGTGTTATCTGATTTTTAGTGTTATCCAATGCATGTTAAAATCCTATGGGATGCATTGGATAACCTTAAAGCTCCATAGAGAATCCTGTCTTTGGCCCTGTCCATGAAAGCTCACAGTTAAATACAGGAGTTAGTCTTTAAGGTGTCATTTCAAACATTTTAAATACCTCACTCACCTTGAAAGCCCTATTAGGATTACTATAAATTGGTTCCAACTTGACAGCACAGAAGAGAATAAGAAATATTGACCACAGAGATGAACTGTCCATTTCCGCCCTCTAGCCCATTTGTTTTCTTACTGTATTGAGTAAATAATCTCCTTCACAATGACAGTATTCAGTACCTCTTTGTTCACTTTCCCCCCTGAAGTTATCCATCCATCCCAAGCCACAATACTTGTTTCTTTAACATCTACAATTTCTTTATCTCCTTTCCTATATCCCAGTTATTCATGACAAATCTTGGGCACTCGAATCCCAATTCTGTCTTCTTCTAATGGTTATGCTCCCTTCTTCATGACACAACCATTTGGTGGTTTCTTATCTTTTCTACATATTTTTTCCCATTCTTAAATATTCTCCTACCTCTTCCAAGGATTTGGAAGAAGTGCTCTGAATTAAACTATACTGTCATTTTTATCACATCTTTTGCATTTGCTGTCACCCAGAGACTTTTCCGAAATGTAAAAGTCACAAAAAAACAAGGGCAAGAGCGAATGCTAATTTAGTGGTGCAGTGGTTAAACTGCTGTACTACAGCAATTTTTTACAGCAGAGTTTTGAGAGTCCCCTGGACAGCGAGGAGAACAAATAGGTCAATCATAGAAGAAATCAACCATGACTGCTCCTTAGAAGGTCAAATAATAAAGATGAAGCTAAAGTACTTTGGACATCAAATGAGAAGAGAGGATTCGCTTGAGAAGGCCTTGATGCTTGGAAGGGTTGAGGGCAAAAGAAGAAGGGGACGGCCCAAGATGAGATGGCTAGATGGTATCGTAGAAGCAATGGGCACAGAGCTAGGCGAGTTGAGGGGGATGGTAGAGGACAGGAGTGCCTGGCGGACAGCGGTCCATGGGGTCGCAGAGGGTCGGAGTCGACTGTGTGACTGAACAACAAAACTACAGCCAAAAGGTTGTGAATTTGATCCTGACCAGGAATCAAGGTTGACTCAACCTTCCATCTTTCCAAAGTTGGTAAAATGAGTACCCAGCATTTGGGGGGCAAAATGTTAGTTAACTTGTGAACCATTGAGAGAGTGCACTAAGCACCATTGGACAGTATATAAGTGTAATTGCTATTGCTAATTTGCATAAAATTTCATATGCTGATTGACATGTACAGATGAAAATTAGGAATGATTTTAAAAGAAGAGTACAGTGCATCTCACCTGTATAGGGAAGACAGTGACCAATGAATTGTGTCCCTGGTGAGTCTGCTGCCGCCTTCTTCTGCCATATCTAAATCCGAATATTTGCAATCCTCATGGCACACAGCCATGAGGACTGTCCTGAGAATATAATGAATATAATGCAGTGGCCTTTCATCTGCCTTCCCCATCACAGCATGACACCCATACCACTGATCCGGCTCCGCGAGTCATTTTCTTATCCTGAGTCCTTTTGGCACACAAAGTCTTCCTTGGCCCCAGGCCAAGGTAATTGATGAAGCTGCTCCCCCCCCCCCCATCAAGATGGATTCAAGTGGGATTTAATCCACTTGGGGACTATCACCCTTCCCTGTGGACTTTGCACCCAAACCATTAGTCCTCGGGTTTGTCAGGTTAGTTAACCGCTGCCTAACAGTTTGCATTGAGTCGTTGGCAGTAGGGTCTACTCTATTACCATAGCAGGATAGCCTGGACAGACTTGTAGCCTGCTGCCTAGGTGAGGCTAATTGTGAGTGGGTCCCCTGATCTTCTTTCTTCTGGTTCTTTGTCTTCAGATTAAAAGTTGATTTGTCCTCTAGCAACACTTCAAATGGAGGAATTTGCCCCTAGCAGAGGAGATGGGACTACTCTAATGTACACAGAGGTATAGCCCAGTGATGCGAACCTTGGCACTCCAGGTGTTCTTGGACTTCAATTCCCAGAAGCCCTGATCAGCAGGAGTGCTGACTTGGGCCTCTGGTAATTGAAGTCCAAGAACACCTGGAGAGCCAAGGTTCGTCATCACTGGTATTGCCCATTTGGGAGCCACCTGCATTCTGAAGCACTACACTCAAGCGTCCAGATTTTCTGGCTCTTCAGCCATGTATAAAAAGGAGACTTTTGAATTTTATGGAAGCTGCATTACTACATACTCAGGGTAGCTGACCTGGGGAAAGCTCATCTGCACCATCCCACATGCTTATGACCTTTTGTATTTGTTCCATTCGCCTGTGGTTTGCAAATGAATTGATTTCAGGTAGCAGAACCTGGAGGCTGTTATGTAGCATGGTTGCTCATTTCTTGTTGCTAACATGCCTCAGGTTGTTTTTGATTTTATTACCCACGTGAAATGCAGTATGCGGGAGATCAGTAGTCTGTTTGGCAGATGCAGGCCTTCTGTCATGGTTTGCATTGTTTCTAAACACTTAGTAATTAAACAAATCACCCTGCAGCTTTTCTGGCACCTGTACAACTAGCTGCTCTGAGAGTTGATTCCACCCCTTTTGTATTTCCTGCAGTATCAATCATCTCCATATCTTGAGTTTGATTATCAAGTCCTCAAGGAGAGGGGAATTCCAGTCGGGCAAGAAACAGATGATTTATGCAGAGAAAGGAAATACGTAGATAAATCTACACGACAGAGTTTAAAAAAAGGGTGGCTTTTTGGGAGGGTGTCACACGCATTTCATTAATGTGTAAATACAACTATTTCTATTTTCCACTGAAGTTTCAATTTAAGCCCTGTCATTTGTCTATCTCTATTTTATGGTTTGATCAAAGTGTTTGACAGACCTGTACAAACCATCTGTCTCAATACATTTTTAAATCTCTATTACCCTAATGACAGAAAGTGAGGAAGACCTAAAGAAGCTGCTGCATAGTTTGAAAGAAGAGAGTGCAAAAGCTGGCTTGAGACACAACATCAAGAAAACCAACATAATGGCAACAGGCCCTATCAGTCCCTGGTAAATAGATGAGGAAGAAGTAGAAGCAGTGACAGATTTTACTTTCTTGCAGCCATGAAATAAAAAGGCGACTGATGCTTGGGAGACAAGCTATGAGAAATGTGGGGAACATAGTTAAAGGTAGAGACATCACCTTGCAAACAAAAATTCCCATAGTCAAAGCAATGGTATTTCCAGTGGTAATGTATGGTTGTGAGAGCTGGACCATTAGGAAAGCTGAACACAGAAGAATAAATGCCCTTGAAATGTGGTGTTGGAGGAGAGTTTTGAGAGTCCCCTGGACAGCGAGGTGAACAAGTAAGTCAATCATAAAAGAAATCATCCCTGACTGCTCATTAGAAGGTCAAATAGTAAAGATGAAGCTAAAGTACTTTGGACATCAAATGAGAAGAGAGGATTCATTTGAGAAAGCCTTGATACTGGGAAAGGTGGAGGGCAAAAGAAGAAGGGGGCTGCCAAAAATGAGATGGCTAGATGGTATTGTAGATGCAATGGGCACAGAGCTGGGTGGGCTGAGGAAGATGGTGGAGGACAGAGGTGCTTCACGGGCAATGGGCCATAGGGTCGCAAAGGGTCGGAATCGACTGTGACTGGACAACAACAAGAGACTGCATGTTGGTTGGACAGCTCAGTATCTGGTCAATGGTTAAGAACTTGAATCCTCTATGAGTCAGCCTGTATAAGCTTGGGGAAACTCAGGGTCATAGTCAGGGGGTGGCCAGGGTGGGCGTTGCCTACCCTGAGTTAGTAGTTTGCCCACCATCAAACTCCTGGCTCCTTATATATATATATACCCAGGAAAACCTGGAAAGAGTCAACATACATCTGAATCAGTATGACGACATGTAGTTATTATTTGGAGATGGCATAGTTTTCAACCAAAACGGAGGGGGTTTTTTTGTGTTAGTTTGCTTATTTCATGCCTGACCTAGACATGGAAGAAGAAGTAGAAAAGATCTCACTTATCAAATAATTAGCAGCACTGCAGTGGCTTAGTGGTTAAGACACTGAGCTTGAAGACTGGAAAGTCAGGGTTCGATACCCGAATGCTGCACAATGGATCTGGGGGACATGAAAGGAGCCTCATTTGGGTGTCCCCAGAGTTTCTCCAGCAAAAATCCTTTCTGACATGAAATTTATTCATTTATCAAATAATCCATATTTTGACATAAAACCCAAAACTTGTGAAAATTTTGTTCAGCATTCATGAACCATAAATTCTGCAGCCCATGTGAACAGAGGTTCTTCCAATCTTTGCAACAGATTTCCTGAAAATGGGGAAATATAGGGAAATCCTTGTCAATATCTCGAGAACTTATTACAGGCTTGGTTTCCATCACTTTTCAATATATTTGCTCGATTGTCCTTGATGTATACCCAATAAGCACAAAGCAAAGATAAAATGGGGCCTTAACATTTTGTGTCTTTGTGTGCATGCACGTGTGCATGTTTGTTAATTATTTATTTTATATTCAACCTTCCTAACAAAACTGTTACTTGAGATAACAAAACTGTTAAAGAGATAATTTGTTCTGTTTTCTCCTGAAAGAAAATTACTTGTGGTTCTTACATCATCCCATATTGTTTGGAAGTGAAGGAGGTAAAAAGATACATATGCAATTTCTGAGAGTTCCAGCTGAACAATAACACTGCCTCTTTCATTACTTAAGCTATGTTCTTAATTGTTTTATTTCTAGGCAGGTTCTGGTGGGTGACCCCCTTTAAGGAGAATAACAGGAGAAGGCAGCAAAGTATCACTTTTTTGGAATAGTAGCTAGCCATGTTAATCTGTGGTTCAGGCATATCAGAAAACAAAACAAAATAAACAAAACAAAAATAAAATAAAAAACACTGTAGCACTTGTTTAACTCTATTGTTGTTTACTAACAGGAACTGGCTGGATAGTGATTTAGGGTCCTAGCTGTGGAACGGTTGGGAGTTCAATTCTCTGCTGTGCTTCCTGAGAGAAGGGCCAGCTTAAAAAAAAACCCTGGAAAAGCTGGGTGTAAGACAGCATTGATTTGATGTCATGCGATTAATTATTTTTACTGCTAGGAAAGGTGGTTGTGGGATTTCATGGTTTGAACAGCTTAACTGGCTTTGGGCAACATACACTTTGAAATGCCAATTACCTCCTAACCTCAGAAAGCATAATCTGTAGTTGCTAGCACCACTATTATTAAACTAGAATTTTCTTCCAGGAAATATATTTTGTATGGGGGGAAGCTCACAATCCAATTCCAACTATACTCATTGTGGCATTTTATCCCCTAAAAAACCCCCACCCCAATGCTGCTAATTGTATTAAACAGGAGACATATGGGTCACATTTTAATTTACCCAGCTTCTGCAAGTCCAGATTAGTTTGGATTTGTTCTGTGTAGAAAGATTGTTAGCTCTTGCTTGTGTGATAAGAACTATCTCATGAAATTGATGTTGTATATCTTGGTGTTATATGTCTTAATCTGCTTTCCAAAACAACAAGGGTTAGCAATATCTTTATTAGATCATAGGATTTGAAAGCTAACTTCTTTGGGAGAGTATAATGATCAAATAAAAAAAGGTATCACCCACTACATGCCTCTTTTGCTTTTTTGTTAACCTGTTTGTTAAGCTACAAAGCCTGGTGCAGAATGCAGACTTCTTTTTAAAAAACTGACATTAAGGTACATAGAGAGAAATAGTGAAATATACCAAAAGAAGTTTTCTCATTGTGGCCCTTTTGAGTTTTACTGTTTCCTTGCTTTGCAGTAAAGCAGATGGCTTGCCCTTTGATTATTTTGTCTATGGCACACTGGTGACAGCTGCAGAGTTGTGTTTCTTCTTCAAAGGTTTTTTCCCCCTGCAGCTGTATTTTATGTTTCAGAAAACCCACTAAAGTGTTTATGGATTGGCAGGAAGGAAGACAATTGCTTCAAAGTGAGCACCACTCTTTACCACACACGACTTGGAAGGTGACTAGTTCGATGTGCTGAAGTGATTAGAACATAAATCATCTTGCAAAGAGGCAGTGTCAAAAACTACTGGTAGATGGAGTTGTTTCACGAATTTCATTTGGCCATAACATCCGTTATTTAAAGAGGAATAAAGTGTGTTTCTTTGCAGAAAAATAGAGTGGGTGGCCTAAAACTGCAGTCCATTAAAGAATGTCTTTTTTTTTTTTTTTTTTGCAGCGGTGCAATTGAGTTGAGGTTTGCAGGTTTAAAGCTGTGGCTTTTTTGTGTTGTGGGATGGTGGCACCATTTTCCAGGGACTACTGGCTTTGACTTATTACCCTTTCTTTCAAGAGTGCCTACTGGGTTTTATTTCATCACCTGAACCAAATCTTTACTTATCCTTGAGTTTACACTGCCATGGGAGCTTTACACAAATCCAATTCTCAATATTCAAAGTGTGTAAGGTGCCATGTGCTGCCACTGAATACATATAATTTCCATGACAGTTACGGAAAGGTGGCCATGGTTCATCCAACAAAACAAATAATACTTTTTAAAAACAAGCTCAGGATGTTATATGGTTTTTGTTGTTCAGTCGCACAGTCGATTCCGACCCTTTGCGACCCCAAGGACCACTGTCCTCCAGGCACTTCTGTCGTCCACCATTCTCCTCAACTCGCTCAGCTCTGTGCCCATTGTGTCTACAATACCATCTAGCCATCTCATTTTTAGCCATCCCCTTCTTCGTTTGCCCTCCACCCTGCCCAGCATCAAGGCTTTCTTAAGCGAATCCTCTCTTCTCATTTGATGTCCAAAGTACTTTAGCTTCATCTTTACAATTTGACCTTCTAATGAGCAGTCAGGGTTGATTTCTTCTAATATCTACCTATTTGTTCTCCTTGCTGTCCAGGGGACTCTCAAAACTCTCCTCCAACACCACATCTCAAAGGCATCTATTCTTTTGTGCTCAGCTTTCCTAATGGTCCAGCTCTCACAACCATACATTGCCACAGGGAATACCATTGCTTTGACTATGCGAATTTTTGTTTGCAATGTGATGTCTCTACTTTTCACTATGTTCCCCAGGTTTCTCATCGCTTGCCTCCCAAGAATCAGTCGCCTTTTTATTTCATGGCTGCAATCTCCATCTGCAGTGAGCTTAGATCCTAAGAAAGTAAAATCTGTCACTGCTTCTACTTCTTCCCCATCTATTTTCCAGGGACTGATAGGGCCCGTTGCCATGATCTTTGTTTTCTTTATATTGAGTCTCAAGCCAGCTTTTTCACTTTCTTCTTTCAACCTAATCAGGAGCTTCTTTAGGTCCTCCTCACTTTCTGCCATTAGGGTGGTATCATCTGCATATCTCAAATTGTTAATCTTTCTCCCAGCAATTTTGATCCCAAATTGTGATTCCTCCATCCCTGCATTGTGCATTATGTGTTCTGTGTATAAGTTGAATAAGCAGGGTGACAAAATGCAGCCTTGTCTTACTCCTTTTCTTATTCCAAACCACTCCGTCATTCCATTTTCTGTCCTAACTGTTGCTTCTTGATTTATGTACAGATTTCTCATGAGGCATATAAGGTGTTCCGGTATTCCCATCTCTTTAATTATTTGCCACATTTTGTTGTGGTCGACACAGTCAAAGGCCTTGGTGTAGTCAATGAAACAGAAGTAGACTTGTTTCTGATATTCCTTTGTTTTTTCCATGATCCATCTTATGTTGGCAATATGGTCTCTAGTCCCCCTGACTCTTCTGAAACCCACCTGCACTTCTGGTAATTCTCTCTCCACATACTGTTGCAGCCTATCCTGTATTATCTTGAGCATCACCTTGCTAGCGTGAGGGATGAGCACAATTGTTCGATAATTTGGTTATATCTGAATTTTTATCTCTAGCAAGGGAATCAAAATACCTCGGTGTGATGCTTAATCAGACACTCTCTTTTAAAGCAGCACTGCCTGAATACCAAAGCCAAAGTTAGTACAACGAACAACATCATCAGGAAACTCACAAACTATAAATGAGGACCTCAACCATCCAAGCTGCATTCATCAGCTTTGGCCATGAGCATCTCCGCAGCAGGCTACAGTAGTACCTCGGATAACGTTTGCATTGGATAACGCTAAAACCACATAACGTTAAGCAATCTGAGGGGAAAATTGCATCAAATAATGTTAAGTTCCTATGGGATGCATCGGATAACATTTGCTAAAGCCTGTTCGGTTACAATGTATCTCTATGGAGTTTTAACATTATCTGATGCATCCCATAGGATTTTAACATCATTGGATAACACTAAAATTCGGATAACAGTGCTATCATAACACTAAGACTTGTGGAACCAAGTTTTAGCGTTATCCGAGGTTTTACTGTAGTTGACATCGCTGTTAATGAAACCATGCATATAGTGACAGGATGCCTCAAACCTACATCAGTTGAAGAAATATACCCTCTTTTTGGTATCATTCCACTTAGATCAGGAGAGACATAGCAGCGGATGCTGAGAGAACTAAACAAGAGAACGACTCTCAACACTCTCTGAACAGATATGAGACTCAAGTCCACCAGCTCAGATCCAGGAAGAGCTTTGTGTGAACATGAAGAGATACAGAACTTGGCTCATTTACTGGTCTGCTGATTACTGCCAGTTTCATGCATCGATGAGGACTTAAATTTGGGCAACGACAAAATGAAGAAAGTGGCTTCATTTTGGCAGTCCAGAGTTTGATTGGGGCATGAAAGAAAAATAATATCTCTAGCAGATAAAAACTTGGTTATAGTAATACTTGGTGAACAATTTTCTAGCATGTATCTATATACTAAATAATTACATTTTTTCATATACAGTACTATCATTCTTATCCAGCCTTCTAACAAACTATCTAAATTCCCCAATGCCCTTTTCTGCCAATTTCACCCCCACTCACAATGCACCATCACAAACCTTGCTATCTGTTCCCTTTCTGCTGGCATGAAGGAAGGGTGCAGGAACCAGCCACCACCAGGACCTCTGTCCTTGGCTATGGCTAATCGCTAAATGAATGAGATCGACAATGCTCAACAGTGTGAGATCTCAGGAAGATGATGGCATTTCACAAATTAGGTTAAACTGTGACCATACTAGCCATGACTATCAGGGCAAATTTATTCAATACAACAGTGTAACCAGCAATGCTGTATGCATCCGAAACATGGGCAATAACCAAATCAGAGGAAGAAAACCTGGCAGTAACCCAAAGAACAATGGAAAGAAAGATGTGCAGAGTAACAGTCAGGATTAAGGTCAACAATAAGGAATTATGCCAAATAAGCAGACTGTGTTATGTGGTCGATGAAGTATATGTGGCCATATCACCTGCCTAAAGGATAATAAATGGACCTGTAGGCTAACAGTCTGGATACCAAGGGACCACAAAAGACCACTAGGCAGACCCCAAAAATGATGGTATGAGCCAATGGTAAAGCTTTCTCAGTGGCTACCTCCAGGCTTTGGAATATATTGCCCTGAAATGCCAGTTTGGCCCCCTTCCTCTGTCCTTCCTTTGGCAAGTGAAGATCTTCCTCTTCAAATCGGCTTTTAAGCAGTAAGTGTTTCATCAATGCTTTGTTTAACTTACATTTTTTTAAAAAATATATTTTTTAAATCTTGTTTTTAATTTTGTTGCTTGTTTATTTGTTCTTTAATGTGAAATTTATCTAGTATTTGTAAAACTGTTGATTGTTTTATAGTTTTAGTAATTGTGAGCTGCCTTGAGAACCCTATGGAGGAGAGACAGTATGTAAAAACTTAAAAATGTCAAAGAATAAGTCAGTGGTTCAGAATATGAAAACCAGATGTGAAGGTGAACTCCATCCTCCTACCTGTTATCACAATGCATTTACTATAGTTATGATTATAAAACACCCGTGATTGTACTGTGTCATTACATTTCTGCAACTCTTAGTGTGCAGGTGGCTTTCTTTTCTCAGCCACTGTGAAGAGATGGCATCATACACACAAGCTTTCCCCCCCAGTCATACTACCTCTCCATGTGTGCAAGTGAAATTCTATATTTCCCACAATAGGTTTGCAAAACTGGTGGCAATCTTGCAATGCCCATTGTGCTGGTACAACAATGCAGTGCAATTCCACCAGCAAAGATTGACCCTGCGTGAACGTTGAATAGGAACTTGGCCAAAGTTTTGATCTATTGTTGTTTATTTAATGGAAGGAGTTGCCTCATTCCAACATTTTTTCCCTGGAATTTCTAAGATTTAGAGCAAGGTTTTGCAACTTATAGCCCATGAGCTGGACCTAGCCCCTGATGCTGTTCTATCTGGCCCATGACAGATGCATAGAGCGGAAGTGGATACACCTGTGCATGCGCCTGTGCATGCAGAGGCGCAAACATATCTGCTGCCATTGCATCCAGCCCATGGTGCAGTCTGAGGACTTGTCTGGCCCATGGCCCAGTAAGGTTGAGAACCTCTGATTCAGAGGATGTGGATCTACATTTCAAAATAATTGAGTAGCTCAGAATTCCACGTCTACTCCAAATTATATATAGGATTGCAATTTGTGAGTTCTTTGGGAGATTATGCTTTATTTTATAGCCTCATAGCAGGTAACAATTTTTCTCCAAAGAATTTGATATACAGTACTGGTGAAATAATAGGCCTGAATCTGATATACTGGTGAAATAATAGGCCTGCTATAATGCAAAAGAAAAACAAATCTCTTGGGAAGTATAGGTGGTTATGAATCTGAAGAAACAATTTCAGGGTGGTTTGATGTGTAAGAGAACGCAAGAAATGAACAATGATTAATGCTAGATTTATAGTGTTACAATTGTGCTCTTTTCCCAATTGGACTGCAATAAAAAAGTCACATAAAATAATAATAGTAATGGTAATAGTAATACTAGAAACAGAATCAGTGGTAGTCTGTATGATAGTATCACAACCATTAAAAAGGAGATTGTCCTGCATACTTCCTTCCCCTAGTAACTTTGATGTTTATTGACATGCTAGAGAAATCCAGACATCAATACTCCTCTCTTCTCCTCTGTTTTCTTTTATAGATGAGATCAATCATCTTTCCCATTTATTTGAAACATCTCACTGCTTGAAAAGACTTCTGAATCCATTGAGATTGTGTGCATGTGTGAGTGTGAAATAAAATTTAGACTGAAATAAAATTTAGACTCACAGATCTTGCTCTAAAACAGGGGTGGCCAACCTATGGCCCACAGGCTAGCCATGGCCCACAGTACCATTTCATGTGGCCCACTACCACCCTTGCCACTAGCAGATGTGGAAGCGGACGTGTTTACAACAGCCGTAAAATGTGCCTGCGCATGCATAAACATGCCCACACCTGCTGTAAATGCTGGTATAAATGCATATGTGGCTGTCATATACATATTTACAACAGCTGCGGACATGTTTTATGGCAGCGTTTATGGCGGAAGGAACCATGTGACTAGCCTGCTCAGTTGTCCAGGGGGTGTTGTCTGGCCGGCAGCACAACAAGGTTGGGAACAGCTGTACTAGAAACATGGTTTTCCTGCCTCTCTTTATACAACAGAATTTGTGGAAGGTAGTGCATTTCTCCCATTCCCTGAACCCCAGAGATTATTTTTCTGTGCTGGTATAAACAGACAATTAACTGGTCTTTTGTTGCTATCTTCTTGGGTTCTTCATTCTAATTTTCTCTCTTTTGTACACCTGATTTTCTGTAAAGCAGGAGGAACAAGCAAGTCTTAGCATCTTACAAAATCATTACAATGTTGGAAAATTTGCTCTCCAATGTTGATAGAATGCATGATAAAATTAATTCCTCAATATTATAGTGAGCCAATGGGATTTAGAGAAGCAATATTTTTACTATGATAAAAGTTATGGAATGTAAAGCTCAAATACAGGGCAGTAATAAATTTTGTTCACTGGGGACATTCTCCTGATAAATATGTGAACAGAGCAGAAAATATTCTTTTCTTTACCTTGGTGTAAAAAGTCATTCCTTGAGGTAAACCCATCAGATTAAAAATCTACCTAATCCAACATTTTGTTCCCTGGGTGGGGAATCATGTTCCTTGGGAAGCCTACAAATTGCTCATGAGTGCATCTGTACTTCTCCACCCACATTCCACACCAATTGACATTCAGCAAGATTAAAATTTAGTCATTGATCAAAATCTTATTGGTGTAAGTAAGTAAGTAAAAGATTCCTGTCCCCTTCCTTTTCCATTCTGAGGGTCTCTATGGCTGCCTTTTGCCCTTGAGATCACCAAGATATGTAGGAGAGAAATTTTAGTAGTAAAAAATCACCACCAAAATACTCTTCCTGGGATTGGCCACACTGGCAATAATATTGCAGCTTTTTAAAAGCCCCCGCCCCCCAGTTTTCCTTCTGATGTTTCAAGGCTCCCAAAGTCTTTACCAGGGTAAAAGGGAGTCATAGGGAACTTTGGGACCTAAAAGAAGGTAGATATGAAACTCTTAATGAATTTATATGCTTCTGGTACTCATTCTGGGTTATGGTGACACAAAGATATGCAGTAAGATTCTGCCTATTATGTGCATTCAAAGGCATTAGAAGTAGAGAAATCTTAGGCATTTTGGACCAATTTATAGGATCTGAGAGAGAATTTTGTAGTATGACATACAGAGGTTCATATTAGTTAAAAATTCCCTTTTCCAGTCATGGGCTATCTCTAATGTCTGCTTCTGTAATAAGAGCGGTTTCAGATGAGACTTCTATCATACCATAACACAGTATAGCAGACTACAGTGGCTCAAGTGGTTAAGACACTGAACATGCTGACTGGAATGTCAGAGATTGATTCCCGGGTACTACATGACAGAGTGAACTCCCATCTCTGTCCCAGCTCCTGCCAACCTAGCAGTTTGAAAGCAAGAAATTGCAAGTAGATAAATAGGTACCACTTTGGTGGGAGGGTAAACAGTGTTTCATGCACTCTGGTTTTGAGCCATTTATTTACTCATTTATTTATTTACTCAAATTTGTACACCGCCCTCCTTACCAAGGCAACTCAGGGCGGCCACATGGCCAAAGAAACATCTGCAGATGCAGACAGCACTGGCTCTTTGGCTATACACAGAGATGAGCACTGAAGCCAGTGGTGGGATTCAAAAATTTTTTTACTACCTACTCTGTGGGCGTGGTATGGTGGGCGTGGCCAGGGGGAAAGCCCTGCATTGCACCCGAATTAGGGCTTCTTTATTTCAAAACTTGGATGGGAGGGGCCAGCCAGAATTTCTACTACCAGTTCTGGTGAACTGGGGTGAACCTGCTGATGCCCACCACTGACTGAACCTTGGAGTCAGATTTGACTGGCTTTTGAGCAAGGGTGACCTTTACCTTTTCCTTGATCCTATAATGGATATTGATCAAAATCTTTCTCTGTCATCAGGGTGAAAAGACTCATGCAACTGGATAATGTTCTTAGAAATCTATGCAATTGCACCATATCATCTTTCTTCTAGGGCTTTGGATGAAACTTTCTTTAGCTACCCATATTCCCATGTGCTGAAGCTGTGAAAGAGACATCACACAAATCAACTGAACTGCTCATTTAGGGGAGTTGAGAGAACAATTCTTATGATCAAGTCAGTATAATTAAGAAGAACATCTTGGGCTTCTGGAAACAGGGGCACACATTGATTTCTCTCTGTCTGCTTCTATTTTCTCCTGAAACTATCAGGGGAGTGCAGACAAATGTACATTGTTCATCCCTTTAAATCTTTACTGTAATATCTGTAATTTGTGCCTCACCGGGTTGCAACAGGCCAGATGCTTAACTGCAGTTTCTTTATGCCCCATGAGCCAAACAATTGATTAGTGTTGGAAGTAATAGCTGGAAATTCAGTTTTTGCTGACTACAGAAATATTTACTTATTACAAATATTAATTGTAACCCATTATTTCCAGTGTCTCAGCAATTCCTGGAGAAAGTTAAACACCCAGAGGCCACTCAGCAATGGGATGTGGAAGGATTTTAATTTGAGTAAGGTAAAGGTAAAGGTTTCCCTTGCTCGAAAGCCAGTCGTATCTGACTCTAGGATTCAGTGCTCAACTCTGATTCAAAGCTGAAGAGCTAGTGCTATCTGCTTCTGCAGACATTTCCGTGGTCATGTGGCAGGTATGACTAGACACCAGAGCACACAGAACGTTGTTTACCTTCCCACCAAAGTGGTCCCTACCTATTTATCTACTTGCAATTCCTTGTTTTTGAACTGCTAGGTTGGCAGGAGCTGGGACAAAGATGGGAGCTCATTCCATCCTACAGTACTTGGGAATCAAACTGCTGACCTCTTGCCTTCCAGTCAGCATCTTAGCCACTCGAGCCACTGCAGTAGGTAGATGAATTTGTGCTAAATATTTCTGAATACATTTATTAAAAGCTGGCAAAATGACTTCACAATGGCTTTGTTTTCCTACTGGCAGGTGGTGAACACAGACAATAATTTACTTACTCAAAATAGTATTTCTCAGTATGATACACAAATAATTATGTTGTGTGCCAGTCAGTCATGCTGTCCTTAAAGATGCTGAGGAAATGTTGATCATATACTTTCACTTGTTTAGAAATATGTAGAACTCTGAATGGTGCTCTTACATCAGGTACCGAGGTAGAGACTGATTGGTCAACATGACAGGTAAGTATACAAATCAAGATGGCTTTTTACAACTGGCTGTAGGAGATGATCTCTGGCTGTTATTTGGATTAGTTGTAAGTATCCCCTTTTCAATTGCAAATACTGTACAGTCAAACCTCGCATAAAGAGCGCCTCCCTTAAAGAGTAACTCACTTAAAGAGCAGAATTTTCTCTGAATGTTCGCTTTGCTTAACAAATAAAACCAACCAAAAACTTGCTTAACAAATACATCGGGGGCCGCAATCCCCCTCACCAGAAGTCACAATTGGTCACTTACAATGGAGTTTCCCTTAAAGAGCAAACTCGCTTAAAGAGCAGTCCTGTGGAATGCATTATGCTCTTTAAGCGAGGTACAACTGTAGTGGGAAGATACAAAACATACACCTGGCATTGAACATTTGTTAATGAGTTTAACCTTTGTGTTACTGTGTGAGTACATCCATTGTTCTGGCATCAATTTATATACATCAGGTATAGAGGCACAGAGTGATTAGTCAGCATGACAGATAAGTATACAATCCCAGGTGTTTGTTTTGTATCTTCCCACTATTTGCAATTGAAAAGGGAATATTTACAACTAATCTGAATAACAGCCAGAGATTATCTGCTACTGCCAGTTGTAAAAAGCCATATTGATTTGTATACTTATCTGTTATACTAACCAGTCACTCTGTACCTCTGTACCTGATGTGTATAAATTGATTCCATGAAGTCCCTCTCCCATGTTTGGAAAAGTGGACTTGATCTGCGAAAGCTCACATTTAAATTTATCAGTTTTCAAGGTGCTACATTTTATGAAAACTAAAAGTTCGATGGCAATTTCATGGCACATAATAAAGAAACAAAATATCTTTAAATAATATACAAAGATTCAGATATCCTGTAATATGTTTAGCCTGTCTTTCTGTGTCTGATTGATTGATTGATTGATTGATTCATTCATTCATTCAATTTGTCTGATAGGAGTCCTGAACCAAATGAAAAAACTTGGGAGGTGAACGCAGGACAGAGTAACGAATCACCTTCAGCACAGTGGTCCATACCTCCCATTCTAGTTTTCAGAAAGTTGTATGTTCCTTCTGCCCTGTACTGAAAGCAAGTACAATATGCAGCAAATTAATGCTGTTGTAGGGTGAATTACACCCCCAGATACATCTCTGTTGCTGAGATAGGTTAGTGATGGATGACACAAGATTGTCATGGTTGGATATTATTACTTCTCCAGGCGGCACTACTTGATGGATGATGTTGCAACTCTCTGTTTCTTAACATTATCTATGTCTTAAACCAATTGACTGTAGAAGTGTTGGTGCCTTGAAGATGTCACATGAGGTTCATGGATATTAATGTGAGTCCTACTAGCTTCTGGTCTTGTCTGAACAGCCATTCATGAAACTTTGGATAGATAGTACTTCCCTTGTGCCTGACAGATGAGCTGATTAAATAGCTTTTCACTGGCTTTATTTAAAAAAGAAGTATGTTAGCAAACAATTGGTGCTAGCTGCTTTAATATAATTCTTTATCTACTCTTTTAAGCCTATGTCCTGTGATATCCATCTTTTACAGGCAAAAGGCAGAAAGTAAAGTCCATATCTAAAATAACACCATGGTATCTGGAAGAAAGCCTATTTTTATTTTCAGCACAGTGGACAGCCCACTTCTTTGTATATACTTGTTACAACAATTATATACTTAACAACAACTATATAGGCCTTATTCTTATCCTGTCTAAATATTAATTGTGCCTTGGTTCCAGTAAGTGTGCTTGACTTTGCAGTGACAGCTCAAGAGATGTGTCCTCAGTTATGGAAATTGATGCTGGCTCAAGGTATAAAGTCCACATTTCAAATAGAAGAGCAGTTGGAAATGGTTCAGGAAATCACCATAAGAAGGACATAGGGTCCAATCACATGTAAAGGCAAAATTATATTAGGATGAACATGTTGGCTTATTTCTGGAGGTCTATCTTTTAATATTCATATTTTCAAGAAAAGAGTCAAGCATTGGCTGACTCTGCCTGCCAGATAGTGTGGAAGTTTGGCATTGCTCTCCCTTTGCAGATCCAAGGCCAGGATCCCATCATTCCCCACTGGTACTTAACTCATTCATATGTAAAGAAAATGATGCCCCTACTTAAGGTGTGATTTTCATTGGAGCTAATTGTGAACTTCAATACAAACACAGTATTCTACAATGTTGGTAGTGGACTAGGTTGGGATGTAGATTCTCCCCAGGCCTTTCTTAGGATCTGTATTTCTGTCTCATAAAATGGGCTGCCTGTGAGGGACTTAGGGTGAAGGTTTTAGTGTTAGATTTATGGACTATGCAATTGGGTTTTCTTCATTTATGTGCTGTTTTGGGCATCTTACTCCTCATGGGAGAAGGGGGATGTCCACCAATAATTTGCCATGTGAGCCCTCTTGAGCCAAACTGGGGGTTGCCTGGACTTTTGGTTGCCTCAGCTATAAAAGGAGAGGTTTTTCAAATCTCAGAGGCTGCTAATTTTGGGCTCGGAACAGTCAGCAGCCCTGGGCCTTGACTCCTGCCACATAATGCCCTCCCCCCTGTGTGGCCTGGGACTCAGGACCCAGAATATTTTCATATTGTTATTATATCATGTTATGTTGTTCATTCATGTTTCTCTGTATTGCTGATTATCATAGTTTTCTCCCTATCCTCTCAATGTCTTTACTCTTTGAAACTCTTTGCATTTCTCATTTATTCTCCATAAGGTTCCATTCAGTCCTCTGCCAGCTAGATCCTGCTTTTAAATAAATGCAACTTTTATTGGAATGTTATTTTCTGATGTATTTTATACAATGCACCCCCTTATTTTGGGGCACTGCAAAGCTTTGGGTATTCAGGTAATAAAGGTGATGGGGCACCCCCATGGGTCCCCACAGGAACCCCAGGATTTCAGGTAACAGAAATTGGTGGATAATCCAGGCACCAGGCTGGTGTGCAATGCCACAACGTGGGGGAGTAGAAAGAATGGAAACAGAGTTGGTGGGCAGAGGCACACAACATGAGGACAAAATGGAAAACACACAACTTCTTCTGATCGGTAAGCAAGTATAAAATTAAGTGTTGGGCTGTTTAGCTAGCCAGTATATCTGCATGGGAATAAACTCACCCAGTTGAATGATCCAATCTGCCTTCTGCTGATTGAGCAGCATGCAGTGACCTCCATCATAGAGGATGGGGACTGCAAGGGCAAGATACCCTTTTCCGCCAGTTTCAATCTAGGATTCTCTGGAGTACCTTCCCTTGTGTGAGTGTGTGAATGTGTAGGGAACTGGGTTCTAGCATTGAAAACATGCACTCTTGGAATTTGTGCAGTTCTGTGGCTTGGCAGTTGTGCAGCATAATTCAGACTCCTACTAAAAGTCCTGAGATGTCTCTGGGCATTGAAGTCCCAAGGTATG
This sequence comes from Furcifer pardalis, assembly GCA_030440675.1. Taxonomy (NCBI): domain Eukaryota; kingdom Metazoa; phylum Chordata; class Lepidosauria; order Squamata; family Chamaeleonidae; genus Furcifer; species Furcifer pardalis. The sequence continues at coordinate 231,192,735 of CP126891.1, read as the reverse complement.
AGTATAAGCTTGGGCACACATGGCAGATGGGTGACACATAAATTGTGGGAAGGATGCTTTGCCACAGAATGCCACTTGGGAAAACAACTGGAGAAATTTGGATGTGACCCTAGATTGAATAGGTGGAGAGGAAGGTGTATGACCAATATAGTCCTCTTGGCATATGTGTGAATGCTTGGGAGGCCTGTCTGCATTTGTCTGATTTTCCTTTGTGAGTGTGTATTGTGGTAACAAGTTTTCAGGAACCCCCAGCTTGTGCTGGTGGGGAACTGATGTTTCAGCAACCCTGGCAGATGCTGGTGGGGAACTGAGGCACGAAGGGGAATGAATGAGGGACAAAGAAAGATGAGCTGTGTGGACAGGTTTTCCCTAGAAGTGAGAGTGGTTTTTCTTTGACTCAATATGTACTTTTCTGACTATGGTTTTCCCCAACTTTTCATTCGAACAGACCTGCAAGCAGGCTCTAGTCTGAAGCCATGGGAGGAATGTTTAATGCAAAAGCTAGGGGTACCCTCTGTGGTGCGGCAGAGACAGAGAGAGAGATGTGTAATAATATTTGTAAGCTTGCGGGGGGGGGGGATGTGTTAATTTTATGGGACATCCTGTCCGTGTGAACCATGTTTTTAGGAGCTAAGAGAAATGAAGCATTTCCAGGTTGGGACGTTTTCATTCTAGAAAAATAATAATAAGCAGTACCAATAATTAACAAGTGAAGTCTTGGAACAAAGGATTCAAACAAAGCAGGAGGACCCCCACCTATAGCGGCCAACCGTCACGGATTCTCAGGGACAGTCCCGATTTGAGAGGGGGAATCCCGAGTTACCATTTTTAGGAAAATGGTCACGGAATTCCCCCATGACGTCCCGGCTGTCCCGATTTCTCTTCGGCAGCAGGCATTTAAAAAAAAAAAGGAGCAAAAAATGGCTCCAAAAATTCAGCGATGTGATTGGATCTCTATGTCAGCTGACATAGAGATCCAATCACATCGCTGAATAGGTGTTTCCCCTATTCAGCGATGTGATTGGATCTCTATGTCAGCTGACATAGAGATCCAATCACATCGCTGAAATTTTCCCCCTTCCTTGTTTCCCTACCGGAGTTTTTAAAAAAGCCTCTGAGTCTGATCAGCTGTTAGTCGGGAGAGAAAATAAGCAGAGCTTCAAGGTAAGCAGAGTTGGGGGGTGTATTCTCTGTGTCCGAGCAGGCTGCCTGCTTATTTTCGGGGGGTGGCTTATATTTCTATATACTGAGTATATAGAAATATAAGCCACCCCCCGAAAATAAGCCATCAGGCCATTTTTTTTGGGGGGGGAAGAATATAAGCCATGGCTTATAATAGCTTATTATAAGCCATGGCTTATATTCTTTTCCCCCCCAAAATGGCCAAAAATGGCCTGATGGCTTATTTTCGGGGGGTGGCTTATATTTTTAGAGCCCCCCGAAAATCGGCACATGGCTTATTTTCCAATAAACTGTGCATGCGCAGAAACTCAATCTGATGCATGCGCAATGCATCAGATTGAGTTTCTGCGCATGCACAGTTTATTGGAGCCATTTTTTGCTCCTTTATTTTTTGGCCCCGCCCATGACGTCATGACGTTGGCCCCGCCCATGACGTCATGACGTTGGCCCCGCCCCACTATCCCGGATTCAGTTTTGTAAGGTGTTGGACGCCTTACCCCCACCCCCATCACCTTCTAAGGTGGCTGAATAAAGAACACCCCCAGTACTGTGCCTTTAAGAGGTGCAAGATTGAGGCTTGCTAGAAAATTTGGGAAAAGAGACTGGTTCTTTAATTTTAAAGTAAGCAAACTTGAAAGCTTGGCTCCAACATTGGCCTCAACTAGGGCCTCCATCTTTCTGCGTTCCTTTAAGTTTTAGAAAGGTACTTTCAATTGTGCTGGAAGAAGCCTTAATGTTTGTTGCTATTGTTAATAATGACCTTCTAGAGGCAAACAAAGGGTAGAGTTAATTGCCTTGTCTACACTTGAGAGCAGATCTGTGAGGGAAGAAATGCAGCATCTCAGGATTTTTCCACAGACAAAGTATAAGACTTCACCCTTTTAGAATGGAACCAGGGTGAATTAATAAACTAATTAATCGGGCAATGAAAAGGGGAAAAAGAGCCATGTCCCATTCTTGCTCTGGAAAATCAGCCACCCTCATATGCCTCTAAAGGGACAGACGTTTATTTTGTACATTTCGACTTCCTTTTCTTTAAATTGCAGATTATTGCAGGTGGTTCAAAGCCCATTCATGAAGACAGGAAGGAGCCAAGCAGATTGTCTGCACCACGGGTGTGTGGCCTAATCAGCACAACTGGATTCTGCTGAAAGCAAATTTAACATTGGCTGTTAATGCAGGACCTGCAAAAGCTCCATGATACACCTTCGAGGTTCCAGTATGCCAAGGGTCCCAGACAGGGGAGAACATCAGCTGCTGAAGGGGCCGATAACTTTCCCTGGGAAAAGATATAAGGCAAAGGGACTGGGCTGTCATGCAGCAGCTCCCTGCCTGGTTCAGAGGTCTGAGGTGAAGAAAGTTAGGAAAATCATGAAGGGATTGCCTCCCCCCCCCCCCCCCCGGCATCATTTTGCCACTACCTGAGGGTTAGTTCTGAAACCTTCAGGGGTCAGAAAATGTATCTCTGATTTTTCGGATTGGCTGCATCATCCAAAAATTTGGAAATGGGACCCACTAGCTTTTAATGTGGGTGAGGAAACACAGGCAATAAGTCAGTAATATTTTGCATCATGAAATTATGGGAGGCCAAAAACCTCTGGCAGTCTCTAGCTGTTGAAGAAAGGAACAAAAACAAAACAAAAACAGAAGGCTGATTTTGTCAGTGAGGTGTAGAATTAGACACAGCTGGGGAAAGTTTATAGAACAACAAATTTGGATGATGGGATATGTAGTCCTATACTGCACAAAGTTTAACTTGGAAGTCTGTTGTGTGGAAATTCCCAGAAATGCTGCATGAATCTGCATACAGTTGCAAGTACAGTATATTAAATCTTGTGGAAAAATTGACTTAACTTTGAAAAAATTGGCTTACTTCTACTGGGAAAAAGGTTTAGAACAACATAACCTTTTAAGTCTGGCCCACTTAAGCGGGGCTATTTAAGAATGTACTGGTCTCATATGTATTTTCTCCGTACTGGCCCCACGTTGCCATTAGGCAAAGGTAAATTTTAGATAAGGTCGATGGATTCTGAAGTTGGGTGTTTACCCCACACTAAATCTGTCATCAGACCCTACTGGGCTGAGGAAGGCTTATCTTTGCAGAGAAGGGAGGGGGAAGTCCCTTGCTTGCCTCAAGAAGAACAAAGGACCGCATCATGGCCTTAAAAACCCACCTTCTAACCCACGCTTTCTGACCGCATGGTCAGTGGCCATTAGCAATTTAACCCATGGTATGACCTTAGCCCCCACCCCTCCTGGCAGCATGGCAAGCAGCCATTAGCAAAGTAACCCCTGACATGATTACCACCATGGAGAATTAAGAATCCCACCACTTTATACTAGGGAAAGAGTTAGACTGAAGCCACTGCAGAAATATGTTTATTCTGAGTTTTTACCTTTTTCTTACGCAGACATTGCCTAGTTGGGTAATGTGTGGAGGTGAGGAGTAGGACTCAAACCCTGTTCTTTTTGACCTCTTTTAAGCATTGTGTGTTTTCTTTAAAGTTCATAATGTTATTGTTGAAGCTAAATTTGCATTTAAAAGGGAATTATGGAGTTTTCTTTTTTAGGAGATTGAAAGAGTTTTGAAAGTTATGCATGGAGTCTAAGAGTGTGTGCAGTCTTTCTCCTCTTCTCAGAATGGCAATTTTAAAAAAAAAGGCCAGGAGAGGGGGGAGGGAGATGGGCGGATGATTGGGGGGGGGCATGATAGGAGTAGCTAAGCCAGTTTATTATACAAGTGGTCCTTAGAGGTCTGCAAGTAAATATTTAGTAATAGAGTAATGAACTGAGTACTGGAAATAGGTAAAATATGAATTGTTTTCTTAAATAACACCCAAAAGTTTTTTTTCCCCTTGAAGAGGGAGGGGGGAGTTTCTCTTTGTTCTCTCCCTTATAGAGATCAAGATGGACAATGGATGAAAAAAAACCTGTGGATTTGACATTTAAATCATTTGGATTTTAAACAATAATCAGGAAAAATTGTGGATTTGGATTTTACAAAAATAAATTTAAAAAAAGAAATGGAAGTGTTATAATCCGATAATAAGAAATAATGGAATAAAATAGTTGTTTAAAAGGAACACATACAAGGCCAGGTACTGTATTAGGTATGTTCTATTAAAAATGTTAGATTTGTGGCATTTAAATCTATCAGAAATCCTTTGCCCCAAAATAAGGCGACGTTAAGATAATTAGGATTATGGTGATTTTGGCTGCATGTGCCAAATCATGCCAGACTGAGGTCCTTTTGCCCAGGCAATGAAGAACTGTGGATTGAGAGACAAAGATTAAATCTTTACCAGGATTTTTTTTTTGTTTCTTGACTCACAAGAGAAGAGGAGCTTGTTAGTGCATGCTGTCCTCTAGATCAAGTATCTCATCCTGATTATTTTAATTAGCAATCTAGTAGTTTAGCAATCTGGGAGAAGGAATTTGCAGGTAAATAGATAGGGTGTAGAATCGTGCCTGCCACATGATCATGGACAGTCAGTTCTGAGTTCTTTGTAACTTAATTTCATTGACAGTAATAGAGGGGAACAGTCATAGCGCTGGGGTTAGGCTAGGAGAGGGATCTTTCTTTTCTTGTCTTTCAGAAAACAAAATATGGAAAAAGGAAAAACAAAACAAAACAGATGACCGTGCCCAGTCAGAATGTATTATTATGCCAGATGGAGGAACTTGAAGACGGCGATTTGGTACCCCAGGAAAAACATCAGATGAAATGACCCTTGAGGTTTAGCAGCTTTGGAAACTAAGTGAAAAAAAGAAAAGAAAATGGATAGTAGTCCCAGGTGTTTTGAAACCCCAATAGAATCTGGCCTGATGGAAGACACTAGAGGCATCAATACTGGCCTGAGTTCTCAAAGACTTTGCATACCAAGATACTCTGAAACGGATAGAACTTTTCAATAATGCAGTGTTACACAGCGATGAGAAGGAAGATGAAAAACCACACACACACACACACACACACACACACACACACACACACACACACACACACACACACACACACACACACACACACAAATATATATATATATTATTGTTTCAAAATGATCTGATAATGTTTTGGCATAAAAGTCTGAATATTTGTTGCAAAAGTTTATCTGATGTATATGTATTAATGGGCTGTGTTCATGTGAATTTGAATGCCTGTACATGCTGTGGGAAGGAACATTTGTATTTTGATATGTTGAAAACAGACAAATTTTGTTACAGTGGGGCTTCCCTGTCCCAAAGTAATTTGATAATACTTTTCCAAAGAAATTATGACTTTTTGCCTCAAGTGGACCTATTAGGAATTACACTCTAGTGGTTCAGAGATCTGATTTATTTAGATACTGTACAGTATTTTCAAAGGTTAAAATATGAAGTTTTAATAACAAGCTTTGTCTGTATTTTGGGGGTAGCCTTAGACAGCTTTACTTAGGTTAGGATCATTGTTTATTTCATTATTAAGTAGGAAGTTTTCTGCAAATATGCGGGTAACAGGTAGAATGATGGATTAGAGATTCAGGATCATTATGGATGCATAAATGTATAGATGTGGCAGGTCTTGGAATATCCAAAACTGGCAAGAGAAGAGGAGTGATTGTTGGCTTATATCTTTTAATATTCATATTTTCAAGAAAAGAGTAAAGCATTGGCTGACACAGATGCCCACAGAGAAAGCTCCGAGTGCCACCTCTGGCACATGTGTCATAAGTTCACTACCACTGTGATATACCTATATAGCATTTATAAAGAAATTAAGCATTTAAAATACATTATAGAAACAGTTACCTGTATTACAGAGAAGGGAGTGAGTACTGATGGCAGATTAGAAACTAACACAGAATCCATGGCAAAGGATTTGTAACATAATGATCAATTTTTATTCAAAAAACCTAAACTGAATCACAAACTGTCAAGATGATGTATGCCATAGATCGGGGTGGCCAACCTTCATGCTCCAGGTGTTCTTGAACTTCAGTTCCCAGATGCCCTGATCAGCAGGTGTGCCAACTTGGGCTTCTGGTAATAGAAGTCCAAGAATACCTGGAGCACCATGGTTGGCCACCCCTGCCTTAGATGATCATCTTTCCACGTTTGTCCATCCGTGAATCTGTTGCATTTTTACTTATTTTTTTGTCCCAGGAAGGTGTTGGCTGCAGGTGGCTTTGAGCAAATTGGCTAGAAAGGGCTGTTTCTACCCTACAGTTCTACCAGCTGCCTGGTTGAAGTGTGACCTGCAGCTGTATACCTGTGCCTTCTTTACTTCTTTTTGATTAATTGATTGATTGATTGAGTCAACTTCAATCAATGGTTCCTACAGCTGGGTTGAGACTGGATCTCTGTCCATTGCAATAATTTTGTCTAGGATAGATGGAGAGGGTGGACCACCTGTTCATGGTAACACAGAAGGTTGAGTGCCCTGGTATGCCAATGTTACATATTGTGTGTGTATTTATAACCATTACATCTCCAAAACCTATACAGTTATTTCAAAAGCACTAGTAATGGTAATGGTAAATCTGGGTAGATGAAGGAAAACCAACTCCCTCCTTTTTCTGGAAATTGAAGTGGGCAAGACAAAGTGTTTTCCAATAAGTTGGCAGCCTCTGTAGAATTAGCCATATTCTCCTACCACTGTTTATTACTGCCATGCATTTTCTTGGACTACAGAAAATGGTTTAGTTTTCAAATATAGTTCCAGGGTTTTTTAAGGTCAAATACTATGTTAGGACCCAAGGGCGAGGCTATTTAGGAAGAATAAAAACAGGCTGATAAGAGCAATTTGCAACAAAGAAATGGCGCAAAGAAAAGAGTTAGGGCACTAGCCTCCCCTTGGGTACTGACCTTTCTTTTTGAAAGCACATGTATGAAAAAATTGAAAGATGCATAACAACTGGCCAAAGCCATGTGCTTTGTCAAAAATAGTAGTTATAGAAGAAGATTCCTGGCCAGAGATGAGAAAACTTTGCCCTTTCTATTTTGGATTACAGCTTCCATAACTTGTTGGTTACATCCTCAGTAATTTTCAGAAGTTATACGTTCTCCACTGAAGATTTCAGCAAAGTAAAACAAGAAACCACTCACAGCAAATGAGTTGGAAGATGCCCAGAATGGGGAACATTTGTTCTCCAGAAGAGCAGCATATAAATGTCTCAGTGTGTATTAAATAAACAAGCAAACAAATGTAACTGCTTTGCAAAGATGTTGGCTGATTTCATGCATTGATAGTTACTTTCATTCACTTTATTTTTGCTACTGTCATGCTTGTGCATTTGGAATAGTAGCAATCAGCAGAGGAATCAGATGAACTTGAAGCTGACTTCCTTGTGTCAGGCTTGTCAGCTCTTGACCACCAAAAATATGACTATGTTTTCTGGATAAACACAGAACACTTTGAGTGCACAGAACACTGTCTACCTTCCCACTGAAATGGTACCTATTTATCTACTTGCAGTTTCTTGCTTTCGAACTTCTAGGTTGGTAGGTGCTGGGACAAAGATGGGACCTCACTCTGTCCTTAAGTACTCAGGTATCGAACTCCGACCTTCCACAGTCTTCATGTTCAGTGTCTTAACCACTAAGCCACTACAGTGTAGAGGTGTATTGCCTGCTATATAGCTGATTGCTGGCCTACCACTGAGCAAGATGAAACATACATGCAAAAATACACACAGTAATCTTGGGAGGCAAAGAGGAAAAAACTATATTGGTTACAGGGTGCGGGGTGGGGGTGCCTGACACAGCCCTGGAGAATTGGATCTGGAATGATTCTTGGTGCTCACCACTGTCCATTTCAGTAGAAAGAGAGGCAATCCTCTGGAGATCACAGGGGCATATGCAACTCCATGGATCTCTGCCATTTTAAGGCAGGGTCAGACCAATAGGTCTCCACCTGAAGTCATAGGGCGGCCAACTATCCCGCATTCTGCGCGGCAACCCCATTTAGGGGGGGGGGGAAATTTCGACTTACCCTTGTTTCGAAAATGGTACCGGACCTCCCCCGTTGCATCACGGAAGCACCGGTTTCCACTCCGACCGGCAGGCAGTTAAAGAGAAACGGAGCCGAAAAGGCTCCAATAAACTGCGCATGTGCAGAAACCCAATCTGGCGCCAAACTGGGTTTCTGCGCAGGCGCAGTTTATTGGAGCCTTTTCGGCTCCGTTTCTCTTTAACTGCCTGCCGGTCAGAGTGGAAACCGGTGCTTCCGTGACGCAACAGGGGAGGCCCGGTACCATTTTCGAAACAAGGGTAAGTCGATATTCCCCCTCCCTAAATGGGATTGCCGTGCAGAATGCGGGACGGTTGGCCACCGTGCCTGAAGATGCCATTTTTGAACTCTCCTGCTGGCCAATGCCTTGCTGGCAGAAGAATTTCTTTCCCCCACTGGCCAATGTGAGGTCAGTGGGGCAAGAAAATCCCCCACAAGCTGATTGTGCCCAGCTTTGTGTCAAAGCCATGCGACTGCCACTATGCTGGCCTTGGCTTAACTGTGGCTTACTGCCATCCCAGAAACAAAGGGCCCCAGGTAAGTCTGAGTAACCATTAGTTACTCATTAGTTCTTTCAAAGCAAGGATCTGTCTACACTACCCATGATGACACAGGCTGTGTTGGGTTTTCCTGAGGTCACTGAGGACAGGTGGAAGAGCTAAATGATGTTTAGCCTATTTCCCTACATACGCTGCCATGGATTGGGCTGCTCCAGTTGATCTTTGGCTGCTCAGCTAACACAGTTGCTTTCCAGCTGATCAGGTACCACCAATCAGCTAGGAAGTGGCTCTACTATGGATCATTTATGGCAACCTGATTGAGCTGGTGCAGCTGATTGACTGCAGCACTCTATTTTATCCAATATGCAATACTCTGGGAACAGGTTACAATAGGGTATGGTAATTTAGAGGAACCCCTAAGAATGGCTAAATATGGGGCTGATTGAGTTGGCCATATTCCCTTACAGACAGCCTCTAAGACTATTCTTCAATACCTTTGTATTCACACATTCATTCTGGTCTACTCAGTTTCATTCTTGGGTTTTCACTGTCTAGCCCTTACGTTGTCAAGAAGCTCATGCCAGATGTTGTGATATAGCATATATGCCTAGATGTGAAATTCGCTTTCATACTCACTCTTGTCAGTCCTATTGACAATCTGTATTGGGAACAGACTTTTGCAAAGAGTTTCCTGGGGTGGAAAAGTGTGTTGTTGATATCCAGGATTAAGAATTTTGTATGAATAATAGATTGGGTTGATTGCTAGCACATTAGGAGATGTTTGGCATTTACTTCCCTCTTGCTTTCCCACCCCTTTAGAAATGAATACAAAAACATTTGTTAAATCTGCTGGTTGCAGCTTTCTTCATCAAAAATTCTAGCAAGTTTCTGGCAGAGGAGAAGTTATTTCAGCTGCAGCCTTCACCAGTTGAATACCCTGTTCTAATCTAATAACACATAGATGTCAGTACCTTATTTTGCATCTACTAGGCTACCTTTTCAGTAAACACACTGATCTTGTGTCCATAGCATGATTTGTTCTTTATTCTAGGAATGATAGTGGACATATCCACATTGGCAGTTGGTATGTTGAATTTTTCCTGAAAGAAGCATTTTGGATTTAACAGGTATCTGAAAGCAAGATTTAATAGGTGCAGTGCTGTTGTTTTTTCCTGCCTGGGAGGCTGATTTTCTGACTAGAGTCAAACCTCGCATAAAGAGTGCCTCGCTTAAAGAGTGCCTCGCTTAAAGAGTAACTCGCTTAAAGAGCAGATTTTTTTCTGAATGTTCGCTTTGCTTAACAAATAAAACCAATCAAAAACTCGCTTAACAAATAAATTGGGGTTCACAGTCCCCCCCACAATTGGTCACTTACAATGGTGTTTCGCTTAAAGAGCAAACTCGCTTAAAGAGCAATCCCGTGGAACACATTATGCTCTTTAAGTGAGGTACAACTGTACTATACAAGTGCTGAAGGAATAGAGAAACCATGTAAGTTGTAGCTCCTTTACTTTCCTAAAATGCATGCATTTGATACCAATCCTAGCAGAGGGATTTACTCAACTGGTTGTGGCAATGCCTGGTTTCTTCTGTATTTTCTGTTAGCTTTCATCTAAAAGGTAATTAGTGCATAATTGTTGATTCTACATGTAATATGACTAAAACAATTGTATAACCATGCATAGATTGACTCTAAATAAGTAAACCTCATGCCTGTAAAGAGGAGACAGGACCCTTATTATTAAGAGGCTACTAGGTGGCGAACTAGAATAGGCAATTTATTATGTTAAAAACCAAATTCCATTTGGGCTAGATTGCTATTAGATGGGGATCAAGATCCAGAAAAAGAAAATAAACTTTCAGTTTAAAGCAAAATGGCAAAGCAGAGAACTTCAGAATCCAGGAAGTTGCTTGATGCTAGGCTGGATTGTTTGTCCATCTACCCACTCAGGATCCAGTACATCTGCTTCCATATCATTTTGACTGATAAGATAAGAAGATCTGAATCGGAAAACTTTGTTAAATACAACATTTTGTTGTTGTTCAGTTGCATAGTTGAGTCCAACCCTTTGTGACCCCATGGACCATTGCACACCAGAGACCCCTATCCTCCACCATCCTCCTAAACACACCCAGCTCTGGCCCATTGTGTCCCTGGCACACTCAGGATGATGTCATCCTGAGCACGCCAGGAGGCTCTCTTAGTGCCGCAAATTTTGACTCGCAGGCGCCTCCGAAAATTTCCCCGAAGCAGCGATCAGCTTCAGCAAAGGCTGCTGGGGGGTGAGGATCGAGCAAGAGGCTGCTCGGAGCAGTCTGGAAAAAGCACAGTCGCTGCCTCTGTCACCACCACTGCTGACGTCAAAACTCTCAGCAGTGGGAGCAGCCCGCCTCCGGCACCCGCAGCTGTGTGTCAGGGGCGGGACTGGCCCGCAAGAAAAAAAAGTTTGGGCACCACTGTTCTAACCAATATGAAGTACATTTCTGCACTAAGACAGAGAGGTTAGTGTTGAGGTTGCAATGGTTGCAGCTGTGATTTAAACTGAACCATTGTCTTGCTATAATGCATTATCAGTAGGGAATGTATAAGTATATAGACTGAGGCTAGAACAGGGTTCCTCAATCTTGGCTCTTCAGTTACCAGAAGCCCAAGTCAGCACACCTGCTGATGAGAAGAGTCAAGTTTGAGGAACCCTGGGCTAGAACATCAGCAATGGGTGAATTGCTGGTGTCATCTATTGACTTCAAGAAAGCAGTAATTCATAGCACTGTGAAGAGCAGGACTTGAGGTGTGTATACTGGCTTCATTTTGAGACTCTGTGGTTCTCAAACCACCCCACCCCCACATAATGGTTCGTTATTTCAAGACCTCTCTAAAAGTTGAAAAGAATAGTTCTGATTATTCGTCCCACCGGGTTTCACTATAGTTTGAAATAGCAGGAACTTTTCTATTTATTAAAATAGAGGCTGATTGATTATTTCCCCCACAATCCATGTTTCCCCAACCTAGTGCCTGCTGTGTAATATTTTGTCCCTCATATGAAGTGCTGGGATCATTATGGTTTAAAAAAATGTTTTCACTTAACCCTTTAAATCAGGGGTTCTCAGCTTTTTAAGCCAGGGGCTGGATCATGCCCCCTCAGACTGTTGGCAGGCTGGACTGGTGTCCCTTCTGCCGCCAACACTCCCCCAAGCCACTGCTGCTACCACCAGTCTGGCCCGCAAACACTTACCCCATGCTGCCACTGCTGCTTCTCCTTACTGGCCTGCCATGGGTGAAGGCCCACGCTTGTCCAGAGCAGCACCTGGGAAAGACACAGGTGGCCACATGCACTTGCCGCTTCAATTTCTGCTGCTAGTGCCACCATCTTACAACATCCACCCTGCTATGGAGCAGCGTAGGGACATGCCAAGCCAGGTGGAGGGAAAAAGGATGGCTGTAGAGACAGTGGAGGCAGTGCAGGCTGGATGGAATGGTGCTGTGGGCCGGATCCAGCCCACAGACCATAGGTTGACAACCCTGGCTTTAAAGTAATGACAGGGCTTTGCTGGAGGGTTGTGAGACAGATTCCATTCTCTTTAGTAAAAGTTTGAGCAGTGCATTTTGTACAGATGTGCTCAAAAGTAAATGTCATTGTGTTCAGTGGGACTTAATCCCAAGAAAGTGAGTATAGGATTGCAGCCTAGATGAACAATCTTGTTTTGAAACAGTAAAAAGATAGCCACAGCTTAAATGAATAAAAGCAACCTGACACAACCTTTGGGGGTAGTGGTGGGGGAAGGAGTCTAAAGTATTCTAGTGATGCCACAGGCGGCACCAGTTCTTCCATTAGGCAGAATGAGATAGCAACTGATTTGAAGTGCCATGATAGAACAGGAAATTGTTAGCTATTTAATGCGTTTTTACTGTATTTTGACTGTTGGGGACAGGGAGAGATGCCAATTTTTTGCCTAAGGTACCAAAAGAACTTGGATGGCTTTGAACACTATGCACATTGACTTGTGTGGGTGGATAGTACTATTTACTGTTCTGCCCCAGGCAACAATACATCATAGGCCAGTTATGGTCATCCAATATTATTCCCACGGCATTCTTCCCCTCAGCATTACAACAGCAAAGGGCATATGAGGTGGGTGAACTGCTTTGTTTTTCTCTGCACCAGAATCTTGGGTCTGAAGACAGAAAAAGCACAGCATCAGAGAAAGCAAAGGCATGTCCTTGAGTTGAAGCAGAACACACATAGAAATACTGTACAACTATAGTTTATAGTATTGTCCTCACAGCAGACTGTATTCCAGGAAGACCTCATGGAAGCTTTCCCTTGACATTTGATTGAGAACCTTGCCAGGGCTTAATAAATGCCCCAAAAGACTGTGTGGTGTCCTCTCTTGACATTGCATAAGGAAAACTAAGAGTGTTGCAGGCACTGGTCTCTCCTCACATGGGGTAACTATTATGTCTGATAGACTTGCCTAAACTTATTGTGAGCCCCAGATGATCCAAGCAGAGCTTTTGAAAGATACTTTTTGGATTACAGCTCCCACAACCTCTCATTCTGTGCCTATACAGAGCAAGTCCCTTGGGCATCACTGTTGCTCCACATGACGGTACGGTAATTGTCCTGCAACACAACTAGTTTTCTTCTATACCTACAACCTGCAGTGGTTTGGTGGCAGAGTGGAATGTTAGAGGCAGGTCTCCACAGCAGTTACATGAGGCATCACAATTAGGAAAATGTACAACATAGTTCTATCTATTACTCAGTTGTTCACTCAAAAGTAGGAAGCACTAAAATAGTTTGTCTTCATTTGTCTGTCAGCTTGGTGGTGTTGAATAATGGCTAGTATCATTACAGCATTCTTCTTTATCAGGAGGTTTGCGACATAACTGCTCACTCAGGTAGTATGCATAAGAGTGACTGGCAAGATCAGATCCATGGATTTAAATGTTAATGTGACATTAACAAGTTGTGATACTAGTTGTGCATCACAGATGTGAAAAGGGCAACAAGTACAATTACAGCAGCAGCAGCAGGAGGAGGAGGCAAACAACAGTGCTCACATGTTGGTTAAATGGAAGGAGTTCCCCACAGGCACCCCTTGCCATTTGAACAATGGCAATCACTGATGGCAACCATTCATGTGTTCTTCATCATTAAAATTGGTATAGATTGCTGCTCACCAGTATACACAAGGTCCCTGGTGCAAATTATCAATTGATCTCTTCTTTTACAAAACTGGAAAGAATAACCCCAACTCCCATATCTCCTTCCTTGCTATTTAACATCCCTCCCCCCCCCCATGGCTTAGGTATCTAGCTGTGGAGCCAGAGACTGGGAGTTTGATTCCCCTTTGTGTCTCCTGTGTGGCCTTGGGGAAGTTGCAGATTTCCAGGGTGCCCTCAGAAGAAGGGAGTGGTAAAAACTCTTGAAAGATTTGTCATAAATTAGAATTGAAATTAGAATTGACTTGACAGCATACAATTATTATTGCTCCAGGAAGCATTCAATATCTTCCCTCATCCTCTTAGGGATGGTGAAGTGTAGCCTCAAAACAGTATGCAATTATTTTCTTTGTTCTGTTGCTTGGTTCATATCAAACACTTGACTAATCCTTGTTATGTAAGCAGCCCCTATCCATTAGCTTCTGAGTGTATATTTGAAGGATGACTTGCTAAAGTGGTGAAACGCATATTGGTAAAATACGAAACAGTGACTGTGAGTTAAAATAGCCCCCCCCCCATTTTCCTTCTAATATCTTCTGCAGCATTTGAAGAGCCAAGGCAATAACTTCTGAAAAACAAGCTTTTTGAGCAGCTGGAATGTTGATTAATAGAAAGCAATTTTCAGATATTTTTCCTGGCCAGGTGAAACTCTAGGCATATATGAGGTAGCCATGACGTGCTCAGATGAAAATAAAATAAAATAAGTTCAAAAATAAGAATCAACTCCATTTGGCTGCATATCTTTGACCTCTCCTTCCGTCTGATTATATTTAGTTTTAGCTTCCAAATATTCTATTGTGTGACATAGCACAGTTGCTGAGATAGGCTAAGCTGAAAGTGTGACCCAAAAGTTTTCAGATGAGAAGAGAAATTCTGGTAAATCTCAGACATGTGTTAACTTGAGTGTTTTGTAAACAGCAAGAGGAAGAGGCTAGCACAGAACAGTAGAGCTGGAAATATGCCAGATGTTTTTAAAGCAATCCTAATTTCCCAGAAAGCAAGGGACAGGCACCATCCATGGTGGCCTCCAGATATCCTGGATTTCCAATCATCCTGAATTCTTGGTGGAGGTTAGAGAGGGTTTCTCACAATGATGAAGTTGGCCTACTAGATTTAAGATGTGTTTATTTCTCCCTGTCTTTATTCATTTGTTTAGTTGCTTCTAGGATTTATTAGTTGCTCTGTAGCTGATGGCTTTGAGAACAACTTAAATACACAAATAAAATCTCAATCTATTTTAATCAAGATAAAAGTAGCATTTTAAAACAACCAGCTGAATGCAACAGATGTTACAAGAAGAAGTAAAGTCATCACAAAAATAATTCCTTAAAACATAGCAGCAATAGGGTAGTGGAACAAAGTTCCAGACAGATCTGTCTAGGGAGGAGTGGGCTCCTACTGAAATAGTAGGCAGGGAAAATTTTTGTTTCATAAGCATTTTAATGAAAATGTATAAAGAGCACATTTCTGGAATCGGTACATGGACAGGATGCAACTTTTCTTCAGTATTCATACTTCTGAGAATGACATGAGGCACTTAAAGGCATATTGGTTGCAAACTAATGTGTGCATTTAGAAAAATGCATCAAACAATGAATAAATCAGGAGAGTCACACCAAAACAACACATAGAGCTATGGTGATGCTCAGAGTATTTCCTCTTAATAACATCTGCATTTATTAAGTCTGACACAAAATGTCACTCAAGGCCTTAGCCTCGCATAATTTAGATAGCATTTTAAAAAATTCAAATAAATAGATATCTCATATAAAGCCTAATAATAAAGTTGGATTAGAATCTAAATTGATAAAAAAATGAGTCATGGAATAAGTTACCCAACTATAATTTAATAGTTATAATTTTTAATGGCTGTGTCTAAGAAGGAAATGAGAAAATGAAGAAGAATGTGAAGACACAGCAGCCTGTATCATTGCAATGCACTTTCCAGTAGGGTTCATATTTTGGACACTATATAGTGGCCTTTACATGTCCAACTAAAGCAAATGCAGCACTGTTTCTCCCCAGGTTGCTTATTTCTTTTCTATATGCATTATGAAAGAGCTTCTGTTTCTCAGTGTGTGGTTTGGAAAAACAATGTGCTGCCCGGAAGGAAAGGTCTTTCTAAGTAGCTCTCTTGGCTAGGGACAGATGGAAATCTCCTTGACATTCAGATGAGTCTGTTGTGAACCAAGAGGAATTATGGATAATAGAGGAGGTAAACCTCCAGAGATTTAAAAGCACTGTCTGGTGTTTGAGTAACCATTCTTGCAGTGCTCATGTTTTCCAAACTGAAGGATGCCAGTTCAGTCTTGGCATTTCCAGATACAGTACTACAAAATTCTTACCTGGAATCTTGCATATAAACTGCCAATCAGTGTTGAGCATACTGACCTAGCTGGATCAATCACATAATTTCATTCTAATGCAGTTTCTTGTTTGCAACATGAAGATCTGTAATATACTTTTAAAATCCCCCATTATATCAAAAGATGAAGCAACCATAGTTTATTCCATCTTTAATTCCCCCCATTTTGTCATCTAGCTACAATTCCTCATGGTGTTCAGGAAGTCTGGCTCATTATAACAGGCAGGAAAAGGGGACAACTAGGACCCATATTGGAGCAGCTGGGAAAGAAATAGCTAACTGACATTGCACAAAATTGAGGAACCCAAAGATATATGAAGGCTATCTTGGTTGTAAAAAGGTAACACTTCAGAGGAACACAACAAGAACATTCTTGTCCGGTTGGAAGATAAAGACACAAAGATATCCTTGTCCACTTTGCTTAAGTAATTAGCAAAGAGTTGAAATAGTTTAATAATCTGGATGATTAATTTCTCAGATTTTACCAGTCAGATTATCAAATGGACTGTTAAACAGCAACATGCAAGGTAAAATTGGAATTTGCACTTTAAATGCAGGATTTTAATCTCAAAATTCAAAGACTTTTGGAATTATTGGCAAGTCTTTATTGTTTTGATTTAGGGAGGTTTCAACTATATGTCTCATTAATCTGACAATTATGACAATTAGTATTTTATATGGAAGATTTTAGTTCAGAGACAGAACATCCCCTTCTCAAATGTCTCATGACTGTTGAGAACCTAATTTTAATATTTCACTCTTCTCCCATTATCACCTGTCAAAGAGTATCAGATAGAAGTTATGCAAGACTGCTTTGGGCTACAGTTTTGCCAATTAGAGAGAATAATTGTGAGCTAGACAGATGAACAATTCGACCAGGCATGACAGTGTTGCCACTAGGCCTAGGGCCTTACTAGAGTACAGGACTAACCCTTTTAGGATGGGAATGGCTGGAGAGTTTAAGGAGAAGATTGAGGAGGAGGGTTCCATTACAGCACTCTAGTATATTTTTTTTTTCCTGAGACAGCCACCTCATGCTGTCTAGCCTTGCTGCTACATGTCTTATGTCAGATACTATCACATGTTAAAATACAATGCTTGTCAATTATCATACTTAAGTATGAATCCCACACTATTCCTGGCAGCACTGGGTAGAGAAAAGTGTCACTCGCCTACTATTAAGTCCTCTTTTAAGAATGCACACAACAATATAAATGGCTTATCATTCAGTTTTAGATTATAGTGTCTCTTGAGAAATGCCCCCAAATCAAAATCCTCTGCAATGTTTGGAGATTGGTGTGACAGATATACAGAAATTTCTGTGACTACGACTGATGTAAAAAGTGTTCCTTAAATGCCGCTAGCTCTATTCAGTTTAAAAGCATGAACATTCCTGGCAGCTATATGTTGCTTTCTTCATTGGGAAATGAAGTATCTGAAGAGGAAAGTTCCTAATACCTACAAAGTCTCTTTAGGTAATTAAAGTAAAGTACTTGAAAAAATTGAGGTTTCTGATTACATATAGAATGTGGCCACCTCTACAGGCTGTTATTCCTACAGGAATAGTGGGTAGGAGGTGGAACTAGAAGTCACTTGCTGTTGATGCTTTGAAACTATCCATTTATTGGAAACCTGCACAGGGAGATAGAGAGTAGTATATTGGCAATACATCAATAGACACTACAGTTCTGAAATGAACAAATATTGAAATTTATCATGTATCATATTGTTTTTTGTGGTTTGCCATTTGTAACTAGTTCTAGCACAATACTGCAATTTCACAAATAGCATTACTTTCAGATACGTAATGTACTTAGCAGTCTGCACAGCATCTAGTTTTCTGGTAAAAACAGAGGTGGCAAAATGTAATATATGAGAGGTGAATGAAATCCAACAATGTAGAAACACAGATAATTTTAGAGCCATTAAATAACATTTTATAATTATGTACCTCTAAGAAGAGCATTTTTCTGAGAACATTGGATAACATTGAGAATTTTGAAAAAAGAAAAATTAAATTAATTAATGTAAGCTATCAAAAACAAATGCTTATTAGAAAAGGCCTTGATTAAAAAACAGGGTGCAGGACCTACATCTTTGGAAAACATAAATCTTCCTGGCTTCAAAGGTTCTGTGTTAGTTCATCTTCTTCTGTGTCTAAGCCAGATGTGAAACTGCCAAAATGAAGGCATATTTTGGTGAGTTCATTCTGCAATTGCTTTTGCCTGACCTAGTGTCAGAAAGATTAGCCAGCAACACAAGGTTGCCATTACCAGGGTACGCCTGATTGTGCTTCAAAAATACCACAATCTTTGAGGAGGCTTGATGGTTTTGAAATACTTGTAGTTCTTCAAGGTTTAGCATCTTCCCTACTAGACATTCCAAAGGTTACAGAGAAGTAATTGCAGATATGGCTTGTCTCTAATAAATCACTTTCATTAAAACCCTATAGTATAAATGAGAGAGGATAGTGTTATGTCCAGTCCCAGGAGCTGGTGCTGTGGTATGGGCTATTCTCTAATTTCCTAACAGTTTCATTTTCTATCTCATTCTCGGGGCCCTTTGGAATTTTTGTTGGTTATATTTTTGAGCTTACCATAATATTGCAACTTGGCTAAGGATACTGCACTGGTTTCTAATTTCTGATAAGCATTTCTGTATCATTCACCAGTGTCCCTCAGCTGCTCATACTTCCTGAACAATTCTGTTTATATAAGGAATTACTTGAGAACATATTTCCCTGGGCATTAGTTGAAGTATGGAAAGTTGAGGCTGGGGTCAGTGAAAGGTGAGAGACTCATGTATGCTCCTCAGCCATTCTTGAAACACAATAGGATGTTGTACCCTGGTAATGGCAACCTTGTCTTGCTGGCTAATCTTTCTCACACTAGGTCAGGTGAAAGGAACTGCAGAATGAACTCACCAAAAGGAGCCTTCAATTTGGCAGTGTCACGTTTGGCCTAGACACGGAAGAAGAAGAAGCCATTTCAAAAGCAAGCTAGGAAAAGGAGTCTTAAACTGAATGCATGAGTATTTTTTTCTGATTTTTTCCTCTCCTTTGTAACTATTTTTTCCACTGTTAGACTGAATAAAAATGATCAAAATTTATCATAGGAGAAATTTCATGCACAGCACCAATTATAACACTATAAACTGTATTTTAACATTATGGCCAAAATCTTGTTGGGAAAAGCTAAGTACAAAAAATAGTTTTGGTGGGGTGATCATCATGGATGTGTAGCTGGTTGCATGGCCATTTGTAGAATCAACTGTGAGATAGACCTCCTACCAAAGAGCAGAAACCCTTTGCCAGATTACCCATGTTTGAATGTGTATTGTAACTTTTGTGTTTTTATCTGTATCATTTTTAAATCTTGTTCAGAACTACCTTGAGGTACAGTCTAGTGAGAAAAATCTAAATGACAGAAATAAATACATGCTTTTCTGTCACAGGAAAGAGCCATTTTGCATCTTGGGTTCTCCTCTTGAGAAAGAGGAGCAAATACTTGTATAATAGCCACTGGTAGGAGGACAGGCAGGAGAGCATGTGTTATATGAGGCAGGTTGGAGATCTTTGTGGACAGCAGATATAATGGGCATAGTAGTGGAGCTGGGGCAGTCAAATAGAAAGGCAACTGGGTAGCAGGACAGATAAGATGCATTTGAGAGGACAAGAGCTCTTAGTGCCTGATTTGAATGACACAGGTCAATCATATTGTTCAGGGAATCAGGCAACACTTTATGAGGTTTCATGATCTGTTTCTGCCCAGAAACAGTGAGCTATCTTGATAGCCAATACGTGGAAACAAGATTTGTGCTTTGCTTGAAGGGAGAGGGTCATAAAGTAGTGGGATGTTTCTGCTATTGAAAAATCTGCTTTGCTTTGTTCCACAACTGTTGTTGCTGCCCAAAATAAGAGAATAATTTCATATTTGGGAGGAGATGGGCACTTAGTGGCCCAAGTTATGTTTATACAGTGTACCTTCAGAAAGCCATTATCAGATTTTTACTGTTTAGTCATTTCTTCTCCCTCTCTCCCATTAGATTTCTTTTGACTCCCTGATACCAATTAAAAGTTGTAACTTTTACTTGGGAGATATTTTCTACATGTCAGCACTGGCTCTTCACTTGCGCTACTCTAGCATGTTGAAATGCCACATATATCAAGCTGCACCAACATATTTTGTTATTTAAAGTTGGCTTTAATTTTCGTTTGCTTTTTCCTCTTATGCTTTGACATAATTATGCATCATTTTTATGTAGCAATATAAAATCTATAAGCTTTTCTGGACAGTTTTATTGCCTAGTCTCTTAAATCAAACTGTTTGGCTAGGATCCCTTGTGGGTACTATGTTAGTAAGAAATTAATCTAAAGTGATCCAGTTGGGTATTGTAAAAACTATATGATCTACCATAACTGCTACTTCAACATGTCACAAAAATCTTCTCAAATTCATCTTACCAAGTTACAACAGAATTTCTGCAGGTTAATTTTGTGGCAATGCCACATTCCTCAAATCTGAATAAAAGCTTTGTAGTATCTTGCTCTTGTACATGATTGAGAACAAGACAAATAAGAATTCAAATTGCTAAAGAAAAACGAATTACATGATGTTACAGCTTCTCCTAAGATAGGGGTGCCCAAACATTTTGGGCTGATCAAGTGGCTCAGGGAACCAGTCACTAAGGCCTGGGGGCCAGATGCGGCCCCTGATGCCAATTCATCCACCCTGTGAAGCCTTTGTCACTCCAGTTAAGTCTCAAATGTGTTTGTCTTGCAACAGTGCTTTTTGAACAAATAACACAAATTACACAAAACTATGAAAGTTGCTGATTTGTTTTAATGATTTTTTAGAGTCAAAAGCACTGAAATAGTTATTTGTGATTTTTTTTAAAAAAGTCACCTGTTCCTTTGTGCCAGTTGTGTGCACTTTGCTCCTCTAAGGGAACATCGTGGAGATGTCTACTAATGTGTGTACTCCTTGCTGAATGATGATTCTAAGGTATCCAAGGTAAGGGTTGCTACAGTCTTTTATATATGTGGGCTGGATGTGGCCCATAGCACCATTTCATGTAACCATTTCAGGAAGTGCCATGTGGTAGAGGAAGGGCAAAATCGCCATCCAGCCCCCGAAGCTGTCTGAGGAAGTGTGACCCAGCCTCCCGCTTAAAAAGGTTGAGAACTCCTGTGATAGATAGATAGATAGATAGATAGATAGATAGATAGATAGATAGATAGATAGATAGATAGATAGATAGATAGATAGATAGATAGATAGATAGGAGCTGTAGCTCATATATTTGTTCCATTTCTATGTGCTGAAAAACACTTTGTGAATCTAGTCAGATTTTTTGAAAGCTGTGATTAATACATCTCCTCCAACAGAACTGATAAAGCCTTCATGTTTTTCACAGGCTTAGATCTATAGAATACAGGCACATGCCAGCTTACATGAGACACACTAGCCCAGAGGTTCTCAACTTTACCATGCCACAGGCTGGACAACTTCCCCTCAGACCGTGCTGTGGGCTGGACGCAATGGCAGTGGGCAAGTTTGCATATGTGTATGTGCATCCACGTCCGCTTCTGGGGTCATCACCAAGGAATGGCATCAGGGGGCAGGGCTGGCCCACAGGCTGTAGGTTGCAAACCCCTGCACTAGCCTATAGAAATTCTGTTGTGTTTGTAAGGTTTTCGTTTGTCTAAAGCACATCTGACCACTAGATGCTGCTTTAAACAGCAATACCGGCAGCGGCAACAGCAGCGGTAGCAGCAACAACCACAACAACAGCAACTCCTCTTCTCATTGTCCTTTGGAGAAAAACATCTAACACTTGTTCTTCCTGAGTTTACTCTAATGCAGACTGTTA
Organism: Furcifer pardalis; assembly: GCA_030440675.1. Taxonomy (NCBI): domain Eukaryota; kingdom Metazoa; phylum Chordata; class Lepidosauria; order Squamata; family Chamaeleonidae; genus Furcifer; species Furcifer pardalis. The sequence goes on along the minus strand of CP126891.1, from coordinate 231,170,605 downwards.
AAGGACAGGCCTAGTTCAGTTGTTTACTGAGTTCATAGCTGATATGATACATCTGTCTGGCTAATCAGGGCGCTTAATCTCTACTGTCAGTGTGTCAGAACCAAAGGAGGTAAGGGGGCAATATGGTATCACCAGACCGAAGATTATGCTCTGTTGAGAATACAAAGTCTGAAATAATATTTGGTATTTATACTAGCAGAGTAGAGTGAACTAATTTAAACAGAAGTAATTGTTCTGAAATACTGCAGTTAATTAAAAAACAGAAAACTTGCATTCACCATAAAAACTGGTTTTTGTGTATGTGAATATCCTGGTAATTAGCCACTATGGAGAAAAGCCAGTGTGTGGCTTCTCCTGCCAAAGAAAGAGAAAGCAAAGGGGAAAACCGCCTTCCTTGAAAAAAGAGAAAGTAGAGTAAATTATGGTACAAAATGTAGTATGTCTCACCACTGAAATTAGACCAGCTTCCGGTGATGGATATTTCTGCGTACACAATCATTTTCCTAATTATTTTCCTAATTGTTATTACTGTCAGTTACCCTGGATTCTAATGAATTGCTTTAATAGACATTCTTGTTCTTGTTACTTTATTCTATTACTCTTTTTATTCATTAGCTTTATTACAATTGCTTCTATTGTGAACAACTTTGAAATATTTAAACAATGAAAAGTGATATTAAATGCTCTAAAATAAATATATAGAAAAAAGAAACAAATCTGGATAGCCCATCTAGAAAAATTGAAGAGGGAACAGGATACTCTAACCCAGTTTTTCCCAGCCTTTGGTTTTGGACTTCAATTCTCAGTAGCCTAAGACAATTCCCAAATGCAATGATCAACCAATGTACTGACTGAGGCTTCTGGGAATTGAAGTAAAAAAACCAAAGGTTGGGAAACACTGCTCTAACATATCCGGCTATCTTCCTCCATCCTTGATTGATTGATTGATTGATTGAGTGATTGATTGATTGATTGATTGGACTTGTATGCCACCCAATCGGCTACGACTCAGGGAGGCTAACAACAATTACAATACAATTTAGTAACAATACATCTCATAATTACAATATTACAGTACAACAGAATACATTAGAATCAAACAATATCATATCATCATCATGACAAATCACAGTATCCAAAAAGTATTATAAAAGACAAAAACATTCATATGAGAAGTCCATAGCAACAAAATCAAAAGACACCGCACAAATATGTAATGTATTTTTACGCAAAAGATGTATCAATGTATTTCAAATAGACAAGTGCTTTATAGGCAAACAGGATGATCTTTATGCAAAAGAATTAATGGACACAAATCAGATATCCAGAATGGCAACACAGAGAAACCTGTCTCAAACCACTTCAATCTAACTGGACACTCTATCCAAGACCTGAAAGTTACAATTCTGGAACAGAGAAATTACAAAATTAGGATTAAAAGGGAGACAGCAGAAATCAAATACTGTAAATCAATCTGTTTGACACCCATCACAGGGGATTAAATATTAATGAAGGGTTTCTGGGGCATTATCAAATTTGATACACAGATTGCTATATGCTGCTAGATATTTTATATATTATATTACAACTTTCCTGCCAATTCTCTTTAGCAAAACAGGAAGTAACCAGGTACAGTGTTTTTGTTTGCAGGTCAAAGGTTGATCAGAAACCAGAATGGGGTTTCTCAGACCCTTTGACAGTGATGGGATGTTACCGGTTCCAAACGGTTCCGCAGAACCTGTAGGAACAATCGTGGAGGGTTCTCTGGGAGGGTAGTCCTTTTTTTGAGGCGTCCAGTTCTGACACCTCACAAAAAATTTTTTGGAAATCGGAGCCAAAATGGCTCCAATTTAGTGTGCATGCGCAGAAATCAATCTGATGCATGCATGCTGCAATTGTGAATCGCGCATGTGTCAGAATGAATTTCTGCGCATGCGCAGTAAGAGGCAGCCATTTGCTGCCTATTGCTGCCAGACCTGGACCTTTTCAGAGCGGCTCCGGCGGTGGCTCCGGTGGCAGTGGCGGTGGTGGTGGTGGCAGGTGGCGCCTCCGGAGGCTCCAGCGGCCGCGGCAGGCAGCGGCAGGTGGTGGCACCGGTGGCCCTGGCGGCCCCAGCCTTTCCATGGGGAGGCACGCCACCAGGCCGGTGCGCCGGGCGCACTGCTGCTCTGGCCGCGCTCCTGCTCCACCACCATTTCTGCTCCCGGACAAATTAAGGGTAAGTGACCCAGGGTTTGTGTTAGAGGTGGGTGGGTGGGTGGGTTTATTTGTGTTTGGGGTGAGTGGGTGTATTTGTGTTTGGGGTGAGTGGGTGTATTTTTATTTAATGTTTATTTTATTTCTTTATTTATTTTATTTCTTTAATTTATTTACAGGTTTGTGTTGTGGTTGTTTGGGTGGGTGGGTGGGTTGAGGTGTGTGTGTATTTATTTTAATTTTATTTTAATTTTATTTATTTATTTATTTATTTTTAGGCCCCGCCCACAACGTCATGACATCATGATGGTGGTTCTGCCCATGATGTCATGACATTGGCCACACCCACGACGTCTGTGACGTTAGGGTGTGGTAGAATTTTTTTTATCATCCCATCACTGTCCTTTGAGATTGAAAGGGAGACATTTAGAGCTAATCTGAATAATCCATTGTTGCTGATGGCTGTGGGAAGCTGTATTGTTGTGCTTGCTTCTTGTCTGTCATTTTGCTTGAACACACCCTGCTCCCTTTGACCCCTGAATTTGGTGTATAAAAACAATGCCTGTAAGTTTCACTCCTTGTCTGAAGAAGTGGACTTGATCTACGAAAGCTAACAATAAAAATATAGCAGTTAGTCTTTAAAGTGCTACAGTGTTTTTTATTTTGTTTTGTTTATATATATATAATATATATAATATTACAATAAAATGTTACAAAAAAGTATTTAAAAAAACAACAGCAAAAACAAAACCACATTTACTGAATCCTGCAATGATTATAAACAAAATCCTACAAAAGTAACCAGGAAGTCCAAAAGAAGTCCAAAAAGGAAGGCATCCAGTCCTGGTGAGCACTGTCCATTGCTGCGGTGTCTTTTTGAGCCGACCTGGGCGGGGTGGAACACCAGCGATGGAGCAACCCTGGCGCCCACAACTGTGCTGGCCTCTCTGCCCGGTGGCAATTCTGGAGGCAAGGGCAGAGAGGTCCTGCCGTCCGCGGCATCAGCGTCTTTTGAGCCGGCCTGGGCAGGGCGCTGGCAGTGGAGCGGCCCTGGTGCCCACAGCTGCACTGGCCTCTCCATCCGGTGGAATGTCCGGAGGAGAGGGCGGAAAGGTTCCACAATTGTTTTTTCTTTAGTATAATTTCTAGATGTTTATGGCATGGGTTAGCTAAAGTATCTATGTCAGCTAACATTTCTCTCTTTAAACCATTTCCCTATGAAGTCTACAATTTCTTCCTACGTTTCTGGATACAGTTTGTATTTCCTTGAATTTATGCCTGTTTTCATTCCCCTTTTTGTTCATTTAAATTTATATATAAATCAATTTTTAAATAAACTGAGCTGTCCTTTCTCTCCAACAGAAGATGTTTGTTGCATAACTAGCTCATTGATGGCTAATAATTAAATAACACCAACAGCAGATTCTAAATAAAATTTGCAACTGTTATACTCAATACAGTTGACAAATTGCAATTCAGAGTAGTCGTTCTTTTGTGCTGTGAGATTCTGTTGAAACATGGACCATAATGATAGCGTATTTGAAACCGATAAAAGCAAACATGTTGTTTTGACATATTTGGTTGGAAATTTTGACAAGCACAGTAAAAAGCTACTTCAGCTGTCAGTTTTTAAATTGAGGTTTCATTGTCTGTCATGTGACAAATTAAGAACACAATAAGAAAAATGAAAATGGGGACATGAAGAAATTGTCTGCTTTTCCTTCCTGTACCTTGTTAAGAGGCCTGATTATCTCAGCGCCAGGCTGAAAGGGCAGGGAAAAGGGAAGAGGTGGAAATGCCTGACATCAGCCACTGGTTTATTATCTTTTTGAGAGCTTGACTCCTCAAGTTCACTGGAGAAGGTGCTTGGGTATACTAATTAAGAAGAACTGTACCAGATGGATTAGGGAGTATTATAGCAGAAGTTACTTTCTGGAAGTTACTGAGATCTAGAATCTTCTAGCAGCTCATAGTTTCTATTGGTGGAAAAGTCTGAGGGAAGTATAAAAGAAGAGGGAGTGGAAGTTTTGATCTGTGACCCATGACTTTTTACTAGATTTGTATGTTCTGGTTTTGAAACTCTGTTTATGCTCTGGTTCCTATGGCAACCTAATTTGAGTAGGATAGCGAGTTTAATTGTTTTATGGGGAATTGTGGAATGTGTATTTTCTTGCCTTATTCCTAGACAAGATGCAATGCCTTTTGAACTTGCTTTTATAAATTTACATTTTGAAACTGTTTTTATTTTGAATCTTTCCCCCCTCTTTTTAAATAACATACCTAAAAACTTATAAAAGCTGGGTTTATTGACCTTTAAGGGTACACTGTGGTACTAACTCCAGACCTTGCCTTGGTCCGGCTAACAGAGACATATTTTGTGGGTGATGTTGCAAGTGTTACACTGCAGGTCATGCATGCAGGTATAAAGTAAACATCCTGGGAGTTATTGATTTCTGCTTCCCTGGAACATGAAGGGTTTGAGGACCAAGATTGTTGGAGAAGGGATGGATGGAGAGCTTCCCTCAGTGATGGGATGTAACAGGTTCACACCAGTTCGCCAGAACCAGTAGTAACTTTTCCTAGTGTCCCGGAGAACTGGTAGCAGCTTTTGGGGAGAACCACCTTCGGAGCTTACCTTTTCACTGGTTCCCCCACTGCACATGCGCACCAAGCACTTGGTGTGCATGCACACCTACAGTGCTTGGTGCGTATGCACTGCCTCCTTGCTGTCCTCCCAAGCGGGGAGGAGGAAGAGAAGCTGCTAGCCTGAAGCTCCCTATAGCCTGCTCCCCAGGGTAAGTGACTCACCTTTGGATGTGGTGTGTCTGTGTGTATTTTAATGTGTATTTAATACCTTTACCTATATTGACATACTACCACAGTTCCTAAAAAGGCCTGGTGGCCTGGCTTGGGGTTCTTAAGCAAAGTCTTGGAGTTATCTCATCAATAAGCTACACCTGTGCTGTTCCAATTGCTGTTCCAATTGGAGAACCCTTAAGGAGGTACAGCTGTTTTACATTTACATTAAGGCATATTATCCTAGAGAACTGGTTAGGCAAAGACTTAATACCTAACTTCTTTAACTGTTGAAAAGTGCCAAAATGAAGCCATCTTGTGGTGAGTTCATTCTGTAGTTCCTTCCATTTTACCTAGTGTGAGAAATATTAGCCAGAATAAGCTTTAAGCTCTCATTTAAAAGCTCCAGTTGATTTGTGTTTGGGGAGGGTGGGTGGATGTATTTTAATAATTTTTTATTTTATTAATTTATTTAATTTGTTTACAGGTTTGTGTTGTGGGTGGGTGGGTTGAGGGGTGTGTATGTGCTTATTTTTATTTTTATTTTTTTCTTTGGCCCCACCCACAACATCATGACATCATGACATTGGCTCCACCCATGATGTCATGACATCATGATGTTAGCTCCGCCCACACTGTGATGATGTCACAGTGGGGTAGTAAAATTTTTGACATCCCATCACTGGCTTCCCTCCAAGACTCTAGTACTGTGATGGTGAACCTTGGCACTCCAGCTGTTCTTGGACTTCAATTCCCAGAAGCCTAAGTCTCTGTGAATCTACATAAATGGATTTACTGTGCATACACTGGAGTGCCAAGGTTCATCATCACTGCTCTAGTATGTTGGTTGTTTAGGTATTCAACCCTGGCCAGGCTGGTCTGGATCCTTTTCAGTTCTTTTACAGGCAAGCCCATTTAACCTAGCATAGCTACTAGACTGTTGGGAACCCAATGCTTTATGAGGTATAGCTACACCCCTAAGGTCAGGAACATGGCTACACTCATTATGTCAATAGCATAGGCATGTTCCCTCTCGTTATCCCACTCCATTTTATTTTCCCTACCTATTTGCTAAGCTAATGGGTTTCTGTGTTTCATGGATGTTCCAATGCAGTTCAGGCCTGAAGGCAATGTAGGAAAATGTTACTTGTATATGCATATTTTGAGATACAGTAAAACATCGGATAACGCTAAAACTTGATTCCACAAGTCTTAGTGCTATCCGATTTTTAATGTTATTCAATGAATGCATCGGATAATGTTAAAATCCTATGGGATGCATCGGATAACGTTAAAACTCCATAGAGATGCATTGTAACCAGCACAGGTTTTAGCGAACGTTATCCGATGCATCCCATAGGATTTAACGTTATGCAATGCAATCCCCCCTGATTGCTTAACGTTATGCAATTTTAGTGTTATCCGAGGTATTACTGTATATACAAATAGAAATTCATGTTAAAAGTATGTATCTAAAGGGATTGCTTTATATTAATATGTACAATAAGCTTTTAAAATATGTACTTATACAGTATGAAGCAGTACCTCATATGGCAGTGATGGAGAACTTTGGCACTCCAGGTATTCTTGGACTTCATTTCCCAGAAGCCGAAGACAGCACTCCTGCAGATCAGAGCTTCTGGAACTTGAAGTTCAAGAACAGCTGGAGTGCCAAGGTTGACCATCACTGTTATATGGCAAAGGATAGTATATAAAGGCCAGAGATAAAACAAAGGGACAAATGTTCACATGCTTGCTTTTGTTAGATTAATTTGTACTTGGTAGAAACAGGTTTATGAGAGAAGTTATGCTGAAATATTTCAAATAAGCTAAATAGACTTGATTATTCTATATCAGTGTGGTAATTAGAAATGCAAAAACCTCTATTGCAGTGGTTCCTAACCTTGGGTCTCTAGATGTTTTTAGACTACAGCTTCCAGAAATCTTGGCCAGCACAGCAAATGGGAAGGCTTCTGGGAGTTCCAGTCCAAAAATATCTCAGGACTGAAGGATGGAAACAACTGTTCTACAGATTCAAATTATGTGTTTCTTGCATTGCATTTAATGTGTCCCTCTGGTGATCTGAATTCAATAACAGTCAAAATTATTCAACATTTATATATTCCATCTAGGGACTGTGTTGGCTTAGTGGTTAAGACACTGAACTTGATGACTGGAAGGTCAGCAGTTCAGCAGTTTTGGACCTGAGTACTGCACAACAGAGTGAGCTCCCGTCTCTGTCCCAGCTCCTGCCAACCTAGCAGTTCGAAAGCAAGAAATTGCAAGTAGATAAATAGGTACCACTGTGGTGGGAAGGTAAACAGCATTCCATGCTTTTCAGAGTTTAGTCATGCCTATCACATGTCCACAGAAATTTCTGCAGACGCAGACAGTGCTGGCTCTTTGGCTATAAACAGCGATGAGCTCTGAACCCTAGAGTCTGATATGACTGGTTTTCGAGTAAGGGCGACCTTTACCTATGCATCTAGATCACATGCTGTTTGTAAAATGTGTAGGAGGCTGCCACATATGCAAAATGACAAAGCCACACTCTTGGATCATAATCTTTTCTGTATTAATATATATGTGCTGCAACACTCTGTACCTGACAACTTCATTTAGTGGGATTTTGCCACATGAGGCATTCTGTCTCTCTGATACATGTTTCCCTGTTCAACGGGCATCCTTTCTGCTCCTCTGGGCAGGTGTCTTGCCTTCTAGTGTTTGCATTTCCACTGAAATCGGCAATTAAGACTGCAGTGTCCAGATGGGGCCTGTCTAGCTTCACCATTGTAATTAATGCTGGCACTTTAGCCACTTACCTTTCCACTGGGGAAATGGCAAAAGCCTCAATTGCTAGGCACTGAAAGCTATCGAAGCTGAGGCAGAAAGAAGAACCTTAGGCTGGCTTGGTGGGAAAGTAATATCTGATAAAGTAATAATATGATAAACCTGGGTGTCAGCATTCCTTTGGATTCTGACAGTGCCTCTCACATCAATAGTTCCCACTGAAATGAGAATGGAAGTACTGTAGGTGAAAATGAAAGGGGGAAAACAGAGGGTGAATTAGCCAATTACTCCAAGAAAGTACATGCTATGAATTAGCATGAATGCTGTCTTCAGACAGAAAAATTAAAATAGGGGTCATTTGTTGAGCTTAAGGGTTGATTATGGGATGGAACAAAGAGTTCCTGTCCCCCCTCCCCAAAAGCAAGATCCAAACAGATTATTCTTATTCCATTCAACATTTGTAACATTTAAAAGATGGTCTAGCATAATGTGAAAATTAATAAAAATAGCTTACATAAATGTTGTTATTCAGTCTCACATTCGAGTCCAGCCCTTTGAGACCCCATAGGACCACATCATGCCAGGTTCTTCTGTCATCTGCCATGCTCTGGAAAGACTAAACAAGATCCACTGGGGAGGGAACTGGCATCCCACTCCAGTATCCTTGCCAAGAAAACCCCATGGACATATCAACAAGCTTATATAAATAGCCAAGAATAAAAGTAAAAAATACTGTAAAAACCTACTACAGCAAAAACAATTCAGGCATAAAAGAACCACTGCAGAGGATAAAACGGTAGATGCTATATGTGAAATTTCAGCAGCAGTTTTTTAAAAAAAGATACCAACCATAATCTTAGAGATGTATGGCAATATTCAGTGTAATTGTGTAAATTGAAGCAAGGAATTGCATTCTTCATTGGATGACTGGCACGTGACCAGGAATGTGAGCGACAACTTGTTAATTGGCAGAAATTCCCCACCACAGTTTATGAAATGACATTCACACCAGCATAAATCCTCAATAGGGTTTGGCCATTACAGTTATACCTTGCATAACAAATTTAATTCGTTCTGTGAGGCTGTTTGCTATGTGAGTTTTTCGCTATGCGAAACAAACTTGCATAGCAAAAATTTCTATTTTACAGGGAAAACTCGCATAGCGATTTTTTTTTGTTATGCGAGTTTTCCCCATAGAAATGCTCATTATGTGAGTTTTCCATAGGGAAAGTTTGACTTGCAAAGCAAAAATTTTCATTATGCGAGTCAGACCGGTTAGTGAAAAACCCGCTCGTTATGCGAGTTTTTCACTAAGCGAGTCACTCGTTTAGCAAGGTTTGTCTGTAATTGTTAAAGAGAGAGAGAGAGAACCTTGTCTCATCTAATTAACCAAGAGCTATGGATCACTGGAGAGGAAGGAACCCATTTCTTTAGTAGCCATTTATCTAACATCTGAGGGGGGAACAGGTTATCCTCCAGAAAAACCATATGACACTCCTCTGTTCGTAGCTAGAAACCCCATATTCCTGAGGATTCAGTGAGTAATAGCCCCCCCCCCAAAAGTTATATTGCCAACCTCTAAGTAGACTTCTTGAAAGCGGTACGTCATGCTGAAGTAATTTTGAGAAGTCCAAGCCCAAGCTTAACTGGAGTGTTCAGAACTGGCCCTGAGTCTTTTGAACTCAGGCTATTGATTTACCAGAAGGACATTTTACTGATTATGAAAAAAATGTATTTTTTCCTATATATGAGGACAGATCTAGACTTCTTGCATCTGGAACTTCATTTACTGGAGACTACTAGATGATGTGGGAGAAGGGATGTTTCCCTCTGCTTTATCTTCCCATTCTATGTATTCCTGAAAAGCTGTTGTAGAAAGAAGCTTCCAGAACAATTATAAACAGCATGTGGACAAGGGGTGTTATATGAGAATTTAACTCAAAGAGACTTTTTGGACATCAACCTTTCCACATTTCATCCATCCTAAGAGAGGGGGCATGATCCTTTCTTTCTAGCAGGAGGGAGAGTGAGGGAAAATGTTAACTGGACAGTTGTAAAAAGAAAAAGCTATCATATGCAAAGGTTAGGTAGAATAAACAATTTTACTGATGTTTCAGCACAGAATTAAGAATTGGTTAATCTAAGCAGATAAATCCTGTGTGACTGAAAGTGACTGGTGAAGTATTACTTCTAGAGCTTGCACAGTGATTGTATGACCTCAGATCTCCCACAGAAGAGGAAATGTATACTCTTCTCGTCCTGCTTATCTTAAATCAGTGATGGCCAACCTTGAACTTCAATTCCAAGAAGCCCTAATCAGCAGGTGTGTTGACTTGGGCAACTGGGAATTGAAGTCCAAGAACACCTGGAATAACAAGGTTGGCCATCACTGACCTAAATCTTCCCCTTTGTTTCCATGGATAGATATTTAACAGCATCAGAGAATGTGGGCACAGAGAAGGTAGCTGAAGATGACCTTTAGCAGTCTTATCTGTGATCTCTAAGGGAAAAGGTTCTAAAAGGCCTTCAGCATAGGTCAAGCTCAGAATAGTTGTGTAAACATAAGTACCTCTTTAGGAGGGCAAAGAGAGAAAATCTTGTTTCTAAATAATGTTTCACACTGGTAAGTATCGGCACCATGCATCACTTGTACTGTACAGCCTTTGTTTTAATTCTTTAGCTATTAGAGCAGAGGTATAAATGTGTGTTCCATAAATACATGAACTGATGCAGACATGCTTTTGCAGTAGGTTTCAGCATAATGGGAGGAAATTTGCCTTTGTGTCTCTAAATGTATATGTGACTGCATTTGTGTACATTTGTTTGAAATCAATCAAAATGGCTTAACATTAATAATTGCACACCATCAAGTCAATCTTGACCTATGGCAACCCTTTCTGGGTATTTCTAGGTAAAGAATACATAGATGTGGTTTAGCCATTCTTTTATTCTGGGAGCTCCTTGGGACTGTGCAGTTTGCTTTTGAGTACACTGGCTGGCTCTTCTCCTGGGAAGCACAGTGGGAAATCTAACTCTGTAGCCAGATATCTAAACTACAGAGTTATCCAGCCAGCAAAAAAGGCTTGGTGAGCTAAGAATCCCTAGTTGATATTGTAGTAGGGAAAAATAAGCACAAAATGAGACTAGGGGAAAAAAAAAGATAGCTTAGATAATATGCATACATAAGTTACAGAGCACCGCAAAAAGAGTAAATACCAACCATAGACATGTAGCTCACTATATATGGATATCAAACATTCATAGTTCTCCCTGTAAACTTATTTATGGAACAGACTCTGAGAACTGTTCCACTGCCATTTGATTGTACAGGGTGTTAACTCTGGAGATACAGTAATACCTCGGATAACGTTTACCTCAGATAACGCTAAAATCACATAACGTTAAGTAATCTGGGGAGGAGAAGTGGATCAAATAACGTTAAGGTCCTATGGGATGGATCGGATAACAACCGCTAAAGCCTGTGCAGTTACAATGTATCTCTATGGAGCTTTAACGTTATCCAATCCATCCCATAGGATTTTAACATGCATCGGATAACACTAAAAATCGGATCCGTTATCCGAGGTATTACTGCAGATCCTTCCTGAGTACCCAGGTTTACCTACTAACAGGGATTATTCATCAAAACCAACATTGTTACTGTTATTTATAATGCTATTGCTTCCTTACTGGCTGGACATCCCACTACGGTAATGGATAGGCTGTACAGCCAGCAACTCAACACCGAGTGTTAGGTGGCAGTAAATAACCTGACTCCCTAAAGGGGCCAATGGCTATGGGCGGATGAACCCCTTTAGTGATCTCACCCCAATCAAACCAGCGATGTTTGCCTCAGTAGATCTCTGCCCCAAAGCCCGCAGGGCTGGTCTCCAGCCTGCAGGTTTTGGGGCAGAGATCAATGTCAGGGAATTTGAGGCAAACATTTGCATCACACAACATTATGTTAACGTTGTGCGATGCAAATGTTTGCCTCAAATTCCCTGACATTATCCGATTTTAACATTATCTGAGGCAAATGTTATCCAAGGTATTACTGTAATAGATACTCTTTAAGGGGCTACAACATTTTCCTCTTATTTATTTTTGTCTGGATACAAGGTCTTTAAGGAATGGATTTACCAGTTGTGTACACATTCCGTGAGTTTTCATGGCTGAGTGGGGATTAGAACTGTGGTCTCCTGAGTCTTAGTCTGTCAGTCTGTTCTCTACACTTCATTGAGTACCTGTAGGGAAGAGTTAGCAGAGGGCAGGCCCTTAGAGAGGTCAGGTGCAGCCCAAACCATTTGCATTGTGAGTCCTTCTCATTATTTGGGAAGAGGAGTAAGCAATATTTTAATGTAGAAATGGAGTCCCCAATTATAGAAATTGAAGATATAAATAATTTTCCAGTAAAGATAGACAGGAAGGCGAAGGAAGTTTTTCCCCCTAGAAACAATGTGTTCCTGTTAAAAGACTGGATACAGATATGTAAAGATAGAGAGAGAAAATTGGAGATATATATACAAATGAAGTAGAACTGGTTTCAAATTGTGTTAATAAATAAGTGGAAGAATAAATATATTAAAGAAACCAGCTTAGAAAGGATTAGGACAGAATATGAGGAATTAGTATTTAGAATAAGAAAAGGAGAAATGGGTATTAAGGGCTTGGTTAGTAAGATATATAAGATTTTAAATCAAGAAGGTAAACCACAGGAAATATTGAGAATGATCTGGGAACAAGATTTGAACACTAAAATTACAGAAACAACTTGGAAAAATAAATGGAAGAGAAGAATTGTGAGAACTATGTCTGTTACAGTCAAATAACACAATTATAAATTATTGTGGAGGTGGTACCTGACACCAGTTAGGTTACATCAGATGGATAGTACTAAAATTAAATGTGCTGGAGATGTAAGAATATACTGGGTACTTATGGACATATGTGGTGGAGTTGTAATGTGCTTACAGATTTTTGGGTAAAAACTGAGAAGGAAACTTCAGGAATAATGGGAGTGAACCTTAAATTGGGGTCTGGTGCTACCTTATTAACTGATATCAACAACATGAATATAGACAAGAGTAAAAAAGAGTTTTTATCCATAATATTAACAATAGGAAGACAATGTATTGCAAGAAATTGGAAAAATGATTCGTTATTAAAAATAGAAGATTGGTATAAGGAAATGTGGGAAATTGCATTGAATGACAAGTTAATATGGGAATTGAATTTAAAAAAAGTATAATCAATGAAAATAAATTTTGGAGTATATGGAAACCCTTTGTGGAATATACATTGACTGAAGGTAAAGGTGGCAGGCCAGCACCAGATCAACTGACTTTTTGGAAGTAATAAGAGAGGCTATGGTAAACCACAATCGCTAGGGGACTGTAAATATCACAGGTGTTTATCTTTTTTGTTTTTTCTTAGTTGATTATGTATTATTGTAATAGAGTAATAATGAGAGTGTTTTATATCAAAAATTATAGATATAAGTAGAATAGAATTGAACAGAAAAATATATACAAATTGGTGTTTGAGGATTATAACACTACAGTAAAAAGTATAACACTATAAGTAAACAATTGAATTCTTTTATGAAATTGAATTCAAGGAAGGTTTTCATTTTTATTGTACTGATTTTGTATTGTTTTGATTGTATTGTAATATAATTATGTTTTTGTATTGAAATGTTATTTGTGTATTTTGTTTGAATTTTTTATTATTTACTTTGAAAAATCAATAAAAATTAATTAAAAGAAATGGCATGCTATTTGGCAGAAGTGAGGCTAGGGACAAGTGGATGTACCCAGAACTGAAGCAATAGTTTTGTACTGGATTAATAAACAGTGTGCCTCTTAAACTGCCTGTGTGCATTAATTGAGAATACTAGCTAGAAGTGTGTGTTATGAGTCTGAAAGATCCACAGACCAAGTCTTACTCCAACCAAAATCTTGCAAAGCGGGCTTATATTCAACTGCTTTCTCCTTAGCCGTGCCTTACCCCAAATAGAGGTGATGGTAATAAGGCAGGTTGTTGTAAGTATTGCTGAAATGATATCTGTGAAGTAGATTGAAAATAGAGCAAATAATAAAAAAAATACTGATGTAGGATATTTTTTATGAAGAAGACTGAGCCTGTATAATCCTAGAGTAATTTCCAGAGCAATTCTTAAAATATTTTTATTAGGGAACAATTTTCCTATCCTAGGAGGCACCTGGGCCATGTGACCCACCACCAGCCCTTTTCTGCATCACATCAGACTATCTTTATCATGCTGCCTCCACATCATATAAATCAGCTTAATTTGCTGCTCAACTATAATAAATCTAACTTTTCTTTGGATACCCATTGAGCCTGGCATCCCTTCAGGCTCAACTAATGCTGTGAATGTCTCTTTTAGTTTAATATTTTTTCCCATTATGAGCAAGTGTTTCTTTCCACTGTTACTGTTTTACAAGGTGGACTTTTATCATTTGACTAATTTTTATTTATTTATTTTATTTATTGTTCGCATTTAGTATCCCGCCCCAATCGGGTGGGCCCGACTCTTGATTGTTGGCTGCTAGGAGAGCATGTTGGCTGCTAGGAGAGCATGTTAGTAAAGCACAGGGTAAATATTTTGGTTGACTGACTGATCTATCAATTGACAGATCAGTCATTTCATGGGATGCCACCACAGAGGAACTAGGTGACTAGTTCTGAAAGTATGCTGGAGGCAAATTTTTGAAATCAGATATTTACAGAAGATCTTATTTTTTGGGAAAGGCCTAAAGAATATTTTTGGCACAATTATTTATTCAAGTAGTATATGCATTTCTGAATGGAATAAACAACTATAAAGCTGGCTCTAGTAAATTGCATTTTGAATTATTACACAATATTTCCCCTCTCCACTTCCCCTTCAGCCTCTGCCTACTTTTGATTACTAAAAACAGCTTGGGTCCAGAATGCTGAGAATAATGAATATTCCAAAATAAACAGCTTTAAATTCAGCAAGCTGCTGTTACTTGCTTATTTATTGAAGATTTCATTTAAGTCTAGTTCATTTTACAGCCAACATTTTTTAAAAAATGATTTAAATCATGGATCTACAGAAGTTCTATTTTGAAGCTATTCCCATGGATCTGATTTATAATGGGATGAACAGCTCAGCTTGTGAGTTGAGTTGTGTCTTTCCCTTCAGCTTTCTTGCTGTGCATGATTCTGTTGAACTGTTGTCAGGTCATTGAAAACCCAGAGAAAGCAAAGATGCCAATTCTCTGGGCCTGATTAAATTAATTGATTATTTTTGTGGAATCACTGGAGGCTATAGACAGAATTCTGGGTATCAGACCTTTTCCTGCTAAGCCTGCAGTTGAAATTTAGCAGCAAGCCTTTCAACTGGCTTGTTTCCAGTAACTACAGCAAAGGTCTATTGGGGAAAGAACATTTTAAACAAGGCATATTTTCAAGTTGTAATCAATCCTATGCTATGTCCATTTCTATGGAAACCAGAATGAAAGCCAGCAAAAGTGAGACTCACTCATGTTGTAGCCAAAAGAGCCAAGACAGAAGAATAATCTTTTTGCAGGCTGACAGCCTTTTGTACTTGGAGGTGGATGACACACAGAGTTTAACAATGCAACTTGTGTGTTTGAGTGACTGGTGGGCAAAAGTCTGAAACAAATGCTTGGAGAAGGCAGTAACCTTTGTATTCTACCCAAAAGTATCAGGGCAGTCTGTGTTGAAAACAGGATAATAGGCCAGATAAACCTTTGGTGTGACCCAGTAGTAATAATAACTGTATGTTGTTAAGTTGATTCCAACTTATAACAAATATTTCCAGAGCTTTCTAAGTAGAGAACACACAGAAGTGGTTTACCATTCTTTTCTTCTGCGAGTCCTCCGGAACTGTGCAACTTGCCCAAAAACACTGGGCTTCCCCCCCCCCGGGGTTTTTCTCCAGGAGACACAATGGGGAATTGAATTCCCAGACTCTGATTCCGCAGCCAGATGCCTAAACCCCTGAGCTATCCAGATAGTTGTGACCCAGGACTCTATTTTATTTTCTTCAGAAGTGGGAGATCTGATGATCTGAAGATGTACCAAAGCCTTATAAAGTTGATAACACTGCACAACAACGATTTTGCTACTGGGAATAAGCACATGTGATTTACATGCTATTGAGTGTGCTTATTCTAAATCTGAGCTCAGAAGTTGCCTGGATAACATTTGGACTTCTGTGCAGATGCTGGTTTACTGCTTGGTTCTCTGTCACCTCTGCATCAAGATTGTGAACTGGAACCATTACTTCTTCCTTCGCTGCAAAGTGAAGATATCAAAGTGGGTCCTTTGGCTTCTTTTAGGATCCATCATCTTCTGCTCACGTGCCTCTATCTTTAATTACTGGAACTTTTTTACATCACACCAGAGGAACACTACAGTGGAAATTTCTGTGGCGGACACAGGTTTTCAGTATACATTTAGGGTTCCTTTCCTTGTTATTTTCTTTGGGACTTTTTTCCCTATCCATTTTTTTGGTTTACTTTGCTCCATCCTGAATGTTGTCCCACACTTTCACTATGTCTGCCACATGACAAGCCAAGGAGCACATTTCAGCCATTCCCAAATGAAAGCTCATTTCAGGGCAGCTGTGGCTTTACTTTCTTTCCTTCTCCTTTACGTTTCCCTATTTGCAACAGAGATCCTGCTGGTTTTAAAGATGGATTCCCATGTCATCAGCACTCTATCCACCTGCACACTTGCTAGTGTATTGTTTGTTACAATTGAAGCTGCCATCCTGATACTGGTTAACACCCAACTGAAACAGGAACCTGCCTGCTTGCTTCCACATTGGTTTCTCTCTCAACCAAGACTTTCACCTGCCTTGACCTGAGTCCACCTGCTTTGAGCTGCCCCTGCTCTGTTTTTCATTTCAATTCATGATTCTGCAGGAGGAAATGATTTTATTCTTTAATGATGGAACAGAAAGGAGAGAAGACCAAAAATGGTAAAAGAACATGGCCCTTGCTGTTGATGCCTAGACTCTTTTGTATAAAATGTTACAACAGTGACTTAGCTGGTCTCTTCTGTTATATGCACACAATGGAACGGGGTGATATATTCTCTGTATGGAAAATGGCAACTGAGGAGAGAATATACATCTGTATGAGCCTTGAGATTGACTCCTGAAACCTTCACGCAGGACCTACCACAATCAGGACCTAGACACAATCAGGAAGGAGAGACATCCTGCTCCCATGTTCCTGATACAGGATGGCTCCTGAAATATAAACTTGGCCTCCTCCCTCCTCACCTGCAGACAGATCTGGGAACTTCTTTAAAAACATAATTGTAGATAGCAAATTAGATTGGATTGATACATCATTTCACCTGAGCTCATTGTCCCTGTGACAGTATGGTGTTTCTGCTGCTATTTTCAAGGTGTTTCAAAGAGTAGTGTGATGCATTGTCTCTTCCTATAGTAGCCAGCAGATCTTTCAAAGCTCACTGATAGTCCAGGAACCTTTCAGGAGCAGGCTTGGTAAGGAAACACCAGAATAGGGTGTTCATGTACTCTTTACAAATGATAATTTTATAAAAATAATTTTTATGGACTCTAAGTCAGAGAGTCCCATTCATTTGCATGGTTTTATGTTCAGTTCCAAGTACTGTAAAAACATTCTGTGCTATGGAAGGTTATATAATATGAGACTTGTTCTGGATGCAACTCCTGAAATTATATCAACCAGGATCCCTGCTTCTGATGGGCATCCAGTTCTCGATCCTGCTGTGTTGAAATTTTGTTATTGTTCTGTGGATTTAAGTCAGAACTGACTTATAGCAACCTTAATAGGGTTTTCAAGGCAAGTGAGATATATAAGGAGTGGTTGGGGAAATTTTTGGAACCTTCCCCATTTCAAAATCTACGGCGCTAGGAAAGCCCCATGGCGTGCCCAGGATGATGTCATCCCCAATGCAGTTATCCACATCCCCAAAGGCTGCTGAAGCGAGGGGACTGAGCCAGAGGCTGCTCGGTGCAGTGGGGAGAAAATATGATTGCCTCTGCTGCCATGGCTGACATTGAACTGTCAGCGAAAGGAGCAGCCCACCTCTGGAGCCTGCACCAGTGTGCCGAGGATGGGACCGGCCTGGAAAAAAAAGTTTGGGCACTACTGTTCTAGTCCAACTCTGACTCCTCAGGCAGATGACTTGTCACATGAAAGGTCTGACTGTGACAGTACTCAGTACTCAGCCAGAGACCGGTGCTGAAAAGATCTGCAGCTGAGATGCAAAAAAGCCAGAGCTCTGTATCAGAGGAGGCTTCTAGGTGACACTCATTAACTGGGAGGCTTCTTAAACAAGCGTGTTTCACAAGGCAAGCACCAGTACAATTTCTCAATGTGATGACTGACACTCTGCAAGATCTTCCATGTTACCTTGTGACTGACTGCTGTGACCCTGACTTCTGCCTACCTTGACAACGCCCATGGATATCCTTTGAACTCAATGCTCATTCTGATCCTTACCAGTACCCTGACCTCGGCTTCTTCTTTGGACTTGACTATTGGACTCTCCTTGGATATACTTTTGCCAGGACTCTCCTGTGTAGCGCCACTGCATGGTATTACCCTGCCAGCTGGGTAGGTCATCAGATACCAAAATTCTGAAGATAAGGGTGGATAGATCTTTTAATATGCCACTCCTAACAATCCCCCCCCTCCCAAGTGCTGAGTGAGTGGCATCTTTTTGCCTAACAAGTTTGGGAGGGATTTTCTAATCTATATCCTCAGAGGAGAAACCTGAAAGCTGTTATCTTTGGTTCTAATTCTGTAGCCCACATTTTGGAACTCACTTTAAAAGCAGAGTCTGACATTTACATCTAACCATGGTTTTTGTTTCTGAATTTTCATGTTTCTTCTACATTACTCACAGTCTGATGGACTTCTGCAGGAATCAAATGCTACCTTCTTTTTGTGATATTTTAGTGGTCTAATAAAGGCATCAGTCATCTTTGTCCTTGGATTGTGCATAAGAACAATATATCTTTTTTCATTTTTGGTCCAAAAAAATTCCCTAAGTCAAATGGCATGTGCTGTTCAAAAAAAAAAAATCTATGTAGACATACCTTTGGTTGAAAAGCACATCAATATTTGCTTACTCATTAAACCTTCAAGGTGATTTACCTGATGAACAACAATTAAATTTACAATTTAAAAAGCTAATAAAGCAATAAAACAAACAAATGAGTGATAAAACAGACAACTAATAAGTAATTAAAATGCATCAGACAAGCACTAATGCAAACCAAATTGTTCTCAGTTGGTGTTGAAATAAATTGCCATATGATCTTCCCTAGGGAAGTTATTTCACACACAGAGTGATGCCATCACAGTGGCCTATACCAAATCTGTCCCACCTTTCCACCTCTAAATATTTGGACATTCTAAAGCCTCAGAAGATTGTGTGCATCTGTATATGTTTTTGAGATGTCCTACTTTTAAGCCATTCAAGGCATTTTAGTCAAAAGTAATACTTTGTGAACAACATTTTAATTCTGTATATGGACCAAATCAGATGCTATAGATAGCAGACCATTAACAATGATTATGTTTTAGAGACACAATCTCTCTGGTCTTTATGTCTCAGCAATTAGAATGCAAGAAAAATCCTTGCTTAAATGTGTGTGATAAAAATCAGATGCATTTGAATATATAAGAAATTTCTGCTTCTAATAATGAATTCTGTAATACAGTGAAACCTTGGGTTACGACGGAGATCTGTTCCAACAGCCTCCATTGTAACCCAAAAAAAAAAAAAGTAAACCGAAACATCCATAGAGATGCACTGAAAAAAAAAGTCCTGAATTGATCATTGTAAAAAATAATAATTAAAAATTTGTAAACCGGGATGGCATCTCCATAGGATTTGCCATTGTAAACCGCAGCAAACTTAAACCGAGGCAGTAGTGACCCGGGGTTTTACTGTATCTAGTTCTATCCTATGTTGAACATTGTGTTGACTGCTGTTGGAAGATTAACAGTGGTGATATAGAAGTATGAAAGTTTGTCATGATGTGGCAACATATCCTATGAATCCAAAGTACTGTATATGGTACAAGTTCACAACATGCATATCTGCAAGGGTTGGAAAGAGTTAACTCCTAAAGAAATGTACTGGTAGTTGTGATAACAGTGATGATGTTACTGGTAACTCAGAGTTATCAGGTTGAAAGCTTTTTTCTTCTCTCTCTTGCTTTCCATCTGGCAACGTGGAAGAGCTAAACCCAAGAAAGTCCCAGTATAATTAGAAGGCGAGAGACAACGTGCTTTGACTAGAATCAGGCCCCAAATGAATTAGTCACATAAAGGATTCTGATTCTTTTTGGCTGTACTGAACTTCCAGAATGCCTACATTTGATTCTTTATATTCTTATACCATTATGTAACTTTTAGATTGTGCCCATAGACCAAGCTCTGTGATTCTTCTATCTTGGAGTATCTTTTTGAATGTGTTACATTTATTTTCCTTTTTAGACATAATAAAATTAGTCCTTTTCAGACATGATTCAAGCTGTAGAGTCTGTTGCCTGATGCAAATACCAGGGAACTTCCCATCTAAGGGAAGACAGAGTAAGCATGTAAGTTTGGAGACTTTGGGTCTGCCCCCCTTTTATTTATCACATTCCCAAGATCCAGGGAAAATGACAGATTCTAAGCTAGAATGCCTCTGAGAGTTGAAGGAAGGGGTAGGTGGTGGCAGCTACTGTATTTCCAGGTTTTTTGATAACAAACCAGCCCCTCCCCTTTGGATTTTCATAGAAGCTGGAAGAAAAAAAGAAGCTTTACAACAACTATGGGACAAAGTGTTCCCGTCCCACTAAATTCTGTGTGCAATATGTGGGAAAGCTCCAACGATTGTACTTTCTCCCTACACCTAAAATGTTTATTTTTCTGTGGGGTGACTGGCTAGTGCAGGAGTGCTGGCAGAGACATATTGCAGTATTAGGTTGTGCAATATTGACTATACTAAATAATGCAAAATATTAATGTTTAATACTAGAAGGCAACTTAAAGTGAATTGAACAGTGCAGTACATTCATGCTTCTTAATCCTGCTTTCATAAACAAATTCTCAAAATTGTTGAAAGCATAGAGGGCATAAATCAACTGGGCCCTCCTAAGAAGGGAATGAAAAAGATGGGAAGTCACAGTGCCTAGATCATGAGCACATAAATAAAACCTTTAGCAATTTAAAACTATTATTATTGTTGCACAGGTGCAATCCGGGAGCTGCCCATGACTGATTACAATAGTTCAGGTATGAAACCACCAGGGCATTAACAAAAAGCTCCATAATCTTAAGAGTCAGTAAGCAATGGATCTGATCAATATTAGTAAAATTGAAATTACATAACATGGCTGACATGTTCACAAATGACTGAAGTGACACCTGATCATCCACTAAAACACTGAGATCTTTGGTCTCCAGAACAACTTTCAATAATGAGAAGACATCTACAATAGGCAGCAAGGAAATCAAAATGCCATCATTATGCTCAAGAGAACACTGATGTACAGTGGTACCTCGCTTAAAGACCATAATGCATTCCATGGGATTGCTCTCTAAGCGAGTTTGTTCTTTAAGCAAAACACCATTGTAACTGACCAATTGTGACTTCTGGCGAGGGTGTGTGCGAATCCCAATTTAGTTGTTAAGCGAGTTTTTGGTTGGTTTTAGTTGTTAAGTGAGGTGACCATTCAGAGAAAATTATGCTCTTTAAGCGAGTTACTATTTAAGCGAGGCACTCTTTATGCAAGGTTTGACTGTAGATCCATTAAATCTTTCACTCAGAATTTCTAACTTCATCACAATGTGAGTGTTAAAGTCCTCCAGCATCTCATATCCAAACACTCACTCAGAGAAAAACCCTGCTCACTATTCAGCTTCTGCATCAGTGTTGGTTTCTAACTGAAGCCTCAAAGGAATATTAAGAGCTTCTGTGAGTACCTTCATGAAAGGCTTTCTGAAACTCCTAAGAAGCCCTTTACTGGAATATCCTCTCTGACAAGCATATTGAAAATTGAACAGCAAGGAGTGTTTCAGATTCTTAAGAAACCAAAATGAAATTTGTTGATGGTTAAACAACCACCACCTGTTAATCTCCTGCCCCCAACTAGTAAAAAAGTAAATCATGGTTATCTATTTCAAATATACCAGCTGGTTTTCCTCTGATGTTTTGCTACTACAGTTTAATATTTCTCATGTACAGTAATAGTGTATATATTCTAATTCCTGTACCACACTTTCACTTTACACTACACTGAATCTTTTCCATTTGGTGGGTACTTTGCTGTCCTCCTCAGCTCAGGTATCTACATACACAAACTTCCTATTTTCTCCCAAGGAATCTTAGGAGATCGACAATAAGAACATGCTTTTTGGCATAGGAGATCAGCTTTCCTACTGAAACCGGTGCCTTGCACAAGATAACTTCAAGAAGATTTGTCATGTGGGATTAGCTCTGCTTGTATCCCATGACCATAAGAAATAAATAAAAACATGATTAGATGACTGTTAATCACCTTATTATAAACACCACCTGTTTCAGTAGATAAAATTACTTTGAATAGCCAGATCAATGGTAAATATATGTTCTATTTTGACAGGAATTAGCTGTCTGCTTTTTGGAGACTCAGGACTTTAGGTCTTGTGAGTATTGCCCCCCTTTTAATCATATCAATTATCTTTATCCTTTCAGTATTTACAACAAGAAGAAAACAATCATAGTCACTAAAGAATTGCAATTTCATAGAAATCATGGGTATCCAAGATTTCAGAATATACAGAAGAGGAAAATAATGTCTGTTCCTCTATATAGACACACTTTCCTCTTCCTTAAGACTCTGGTTAAATATATTCCATTTGTGTCTTCTGCTTGACTGAGAAATATTATAGTTTGAAGCTGAAACTAATCTGGCAGGAATTTACAATCTTCATCTTCCAGCCTTTTTCTATCTGGTGTTGCTTCCTGTAAAGACATATAAAACATGCTGTGCACAGATGGAGAAGCTTTGCCTGGTTGCCCCATGTACAAGGAGACATCTGGCATTTTTGAAAGTAGCCAGGTTTCTGGAGGGAGAAGTTCCAGGTTGTACAAAGAGTTCCTAAGAAAGATTCAGCACCATGGACAGAACACACAGCAAGAAGAATAGGAACTGGTAAATTAGTCACTGCCCTAAGAAAGATGGACTTCATCCCTATATGCTGTCTAAAAAACACAAGACTGATAAGGAGAGTGAGATTCAATAAGGGCTGCCCGGGGTGGTTTTAGCTTTTTTATCTTAGTTTTAGCTAGTTTAGATGGGGAACAGGAGGTAGATGATTTTTAAGGTTTTAATGATTTTAACTTGAGGTTTTATGAACTGTTATTATGGGGATGTTTTTTATGTCGTGTTTGTGATATTTGTTGTAAGCCACCCAGATGGGGCAGTGATACAAATCAAATCAAATCAAATAAATAAATAAATAAATAAATAAATAAATAAATAAATAATAAGTGTATGTATATTTGTATGCATGTATGAATTAGTGTACTTATTCAAATGATAGTTTATGCCAGAGTTTTTGAAGTAATAGATGAAGTGGTATCCGAGGTAATGGACTCAATCCACAAAAGTTCACCTTAAAATATATTAGTTAGTCTTTAAGGTGTCACAAGTTTTCTTATTTTTTGTTTTGTTTCTTGTTTCTCATGCCAGAGTCTTTATTTTGACATTGGTATCTTCATGTTTTCTCTGCAATGATATCTTGTTTAAGTGAACACAGTTGTCTATATTCAATATAAAATGGTAAAGAGGAGCCTAGTAAATCCTAGGAGAACTGGTGACTCTGCACATGGCATTGGAAAAGATTATAAAAAACGTTTTTGAAGAAATGTTGTGGTGGGGGATTTCTTCTCAAGTTTGAGGCTAAGGTAGGAAAATATATAACTTAAAGCACAAGTCTTACAGAAATAAAGGAAATAAAATAACAGCAAGGAACCCTATAAAACTGCTCTTAAAAAGCACAGCTCAAGAGAAGTAACTATAGAGAAAGGAAAGGAAACCTACCTCAAGGTTTAGCAGCAAAGATAAAAAGGGGAAATCACACCAGAAATAACTTCCTCTCTAAGGTTGTATGTATACTCTAATTATCACAAAATGAAGTTGAGATTAAGAGATAGATGGCTGAGCTGGCAATATTGGAAATAAAGTTTATTTCTCCATGTTTAGGGAAGGCATCAGAAGAGACAGTTCAAGGCATCAGTATAAAGCACCAAGAGAAAAGGCTAACTAACATCAAGCAAGAAACAATTGTTCAAAATATGCCTATAATATATCTTTATTGATAAATTATTTGGTTCTGATATCACTCCCAAACTTCCATGTCTTTGAATTTTTATTTATTCAAATATGAAAATATTTGCTCCAGTAATAATAATTTTATGTCAGAAATTATTCTGTGTTGAATGGATTTTTGCTGGAGAAACTCTGCTCAGGGGGACGCATGACTGAGGCTCCTTTCATGTCCCCAAGAGCTGGGACAGAGACAGGTGCTCAATCCAGCATGCTGTACCTGGGTCTCAAATTACCCACTTGCCAACCTTCCAGCTAACAAGGCAAGTTTCTTAACCACTGAGCCACTGCAGCCTTGCATTGATTTATTCTGGACCAGAAACCATAAGAACATCTTTGTTCTTCCTTTTTAATTCTGACCTTTGAACTTCCTTCTTAGAAACCAAGAGTCACAAATATTACCTCAGACTAAGAAAAGCATTATCTAACGACACCTTCATGAATTCTCCCTTAATTTCCTTCTCTACACTTCAGGTTAATCAGCAAAAATATAATTAAAGGAAAACTGAAATTAAAATAGACCTGAACACGATCCTCTGCTATACCAAAAATTTAAGTGAAACAAATAACAGGACGGATGCTTAAAAATGAAAGGAAGATGAAATGAGATTATTTTTCCAGATCTATTTTGGTTCTGCCAAAGTGAAGTATGACTTAATTGATAATTTTTAGACCTGAAGAAAGTTACTTTTGGATTGCAAATCCCAGAATCCCATTGCTGGCATTGTCACGAGATTCTAGGAGTTATATTTCAATCTGTCACACTTCTGATTTTCTTTGGATTCTTCTTTCTTGAGACCTCTTAGGTGTCAAAATTGATAATCTGATACATTGTCTTACTCATAGTAAACATCTTTGTCTTACTTTTGTTTTGTTCTTGCTTGAATAGTTCATGCTTCAAGATGGTAGTGGGGCATTTCTATCTGACCCTGTAACATTTACAACACTGGACCTTGCAGATTCAATTTTGTCTCTTTTGCTTTTTAAAAATGTATGCAAATCAGATCATTTAGTTATCTGTGGTCAGTTGCCATCACTTTGCTCCTCTGTCTGTCCTTTTCTCCTAATTAACATGATTTAGTAGAAGTGCTAAACTGGCATTTGAGTATGACAAAAGACTGGATAAGTATAGTGACAGATTGGGCCAATAAATGAGGCTAACTCAATATCCTCCTCTACCCCCTTTCAATAAACCCACCTTATACTGCCATTTGATTATTTGAATGGTGTGATATGGGTCACAAAACTATTCACCCCTTCCCCTACGTGTGTGAATTTGTATTTGCTCCAGCTGTCAGAATCGAACACTTTCTGTTGGTATCAACTTTACTGTTACAGAGAAGGATGATACATTTGTTAATAGCTAGAGATCAAGCAGTTTTTGACAGATTCTACCTGTCTCTAAGAGACTTATCATCTCTGAGATGCTGCAATTGGATACAATACACAGATAAGGAGGGAGGGAGATAAAGGGAAGAAACCTTACTTTCTGCTTGACTTACATCTTTTCAGAATCCAAGGGTCTACACAATTGAATCTAGGAGAAGGGAGAAAAAACTGTATAGTATAATGCTCTTCAATGTTCCTGACTTGTTTGGTAGATTTAGGTGTTGTTGTTGTTTTGATGGAACAGGAGGAATTTAAGGCTTCATCACTCACCCCAAAATGGAATCTTTCTATTGATGAAGCTTCACTTTGCATGTGCTCAGAGACAATCTCATCCTGGGGTAATTCAGATGAAGTACAACATTGTTGGAAACTTGATCTGGTCCATTTGGAATTGTTTCTTAAATTGAGATCTCCAGTGCTTGGCCGGATTAAGCATTGCAGTAGCTGAGGGACTGGTGGTTTGGGGTTGGTGATGCAAGCGTTTATGATCCTGTATGGATTTCTATGTGAAAAAGAGATAAATGCCCATTGACACAAGTGGTAAAATAAATTCTTTGTTCTCTTTTGATGAATGGATGGGCGTTACAGAGCTACTGTCCAGTGTTCACCTTTTAAAATTAAAAACAAAACACAACAACATGTTAAAAGCACTATCTCTGAATCTGGAGAGGGTACTTTCAGTATTGGTTTTGAATATGAAGCCTAGAGCTAAATTCAGATGAAACAGCATAAATGAAAGCATAGGCTAAAAAAAAATCATTCATGACTCATAAAAGAAAGTGGCAGCACTTTTTCTCCTCTGTTTATGAGAGGTAAAATCCTTCAATAAGAACTCCATATTGTTTCCCCTTAATTCCACCCTTTATGGCTGCAGCAGGGTTCCCATGCTGCCTCAAGGAGATGAATGAGATATTTATCTGCAAACTTTGACATCCAGGAGTTTGCTCCTAGCATACCCCGATGCAGAATGTGTGGGTTACAATTGCCAGAAATAAATAGAAAATCCTTTTTACAGTATTGATTTTTATGTTAGTCCAAATGAAGGTAATGAAACAGGAGTTGAACACAGGGTGAGATTGTCTCTCAATTTAAAAAGGGTGAAATTGCCACTCTGCAGGAAACGAATTGCCAAATCATTTCCTCCACAGTTACAGAAGTGGTGTCCTCTTTCTCTGGCTGCCCCCAGACATATTCTTCCAAAGCAGGGGTCAGAATGTGCATCTTCTAGATGTGTGTAAGTCTCTCACCAAAACATAATGAAGGAACAATATCTTAACCACTCTCTCTACAAAACTGCCACACATTTTTGATAACTATTTTATCAAACACAGTCTGAACAGTTTCTTCTCTTGGGACATCCTATTGGAGAATTGTGATTATTCCTCTTAGTTAACAAAAATATGAGGTAGAAAAGCAATAACAGCAACAGAGAGAAAGACATGGAGAGATTAGTCCAGTTTCATCACTATCCCCTTCCTTGGTTTCCCCCACACAAACACTTTGTATAATAAAATAACTCCAAAAGCATTTAAAGTAGAAAAAAACTTTACTATTTCAATTACATATTTATAGTTACTGTCAGAAGGATTTTTTTTAAATTGGAAAATTGAGACTCGAGCAAATACTTATTGCTTGGTTGGAGGGAAGGAGGAGGAAGATTATAAAAAAAACTATGGAAGCAGGATAATTCAATGGAAAGAATAGGCAGCAGTTTGCTTGTAATGCCAGAGGTGGGGAAATAACATTATTAACCAAGTAAGTGCCAAAAGGATAAGCACACTAGGCTGCAAAGCCCCCTCCCATTGGTACCCAGTATTATGCATGAAAAATTATTATCCCAACACATCATTGCTATTTAGACTTGGAAAACCTGTTGAGAAATAAAGATCAGCTGAAAGTTCTCAGCATTTTGGTGTGTTTCTTGAGTGTTATGCCTCTCTCCTCATGATCTTTCAGTATTGCTTGTGAAAATGTTTGCCTGCTTTAGATGAAAGAATCCAGTGTAATGTCTTCCAGGAAATCTTCACCTTTTGAGGTTCTGAAGTTACAGCCATAAAATCTTCTTGCTGGTTGTCTCAGATCTAGGAACACCATAGAAATGTACATAAATAAACAATATAAAGAGAAATTACAACCTACAAGACAGTTGACAGACTTCGAGGAAATGCGATATAATATAAGAAAAGGTTCAATGGGTATAAAAGGAGTAATAAGTAAGTTATACAAAATGATAAACAGTACTGAAGAAACTCAGTATGTTCTTAAAAGATTGTGGGAAACGGATTTAAGTATTAATATTTCGGACAAGAACTGGAAGAAAAAATGGAAAAATAGGATTAAGCGAAATCTGTCCACAAAAGTTAAAGAACACAACTATAAAATTTTGTGGCGATGGTATATGACGCCAGTTCAGCTAAACCAAATAAATAGTAGCAACTCAAAAAAGTGTTGGAGATGTCATCAGGAAATTGGGACATACAAACATTTGTGGTGGGATTGTAGAATTATTTCCAATTTCTGGCATAAAATGTAACAAGAAATATTAAAAATTTTAAACGTCAACTTAAAGTTGAATGAAAAAATTGTTTTATTAACAGATTTAGAGGAATTGAACTTAGAGGAAAATAAAAAAGAGTTATTATCTAGTTTCTTAACGTTGGCAAGACAACAAGTGGCCAGAAATTGGAAAGGTGATATGAACTTAGAAATTGGTAAATGGTATACCGATGTTTGGGACATGGCGCTAAATGAAAAACTTACATGGGAACTAAATATAAAAAGAGGGTTAATTAAACAAAATAGATTTTGGGACATTTGGAAACCTTTTTTGCAATATACATTGAGGGAAAATAAAGGTGAAAAACCTGCACCGAATACAATGTATTTTTGGCAGAATGACTGAGTTGTAAAAGGGATGGCTGGCAGACTCCAGGACCTTAGTGCACTGGGTGATATATGTATTATGTTAAAAAAAAGAAAGAAAAAAAGAAAAAACATAACAAAGTTGTAATACCATGCTGAAAGAGGATAATTGATATAAATGTGAAAGTATGAATATAATTAGTATGATTAAGACTTTTAATGTATTGAGAATAATTGAATTAATATGTTATTATATTATGTAATATTTACTTGTATTCTTTTTTTCTTATCTTCAATGTTGTAAGATGTAGTTTGCAATTGTTTTTTATTTGTTTGTAACTGTTTTTTGCTTTGTTATTTTTAACTTTTTTCTTTTTGTTGTTAAAATCTAATAAAAAATATTTTTTTAAAAAGAAATGTACATAACCATCTCCCTGATCTCTCTGCTCTTTAAAACAACAACAGATAAAAACAGTTCTTTTCAAGACAGTCTACTGAAGGATGTTAGTTATTTTTAATGAAAAATTTCATATGCTTTTGAACAGGGATTCTCAAACTGTGGCCCGCAGCCCGGACGTGTCTCACAGCACCATTTCATGTGGCCCCACCACCTTCACCACACCAGGAAGTACTATGTGGTGGAGAAAGGGCAAAATGGCCCCTGAAGCTGTCTGAGGGAGCGTGACCCAGCCCCTGGCTTAAAAAGGTTGAAAACTCCAGCTTTAGAATAACAGACACTTCACTGCTGTTCATACTGGTTTTAATTATTGCTACGACAGTACTACAGCCATTTTGCCCTTTCTCCACCACATGGCACTTCCTGGTGTGGTGGAGGCAATGGAGGGCCACATGAAATAGTGCCGTGGGCCGCACTCAGCCTTCAGGATGTAGGTTGAGAATCCCTGTTTTATATGGATATTTTATAAAAACACATTGTCATTTCCTTTGGCTCCAGTGATGCCAACAGTTAGGTAACTGTGATTGTCTTTGTTGCATCATGATGCCTTCAAGATAGTTGTATAGGACTACCCATGTGAATAGCCCAGGAAAGAAGTGATAATATATGGAGAAGACCTCAAGTTAAGAAGAGAAATGCCACCAAAGATGACAGGAACAAAGATGAATTTGGTGTATAAAAACCATGTTTCTAAGTTTCACTCTTTGTGTGAAGAAGTGGACTTGATCCACGAAAGCTAACAATAAAAATATAGCACTTAGTCTTTAAAGTGCTACAGTGTTTTTTATTTTATTTTGTTTTGTTTTCTGATATGCCTGAACCACAGACTATTCCAAAGAAGGAACAAGGTAGTTATGTAATAAAATAGCATTGGGCAGAATATTTCCCCC
This sequence comes from Furcifer pardalis, assembly GCA_030440675.1. Taxonomy (NCBI): domain Eukaryota; kingdom Metazoa; phylum Chordata; class Lepidosauria; order Squamata; family Chamaeleonidae; genus Furcifer; species Furcifer pardalis. Next base: position 231,140,844 of record CP126891.1, on the reverse strand, counting down.
CTATGTGCTTGAAAATCTGAATTTGAGAATGTTGATCACAACTTGAGCAAAATATAAATTCACAGGAGAATTTTAGTTTATATCTGAATAAAGCCAAAGTTTCTAAAGATAAGTGACATGCTGTATTCTTCTTCTTCTTCTTCTTCAAGTGCCATATTTAATTCCAAAAATTGGCTATCATCATGGTGATCAGCTATGAAGATTGTCCCGGGAACAATATAATGCAGTGGTGGCCTTCCATTTGCCTTTTGCTTTGCAACGTGACACTCGTACCACTGATCCAATTCCGTGAGTCACTTTCTGGTCCTGAGCCCTTTTGGCACACAAAGTCCTCATCAGACCCATGCCAGTATTGATGAAACTGCTGCCCTCCATGAAGTGGAATTTAATCTACTTGGACGCCATCACACTTCCCTGTGGACTTCACCACCCAAGCCTTCAGGGTTTCAGGTTAGTTAACCGCCGTCTGACAATCAGTGTTGAATTGCTGGTAGTATGGTCTACTCTATTACCATACAAGATAACCTGGCCAGATGTATGATGTTCAAATAGAACATCCAACCTAGAAACAGAGATGCTGTTCAGTCTCAGTTTCCTGTATGGGCAGTGTCCATCAAAGGACATTTGCACATCAAACAGTATCTGTAGATTCTTCTTTCTTATTAAATATGGACACATCTGCCATGTTGATTTTAATGCCAGACCACCATGATTTCCTCCCTCTATAAGAAGCTATGAATAATTTCAGCAATTTTCAATTACCATGTTAATTGGCAGGATAACAAACAATATGATAGTGTTTGTTAGAATGTACATAAACAAATCCTGTCAGCCCCTCTTCAGATGTTAAAAACTGAGCTTCAAAGAGACTTCCATCAAGAACCGTATAAAATAGAATGTAGCACTTAAAAGCATGAGCTCTGTGATGACTAATACAATTACATCTGACCCAATGTGTCACATATAATAAAACATATCTGGTTGTGCATTTGTAAGTAGACAAGTGTAACTGTATAAAAATATTCTGCACACAGCACCAGATCCCATTTAAATGCATAGTACAGCATTTCTCTTCAATGAGTAATTAAATGAATTTAGAACTCAACAGGAATTCCAATACTAACAATTTTATGGGTCTACTTTGATGATACAGTACTTTTTCAGGCTTTTGTTTATATATTAGTTTGATTTTCCTCTAGTGAATTCAGGGCAGTGCTGAAATATGTATCTCTTTCCTTTTCCCTTGTGAGATAGGTCAGGCTCAGAAAGACAAAGCCTGGCTCAAGTTCATCTATGAGTTTCATAGTTGAGCGGGGAACCAAAACCAGAATCTCTTACATTTCACCTCAATACACAGGATGTGAACTAGTTCTCAAATAGTAGGCATTAGGGTTATTTTTATTTTTGGCATGTTGTTATTATCTTTTCATTTTTCCTTCCTTTATATTTCTAATTGTTGCTATTTATTTTTGTAGTATTTAGAGGTTTTTAAATATCCTGCTGCCATATTGTAATTGCAGTGGTAATCAGAAGTACAGAAAGCAGGAATAAAAGAGATAAAGCTGTAAAAAATATTTGACAATAAATGAGTCTCAATGCAGCTTTTAATGATTATATGACCACAGGTTTTTGCAAAAATTCAAAAGTATTCAAAATGAATAATTTAGAAATCAAATATATAAATGGAGTTACTAGAAATAGTATTGCTACGAAATACGGTAACTAAAAGCCAGAGTAAACAATAGCAAAAACAAATCACCCGTAAAACTGAGAATAAAATAAAAGAGTAAAATAATATAATCATTATCAAAGCAGGCATGACCATAACAGTTTAAATCAGGGGTGACCAACCTTTTTACACCGTGGACCTGACCATGACCCTGGAAAGCTGAGCAGGCTGGACCACACTCCCTGGAAGTGGAAGCAGGTCATAAATGTTCCCACTTCCGTGTTTATGACAGCCATGGGCACGTATGTGCATACATGTTTGTGCATGCATGGGCACATTTTATGGCTGATGTAAACACACATGCTTCCACTTCCAGGTGCAAGGGAAGCAGCAACAGGTTGGATGGAATAGTGTCACGGGCTGGGGCCAGTCCATAGTCCATAAACTGGGAACCCCTGGTTTAAGTTATGGCAATCATTTTGAACAGATTCTTACCGGAAGCAATGCAAGTAGAGAAACCCTGTGGGTCTCCCAAAGATCAACATCTGAAAATAGGTAGTGGACTCTCTTAAGACGCCACAAAATTTACATCAGTATACCATTAATAAGAAATTAGGATGCGCCTTATAGTTAGACCTTGGTCCATCTAACCCCATCTATTTTAGGCTACTGAGTGGTGACAGCTGTCCACAGGCAGGCAGGAGTTTTATTCCAGCCTTGTGTGGGGCTGCCAAGGATTGAATTTGGGATCTTCTGTATCCAAAAGAGATGCTCCATTAATGAGCTATGGCCCCTCCCTAATCTAGTGGCTTTATTTCTTTTGTGCTTGGAAAAACACAGATTTCAATGACATGCAATCTCTGTAGCACAGGCTGAAAATTTCAGCCTCCTCTGTGCATACAGCAGCCTTAGTCCCTCTTTATATGTTGTAATTTAGAGGGGTGGGGGGAAATCAATGAGAGGTATTGAATATATCACCTACTATGGCCACAAGAAATGCAAACAGTGTACTTCATTTGAAGGGTTGTGTTCGGTGTATAAGTTCTTTTTATACCAGTTCATAACATTGACATAAAGACAAGAGAAGAGTAACAGCAAAACCTATTAACTTTTTCTGTTGTAGCCCAAAGAAATAAATCCTGATGCCTAATACTTTTGCCCCAATCACCTTACTCTTGTAAACTGAAGAGCTCTGAAGCTTCTTTGATATGGAAATCAAGGGGGTTAATTAACCCAAGGTGACTGTATAAATTTCTTGATATTATCCTTGCTGAAATCAAATTAACTTCTCAAATTACCAAAAGAGCAGATTTAGTTCTTCATGTCTTGGCTGTTGCCAGCTCACAGTTTGACTGTTTGTCAGTCTTTTAATCTGTCTTCTTCTGGTTCTTAGAGAACCAAGCTGCTAGCAGAGACTTGAGCACAATGGCAACTGCTAAGAGAATATCTGGATCTGCTTTTAAGCAATGTTTTAATTTCTTTTTACTTTTTTTAAAAAAATTAAATTAAATTTGAACTATTTAAGTTGCTTTGGGAGCATTGCTGGTCAGAAAGGCAGCAAACACATGTTTAACAAACAAACATGCCCATCCAGTTCCAGAGCAGCACTGTTATCTAGTAGAAAGTAGGTTCACCAGTGCACTGCTGTGGCTGCCCTTCCTCTTCCACCCCATGTCCTGTACACTTGCTGGAATGGCATGGGGCCACTGCTGCTCACCTGGCAGTTTCTATACCATAGGATTCGATAAGCTGTAACATCAGAATATTGTTTTACATACACATACATCTGGTTTCCTTTGTTTAAGGAGTGGGAGGTAATTTCTCAGATGAGAAAGTCATTGTTTTTAACTGGAGACTTTTGAGCATGGATCTGGAATTTTCCATGTGCAGTGGATATACTCTGTAGGTGTTGGTGTTCATGGCTATGTAGGATGCAGTTTACCTGTTTTATACATATAATTTTCTTGCATTTCAAAGTGATCTTTGTGAGTTAAATTAATTTGTTTTTACTACAGATCCCACAGAACCAGTCACATTACCCACAATTTTTTTTGTTTCAATTAACCTTGGAATGGAAATGGCTGGTCTTCAGAATAAGCCTGTCACGATAGATGTTGAAATGACAAGGCTTGATTGATGTATTCCTTCTCACAAATGTCATTAGCTGAATTGCTTTTAGAGATTTATTTTTACTCTAGAATAAACATGAGTGAAACAAAGACCACACCAAAGATTATTGCATAATTGGTGACAGGAAGTGGTCAAAGATGTCCACATTAGAGTTATGCCTTGGCCTCTTGATTCAGTCTCTACTCAATAAGGGCACAAAGATTGGAATATGATTCAATCTGTATCCATTTGAAGATACTGTACAGTACTCTTATCTCATGTGTATCTATGTGTATGCCAGTATTTATGTGTTACTGAATTTTCTTTTTTTTGGTGGGGTACAGATGCTTTCCCACAAATGGGAATACAGACAGTGGTGGGCATCAGCAGGTTCAGACCAGTTTACCAGAACCAGTAGCAGAAATTCTGTCTGTCTCCGCCCATCCAAGTTTTGAAATAAAGTAGACCTAATTTGGGTGCAACACAGGGCTTTTCCGCTGGTCACACCCACAATACTACGCTTACAGTGTGGTAGTAATTTTTTTTTTGGAGCCCACCACTGAATACAGACAATTACAACTCGGGATTCTTGACACTCTCAAAATCTTATGGCACAATTAGTTTGAGGGATGTAGGAAAAACAGAAGTAGGAGCCAGTTGTTAACTTTGGCAATGGCACCAACAAGAAATGAGGAAACTGAAGCTTGGGGAATGTACAATAGACCATAATGTACTGAAGTGGTTCTTACCTGATCACTCAAATCTTAATGCTTCCTATTTCCATATATCTACTTTAAATCACATTGGTTTAAAAAATATGTTTAGCCTTCGGCATGCTAGTATGCCCAGATAAGAGAACAAGACAGAATCAACAAAGCTGTTGCTGAATATCAGAAACAGATATTACTCTGGGCTGGATACCTATCTCAAATGACAGATGGGCATTGGACAGCAGCAGTGACCGAGTAGTATCCTGGAGGAATAAAACAACCCTTGGGCAGGCCTCCACAAAGATGGGAAGACGCAATCATGAAGCGAATGGAAAACGAGCTGCATCCAGCAGGAACTGATTCCTGGATAGTCTGGTCAATCAAGGAATCAAGGTATGCTAGTGCCACTCCAAATTCACCATTGCTTCTTGGTTCTTTGCTTCATCCTGTGGCCACCACAAAGATGCAAGAAATGCTTGATACGGTTCATATTTTAAATATTTGGACATATACCATGCTTGGCCTCAGTCCATCTGTAAAAATTAAATCCTTTAGCAACTGTTATGAGGCAGTGGGTGGACATTTTTTCATTGTCTGCATGGCAAACCTATAGGATTGCCATATTACTTATTTGGCTGGGAAATGTAAGAAAGCCATCTGATGCCTACTTGTACTGTCAGCTAGACAGATTCTTTAATGTTTTTAAAAAGTATTTATGCATTGTAGAAATTACACTGTTAGACAAAAATATGAAATCACCAGTCTGCCCTACTGTTTTGCAAGACACAAGCCTGTTATTACCTTTCAATGTGTTTAACCAATGACTAAGGTCTCAGACTATTATTGACATTGTTCAAATCTTTAGTGAGATAAAATTGCAGAGTACTCTATCCACTCCCAATTTCCAAAGTACATGTTGCAGTCAAAGTCAGACCCACAACTAGTAATTTTGGCATTTGGGAAAAACCTCCCCTTCCAAACTCCAGCACATGTCAAATTTAGAGGACACAGTGATTGCCCTGTACTCTGCTGATTCTTCTCAGGAATGATGAGCTAATGGAAAACAACCCAATCTCACCTGTCTGCAGCTGGGAATAAATAACCACAGGGCAATCACCCACCAAGCCATGACTACAGCCAGCTTTCTGGATGCCAAAAGAGAAAGGAAAAATAGACCTTCCATGGTACATGCCACTGGAGGAAAAAAAGGAAGAGGCAGCTACTCTGTTTCCACCTCACTCTATTTTGATTGGTGGGGAAGGTCCTGAAAAGTAAAGCATAATGGGAAAGGTAGTTTGTGAGGTTTTCTGCACTCTGAGGTAGTTAAGCTTGGAACCCATCATTTCCACTACACATGGCTTCTCAAGGCTACCCCTTGAAACCATTTTTTTCCTCCAGCAATACTATCTGATGTGTGTGTTTTCTTTATTTTTCCAGGTTCCCAGGAGTTACAAACAGGAGTGGCTGAGCTTGGCTTAAGATCCCACACAGTGCTTTGCTTCTCACTGCAGATGGGTGAGCTTCGATTGCATGGCTGCCTCTAACTCAGGGATGCCCAAACTTTTTGGGCCATGGGCCAGTCATGTGGTTCAGCGGGCCAGTCACGTGGTTCCTCCCACTGGAAGCAGAAGTAAAATGTGCTTTGCAATCTGTTTTGCAACAGGATGAGATAGATTTTAAGATGCCATTTTCTCTGCTAAAACTAGCGGTGCTCAAACTATGGCCTGTGGGCCAGATCCAGCCCCTGATGCCAATTCATCCGGCCCATGCTGCCCTCATCACTCCCAGGAGTGGAAGTGTAAATGCACCCATCCAGGCTGTAGTTTGGGTAGCCCTGCTCTAGCTCATTACTTCTGAGCAGGATCAGTAGAGGACAGGGGAATTTCTTTACCTTCTATTTATGGAAGCCTGAGGCTTAGTCCCAGTTGCCCTGGCCTGATCACAACCTTCATCTTACTATAAATCTTAGCCTGTTTGAAGACAGACAGTAGATATTAGTTCTGCAGAGCTGCCTGCAAACAGTGGATGGGAATCAGCTGGCAGAGAATCTCTTCCTGTTGTTTTGTATGTAGGAGAGGTGTTTAGAAGAAGACCTAACTAGATAGCTCAATGAGTCGGAATACCTGACTGTGAAGAAAGAGGACAGGAATTTGATTCCTCACTGTGCCTCCCAGGAGAAGAGCAAGCTGCATAGGCCCAGAGCCTTCATAGAAGAATGCACTGGTTGACTGCTTCTGAGAACTTTATAGCTAGGAAATGATGAGAAGGCTTGTCAAAAGTTGAGCTCAAGTTGAACAATTATTATTAATTATTTAATAGAAAAGGTGCAGCTGTGACATGATTCAGCTTTTGTCAAAATAAAATGTGTAGCACCTTCCCACATCCACCTTTTGGAGCCATCCATACTTGCTTCCTTGATCTGTAGTTTTACTTATTCTTCCTATGGTGTTTTTTTTACAGTTGTATTTTTCTAATCTCTTGTGTAATGCAGTAGAACACTGTATAATGAAAAAACTCCATTCCGCAGAGCTCTTCGCTATACCGTAAATAAAATTCACACACACACACACACACAAACACACACACACACACACACACACACACACACACACACACACCTCAACCCACCCAAACAACCACAACACAAACCCGTAATTAAAAATAAAATAAATAAATAAATAAATAAAATAAAAATTAAATAACAATACACCCACCCACCCAAACACCCACCCAAACACCCACCCACCCCAAACACAAATAAACCCCCACACACCAAACACAAACCTCTCACTTACCCTTGGAAATGGTAGCACAGTGGCACAGCGGTGTTGTGGCAAACTGCGGCGGTGGCAAACAGCGATGGCGGCAAACCGCTGTGGCGGCAAACCACCGCAATGGCACAGCATCCTGGTGGGGTGGCAGGGCTTCCTGCGCCCTTCCTTTCCCAGCAGCCAAAATGGCTGCCGAGAACTGCGCATGTGTCAAACTTTCATTTGATGCATGTGCAGTAAAAAAAAATAGAACCACGCATGCGTCAAATGAAGGTTTGATGCATGCACAGTTCCCGGGAGCCATTTTGGCTCCAATTTTTTTTAAAAAAATTTCCCGGGTGGTTGCTACCAGTTCGGCGAACCACCTGGGAATCTTGCTACCAGTTTGGGCAAACCGGTACGAACTGGGAACATCCCATCACTGCCTCTACTGCAGCCTATATTTTCTAACTCACCTCTAAGGAACAGGGGCTGCCATGGACATTTGACATTAACTTTTGGAACTCAACAGGCTTTCCCAAACTTTTTAGAAATCTCATGACATACAAGTCCAGGATGAAGAGAATTTACCTCTGTATGAAAGAGATTTCCCAGTGACTTTTGCATGTGTTCTTTACATTGGGTCTTAAATTTTTAGTTCAAGAAACATTGAATATTTGATGGCCTACTAGTTTGAATATGCTTTGTCTGTTATTTTTAAGGATTTTAAAATATTGATATTTCACTGCTATGATTTTATTGACTGGAATCCGATCACTTGCCTCTCTGACAAAATAGCTGCCATCAGTAGAATTGGGAGGCGACAGGTTTCTCTCCCTTGCAGCCCCAGAAGTGCCGTCAAAACCTATTCTGGTGGGCTGGGGGACCTCCCAGTGCAAATTCTTAGAGAGTGCAGTGGCTTTCAGGTTGCAAACAAAAAGGAGGCAATCTTATCTCACGATCTGACGTCTGCTTTCCAAAGCAAAGCAATCACATTTATATACTGCCCCACAGTGCTTAATGCACTCTTTGGGTGGTTCACAAATTAATTAGCATTTGCCCTCAAAATGTTCGATACTCATTTTACCGATCTCAGAAGGATGGAAGACTGAGTCAACCTTGAGCCCAGGTCAGGATCCAAATCACAATCTTTGGGTTGCAGTACTCCAGGCTTGCAAGATGTCAGACTGCACCATATTTTGCTCTTTCTACTTCTTGAATATTTAACTGCACTGTTTCAATTGTCTTATAGCAGAAGTTCTCGACCTTTTAAAGCTGGGGGTCAGGTCATGCAGCTTCAGTGGCTAGATGGCCATTTTGCCCTTCCTCCACCACATGGCAATTCCTGCTGTGGTGGAGGCAGTGGGGGAGTACATGAAAAGGTACCGTGGGCCACATCTGGCCTGTGGACTGCAGGATGACAATCCCTTCTTGTAGGCTACAGTCCCACCCCACCTCCTTATCGTAACAGCAGAACTAGCAGTGAGGCTTTTTCTATTAAGAAAGGTGGGTTTTGCATAATTTAACTTTTTAAGTTCCCCAGTTTTGCCTGAGATCGTTATTCCCAGGTATTTTAGATTAGGTTTGACTTGTATCTTATATTTTTCTTTTATATTTTCTCGCTCCTCTTTTCCCCCATTACAATATATTATTTCTGATTTTTCCCAATTTACTCTCAGACCTGTTGTTTCTTCAAACGTTTTTAAATGCAAATGTATTCTTTCTAATGCCTTATTCGGATGCTTTAAAATTATCAGTGTATCGTCTGCATATAGGTTTATTTTATTATCTTCTATTCCACTTATTTCCTCATCTTGACGTATAGCATTAGCTAAGAACTCCATTGCCAATATAAACAAAACTGGGGATATAGGACACCCCTGACGGGTGCCTGCTTCCAATTTTATATCCTCTGTATATATATCATTAACTTTAACTCTGGCTGTTCCTTGCTGGTATAATTTTGCTATTACTCCCTGAAATTTGTTACCAAATCCATACAGGCCAATCATTCCATGAATTGTAGCCCATTGTAACGAATCAAATACTTTAAATATATCAAGAGACAAAAATCCCACCTTCTCTTTTTTCCTTTTCTGTAATATCCAGCAGGTCCAACACTCTTCTTACCAAATCTGACATATACCTATTTTTCACAAATCCTGCTTGATCTTTGTTAATATATTCATCTATAAAGCTACTCAATCGTTTAGTCAATATTGTTGTAAATTTTTTTGCATCTTGATTAATCAATGAGATTGGCCTGTATGATTCTATTTTCTCTAATTCTTTTCCTGGTTTAGGAATTAAAGTAATGATTGATCTATTCCATGAATTCGGAATTGGTTCACCTTCCAATATTTTATTAAATAATTTACATAGCTTTGGAACTATCAATTCCTTAAATTCTTTATAAAATTCGGCCGGTAACCCATCTTCTCCTGGCGCCTTATCTGGTTTTAGCTTTCCAATAACTTCCCTAATTTCATTTTGTGTTATTTCCTCCTCCATTTTATTTCTATGTTCTTCTGAAATCTTATTTATTTGTTGTTTATCAAAATATTCCTTAAGTTTTGCTATGGTTACATCCTTTTTTGAATATAGTTCTCAATAAAAACTTTCAACAATTTTGACTTTCTCTGTACTTTTGTTGCACCTTTCCCCTTTTTATCTATTAGTACACCAATCTGGCTCTTAACCTTCTTTTCTTTGACTGCCCTTGCCAATAATTTTGAATTTTTGTTACCATATTCAAAATATTCCCTTTTTTAAAAAAATTAAATCCTTTTTAACTCTTTCCATATCTTTTCCTTCTAATTCCTTTCTTATTTTTTGAATTTTTCCAAATATATCTTGCCCTTTGGTCCTTGCATGCTCCAATTGGTATTCTTTTAATTGTTTTTCCAATTCCTGATATCTACTTCTATTTTTTTTATTTCTTGTACTTGTAATTTTTATAGATTCGCCTCTAAAGACTGCTTTCATAGTGTCCCACACTGTACTATAGCTAACCTCGTTGTTGTCATTCCATTTCCAACTTTCTTCCCATTTTTCTATTATATAATTCTTGGTAGCTTGCTCCTTAAAAATTTTCAAATTATATCTCCAATTGTACATTTTCCTTCCAGGACCTTCTAGTTTTATGTCCAATAATATTTTTGCATGGTCTGATTCTTTAATTGTTCCTATCTCTATGTCTTCCACCAGTCTATTCAGACTTTCTGTAACAAAGATATAATCTATCCTAGAATACATATTATGCACTTGGGAAAAATATGTATATGCTCTTTCCCCACCCTTAATCTCTCTCCATCCATCCTTTAAACCAATTGTATTGATCCAATTATCCAATATATATTTTTTACTCTTTCTTTTATCCCCTGTGCTATCCATGTCAGATCTTATTAAATTAAAGTCCCCCGCTATTATCATATTCATAGTTCCTTCTTTACTAATAATTTTTTGCATTTTATTTAAAAATTGTTTCTGATTATCATTTGGTGCATAGATATTAACAAGTGTCAATTCCTCATCATCTATATTTCCTTTAATTATTAAGTACAGTAGTACCTCATATAACATTAGTATCGAATAACACTAAAATCGCATAACATTAAGCAATCTGGGGGGAAGAATTGCATTGGATAACATTAAGATCCTATGGGATGCATCAGATAACAACCGCTAAAGCCTGTGTGGTTACAATGTATCTCTATGGCTCCCATAGGATTTTAACATGCATCGGATAACACTAAAAATCATATAACATCAAGACTTGTGGAACCAGGTTTTAGTGTTATATGAGGTTTGACTGTACCTCCCTTCTGGATCTGAGATGCTTTGTGTCATATTGTATCCTGTTTTATCAGAGATCAGTATCGCCACTCCTCTAGACTTAGATGTACCATATGCCATTTCATAAATTTGCATTCCTTTTAGAACTAATTTATTTGCTTCCACTGATTTTTGATGGGTTTCCTGTAAAAAAATAATGTCCGGTTTATCTTTTTAAAGCGCTAATTGTAATTTCTTTCTTTTCAATATGTTGCCTGTACCCTTTACATTCCATGATACTACTTTAATATTTTTGATCATCTATAATTAACCTGTTTCAACTTATAGAAACCTTCCCTGGACGTGCAATCCACCACCCAACATTGAATAACCAAAAAAGAAACTAAATACCTACCCTTAAGTAACCTAAAAGACTTACCTATCCTACTGAAATAGTTAAACCTCCCCACTCTTCTCTTCAGAGTTACGCCTTTGTCTTCCAAAGAGGGGAGGTGGGAACATGAAAAGAATGGCATGATCTAATTGCAGTCCCTATATTTGCCCACCCGGCTCCACCCATCTCTCTCTCTCTTTTTTTTGATAGAAATAGGAGAAGATCAAGGGACATAGAAAAAGGAAAAATAACATTCAAAAGATAATAACTACTCACTCTACCACTACCACACTCACAGAATCATCAGTACCCCCCGTAGCTCCCTCTTCTTCTTCTTCTCCAGATCTGTCTCTTTTTATGGCTCCAGATTCCAACAATTCTTTTCTTAAGGACATCCATTCCTGCGTTCCCACCTTGACCAATCCAATCTGACACATATACTCTAATACATCCATTTCTGAGTAGACAACGTGCATCTTTCTATCGTAATCAAAGCATATTTGCTGTGGAAACCTCCAATTATATGTGAGCCCTCTGGCTCTCAAAAGTTTTGTCACTGGCTTCATTTTGTATCTCCAAACACGCTCTTCCGGAGCAATATCATTGTAGACTTCCACATCAACTCCATCCATTTTCAGAACGCCAGCACCAGCCTGTTTGATAAAAGCCATCACCCTAAGTTTATCACCCCAATTTGCAAATTTGACCAAAACATTTCTTTGAAAATTCTTTCCTCTCTTTTCCCCCACTCTGAAAACACTTGCTATATCTTCAGCAACGAAATCTTTTCCCATTTTAAGAGAGTTTAGCCAATCAACTATTCTTTCCTTCAGCTTGTCTGGCGTTCGTTCTGGCATTTTTCGAATCCCAATATTTTGCTTTCATATACCTTCTTCCACCATATCTAATCTTTTTTCTTGTGAACACACTTTGAGATCAATTTCCTTTGTTTTGCACTCCAATTCTTTCACATTGAGTTGTAAAGTTTTTACATCCTTTCGCGTATTCTTCATCATACTTTCTATCCTCTTTGAATTGTCTTTGACTTCCCTTGACAAGTCATTAAGAATTGTGGCCAAGCTTTGGAAATTAGTAGTAGTTGTAGCTCTATCCCGCAATATAATAAATTGAACTTATCATGGTTTGGCCGGGTAGCCTTAAGCAAAATGATGTTATTACCCAAATTAAATTTTTTATTCGATGTCTTACCAATAAAACATTTTTGTTGTTGTTGTTCAGTCGCACAGTCGATTCCGACCCTCTGCGACCCCATGGACCACCGTCCGCCAGGCACTCCTGTCCTCCACCATCCCCCTCAACTCGCTCAGCTCTGCACCCACCGTCTCCACAACACCATCTAGCCATCTCATCCTGGGCCTTCCCCTTCCTCTTTTGCCCTCGACCCTTCCAAGCATCAAAGCTTTCTCAAGTGAATCCTCTCTTCTCATTTGATGTCCAAAGTACTTTAGCTTCATCTTTATTATTTGACCTTCTAATGAGCAGTCAGGGATGATTTCTTCTAAGATTGACCTATTTGTTCTCCTCGCTGTCCATGGGACTCTCAAAACTCTCCTCCAACACCACATCTCAAAGGCGTCTATTCTTCTGCGTTCAGCTTTCCTAATGGTCGAGCTCTCACAACCATACATTGCCACAGGGAATACCATTGCTTTGACTATGCGAATTTTTGTTTTCAATGTGATGTCTCTACTTTTCACTATGTTCTCCAGGTTTCTCATCGCTTGCCTCCCAAGAATCAGTCGCCTTTTTATTTCATGGCTGCAATCACCATCTGCAGTGAGCTTAGATCCTAAGAAAGTAAAGTCTGTCACTGCTTCTACTTCTTCCCCATCTATTTTCCAGGGACTGATAGGGCCTGTTGCCATTATCTTGGTTTTTTTGATATTGAGTCTCAAGCCAGCTTTTTCACTTTCTTCTTTCAACCTAATCAGGAGCTTTTTTAGGTCCTCCTCACTTTCTGCCATGAGGGTGGTATCATCTGCATATCTCAAATTGTTGATGTTTCTTCCAGCAATTTTGATCCCAAATTGTGATTCCTCCATCCCTGCATTGCGCATTATGTGTTCTGTGTATAAATTGAATAAACATGGTGACAAAATGCAGCCTTGTCTTACTCCTTTTCCTATTCCAAACCACTCCATCATTCCATTTTCTGTCCTAACTGTTGCCTCTTGATTCATGTACAGATTTCTCATGAGGCCTATAAGGTGTTCCGGTATTCCCATCTCTTTAATTACTTGCCACATCTTGTTGTGGTCGACACAATCAAAAGCCTTCGTGTAATCAATGAAACAGAAGTAGACTTGTTTCTGATATTCCTTTGTTTTTTCCATGATCCATCTTATGTTGGCGATGTGATCTCTAGTCCCCCTGCCTCTTCTGAAACCCGCCTGCATTTCTGGTAATTCTCTCTCCACATACTGTTGCAGTCTATCCTGTATTATCTTGAGCATCACCTTGCTAGCGTGAGGGATGAGCGCAATTGTTTGATAATTTGAACATTCTTTAGCATTACCCTTTTTGGGGAGTGGAACGTATACAGATCTTTTCCAATCCTGTGGCCATTGTTTTGTTTTCCAAATCTGCTGGCATACAGAGTGCAATAATTTGATTCCATCATCTTGTAGGGCTTTGAAAAGTTCAACTTGGATACCATCAACTCCACTGGCTTTAATAAAGAATTGGAAGAATATCAAAAAATTATAAATAATTTCTGTAACGGGAAACGAAGAGCAAGAATATCTAAACAACTGTGGTACATACCTCAAAAAGAAGGAGGATTAGGAATTCCAAGTATACATAATTATTATAAAGCTTTCCAAGTAAGAAATGTTGTAAAAATTTTAATGAGGGATGAATCGATATGGGAAAACATTGAAAAGAGATTTCTCACAAGTGGGTAAAGCGATATTTGTAAGTAAAATTGATGGTAAAAAACATAAAAAAATACAGAATAGGATGACAAAAACAACTATAGAAGAATGGAATGGAGTAAGAGAATACCTTACTCCAGGGATTTCACCAATAGTGGAATTAGAAGACTTTAATAACTTCCCAATTAAAATAAATAGGGATACTAAGGCAATTTTATTAGAAAATGGGGTTTCGCTGTTAAAAGATTGGTTGAAGATCTGTAGAGATTTGGAGAAAAGAAAGGCACTTTTCTCACAGTTGAAATTAAATTGGTTCCATATTCTTCAGATAAATAAGTGGAATAAGAGATTTCTATTGTATAATAGCTTAGATTGGCAACTTACAATCTTTGAAGAACTTTTGGTTAAAATAAGAAAGGGAAACATAGGAATCAAAGGGATAGTTAGTAAAATTTATAAGATAATAAACAAACAAGCGAAAATACAAGAAGTTCTAAAGAATATTTGGGAACAGGATTTGAATATAATAATCTCGGAAGAGAGTTGGCATAGAAAATGGAAAAAATGAATTATGAGAACTATGTCTGTAAGAGTAAAAGAACATAATTTCAAGATACTTTGGAGATGGTATCTGACCCCAATTAGATTGCATCAAATAAATAAAGAAATTAGCGACAAATATTGGAGATGTAAGCACTCAATAGGGACATATGTGCATATGTGGTGGAATTGCAACGAGGTGCTAGATTTCTGGGGTAAAGTTGAAAAGGAAATTGAAAATATAATAGATATGCGGTTAGAATTGGGACCAGATACAGCATTACTTTCAAATGTGGATAAATATAAAGTGAATAATGATGGTAAAGAGCTTATGACTGTGATGTTATCTGTAGCAAGACAATGTATAGCAAAAAATTGGAAAAGTAATGTGTCATTGAATATACAAGATTGGTACAAGGAAATGTGGGAATTAGCTCTTAATGACAAATTGACATGGGAAATAAATGTAAAGAAAGGCATAGTTCATTCAAATGGTTTCTGGGGAATCTGGAGGAAATTCGTGGAATATGTGATTGTTAAAAAGAAAGGAGTTAGCCCTGTACCGGAACAAATTAATTTTTGGAAAATGTAAATAGATATAACCCCTCTGGACATTGTATATAGCACATTGGTGAATTAAGCAATGAAGAACATATGTAGTATAGATAATAGAGGTATTAGAGTTATTGATTGGAGAGTGATGATACAAAAGATGTAAAATGTACTATTGTTCCTCTTTATATTCAATATGTTTCAAGTGTATTTTTAGGAATATTCTCTTTTTTTGTATTGTTTTTTTCTGTACTGTTTCTTTTTATTAATGAAATTCATAAATAAAGAACTTAAAACAAGAAAGGTGGGTTTTGAGCTGTTTGTTTTCTATAGTATGTCTTTCTAAAGTCTTTGGTCTGTATCTGTAAAAAAATAAAACTGGTGGGTTTAGTGGCACAATCAGAGATGCAATCTCAAACCTAATTTTCCATGAGTGATTCATTCACATGAAGCTCTGGACCAAATCACTGTCAGGAGTAATACAATAAAAACTTGCAAAACCCAAGATCTGAAGTAGCCACCTACCCATTAATGGAGAGGGGAAAGCATAGGTAAATAACAAGATGACAATAACAGCAATGGCAAAACAAGAGATAAATATGAGTAGAATTCAAACACAGTATTGAAACATAATTGTACAGTATTTTGGTTTATTTGTTGGTTTATTTGTTGGAAGTGTAAATTAAGCAAATCTGCATTAAAATGCAAACTGAATGAATCTCTTGTCTCTGCTTTCAAGCTATATTCATTGGATAGAATTATTGTGCTTGGTAACCTTGACTAGTAGCAATAGTAATTGCATTTACATATGGCCCCATAGGGCTTTGAGCATTCTCTGGGCAATTCACAACATAATTAGCATTTTGGCCCCAAAATGTGGGTACTCAGTTTACTGACCTTGGAAGGATGAAAGGCTGAGTCAACCTTGAGCAGGACTGACTTCATAACATGAGCAGTTTCAGCTGTTGTACTATAGTAATATAGACCACAACAAAATGTGGCAAGTAATTAAAGAGATGGGAATACCAGAACACCTTATATGCCTCATGAGAAATCTGTACATGAGTCAAGAAGCAACAGTGAGGACAGAATATGGAATGACAGAGTGGTATGGAATAAGAAAAGGAGTAAGTCAAGGCTGTATTTTATCACCCTGCTTATTCAACTTCTACACAGAGCACATAATGCAGGGATGGAGGAATCAGAACACGGGATCAAAATTGCTGGGAGAAACATCAACAATTTGAGATACACAGATGATACTACCCTAACGGCAGAAAGTGAGGAAGACCTAAAGAAGTTCCTGATTAGGTTGAAAGAAGAGAGTGCAAAAGCTGGCTTGAGACTCAACATCAAGAAAACCAAGATAATGGAAACAGGCCCTATCAGTCCCTGTAAAATAGATGGGAAAGAAGTAGAAGCAGTGACAGATTTTACTTTCTTAGGATCAAAGCTCACTGCAGATGGTGATTACAGCCATGAAATAAAAAGGTGACTGATGCTTGGGAGACAAGCTATGAGAAACCTGGGGAACATAGTTAAAAGTAGAGACATAACCTTGCAAACATAAATTCACATAGTCAAAGCAACGGTAATCTTAGGCAATGGATGGTTGTGAGAGCTCGACCATTAGGAAAGCTGAGCGCAGAAGAACAGATGCCTTTGAGACGTTGTGTTGGAGGCAGGGCCGGATTTTCCTATAGGCTAACAAGGCTTCAGCCTAGGGCCTAAAGATCAAGAGGGGCCTATATTGATGTATTTTATTATCTCTTATGTAATTTACAAACTTAAAAATGGGAGGTGAAAGGGCCACATAAGTGGAATAGCCTAGGGTCTCTTTTCATGTAAATCTGGCCCTGGTTGGAGGAGAGTTTTGAGAGTACCTTGGACAGTGAGGAGAACAAATTGGTCAATCTTTAGATGAAATCAACCCTGACTGTTACTTAGAAGGTCAAATAGTAAAGATGAAACTAAAGTACTTTGGATGTCAAATGAGAAGAGAGGAGTCACTTGATGGTGGGAAAGGTGGAGAGCAAAAGAAGAAGGGGGCAGCTAAAAATGAGATGGCTAGATGGTATTGTAGATGCAGTGGGCACATAGCTGGGCAGGTTGAGGAGGATGGTGGAAAACAGAGGTGCCTGGAGGGCTGTGGTCACAAAGGGTCGGAATCGACTGTGCAACTGAACAACAACAAAAACTAGTTTTACACACACGAAAGCATCATCTCCCCTGTTATGAATAGTAAACCAGATTGAGAATCTGATAGATACATTGTAGGTTGTATTGTTAACTCCTGACCTATACTCAATGTTTTTTACCTTTTCAGATCCTGAATTGCAAGACAGTGTTCCAAATCCTGTTGCTTAACATGGTAAATCACACTAAAAGTAAACCCACTTAATCAATTGGGCTCTGGTGCGTCAACTTCTCTCTAAGCTCCATTAATTTAAATGGGCCTACTTTAACTGTGACTTAATTTAATATACCTAGTCGTAGTTAAAGTAGGTCCATTTGACTCAATGGAACTCACAGAAGAGTTGACTCATTAAACTTCTGTTGAATCAACAGTGCATTCTAATACAATTAACTATGTTGAGGAATGGGATTTTGGCCACTAGGAAGATAAATCAATCACTATCTCAGTCAATACTGCAGAACATTTATTATTTCATCTCATTTAACTAATAATTAACAAACAAGAGTCCACCTCTTCTTGAGAGAGAAAGGGAAAAGAAGAAAATTTTCAAAGAAGCTTTAAAAATACTTGCTTGAAATACGAAATACATACTGCATGTAGAATATTCTTTTTTTTTTCAATAACATCCTGCTTTTTTTATTGGAGCAATTTCCAGCTCCTTCAAAATTTACTTATTGGAGGAAATTTGAATGCATTTTATGTGTTGTGCAGTTTCTCTGAATAATTTAGTATTGGCCATTGTATAGACAACCTTCTGGATTATATATGCAAATAGTGTGCAAAAACTACATTCAACCCCATTAGATTAAATTGCAAAGTGTAATAACATTTTAAAAAACACACTGATGTTAGCAGATTTGGTGAGGAATAAAACAGCAAATGCAAAAATACAACATCTGGCATTGTAACTTTTTAAATATAGTTAGCAGTTTCATGAAGACAAAACCCATTAAAATGACTTGCATCTCAGTCCAATACCTGTCTATACTAACAATAAATCTAATTCCATTCAGTTGGATTAATTCCAAGTAAATTGGTTCTGAGGTTGTAGGCTAAATTAAAACATTTAATGTAATGCAAATTATATATATTTTATATATAGGCACTTTCTAAAAACCGAACACATTGAACACAAATGGGTTCCAATAAAGTATATGACAGACAAATAGACTTTTGATGTGGTTTGACAGATGGCTCCTGGTTTGGAAGATCCGTAACAGAAGTATTACAAGTAAATTGAGAATTTTTGTGGTTTGCTTTGTTCTAAGATTTGACCTCCCACCCCCACCCCCTCAAGTTGTATTGCCTGGTTAGGCTGCATCCCAGATTGATATAGATAGACAATTAAAGCTGATATTACTTCTGTGCCTGGTGAACTATTCCAGTACTGATTTCATGCTTATCCTTACTGCATGACTGGGGGGGAGAGGGGTGTGTGTGTCCCAAGCTAACGAAAAAGTTGGATTGTTAGAAACTAATCATGGGGCATTGGGTCTTTAATGAAAGGATTCAATCATGTTGTCATGGCAACTGCAATTCTGGAAAGTAAAAAGCTTAGTAAGGTCTTTCCTCCATACTGAAAATTTCCTGGGTATACTTTAACAAGCTGTTGTGGTTGCAAATGTGAGCATAAAACAGATTTGGGGAAATTTTGTGCTTCTTTTCGCCTGGTTAAATAAAAAAAATCATAAATATGTAACATTAAAAATAGCTCTCCTCTGTAATTTAATATGAACTTGAAAGAATTCTCTTCAGTGGGAGAATAGCATTACTCACAGTGGCAAATTGCCACCAATCAATGAACTCTTGCTTGTTCACCAACTCATGTGATGGGCATGCAGTAAGAAATCAGAGGAGAGGCCAACCAGATGCAAGTTATACTACTGACCTTCTGCCAGCATAGCTACGCAAAAGGATTTCAATCTATTTATCTTAATATAGTTCCCTCAAAGTCTCTGCCGACCAAATATGAAGCAGATGAAAAGACTACAAATCACTGATGAATAAAACACCTGTATTAAATATGGTGCTACTTAGTAGGACACAGAAGATGAAATAGTAGAAAGCTGACTCTCTAACACAGGGATTCTCAACCTGTGGTTCGTGGGCTGGATGCAACCCACAACACTATTTCATGTGGGCCCCCGCTGCCTCCACCACACCAGGAAGTGCTATGTGGTGGAGTAAGGGCAAAATGGTCATCTGGCTCTCAAAGCTATCTGAGGGAGCATGACCCGGCCCCCATCTTTAAAAGGTTGACAATTCCTGCTCTAACACCATTGCCACCACACAAGGCTCATTGTGGGGTGATAGTTCTGTGGCTTTTATTTTTCTGGTTCTCCATCTTTGGCTGCAGAGTATGTAATAATCTGGTTTCAATATTGGCCATCCAGTGATGTCCATGTGTAAAGATGCCTCTTGTGTTGCTGGAAGAGGGTATTTGCTATGACCAGTATGTTATCTTGGCAGAACTCTATTAGCCTTTGACCTGCTTCATTCTGTGTTCCAAGACCAAACTTGCCTGTTCTTCCATTTACTTTTTGATTTCCTACTTTGGCATTCCTATGATAAAGCAGACATCATTGCAAGACATTGCAAGTAGCTAAATAGGCACTGGTTTGGTTGGAAGGTAACAGCATTTTGTGCGCTCTGGTTTCTAGTCATGCCTGCCCAGTGATGGGATGTCCCCGGTTCTATACGGTTCCCTGGAACCGGTAAGAACAATCCCGGAGGGTTCTCCGGGAGGGGAGTCCACTTTTGAGGCGTCCGGTTCCGGACGCCTCACCGAAAGAATTTTTTTTAAATCGGAGCTAAAATGGCTCCGATTTACTGCGCATGTGCAGAAACTCAATCTGCTGCATTGCGCATGCGTCAGATTGAGTTTCTGCACATGCGCAATAAAATTGGAGCAATTTTTACTCCAATTTTACTGCGCATGCTTAGAAACTCAATCTGACACATGCGCAATGCGGCAGATTGAGTTTCTGCGCATGCGCAGTAAATCGGAGCCATTTTAGCTCCATTTTTTTTAAAAAATCGGCAACACCGGCAGTCCTCAAGAACGAGATAGTGGCGATGGCGGCGCTGACGGCGGCGGCAACACAGGCAGTGGCGGCGATGACGGGAGCGGCGATGACGGCACCAGCAGCGGCAGCAACGATAATGGCGGCGGCGGAGATTGCAGCGGCGATGACTTTGGCGGCCGCAACTCTCCACGGGCGCCCCAAGCCTCGCTGCCCGGCGGCGCGCCTAGCCGGGCGGCCCAGGGCTCCCAGCCGCAACTCTCCACGGGCAGCCCTGAGCCACAGCGGCCGGGGTTGCGGCTGGGAGCCCTGGGCCGCCCGGCTAGGAGCGCCGCTGGGCGCCGAGGCTCGGGGCAGCCCGTGGAGAGTTGCGGCCGGGAGCCGGGAGCCCTGGGCCACCGGGCTAGGTGCGCCGCCGGGCAGCGAGGCTTGGGGCGCCCGTGGAGAGTTGCGGCCGGGAGCCCTGGGCCGCCCGGCTAGGCCCGCCGCCGGGCAGCGAGGCTTGGGGCGCCCGTGGAGACTTGCGGCCGGGAGCCCTGGGCTGGCCGGCTAGGCGTGCCGCCGATGGGTGCCGAGGCTCAGGGCTGCCCATGGAGGGTTGTGGCCGGGAGGCCCTCGGCCACCCGGCTAGGCATGCCGCCGCTGGGCGCCGAGGCTTGGGGCCAGCCCCAACGGTCCCCATTGTAAGTGGGGTTTGTGTTTGGGGTGGGTGGGTGTTTGGGTGTATTTTTATTTAATTATTATTTTATTTATTTATTTTATTAACGGTTTTGTGTGTGTGGGTTGAGGGGTGTGTGTGTTTTATTTTTATTTTATTTATTTTATTTTTGGCCCCGCCTACAACGTTATGATGTCATGACGTTGGCTCCACCCATGATGTCATGACGTTAGCTCCGCCCCCACTGTGATGACGTCAGGGTGGGGTACTAAAATTTTTATCATCCCATCACTGTGCCTGCCACATGATCACGGAAATGCCTGCTGCAGACACAGATAGCACTGGCTCTTTGGCTATGAATGGAGATAAGCACTCCACCCTAGAGTCAGATATGATTGGCTTTCAAGCAAGGGTGACTGTTACATTACCTATCGTGCTGTGTCTGTATCAACAAAACCTTTTTACATCTCCAAAGGTTTTCTGTCTTCATCTGTGCTCAAATAATTCTCTTTGAGCCAGGCAATATTCAAATACTTACCTGAGAAGCAGAAACTCTGTGATCCTTTATGCAAAGCAATGCTTTCATTCAGGTCATCCTGGAACTACTTGGTGGTAACAGTTGTTCCACTAGCCAAGTGCTCTGCTGTCTTCTTGAGGCAACCACCTCACTCTGGCTCATGACCAGGACAGCTCTGACAACTATACAGCAACAAAACAGTTACCATTTTGGGCAATGTAAGTCAGGTTAATCACATTTTCTCCTGTATGGGGTGGGTGGTTTGATATGAGACTTTGGTTGCGCTGTTGCAATATCTCATTCAAAATTTTTACAGGGATCTAGATTACACTGAGGGACTACGGTGGCTTAGTGGTTAAGATGTTGAACTTGATAACTGGAAGGTTGGCAGGTTAGCGGTTTGAGATCTGAGTACTGCATGACAGCATTAGCTCCCCTCTCTGTCCCAGCTCTTGCCAAGCTAGCAGTTTGAAAGCAAGAAATTGCAAGTAGATAAATAGGTACCACTTCAGGGGGAAGGTAAACAGCATTCTGTGTACCCCAGTGTCTAGTTATTCCACCAAGTGTCCATGGAAATGTCTGGAAGCACAGACAGTCTGCAACACACTGACTATAAATAGAGATGAGCACTGAACCATAGAATCAGATACAACACTTTAGCAAGGGCGATCTTTACCTTTACCTAGATTACACTCTTTTCCATGGTAACCTTATACTGTTTGTCTGCCATTGTTTCTACCTCTTTGCTTGTCAAGGAAAATCAATATAAGAAAAAAATAGAATAACATCATAAATTTGGGGCAGAGGGGCTAGTAGTGTAAATTTGTTGATCTAAAGCAACCCAACTTGACAGGGCTTGTTTAGCTGGGTAGGGGACAAAATAACTTCCATTCAGAGTCTCTGACTTTGTCTTCCATCTTTTATCTTGGCAAATATCACCATGCTCCTTGCTTTACTGAGAGCAAACTGATTATGCTTTTTTTCTCTTTACCTTGACATTAAATCTCTGGGAAGTTTCAGGCAAGGCTTTTATCATGCCATCACTCTCCTTCATTCACAGAATTTTATGGGACTTTAAGGATATCATTTTCTACTTAAAATCATCTCTGGTTTTTAAACACCTTCTTCCTTCTTTTTCTTTGCTGCTGAAATCTGTTAAGGAGAGAGAGAAAAATGACATAAAGATACCTTCTTATTGCTACTATCCAATGAGGATATTTCATTCTGAAATACTCCCATACAGTATTGCTGTTATCAGTTCTATCCCCTCCTTTTAAAAAGAATCAACAAAGTTAATGTGCTGATATCTATCTTCTGTACTTCATCCTTCTGTTACTCTATTGCACAGGAGAGTACAGAAACACTGCATGTTGCTGGGTACCCCCTTGCCCTCAGGATTATTATTCTCATTTGGTTGTTGTTTTACATCCCAGAGAATAACTTTGAGAAAGATTTAGTAAATAAATGGTTCTGCATCCCAATTGGATGTTCTTTTGCTTTCCCTCCTCTTCAAAATGGACTCATTTGTAATAGGGGTGTATTATGCATAGCCAGCCTATTAACCTGGTGTGTGTATGCAGTCGTTTTCAGAATGATGGGGATACTTTAAAAGGGTGCTGAGCTATTGTGTTAGAAACTCTTCTTTTTCCACTTAGGTTCCTGGAGCAACCCACAATGAAACCTCTTGGTCTTCATATTCAGCCACCCACAAGGAAATGGTCAGTTGATCTTCTTTTTCCGGCATTTACTGAGTTGTACTGCAGTGGCTCAGGTCACTAAGATGCTGACTGGGATGCGGAAGGTCAGCAGTTCAATTTCCGAGTACTGCAGGACGGAATGAGCTCCCATCTCTGTCCCAGCTCCTGCCAACCTAGCAGTTTGAAAGCAAGAAATTGCAAGTAGATAAATAGGGACCACTTCGGTGGGAAGGTAACAGCGTTCCATGCGCTCTGGTGTCTAGTCATGCCTGCCACATGACCATGGAAACGTCTGCAGAAGCAGACAGCGCTGGCTCTTTGGCTTAGAAACAGAGATGAGCACTGACCCCTAGAGTCGGATACGACTGGCTTTCGAGCAAGGGAAACCTTTACCTTTACTTAATCAGATGAAAGATCTGGAGAAGAAAGGGGGGGAGAGAGATAAAGAGAAAAAAGGAAAATAACTGGTTAACACTATCCACACATTATTAATTTCCCTAATTTCATTAATTTGTGTGAATATCCAAGCAGCAGAACTAATGAAAATAGTAAGAAAATGAATATGAAAATAATAAATAAATAAATTATACAAACCTAATCAACTGCATCAGCGAATAAACAAAAGACAAATACCCCAAATAAATAAGAATTCAGGGAATAATACTAAGATAAAAATGAGTCCTAGCCAGCAACCTCTCTACTGGGAAGGGCATCTGTGAAGGCCTCTCTAAAAAGAAATGTCTGATGAAGTGGACCTGGTCCATGAAAGCTAACATTAAAATATAGCAGTTAGTCTTTAAAGTGCCACAATGTTTTTATTTTGTTTACTCCCTGATATTTTTTTAAAAGAAAGGTTGTCAGCAGTTTCTGGAAAACCAAGAGGCAGGGTGCCTGTGGATCTCAATAAGGAGATTGTTCCAGAGCAAAGGGGCTACCATCGAAAAAGGTCTTTTTCTGATTTCACATTTCTTCGCCTCTCTTGGGATACCCACCCTTAGCAAGAAAGCTGAACAAGATCTCACAATGTAGGTAGCATTCTTGTAAGAGAGTTGCTCTCCACTGTAACAGGGTCCCAAAAACATCTAGGACAGTGGTGGCGAACCTATGGCATGTGTGCCAGAGGGGGCACTCGGAGCCCTCTCTGTAGGCACATGCACTGTTGCCCTAGCACAGAGTTCACTACTAGAAAGCTAGAGGGATGTGAGACCAGGCTGCTAACCTCCCCCTCTTCATGTGCACCTGACAACATTTCTCACATCACCCGCCCCTCTGCCCACAAGCCGAATGTGAGTGCTTCCTCCCTCCCCTGTCTGAGGTAAGGCAGGCAGCTCACATGCAGCATGAGGGTGTGGCACAGATGGCAACCTCTTGAATGTGTGGTGAAGTTGATTCTCGTGGTGGGGTTGGAGAGGAACTAAGTTGGAGGGAAGCATAGCTCACAGCATGACATAGCTGGAGGGGAGTGGAGCTGGAGTGGAGCAGAGGACTTTTAAGACAAAATATGTTAATGTATGAGGGTTTTTTTTCTAAATTAAAACCTAAGCATTTGGGTTACATTGCCATGTTGGCACTTTGTGATAAATAAGTGGGTTTTGGGTTGTAGTTTGGCCACTTGTTCTCTAAAAGATTCACCATGACTGATCTAGGGCTTTGTACGTAAATAGCAAAACCTTGAACTTGGCATGAAGTGCAACAAGTAACCAATACAGCTGGTCCACAACTGGAGTTATATGATCATATCTTCAAGTTCCAGTGATAAGACTGTCTGCTGCATTTTGGACCTGTTGGAGTTTCTGTACCAGCCTCATGTAGAGAGTATTACAGTAACCAATGTTAGAGATTACCAATGCATAGGCCAAGGTGGCAAGGGATCTCCCATCCAGATATGGGTGGAGTTGGGCAATCCACTGCAGCTGGGAGAATGCAGCCCTGGCCACCGCAGAGACCTGTTGGTCCATAGTCAGGTCCAGAAGGACATCTAGATTTCAAACCTTATACCTAAGCGGAAAAAGTGGTATTACCTATCTTAGGGAGGCAACCACCCAATTGGTTGGGAGAAGCTCTCACCAACAAGATCTCTGTCCTATCAGAATTCAATTTCAGATTATTTTCCCATATCCATAGCCCAGTCTCTTCCATACATTGCTGCAGGACCTGAACATCCTCCACGGCTTATATGGGACTTCCCATTAAAATGCTGAGTAATATATATTTGGCATTTTCTAGGAAGCAGCCTTGCCAATCTGTTGTAGTGAAAACAAATTGTCCTGTGGCACCTTTAAGACTAACAAGATTTATTTGACATGAGCTTTAGTGGACTGTATCTCACTACTTCAGATGCATCCAAAAGCCCATGCCAAATAACAACTTGATAGTCATTAAGGTGCTGCATGACTCCTTGATATTTTTTATCTCTGTAAAGAGGGTGATCTATACACATACCTTCTGTGGACATTCATGTGGACATTTTTTACTTCTTATGAGCCCTGTTGTTGAGTTTAAGGAATTCTTACCTGTACCTCTTAACCTTCTGTGCAGCTGAAGATGAGAAAGTACTGTAAATTGTTTCCACTTACAGTTGTGATCTAGGGGTCCCCAACCTATGGCCCATGATGCCATTCCATCTGGTCCATTGCTGCTTCTCCTGCACCCAGAAGTGGAAGTGGGCACATTTACATCAGCTGTAAAATGCACCTGCGCATGCACAAATGCACCCATGGCTGTCATAAACACGGAAGTGGGTGTATTTACAACAAGCGTAAATGTGCCTGGTTCTGCTTCCGGGGGCATGGTTCAGCCCACTCAGCTGTCTAGGGGTATGGTCTGGCCATGGCGTAAAAAGGTTGGCTACCCCTATATTAACCAAACTATTTTGAAAGCAAAAGGGAAGTGTAAAGTCCAGCTTTCTTTTCCTTTTTACAGCCAAGGAATCTAGGGACACAGGGCAGAGCTTGGAAAAGTTACTTTTTTGAATTGCAATCCCTGAACCCCTCAGCTAGCTCTGATTGAACCTAAGACCCATCCAGCCCATCTTCCTGTTTCCAACAATGACCAGCCAGATGTTTCATTGAATCCCAAATATAACCAGATCAAATATTTACTAAAACAACACAGATTTAATAAAATCTATTTGGTAGTATAATGCCCTTTAATAAAATAGGGTCACAGTTTCCGAGCTGCCCGAGCAAATTGAGCTACAGCATATGTAATAAAAACCTGATTATCAGCACCAGCAGATTGACCACTATTTCTGCTGGGGTGCAATTAAAATATGACTGGACAATTGAAGTTAAAAACTGTAGGTAAAGCAGCTCTCTACCCAACATGTGTTCCAAAATTGTACAGGCCCCTTTGAACCTTCCTGTGTTTGATGCAGTCGTGTCGAAACAAATTGCCTTGATAGTATGGGAGACACCCCATTCCTCGAGACACTCATAAACAGCCAGGGCTTGTTCTTCACCAGTGCTGCTGTCTGCTACAGGAACTCCTAGCAGTTGTTCATTTTCACCATAAGAAATTAAAACAGCGATTCGTTCTTTCTGCTCTGTCTTTAGAACGTCTGGTAACATTTTCCCATCCCAATGAACTACAACAGCTTCCTTCTCTGGTATATCAATTTGTTCCAAGATCTTCTCAGTGTATTTTTCTCTGAATACTTTTTGCTGTTCATGGATGGAGGTTTTTGACAGTTTGAACTCGTCAGGATTCTCCCCAAGTGCTTCTATGGTAGCTATGAGTATTCGTGTGGCATTTCTGTCAGATACCTTACACCGATCCAACAACAGAGATAGTTTCATGGTTAAAATTTCCCTAACCCCACGCTTCATCCTTTTGCTATGAGATGGTCCAGGAAGCTCCTCGGTTTCTTGAGAAGTACAAACATCAATTCGCAGCACATCCTCGATATATTCATCGCATGTGTTTTCCTCTTCATCACTGTCCTCATCTTCTTCATCATCAGTTTCTATGAACAAAAGAAGAGAAAGAAAAGGACCAAATTAATTATGAAAATAGTTAGGCTGGGTATCTTGTTTTGTTGGTGCTTGGGTAAAAACTAAACAATAAAAACTAGGGGATGTAAACGTACCTAGCAAAAGATGAATATTCAAGCATAAATAAAAGAATCTTACCTATGTCGAATAAACATTCCGCTTGAATTTGCTCGTTCATTTTTGCAAGTTCCTTTTGTAGTTTTCTTTCTTCAGCTCGAGCTAACTTAAGATCAACTTCAAGCATAGAGCCTGGCTGACCTTTATCCCTTTGTTTCAAAAGAAACTCCTTGTCTTCTTCTGATTTCATCATGGCCAAGGCATCTTGATGGGCAATATCAAAGATATCATCTACCTTTGAGGTGAACTCTTTGATTTTGTTCTTTGCAGCTTCTGATTTTTTATTCAGGTCCTTTTGTACATTTCTCCACTCTGTGTGAAGTTTCTCTAATTTACTAATAGCATCTTTCACATGTTTTGTAGGAATCTGAGCTTTCCCCCCAAAAACAAGTACTTCTTGCTGAATCTCTTAGATTCAATTTCACAGAACGCAAATTGTAGAACAAAGTGACCAAAACTTGACGATTAGAGGGCAATTTACAACCGGTTTTCTGGTGAGCCGGATAGCCTACAATAAAATTTTTATCTTTGGTTCTGCTTCTTATGGCGGAGGTGGAAGCCATTGCTTTACTCTTTTATTTTAATCTGAAAAAAATTAATAATATACATTGCAATGAATATTGGTTTCGGAAATTAGATGTAAAAATAACAACAACAACAAAAAAAAAGAAATAAAAAATGTCTCCTTAAATCTAAATTTACATGAAAATCATGATATAATGATGATGAAGCTGTTATAGCTCAGTTCGTCTAGAAGTAGCAATAAATATATATAGAATATAAATTAGTTACAATAATATTGCCTTTAATTTGAGACATAAATCATGAGAAAATAATTAGGAGTTCCGGAGATACGGCCCCAAAACGTCACTAGTCAGCCCAAAAAATGCATTTTTTGTAACTTTAAGCACCCAGCGGCATGGGTTAACATGCTCCAATTGTGCTCAAAGTTTAACTACCTTAAAATCTGGAAAGGCCGATCACTTCATGGGGTTCCTGTTGAAATAATTCTGACATCGATTTTTTATGGTCACCCTAATGCCCAGCCATATATTTCATTGGATCCTAAATATAGGTAAAAGGGCAACAACTCTCTTAAACTGGAGACAGAGGGCCTTTCCAATGGTGAAATACCAATTGTGGAAAAATCCCTGGCTGTGGTACTTGGGTAAAGACAATTTATGTCTAACCTCTGTTTTTAAATATTATGTTTTTTTAAAGCTATATTTGGGCAGTATACCTGAATGAGGAACAAACAACTATTCATCTATCAGTTAATAGTCACTGACAAGTCCATCTCTACTAGCCAGAGTGAGGTAGTCTGGAGGAAAATGTGTAGAA
Source organism: Furcifer pardalis (assembly GCA_030440675.1). Classification (NCBI taxonomy): domain Eukaryota; kingdom Metazoa; phylum Chordata; class Lepidosauria; order Squamata; family Chamaeleonidae; genus Furcifer; species Furcifer pardalis. The sequence goes on along the minus strand of CP126891.1, from coordinate 231,111,910 downwards.
ATTGTTATCTATTTATTCATTCATTCATTCATTCATTTCGATTTATATGCCGCCCTACTTGGTGAAAACCAACTTGTGGGATTTCCCCCCTAAGGTGCCAAAATAACTTGGCTGTCTTTAGGTACTATATATCTTGACCTAGGTTTTGGCTCCTTGAGTTCAGGCAAAAAATGTGTTGAGTTGGCCCTAGCCATTTGATAGAAGCATTCTCTAACATTTTTTTACTTTTGCTTTGCTTTTTAAAAAGCTATCTGAGCCAATCCTCTGATGTGGAATTAATTCTAAAAAGCAGTCACCAGTATCTTGTCACACTATGTAATTATGGAAGGGCAACTGCAGAAGTGAAGTGTTTTGTGATGGTTTGGACTTCATCTCCCAGAATTCCCAGTCGGAAGATTAAAGGTTGAGAATTGTTACATTAGATTAGAGCTTTCTAGCACAAAATTCCCATTACTTCACCAAACTACAAATTTCAGCATTATGCAGGACAAAAATGATATTAAAGTGGTACAGTTAGGCAGTGTTCAGCTCCATGCCAAGGCAGCAATACTGTACAGGACAGCTATTACTATATTTCTTTTAAGAGCACATTCTTATTACAGGCAGACCCATGAGAGAGAGAAAACAAACACAGGCAAGGTTAATTATAATGGAAGTCCACAGAAACAGTATTTGTTTGCAGTGATATTACAAGTAATTGCTGTTGAATTCTAAGATAAATATTAGGAATAGAAAATAAAATCCATAATGCTCTTAAGCATTTTATGGATGGATCACACAGCTTATTTTTGCTTGCTTAAGCAAGTGAAATGGAGTTGGCTCATAGTAAAACTTTCCTCATCTGTTTATGACTCTTTACAAGCAATAAGGATATGTAAGTTCCTCCTACCTAGAATTAGAGCAAACTCTAGGATGATGAGTCTCCATGATGATGTAAAGTTGTTTTAACGGGCAATTATCTGACATTATAAAACATAGTGGCATTGTTGCAGACACCCACTTTCTTATGAACCCTAAGAACAGGGCAGCAACCCCTTTGTCTTATCTTATATTCTTCAGTAGCTTGGCTTCCTCCTCCTCCTCCTCCTCCACTTCCACATCAGAATTCGTTTTTACTGAGCGTTGTCTTAATTGCCTATTATGCGAACATTGTTCCTGCCTGACAATTGGCACTCCTTGGTACGTGGGGATTGGCTGTACATCCTGATCTGACAGTAGGAACCCAGAGGTGGTGCTATAAATTAAAACAATGATCTAATTACTGAACACAAAATAGGGCTGGCACCTTATTAACAGTCTGCAGTTTAACATGTTGGGGTTGGGATAAGCCAATAAATAAAACCTGTCCCCTCCCTTGTGCTGGAAACAGCATGTGTAGTAACCAATAGTGTTGCTCAGCTTCAGCTCTGTGTTGTGACAAGCTATTCTTCTGTGATCTATGATTTCAACACTCTCCTTTCCACCACCCTTGCATACACTCTGTAAAGAGCATCACTTCTTTTCTACATAGAACTGTGAGGAATACTTCCAGCCCCCTAAAAAGGGAAGGCAGGCCAGTGAAAGGGTTAAAATGATTCTCTGAAAGCAGGCTTTGAAAGCTATGAAAAGAGAGAGTCAATTTGAACTGGGGAGGAGGATTCTTGTGCAGAACACGCCTTGGCAGTAAATACAGCTCTCTGATGCTGAACACAACAAGACAATCTGAAGGAACCGGCTTTGAAGCAAGCAGTAGTTTTTTGAAAAGTAACCTCAAGGGCTGCACCTTGACTACAGCCTTTCTTTCTTGGGATGCTTGTGGGGCAGAGAACCACTGAGATGACCCTAGTGAACTAATGGTGTCTGGGGTGTGTGTTTACATGTCACGGTGTGGCTGTTTGCCTATCCTCCCACTTTGATCTCTCCCGGCTAGCCAGGTAGGAGGCAAAAAGGAGATGCGGCTTGGGAAATGAGCACCACCAAGGAGGAAACACAATGTCAGGCAGCAGCTCGGATTATTACCAACCTTTGCCGGGAGAAAAGCCTACCACAGCTGGATTTGGACACCTGCAAGGAGTTCCTCTCCTTTCCAGACCTGAGTGGCCCTGAGCCAGGTACAGTGCCCCCTGTTCTGCAAAGCAAGGCTTTGGTACTGTGTGATGCATATCCCTATCAGGCGAGAGAAGAACCTTTTCCTTCTTCTCCCCCTAAAGGAGATGAAGGTTGGACAAATGCCCTCACGCCTTCATTTGCCCCTGTTTCATTTTGTTTCTTTAGATGCATGTTGTTGCTGAATCCACTGAAACCTGTTGAAAAGAGCAAGTTCTGTATGGAAGGCAATAGCAGGAGTGGGGAGGGACGATGTATAGAGTGGGCAGGGAACAGAATGGGTGATGGAATGGGGGAATAATGGGGTTTTTTGGATACTGATGCTGTTGCTGCTATCTGGTAATAGCTGAAAGGCAGCAGAGAGATAGTTGTGAAAACAAGTCATCCCAGGCTAAAAAATATATATAGGAGAAAGTGTGTTTATTTGTTGGCTTCAAAGAGGAACAAATCAACAGCTGTTCAGCACATCTTGAATCTAAATTCTCAGGTTCTCACCAATTTGTTATGTGAATGGAAGTGGGACTCACATTGCCTACTGTACAGTTAAAATAAGCAAAGCTATATTCCACTTATTCAGAATCTAGAATAATTTAAATAAATGGGGAATGTTGCTGTGTCTAAACCCTAGCTAGCACCTGAGTTTTGTAGATTAGATATTAGAGCTGAGTTGGACTTTCTAATTCTGTAAAACCAGTCAAGGTCTCTGCTTTGAATCCTATGCCAGACTGTAGCCTTATTTTTAGCCTGATTATTTTTCTTATCAATGTATAAAATATCATTTCACAAATTGCTTTATGTCTTATGGTGGGAGAGGTAGGAGGTTGTGTTTACTAATGGCAGTTATCTATGAAAGCTAAATGAAGCAGCAATATTTCTCATTACAGATGCTGTGGGGGGCAAATCACGCAGTGAAAGGCTGTCACTTTTACGGCATGTCCTTGCTTGTGAGTTTCTCAGAGACAGTGGGCCCTTCACTGTTGGAAAGAGAAAAGGGTTCCATTTAGCAAAGACTCATCCAGTAATGCTGTCCTTGTGTCCTCAGTCCAAAGTTCTTTTGGTTGCCTTGAGAATTTCATATCGAGACTCATCTCAATCACACATACTTATTTTACCAGACCAGGGAATACTCTGTGGTATCTCTGTGAACAGGTATTAGGAAGCATAAGCCTATTGAAGCATTTATCTCCATAGTGGTTTTAACTTCTCAGTTGGTCTGAATCACTGAATAATCTTCAATGTGTCCTTAAGGGAAGACTAGCTTCAGAACTGAGTAGCCTTGGTTAGACTTCAGCTATCTTTAAAATTTGCTTTAAAAATCTGCCAACAACAACAAAACAACAACAACATTTCTATTGACTCAGAATCTTTCTGTTGCTTTACAGCTTTTTATCCCTCCCCCTTATATACTGACAAATGTTTGACCAGAAGTTGGAATCCGTTTAACTCACACAGTCAGTTGGACTGCCTTACACTGAAAGTTGTGTCTCTTGTTCCACACATGTCAGGTCCTTCTGACTTCATTGTACCCATTGGTGATTATTTGCTCTTTGCTGGTATTGGGCTGGTTTTGTCGTATTTCAAACACACAATGGAATAAGAAAAACTGAATGCCAGCAATTAGAAGAGGAATATTACTCATGAAGCACCATGATGTGCCTTGGCACAAGACATGGTAAATTTGTAAAAGTTCCTGGTACTAACCAATTTTAAATCCCTTTTGTTTTTGTTACCTATATTATAACAGTGGTCTCACTGGAAACTTGTAATGCAAACTTTATCTGAATCAGTTTCTACAACAAAAATAATTGGAGAATGTTCACAAATTCTATATTTCAAGCCATTCTCTCACTGATGGCTTGTGATCACTCAATTCACTGGCTAACAGAAAGAATGCTGTGATTTCAGCAGGAACAGCCTGGTTGCTGGAAGTTATGCTGAAGGAAGCATGGCTATTTTCTCAGAGTTGCCAGCCAGTTTGCTGTTCTCATTTAGTGCAGACAATGACCTGATTTAGATAATTCACCTGCCAAATGCTCCATGTGTGATTTCTTAGAGATGATACTGATGTTTGAATCATATTTCCCTGTCTTAGAATCTCAATTTGACCAGCTTAAAATAGTATGACAGCATCATGAATTACATGCAAAGCAATCACACTTCTATAACGCCCCATAGCGCTTAGTGCACTCTTTGGGTGGTTCACAAGTTAATTAGCATTTTGCCTCCAACATGTTAGGTACTAATTTTACTGACCTTGGAAGGATGGAAAGCTGAGTCAACCTTGAACCCTGGTCAAGATCGAACTTCTAACTTTTTGGTGGCAGGACAGCAGTTTACCCAGTTTCATTCTGAGTTGTTTCTTAATTGTTTATTTTAAAAGTCTGCCAGTTGCCCCTTTGTCAAAGGGTTTTAGCCTGAGATATTGAATCTTGTTCCAAGCTGGTAGCAACCCAGTTTTCCTACTGGTGTTTACAGCACAGATAGCAGCTGTGTCTTTGACAGCAGGAAGCATGGTAAATACTGCTCCAGAGCTCCTAAATGTATACTGGAAGTGCCATGTGTCATGAATAAAAGTGTATTTCCCATCCCCTCTCTTGGGACAAGAGGAATTTGTGAATTGATAGTATTTTCTCCTTGCTAAAGTTCATGTAGGCTTGCAATTCTTGTATAATTCATGAATATAGCAGTGCCTCAGAATACGTTGGGCTGCTAAAGATTCCAGTGAGTATTTGGAGGTCAAGTGAAACCTGATTGGATTACAGAGGTGCCAAATCTGCCATGAAAAGAATTGTAGAATTGAGTAGAAAAGAGGGAGACAGTAACTTGTCAAAGATATAAGCAGTGGAGGGATGTCAAAAATTTTACTACCCACCATGACATCATCACAGTGTGGGTGGAGCTAACATCATGATGTCATGATGTCATGGGTGGAGCCAACGTCATGACATTGTGGGCGGGCCCAAAGAAAATAATAATAATAACAACACACACACACACACACACACACACACACACACACACACACACACACACACACACACACACACACACACACACACACACCTCAACCCACAACACAAACCCGTAAATAAATAAAATTAATTAATTAAATTTAAAAAATACATTAAAATACACCCACCTACCCCAAACAAAAATCAACCAGAGCTTAAAACTTATTCTGGCTAATCTTTCTCACACTAGGTCAGATGGAAGGAACTACAGAATGAACTCACCACAAGATGGCTTCATTTTGGCACTTTTCAACTTTTCAACAGTTAAAGAAGTTAGGTACTAAGTCTTTGCCTAACTAGTTCTCTAGGATAATATGCCTTAATGTAAATGTAAAACAGGTGTACCTCCTTAGGGGTTCACCAACTGGAACAGCAATTGGAACATCACAGGTGTAGCTTATTGATGAGGTAACTCCAAGACTTTGCTTAAAACCCCCAAGCCAGGCTGCCAGGCCTGCCGGCCGCCAGGCCTTTTTAGGAACTGTGGTAGTACGTCAATATAGGTAAATGTTCTCTTCCTCCTCACCGCTTGGGAGAACAGCAAGGAAGCCGTGCATATGCGCCAAGCACTGTAGGCGTACATGCACACCAAGTGCTTTGCATGCATGCACAGTGCAGGAACCAGTGAAAGGAACCAGTAAGCCCCGAAGGTGGTTCCCCCCAAAAGTTGCTACCGGTTCTCCGGGACACTGGGAAAAGTTACTACTGGTTCTGGTGAACTGGTGCGAACCTGTTACATCCCATCACTGGATATAAGGTATGGAAACTGCACAGACCTTACCTTCTTAGCAACGATGCTTTAGACTGGTACTTGACTCAATGAATATCTCTATGTGTATTCTGAATCTAGCTCAGTAAGTCTCAAATTTGACCGTTCTCTTGAGCCTGTTAAACTCAGTATCATTTAATATATGCCCAAAGATCTGTGGCAGTTGCTGTTACCAGGTGGTCTCTTTAAAAGTGATCCAAGAACTCTCTATGAAAACAACTGTCACAACAAATCATTCTAGGTTTCATCCAGAGCTCCCACAGATATATAGATTTCCAGTGCACCTGAGGATTTGGTGGGAATGTCAAGTGCTGTAGAACTTATATAGCCTATAACTCCTCATAGATGAAATGTTCTTGAGTATGCTTAGCCCACAGCAATATTTCAATTGTCAGGAATTATTGGATACTTGCAGTTCAGGAGTTCCACAAAAGAGGAGAATGAATATGGGTTTGCCAGCCTCCCCATCTTTGTTATATGATCAATAGCCTGTCTTGCCTGAGCAATTTAAAGTAAGGTGATTTCCAACACTGTCTTAGGATCTCTGCTAGCACCATCTGTGAGTTCATTCCAAGCCACTAGACTCCATCATTTTCTTCACCAAAACTACCAGATTCCAGTCTTAGCTCAGCCTTGGCTTTACCCCAGATCTAGAGAGCCCTTTCCTTCCACCAGAAATATTTCTTTTTAGAAATCCTTGTCTGTGGAGTGTACAAAATGGGTTTGTACAATGTCTTTGAGGCTACATACTGTAGAAGATTTGTGAGTGTTTAGCCAGTGGACACTGCATATTTTGTAAGCTTTTTGTAAGGGTACACATGTGCACCAATTGCATTGGAGTTGTCCATACACTTAATTATTTTTATATTGGACGGCTACTAGGACAGGCAGTTGACTAATGGCAGAAGTAACAGCACATCTGTGGAACCAAAAGAGGGCTGGATGTGATTAATACTTGGAGGGGAATTTGCTAGAGAGCATAGCAATGCGACTTTGGGGTGGGTGAGAATGAGAGTGTATAAATTAATTTGAATTAGCTATTTCTAGTACAGATTGTGAAGATACATTTCAAGAAAGGGACTTGTGTCTTAGAAAATTTTATGTCAGTGGTGTGTCACCTGCATGCATCATATTGATGTCACATAAGTAACAGCTCTTCATAAGAGGTGTATGCTTCCTCTGTACTTCTGGTATCACAGAGACATAATTTCTCTTTTGTATGCTGGCCCTCAAAATGTGAACTCTGCTACCTATAGGACAATGACAGATATGACAAGGCAGTCATACTCCCATTTCATAGGGCTACTGCTAGATAGCATTAAGCAGCTTCCAATCTTCAATAGATGAGAGAAGGATGTTAATTACTCTTTTTCTTGCCACTCCTACAAAGCACTTATCATTTATAGCAGCCCCCCCACCTTTTTACAGCATGGACTGGTTCCATGCCACAGGCAATTCGACTTGGGCAGTGAGGTATCACACTGCACACAGGTGGGGTGGGGTGGGGTGGGATGGAGCCCCTTCATAGTTAAGCAATATGGAGGAGGGACCCGGCCACCTGCCTATCTGCTGTGTCTGAAACCCATGCTCTGTTCACCAAGCAGACCCAGTGGAGCACATTGAGAACAGAAGGCTGCCATCAGGGCTCCCCCCGCTCCCAGCCCCTGTGGTCTGGTTCATGACAGTCCATGGCCCAGTGGTTGGGGCCCCCTGATTTATAGTACAGAATGGACAATTGTGACCTTCTGGAATTTTAGTGATGATAACTCCCATCTCCCTAGCCAGCTTATCTGGTAGCTGATCTGAGCTGCAGTCTAATAACATCTAGAGGGCTGTATATTCATTGCTATAAAAATTAATGAAAATTAATTGCATCCAATTTTGTTCAATGGAAGGAAAAAACTGAATCAATATTTTCTTGCCATCCAGCAATGAACCAGACTAAAAGGTACAGTTAAGAAGCAGTTCCTTGCTGACTCCCAGGGAGGGCAAAGCAATTCAATGATAAAAAGGAAGCTTTTCATTAATGTAAAGAATATTTAGTGAAAGGAACTCCTTTCTAAGTGATCATTATACAAGCACTTTGGTCTTTGATCTTTCTGGATAATATGAGGGTATAATTGAAAAGTCTTTGCATCTGTTTTTTTAAATTATCAATTAAGGTTACAAGCAGTTAGGAGGTACATTCATCACTACTCTGATATGTTGTCAAGAATCCATTTGGTATCATGCAGCATAAGGTAGAAATGGTGCAAGCAGCATGCATGCTCTTGCTGGCTGCCCAGTTTGTTCTTGGAGATGCTTGGATTGCACAACTGTTTGCCTGTTGAGTTGTGTGCCCAGTCATGTGAAAAGCGCCTGGCAAAATGCAATAATTGCTTACTCTCTTGATCTCATGCATGAAATACTTTGCAGTAATGTTTTGTGCCCTATTAGTGTTTTTTGGAGAATAAAAAATAGATACAAAGATTTTTCAATATACCCTTTTATATAACTGTTCCAGTCTACTTTAACTTCATTTTCAGCTAATTGCTGAAAAGCTAGCACAGTCTTTTTAAACTCAAGAAACTGTCTCTCTGTTACTCAGTATTCTTCTGTACTTTACATCCTATACTTATTTGTACAGTATTATACATTGTTCTATTGTTCCTGTGGTTGTGATAAGTGAAGGCAACTAAAATTGCTTCAACTCCTTTCCCCCAAAACCCTTATACAAATAGAACTACTGTATCAGACTCACCTAGGTTTCAACAGTTTTCTTCTATAGTTGCCTGCTGCATTTTAACAATAAACATAAAGTATCCCTAAAAAAAGAAAGTGATGCTCTACTCCAGGTGTGCCCAAACTTTTCAGACTGTGGGCCGGTCATGTGGTTCAGCAGGCCGGTCACATGGTTCCTCCCACCAGAAATGGAAGTAAAATTCACCTGCACATGTGCAGAACACTGCTGTAAATGCACACACAGCTGTTGTAAACACATTTATGATAGCCGTGGGTGCATTTATGGCAGCATTCCGTAAGTGGCAAGGGTGGCACAGGTCAGATGAATTGGCATCAGGGATCAGATTTGGCTTACAGGATGTAGTTTGGGCACATCTGCTCTAGTCTATACAGTACTATAATACACAGTGGAGGTGTGGAACAGATTTAATGGCTTGAACCAGATAGACAGAGTGCCAGAAGAATTATGGACAGAGATGCGGGACATCATGCAGGAGGCAGCAAGAAAAACCATACCAAAAGAAAAGAAGCGTAAGAAAGTTAAGTGGTTGTCCGATGAGGCTCTTAAAATAGCAGAGGACAGAAGGAATGCAAAATGCCAAGGAGAAAGGAAAAAATACAATCACTTGAATACAGAATTTCAAAGAAAAGCAAGGAGAGATAAGGAAACCTACATGAACGAACAGTGCAAAGAAATAGAGGAAAACAATAACAGGGGGAGGACTAGAGATCTATTCAAAAAAAAATTGGGGAACTCAAGGGAACATTTAAAGCAAAAATGACCATGATAAAAGACAGAGATGGCAAGGAGTTAGCAGATGCAGAGGAGATTAAGAAAAGATGGAAAGAGTACACAGAGGAACTCTACAGGAAGGAACTCAACACCCCTGATGATCACAATGATGAGAACATTGAACATGAGCCAGACATTCTAGAGAGTGAAGTCAGAAAGGCCCTAAATAACACTGCAAACAACAAAGCCAGTGGAGTTGATGGTATCCAAGTTGAACTTTTCAAAGCCTTGCAAGATGATGGAATCAAATTATTGCATTCTATATGCCAACAGATTTGGAAAACACAACAATGGCCACAGGATTGGAAAAGATCTGTATACATTCCACTCCCCAAAAAGGGTAATGCCAAAGAATGTTCAAATTACCGAACAATTGCGCTCATCCCTCACGCTAGCAAGGTGATGCTCAAGATAATACAGGATAGACTGCAACAGCATGTGGAGAGAGAATTACCAGAGGTGCAGGCAGGTTTCAGAAGAGGCAGGGGGACTAGAGACCACATCGCCAACATAAGATGGATCATGGAAAAAACAAAGGAATATCAGAAACAAGTCTACTTCTGTTTCATTGATTACACTAAGGCTTTTGACTGTGTCGACCACAACAAAATGTGGCAAGTAATTAAAGAGATGGGAATCCCAGAACACCTTATAGGCCTCATGAGAAATCTGTACATGAATCAAGAGGCAACAGTTAGGACAGAAAATGGAATGACGGAGTGGTTTGGAATAGGAAAAGGAGTAAGACAAGGCTGCATTTTGTCACCCTGCTTATTCAACTTATACACAGAACACATAATGTGTAATGCAGGGATGGAGGAATCACAATTTGGGATCAAAATTGCTGGAAGAAACATCAACAATTTGAGATATGCAGATGATACCACCCTCATGGCAGAAAGTGAGGAGGACCTAAAAAAGCTCCTGATTAGGTTGAAAGAAGAAAGTGAAAAAGCTGGCTTGAGACTCAATATCAAGAAAACCAAGATCATGGCAACAGGCCCTATCAGTCCCTGGAAAATAGATGGGGAAGAAGTAGAAGCAGTGACAGATTTTAATTTCCTAGGATCAAAGCTCACTGCAGATGGTGACTGCAGCCATGAAATAAAAAGGCGACTGATTCTTGGGAGGCAAGCGATGAGAAACCTGGGGAGCATATTGAAAAGTAGAGACATCACATTGAAAACAAAAATTCGCATAATCAAAGCAATGGTATTCCCTGTGGCAATGTATGGTTGTGAGAGCTGGACCATTAGGAAAGCTGAGCGCAGAAGAATAGACGCCTTTGAGATGTGGTGTTGGAGGAGAGTTTTGAGAGTCCCCTGGACAGCGATGAGAACAAATAGGTCAATCTTAGAAGAAATCAATCCTGACTGCTCCTTGGAAGGTCAAATAATAAAGATGAAGCTAAAGTACTTTGGACATCAAATGAGAAGAGAGGATTCACTTGAGAAGGCCTTGATGCTTGGAAGGGTCGAGGGCAAAAGAGGAAGGGGACGGCCCAAGATGGTATTGTGGAAGCGGTGGGCACAGAGCTGGGCAAGTTGAGGGGGATGGTGGAGGACAGGAGTGCCTGGCGGATGGTGGTCCATGGGGTCGCAGAGGGTCGGAATCGATTGTGTGACTGAACAACAACAAATATGAACATGCTGGTTGTGGTTTACTGAAGAAAAAAATAATATATAAGGTTAGCAATAACAATACTACTTAGAGCATTCTCTGGGTGGCTTACAATGTAATTAGCATTTTTGCCCCCAACAGGTTATACATGTGCTGTCAAGTCAATTATGACTGGACATTATGACGCTGACAGGAAGGCGGCAGATCAACAGTTCGATACCCGGATACTACAGGATGGAATGAGCTCCTGTCTTTGTCCCAGCTCCTGCCAATTTAGCAGTTTGAAAGCAAGAAATTGCAAGTAGATATATAGGGAACACTTTAGTGTGAAAGTCTAGTCATGCCTGCCACATGACCGCAGAAATGTCTGCAGAAGCAGACAGCGCTGGCTCTTCGGCTATGATACAGAGATGAGCACTGAACCCTAGAGTTGGATATGACTGGCTTTCGAGCAAGAGTGACCTTTACCTTTACCTTTAACCCTGTTCAAGGTTTTCTGAGTAAAGAATACACAGAAGTAGTTCACCATTTGTTACTTCTGGGGGCACCCAGAGTCTATGAAGCTTGCCCATGACTAGAGACATTGGCTCTGATGGGAATTGAACTCACAGCCTCTGGCTCTGCAGCTAATACCTTCCTCACTGAGCTATCCAGCCATCCATTTTAATTTCTCATTTCTAAAATCAGCCATCAGGAGATCTTAATAAGAGGTAAACTGAATAGTTAACAAAATAATGTAGAAAATAGAACTGAAATAGGAAGATTAAAGGATTGGTTAGCTAAAGTTCCAATTGGAGAGAAAAGAGAGGCAATATTTGGATAACTTAATTTGTCTTGGTTTAATAGATTATAATTGAAAAAATGGATGAAATATTGGATAGAAAAGTTTGGAATACACAGAACATTAACCAGATTTGAAGAGTTAATTTTGCAATTAGAGCAAGAGGAAATAACAACAAAAGGCTTAGTTAGCAAGGTATAACATTTTAATGGAGAATGGTGAAGCACAGAAAGCTCTAAAATTAACTTGTTAGTTTTAAGTGTCATTTTTTTAAAAAAAATGGGATAGGATATGGAAACAAAGAATTATGGAAATATGTTGATTAGAGTTACGAAAACTGCAGTAAGACAACTTGGAGATGGTATATAATCCTGGTATGGTTAAGGCGCTATGATTCTAAAAATAAGAATGATTGTTGGAGATGTAAAAAGATATTGGGACATTTTCACTTAGGGTGGGCTTGCAAGTTTGTAAAGAGAATTTGGAAGAAAGTTTTTGAAGAGTTTAATCAAATATTGTCTTTAAAACTGGAAATCTGTTTTAGAATAGCACTGTTAAAGAGTTTTGGAAATTAGAAGATAGCAAAAACAAGATAGATAATAAAGATGAAGCTAAAGTACTTTGGACATCAAATGAGAAGAGAGGATTCACTTGAGAAAGCTTTGATGCTTGGAAGGGTCGAGGGCAAAAGAGGAAGGGGAAGGCCCAGGATGAGATGGCTAGATGGTGTTGTGGAGACGGTGGGTGCAGAGCTGAGCGAGTTGAGGGGGATGGTGGAGGACAGGAGTGCCTGGCGGACGGTGGTCCATGGGGTCGCAGAGGGTTGGAATCGACTGTGCGACTGAACAACAAAACAGCTATGAGAGCTTGTTAAAAAATGAAAAATATTTTCTGAGTCAGATTTGGAAGGCTGGTATAAAGAGTTATGGAATATTATGGAATATGGGTGCACTTATTAGTTATGTACAGTGGAACCCTGTATAACAAACACTTCGTATAATGAAAAATCAGTACAACGAAGCATTTTTGCGCTATTGCTGATGCACTGTATAACGAAAAAAATTGTTCATTATACAAATCACCTTTGGCAATACCAGATACAACAATTTTTTTTTGTTATATGGGGTATCACCAATGGTGATTTGTACAACGAACATTTTCTTTTCATTATATGGTGTATCGCCCATAGGGATCCGTATAACGGAAAAAAAACCATATAGTGAAGAGCTCTGTGGAATGGAGTTTTTTCCCATTATACAGGGTTCTACTGTAATTGTGTTATTTCTTTAAGTTGTTGAGATTACATTTGTTGTTAATGTCAGATGTGTTCTTGGTAGGTTTGTTATATTTTGTAATTTTGCTGTTTTAGTATTTTTTTTTGCTTCCAGAAGGAAAATGTTTGGAAAAATGCCTTTTCCAGATTTTATGCCCCTCAGAATCTCTTAGCTAGTTATGGTCATAGCCATACAAACTTTTGTGATTCTGGATGCTGAAGCTTATAGAACACAGTTTCCCAAAATGCTGAGTTTACAATAATCCAAGGTGTAAAGGAAGTCAGAAGCATACTGCTTGTTCATAGCCAACTTGAGGACCAAATGAGACTGAAAGGTGTGTGACTAGAGTTGCCATAATTCTCTCCCACAAAACCGGGACAGAAGTATACGTGACAAAAATGGACGGGTTCTCTACAAAACACTTTCACATTAAATATATCAATAAATAAATGAATTTATTTATAACAGTTAATTCTTACTGTAAGATGATCTGTTGTACTTCTGAGAAGTTGCATCGTGGTCAATTCTTAATGTCCTCAGTTCCAGGAAACACACTGGTCACACTTATTGGGTGGTGATGTGAGGTGAGGATGTTAAGATTTGTCTCCATGTATATTCCAACTCCAATGTGGGAGGAAATCGCTTGTTTGATGGCAAGAGTTTGAATTTATTTTAATGGTGTGTTATAATAAACAATCAGTAAGTTTTAAAAATTCGGGACTTTAACATGATTTTTCTTGAACTGGCCGGGACAATTTTATTATTATTTATTATTTATTTTATTATTCGTATTTAATACCCCGCTCCAATCGGGCAAGCCCGACTCTGAGCGGCTTACAGACTAAATATCAACATCCTAAGGCTTGATGTTAAAAACTTTTTTAAAAAATTCATAAAAACATTAAAATTCGGCCCCGAGGGGAGAGAACTTGGGTGTCTTGGGGCGGCTGTGGAGGACTCGATGGGGGGGGGGGTTGGTGGGATATTGTTTTGTTTTTGTATAATGCCGCCTAGAGTCAGGCTTGCCTGAGCGAGGCGGGGTATAAATTTGAAGAATAAATAAATAAATAAATAAATAAAATCACACCAAATGAACCGAAGGGTGGCTGTCACTAGATCAACCACCCTATATGGGACCCCACGATCCTCTGTCCCCACACTTGCTTAGCCAGCCAGGTTTTTAAACCTTTCCGGAAGGGTAGGAGCTCTGTCTGTAGGCGCAACTCGATTGGCAGGAGGTTCCAAAGGGCTGGGGCGGACACGGAGAAGGCCCTCCTCCTAGTACTTGAATCTGGGAGTATCCTGGTTTTCTTAGATGTATGACAACCCTATGTGTGACTGAAGAAAGCCATGTGATTGGAGTCCAGTGGGCATTTTTGTTTGTTTTATATTCTATTTGGGAAGGATGGAATTGATAGTGGAATAGTAGGGTGAATGTGCTGAACATCTCTCCCCAGTTTCCAGTGGGTATTGATAGTGGATTTCAAAGACATAACTTAGTCACGGTTCTCCATTCACCTACCGCTGCTTTGTTATCATCCACACCTTTCCAGAGCAGCTTTTAAAACAACAAGGATGAATTATTCATAAGACTGCCACAAATGCTTATATATAATGTGTATTTTGGCCCTGGAAGTGCACTTCTCTTATCCTTCTGAAGTGGAAAAGGTGTGGAATATTTGCTGATCACCCATTCTTTCTACTGAAACTTAAAACATATCTACTTTTATATGGGAGGAGTGCTGCATACACAGAAGTGCAGCTTACCTTGGCGGGGCCCCGTATAAAATTGTTTGGGGGCCCTTTATATGTGGGGTGGAGCTAACGTCATGACATCATGACGTCGTGGGGGGAGCCAACGTCATGACGTCATGGGCGGGGCCAAAATAAAAATAAAATAAATAAAAATAAAATAAATAAAATAGAATTAAAATGCAAAAAAAAAAAAAAAAACCCCCCACACACACCTCAACCCAAAGAAACACAAAAACCTCACTTACCTTAATCCTGGGGCCTCTTCTTCCTCCGCCTCTGCTGTCAC
The DNA here is from genome assembly GCA_030440675.1 of Furcifer pardalis. Taxonomy (NCBI): domain Eukaryota; kingdom Metazoa; phylum Chordata; class Lepidosauria; order Squamata; family Chamaeleonidae; genus Furcifer; species Furcifer pardalis. The sequence continues at coordinate 231,096,815 of CP126891.1, read as the reverse complement.
TGCCGCTGCTGCCGCCATCGCGAACGATCGCTCCCTCGCCGCGCACGGCGAAGGCAAGGGGCGGATGTGGAAGGCGAGCGGGCGCAGCGAGGCAGCCCCGAGCGACTGAGCGAGGCCCTCCCCCCGGTCGCCGCGGGGGCTCCCTGCCTGGCTGCGCCAGCCCGGGCTGCACTCTCCACCTCGACGCTGGCGCAGCCACCTGGAGAGCGCCTGGAGGTGACCTGTCATCTGCCGCCTGCGGGGGACGGGGCGCGCGAGCTGGTCCTGCAGCGCTGGACTCCCACCCCAGCGTCAAGGTGGAGAGCGCTGCCCGGGCTGGCGCAGCCAGGCAGGGAGCCCCCGCGGCAAACGGGGGGAGGGCCTCGGGCTCAGAGTCGGGGCTGCCTCGCTGCGCCCGCTCGCCTCGCCTTCCACAGCCGAGCCACCCCTTGCCTTCGCCAGCTCAGCTACGGCTCCGCGCGCTGCACCTCGGCCCTCTGACGACCGCCATCGGAGCCGCGCTTAAAAGCTGCAGCTCTGACTCCGACTCTCCGACTCCAGCTTTTTTTAAAAAATTGGAGCCAAAAATGGCTCCAATAAAGTGCGCATGCGCAGAAACTCAATCTGACGCATGCGCAATGCATCAGATTGAGTTTCTGCGCATGCGCAGTAAATTTTTGCTCTTTTTTATTTTAAATTTTATTTTTTGCCGTTGGGGGCCTCCGTAGCCCGGGGGCCCCGTATAATTGATACGGCGGTAGCTACGCCTCTGTGCATACATGTTCTTTGCTTAGAATCATAGAATAACTGAGTTGGAAGGGGCCTTTTAGGCCATCAAGATGGTTGTCCAATTCTCTCGAATGTTTCCAGTGTTGGAGCATTCACCACCTTGTGAGGCAGTTGTTTCCATTGTTGTACAGTTCTAACCCTTAAGAAGTTTTTCATAATATTCAATGTATTTTTGGCTTGTTGTAGTTTCAGCATTATTACACATCCTGCACTCTGGGCTAATGGAGAATGGATTACAGTATTTCCTTCCTCTTTATCATAATTGGTGTGATGCCTCTGCAAGAAAATCATAGAGAGATGGACATCAGGAGGTGTTTTGGTCAGATGGTTGCTTCAAACCCTACATCTTTATGAATTCAGATAACATGGTATTTTTTTTTGCCATGATCACTCTAAACCAGTGGCTCCCAATGTGGGTCACATGCCCCACAGGGGGACTTAAATTGGCTGATCAGACCAAAAAACCAAAGGTTGGGAAACACTGCTCTAAACTTTTCAGTATGTCACACAAAATGAGAATAGGTTTGTATCTATTGTCCAAGTGTTAGACAGCAGTAAATAACTTGACTCCTTAAAGGGGCTATGTGCGGATGAGCCCCTTTAGGTGGGGTGATGGCTCCCTCAGTGGAGGAAATGCTACTGGAAACCATCATATAGGGCCCAACAGCAAAATGAGCGGAGGAGGAACCACTTCACTATTCTGATTCCCAACAGCGGCAGAAGAGGCCATGCCAGATGGACTGGCTGTGAAGGTGCACCTTGTTAACATCTTCAAGGCTGCAGCAGTCCACTGCAGTCCTGGTGTTAAATCCTGCATGTGTAATTTCATATGTGCTGCAGGAGATGTCTCTGTGATCACAGTGTGTGGGTCACTTCATGTCAAGATGGGATCCACCTTAAACAAATTCACCCCAATAGCATTTTTCTGATTTCGGGGTGGAGGGGAATGTATACTTGAATATGAGTAGCAGCCAGCAACGATTGTCCTTGAGCACAGAATTTGATTTTGCATGGCACCAAACAATTGAAGTGTGTGCAACACCCTGCAAAACCAAGTTTGTATTCTTATTACACAGTTGAAAGTCCACTATTGTGCAATTGGGTAATTTTGTAAGTTGTATGAGAAAATGAAAGTGACTTTCTTATCTAAGAATGTTCAGTCTGTATCTGACAATTTTACTCTCATCATGATGTACCTCAAATAGAATTCACAACATCATCTTACCCTTGTGAACATCAGCTACAATATACTAAAAAGCAGAGTTCTATGAGATTGATTGATTAATTGATTTGGTGCCCAATTGGATAAAAGAATCTCCCAGTCTGGACTGTTTACAATTTTAAACTAAAATACAGCATAAACTAGGGATTCGCAACCTACGGTCCGTGGGCCAGACCCAGCACCATTCAATATAGAAAAAAGAATGAAAGAAGCCTATCTTCTTATCTGCTGTTTCAGCTAATCAAGCTTCAGACTAAGATCTCAAGAAAGATTCCCATATGCTCATAATGAAGGGGTCTTTGGCCACCCGACTGAACCACCAGGACAGCAGATTGAAAGCATTTGTATAACTAGTTGGCTGTTTCCAACCATAAGCAGCCTGGCACTTTTGCAATTTGCTATGACAATAAGAGGTGTTCTTCCATGATACCACAATGCTTTCCTGTTATTTATCTGAACCTGCATGCAGCATGATTCCCACAGTAATTTCCCATGTAGAACCACCTAAAGGCAATCAGATGCAATTACGTAGGTATTTTATATCAGTAAGAACAGAAGCAGAAGTGGATCAGAGCCCAGCAAGGGTCTGTGTATGATGTGAAACTATGGCAAAAATGTTCCTCATAAACAAGGACCAAAGTTTTGCCCAAGCTAGTAGTTTAGTTGACTGTGAACCTAAAGCTGGTCACCCATTCGCTGGCCTGTAGCAAACAGATTTAAAATTGAAAGTTACTATAGGACCACTGAAATATGTGGCAGAAAGTGTGTGGAAGAGAAAAATATAACTAATGCAAGTGTTTGAGAGCCCTGTGTGAGGTTCTCTGATTCTAACTCCTATTCTTTTCTGCATCAATTTGTGTTGTTAAAAAGATTCTCTAAAGATATTCAGCTAGATGCAGTCATAATGCAGAAATTAAAGGAAGCATGAATTGAATGCATAGCAATGGGGACAGGTATGCTTGCAATTTACCTCAGAATTTTTGACAAATTATGCACAGATGAATTTAAATTAAAACTTGGTGACTATATAGCTTAAACCTGATATGAGGAAGTCCATTTTGGATTTTTGTCTTTTTAGTGGAAAATTGCCTTTTTTGTTCAGCTAGCCGAGGTACTTTAAATATAGATTTTATTCACTTTCTGCCTTGTGTAATTGCCTACTATGAAAGTAAAATGGTGTACATGGGGATGTCTGTTCCACTCAACTGAGTGCCTGTTTTCTGCAAACAATACTCTGTTTTGTTTTTAAATGGTTTTTTACAGCAGCAATGGAATACTGTATTGCTATGTCACTTGAGGAAAATTAAATTTAAGAAAAGATGGAAATCTCCAATTAGCACCTTATAAAAGGCAACTGTGTCTGCTGCTATTGTGGTATTCCATCCAAACTTCTGCTCCAGCAAATTGCTTGCTGCTTGGATAGCTACAGAGATTTCCCCTGCCACAATCTGATGTGAAAAAAAATGGAAACCATAGTGAATCCAAAAATATTTTCTCTGCCTTGTAGTAGCCTTAGTTTCAATTTTCTTATTGAGCTGACAGGTGGAGGTCAGCCAAAGTTGTTTAGGGACTTCCAGAAGCATTCCTATTCAGTACTTGGTAATTTTGGCTGTTTTGCCATCACAAGCACTGCTAGGCACATATTAGTCAGTTTAGTGGCACCAGAAGACCCATTACTGTTTCCAAGACAGGATTTGTTTTAAAATGCGGATAAAAGATAAGTTCAGCATTCTCCAGTGGGACAGCTTACAAATGTACAGGGCCACAATCTCCTCCCCCCTCTTTCCTCAAAAACTGGCAACACTGGCTGTGGATAATGCAAACTATAGTCCAAATTCAGCTGAAGAGTGAGGTGTGGAGGGAGGCTGAACAAGATCATTCAGTGTAGAGATAGTGCTAGTCCTGCAAACCTGCTCTGCAGATTAGAACCCCAGTAAGTGGCAGTGTAAAGAATCCTGTTGAAAATGTTCAAATCAGGTAGCACTCTGTGTCAAAGGTGAGTGAGAAGAACGTATGTCTAGGCAGGATTATGATTGGGTTAATAACAAGCAGGTACAAGAAGGAAAAAAGTTGAGTAGTATTCAAGAAAAGTAAGAGGCTTAGAAAAGGTTTTAATTTAGGATTTCTAAGATAGGAATGATGGAGAGGAAAATACAAGATGCATGAGTGGGAAGAGACACAGCTAAGACATGCAGAACACTGTTTAGCAAACAGCCTAGCAGCCCTTTAGGGCTTCCTTCCCAGGGGTTTGGGGTGCTTCTGGGAGCTGGAAGCAAAGGAGAATGTGAAAGTGCAAAGGATAACCTAAAGTTCCTACCTGTAAAGCTGGGGAGAGAAGAATAGAAAGGGCTACTCGATTCAAGGTTAAAAGGACAACTGAGGTATGTAGAATAGCAGTTGGTGCAATGCAGGCAAAGTGGCAACTCAGTTGGCCCTTTGTCAGAAGAGGAAAAGCAAAAGGCATCTGATGAAGTGACAAGACATGAAGATTTGAGCAATATACATGGTGTTATCTCATCCGGACTCCTTGACAGATTATCAGGAAGGCCAAGTAGTTAGAATGGGATTTAACATGAACTTTTCACATTCTAGCTGTTTATTGCAACAACAATACAACACCTCTGACTGCAGGCTGCCAAAAAGACAAATGAGGGATGTGTTTTGGTGGTCTGTTATCCGAGGGGTGCCATCAGTTGTGCAGCTGGATGTGCTCATCAGTGTATGATTAGGCTAAGATGGTGCTTTCTCATGCCTGGAGGGAAGGAAATGACTTAATCATTAGTGCAGGCTACAATTCATCCTTAACCAATTTTTCAGACATGATATAAAAAATATTGAAAGTTTTACTTCTCAAGGCAAACAACACTGGCTAGTCAGGAGATGTTCTCACAATAAGCAATCTTGCTGTTACTTATTTGTATACTGTACTCAAATATATTAATTTAAATATCCCAAAGTGAGTATGCCAAATGTGAATATACAGTGGTACCTCACTTAAGGAGCATAATGTGTTCCACGGGATTGTTCTTTTAACGAGTTTGCTCTTTAAGCAAAACACCACTGTAAGTGACCAATTGTGACTTCTGGCAGGGGTGGGGTTGGGTTGGGTGCAAACCTGGATTTAATTGTTAAACGAGTTTTTGGTTGGTTTTAGTTGTTAAGCGAGGGGACCGTTCAGAGAAAATTCTGCTCTTTAATCGAGTTAGACTGTAAGCGAGGCGCTCCTTATGTGAGGTTTTATTGTAATATAGTTAAACTAGTAATTATGCACCGTCAAGTTGATTTTAGTGAGGAAATGACTTTTTTGCTCAGCCAATGGCTGATTTAAACTGTGTTCTTATTGGTTTGATACACAGTTGATTACAGAATTGTAGTCAGAGATTGCTTATCATTGGCTCTTTCTCAAATTTGGAGGAAGTGATAAGTGGGATATCAGAAGGCTCAGGTGTTGTTTTCTTCAACATTTGTATTAATGGATGAGGAGGTGTAGGGAACTTATGAAATTTGTGGATGACAAAAAATTGGGTGGAATAAATACTTTGGAAGACAGATACAAAATTTAAAAAGATCTTGATAAGTTTGAGCACTGGGCAAAAAACAACAGAATGAAATTTAAGAAAAATGAGGGCAAAATTCTACACCTAGTGGGGAGAAAACCAAACACACAGTTATATAAAACAATGAAGCTTGAAAAGACCTATAAGGCCAAATGGGAGAGACTGCAGTGGCTTAGTGGTTAAGACACTGAACTTGATGACTGGAAGGTTGGCAGGTCAGCAGTTGAAGACCCAAGTGCTGCACAATGGAGCACTTTCTTTGTCCTAGCTCTTGCCAACCTAGCAGTTCAAAAACATGAAATTGCAAGTAGATAAGTAGGTACCACTTCAGCGGGAACGGTAACAACATTCGGTGTGCTCTAGTGTCTAGTCATGGCTGCCACATGACCACAGAAAGATCTGCACATGCATACAGTGCTGGCTCTTTGGCTGTAAACAGAGATGAGCACTGCACCCTAGAGTCAGATATGACTAGATTTTGAGCAAGGGAGGCCTTTACTTTTACCTATAAAGCCAACGTGTCAGATTCCCTGATTTCTTCAGATATCCAGATCAAAGTAAATCTTATAGATGGTTGTCTAATGGGGAATACCTTTCTCAGTAATACCATGAGCAAGAAGAATCTTAGAATTACAATATTTTAGATCACAAGCTGAATCTTAACAATAGCGCAAGGTGACTGTGGAAAAGACCAGTGCTATTTTAATCTGCATTAACAGAAGTATAATCTCCAGATCTTGTGAATTACTTGATTCGGATTCCTGTATCGATTAGGAGGCTGGACTTAATGGTCTTATAAGTGTCTTCCAGCTCCATTACTCTGTGGTCTATGAATCCATGATTCTAACATATGGCTACCCTTTCTAGGATTTCCTCAGAGCAGAGAACTGGACTCAGATGTTATCTACCATTTCCTTTTTCTTGGGATGATCTGGGAAACCAATGTGACAACCTACTGTAGAGCTGGACAAAATGCATCCTTCCAGAGGGTGGACTTTGGTTTATGTCTACCCTAATCCACATAGTTACTGTTGAGAAGTTGCTAGAAGTTGCAGTCCAGCAATATCTAGAGGGATACTCTTTGCCTGCCCTAGTCTAAGTCCTTCTCCCTCCAAATTGGCAGATTGAGAAATGCTCCTGAATGTTGATCAACAAAAAGTAATGGGGGGGGGGGGATAATGGTTAGAATCTTGACGCCTGCTCTATTTCTACCCAGTCTCTGTGTTCATGAGTTAGCTGTTCTGTCAAAAAGATCTTTCTTGTATCTTCTGTGGAAATGTCTGGCACTGAACAAGGTTTCTTCCATATGTTAACTCTACTGCTTGTAATGCTTTGCAGGAAGTTAGCTGCATATTGTGCTACTTTCATGAGTGACTGTGCAGCTTTCTATTTACTATGGAAATAGTGGCCATTCTGTTTTATAAAATCTATGCAGAATAATTTGTCACTGACACTCATTGATGCAAGAGACTGGGAGGGAAAACTCAGCATGTAAAGTGAATCAGACTTCACCTCTGCGTGAAAAATTGCAGAACATGCAGTGAAGATGATAAACTCCAGACTGTAATTAAAAAAATGGGTTGTGCTATAATGGAGCAGCAGCAGCTGGCAGTTCTATGTCTAATGGTCTACCTGTTGTTGTGAAAATAAGATTGACTGTGCCTCTAATAACAAAGAGTATTGAACCATTTCACTCATGGTGTTTGATATATTTGAGGGAAATCTATTAAGTGACAAATAAATCAAGAACTGTTCTCAGTTTTTTAACATATTGAACACATCTATTTTAAGAGCTTATAGGACTTCTCAGCTTCATCACTATTGTTTTAAATGCTGAACTGGCACTCTTGTGTAAATATCACACTTCAAAAGGTACCAAATCCAAGCCAACTTGAGCCCAGTCTTGTGTAATTTTTTAAAAAAACCACTGTGAAGGAGTTGTATGGATCGTTTGTTCATTTGTTTGTTAGGTTATTCCAAATGGATTATTTAAGCAAAAATCCCACTGATTCTGTTTTGCAATAGGATTTAGATCTGTGAAATGTGTTTAGAAAGCGGCTGTACAATAAACAAAAAGTGGTCCAGAAATCCTGGTTATGTTAAATAATTTCTGTTAATATTTGAAATGTAGGGTGTAAAAGTAATATGGGACAAATATACAGTGCTTGTGGATATTTTTTTTAAAAAACGTTGGCATTCATCATAAGGTTTCTAATGATCCAGAAATAAGAATTAACAAGAATAGTCAAGAAGCTGATGCAATATTTCCCCCTTCTTATGCCATATATTTGCTGCAGTATTTTTCTGGTGGATTCTGCAGCAGCAGTGTTTACATTAGGAATGTGCCAAACTATTGCTTGTTACTCTAAATAGCTAATTAAGTTAATTAGAAAAATAAGGCACTTAACTACAGAAAGTTATTGATATAAACATTTTCTCAAGTGTGTAGTAGAAAGGATTAACACCTTGACAAATTCTAAAGCTGTATTTCACAAGCTGCTTAATATAATGTAACTTTATTTACTAGGTCAAAAATAAACATTCATTCCTTGGTTAAATTTCCAGGCTTGCATTCTTACTTTAATGATTCCTTGTGTTGAAATCTTAGACATTCTTGAATGGATCTGAGCCATGAAAAGCCCATTCGATAATTAGAAAATGTATGAACATTGTTTGAAAGGTTTAAACAGGTTTTCACAGATGGGTGTGAAGCTTGAAAACTCTTTTAGTGTATTTGCAACCAAATATCTTTCTCACCCGTGGGGTACATATTTGTTTATTTGTTTGATTTTTATACTGCCTGTCTAGCACACAGGCGACTCTGAGTAGCCTACATAAAATAAAACATGTAAACATTTACATAAATATAAGACACATCTGGACAAGCCAAAATAGCCAGCATATAGGTAAAGGTGTCCCTTGCTCGAAAGCCAGTCATATCCGACTCTGGGATGCAGTGCTCATTTCTGTTTGCAGCCAAAGAGCCAGCACTGACTGCATCTGCAGCCATTTCTGTGGTTATGTGGCAGGCATGACTAGACACCAGACTGCACGAAATGCTGTTAACTTTCTTGCCGGAGTAGTACCTATTTATCCACATGCAATTTTTTGCTCTTGAATTGCTAGATTTGCAGAGGCTAGGACAGGGACAGGAGCTCACTCCGTCATGCGGCACTCGGGTCTCAAACTGCTGACCTGCCGACTTGCCGGTTGTCAAGATTAGGGGTTTAACCACTAAACCACTGCAATCCCTCAGACAGTTTATACAAATAGGTAAATGACAACAGGGCAGGCGGTACTATATTAAATAAAGCAAAAGCATCAGAAGGGGTGTCACCAAAAGAAAGGTTTTTTTTTTAAAAAAAACCACTGCTTTGCTTTCTAAAAGAAACTACTGGTTTGAATCTCTCCAGACAAACCCCTCCTTCAAAAGCTCACTATTTTTATATCTCATAGGGCAGGAGTTCTCAACCTTTTAAAGCCAGAGGCCAGGTCTCACTCTCTCAGGCAGCTTCAGGGGCTAGATGGCCATTTTGCCCTTCCTCCACCACATGGCACTTCGGGGTCTGGTAGAGGCAGTGGGGGCCGCATCTGGGCCACAGGTTGCAGGTTGTGAATCCCTGTCATAGGGATATATTTTCCCTCCCACTGCAGAGCCATCCTACAGTTCATTCATCAGGCTACTTGGGAAACTCTGCTTTTCTCCTTCACCCCCACTTCTCTCTCTATGTAGGAGTGTTTTATTAGGGCTGAGCCCAGGAGGAATAGGGGACAAGATAGAAACATAGGGGATGTACTAGGGAAGTTGTAGCAGTTGTAGTTGTCTCTGTATTTCACAAGTTGTGTAAGAAAAAATGTGGATCACTTTTCCCTTCCTTTCCTCTCCTAGATGCAGCTAAATCATAATCTGGAGTGGCTGTGGTGGCTTACTGGTTAAGAAGGTTGCCTTGTTAGCTAGAAGACTGGCAAGTCAGTAGTTTGAGACCCGGGTACTGCATGATGGAATGAACACCCATCTCTGTCCCAGTTCCTTCCAACCTAGAAGATTGAAAGCAAGAAATTGCAAGTAGATAAATAGGGACCACTTTGGTGGGAAAAGATCTTGGGGACATGAAGGGAGCCTCATTTGGGTGTCCCTTGAGCAGTTTTCCCAGCAAAAATCCTTTCAACCCAGAATAATTTCTGATGCGAAATTATTTATTTATTTATTTATTTATTTTTATTATTAAATTTAATACCCCGCCCCAATCGGGAGGACCCGACTCTGGGCGCCTTACATCCTGATAAAAACAGAAATAAAACCTAAACACTCAATATCAATAAAAGCGTCAAAATTAAAAAATCATCAGAAGTTAAAACAACACAGAACTACACACCAGTATTCCCACATACCAACCCAGGGAGACAGTCCTTATATAAGCCACTTGGTATGGGAACCCATGTTCTCGGGTCCCCAAACCTGTCCTGCTGTATTAGGAATGTGTGAATGTGTGCATATGCAGTCGGGAAGGAAAGTGTGTGTGTGGCGTGTGTGCGTGCGCATGCACAGGAAAATGAAATATTATGTACATGGGCAGCCACTGACATTTTCCTGCCCACATTGGGAATACAAGGTAAATTGGTTGCAGGGCTAGACTAGGAACAGGGAATTTCTAGTTCTTAGACTAGATATAATTCATGGAGGTTACTATTCCATCACAAAGCATTTCTGCCTCTCTCTTCTGTCAGTGATCAGAGATAAGAAATGAGTCTGGTTTGGAGCCGAGGGTGATGTTGCATGGAAATAATCCCTTGTTTGTAACTGCTGCATGGAACTGAGTTCAGGTTTGCAGTCTAGGAAGATGAGTCTGAGCACTTACTTGCCTGGAGGCGAGATGCAGGTAGCAGTTTGGGAAGCAGCAAGCCAGCAAATTGTGGTACTAAGACTTACTTCTAAGTATACACTCATAGACTTGATCTGAACTTTGTATAGTCATTGAATAGCATGGTAAGAGTTACAACTAGCCTTGCTCACTGTGTTTTAACCCTGCTTGGTTCCCTTAGTCCCATTCACTGCTGGAGCACAGTTTCTAAGAAGCTCCTCAAACTGACATTCATCTGAACTGAAAATTGTTGTTCTTCACTCTGTTAGACAAATCAGGGAGAAAAAGCTGCCAGTAGCCATTTTTAGTCCAATCCCACTTTGTGACAGGATATCTGCTCCGGCCCTTTGGAGCCTACTGCCGACTGACCTCCACCTCCAACCACAACTGCTGGTCTTTAGAAGAGATTTAAAGACATGGTTGGCCCAGTGGGTGTGGGGTGTGGCTACTGGACCTACTCCCCTCCCCCCAATGGCTCTTATTGGACAGTTCTGCCATCTGGATTTTAATTTTTTAGATTTGAGATTTATGATAAATGTGTTTACAACAGACGTAAATCAGTCTGTGGTCCATTCTGTCAGTGCTGGAGCCAGGTCAGGGTCCAGATTATTTGGCATCATGGGCCAGATCTGGCCCATGGGTCACAGGTTGAGAACCCCTGCTCTGGGGGAAGGATTCTGTAGGAATTCTGACTGGCATTTGATCAAAGGCAGATGGCACAATAGGAAGATCATGATAAGAACAGAGGGAGGTCTCTTAAATTTTGAAGTGAGGTCAATAAGCTGCCTCTAGCTTCTCTATGAGTGGTAGCATCCATCTCTATAGAGTGTTTCTTGGATCAGCTTACTATCTCACCATAGAAACATTGGTTTGTGTGGGGTTACACTACTTCCGTGCCTAGGCCAGACATGAAACAGCCAAAATGAAGCCACCGTTTGGTGCATTTATTCCGTAGTTCCTGTTGCCTGATGTAGAGTGAGAAAGATTCGATAGCACAACAAGGTTGCTGTTGTCTGTGGTACACCCTATTGTGGTTCAAATATACCACAATTTTTGAGGAAGTTCTTTTTGTTTACCACAGCAGTTACACTGTAATGTCCTCACTGAATGCCTTTAGAAGGAAAGCTCTGATGTCTCAGCAGAAAGGTCAGAAGTACTAAAACCCCAGTTCTATATCTATGTGATCTGTGCTGGTGAAATTTAATTTCTTTTCTGAAAAGCCCAGTTGATTTGCCTTGGTAAATGGCTATTAAAGAGCAGAGCACCTGAAGGATCAATGAAGGCCAAGTGAACAACCTTTTTCCAATCCATATTGCAGTCTGTTTCCCATTATCAGCACACAGTCTCTTGAAACAGGTTGTAAAACAACCTGTCTGGCAGCACTTTGGCCCCATGGTGAAGCCCTAGTCCCCACTATCACAATATTTGACCTATTACAGTCTAATGTCTAGCCACAGTTCTCATCACGCCATGTTAACACAAAACATTTGATACACCGAGGGAAATTATCAGGGTGAATGATGGCATTAGTGAACCACGGATGTATTAAGGCAGGGGTTCCCAACCTACGACCCATGGGCTGGATCTGGCCCCTGATGCCAATTCATCCGGACCATGAGGCCCTCACCACTCCTGGAAGCAGATGTAAAATGTGCCCACACATGAACAAAACGCTGCTGTAAATGACCTGTGGCTGTCTTAAATGTGTTTATGACAGTGGCGGGTCATTTACAGCAGTGTTCTGTGCATGTGTGTGTGTGTTTTACTTCTGCTTCTGGGTGGGAGGAATCATGTGACTGGCCTGCTTAACCACACAGCCCAAAAAGTTTGGGAACCCATGTATTAAGGCATAAGGATAAAGGAAGATATCTGAGAGATTAGACAAAAGGTCCATTCAGGTCAGCCTTCTACTTTCCACAGGGACTACCAAATGAACCATGGAAGCTCACAACTAAGAGACAGAATGGAAGGGGACATCTAGGGATGGAAATTTTGGAGTTCCAGTCCTATAATTTGGCAGGAACCCCTGTGGATCTCTCCAATTGGCAGCAAGTAGAGCAGCCCCCCACTTCCATACCACTCTTGGATTGATTCTTTGAATCATTAGAAAAAGGACCTTTAGCACCATGGAAGTCAAGAGGATCCCCTGCAACTCACAAAGGTGCATGGGGAAATGAGTTCCAATGATATACCCTCTATATCAGTGATGGCAAACCTTGGCATTCCAGGTGTTCTTGGACTTCAATTACCAGAAGCCCAAGTCATCACTCCTGCTGATCAGGGCTTCTGGTAATTTAAGTTCAATAACAGCTGGAGTCCCAAGGTTTGCCATCACTGCTCTATATGAAGCATGCTAAGAAATGTAGTATTATCACATAAAGAAAGAAAAATAATAAAATATTCTTATACTGTTTTCATTAGCATGGCTCAGTTTCTACATACAGTACATTCTGAATGGATGCAGCCTATGACAAAACTAGTTTCCCCACATACCACTGTGAGTTGCAGGGAGATCTTCACAACTCCCATAATACTGCAGAGCACTTTTCTAATGATTTAAAGATGTCGTTAAAACCTGGCATGAAAGTGAGGGGGCTGTTGCTACTTTGAGGGGTCCTAGTCCCATAATTCAGCTTGGGGATTTTGGCATTCCCTGAGCAGAATTTCTGATGCAAAAATCCTTTCAACTCAGAATAATGTCTGATGAGAAATGATGATGGTGGTGGTGGTGGTGGTGGTGGTGGTGGTGGTGGTGGTGGTGGTGGTGGTGGTGGTGGTGGTAGAAGAACTGGGAGTCCTTGAACTCTGAAAATCACATTCCTAGTGCCCCCTCATTCTCTTTCACCTAGCAGCTAGTGCTCAGTGACTGAAATCCTGTTGCCTTATGTCAGTGGTGCCCAAACTAAGGCTCGGGGCCCAGATGTGGCCCCTGATCCCAATTCATCTGGCCCACAAAACCCTCGTCGCTCCTGGAAGCAGAAGTAAAACGTGCCCGTATGGGCGCATTTTACTTCCGCTTCCAGGAGTGACGAGGGCTTCGTGGGCCAGATGAATTGGCGTCGGTGGCCACACCCAGCCACCAGGCCTTAGTGACTGGCTCCCTGAACCATATGATTCGCCCATGACCCAAAAAGTTTGGGCACCCCTGCCTTATGTCATTTCATGTAATACTGATCATGTCAGCAACCCTTATTATTATTATTGTTATTATTTAAATAAAACTTCTGATTTCTTACCTGAAAGTGTGGAATCCTTTTCATTGTCAGGAAGCCATTGAGGGCTGTGGGATGAGAGAGGAAATTTTTTAATTATCTAAAATCACCACCAGCAGTATGAATTTATTGGCAGCTAGGATTTTCAGTAATTAAAGACCTCTACCTTCCATTCTGCAGCCCCCAGCAGCTTCCTTATGATGAAAGTGATTTTATGGGAGCCCCAGGACGTTTGGGAGATAAAGCAGAAGTTTTTAATTTTCCAAAACCTATGTACCATGCTTTCAAACAGTAAGAGAAGGCTGCTTTAGGAAAGAGAAGTTCAGTAAGATACTAATTATTTGCCTAATTGATGCATGAATTGTCTAATCTCCCTTTGCAGGTGTCTAAATAAAGAGCAGCCACAACTTGTGGCAGTGAACCTCATCAATTAGGTACACATCATGTGAAGAAGTACTTGCATTGCATCTCCTGAGTCAATGGCCCTTAAGTTTCATTGGATGATCCTGATTTCCGATATTGTAAGAGGGGAGAAGATCTTTTCTCTATTTTCTTCACATTATGCAATTTGGCACAGATAGAGTGAATGGGCAAGCCATGCAGGTCTTCCAGATGTTGCTGGACTGCAATACACATCATAACCAGTTGTGAAGGATGATAGGAAATGCAGTCCAGTAAGAAGGACATACCTCCCATTCCTACTACCGTATATTGCATGTATGTTAATAATAATAATAAATGATAGTTTCCATAATTAGCAGTAATTACAGAGTGCATCATTTCCGTAATACTGAAAACACAAAAGATTCATTTTTAAATCAAACACAATGGCAAAACATAGATGTGCATTTGGCCCTTTCAAAAGAATTGGTGTAGATTCAGGATAACAGAAACCAGCTTGTCTGTAGATTATACCAGATTGCATTAAAATAAAGAAACATAAAGATATTGCAATAGAGGAACCCAGTAAAAAACAGACAGTTGGATAAGGATGTGCTACAGGCAATGCTGATCGCCAGCCTTACCCCCACCTCCACCCCTAAATAAAAACTAAGATAATCCTACAGTACTGACAAAGACATAAAAAGGCAAGGGCTTCGGCTGACCTTAATATTTTTCTGTTCTTCATTATATTTTACATCTTCCAATAATTTATTTCAGAGATGCCAGATAAATGTAAAGAGAAATCTATCTTGATATTTCAAGCATAGAAATGGATCTGGAAAGGAGCCTTGGGGGTGGGGGGAGTTGTTCCTTGTCTTTTTTTCAGTTCCATGGGTTGCCTGAAGATTAGTTCAAAAAGCCAGACTGCTTTACTTGTCATTACTCACGCATGTATCATTTGGTGTGGAGCTGCAGTCATGTGGAGGAACCATTTCTGGAGGCCATGCCAGGATCTATGGTGGGAAGTGCTGTTTGATCTGAATATGGTCTTTTACATTCTGATTAGGTACCTGTTTCCATTCCAGGTAATGAACTACTCCCTGGTGTGTGTGTGTGTGTGTGTGTGTGTGTGTGTGTGTGTGTGTGTGTGTGTGTGTGTGTGTGTGTGTGTGTGTGTGTGTGTGTGTGTGTGTGTGTGTGTGTGTGTGTGTGTGTGTGTGTAGGGGGGGTATGCTACATACAGACAAGGCCCTGCTATAAAGCAACCCAGAATTGACTTGTTAGATTGTTTTGTGTTCATTTAGATATTTAAAAATACCCCCTATTGTTTTCTTCAGCAGCCAAAGTGTTGTCCTGGATTTATGGGCTGCTTCTGTGCTGACAATAATTGTCTATTGATTTGACATTTTACTGTTGATTCTCCTTTGGCAGTTTGGATGGCTCATGTAACACTAGACACACTGCAAGCAGGGCTGTATTGCACAAGTGAGGTCATGTAAGTTGTCCAGTGGATAGAAACTTCTGTCTTAGAATAAGGGTTGGCGCTCTCATTAGGTAGGGTGAAGCACTTGCTCCAAGTAAACAGATATTTAATACCAGCAAGGACAGCAAATTGTTCCTTATACAAGTCCTCAAATGTATTTTTTTCTGAAAGCAGATCTCAAGGGTCTCAAAAAAATGTTGACAAACACATTGTAGCAAATGGAACTGCTTAGTAAAATGTGTCTCTGTCTTTCCTATCAGATGAGATTGTGTGAACATGAGACAAACTGGTAACATAAGGAATTCTATTGTGGAAGCCATCCAAGCAGCATGGTGTAGTGTATGCAGTGTGGATTGTGTTATGAGTTAGATGCACATGAGTTCTTCTACCATACCCTCAGCATGACAATTGCTGTACTACAATTAGGGCTTGTGAAGTGACACATTTTTTCACAGGAGTGGCCAGTGATATAGGCTCAGTACTAGAGTGAGTGGAAGCTTATCCTTTCAGGAAGCATCCAGAAAAACCCATCTTCAAGAGATATAGGAAACATTTGTTTTGAAGATAGGCAAGAAATAGGCTTTGCAGTCATAAAAGTGAACCAGCTTGTTTGCAGAACTCAACTGTCACTTCTGTGTGGAATGAACTGAATTTAATGACTCACTGCTAATAATTCTCTGAAAACAGATTCCTTATTGCATTGCACTTGTGGGTTTCCTAAAGGTTCTAGGTTCTTTCTCCAAAATGTCACATGAGTTTAGGACACTTTTCTGCTTGAGATTTAATTTGATCTGCATGATAGTTATCTGCTGTTGAGTATATATGAGATCCTGCTTGGGTACCATCTGTTTGATACCTATTAGCCTCACCATGGAAAGGGAGTATGTAGTGCACAAATATGCAGATGAAACAAGCTCAGCTTCAAATGCCCTTCTTAAAGGGGCAGAAGTCCCTTTAAACTCTAAAGAGGCCATCTGAAAATGTTGGGTGTTTCCTTCTCTTCTCATTCTGTCCATGACCTACCCATGTTGTATTTTGATGAACTTGCCATCCCTTGTGATTAGGTCAAATCTATCAGACTTTTCTCATACTCGCAGCTGTAAGTGTTTCCCTACAGTTCAAAACTAAATTCTGCCACATTGGCTGATCAAGCCACTGAAAATGGTAGAACCTGTTACTCTTCCTGTGCAGTCACATATTAGCCATATGATCTATGTTCAGCTCTTTTTGTAATCAGCTCAGCAGAGAGAAGATGTGATCGTGTATATATGTATGTATATACTTATTTATAGTATTTTATTTTTGCTTTTCCACCTACGAGGGGTCCCAAAGCACTGAAGTAATGAACAGTTTAAAACATTCTCTAAAACAGATAAAAACATTTGAAAAACCAAAATTAAAAGTCAGCATTCTTTAAAAATAGAACAACTCTAAGCCAGCTTTAAAACAACTTTTGCACAACAAAGGCTATATAAAACAATACAATTTTAGCTGTCCACTAGAAGCTTATAAAGCATGGAGTAATCCTGATTTCTGTCTGGAGGGAGTTCACAGTCAAGGGGCTGCTAAACAAAACAAAACAAAACAAAACAAAACAAAACAAAACAAAACAAAACAAAACAAAACAAAACAAAACAAAACAAAACAAAACAAAACCTTGTGAACTCACCAACCCAGCTTCTCAAGTTGTGTGCAGTGTGATACCTTGCTGCTCGAGTCAAACAGTGTGGGTGGCAGGCAGCTGGACTCCTCCTCCTTGTTTTTGAGCTACACCTGGACAAATTCCCCCGCCTGTGTGCAGTGAGGTAATATCTAAATGACCATATTCAACCTGTGGCTGGCAGATGGGTGAGATTAAAAAAAGAGATTTTAGCAAAACTGAAATATATACTCCCTATGAATATTTTGAGACTACTGTATTTTAATACTTATATATTATGCACTTTATTGGTCTGTGAAAAAATTGTTTGGTGCAAAAAAGTTTGGGGACCCCTGCCTTAAATCACCCAGAGTCATTTAAGACTTCCACAGCCTCCTTGCCATTAGCTGGACTAGAGAGCTAGAACAGGGTATTACCAGGTCTAAAACAGTAGTGACAGCTGACCCCAAAACTCCAGATGACCACCAGATTCATGTTAATATTGAAGACATATGGGACAGCACCGAGCCCTGAGAAACCCCACAGTCTAAAAGCTATGAGGCCAAACAGCAGGCTATCATCACCACATCCTGGGAGTATAAAGCCAGAAAGACATTGGAATGATGTCCCCAAGACTATGTCAGAGAAGGATTTGATGACAAAACTGTACTTAAGTTCCCTTGTAAGGTTAGCAGAGTCAAAAGGAATGCACTCCCTCTTTTTCCTTGCATATTTTTTTTTTGCCAAAGCAACCAAGGCTAATATTCTCCCCAACCCAGGACTGATTCCAAATTGGAATAGTGCAAATACTCTGGTTCATCTTAAAAAGTCTGGAGTTGGCTCCACCACTCAATTAAGACTTTACTTTAAAGGGAAGATGGAATACTGGCTAATAATTCTCTGGGGCACTGGGATCTAGTGATGATTTCTTCAACAGTTCTCTTATACTGTAACTGCTTTTTGCCTTCCAACAGGCCAGCCCTCTTTGGTTCTTCTTATCAGTCAGGATAGACATGGTTAAGTTTCTTTCTTCAAGCAACATATCCATTTTAACCACCAAAACTGGGCAAATATTTCCCTCCATTCTTTTTCAGTGAGGAGCCCATGATGCAAATTATTTCCTCAGCAAAATGTTTTGGAAATTCAATACACCGGATTCTAAAGGTTCCTCTGAAATCCACTGAGCTCCAGAAAGTAAGAGCCCTTTAACTATCCAAAACTTCTCTGCTTGACATGATTTGTACTGAGACAGTGGAAGCTGTGAGAATACCCTTCACTGCTGTGGAGTAGACCCAATAAGGGGCCCTAAACTTTATTCTATTGTATTCAACCTGAGTCTTTCCCCATAGCTATCCTAGTAATCTATCCAGGTGCTTTGCTGCTCTGAGCTCCTTAAAATGCTTAGAAATGCTTATGTCAATCTCCTGGGTCATATTTTCATTCCATGGATCAATCAGATCAGCAAGAGGAACATCAGTTCTTGAAGGTGGAACATTTCCCAGAGCAACCATTCAGAACTCACTAGGCCTCAGAGGAGGTCATTTTAATAGGTCTCCACTCCTAAAGATATTAAAAGTTCCAGCCTATTGAAACCATGTGATAGTTTTTGACTATGGTGGTCTTTTGAACACCTCTGCCTAGAGATTACCTTTGTTCACTCTAGTAAAAAGCCAAATGAAAAATATGCCTAAGCACACTTATAAAGCTAGAATTAACCCAAATCCACAGGTGCATGAAACCATAAAATCCTAAATTGCTCTTAATAAGAAGATCAGTATGCATATCTGAATCTTACAGTATGATTAGGGAAGATTTTAGAGAAATCAGTGTCACCTTCAGGACGACCTCCCCCAACAATGAGTCCTTTTGGCAGCATGTGCTATGACAAATAGACATCATTTGTAATTTCAGGGAGCACCTCCTTTTAAAATGTATTAAAACTCATCTGATTTTATTTCAGCACTGCCAGTGGACAGCACCCTTCATTTAACTTGAACATAGTCAGCCAGCTTAACTGCTCTGGGATAGTTCACATAGCGATCTCTCAATCACTCCCTGCTACTTACCCATTTATCCATTTAGTCAGTTTCTTCCCAATGATATAACATGGGAAATGTGATGCTACCTACACTCTATCTTTACTGTTATCCTGGGAGAGACAATTCATCCCTATTAATGGCCAGAATCCGGTTGCAAAATACTATAGTAATGGTTTTCAAAATTTGCTTAGCATTCCTTTCTGCTGGGGGCATCCTGGGACCCAGCAGATTGCCTATGGTCCACACAAGCCGGCTCTTCTGGGAGGCACAGCAGGACGTCCATCAGCCACCTAACTCAGCATTTGTCTTGATTAAAAAAAAAAAAATCCTCCACACTCACGGCGGTTCCCAATTGAAAAAAGTGGTTTATCTGCTATCACTGGCTGGGATCATTTTACACCAATATTAAAATCAGTGTAAACGAAATTGATTTGAGCTTTGCATCCACTTCTGAAAATATTTATCTGGGTTTCCCAGATAAGCTTGCATCAAGAGCTGTCCCAGGCTCAATATGATTAGTGGAGAGAGACTCAGCTGATCCATGGCATTTCCCTGTAGCCCGACTCCACTGTCAGGGCAGATTACAGCCTCTAAACAATGAGGATTGGTTCTGATTTATCCAGGAAGACTGTTATGGGCACCTATCTTGGATTAGACACCATGTGATCTGAAATTGGGGTTAAAAATGTCCTTATTTCAGGTCAGTATTTGGGTCATGTCCAGATGCACCCTGAATGAGTTAACCAGCCATCAAATACATTTATTTATTTATTTATTTAGATTTATATTGCCGCCCACTCGCTGAGGCAACTCAGGGCGGCTTACAGTCAAAACAGCAACAGTACAGTAACAATCATAAAATACAACCTCACAAAATACAAAATACAATGACATGTTACCTGCTTACAAAACAGTATATCTCATTCAATGTTTTGGTGTGTAACATTAAGGAATGGAAAAGAACATATAGTGTGGCTTCCGATGTGGTCAATGAATGCCTAAAGGGATCTAAAGATCCTGTATGTGTGCTAGTGCAGTGGTACTGATACTGATGATTTATGATGTTTACATGCTGTGTTATGAATTTGTAACTTTATATGTGTTTGTGAATCGCCCTGAGTCGGTTTTACCCAGTAGGGCGGTATATAAATTGAAATTTAATAATTGTTGTTGTTCAGTCGCACAGTCGATTCCGACCCTTTGCGACCCCATGGACCACTGTCCGCCAGGCACTAATAATAATCAAACTCTTTCCAAAGGAACATTATGGAAACACAATTCTGCTTCTCGCTGCTGCACTTGCAATCTCTAAGCTATATGAATATCTATGAGGTTCTCAAAAAAATAGAAATGGTTAACTGAAAACAGGTGATGAGCTTGTGCAAGTGATTTACACACAGGGAAATGAGTGTGTGTATGTGTGTGCATGGATGCTTTGTGCCCAGATGTGAGCTGAAAGCTGGCTGGCTGGCTGCATCACTCTCAAAGCAGTGCACTGAAGCTGATCAGAATTGTAGACTTTCTTTTCTTCCGTGTGCATGTGGACCTCCAAGCTGATTCCACTATAGCTGCAGTTGCCTCATGCATAGTCAAGGAAGAGCATCTCAAACTCCATAGAAACACAGAGTCCCCACACTGTTAATTATATGTGAGAAGTGGACTGAGGAAGGTGCTTAGGAGTCAGTCTCCGCTAAGAAAAGCCTGCCTGGTAAGTGTAAACCCTCAAAGTTGCTTTCTTCATTTCTTTTTTCCTGTAGAGGGGATAAGAATCTTTCCCTCCTTTTTGCTGACTGTGTCTCTGAGGTTGATGCTGCTTTGGGACTAAACAGGGCATGCTGTTTTCAGATATTTAGCGCTGAAAGCTCTGGAATGTGGCTATAGCTACTTCTTAACTAGGAGGCTTTTTCCATTGTTTTACCAAATGCAGCTGGTAAGCTGCTGCCTTCTCTCTGCCTCGCTCTCTCTCTCTTTTGTTGCAGATGTTCCTCTTTTGCTTTGCTGAACTCTTATCAGAGGAGCGGGTGCATTTTTTCCACACAGATACATTCATGTCCTTACACAAATCTGCTAATCTTATTTAGCAATGTAATTCCTAATTTATCTTTCTGTTTGAGTCTGTGCTTCCTTTAACACCCCCAATATATACCTATCCCCCCCCTCATTTATATGTCTGGATGTCATTCTGTAGTGGGTCTCCTGCCCCACAGAGATCGGTATAATTTATTTTACATAATTGTGGAAACTCTCTATGTCCTTCTTACAAGAGATCTACTTATTTTCTTTGCTGAACTCAAGTAGATCAATGCTAGCAATAAGTATTATCGTCCAGATGGAGCAGAAAAAGGGCTGTTGCCTGTGTCATGCAGGCTGCCTAATTATCCATAAACACTGCAAAATTTTATCCTCTTGGATCTGAGCAAGGTACATGGTGAGGTGGAAGGGAGCAATTTGAAACTAATGTGGGAAACATTTCACACTCTGTGATAACTCACTTGGGAGCGCTGAGCACACAGAAGCCAGCTGATGCTAATTGATGCTACCTTGAAATTGAGTACCATTTGTTATGCTACTGCATGTTTAGTGTTTGACAACATCGCAGAAAACGGAGCAGCCAGCCCTGCAGGCTCAATGCCAAGAGCACAGCTCTTAGGATAGCCAGCCTTCAGAAAGCTGCTTTTGGGCTGAATCCATGATGTTTGTTTCTCTGGGGAAAGCACAACAATTCCACTGTGTTGTAAGTGCTACCAGAATTAACTGTATAAAATCATGCATCAGAGTTGCAAGAAAGAGATGCAGATCTATTTTTCAGTGAATTAAAAGGCTCATTAAAAATTATTTCTCTCCCCTCCCTGTCACACTCTTTTACTAAGCTACGCCGCTCTTCTCTCATTTCCAAGATGACCCAGAATTACCTGACCTGAGCAATGAACCTGATCACTGTAGCTGTGTGGTTTAATGGGATTTTATGATGTGTGGCATTCTTTGACTTGAATCATTCAAGACTGGGGGCGGCAGTGGTGGTGAGATGTTTGCTTTTTGCCTACACAATCTCAAGGGTCTGAGTCTAATGTTTGCATGTGAAAATGGTTGCTGTGTATTACATTCTAAGAGTGAGACCTTTTTTCTCCCCCCACTTTTTCTTTGCAAGCTAATGGAGACAAAGAGTATTGCCTGGACACAAACTGCTGATTCTTCCTTTCAGGAGCTGAGAAAGAGAGATAACAGAGGATTTAAGAAAGCACCACTTTGAGCAAATATCCCACCAGATTGGCTACACACACACACACACACACACACACACACACACACACACACACACACACACACACACACACACACACACACACACACACACACACACACACACACACACACACACGGCAGGACAAGGCAGAGCTCTAACAGATACAGAGACCATGAGATCTGAACAGGCAACCAAGGCTTCACTTATTGACAAGTCTTCTTCTATAGTTGTGTCTAAATAATGCTTCATCTCAGAACACCAGCAGAAGCCTCAAGAAACTGCATTCTCAGATCTTCTGGCAGGTAGACAAATCTGAGTGTGCATGACACTGGAGGAGGGCAAAGTTTAAATTTTGTGCTTGAAGTAGCTTTAAGGCTGATGCAGTGTCGACAGGCTCAGAATTAAGATGTTTGTAGGTGTGTTGCAAAACTGAGAACATGGGATTGAGGATAGAGAGCTACAGGTGCTGTTCCTTGAGCATGTTGGGCCATTTGAGGCAAGCTAGGAACTTGAACATCAAGAAGACTCACAAGTCATCACTATTGTGACTGCTAAGTCCTCTTCATGTATATATCCTGGTAGTAGCAGTGCAGGGCCTGGGGAGCAAAAAGAGTCCTCCCTGGAAGCTGACAGTGAACCTTCCTCAAGCATCAAAGAGCCAGAAAAAACCCCACATGTGTTTTATGCCACAGGTGGCTAGTAGGAATGCAACAACTGCTGCAACTACTTCAGACATTTGTTGTATGCATCCCACATCCACAAGATTCCCAAGACTATGCCATATCTAATTCCAGATATTGGCTATCCTCATGACAATCAGCCATGAAGATTGTTCTGGGAACCATATAATGCAGTGGTCTTCCCCAACCTTCTGCATTGTAGTGTGACACCCATACCATTGATTCATTTCTGTAAGTCACTTTCTGGTCCTGAGCCTTTTTGGCAAGCAAAGTCCTCATCAGCCCCAAGCCAGTATTGATGAAGCTGCTGCCCTCCATCAAAATGGATTCAATCCACTTGGGGTTCATCACCCCTCCCTGTGGACTTCACCACCCAAGACTGTTAGTCTTCAGCATTCTCAGGTTAGTTAACTCCTGCCTGACAATTGGCATTGAGTCACTAGCACTATGGTCTACTCTATGACCATACCAGGATAACCAGGTCAGACTAGATAACCTTGCCAGACTAGCCAGCCCTGGGTTAATATTCTGGTAAACTACGTTTCACTGAGATAATCCTTGTGTCTATTTCTGCAAGCAACTACCTTGGAAGTCATCCCCCCCACCACCCCACCACCCATTCTGCTGCTATGACAATCCCAAAGACCCACTCCAATGGCCCATACTAGGGTCACAGGTTGTGGCTTGGAAAGAAATGCTGTTCTTGACTTAGTAATTCTCATATGGTCTAGATAGGAAAATGAATCACTGGTTTATTGCTTTCTTCAGTCTCCTTAGAGATGTCTTCAGTGGTCATGTTGCTGGGCTGAGGTTTGCAACAGGTCTTCATGTCTAAGGCATTCATAGCATGGATTTTTCAGGAACAAAGGAGAGGGGTATCTGGTGTGATATACCTCCCCATACCAGTCTTACAGCTGCCAGAGGCATATACATATTATTAGCCAGGATTATTAAACAACTCAGCAAGTTAAGTATCTGGCTATGCAGCCAGAGGGTGGGAGTTGAATTTCTCACTGCCTTCCAAAAGATGACTGCAGCCTGTGTAGTCATGAGCAAGCGGCACAGTTCTAGGATACTGTCAGAAGAAGGATACAGCAAACCACTTTTAGTATTCTCTAACTAGAAAACCTTGGACTAGATGGCACAGAGTTATTTATTATTATTTCAAATCAGAGAGAGACGTGTATTTTGAAGATTAATCATCTGTGGTGTAAATATCTGGGTGCAGGTGGCTTATCATATTTTTAAAAATTGCACTTATATGAGGCTTATCGTATTTTAATGGTAGATGATCAGGCTTTGGTCTACTTCATGGCTGGATGACAGCTTTACCAATAAAGCATCTCCATTCCAGGAAAATCTTTACCTTTGGGAAATTTGCCTGTTACACTGCTGTTAAAGACACAAGGTTACTGCTGTCCCCTTGTACTTTCCAATTTTCATATAACTATGAGTTCTGAGATCAGGCTTTCATGCTACAAAGGAAAGGAGGGAGAGACTTTGTATGGTTGCAAACTGCAGTTCTTTTTTCTGCATATACAGTCAAACCTCGCATAAAGAGCGTCTCGCTTAAAGAGCAGAATGTTCTCTGAATGGTTGCTTCGCTTAACAAATAAAACCAACCCAAAACTCACTTAACAAATAAATCAGGGTTCACAATCACTCCACACACACAATTGGTCATTTACAATAGTGTTTCGCTTAAAGAGCAAACTCGCTTAAAGAGCAATCCTGTGGAACGCATTATGCTCTTTAAGCGAGGTACCACTGTATAGTAATGGGAGAAACCAATCTAACTGACATTGAATAATGTACAATGCAGACTTGATGTACTATAGAACACATCACAATCAATGACATATATCTTCACTAGCAACACCACACCTATTCCCTCTAACATCATATGGTACTAAATAGCCTTCTTCTTTGCTTCCTCTTTTACCTTTTTGAATGCCAAGTGGGTACTTAACAATGAGGCAATGAAATAGGACCACTGGTACACAAGACAGGATTTTGTTTGGGGTGGATTCTCAATACAGAGAAACTACCCACATATATAGAAAAATAGTGAGCTTTTCCCAAGGAACTGAAGAAACACCTCCTCCCAAATCAATTGACTTGTACTTAAAAATAGCAGAGGAAACTCTTCTTTATGTTTTATTTATTTATTTATTAGTCATATTTATATGCTGCCCTATTCATGAAGCGACTCAGGGCAGCTAACATAGCAATAAAAACACAAGGATCCTATAAAATTTGTCAATAAAATCCTAATAAAAGTTCCATTTTTATATAAAGTGTATTATACATGAAATGATTTTCTCTGTGTTAGTATTCCAGTTTTGAAATGTGCTTGCAATGAAGTTATGCCTACCCCTAACAATGAATTTCTTTGGAACTGGGTTAAAATATTTTTTAATTGCTCTTTTAAAATTATTGATTTTCATTTACTTCTTCCCATATTATTGAATTGTTGTTCATGCATTATTTGTTTATAATATTGTACAAATATCAATTTTTTATGCATACCATCTCCAAAACCATTTGGAATAAATATGTGCTTTATATATTATTAAAATAGCCAGAAAGATGGATAGCTAGACATCTTTCTAGCACTACCTCTGGTAGTGAAACATTACAAAACATTAAAAAAAAACCTGGACAATAATAAAAGCCAAAAGGTTTGAAGAAGGGAACAGAGATCTCACAGATTTCCCTCCCTGCTCAAGTTGAGCACTGCCAGTTCAAACATGCGCATCATCTCTCATTGAGTGCTAATGTGCTGAGTATTAGCACATATTGCAGCTTTCTGATACATTATAAAGGGGAGAGGATAGGGTTGCCATACGTCCCAGAAAACTGGGATTGTCCCAGATTCAAGGTTGGAAAAATTATCCCAGCCAGTTCAGCAAAAATCATGTTAAAGTCCTGGATTTTTAAAAACTTACTGATTGTGTTTTATAACACACCATGTCTGTGATTCAGACATCCCTTCTGTCACTCTTGTGTCCTGCAATCCAGGGGATGCAAACTTATCCATGCCTGCCTCCTGAGCACAGCTGTTTCCAACAACTTGGATTGCTCCAATGTGGGGAAGGCAGAGCTGGGTTGTCAAGAGTGGCAGTCCTTGGTCCCAGCCCATGCTCAGGGGCTGGAGGGAGTTGTAGCCCAGTCTGGGGAAAGCATGCCCCATGGCTCCTATTGGTGCCTGGCAGTCAGCTCTAGGCCACACTCAGTCCTGAGGTGGCAGCAGCAGGGGATAATGGCAGTCAGGCGGGCAGTGTGGGCAGCATGGCAGTGCTTCAGCCCTTTGCTCCAGCTTCCCTAGAACAGTTACGGGGGAAGGAAATGGTCCTCATGCCTTCAGCTCTTCTTTCTCCGAGACCCCTCTTCCTCTCCGTCACCCTCCTGGCCCCCAAGGGGACCATTTTTGTCAAGTATACTTCTGTCTTGGTTTTGTGGGAGAGAATTATGGGAACTCTAGGAGAGGATAAAGATCTCATCTGTGATGTCAGCCACTTCTCTCAGTCTGTACCTTACACTGTCTCTCTAATGTTCTCATACAAACTTGAGGCAGAGAAATACTTGTGACTTTTTGGGAAGGAACAGTCTTGTATCATTACCTGTAACAAAGCCAAAGCATGGAAAAGTAAGCTATTTATTATTATTATTATTATTATTATTATTATTATTATTATTATTATTATTATTATTATTATTATTATTATTATTATTATTATTATTATTATTATATTTCGATTTCTATACCGCCCTACTCGGTAGGACCGACTCAGAGCGGTTTATTTAGGATTATAATGCCTATAATCCCCCTGCCAAAGAGTCTGAGAGCTGAGGTTCAAAAGCAAAAAAAAAAATCACCATCACCATCACCATCACCATCACCATCACCATCATCCAAAACCCCCAAACAAAAATAAACAGAAAAATGTTATGGCACCTTAAAAACCAACTTATATTTTAATGTGAGTTTTTGTAGATCAAGTCCACTTCTTAAGGCATGAGACCAAGATATATATATATCATATTTATACATGCCTCCACAACCAGGTGGAGATAATACACAATGTTACAATGGTTTGTTAGTAATAGAATAGGCTATCAGGTTATTCCAGGATATGAAACTTTAGAACAGGATGGCTAAAGTAAATGAGATGGCTTGATGGTATTGTAGATGGAATGGGCACAGAGCTGGGTGGGTTGAGGAAAATGGTGGAGGGCAGGGGTGCCTGGAGGGCAATGGTCCATGGGGTCGCAAAGGGTCAGAATTGACTGTGTGATTGAACAACAACAAAAGTATAGCTCTGCAGAGGCAGTTGAACTGCAACTCACATCTGCCACAACTAGCTTACCCAACAGTGTGGAGGGTCTTCCTTTCTTAGAGTCTATTGGTCTTTTAATTTTTTTGTATTATTTATTTGGTGCCTTTCTCCCCATAGGAACCCAAGGTGGCTCATAACAATTAAAACCTTACAAGAATAAGTTAAAATACTTTACACAACTTTATATTAAAAAAAAGAATTAAGCATTGATCAGATTAAAAAACATTTAAGAGCATTTTAAAATACCTCATCAATAGAGCATTCTTGAGACCAGCGTTTCTCAAACCTTGTTTTTTGTATTTTAATTCCCAGTCTGACCAGGTTATCCTGCTATGGTAATAGAATAGACCATACTGCCAGCGACTCAACACAGAGCATTAAGCACCTGTTAACTAACCTGACAACGCTGAGGAATAGCAGCCTTGGTAAAGTCCACAGGGAAGGGTGATGGCCCCCAAGTGGATTAAATCCCACTTGAATCCATCTTGATGGAAGGCAGCAGCTTCATCAATACTGGCCTGGGGTTGATGAGGACTGTGTTGGTCAAAAGGGCACAGGACCAGAACTCACAGAGCTGGATTAGTGGTACAGGTATCACGCTGTGATGCAGAAGGCAGATGGAAGGCCATTATATTTGTAGGACAGTCTTCATGGCTGATTGCCATGATAATCACCAATATTCGGAACTCGATATGGCACAAGAAGAAAAAGAAGAATTCCCAGAAGCCTAAGTCAATTACCCAAAGCACTGATCAACCAATGACTGATGCTTCTGGGAACTGAAGTCCACCAGTGTTCTGTGGAACATAGTTTGGAAAATGCTGCTTTAGACCAGGGGTGCCCAAACGTTTCAGGCTGTGGGCTGGTCACATGGTTCAGGGGTGCTCAAACTATGGCCCATTGGCCAGATCCAGTCCCCAACACCAATTCATCTGGCCTGCACCACCCTCATCACTCCCAGAAGCAGAAGTAAAATGCGCCTGTATGGGTCCATTTTACTTTCACTTTTAGGAGCGGTGAGGGTGGCATGGGCCGGATGAATTGGCATCAGGGGCTGGATCTGGTCCATGGACCATTTTATTTATTTATTTTTCATACTTCTATACTGCCCTCCTCACCAGGGCGACCCAGGGCGGTCTACAACACCATAAAAAACTACACAATACAATACAAATCACACACAATACAAACCATAGTTTGTGCACCCCTGCTTTAGACCCTCACTTATTGCTTAGAAGCCTGCCTGAAAAGGAAAGCATTTGACTGGTAACAGAAAGAGAAGGGGGAAGGAACCAACTTGGCTTCTTGGGACAGCACATTTCAAATCTTATGAGTAGCTGCTGAGAAGGCCCTCTCTTGTGTCCTCACAAAACAGGCTTTGGAAAGTGGTGGAACCAAGAAAAGAGCCTCTCCAGAAGTTCTTAAAATCTGAGCATGTGCGTATGGGGTTATGACCCTTCAAATAGCCTGGACCTTAGCTGTATAGAATTTTACCTCCTGCAGATGCTGAGAGTTCCAATAAGTCTGAATAATAATAAGGTAATGATCTGTCGATGATGATAGAACTACTGAGAGTAGATCATCACCTTCTAACCCAGTACAGAAAACCATGCCACACGTGTGCCCTGCAACATGAGTAGGCCAGATACCAATTGGGATACCCCCACAATTGTCATGGTAGACATGCTGTTCCAAGCTGCTCTTGACAAAATGGTCTCCACATGGTTGTTGAAGTCCTCCAGCACAACAAGACGAGGCAGCTGCAGCACAACATCCAAGTCCAGATTAGCCAGATCGGGCAGGGTGACTGTTGTGCAGCAAGATGGTTAGTTCCTCCACAAATCCTGGGCCTCACTCTCAGATACATGCATTCAAATCCAGCAGTTTCTGGGACAGAGCACTTGGTTATGATGATTCAGTCTTGGTAAGGTCGTCCTTGTTCAAAAGCCAGTCATATCTGACTCAAGGGATCAGTGCTCATCTCTGTTTATAGCCCAAGATCCAGCACTGTCTGTGTCTGCATGGACATGAGGTAGGCATGACTAGACACCAGAATGCATGGAATGCTGTTTACCTTTCCACCCAAGTGGTACCTATTTATCTACTTGCAATTTCTTACTTTCGAACTGCTAGGTTTGCAGGACAGAGACAGGAGTTCACTCTCTCTGGCAGTACTCAGGTCTCGAACTGCTGAACTGTCGACCTTCCAGTCATCAAGTTCAGTGTCTTAACCACTAAGCTACCACAGTCCCTGGTAGACTATATGTTGGTAGACTATATCCACCACCCGGGCTTGAACATCTGCTATATAGAGAACCCAGGTGGAAAAAGCTAAGAAAGATGATCTCCAGCTTCATCCTACCAGGTCTCTGTCAAATATGGTCAGCTTTACTGGGGATATAAGAATGGTCAAAGAGAAACAGCTTTCAATTTCTTTGTCATTGATAGGTGGAGCGAAGAAGTGTGATTTTTCCATCTCTATTCAAGTGTAACTAGCTTGCTACAGATTTAGCAGGTCAAACAGAGGGCTTGCAAGCTGTGAACTGTTCAGAAGCAGCTGTCTAACCCCAGCCTAGAGACTGAGCAATGTGTATTAATCATTATTGAGTCATTTACAGATGTTGCTGCAATGCATTATAGTGAAATGTCAAGAGGTTAGCACACAGCCACACACTATAATTATGCACAGCATGGCTTATAATAGCTCATTAGATTGTCATCTGTTAAGCTAAAGCATTGACAACTGTTACTATCACATTTATAATACCCAGAAGAGCTACTGATTAAGGCACAAAGTAGTTT
Source organism: Furcifer pardalis (assembly GCA_030440675.1). Classification (NCBI taxonomy): domain Eukaryota; kingdom Metazoa; phylum Chordata; class Lepidosauria; order Squamata; family Chamaeleonidae; genus Furcifer; species Furcifer pardalis. Next base: position 231,066,583 of record CP126891.1, on the reverse strand, counting down.
GCTAGTCAGGAGAGAAATGTGGTTCTCAAGGGAAAACTGATCTTTGTTTTCCTGATTTTTATAGCAAACTTTTTCTTTTGCATATTGCCAAGCACAAATCCTTTTTGGATCACAATCAAAGCTGGACATTATTAACCTGTTTGGTTTTTAGAAACTTTCAGTCTATTGACTCTGTGAAAGAAAACAGCCTTGCACAAGCACAGTATAACATATAGAAAGTCACTGAATAAGAATATAACAAAGAGCTGTTCTTTTTCTAGATCTCAACAAATCTAGACACCCTGCTGAAAATGGTCAACTGCTGAGGGATTTTTTGTTGTTGCTCCTGCACTTTTTTCCAGCATCATTAGGGGGAAAAAAATCTAAAATGTTGTGTTTTTTCACTAAATACTTGCATTTTGCTGCAAAACCCTTGTATTTTGAATTTTACAAACCCTTGGTATTTAACAAAAACACAATTTAGAGGTGCAAAATGCACATTTTTTGCATAAACTCTGTTGAACAATGCCCCCAAAAAGAAAGCTAAAGCTATTTTTTGCAATGTGCCAAAAGGAGAAAGAATGCACAAAATTGTTTGTGAACATTTTTGTTCTCATTTGGAAGAGTGAAATCTGTAAAGGTTTTGATCCCTAGCATTGAATTAAACCTTTACTTCCTCAGAAAGTGATATAAAAATTGATTCATTCATGATTACCTACTGTATATGTATAACTGTCAAAATGCTCATTATTACGATGGGTTTGTGTGTTTGTGTCTAAAATTAAGGAACACTTGCATTTGAGCCCTGGGGGGATGCAATGCAGAAGTCTCTGTGGCAGTGTTTGGAAAAGTTCTCTTCTTTTGAGATTACAGAAAGGTAAAAATAAGTTGCTGTTTAAAATACTGTACCAGAATTCATTCCCTGTGGGATTCTGGAGGATATAGTGTTAAACAGTGACTTTTCACACCTTTGTTCTGTATGGAAAAACACTTTGCACCCTTATTGCTGGGCTTCTGTCAGCAGGGATCAGGACACGCAAAGGCAAAGTTGCTCCTTCACGGTACAAACAGACATTCAGCCATGTGAAAAAACTCAAGGAACACAACTGGGATAACACAAAGCCTAGCTCTGTTCCCCGTACCCCTGCTGATATCAACACTTACGTGGACAATTCCTTGACAGTTTCTGTTTCTTAGTCTCAGTCAAGTCAATTGCAATTTGATTTACTGTACCAGTACTTTCTTGCATGTTAGTCCCTCTATCTTTTTTTCTTGTTGTTCAGTTACATAGTCAAGTCTGACCCTTTGCTACCCCATGGACCACTGAATGCCAGGCACCCCTATCCTCCCACCATCCTCCGCAGCCAGCTCTACAACCATTGCATCAGCAATGCCATCTAGCCATCTCATCATCTGCTGCCCCCTTCTCCTTTTGCCTTCAATCTTTCCCAGCATCAAGGCCTTCTCACCTGAGTCCTCACTTCTCATTTGGTGGCCAAAGTACTTAAGCTTTATCTCCAATATTTTTCCTTCTAAGGAGCAGTCAGGTTTAATCTACTCCAGCACCACATTTCAAAGGGGTTTATTCTTTTGCGCTCAGCCTCCTTATGGTCCAGCTCTCACAACCATACATTACTACTGGGAAGACAATTGTTTTGACTATGCGGACTTTTGTTGGCAGTGTGATGTCTCTACTTTTATTATGTTCCTTAGGTTTCTCATAGCTTGCCTCCCATCTTCTGGTCTAATATTTACAGCTTGAGAAGTGTGCAGAAATCTTTCCTCAATTTTAGCTGTCCGTTAGGGATTAGTGTCCATTAAATCAATGGTGGGATGTCAAAAATTTTACTACCCCACCATGACGTCATCACAGTGTGGGTGGAACTAACATCATGATGTCATGATGTCGTGGGTGGGACCAAAGAAATAAAATAAAATAAAAATAACCACACACACCCCCCTCAACCCACCCACCCACCCACCCACAACACAAACCCGTAAATAAAATAAATAAATAAATAAATAAATAAATAAAAATTACATTAAAATATACCCACCCACGCACCCCAAACACAAATCAGCCCATCCACCCACCCACCCCAAACACAAACCCATCACTTACCTGTTAGTATAAGTGCCTGGGCAGCACCATGTTGCAAGATGGATATTGTCATCATACCAGTTCTCTAGAATAATATGCCTTAATTTAAATGTAAAACAGCTGTACCTCCTTAAGGGTTCTCCAATTGGAACAGCAATTGGAACAGCACAGGTGTAGCTTATTGATGAAGTAACTCCAAGACTTTGCTTAAAAACTCCAAGCCAGGCTGCCAGGCCTACCGGCCACCAGGCCTTTTTAGGAACTGTGGTAGTATGTCAATATAGGTAAATGTATTAAATACACATTAAAATACAGACAGACACACCGCATCCAAAGGTGAGTCACTTACCCTGGGGAGCAGGCTATAGGGAGCTTCAGGCTCACAGCTTCTCTTCCTCCTCCCAGCTTGGGAGGACAGCAAGGAGGCCGTGCATACGCACCAAGCACTGTAGGTGTGCATGTACACCAAATGCTTGGCGTGCATGCGCAGTGGGGGAACCAGTGAAAAGGTAAGCCCTGAAGGTGGTTCCCCCCAAAAGCTGCTACCAAGACACTGGGATAAGTTACTACCGGTTCTGGCTAACTGGTGTGAACCTGTTGCATCCCATCACTGCATGAAATGGATGGATTTGGTACTGGATCATCTTATTTCTTTTGTTATTTGCTAGCATGTGTTGACTTACTTCTAATACATTTTTTCAATGGGGGTAGGTTTTAGGCAACCAGTAATAATCCTGCATGATTATTACTAGGGAACATAGAAAGAGTCTCCTCAAGGAGTACACTTGTGTGTCCCCTTTGTAACAGGATGCAGATGGTTAATTATTTTTATTCAGAAGTATTGCACCACAAATAATAATTTGAACACCATTGTTTGTTACTTCAACCACACTAGAAGGGGAATTTAGATTTCAGTTGGATTTTAAAAGCTGTGAAGTTTAATGATGAGCACATGAATCATGATACCCTTTCCCCTGCTAGTTTCTGCAGCCAAGTTGATAAATGATTTATTTTATCCTTCTCCCTGGGCTGTTCCTTTTAGTTGAGTAGGTTTTGGCCTGAAGCATTTTTCTTCAATCTGAGAATGCTTTTTTTCTTTCTTATCTTTTCCTTTCCTTCTTAGTCATGATCTGATATGGAAGTATATAAACACATTAATATGTGCAACTCACCAGTCTCAGCATTACAATATTGTAGGGGGTAGGGACAAACATTGCCTTGAAAAGGCTGGAAACCAAATAGCATTTGAACTGAACTTTTTCCTGACTCTACCTCCCACGTTCTTGAGATGTTAGATTCAGTAGGTTTACTATCTAGATCAGTGTTTCCCAAACTTGGGTTTTTGGACTTCAGTTAGATGACAGTATGTTCTGCTCTTCAGCAGTACATGGATCAAGATCTTCCAGAAGTACAAAATGGGTTCTGAAAAGGCTGGGGAACTAGAAACCAAATTGCTAACATTTAATGGATCATGGAGAAAGCAAGGGAGTACTAGAAAAATGTCTACTTCTGTTTCACTGACTACACCAAAGCCTTTGTTTGAATCACAATAAACTGTGGCAAGTCCTCAAAGAGATGAGAGTACCAGACCACCTCACCTGTCTTCTGAGAAATCTGTATGTGCATCAAGAAGCAACAGTTAGAACAGACTATGGAACATCTGATTGCTTTATAATTGGAAAAGGAGTATGACAAGGCTGTATCTTATCACCCTGCTTATTTAACTTATATGCAGAGTACATCATGTGTAATGCAGGGCTGGAAGAAGCACAAGCAAGGATTAAGATTTCTGGAGAAATATCAACATCCTGAGATATGCAGATACTACTCTAATGCCAGAAAGAGAAAAGACTTAAAGAACCTTTTGATGAGGATGAGAGGAGAGTGCAAAAGCTGGCCTGAAAATCAACCCCCCCACCCCAGAAAAAAAAAGATCATGGCATCTGGCCCCATCACGTCCTGGCAAATAGAAGGGGAAGAAATTTAAGCAGTGACAGACTTTACCTTCTTGGGACCTAAGATCACTGTAGATGGTGACTGCAACCATGAAATAAAAAGACACTTACTTCTTGGGATGCAAGCTATGGCATACCTAGGCAGCATAATAAAAAGTAGAGACATCACCCTGTCAACAAAGTTCTGCTTAGTTAAAGCATTGGTCTTCCCAGTAGTAATGGATGGCTGTGAGAGCTGGACCATAAGGAAGGCTTGAGCAGAGAAGAATAGACTCCTTTGAACTGTGGTGCTGGAGAAAATTATTGAGAGTCCCCTGGACTGCAAGGAGATCAAATCAGTCAATCCAAAAGAAAATCAACCCTGACTGCTTCTTGGAAGGACAAATACTGTAGCTGAAGTACTCTTGCCACCAAATGAGATGAGAGGACTCACTGGAGAAGCCCTGATGCTGGGAAAGATCAAAGGCAAAAGAAGAAGGGGCAGAAGATGAGATGACTAGATGGCATCGTTGATGCAGTGGCTGTAGATCTGGGCAGACTACGGATGATGACAGAGGAGGCTGGTGTGTGGTGGTCCATGGTGTCACAAAGGGTCGAACTTGATTGTGTGACTGAACAACAACACAATGTTCTACTCTATTACCATAGTAAGGATGCTGAGAAATACTGAGGGGGAAAATATTAGATACACAATCTTTTAAAAATATTTTTCCCCTGCTGAAATGTTTAACTGAAACCTTTCAAAACATGATTGTTTCACATAGCGCTGCTTATGAACCCATAGCTACTTTTATTTTGGACTTCAGCTCCCAGATCATTACAGCCTATTCTAAGAGTTGTAGGGGAAGAACCTCCACTTTTCCTGTCTCTTTTTATTGAGAATGAATATACATAAAATATACATTAGTATTACTCATGAAAAATATTACTCATTAAAAAGAATGCAGACTCCTTGCTTGGAGTTGTGTTATGAACAATGGTAGTGAAAAATAGATTAAAGTTGTCAGAATCAAAGTTTATCCTGAAACCTAGATAACATATTTCAGGAAAATGCACTGTGTGAAAGGAAACAAAGAAGCCTGGAAAGATGGACATAAGGAGTTATAGCTGTCCTAAAACCCTGAACCCAACGTTTTTTCTTACAGACTCAGGGGTCCAATTATATAAAGTTAGTCATAGCCATTGGAATTGTCTCCCCTTGTGAATCATGGAGGCATGTAATTATTTTGTACTACGCACTTATAACCAGGTAGAAGGAGGATAATCAATGTTACTTTCCATCCATAGAGACTCCCAAGTAAAACTGGTGAATATAAAGGATCCGTTAAGGTTTAGCTGGCTTTCAAATGTGTAACACACTTGACAATTTATCTTAGGAGGCAAGAGTTCCAGTGGACTCTCATGAAAACTGCTAATAACACTTGCATTTGTTATGAGAAAGCTAAAACAAAAAGTAAAACAAACCGTACTGGAAAGAAGTTAACACCCCAGAAGGGTTGCCATCAGAAGAGTAGCATGCCTTGGCGGGGCCCCATATAAAAATTTGTTTGGGGGCCCTTAGGAAGGGTAAAGATTTATTTTGCTTACGCACGTTGGGGGCCCCCGTGGCCTGGGGGCCCCGTATAATTGATACGGCAGATACGGCGGTAGCTACGCCTCTGGTTGCCATAATTCTCTCCTGCCAAACCAGGACAGCCATGCGACATCATTGCATTCTTCAAACTCTGCATGTATTAGACGGGGATGTTGGGGAAACTGCAGCTCTAAGAGCCCCCTGTCCAGGGTGGACAGCCTTTGTCAGTTTAAAATAAACTGTAGTCAAGAGGTTTTTTCCCATGTGATTCTTCTTGCAAAAGATGGTTCTTTAAAAAAAAAATTCTTGGGCCATTCTTGAAACCACCCTTCCTCCCCCTGAGGTCACCCCACCCTTCCCTTCACACACCTTTGGAGGACCTTTACGATTGAAGACTCTTCACTTTCTGTCCAGCCTGTTCCCTTCCTCTCTAGGAATACTGATCCTATGCAATTAACCCTTTGTGGTCACATGAAGAAGGAATCTTCTGTTCCAGTGTATGGTGGAGGTTTGGCTTCTTAGACATGGGTATTTCTTGCTCCTTCCCAGATTTCAAGGTGAGCCAAGGGATTTTTGCAAAGAGTTATTTCACTGCCTCTGTGGCTTTCTTTCAATTATCTCGCTTGCAAGTGTCTCCCCTCCCCGGCGAGCTTCTCTGGTTGCTATTTTGCTTTCGTCACTTTCAAGCAGGATAACTGGGAAAAAAGGCAGGGAGGCAGTGAATTAACTCTTTGCAAAAATCCCTTGGTGAGGGGTGATCTTGCTTCCTTTGTTCAAATTTAAAAATCCAGGACTTTTACAGGTTTTTCTTAAACTGGCCGGGACAGCTTGAATCCAGAAAAATCCTGGAAAACTGGGACATAGGACAACCCTATTCTCACAACCTGTATTATTAGTGGCAAGTCTGTGCTTTTGTGGACTCTGGTTAGCCACTGTGTTCTTCAGCTATGATTTCTCTATGCTGAAGCAATCTGGGATCCATGCCAGGACCCAAAGCTTCTCTTGCTTCATTTGATGAATTATGAATCCCCTATTATAACAGGTCAGGCTACAATTGTCCGTAATCCACCTGTGTGCCCTCTTGGAAATATTTCCTTCTAGGTTGTGCTACAGGGGATATTTTTGCTTTCTTTTTAAAGAAGAGGCAGTACAAAAGGTTGGCTCCTATGAAGAAGCCCCTGCCAATGCTGATGTGTTTACAGTGATGGATAGGGACAGACAGATAGCTTAGCTAGCTTGCTGCTCTATTCATTTATGACAAAAACCATAGTGTAAGGAAGGCAGGGGTGTGCAACAGAGAGAGAGAGACACACACAGAGAGTACATATTTGCTTCATAGTTGGAGCCAGAGTGACAGAAGAGGCATTTTCAGGTGCAGTCAGGAATGAGATGGGGTGGAAGACCCAGAGAGGCAATGATCTGATGGGTGCTAATTTCATCATGTCATTAGATTAAATAAGGGTAGGAACTGGGGAAATAGTAGTAATAGAAAGCTTTGTGCAAAAAAATGCAAATGCATCTTCTTTTCACTTGCATATCCAGTTTGCCACAGAATAATCTGATTGTGTATTTAGCACATTTCTGTTGCCTTTTTAAATTCCCTTCCCCCTTCTCCATTTTTAATGGAAACTGACATAGAACTTGCACCCCTTCTGTCTTATCAAGGAAACCAGGGGAATGACTCTCTCTTTCTCTCTCTGTCTCAGATGCAGTCTTTAGCTTACTGCTATAATTACTCATTGTTTGTTTTGTAACAATTGCTTAAGGTCGTATAACACATAAGCACAACTTCATTGGTTTATAGATCAATAGCACATCTAGCAAACTTCATACACACGCAATTAACAGCGACTCTGACTTTGTCTCTGCCTAAGTACACTCCTGGAAGACCCAGAGGGATATGTATAAGAACATATAGCAACAGCAGATTGTGCTGTTCTTGATTACTTTACAGCCTCTGGAGATCTCGGGAACATCAAAATGAACTGCTTTGACATGCTTGCTTTGTCAAAAGTCACTGAAGTTGATATTCTTTGTGAATTTTGAATCAGAATATCTCTACCCATCATCATTCTTCTACACTGGGTTTCACATACCAGTGACGCACTAAGTAAAATGAGAAATATTTTCTGTTTCACATCCTTTGCTTATTATGTTACTTAAGTAGCCTAGTTTCATTAGCTGATGCATCCTGACATAAGCACTATAAGAAATAATAAGTGATTTTAAGAAATATACCTTTAATTTGTTTCTAGGTTACACCAGTTTCCCACGCAAATGCCAATCTATCCAATAAATGTGTCATTATGGTGAAAGATAGTGAGCCTTCCTGTTTCCTGATTAATCAAAGAAATGTGTCCCTAGGATGCCATTATCAATATGATTACATCCAGGTAACCCTACTTAATAATATGCAGTGAGCTGGTATTGTGGAGAAGACTCAGATCAGCTATCAGATCAAGCTGCAAACAAGCACTTTGGTGATCTACTGCAGTGAGGCTGGGGACTATCTTATACAATTCTGCCTGTTGATTTGAAGCCTCTTGAATTGGTCAGGCATTGTAGATCTTCCATGCCCTGTTCACATGGCACAGATATATTGAGGTCGCTTGTTTCACTAGAGTCTTCATCTGAGGGTGCTTTCTCCACCTGCTCTCTAGCCTTCTCATTTGCTGCTCCATCACTTGTAGTTGTAGGAGGGTCGAGCTCTGCAGCAGAGAGGGCACTTGGGCGTGGTTGAGTCAGCTGCCCCAGTTACTTCCACATACCACCTTGCAACTTGAGCATCAACAGGAGCATCAACTGAAAAGTAAAACATAAACTATCATTCAGTTCTAATGCTCCAACTATATACAGTCAAACCTCGCATTAAGAGCATTTCGCTTAAAGAGTAACTCGCTTAAAGAGCAGAATTTTCTCTGTATGTTCGCTTAATAAATAAAACCAACCAAAACCTCGCTTAACAAATAAATTGGGGTTTGCAGTACCCCCCACAATTGGTCATTTACAATGGTGTTTTGCTTAAAGAGCAAACTTGCTTAAAGAACAATCCTGTGGAACGCATTATGCTCTTTAAGCGAGGTATCACTGTATTCAGATGAAGAAGGAATCAAAAGCTTTTACACAAGTGTCTGAGAGGAATGTGATAACACACCAAAATGGCATGCTGATCATAACAAGTGACTAGTGTGCTGAAGTAGAAAATAAAGCAGAAGAATCTGACTTAGGAGTTAAAAATGAAGCAGAACAATAACTCACAGAATTTCCATTAAGCCAATAATTTGTTTATTGAAAATACACGCTTCAGGCAACCTAACCAGAGATTGCATGCGTAAATGTCATGAGATGGCTGATATGATAATCAAATATACTATGTAGTCAGAAGCAGAAGATGGAGAATGTTTATCCTCTCAGCAAAATGGGACTGTGGTACAAACCATGGTCTGTGGATGTCAAAAATTAAATTTTGAAGAACACTAAAACAATCAGATTGCAAAAATATAATGTAAATAAGATTTTAAAGACAATTGAAAGAACAGATTTACATTACTAAACTCAGTGGACCATGAATCAGAAGAATTGTAGATTGAAACAAGAAATATCATCAGGGAAGAATGTAAAAAAGCTGTTCCAAAAGCAGAGAAAAGAATGGCTGATGGTGTTATTAATGACAGATGAGAAGCAAAAGTAAAAAGTGACATTAAAAGGATCACAATCTTAAAAATGATTTTTTTTAAAATAGTAGCCGTGTTAGTCTGTGGTTTAGGCATATCAGAAAACAAAATAAAAACACTGTAGCACTTTAGAGGCTAACTTCTATATTTTTATTGTTAGCTTTCGTGGATCAAGCCCACTTCTTCAGACAAGGAGTAAAACTTACAGGGATGATTTATATACACCAAATGCAGGGGTTAAAAGGAGAAGGGTTTGCTTAAACAGAATGACAGACAAGCAAGCATAACAATATAGCTTCCTACAGCTATCAGCAACAATAGATTATTTATATTAGTTTTACTTGTGCCTCTGCCAATGTGATTTATGCCATCGCTTGCCAAAAATGTCCGTCTGTGCTTTATGTAGGACAAACAGGACAATCTTTACGCAAAAGAATTAATGGACAAAAAATCAGACATCCGGAATGGCAACACAGAGAAACCTGTCTCAAACCTCTTCAATCTACCTGGACAGTATCCATGACCTGAAAGTTACAATTCTGGAACAGAGAAATTACAAAACTAGGATTGAAAGAAAGACAGCAGAAATTAAATACATCCATCTGTTAGACACCCATCGCAGGGGATTAAATATTAGTGAAGGGTTTCTGGGACATTATCAAATTTGATACACAGATTACTATATGCTGCTAGATATTTTATATATTATATTTTGGTGTATTACAACCTTCCTGCCAATTCTCTTTAGCAAAACAGGAAGTAACCAAGTACAGTGTTTTTGTTTGTTTTCTGACATGCAAGTAAGAGGTTAATCAGAAACCAGAATGGGCTTTCTCCACACCTTTGAGATTGAAAGGGAGACATTTAAAACTGTAGGAAGCTGTATTTTTATGCTTGCTTGTCTGTCATTCTGCATGAGCAAACCCTTCTCCCTTTAACCCCTGCATTTGGTGTATATAAACCATGCCTTTAAGTTTCACTCCTTGTCTGAAGAAGTGAACTTGATCCACGAAAGCTAACAAGAAAAATATAGTAGTTAGTCTTTAAGGTGCTACAGTGTTTTTTATTTTGTTTTCTGATAAATCTTAAACACAATTTTTCAGCTACTGGTACATAAGGGCAAAGAAAATTGCTATAATAATCACCACAATAAATAATAACATCATGACTACAGAAGAAATACACAACTTTAACATTGGCAGTGAAGAAACTGAAATAGTGAAGCCAAAAACAAGCAAACAACAACAAACAACCACCACACATTTTTCCAGATGAAGCTTGTGGAAGCACCCTACTTTATTCACTGAATTTTATTGTGAGAATATCCAGATACTGGGGGGGGGGGGGGGTGTCTTCCATTTACAGGGAAGGGTGGAATAACTGTAGTTAGTAGCACCAGGAATTTTCTATCTAGATCAGTGTTTCCCAATATGGGGCTCATGTCCCACAGAGAAACGTCAATTCCTAGAAGCAAGCCAGTACATTGGCTGATCAGTACTTGGGGGAATTGACTTTGGCTTCTGGGAATTGAAACCCGACAAACCAAAGGTTGGGAAACACAGATCTAGATGTCTCAAATATAAAGGAATAAAATAATATTTTGTAGGAATATTTGAGGATGGCTATTTATAGCATTACCAAAACTATTTTAAAAACAACAGTAGTTCTGGCTTAGCTCAAAGGTTAATTGAGAGTTTAAGGAGAGCTACTCTAACATATCTTTGTATGGTATCATCTAAGTAACGACTGCTTATTCCACCAAGCTAACCTCATGTAAAATTATCTAAACAAATTGATCTTGTTCTGGGGACATAATGTTTAAACCTTTTTATTAAAATTTTGGTTATGAACTCATTATTCTAGCTTTGAAAGGGATATTTGAAGGGGCATTGAAATGCAAATAGCAAAGATCACATTGTAACAGAGCAGCCATACCTCCTATGTTGAAGAATATGGGATAGTTATGAAGGCAGAAATAAGGAGATTGCACGAGTCTGTCTAAAAGCCTGTATGACTGCACATACAGAAGTGGAGATTGCAAGCTTTAAAATGCTACTTAGCAAAAGTCTAAAATCATATGTTTTAAATGAGCCCTCCAGGAATTGCAGCCATTGCAAATGAAGAATTGCAAGAAATAATACATGCTTGACTAACACCTGGGTTATTTTTCTTGTCCAACCACACATAATTACAAAATGCTAGCTGCCACACCTGTTTCCTTGTCTGTAAAAAAAGAATTGTCTAATGATCTAAACTAAGATACGAATCTAACTTTTTCCAAAAGTTCATTAAGAAAAAACATGTGTTTCATTTCTTTGACACTCACTTTGCATGACATATGCTGCTTTGGATCCTTTCTGAAGGATCTTTAATGATATATGGGTGATGTTGGCTGAGATGCTAATAGGCTGTGATGGTCTCCATATGTTGGACTAGAAGTGTCATCCAAATGCCACCTGTTTGCTAATTTTCCAAGTGCACATCAGTTTGTCAACAATCCAAATTTCCATCTGTGCCTCAAAATCTCTTTTTTGCCAGAAGTTACTTGAGTGGAGAAAAGCCAGATGCTTTACGTAGCCCATTCCAGCTGCTAAGTGCCTGTACCCTCCATTTTAATTTTACACATCTGCTGTATACCTGAATGCTTTTGATTCCTCTTTCAGTTTATAGTTATGGCTTCATGAACAGGTAGGCAACATATTAATCTTTTTCACAGAGATAAATTAGGGATGTGCAAAGAACACAATCTGTTGGGGGCTAGGTAATTTTCCATCATCCTCATTAACCAGATGCCTTGTGTGTACAGAAAACAGTATTTTAGGACTTTAAAAAAATGAGGTTCATAAAGTGTGAACATTTGAAAAATGGCCATAGAAAAGTGTATACATTTTGAAAAAGCAAACATGGTTTAATCCATGGGAAGATATGTGCAGCTCATATTTCCAATATTGAATAATGTGCAAAAGTGTAAATTTTCTTTAAAATCTGATGGTCACTCACAGAAAACTGAGTTGGATTTTTTTCCATTTAGAGAACTCAAGCATGGAAACAACATGGGCTAGACTTTTTGTTGTTTCGATTCCGACCCTTTGCGACCCCATTGACCACTGTCCGCCAGGCACTTCTGTCCTCCACCATCCTCCTCAACTCGCTCAGCTCTGTGCCCATTGTGTCTACAATACCATCTAGCCATCTCATTTTGGGCCACCCCCTTCTTCTTTTGCCCTCCACCCTTCCCAGCATCAATGCTTTCTCAAGCGAATCCTCTCTTCTTATTTGATGTCCAAAGTACTTTAGCTTCATCTTTACTATTTGACCTTCTAAGGAGCAGTCAGGGCTAGACTTAGAAGTGGGAAAATCCCTATTTGTCCAACTCTAATAAGTTGTGGTTACTGAAAGCAGCTAAAAGTCACATACTCCTCTCCGGCCCTTTCCTATGATCAAGTCCCATCCATCCATCCATCCATCTGTTACACAGGCAGGAAGCAAAGGCAGTACACAAAAATCAGATGATTATTCAAAGAAGTAAGCAATCTACATCTGATCTCATTCTTTAAAGCACTCAGGGCCGTAGCCAGAGGGAGAGCCAGGAGGTCAAAAACCCTCCTGAGCTAACAGCCCCCCCCCAGTGATGCCAATGTTATATATGTGAATGTGACATTGTTGTCCTGCCAGAATTTTTGCCCCTCCTGGAAACTTTTTTGCCCCTCCTGAGCCCCCCCCCCAAAAAAAAATCAAAAAAAAATCTGGAATCATGGATATGGCCCTGAAAGCACTAGTTCCCCTGCCTGCTGCTTCCCATTGAAGTAACAGGTTTCAAAACACCGAAAACACAGGGCTCATAATTGTCCTTTTGTATGATGAAACAAATCCAAAAACCAAAAAGAAAGCTTTTGGCAGATTACACAGGTTTGTGGTGCAGATGGAGCTGGTTCGAGGAAGAGAGAAGACCACAGGCTCATAAATCTATCTTACATCATGCTGTAAAATAAATGTGCATTGTTCCTTGTCTTAAGAGTTTTTATGTGAGGAAGTGCCAACCTGTACAAATTGTGGATGGGGTGGACAAGCTTCTTCTTTCATGTTTAGGACAGATGTGAAACTGTCAAAATGAAGGCATCTTTTGGTGAGTTCATTCTGCAGTTCTTTTCGCCTGAACTAGTGTGAGAAAGATTAGCTGGCAACACAAGGTTGCCATTGCTTGGGGTATGCCTGTTTATGGTTCAAAAATACCACAGTCGTCAAGGAGGCTCTTTCTGTGTACTGTGGTTGCCACGCTGCAAAAAAGTAAAAATATTTCATGTGCCCTTCCCCACTACCCTTTTTGTTTCATTTTTTCCAATAATACGTACCTTTATTTCTTTGCCTGCTTGGATAACATAGGGATAGGTCACATTCAAGGAATGACGGGGGGGGGGTACGGACGGGACCTGAACTTGTCTAGTTCTGATGTGGCTTTTCCATCACTCAAATGACAAAATCCACATCTCCTCTTCCAACCTCCCAATGAAAGTCACCAGCAGGCGCAGGCTGGTATATCAGGCAATCGGACTTTGTCCCACCCCATCCTCACCTCTGGCACCCTGGCGCTCCAATAGGAATGTATGGGATTCCCCACAACCCACAACCCCCAAATAGGCAGCCTCACCACTCCCTGTCCAGTACCTTCCCATGGTGTCCTGCATACCCCTGTTCACCAGGTCACAGAATTCTGACTAATTGATTCTCTCTTGCTGGGCATCCACCAAATTGCTGTCACCTGATTACAGATCCACTGGTCTCCAACCTCTGCTTCTGTTGCAGTCACCAGGCTGTTCCACTGGCACTTCAAGCTCTACTCACAGTTTCAGGACCAGATGGGCCAAGTGAAAGGGGGCAGGTGGGTTTCTGTTTGGCAGCAGATACTGAGAGGCAGAAGCAAGAGGCTGGAAAAGAGACCGTCAAGTTGTTTAAGTGAGCTTGGTGTGTGCTTTCAGGTGTGCAGGAGGATGCTGTTCCCTTGTCAGTATCAAAGAACAATTTGATGCACCGTTTTCTTTGCTACAGTTGGCAAAATGCCTTAGGCTGGTGTTGTGCAATTGAAGAATTGCTTCCTTGTGCAAACAGTATTCTGAAGTTGGATTGCAGTTAAGTATAGCAAGATAGTTTGCTCTCAGGGGAGTAGAGACATTTCCATTCCATTAAAATTCCATATCTGTATAAAGAGAAGGAGGTTTCTAAAGCATCAAACAACATGTTCTTACAAAAGCAACCAGCAACCCTCTTGTGACAGTTTCTGTACAGCCTCTGACCCAGGGTGATTACTTGTGAGTGCAATTCTAGATCACACTCTTGTTAATCTGAGGGCTTCATTGCCTGTTTCTTTCCAGGAAGACATTTGCCTCTCAGAGCACTATGATTAGCCAGCTGTGATTGACTACAAATGAAATGTCATCTGCAGATTGTACAATTTAATCGATATCTATTGGCAATTTGAAGTGTTGTGCCAGAATCTATGGGGAGCTATCAAGGTTATGAGGACATAGGTGGTGCAGTTGGCCCCAAATCTGTATGTTCTCATCCCACACAGAAGTCAGCAGGATCCTTGATAGTGTAATGTAAATATCCTTAGAGGATTGTGTATGCATTCAGCAACATGCTCTTACAGTATTCTTACAAGGCAGGGTCTGGAACGATGTTTCTCAATGTGGGACCCACGCCCCAAGGGGGACTTCAATTCCTAGAAGCCTAAGCCAATACATTGTCTGATCAGTGCTTTGGGGACCTGACTTAGGCTTCTGGGAATCTAAACCCAGAAACCAAAGGTTGGGAAATACTGGTCTAGAAGTATCTTCAACTGAAAGTTTCTGCAATACATTTGCAGGCATTACCATTAAACGTGAAGAAGTCTTTCTGACTTCTGGGGAGAGCAGACTGTGTGTATATAGGTAGTCCCATAAATTTGCAGTCATATTCAGCATATTAGAACAAGCAGTGGCTAGGTACTTCAGTTCAATATACTGTACTCTTTCTATGTTGTCAGTGACTGGGATATAAACACCACTAGATGGAAACAGGGGTGAAGTCAGGGTGAGGAGGACATTTATAAACTTAACAATAATGGTTTCAGCAGATAAGAGAACATTTGATATCATCCATCCACTTTGGAATGTCTCAAGCAATTAAAGGGCCAAATTAGACCAGAGTCACATAGGGATGTGCCATTTTGATTTTTCAAAAATTCCAGAATTCTTCAATAATTCCCCTGGCAGAATTCAAGCAAGTGCAGCTTAGAAACTCACGTCTACAGCCAACTGTATAAACCAAAACTCCATTGGTGCTTTCTTTGGCATATTTCTACTTTCATAAACAAGGAAGCTTGTCCTAGGTCAGTGATGGCAAACCTTTTAGAGACTGAGTGCCCAAACCGGGTGGTGGTGGTGAACTCTGTGCTGAGTGAGGGAGGAAGCACTCTCATTAGGTTGTTGGATAGAAGGGCAGGTGAACTCCTTGAAGTGGGGAGGGAGAAAGCACTCCCATTGGGCTGCTGGGCAGAAGGGTGGGTGAACTCTGTGCTCGGGGGAGGGAGGAAGTGCTCCCATTGGGCTGCTGAGCAGAGGGGTGGGGTGAACTCTGTGCTTGGGTGACAACGTGCATGCCAACAGAAAGGCCTGGGCATGCTACGTCTGGCAAGTGTACCATAGGTTCACCACCACTGTCCTAGAGAACTTCCAGGGAGGTACCCTCCATATAGTCTTAATTGGCAGCAAGACTCCCCCACCTAGGATGACCTAAAACTCCCAGCTATTATTGGTGTAGCTTCCTTTTTCAGTATGGAATCACATCTTTTCTTCAGTTATTCCTTGAACAGAGAGAACAAAGATACATGGGGATGGATGGGTGGTAATGTCATAGCCTCTGGTATTTGACAACTCCCAAGGATTTGACTTTGCAAGAGCTGGAGATCCCCTATAGCAGTGGTGGTGAACCTATGGTACATGTGCCAGAGGTGGCACTTGGAACCCTCTCTGTGGGCACCTGTGCAGTCACCCCAGCAGAGTTCACTCCGCTCCTCTGCCCAGCAGCTCGGTGGGAGCGCTCCCTCCCTCCCCCAGCACAGAGTTCACATTGCCCCTCTGCCCAACAGTCCAGTGGGAGCGTTTCCTCCCTCCCCCAGCACAGAATTTGCCCCGCCTTGTTGCTGTGTTGGCACTTTGGGATAAATAAGTGGTTTTTGGGTTGCAGTTTGGGCACTCGGTCTCTAAAAGGTTTGCCATCACCGCCCTATACCACTACCTGTGAGCCCATCTTCTATTTTTGATTGCCAGGTGGGTGTTTATATGGACTCTTTTCTGGACTCAGAGAAAATTGTAAAGGAAAGGTGAGAAGCAAAAGTAAAAAGTGACAGTAACAGGGTCAGAACCTTAATGTAGTGTTTCAGTGACTGGACAGTAAAGGAAGCTGACGGGGAAAACTGACTCATTTGAAATGTGCTGGAGGAGCACTTTTGCAGATAACCTGAACTGCCAGAAAGACATACAAGTGGGTGTAAGAGCAAATCTAGTCTGAACTGCTTCTGGTGGCAAAATGATGAGGCTGAAGTTGTCCTACTTCAAGCATGTCATAAAAAGGCAAGTTTCTCTCAAAAAGACAATAATGCTGGAAAAGGCTGAAAGTACCAGTAAGAGGGAAAGACAAAATGAATGAGTTTGATGATTTTTTTTTTTTTAGGGTTCAGCCCTTTCTTAAACACACCTGGAAGTACCCTTATGGAACACAATGAGAGTTATTTCTGAATAAACATGCTTTTGCTCAGTAAAGGATTTGAGTTTGGAAGACCTGAAAAGGGTTGTTAATGACAGAACTTTTTGAAAGTAAAAAAAATCATAGGGACACCATATCAGCCATAACTTAGAAATGATTTGATGGCATTTAACAACAGCAAACATCCATTGGATGGCTCTGTTAGTATGCTATTCTGGATCTGGTTTCTGTTGTGATGTTTTAATGCTATTAAATTGCAGTTTAAGGAGTTTACCCTGGTCCTCCCAGACGATTGTTGTGTTACTTTTTAAAAGCTACTTGAGATTGGAACAAAAAGCTGTTTGGCACAATTCCCACCTCCAGACGGCAATTTGCTCCTCCAAAGAAGCAAAGCTTTTTAGCTGCTCGGAGGTAGGGATTTATTCCTTAGATCCCAATGCTAGAGATAAGATAAAACACAGCAGGGCAATTTAATTGAACCACTGCTGAGGTCTCAGAAGGGAGCAGGTTGGAGTGGACCACCCCACTCCAACTTGCCCCCAACTCTCCCCAAAGAGTAGACAGCCTGCTTGTTTTAAAATGTCATGACACAAAAACACACACACACATTGCAATTTGTACTTTTTATTAGTAAACCATCCTGAGGATGATTTTATCATACAAATGCCCTAAATAAATTAATATTCCAAATATATAAATACACAATCTAAAGAAGGCAATGTACAGTACAGTAGAACCTTGGTTAACATAATTAATGAATTCTCTGGTACATTTCTTACAGCAAAAACGACTTTAACCAAATTTCTCATAGGAATGCATTGAATGGAGTTTTCCATAGGAATGCATTGAAAACCAAAATACATTAACCAAAATACAATTTCCCTCAGGAATACATTGAAAATCAATAAATCCGTTCAAAACATGTTTTCTGTAAACTGAGTCATTATTTTCTATGGATTTCCGTTTGTCATGTGACTTTTATGTTAACCAAGCCATTTGTTAACCGAGGTTCCACTGTATACTGTATATATAATTGATGATAAACTATGGTAGAAATAATGTTTCTGACCACAGCGGGATTTTTGTTAGGTTTTTACTTTCTATTCTGATTGTTCTAAAGAGTAGTATTTACTCCTGCTATTTGTTGTTGTTGTTCGGTCGCACAGTCAATTCTGACCCTTTGTCACCCCATGGGCCATTGCCCTCCAGGCACCCCTGTCCTCCACCATCCTCCTCAACCTGCCCAGCTCTGTGCCCACTGCATCCACAATACCATCTAGCCATCTCATTTTTGGCCGCCTCCTTCTTCTTTTGGCATCCACCTTTCCCAGCATCAAGGCTTTCTCAAGTGAATCCTCTCTTCTCATTTGATGTCCAAAGTACTTTAGCTTCATCTTTACTTGCTTTGTAATGGATTTTTGGCAGTGCGGTGGTAATACTGTGCAAAGAGATATATGCCCTCTGATTGGAAGAATGGGCTTAATTAAGTAGAATAATTTCAAAGAAGAATGTTTGAAGCTGGACAAATAACCAGTAGAATGAATCAATTAACATTCAGTCTGAACTGTGGGCAATGAATAATGAATATCCCTTTATAAACCAAAGTGAGGGGGTAGGTGAATGTGGTTATTTCCACAAAGTTCTCTGGATGTTTGGGAGCTTCCATTTCAGTAATATGGTATGCAGAAGATGTTAAGAAGGTTTTCGTGAATCTTGTATGTGAAAACATTTCTAATAATGATAAAGTGACCTGCAGCTTCCACAGAAATGGGGGGTTAATTTGCATTTGTGGGTTATGTTTCTTCTGGGCAGCAGGAGGACATGTGGATGGGAAGATCACACCATTGGCTCCCACTGAGCTCTCTGCTGCGAGCAGGCAATCTTTCCAGCTCAGGCTGCAATAATGATATTTTAGATTTCATAATCTTATCTAATTAATCTCAAAATACCTTCTGATTCATCCCTGCCTTTGAAGCCAAAGCTTTGTATTCCAGGAAATACCACTGTATAAGAAGCCCTGCTTAGCAGCAAATTAAACTTTTAAAAGTTGGCCTTTTAATTAAGCCCTTGGCTGGGCTGGTAATGTTGGGTTTAGAGTTGAACACAGTGGTGTTGGTAAACAGTCTTCTGGAAACAGGACAAAGAGACTTTGCTGCCTGATTTTGATAACAGCTGGTTAAACTGCCTTGTGTCTTCAGCAATCATGCAGGCAAAAAATCAGTATTTTACTTTGGTGTTAACAACCACCACCACCACCATAACTTATGGCAACTCTTTCCAAGGTTTTTCTAGGTAGAGGTTTACCGCTGGCTTCTTTTTGAGGGGGCGCTCTCACACTGCACAGCTTGCCCATGACTACAAAAACTCGACTCTTCTCTCTGGAGGCACAGTGGGGAATCCAGCTCCCAATCTCTGCCTCAGATACATAACCACTGAACTATCCAGTCGTCATTGGTGTCATTATGGATGGTTTATTTGGCACTATTACCTCATGCAGAGAACGATATCAAAAACAGGACAGAAACCTTCTTCTGCCCTATCCAAATCCGAATATTGGTGATCCTCATGGCTATCTTCCATGAAGACTGTCCTGAGACTATAATGCAGTGGCCATTAATCTGCCTTCCACATTGCTGCATGATACCCGTACCACTGATCCAGTTCTGTGTGTCCCTTTCTGGTACTGAGTCCTTTTGGCATGTAAAGTTCTCATCAACCCCAGGCCAGTATTGATGAAGCTGCTGCGCTCCACCAAGATGGATTCAAGTGGAATTTTATCCACTTGGGGACCATCATCCTTCCCTGTGAACTTCAGCACCAAAACCATTAGACCTCAGGGTTGATAGGTTCATTAACCGCTGCCTGACACTTGGCGTTGAGTTGCTGTCAGTATGGTCTACTTTATTACCATTGCAGGATAACCTGGCCAGACTGACCATTACCTATTGCTATTCTATTGAGCTTACAAGAGAAGGAGTGGGCAGAGACAGTTGCAGACAGGAAAAATACAGTCTGGTTTTCAAGCTGAGCTGTTTCACAGCAATCACAAAAGGTGGAGCATCGATCCCATACTCCTTAATTATTGCACATACAATGACATAATGTCTCACTGATGAATTTCTGACCCTTTCACTATTGTTTCCTGCCCTGTTTCTTTAAAATTGCCATGAATGGAGTGAACTATATTCCTGTTCACTCTCTGCATACTCTCTCTGCATTTGACATTATTATTTTTCTAAAGTGGTGGAAACTCTGTGCTTAATGAGGCAGATAACCTTGGAGTTTAACACATCATGGGAAGCAGCCACATTGGAAGAACAGCACTTGTAAAGTTGCCTTATGCTAGGTCAGATCTTTGGGCTGTCAAGCATAATTTTTCCCACAATAATTGGCAGCAGCTCTCTGGGATCTAAAACATAGCTCTGTCACCATCATTTCTACATGGCTGTTTTTATGCTGGGAAAGCTAAATATTGAATGTGGGATGTATTGCATGAAATATGTCTACTCTAAGAGTAAACTACAGATCTTAAAAAGATCATGACTTCCATTCTTTCTTGGTTTATGCATATAAGTTTTAAAGCAGGGGAATAAACTTATTAAAATGAGAAGTATTGCACTAGTCTTCTCCAGCATATTCTTATAAGGCAGGGGTGCCTGTGGGCCAGATCTAGCCAGTGTCACCATTCCATCCAGCCCTTGCTACCCTTGCCATTCCTGGAAATGGAAGTAAAACATGCCCACACATGCATAAATCACTGCCATAAATTACCCATGGCTGTCATAAACATGTTTACAACAGCCGTAGGTGCATTTACAGCAGCGTTATGCGGATGCATGAGAGCATTTTACTTCTGCTTCTGGTGGGAGGAACCACATGACAGCCCACTCAACCACATGACCGGCCCATGGCCCAAAAAGTTTGGGCACCCCTGTTATAAGGGGTAGGAATATGAACATTATTTATTTTTTTAATTTTCTCTGTATCCTCTTTTCACTTTCTTTCATTTATGTGTTTTTAATATCCCATGTCCTTTCATTTAATGTAAAAAGGAAAGCTTATTTTGGGTTATTTTCTTTTGGGTTTCCCATTTGTGTTTTTTGGTGCTCTGAAATCCCCAAGGAACCCTTAAAATTACTCCAAAAAGCAGAGGCCAGGCAAAATAAACACATTACTCAAAAAG
Organism: Furcifer pardalis; assembly: GCA_030440675.1. Lineage (NCBI taxonomy): Eukaryota > Metazoa > Chordata > Lepidosauria > Squamata > Chamaeleonidae > Furcifer > Furcifer pardalis. The sequence continues at coordinate 231,045,375 of CP126891.1, read as the reverse complement.
CAGACAACTTGACATGAGGATTTTCCACCCACCCCTAAACTGACAAAAATATTCAACCTTAAAGGTTTCCCTTGCTCAAAAGCCAGTTGTATCTGACTCTAGGGTTCAGTGCTCATCTCAGCCAGTGCTGGCTAACAAAATAAAAACCAACCTTCCCCTAAAGAATTTTTTTAAAAGTCTCTTTAAAAAACAAGAAAAAATGCAAGCAAATAAAGGTAAAAATTCAATCAAAGCCCTCCTACCACTTGTTGCCTTCTCTTGTCTTCTTTTTATCCTACCACTTTACACCTTTTCTTGACTTTTATTCCTTGACTCAAGCAAACAGCCCGTGACCAGGCAGCACCAGAATCATCCAAAAAAGTAAAATAAACAATATCAAGCCAAACAAAAAAATCAAAGTGGGATGAACTCCAAAGAAACTGGGGAGGATCTAAAACAGAGGTTCACAACCATTCTATGCTGTCGGCCTGACCAACTGTCCAGCCCTGGACAACTTAGCGGGCTGGATCATGCCCCCAGAAGTGGGGCACATTTACAGCTGTCATAAATGCAACCACTTTTGCTTTTGCGACAGCCGTGGGTGCATTTATGCATGTGTGGGCATGTTTTGCGGCTGACATAAATGTGTATGCTTCCATTCTGGGTCTGGTGAAGGCAACGTGGGCCACATAAAATGGTGCCGTGGGCCAGCCCGAGGGCCATAGGTTGGGAACCCCTGATCTAAAACAATCCCAAGGAGGCATGCTGCCAAAAGAATGGGTGGATGGGTGGTGGTACCTGAATAATCAAGAAAAAAGATCAGAACAGGAAAGACTATAGGAAAGAGGCACTGGCAGGCAGCAAAGGCAATTCAGGACGGAGAATACTGGGAGCTCAGTAGTACAGTAATTGCACTCCCATTGAAAGTATGTGAATAAAAAAGAACACTCCCTGCAGGATTCCAGGCCATTCTACACATTCAGCATTCTCATCTGGGCTTTTTGATTGGCTGTCTTCAGCTCTCATTGGTCATTCCACCATGTATTTTCAATAGCCATTGCAGTGATATGGGATGAAAAATTTGTTGGGCAATTTGACACACAAAGGGTGAAAGAAAGATTACATGAAAAGAGTGAAAGAAATATTTAACATACAAAGATGAATGAAGTTACACAAAAGTGGAAACACAAAAGAAGCATTGCACTTCTGTAAATACAGATCATTTGTACTTTAGAGTTTTTTTGTTTGTTTTGGGACTCAATGAAAGAACACACACACAGTCTTTTTGATTTTATTTTGTTGTGGAAGTGCAAAAGACTTGTCCTTGTGGGCCGTCCTCAGAGTTTGTTTGGAGGCTGCAGCAGCATAAATGCCTGACATCATAAACAGAAAGGGGGATTAAATCATAGAATTGCTAGTAAATTTTGTTAGGCCAAATATTCCTCTCACCAGTTTCTAGGGACTATTTTATTCCTCCACAAAAATGGAAGAGGATTGTGGATTGGGTCTCCCAACCTCCCTGGAGCTGGCAGGGGGGTCAGGAAGCCCAAAATGGGTAAAAAAGGTCATTTTTTACCCATTTTGGGCTCTCTGACCCCTCCCCCCCTTTACCGGCTCCAGGGAGGTCAGGGGACCTGATCCACGCTATTTCCAAAGTCCCCCCACCTCCCTGGAGGCTGCAACAAGCCAAAACATCAGGATTTGAATCCTGACATTTTGGCTTGTTGCAGCCTCCAGGAGGATGGGGGAACTTTGAAAACAGCTTGGATCGGGTCCCCCGACCTGCCCTGAGCTGGCAGGGGGTCAGAGAGCCCAAAATTGGTTTAAAAATGGACATTTTTTAACCAATTTCAGGCTCTCTGGCCCCCCTGCTGGCTCCAGGGTGGTCAGGGGACCTGATCCAAGCTGTTTTCAAAGTTCCTCCACCCTCCTGGAGGCTGCAACAAGCCAAAATGTCAGGATTCGAATATGTTTATTTCTTTTAATATTGTAATTATTGCTTTTTTAGTGAGCTGCCTTGGATCATTTTTAGAAGAAAAGTGGCATAGACATATTTTAAATAAATAAATAAAATGCATAAATGAATGGTAACTTTAGGGAGAAAGCATCACATACATTGTATGGGGGAAATGCAGAATGGGTTCAGAAATACACAACAAGATCAAGACAGTGAGAGTTTTTGTATCCCTAATTAGACAGAGAGTATGGAGACTTTTGTTTCCTACTCCCTCCTTGGAAAGGCTCTCATTGTCTTTGTTTTAAATCTAGTATGTGACTCATATGACCCTGGGAGACTATAATATCTTGAGAGCTTCCAAATTTATCTCTAGAGGAAAAGAGGCTTTTGATATATTAAAGATTATATATTAAAGTGGCTGCAAACACTGCTACTGAGTAATAAAACTCAGTGTTTGCTATAATTAGCAGGATAATGTCTAGTGGCAAACAGCCCATCAAATATACAGTACAGTACTGCTTTTTTTTAGTGGCATTCATGCATTCTTTGTTTGGGTTCTGCTAATTATCTGTATTGGTAACTCAAACCAGGGTAGCTGCATAAAGTCTCTGAGGACAGGAAAAACTGAATTTTAATCACACCATATTCTTCTCATGCATTTTCACCAAAAGAAAACAAAATGGGCCCTTTCATTAATGAACTTCTCTCGCAAGCTTTGGAGAACACAATGGTAAGAGAGGATATCTTGACAGTGTGAACAAAGGTCTTTCTTTTTCTCCAGGGCAAAATATCAAGTTGTTTCTTGTTTTAGAGCAATATGCTTCCAAACTGTTCATTGCCCTCTCCTCTTTTCTTTTGTCTTTTGCCTCAGTGGCTCTTGATAGCAAAGCTTTAAAAGAAAAGAAAACCCCCTCATACAGTTAATATGATGGGAACAGGCTGTTTTATAGTGGTGCCTGTCTCAAATATAGTCTGGCTTGGTACAAAGGGCATCATGTACTGTTTAGCAGTATTGTGATCCCAGATTTTCAAATCATGAACCACACTGGGGAATAATATGTTTACATAAGGAAAACAGCCTAGTCAATGAGGTCCTTCAATATACAGATAGTCAACAGGGCACACTCCCCCCATGGTGTTTGACTACAACTGCCACCATCCCTCAGCATTGGCCACTAGGCTAGTAGATCATGTAGTTCATAACATGTATGAACTGTGTAACACCAACAATGGCATTTTATGGAGGTTTTTTCCCTCCATAAAATGGTGTATGTTTGCAGTTATACCAATGGTATAACTTTTAGATACTGATTGCTGTAAGTTAAGGAATGTCTGTAAAAATTATTTGCTATGCATGCAACTCAGTATGCAACAGATAATGTATATGGCGATTCCTTAGCTTGCAGTAATTTAAATTCCAAAACTGCAATTTGCATAATTGCACAAGATTTCAGCTTTGGTATAATCCTTCCCATTGTTTGTCTGGAACATCATGTGTCTTTCTTTGTGGAAAACAGGCCTTCAATTAGAAATGTTCTAAGAGGACAATCGTCTGTGAAATCATCCGCTGGCCACTCCAAGATTTATGAAGAGCCCAGACATTATTAGAACAAATACTAGGACTATTTAAAGACTAACCTATTTCCTTCAGGGCACAAATAAATATGTAAACATTAGAACTGTCAGGTTTGTAGTTGGGGCTATTCAAAAGAGAAGATATTTTATTGATCAGATACTGGTTGCATACAAAGGTGATGAATTTTATTGATAATTAATTTTATCATGTAAATTTTATATCTCATTTTATTGATATTGTATTCCATTATATGTAATTATATCTTACTTTATGTATTTCACTACATTTTAATTTAATATGATCAGATTTCATAAAGAATGAATGAATGACTATTAGAGATAAGATTTTTTTTCTAAAAAAGAGAACAGATAGGGCTTTGACTTTGCTTGCTGATGAATTAGTACTAGGTCCACAGGCTGAGCAGGTATACCTGGTCAATCTTGGTCATACTGGTGAGATGTATATTGTCTGTATGCCAGTTAAAGTAATTGCTTTCAAATATGCTTCCATACCTCTAAATAAAAATATACAAATATTATGCAAACTTATATTCTATTTTGTTATTTCATAATATTTTTCTTTATTATTTCACTTTTTCTCTGGAGAAGTGTACAGTAAGTACCCATCCTACATTAAAGACTCTGTCATACTCTTCTGATGTCTTAAAAAAAGTATTGACCAGTGAGCAAACTGACAGGTTATTTGAAGCTAAGTAACATGTTCAGGTAGTAACGTACTTCTTCAAGATGCTTGATTTATTACATGCAATATCAGAAGTAGAATTAACTACACTGTCATAATGATGATTCAACTATTACTTTTTGTTATACAAGAGTGCTAAACGTCCATTTCACAAAATGCCATCAGAAAACACTTTCTCCTCTGTTCCATGTCTGTATAAAAACTGGAAGTGTGGGAAAATACTGTACATTCACTCTTATTAATTTTGTATGTTCTTGTTAGTATATCCTTAGCTCTAAGGTTCTCTGTTTCTCTTATAGTAATTGTTTATTGTATGGTAATTGTTACTTTCCTTGAATTTTGGGATGATGTCCCTTCCCTCTTTTGGTCCATGATGCTGGCAGCATAGAAGGGATTTTTTTAAACTCTACATAATCATTTAAGATATATACAAGGGGATGACTTGATTTTTCTGACTGATAGTGAGGGTCAAGATGGGGGCTCTCCTCCATACTGGTGGAGAAACTGTGACTCACAGGAAACTATCCCTTTAGTACCCTGTTTCCCCGAATATAGGGCCACCTCCTATAGTAAGGCACCCCCTATTTTCCCCACTTCGGAAATATAAGCCCCCCTCCCCCTAAAATAAGGCACTCACCTAAATCTTGCCCTGGTGATCCACTGTATCAGCAATAAATGTGTACTGTATTCTTCTTCGTCATGGAAAAATAAGACATCCCCTGAAAATAAGACCTTGTGCATATTTTGGAGTTTTTAAAAATATAAGACAGTGTCTTATATTCAGGGAAACACGGTAGGCATGGCTAGACAATTGTCCTACATTGAGGCAAGAGGTCTAGCTAAGAAGGGACTGGGCAGACATTCAGATAAAATGCTAAGTTAATCTCAGCACAATTTTCTTCCACACTTACTAAATGCAAGTATAGATGGAAGGAAAATAAAGACCACTCAATTATGTGTCCCTTTGAGGATTAATTTTAAGAAACTGAAAGAAAACAATCTACAAGAGGCTTTTTATGTGAATGCAATAATCATTTGTGTGTAGCAGGAAACAATGCAAAGCAGAAGTTGATTCTAGAGCAGGTGAGAAACAATGTGTGCCTTTTAAAAGTCAGAATCTTGACATCTAATATTCTCACAAACACACCCGCCCTCTTCAGAAATAGGGATAAGTTATATGACAGGTGAACAAAAAGTAATATTCAGGTCGCACTAAAAAAGTGAGCTAACCAGATGTGAACACGTTTCTATAACATATGCTACCATTGAATGAATGACCTCTCAAAGGGCCCATCATTTACAGTTTTGCAGTAAAGCCTTGCTCAGGTATTGGCAACTAGGCTGTGTCTTCCTTTTGTAGGTTGATATGAGCTAACTATATCAAAATAAGTATTATTTAATCATATATAGAGAAAGCAGTTTGTGCTTTAGCCTTACAAAGGGTCCCACATGTTTTTTTTAAACAAAACACATGATATACACATAAGTTTTACAGTGAATTGCTATGAACTTTGCAGCAACAAGACACCAAAGGCGGAAATAGGGTTGAGAATATGACTAGTGTGAGTGGGACATATTATAAGTTGTGGAAAGTGTTGTGTTATATTTCTTGAATCTGATCATTCCTTTATTGTTGTTGTTAGATGAGTATAAAGCGGAAAATCACAAAAGAAGCAGGGGGGAAATATGAAAGGTAGTGGCATAAGTTCCCCTTAAACCATTCCATTCACTAACCAGGACTTAAAATACAGAAAAATCAGTCTAAATGCAGCTCAAGTAGAAAAAGTCCACTTTACTTACAGTTCTGTTGTCCAGTTGCAATTACAAGAATTAAAGGGGGAAAATAAAGTCTATACAGCATACATGATACAGCTTAAGAAGTTGCAGGAAGTCTCTGAAGCAGATTTCCTTGGGTGGTTTTTGTGAGTATGTATTTTGTTTTGCCTACATAGAGACATGGGAAAATAATCACTTTGCCTACATGGCGTCTAACGTTTCAGTATTTATTTTCTAATTAAACATTGGCAAAATACATTTATTTATAAACTAGATGTTTATTTCTAAACGGGTATTTGTAAACTATTATTTTTCTAGCTGCCTGAGAAATAACATAACTCTAAAAACCAATGAGATAAAGTTCTAGTGATAAATTGTTGAGACAGTTCTTGAGTTGGCACGATTCTGCTTCCTTGCTTATAGAATGCCAATGAGGCAGATAAGACATTTGCTTTAAATTATTCACTGCCACTGAGAATTTTTTTAAAAGAAGCTATGCTTTTCCATATAGAAACCTCCTTAGAGAGCAAAATATTTCCATATCTCCTCCCCCCCCCCCAAGGAAATGATGACATAACAGAGGCAAAAAATAAACTTACTGTCAATCAGGAAATGGTAGATTTAAATCACATTGCCTGAACAATTTCTGCATCCCTATAATTAGCATATGTTCTGCCAGGAGGAGTCCTGCCTCATTTGATACTTTACCCCCTCTTTTCTTCTCTTGCAATTCAGTGTCTGAAAGTATTCCATGAGTCACATAAAACTGCTGAGATATATTCCCAGCATGAATACTGAAGCCATCCTTATTGGAAACATTTGAAAACTGCCACAGTGCAAAGCAGTGTGATAACCATTGTTGCTGTTTTCAAAATGAGGCAAACGAGTGATTTCCAGATGTTTTGGATTAAATCTCCCATATAGCTTGTCTATCAATCATATTGCCCAAAGCTAACAGAGGTTCTTGTCTGAAACATTCCAAGAGCATCAACCAGCCTGTCCACAGGTCCTGCTGAAATTAACAGAAATTGTACACCAGGGGTGCCCAAACTATGGCCCATGGGCTGAATCCAGCCCCCACCGCCAATTAATCCAGCCCCCAATACCCTAGTTGCTCCTGGATCTGGCCCGTGCCATAGGTTGGGCACCCCTGGTTTGAGCAGAGAAAATGGCAGCTTAAAATCTATCTCATCCTGTTGCAAAACAGATTGCAAGGCACATTTTACTTCCACTTCAGGTGGAAGGAACCACGTGACCTGTCTGCTGAACCACATGACTAGCCTGCAGCCTGAAAAGTTTGGGCACCCCTGTGTTACAGCAACAATGTTAATAAATGATAGACCCTGGTGAGGTCCTCTTGCTTGCCTGACTCATGCAATCCTGAAATTGAACTTGGTTGGGAACTTGAAGCTGAGCTTCAACACACAATTATATAGTCACATCACTGCCTCTAACTGTGTGTGCAAATGGTATACACCTGTGATGGTGAACCTTGGCACTCCAGATGTTCTTGGACTTCATTTCCCAGAAGCCCAAGCCCCTATAAATCCACATGAAGGGGTTTACTGTGATTCATCTGGCCCGTGCTTACCTTAACACTCCCGGAAGTGGAAGTAAAACACGCCTATATACGGGTGCGTTTTACTTCCGCTTCCGAGAGCAATGAGGGTGGCGTGAGGCAGATGAATCACAGTAAACCCATTCATGTGGATTCACAGGGGCTTGGGCTTCTGGGAACTGAAGTCCAAGAACATCTATAGTGCCAAGGTTCACCATCATAAGTATAGATGGACAGGGATTTGAATCAAAACAGCACCACTCAAAAAGAAGAACTAACAGGTTTGCAGTGGCACAGTAAACACATAAAATGAGAGAGAGAGAGAGAGAGAGTGGTGGGCAGCAGTCGGTTCAGACCGGTTCTATCGAACCAGTATTTAAAATCCTGGGTGGTCTCCCGGGGGGGTGGGGGGGTTAGTAACCCTCTTCGGAGACCACCCAAAATGGCTGCTCGTGAGAGTGCATGCATCAAAACACCATTTGATGCATGTGCGCTGAATACTGGAGGTGTGCATGCATGAAATGGTATTTTGATGCATGCACACTTATGAGCAGCCATTTTGGGGTGTAAGGAAGGGCACAGTGGCTGGCTGTTGAGGCCCTCAGCAGCCTCTTTGGAGGAGCGGTGGTGGTGGCCTTCTCTAGACTGCCAACCATCAATGTTGGTCCCTCGCTGCCGCCAGGCCAGGCCATGGCGCACCGCCAGGCTGGGCCAGGCCACGCTGCCAGGCCAGGCTGCACTGCTGCGCCACTGCTGTTGCTGCTTGCCTGCTGCTCCCCAACCCCAGTCAGGGTAAGTGACTAGGGTTTGTGTTTGGGGTGGATGGGTGGGTGGTTGTTTAAAACATTGTGTTTTATATAGTGTGCTTTTATTTCTATTTAACGTCTATTTTAATTTGTATTTTTATTTTTTTATTTCTATTTAATGTCTAATTTGTATTTTTATGTTTTTATTTCTATTTAATGTCTATTTAATTTGTATATTATGTGTTTTTTATTTCTATTTTTATGTGTACTGTATTTTTATTTTATTTTTTACTTTGGCTCCACCCACATTGTTGGCTCCGTCCATAACATCATGATGTCATGACGTTGGCTGTGCCCATGACATCATGACATCATGGTGTTGGCTCCGCCCATGACATTGGCTCCGCCCACAGTGTGGTAGAAATTTTTTTTGCTGCCCACCACTGGATATAGATACACACACACACACACACACACACACACACACACACACACACACACACACACACACACACACACGTGTGGGTGTGCACACATACAAACTTAAAAGTAGGCCAAACCTTGAAAAATAGCCCAATTAGTGATGAGCATGGTTGGCAGCTAATAGAATGCTTAGTGATAGTTTGGAGATAATGAGGTTCTGTCTTTGTGAATGTAATGAAAAGGAGCCAAAGGGTGTATTATATGTACTGTAAAATGGAGCCTTTCTTTGCCATTGCTCTTTAAAAGAAAAGATAAAATGTAATATTGAAACCACTTAAAAATACTCCGTGAAAGCTAATCTTTTATCTGCGACTAGTCATTTTTCCTTTGTCATAGGTATGAAGTGAAAAAACTATTCTTCAAGAATGGGTTCATCTATTCTGATATATAAGAGCAGTGGTACTTTTAATACTTAACTTTCATTTTGTTTGCCCAAAACAATTATGAATCCTGATCAGTCTACCACTCCATTGGGCAGAATCATGACTATATATGTAGACACCCCCCAATACACTCCCCCCTAACCCCCCCCCCCAAGCATCAACCCCAATGGGAATGGAAGGTGGTGATTTGCTTAAAACCTGCATATGCTAATGCATATACATTATATTTATATGTATAGTTGAACCCAGTCTGGCCAGGTTATCCTGGTATGATAATAGAGTAGACCATACTGCCAATGACTCAATACTGAGTTTCAGGCCGTGGTTAACTAGCCTGACAACCCTGAGAACCTGAGAACTAAGGGCCTTGGGTGCTGAAGTCCACAGGGAAGGGTAATGGTCCCCAAGTAGATTATATCCCACTTGAATCCCTCTTGATGGAGGGCAGCAGCTTCATCAATACTGGCCTGGGGCCGATGAGGATGTTGTGTGCCAAAAGGGCTCAGAACCAGAAAGTGACTCACAGAACTGAATCAGTGGTACGGGTGTCATGCTGCGATGCTGAAGGCAGATGAAAGGCCTATATTCTCAGGACAGTATTCATGGATGATCACCATAAGGATCACCAATATACAGATTCAAATATGGCAGAAGAAGAAGATAGTTGTATATTTAGTAATAACTCTAATTTAAAGAAAAATGCAACCAATCTTCTCATAGTGGGAAAGACTCTAGCTAGGTCAAAACAGATGATGCAAAACAGCTTTGCAAACCTGCCTTAAAAATAAGGCATATCAGAAAACAAAATAAAAAACACTGTAGCACTTTAAAGACTAACTGCTATATTTTTATTGTTAGCATTCGTGGATAAAGTCCACTTCTTCTGAAAAGGAGTAAAACTTACAGGCATGGTTTACCAAATGCAGGGGTTAAAGGGAGAAGGGTTTGCTCAAGCCGAATGACAGACAAGCAAACATAACAATACAGGTTCCTACAGCTATCAGTAACAATAGATTATTCATATTAGTTTTAAATGTCTCCCTTTCAATCTCAAAGGTGTGGAGAAAGCCCATTCTATTGTCTTGAACCACAGACTAACACCGCTACTATTCTTAAAAATAAGGATGCTTAATTTTTCTGGCACAAGGTTTTGGAGCTCCATCAGTTGCAAATTATCTTGCTTTTAAAGGTAAATGATTATTGGGGAATAAGCTGACAATGCAGAGACAGAAGCGTTGAAAAAAAGTATGTTTGAAGGGTTCATATTTTATCACATCCTAATTGGAAAACTGGCTTCACATCTGCTTCCTCCCAGTAGAAGGTGGACATTATATACTGGCTGAGCTGTTTCTATGATGTGCTCACAGCAGATGGGTGGCCATGAAAAGCCCTTGCTTTCACATCTTAATGTTAGTTATCATTAACCAGGACTTGGATAGGGCAGCCCTCCAACAGAGGACATCTCCAAATAGAAAGCAATGCTTTTTGAAGTACAATATTTAGCTACCTTGGTTGTGGCCATGAACCAGGTGGATGTGATACTTCTTTCCCTTTATGCAGTTCCTCATTTCTTTATGTAGAATGTACACATAGGCTTTATTCTTACAGTAGAATTCTACACATGCTTAACATTAACAAAGTTCCTCTGTATTCAGTAGGGCTGCTACTACTGCTAGCAATACTAATGAAAATGGCCTTTTCATTTCAGTATATAAATCTAAAATGATTAGCCTGCTTTAAGTTTGCTTTCACACATTTTTGATAGCTTCCCTCACTATACTGGTTCTTCGAGGGCAGGTTGCCTTGGTTTTTTTATGGGGACATTTGAAAGCAGCCATACATTTGCTAAGACAAGGTAAGTGCCCAATAATTTAATGTCACCTTATTATGAGTGTTCTGAGACAGGCATTTTTTTCTGTTAACTTCTGATTTATCTTTCTCTCATGTTTTATGAGGACTGCCCGATGGGGAGTTAGGAACTCATAAATAAGAGTATCCCTAAATCCCACCAAGAATTCTTGCAATGCCTGTTCAGTGAAGGACAACTTAAAATCAGATCCATCTCATATGAGCACCCCCCCCCCTGAGGCTTCAATTTATCATTTCTGAAGGTTTTTCATTAAAGGTAGGATGTGTTAGCTGGCATATTTAGCCATACTACACATTTCTACAGGCACAAACACTCCAACAGAACAGTAAATTCTGTTGGAGTGGTGGATTCCACCAATTCACTGGCTGAAACTACATTCCCATTCAAAAAAACAAAACAGGTGGGATTCAAAACAACTTTGATCATCTCACATCACACAAGTCTTACTGTGGTTTAAGATGGTGTCAGGGAGCACTAGTGCAATAATGTTTTCTATGTGGTTGTTCTGGGCAAGGGCTTGTTTCATCCTCCACAGGGCTTGCTTATCAGACAGGCAGATTGATGTGGCTGCCTGTAAAGGCAGTGACACTGTATCTGTGACAGTCAGGGAGGGCCCCCCCCCCCCGCTGTTGTTGTTGCTGTGAGCAAACTGGTCAGCTGCTACTGCTGTCATCCTCCAGCCACCCATCAAAGATGCAAACTCTGTGGAGGAAGAAGTGCTGACAACAGAGGAAGCCCAACTGCTGCCACCAGATAGGATAGGACTTTCTCATTCCAGCCTTCTGTCTTCAGGTGGCAGCAGGGGGCATGGCTGTCATGCTTACACATCCTCGATTTACATTAAAACAGATGACATGTGATTTAAGCAGGTTCACTACTATTTTTTCATAACCTGCAGTAATTTTTTTGCTGTAGTTTACAGTAAGTGCATAGTTTACTCATAAAGAATAACTATTCTCCATCCCCCCCATCCAAGATAGTTTTAGCAACAAAGAATCCATACAGTTAAAGTATGGAATTCATTATTAAAAGATATAGTAAAATATGGCACCAGCCTGAATGGATTTGAAAAGGGATTAGTTAATGGAGACTGGTTATCAGCAGTTACAAGTCATGATGGCTATGTCTTCTTCCAAGAACAACTATAATAACAGAACAGTTGAGTATATAGATCTTTGGTCTGGTTCATTTTAGCTCCTATTCTGTTCTTGTCTATAAATAAGGTAACTAGGAACATGAAGGGGAATTGGAGAGATGAATCTCAAGAGGAAAAAAGAAGTGCTTGAATTCTCCCTTAATACTACTGACCCAATACGTATATACATACAAGCACACTGGTTCTTTTTCTCAAAATACAGAAAGGCTAGAGATCCAAATTACATCCAAAGTGACTTGCATATCAAGGGTTGATGACAAGGAAGGACTATACAGTATTCTGTGTTAAATGAAAGATGAGATAAGGAACAGGCTTTCAGGAAAATGCTAAGCAATTTCTAAAGGCAATTTAGAACATTACTATGACCACGTACAAGAGCATCTTTTGTGTTACATCCTCACAGCTCTACAAATGCATGTCATTTATTTCAAGGAGGCCTTCTTATAGCTCTTTTAGGTTTAACTAATCAAAAAGAGAAGAGGCACATTAAATTGTTGGATGTGAGTACTGTACCTTGTAGTTTGATGCTACTGTATTTCACCGATGTTTGAAAATTCAGAAAGCTGGAAAGGAGCTTTTGCTGTTCTTCAAAGCAAAAATAATTAAAGCTAGAATAGGTAATGCTGTCAAAGTATTATTTATTATTCAAATAGCACTATCAGTATTCATGACAAGTCACAAAATTTTTTTTTTAAAGTATTGATACAAATATATGAGGAATATAATACCTAAGCAAATAAAATGAAAATGACTGGTTGCATAATTACATACAAAGTGTAAACTCACAGCGTACGCTAAAATCATTCATAATTATAGTGTGCTACTAAGAGAGAACAAGGTAGAAGAGTGACACAGAATACTGAGAGATTTACATGTTGTAGCAAAGTATCTCTTGACCTGCTATTTTCAGTGTTTGGACAAGCTCACCCATAATCTATTGTCTCACACTGCTCATTAGGCCTTTTATGTGGGGATTATGGCGCTTCTTACAATATATAAATGTGGCACGATCTAGCAGCAGGACTTTGTAAATATTTGTACACACTAGAAGTCTAATTATAGACCATTGATGATAAATTAAGGGATTAATGTGCTTCCTGACCTTGGGAGATAAATTGGAATTAGCATTTTTAGGAGGAAGGTGAGGTATAAATATTTTAAATACAATAAATACAAAGGCTGAAAAACTTTTTCTTCCACTTCCAGTATGGTTAAAGCATAACAGGGCCACTGAAGTCCAGGTCAATTTTCTTCAGGATTTGTGTGCCTGCTTACCTATTTCTGGAGATTTCAGCAGTGGTAAAAAAAACCTTCTTCAGTGAATATGTAAAATCTTTCACAGCTAGTGTACAAATTTGAGCTTCCAGATGGAGGATACAAAAAAGTCATGTCACTATGTCAACTTGGGAAAACTGAAGCATTCCATTTTCCCACTACAACTTACAGAATGCCCCAGCTAGTACTGTGAGGGTGGTGAGACACTGCCGCTCAAATACTTTCCCAATTTTTATAATTTAGATGTTGTACAAAACCAAACTTATCCATCTCTCTTGGCAACTGCTTTGAGTACAGCATATGAGTTACTTATCTTTACTCTTATGTCTGATGAACTGGACTTAATTCACAAAAGCTCACATTTAAATACAGGAGTTAGTCCAGTGGTGGGAGAAGAAAATGCACATGTTCCTGTCATCTGAAAGAAGAGCTAAAATGGGACTGTCAGTTCTGGCTGTTTGGAAGGAGGAGGGGGTTGGAATTGGGGCTTCACTGCAGGAAAACAAAGTTTAGCTGAAGGATGTATGTTCCTTCCTCCTTCTGGCTTTGAGGGAAAAAACTTCACGGAACTGCTTGACTGCAGAGCAGCTGAAACTGACTCCAATTCAGTACAAAAGAGTCTTATTTGGGGCATGGGGCTTGCAGGCACTTTGGCTGGGCAGCCACCTCAGAAGTCATCTGGACAAAATTAACCCCCCATGGGCCTTTCTGCCCTCGCCTCCATCTGGCTAAACACCATTTGGGGGTCTTCTGCCTCCCAGTTCCTTTTCTGCTTGTCTTCCCCCATCCCAAAACTCCAGGTAGCATTTGGATGGAACAGCTTCTTGGGGTGTAAGCTGGGGAACTGGAGGGGTACTGTCTTACCTGCCATTCTGCAGGACAGGATCATGCTTCCTTGCCTCTGGAACACCAGCACTGGAAACAGCCCTCTGTCTTGGGAGTTTGAGAATCCAACTCAGAACTCAAATTGGCAATCTGAGGAGCAACAGCTGCGATTCCTCCCTCTCAGGACACAGACAAAGCAGGCTTGAGTAAACAAAGCTTCCTCCTTCTTGCAGGGCTCTTGCAGGGCAGAGATTTAGCATGCACACACACAAAAAAACTACTTCAGGGCTCATTTAGGATCCCACTGCTGCAACCAAGTCATGAAACCAGCTGGCCCCCTCTGCTCTGGACCTCCTAAACCAAAGCCCCCAGAGAGCGAGCTGGCCGGCAATGCAGCTAAGCTGCTTCTCTTCTGCAAAGAGGTTTAATAGGTAGCGTATTCAGAGGCTTGTGTGTGAATGCATTGCTTCTCTTACCCCTTAGTCCAATGAAGAGACATCATTCAAGCAAACGTAGGTTTATTGATCAGGTATATTGATCAGGTTCATAAAGCATAGGTCAGTAGCATAAGACAGTCCAGCAAACAGAGCAAAAGTCCTAGGTAATCTAGATAACCATTTTGAAGAACCAAAAAGGCATAGTCCCCAGGCAAAGATGTTAACCCATAGACATCCAAAAACGAACTCCTTCTCCTCTCCCCAAGACGGGGATTCTGCCGTCAGGTGGGATACCTTTAACCAATCAGGGAACAGAGAAAACTTTCTCATAACAAGAGAGAGAAGTTTACACACGTGAAGGAAGTGTGCTCTCTAATAGTCAAAACAGCTAGCCTAGAGATAAGAGTCCAGGGAACACTGAACTGAAAACAAGCTGTCTCGTGACACTTAGTCTTGTGAGACAGAGAGTAAAGGATTTTTAGGCCTAGTTAAACTACAACCTCAAGCTTTGAGAACTTTAGAAAAGATGTCGTTTCATGACAGCCCACTCCCACTTAGGCTTGTTTTGCAAAAGTGCAATAACCTGCCAGCACAAGGCCATTTAACAATGTTCTGGTTTGCATCACATCCCACAGCAATCTCCTTCTCCCTCCACCCTACAAAGGCTGGGCTATGGAAGGGTTAATGCATCTTCATGAGACAGAAAACTGGAAGGGCACAATTGGCAGTCCTTGAGTTAGGTGGAAACCCTGCATTTAAAAATAAACAAGACAAGACCCAATTGGAACAAGTCCGTCCTACATTACTTCTTTAACCATACAACTATACAGCTGTTGAAGCTCAGTTGTGTCTGGACAGAAACACTGATATCCCCCTCTCCCCCTCCCCTGAAATCCAATTCCCATGGGTGTGAATAGCAGTGAATCAAAGCATATTGTCCCCATTGTGTAGTTGCACCCAAGTTCTTAAGAAGCTTGCCTTGTTAGCTGGAAGGCCAGCTAGTTGGCAGTTCAAGACCTGGGTTCTACATGACAGTTTGAGCACCCGTCCCTCTCCCAGCTCCTGCCAACCTAGCAGTTCGAAAGCAAGAAATTGCAAGAAGATAAATAGGGACCACTTTGGTGGGAAAAGATCTTGGGGACATGAAAGGAGCCTCATTTGGGCATCCCTTGAGTGGAGTTCCTCCAGCAAAAATCCTTTCAATCAGAATAATTTCTGACCCGAAATTATTATTATTCCTAACACTGAAACTAAAAGCTGTACATCTCTGAAAGAAGACAACATTTCCCCATTCCAAAGCAAGTTTTGTACAGAGGGAGAAAGTAAAGTAGCTGTCTCAAGTAAGCCAAGTTCTTCTGAAGCTTTATTTGATATTGAACATGCTGGGAAGATTTCCAGAGCTCAGCTCTCCTGACAAAAATGTGGTGTCTCTGCTGTGCTGTGAATGCAATTAGGCAGGTCTCTTGGGGACCTCTACTGTTTATCTTGCACAGTCTTATTCATTATTAAACATGAAAACAAAACACTCTCTGTCATTGAGCTGCAATATACAAGCCCCAGGGCAGTGGTACAGATGAAGTGATTTTTATATCGGACGACTGGCAGAGAAGAGGAACAGCTGTTGGAAGTTTTCAGAAACAAAAAAGCCTATCAATTTCTGTATTCTCATTCCTAGGTAGTCACTAAAGCAGCTAACGAAATGCTGGCATCCTGGCTGTTTTAACTAAACAGCTGGGATCCAGTTTCAGCCAGTACTGATAGATGGACTGGAACAGCCTTCCACAATCTGCTGCTCTCCAGCTGTTTTAGACTGTAACCCCAGAGCTTGGAAAATTTACTATTGTGGACTGTCATTGCTGGCTGGAGTATTTGAGAATCCTAAAAGTAAAAAAATTAAACTCTATAGAAACTCCCATCATTCTCATTCTTTGAAGATTATGGGAATCACAGCCTTAGCACATCTGTAGGGCATCAGGTTTGGAAAGCTTAAAAAGGAGCATGGCCCACAAAAACTTAGCCTGTCTCTCATTTCTGATGCTGGCAAATTGTACACAAGATCCATAGAATCATAGAGTAATTGAGATTGAAGGGGTCTATGAGGACATTGAGTCCAACCCCTCCTCAATGCAGGAATCTGGATCAAAACAGATCTGATAAGATGTTTGTCCAATTTTCTCTTGAAGGTCTCCAGCATTGGAATGCTCAATGTCTCCATATGTGATTGGTTCCATTGTTGTACTGCTCTAACAGTTAAGACTTCCCCTTAATATCCAACCTATATTTGGCTTCATGTAACTTGAGCCCATTATTACTTGTCCTGCACACTTGGATGATTGATAACAGGCCCTGCCTCTTCTCTTTATGACTATCTTTCAAGTATTTGCATCACACTAAGCCCTTACTCTGAAAACCAAATTGTCTCCAAGGGAGCTCTGTTTTCATGAGTAACTGCTAGATTTCAGATTGAAACCAGATGATCCAACTAGATCCTCAGCTACATCTCCACCATAAGAAACCAAATTAGATTATATATTCTTTCATACCGAAATCCAAGTTCATAAAATGTCTGATATGTCATTTTCTCTCTCTTACACTTAGTATTATTATTTTTAATTATGGCTGGAACCCAAGTAAAATGTAAGAGTAAAGGAAATAAAGGACTTGTTGGGGGGGGGGGGTCACATTTAAAGAGGAGGTATATTTCAAAATAGCTCTGTTTAAAAACATATGCCAGCTGCTTAGAGAGTATGACACAAATTCGGCTACCTAATAAAGATAGATTTGAAATGGTTTCTTTTAAAACTGATATTTTGAAAATGATGGAGTGTTGTAGGAAGCTGCTCACATGAGTAAGATCCAAAAGCACTGCAAACAGATGTTGCAAGATCATCCATATTCATAGCTTGAGACATAAGTAAATTAAGGAAAAAATCTCCTTCATATGGCATATCTGTGCAATCCTTATCACCATGACCATATGGTTTTATATGAACAGCTCAGGCTGCTTTGGAAGAATCCACCTGGTCCCAAATTGTGACTAAACCTGATTGTAATGTAGAGCATTCACAAGGGCTGTATTATTCATTATATTTTAATTAAATTAAGCAATTTTTGAAAATTATATCCCTTTCTCCAGTAACTGATGCAACAGTAATATTATCTTATGTTCACCAGTGTTCCAAAGCATGCATTTAACATATGCATGAGAAGATTCTTGCTGGCTTCTGCTCAAGAAAAGCTGATAATTCCTAGAGCTTGGATAAACATAACTCCCAGAACCCATCAGTCAACATGGCTACAAACCAGCAAGATTCTGGGTGGTGTAATCCAAATAACCTTTGCATATGGAATCCACGTACATCACAGACTGAATTAAAATATAGCTTCACACTTAGTAAACAAAAGCTGTCTGGATAGCCCAGTGATTTAAAGCAGGGATTCTCAACCTGCAGCCCACAGGCTGGATGCTGCCCACAGCACAATTTCATTTGGCCAACCACCACCTCCACCACACCAGGAAGTGCCATGTGGTGGAGGAAGGGCAAAATTGCTGTCTGGCCCCCGGAACTTTCTGAGGGAGCATGACCCTGGCTTTAAAAAGTTGAGAACTACAGGTTTAGCGATTGGAAATTCAGTTCCCCACTGTGCCCTGGAGAAGAGCCAGCCTGTGTATTATTTTAAAATCTACCATTAGATTTACAGACAAAGACAAGCTTTCTTGTCCAATTTATTTGGGTTCAATCAATTATTCCAGCTCAATATCGTATAACATACACTGCCCAGGTATTAATTGCCTTTATTATTATTATTATTATTATTATTATTATTATTATTATTATTATTATTATTATTATTATTATTATTATTATTATTATTATTATTATTATTATTATTATTATTATTATTATTATTATTATATTTCGACTTCTGTACCACCCTACTTGGTAGGACCAACTCAGGACGGTTCAGAACACGTGTAAAATTACAAGTTCATAAACACAACATGTCAATAAATCATGAATAATCAATATCATATAACATTAAAATATCAATATCATAATAGATCGATACACAATAAATCAATACACAATGACTAAAAGTGCCTTTATGATAGTGCTTCCATTCAGCTTTGATCTTGAGATTTTCCAGACCCACTTTATCTATTTTGTAGAAGCAGTTCTTTTGACTGGGTTGTGCAGCAGTTCAGAAGCTTCCAGAACTCCCAGGTACTTCATCTTCTGATGTTATTGCTTTCATACATTCTTCATTATTTAACTTGAATCTATCACCTTTGACAATTTTACTTACCTTAACAATAATTACTGCACACTTGTCAATTCCAAATTGTATTCCAATGTCTGTACTAAATTCTTTATAGCAGGATTCTTTCCTAGCCCTAACTTGGTGCATGCTGTCCCACCATCCAAGGCACGATCTATGACACCAGTGCT
Organism: Furcifer pardalis; assembly: GCA_030440675.1. Lineage (NCBI taxonomy): Eukaryota > Metazoa > Chordata > Lepidosauria > Squamata > Chamaeleonidae > Furcifer > Furcifer pardalis. Next base: position 231,026,201 of record CP126891.1, on the reverse strand, counting down.
CTGTTCTATTTTGCCATGTGGTACAGGGGAATTTATATGGGGAAGAAAGGGTCTTTATATGTTGAAGAATGGGTCTTCTTCTTTTGAGTCTAGGTCAGACTTTAAACTGCCAAAATGCAGTTCCGTTTGTCTGACCTAATATGAGAAAGATTAGCTGGCAAAACAAGGTTGCCATTGCCTGGGATATGCCCAACTGTGGTTCAAAAATACCACACTCTTTTAAGGAGGCTCTTTCTGTTTATCAAGGGAAGAAAGGGTATGCTGATGTTGGCTTGTCCACAATTACCCAGTAAGTTCAATGACTTGGAAACAAGGCACATGACTTCTTACAATGCATTTTTACAAAGTTATTCTTGCAGGCATGTAAATATTTCAGTGGCTCATGTTTGAGACATCAAACATGCAAACAAAGCTGTGCTGTTTCCAATCTGACCAATTACAAAACAGAATACCTCATGTTAGAATAAATAAATAGCTTTTCTTTTTATATGTACTGTATACTGTTTCTAAATATAGAAGCAATACACTGTGAAGCCCTGAGCTGGTCTGTCTGAAGTCAGTCTTTTGCATCAGTTTACACACTTAGGTTTATCAAGATAAAGCCCAGACTGTGAATGCACCAGAAAGAAATGGCAGAATATTGAGATACTAAATTATACCAAAGCAATTCAGGGTGCAAGCAGGAGCATGGTGTGTGTCACATTTTAAAGTATTGTATTGTTCACATTTAGTATCCTGCCCCAATCGGGTAGACCCGACTCTGGGCGGCTTACAGCATGCATTACCGTCATAGGACATAACAATATATAGAACCTTAAAAATTCATAAAAATTCATAAAAATTTAAAACATTAAAACCGCAAAGCAGATAAAAACAGATAAAAACAGATACAGATACCATGTTGGGGGGGGGGGAGGGATGGCTACCCTTAAATCAGCCATCCTAGATGGGAACCTGCGTTACTGTGTCCCCACACTTGACCTGCCAGCCAGGTCTTTAAGCCCTTCTGAAAGGGCAGGAGCTCCGTCTGCAGGCGCAGCTCTGTCGGAAGGAGGTTCCAAAGGGCCGGGGCGAACACAGAGAAGGCTCTCTTCCTAGTGCTCGTGAGGCGAGCCTCCCTAGCCGATGGAGTAACAAGAGAGCCCCTCCGATCCGCCCTGGTGGGGCGGGCAGATGTTCTTAGGGTGACGCGGTCTCTTAGGTATCCTGGCCCACTACCATATAGGGCTTTAAAGGTAATGACCAGCACCTTGAATTGCACCCGGAGGCATACTGGCAGCCAGTGCAGCTCCCGGAGCAGTGGTGTGGCCTGAGCATAACGCCCGCACCCCATCACTACCCGAGCCGCCGCATTCTGGACCAGAATTTTATTTTAAAATTGCCCACAAACCAGAAAACCAGAGCAGCAGGCAAAACAATGCAATAGACTTTTCCAAGTACAGTACTGTATGCTAATTTTTCTACTTACAGGGAGCTTTTTAACACTGAGAAAATATATCTAGAAGTTGATTTAGTGGACATACAGGTGAGGGCTCAGAGTTGGCAGAAGATATTTTGGCCTCTAAAGTGAAAAATAGAAATAGTGCCCCTTAATCTGAAGTGTAGTTATAATTTAAATAATGGAAATTATTAATGAGACCAAACATCTTCAACTCAAACCAATTATTTTGAACTGACATGTGGTGGAGTTTGCCATGACCATCTAATTTATGACATATCAGTATTGCCACTTCTTTAATCAGCCCTTAGCCTTGCTGTTGCTAGATGCTAATAAAGCAACATAGGAACTCTGTAGCTGGTCTACCTATTATCTAGATTAGGACGAACAACTGGCTACCTCCAAATGCTGTTGGGCAACATCAGGGGTTTTCAATTTTTTTTCAGCCATGGACCAGACCATACTCATTTACGGCTGTCATAAATGCATTTGTGGAGCTGTAAATGAGTCTGTGGCAGATTCCGGTGGTGGTGGTGACTGTGGGGCAGATGGAGCGAGGTTGGGGACCAGATTATTTGGCACCATGGGCCGGCAAATCCCTGGACTACACTGTCCAGAATTCTTGACCATTGGCTATTTTGATTAGCCTGATAGGATTGTACTCTAACAACATTTGGAAAACTGTATTTTGGTCACTCCAGTCTACACTCCAGAGAATATCCCACAGGCTCTTTCCCAAAACTTGGAACTTTCTGTATACTGAGCAAGTGATTTATTTGGAAGGAAACAGTATTTTAAGGCAGTCACTTACAAGTTTCTTTCCCTCTGCAGAGCTGAGGAACTGTGCCAACATTTTGTAGCAGTAGGGAAAGGAAAAGGTCTCCCTTGCTTGAAAACCAGTTGGAACTGGGACAGATGACGGGAGCTCACTCCATCGTGCAGCACTCAGGTCTTGACTTGCCGACCTTCCAATCATCAAGTTCAGAGACTTAACCACTAAGCCACCACAGTCCCTCTTCTAGTAGGACAATGTTCTTTTTACTGAAGCTTTAAAAGTTACAGTACAGTGGAACCTCATTACAACAATGTCAGACATTGGCCGTCTCATCGTAAGGGCTCTTCCGCCTAAGTTCCTGAGACACCTTGTCCCATTCCTGGAACTCTCACTCTTACCTTCCACCTTTGAGAGAGCCGAGCTGCATAGAAAGGAACTCTTACTAGCTCAGGCAATAGAGCAAAACAAGGGAGGATTCTGGTAACGTAGCTTTGTGTGTGTGTGTGTCCATAAAAGAACAACAATCTTCAGAGAGAAACAGCTGCTTTATTCTTCAGGTTCATGTAGGGTAGTCCATGGAAAAAATGTAGTTATTAAAAGGTCAGTAACAGATATCAGTCCAGGTAACAGTCCACGGGTTAAGTAACCATATTGAGAACAAAAGAATAGTCCCACACCATAGCCAGGGTCTTACGCCATTGAGATCCAGAATCGAACTAACTAACTTCTCTGCAAAATGGAGATTCTGCAGTCAGGTGGGTTAACCTTGGCCAATCAGGGAACAGAAGAAAACATTCTCAAAACAATAATTGTTTACACACATGTAGAGTCAAAACATGAAACTCAGCTAGCTAGAGAGATAACACAGGAACACTGGCTGAAAACAAACTGTCTCATGACATGCAGTCTTGTGAGACACAGAGGGACAAAGGATTTCTTTGAGGCCTAGGTAAATCTACAACCTCAAGCCTTGGGAAACATGAGGAAATATGTCGTTTCCTCCACATAGCAACGAAATTGCATAACAATTACGGTAGGGTTTTTTTTTTTGGGGGGGGGGGGATTATGTCCCGCATAACAGTTTTCCCTATGGAAAAAAGTGTACAACAATTTTTCAATGGAAAAAACTACTTAGCAAAAAGAATTGTTGTACAATGCATCCCTTAGGGAAAATCGCTATACGAAACATGTATTGTATAGCAATTGTTTCGTATAACAAGGAGCCCCCTGGAACGGATTAAAATCGTTGTATGAAGTACCACTGTATTGTTATTCTTATGCATTTTTCAGAAAACAGGAAACAATGTTTGATGTCAGAGTAACAATCTTGCAGTGACAACCATCTTTCTTTTTCAGAGAAGCAGGGCAGCAATTTTTATTTTGACACTTCCATATTGACACACAATGTTTTCAGGATCTATTTGACATGTTGATGTTGTTATGTTCCAATTCAGAATTTTATAAATTTTATCCCTCATTTTTAATAGACTCTCAACTGGTTGCAAGTGAAAGCTAATATATGTAAAACTGAATTCTGCATATTCCTTCCTGTTCATTGTTAATAGCAAAAGTACAATGATAGTGCACTCTGAGGATTGCCTAATAGCGTTGCTCCCCTCATAGCAAATGGAGCTGCAGAAAGCTGAATTAATATTTACTTTTGAAAAATTACAAGGTTACTCCATTTCTAAAGAAAATAAAGGGATCTCTTTGACTGTGCAAAACGCCATGTTCTCCAAGAGCAGAAATGATCAAGGATTATATTTTTAATCAGCCAGGTGTATACTGTGATTCCTCAAAAGTATAAAAGCTGCAGAATTCAACTAATTTCTTTAAATTTTTAATTTTAAATTCAAGTGTCTAGATCAAATTACTGGAGATGCATGAGCAACACATGGTAAAATCTCAGAAGCTCAGAAGAATTAGAGATTGCAAGGAACAATTTTAGTGTCCTGCATATTTTCACTCCTCTTGCATGCAGCGCTAGCAGAAGTGACTGTGTGTGTTGATTTGCTTGTCATCAGTTTCTGAACTTGGAAAGTAACTATTTTCTACCACAGTTTCCAGAATTCCATAGCTGTAATTAACAGGTGTTTTCTTTCATTCACCTTTCCTCCATTCTTTTGCCTAGGTCTCATTTCTAACCATTCATTTTCTGAGCATCTACCGTAGTGGAAATCACTTTTTGATATCTGGCAGTCATTACCCAATATGGACAGCAGTGACACACACACCCCATCTCCCAGGGCACCATCTCACACCAACACTCACTGATGTTAGGCCAGTGACATTATGAATATACATCCTTATGTTAGCATTTGATAATTCTTTTGAGAACCTGGTCATTAGTTTCTGAGTTTCTCCTTAGTTAAACATTTGAACCTCTGATAACTTCCCAGAAGAGGTTAAGAAAATATGTTGATGGTGCTTTCTGTGATTATTTCGGATAAACATCCTCAGCAACAGCAGCAAGGCAACAACAGCAATGCATAAAGAAAGCAAATAAAGATCCCGTATATGTAGCTGTCTGACAATTTTTTAAAAAAAGATCTAGTTTCTGGAAGAAAGATTTTCTTGGTGAAAGGGCCATTAGGAATAAAGAGAAATATTGCTTTGGTTTGTCGGGAATTGATATATATATTCCAATTCCCCCCTAGTTCTTTTCTGTTAAATTTTCTTTTTGTGGATTGGGCATATTGCCGGGGGGGGGGGGAGCCAATTTGTAACATCTCTGTGCATGTTCTTTGGGGTGTCTCACAGACATTTTCTTTCTTCTTCTTCTTCTCTCTCTCTTTCTCCACTTTTCTGTTCCCCTTTCTCTCTCCCTTCCCTTCCCTGTTCCCCCAACACCTCTGTTTGTCACTGTTGCCTTATCTTGACCTCTAGAGCTCTCCATCAGTCTCCTTGCAGTGATAGTTATTTCATGTGGACTGGCCCTGGTGGCAGTTTTTCTGTTTCTCTTTTGGAAGCTGTGTTGGGTGCCCTGGAGGAACAAGGCCATTTCGACTAGTCCCCCCACCTCCCAGAACGCAGCAGACCAGGGAAAAGAAAACATGGCTGACAAGTTAAAAGACACGGGGACTCTGGGTTTCTTGGAAGCAGCTGTGAAAATCAGTCATACTTCACCAGACATTCCAGCCGAAGTCCAAATGTCCATGAAAGACCACCTCATGAGACGCACAAGAATACAAAGGCAAACAACAGAGCCTGCATCTTCTACCAGGTGAGTGCTAAGCAATCCAGGGCTTGCGATCTACTGGGTCAAACAATTCATGTGATTTGGTCCAGGTATGCTTATAGTTTTATTTATTTATTTATTTATTGTATTTCTATACAGCCCATTGGGTGGTAGCCCACTTTGAGTAGTGAACAAACAGATAACAAATAACAACAAAACACAGCAGATCAAAACAAACAGCTGACAAATACATCACAAACTGAACTAAAATAATATGAATTAATTGGTGTCTGAGGGCATAGGAACTCAACCTGACTGACAATTTATCGGTAAAGGGAAAACAACCCTGAAAAGCCTCCTTGAAGAAGGCTTCAAGACGTTTTTAATTGCTTTTTAAAGATAGCCAGTGATGGATCCTGGCGCAGCTCTGCTGGTAGAGTGTTCCACAGTGTTGGTGCTGCCACCGAGAAGGCTCTATTTCTAGTTAAAGACTTTCAAGCCATCCTCAGGGTCAGCACCAGGCACTGTGTTGACTGTGATGACTGGGTGATGTGAAGAGTTGTTCTGAGGTAGAGATGCTTTGACAGATAGCAAGGTCTTAAACCGTATAGAGCCTTATATGATAACATTAACACCTTGTAGTTAATTGCCATTATACAGGGTGGCCCGTAAGTCCCTACTCAGCCCATAAGTCCCCAGGATTCACCCCACCCCTCTACCCATCAGTCCAATGGGAGCACTTCCTCCTTCCTCCCAGCACAGAGTTCACCCCTCCCCTCTGCTCAGCAGCCCAATGGGAGTACATCCTCCCTCTTCCAGCAGAGCCCTACTCTCTTTGTGTCTGAACAATGTCAAAAGCAGCTAGTTACCTTTAGCATTTGGAACAGTAACCCCTGTTGTGTTGAGGGAAATGTCTCACAGAACATAGTGTCACATAATATTATGCAGTGAGAATGAGGGACAGCACATGGATTCACTAGATACATAAGATATATGGGTGGCTATGGACTTACAGGCTGGGTAGGGACTTACGGGCCACCCTGTAGTTAGGGTTTAAAAATATACTTTGTCATTTTTCAAAAGTACCTAAAACAACTACTTTCAAGTCAATTCAAAAAAATCTAAATGAAGCAACGTAAGACACTGCACAAGTCAGGACTTGAGAGATGTGCTAATTCTCCTTCATCACTTACAGGGGGAACACACCAACATTACGATAAAAGTAACTTATAAAATACTTTCATATTGCCAAAAAAATGAAGATACCTCTCACAATGAGGTCAATAATTATAACATATCTGATTTGCAATAATATCTGAGTTTTAATGTTTTTATTATTATAATGTTTTATTATAACTAATTAGAAGGAAATCATTAGTTGTTAGCAAGATACAGTATTTCTAAACTCTGAAAATTAGCTATCAGGAGCTTGACTATGGTAAACCTGGGAACATATGGCAGAAGAGAGTAACCGCACATGTTTGTCAAGCCCTATGTCTTTGATAGTGAGCCACTTCGCTTCAGTAGGTTTGCAGAAATTCTCTTCTTTTGAATATGTTCTTGACACTTATAAATCACAGGGCAACTGGCACTAAAAGACTGTTAGGCTGAACCTTCAGCTGACATATACCTCTTGGCACTGGAGGATATTCTCCTGACTATATATTGGTCTCTGCTGAAGGTTGACTAGATAGTGAACCAAATGACGGATTACACCAGTCTCCCTTGGGGTCCTTGATCTTCATCAAAAGACTCAAACCCTGTTACTGTGACTTGACCTCATTGTGCCAAGCTGTCAATATGCTTCTGGCCACTTAAATTCTGTTAGGACTCTGGGAGGCAGGGAAACATATCAGTGACATGGCTGACTGTCTGATGGAATTACATCCTTTTGCTCTCTTTCCTGCTTGTGCAGCTCAAAGCAGGAATAATTACATAAACGGAATTGACATATCACTCACTGCAGTAGCTTAGAGGAAACTACATCTCAGTGTTCAAGATCAGCTACTGCCTCAGGTCATTCTAGCCTCTGATAGGGGATTGATACATGAGGATTTATTACAAAGTCAGTCTCTATTGAGAGATTGAGAGACTGAAAATCTCTTTTCCAAAGGTTACTGACACTAATGTCTTACTCACACTCTTTTCAATTGAGAAGTGGGATGACGTTTGTCAGGAATCAAATTTATTCATGAGTAGGACTTCTTGCCCACCAGTGGTTGGTTCCTGCTTCTGAGCTCCCACCTCTCTAGCTTAGTTTAGCAACCCAGGACCTTAGATTATTGTAGATAAGGTAGTGCATAGCCAAGTAAACACTTCAGACATCCTCAGGTATTTTAAAAGTATATTGTAATCAGAGTAAGTTACAGAAGAAAGTTCACCCAAAGTTCAGAAAGCATATCAAAATAAAGAAAGCCTCTCTAATTGAGGAAGCCCAAGGGCCCCCCTTCTGGCTTAAGCACATACATGTTTCTAAGTTAATGGCTCACCTTCAGAGAGAAACATCCAATCAAGAGAACGTTTTGGCCCTACCTTCTGGGTTTTATCTCCTCACACACGGTCCACCTTCTTTCCATTCCCCTAAGGGAATCCAGCCAATGATCATACAGTATAACATGTCTACCATACATTAGGTTTCACTTCTTCCAACCCATGAGGCTAGCATGTTTTCACATTCCAATCCCTCTAAGGTATGTGCTACAGGTTCTCCCACACATGGAAATCTCCATTTTGGATGAAGTTGAACAAATAGCCTCAATTTTTTTGTGGCCATCAGCACATCTTGTGTTAGCAAATTCCATCGTTTTTAATATATAAACCTTAGCCATTAGAGGAGAAACTACTGTACAGCCACACTCAATTAGCACTTAAGAAATTGATTCTTCTTGAGATATGCTATTTGTAAAATAGAATCTCCCTCAGTTTAAAAAAGAAAGAATCAGCTCTCTATCTACGTTCTAATAATGACTCTTAATTTTTTAATGGCATCTTGTCTCTGTCCCCTTAAGTTACACTTTATTTAGCTTTTCCTTATTCTCAATGTGCCTTACTTCCTTTGTTAATTAAGCTTCCTATCTTTGTACATTTCAGAATGTGTAGCACGTAAGCACCCAGCTTCGATACCCATGAAACCAATTGAAGTGGTTTAAAAACAAACAAACAAACATTGAAGCAATAAGCTGAGTTAACTGTACAATGACAAATGGCTACTAATTTTCACCCAGTGGAAGGAAGGTCTGGTAATAAGAATATTAGGGTTGGAAGAAAATTGCATCCCATCTGCATTTTGATAGGAAAAACTGCTCTGAACAAAAAGAAATGGCAGATGGTGCCCTTCATGGTTGGTGGGGCAAAAAGCACAGAAATGGTGAGCAGAAAGGTGGGTGACAGATAGAGTTAGGGCAAAAGTGGATATTAATATTTATTATATATTGTATATTATAATTATACACATAGAGGTATTCTCTTTCTCTCTCTTATATACACACAAACAAATTCACTCTGACACAGGCAACCATTCAGCTATTCTTTCACCCTAATACATTAATTCTTTTCTTCTCTCTTTCACAAAATTAGATATATTCCTCACGGTTACTGTTCCCACCTCCACATGCTCAGTTCTAAAACTGGACAATAGGCATATTCATTCATTTCCCATTTCAGTTGCGGCTTCATACTCATTAAAAGTGTGTGACCCTAATATGGTCATTAAGAGCAGTGTTTTGTCCTCTGCCCTGAAGAAAAAGCTTTTACTGGGAAGAGGGCAACCACTGCAGACTTTAAAACACCTGCACAACATTTTCACTGCAGTCCTGAATACTCCAGACTCACGGCTCGATTAAGAGAATTGGATTCAGGGTGACTTGGCAGGGGTTCAGCTATTTAATTCTAGGCATCAACCATGCAAATTCTCAGTAGAGGTTGAAGATTTGTGAGTGGTAAACACATGTTTTCGATGGAAGAAGACTCGGGTTTCAAGATTAAGATTTATACAGTGGTGCCTTGAGTTATGAATTCGGCGAGTGGGCGGCAATATAAATCTGAATGAATCAATGAATGAATGAATGAATAAACTCAAATTTCCCATAGGAATGCATTAAATGCAGTTTCCCATAGGGATGCATTGAAAACCAAAAATCATACAGCAAAACACAGTTTCCCATAGGAATGCATTGATAACTAATTAATCTGCTCCCATAAAAAATTCATAAAGCGAGTCATTATTTTCAATGGATTTTCATTTGTATCGTGAAAATTTTGTAACATGAGGCATTTGTAACTCAAGGTACCACTGTATTAGGGTTTTAGCTATATCTGACACACTATATGTATAGCCGAGTTGAAAAATGCCTCTGTTTAAAACCACAGCTAACTAGTATAGACTAGGGTTAGTCAACCTGACACCCTCCAGAACCATTGGACTATAACTACCATAATCTTTGACTTTTAGCCCTGATTACTGCAGATTATGAGAAGGATATGTACTGTCCCATAGCACTTAAGAGCACTCTCTAGGCAGTTCACAATGTAATTAGCATTTTTGTCCCCAGCACACTGGGTACTCATTTTACTGACAATGGAGGGAAGGCTGAGTCAAACCTGAGCCAAACAGCATCAATCTCACATCATTAGCACTTTAGGCTCAAGTACTGCAGTTTAATTACTGTGTCTGAAGTAAAAAAAATGATCACTACATACGACAGTTGAAAATCTGAAGAGGTCAGGTTGGCTATGCCTGATAGAGGAAATACTAAGCCATCATACAGCAGCTTTCTAACCCCTCTCCCCCAGTAATGAAGGAGAAAAGGAACTGCCCTGCCTAGTTTGAAAAATAGATGACATAAAAACATAAAGTTAGTTTGTTTATTCAATTTATATACTGCCCATCTAGTATAAATGCTACTCTGGGTGGTTTATAGTATGACAATTAAAAACATACAAAATAGAGAGAAAATAATAAATCACATAGTACAACACAAGAGAAAATAAAGGCTAGCCAGAAAAAGAAAAGGTGTGAATTTAATCATGTTAGCCATAAATTACATCAAAGTCAGAATAACAGCACTGTAAAATAGCTAATAACAAATTGTTTGCTTGCTCATTTAGTAAAATCCTCTTTTTTATTTAGCATCAGGCAATGGAAAATAAATCATGCTCTGCTGATCTTGGCCAATAATCTGAAGGAATATAATTTCCATCTGTTTGGAAAGCACATTACAGAAATCAGATAACAGAGAGTGATATCCTCACATAAAAGGTCAAGTTTCTTCACGCTGGAGGTAACGGGTCCTGAGATCTAAGGGAACTAAGAATCTGAGCATTCTTCTTAATCACTCTAATTTAAGACCTTGTGCTGTTCTGATTGCTAAACCATTTAAAGTCCTTGCATGACTCCAAAAGAATGTTCCCACGTTGTATTTTAATCTAGAATACGATGCTCACATTAGCCAAGCTTACAGGACGGCATGTGATCTCCCAGCATATAACACATACTGTACTGCTCTTCTTTTCTTTTTCAGGCATATTTCTTTCAAGAGGCACCTGCCCAGGCAGATGCATGTTTCCAGTGTGGACTATGGCTCAGAACTACCACTTGCAGCAGAACAGCCAACTTGCATTGGGCGAATCAAACCTGAGCTCTACAAACAGAAATCTGTGGACTCTGAGGATCCCAAGAAAGAGGCAGAAAAAACATGTGGGAAAATAAATTTTACTTTGAAATACGATTATGAGAATGAGATGCTGATTGTGCGGATCCTCAAGGCCTTTGACCTACCTGCCAAGGACCTTTGTGGTAGCTCTGATCCCTATGTCAAGATCTACCTCTTGCCAGACAGGAAGCGCAAGTTCCAAACACGTGTACATAGGAAAACTCTTAATCCCACCTTTGATGAGTCCTTTCAGTTTCCTGTACCCTATGAAGAGCTGACAGACCGGAAGCTCCACCTTAGCGTTTTTGACTTTGACAGGTTTTCCCGGCATGACATGATTGGGGAAGTGATCTTAGAGAACCTTTTTGAAGCTTCAGATCTATCTCGAGAGACTTCCATCTGGAAGGATATTCAGTATGCCACAACTGTGAGTAGCCACTGTCAGCCATTTGTGTTGAGAGGAAATTACAGGCCATTGTTTGAAGGTGAGGTGGGCTTATTTGCTTTTTTAGGATCTGTTCACTCCTGCAGTTTGAAGTACCCCAGTGCCATCACTCTATCCATCGGATTTGATATAAGCAGAGTAGAAGTATTGTGTTTTCTGAGGTTTGCTTTACATTCTCCCTTCATCTTTTTAAAAGGTAAACAAACTGATCCATCTATTCACATTATGTTTTATGTGCTTATTGGTAAGCTCACCTTTGCCGTTTTACCACATGTTTGGCTGCCATAATAGTACACAATAATTTTATATAATGGCAGGGCCATTTCACAAGGCAGAGTGTAACGGCCCCCTCAAGCAGCAAATCTTGAGTATCATGAAAGAGCAGGCAATTGTTAGTTTTTCAATTTGTCATGTTCAGAATTTTACTTTCAAGCTTGAAGAAAGGTGCTATTGGGATTGTCTACTTCATGCACTAAAAATAAGGTTAGAGGGCTTTGGGCAGTGTGAACTAAACTGGGTAAAAGGGGATGCAGTCTGCTGCTCCACTCCAGGAAAAAAATGCCTTGGAAAATATCTTATTGCTTCTATTCTTGTATCTTGCTGGTGGTAACTGATTTTCATATGGTTCTTTCCATGTAGAAGCAGTGAATCAACTATAGACCTGTTTTGTGTTTTGTAGATAACTCTTAAGCTTAATGACATAATATATGTTTCAAATTCAATATTCTTGAAGGAGAACCTTAGAGGCTGTGAACCTTAGAGGCCCTACCTTTATTTAGAGTGACATGGCCAGTATAGGTATGGCTGAGGTGCATTCGTGATTTGAGGTGTCACAAAAGAGCAAGCAGTTGTTGGTCATTTAATATGTTTCTATAGTATTTTTACCAGAAGGAAGGGGAGATGATTGTGGGATGCACACTACTTCTGGCAGCAAAGTATCTTGAGCCATTGTGCTTCCAGGGAGAGCAGCCAACTTGTGTAGTCATGAGTAAACTGCACAGTCCCAGGCCACCCCCAGAAGAAGGGAATGGTAAACCACTTTGGTGTAGTCTCTACCTAAAAATCTGGAAAAGGTTGCCATAAATTCAGAATTGAGTTGATGGCATGGAATCCTTCCTTCCTTCCTTCCTTCCTTCCTTCTTACCTACCTAGGGAAGTTTATGAAACTAAACAGATATACCTCCCAACACCCAACATAAAGACAAAAATAACTTATAGCAGGCATATAACAGCAACAATTGATGGTAACATCTGTCCGTCCCACCAGAGCGGAACAGAGAGGATCTCTGGTCATGCCATCAGCTAGAGAGGCTCACCTCTCTAGCACTAGAAGGAGAGCCTTTTCTGTGTCCGTTCTGGCCCTATGGAACCTCCTGCCAAGTGAGTTGAGTCTCTAGACAGAGCTGCTGTCCTTCAGAAAGGGGGTAAAGACCTGGCTGGCGGGGCATGTGTGGGGTGCGGACCAGACAGTCAGTTCACCCAGCTGGCTCTTTTTACCTCTCTTTTTACCTCTCTTTTTACCTTTTTAACTTTTTAATCCTTTTAACTTTTTAATTTTTTAACCTTTTAATGTATTCAATGTGTTTTAATTGTGTTTTTTAATTTTTTAAGCTACCCTGAGTCTTTGGAAGAGGTCAGGATATAAATGTGATTAATAATAAATATATAAATGAAGCAAATAAGGATCAATGCATTACTGCAGGGATAAGATGTTTCCAAATTCTTCATTATACAATTTATTCTTATTCTCATTCATGCAGTGGGCAATAGCTATAGTTATTTTTTTCTGCAGAATGCACATAAAACTTTGAGATATACACATAGACCCTAAAGAGGTAAGTGGACTTGACAACTTTCAGACAGATTCATGGCTTTGTGTATTGTGGCACTTTTAAAACTGACTTCTTTTGAAAAATGAAAGGCAGTTCTTGAAAAATCCATTCGCGTACTTCAGCACTTATTTTTCCTCATCCATCCTCATAGCTGCCATCCAGTTGTCTGCTTTCTCAGAAGAGGAAGAGGGCAGTTGACATTTTTCTCTCCCAATGCTTGTTTGCCACCAGAGTCCAGTTACTTTTTAGCCAGCTGCATGAACGCCTGGTTTTGAGGGTTTATGGGATCCAGGTGTTATTCATATAGCTAGCTGAGGAGCACCTGAGCTAGGTAGTTAAGCAGATGTAGCAGAGAGAAAGGTATCAGCACCAGCACTCAGGATTTCCTTCTTTTTCAGCTCCTCCAGCCTGGTGTGTATGACAGGGAAATACAGCTGTAGCAGCAACCCAAAATGCAGTGATGGGATGTAACAGGTTTGCACCAGTTCGCCAGAACCGGTAGTAACTTTCCCCAGTGTCCTGGAGAACCGGAAGCAGCTTTTGGGGGGAACCACCTTCGGGGTTTACCTTTTCATTAGTTCCACCACTGCGCATGGACGCCAAGCATTTGGTGTGCATGGACACCTACAGTGCTTGGTGCATATGCATGGCCTCCTTGCTGTCCTCCCAAGCGGGGAGGAGGTGAAGCTCCCTATAGCCTGCTCCCCAGGGTAAGTGACTCACCTTTGGATGTGTCTGTGTGTATTTTAATGTGTATTTAATATCTTTAACTATATTGACATACTACCAGAGTTCCTAAAAAGGCCTGGCGGCCGGCAAGGCTGGCGGCCTGGCTTGGGGATTTTAAGCAAAGTCTTGGAGTTACCTCATCAATAAGCTACACCTGTGCTGTTCTGATTGCTGTTCCAATTGGAGCACCCTTAAGGAGGTACAGCTGTTTTACATTTATATTAAGGCATATTATCCTTGAGAACTGGTTAGGCAAAGAGTTAATATCTAACTTCTTTAACTGCCCACAACATCATGACATTGGCTCCGCCCAGGATGTCATGGCATCATGATGTTAGCTCCGCCCACACTGTGATGACATCACGATGGGGTAGTAAAAATTTGACATCCCACCACTGCCAAAATGGCACCAAGACATGTCCCAATGTTGCTTGAAAACACCGTGATTGGAGAGTGATGACATTCCTGCCATAATGTTAGCCCATCTCCCTTCCTTTCCTTCCCATAATTTTTGATCATATAGTCCCTGGCTTTTCTTGCTCATTTTAGATTTTGAATTGCTGCATCAGTTATAATCACCTCAGAGCATTTTGCTTCATTTGAACCATGCTGGGTTAGGCAAAAGACTGGTCTAGTCCACCTATAACAGTGGCCAACAACAAAGACTTGAGACAATAGAGTGCACTCATATTCCTCAGTAACTGGTATTTGGAAGCACCTTGCCTCTAATACTGGAAGCAATCTGTTATGAGTAGTAGTCACTGAGAGCCTTATCCTCCTTTAGTCTATATAATTGTCTTCTAAACTTGTATAGGTTGGTGCCCATCACTATCTTTAACAAACTCTTCACAACTTTAAAGTTCAAAGGTTTAGAACAGGGGTGCCCAAACTTTTTGGGCTGCGGACCAGTCACATGCTTCCTGTCACCTGAAGCAGAAGTAAAATGCATGTGCATGTGCACATGGTGTGCACACACAAGTGCATAATGCTTTTATGAAAGCTGTGGGTCATTTACAGCAGTGCATGAATGTTATACTTCCACTTCTGGGAGCAGCGCAGGCAGCACAGGCTGGATGATTTGGCACTATGGACCGGGTCCAGCCCATGGGCTGTAGTTTGGTCACCCCTGCTTTAGAACATTAACAATGAGAACAAGCTGAGAAATGAATGGGTTAGTGGCCAGTCTAGCTGAGACACAGAGAAGCCGTGAATAGCAAAGCACTGGCTAGAACTTTTGCTACAGTGTTTTGCACCATGCAAAGTTTGTAAATATATTCCACAGGTAGCTCCATGCAGACTATTTTAGGGTACTATAACCATGAGCAAGCTAGGACACATCTCTCACTAGTTAACTCCAAAGGTAGTTTAGTGGCCAAAGCTGGAAAGGCATACCAGGCACAGTTTACAACATGCTCCCTGTTATAGAGCACCATTAGGGACCTGCCAAGCCAAGCAGAGGAGACAAGGATTGAGGCAGAGGCAGCTGGAGCGAGGTTGTGGGCCAGATGATTTGGTGCCAACGGACATATGTTGAGAACCCCTGGTATAGAAGATGTAGCCTTAACCTTTAGTTATCCCTTTCAAGGTAAAGCTTGTTCAGCAAGCTGGTTGTGGTTGGGTTGGTTATGATGTAAAAAAATCAACAGATGAAACTGTAAGTGATTACCTTTCCTAGCAACAATTCCATCCCCCACCCCTTCCGCTACCATTAGTCTAGAGAAAAAGCAAAGTTCCCACTGGCACCATAATAATAACCATGTGCTGACAAGTTCCAAGGCTGACAGCTATTTCATAAGCAGGGGACATATTTTCATTTGCACTGTGACACGAAAGGATAATCAGGTTTGTTTATCATGGGACTGGTCTAAATGTAATTGTATATCTTTTTATTCTTTTACAAGTTTGTAAGCTACCTTGAATGGTATATTTTAGATCATGGATGCCCAAACTTTTTTTTGCTGGGCCGGTCCCACCCCCGACACACAGGTATGGGAGCCGGAGGCGGGTTGCTCTGGTTGCTTACATTTTTGGCATCATCCATGGTGGTGGTGGTTGCGGCGGTTGCTCTTTCTCCCTGTTGTCCTGAATGTGGCTCTGCTCATCCCCAAGGCAGCAGAAACCCCTGCCAAAATGGATCGCTGACTTGTAAAAAAAAATCACTGTGTCCCCTCTTTGAAATCTGCGGCATTGGGGACCTCACAGCAATGACTACACTCCCTCTTGGCCCATGGCGCTGAGGGATTCTGGGAAATGTAGTCATTTCTGTGAGGTCCATAATGCCATGGATTTCTAAGAGGGGACGTAGCAAAAAAATGTTTACAAGGCAGCGATCCACTTTGGCAGGGGTTTCTGCTGTCTTGGGGACATGCAGAGCCACATTCAGGACAACAGGGAGAAAGTGCGACCACCACCACTGTAAGTGACATCAGGCGGGTGGGGGCAGGTAGGGGGCATGTCTGGGAATGCCTGGGTCCTCACTGTGGGCCTGATTAATGAGATGCATGGATCTAATTGGGCCTGCGGGCCATAGTTTGGGCCCCCTGTTTTAGATGGTATTGTGGGGGCATACATTACTTAGTTGGTTACTTGGTTGATCTGTACTTCACATTTCTAGTTTGAATGGCGGATTGAAGCATTGTGTCCCATGAGATTTTCGTGGGCTCTCACCATTGGGATGTTCTACCACTACCATAGCAGGGTCTGATGGCACGTGGGGGACTGAGGCCCTTGTTTTCAATGCTCCTTTAGTCATTTTAAATATGACAACACAGCTGGCTGGGCTCATGTCGAAGTTGGCCATGTTAGAGCAATGCATTGGTCAGGTGCATTGCCCAAGTACCCAACCCCACTTAGCTGACCTGCAGTTCCAGAATGGAGAACCATTCTGGACTGCTAGCTGACACCTTTGTGGCATGGTTGAACCTGCCAAGGGAATACAGTCCTGCCACCATAGTTGTCGGGCAGCCAGGGTCATTGCTGCACCATGTTGAGGCATGAGGTGGAATTTGCAGTGGAGGGTATACATCTTCACCCATAAACCATAATTCACCCATGCACTAGCAAATATTGGAGGGCCCATACACCACATGTTAAATATCATAACAACAAATGTAAATAGATATAGTTTGACCATCGATATTAACACTATAATGTGGAGGGTTAGAATCATGTGTGGATTGGCCTAGTTGCTAACCTGGTGCTTTGGAAGTCTATTTTATTTTTTATTTATTAGTCATACTTATCAACCGCCCTCCTCACCGAGGTGACCCAGGGTGGCTCACAATTCATTAAAAAAAACCCAAAAAAACCCACTTAAAAACATTCCTAAAAAAACACCTCAATTTAAACTTTAAAATCAAAATCTAAAAATAATTGAGGACAAGCAGGGCTTAAATCAACCAACGGGCTGGGCTCATAGTCCCTCCTGCACCCCAAACCTGCTCTGCCAGCCATGTTTTTAAATTTTTCCTAAAGGGCAGCAACTCTGTCTGGAGATGTAACTCCATTGGCAGGAGGTTCCATATAGGGCCAGGGCGGACACCGAGAAGGCCCTCCATCTTGTGCCAGAGAGACATGCCTCTCTGGCTGATGGAACAACTAGAGAGCCACTCCGATCCGCTCTAGTGAGATGGGCAGATGTTCTTCGGATGAGGCGGTCTCTTAAGTATCCTGACTCACTACCATATAGGGCTTCAAAGGTAATAACCAGCACCTTGAATTGCATCCGGAGGCACACTGGCAACCAGTGCAGCTCCCGGAGCAGTGGTGAGGCATGTGCATACCACCCACACTCCAACACCACCCGGAGAAGCCACATTCTGGACCAACTGAAGCCTCCGAATGGTCATCAAGGGCAGCCCCATGTAGAGCGCATTACAGTAATCCAGTCTGAAGGTGACCAGACCATGTGTGACCATGAGCAAGGAGTCCCGCTCTAGGAGCAGGTGTAACTTAACAACAAGTCCACATGTTGTTAATTCATCAGCTCTCCTATGCTTTTGGGATGTTCAAATGTTCTCCTGTTGCTTTGATATCTCCCACCTTGCTAATATTCCAAGAAAATATTTGAGGCGCTGCAATTCCATTGCTACTGTCACACTTCGGTCATTACTGTGAAAATAGATTGCTTTCCCTTCTTTAATAAGGCTGTCTCAATTCCCTGTGTCCTCCTCGGTTCTCAATTTCTCTTATCTAATCAGTCCTGGAAGGACTTGATCAGTTTGCCTTGTAGCTTGACTCGGAGAATAATTTCAATCTATATCTTTTAAAAAGCCTTTCCTATCAAATTTCCTCTTTTAGAAGAGTTTGAACAAATTTGCCTCAAATGAAGGGTTACTGAATTTGTTAAATTGATTTTCCTCGTAGAGGTGCAGAGCTTGCAAAATGACTTGACTTGGGTTTTAAGGCAGCTGTCTGGGGAAAAGTTTTAATACTTTGGTTGGTAAGAAATTCTTACAACACAGTGGGGGTGTACAGCCAAGCACCAGCATGTAATTAGTCTTGGAAGGCCTGTTGCCTTCTTATTTCCTTGTCTTCTAAAGCCTCTATGCGGAACTTATCCTCAGAAGCAGCAACTGAGAGTACATACTCATTATTCCTACGTAAAGCTCCCCATTTATCATTCTGATAGCATAACTGTCACCCATGGTTTGCAAATACTGTACTTCTGTAATATTGTAGTGATTGCTAACAGCCTATGAGACAGTAGGAACTTTAAGCAGATGCGGTTAATTTGACCAACCCAGTTTGTTTCAGCAGCAGCTCTTCTAATCGACATCATAAATATGCATTAAGTCTTAGACCTCATCCAAGGATACTAGTGCTTGCTCTTAATGAAGTTCTTAATCACTCCTCCTTAGAATGCCACAGACAAGAAAGTTAAATCTAAGCTTTTGTAACACTGTTTCTGAGATGTTGCTTCTAGGAGAAAGGTATAAAAATGCCAACTTGAAAAATTGAGGCTAAATGAAGAAAGTTATGCATATTTTTGGGAAGGAGGTGGGAAACAAGAGCCACCTCGCATAGCGAAAATTCCTATGGGGAAACTTGCATAATGAGCGTTTCAAGGGGGAAAACTCGCGTAGCGAAAACTTTTCGCTATGCACGTTTTCCCCATAGAAATGCTCATTATGCGAGTTTTTACATAGGGAAAGTCCGACTCACATAGTGAAAATTTTCATTATACGAGTCAGACTGCTTAGTGAAAAACTCACTCGTTATATGAGTTTTTCGCTAAGCGGAATGCTCATTATGCGAGATTTGACTGTAGTGTTATAAAAGTATGAATGTCTGTTATTAATATAGTGATTGGAGAAACAAAAACAAAGTAAAATAACTAAAGAAATTAAATGGGAACATTAAGCTTGGATTATTGACCCTTTACATCAGGAATACTCAACCTTTTTAAGCCAGGAGCCGGGTCATGCTTCCTCAGACAGTCTCAGGGGCTGGATTGCCATTTTGCCTTTCCTCCACCACATGGCACTTCAGGGTGTGTTGGAGGTGGTGGGGCCTCCACAAGAAATGGAACCGTATCTGGCCCATGGGCCACAGGTTGAGAATCCCTGCTTTACCTTAAGGGGCGATGCAGGAGGGAACATTGACACCCTTTAAAAACTTGTTTTTCTGTTATATCAGTTTCTAACTCCTGGTCTTGGAAATTCAGCCCCTGTGCCAAAGCCTTCTCTTTCAAAGACCGTTTGCCAGTTACACCTGCATTTACTATGATAAGCACATACAGTTTGTGTCAAGCAGGGCATTTCTTGAAGCCTTCCCAGCATGGTGGTCAGTTTAATCTGATACTGTTTCATGTTTCTCCATTGTCAGCCAGACTGTGCCCTAGTGAGTCAATCAGATAACTTTGGATTAATTGATGGTAGTATTGCTAAGCAAGGAGGAGAGCAAATTGCTGCAGAGGAGCTTAGTCTCTCCACTACCTTCAACATGAGAAGCTGTGCAGAATATATTATAACCACACTGTTCAGCATGCACAAACAAGAAGGCTGCAAGTCTGAATCAGCTACCAACCTGATTCTGCTGACTGGATTTTCGTCACATACTGTATTGGAGTTCACGTTGGAGTATATAAATAATTACCTTTTATGGGTCTGAACATTTCTTACTGATCATCTTCTTTGCTTACTCTTTTACCCCACTGAATGTCTTACTGATAGCCTGTCATTATAAACTGAAATCCATTCATGTTCCTGAGATATAATCTCAGAAGATCTTTGGTCGATGTAATCATACTTGTAGACAAAGCTCATGTTTACCTCCAAAAAACCAATCATGAGAAAAAGCAAGCTAATCTGCAAACAACAGAATAGCTGCAGCAGAGGTTTCCCATGCCCTGGTTGAGAAAGTAAGAAAATGCTGGGTTAGTCATCACCATGTAATAGAGAAGGTCATGCAGTAAACATAGAGCTTCGAGACTCATCCCAAGCCCACTCAGTCCAGGTCTCCTGAGTAGTTTCTTTCACCCCTAATTTTATAGTGTCTGTGTTCCCTCTTGCATGAGGGTCTCTTTTAAGCTGCCACAAAACTAGTAGGGTTGAAATTGGAGTCAATGCTGCTCGACCCAGGCTAGATGTTTTTGGTGCAGGCTCAGTTTTTCCCATAGAAGGCTTGATGTTAAGCTTGTCTTAAGTCCCCTGGACCTGTCTTAACTGGTTAGCTTGGGTTCTCAATGAGACGTTCTTGTGTGAATCCAGTGTAGCCACTCTAAGCACCAAGGGCCCTCCTCCTATACTCTTTATCAGCTCATACCTCCTTCCCTTTCTCATTCACTTCTGTCTCCTCCTCACTAACAGTTTCTTCCCCTTTTATATTGCACCTACCTTTCTTACCAAAAGTATTCCCATTTTCCCGGGGTGTCCACACCTGCTGACCCAGTCCTCACCAATGGCTTAACCCAGGGGTGCCCAAACTATGGCCCACGGGCCAGATCCAGCCCCCAACACCAATTCATCCTCCCCACAAAGCCCTTGTTGCCCCCGGAAGTGGAAGTAAAACACACCAATACTGGCATTTTACTTCCACTTCCAGGAGCAACAAGGGCTTTGTGGGTGGATGAATTGGTGTTGGGGGCTGGATCCAGCCTGTAGGCAATAGTGACTGCCCCCCTGAACCACGTGACCAGCCCACAGTCTGAAACGTTGGGGCATCCTTGGTTTATCCTGTCTTGGGTAGTGTCCCAGTGAAGGCTGCCAGACATACCCCTCTAGTAAGCTGGTACTCATAGCAGTTGTGGAGGGCATTATAGTCATCCCGTACCATGGACCAACAATCTCTTGCTCACAGCTTTGCATCTTCTCCCGCAGGAAAAAAAAATGTTTTCAGTGCTCTATTAGTAATAATTTATTTGAGTGGCTTAGCTTAGCATTGATAGTACAAAGAGCATGTCCAAAATGCCCATTGTGGGGTTGTCTGGGCTCACTAATATTCAAGTCACTTGAATACAGGGGAGCTGCTAAATAACATTTGGTCCACTTCCTCCATACAAACATGTTAAGCAGCCTTTACCCATGAGGTGAAGTGGATAATGAGCCACTTCATCCTATGGCCAAATCTGCAGAGGAGTAGTGAAACTGTTTAATTATTTTTTTCCCATTTAGCCAATCACTGAAGCACTGGATCTGATTCTGATAGGAGGGTAAAAAATGTTTTTATCTCCCCACCCACCCCCATCATGAATGGAAATTGTGGAATGGAAACAGATTTTTAATAGATGATCAAAAGGGAAAACAGAGGGATTGTTTAACCTTTCTATCTAGTCCAGCACTACAATTGGCTAGGAGAGGAAAAAATAATTAAACAGTTCTCTTGTCTCTCTGGAGAGGAGCTGGGGCACTTCTTCTTCCATGTCTAGGTCAGATGTGAAACCGCCAAAACAAAGCCAACTTTTGGTGAATTCATTCCATAGTTCCTTTTGCCTAACCTAGTGTGAGAAAGATTAACCTGCACAACAAACCTCCTCCAAGCCTTTACCACCTGGCTGGTGTCAGAGGGCTTTAAAAGCCCCAGAGCCGGCAGATGAGGACCAGACACTGAAGCCCTCCTCCGAGCCCTTACCACCTGGCTGGAGTCAGAGGGTTTTAAAAACCCCAGAGCCGTCGACTCAGGACCGGCACTCGCTCTTGCCCAGTGTTTGCTCTCGCCCAGCTCCAGACCAGGGAGAGCAGAAACAGCGGCATCAGGGCTGGCGGCATAAAGGAAGAGCTTACCACCGTCCCACCGGACTTTGGCGCTCACTTTCGCCTGGCTCCAGACCGGGGAGAGTAGAAACAGCTGTGTCGGGGCTAAGAACTTTGCTCCCGCCGCTGCTACTACCACCGGACTTCCCTCAGCTGGCCTTGGCCTCAAGGGAATGGAGTGCAGCTGTGCGGGGTGGGTGGCTGGCATAAGAACTTCACTTCCACTGCCACCATTACCACCAGACTGGGATAAACTCCAAAAGGAATAGAGCGCAGCTGTGCAGTGCAGCTACTCGGCAATAAGGATGTGTTATATCATGTTATATTATAGTATTTCTGAAGAATTTTTTATGATGTCATGATGTAACTGTGATTGAGGGGGGGGTTGGGATATTTTTTATATCTTTTATGATGTTATATTTGCTATGTGATATTTGTAATTTGCTATGTGATATTTATAATTGTTTCTATGCTATGTAATTGTTTGTTTCTTTTGTGAGCCACCCAGAGTCGCTGTGTGAGTGGAGCGGCATATAAGTTGAGCAATACAATACAATACAAGGTTGCCCTATGCCTGATTGTAGTTCTAAAATACCACAATCTTTGAGTAGGCTCTTACTGTGCACCTCAGCAATGGAGCTATTGAATTGCTATATCTGTTTATTGCTATATAAGCATCCCTTATATGCTGTTCCCAATGGGTTCTGGGAATAGTGTATACTTCATTGCTGTAAAAAAAGGAGTACCCCATAATGGGGGTTCAAAAAGAAGCACAGGGGAAGGTGTTGTAGAACTTTAACATCCATGAAATCTGGATCCATGGAGCCCAAACCAACCCCAAGAGCTCAAAAGAAGTGATTGTTTGGACATACCCCAAGTTGTCTTAAGCCTGTTTCAGAGCATTTGCTTCAATTCTTCATAAACTTTCCTGCTCGGTGGTGTTAAGCCAGATACTCAGAAGCCTATCATAGAGTTGATTTTTCTGTGCCTCTGACCTTATGCTCAATACATTCAAAATCCGTCTTTCTAATTTGATATTTTGAAACAAAGGCCCCAAGTGTATATCTTTAAAGACATAATTGAAGTGCCTTGTCCCTTACATGGATGATTGCCTTCTAATCATAACTCGTATCGGGAGTATTTGGCATTTTGCTGTCAGAATGCAATTATCTACTGGTGAGCTAATGAGCACTGAGTGATAATAACCATTCTAAAAAGTTGTATCAAGGCAAACTAGGAAAAACTTCCTGCTTCTTTTCTGTACAGTCTGTGGACAAAGAGAAGAAAAATGTCTCTTCAAGCTATTTACATAAGCCCAAATATCTGGCTTTCAAATATACAAAGTCTGCTGGCAAACACTCCATTTGTAGTTACCTCCATCTAGCAAAGGCAATAACACACAGGAAGCATCAATAGAGAGAAGGAAAAAGGAGATAAGCCTAAAATTAGTAATCTGCACATAGGTCTAAGAAGGAGAGGATGGAAAACTACACGCAGGCCCATAGTTCTTCTCTGTCACCTCAGAGAACATTGTTATTCAAGTAATTTGCTATAAATGCTCTGTAACTTTCACATTTAGTAGTTTGAGTAATTTTGTATTGATTCAATTATCTATTCTACTAGATGAACATGTGGTACATTGCATTTCCTAATCACTTTACTTTAGGTCATAATAAAGTGACTGACTAAGATTTGATTTGTCATCAAAAATGAAAATAATATTTGACCTGAATTTTGGAGTTCTGCCATTTCTGATATGAAATTTCTGGCAGACATTCTGAGACTTTCTATTGTTTTGCTTCATCTACATTATGAGTCATATTTGCATAAATATGTGATGCTCATTTATGTAACACCTGTATTCATGTGATATTATTATTTCCCTGTAAAACATCTTAGTGTGTTTTATGGATTGTACACCCAAGGAATAAGATGGTGTGAAAATTATGTAGTACAGTAATACCCTGGATAACATTGAAACTTAGTTCCACGAATCTTAACGTTATGAGATGTTTAACATTGTGCAATACATGTATCACACAATGTTAAATCCTATGGGATGAATCACATAATGTCAAACTCCATAGAGATACTTTGTAAACAGCACAGACTTCAGGGGAAAGCCAAGGAAACATACTGGAACCTTTGAGAACTTTAAGAAATGATTGTTTAAAGGGTAAATGCATTACAAAAACATTTCAAACCACCCGGACTTTAGGGGGCAGGTACTTTTGATGCAAGGCACACTTTGTTCAGCTGACTGGTGGTCAGCTCTGAAAGCCTCTTTCCTCCCTCCTTCTCCTCAGATGATGAGTCCACCAACTCCTCCTCTTGCTGCTTCAACTCTACCAAGTCCTGGGTGGACAGCTTGGTGTCCATGTGGCCTTCTACCAGCTCCACCACATCATCCTCTCAAACCTCCAGCCCAGTGGACTTGCCCAGGTTGACAATTTCACTGACCACTGTACGTCTGGTTCTGGGAGAGGAACACCTTCAGCTTCAGCAGATTGAGAACTGTCAGGCCAAAGGTTATGCCAGGCAGCACTCAGATTATGCTGACTGACCTCATCTCATGCCCTTCGGATCATCTTTAAGCTATTCACAATATCGAAGTGCTCCCTTCAGAATTCTTGGATGGTCAGTCTGCAACAGTCTGTGACCTCTACAAATCTTTTGAAAAGTTCTCATGTGTACAGTTTTTTAAAGTTCGATATGACCTGCTGATCCATGGGGTGGGGAATTGGTGTCATGTTTGGTGGCAGGAAGAGGATCTTGATGAACCTGTATTTCGGCCTTAGTTTTTTTTTCAAGCCCTGGAGCATTGTCCAAGAGCAACACGGCTTTCAAGGGCAGGTTGCTCTCCTCCAGGTAACAGTGCACAGTTGGTCCAAACACAAGGTTCACCCAGGCGATGAAAATGGACTGTGTGACCCACCCATTATGTGTTGCTCGCCAAAACACACCCATATTGTCCTTGTTCACCTAACGTTTCATAAAGGCCCTTGGGTTCAACAAGCTATACACAAGCAAGGGCTTGACCTTTAGGTCCCCACTCACATTTGCAGCAAACAACAGCTATAGAAGCAGGCCCAAAATGGATGACAAAAGTTACCATCATTCAATGTGTCCATATGGAGCCATGTGCAAAGGACACCATTTTGAAAGCTAACAGTTATAGAAACTGGCCCAAAATGGATGACAAAATTACCCATTAAAGCAACCAGTTTACCAGCAAGCACCAAAATATTGCTCCAAAAATAACCCCCCTCCCAAAATATTGCTCCAAAAATACCCCCCCCCCCTCCCAAAGCAGTTCCACAGAAAAAACCAACTGGACAATGCAATCTCTCTTTAAAATAAAAACATTTTATCAGCAGGCATTAAAATATTGCTCCAAAAATAACACCACTACCCCAAAGAAGTTCCACAGAAAAAACCAACAGGACAATGGAATCTCTCTTTAAAATAAAAACATTTTATCAGCAGGCACTAATATATTGCTCCAAAAATAACACCACTACCCCAAAGAAGTTCCACAGAAAAAACCAACAGGACAATGGAATCTCTTATTTAAAAACACATTTTATCAGCAAACACCAAAATATTGCTTCAAAAATAACACACATACCCCAAAAGCAGTTCCATAGAAAAAACCAACTGGACAATGGAATCTCTCTCTTTTTTTAATTACCAGCAAGTACCGAAAGATTGCTAAAAACAACAACACCCCCCCCCCCCCAAAGCAGTTCCCCAAAAATACCAAATGGGCAAAGGAATTTCTTTAAATTAAAAAAAAAACTTTTTACCAGCACCCAAAATATTGACCCCTACACCTCCCTCCATCCACCTCCCCAGCCCCAAACCATTCAAACCCCAAATCTCATCTGCCTACCTTTCCACTGTGCCAAAGAATGCTCCAATAAAGCCAAAGAATGCAGCAAAAATTCAAAGAATGCTTCCAAAAATGCAGAGGACAAAATCCAAAACATTTGAAATCTCACTCAAAATAGCTCCCAAAAATTCCACCTACACACTCCTCACCTCGTGCAAACACACAGAGCAAGGCATGCAAGGGGTGCATTTTTAAAACTGCCCAGGTGCAAAGCAACTGGGAAATAACACGATGCATCACATTATGTTAACATACCATTATGTGGTGCAAAAAAAGTCAAAAATTTTCAACGTTATCCGGTTTTAACGTTGTGCGGTGGAAATATTATCTGGGGTATTGCTGTAATAATCATTAGTGACAATTATCTGACAACTGCTCAGTCTAACTGCTTTGCCCATGTCTAGATTTTATCTTTTGTAAATTAATTTAGGTTTCAGTTACAAATAATAATTAAATATTCAGATACATCAGGGAGATTTACAGTTTTTATTTAGCATGCTAATGATCTACTTCCTGATGGAGTAGCATAGCTTTTAGTTGTTCCACAGTGTGATTATTACAATTTTTCTATTCTGTTCTGGCTTCTTTTGTATGGAGCAACTGTATTCATATAAACACACATTTAAATGAAAATAAGATATTTGCAGTCCCATGGGATATGAGGTAGATGTAGACCAGAAACAGACATTAGAATTAGCCTATGACTGAAAGGAGAAAATTCTTAACTAGCATGAGTATCTAAATGTCACAGCATGAGCTTTGCTCTCCCCAAAGATTATGCAGGTTAGTTTGCTTTAGTACTTAATCACAAGATTCCTTTGAAGTTTAGGTTCACAAAGGAGGAAAAAATACCTCAGTCACTACAAGTCTAATGTACTAAAAGCCACTTGTATTTCAACTTGCTACTGCAGAAATGAACATTGGGCATTATTAGTCAGAGTTAGACAGACTGAGAGAGAGAGATTCACAATACATATTATTGCTAACAAATATCTATATCAGTGGTGCCCAAACTAAGGCCTGGGGGCCGGGTGCGGCTCCCGACACCAATTCATCCGGCCCGCGAAGCCCTCGTCTCTCCTGGAAATGGAAGTAAAACGTGCCCATATGGAGCGACGAGGGCTTCGCAGGCCGGATGAATTGGCGTCTGGAGCCGCCCCCGGGCCTTAGTGACAGGCTCCCTGAAACACATGATCGGCTCACAGCCCAAAAAGTTTGGGCACCACTGATCTGTATGGTCAATATGACAAACAGAATGCAGAGAGAAAACTGCATATTGCCCAAACACATGAAGGAACAACATGAGGCCCTACATTCCACATTCACTGAACTATCCTATAGCATGGACTGATGACTTGGCTTTGCCAATGTATAAATGCAACAAACAAAAATGTGAAGTCTTACATGAAAGGACAAATACTCATCTAATACCTAGGAGGACAAAAACCATTCATTTATGGTGTAGAAAGTAAAAACAAAACAAAACCAACCACTGCAGAGGTGAGAGTTAATAAATTTCTCCAGGTGACCTCCTCACTGTATCTCCTGGCTTCATCCCTTGTCATCAATGTCTCTACCTGCATACAGTTTAATTTTCTCAAAGAACTAAAAGGAAGCAATTGAAAATACAAAGTGTTTTTATAAACTCTTTCTTGTGTTCTTTTTCTTAATCACAATGCCTCTGAGACGAGAATTTTGCAATTGGTTTTTACATGTATCTTTAATGTTCTATTTTAAGGCTTCGATCCAGTCTGTGCGTGTCTGGGAGCAAGTCCCACTGAACTAAAAAAATTTGAACCACTGAACTCAGTAGTCCTTTCTTTTGTGCAGACATGTGTAAGATTGTGCTGTAAACAGACAAAAGGTTTTAGACTTCACATCTCTTCATGTTATTCTAATCAAAATAAATCAGTGTCTGATGCTACCCACTATATTCAGGGCTAAGATGGGCTTTAAATCTAGACTCCTATAGCTAATATTCCCTGATGATTATCACACTGGTTGGCTTGGCCTCATTCCTACCCTCTCGATTCATAGGGACTGAGAAATACGGAGCACAGTGACATATTGTATTGCCTAAACGTTACCAGAAAAACAGAACAAAGAACCTCAATAGCTAAATATTGTAATGTCGACTTCTTCCCTTTGTGATGCCTGTGACTCTGTTCTATGGCTATTAGGTGGTCTATTTAGTTATAAATAAATTTCAGTAGAGCAAAATCTGTATTAAGGACAAAAACATACACCATTAGAAGAATGCTGAGAAGAATCTTTGCCTCAATCCATTGGAATCAAAAAGAGAGAAAGCCTTCAGATCTTCACTTTTCCAAGTTGCAGAAAAGGAGCAAGTACTCCTGAGAAGTTGTGCAATGCTAAATCACTATCTTGTGTGTTGTTAAGTCATTCTGGTTTTGTAATAACCCTTTTCTATGCCTTATTCCTGTATTCAGTGTCTCTGTTCTTCTGTTGGTTTTGTGTAGCTTAGTTAATAGTGAGAGGTCTACAACAGAGACAGTGTTAGTGCTCGACTTGGTTTTAGAAGTGTCTGCATCTAGTGAATAATGGAAAGAGGAAAATGACAACTGAATGTGTAGATCATTAGATTTTATTGCCACATGAATTTGAGGAATGAGTAATTCTTCCAGATGTGACTATGCAGAAGTGTAACCGTGCATCATCCCCTCAAGTTAAATGCAGCACGATACTGTTATAATTCAGTAATATAAACATTTAAGGGAGGGGGGGGAGAAAGCTGGAGTCAAACATTGGCTCAGTAACTAGAATACAGATGGTACCACCAAGCAAAGTATTTTATACAGGGTGGGTTATAAATGTGAATAAATAAATAATAAATGAGCATATATTTGTGTTCCCAAGTGCTTATCTTGCAATGTTGTACATTTGTATTCATCTAAGGGACTGGCAGCCTGACTCAAAAGCAACTATTATTTCTAAGCTATCTGCCTGCTTCATCTTGCCAAATGGGATTAGCTGGAATTCACACAGGACATAGAGATTGCAGAGGCTCTGCATGATGCGCACGGAGTCTTTTGGAGACTTTAATGTGGTCTCTTATTAATATTCATTGAAGCTAGGCATTGCAGCCCCTCAGGGATTCACCAGAAAGTACTAAGGATGGGGCACTGAAAGATATTGAGTAAACGCTGCTGTTTCCGCCTATCTCATGACTGAATATCAGCAGGAAGATGGTCACTATTAGACAGTGATGTCCTGGATTTGCAGAAAGAGAGTTTTGTTGTCAGTGACTGAAAATGCTTGCTGTAGCAGCTTCATGGGGCATCAATCTTTCTAGCACATGTCAAAGTTCTGGTTAGCCCTATAAAGCTCTAATTGACAGGAGTCTAAGCTAGGGTCTGAAAGACTGACCCTGTTTGAGTTGTACAATTTTTAAAAGAGGACGTTCTTTCAGCCCAACAGTTTCACTGGTCTGCCTGATGAGAACACCAAAAATGCCTTTTGTGGTTGCTGCCAAGGGCCCTTTCCAGCTGCGTGTCTGCCAGCAAGCAAATACATTTTTCTTCAAATAAACATTTGATAATACTGTAACTGGCTTTCAGAGAAGAAAATTTTTAATGGAGAGATACTGTATTTTCAGAATTCTTTTTATGTGCTTTTAAATTCTTCTACATTTGTTGTTGTTGTAGTTCTAATATGCAACATTGTTTATCATATTGTTATCTAGTGTATTTTAACTATCTTGTTTAAAAACCTTTGTAAGACTCTTTGCCCCCCAAAACTTGGAATAAAGAAACAGACACTTTATTAACTATTAAAATTTGTGAACCACCCCTTCCTGCAATAGGGCCTGACATAGTGTGAATGCCTGAACCCAGAGCCAGATGATTCTGCCTGCCCCTGCCTCTCACAAGTGAGACCCACAGCTGTCCTGTCTGTATTGCCAAGCAAGCTGGCTAGACCTTACTAGGCTCAGGTTCTTTAGGATCTGGAAGCAATAAGTATTCAGTGGATGGTGAGAAACAAAGTTTTATTGGACAAATCTTCCTACAAAAATACAATTAACATAGAACAAGAAATCAAAGCAGCAGTGCATGCCAAGCAAGTTTCTCCAACCAGCTGCTGGGAGCCCTGGGGCAGAAAATAAAGCCTCTTAGGCAGTCAGGTACAGCACCTGTGGAGAGCTCCTACCCAAATGATCTAGTTTGCCTTCTTTTATACCCTTGTGCAAGGTGCTACCTGATCAACCCTGGCCCTAAGCCACTCACTGATAGGTGCCAAATTTTAATTAACAGCACCTGGCATTGATGAGCTAGCATAAACATCAAGCAGGTATGTATTTATTTATTTAAATTTGTTTATCGCCATCCTCCCAAAAGGGACCCAGGGCAATTTACAACAATTATAAAATCATTTTTAAAAATTAAAAACTCTAAAAACTTTTAAAAACTTGGTATTAAAAGCCAAAAATTACAACACAGGCATACTGGGAGTCACACCAACCAATTGGCTGGGGAAATTGCACCATCCACTCCCCAGACCAAACCTGCCAGCCAGGTTTTCACTCCTTTTCCAAAGGGCAGCAACTCCGTCTGCATGCGTAGTTCTATTGGCAGGAGGTTCCAAAGGGCCAGAGGAGCGGACTCCGAGAAGGGCCTCTTTCTCATGCCAGCGAGGTGCGCCTTTCTGGCTGAAGGCACAACCAGAGAGCCCCTCCGGTCCGCTCTGGTGGGACGGGCAGATGTCCTTGGGATGATGTGGTCTCTTAAGTATCCTGGTCCATTACCATGTAGGGCTTTAAAGGTAATAACCAGCACCTTGAATTGCACCCGGAGGCAAGCTCCTTCAGCAGCAGTGAAGCTCGGGCATAACACCCGCATCCCACCACTACTCGTGCAGCCGCATTCTGGACCAGCTGAAGCCTCCAAATGGTCATCAAGGGCAGCCCCATGTAGAGCTCATTACAATAATCAAGTCTGGAGGTGACCAAGTCATGTGTGACCATGAGCAAGGAGTCCCGGTCTAGGAACAGCCGTAATTGGCAAATCACACAAAGTTGTGCAAAGGCCCTCCTGGCCACGACTGCCACCTGCTCTTTGAGCAGTAGTCACGAGTCCAGGAGGACACCCAAATTACGTACTGGGTTTGATTGGGGCAGAACTGCCCCATCCAGAACCAAAGGTGGTAGTTCCTGAGATAACACTGGACCCCCAACCCACAGCCATTCAGTCTTGTCAGGATTCAGTTGTAGCCCATTGTCCCCCATCCAGACCTTGACAGCCTCCAGGCACCTGGAAAGGACTTCCACTGCATCACTAGGGTCCCCATGGGCTGAGATATACAGTTGGGTGTCATCTGCATTCTGATGGTACCTCACCCCATGGGAACGGATGGTCTCACCTAGTGGTTTCATGTAGATATTTAATAGAAGAGGTGAGAGCACCAAGCCCTGAGGCACCCCGTATTGGAGCCACCTAGGACTGGACGTCTCACCCTCCAACCACACCAACTGGGTCTGGCCCCTCAAAAATGAAGAAAACCAAGCCAACACTGTGCCTTGGATTCCCAATTCTTGCAGCCTTCCCAGAAGGATACCGTGGTCGACGGTATCAAATGCTGCTGAGAGCTCAAGAAGAGCCAGGACAGTTGGATGTCTGCCATCCCGCTCCCTCCAGAGATCATCTATCAGCGCAACCAATGCAGTTTTCGTCCCATATCCGGGCCTAAATCCTGACTGAAAAGGGTCCAGATAATCCGCTTCATCCAGGCACTCCTGTAACCGCCATGCCACTGCCTTTTCCAATACTTTACCCAAAAAGGGTAAGTTGGATACAGGTCGAAAGTTGGCCATTATGGTTGGGTCGAGGGAAGGCTTTTTCAGGA
The DNA here is from genome assembly GCA_030440675.1 of Furcifer pardalis. Classification (NCBI taxonomy): domain Eukaryota; kingdom Metazoa; phylum Chordata; class Lepidosauria; order Squamata; family Chamaeleonidae; genus Furcifer; species Furcifer pardalis. The sequence continues at coordinate 230,994,210 of CP126891.1, read as the reverse complement.
GGGGGCACACCAATGCATGTATAGTAATACCAGGCTTCCGTATTAGTCAAGGACACTAGGATGGCATCATAAATCATTTCATACCTATCTTATCACCAGTAGTTCTCCCTACTTATTACTGCAGCTGTACTTAAATCTAAACATTTCAGGGAATAAATGTACTAACTGGTAATATTAATTGGGGAACATTTCTTTCCCATACAGCAAGCCAACTTAGCTCATAATAGGTGCACCTAATTTTAACCATTTCAAGAGCTTATTGGAGGAAGTGTGATGTGCCACTAACTCCTCGAAATACAATAGTCTTCTGCATATTGCCACTGTCCCCTGATACTATACTGTCAAGGTGACATCACACTTCCATTCAGCAAAATCCCAGGTGAAGCATTCCAGCCACTAGCCACCAAGCTTCATGATGTTAGTCAGGCAATGGCCACCCCGTGCCCGCCTCCCTGGCCGGGCCACTGAATCTTGGGATCTGGGTAACCAAGACGTTGGGCTCATTTTAACCTCCCAATTTCCATGGAACTCACCATTACTAATTCTCCTTCTGCACTACCCACCAGCGTAACTTATTTATATCTAGCTTTACCCATGATTCGCCTTCAAATACCCTAATGCAGAGATTCTCAACCTGTGGGCTGGATACAGGCCGTGGCACCATTTCATGTGGCCCCCCACTGCCTCCACCACACCCGGAAGTGCCATGTGATGGAGGAAGAGCAAAATGGCCCTCTGTACCCTGAAGCTGTCGGAGGGAGGATGACCCAGCCCCCAGCTTTAAAAGGTTGAGAAATCCTGCCCAAGGCAAACAGTATGGGATAGCTGAAAAAACTGCTGCCACCTTTGTACCAATTTGGCAAGTAGGCAAAATAAATGAATAAATAAAAAAAATCCTATCTGACCCTGAAGTGACCAGGTAGCCTTATGCTGCACCAAGTGGGTGGGCAGGTGGGCTGTTCAAAGGCTGCTGTTAGGAGGATGGAGCTTTCTTAAATAGTCTCCTGTTTGTTCCCTGCACTTTGCCAAATGGCAAGCATCTATTGGCCCTCACCAATAACCTGATTTCCACTCCAGCTTAGGCAAGGAAAAGAACCCCTGCCCAACAGTTCTGCATTGCACAGAGGCCAGCCTTGGCTGAATTTTTTTTGCTCAAGGTGTAACATTCACTCATTTCTAACCAGCAATTAAAGAGTTGCAATTCTTTTGGCATGCTCAAGAATCCCAGAGGGGACTTGTTAATTAATGGCAAGATGTGATACAATGTATTTTTTTCTTTTTTACCTGAATACAATGTAATTTCTGTGAGGATGTTTGTTTAAAGTCAACTTAGTGCTATTCTAAATTTTAGTGTCTGGATTTTTGTGGAATCTATCATTATAATAGTTTTCTATATTATTTTAACCATTATAATTTTTTAATCATCCATTTCAGTTTCCAACTCTAAATGCTCCCTGGACACCATGTTTGAACTTCTTTCTTTTTCATTACACTATCTCTCCAGCCAATTCTTCTTCCCTGTCTAGGCCAGACGTGAAACTGCCAAAATGAGGGCACCTTTTGGTGAGTTCATTCTGCAGTTCCTTTTTGCTTGACCTAGTGATTGCTGTTATCAGGTTATGCCTGATTGTGGTTCAAAAATACCACAATCTTCAAGGACACTCTTTCATAGTCAAAATATATCTTGGTGCCAAACAAAGACAAGGAATGTTGCTTTTCTAGACTTCTGGTCCCATGATCCCTGTAAGATTCTAGTTGTTGTTTTAAAAAGGTACATTTCCCATCACTTGTACCAGATAGTTTTGTGATGACATTATTGCCTTCATTAGAACGGTGATGGGAAGAAGAATCCTGTTGTTTCTGTTTTGCTATTTTGTAACACTGTATTAACTTTATAAGCCCCCCTGAGTCACCACAATATGGCGAGTGGGCGGCTATATAAACGTTAATTATTAAACAAACAAACAAATAAATAAATAAATAAATAGTGCTATTTCAAAACAAATCTTTATTACAATCTAAGACCAGCATAGTACAGCAAAACAAAAGTTGAAAAGAGGGTATGTAAATATATATTTTAAAAGGAGAATTTCTGTTTAAAGTTGTAACAGAAGGGACCTGCCTCCCGGGTAGGTCCCAACATTCTTCTAGGTTGCTGCTCCCTGGCTGGACAACCCAGGCCTCGGATATGTGTAGAAAAGGTCGCATTAGGCCAAATAACCACTCCAAGTTTCTTCAAGAAATATATTGAAAGCATTGTAACATACAGGATACAGTTCATCAAAAGATCATCAAGCATTTCAAAGCAGAAATTAACTATTAAGGTTCCAGGGAAAGCCCTCGGCCCCCCTCCTTCCACAAGTCTCACGTTTTGCAGGATCGCTGCACAGCATTCCATAGAGAGCAAAAGCTGTGTCTGCGTCAGTGGGTTACACTTTTAGCCCTCCTCCTTAGGGATTCTAGCGCACGATCTTACAGCAAGGCATGTCAGTCACATATTCACTTTCATTTTTGCAATTCCATGAGGTTCAATTGTTTTGAATTCTTCTTTCTCCCCCGATCCAGAATCACCATTTTAAGTATACTAAAACTCAATTAAGTGGGTACAAAGCTAACAGAAAAGCACCTTTTAAAAAGAGGCCCCTTCCTATGACAAAGTAACAGAGTAATAAAATTAGTACAGTAAAACCTCATATAACGCTAAAACCTGGTTCCACAAGTCTTCGTGTTATATGATTTTTCGTGTTATCTGATCCTCTATGGGATCCATAGAGATACATTGTAACCACACAGGCTTTCGCGGTTGTTATCTGAAGCATCCCATAGGATCTTAATGTTATCTGATGCAATTCTTCCCCCCAGATTCCTTGATGTTATGCGAATTTCGTGTTATTCGATACTAATGTTATATGAGGTATTACTGTACTTAAGTGCTGATAGTTTATTTAGCTAGGGATCTGCCAGGATTGTTCTTCTGATCTTACACACAGAGGTGCAGAACCTGGCAGTGTTGTGGGTGAAGGTGGGGTGAATAGTGGTATTTATTAATTGACCTCTTGCATTGTTTTTAGCTTACAATATACTGTACAGTAAAACACTGGATAACGCTAAAATCACATAACATCAAGTAATCTGGGGAGGAGAATTGGATCGAATAACGTTAAGGTCCTAAGGGATGGATCGGATAACAACCGCTAAAGCCGGTGCAGTTACAATGTATCTCTATGGAGCTTTAACGTTATCCGATCCATCCCATAGGATATTAACATGGATCGGATAACAGTAAAAATTGGATAACACCAAGACTTGTGGAACCAAGTTTTAGCGTTATCCGATGTTTTACTGTATATGTATTTGCACACTGATATACTGTACACATATAATTGAAAGTACTTTATTACTGAAGAGTAACATCAGCTGCTGTTGTTTTTATTTATTTATGTGAGACTTAGACACTAAAATTTAAAACCAACATACTGTAATAATAAAAAACCACTAATCATCTAAAAATGTATGCATACATAAAAAAACTACTTTTCCAATATTCAGCAGGTTGAATAGCCTTGTCATTTGCTTCAAACAAATCCTCAATATCACATGGTTCAGGAAGGTTGCCACAGATTAGCAGATGTTCTTGCCACATTCACATTGTTCACCACCTTCATTATAGTCCCATCTCTTGTGTAGCTGCCATTGTTAAAAGATATGTTCAGTGGTGGGTTGTCAAAATTCCCACTACCCCACCGGGACGTCAAATTAAAAAAAAAAAATGTCTGCGCATGTGTCAAACTTCCGTATGACACGTGCACAGTTCTTTTTTAAGTGCGCATGCATCAAACCTCTATTTGATGCATGCACACTAAAAAATAGAACTGTGCATGCGTCAAACGGAGGTTTGACGCATGTGCAATGGCTGCCCGGAAATACATTTTTGGAGGGGGCTGGAGAGGCGACCAAACCGGTCACCCGGGGTTTTACCACCACTCCAACAATCTCTCCTGATGGGGTGCTACCGGTTCAGGCAAACTGGTCCGAACCAGTAGCATCCCATCACTGAAATTATTTATAGATGAAACTGATTTTAATTCCCGTTCACAAAGTGATGCCAAAAAATGGCTGAAAGATAATGTCTCATGGAAAATACATTCCTGAAATGTGCAGCGTTTTGACTCTGCATTAATTCATACACATGTAGTCATGCAATGCGTCAGTCCAAGAAGTTTTCACTGCTAGTGCTTCTTTTATTCTTTCTCTCTTTGTTTGGAAAAGACCTTGAATTGATTTGTTATTATTTAAATGTTCTATGGAAAAGGAAGCCTTTAACACATTGTACATTAGTATTCTAGATAACTGTTTGCTGCTTTGTTCTACTGAGGACTGAGTAAAAGATTATTTGAGGAAATTCTCATGCATCAACAAGATCTATGCATGTTGCTGCTTTAAATTCCCACACTCTCTTTACATGACTTAGTAGTTATACCGCATGTTTACTAACAGCTACAAAGGAAGTGGTTTACCTCGACTCCTGGAATAAAAGAGCTCTTTTACAGATAGATCATAACTCTGGACATTAGAGTCTTCTACGTTAAAGACAGTGATGGGATGTCCCCGGTTCCAGACGGTTCCCTGGAACCGATAGGACCAATCCCGGAGGGTTCTCCGGGAGGGTAGACAACTTTTGAGGCGTCCGGTTCCGGACGCCTTACCGAAAGAAATTTTTTTTTTAAATCGGAGCTAAAATGGCTCCAATTGACTGCGCATGCACAGAAACTCAATCTGACGCATTGCGCATGCGTCAGATTGAGTTTCTGCGCATGTGCAGTCAATTGGAGCCATTTTAGCTCCGATTTTAAAAAGAAATTGTTCTATAGCTTTCAGGGCGGCGGTGGTGGCGGCACCAGCCCTCTGAGGAGGGCACCTCCCCTGCGGCACATTGAGGGCTGCCTGGGCCGTCCGCTGCCGACAAGCCCCATGCCCTGGGGATGCCTGGCGTGGCGCACCGCTGCCACCGCCTCCTCCGCCGGGCGCCTGTGGGCTGGGTGCCTGCAGCCGCCACCCCCCGCCGCCGGAGCTGCCGCTGCCTGCATCCCTGTGGCCTCCTCCTTGGGCCGGTCCCTTTTTAGCCCGGCTGCGGTGCCTGGCGGAGGAGGAAGCTGCAGGCGGCGGCGGTGCGGCATGGGGACGGCCCAGGGAGGCTCGGCAGCCGCGGCTGGAGCCACCGCCAGAGCCACTGCTGCCCGCCGCCCCTGGCCGTGGCCGGAGCCGGGCTAAAAAGGTACCGGCCCGAGGAGGACGCCACAGGGGTGCAGGCAGCTCCGCCGGCGGCGGCAGCCAGTGGCTCCTGTAGGCCGCAGTCGGGGTGCCGGGTCCCAAGAAAGGTAAGCGAGGGGTTTTTATTTGGGGTGGGTGGGTAATTTATATGTGTTTTGGGTGGGTGGTTGTTTTTATTTTATTTCTTTATTTCTTTATTTGTGTCTGGGTGGGTGGGCTGAGAGGGAGGGGTGTGTGTGTGTATGTTTATTTTTATTTATTTTTATTTTTGGCCCCGCCCACAACGTCATGATGTCATGACATTGGCCATGCCCATGACGTCCGTGACATCATGGCGTGGTAGTAGAATTTTTGTCATCCCATCACTGGTTAAAGAAGCAAACAGAAATGGATTGATTTCTGCTTCATTTTAGATAGCCACTGCACTCAACATTTCATTTTGTACTTTTTTCCCTTTCCGTGTCTAGGCCAGACCTGAAACTGCCAAAACAAAGCCACCTTGGGGTGAATTCATCCTGTAGTTCCTTTTGCCTGACCTAATGTGAGAAAGATTAGCCAGCATAAGGTTGCTGTTGCTCAGAGTACACCCAATCGTGGTTCAAAAATACCACAGTCTTTGAGAAGACTCTGTGTACTGTGTATAATTGAAAGTGCTCGGTCTGAAATAAACATCATCTTCTACTTTAGTTCTTCCATTCACTAAAGGGTCGAGCTAAACATGGTGAGAAATGTGTGACTGGGGACCACATATTTTAAAAAATAGCAAGCAGAGGGAAGAAGCCTTCCATAGATATACAGTAATAGCAGTGTGGGAAAGGTTTTTTTTGTCAGAATTGTTTCTGGCATGAAAACCCTCTTCTACTCATATACTGTATTTCAAATGAAAATGGACTGCCCTCGGATGTACTTGGCCTTAATAATTTTTGATTTGTTTCTCAACTATGCAGCTAATGTCATCCTTATTCTCAGATCTACCAGCAGCTTAAATCATGGATACTAGGCCTTTTCTCTCCTCAAATGGTTTCTTGTGGATCTCCCTTTGGAGAGTGTTCAGAAACTTCAACCTGGCCCAAAATATTGCCACTAGGTTTTTTAAATGGGGCTCATTACAGGGATCAACTAGCACACATGCACACACAAACATGAATACAGCAGTTTCACTGGCTGCTGATCCATTTCTGGTCACAATGCAAAGTGCTGGTTTTAATCAATAAAGGGCTAAATGGCTTGGATACCTGTTTACCTGAACACTCTACCTGGACACTCTATCCAATTTACCTGGACACTCTATCCAAGACCTGAAAGTTGCAATTCTGGAACAGAGAAATTACAAGGCTAGGATCCGGAGAGACAGCAGAAATCAAATACATCCATCTGCTAGACACTCACCACAAGGGTTTGAATATTAGCCAGGGGTTTATAGGACATTATCAAATTTGATACTCAGATTGTTATATGTTGCTATATATTTTGTAATTTATACCACTTTCATAACTTTCCTGTAATATTCTCTTTCACAGCATGTCTCACAGAATAGGGGATGTGCTCACATAGCAACACAGAGGTTAATTTCATTAACATAAATTCAATGCCAGGATTTTTTTGCATTTCCCCACATTTAAAATTGAATAGGGAACATTTAGAGCTGATGTGAATAACAGCCAGAGTTCATCTGCCACTGCCAGCTGTGGGAAGCTGTATTGATTTGCATGATTATCTGTCATTCTGATTTAATCACTCTATGACTCTGTATCTGGTGTGTATAAGCTCATGCCTGCTATTTCACTCCTATGTTTGATGAAGTGGGCTCGATCCACAAAAGCTCACATTAAAATATAGCAGTTAGTCTTTAAAGTGCTGCAGAGTTGTTGTTGTTTGTTTTGTTTTGATTTTTGCCTTTCCAGGTGTTAAGATCATTGGGGTAGGTGGACTTCCTCTCAGCCCCTCAACCCCCATAGGTGCATTTGGTGGGAAATGGGAGGGGGACTTCTCTGGAACTCCCTCCCATGGGAGGCTAAGAGGGCCCCATTTTTGTTCTGCTTCTGAAAGCAGGAAAAGACCTTTCTCTTCAGGCAGGCTTTCCCTTAATGACTGGTTGCCTAAGAGGGTTTTAAAAATGGGATTGTTTGCATCTTGCTGCTTTTAAATGTGTTGTTTTTGAATATGCGTTAGTACTGTTCTTATTTACTGTTTCTAATATGTTTGTTTAATTCTCTTTAAATACTGTAATAATCTGTTATTTTAAGCTTTCAATATTGTTTACCCTTAATGATGTATGCCATCTTGGATCCTTTTAGGAAGGAAGGCAGGGCAAAGCTATTTTAAATAAATAAACAAACCATGTGGACATGGCAAACACAAAACACTAGGTCAGTGATGGTGAACCTTGGCACTCCAGATGTTCTTGGACTTCAATTCCCAGCTCCTGCAAACCCGCTCAAATGGGTTTACTTACGGGCACATTTTACTTCCGCTTCCAGGAGCAACGAGTGCGGCACGGGAAAGATGAATCGCAGCAAACCCATTCATGTGGATTCACAGGGGCTTGGGCTTCTGGGAATTGAAGTCCAATAACATCTGGAGAGCCAATATTCACCATCACGGACCTAGGTGATTATTCAGAAGGATACAAATAGCTATCATAATGTTTCTGACACTTAAAGTCCATGCAACAATGGGATTTATATAAATTGGGACTAATGATTGAATTTAGTAAATTGGGAATTATCACTTTGGTTGTTTTGATTCACTATAGTCTTTTTCTGTCAGAATCTATAGGAATTCACTGTTTTTATTATTTAGTATCTTTAGGACTGCATGTTTGTCTTCAAAAGTGCAGATTTATTTTATTTTTGCAGTTGTTTATTAGCCTTGTGTAGGATATTAATTTTGGAAATATGGTACATATGGTTTTAAAATGAATAAATAGATAAACAACACAGTAGTACTAAATCCTCTGCCAGCTTCAGAAGGAAGGAAGAACTGAAGGTTTTGGGTTGACCTTCTATATCATATTTCTAAAATAGTTATAATGGAGAGATAATTGTAGGCAGTACTATTTAATCTTATCTGCCTCTCTTTCCTATATGAGATCAGGGAGGGCTGGTCAGAGCAATGATTTTTAAACAAGCCATACATTAATCTTATTTGCATATTCACAGGCATACTGTATTATGATAACCACATTAAATTCCTTGCACACCTTATCCCCTTCTTTATATAAATTGTAAAGGGAACTATTAATTTTCTGTACATCTTAAAAATGTGATCATGTAGCTTTAGCCAGAGCAATCCCAACCCCTCAGGCATGTATCCAAGGTATCAAGTGACAAAAGTAGCTTCTCCTTTGGAGGAATATGTTTATTTGCGATGTCTCTGACAAACTAATAGGAATTTCTTAGGCAAAGGAGAACTTTCTGTTGGTGGCAGATGATGGTAGAGAGTATATCATTACTGGATAGCCCATGAAATAGATTGGGTCTGCCTTGGATATGTTCAATTCCAAGCCTCCTTCCTTTCCTGAAGGGCTATGGATTAGACCAGTGGTTCACAACATGGGGCGCACACCCCACAGGGGGACTTAGTTCCCAGAAACCTAAAGTCAGTACATTGGCTGATCAGTGCTTTGGAGAATTGACTTACGGTAGGTTTTTGGGAATCGAAGTCCAAAAACCAAAGATTGGGAAACACTGGATTAGACACTTGATTTATGTCCACTTAAGGCAGCCATAGTTAATTTTGTTCCCTTTGAAATCAATGGGGGCAGAGGGAGAGAAAGAAAGAAAAGGAGGGGGGAAAGAGAGGGAAAAGGCAACAACCAAGTCCTACCTGCTGTATGGGGGCCCATACAGATATAGTACAGCTAATGAGTGCTCAAGTTTTTGCATTCAGCTGCTGACTTACACTTGAGTTCTATTGCTGTTCTGCTGTAAGACTATATGACTATATTTGGTCATTTCTATATCTTTAAAGTTCCACAACAAGTGGAATACATTTCTGGTATGAGATGAGGGAGGACTTGAATCTTAAGTAGACCTTTGATGTACACAAAGATGGGTCTCTGGGGATATGTAATTTGCAATATGAAAATCTAAAAAGGTGTAGTGAGAAGAAATGTTTCTTTGCTTTGGGCTTTTGTCAGGGGCGTAGCTACCGCCGTATCTGCCGTATCAATTATACGGGGGCCCCGGGCCACGGGGGCCCCCTACAGCAAAAATTAATAAAAACTTCCCAATTTTTTTTATTTCACAAGGGCCCCCCAAACAAATTTTTATACGGGGCCCCGTTAAGGCATGCTACGCTTCTGGCTTTTGTGTACACCAGATTTGTACATCATAAGTTTCCAAATGTGCTGAACCCCCAATTAAAAAGAAATATTGAGAACACTGCAGGATACAAGTCAAGAAATCTGCACTGAGGATATAAGAAAGCACAGAATTCGATCAGGAGTAAGGCAGTAAACAATTTCACAATCCTATAGTGCAGGCTTACAGCTCATTTTTTATTTTAAGCTAAAATAATACTACACAGCCTTTATTAACATATCTAACCCAGCCTGAAAAATAAAATTGATATAATTTTTTTGTAGAGCACTGGAAGGATTTCATGTATGTTATTTAGGCTGCAACCACATTTCTTAGGGGCCAGTTGGTGTTGTTGGATGGCGAGAGGTCCAGTCCTAGGCTTTTCCATTATGGGGTGCTGCAGGGCTCGGTGCTCTCACCTCTCCTATTTAATATCTACATGAAGCTGCGGGGTGAGATCATCCATTCCCAGGGGGTAAAGTATCAGAAATATGCTGATGATACTCAATTGTACATCTCAGCCCGTGGTGATCTCAGTGATGTGGTTGACATTTATTTATTTATTTATTTATTTAGTCAAATTTAATATCCCGCCCCAATCAGGTGAACCCGACTCTGGGCGGCTTACAAACATCGGTGTTAGAAGACACAAATTAACAATACAGAATCCTATGGGGCATATTACAATTAGTTTAAAAATTAACTTAAAATTTCGACTATAATCTACAGGATACTAAAAGGAATTTAAAACTTTAAGACTAAGAAGTTAAAAAGATTAAAACAACGAGAAGCAAGAGGGTGGCTGTCTGACCAGATCAGCCACCCAACATGGGATCCCACATTCCTGGATCCCCAAACTTGCCCTGCCAGCCAGGTTTTTAGGCCCTTCTGGAAGGGCAGGAGCTCTGTCTGTAAGCGTAGTTCCATTGGCAGGAGGTTCCAAAGGGCCGGGGCAGACACAGAGAAGGCCCTCCTCCTAGTGCAAGAGAGATGCGCCTCTCTAGCCGATGGTATGATAAGAGAGCCTCTCTGATCCAGGGTGTGCTTCGCTATGCTAAAAGGGTGGTGGATGGGAGAATGGGACAGAGGCGATGGAGTTGGGTGGGGGATGACCGATGCCATGACAGGGCTGGTGCATCACTGTGCAACAGCCAGCCATGGTGGGATGGATGGAGCCTGTTTGGTGCACAGCAACACCCACCCCACGGAAACAGCACCCTGCTTCCTCAAAGGTTCCAACTTGGGCAAAAATCAATTTGTTCTGTTGTATAGCTGCTCAGTGTCATATTTCTTCCTGCCTCTGAGGGGTGCCAGACCCTGTGGCACACCGGGACTTGTCCCAGTGTCCAAAATAGCCACCATGGGCATGGTCCTATCCAAGTGTCTGGAGGCTGTAGGGGTCTGACTGAGGGACAACAGGCTACAACTGAATCCTGGCAAGACTGAGTGGCTGTGGGTTAGGGGGCCTGCGTTGTCCCGGGAGCTACCATCATTGGTACTGCGTGGGACTCTTTTGCCTCAGATAGAGCCGGTGCATAATTTGGGGGTTCTCCTGGACTCACAACTCCTGCTCAAAGAGCAGGTGGGAGTCGTGGCCAGGAGGGCTTTTGCGCAACTTTGCATTATTCACCAATTACACCCGCTCCTGGACCAGGACTCCTTACTAACAGACACTCACACTCAGAAGCGTAGCATGCCTTGGCGGGGCCCCGTATAAAAAATTGTTTGGGGGCCCTTAAGAAGGGTAAAGATTTCTCACAAAAGAAAAAAAATTGCATAAAATTAAAAGAAATATTTATTCATCATAATTATCTATCTGTCATTTTTTCCAAAATTTTTACAAACAATAAAACCCGTCAATAAACACTGCTCTCCGTCCGTGGTTTATCATCGTATCGTATGTACATCGATTATTGTGGGATTCGCCCGTTGAAGTAAATGACTTAAATGGGGAAATCCCGCAGCCCACGATAACCGATGTAGGGTGTTGCCAACTTTTGAACGCACGCTTTACGCGAGAAAAAAAATTGCTTTCTTTGACTTTTGTCATTTGTTTTGCTTACGCACGTTGGGGGTCCCTGTGGCCCGGTATAATTGATATGGCAGATAAGGCGCCGCCCCTGCTCACACTCTAGTCACCTCCAGACTACATTATTGTAATGCACTCTACATGGGGCTGTCCTTGATGACTATTCGGAGCCTACAACTGGTGCAAAATATGGCTGCCTGCATGGTGATGGGGTGTGGTTGCTATGACCATGCCTCACCCCTATTGCAGGAGTTGCATTGGCTGCCAGTGTGCTTCTGGGTGCAATTCAAGGTGCTGATTTTGTTGTTATTCAGTCACACAGTCGATTCTGACCCTTTGCGACCCCATGGACAACTGTTCGCCAGGCACTTCTGTCCTCCACCATCCTCCTCAACTCGGTCAGCTCTGTGCCCATTGTAATGACCTTTAAAGCCCTTCATGGTAGTGGACCAGGATACTTAAGAGACTGTGTCACCCCAAGATCATCTGCCTGTCATACAAGATCAGACCGGAGGGGGTCCCTAGTGGTTCCATCTGCCAGAGAGGCTCATCTCTCTGGCACTAGAAGGAGGGCCTTCTCCGTATCTGCTCCGATCTTGTGGAACCTCTTGCCAACTGAGTTGCGCCTCCAGGCAGAAAGGGCCTTAAAACCTGGTTAGCACAGCGGGTGTGGGACACTGCTGGTGTGGTAGCCCCTCCCCCCTCACTGGCTTATATAAAGCCATCTGGATTTTTCAATGTTATAGAGAGAGTGTTTTAATCTGGTTTTAATGGTTTTTAAAGTTTTAATTGTTTAGTTCTGTATGATGAGGACGTTTTGTATTTTTAACTTTTGAATCTGTTGTGAGCTGCCTGGAGTCACTTTGGCAAGGGAGGCGGCAATACAAATACAGTAAATCCTCACATAAAGAGCGCCTCGCTTACAGACTAACTCGCTTAAAGAGCAGAATTTTCTCTGAATGGTCGCTTCGCTTATCAACTAAAACCAACCAAAAGCTCACAACAACTAAATCAGGGTTCGCAATCTCCTCTGCCAGAAGTCACAATTGGTCAGTTACAATGGTGTTTCGCTTAAAGAGCAAACTCGCTTAAAGAGCAATCCCATGGAACATATTATGCTCTTTAAGTGAGGTACCACTGTACAGTAATAAATAATAAATAAAAGTAAATAAACTTGATGCACACTTACCTGGCAATAAGTTTCATTGACCACAGTGGAGTTTAATTCTCATTGCACTAACATAGGATAACACAATGTTAAAATGTTTTTAAACCTTGCAGACCATATTGAGTCTGTGGCGCAGTGGTTAAGGTGCAGTTCTGCAGTCACAACTCTGCTCACAATCTAACTTTGATCCCAACAGAATCAAAGTTGACTCAACTTTCCATCATTCTGAAGTTGGTAAGTACTATGGGATGGTATATACCGTATTTGCTGGTGTATAAAACCCACCCACCCCCTTTAAAATACACTGGAAAAATAGAGTGTGTCTTGTACTGTATATAGTGGCCAATAGTGAGCTATTTTGGTAATAATGCGGTGCATCTTATATGCCGATGTGTCTTATACACTGGCAAATACGGTAAGTGTAATTGCTATTACTAAACCTCTAGCTCAGTGGTTCCCAACATGAGGCACATGTGCCACAGGGGGACTTTAATTTCCAGAAGCTCAAGTCAGTACATTGGCTGATCAGCGGTTTGGGGAATTGACTTGGACTTCTGGGAATTGAAGTCCAAAAACCAAAGGTTGGGAAACATTGCTGTAGCTGCTGGTGGTGCATGTGTGGAAAAGACATATTTCACACTTGATTAAATCAATTGTAAGTGACAAAATAATTTACTCTCATAATTCAATCTTGCTATGTCTTTTGTTCCACTTGTGAACAGATGCATATTCACTAATAATCCCTGCCCCCATCCCAAGAACTGGGAATAACTTTTATTCTGACCATTCAGTCAAACGTAATCCATGGCCAACCTGTCTACAAATAGGTGAGAATTGTATTGTTGTTGTTTTTTAAAGTGTGGACACTAAGCACACCACTGTCAGGGATTTAGTTTGTGAATTCGATAGTGTACATTTCACGAGTTGCCACAATGAAACTACAGCACTAAAAAAATAAGGATTATGCTGTTTGAAAGATGGTCTTGGCGACTTTCAGGAATGCTAGGACTCAATGGCTGGGAATGCAAATTGATGATGTCATTACACTTGGAAGTTGCCCTGTAAAAATAACATTTTTGCTAGGGGCATCCAGTTGTCAGTGAGCCTGCGACCAAACCACTCAACCGATCGTACCACAGTGATCCAAAGTGTGTTAGATAGAGAATAAAATAACCTATGTTCTAGCACTATTAGAATTTTGTTTGGGCTTTCAAAAAATTTTTTATGACAGTGTATCCAAAAGTCCTTGACCAGAATCCTGAAAAAACTCAGATAAAAGGGACAAATCTGTCTGAAATTAATCAAAACCACTTTCTGTGGTTGATAGAAGTTGCTGATGGTTTTGCTCGGTTTCCAACAGATTTGTCCCTTTCATTTGAGCGCTTTTGTGATGTTGTTCAAGGATTTTTTGTAAATGTTGTCATAAAAACTGTTCCTAAAATCCAACCAAAATACTAATGGTGTCATGACAAAGGTTATTTTATCCTCTATCTAACGCAATTTGAATAACCTCGATCAGTTGCGTGGTTTGGTCGCTGGCTCACCAACAATAGGACACCCCCAGCAAAAATGTCATTTTTCCGAAGCAATTTTCGAGTTTAATGATGTCATCATTTTGTATTCCCGAACTTTGGGTCCTATTATTCCTGAAAGTCGCCGAGACGATCTTTCATACAGCATAATCCTTATTTTCATCAGTGCTGTATTTTCGTTGTGGCAACTCATCAAAATTACACAATTTTCATTACATACCAAACTCAGTCAGACCACCCTACTGAAACATAAGAAGTTCATCTAATTCACATTAAAAAAAATTAAAGCCACCCTGAGTGGTGCTCTTATTAAAAGGGCAGGATATTTACCAAATTTGCAAAAATCAATGCATATTCAGGATAGAGAGAACCAAAATCAACAAATTTGGCCAGCCAGGTCCAGAGCTTTGAGTACTTAATTTGGGAAGGCAGAGTTTGAATTCCTGTACAGTTGTACCTCGCTTAAAGAGCATAGTTTCACAGGATTGTTCTTTAAGCGAGTTTGCTCTTTACGTGAAACACCTTTGTAAGTGACCAATGTGGGAGGGATTGTGAACCCCAATTTATTTGTTAAGCGAGTTTTTGGTTGGTTTTATTTGTTAAGCGAAGCGAAAATTCTGCTCTTTAAGCGAGTTACTCTTTAAGCGAGACGCTCTTTATGCGAGGTTTGACTGTATATTTAACCATGTTGTTGCTGAATTTGGGTTGCGTTCTTTTCCTCCTAGATACAGTGATGGCTAACCTTGGCACTCCAGGTGTTCTTGAACTTCAATTACCTGCTGATCAGGACTTCAGGGAATTGAAGTTCAAGAACACCTGGAGTGTCAAGGTTAGCCATCATTGCTAGGATATTATTTGTCTTCAACACCTCTATGGAAGGAGGTTTGCTATCGGTTTGTTCAGTTTTTATATACATATTTTACAACATGTTTTGAGGCAAGTCAAGATACTGAGTGGGCAATCTGGCTATCAGAAAGTTTGCAGGCAAGTTTTCTTGGGCCTAGACTTATAAACTACATTACATTGGCTCTCATGCATTCTCATTGCATTCTGCAATGCTCGCAGCTCCAAAGTCTAGCTTTGGACAGCCCCACATAACAGTGTTTTCAATAGTCTAATGTCGAATTTACTAGAGCATGAATGACAGTGGTGAAGCTCTCAATACACAGGCTCATGTGCCCTATATCACCCTCTCAGGCAAATTGTTCCTTGGCCACAGGTTGTCTTAAAATTTTCTCCCAAGATGCAATAAGAAATCTTTATTTCAGCTATTTTAAGCAGTTCTTACAGTCTTGACAAAAACTAGGCCTTGGGCCCTTAAGTCCTCAAAGAAAGGCAGAACACACTTGCTCCCATTAAAATCCATTTTTATTGCTTTCTGAAGAGAGATGTCTTAACAAGATTGCCACAAGAAAACCTATACCCTCTGTCTCCCTTCTTGCTCCTGTTGTACTGTATTAAGACCTTAAAAGTTGATTGAATTTAGCACTGTGACCAGAGGGGAAATCTGGGTGTTTAATATTCCAAGGTAAACAAGCACTTTTGTTTCTATTAAGAGCTTTTTCTATTGACTTTATGTTGCCTGTTTACAAAGGCTAATGGCAGCTATCCAGCCAGCTGGCTTGAAAGATGAATAAAGAGCAGGGACCAGCAGCGGCTAAAGCTAGGTAAGGTCCAGTCTTCAAAACCCATATTTGGTGTATTAGAGGTGATTTATGACTAATTCATTCGCAGCTTGTTTGTTGCTACCAGTTTGTTCAATTTCTATTTCAACACAAAGCTTACATGTTAATTTTCTCTTTTGGTTTTGGGTAGACATTTACAACATCTATGTTTCTCTCTCAGTGCTGACCTTTTCCACAAGACAGTTTCAGGTACAGAGATAAACGGGAAGCTATGCTGGATCAAAGTTTTGTTCCTCTTTGGAGTAGATGCTAGTAGCTTAAGAGGTCAGAGCAGAAGGGTTTAAGATAGAATACTAGTAACTTATCCCTCTTGAACCAGTTGTCTTTCATGTATGAACAACTGAATCTTTATCTTTCTCACATGGTGTGAAATCAAACGTTCATGCTGAGGAATTAAACATCATTTTATTTATTTGTTTATTAGACTTATATTGCTGCCCACACACCATAGCCACTCAGGGCGGCTTACAGTCAACATAAAACACAGCTTAATTAAAAACATCTTAGGCACACCCCATTCAGTCCCCAGATGATGGGTTATTTTAGAGTAGCCATATGAGCCAGCGGGGCGGGGGGGGAGGCAGCTCCCATTGTAGCACCCGACACCCGCTGGGCCACCCAGGTCTTCAGGCCTTTCCTGAATACTGGCAGATCTGATTATAGGCAGAGGTCAGTCAACAGGAGGTTCCAAAGGACCAGAGGTGCCACCAAAAGGCTCTCCATCTGGTGCTAGAGAGGCTCACTTCTCTAGCAGTTGGTACCCTTAGATATTTTTGTGCTAGTCAAGATTTAGTCCCACAAATTTTGTAAGTTGAGAATTTAGAATTGTATACAGAGCATGAAAAGGTATTTTTCATTATTAAGATTTAGGATTGAGCTTGTCATCTACTGTCTTTTTAAATCTAAAATTTTGTATACAGACTGTGGTACTACTTTCTTCTCTTTCTTCCATACCAGGAACCTGTGCATTCTGCTCTGTGCAAGATATGGTTAACCACAAATATTTTTTCCCAAGGGGAGGCCTATGATGAATGCACACTCTTCCTCACTTGCTCTGGGACCTCTTAGGTGTTCAATCCAAGGTGGATTATTCTGAAATCCCCTCTAAAACTCACCCAAAGCTCACGGCAAGGAATGTATGTTCACCATTCATTCTCAGCCATGCCCGGCTGACCAAATCCTGGGACTTTTCTGTATACAGAGCCCAGCCAAATTACTTTTATGAGAGGTAAGGTAGCGTTCAAAAAGAGGCCAGTCTTGTTACCCCTGCATCACATTTTCAATAAACACGCGTTGATTGAAGAAAATATGTTTATTGAAGTTGTAGCATGGTTCTTGATTAATCAGGTTACAGATCTCAGCATAGAAAAATAACCTAATCAAAATTTCGTTTTAGAGAAAGGATGCTTTAAGACATGTCCTCCCCTAAATAAAAATAATCTATCTACTTGTTCTAAGTTGCCATAATTAAGACTTCCAGAGATAAGGCCTGGTTGGATGGCCTTTCTCCCTCATATCGATGTTTCCTTGTCGACCACCATTTTTGATCTCTTTTCTTCTCCAAGCCATGTGCTCATGGCGAATATCCAGGGAAAAAGGGCTTGTAGTATTCACCCATTCTCCCCTCCTCTCTAGGGTCTACATCTTCTCTGCTTCAGAATCACCCTCTCTCTCTGCCATTTCCTCTATCAAACTTTTTGCTTAATTCTCTCCAGGTATGAGGTAATTTAGCAGACATCCAATCAAATCCCAGAGTTGGTGTAAAAAACTCTGGTCCTACTGATGAGGCCTGGCACCTCCCAGTCTGTTTCCATCCGGGTCCCAGGGAGTAAAAACAAACAAGTGGCCTTTTACTAGCACAAGAAGCCACATTTCTACTATAGACTAAAACATAATAAGCTCCATTTTGGATATGTGAAGAACTTGGGGCCTCATTTTATCACAAGGTCTTCCATTGCTTTATGTGACATACTTCTGTGAAATCATGAAGTACAGTTCCAAAATAATTATGGTTACTAGTGCTTTATTCCTTACAACCCTTTCACTCAACCCTCTCTTGATTTTCATTTGGTACATCAAGACCGATGAAAAAATCTGTGCAACTCAAACACTTCTATATTTTATTGGATATCTTTTAGGACTGAGTGTAGCATTTGTTGCTGAGATAAAGACACACTGCATGTGTCAGAGGCACTATTGTTTATTCATTCACATCTGGAGTAGACAAAGTAGCCCATGAACCACAAGTGTTCAAGAGGTCACCAAGAAACACCCCCCCCCCCGGGGGGGGAAGTGTTGTTCAATTTTTATTTTTACAAAAATTGGTCAGTGTCTCCTGGACCTGCAATTTTTACATTAGGTTCCCCTAAGAGCCCCACTCCCACAAAAATGGTAAGAATCTATTTTTAATGCAAATGGTTGAGAAATGTATGTGTTTCCACCCCAGTACAAAATAAGGAGACAAGACACCAATGGCTGTGGTTAAAGGCTTGTGTACCCTGATGCGAGGGACAGGGGGATACTTTCCCTTCCCTGCACTGGATGGGTGAAAACTGACCCTGGTTGTTAATGCACAGGCAAGTAAGTAATAAGTGGGCCAGCCTACCAGGGTGGCCATGGCCATGGCCATTTCCACTTCCCTTCAAAGAGTGGATCTTGGTCGTACCGCATGCCAGTCACATGACAGCCACAGGAATGCAGGACAGGATGACTTTGCCCCTTCGAAGACGCCCTGCAGGAATCACTGCTAGTACTCCCAGCACTACCCACCCAGCACTACCCACCACCAGAGGGGGCGAACACCCACTTGGCCCCCTCACCCCGTGGTAAGAACCTATTTTTAATGCAAATGGTTGAGAAATAGCATGTACTGCATATATCTTATGTTGGGAATCAGCTACTGAAAGTGTTCAGCCTTTCAGCTATCGTTGGATGGCAGCTCACAGCTTGTTTTAGTATTGACTATGCCAGCTAGAGGGGCTGTGGTGACTTAGTGGTTAAGATGCTGAGCTTGACAACCAGGAGGTCAGCAAGTCAAAATCTGATTGCTGCATAACGGAGCAAGTGCCAGCCATCTGCCCCAGCTCCTGCCAACCTAGTGGTTTAAAAGCAAGAAATTGCAAATAGAGAAATAGATACCGCTTCCATGGTTAACAGCATTCCATGCACTTCGGCAGATGCTTATGCCTGCCACATGACCATGGAAACATCTGCAGACACACAGACAGCTGGCTCTTTGGTTGTAAATGGAGATGAGTACCGCCCTCTAGAGTCAGACACAACTGGATTTCAAGCAAGGGAGACCTTTGCCTTTACCTATGCTGGCCAGGGCTTAATGAAAGCAAGTCAACAATATCTGAAAAACCACATATTCCGTGCATTTATATATTCTGTTCCTTCTGCATGCCCTTCTTGGCATAATGGGAAAGTATATTATGCTATCTTTTTAGCAAAGAAAGATACAGAGCTAACTGTCCCCAAATGGATTGACAACGTATAATTTCTCTAATGGCTTTCATTTAACATTTCATGCTCTTTCTATTTATTTCTAATCAAGCAGCAGAGCAGTAAACAAAAGGTGTGCTAGTTGAAGAGGAGGTAGCTATGAGAAATGAGTGTTCATCATTTGAGAGATCTTATTTCATTTACAATCTCAGATGATTTAGGTTAGCTTCACCATCTCATGGTACTACAATTTACTTTATCTTCAGCTAGCATAGGTACCTTCACAAACACTGTACATAATATTTGAACAATTCACACTTTTATGAAGGAAACAAAACAGTGGGTTGTTTTCAGCACAGATCTTTAGTATCTGTTGTTTGGTGTGTAAACAAATGTTTTCCCCATACAGTTGCCTGCATCATTGTTTATTTATTTGGAATAAACTATATTTTAAAGGATTATCAAGATAGTTGGATGGACCTTTCTTTGTGCGCTGCTTTCTAAAGCAACTAATTTCTCGAAGAAACATCAAGAAGCTGTTCTAATTCAATAATCTTACACATTCCTTACATTTAAGCTTATTCTGTATCCATTTCACATTCAGGAAGAGGGTAGTGAAACAAAAATAAGAGAATCCTGTCAGAACCTGGCTTAAGCAAAGACCATCTGTCCATCACAGAGCTCAGAGTAGTTACTGTATAGCAGTGTTTCCCAAATGCTGGTTTTTGGACTTCAATTCCCAGAAGCCTAAGTCATTTCCCCAAAGCACTCATCAGCCAATGTACTAACTTAGGCTTCTGGGAATTGAAGTCCCCCTGTGGGCTGTGTAACCCTTGTTGGGAACCACTGCGGTATAGGATTATGACTGTAGAATTGGGAGCCATGATAGCTATGGACTCTTTAGGATTCTAGCCTGGAAAAGATACTGGAGATATGGATATTTATGTTTTTGGACTTCAACTCCCAGAATTTTGAGAGCCAAAGTCCAAAAACACATCTCTGAAAGCATTTCTCCCCTGTTCAGGGCCATCACACAAAATATCATCTATAATGGTAGGAATTGGTTTTCCCCACCAGTCTGGCTAGGTTATCCTGCTATGGTAATAGAGTAGACCATACTGCCAGTGACTCAACACCAGTCGTTAGGTGGCAGTTAACTAATCTGACAACCCTGATGACTAATGACTTGGGTGGAAAAGTCCACAGGGAAGGGTGATGGTCCCCAAGTGGATTAAATCCCACCATCTTGTTGGAGGGCAGCAGCTTCATCAATACTGGTCTGGGGCCAATGAGGACTTTGTGTGCCAAAAGGGCTCAGGACCAGAAAGTGACTCTTGGAACTGGATCAGTGGTGCCAGTGTCATGCTGTGTTGCAGAAAACAAATGGAAGGCCACTACAATATATTCCCCAGACAGTCTTCATGGCTGATCGCAAGGATAATCATCAATATTTGGAATTGGATACGGCAGAAGAAGAAGAAGAAGAAGAAGAAGAAGAAGAAGAAGAAGAAGAAGAAGAAGAAGAAGAAGAAGAAGAAGAAGAAGAAGAAGAAGAAGAAGAAGAAGAAGAAGAAGAAGAAGAAGAAGAAGAAGAAGAAGAAGAAGAAGAAGAAGAAGAAGGAAATTTTTTTTTTTTTTTTAGAAGGAAATTTTTTATTGATAAAATTCTTACTACAGAGCCATCTGTCGAGGTGAACTACATAAACTTGTCATCACTTTCAAAAACTTGAAAAAATATAGTTACATAGCTCAGTAAACATAGTTACATATATAGTGATTGTGGAAGGAAATATACATTATATACAATACCAAAAGAACAACGATATTTACAATTATACTGTCATTTACATGAAACTTAACTTTTAACATTCTAAGTTATTCCCAAATTTCTTTCTGTCAACCACTGCCACCATTTGTATCTGTCGGGTTCCTTCTGTCTCACCATCATTCTTTTAGCATATACTCTGAGCCTTGCCACCAAACTGCCCACCGTTTGTTTGGGATCTGCCACCTTTCCCGTCTTCCCTTCCTGTCCCCTTTGGAACATCAGAGCGCTTAAGGCAAACAGATTGATTAATCGAACCAAGGACCAGGGCACTTTCCAGTTCTCCAGTTTCCCTTTCTTTCTCGGCCCCTTCCACCCCTTTCCTGGCTCTGTCCCCGATAGAATCGTCTCTGCTTTCTGTTCCTTTAAATAAGGCCAGTCCAATTTACTTGCCAGAGCTCCCCAAACTTCTTGCGATGAAGGACATTCATTTGCAAAATGCGAACAGGTTTCTCTCGGGGGTTTCTGGTCTGTTATCCCACCTCTAACATTCTGGCATCTTATCCTCCTGCACTGCTGCTCCTCTTCCTTTTTCCATGGGTAGGTCGCTCCTACATTAAGTACCTGATGATATGCCCTCCACCTTGTTTCCCACAGACAGAGGGGTATATTCCCATCTTTAAACACAGACAAGTCCTCCTCCCCTGGCTGCAGATATTCCGGCAGATCAGTTTTAGAAGCCCACTTCTCCCTGAATGGCCTAGCGATTCTTTCCTCTACGGCCTCAGTGTAAATAACCCGTTTTGACTCCCTCACTGTATCTGCAATCTTAAGTGTGTTTGCCCTCACCGCCCAACGATTGACTCCCTCTGCCATATCTCTAACGTACGGCCTCATTCCCATTTTCGAAGCACTGGTCAATCTGGGAGAACGGAGTTCCTCCTCCCACCACTGTTTCCCCCAACCTCTGCTTTGCCATAGGTCACCTTGCACACCGATCAGTCGGGATTCTCCCTCATTAGTCTTCTGTTTCAAGTTATTGGCCAAAAAGGCACCTAGGAAAAGAGGTCCGAGAGCCGGCAACCCTAACCCACCTTCTTTTACCGAGCGGTACGCCACTGCCCTAGGGAGAGGGAAAACCTTCATTCCCCACAAGAAAACAAAAACTCTTCCCATCACCCTATCCATAAGTTTCTGAGGAGGGGGATACACAGCCGCCACATGATTTGCCACCGGTATACAATAAGTTTTGAAGAACTGTACTTTCTTGTAGAGACTCAGCCTCCAGGGTTTCCACCTCTCCAGTCGGTTCTCCACCCCCTCTTCCCACCTTTTCCAATTCTCTTCCCATCCATTGGGGTCAACAGTGAACAGGATGCCCAAGATCTTGACTGAACTTTGCCTGCTACCTATATTGTCTCCATCCCCATTCAAAGCTTCTTTTAGTGTCTTTCCCCTGAGTTCTCCAGTCTTTCCACCCAAAATATACACTCTGCTTTTTGTGGCATTGATGAGAGCTCCGGAAGCCTTCCCATAACCCTCTAATAATTCCTTCACTGGATCCAACTCCTGCTCTCCCGATGTAAAAACATAAACGTCATCAGCGTGGGCAACAAATTTGATTTTCCTATCTGCCTCCCTACCATCGAGGTCCCTCCTAAAAGGTAGGAATCCCCCGATCCGGTTGTCTTGTTCTATCAGTGTCAAAAGTGGATCCAATGCCAGCACATACAGTGCTGCACTCAGCGGACAGCCCTGACGCAACCCAGAACGAATGGGGATCTCTGCCCCTTTCCATCCATTCACCTGTGGCTGCACCGTGACCCGACTGTACAGATTTTTCAGCCATGCCACAAATTGCATCGGAACTCCCTTCAGCTCTAGCACCCTCCATAGATAGGTTTGGTCCACCTTATCAAAGGCCTTGGACTGGTCCATCTGCAGGAGAGTTCTTTCTTCCCTGAACTGTCCTGCTCCTTCAAAAAATTCCCGAATGATCCCCAGGGATTCTGTCATCTTTCTCCCGGGGACAGATGACGTTTGACCCTTCGCCACCAATTTTCCCATTACCTTAGTCAACCTTCTATTCAACACCTTTGCCAGCAACCTATAATCTACATTAGTTAAGGTTATAGGTCGCCAGTTAGCCAGATTAGTCAGATCTCCTTCTTTAGGCAACAGAACCAGAGTTCCTTTGTAAAAGGTATCTCCAAGTTCTCCCTTCTGCAGAGCATGATTGAAACAAGCCGCCAAGATTTCTGACACGGGCTCCTTAAATTCTTTGTAATACGCATAAGGCACCCCATCGGGTCCTGGAGTAGAGTTAGACCTGCCTTCTGCCACAGCAGCTGCCACTTCCTCATGAGAGATGGGAGCAGTCATGTTTAGAACTTCCTCCTCTGAAAGTTCACCGTACCTATGCTTGTCTACTTTCTTCAAGAATCCTTCCATCTCCTCCGCATTTAATACTTTCCCTCGATACAGATCTTCATAAGCACGTCCCACCACCTCCAAGATAGCTTGTGGATCTGAACTCAGTTCGCCCGTTTGGGGGTCACGTAACGCAGCCATGCATTCCCGTTTCCCCCTTGGCATCCTGTCTTTTTCCCATTCCCCTTTTTCTATCACCGGGCCCCTGGTCCTAGCCTGTTCTGCTTCCATCCTCTTCTTCCTTTGCAATTGCTGAAACTCTCTAAGTTCCTGTTTCAAATCCCTCACTCTCCTGGCTTCCACGGGAAATCCTTGAGACATCAAAGAATGGGCCCTCAGATATCTGTACAAGGCCTCATGGTACCTTCTCAGGTCCCTCCTGTCTGCCCCCATTTGGAGCCCTGTCGCTCGTCTCCTGAGCTCTTTTTTCACTCCTTCCCACCAACCTATCTCCATTGTTTCCCCTTTTCTGATCGCCAACATAGTCTTCAAATCTTTTTCAAGCTCCTCCTTACAGAAAACGTTCCTTAACAGCACCACAGGCATCCTCCAGCCAGGCTTGCCTTGAGGGACTGCTTCTCCTTTTCTCAAATGCACCACCAAAAGTCCGTGATCTGACCAAGGGGTGAGCACCACTTTTACTCGCTCAGGGCAAAGTTCCTCTACGGCCCACACCCTGTCTATGCGACTGGCAAACAGCGGATGAAAAAACGTATAGGAGACCCCATCCACTTTTGGGAAATTTTTGTGAAATGCCCGCTTTTCCCATATTGGAAAATATTCCAGTTCATTCTCTCTCTCCAAGCCAACATCCCTCAAACCGAGATCTTGTGCCAACATCTGGTTTAACTCTTTCTCTTCTGCTGTTAAAGGGTGTTCTCCTCCTATCAACCTTTCTTTTGTCCTTGTCCGAACCACTGCAAATCTGTCAGCCACCCGGCTTCTGTTATTAAAATCACCCATCACTATCATTTTCCTCCCCGTCCTTGTATAGTCCTTCAATGTTTGCCACAGTTCTCTCCTTAACTTAGCATTCACTGGAGCATACAATATGCACAGGCGACAACAAAATGCTTGTTTTACTCCTTTAGGGCTAAATGCTTCCAAATCAAAATCCACCACAAGAAGATGCCCTGGTGCTGCTTCCACCTTCCTGACGATCTTCAAATCATGTCTCTGTCGAAATAACACCCCTACTCCTCCTCTGCCCGTTTCATTATACGACCACAAGGATGGTCCCCAGGTCCA
Organism: Furcifer pardalis; assembly: GCA_030440675.1. Classification (NCBI taxonomy): domain Eukaryota; kingdom Metazoa; phylum Chordata; class Lepidosauria; order Squamata; family Chamaeleonidae; genus Furcifer; species Furcifer pardalis. The sequence continues at coordinate 230,969,334 of CP126891.1, read as the reverse complement.
CACTTTTTGTGCCCTGCTTCTGTCTTGTTCAGAGATGAAATTGGTCTCCTGTACTGCCACCACATCCACATTTAAAGAGGCTAAAGAAGACAATAGTTCTCTAGATCTCTTCGCCTGCCTCAAACCGTGGACGTTCCACGTAGCGAGCGAAAAAGCTGCACCCATGCTCTGGTCCTTACTATCCATTTTGTTGCATTAAAAAATCCACAATGCATCACTTTAATTCATTCACCGCAGATTCCATTTCAGAATCTAATTCTGAACCTGATTCTACTCCTGTCTCTGATTCTACCCCCTCACTGTCAGAGTGAGGTGTAGTCCTACTAGGTGAGGTTCCCATCCCTTCTCTGGAGTCAGAATGCAAACTGACCTCCGGCGTAAGGTGGGTAGGTGGGTCGGTGTTAGAGGACACACTGGGAGGAACCTGATTCCCTCCCCCATCCTCCTGACACCCTGATGCACCATTCCCCCCGGGATCCCCCAAAGACCCTGCAAACATTATTTCCATCTCCTCCGTTCCCACCACTCTCCTCCCCTCCTCCAAAGCCTTCTCCTTTTCTTCCTCCACCACTTGCAACTTAATTGTATACAATCTGTCTTTCTGGTGTACTGTTCGAAGTTCTTCTCTATCTTTCTCTGTAGGGATAAACCTTTCCTCCATATTATAACTTTCCTTTATTTCTATTATCCTTTTGACACCCAGTTCTCTCTTCCTATAAAGATCCTCTTCTGCCACCTTCAATTCCTCATAGGTGAGCTCCCGTAATCCCTTACTCCAACCTTCAACCTCTGATCTTTCCTCCTGTGTAGCCTGAATTTTACTATACTTTTTCACACCTGCCGACTCTTTCCTGATTTCTCTTTCCCCTCCCTCTCCTATTACTTCCTCTCTATCATTTCCTACCTCCATCAGTTCCTCTCGGCCTTCCTCTTCAGCTAACACAGCAAAAGAATTACTGAGATTCACATTCCCCCTTTCCGATCCTCTCCTTCCTGCTATTCGGACATTTTTATTCCGCTTTTTCCTTCCTGCCACCTGCCATTCCTCTTTTCCCTCCTCTGAGCCAGGTGATACCTCCGAAAGTCGCACAGCCTGCAAGGCCTCTCCTGGCTCTGTCCTCATTCCCAATCTCCTCCCTATCTCAGAAACAGAGTCTTTTTGCAGACCTTCCTCTGCCTCCTTCCTCCCTGCTGATCTCCCTCCCACTTCATGCTCAGAGTCTTTTCGCAATCCTTCTTCTGCCCTCTTTAACGCCTCACTCAATCTCCCTGGGTCCTTTATATTGTAGAAGGAGCTTGGACACCAAGCGTATGGGTGCCCCACCTCCCGACACAGATTACAAGTCACCCTCTTAATGCAACGTAGAGTGGAGTGTCCCCTCACCCCACACTTGGAACATAAGGGAGTGATACAGTCCCTTCGGATATGATCAAAGGCACCACATTGAAAACATGCCATGGGTTGGCCAGCATATCGTGTACAGCCCCGATCTACTCCCAGAAAGAAATATTTGGGTAAGTGCCTAAAGGTTCCCCCTATTCCAGTTCTCTCCAAAGCAACCACAGCTCTAAATTCTCCTGTCCAAACTCCCTTACTATCTGTTTTCTTCTGGGGGGCCATCAGAACTTTCCCGTATTGGCCCAACCACAGAGCCACATCTTGTTCTGGGATCACCGTTGTCCTAAAAGCCACCGTCACAACTTTTGTTTCCCCCCTGAAAAGGGGCACCACATCATATTCAACCAAGGGGTTATCGCCATTCACCAGGGCCAGCCTACATCGGTCCCAGAACCTTTGGTAATTCCTTTCGCTAGGAAAACAGATATCAATCTCCCTCATCCCAGGTGGCACAATAATGGCTAACACATCGGAAAGTGGGTAGTTCAACAACCTCAGCATGATAGTTTCCTCCACATATTCCCTTGTGGCCTTCTTCTCCTCCACCCCTCGGTACCTCAATCTTATTACATATCTCTGCCTTTCATCCCGTTCCTCTGGCAGACTCTGGTAGTAAGCATCTAACATTTCTTCGTCCTGTATTACATCTCCCAAATCCTCCCTCCTCCCACCCAAACCACCACCCCATCTTCCCACTCCAGATGTAGCCACAGAAGCGTAACTCATCCTGGGAGGCCTCCCTCTAACCCCAGCCAAATTCCTAGCTTCCGTCTGAATTCCTTCATTCCTTCCCCTTTCCTCAGTGATTAGCGTATCCTCGTGGAGACTCGTGCCTTTGCCCAGGCTAGCATGTGTCACAGAAAGATCTGTTAGGCCTGGTGGGTGGAGGGTCTTCCCCTTTCTTTGTACAACACCTCCACCCCCCACATTAGGGAAGCCTTCCTCCAGTTCCAGTCCTCCCGTCCCTCCACCCGCTTCCAACTCAAGGCCTGTTTCAGAAGTCTTCTTCCCCCTAGTCCAGGTCAGTTTTTTTTTAGGTCCAGTCTTTTGTCTGTCAGAGTCTGGTCTAGTTTCATCCACCTCTTTCCTCTTAGCCTCTGTTCTTTTCATTTGAAATGAATCCAGAGGGGGACCAGTACCTGATTTGTCCTTCTCCCCAGCCCCCTCCTGACAGTCCTCTACCTGCCCTGTTTCATTTCCATTGTCCCTTCCCTCTCCAGTGACATCTATATGGCCAAGAGTATGGCCAGCTGGTCTGCTTTCTGTTCCTTTCCTGTCTTTCCCCCTTTTCTTCCTCGGTGGAGAGGAAGGACTTGGCATGGGACAAACCTCACCCAGAACTGGTTCTCCGTCTTTTCCTCCCTCTCCACCCCCTTCTTTTTGGTATTCCATCTCCCTACCCTCCTTACTTTCCTGTTCCCCTTCATCCCTTCCCTCATCTCCCTCTGAAAAGAGCAAGGGTGACCCCTCCCCCGCCTCCAAATTCTGTTGAACATTTTCCATCACCTGACCCGCTTGCACAGGCTCAACCAGAGAAGAGACCCCCTTTCCATCAAATCCAGCTATCTCTCCCAACTTCTCATCTTGCCACCTCCTTTGGCTCTCCTTCTCTGAGGCGAGTCCTTTCCACTGCTCCAGTCCAGGCCCTAACCCTCCAGCTTCCAGCAACTGTAAGCCATCCATTTTTCTCTGGACACGACCCTCCAAAGCTTCCTTCAGGCACTTCATCCAATCTGCCATCTCCTCCACAGTCAACAGTGGAAATCGCATAGCTGAGGTATCCCAGTTCCCTCTCATCCCAGTGTCCTTTGTTCCCAATCCACTACCTTTACCACGCCAGTAATTTTCCAGTCTGGAGAAAAGCCTGACCAGTTGAGATTCTGTTAACCAATCTGGGGTCAGAACATCGCAAACTTTTGATTTCCTTCTTCTCAAAAGTCGTTCCAAAAGACTGAGAGTCAAGGTTTTTACATAGTGTCCCCTTTCTTTGTCTTCAAAATCTTTCCCCATCATGAAATCTACAATCTCTTGTTGTAGAGAAGACAAAGAGTCAAAATGCTTTTTCTGGGTCCAGTTCCTAAGGACACATTTCAAGTCGATGCGATTGTAATCCATACGGTAAACTACAAAACCCCAAAGCTTCAGCAAGTCATCTTCTTCCCAAGGGGGCTCACACAGCCAGTCTTGAAATTCACGATAGTCCTTGTTTAATTGTTGGGTCCAAAGATCCATAATCTTTTTTTCCCTGGACCTCTTGGGCTCTTTTTGTCCCCTGCCCCTTTTGCGAGACTTCCTGCCATCTTCATCTGAGCAGAAATAGTCCTCCTCTGTGTCAGCATAAAAGTCATTTCCCCCTCCTTCCTTAGATTGCAATTCCCCATCTTCCTCCCCCGACACAAGAGGGGAATATGCAGAACTCATCTCTCCATCTCTGTCACTAAGAGGGGATCGGTCTCTTTTCCATTCAGCCCAGTCTGTCCACTTGGCTTTCTTTTTAATTTTCATAAATTTATCCCTCTTAGCCTCAGCACCATTTCTTGTGGGTCCCAGGGACAGGGGAGACCCACAGGATTCATCAACAACAGTCAGATCCAGTCTCAGGTCTGGGATCGATCCTGTTTCTCTTACTGTAGAGGAGCACTTTAAATATTGTCCAAAAGGGCCCTCTTTTCTTTCTGCTTCGTTCGGGGTTTCACAAGAAGGAGTAAGATCAGGCAGCTCCTCTGCTGAAACTACAGGGCCCACACTTTGAAATGAGTCTATAAAAGCTTCCTCAGATGAAAGCATCCCTTCCTGAGCCGCGCCTTTCCAAAGCCCTCCATCCTCCCGGGTGTCCTGGGCAAGCAGACTACTACAGGCTGGGGATGCAGCAGACTGGAAGGCCTCCGCAGTTTTCCAAATGAAAACATCCGCTCCTTAGTAGCGTCTTTCCATACCCTTCCGTCCTCTTGGGTTTCCTGGGTAAGCAGACTACTACAGGCCGGGGATCCATCAGACTGGAAGGCCTCAGCAGTGGGGGGCCTTTTTCACGGTCCCTCCCTCCCTTTCCCAATGGGTTTGGGGGTGACTTTTTAATAGACTTCTGGAGGGAAGACCCTCCCCTGATAAACTAGGGTCTTCATCTACCCCTTCAGGTGTGCAGGGTCCCCTTTTAACTCACATAACCGAGGCTGTTTTCCATCTGAGCGTCCATTGCCATATGCTCGGCAGGAAACTCCATTCAGCGACTTTGAAATTTCATCCACTGACATCTTCCTCACCCGAAGGTGCAGCTGGATGGGAGATGTCTCCCTGGATGCACAGGGATTTCAGATTTCAGCTGCCCCCCAAAGTTGGGGGGCAACCCCTCTGAAAACCCAGGAAAAAACTCTTTTCCACGAGAATGATTCACCAGCTCATCCAATGAACCTCCACCTCCAAGAAGAAGAAGAAGAAGAAGAAGAAGAAGAAGAAGAAGGAAGAAGAAGAAGAAGAAGAAGAAGAAGAAGAAGAAGAAGAAGAAGAAGAAGAAGAAGAAGAAGAAGAAAGAAGAAGAAGAAGAGAAGAAGAAGAAGAAGAAGAAGAAGAAGAAGAAGAAGAAGAAGAAGAAGAAGAAGAAGAAGAAGAAGAAGAGAAGAAGAAGAAAGAAGAAGAAGAAGAAGAAGAAGAAGAAGAAGAAGAAGAAGAGAAGAAGAAGAAGAAGAAGAAGAAAGAAGAAGAAGAAGAAGAAGAAGAAGAGAAGAGAGAAGAAGAAGAAGAAGAAGAAGAAGAAGAAGAAGAAGAAGAAGAAGAAGAAGAAGAAGAAGAAGAGAAGAAGAAGAAGAGAAGAGAAGAAGAAGAAGAAGAAGAAGAGAAGAAGAAGAAGAAGAGAAGAAGAAGAAGAAGAAGAAGAAGAAGAAGAAGAAGAAGAAGAAGAAAAAAAAAGAGGTCTTTCCCATCGCCTGCCAGCAGATCCCTTTAGTACAAAATGTGAGGAATTGCACTTAGGGTCTTCTGCATGTAAAACATGTGTTTGTCCCCCGATCTCTGATCCCTTTCCCTTTGCTGTGTTATGGCTACAAAATAACAAATGGAGTAATATGCTTGGGATGAAAAGGTATTTCTAGATATCTGAGATATGTAATCTCACACAAAAGGATGTGCTATATGGGGAGTGGTAGAATGAGGATTAATAGAGAGTGGGCTAAAAAGGAACACAATGTTAAAAATAGTGGGTATTCTTTGATGATAATACTTTGGTACAGCCTTCCTGAATTAATGAGAATGTAAAAATGGCTCTACCAGCAAGGTGACTTATGCACACCTAACCTAGAATGACAGTCCTGATGAATCATAGCAATAATCACAAATTCTGAAGTAATGGATGAACCTGTATTAATGCTCTGTACTGTATTACACTTTTTATTAGTACATGTGAAAATGTTTTAAGTTTACTCCCAACATTGGATCTTAGCATATGGTGAATTCTTATTATACTTTAAAAGTTCATATTCCTAGTTTATAGGCTTGTTTTTTCCTCTTTCTTTCCATTCCCAAATCCTTTTTTCTAGCACGTTCTAAGAGGGTGGGATGCCTCTTCTAAGTATCTGTTTTCCAATTTCTCTTGAAGCTATTGACTAGAGCTGAGCAGCCTGAGTCCCTTCAAAGATTGCTGGACTCTAATTCCTATCACTCCCACAGAGATTGGTCATTGTTGAGGAATTATATGAACATCAAAGTTCAAATATTTCTGGAGTGTCACAAATTTCCACCCCTAGCATAGGCCATGAGAAATTATACAATCAGTCAACTGGTTACTAAATCCCACACTGGAGGATTACAACACAACAGATGATTACAAAAATCTTCTCTCCTCCCCACTCCCTTTAGCAAAGGATGTTTGCATCTTGCAATAGATACCAAGGGCATAGAAAAGATTTCTCCTACCCAAGGTGACATTTTATGCAAATTCCAGTGTTTTCTGGATTATCGAGAGGAAAAGAACAAAACCTATTTCACCATCCTCCTTTATTTCAAAACATAAATGTAAGAGTTTTAATGAGAAATTTACCCATTACACAGAAATATGATGACTTAACAAATGCTCTCAGTAAATACAAACCTAATTAGAGGCAGAATCCTTGTATCTGGAATTCTAAACAAAATGGCAAATATGATATATTCACAATCTATTCTCTCTGGCACAATCAATTTATCTAATTTTAACATTTCCCCATTTATTACAATAACAATGTTTTCTTCAATGCTCCCAAATGCCTCGGTGTAAAAATCCCATACTGAGTTTTCTGACATACTCTGACATTAAAACAGTCTCAACTGCAAATCCTCTTTAGCATAGTCAGGGTATGTTCAGATAGGCATTTTGTCCTGCTGCTTGATCTGCTACAGGGATAGGCTGGGTTACTTATCATTCTGGTGATCCAGAACATTCCAGCTGGATTGAACAGTCCATCCCCAGAGATTTCCTATTCACTTATGTGAATCCTAGTCATGGCCTGCTACTTTTGTGTGTGTGTGGGGGGGGGGGCACAATTTTGTGGAGCTTTCTTTCTTTCAAATTCTCATATCATATAGTGGCTTAGTCTGTTCATGAGATTAGAAAATTAACTACTTCCTCTGCTCCATAGAAGGGCAGAGGGAGTGATTTTTTTTAAAAAAATGTATTAGAACAATATTCTAATTCTTCATTTAGGCTTTTTTAATGGAAGGCTTTCTCACATAAGTAATAGGAGACTGGGGGCAGGGAGGGTTCACCTCATTTCTTTGACTTTTTTAAAGGTCAGGTTGAGAACCAGCCCACAGCTAGGTCTATTAAAAATCTCTCCAAAGAGCAGAAGGAGGAAGGAACAAGCCAGTTAGGGCAGCATTGATTCAGTACATCACTTAGAAAAAAGCAAAAACAAAATTATCAGAAAACAAAAAACAAAAAATAAAAACACTGCAGCACTTTAAAGATTAACTACTGTATTTTTATTGTGAGCTTTCATGGATCAAGTCCACGTCTTCAGACAAAGGAGTAAAACTTCCAGGCATGGTTTATATACACTAGATGGAGGGGTCAAGATGTCACAAGGCAAATGGATCACAAATTTGTTACTGATAGCTGTAGGAAGCTGTATTGATATGCATGCTTGTCTGTCATTCTGCTTGATTACAGCCCTCCACTACAACATCTGGACACTAGTCTGGGGACACCAGTCTGGCCTGCCAACAGTCTGAGAGGACATGAACCAGCCCCCCCTCCCCGGGTTAAAATGATTGAGGACCTCTGAGTTAGAGGCAGAAAAGGGCATGGGGAGATTCCCCTCCCCCTTACTTAAAATTGCTAGACCAAATAGGATTGCTTGAGTTGTGTATGCCATTGCCATTTTGATAAATGGATAACACAAATAGCACACTGGCTCTCAACCCAATCATAACTAGCCCTACATAACAATAGCAATTAGCAATAGCAATTACACCTATATTCCACACCATAGCACTTAGTGTACTCTCTGGACTGTTCACAAAGTAATTAGCAGTTTGCCTCCAACATACCGGGTACTCATTTTAGTGTGGGAGCCCCGATGGCAGCCTTCTGCCCTCAATGTACTTTGCTGGGTTTGCCTGGCGAACAGAGTGAGAGTACAGGCTTCAGACACAGCAGATTGGCAGGTGACCAGGCCTCTCCTCCACATTGCTTATCTACAGTGGGGCTCTCCCCCTGCCTGTGTGCAGTGTGATACTTCACTGCACGAGTCAAACAGTGTGGATGACAAGAAGCTGGGCCCCTTCTCCTTGTTTTTGAGCTACAGTGGGGCTCCTTCCCCCACCTGTGCACTGTGAGGTATCACACTGCCTATATGCAAGCTATGGCTGACAGGCGGGAAAGATTTTAAAAAGAGATTTTAGCAAAACTAAAATTTATACTCTTTCAGTGGAAAAAGTGTTTAGCATGAAACCAGTCTGTGGTGCAAAATGGTTGGGGACCCCTGACTCAAAGGACAAAAGCCAGTGTCCTTTCATGTTTCCATTAGTAGATATTATTATTATTATTATTATTATTATTATTATTATTATTATTATTATTATTATTATTATTATGATTATGATGATGATGATGATGATGATGATGATGATGATGATGATGATGATGATGATGATGATGATGATGTTCAATTTATATGCCGCCCCACTCGCAAAATGCGACTCTGGGCGGCTCACAACCATGTCATCACATAATATACATCAACATAATAAAATCATAAAATACAGTATACAGTACATAGTAAAATACCATTTAAAACTAACATAGTACATCGCAATTAAGATACAAAAAATCCATTCGATGCTCAACCTCCTTCAACCAATGAAGAGGACTTACAAAATAACAACAATGTTCCTAAAGTTTTTCTCCCTCTTCCCAGCAAGTCGAGGGCAGGTGTCTGGAGCTCACGGAGGCAAGATTTTGTAGCCTTTCAAGGCCCCCGGCAGCTGCGGCCACTTTCTCCCTCTCCTGGCAGGTTGAGGGCAGGCGTCTGGAGCTCACGGAGGCAAGATTTTGTAGCCTTCGAAGCCCCCGGCAGCTGCGGCCACTTTCTCCCTCTCCTGGCAGGTTGAGGGCAGGCGTCTGGAGGTACAACTTTAGGCTGTGTAATAAAGTCAGTTCTGTTCAGTGGGGCTCGCTTTCAGAGAAATGTAAGGCTTGTTTCCAGGTAAGCTCAGGTAAGTTTGCAGAAAATTCCTGAATTGTTTTTATGTGATGTCAGACAGCCCTCAGTCGCCTCGGTGAGGAGGGCAGTGTAGAAATTTGAATAAATAAATAAATAAATTTCAGCCTTTTAACCAACTTGGTTGTCTTGGTTGTCCATGTAGTAATACACAGTCATGACATTTATGGAAGCATTATTGTTGCACAGACAATGATATTCATGAAGAAAGCTTTTGTACAATACAGTATACAGTAAAACCCCGACTTACATATGCCTCAAGTTACATAAAATTTGACTTACGTAATGATTTTGTGCTAAAACCATGTCCCAATTTACATGATTTCCTATGGGTTTGCTTCGAGTTACATAAAGATTCTTTTTCTTATGGGTTTTTTTTGAGTTACGTACAACTTCATTTCCCTATGGGTTTGCTTCGATTTACATAAAAATTTCATTTTTCCTATGGGTTTGCTTCGAGTTACATTAAAAACTGATTTAAGCAAAAGCCTACGGAATTGACTTTTTGCATAAGTAGGGGTTTTACTGTACACACAAGCAGTACAATTCTGTTATACTGTGCTGGCAGGCACCTCCTTTGAGTTTTCAACAAGGCACCAGCCAACTGCTCTGGTTTATGCAATGCTAGCATCACAAGCCTCTGCAGCAGGAAGTGAGCTAATGTGACTTACTTTGGAATGGGAGGGTTTGATTAGAATGATCAGGAGAAACTCCTTGCAGTCAAATCCATGGAAATGACTACAGCTACAGGCTGTTTTTCCACCTTCAAGGCAAAGAAAAGTACAGTCAAACCTCGTATAATGAGCAAGTTTTTTGCTAAGTGGTCCGAATCGAAAAATTTTCGCTATGCGAGTTTTCCCCATAGAAATGCTCATTATGCGAGTTTTTCCATAGGGAAAAGTCTGACTTGCATAGCAAAAAATTCGTTATGCGAGTCTGACTAGCATAGCAAATTTTTCGCATAGCGAGCAGCCTTGCAGAACGCATTAAATTTGTTATGCGAGGTATGACTGTATGTTATTTTTAAAATATATGTAATGTAGTACATCAGTGATAAACAATAAAAAATCCACTTCCCCTGCTCTATGCTGAGCAGAGGATGTAATTAATTTGCCAATATCTGGAGGTTTCTTGCTTATTTAGCCATTTCATGATATTGGCAAATTCAAAGTGCTGGAACTTATCCAAACCAGAGCACTAGAACAGAAGCAGCTTCTTGAAGGGACCAGAAAAGTATGACGTAGGAATGTTCCAAGTCAGGCTGTTGGGGTCTAGCAAAGTCGTCTGATTGTCATTAGGAGCACATCAGCTCAGACCTGCAGCTCTTCAAACAATGGGTTAAGCAGCCTGTGTAGTCAGCCTCAGAGACTATGATGCACCCTGATTAACTAGCCTGATTATTAATGAGCAAAAGTTACTGTAACAGGTTGCAGATGCGCTGGTTAAAAGTTGCTTTTCACTTTAAAATTGTTCAGTGGCTTTGCCTGCTTAAAGAACGCTGTGAAGCAAAACTGCCGAGGTTTTGTGAGATGTTTATGCATTCCATTGATCGATTGCTCAATCAGTTTTTAAAATTTCCAATCATTTGACAGATCTAAATAGAAAAAATAGCTCATTTTTAAACACAGAAGATGTGGTTTGTGGAAGACGATATCACACAAATTTGCTCTTGTAAGTGAAAGTGATGCATCTTATCTCTCCTGGCAAAGAAAACACTTACATAACAACATATTGCAGTTTGGCCCTGAGACAGCTCTAGTTACGTGTGCTGAATGCAGGTGATGAGCTGGGATAGAGAGCCAGGGCTTTATATGCATTGGGAGATACATTATTGAACTAGATAATCTCAGATGACTGTTATGATCAATATAACTTACTGAATTGGGGTAAGAGACTTTTACTTCTGATTTTCATTTAAACTGCAGATCTATCATCCATAGTGTGTTTTTTATCCCATCACACATTTATGATGTAGATCCAATTCATGCTTAGTTTCAGGGGCTGAAACTAAGTGATTATAGCCTTCATCAAAAGGGCAGGCTATCTATAAAAATGGAAACAAGATACTACCACTGACTACACCTTTGCTAGGATATACTGTACTGTAGATTCTGCATGTACAACTGAGAACCTAGCATTGGAAGGCATAGACTTTTTCAAATGTTAGTTCAAATACTTGAAGGAGAGGAATGCAGGCAACAATAATATTAAAAGCCCTCTAATGACATTTGCCCATGTAGTCCACTAGTATTTAGATTGATTGGCAGGAACTCTTTGAAATTTCATGTTTGTTACTTACCAGCCCTTCCTGGAGAAGAAAGCTATAATGGAACAATATATGCTTTGGATACAGAAGTTCAAAAATTCAATCCTTAGCATCTCTAGGTGGTCTTCAGAAAGTTTTCTACTGAACCTCAGCAAATAAAGCAGAATTAAATGGACCAACAGTCTGCTTTTGTAACTTGGTATAAGGCAGCTTCCTAGATTGCTCTATATATGTATTCAACTGTTGCAGAAGAAACATCTGCACCATCTTAGTCTTCTACCTGGGGCTATGCAGAAAAGCTATTTGTAGAGTTCTTGTAATGAATCCCTCACAAACTTACTGTTTCTTTCAATCACTGGACTATACCTGCTCTCCATGTATGTCTATTGCCCCTTCCAGCAATGTATTGGTAAATACCTAAGTATGAGTGCTTATCATAACATTTGCAAATGAAATCCACCACTGCAGGCTGCTATGCTGGTCTGTATCAAGAGAGCCATTCAGGCAGTTTTCATTTCCACCCAGAGGTTGCCCTTTGGAAAACTAATAGTGTTCAATGCTCATTCAAAAACCAAGACATTTCAAAATACTAAGAAGTGAGAAGTAATTTGAATTTATAACTTATAATTAATTGTATTTTCTATTATAATTGTTAACATAATGAAGGATTCCTTTCTGCTTTTTGTTATGTTAGGTACAGGTTATGTTAGGTACAGGGGTGTGATTCCTGTAAATGATGAGGAAGGATATCACAGTCTGATAACTGTCCCCATGTGATTGCCTTGTGCTCTGTTGCGGCTGCTGGGTTAGCAGTGTCATAGATAGGAGAAGAATGCGTTTTGTACCATACAACAGCATTAATTACCTTAGAGACGTATGAATTGTTTTTTTAAAACATAACCATAATCATAACTAACCTCTTGGGAAAATCTGAACTATTAACTGCATAAAATTACCTTTTAAAATTAACTCCCTGATAGTTCCATTTGCTAGGGAGGCTTGCCTCTCTAGCATGAGGAGGGCCTTCTCTGTGTCTGTTCCGGCCCTGTGGAACCTCCTGCCAACCGAACTTCACCTCCAGGCAGAGCTTTTATCCTTCCGCAAGAGTCTTAAGACCTGGCTGGTGCAGCGGGGTGGGGGTGGGGTGGGGTAACAACCACCGTGGGTTGGCTTGTTTAACTATCGGGCTGTCAGTTTAGTAGGCTGTATTGGGAGAGCATTTTTTTAAAAAAATTGTAATTGTAATAATTCAATTTTAATGCTATTTTGATGTTTTTGTGAGTTTTTGTTTGTTGTGAGCTGCCTGGAGTTGCCTCGGCGAGGGGGCAGTAGTAGAAATGTGAGTAATACTAAATAAATAAACTCCCCAAGTTCAGAAAACACTCTATATTTAGAACAGGTTTAGCTTATATTGTTGCTCAGAATATTTATTTCTGTTGATTATTGTGTGCATTGTATCAATCGCCAGAGAAGACAAAAATGTTGAGAGGCATGACAGATGATTCCATTGTTCTTGCTAATCAAAATATCCCAATGGTTTGACCCATTGTTCTGTGGAAATTTAATGTGGTTTAGTTTCAAGGGCCTGGCTGTTGAACATGATAGTTTACATTTTAACGGGCTGTAAAAGAAATGGAATATGGCCTCAAAGAACAATATTGCAGGTCTGTTTCAAGGAACCTGAAGAAACTACAACACAACAAAATTGTTGATGATATCTTTCTGGCAGAGATGCCTAAATACCTCCCACACATGCTTTTAAGAGTTTCAAAGTATTTTGTAGAAAATAACTTATTAATCTTTCAACTGTCTCTTGGGATGGCAAGAATACTTTCTTAAAATGGAGATGTGAGTAGCCTAAGGAGAAAGTAGTGAAATGAGGCATAGAACCCTGAACCAGCAACTTTGAGTTGTCATTAGTTTTGTATAACAGTTAATCTAAAACTATTGCTATGTAGGGCTATTGGGATAGCACAGTGATGGAGACTCAGCACTGAGGCTGTGGGCATGAAGTCTACAGCACTTGTAGAATAGGGCTATGGTATCACAATGTCTGAAATCAGTAGTTAAGTCACATTTGGTGAGCCAACTCTTCCATAGGTTCTATTGATTAAATGGGCCTACTCTAGTTATAACATTTACTACTGGGTTTCAACCAATGTGTGACATCAAAAGCCCTTATGGTGCAGTGATTAAACTGCTGTAAAGCAGCCACAACTCTGCTCATGATTTGAGTTTGATCATGAGGCCCGGCTGAGGGGAACCAGGAACAGCAGAGCGGTGGGGTACGACTTTAAAAGCTGAATGGCCATTCCCACCGCCCGCCGCCCAAGCTAGCCTGGCTGAGGGGAAGCAGGAACAGCTGAGCGGAGGGGGCAGGACTTTAAAAGCTGGACAATTGATGACATTGTTATGAGACTTTTAAATGAATGATTTCTTTTTTTTTTGTAATGTGTTATGATATGATATGATATGATATTGTGATTTATTTGTGGGCAAAATGTTAATTACGTGAACCGCACAGAGCGTGCACTAGCCACTATGGGGTATGTATTAGTGCAATTGCTCTTGCTATTGCTACATCTCTTCTTCTTCTTCTTCTTCTTCTTCTTCTTCTTCTTCTTCTTCTTCTTCTTCTTCTTCTTCTTCTTCTTCTTCTTCTTCTTCTTCTTCTTCTTCTTCTGCCATATTTGATTCCAAATATTGGTGATCATCGTGTTGATCAGCCATGAAGACTGTCCTAAGATTATAATGCCGTGGCCTTTCATCTGCCTTACGCATTGCAGCATGACACCTGTACCACTGATCCGGCTCTATGAGTCACTTTCTGGTCCTGAGCCCTTTTGGTACACAAAGTCCTTCTTAGCCCCAGCCGAGTACTGATGAAGCTGCTGCCCTCCATCAAGATGGATTCAAGTCGGATTTAATCCACTTGGGGACCATCGCTTTTCCCTGTGGACTTCACCAAGGCTGCTAGTCCTCCAGGTTGTCAGGTTAGTTAACTGCCGCCTGATGCTTGGCATTGAGTCATTGACAGTATGCTCGACTCTATTACCATAGCAGGGTAACTGGCAAGACTACATCTCAGCACCTTGTATCTTGGAAGAAATAATTTGTGCTAGTTTACATAGGTTGCCTACACAGCCCTGCTTCAGCCAGGTTTGGCAACTACAGGGTAGGATGACAAGGGAACATATTAAATTAATATATAACAGGGTATCCATTTAGAGCTGGAACAGCTAATGGAATAATGTACAGTACTTTGATGGCCTAAACCCAATTTTTTATTTATTATTTAATAGATTTATATACTGCCCTAATCCGGTGGACTCTGGGCGGTATACATAGGTCAGCAAGCACCTCACTGACCAATAGCCCAATAATTTGGGGCTGAAGGTTGAATGTGGGTATCAAGACTTGTAGCCCCCATATCCTCTTATGTTTGTTTGAAATATTTTGCTCCATAGAAATAAACCTGTGGTCAGTGTTTTATACCAAAAATAAGCATCACCTCACATCTTCCTTGCTACTTACTCACCTGGTGATTAATGAAAAATATGGGTAAGTTTTAAGGAGGGTTCCGTAAACTGTAAATATATTGGACATTTGCTTTAGTGTTAGTGTTGGTGGTATTTGTGTGCATAAAAATTTCAATAATCTGCCTAGCCTTAATGCCAGTTTAAAAGCCCATTGAAGCTAGCTGGTCATTGAAAAGTAATACTGCTCCCAACACTCTTTTGCCTAATCCTTGGTTCAATTTTTATTCTTAGAGGAGAAAAGGAAGAAAAATTATTTGGAATAGCTAGAAATAACACAGTTTTGGCAGCAATTCCCAGCAGCTCTGTAAACCACACACTCTTTTTTTCTACACAGGGCAAGTTTACTGGAAGCAAAACACGGTCCCTGCTGCTTATATTCATCCTGTCTGCTTCAGTCCTGATTACATTTAGAGCATGTGAAATAGTTTTCTCTTTTAGCCAGTCTAGCAGTATATCCAGGTTGTGGAACACATCCATATCCAGAGATAGATACATTTGTCAGGTTCTCATCCCCCCTCCCCCTTGCCACCCCGTAAATAAGCTTTGTCCCATTTCAGTTTGAATTTTTAAAAGTACATTAACATTACAGACAAAATCAATATACAGTAAGCAATTCTAACTCTGGCTTATGAATTTTTGTGTGTATTTTTCTAGTATAGGTATTTTACAAGTAGTTTTCCCCTAATACAATGTGTTATGTTTTCCCTGATATAACTGCATTCTTTTGTGAATTTTTGTTGTTCAGTCACACAGTCGGTTCCAACCCTTTTCGCCCCATGCACCATCACAACCCAGTCACCTCTATCCTCTACCATCCCTCTCAACCTGCCCAACTCTGTGCCCATTGCATCAACAATACCATCTAGCCATCTCATTTTCTACCACCCCCTTTTTCTTTTGCCCTCCACCTTTCCCAGCACCAAGGCCTTCTCAAGAGGATCCTCTCTTCTCCTTTGGATGATCAAAGTACTTTAGCTTCACCTTCGCTATTTGACCTTCTAAGGAGCAGTCAGGGTTGATTTCTTTTAAGATCAACCTGTTTGTTCTCCTCGCTGTCCATGATACCCTCAAAACTCTCCTCCAGCACCACATTTCAAATGTGTCTATTCTTCTGCGCTCAGCTTTTCTTATGATCCAACTTTCACAGCCATACATTACTACCAGGAATACCATTGCTTTGACTATGCGGACTTTTGTTTGCAAGGTGATGTCTCTACTTTCCACTATGTTCCCCAAATTTCTCATAGCTTGCCTCCCAAGTACAGTACCTTTTTATTTCCTGGCTGCAATCACCATCTGCAGTGATCACAGATCCTAAGAATGAGTCTGTCACTGCTTCTACCTCTTCCCCATCTATTTTCCAGGTGCTCATAGGCCCTGTTGCCATTTGTTTTGTTTATGTTGAGTCTCAGGCCAGCTTTTGCACTTTCTTCTTTCAAACTAATCAGGAGCTTCTTTAGGTCGTCCTCACTTTCGGCCATTAGGTTAGTATCATCTGGATATCTCAAATTGTTGATGTTTCTTCCAGCAATTTTGATTCCAACTTGTGATTCTTCCATCCCTGAACTGCACATCATGTGCTCTGTATATAAGTTAAATAAGCAGGGTAACAAAATGCAGCTTTGTCTTCCTCCTTTTCCTATTTCAAACCCATCTATAATATATCACTCTATAATATATCATTTTTGCATGCATCCTTTTAATGTTGAGCTGTATCTTTAAGAATATATATAGATGGCTATTGAATAATAACCATTTCAGTTCACGTATTGTTTGGAGGAATGTAATTAATTCAAATTCACACTGAAATTACTTACAAGAAAGTTCCATGAACTTACTCTTATGTAAATGTTGATAGGACTTCAGTCTTAAAAGAGTCTAATTTATTCTGGATACCAATGAATAATTTGTTATCTTATCTGCAGAGAAGTTTCAGTGAACAAATAATTTGTATGAGGGGACAATAGTCAGCCTCATTGAGGACGTACAGTTAACTCCAGCATGAAAAACATGTCAGAATGTCTACTTAAGAAGACCTCTTGGTCTTTAGGGCAGTGATAGTGAACCTTTTAGAGATTGAGCGCCTAAACTGCAACCCAAAACCCACTTATTTATCGCAAAGTGCCAATATGGCAAAAGGGGGAGGAAGGAAGCACTCCCATTGGACTGCTGGGCAGAGGGGAAGGGCAAACTCTGTGCTATGGCGACCGCAAGGGTGACCACAGAGAGGGCTCTGAGTGTCACCTCTGGCATGCTTGCTATAGGTTTGCCACCACTGCTTTAGGGTAATGGGAGCTCAAGATTGGCAGACAGATGGTGATTTTTTTTGGCATGTGCAAAAAATAAGTTGAATAAATAAGGTAGAGTCCTGGTGGGGGGAAATGCAGAACCCTTGCAAAGGGGGAAAGGTATTGCCAAACTAGCAGTTTGAGAGCAAGAAAATGCAAGTAGATAAATAGGGAGTACTTTGGTGGGAAAAGATCTTGGGGACATGAAAGGAGGCTTAGTCAGGCGTCTTCTGAGTGGAGTTTCTCAAGCAAAAATCCTTTCAACCCAGAATAATTTCTGACATGAAATTATTATTATTATGGAGGTGGTAGGTGACATGTATTTTCCTCCAAAGAAGATTCGGTCATTCTTCAATATTGGTAAAATGAGTATTACTGGTATATATTCATATAATTATTGTAATATTGATTAAAGTATGCCAGCTGAAAAAGTTCCTGTATCACTACTGTTAAGCAAGGAATATTCACGTGATTAAAGCCTGATATGATATATTAAGTAAAAAACAAAATGTGCAATGCTTTATTAAATGAATTTAGAAATAAGTGTAAAATTACCTAACATATCCTCCAGTCCAATACACCTATCATAATGGGTAGCCCTAACAAGTGTGTTACTTACAAATCTCAATCAGACTAAGACTTTGAGCATGTTTAAATGAGTGTTTAGAGCGCTCTTTCAAGTTCCCAGTCATTCTGGGATCATGCAGAATTCACATTTTGTGACCACTGGAGTGCCCCAACTTTCCCCCTGAGCGATCCTTTTAGAGCCTGACAGATTGCTAGAAAAAATAAAGACCCAAGCACCTCTAGATACTTGGAATCAGTGTTGGGCAGAAGCCAGTCTGCATCGTTCTGCATGTACCAGTGGCAGCTTTTTTGGGTGGCCACCTGGGGTGTGTGACTTTTTTGGGTGGCCACCCAGGGTGTTTGTAAATTTTGGGACAACTGGTTCTTCCACCTCTCTGCCCGCCCAACACATGTGTGCTCCAAGCAGAAAATGGCTGCTTGGCTTGGTGTGCATACTTTTAAGATATCAATTGACGGATGCACACTTCCAGCGCTCAGTATGCATGCACACCTCCAGTGCTCAGCATGCATGTGCCAATCAATATTTTTAAAATGCATGCACGCCGAGCAGCCACTTTCTCCTTGGACAGCGGCAGCACAGCATCAGTAGCACAGCCACGGAGAAACTGGCAGCAGCTGAGGCCTCATGGCAGAGGGAGGCCCTCAGTTAGAGGCAAGGCAAGGCAAGACTAGGCAGTGGGCTGAGGCCCTTGTAGGCATGGCTGCAGTGCCACTTGAGTGCTCATGCTCCCCTTGCTTGCTGTTCTGAGTGTGGAAGAGGAGGAAAAGCAGCCACTGAACCTCCCTACCGCCTGTTCCCCAGGGTAAGTGACTCGTCCATGTGTGGTGGGTGGGTGTGGAGAGGGATGTGGTGTGTGCGTGTGTGTGAGCATGTGTGTGTGTGTGTGTGTAAGGTGGAGAGGGTCTGGATCAGGCTAAGGGAGGTTCTTTTTTTTGTTTACTCTTATATGTTCGAAACACAGACTATCACAGCTACCATTTAAAAAGTTTTATTCTGGGCAAGCATAGCAGAGAGTAAACAAAGCAAAAAGACAAAAACGTTGTGGCACCTTAAAGACTAACTGCTGCATTTTAATGTGAGCTTTTGTGGATCAAGTCCACTGGCTCTTTGGCTATAAACAGAGATGAGCACTGAACCCTAGAGTTGGTAACAACTGGCTTTCAAGCAAGGGCAACCTTTACCTAATAACAGAAGATCCCTGATTGGTATTCAAATTTGACATCAGGTTTTGACCCTGCAAGTGGTTCAAGGTCTTTCTTGCTCAAAAGCCAGTCATATCCGACTCTAGGGTGCAGTGCTCATCTCCATTTACAGCCAAAGTGCCAGTGCTGCCTGTGTTTGCTGATGTATACATGGCCATATGGCTGGCATGACTAGATCGCCCACGACATTGGCTCTGCCCATGATGTTGGCTCCACCTATGATGTTGGCTCCACCCCTGATATTGCCTCCACCCATGATGTTGGCTCCACCCACGGTGTGGTAGTAAAATATTTAGCTGCCCATCCCTGCTTGGAATGTCATGTTAACAAAGGCTGCTTCCTCTATCAACATTCAGTTTGTTGACACTGCTAATTAACCTGTCAACATACTAAATGTTTTCAACTTACACTTCTCCTTCTTCTTTACAGCAGGTTGGAAAGTGTAAACCGCCCTTGCCGACCAATCATATCACTGAATTGGCAAGGAGGGGAAACTATTTATTTCCTTTCCCCCTTTGATCACCAATTGAAGCTGTAGCTGTTTCCTGTCAAATGAGTTGCTGTGTGTGTGCAGACAGCGGGAGCAGGCAAAGTGTAATTTATACTTCCCTGTCCTCTGACAGCATAAAAATGAGTAAGACCAATCTGTTCCTTAAGGGACAGTCTGGATATCCTTGAAGTAACTAAAACTGAACTACACCTTCAAGGCATCCAAAATCTGCCGTCTGATATGATCATCTCAACCTGCCTAATGATCCTGCCTCAAGGACAAGATCAATAGTGAAAATTTAATCAGTGTTCCTTTCATGTGTAACTAAAGGAAATCTTTTTGGGTAAAGCCAGGTCAAAAAGAGAAATGGCATCATGCTCCCAAAACACACATACAAATAATTTTCTGCCACACAAGAGTTCTTCAAGGCTGAACGACAATTTATATATATTTGCATATCTTAAAAATTCAACCTCCCCAACCCACCGGATGGCTCGCCCATTTGCTGAAAAGAAGCACAAAATGAGTCAACATGCAGAGATGAAGCTTAGAGAAAGTACTGTACATTATTCACCAACTCCTGCTGTTCAACTGTGACAGCCAAATCTGTTTTCATGCTTCTACAGTATTGTGTATTTCCCAACTCATAAGATAATGGTAAACAATGTGGAATTGATTCCCTAAGGCAAGGGTTCCCAACCTAAGGCCCGTGGGCCAGATCCAGCCTGTGCCACCATTTCATGTGGCCCCCATCCCTTGAAGGGCATTCAAGAAAAATGGTGACCCCTTTGAAGCTGTTGGGACAAAATGGCCACCCCCATTGTGCAGGCAGGGCAAAATGGCCATCTGGCCCTCAAAGCTGTCTGAGAGTATTTGACCCGACCCCTGGCTTGAAAAGGGATGGAAGATTGAAAATTGTGCTATGACCAGGTCATAGCACAAATACAGAAAAATCCATAGTAGAGATATTTAGGATATATATTTTTCAATCATCACGGCTCTGGGAATTGGTCTGAAGTGAACATTATTGAATGTGGATTAGAAACACTTTTGATTCTTTTTACAGCAAGGCTAATAAAATATACTCTGTCTAAACAGAATTAAGTATTGCTAAGGCTACAGTCTTAAACTAGAAAGTATCCTTTAATGGGTTCAGATAGACTTTATGAATATTCCAGATCACCTGTAAACACCATTGATTTCACAGAGAATGTAACTCTTCTCTGTTTTAGCAAGGGTGACTTTGGAGCAATTAACCTTGCTCCAAGAATCCTTGCTGAATCATCCTTTACATGCTACAATTCACATTCTGTTTCATCAGCTATACTAAAAGCAACCTTCCTCCTCATTTTATGTTCTAAAAAGGGCTTGAGAGCAGCATCTCCAGCATACATCTCTTGAGCATTCAGTGCACCTCAACCGAATCTAGAATCCTTTCAGTTTGCAGGGCTTCCCAAGGCATTTTTCTGCTTGACATACAAAAACAAATGGTAACCCAACTTTAACCAATGAACACTGAAGTCTTTAGCAATGCTAGTACAGTAAAACCTCGGATAACGTTAAAACCTGGTTCCACAAGTCTTGGTGTTATCCGATTTTTAGTGTTATCCGATGCATGTTAAAATCCTATGGGATCCATAGAGATATATTGTAACCACACAGGCTTTAGCGGTTGTTATCCAATGCATCCCATAGGATCTTAATGTTATCCGATGCAATTCTCCCCCCCAGATTGCTTAATGTTATGCGATTTTAGTGTTATTCGATACTAATGTTATATGAGGTATTACTTTGTATAGCAATGCTAGGTTTTATAGACTTGATGCAACAGCAAGGACATATTTCCTCTGAGCTTAATTGTAGTCCTCCACTTGGGGGTGGGCTAGATTTCCTGGCCAACAATATATTTTTATGACCTATTGTTGTACTACAAAGTTTTCCAGGGTGACGTTTGTTTTGAACAGTGTAAGGATAATACTCAACACTTATCCCACTATTGTAGGACTCATTCCACCTTCCAGAGACCTGTACCCCTCCCAGAAGCCCACACTGACATTTGTGCTGCTTCAGAGTACCTGTGATCCTGCTCCAGGCTATGCTAGGTTTCAGTCACTGACTGTTTATGCTTACAAACCATCCAGATCAGGTAGGACGTGCAGTGTGAATTAACTTAATGGTAGTGTTACCATTCGAAAGCAAGAAATTGCAAGTAGATAAATGGGGACCACTTCGGTGGGAAGGTAAACAGCATTCCGTGCACTACAGTGTCTAGTCATGCCTACCACATGACCAAGGAAACATCTGTGCTGGCTCTTTGGCTATGAAACAGAGATGAGCACTGAACCCTAGAATCGGATACGACTAGCTTTCGAGCAAGGGTGACCTTTACCTTTACCTTACCAATAATGAAACAAAGGAACTGGACTTTCTCCCACCATCTGAAGCTATTCTTCTTGTTCTGGTCTATTCTGTTACCATAGCAGGGTAACCTGGCCAGACTAACAGCTTAAGCTCTATAAGAAAAAACTACAACTTTTTCTGGTTACAATCAGGTTTATTTAGAAAACAAATATAAAAGTTCAGGATCAGGAACAAAATAGAAAAAGGCAACATTTTTTCTCACCCTTTTCCCAGAACAAAACAAGAAATGCATACAGTATCTTGCTATATTTCTGTGGTCTAGTCTAGGCTGCTAACAGATTTGACTACATTTTGCTATGGTTTACTCACCAGCACGCATTGTGCCAAAGCAAATCTAAGGCATGGGATGATCATGGTGTTTCTCTCCCACATTCCAGTATAACAAAACTCATCTTTTCCACTCATCCCTCCTCTTCCAGGATTTTAACTAATTAAAGCACAGCATACAATGTCCATCATCTTAGTTCTGTTCTCACAGTTTTCTACCTGTTATTACTACATTCAAAATAAATTAATTAGCACCTGCCTTGAAGGTCATTTTTCCAGGCTTCTCTAGTTCTGCCCAGGGAATTAAGAACTCAAAGAAACTACTTTACTCATTAAAAGCAAAAGCACCTATTTTAATTCATTACAAACAGACAATACCCATTGGCCTTTCCAAAGACCTGCCCTTGGTGTGTGTTTTCTAAAATATTTAATAGCTATTTAATCAAATAAGTATTCAGAGAGCAGGGAAGGTGCTAGGTTTATGAAGAAAATATTTCTGTTTATCACATGGATGAGGAAACGGTGGGAATCTGGGATGGATAGAAAGAGTGGGGCACAGAGAAAAGACTTGTTCTCTGAGGCTGAAAAATTTCATTTGTTCCTATAGATAGGTACATCATTCTGTGCACAGTAAAGCAGAAACTCTGTATTAAAGTAGATCTGGAGTAGGAAACCTGCAATCTTATAAGTAGCGTGGGGTCCAATTTCTATTAACTTTGGCCAGCGTGGTTGTCAAAAATAATCAAGGATGTTAGGAACTGTATTCCAATCTCATATAGAGACCACAGATTAAACAGCCTTCGTCAGGCAGTTCTTTCTCACACACACAAAAATACAAGATGTGGAAAGGTGATCCCTGTATAACAAAATTATGGTGCTACTCATCAGAGCAGCTGCACTATCATTCATTTCCACCCCCTTCTAACAACAGGTGAACACTTAGTTTATGAGTACCAATACAAATTTTTCTGCCAGGTCTTTGCTCCAGGTTCTCTTCACAGTGGTTTATCTGAATCCCATACTATAAAACAAAACCATAACAAAACAAAATTGCTTCTTGAGCATATTCACAATGTCTTTCTATCACTCGAGGATAACTACAGACTGTCCATGTAAATCTAGGATTAAACTCTTCCAGAAGTAGATGCCAAGGCTGCCAGGCAGAATTAATCCCTGGAAGGAAATGGTCTTCATAGAAATTCAGCACTGGTTGCCAAACAAGCAAGCTGCTTTCTGACATTGTCTGGAAGCCAGCTTTCCCCCACTCTCTCTCAGCATCATTAGTGGGTGGCTACAGCCTTTTAAAAAGAAATTATCTTCTCAACAGCTCCAAACACACAGCTCTTCACCAGTCTAGTCAAAAAAACCTGAGGTGTGGATGAGGTGTACATTCCCCTTTGTTGACATATGAGTCTCTCTGCCTGTCATGGATCCCAGTTCATTTGGCTATAAATGCAGATGACAAAAGCTATGGATTGTGTCTTCTTTTCACTGTGATAACTCTTCAGGTAGAGGGTTCTGTCTCCTTGATGTGTGATTTAAAGACAATCTAAAGCAGGGATGCCCAAGCCTTTCGGGCTGAGGCCGGTTATGTGGTTCAGCAGGCCGGTCACATGGTTCCTTCCACCAGAAGTGGAAGTAAAACATGCCTTGCAACAGATCTGTTTTGCAACAGGATGAGATAGATTTTAGGCTGCCATTTTCTCTGCTTAAACCAGGGGTGCCCAAATTATGGCCCACAGGCCAGATCTGCCCCTGACACCAATTCATCTGACCCATGCCACCCTCGTCGCTCCCAGAAGTGGAAGTAAAATACACCCACCTGCATACATTTTACTTCTGCTTCCGGGAGTGGCGAGGGCAGTGTGGGCCAGATGATTTGGCATTGAGGGCTGGATCTGGCCCATGGGCCGTAGTTTGGGCACCCCTAATCTAAAGGATATTTTTAGAAACAGCAAGCAGCTAAGGAAATCATACACATAACAGAACAGCAGGGTGGCCCTTCTGGAATTTCTGATATACAGGAAGGTAAGGGGGTCAGAAGCAAGAACTGCCAGCTTTGTTTCTAGTCTGTGAAATGAAAATTATTATATCTCTTCATTGCAACGTGGGCCTTGCTTATATAGCTTGGGCTTAGTGATTAATCCATCTAGACTTATCGCCAAATATGAATTGTTATTAAACATTACAGTTTCCTCAACCCACATATGGATCAGCAAATCTAGGCAATCACTTCAACATTTGCCTTCCACGGAATAGTATCCAAGTGCATGTGGGTGATTGTGAATAACTGTGCGTTCTTGCAGTATATCTATATTTTTGCAATATTTCATCCTTTCAGCACTAAATCCCCAGTTCCCTATTTTTGATACATCAGGAAGACAGACACACAAACCCACACACGGTCTGAACAGAAAAACATTCAGACACAATAAAAACTTCTAGTCCAAAATTATAAGTACTTAAGTCTCTGAATGTGCTTTATACTCCAGTCTTCCTCAAAAAATAAATAGCTCTTCTCTGTTCCACCCAGACTCCAAACTTATTATCATCTTCTAAACAAGAAAAAATAAATTGAGCTATGTGCTGTATTGTGTTTTGATGCTTGCTTACATTTCTGTTGCTTAGCATAAGACTCATTGAATCCTTGGGGGATTTGGAGATATAACTCTTTTGTAAGTTTCATTAATTTTCTGTTCTGTAAACTCTGGTCTACTATCCTTGCAACTCAGTACCTTAAGCAAAGGGGGTTCAGCTAGTGATAACTTACAATAGTCTCCATTCTTCCTTTTTTGCAATGTATTTCCATTACCACAGATAACTACAACCTGTCTAGGTATTAAGGTTTTCCAGAGGCAGATGTTAAGGCTACTGGCAGATTTCATCCCTTGAAGGAAACTCTCTTCTTAGACATTAGGCAATGGTTGCCAAATACTCAATAAATATTTTTTTTGTTTTCTTATGGTTAAGCATCTCTTCATCAGAGCCATTTTTAAAGAGAACATGGAGAGGATGAGGTGACACTTTTGAGACCCATTCATATAATGCTAAACTATTGTTTACATTGCATCTACACAAACCCATGATATTTCAGGTTTCAAGCTAAGCAAAGATTTGAACATGAGTCTCCCATTTCCAGATTCAATGCTTTGCTTGTATGCAGATATTTCTTTTTGTGTCTGTAATATCCTGATAGCCTGAAGAAGAAAGGAGTCTGGATTAACAAAATCAGATTTGCCTCCTGCAACTCACTGACAAGACCACAGCCATTCCTGTGATCTCTTTTCAAATAATTCTTATGCCAAGGTTTCAGAAAGGTAATCTAGAAATTATTAGTCACTGAATAAAGCAAGGAACAGCACTGCAGTCATTTTGCAATCCATATTAGGAACCTCTTTTTGTCCCCAGAGGAAACCGACTGTGTCCGCAGTGACCAATGCATAATGCTGAGAGCCATCAGCTACAAATGAACTGTCAATGCAGACTCTCTCATCTTGCAAAACTGTTGAGAAAACCAATCCATTATTTTCGGCTATAATTAACCCTCCATGAGCTTTGGGGCTCTTTCAGACATTTCTTCCTCTTTTATGTACTGGGCTCTACACAAATATTATATATTTGTGGCACAATGGTTAAACTGCTGTCCTTCAAGCAAAAGGTTCTGAGTTAGATCCTGACCAGGACTCCAGGTTAACCCAGCCTTCCATCCTTCTGGTTGGTAAAATGAGTACCCAGCATGTTGGGGGAAAATGCTAATTAACTTGTGAACTGCCCAGGGAGTGCAATAAGTGCTATTGGGCAGGATAGAAGTGTGATTGCTTTGCTTTGCTATTTTTCACCATGTATATGGCATTCTCCCTATTTTGCTTCATACAGTCTTTTTCTTCCTCTGACATTCCTCTCATGTTTTCTCTGAAACCATAGTTTATTTTTAATACCACTTTTTGTGTGTGGAGGGAGAAGCTTTCCACCATTATAGCTAACCCATCCACTGTACTATTACATTTCTTTTTGCTCATCGCTTTTATTCCTGGCCAAATGTAGAATCGTTCAAGCCTTCAAAAAGCACCCGATTCCCACAGCCACAGGACTGATTAATGCCAGCATCAGAAATGTGTAGTACCTTTAAACATTTGCTTACATATTCCTTCCTCACCTTCTACCACCAAATACAGAAAGGAACAGAAACAAACCTGAGTGACCAGTTTGGGAACAGCTTGCCAAATGACAGGTGAAAAAAGGGACTTAATTTGGGAAGGGGTTATTAGAGAGTCTCTTCCTTATGTCTGACATTTTTTCCAAGCCCCTTAACACCACTTCTAAATTTCTGATTGTATTTAAAATAGCCACTGGTGCCTTGCATAGATAGATAGGCACAGATAGATAGACAGATAACGTGAGTAGCAGTTGAACAGGGCGGGGGGGGGGGGGGGAATGTTAACTTGTTTTTTGGCTTTGCTCTGTTCTAGCCTTTTCTTTTCCTGGTTGAACATATGTGACTTTATGCAAAACTGGAGAGCTTGTGGAGTTTACCATGTGGTGATGTTTGGAGATAAATCCTAGAAACAGTTGTTAATTTCCATCACCGAGCATGTGGGCAAAATAATGTGGGCAAACAAAGGTCTGGAGTCAGATGTTTTACTTTGATGTTTTAACTAATTGTGAGTTTAACACCGTTCAATATCTGTTTTCCTAAACATATAGTTGCATTAGTCCAATCTCTTGTAGCTTTGGTTTTGGGGAAACAGAAGCATGGAATGGGAGATTAAAAAGATGGCCAAATTATTACAAAAGGAGAGATGTGGCAAGCAATGGTTAAATTATTATTATGCTATGTTGGCAGAGATTGTTGAGGGTTGTCTGGAAGTGAAATTATTAATGCAGCCTGATCATAGCATGATTAAAAAGAACTGCTCTGGCATTTATCACCACTTGGTTATGGGGCAGTGATGCGAATGACATTCCTTCAGTGGAAGCTTTAACGTGCTTGTTCCAGTTAGATTCAACTATTTCTAATAAAGCTTTGATAAAGCTGTATAGGAGTGGCTTTGCCCAGCAGCACACTTTGAGCTGCCTGGCATTCCAGTTATCTAAACTAGAGCCATATGGATTATATGCTAAGAAGTATTGTGAACCAGGGCAGCTCGGCTTCAGCCCCCAGTATAACAATTTGGCATATACAGTATATATATTGCAAACAAAAATTCGCATAATCAAAGCAATGGTATTCCCTGTGGCAATGTATGGTTGTGAGAGCTGGACCATTAGGAATGCTGAGCGCAGAAGAATAGATGCCTTTGAGATGTGGTGTTGGAGGAGAGTTTTGAGAGTCCCCTGGACAGCGAGGAGAACAAATAGGTCAATCTTAGAAGAAATCAACCCTGACTGCTCCTTAGAAGGTCAAATAATAAAGATGAAGCTAAAGTACTTTGGACATCAAATGAGAAGAGAGGATTCACTTGAGAAAGCCTTGATGCTTGGAAGGGTGGAGGGCAAAAGAAGAAGGGGACGGCCCAAGATGAGATGGCTAGATGGTATTGTAGAGACAATGGCCACAGAACTGAGCAAGTTGAGGGGGATGGTGGAGGACAGGCGTGCCTGGCAGACAGTGGTCTATGGGGTCGCAGAGGGTCAGAATTGACTGTGCGACTGAACAACAACAAAGCCTAGAATGGCAATATGCTAAGGGGAAACTGTTCAAAGGGATTTGGAATCTGGTTATTCCAAGAATCAACATGGATTCTTCTTGGTTAAAAGAAACAAAAAATATATTGAAAGAACACACTAGCATTAATTTGTTCAGCCTCGTGTGTGAAAAATAGGACCATCCCTACCAATTGGCAGTCTGCTGTGAAAAGTTTGTATGGCACATTGTAGAGCTTGGATCCTCTCTGACTTATATGCTGAAATTGATACAGGGCCTGCTGATGTATTTTTGCTCCTGCTTGTCCTGTTATAATAGATACATTTAGAGAGTTTTAAATGTTTTTAATTTTAAAATCTTGATCAATGTTTGTTTTTATATATAATCTTGTGAAGCATTTCAACTTGTTATTATTGTATGATTTTGATTGTTATGAGCTACTTTGGGTCCCTATGGTGAGAAAGATGACAAATATATATCATACAAATAAATAAATAAATAAATAAATAAATAATACCATCAGGGAAATCAAGATGGAAATCTCATATGAAAGACATTTAAAGATACATAATAGGCAGACCTGTGGGTACCATCTCCCTTGCCCTTTATCCCCTAGAAAAGAAGATAATGCTGTCATATTACCAGTCTGAAACAAGTTTCAATTGGTTAGACCAGTTATTTATTATTTATTTATTAATCAAATTTATATTTCGCCCTACTCGCACAAGCGACTCAGAGTGGAGTACAACAGACATATGGTATACCACAAAAACACTAAAAGAGCAATAAAATTAAAACCCATTAAAAACAACCTCCCATTCCCTAGCCTAAAAGGAACCGGATAAAAGGAATGGGAATTGGGATAGGCGTGTAGATGTAGGAAGTTAAATAAGCCAGCCCGGAAGGGGGGGGGGGTTTGTCAGTAAACCATCACTACCCCACACCATTCCCACCAGCCAGGTTTTCAGGCCCTTCCTAAAAGCCAGTAACTCCTCTGGAGGCACAGCTCCAGAGGCAGGTGGTTCCACAGAGTTGGAGAGAACAGGGAGAAGGCCCTCCTTCTAGTGCTAGAGAGTCAAGCCTCTCTGACAGATGGTACAACTAAGGCACCTCTCCGGTCCGCTCTGGTGGGATGGACAGATGCTCTTGGGGAGATGCGGTCTCTCAAGTAACCTGGCCCACTACCATATAGGGCTTTAAAGGTAATGAACAGCACCTTGAATTGCACCCGGAGGCAAACTGGTAACCAGTGCAGCTCCCGAAGCAGTGGGGATGTATGAGAATAACGCCCACATCCCAGCACCACCTGGGCTGCCACATTCTGGACCAGCTGCAGCCTCCGGATGGTCATCAAGGGCAGCCCCATGTAGAGCGCATTGCAATAGTCTAATCTGGAGGTGACCAGGGCATGGGTGATCATGAGCAAGGAGTCCCTGTCAAGGAGTGGGCACAACTGGTGAATTACATGCAATTGTGCAAAATATCTCCTGGCCACGGCTGCCACCTGCTCATTGAGCAGGAGCTGTGAGTTCAGTTGCTTTTTGTACATTGAATGGGGTGGAAATGTCATCTTGTCTTTTGTCTCAGACAGCAAAAATGCTTTCCAACAACCTTGGTCTAAATATACAAAGAGACTCTGAAACACTGCAGTTACCCCCAATAAGCAGCTGACAATGGTGCTCCTGGTACGTTACTGCCTTTTATCGCCTCCATGCCCCTTCCCAGATCATGCAGCTCTTCTGATTCCATGCTCCTTCCCAGATCATGCAGTTCTTCATGTCCATGGAAACGTCTGCAGATACAGACAACACTGCCTCTTTGGCTATAAACAGAGATAAGCACTGAACCCTAGAGTTGGATATGACTGACTTTCAAGCAAGAGTAACCTAGTAACTAGGACTTTTCTCTTGGGATTCTTTTTTTCCTTTGCCACAGTTTTTTTTAAAAAAGCCAAAGGCTACCCCTCAAATGGAATACAGATTTGTTATTGTTCAGTCACACAGTCAATTCTGACCCTTTGTGACCCAGTGGACCATTATCCTCCAGGCATCTCTGTCCTCCACCATCCTCCTCAACCCACCCAGCTCTGTGCCCATTGCATCTACAATACCATCTAGCCATCTCATTTTTGGCCGCCCAAAAGCATCACGGCTTTCTCAGGTGAATCTTCTCTTTTCATTTGATGTCCAAAGTACTTTAGCTTCATCTTTACTATTTGACCTTCTAAGGAGCAGTCAGGGTTGGTTTCCTCTATGATCAACCTATTTGTTCTCCTCGCTGTCCAGAGTACTCTCAAAACTCTCATCCAACACCACATTTGAAAAGGGATTTACTGTATTCTTCTGCACTCAGCTTTCCTAAAGGTCAAGTTCTCACAACCGTACATTACCACCGGGAATACCATTGCCTTGACTATGTGAATTTTTGTTTGCAAGGTGATGTCTCTACTTTTAATTATGTTCCCCAGGTTTCTCAAAGCTTGTCTTCCAAGAATAAGTCACATTTTTATTTCATGGCTGCAATCACCATCTGCAGTGATTATGTACAGATTATGAACAGTGAAACACTGGTATTATTTTGCAGTTATTGGATTACTTCAGGAATTATGTGTATATGAATTAAAAACTGTTCTGTGACACAATCAATTGCATTGCGTTCTAATGCACATGCAATGAAAATATCACCAGGTTTTTATCTCCTTACTAAACCAAAAAATAATACTTGTTAGAGGTGGGATTAATGAAATCTGTGTGAAATGTTTAAACACTAAAATTGCTGGATGAATTGAAATACTGTAGTACTTTAAGTCAGCTACCCAGTGCTTCTTACAAAATGAGTAGCAGGATATTCAGTCAGTGCTTTGTATTATTGGCTGGTTGCCTTTTACGGTTTATCAGCGTACAATGAAAAGATGGGTGGGATCTGACTGGAATTATTGAACTAGTGACTTGTGGTAAACCCTATTTGTTAAACAGTTATGAGAAATAAATTAATGTGCTTATTAGCTCATCAAGTGGCAATGAAGAGGGTTCCAGTCTCACAATGAGATAAATACAGCATGTCTGAGAAAAGTTCTAGGGTGCCACCTAGAGGTCCCAGAAGACCTTGCTTAAATAGGTCTTAATAACAATATGAAGCTTGATTATCATCTATACCAGGTCAGCATAAAAGATACACATAAGAGCAATTGATGAACCATCCTATTTTACCAAGAACAAAAGGTCTTTTGAGAAAGAAAATTAAAGCTACGACCAAAGCTAAAACCAAAGCAATCTTGTACATATGTCTTTTCCAGTGTTCCAGTGTTGCTTATTCTTGAAATACAGATGTTCTGTGCAGAAACCAAACCGTGAAATAACTTTCTGTAACAGAATAGGCCCCCTTTTAAAAGGTGCTTTTTCTGTTAGCTTTGTACCCACTTAGTTTAAGTACACTTAAAAGATCTGGGGGAGATAAAAGAATTCAAAACAATGGAACCACATGGAATTGCAAAAATGAAAGTGAATATGTGATTGACATCCCTTGCTGTAAGATCATGGGCTGAAGTCCCTAAGGAGGAGGGCCAGAGGTGTAACCCAGTGACGCAGACACGCACACACACAGAGCTTTTGCTCTCTATGGAATGCTGTGGAGCCATTCTGCAAAATGTGAGATTTGTGAAAGGAGGGAAGCTGAGGGCTTTCCCTGGAACCTTAATGGTTAATTTCTGCTTTGAAATGCTTGCTGATCTTTCGATGAACTGTATCCTGTATTTTACTATGCTTTCAACAGTGCAATCCAGAAGAACGTAGGGGCCTACTTGAGAGGCAGGTCCCTTCTGTTACACTTCCCACTTTAAAAAGCCACTGCTAAATGTTAAGATATAATCCAGATTGAATTCCCTTTTGTCACTTTCTGCACTTTAATTTGGCCACTGCAATACATTATTTAACAAGTTTGGAATGGAAAGGTTGAATGTTGATCATGTTTCAAAAATAGCTCAAACTGCCATATTGAAGGACCTGAATTTATGGTGGTTGTTTTAAGCCAGATGTTCTCCAATATTTCAATGCTAAAGGATGAAAAGAGGTGATGATAGGGCTGTGGAAGCCAGACACCTGCAAAGGTCAATATTAGAGTAAATACCATTTTGGTTGAAACTTGACAGCGTAATTAATAGGTGAGGCTACAGAGTACAAAGATGTAGTAAGGGGTAGAAATTACACCTGTGGCACAGCCTTCGATAACCTACTGCACTATCTCTTCTACTAGAAGAACAAATGGGCAAGCCAGCAGTTTGACACCCAGGTACTGCATGATGGATTGAATGCCCATCTCTGTCCCAACTCCTGCCAACCTAGCAGATCAAAAGCAAGAAATTGCAAGCAGATAAATAGGTACCACTTCAGTGAGAAAAGATCTTTCAGACATGAGGAACCTCATTTGGTCATCCCCTGAGCATAGTTTCTCCAGCAAAAATCCTTTCAACCCAGAATAATTTCTGACACAAAATTATTATTATTATTATTATTATTATTATTATTATTATTATTATTATTATTATTATTATTATTATTATTATTATTATTATTGCTACAAATCTGGATTTTGTATGGTAGCTCTGTTTGTTCCCCCTCACAATTGAGGGGCATTTTTTTGTACATCAGACAAAGGTACACATACTGTCCCACGTACCTGCTGAATCTACTGCTACCTACGTAAGAAACTCCAGGTGCCATTTCGTGAGCACAATATGATGGTACCCAGGGTACTGTCTTTCCTATTTACAGATCATTTATACCGGGGGTTCTCAACCCATGGCCTCTGGTGCCAAATAATCTGGCCCTCGCTTCCAGCAGCAGCCACCACCACTGGAATCGGCCACAGATTCATTTATGGCAGCTGTAAATGGTGGGGGAACAACCAGATTGGCCGCCTCAACTATTTGAGGGAGAATACCTGGCCCCCAACTTGAAAAGGTTGAAAACCCCTGATTTATATACTTGCTCCATTTTAAGGTTCAGTACGGGCATGTTTTATTTCCACTTCCAAGAGTGACAAGGGAAGCACGGGCCAGATGAATCGCAGTAAACTCATTCATGTGGATTCACAGGGTGCTTGGGCTTCTGGGAATTGATGTCCAAGAACATCTGGAGTGCCAAGGTTCGCCATCACGGTTCTAGGGAACTAAAGGCTTTGCAAAGACAGGAAGTGGCAGCCTCTCAAGTTCTATTCTTAACCATTTCTAATATGCCATGTTTTCTTTTTTATTTAAGGAAAGTGTGGACCTAGGAGAGATCATGTTTTCGCTTTGTTATCTGCCAACTGCAGGTCGCCTCACTTTAACAGTCATTAAGTGCAGGAATCTCAAAGCAATGGATATAAACGGCTACTCAGGTGGGTGTTTCCTTGTTTGGAATAAAGTAATGCCATGATATTCCTGCTGTCTTGCTTCCATGCTAGTGCCCCCTGCTTTAATCAGCAGTTGGCTTACACATTCCTTACTATATGAATGCCATTGATTTTCACAAAGCTGTCTTATATAAATGAAATATTTATCTCTGTCTCCCACACACAGACATTGAATCATGCATAATCTAACAGGCAATTCAGTACAGTTTGGTTGGAGGGCAGAGGATGTTTTCAAGAGGGTTTTTGTCATGAATGCTTGAAACTGTGTATACAGTACTAGAATGATGCTTGTCATGAACCTGATTCATTTTAAAGTGATCTGAATACATTTAAGCAGACTATAATATAATTAGATGTACCATTTTGTCATCTGCAAACAGAACTTCTTCCTTCTTACAAATATATGACCATCCATCACAGTCACAAGGCATCAAAGGTAGTTGTAAACAGAGCTGACTTTAAAATAATGCCCAAGCAAGAGGCATGCCTTTCTAGGTCTCCCTTTTCTGAGCAAAAGAAACTTCCTCTACCTTGTCTTCTCTTCCTAATACGATCTGGCAATAGTATTTGCATGGGCAGGTTTGCCGGAATGGATCAGGGAGACTATGAGTCTATTCTTGTTCCCGGATACATTCCAAGAGGAAAGAGGAAATATCCAAGCCTTTGTGCTGAGATATTTACTCATTCTAGCCACATGGCCAATGGTCAAAAACCACAACTCACCAAACCTAACTATTGGTCATGTTGGCTTGGAAGTTAGAGTTCAACAATACCAGGAAACCCCACCCACCATATTTTAATCAAGCCTAACCTGAAATCAATGGTTGTTCTTCCCCTAGTTACTTTCCCATTTTTCTCCCCTTTCTCTGTGGAAAGGCAAAGACAAGAGTTGCCCTCCTGTTTTTCCTAAAGTCTCCTGTACAAGGATGATGCAACATAAATTAATAAACAATAATGTGGCAAATCACAATGATTTCCACAGGAGTTGGTTGAGTCTCATTTTCACTGAATTGTACCCTGTATATTTATAAAGACAGACTCACCCCATCACTTTTCCAGACAGCTGTGAGACTATCCTTCATGAAGAGCTAGTCTGAACCTAAGAATAGGAGTCTTGAATCTGGTTTTACATCTTCTGGTTTAAGCAGAGAAAACAACAGCAAGGTGCGTTTTACTTCCGCTTCCTGTGGGAGGAATCACATGACAAGCCCATGGCCTGAAAAGTTTGGGCACCTCTGCTCTATATAGTTACTGGAACTTCTATATATTGAGCAATTTCCTCCAGGATTTGTATTAGTTTGGAAACTCTGAGGCAGTTTGCCAAAATCAGTCTCTAGAGCAAACAGTGAGGCATTGCTGCCCTGTTGTTTTCCTTCCATCTCTTTTCATTGACTAAAGAAGAAAAGCTTTTAGATGTGCTCCTGAAATCAGTGCACAGATATTTTGCATAGTAGACAAAATCTGTGCTCAGTGTGTATATCGAAACAAAGAGCATAGGAAAACTGATGAATGAATGACATCTGTATTCTGTTAGAGAAGAGAAACAAACTGTGAATACAAGTAAAGTAAGAAGCACAAGGAACCCAACTAGAATACTCTGCTAAAAAGGAAATGATGAGCAGGGGAAAGGAAAATTATAAAACCTTCCTCCACCCCACAAGAAGTAAGCACTGAGCCATGGTCTCTGGGCTAACAGCTGATTCAATCACATCCAAAATAACTATATTTAAGCCATCTCAAATCTTTCTGTTTTCCTCTGCAACTTAATGAAATGCATATGTGATCTTAGATGTTGTAGGAAACAGAAAGCATTGATATAAACACTTTCCTGGCTGGGAAAAAAACCCCTACTCTACAACTGAAAACAAATTGGAAATCTAGTGTATCTGACCTGGTGACTACGCCGTTGAAATAAATCAGGAGCCAGTTTGGGATTCTGAAGTTGATTTAATGTCATATGACCTTTATGATGGTGTATATGTTGTCATGGGAGAACTTTTAATCCAGTTCTAAGTTGTGTGTATCGGCCCAGGGGGCTACACAGGATTTTAAATCACTGCTTTTATGAGCAAATTGGTGATTTCATGCTCCAATTTCCCCTCAGTCCCTCATTATGTCCAAAAGCATGTTGTTATTTTGGATGACCATTGTGTTGTTGTCAGAGTCCAGGACATAGGCAGCTGGCATGTAACACAAATGCCAGGATCCAAGGCAACCAGGTAACAGGCCAAACAGTAGAGTCCAAGTCCAAAATCAAGCCAGAGATAAAAGATTAGCCAGATGACAAAAGCATAGTCCAAATGAGCCAGAAGTCAGGACTGAGAGAACAGATGAGGTAAAGGACCTACAGGGGTGGGTCAAGGCAAGGATGGACTTTAAAGAGAAAGGATCCAGACAAGGCACAATAACAGTCCACAATAACCAGAATCTGGGCAGAAATCTTCATAATCAGGAATGAGGCAGGAGATCTTCTAGAGCAGAAACAAGAGCCAGAAGTCAAACAACTGCAAATCTGCTGAACTTCATTGCTGAAGCAGCTTCTGGGAGGAAGGGCCAGTTCTTACATAGCTTATTTAAAGGATTGCCACCCTGGGTCTGGAAGTGGGACTGTGTATTGTTTTTAATTTTTGTGGTTAAATTTTGATGACCTTTTAACTTTGATGCTTTTATTGGTGTAAATTGTTTTTATGTTTTTACTTTTATTTTTAGTGTCTTGTAAGCCGCTCAGAGTCGGGTTCTCCTGATTGGGGCAGGGTATCAAGTGTAATAAATAAATAAATAAATAAATAGCTAAGCTACTCAGGCTCTCCATATGGAGCTTAAGGTGGTCTGAAAACTTCCCCAGGGTTCTCAGGTGGTATTTAACAGCTGCAGCAGGGTGAGGATCCATTCTTGCAGGAGAGCAGCTGCTTCTGTGCAGGGACTCCAGTCCTGCAGGACTTAGAGGAGCAGCTGCAAATCCTGACAATTATGTTGTGACTTTGCATAGTCAATTCTTTACCATTGGTCACCTTTTTAATATTCCTAATATTTGAAGTGGCATAGTGCTAGATTGCTGTTACCTGCCAGAAGTTTTCAGTCCTTAAGTGATGCAGCACTAAAGTTGAAATAGATTTTAAAAAGTTACACATTCAGATTGAAAGGTCCAAACCCCATTATCTTGGCACAGAAAACTTGCAAAACACCAGGAACACACTATATTCCAACACAGGCAATCACAGAATTGATTTCATATACAGCAGACCCAACACAAGAAGAGGAGAATTATGATCTGTAGTCAAACCATAAGAAAAACTTCTTTAGCAGGATGTTCCAAAAGTTGGAGTGTTGGATGCTCCTATATAAGGTTTCAGCCAGCTTGTCATTTTCCTTAGCAGGATATTCCCAACCCCATTTTTACCCCTCCAACAATCAACCAGAAGTCTGAGGCCACTGGATTTACTTAGCCATCGTTACACTGCTTTTGGGAGTGGGATAAATCTCTGCAAAATTGCCACCTCCCTGTACTTCTGATCAATCCACCTTGTGGAAAGTACTGCTGCTTCAGCTACACAAGGATCCACATTTCCAGAGTGAGCTCAGTATTAGTGTACAGGATCGAGAGAGGAAGAAAGAAAGAAAAGGAAATATTATGTGTGTGTAATATTTTTCTTCTAAGTAAACATCATCGTTGACAGTAGTCCTGATCATAAAATTAGACAGGAGATACTGAAGTTATAGAAAAGAAGTGGAATTGTGAACCATTCCACTCCGCCCCATGCATTTATGAGTTCCTCTCCTTGGATCCTGTTTTTATACAGTTGGAGGTCCAGTGTGGAGAAACGCCCAATAAGTTCTTTATGTGTGGGCTTTTTGAGCAAAAGAACCAATGAATGAACAGAGACGGGTCACACAGATTGTCCCCAGGAACGTCTTGCTCTGTTCACATGCTCAGTATCACATTTGGTCATGTTGTCAAAGCTCTCATAAGCATTAGGTAGGGAAAGTATGCTCTCAGCTGTGCCATTTTCTTTTTCTATTTCCCATTCCAGATCCTTATGTCAAAGTGTCTTTGCTCTGTGATGGGAGGAGGCTGAAAAAGAAGAAAACCACCATAAAGAGAAACACACTTAATCCTACGTATAATGAGGCAATAATCTTTGATATCCCTCCAGAAAACATGGACCAAGTCAGCCTGCTTATCTCTGTTATGGATTATGATCGGTAAGCAAGAAATCTCACATGCCTAAATTCCATTGATATCATACACATCCTTAAATTTCCTATTAGTAGCTTGGTGAAAACATAACAGTGTCACTAAAAATATCAAGTCATATCACATCCTTTTCAATTATTTCTCCTGTAAGTAGATGTGACAGGCTCTTGAAGCCTGCTTCAAGAGCTGCTAGATTTTTATGTAAAATTTAATTCCCTTCATTGTCTAGCACCTGTGGATTCTTCTGAATTAGTAAAGTGAAGTCCTTGAAAGATTGGAATACTTCAAGCTGACATACACCTTGTGGATCACTGTTTACCATAGATCACTTCTACTGCACAGAAAGATAAGTCCAGAGCTTGGAAAAGTCAGTTTTCTAAAAGTCAAAAAAATCACAAAAGAGTGTTTCCAGTCTCTGATTAAAAGACTGTCTACACAGGTGTATAGTTCATTCTTTGGGATGGGTTGGGGACAGATTCATCTAATCATATGCACACATTGATGGGGTTAATTTGCCCCAACCTGCTCCCATTTTGAGACCTCATCAGGGATTCAAGAAAATAAATAGATATTTTATACTGTCTCCAGTGTATGTGTATGCTGGGGACAGGGTAGAATAGAGTGGTGACAGTAAAGCAATAGCAATTACACTTAGCAATTACACTTATATACCACCCCATAGCGCTTAATGTTCACAGGTTAATTAGGACCTACTTCTCAGCTAATCAGGGGAGAGCTGCCACTACTGCTGAGGGGGCTGGCCCTACTGCTTAGTGGCAGCATAAACGACCTTTTCAGATGATTGGAGTAGCCCTCCCCAATCAACTGAGAAGCTTCCTCCTTTGGAGGAGCAAAATGCTGTCTGGTCACAGGGATCCTGCCAAATAGCATTTTGTTGCCCCCTCCCTGACCATAAGCAGCTTTTAAAAAATAATTTAAAGCTTTTAAAAAGTGACAAGCCCTATGTCATTGTCTCTACCCACCTATGTCAAGGTCTTAAGCCTAGCTGGACCATTAGGAAAGCTGAGCGCAGAAGAATAGATGCCTTTGAGATGTGGTGTTGGAGGAGAGTTTTGAGAGTCCCCTGGACAACGAGGAGAACAAATAGGTCAATCTTAGAAGAAATCAACCCTGACTGCTCCTTAGAAGGTCAAATTGTAAAGATGAAGCTAAAGTACTTTGGACATCAAATGAGAAGAGAAGATTCACTTGAGAAGGCCTTGATGCCGGGAAGGGTGGAGGGCAAAAGAAGAAGGGGGCCACCAAAGATGAGATGGCTACATTGTATTGTGGATGCGATGGGCACAGAGCTGAGCGAGTTGAGGAGGATGGTGGAGGACAGAAGTGCCTAGCGGACAGTGGTCTATGGGGTTGCGGAGGGTTGGAATAGACTGTGCGACTGAACAACAAAAAAAGCAAGTGAAGATGACATAGAGTTGTCTACCTTACAATAGCCTTCACTTCACACCATACCAGACTGAGTGGCAAACTTTGAAAAACAATTTTACTCACATTCACTTCTATGTAGTAATATTATAAAGGAGAGTCCCTGATTTCACTTCCATCCAATGATATACAGACAGAATTCCTTTTCAGAACTTTGCTGTTCAGCGCAGCAAGGTGTAAATTAATTGTGGTACAAACAAGACTGCATGCATGGCTGCCTGCCCTCCTTGTTCATTCAAGCTATCTCATCAGCCTTAATGCCTGATCAAGACTCCAGGGAGGGGGGGTTCTTGGTGATAGCATTCCTTTTCATGTGAGCTGCTAGATTTTTATGTAAAATTTAATTCCCTTCACAGGGTCTCTAGGCAGTACATCTCTGATTAGATATTAGTATGGAAATTTTTTAACTGTGCACATGGAAATAATACACATGCATAAACACTATGAATAAGGATGAAAGGGTTTTCTCTATTTCTGGTCCAAATCAGTTTCACCTGTGTTCATGAGACTGTTCCACCTACCTTTCCATATCAATCAGGGGAGGAATGTAAAGCATGAAAACTGACAATTAAATGTTTAGTTAAGAAAATATTTGATATGGACTTTATCATAAAATATTCATTTGGAATATGTTTCATCTTAAAAGACACATTGTTATATGCATTTTTGGTAAGATTTTGAAGAGAAAAAAATTATGGCACAAAAATCAGGTGAGAGTAAAATCCAAAAGATGACTAACCTGCAATATGCATATTAGTTTGGGAAATGCTGAGCAAGCTAGTTCATTTAAAATGCAGACTGGAAATCCAATATCCAGTATTAATTTGTCGTAGCTTTTAGCGCAAATCAACTGAACTCCAAAATGTTCTATCCTTTTCCTCCTGTTTCCATCTCTGGCCAAACAGCTTTACCATCAGCTAATCCCATCGTATTTGGGGTGCTGCCTAGTGGTCTTTTGTGTTCCCTTGTTTTCTAGTCTGTTAGCCGACAGGTCCATCTGTTATCCTTTAGGCAGGTGATATACAGTGGTGGGAAGCAAAAATTTTCACTACCACACCGTGGGTGAGCCTACGCCGTGGGCAGAGCCTACATCATGGGCGGAGCCTACGTCATGGGCAATATAGTGATGCCTGTCATATGGCCATGTCATATGGTCATCTGCAAACACAGGCAGCACTGGCTCTTTGGCTGTAAATGGAAATGAGCACTGCACCCTAGAGTCAGATATGACTGGCTTTTGAGCAAGGGAGACCTTAAACCACTTTCAGGGACAAAACCTGACGTAAAATTTGAATACCAATCAGGGATCTTCTGTTATTAGGTAAAGGTTGCCCTTGCTTGAAAGCCAGTAGTTACCAACTCTAGGGTTCAGTGCTCATCTCTGTTTATAGCCAAAGAGCCAGATGACTTGATCCACAAAAGCTCACATTAAAATACAACAGTTAGTCTTTAAGGTGCCACAACATTTTTGTCTTTTTCTTTTGTTTACTCTCTGATATGCTTGCCCAGAATAAAACTTTTTAAATGGTAGCTGTATTAGTCTGGGCAGGGCAGGGAGTTGGGTGTGGCCACCCAATTTCGCTACGCCCCCCTGCCCGAAGGCCACTCAATTTCGCCACCCCTCTGCTTGAAGGCCACCCAATTTTGCTCTCCCCCCCCTTGCCGGTGGTGGTTGTTACGAACCTGTTACTGCCCACCACTGGTGATATGGCCTACCAATTTTCTTTTTGCCACATATAGTTCATTGATCACATGAGTAAATAAATAATCACACAGTCCGGTTCTTTGGTGCAATTCCTTATTGCTGACCTTGTCCTTGATAGTAATTCCACACATCCATTTTTCCATTGCTCTTTGGGTTACCACCAGTTTTTCTTCCTCTGATTTTGTTATTGCCCATGTTTCAGATGCATACAACATTCCTGGTAAAACTGTCGTATTGAATACATTTGCCCTGATATTCGTTGGCAGATTGGGGAAAAATCCTTGCCTATCTTTAACTGATAGTTTGGACTTCATGTCTGTTTCCATCTGTGGAAAAACCAGATGTGACTGACATGTAAGCTGTATTGCACTGCTACTAATTTTCCAGCTTTCAGCAGAGCAGGTTAAACCCACATGTTACTGGAAACATGTGGCTTCTTTTGAGCTACGGTATATCTTTTTCCTGCATCATGTGTTGTGAACTCACCATTGGCTTCACTTCCTTGGTGTCATTTGATGTGACATCATTACTGGCACACTCCAATTTGTAGGGAGGGTAACAGCAAGAAAACATCTTAGCCTCACATAAGGACATTGCATTAAGCAGCAGTCACCATTTCCTCAAAATGTGCAAATTGGACTTTGAATTAGGCTCAGAAAATAATGGATACAGTTTTTTAAGTAGAAATGTTTCATCCTTATTTATAATTATGGGGAATTTTAACTTGCTATGCAGATTTTAAGATGGAGAATCTCTGGTAGGAAAAGAAAATGGTGGTGACTCTGAGAGTATGTGGGAAGAAGTGTGTTGTAGAAATGTAACAACTAAAGATAAACTAGGGTGGGGGAAAGGTTACAGCATGTGTTTAGCTCAGGAGTTCTCAACTTTTTAAAGCCCGGGTCACACTCCCTCAGACAGCATCAGGGGCCTTTCCTCCACTACATGGCACTTCCTGGTGAGGTGGAGGCCACATGAAATGGTGCTGCAGGCCACAGGTTAAGAATCCCTGGTTTAGCTGATAGCATTATGAGCCTGGAAGGCAAATTAAAGACAACAGCGAGTTAAACTAGATGTTAAGGAGATATGTATTCCTTACAATATTAAGCCTTAATCCA
This sequence comes from Furcifer pardalis, assembly GCA_030440675.1. Lineage (NCBI taxonomy): Eukaryota > Metazoa > Chordata > Lepidosauria > Squamata > Chamaeleonidae > Furcifer > Furcifer pardalis. The sequence continues at coordinate 230,927,689 of CP126891.1, read as the reverse complement.
TTTACCCTCTCACAATGAGATTTCCATACAGATGTATGCTTCAGAAATCAGACTTAGATAATAAGCCTGTGTTCATCTTTCAATAGCAAGAATTATGTGTTACCAAGTTAATTTTGACTTATGGTATTTTATTTCTAGCACTTTATTGTTACATAGTATTCATAAATGGTTTGCTGTTTCCTTCTTCTCCTGCCTTTCAGAGACCATCTAGTTTATCCCAAACCTCAGAGGCTGGCTCTTTTCATAGAAGGCATGGAGGGAATAATCTCATTGAGCAACCCACCCAGTGACCAACCCAAAACAAGACATACTATACTGAAATACAGTAAAAACCCCTACTTATGAAAAAAGTCCGTTCCGTAGGCTTTTGCTTAAATCGTTTTTTTACATAACTATAGTTTGACCCTAATTTGTTAGAAAGCAAGAAGACTAGACAAAATAACTTTAGCCAGAAAGATGGAAGGAAAAATAGAAAAGGCTGGATGGGTTTCAAAAGAGCATTGTCCAAAAGAAGTAAAAGTGTCTAACATGTATTCCATGCATGGTTATTGTTTTCAGAGTTGGCCATAATGAGATTATTGGGGTTTGCCGGGTGGCAAACAATGCTGAGGGACTAGGCCGAGATCACTGGAATGAAATGCTGGCTTACCCACGCAAACCAATTGCACACTGGCACCCACTTGTGGAGGAGAAAAAATCCTTTAAAGAGGTATGTAAACTATTTTTAAAGAGGTATGTATGCACGACTGAGTGAGCTCCTGTCTCTGTCCCTGCTCCTGCCAACCTAGCAGTTTGAAAACAAGAAATTGCAAGTAGATAAATAGGTACCACTTCGGTGGGAAGATAAACAGTGTTCCGTGCACTCCGGTGTTGAGGCATGTCTACCATGTGTCCATGGAAACGTCTGCAGATGCAGATAGCACTGGCTCTTTGGCTATAAACAGATGAGCACTGAACCCCAGAATCAGATACAACTGGCTTTCAAGCAAGGGCGACCTTTACCTTTACTAAACTGTTTTAGAACTTTCTTCAGATATATTCTCAACTGGCAGCTTTATAAGCTGCATGGTTTTTCTTGAAGCTTCTGCTTGTGTCATTGGAGTTTGTAACAAGAGCCCCTTAATCAAAAGTAAGGACTGCAGTTGTATTGCAAAAGTATATTTCCTCCCCACCAGAGTCCCTTTTATTTTTTAAAAAAAGTTGAATTCTTTTGCTTCAGTTCAAAGGATATGATGCAATGCAGAAAACAAAGACTGATTGAGCACATGTACACACATCACAAAGCAGTGCTTTGGCAAAGCACCTGCCCCCTCACTTCTTGCCTCAGTGTGGGAGGATCAGGAGAGCACATACACACAGTATGTGTGAGTACCAGTACAGTTGTACCTCACTTAAATAGCATAATGCGTTCCACAGGATTGCTCTTTAAGCGAGTTTGCTCTTTAAGCGAAACACCATTGTAAATGACCAATTGTGGGGGAGATTGCGAACCCCAATTTATTTGTTAAGCAAGTTTTTGGTTGGTTTTATTTGTTAAGCGAAGCGAACATTCAGAGAAAATTCTGCTCTTTAAGCGAGTTACTCTTTAAGCAAGGCACTCTTTATGCGAGGTTTGACTGTACTCACTTCTAGCTACAAAGCTTCTCCTCTCCCAAGACACTTCTTCATTTTTTGACATCTTCTCCTCTGGTCATGCTCCTGCTCCTGTATTTTTTTTTTAATTTACAGTTTAGTGAGCTCTATGGTTGGCAAAATAAAATGAGTAAATTGAGGAAGGAAAGCCTTCTTAAGGCACTTCCTTTGAAGTGCACCACCTACAGGTGTCAATAGAACTGCAGATCCCCAAATGTGATTTCTCAGTGAGATAATACAGTAGAACCTCATATAACGAAAATAATTTATTCTACAAGGCACTTCATTATATGATTTTTTCATTATACAACACATGCATCATACAGCAAAGTCCCTATTGGGGGGGGGGGGGGAAATCGTACAACAAAAATCTCTATGGGAAAAATTGTACAATGAAAAATTTTTGCTGTACGGTTTTCCCCCTAGAGATTTTTGCTGTATGATTTTTTCCCATAGAGATGCATTGCATCGTATAATGGAAATTTTTGTTATACATGGCACAATGGGTTTTTTTTATCCTCTTCGTTGTACAATTTTTTGTTGTATGATGCATTCATTATATGGGGTTCCACTGTATGAGTTAATTCACATTTCCCTCACTGTTTCCTAAGAAAGGACATTTTCAAACCTGTTTGGAACACAACACTTCCCTACCTTTATTTTTTTTTCTCTTCACCTTTTCATTCATATAACATATAAAGGAAACATATTAGTGAGGTAGTTTATTCTTACCAGTGCTTCAATTTAAAGTAACCTGTTTTAAAGATTCAGCTCCTCCCTCCCTTCTCTCTCTCTCTCTCTCCCTGTTATAATCTGAGGCTAAGGAAGAATTGCTAAGGGCAAGAGGCTGCTAAGATCTCTGAACACTTCATGTACATACCGTATATGCTGGTGTATAAGATGACTTTTTACCCCTGAAAAACATGCTTCCAAGTTGGGGGGGGCGTCTTGTACATCGGGTGCACTTCATTTGAATAAAATACAGTAATACCTCAGATAACGTTTACCTCAGATAACGTTTACCTCGATAACGCTTAAATCACATAACGTTAAGCAATCTGGGGAGGAGAATTGCATCGAATAACATGAAGGTCCTATGGGATGGATCGGATAACAACTTTTAATATCAGATGACGAACAGGAGTTTGAAGGCTTTTAAAGGGAAACTGTCATGCCAGCAAACTTGCTAGGGACTTGCCTGGCACTTGCTCTCTCCCTCTATTTGTTATCTTCCTTCTATCATTGACAGTTCCAGTTTGGTTAACAGATTAGAAAACAAACAGCATGGCAGCTCCCATAGGTTTATTGTTCCATTCAGCTTTAGTGAATTGTCTTTGGTGAATTACGTTTAATAAACTTGCACTGTTTTATGTTTACTGTACATGTTTGATAACATACAGCCTTGTGACAGTTTTTCTGCATGTCATAAGCATTTGAATATAAATTAACATGTTGAAATCAAATCTGATGTTCTTTTACGTTTTATTTGGTGTGTGGAAGGTGTGTGGAAGAGGGGGTAGTCTTATACAGCGAGTATATAACAAACTATATTTTGAGTGGAAATGTTGGGGGGTCGTCTTATACGCCCAGTCGTCTTGTACGCCGGCATATACGGTATATGCAATTCATCTATCACTACATTTTGTACCTTAAGATTTGCTCTCTTTTTTTAGAAGGAGAGCAAATAAAATAAAGAGAAAGTGATTTGAACATCTTCTGAGTGAGACAGAAGAGAGAAGGGGAGAGACAAAAAAAAACCCTCACTGTAGCAGAAACTCCACTTTGAACAATATCCAAAGCTCCCATTAAAGGAGATATAAAATACCAAGCTACCTTATTCCCCCAGGAAACTAAAGATTGTCTCCGGATGAGAGATGGTTTTTTAAAATGTTTTACTTCTTGGCTTTCATGAAAAGTGTTTTTTTCTTCTTAAAGTTGCTCAGAGAATCATAAGCAGCATTAGCAAAACCACAACCAGTATTCTCTACATCTAGTCTAGGTGTGGGTTACTTCAAGGAGCAGACCACCATGATCCCCCTAAATGCAATGGTAGTCATAGTTCCAACACTAGTTTGCTGAATTCTCAGTACCTCTACCAAAATTTACCACCATTTCACTGTAAAAGAACAACAAAAATCACGGTAGCTTTAAAACTAGGAAATTTCTTTCAGTGTAAAGCAAGAAATTGCAAGTAGATAAATAGGTACCACTTTGGTGGGAAGGTAATAACATGCCATGTGCTCCATTGCCTAGTCATGTCTGCCACATGACCATGGAAATTTTTGTAGATACAGACAACAATGTCTCTTTGGCTGTAAATGGAGATGGACACTGAACCCTAGGGTCAGATACACCTGGCTTTTAGCTATACTGTACTAAGCTTTTATTGAAAACCTGAAAACTGTTTGTGGACTGCACTTCTTCAGATGCACGGATGTGGCAATAAGCATATGGGGAGAATGCCATCTCTGAAGGTCCACCACAATTCAGTTGGATAGAGGGGATGTTTTTCCCCCACTCTCAGAAAAAGTGACAGGGAAGTAGAAATCTGCTGGCATCTTTGTCATGACCTCTTTGGTAGGGCAAAAGACTTTATAGGTCTACCTGCCCAGGGTCAGCCCCTTCTTTGCTTCAAAGCCAATTGTCTGTCCTCCTACCGTGTGGGGCAGAGTGCTGAATGGTTGCCCTAGGAGCTCAGGATATGTTTTGTGTATCCCATTCTGTTTCCTGCAGGGCATAAGGGACCAATCATTGGTGGTATCTTAGGTCACATTTTGGGTTTTCTGGCAGTAGTGTGGAATGTGGGTGGAATGAAAAACATGGGTGTATCTGTAAGTCCTGTAGAGCATATTTAGATGGCTAGGGTCCTGCAAATCATGGGATTCAGTGACACAGGCATCCATCCTCAGCTCATAAAAACCAGACTGAAAACAGTCATGTGAAGTTCTCCCCAAGTTGATCAGCCTGTCTGACAAAGAACAGCATTGCATGGAGGCAGGGTCTCACCAAAATCTGGGCTAAATAGGAGGCATTGACCTAATCCATGTACTGTGGCACCAGGTTATTTGTATTGCCTTAGGATCCTCCATAGGTTAGGGAATATAATTAATTCACATTGCACATTTACTAGGAGAGATTCTGTGGCTTAGCTGATCTTAGGTCACCCTTTTAAAAGCCCATTCAGCAATGTCTGCAAGTTGGATGTGGATAATTTAGGATGTATTCAAATGATGCATTGAAGAACATGAATGATATCTGACAAACTACCAGGGCAGATCTGCATTCAATGCTGCTTAACACATCTTGTAGAATTTAAAGTATACTCTCTAAATATTTTGCAAGTACACTCTAAATACAGTGCCTCAAGAGATACATGATTTCTTGATATTTATCATGCTGCTGCACATACCCAAGAGTTCAAGGTTGACAGATGTCCCTTTTACATTTTGACAAACACTGTTGTATCTGATGCTATGCTTACTGCATACAGTGTTGCTGCTAAATCATTTAATAATTGTTAATCTGCAAGAGATATGAACATTTCTGGTTTTTTTAAAAGTGCAAATTGTCATTGAAAACTCTGATACTCCATCTGACATACATTTCTCCTGAGAAATATTAAATAATATATGCATTGATTAAATAAATAATAGATAAATTATACTCCAATAATGAAGTCCATTCATAGAAGGCTTGTTGAGAATTTCATAAGTAAAGGATATTTTAAAATGGATGTTGATGTTCTGGTCTGTAAGAACAAAACAAGATCCTCAGTTCACAAGTGAGCAAAATCTTTATGAGGACCAACTATATTTCCACAACAATGTGTAAGCTTTGAAGTTCTTCTGAATTCTTCATTGCGTTAGATGATTTTTTTCCAAAAATGATATGGAGGGTGGGAGAAGCATGAAGATGCAAACATTTGGCAGGGTATTTAACCTGTGAGGTCTGCAGTTAAACTATGGTTGTGATTGAGCAAGGAAATCATTTGATGTTTGGGTCTCTTGTGACATCAATGCAAGCTATTTTAGGTTAATCAGCCCAAGTCTAGCCATTTTGGTCCAGCCGCAAGGGTACCTTCTTTTCTTTCTTTTTTTAGCTGGGCTGGAGCAATTCCTGTACACATGGGAGGGTCATTTTAAGAGAGATTCCTTCCAATGAAGTAATCCACTGTGCTCTATCACCATATAATTGCAGCATAATCCCAAACTGGAGAATGCAGTTCTCATGAGTCATTAATAAATGTGCAACTAGCAGTCTCACTCCTGCAAATTTCTACCAGTCCAGAGAATTACTGCTGTGTTGCCCATCTTCCTGGAGCTAGCATTTTTAGCTGTTAGGCATGTAACAACTATCTTACATCCAGGAATGTCTGCAGGGACATAGAGAAAATGGTAGGTGCTAAACTCTGAACAAAACTAAATTGTTACTGAGAAAGGTATTGTCTGGCTGCCTATGAATTTTGCTTTTGTTTTATTTACCAAATTTCACAAATTTCTCCTTTCTTCTCTCAAGCTTCCCATAGCATGTCTCATGCTTTCCAGAAGACATACTAACCCCCAGGAATAGATTCTGGTGGGTGTTCAGGGTGGCAGAGGCTATTGTAAATCTGCTAAAATCACCTCTTTGTCATTTCTAATGACCTCTGTTGTGTTAAAAAGCCTTCCCTCAGCAGAAGGACAAAACTGGGTTCAGTCAACAGAAAGTAGTATAATTCCTATGAAAGCTGGAGCTCTGAAGATGTAAAATAGAATGGATTTAGACTAAACCATTAGAAAAACATAAAATGTGGGGTAAAAGCAGAGCCCCTATAGATATGGCTGCACAAAGGAAGAACAGGAGTAACAACCCTCATAAAACCTAGTGTTGAGAGTAAAGCCTCATTCAGCCTCATTTAAATGTATGCTTTTAAAGGTACTAATTACTATCACAAATTTTCACCTTGAGGTCCAGGTTCAAAATGTACTCCTTTGAGATCAAATGAAAATTTGCTGAGGCAAACTCATAAGAACATGCAAAAAAAAAAGAGGAAGCATTCATGAATAAATGAATATTTTAAAAAAAAACCAAAAAAAAAAAAACCAAGCTGCTAAACCAAGTGCTTTAGTATATACAGAGCCTTTGAAGAAACAAATAAGAATAAGAACCAGATATTGCAGATGTCTGAGTATTACTTTTAGATGAAGGCCAGTTAGGTATCCATTGAAAAAAGTGAACATGAACAAAGACAACAGAAATTTCAATGAGTTTCACCTGGATCTTTAAGGTTATCTACAAACAACAGCTCCAGTTTTGCCAAAAGTAACTGTATATGTAACTAACATGCATAGCTTTGCTGAACTCAAGTAGAACATGGTCACTTTCCCCCAGGGTTCCTCTTGCCTTCACTTCTTCTACTATGTCATCACTATTGGTTAGAAGCAAATCAAGGCTACCTACTCCTCTAGTTTCTTCCTTCACTTTTTTGTAGGAGAAAATCATCAGCTACACAAGTTAGGAATTACATGGAAGTGACATATTTGTCTCCCAAGAGATATCAGGAGAGTTGAAATCTCCCATTACTACTACACTGTGTATCCTTGACATTTTTTCAATTTGTTTTTCAAAGGTTTTGTCCACATTTTCTCCTTCATTGGACAGTTGATTATAGACTCCAACTACCACGTTCATTTTTGCTTCCCCCCTTTTCTGCCAGCAGAAAAATGTAGGATGTAAACAAAATACTCTAAAGCACTGATCAGACTAGTATAGCTACCAACTCTTTGAGCACTGTACTCCATAATCCTATCTCCCTCCAAATGTTTCATTTCAAATATTTCACGCAAGGATAATTTTTATCAGATACATTTTTTGAAACAAAAACAGCAACCTACAACATGCTTTCTACAAACACAGATGGGAGAAAGGACTCAGCGGAAATTGCTGGAGGATGAGCTTGGCTGTGTCTGGCATCACAGAATCTTATTTTTTGATGCCTTATTGCTATAAAACAATTTTTTTTTGTTTAAGCGACACTTTCAGCCTTTGGGGCTATAACAGTTACTTGTTCAGAATAATGTATCAGGTAGATAATGAAAGCTGGTGACACTTTAGAGTCCCCCTAAAGCAATTCCGTCTCTGTATTTAAAGTAATGAGATAACGCTAGAGACAGCCTATCACAATTATTGTTTCTCTGTCATTCCCTCAAATCCTCTTAGACAAAAAGAGATTAAGGGTGATTCTTACAATGTCCATTCCTTGGACTAATATCACATCTGAAGTTCATAGAGAATTGATATGACAAACTATTTCCTTCTTGCCATTCAACAGTTAGTCATAGCTCTTTGTGTGGTCTTCTAGCAAACTGATTATCCCCACTAAAAAGCATTTTGATTAAGTAAATAAGGAAGGAAGGAAAAGAAAGAAAGAAAGAAAGAAAGAAAGAAAGAAAGAAAGAAAGAAAGAAAGAAAGAAAGAAAGAAAGAAAGAAAGAGGGCTGATATATACATTTGCCAGTCAAATCCTCTATTCTCTCTTGTCAGCTAGGGAAACCCAGTGGAGGATAGGGTGGCCTTATACACATCTTCAAAATGGAGTTCACATGTCACAAAGAGGACAGTTCTTCAAATGGAGGACCATCCTACTGAAAGGAGGGCATATTGCCCCCCTCTGCTGTTTGAAGGAGACAGCAGGAGGGGTCTCAAATGAACAAGGCTTCTCAGTATTTCACAAGGTGCTGGCCATTCCATGTCAGTGCCTTGAACTGAAGTGTGGCCTTTCAGAAGGTTTGGAGCCACAGTTTGTGTAAGTACTAATCACAGGCTATGCTGGCTGAGGCCAACATTGCTGTAGACCAGAAGCATTTCAACAGTAACATGTACATGTCTTAACTATAGCAGAGACAAGGGTGAGATTCCCTGTCTTTCTGGGACTTAGAATCAGTTTTTTCACTATGTGGCAACACATTCAAGTCATTGCATTTGTCAAGACAGAGAGTCTGACACTTGATCATTGCCCCAAGAGTCCTTTTGAACATTATAGACCTCTAGGAAAAAGTCAAAAGCTTGTATTCACCACAACTGGCATTTTCCACAGGAAAATGTTAAATCTAGAATAAAATCAGACTAATTCCAGACAACATCGGCTTGTTTCTTTCTATAAGCTTTATTTATCTATACGCTTCTACATCTATGAAAACTGTAGGCACATATGCTTAAAATATATGAAAACTAAACTTAAATTGTAGGCAAATGCTTGAGTCAGAATTCAATCCAAACTGCAGGAGCATGAAAAGATGACATTTTTTTAAAAAAATAAAACCATTCTTGCAGTTTGTGAAAAGTTACTTGCTCACCATAAATATCAGGACCAGAAAACTAAGTACACAATGAGTATAACAGAATGCTAAAATGAATGTTTATTTAAAATAAAAACCATTGAAACTTTGAACAATAAAAGTAATACACACAAACATTTGTCTAATTTGTCTAAGTTTGAATCTATGGGGAAGAATTCATGCCTCCCTCCTCTGTTGCTGCTCTGTAGTGCTGCTGAAATCTGGTGTCTGTGGCATAGTCTTGTGTGAAGTTTCGTTGCCTCACATCCTCTTTGCCCTGACTTTCTTTTCTGGCCATTATTTAAAACCTTAACTGTCCTCTGCCAGCCATGAACAATCCTTTCTCCAAAAAACTTGCAAGTTCTAATACCCTAGAGTGCCAAGACTATTTTTTCAATAGAAATTCGTATTGAATTAGCTTCTTGGAAGAATTAGCATCTGGTGATCTGCCACTCTAACTTCAATTGTTTGGGCTAGAACAGGAGTTCTCAACCTTTTTAAGTTGGAGGCTGGGTCACACTCCCTCAGACAGCTTGTAACTTCTCTTTATATTCCTTATTCCACCTGTCCAGCGATAGTATCTGAAGCCAGTTCAACCTTAATTCCTTGTAAATTTCCATTCTAGTTTTTTCCTCCTCACTCACCCTCAACCAATCTTTTAATAAAACTACATCATATTTATGCAATATACTTTTTAATAACTCCGAATTTTTAATCGGAAATGTCCTTAAATCTTGCAACTCTATTACTGGAGAGATATTTGGTGCCAATTTACCTTTTAGTCTTACCCATACACTTATCATTGCTTTTAAAACATTGGTTTTTTTATTTTAAATTTAAAGCAACATTTTCCAGAAAATCTCCGTTTGCACACATATTACTATCCTTCATTTCTATATCTTTCCATATAAGATCATTTATTGTTAATAATTTTACAAAACCTTTAACTTGAAATGCCCTATAGTAAGTTTTAATATTGGATAACCCCAAACCTCTGTGATATGTACCATAAGCTTTTAGATATTCTTACTCTTTCCCCTCCATTACAGTAATTGTTCAGTAAATTTTGAAAGACTCCTAATTCTTTATCTGTTTGCTTAAATGGAAGAGCCTCAAATAAAAAATTAATCTTTGGTAATAAACTCATTTTGCAAATGGCAATCCTTCCAAACCAAGAGGTCCTCAACTTCTGATATTGAACTTTTTTTTTATTTCATCGTTCACTTTACCATAATTTATTTTTTTCAAATCTTCTATATTATCCACAATATTTACCCCCAACATTGAAGCCTTAAAAAGTACTTTCATTTCAACTTCTGCTTTTTCTAAACCTCCAGCAATTAGCATGCATCATAGCACTCCTTGACATTGTTTACATTGTACATTTCTAAGTGTAGTCTCAAAATACATGCATGTTTCTTAATGCCACTTTGTTCATTTTCTTCTGGGTAGACTATTTTCTTTCACATATTATATCTCATTTGCATGAAAGGTGAGAGAAAATTTAAATGTCAAAACTCAGGTGTAAGATTGGTATACTAAATGTTAATGAATATACCTTTGAAGTACCTAGGCCTTTATTAAGGAGAATCACAATTATACCACTGTGATTAATTTGTGTTATCTAAAGCCATTTGCAAATATAACTAGCTTGGCAATTCTTTGGACCAGATATCATCAGGCAAATATTTATTTATTTATTTATTTAGATTTATTATCCAGAACCTTAAGAAAACCTGTTTGAAATTATTCAGCATAGTGTCAGGAGATATTACCAGTAATTTATAATCTTGAGTGCCTAAAATGAATTTATATCATGAGCCATATTATGTTTTTCACTTCAAGCTTGAACTGATTTTCATTATGAATAATGGCCTCCTTGATAGACAGTGAACCCCAATGAAATGCATTAACAAATTTTTAGGAAAAAGATTGGATTCAATTTTGATGTATCTTGAGGCTGTGTGTAAGTAATTACCTTATACAGTGGACTCTCGCTTAACAAACGGCTTGCTTAACACCAAATGTGCATAACAAAAGGAAATCCATAGAAAATAGTGGCTCGGTTAACAATTTTTTCCAGAACAGATTAATTGGGTTTCAGTGCATTCCTATGGGAAACCAGGTTTCAGCTAACAAATTTTGGTATTCAATGCATTCCAATGGGAAATCCACTTTACAAAATGTCTGTAGTACAAAAGGACCCGGAAAAAGCATTAAATTTTTTAAGCAAGGGTTCACTGTAGACTCATTCTTATGTCTGAAGAAGTAGACTTGATCCATGAAAGGTCACATTAAAATACAGCAATTAAACTTTAAGGTGCCACAACATTTCTTTATTTTCTTTTATTGTTTTTACTTTTGATTTGATTTGAAAACTACAGTTTTGATCCTTTATGTCAAAATAGATAAAAGAACAAGAGATATATAATGGTAGCCTTTTTTTTAAGATTAAGATGAGGAACCTAGATATCTTACTTATCGTTGTTCTGAGTTTATTAAAATTGGCTTTCCTAAAATCCAGCATACATCTGCAGCTACTCTGCTTTTGCTTTCTTTCTTCAACACAAGCCAGGAATTTCTGGGGGGGGGGGCATATTTAACAAAATTACTTTGAGTTCTGTTCTTGATTTTCCATGTTATTCTTTTACAAATTCTTCCCCACATATCAATGGCCATGTGGAACTGCAGTGCTCAGAAATAAACAGAATTCACAGGCACAGATCTCATTCTAATTCACTCAATAAATGTTTTAGAGCTGCACATTTCCGTACAAAGCAATCTTAGTTTACTCATTTTATTCATCTTTCCTTATTGTTTGTTTTCAACATTTAATTCTGTTCTCCATTGCTCATCCCCTTTTCTTTATGGCTTTCTTCAAATATGTTTGCTGAACATTTTATTAATGATAAGTGTTATCCCTGGGCTGCCTTATTTGAGCACTTATTTTTATCTACTGAACTCCTTGTGCCCTTTGTTCTTCTGCTGTTAATCTGTTAAAACTCCTATTTCTTGTGTTCTCCTTCTCACTTGCGTTATGTTCTCTGTCTCTTGCTGCAGCATACCTATAGAATTCTACTCCCCTTTACTTGGTTATTCATATTTATTTAATTAGTTGAATGCCTATAATATTGAGGGGGAAATAGTACTTATGATCATAACAATGAGCACGGTGTTTAAATATGAACTGCTAGATAGCTGAGTGTTTTGCTGGGAGTTTAATTCCCCACTGTGCCTCCTTGACAAGGGCTGGACTTGATGATCCTTCATGCCCCTTCCAGTGTTGCAGTTTTAAGATGATGGTGGTGGTGTCAGCTTTCTGATATAAAGTTGTACTCAAATTACCCTTTGATCATTGAGTTTGAATGGGTTAGTTCTAATTTTCTGAATGCTAAAGCTAGGAGAAAGGAATGTCTGGTCTATGACCAAATTCACATCTTCAGATATTCCAGTTTGGCCAGGTTATCCTGATATGATAATAGAAGTAGACCATACTGCCAAGGACTCAAAGTCAATCGTCAGGCGACAGTTAACTAACCTGACAACTGTGAGGACTAATGGCCTTGGGTGGCAAAGTCCACAGGGAAAGGTGATGGTCCCCAAGTGGATGAAATCCCACTTGAATCTATCTTGATGGAGTGCAGCAGCTTCATCAATACTGGCCTGGGGCTCAGGACCAGAAAGTGACTCATAGAACTGGATCAGTGGTGTGGGTGGCATGCTACAATGTAGAAAGCAAATGAAAAGCCATTGCATTATATTACTTCCAGGATAATCTTCATGGCTGATTGCCATGATGATCGCCAATATTTGGAATCAGATAAGAAAATATTTTCAAACATATTACTATGTTATGCTCCCTTTAACTAGGTGACATCCTCACTGATTGTACCTTAGATTACTGATATTATTGATTTCTATTCTACTATACTCTGGTCCATTGTGTTGAAAGGGTACAAATCTGATGGCAAGAACACTTCCCAAAGTGGGGAAGAAGAGAACTGAATGCTTAGCTATCTTTTCCCATTACTGTATGTATCAAACAGCCACATTACAAGTTCCCTGGTTTTTACTCTGGACCCACCTCCTGCTGGTATGTTGGCATCATTATTATTTCAACCAGTGTAGTTAAGAAAACAGAAAAAGGATTCATTAGCCTCAACACAGGCAGTTTCCACCCTATCTTATATCCATCATTTAAATTTTTCAGATTCAGAAAATTGGATAATACTGATTTATTCTCATGGTGCTATGCTCTAATCATGCCAAATGTATAAACTCGTGAGAAGCACTTCACTTTCATTGAACTGCCCTGTATCACTGTTTAATTCAGCAACAAAACCAGATGTTTTGCAACACTTTTACAGTTCTAAATGGTATCGTGGCAAATGAGTGGATACTGCAACTCTCAATTTGGGAATGGATGCCCAAATTGTGTTCATTCTCCTTCCATGTAAATGAATGGGACTGTCTGTGTATGCAAGGCTTGTACATGAGCACACATGGATCTTTTAATTGAGTTGTTATGCATTGTTTATGATTTTGACCAATAATTTTCTCTCTTTTTCTCTCTCTCTTTTATTTTTTAAAATTATCAGTGGCATGGCCGAGCAGCCAGCTTTGACAGTCAAAGTTCATGCCCTTCTCCCAAACCACCTCCTACACCATGACAGATCAACTGGATAATCCAATGGAATGCAACCAAATTCTTTTTGTTTTATTCGATATTTTGCCACATGTCTTGAATTCTTAAGCAACCTATTGCTGAATGACAGAAAAACTGAACATCAGGCACTGAGAGTACTCTTTCAACAATGACAAAGGCAGCAGAACTGTTCTGTGATCACGTTTATAGTTATTTATGTCTCTCAAGGTGATGTTCAATGTGGTTTTCACTTTTTGGATATGGCTGCCTGGAAAAATGTTGGCAGAATGAGACAGAGCATGCTTGCCTGTAAAATAATATGTAAAATAGCTCTGTGTATACGTATGAAGGACAAATTTCAGAGAAATGATGTTCTGCTGATAATTACAGGGTTTAAAAAGACAAATGAAGACGGAAAGAAGAAATTATGAAAGCCTTGGCTAGACTCCTTGTGACATGTGGAGACCCGTTGTTATTGTGATGAGTGACACCTTACAGGTTTCTTCTTCATACCGTGATGTTCATGGAGTCTGTGCAGTGTGTATCCCAGCCTGCCCTTTGGTGTGTTTTAAAGAGTTGCTAATTCCTCAGGGAAAAAATAATAATTGTTTTCTGTATTTATATTATCTATAGAACCTTTTGCATGAGTTCAGCTGCTTATGGTCCTGCCCAATCCTGCTGCAGTTCCAGAGCTGGCCGCAGCTTTGTGATTTAAATATTTGTCTCTCCGAAGAAGTTCTGTTTTTTAATTATTACCCATATTATTTTCCCCGCCTGTAGAGTACTGAAAAGGTCTGTCTTTGTTGAAATGCTGTAATTTTCTAACTATTTTGTTGAGGAAGATTTTCTGGATTTAAAAACATTAAAGCATTTCTCTCCATTAGTTGAAACGAAAGGAACTTTTCTCTTAAGATGTTAAAACCATTTTTTTTAAAAACAAATTGCTGTGTTGCAAATAATATTAACAACTGTCACATATCTTCATACCATCTTCTGAAACTAATTATTTCTAATCTGTTCTGTATGTCAAACCACAATCTTTTCACTTGGCATCCAACTTGGTCTGATCTGGAAGGTGCTATTAATGGCCTGTTAGCAGTTCAGGGGACCTTATGTTGATTCTATTTGCATAGCCTGAAATGCAACTGCCTTTTAACAGTTAGCTCCTTTTTGTGCCCTTGTATCTAAACCAGGGTTGCCCAAAATGTTGGGTCGTGGGCCCATCAGGTGGTTCAGCGGGCCAGTCAGGTGGTTCCTTTCACTTAAAGTGGAAGTAAAACGCGCCTTGCAATCTGTTTTACAACAGGATGAGATAGATTTTAGGCTGCCAGTTTCTCTGCTTAAACCAGGGGAGCCCAAACTATGGCCCGGGGCCAGATCCGGCCCTCAATGCCAATTCATCTGGCCCAAGCCACCCTTGTAACTCCTGGAAGTGAAAGTAAAATGTGCCCAGCAAGGTTTAGATCAGGGTGTCCAAACTATGGCCTGGGGGCCGGATCTGGCCCTTGATGCCAATTCAATGTGATGCCCAGCACATTTTACTTCCTCTTCTGGGAGTGATGAGGGTGGCATGGGCCAGATGAATTGGCATCAAGGGCCAGATCCGGCCCCCAGGCCGTAGTTTGGACACCCTGATCTAAACCTTGCTTTCTTTAAAGCAGTGTCCACACACAACACCCCTTCAATTTATACAAGACAACAGGCTAATCTCTGGGAATTTGTGCACTAGGTTTGCTTTTATCTCCTAACCTTAGACTGCCTTTCTAAAAATTCTTAATTTCTCAGGAGACATGCACTTCTGTGCATTCCCTCCATAACCAGATAGCATGATTACAATAAGCTCCTGCTGAAAACTTTAACAAGTGCTTTTTTCAGTGCAGATAATGAGAGTCATATGATACTAAATCTACCAGCCTGGCATTTACTTCACCTTTAAAGTTATAGTAACTTCTGTAACATAACTGCTGCTGCTCCACTGTCAGTAATATTTGCAAATTAGCAGTCACATATGCAGGGCTATTGATAAGGATGATGTAAACCAGGAGTTCTCAACCTTTTTAAGCTGTGGGCCTGGTCACACTCCCTCAGACAGCTTTGGGGGCTGGACAGCCATTTTGCCCTTCCTCCACCACATGACACTTCCTGGTGTGGTGGAAGCAAGGGGGGCCACATGAAATGGTGCCATAGGCTGCATCTTGCCCACAGGCTGCAGGTTGAGAATCCCTGATGTAAACCTTGAGAAAGAGATATTTGTGGGACTAAAGCTTTCAGAATTTCACAGTCAACAAGGCCATGGTCACTTGCCTCAGGATTCCTGGTGATCTCAAAAAATAACTTGCCCAAGCTCTGTGTTCACTTCATGCTACCATTATCATCCTCCATATAGCAAATGTAGCATGGTTCAGCACTGACATATAACAGCTGATGTCGACAATGCTGGACTTAAATGAGGATGTGAGGATTTGCTGCAGTTATAGATGTTATTTGTAAATTGAGCCATTTTCTGAAACAACTACAGTATACCAACCCTGCAGATCCTAAATAAAGGTATTAGATTTTCCCTACTGGTTCTTCAGTGTACAACATGGATCTGTTATTAATCAAAGGCTCAGTACTGATTTTTGGACACAAAGAGCACTGTTCAGGAAAAACTGATTGCACCTAGTTTTGACTGAAATCAGTGAAACACAATTGCACAGGGAGGTCTTTCATCCTGTTGATTTCAGTATGAACTGAGCTGTGTTTAGCTTTTTCATCATTTCCATCCATTGATGCAACAAATAGAAAACAAAGATGATCAGGATTTCCTTTCTGGATCTGATTCTCCAAAGATTAAAAGGTGCGACTGGGGCCATAATAGCCAACACAGAACTAAGAAGATTTAATTTATTAATGCCCAATATCTCAACAACATCCTGGCTCTGATCCAGCCCCCAGTGGTTCTTGTACTGTGTGCTGGAAAGTAAATTATCAATGTTCTGAGGTCTGAAAATACTGATCACCATTTAAGTGGGTAGTGGCAAAAGTCCAGATACCATTAAAGCAGCTATTTTGGGGCAAGAAAATTAATTATGACCATGTCCATGGTTACCTATGCTAACTGGGTCACCTCGGTGAGGAGGGCGGTTGATAAGTATGACTAATAAATAAATAAATAAATAAATAACTGAGTTCCACAGTATTTAACTATGAGATAAAGTACAGCTATAGCTTTGTCAGGCTTTTTGCCAATAGGTTTGCTATGCTTTTCATCCCATACTTAACATCTGTGTGTGCTCCTGTTTCCAATGAATATTTTACATAATTCAGTTTTTTTATTTGAAACTGTATTACCTGAAATGGCAGAATTGCCATCAAGCTGCCACTCTATGTTTGGGTTCAGCCAGGTTAGCTGAGCCTGTAGCCCCAAAATTAAATTGAAAACAATTACTGTACTTTAAATTCAACCTCAGTCTTTCACCACACTTTGTGTGAATGTTCTGATTCACTGATCTAGAAACTTTCCAGACTTGTATATATAACTTTGCAGGGGGGTTTCGATTGATAGGAGACCAATTTGTTCTATTTCCTTACCACACCTTGTGTCTTAATTTTCTCTGTATGTGCCACATGCTAAAAAAGCATCTGTCTAATAAAATGAATTTTTAGGAACTTCTCGTGTTGAGTAGCACTGCTATGTTTTTCTCTTTCCCTTACATCAGCAATAGAACATCCATTTCTAAAAATAATAACACAATGAAAACAGATTGAGTGTTACAAGGAAGGCTGTATAACACAGTCTCCCTCAGCCTGTTGATTGCTTTATTGTTTATACTTAATTTTATATTGTTACTGTAATAATTTTTTTTTAAATCCTAGATGGGTGGGAAATAAATAAACAAATAAACAGGAAAGTAAATCTTTGAGCACCAGTCTGGTTAGTTATGGCTCTGCCCACCTGTGGATGCAGAAAATCCATTCCTATTGTTGTTTGGATTGTTGGGAGTGATGGCTGTACTTCCAAACACCCAGGTAAGGAGGGTCGCCTCAGTGTGATAAAAGATCTTAGCAACATCTACTAACATTGCCACTGAGAGTTTGAATGTAGCTTTTTATTTTGTACATTAAAAAAAAAAAAATTCTATCCCAAGGTTAGTTGTATCATCAGCCTAATGATCACCTCAGCCTGCAGCTGCAACATCAACTATCTTTGTTTCCATCTTCTGGGTGTATGGTGGGACAGTCTATCCTGTCATCATCTTGAAGTATGATCCACTTGGCAGTGGCGTAGGGGGATGGGCTGCCCCGGGCGGCACTTTTTGGGCTATGACTGTTCTTGGACTACAATTCCCAGAAGTCCTAGCAGGAGCCGGGAGCCACCAGGGAGCAGCAAATTTGGCTTTTGTCCCGGGCGGTTGAAATCAACCCTACACTACTGTCACTTGGCTTTTATGCAGAGAATGGACCATCTTGTTCTTTGCCTCCACCTTACCAAAGGTGATGAGGACAGCAATAAGTGTGGAGCTGGTTCACTTGTCCTCACCCCCACCCATCTTGTAGATCTAATTAAAGGGAGGAAGTAAGAAATGGATCCACTTTTGACTAGCCTAATGTACTAGTACTAGGTTTGGGAATGCATACAGCAACCCAGGGCTGTTTTTGCAAACTGTAGTTCCCTCGTGTGCCCTTTTTCTTTTTCATGAAAAAAGGTGAATTGCTGCCTCCTTGCACAGTTTAGATGTCAAAAATATTAAGTTTTCAAACTAAAAGTGAATTTTGAGCCCCTTCCCATTTCACTTTTGGATTTTTTATTTTTGCATTTGGGAGTTACCAAAGGGCAGAAAATTACCCTTTTAGTCTAGCCTAGCCAATTTTGGCAATTCGTATAATACCATCTTCATTCTACTCTAAATTCTTCCACAATGTTTGGTTCTGCTTTATGTCCCTGCTTTTGTTTTCCATTGATGGCTTTTTGTCATATCCTATAGATCAACCTCCTTCTAGGCACTTGCATAAAAACTTTCAAATTACTCTTCAATATCTTCAGCATGTTCTTCTAGATGGAACATAGAGCTAAATGATGACTCTGCTACTGGACTTTCCATTAAGTCTGGTTGATATTACCATACTTGGTCAAGCTTTACATTACAGTCCCCAACTCCTTGTGATATGTCTCCTCTCACTTTTAGAACAACACTATTTCCCCAACCCAGTTTGTCACTTCTAGGGGAAATTACCTTAACATTAATGTCTTATTCTAGTCCATTTTAGTTCACTTACTCAAACGATTACAATATTTGAATGTTTCACATCTTGTTTTATAATGCCAACTTTACCTAAATTCATATTTTGTCATAATCCAAGTCCAGTTATATATACACCATAAGCATTGGACTTTCCTTTTGCCTCTGTGCTCATTTACTCCTGGGAATGATCACGCCAAGAATCCAGACTAATAATGAAGTCTCACATCCTGCCAGTATTGCTCTCAGCTTACCTGACACACTCAGTCTCCTCACTGTTTTAATGTGTGTGTAGACACCAGAGTAGACAGTTGCTGTTGCTGTTGCTGCTGCTGCTGCTGCTACTCCTGCTGCCACTGTTGTTGTTCAGTTGCACAGTCAAGTCTGACCCTTTGCAACCCTATGGACCACCACACACCAGGCTCCTCTGTCCTCTGCCATCCTCTGCAGCCAGGACAGATCTATGCCCATTGCATCAACAATTCCATCTATCCACCTTATCCTCTGGCACCCTCTTATCCTTTTGCCTTTGATCTTTCCCACCATCAAGACCTTCTCAAGTGAGTCCTCTCTTCTCATTTGGTGGCCAAAGTACTTGAGCTTTATCTTCAGTATTTGTCCTTCCAATGAGCAGTCAGGGTTGGTTTCCTTTAGGATTGATTGATTTGATCTCCTTGCAGTCCAGGGGACTCTCAAGAGTTTTCTCCAACACCACAGTTCAAAGGCGTCTATTCTTCTGTGCTCAGCCTTCCCTATGGTCCAGCTCTCATAGCCATACATTACTCCTGGGAAGACCATTGCTTTAACTATGTGGACTTTTGTTGGCAGGGTGATGTCTCTACTTTTTATTATGCTCCCTAGGTTTGTCATAGCTTGCCTCCTAAGAAGTACTGTAAGTGCCTTTTTATTTCATGGTTGCAGTCACCAACTGCCAAAGGCCATGATCTTGGTTTTGTTTTGTTTTTAATGTTGAGTTTCAGGCTTACAATGCTTATGTACAAAGAGCAATGCTCTGAGTATAAACCCAGCTCCTACAGATTAGTGTTAAGCAGTCCTGTGCCCAAGAGGTTGCTAGCTATTTTCTTCAGTAGTAGTGTGGACTACCAGGAGTAGTAGAGGAACCACCATACAATATGCACATGTGCCTTTATCTTACCATGATACAGAGGGGAGCAACTTCCTTTTTTGCTATATGGGATTCTTGTGGCTTTAATAGCTACTTAATCTTCTTAAATGTTCTGCTATGTAATGAAATTATGTGGGAGAACCCCAATTAGGGCGGCCAACTATCCCGCATTCTGCACGGCAATCTCATTTAGGGAGGGGGAATTTCGACATACCCT
Source organism: Furcifer pardalis (assembly GCA_030440675.1). Classification (NCBI taxonomy): domain Eukaryota; kingdom Metazoa; phylum Chordata; class Lepidosauria; order Squamata; family Chamaeleonidae; genus Furcifer; species Furcifer pardalis. The sequence goes on along the minus strand of CP126891.1, from coordinate 230,907,531 downwards.
TGTTTCGAAAATGGTACCGGACCTCCCCCGTTGCGTCATGGAAGCACCGGTTTCCACTCCGACTGGCAGGCAGTTAAAGAGAAACGGAGCCGAAAATGCTCCAATAAACTGCGCCTGCGCAGAGACCCAGTCTGGCGCCAAACTGGGTTTCTGCGCAGGCACAGTTTATTGGAGCCTTTTTGGCTCCGTTTCTCTTTAACTGCCTGCCGGTAAGAGTGGAAACCGGTGCTTCCGTGACGCAACGAGGGAGGTCCGGTACCATTTTCGAAACAAGGGTAAGTCGAAATTCCCCCTCCCTAAATGAGATTGCTGCGCAGAATGCGGGATGGTTGGCCGCCGTGACCCCAATGAACCTAGAAATGTTTAAGATGTATAGTGAGGGGGAATGGGGGCCAACCCTCCAGTGGTGTAGAACAGTGCCTCTCAACCTGTGGTCTGTTGATCCCTCGGGGGTTGCTATGTCATCATAGAGGGTGGAGAATATCCATCACAGAAACATTTGGTCTGGCCTGGAGCAAGCACTGCTTTCCCCAAAGCCCCATCTCCTCAATGCTCTTCTCATACTCAATCACCACACACATAACTGCCCTGAGATGTGTGAGAGGTAGCAGCACCCAGCACCCTCACCTTTGCTGGGTGACTCTCCCCTCAGCTCTCAGATTCACCAACAAGGCCCTCCATCACTAGGCTCTTCAGTAACAAGTGTGAAGATGTTCTCCCAGTCTGGTGGTGCTCCTCAAGAACTGATATATTGTTTAGGAATTAATGACAGGCACTATAAACCTAATTAGGTTCAAGACATTTTTATTTGCACTTTGGGTGATGACACAAGGGCAGGTGCTAATGGCTTCCATTAGAGGAGTACAATTGATTAGTACACAGTGTTATGCTTTGAATTAAAATTTTAATCTAATTTTAATTTTAATTCCATTTTTATTAAATTAAATAAATATTTGATGCAGTCTACTTCTTTAAATCTTGAATTAAGTATTGGTGGTCCATGGGCACAAAAGGTATTTAAGGGTGGTAAAGGAAAGGTTAAGAGCCCCTGGTGTAGAACATTCACAGAACATTTTGTAAAGCAACAAATTTTATTAGTGTGGTGGGGAAAATAAATTTCAGCCTACCTCTAAGAAGAATTTTATTTAGTTTAGCCTTAATAGGTAGAGGAGGAAGCGTGACACATGCAGGTTCCTGAGGAAAGGTGAAAGGTTTCCTGGAAAGTGGTGTCATTTTCTTTGGAGACTTCTGAGCCCAGGAGAACAAAAGACGTTAAACAAAATGATCTCATGCCTCTGGCGATTTAGCAGAATCAAAGTGCTTGGGAGATAATAGCCAGCCAATTTATTCCAACTCATACAGAAGCAACTTCAAGTCAAAACTCAAAGGCATTTCACACTCTACTCTTCCCCCTTCTCTAATAATAATAACTGCATGCCATCCAGTTTAAATAACCTCTAATAATACCTTGAAATCATTGCAATTGAAATCAATGCAATAAGCAAAAGAATGACCCTCGACACCCCCTGAACAGATATGAGCCTCAAGTCTGCCAGCTTAGATTCAGAAAGAGCTTTATATCAAGAACAAACATTTTTGAGGGTACACAAAGGCAAAACCAAATTAGAAGATGGAAGAAGGAGCTCACTGGGAAAGGAACAACATTAAAGGTGGATATAGCTGAAGATCTCAATCTCCCCTATGTCACCTGGAGGACCCTGAATAGGCTGAGGGTTGGAGTCCCTAAATGCAAGACTAACATGCTCAAGTGGGGGGTGCTTGCAGACAATAACACATGGTGTGAATGTGGAGTGACACAGAATTCAGCCCATTTGGTGTTCTTCCAATTGGTGCCAGAGACAATCACCGATGAGGACTTTTGGGCATTGCTTGTGTATCACCACCACCACCACCACCACCACCACCAATTGAAGAGACATACACCAAAAGTGGGGTTAAACAATGGGCCATTATATTGAATAAACAGCCAAATACTGTGCTGGGGCCCAGTACTGCGAGTACTAAGCCAGATGGCAGAATACAAAGTAGCCACTGGAGAAATGGTCTATGGGCTGCAGAACTGGTGCTTGGTAATGGCAACACAAAGTGCCCGATAGAGTGAAGGCTTCAATAAAAGCCAAACTGTTTGGCAGGTTAATCCAGGAGCCATTGGGCACACCCCTAGGTAATGCCGACCCAGCACCTGAACAACCCCCAGCCTGTACCCAATGGCAATGCGGCAATTTAGATGGAATCCCCCTGCACTACCCGCCACACGGGGGCAAGTGGCTGACCCCGGCCCAACCACCCCGGCCCAACCTATTGCACTGGGAGGTGCCCAGTGCAGGAGAAGGAAGTCTCAAACCACCACCACCCTGAGGGGGAGGGGAAGCAAACAAGCCAGAAGCCAATCCAGTTGACAACTGGGGGGAAACGGACAAGACCTGCAACAGGAAAAACAAAAGAAAAAAGGCGAACAAGAATACAACATCAGTAAGGATGGCAGTGGAAGTGAGAGCTCAGGAATTAACCAGCGGTGCCCAAGAGGGTGAAACAGCAGCCAGAGGAGCCATGGAGGTGCACACAGGGGCAGAGTGAGCACCAGGGGCAGAACGGGCAGGGGCAGCACCAGGGGAGGAAGAAGCTGCATGAGGGCCCAAACAGATGGTGCACTCGTGCTTGTAACGACACTGCTTCTTAGCACAGCATCCTTGGGCCACAAATTCCCAACAGAAGGGACATGATTGAGTGAGTTATTTTGGGAGTCAGGTTACTTGGCGTTGAGTTGCTGGCCGTACTGTCTACTCCATTACTGTAAAGTGATGTCTGGCCAAACACAAACAAATTTGTGTATATCAAGTCAATACATAAATGACTGAGCTATTTAGCCTCCCATTTTTAAATTCCCAACTAATTCTTCTGAATGCCAGCAAAAGTCCACATTGTCTGCATAGGTAAAGCAGTGGTCTTCCCAGTAGTAATGCATGGCTGTGAGAGCTAAAACATAAAGGAGGCTGCATGCAGAATAATAGAAGCCTTCAAACTGTGGTGCTGAAGAAGACTTTTGAAAGTCCCCCAGACTTCAAGGAGATCAAATCAATCAATCCTAAAGGAAATCAACTCTGACTGCTCCTTAGAAGGACACATGCTGAAGCTGAAATACTTTGGCCACCAAAAGAAAAGAGAGGACTAATTGGAGAAGGCCCTGATGCTAAGAAAGATCAAAGACTTTATTGCTGTTCAGATACTCAAGTGTAGCTGGATTTTCACAAGAGAGGGGAAACTATCTAAGTCCTAACACCATCCATCAGTTTCCTGCCACCCTTCATGGATGGAGGGCAACCTTTTGAACAGAACAGGTTCTATTATCTGTAAACATTCTGCATAGGACAGTAACTGCAGTACTGCTGATTTTCCAGTGTTACGATATGTCACCCACTAGTTTATATGCAAGCTTTGGCATTTATACCAGCAAAGCATAGCAAAATAGTTTATGATTACTAAGCAGAAGTAACCGGAAACTTATAACAGTAAACAATTGAAAATCTAGGTGTGTTACTTCAGGGATTCCAGTCAAGAATGGAGAGGCGGATATCACTAAACATGGACACAGAAGCCTCTTTTGTGTGCTGTGGGGGCTATGCTGAGAACCATGAAGGAGGAAACGTCATATGCTAACTTTTCCTTAACACAAGATAACAAATCCTGAGAGTAGCAATCTGAATATCAACAAATGTTTGTTTACAGAGAATAAAAAGAGGATAGTATGTCTGGTTCTAGCTGGCTGTCAGGGACCCCCCCCCCTTTTTTTTTTTTTTTAAGGTTGCTTGTTGAATGCACTAATTCTTAAGGTACCCAACAATGAAAGTGCACCTGAAGTGGCTTTTTTCTGCTCAATACATTTCTCACAATAATGCGTCTATTGCTGGCAGACAACTAGGAAAATCACCAGTTACTTTTGTTTAAAGCCACTCTGTTGTTGTGCAAAAGCGGGAGAGATGTGACACTGTTACAAATGAGGCAAATTCTCTCTCACATTAACTATTTCAGACCTTTTGTGCTGTAGGTGTGCTACACTTCTTTCCTTTTTTAACAATATTTTTCTGTTTGGTTAAAAGTCACCTATACTCTGCAATCATTATGAAATATCCTGTGCATAGACAGAATTTTCATCCCCTAGCTTAGCATGATTCTAACTTTTAATTCTTACTCGCAGATTTAGTTCCAGCCTCTGAAGGAAGCAGGGTGGCAGTAACAAACAAAGTTTTTTGCAATTCTGGTATATATATACATATGTATTTTTAATATGTGTGACTGTTTTTAATGCCCAGAGTGAGAAAATCTCCTAGATTGGTGGGGTATGAGTATAATAAATAAATATAATAAATACAATTATATTTAAAAGTATAAACTAAAGACATAAATGAGAAACAACAGCTGTGGCACATTTTTTTCTTAGGACTGCATGTGAGTACTTATTTTACTGCTATTCGGAATACTATGAAGGACAAAATAATTACTACAGAAGAACTACACAACTTTGATGTTGGCACTGAAGAAACTTGAGATAGTGAAAGACTGAGGTAGTGAAAGGTTCAATCATCAATCCAGTTGGGGACTGTAGTCAAGAAAACAGAAGAAGACTGAGACTTGAAAGGGCAGTAATGAAAGAAATTACAAAATTTCTTTGTAATGTTTTTTGTAACATTTTATGGTGATATTAATATTTTCTGATTGTTACTGTGTTATTGATATGTATATATTTATTTTTCTGATACTGTGATGATTGTGATTATGATAATGTGAAATTTGTGACTGTTATGTTATTTTTTATACTTTGTAAGCCGCCTAGAGTCAGGTTCGCCTGAGCAAGGCGGGGTATAAATCTGAAATGAAATGAAATGAAATAGGAAAAAAAGCAAGTTTAAGCATGTATCACTGGGGCTGTGGTGGCTCAGTGGTTAAGAAGCTTGCCTTTTTTAGCTGGAAGGCCAGCAAGTCAGCAGTTTGAGACCCGGGTACTGCATGATGGTTTGAGCTCCCGTCTCTATCCCAACTCCTGACAACCTAGCAGTTTGAAAGCAACAAATTGAAAGTAGATAAATAAGGGCCATTTTGGAGGGAAAAGATATTGGGGACATGAAAGGAGCCTCATTTGGGCATCTCCTGAGCGAAGTTTCCCCAGCAAAAATCCTTTCAACCCAGAATAATTTCTGACATGAAATAATTATTATTACTGGAGAGTAGGACCAAGGTCATCCACACTCTTGTATTCCTGATCACCATGTACAGATGTGAAAACTGGGCTGTAAAGAAATGTAACAGAAAAAAATATGATTCATTTGAAATTGCAGTGCTGATGTAGAGTTTTGCAGAGACCCTGGGCTTCCAGAAAGTCAATCAAATGGGTCTTAGAGCAAACCAAGCCAGAGCTATTTCTGGTGGTAAAAATGAAGAAATAGAGGCTTTCCCACTTTGGGCACATAATGAGAAGACAAACTTCTCTGGAAAAGATAATAATGCTGGGAGAGGTTGAAGGCAGCAGGAAAACAGAAAGACCAAATACAAAATGGGTTGACTCCTTAAAGCAGGGGTGACCAAACTTTTTGGGCCGTGGGCCAATCATGTGGTTCAGGGAGCCAGTCACTAAGGCCCAGGGGCCGGGTGCGGCCCCTGATGCCAATTCACCTGGCCCGCAAAGCCCTCGTCTCTCCTGGAAGAGGAAGTAAAACACACCCGTATGGGTGCGTTTTATTTCCACTTCCAGGAGTGAAGAGGGCTTCGTGGGAAAGGTGATTTGCCATCGGGGGCTGCCCCTGCCCCCCAGGCCTTAGTTTAGGCACCACTGCCTTAAAGAAAGCCGCAGCTTTGAGTTTACAAGAGCTGAGCCAGAATGTTGAGGACGGGATATTTTGGCGATCTCTCCTTTATAAGGGGTGCCATGAATTAGGGCTGATTTGACCACATGTAGCAGGAATAAATGAACTAAAATGAACTGCTACGACAATTTTAAATAACCTCTGAGCTTTCTGGATTAAATGAACCCCTGCCTATATATATTTTAACAGAAGAGGAAGGTTCCTATGCACTAGTTGCCACTATTGGGAGTGGTGGTGAAGAGGTTCCATCTCCAAAAGTTATGTTACAGCTAACATGCTAGCTATACAGCCAGTTTTCTTCTGAGCAAAGCATTTTAAGAATAAATGGTATCAATATTTTAAAAATGAAGTCACTTAAATAACAGCTAATGGTACTGTAATGTGAGTTGTTGCAGAATGTTTCCTTTCTCTTCCCCCTCCCCTTTTCCTTCAGTATTCTCCTTTTTTTATTTTTTAAAAACTGTTCGTCTTATTTTTATTTATATATAAGCCATATTGCAGTCTCTTGTGTAGTAGAGAGTAGTAATGGTGCTTTAAAGAAACACACACACATTTTTAAATAAACAATCTATTTCTATTGAGAGGAACTGAAACCAGCTTGTCTGGGATAATAACAGCCACCTCTGCCAAAGGACAGGGATGCGCATGGGTACACCAGAGACTGGGAATTATATTCTTGGCAGCCCAAGCACAGTATTTGGAGGGCAGACAAGGCCATTTCCAACATACATATCAATGACTTGGCTGCATAGGATGCTTTTCAATCAGGCAAAAACATGAGCTGATCAGAAGACAGAGTTATTTGGCTGAAAGCAGTTGCAGCCATGCTGTTGAACCAGGAAGAAGGTCTCACGTGCAGATTGTGACGGGGCAGCAGTGTGCCTTATTCTGATAATAATAATTTCGTGCCAGAAATTATTTTGGGTTGAAAGGATTTTTGTGGAAGAAACTCCACTCAGGGAACACCCAAATGAGGCTCCTTTCATGTCCCCAAGAGCTGGGACAGAGACAGGCACTCAATCTGTCATGCAATACCTGGGTCTCAAACTAGCCTTCCAGCTACCAAATTGAGCTTCTTACCCACTTACCAAGGCGAGCTTCTTAACTGCAGCCCCTCCTTATTCTGATATAGCTCTGTGAGCAGCCCTCAACATGGACCACAATACCATGGACTTGTGGTAGTACAAATATGTGAAATGATTCCTTTCCATTAGATAATACAATGCATGACAATTTGTACAATTACACTCACCATCTCCCTCTGCTCAGGAAGCTGTGGTTTAGTTGTGACCAGTGGCTTAGTGGTTAAGACACTGAACTTGACAACTGGAAGGTTGGCACGTCAGCAGTTTGAGAGCCGAGTGCTGCATGACAGACTGAACTCATGTCTCTGTCCAAGCTCCTGTTAGCCTAGCAGTTCGAAAGCAAGAAAATGACAAAACTGCAGTTACCAGGACTTTGTATATAACACAGGATGTTGTTACCGGTAATTGTTTTGAAGATGTGGAAAAACTGTAATAGGAAATTGTAATAATAATTTTGTATCTTATTTTCATTTATATATTTTATTTTTATTCATTCATTGTTATTGTTTTATTTTATACTGTATTGTGTTGATTGTATTGTATTATTAGTTGAGTTTCTTTTTTTGTATGTTTGTTTTAAAAATTAATAAAAATATTTTTTAAAAAGAAAGCAAGAAATTGCAAGTAGATAAATAGGTACCACTTCGATGGGAAGGTAACAGAGTTCCATGTGCTCCAGCATCTAATCATGCCTGCCACATACCACAGAAACACCTACAAATGCAGACAAAGTTGGCTTTTGGGCTGTAAACTGAGATCAGCACCAAGCCCTAGAGTCGGATATGACTGGCTTTCAATCAAGGGCAACATTTACCTTACTGTTATATTCCCAATGGATGGGCATCACTTACTTACTTACTTACTTCCTGCTTCAAAGAGAAGTGAAAAGTAAAGTGCTAGAAAGGGAGGACAGACCCTTACCTCACATCCTCTAGGAAAAAACATAATTGCTTTTTCCTATCTCTGTTTCAGTATAGAAGCAGGAATTCCCTTGACTTGAGCCTATCATTAGCTTTCAACCATACATTATCCTAATGATGGAATCATTTAGAATTTCTTATGTTCTCAGCAGGAATTTTTAATATTTACCTCATATTGGTAAGTGTCTTCCTTGTTTTGTGACCCATGATTTAGAGATAGGAACATGGTTCATTTGCAAATATAATTATGCAATGACAAAGGTCTGCAGGAAACACATCTCTAACAGGACTTCAGCTTCTAATAACATGATACAGGTAATTTATATTTTGACCCTAGAATTTTAGTTTGTGTTTTTTTTTAATAAAATTGTTTTATTAAAAATTGCCATCTAAATAGACTTCTGATTAGACAGTTTTCCAAAATGCAAGAATATATGTTGGAGAAGCTTTTAATTTTGCAAAGACAATTAACTATATGTGCCAATGATATTATCTGTTCTTCCTGCACATGTCATAAATAAAATCTAAATCTCAAATAAACTCCCTAGTTGCAAGAATTAGAATCAGACAAATTAATGGATTATAAATATGGAATATAAATATATTCTATCATAGTTGATGAAATATACAGTATATATATACTAATTGAACAAAAGGAGAAAGAAAATGAGAATTGGAATTAATTCTACCCAGCTGTTATTTCAGTGTGCCCTAACACCATTACAGAGCCCTGTCATGATGCATTTTCATGTAAAAACAAAAATTAGATATTCTAAAGTGTCTTTCATCTCAGATCAGCAAGAACAAACAGTACTGTAAGACTTCCAAAGGACACACTTGGGGTCACCACCAAGATGCACAAAATATACTAATGACCAAGAAAAAGGGAAAATATAATAATGCAAGAGAATTAAACACAAAGGAAAAAGAAACATCTCTTCCAGAACTTCACATGAGAGGCCACATTCAGGTCAGCAATTAGATACTGCAGATGCTGGAACAGTCTAATCTATTATTATTTTGTTTGTTTTGTTTGTTTTTTTGTCCTCTTCAGAACTCAGCTTGGAAGGCTAAGTTTTTTTTAAAGTTATTAATGTTTTTAAAGTGTTTTTAAAATTGTTGGAAATCGCCCTGGGTCCCTTCGGAGAGGAGGGCGATAAACAAATATAAATAAATAATAAATAAATAAATACTCTTTTAAAGTTTTGTAATCATTGGTTAATACTGTAGCCCCAGAACTGATTGGTTATTCCTATATTTACTTTTTTTTAAAAAAAAAGTTACCCATATAGTTTCACAAGAAGAAAACAAAATGCAAAATCCACAGGCAGCCAATATCATTAATAAGATGAAAATGTTTCAGACTTCTTCACTATCAGACAATGTAGCAGGGTTGTATTTATAGTAGGATGATGAGATGTCTGAGGAAGGCTGCTGGAGTGACTAGAAGGGATAAAATCAGGAATGAGGTCATAAGGGAAAGAATCGGAACATAACCCATCTTGCACTACACACAAAGACAACAAATAAAGTGGTTTGCCCATTTGGCGAGAATGTCTTGTAATTATATACTTTACAATGCATATGTGGACAGAGAAGAAGGACAAAGACCATGAGGCAAACCCAGAGGAAGGTAGAGAGATAACATCAAAGAAATATTACAAGAACACCAGATAACACTGGTAGAGGTAGTTAGAAGTGCCAGAACAAGAACCTTGTATTTCCCTTGACACCTGATGGGGTAAAAGAGGAAGCAAATTAGAAGAAGAGAAGAAAAATGGCTTTGCCCCAACTGCTAAAATTTAGAGGCCACTGAAATCTACAAGTTAATCTACCGTGAGTATTTTGGAAATAAACAGCAACAGCGCCCTGGCCTATTCACTTTCTTCTCTTTTTTTAAGCATAAGCTTTATCTTTCTTTTGAGTAGGGATCTGCATTCTCTTCCTCCTTTATCTTGGTGGTGGATTGTACCCATGTGTCAGAGCAGGAAGGGGAGAAGATAGTACTGTTTGCCCAGGGTGCCAAAAAGTCTGCTTATGGCTACTTATGTTCATGCACATTTCTTTCCAGAGGGGCCAGATGCAAAAAGACACAAGGTTCTGTCACTTGAGGACCTGGATAGGAGGTAATTTCAGGGATATAGCATTTTCCTACAAAACTTTCGCAGCTCTTCCCTTTAAAAAAAGAAATACTATTATGACCTAAACAGTTGTTTGAACATGGTGGACGTTATAGTGCAATGATGGCAAACCTATGGCATGTGTGCCAGAGGTGGCACTTGGAGCCCTCTCTGTGTCTGTGGGCACAAATGCGGTTACCCCAACACAGAATTTGCTGCACCCCCTGCCCAGCAGCCCAGTGGGAGCACTTCCTCCCTTGGCCAGCACAAAGTTTTCCCCAACCCTCTGTCCAGCAGCCCAATGGGAAAGTTTCCTCCCTCCCCTGTTGCCGTGTTGGAACTTTGCGAAAAATAAGTGGGTTTTGGGTTGCAGTTTGGGCATTCGGTCTCTAAAAGGTTCGCCATCACTGTTACAGTGCAACATATCTGGAATTGAAGACACTGAACTGGGGAAGGCTGCTCTAATTCTTTAGTATATCCTGATCTGGCCAGAATTCACCCTGGGTTATTTCAATTCTACCAGACCATTAAAAGTAAAGGTTGCCCTTGCTTGAAAGCCAGTCATATCCGACCCCGGGGTTCAGTGCTCAACTCTGTTTATAACCAAAGAGCCAGCGCTGTCTGTGTTTGCAGACATTTTCCGTGGACATGTAGCAGGCATGACTAAACACCAGAGTGCATGAAATGCTATTTACCTTACCACCAAAGTGGTACCAGTTTATCTACTTGCAATTTCTTGCTTTCAAACTGCTAGGTTGGCAGGAGCTGGGACATTTGATGAGTGCTCACTCTGTCATGCAGCACTCGGGTCTCAAACTGCTGACCTGCACCACCAGGATTACTAATTCTCATGTGAAATAAATGTTATCTCTATAGGGCAACTGCATAAATTTTTGTTTGTTCACTCACCTTGCTTTTCATCTTTGCAAGACGCAAGGCAGACTTTCTATTGTTTTAATTCATTTGCACACACATTTTCTACTCCTTTCATAGCAGAGTCCATTTGTTTTAATGTTTGTTCTATTTTTCTTTTTTAATGACACAAAACGTCCACCATGGGGAAAAGAGAGATGGGAACCCCTTTGCCCTTCTCTCGGCTATTTCATCTTGAAGATATTTCATGTTAAGACTCTTAGGCTGACCTAACTCTTTTTACCAGAAGCTTTGTTGTTATCAAAGAGGCAAATATTTAAGCACCAATTAAAGCAGCTGAAATCCCTGTTGATTCCATTTCAATAAGGGGAGCTATAACCAGAGCTGCTCTGTTTAATTAGGGATCTAAAACTGAATATTAAAGTTAGAGATGGGAGCCCTTTTTCCAGTTAATGAGGTGGATTGGAAGACCTTTCTGTGTAAGTTAATATGGGAGCAGGGATAAAAAACAGATCATGTCAAGTCACATGGAACAAGTAAACAGGTCTTAAGAGTTTGTTATGCTGAATGCTACCAGACAAGGGAAAAGGAGAAGCTCTAATGCTGTCTGGGGAAATCAGAGGCAGAGAAGGAAGGGGGGATGACTCTTTTTTGACTAGTATCAGTGAGGGGTGGAGTGCATTACCATACAGGCTCATCCCTTGATTATAGGTTGTTGTTATAGAAGTTTAACTGAGCATAAATAGAGTGCCAGTTGGATTGCAGGTGCCATTGGATTGGATTGCATAAGGAGGAATAAATAAAAGAGAGGGATAAAGGCTATTTTAATCTATCAGTGCCAAAGTTTCTAGCACTGGTATGCTCTTAATTAATCGAGAATCAACATGTGAAAAAGAGATCAGGAACATACCAGCAGACCTGTGCTTGTTGTGCCCTACAAATGACTTCTGCATATTCAATTTGAACATATGTAAGGTCTGTACCTACAATTTGATAGTTCTCTACATTGAATTTGTAGTCATAGAACTTGCAGAAGCTGATCCAAACCACAGGTTGGGGAATCAAGTCAGCTCTTGCAGTTCCTGTGGTACACACTATTTAATACTGCCTGAATCCAGTGTGTATGCATCCACATCTCACAGTAATTAAAGACATTTCAGACAGCTTGAAATGCTGATCAAAATTACTACAATTTCCTTTGTTTTATTTACACAAGATTTTTTTCTTTGCCCATATTTGCAGGTACGTATTCCCAGTGTTGCTATATGGAGTCAAAGCTTAGGCACTGACTAAAGCATGGAAAAAGAAAATTGAAGATTTGAAATGTGAATCTACAGACAGCTGCTAAGGATGTCATGGGTTGACTGTGTGACTAATGTAGAAGTGATGCCCCTGATGGATAAAGAGCAAGAACTCCTTAAGACTACTAAGTAAAGAAAGCTCCAATATCTTGGCCATATCATGAGGAACAACATAAAACAGGAGTTCTCAACCGTTTTAAGCTGGGGGCCGGGTCACGCTCCCTCAGACAGTTTCAGAGGCCAGACAGACATTTTGCCCTTCCTCCACCACATGGCACTTCCTGATATATAAGGTAATCCCTTTTGACACTAAAGTACAGAGGTCCAACAGAAATGTTACCTTAAAAATTAGGGCTTGGTTCGTTTCCTGGTGGACAATTAATTAACCTCAAAAACTGACACCGAGGCATGGTTTTGATCAAAACAAAATTGGTTTATTGGTATTAAGGGTTCTAATTTACATTGACCGGTTTATAAACTAGAAATCTCTACCTCAACCGTTTCAAAGAAAACCAACCTCGTGAGCCCATCCACGCTATTCTGTGAATGAGCTGAAGTCCCTCCCACTCTCCAACATTTTTATACATTTACACTGGTCAATACTTAATCCTGGATTAGCGATGGCAGTGGCAAACGCTGTCTTACTAAGATGGGGGCAATTAAATGAGTCTTTTACACTTCTTAATTAAACAGTACAAAGTAATTTCTGAAGTTACACATTGACATTTTTACAAATGCAAAAGAGTGGTGGCAAGGGTAGCAAGCAGTTCATTGTTTCTTGAGAAAGTGATCTTCCAGGCAGTCATAAAACTATTACAAAGTGTTTCAGGAAAATATTTGCAGAGCGATACTGTATCTTTGGCTTCTGTGACTGAATGAAAAGGAGTGTCCTTGTTTTACTGAGATTCCACACCTCTTGCAACACCTCTGGGTGAACTCTTGATGCTCAGAGAATCGAGACAAAAGAGAGATAATTAGTTCTAGTTTACATTCTTTTGGAGGGGAGAAGCCAGCTCTCCTTTAACCTTAATTGCTTGCATTCCTTACCAGAGTACATGACCCACTTGGAATAATCAATATTCTTTACCAATGCTCTTAGGCAGGCTTTTATATCAATCCTTATAAAATTTAGTTCTAATTTCCCCTTTTTAATTAAGTCCCTTTGCAGAGGTTTACATCAACCTTGTATTAATTTTTTCATATGTTATCTATTAAGCGTTGGCTTCTCCCCATATATCCCATGCCTTATCCCATGTGGTTCTTTGATTGTGACTTTATTAAAGAGTTAAATGAAACAATGATACTTGATCTTAAAATTCAGGTAACAGAAAGATCTGGTTTGAAAAGGTACATCTTTTGCCATAAATTGAAAAATCCACCACGTTGCAGCAGCAACAGCAGTAAAAAAAAAGAAAAGAAAGTAGAACTACTATCAAGTAGAGCTGTGCCTGTGCATCAACTTTGGCTGATTCCTGATATGAATTAAGTCCAACCAGAATGGCTGCATGGTCGTATTACGTTCCAGGGTGAAACAGTTGCATAGTGAGGTCAGACTGATTCATTAGTTCAGGTGTCTAAAATGAATGAGGAAAAGCAAGACAATGAAGGAGGAGGATTGCATCATTGGGGAAGAAGGACGGGAGGTGTGTTTTGTTCTTGGTAGCTCTGACACTGAGATGGCAGCGAGTCATGGCCACTGACCTCCAGACAGTACAGCCAATTGCAAGCAATGGAGGTAAGATATCTGAAAAAGGTAGAGAAGGCACGTTGGGAGTGTCATATTGGTTTTATATTTACTTATGAATTGTTGTTTTAAGCTATGTTTTTTCTGGTTTATGTTGTAAGTCGCCCAGAGTTGGGTCTACCTGATTGGGGCGGGATAACAAATTGGAAAAAATAAATAAAATAAATAAATAACCAAGCGTAACTGAGTGCGTGACTGAGTGCGAAACGTGACTATCAGACAGAACCTGAACATTCAATCATTGAGGTGTACAATTGAGAAGGGTCAGCTATGCTGGTTTAGCCACATCAGCCAAATAGCTGAAACCAGGATCCTGCGGCAGGCATGGGAGGCCCAAGTGCAGGGCCACATCAAGTGGATTGATAACATCAAGGAGGCCCTTCATGTTTGTGGTAGTGAACTGAGGCGAGCCACGGAGCTGTCCAAGGAGAGATCCCAAAGGAGATCCTTTTGTTACCTGAATTTCAGACTCCATGCCTAAGTCTAAGAGCTACAAGCATCCAAGCCAAGGAGTGAGGAAAATATTTTGTTGTAATATTAAAGAACCGTTTCATGGGTGGAAGCTTTACAAATGTGCCACAAATTGTTTGATACAAATTAAATAAATTTACTTAGAAATCAAATAAGGAAATAAGAAAACAGTAACAATATAGATATTTGCCCCTCTGAACGGCGCTATTTCAAGAAGGCAAAGGACCTGTGTTTTTGACCTAACCCTGCCTAGGCAGATGGAAAAGCCAGGAATGAGGTGAGGTACTGACTTCAGAGTTCAGTTTTTATAATGTCCATGTGTCAGCCTCAGCCAGGCCAGCTAACTATTGCAGCTTATTACAGGCAAATGTTACAGTTTAGGTAGACAAAAGGGGAAGCTCATGGCTACTCAAAAAAGATAAGAAACTTTTGGAATTTCCCAGGTCCCTGCATTCTTTTCTTGATGAGTTCTCATAGTAGAGTGATAAGTCAAACAATAGAAAGACATCAGCAAACATCTGGAGAGATAGGCAGGAGAAGAAGTATTCAGCTTGTTTCCTTAGGCAAGATTATCAGATTTTCTCCTTAGCAGTGCAGGGTGACTCCTTTTAATATTGTATTCTGCATTGATTTAATAACAAAATTATTCTTTAGTTATAAGACTTCAATTGACTTTTCCTTGGAATGAGAAGACATAAAATCCAATATTAATATCACAGTCAAATACAAACAGAAATTATTCCATAGAAGTTACCTATACATTCCTATCTTAAAGGAAATCAACTTTACAGTTGACCAAGAGGCTAAGCTTCAAGTTAAACAATGATTTTGGGCCAGCAGGAGAGATAGGAATTTAGTTTATTTCCTGAGGTGAGATTGACACATTATGATAATGTCAAAGGTGACTCCAGGATCACCCACCTGGAGTACGGCAGTGCAAAATGGCTGTATGGCCCTTGAAGCTGACTGAGATATCGTGAACCTGACTCCCGGCTTGAAAAGGCTGGGAACCCCTGTTAGGCTGTAGATGAGAGGAAAATTGAATTCAGGCCATTTTACTGGCTCAGCTCAGAAATGAGCACTTTGTAGCTTTCTCTCTCTTGAAATGTATTTCTTTGCCCACTGCTCATGGTAAGAATTAACTTTTGCTGGATTCATTCCAGCATTAAATTTGCATTACAGCTGACTTTTATGAGAGTACTGATTCCTGAGTTTTCTTGTTCTCCTTTGGACCTTTTGCCTCTTCATGTTTTCTCTCTCTTTGTTTTCTTTTGTGTTGGGTCTTTTGAATTTTAAGCCTAAAGGCAGGGAATGTTTTAAATTTGCTTTCACAGCCTTTTCAGTTGCAGGGTTATCTTATTTGCCTCACTGGGTTGGACTGATGGGATCTGCAGAGCAACAACCAAAATTTGAAAAAAGCTACCCCCAACTAGTCACCCCCATTTTATTGAAGGATTCTGGATGTTGTAATCCAAAAGATAATTTTTCCAAGTCTAGTTAACATTTAAAAAAAAACACCAATGGTCCTGCTAACAGCAAAGGAAGAGTCCCATGTTCTTTCCACCCCTGCATCTAAAACGTACATATATGAAGTGATCCTCAAAAGAAGAGATCTGTCAGAGCAAAAAACAAAGCATTACATATTGTAACACAAGATGGCTGTATAAAATGTAGGCACCAACAAAGAATATGGAGAATTGGGGCAGCTTTCAACCCTGTTTGGAAGAATTTTCAGGGCAGAATCTTTATTCAGCAATCTTTTTCTCCCCTCTGTGGAGACAATGCAATATCTCATGTGTCTTCTATCTCTTCTGCAGAGAAATCTATTTTAAAATGTGTCTAACTGAGGCAAAACAAAGTTCCCCTCTGGCTCTACTGGGTGAGATTTGTCAGCAAAAGGACACTTCTCTTTAGTGGGAAAAATACACTTTGGCAGATCTACATTGACCTTTGAGTAATATGTTCAACAAATACACACTGCAGGCCTGCGAGCAAGAGAGTTATTTACCAGAATTAGCACTTGAGGGTATAATGATATCCAGCACTCTGGTTGCAACAGCAAAACTAGGCATGAAGTCCTGCAGCATGATAATGTTTTTTCATAGTATGATCATCTGTGACAGCTACATGAATATCTCTGTTGCAATAGCCATGGACATTTGATTACTACATTATCTATCTGGAGCCTGAAAGTCATCTTTAGACTACAGCTCCCAGAATCCCCCAAACAGCAGGATCCATGCCCTTGCTGTAAAATAGATTTTGGGAGTAATAGTCCCAAAAAAAATTAAACACTTCTTCTCCTCCTCCTCCTCCCATTCTGGATAGCCAATAGAGCAGTTCCTCAGTCCTCAGAGAAGTTCTTCTGGAGTTCTTCTGGAGACATGCGGGCCACACCAGTCTCTCAGGTCTTCCAGAATTCTACGGGTACCAGAGATGCACATCCTCATTCAAAGCTGTAGAGACATGAGATGTGATGTGCATGCATGTTTTATAGACAGATGCCAGCATGACAAGATGATCACAGCACTGAAGAAAATAGGTGTAGGTGATAAAGATATCAGAATCATCACCAACCTTTATTGGAATCAGACAGCTAAAGGAAGAATTGAAGAGCAGCTGACAGAGCAGGCTCAAATTCACAGAGATGTACAACAAGGCTGTGTGTTGTTCCTGTTTAATATATATTCAGAGAGTATTTTTTCAGAAGCATTATCAGTTTTAAACATTGGCATTAAAATTAATGGGGAATATCTGAATAACACTGATGACACAGTGTTGCTGGCCACAAACCTTGCAGATCTTCAGTTGATGCTGGTTTGACTTAGAAATTCAAGTGCAGAATATGGTTTAGATCTCAACACCAAAAGGTGAAATATATGGTTATAAGTCAAACACCAACTCAAGGAAAGCTAATGGCAGGAATACAATAAACCAAAAGATTGGATAAAATTGTCTATTTGGAGAGTATGTTGAATAAAAATTGGGATCCTGAGGTAGAGATTAAAGTACAAATAGAAAAGGCAAGATCCACCTTCATAAAAATGCGACACTTGTTATGCAGTAGAAATCTAACTCTTGCTACAAAGATCCGAATAGTGAGATGTTATGTATTCCCAGTGTTGCTATATGGACATTGGACATAGACTAAAGTACAGTATCTGAAAAGAGAATTGAAGCTTTTGAAATGTGGATCTACAGACAGTTGCTAAGGATATCATGGGTTGACTATGTGACTAATGTAGAAGTATTGCACCAGTTGGATAAAGAAAAAGAACTCTTTAAGACCATTAAGCAAAGAAAGCTCCAATACTTGGCCATATCATGAGGAACAAAATAAAATATAAAATACTCCAACTCGCTCTGCAAGGAAATATCCCTGGAAAGAGAGGCCCTGGACATAGACAGACTTCATGGCTGAAGAACCTGAGAGACTGGTGTGCCAGTGCCTCTACACTAAATAAAATAATGGAATAATAGCATTGTAGATCTGCAAGGATCAAAAGCCCATCCAGACAATCCCCCGTCAATGCAGTAACCCATGAAATAAAGCAGGGGTGCACAAACATTTTGGGTCATGTGCTGGTTATGTGGTTCAGGGGGCTGGTCACTATGGCCCATGGGCCAGATCTGGCCCCTGATACCAATTCATCCAGCTCCCTACACCCTGGTTGCTCTCAGAAGTGGAAGTAAAACATGCCCATATTGCATAGTTTGGGCATCCCTGAGATAAAGCATCACTAATACATGGCCATCCAACATTTGCAGGTTCACAGCTTTGTTTGAACAGATGCAAGTGGTGGGGGAGGAAACAAATGTTCATGCTGGGTAATGATATCCAACTTTGCACTGAAAATAGTAGACTTCAACAGGTAACATGAACTGAGTACTGAAGAGCAGAGTATGCTACCTCCCTGGAAAAACATATACTGTACAGTACTATCCTTGTCTACCTACACCCTGTTTCTATGAGGAAACCTCTATGGTGGAAACTGAGATTAGAAATCAAGTCTATAGATGAGAATACTTTCTGGGTTGTTAATTTCTACTCCTATTAAAGATTTGTATTTAATTTCCCATTAGTTTTCTCACATTTTTTTTCATTTCAAAGAATAAATTCTTTTTCCATAAGGGACTGGAAGTAAGGAAAAGATGATCACGAATGACTCATTTTGATGGTTTGTTTTCTGTACAGATCTAAGAACTCTCTTTTTTAAAAAAAACATACTTAATTTATTAATTCTACTATTGATCTCACCAGTGTTTTGCTGCTTAAAGAGCTGCACCCTAGATCTTAATTTGCATGAATGGCTCATTCTGTATTCTGTCTTCATGTGATTATCTACAAATAGGCAATGCATTACTCAAGTCTCTGAGGACCTTTGTCTTGGGATATCTAAACTTCAGAGGTATTGAGATGTCAAGATCCATATGAAAAGGCGATTAGATCTCTTTGCTGGGCCATCCTTGGCAAATAACTCCTGTCACCCATAGTTTTAGCTTTTAAATGTTCTTGTCGCAACTTAAGAAGAAACAGACCCAGATCAACTAGCTGCACAATGGACAAAAAGGCTAAGACTGCCAGGAAATTTGTCTTAGCTTTTTTATGGAGAAGAGAAGAAACAGAGGGGGGGGGGGGGACTCATGGTCTAAAGCAAGGATTCTCAACCTTTTTCCACCGCAGGCCTGACCTCACACCATGGACAGTTGAGCAGGCCGGATCATGCCCACAGAAACAGGCACATTTATGGCTGTTGTACATGCAGCCACTTCTGTGTTTATGACAGTCAGAGCATGTTTAGGCATGCACGGGCATGCACCCTCATGTGCATAAATACGTCCACTTCTGGGTGTGGCAGTGGTGGCATGGGCCACATGTAAAGGTGCCGTGGGCCAGGGTCAGCCTGCAGGCCATAGTTTGGGAACCCCTCATCTAAAGGAAAGACTGTTCATAGCAATTCATGGGCTGGATAACAGGAACCCTTTGGCTTCTAATGGAGGAAGAGCATTCTGGCCTCCATTGGCTACCCAACAAGGTATGAAAAGTATACCAGATAAATGGCAGACATTAAAACCATAGATAAGATGACAGAAACTCTATGTGGGATATTTATGCCTGTGCTTACATTGAAAAACAGATGGTTCCAAAAAATGTAAACACATTTTTTTAAATGAAAAAAACCCTATTAAAATTATAATACTGTACTCAATAGCTACCGATAACAAAAGATTAGTATAAGTCATGTTTGACTTTCTCAATTACAAGAAGTGCTCAAAGTGGTTACTATCAGTGTCCAGACACTTCTGATTATGTCACATTACAGCTTGAGCAATGTTGACCAAAGTGTCCACTTGTATTGATGCACATGTTGTTTCAATTCCTTTCCGAAGTACCACCAGCGTAGCCAGTTTTCTACAGTACACCACATAGAACTTAATACGATTATTGCTACCATAATTCAATTCAACTTTGAATAAATAACATCTCTTATTATGTGTATACATTAGATCTATAGCTCTAATCAGTTTGAGAACCAATGTGGTCAGAGGACTTGGCTTTGAATCCCTGCTTGATTACAGAAACTCACTGGTAAAACCACTCCTAATATAACCATAATTGTCAGTGTATAAGATGCATCAGAGTACAGTCAAACCTCGCATAAAGAGCATCTCGCTTAAAGAGCGCCTCGCTTAAAGAGCAGAATTTTCTCTGAATATTCCCTTCACTTAACAAATAAAAACAACCAAAAACTTGCTTAACAAATAAATTGGGGTTCACAATCCACCCCACAATTGGTCACTTTCAATGGTGTTTCGCTTAAAGAGCAAACTCGCTTAAAGAACAATCCTATGGAACACATTATGCTCTTTATGCGAGGTACAACTGTATAGGACGCAACCCTATTATTACCAAAATAGCCAACTATAGACCACTATATACAGTACAAGATGCATTCCATTTTTCCAGTGATTTTTTTTTTTTGGGGGGGGAGTGGGTCTTATATGCCAGCAAACACGGTATTTCACATAACTTAATAACTTTAATAGGATCATTATAAGTCAGCTGCAACATAATACAGGCAACAGAGTGCCATATTCCTGGCATTTCCCTATCATAGAGGCTCACTTGATGATGTGTCCAGAAAGTATTAATTTTTCTACTTCACTGATTATCTTTTCTTATTTAGAAATGGGGGCATGTATAGCAACCTCCCTTGTTCCCAGCAAATTTCCAGCTTAACCAGAATTTCTCTAGTTTATATGCACACAGACTAATATTATTCAAACCCTGTCAGCTTCATAATGGGGTGATGATGTTGGCTATCTTTGCAACTCTTCTTTCTTACTGTTTCTCCATGTGTCTCCTAAGACATTGCTCTGAGAGCTATAAAGCCTTCTGGAACAGTTTAAAGATCAAACAACACAAAACAATTAACATAGTATTACAAACAGAGCTTCCTTAAGAGACACAAAAATCTATTTATCTTAGCATGACCTTTCCTCAGCATTGCATTTTTCGAATTAGATTGCCTTTTTTCTGACTAAAAGCTGGGAGATAAAAATAAGATTTATCTGAAAATCTGATTGAATGAAATGTATGACTGGAGGAAAAACATTGGAAAGCAGGAAATGTAAATGAAAACATTGTAAAGCAGTGTTGGCTCTTTGGCTGTAAATGGAGATGAGCACTGAACTCTAGAGTCAGATACAACTGGCTTTCAAGCAAGGGTGACCTTTACCTTACCATTGAGCTCCTGAACAATAACTACTGGGTCAGTGTACTAGTCTGGTAGCCCAAGATTGCCAACCCTGATTGTT